>CM054062.1:124132754-128932754 GCA_028641055.1 Alopecurus myosuroides | reverse complement strand
GCGCAATATGTATGCATGAGCAGGTTAATGCACTAAAATAAAGCCCTAGGCATGACCAATGGGTTGCTAGGGTTCATATGTCAGTTATGTAGTTTTACTGAATTTTGCCCGAAATAGACCCCGGAGGGGCAATTCGGACGATTTTGAAAGTGAGTACAATTTTAGTTGCTCAAATGGGTTTGAAAACATCATAAACAGGTTGCATATGTCATTTTGAGCAATTTGACATATAACTTTTAATTTTCTAATTTTACTGAATAAAAACTTATTTTTAAATGATTAAACAACATTAAAATAATGCTCATTTTTGGACTTTCTCAAACATGTGTGAAAATTACATATTTGGAAAGATAATAATTTTCTGATCAAAACCATACTTTCATTTTATTTTTCTGGTTAATAAAACATTAGTTATTGATTTTACAAACATTAAACATTTTCTGTAATTAATAATCATTTTCTGGAAAAAAAAGAAAAACATGATTATGACGTCAGGCTTACGTCAGCCAAGCTCGAAATTCCTCTGGCCTCACTCAATCCCGCTATCCCGCGAATGGTTTCCACAATCATTGGTACCACCTGATAGACGAACTCACGAGGAGCAATTTGGTGGCGGCGCCGCCCTCCAAAGGTCACCGGAGCAGCTGCGGCAACGGCGAACGGCGGCGGCCGTCGGCGGCCAACAATGCGCGGCCAAGGGAGGGTGCAATAGAGAGATAGGAGGGGTGTAGGAGCATCTATGGCTCACCGGAAGCATGTTGGTGGTCTCGGAGAAGCAACACGAGGCCGGGGACGACCGGAATCGGCCATGGCGATGGTGGCCGGAGGTGGAGACGGCGACGAAAAATTGGAGCTCTTCCCGGGCGTCCCGGCAAGCGAGGGTGGAGGGGGAGTTAGAGGAGGACGAGGTGCTCCTCCTGGAGGTCTCCGTTCGGGCGGAGATGGCCGGAAACGGCGGCAAGGGGCGGCGGCCGGCGAGGTGCGGTTCAGCTAGGGTTTGCTCTTCGGGGGCAGAATGAGGCATGGAGGTAGGGCTGTGAGGAAGAGAGAGGAGGCACGACATCCTTGCGCCTTATCTCTACGAGCAGGGGGCATGTCGTGGGATAATCACGGCAGACGTTACCAGGGGTAACTTATCTTGGGGTAAATCGACTCTAGTGTTTGGGAGAGGGTTTTGCTCAGGGGAAATCATGGTGATGAAACGATCTGGTAGCCGGCAATCAAGTCGCCGAGTCTCCAATCTAAATCTTATTATATCAACTCTTGGGTTACAAGGGATACTCGAATAGCTAGTGAATCTCGTGTGTCTCGTGTCTAATCTAACCCTAGGGGCCGGCTTATATAATATCCGAACCCCCTGGCTTCCTATCCAAGGCAGACTCAGAGTCCTACCCGGGTACCGCTTACAAACCCTAAGTTTACTTATCGAAACCCACAATCCGGGTTGCGAGGCCTACACTCTTGGGCCTTCTAGAAACTCTTCTTTCCTAAGCCGGGTCTTCCGCAGCTCCCTTTGGGCCGAGTTACACCTTGGCGTTAGCCTACCGGGTTATCATCCCTCCATCAGTAGTCCCCAGAATAGCTTGGGCTTCACGGGATCCTCCTTGAAGCGCATGCTATTCCCTGCAAAAATAACAAACATACAAATTCACAAGGGGCTTGGTTAGGTTGCTTTGATAAACAGCTAGGCCGAACTCCACTGGTGGTCCATATAGCAACCCGGCTTTCTCCGAATCCCCTTTCATTTTCCCGGGTCAATATTCCGAGGAAAACACAGAAGACCCGGATCACTCCGCTCGCTAATCAGTCCGAATATTGCGGAAGTGATTTGCTTCTGATCCTTTCCGGATATCACGCACGGGTACTTTAATGCCTATCCCAAAAAATCCGGACGGGTAGCCCTCCCGAAATTTCTGGCTCCCGCCCACTTAACCTAGGTTTCCCCACCCGCACCTATAAATAGGTGCCCTAGGGGGTAACCTAAACCTAACGTTCCATTTCCTCATCTCACTCGCCCTTTTCGCCTCCAACCTCGATTGACACTCCCTTGCTCGAGCTCGCCGTCACGCCGCCACGGAGCCTACCGGAGAGCAGCCGGAAGCGAGCCGCCGCCGCCTGCACTCCGCCTCCGCTCGTGCCGCCCCGCTGTCAAGCACCGCCACCGCGCCCGCGAGCTGCCCGCCGGAAGACCCCGCAGGTCACCGCGGCTGCGCCATTTGCCGCCGCCGCAATCTCCTCCAGATCTCGCCGGTAAGCCTTCTTCCTCCATGAATCTTATCCTCAAGCTTTTTGCTCGAATTAAGTTAGATCTAGGTCCACTCGTAGGTAACCTCCTTGCATCGCATCGATTTGGATCTCATGCCCTACTTTTTTCTCATCCAATCACTTAAGCTAGGCTTGGTAGCAATCCTTTATCTCTTACGGTCATAAGTTTCCCCTCAGATTCTTCCACTAATTTCCTCGCCTAGATGCAATCTGCCAACATTTTTCATAAGTGCCTATTGATACTCGGACAACCTGTAATCTCCGTAACCACTCATTGATACTCGGATAACCCGTAATTTCCGTAACCGCTCATTGATACTTGGATAACCCGTAATTTCCGGGTCTTTCAGTCGCTCTTTTGTTAATCGGATAATCAACCCCTCTTCGGGTCTTAATTACTCATACTCTGCACCTTTTATCTCTTGTTTTGTAGACTGCACCCATGGCGCCCAAGAACAAGGGAAAACAGCCGGCAAAGCCAAGGCCGACTCAGTCTATTTCGGCCAACTGGGCAAGGTCCACCGTGACCAAGGCGAAGCTAGATGAGCTTGCCGAGTCAGGCGTCCTCCCTTCTCAGAAGGAGATCCACTGGCGAGTTCCGGGAGATGAGACCCGGCCCTCCCCTGGTCCGGATGAGGTAATCTGTTTCGTAGAGCACGTGATCCGGGGATTCCGTCCCCCGGGTCACTCCTTTTTTCGCGAACTTCTTAGCCACTATGGCCTCCGAGTCTTTGACATAGGGACTAACTCTATGTTAAATATAACCCACTTCATAGTCCTCTGTGAATCATACCTGCGCATCCCCCCGAACCTTGCTTTATTACTTGAACTGTTCCAATGCAAACCGTGCCGCGAAAGCGGTGACGGGGCCCTCTTGGCCTGCAGCGGAGTCTCTATCCAACGGCGAAAGAATTCGCCCATGCCGACTCTGAGCCTTAACTCTCATGTTAAGCACTGGCAGAAATCCTTTTTCTATTGCCGGGACACCTCCCCACCCGGCGAAAAGAAGTTGCCGGGTTTCTCCGAGGGCCTCCTAGATTTATCCGACACTTTCAATGCATTCGCTTCTGAGTCGGATAGGGAATCCATCCAACCCTACCTAGACAAACTTGCTGTCCTCTCCGCCCAAGGTCTCCTTGGGCTTAATTTAGTCAAGACTTGGGTAGATTTCCGAATCCAGCCCAACTCCATCCGGCCTAAGCTGATGTCCGAGTATTCCGGATATGTTACGGATGTGCTCCGCTACTCTTCGAGGAATTATCCGGCTGGTGATACAAACAAGATCATCAAAAGTTTCCTTACTAAGAAAGCGGAAGTGATCCGGAATATAGCCGGGTTAGAGCCATACACCCGAGAAAATCCGGCTCCCGCGGTAAGATCAGTCACTTACTCTTCTACATTTGTGCTTTTACTTGATGCAATCACTAACCTTTTCTGTCATATCTTTATTTCAGGCAGGCAGCGCCTTCTGGAACATCGAGACTCCCCCCACCTCCGAAAACCCGGAAGAGGAAGAAGAGCCGGCTAACACCGATGAAGGTATCGCCCGGGTTTCACCCATTTTACTTTCTGTTAACTTGCTTTCCCACACATTTCTTTTTCCAACTGTGTACTACGCCTCTCAGGAATGGAGGATAGGGAGGACAAGGATGACAAAGAAGACCCGGAGGAGACCGAGAGCGACAAGAGCGAGGCCGAACCGGAAGTTGAAGTTGGGGCCAAGAGGAAACCCCGAGGGGTCGTTTTCAAGGTTCCCTATTCCTCCATGTCCTCCAAACCCTATTCTTTTGCTAATATGCGTGAGCTTAACCAACAACTATCCAACTCACCAAACTTGAAGGACCCGCCTCCAGCCAAGCGCAGGGTAACCCGGAACTCCCCGGGTGAGGATCCCCTCAACCCGGGTATCCCTACGTCCCCAGTTCGCCGTGCCGGTACTTTCCAATCTTATCCTTTCGATTCACTTCAAAGATGTCCTTCTCCCAGTCACCCCTTGCGTGGAAAACTCCGAGTCTCACTTTCTCAATCGTTATCAGCCTCGTCCGGGTCTAGCAACGAGCTTCCACCGGATTTCGTGGTGAATGCTGGGTAAGCCATATTTCTTGCTATCCGATATACTGGTTCTTTCGATAACTTTTACTCATCAGTACTAACTATTTCTTTTACTTTCCTTAGTGCCCAGGTCTCGATCAGTGACCCGGACAACATGGATATGGATAACCGGGAGGCTGAAGATCCGGTTGACAATATCAACGCCGCGACTGGCGGTGCTGAAGAAGAAGATCAAGGACAAGACCCACTAACAGACTCGGACAGGCAGGAAGCCGGGTCTCCCAAGCCTTCAGATGGACCCGGGGACGACGATGTCGAGGTTCTGGGCGCAAGGATGGGTACTCCCAATCCAGACACCCAGGCAACCCGGATATCACCCCCAAAGCCGGAAAAGACTCCTCCTCCAAGCAACCAAGCCGCCGGCTCTTCCGGCACCAAACCTGAGGATATGAGCTTTGCCCAGATGCTGGATGCTCTTCACACCTTGAGAGCTGATGAAGAAGACATTCTGGAGGCCTTAATAGCCAAGCACGTGGTAATTTGAACTTAATATTGCTTGTATATCTGTCTAGTCCCCAAGTTCCGAGTGAACTTATGCATAATTTACTTGGAACTTTCATAGCATATCCGACTGATTCTCCTTTTTGCTTTGTCCGACTAACACTTCCTTATGTTTCCTACGCAGGCATACGTAACCCACTCTGAGGAAGTGTTGGCTAAAACCAACAAACTCCTCGAGGTGGAGACGAAGCTGCGTGAATCGGTTGAGGTTGATGCCAAGAAGCTGGGGAAGCTGGCGAGAAAGTATAGGAAGAGAGCCCACGCTGCAGAAGATGAGCTGAACCAGCTATCTGCCCGGATTACTGACACTTACCGTGCTTTGATTGGTAAGGATTCCCGACTCACTAATCGTAACCCGGATTTTCATTCTGATAAATACTCGGAATTTCTTATTTGCACTGTTCTGTTTGTCTCTAGGGCCGGATGATGAAATGCCGGATCAAGATGATATAGCAAAGCTGAAGACTATAAAGAGCACCATCCGGCAACTCTGTGCCGGCACCAAATGGGTTCTTCAAGCCTTGAAGTGGCCGGGTACCGGGCGTAGTGGTTTGAGCATGCTGCTTGATGCTTGCTCCACCATCCCCGAGTGGATTGAGCACTGGAAATGCTCATCATGCCGGGTTGGAGTAACCCGGGGGCTTGCTCTGGCTAAGGCATATTTTCCCAAACTTGAGCCGGCAAAGCTCGTTGGCGGGTTTCTAGAGTTCAATACTGATGGCTCCAGGTTTTCAGCCAAAAACTTCAAGGCCATCCAAACACAGGTTCGACACTCGGCTAGCCTGATTGCCGACAGTCTGGATGTCAGCCGGATTGTTACCCCCTACGATGCTGAAGATAAGCCCATTTAGTCGGATCCTCCCAAGCCGTATGACATGTTGGCACGGTGGAAGGCGGAAGCTGCCCAGGCGAGGGAAGAGGCCGCGAAGAAGAAGGCCGAGGCCGACACTGCGCCCACTACCTCCACGCCGGTTGTTCCTCCTCCCGCGCGCGTCGGCACTGCTGCTGACCCGGATGCTGCTGCCGCAAAGACCGTTCAAGAACCAGTCAAGGACTAGGACCCGGCTGCCAAGGGCAAGGGCAAGATGGACGACTCGACCCAGGAGGCGAGTGAACTTTTACCTGCTACTATCTCAAACACTTCATTCGGCGAATGGACCTTTTAAAACAATTATTCTTTTGATAGTGCGTCTGTGCACTTTATGATACTACTATCCTGGTTTGTAACACATTTAAAACCTTAATATCTTTCATGGCCCTTCTGGCCTTTGCGTGAATTTGATATTTCTTAACTTTGAGCTTTTTTCATTCCTGATTTTCCGATTTTCGCTATGGTTCCTTCTGCGAGACTCGGTTTCCGGGTCTCATGGGTTTTGACAAGTGGACTTTTTCTAAGTCCCCAAGTCCCCAAGACTCGGATTTTGGGTTTTTGAGCTGAATAGCTAGAAAATTTGCTTCTTTTTTCAAATTCCCTAGTCCCCAAGACCCGAATTTCCGAGTCTAGGGTGTTGGATTTTTCAGAAGAACAAATTGTTTAGCTAAGGCCCAAAACCTAGAGCTGCTCGCATAGGTTTGAAGTTATGCTTAATATATCTTGAGTTTCCGGGTGTTAGCCTTGTACTCTTCATAACTTGTGGTTTAGATGACCCTTTTGACCTTCTTTTACTATAAGCCGGCTTTTGCGTGGATGATCAATGCTGCTATAGCTGTATAAAGACAGGGTCAGGCAAGTCCCATTGGGCATCATGGCTGATTGTAGTTATACGCTAGCAAAGCATGCCACTTTTGTGCGAGTCACATCGAGCTTAAGCAAGAAAAGTCAAGAAAAATTGGCTCTATTGTCCGGTTATAAGCTTGCAGCCGTACTTATTACAAGTAATCGGCCCTTATAACTCAATGGCATCACGGCCGGGTCTTTGAGTTTGCAACTGTGCTATTCAAGCAATCAGCCCCCAAGACCTAGATATATGTAATTTACTAGAAAAACTAACATACTAAGAACAACAAATAATACTTACCTGGGAAAGAAATAGAAAAACAACAGGAATATAAAAACTTGACAAAGATCATACAAAAAAGAACAAAATATTGTTTAACCATCTCTTTATTGATATGAGAAAAGTTAGGTCAGCAGGCCGCCTCATTAAAAACCCTCCAGTCCCCTTAGGTACCCTGGATAGGAAATGAGTGCGTCTGAAACATGCTGCCTGTTACATCGTGTAATTCCACTTGTGAATCTAGTGTATTCTAAGTGTAGTAGGGACGCAGCTGAGCCACGTTCCATGGTCTCTCTCTTTCTTGCATAGATGTAGTTGTATGAGTGGTGTCATTGACAGTAGCCGACTCTTCTCTTGCATCTACCAAGTAATACGACCCATTGTGCAGATTCCGGCTTATAATGAACGGTCCTTCCCATGGTGGGGATAGCTTGTGTTTTCCTTCCTTTGACTGTACCAGGCGCAAAACCAGGTCCCCTTCCTGGAAGACCCGGGTTTTAACCCGCCGGCTATGATATCTCCTCAGATCCTGCTGATAAATGGCTGATCTCTCCAAAGCTTGTTCCCTGTGTTCTTCTAACATATCCACGGCGTCCTGCCGGGTCTTCTCGTTCTCCACCTCGACGTAAGCCGACACTCGAGGCGAATCATGGATGATATCACTCGGCAATACTGCCTCTGCACCATAAACCATGAAAAACGGTGTCATCTGAGTAGATCTGTTAGGTGTGGTGTTGATGCCCCCAAACCACTGATGGTAACTCCTCAACCCATGCGCCAGCAGCTCTGATGCATGGGACTCGCAGCCGTGGTTTTAACCCACGAAGTAACTCCTGATTTGCCCTTTCCACTTGTCCATTAGCTTGTGGATGGGCTACTGAGGCTATGTCAAGCCGGATTCCATTGTTCCCACAGAATTTCTCCATCTCACCGAGGGACATGTTGGTTCCATTCTCTGTTATTATGCTGTGAGGATACCCAAACCGATAGATAATCCTTTTCAGGAACTTGACTGCCGTAATTGCTTCACAATTGGTAACTGGCATAACTTCAACCCACTTGGTAAATTTATCGATAGCCACCAAGAGATGTGTCTTTTTGCAAGGTGACATGTGAAAGGGACCAACCATGTCCATACCCCAAACGGCAAACGGCCAGGTTAAAGGAATTGTTTGCAACTCCATAGCCGGCACATGGATTTGGCGAGCGTACCTTTGACATCCATCGCACCTTGCCACCAAGCGTTCCGCGTCTGCTAAGGCTGTGAGCCAGAAGAAACCGTGTCTATATGCTTTGGCCACAAGGGATCTTGTGGATGCGTGATGCCCGCAATCGCCTTCGCGGATCTCTTTCAGGATCTGCCGGCCTTCTTCTGGTGCTACACAGCGCAAAAATACTCCTGCAGCACTCCTTTTATATAACTCCCCATTGATGATGGAATAGCCTTTTGCTCACCTCAGAATTTTCCTTGCTAATACTTCTTGCTGTGGTAACTCGCCCCGTGATAGGTAAGCCAGAAACGGCTCTGTCCACTCGGGAACAGCGCGTATTGTGGCCACGAGCTCCAAATCCGGGTCTTTGTTAGCCACCTCTTCCTCAGACTCGGTTTTAACTGATGGTCGCCATAGCTTGTCCAGGAAAACGTTGGGTGGAACCGGCTCTCTGCGCGAGCCGAGTCTTGCGAGTGCATCTGCTGCCTCGTTCTTTCTTCTGTCAACATGCTCCACCTCATACCCGGAAAAACACCCGGCAACCCTGTCCACCTCTCTGCGATATGCTGCCATAGTTGGATCCTTCCTATCCCAGGTTCCTGAGACCTGCTGTACCACAAGATCTGAATCTCCATAGCATCGTATCCGCCTGATGTTCATCTCCTTGGCTATTCTCAGTCCGTGTAATAATGCTTCATACTCGGCCACGTTGTTGGAGCAATCAAATTGGATTTGCAACACGTAGCTCAACTTATCTCCTTTAGGTGATGTAAGTACCACTCCAGCTCCCGATCCCTCGTATTGCTTGGAACCATCAAAGTGCATTACCCAAGACTCGGAACTTGGTGTCATTGTGGGCATGCTAGTGTGAGTCCAATCATTAATAAAATCAACTAAAGCTTGAGACTTGATTGCTGACCTGGGCTCGTAGTTGATATGATAATCTCCCATCTCGATGGCCCACTTGGCTATTCTACCTGTTGCGTCCGAGTTTCTGATGATATCCGACATTGGTATAGAGCTGACCACTATTATGGGGTGTTCCTGAAAATAGGGTTTCAATTTCCGGCTGGCCATGAAGACCCCGAAAACCAACTTCTGCCAATGTGGGTAGCGCTGCTTTGCCTCCGATAGTACCTCGCTGACATAATAAACGGACCTCTGGACCGGGTGATCTTTTCCATCCTCTTTGCGCTCGACAACAACCACTGCGCTAACCGCCCGGGGCCCGGCCGCAATGTACAGCAACATGGGCTCTTTGGGACCCGGCGCTGCCAAAACTGGTGCCTCAGATAACTGCTTCTTTAGTGACTCGAATGCTTCATCCGCCTCTTGGTCCCAAACAAACTTATCAGATTTCCTCAAGAGCCGGTACAGGGGTATGGCCTTCTCTCCCAGTCTGGATATGAACCGGCTCAGCGCTGCTACGCACCCTGTAAGCTTCTGAACATGCTTTAGGTTTTCCGGCTTTTTTAGACTCTGGATGGCTTTGATTTTGTCCGGGTTTGCCTCGATTCCTCTCTCGGAAACAATAAACCCGAGTAACTTTCCTGCTGGAACTCCAAACACGCACTTTGTAGGGTTAAGTTTCATCTGATACCTTCTCAAATTCTTGAATGTTTCCTTTAGATCGTCAATGAACGTTTCCGCTTTCCTGGTCTGGATCACCACATCATCCACATAGGCGTGAACATTGCGCCCAATCTGGTCCTCAAAGCACTTCTGTATGCATCTCTGATAAGTTGCGCCAGCATTCTTTAGCCCAAAAGTCATGGTTTTGTAACAGAAGGCCCCAAAAGGGGTTATGAATGATGTTTGCTCCCAATCTTCCTTTTTGAGCTTGATCTGATGATACCCGGAATATGCATCCAGGAAACATAATAGGTCACTTCCAGCCACTGCATCTATAATCTGATCGATCCTTGGGAGAGCAAACGGATCCTTTGGACAGTGCTTGTTGAGACTCGTGTAATCTATGCACATCCTCCACTCATTACTCTTTTTCATCACGAGAACCGGATTTGCCAACCAGTCCGGGTGAAATACTTCCATGATAAAGCCGTCTGTCAAGAGCCGAGCAATTTCTTCCCCTATAGCCCTTCTTCTTTCCTCATTCATTTTTCTTAGGCCCTGCTTCACGGGCCTAGACTTGGGATCAACGTGCAAGCTATGTTCCGCTAACTCCGTAGGGATACCCCCCATATCGCTGGGCGTCTGTCGTGGGATAATCACGGCAGATGTTACCGGGGGTAACTGATCTTGGGGCAAGTCGACACAGGTATTCGGGAGAGGGTTTAGCTCGAAGGAAGACATGGCGGAAAGCAATCTAAGAACCGGAAAATAACTCGCCGGATCTCAATATGAATTATGCTGGATACTCGATAACAGGCGTTACAACTATGACTTGAATCTATGGCAAACTAAACCTAGGGGCCGGTTTATAAAGCACCCGTACACCCCTAACTTGCCCTTCAAGGCACATCTTGAGTCCTATTCGAACTTTGCTTACAAACCCTAGCTTTCCTTACCGCAACCCGCAATCCGGGTTACGAGGCCTACAAACTTTGGGCCTTCCAGAAGTCTCTTTATTCTTAGCCGGATCCCGTGCAACATCCTTTGGGCCGGGTCACGCCTTGGAGTTGGCCTACCGGGTTACTATCCCCCCATCAGTAGTCCCCAGAATAGCCTGGGCTTCCAAGATTTACTCTTCGAAGTGCTGGCTATTCCCTGCAGAAATATTGGACACAAAAACACATGAAGATCAAGATACAATATGTTGACGAATGGCTGGGATTAGCTCCAAGGGGATCAGGTAGCAACCCGGCTCTCCCTCAAAGGCTCTCCCTCAATCTTCCAGACTTGAGTCTTAATAGGAAACTCGATGATTTCACATCTTCCTCGATAGCTATCGCTGATACCAGGAAAGAGATTTCCCCTTCCTTTTTCTCTAGATTATATCGATCTATGCATAAGGCGCGTCTTTCAAATTTCAAAATAGCCAACTATTACTCCGCACCTCCCGGGTTTCGCCCGTTAGGTTAGGCTTTTCCACCCGGGCTATTATAAATAGACCCCAGGGAGCAACCTCAACTCCAACGACTCATTTCCCCAGACACTTGCTTTACGGAAAAACTTCACAGCTTCCGTAACGACATGCGATACCCGGACAGATCGTACTTGATCCAGCAAGGCAATACCCGGATCATGCTTAAGTTACCGGTAACTGATTATTCATTAATTTCCGAGTTTTCGCTTCTCACCTCCTTTCCTTTGATGTTTTACCAGGTCAACCCCATGGCACCCAAGAGGCAGGGGAAACAGCCGGCTAAAGCTAAATCCACTAACTCCATTTCAGCCAATTGGGGGAGATCCTCCGTTACCAAGGCCAAACTGGAGGAGTTGGTCGAGCTTGGAATCCTTCCTCCCCAGGAATCTATCCGCTGGAGAGTACCAAGCAACGAAACCCGGCCTTCTCCAGCAACGGATGAGGTAATATGTTTCGTCGAACACGTGACCCGGGGCTTCAGGCCTCCGGGTCACCCTTTCTTTCGTGACGTCCTAGATCACTACAACCTCCGTATTTTCGATATAGGCCCAAACTCCGTTCTGAACATCACCCACTTTATCGTTCTTTCCGAGTCTTACTTGTGCACTCCGCCAAGTCTGGCTCTCTTTGTTGAACTCTTTCAGTGCAAGCCGTGCCGCGAAAGCGGTGACGGCGCACTTCTTACTTGCGGCGGGGTTTCTATCCAGCGCCGCAAGAATTCCTTGATGCCTCCCCTCACTCTCAACTCTCATGTAAAGCACTGGCAGCTCTCATACTTCTACTGCCAGGATACCTCCCCACCCGGCGAGAAGAAGTTGCCGGGTTACTCGGAGGGTCAGCTTGACATTTCCGAGACTTTCAGTGCCTTCGCCCCTGACTCGGACAGGGAGGCGATCTTGCCTTCGTTGGCTAAGATCTCCATCTTATCAGCCCGAGGCCTCATCGGGCTAAACTTGGTGAAGACCTGGGTTAGCTTCCGCATCCAGCCCAACTCTATCCGTGAAAAACTGATGTGTGAATATTCGGGTCAAACCACAGACCCGATCCGATACTCCACCAGCACCTTCGCTCCTGACGATACAAACAAGACGATTAAAGGTTTCTTAACAGAGAAGCTCGAGGTAATCCGGAACATAGCCGGACTAGAGCCTTTTACCCTCGAGAACCCGGCCCCCGCAGTAAGTTTTCTACCCTTTGATTTTGGATTCTAACAAGCCATCTTTTATCCGCTTCTCTTGACTCAATATTGGCCCTTACCCTGGCATTTTCACCTCAGGCCGATAATGACTTTTGGACAATCGACACTCCTCCCAATTCTGGAGACGCGGAGGAGGAAGATGACGCCGTTAATTCGGACGAGGGTGCATACTTAACCCCCTTGCACACATTATATCCTGTCTCCTCTTTTTCCTTATGCTATAACTTTAATACCTTTCAGAACGAGAGGACCAAGACGAGGAAGAAGAGACAGATGGCAGGGAAGAGTCCGCCAGCGAGGAGGACGAGCCGGAGCCGGCCACCAAAGCTGGATCCAAAAGGAAATCCCAGAGGATCGCCCTCCAGGTTTTTATTTCGTTCCCTTGCACTTTAATTTTTTGTTCCCATAACGTCATTTCGGGGCTAACCCCACCTTCACCCCTTTTGATCATAAATGAAGGAGCCACCCGCGACTAGGCGCCGAGTAACTCGGAACCATCCGGGCAACGAGGCCCTTAACCCGGGCACTTCATCGCCCCCGGCTCGACACTCTGGTATTTATATCGTAAATAAAAACTCTTTCCGGACATTCCTTTGCAACATAATCTCAAACCTTGCTTGGCATTTTTCAGTATCTTCCGGATCTAGCAGCGGCTTTCCTTCGGACTTCCCGGTGAACACCGGGTAAACGCCTTTTCCTGACATTATACCGAGCTTTTATCGCCTTTTTCATAACCAAAGATTAATTGTGCCTTCGCACCTTCTACAGAGCCACGGTTGTTATTAGCGACCAGGAGGACACTGAGGCTAAGGTCCGGGTCGAGAACGAGCCGGCTGATGGTGCCTTCACCACAACTGGCGACGAGCAAGCGTCGCCACCGGAGCTGGCTAGGCATGATACCGGGTATCCAATCGCTTCACACGCAGACGAGAAGGAGAAGGGAGCAGCTTCGAGCGCGGGAGGGGGACCAGACTCCGACATTCGGATGACCCGGGTGCCACCTCCTGTTACAAGAAAAGCTCCTTTTCCCACTTTCCAGGTACCCGAGTCATCTAACTCGGATAACGCTGATTTTAACCAGCTGATGAGCGCTCTTCTCGCCATGAAAGCTTCAGAAGGAAATATCCTAGAGCGTATGGCTGCAGCACATCAGGTAATCTTACTTGATACTTCTTACTATACATCCAGTCCCCAAGTTCCGAGCATAATTTTCTGTAATTATTCTCGGTACTTCGCATAATAATTTTCTGTAATTATTTTCTCAGAAGGAAATATTCTCGTGATATCCGGCTTACAGTTGCACTCATTCTTTGCAGGCGGAGATAACTCAGTCGGATGAAACATTACTTAAAACTGAGCAGCTCTTGCTTGCGGAAACAAAACGTAGGGAAACCCTTGAAGCGGAGATAAAGACTTTGAAAAAAGATGTCTCCAAATACAAGAACAAATACAATGCTGCCCAATCCTCGCTGAAGAACCTGTCGACTCAAATTACGGACACTTACCGTATCTTGCTAAGTAAGTTTGTTATTTGCAATTAACTTGCGTATCTCTATCTTGCCGTCGTAATAATCAAGATTACTGATTTGCTTTTGTGTGTTTCGATTGCAGGTGCTAACCTTGCTGCTCCGGAGGAGAACACCGTTACTCAGGCTAAAACTCTGAAGACTGTGCTCCGGACATTTTTTGCCGGCACGAAACTTTTGCTGGATGCTATAAAGTGGCCTTCGGAGGTATACCCGGGCGAAGAAAATCTCATGCAGGCCTTGTCCACATCGCCTGGATGGATTGAAATATTGAAGCGTTCGTCTTGCCGGATTTGGATGACCCGGGCTTTGACGCTGGCGAAGGCTTATTTTCCTAAGCTTGACCCGGCCAAGGTAGTATCCGGGTTCCCAGAATTCAAGGCTGACGGGTCTAAGTTTAAACCCCAGGACTTCAAAGCTATACAATCTTCGGTACGTCACTCGGCCACAACTTTGGCAGATAAAATGGATCTAAACACAATTATGAGCTCATATGACTCTGAGGGCAAGGTTATTCTGGTGGAGGCACCCCCTCCTTTTGATATGCTGGAAAAGTGGTCGACTGACCTGGCCAGGAGGAAAGAAGAGGCTGCGAAGAGAGAAACCGAACTAGGCGTAAAGCCGTCTACCTCAACACCAGCCGTTCCTCCTCCTGTCCGTCCTGACGTGAAGAGTCCGAGTAAAACTGCTGGCAAAGCCAAGGAGCAAGTCCAAGACGAAGACCCGGAGGACCACTCCCAGGATGCCGAGTAGGATGATACCTAGTGCTTTGCGTTTCTCGAGACTGATATGATTTTTAGCGGTGCGCCTTTGCGACATTGATACTGATATTATGACTTTGCGCTTGTTAATTTATGATAACTCTTTGCCTCTCCCGGCTTTTGATAATCTCGATCCTTGTGTTACATGTAAGCTTATTCTCGATACTTTGAACTCTTGCTTTTGATTCCCTTTTGAGACTCGGCTAACCGAGTATCGTAGGTTTTGATAGACGGACTTTTCTTTAAGTCCCCAAGACTCGGAAACTAAGGTTTACGAGCTTTAGTAGTTAAGCAGTTTGTTTCTGTCTCGAAGTCCCCAGTCCCCATGACCCAAAGTACGAGCTAAGGGGGCGTGGCCTTTCTCAGATGACAAACTGCTCTTTACCAAGCTGAAGACCAATAGCTATTCACATAAATACTGAAGTCATGCTTAATACTTGTTGAGTTTCCGGCTATTTGAGCCTTATACTCTGCATGGACTTGTGGTTTAGATGACCCTTTTGATTATCTTGTACTGTAAGCCGGCTTTCGCGTGGATACCATGCTGTTACATCTATACGAAAAACAGGGTCAAGCAAGTCCCATTGGGCTGCATAGTTTGATTGTAATCGTAAGTGAACAGATCATGCCACTTTAGCGCGAGTCACATCGAGCTTAAGTAAGAATAATCAAGAAATTTGGCTCCTTTGTCCGGTTATAAGATTGCAGCCGTACCCGTTTTTTCGAGTAATCAGCCCTCATAACTCATAGGCATCAAGGCCGGGTCTCCGGGTTTGTGATTACTTATTTAAGCACACCAATCCCCGAAGACCTATATCCACGTGACGTATTTCGATGATATTGACGTATTGATAATAACAAGCATTACTTACTTGTAACTGAAGCAAAGACCATGATAAGACTCGAGACCATCTTCTTTTATCGATAAAAATTTCTTTTTTTTGAATCAGCAGGCCGCCTCATTAAAAACCTTCCAGTCCCCCTAGGTACCCTGGGTAGGAAAAGAGTGTGTATGAAACCTGCCGTCCATTACACTGCTTTAGTTATTCTCGAGAATCGGCCTCGCGTTGGTGCAGCCGATGCACATTCTCCATTTTCTAGGCCCTTTCATAATGAGTACCGGATTTGCTAGCCAATCCGGGTATATCGTCCTTGAAGCGTGACCAGCTGCGGATGGCGGTACGTCTTCTTCTTCCCTGCTAGGAGTTTTGAAAGGATCGCTCCTGATGAAGCCTACCATCTTAGGGTTTTGTTCTGCCCTAACTTTTGCTTTGTCCCCCTCAGGAGTTGGCTTTTTTGACGTTGTCCTCTCTTCTAGGTCTACCTGAGAACGGTAATGTTTGAGCTCTTCCTTCCTGCAGGCTTGCTCGGCCATTGCCGCATCTCCCTCATCACATTCAGCTGCTATATCTCGATTTCCGTGTATTGTAATGGTCTTCTTAGGACCCGGGATTTTCAGCTGTAGGTACACATAACACGGTCTTGCCATGAACTTGGCATAAGCCGGCCTTCCAAACAATGCATGATAAGGACTGCGCAACTTTACTACCTCAAAGGTAAGCCACTCGACTCGGTAATTGTCCTTTGACTCTCCAAAAGCTACTTCCAGTGCCACCTTTCCTTCGGGGCATGCCGAATGACCCGGCACTATCCCATGAAAAACTGTTGTACTCTTTTGCAGCTGCGATTCCTTTAAGCCCATACGCAGAAAAGTTTCCCAGTACAGGATATTGATACTACTTCCTCCATCCATCAAGACTTTTTTCAGCTCGTAGCCGTTGACCTGTGGTGCCACTACCAAAGCTAAGACTCCCGGGTGATCAACTCTGTCCGGGTGATCCTTCCTGCTCCATGTTACTTCTTGTTCTGACCACCTCAAATATCTTGGAACAGCGGAAGAGACCGAATTAACTGCTTGTTTCAGTATCTTCTTATCCTTGTTAGAGCCTCCCGTAGTGTGCACATGATATTGACCCAGCTGTTTGGGGTTAGCTTGAAAACCTCCCGCTCCCCCTTGATTGTTACCTTGATTTCCGGCTGGCGGGTTGCCGGCTGGGGGCGGTCCGTTGCCCAAATTTCCACCTAGGCCCGGGCCTCCTCCTCGGCCTGCACCTCGCATGGCTCTGTTCACTTCCTCGTTCTTCCACCTTTGTAAGTCGGCACATTGCTCCAATGAATGATTGGCCGGCTTGCCGTTCCTGCTATGCTTCGGGCATGCCATCCTAAATACGTCCCAACTGTTGCTTGGTCTTGGAGGTCCTTGGTAGTGTCCCCCATTGTGATTTCCAGTATTAAAATTTCCTTCGGATCTAGGTCTTGAAGACCCGGCCTCCGTGTTGGCTACAAACTCGGAATTCCCTTCAAACGGGCGCTTGTTTTGGCTACTTCCATTATTGTTTGGCGCCGATCCATTGCCGGTTTTCCCACTGCTACTTGTGTTTGCTTTTGCTTTCTTGTCATCAACTTCCTCCTCTGTGGTATCCGTTGCAGCGTGTTTGTTGCACGCATCCATTAACTCTCCCATCGTAACCTCCGCTGCATTCCTACTAGATTTCATGCGAGTTAGCTTTTGCACTAAAGGAACATACTTACATGTTTTTGCCATAGCTTGTAGCGCGTCCTTAGGCTGGATATCCGTAGACGAGTGGAGTATCTCCATAACCCGGCGTACCCAGCTGCGTGCTGACTCTCCTTTCTTCTGAACGCATCTTTCTAAATCATCAATAGTAAATAACTTTCTGCATGTCCCATGAAAGTGCTTGATAAATGCGGTCTTTAGCTCCTCCCACGATTTGATCGACTTTTCCGGTAAATTGGTGAACCATAACTTTGCTGCTCCCTCTGACATCATTAAGTACATGAATTTGGCTTGGAGATTCTCGGATGCGTTGCGAATTGACATTGCCATCTCGTAGCTGCTCAGCCACGTTTCTGGATCCATTGTTGGCTCATAATTTACTACTTTCCCCGGTTCTTTGAACTTCTCCGGGTAAGGTTCTGCTCTGATATCGTCCGAGAGGCACCTGGGTCCCGCCAGGGTGGTTGGGGCTGGTCTTACTCGGGAAACACGTGACCCGGCTGGGGGTGCCACGAGGCGTGGCGCCACCGGCAACTCGTGCCCTGCAGACCCGGCTCCGGCTCTTCTGGCCCTGGAACTGTCCACCACCGCCTGCGCTGCTGATGCTACTGGTACTGTCTGGATACGCGGTGGAGGCGGCATTTGCTGTTGCTCTTCCCTTCGTCGTGCCGCACTTGCTTGGACATTGCCCTGTTGCTGACTGACGTACGGCGTCCCATGCATTCCGCTTCTATGATCCGGATAATTGGCTTGCTGTGCTACCGCGGTGTGTAGCAGATCGATCGCTCGTCGGGTTCCTTCTGCATGAGGCGAATCTCCTACAGGAATCTGGTTTAATGCGAGCGTTGCTGCGTACACGTTGTCCATGGGATTGTTGTAATGGCCTGCTGGTGTGTGGAATCGTGATGGTGGTGGTGGCATGGTATTGCCGGCTGTCACCCCCGTCTGTGGCAAAGGTAACCCGGCTGGCGCGTTTACCGGCTGTGCTCCTGTTGACGGTCGCGGTATGGTCCCTTGGTTTACCGGTGGAATCGGCTGATCTTGAGGCGTGAACACCAGGGCAGTCGGGTTAATAACCCCTCCTGTTGCCGGCAGCATAGTTCGGTGCCTTTGGTGCATCCTTGTCGTTTCCTCCCGGAGCCGGGTCTCTCGATCATCCAATTCGCGCTGCCGCGCGGCCATCCCCTGCCTTTCTGCTTCTACTTGCCTTCTTTGTTGTTCCAATGCACGACGAGCCACGTCCAGGTCTCTTGCGCGCTCTGCCGCGTTTTCTGGGGTAATAACTGTGGCCAGGACTGTGGGGTCCAAGATCAAATTATTATCGAACAGAGCCGGGTGGCGCGGATTCGAGGGGCCCGCCCCCGGTGTCCGGTTTGCTTGGAATCCGAACATATTTGCGTGCTGCTCCTCGTCTGTTGGGCGACTGGTGACTGACGCCGACTCTCCATCGACCTGGACCAGGACCGGGTTAACCGTTCCTTGCTGCTGGGCCACTGCCCGGGCCGCCCCGACTGGCGCCGCGGCTGTATTTTCTTGATTGAGATTGGTCGCGGGAGCCGCATAAACTGCAACCCGGCGCATGATACCCGGGGTAGGCTCGTGCTGTTCTTCCTCGCCGTTTTCCTCCCTGTACCGATCTTCCAGCAAGTCCTTAATGGATGCCGTGTCATCCTTTCCATTGCTTGGGTCGCGCGGAGTCCATGCCGGCTCCTCCGGCTGTTCCCAACGTGTAATAGGCTCCTCTGACTGGTATGTTGTTCCGACTGACTCTTCTCTATCGGGTTGAGCGTACGCAGCCTCCCCTGATACAGGATCGGAAAAATTGTCAGGAATCGAACCAGAGGTACATACCATGCCGATGAAGACGTTGATTCGGCCGATCGTCACGACCGATCCAGATTCGAGGCGATCCGACTCAGGCCCCCAGCCGGAATCGTCCACCATCTTCTTTCCTTCGTGGTCGTCGTAGATCTCACCGACGACGAGGTTCTCCATGCTTTTCCGAGCTTCTCCCGTGATGCAAACACCTTTGGACGCAGGCCCCACGGTGGGCGCCAACTGTCGTGGGATAATCACGGCAGATGTTACCGGGGGTAACTGATCTTGGGGCAAGTCGACACAGGTATTCGGGAGAGGGTTTAGCTCGAAGGAAGACATGGCGGAAAGCAATCTAAGAACCGGAAAATAACTCGCCGGATCTCAATATGAATTATGCTGGATACTCGATAACAGGCGTTACAACTATGACTTGAATCTATGGCAAACTAAACCTAGGGGCCGGTTTATAAAGCACCCGTACACCCCTAACTTGCCCTTCAAGGCACATCTTGAGTCCTATTCGAACTTTGCTTACAAACCCTAGCTTTCCTTACCGCAACCCGCAATCCGGGTTACGAGGCCTACAAACTTTGGGCCTTCCAGAAGTCTCTTTATTCTTAGCCGGATCCCGTGCAACATCCTTTGGGCCGGGTCACGCCTTGGAGTTGGCCTACCGGGTTACTATCCCCCCATCAGCGTCCAAGAAAAAACATCTTGATTTGAACGAATAAACTCCACGAGTGCTTTTTCCTGCTCATTGTCCAAGTTAGATCCTATAGCAAATTGCTTAGAGGGATCACCTTCGACGAAGGCCACCATCTTGGTATCCTGTGCTGCCTTGAATTTTGCTCTCTCATCCTCCGTATTTGGCCTTTTTAACGTTGTCCTGTCATCCGGGTCTACTTGAGACCGATAGTAATTGAGCTCCTCCTTTCTACAAGCTTGTTCCGCCATTGCCGCGTCTCCTTCGTCACACTCAACCGCTATATCCCGGCTCCCATGTATGGTGATGGTCTGCTTGGGACCCGGGATTTTTAGCTGTAGGTATACGTAGCACAGCCTGGCCATGAATTTGGCGTAAGCCGGCCTTCCAAATAGCGCGTGATAAGGGATGCGCAACTTTACCACCTCGAACGTGAGCCACTCTACCCGGAAATTATCCTTTGATTCTCCAAAAGAAACCTCCAAGGTAATCTTTCCCTCAGGACACGCCGAGTGACCCGGCACAATCCCGTGAAAACTGTTGAACTTTTCTGTAGCTGAGACTCCTTGAGGCCCATGCGCAAGAAAGTTTCCCAATACAAGATGTTAATGCTGCTTCCACCGTCCATTAAGACCTTTTTCAGCTCATAACCATTGACCTGTGGCGCAACCACCAATGCTAGGACTCCCGGGTGTTCTATCCTTTCCGGGTGATCTCTTCTGCTCCATGTTACATCTTACTCTGACCATCTCAGGTACCTCGGGACAGCCGAGGAAACCGAGTTTACTGCCCTTTTCAGTATCTTTCTATCCTTGTTTGAAGTTCCCGTGGTGTGAACATGGTACTGGCCCAATTGCTTGGGATTGGCTTGGAAGCCTCCAGCTCCTCCCTGGTTATTAACCGGGTTTCCACCTCCTGGGTTGCCTGCCGGGGGTGGGCCATTGCCCGGGTTACCACCCGGACCCGGTCCTGCTCCCCGGCCTACGCCTCGCATTGCTTTTTGCATTTCCTTGTTCTTCCATCTCTGCAAATCCACGCACTGTTCCAGCGAATGATTAGCCGGTCTATCGTTCCTGCTGTGTCGCGGGCACGCCATCTTGTAGACATCCCACTGGTATCCCGGCCTTGGCGGACCTTGGTAATTTCCTCCATTAAAGTTTCCTTCGTTGAAATTTCCTTCTGCTCTGGGTCTCGAAGACCCGGCTTCTGTGCTGGCGACAAACTTGGATTTCCCTCAAACGGGCGTTTATTCTGGTTGTTTCCATTATTTCCTCCATGGTTACCCGGCGTAGATCCATTGCCGGTTCTTCCATTATTACTCGTGTTCGCTTTCGCTTTCTTGTCATCAACGTCCTCTTCTGTGGTATCCGTAGCAGCATGTTTGTTGCATGCGTCCATCAACTCTCCCATAGTAACCTCTGAAGCGTTTCGACTGGATTTCATGCGAGTTAGCTTTTGCACTAAGGGTGTATACTTTCATGTCTTCGCCATAGCTTGCAACGCATCCTTTGGCTGAATATCTGTAGATGAATGAAGTATCTCCATAACCCGGCACACCCAACTACGCGCTGATTCTCCCTTCTTTTGTACACACCGTCCTAGATCATCGATAGTAAACAACTTCCTGCATGTTTCGTGAAAGTGCTTGATAAACGCAGTTTTCAATTCACTCCAAGATTTGATAGATCCTTTAGGTAAATTGTTGAACCACAACATTGTTGCTCCTTCTGACATCATTAAGTACATGAACTTGGCTTGAAGATTTTCAGATGCGTTGCGAATCGACATAGCCATCTCATAACTGCTCAACCATGTTTCTGGATCCATAGTCGGCTCATAATTCACCACTTTACCCGGTTCCTTGAATTTATCCGGGTAAGTCTCAGCCCTGATATTATCCGACAGACACTTAGGCCCAGCGAGATTAGTCAGTACTGGCCTCACTCGGGAAACATGCGATCCCGCGGGGGGCGCGGCTGGGCACGGCGCTGCCGCAGGCACGTGTACCGCAGACCCGGCCGCGGCTCGCCTGGCTCTGGAACTATCCACAATAGCTTGTGCTGCTGATGCTGCTGGTGCTGCTTGGACGCGGGGAGGACGCGGCATTTGCTGCTGCTCTGCCCTCCGTCGCGCTGAACTTGACTGAATATTGCCGGTATTGCCATGTTGCCGGCTGATATACGGTGTTCCATGCATTCCACTCCTAGTATCCGGGTAATTGACTTGCTGAGCCACTGCCGTGCGTAATAAATCTATCGCCCGCCAGGTCTCCTCCGCATGGGGTGACTCTCTTACGGGGATTCGATCCAACGCCAATGTTGCCGCATATACATTATCCATTGGGTTGTTGAATTGACCTGGTGGCGTACGAAATCGTGATGGTGGCGGTGGTGGCGCTGCATTACCAGCTGCAACCCCTGTCTGCAACGTGGGTAACCCGGCTTGTATGTTTGCCGGCTGTCCTCCTCCGGTCGCGGGCTGATGTACAGTTTCTTGATTCGCGGCCGGGATTGGCTGATCCTTGGGGGTGGTGAACAGCGCGGCCGGGTTTAGAACTCCACCCGTGGCTGGTAACCTTGTTTGGTATCTCTGATGCATCCTAGTTGATTCAACCAGGAGCCGGTTTTCCAACGCTTCCAGCTCGCGTCGGCGCGTGGCTACCCCTTGCTTTTCTGCTTCCACTTCTCTCCTTTGCTGCTCTAATGCACGACGGGCTACATCCAGATCCCTAGCACGTGCTGCTGCATTCTCCGGGGTTATCACCATAGCTAGCACCGTGGGATCCAGGATCAAGTTATTACTGAACAGGGCCGGGTGTTGTGGGTTAGAGGGACCCGCCCCTGGCGTCCTGTTCATCATGAATCCAAACATATTCGCTTGCAACTCGCTATCCACCGCCCGGCTAGTGACCGAGGCCGATTCTCCGTCGACCCGGGTCAGAACCGGATTTCCGTCAACCGGATTTTGCTGCTGGGCCAGCGCTCGCGCCGCTCCAACCGCGGCCGTAGTCACGTCCCCCTGATTGAGATTGGTTGCAGGGGCCGTGTAGACCGCGACCTGGTGCGCGATGCATGGTGAAGATTCGTACTCTTCCTCATCACAGCTATCCTCCTCGTACCGGTCCTCCAGCAAGTGCAGGATAGACTCGGTATCATATTCTCTCATGACCCGGCCACGCGGGGTCCATGTCGGCTCCTCCGGCTGTTCCCTCTTCGTGGTGGGCTCTTCTACCGGATCCACAGTTCCGACCGATTCTTCTCCATCCGACTGTACGCCGGTCGCTTCTCCTGACACAGAATCATAATTGAAATCATCAGGAATTGAACCGGACGTACGTACCATGCCGATGAAGACGTTGACCCGGCCGATCGTGACAACAGATCCGGATTCAAGCAGATCCGACTCTGGCCCCCAGCCAAAATCGTCCACCATCTTCTCTCCTTCGGGGTTGGTGTAGATCTCGCCGCCGACGAGGTTCTTCATGTTCCCCCGAGCTTCTCCCGTGATGTAAACACCCTTGGACGTAGGCCCCACGGTGGGCGCCAACTGTCGTGAGATAATCACGGCAGACGTTACCAGGGCTAACTTATCTTGGGGTAAATCGACTCTGGTGTTTGGGAGAGGGTTTTGCTCAGGGGAAATCATGGTGATGAAACGATCTGGTAGCCGACAATCAAGTCGCCGAGTCTCCGATCTAAATCTTATTATATCAACTCTTGGGTTACAAGGGATACTCGAATAGCTAGTGAATCTTGTGTGTCTCGTGTCTAATCTAACCCTAGGGGCCGGCTTATATAATATCCGGACCCCCTGGCTTCCTATCCAAGGCAGACTCGGAGTCCTACCCGGGTACCGCTTACAAACCCTAAGTTTCCTTATCGAAACCCACAATCTGGGTTGCGAGGCCTACACTCTTGGTCCTTCTAGAAACTCTTCTTTCCTAAGCTGGGTCTTGCGCAGCTCCCTTTGTGCCGAGTTACACCTTGGCGTTAGCCTACCGGGTTATCATCCCTCCATCAGGGCACAACCAGGACGTGGCGCGGCGGCTCCCGACACGCAGCTGACTGCTGCTTTCTGTCCGGAGGAGGAAGAAGAAAGGAATAGAAAAGAAATTGCAGAAACCCCCCTAGAGTTCCTGGATTTTACAGATTGGTCCTTTTCTGTTTTAAAGGAGGACAGAAAACAAAGTTTTTGAGGCCCTTTTTGCAAACAGAAAAATTAGCAAAAATAGTTTTTGGAAACCTCATAAAATTTCCAACAAAACCATGTGTTTCTTTGGTGCATTTGAAATATTTTTCAGCGCAAAATTTTGGAACCCACATTAAGTACTATTTGTGGGATTTTCTGAAACCATTTAAATTCACGATTTAAATTGGTTAAAACATGATTTAAATTTTTGTTTTCATGCATGTATGAGATGAACACAACCCACACACCCTAGTGTAGCAAAATTGGATGTTACATCCTCCTCCGACCACCACCGCCTCACGTGCACTCCGGCGACCACCTCCTCGTGTCCACTCAGGCGACCACCTCCACTCCGGGGGCCACCTCCATTTCGGCGCCCACCTCCTCTCCGACGAAGACCACTACTCCGTCCCACCTCCTCTCCATGGCCACCACCACTTCTCCGTCCCACCTCCTCTCCACGCCCACCACCACTTCAACCAGTTTTTCTTTAATTTGAAAATTTTGGGCGGCCAGATCCAGATCTGGATCTGTCCCGCCCTTTTTATTTTTGAAATTTCAAAATCGATAGCCGTGACGCACCAAACAGGTGGTGCGCCACGTGTAATAAAAGATAGTCGTGACGCACCAAACAGGTGGTGCACCACGGGTAAAAAAAATAGCAGTGACGCACCAAACAGGTGGTGCGCCACGGCTATTTTGTTCGGCGCATCGTGACAACCGTGGCGTACCGCCGCGTGCCACGAATAACGAAATTTGGTGAGTCACGCATTAGCTTTTCTGTAGTAGTGGCATGTATGTGATTTCTTACTTTTGTCTTTCAAAGTGCATTTGCATTTGATCTCTCATGTGTTTTGGAGTTGATAACAACACGATTAAGTTTCTGACAGTGCGTTTAACTTATTTCAGGAAATATCATCTCGACACAAAAAGGAAAGTGCAAAATGCCAAAGCCACCAAATCAACTCTGTTCAGCGGTAGTACCGAACACTCTAGCGGTAGTACCGCTCGTTCCAGTGAGCGGTAGTACCGCCAGAAGTACCGCAAGAAGTACCGCCAATATGAAATTGGCTTCTATTTTCAGCGGTACTGGTCCAGTAGTACAGCTGGGACTTAGTCGATTGAGGAGCAACACTTCCCACGGTGCTAGTACCGCTACCACCAGCGGTAGTACCGCTTCTTTTAAGAAGCGGAAGTACCACTGGCAGTGCCCGTCAAAGTACCGCCAGGGTAGTTTTTCTTGCAGTAACCTTTACGGTACTAGAGCGGTAGTGCCTTAGTACAACCTCCAGCCACTTCGAGTTATTTTGAATTCGTGGCCAGCGGTAGTAACGGTGGGCCTAGCAGTAGTACTGCAGCTGGAAGTACTGCGGGAATACATCGTGTCTCCATGTGCTTCATATCGGTTACCTCGTTCCCTTCCTCCTTTACTTGTGCTTGTATTGTGTTTGTGCTTGTTCTTGTCATATAGGTAAATTCACCATAGTTGCATTATCTAGAGAATTTACCTTTGTGTCAAGCCTAATCTTGAAGAAAAATTAAAATTGGTCGTAGCACCTATTCATCCCCCTCTAGGTGCCCTTACTATCCATTCAATTTTTATAAGAGCCTCGGCTCTTTTATCGGGCTTAACCGCCTAAGAGTTTAGTGTGGTAGATGATACGGAGGTCGCCGGTTCCGTGGTGCATGTATCTATGGATGATCTCAATGAGTTGAAAAACTCATTGGCCTCATCGATGGGGAGCAAACTCGATGAATTGCGAACACTAATGTTGCAATTCATGAAAGCCAAGAAATAAGAGACCGCCACTTTATCACCTCCGGACAAATATCCGGAGGGCGCCGAGAAAGGGGATAATGGTGATCAATCTAAAGATGCTTCTGCTAAAGACTCGACCGACAAGGGTAAGGAGGGAAAGGGGGAATACCACTCCGTCGAAGGACACTATTCTCCCGACCCTCCCGTCCCACATCCTCATATAATTCCTAGAGGAGATCCTCCTAAAATTGATGCACACTCTTTTGGTGAATGGCAATATTATATGGAAACTCACTTGAACTCTTCTTGTATAGAACTTTGGAGGGTCACTCGAGATGGATGCAAGCCACATGGCCCCAAGAACTTGAAAAGAAGAGAAGCCGTAGATTGTCAACTCAACTACACCACCTTGTCTATTCTTCAACAAGCCGTGGGTCCTAACCACATGCCTCATCTTCAACAATATTCCACCGCCAAGGAAACATGGGATGCTCTTGTCGTCATGTTTGTTGGCAATGAGAGCATGCAAAGGAATAGGTATGATGCCTTAAGCAATGAGGCCGAAGGGTTCTATATGCATGATGGTGAGAGCCATGAAGACATGTACCCAAGGCTCAAGACTCTTGCCACCGCATTCCATAAGGTTGGTGCCAAGTATATTGATGATGCTTGGACCAAGAGGAAGTACATGATTTCTCTCCTGCCTTTTGAGCCCACGGACTTGAAGAGCATTCAAGGAATACATGACTTTGCTTCTTTGACCTCAACTCAAGTGATGCAAGAGGTGTGATCCTATCAAGTGCAAACCAAGAATGCTCTTGACAATCGTGCTAGAGCCCTAGGAATGCACAAAGGGGCATCGGTTGCTTTGAAGGCCAAGGTTGTGTCAAGAGAGTTTGAGTATGAAGACGATTGCTTTGAGGACTTGGCTCCATTGAAGGATCAAGAATATGATCTCATGCTCAAAGATTTCATTGCCCTTATCGTGCAAAAGTTTTGGAAGAATCCATCCAAGTCCAAGGCATATATTGAGAAGAAGACTAAGTCTCGCTATGGAAATAAAGGGACTCAAAGAGTGAGGCCTTGCTTCAATTGTCAAGATAAGCACCATTTCATTGCGGAGTGCCCCTATGAAAATAGAGAACTCCATGGTGGCAAGCTCATTCGCAAGGACAAGTCCAAGGTTTCTTACAAGAAACCTCACTTCAACGAGAAACCTTTCAACAAGAAGTCCTCCACCAAGTTTGTGCTAGTGACTCAAGAGGAGTATGATTCTCGAAGTGATGATGAAGAAGAAACCACAAGTGAAGTGGCCTCTCTTGCCATTGCTTCAACTCCATCATCTTCATCTCTCTTTGAATCCCCCAATGAGAATAATCCTCACCCAAATTCCAAGTGCCTCATGGCTAAGGACTCGGAGGTATCACCTTCTCCCAACTCTAAGACCCCAAATGAATTGGAAAACCATGCTAGTCTTAGAGTCGAAGATGAAATTGTCTCTTTCGAACGTTTTATGTCTAACGTGCAAGGGGAGACCAAGAAGTACTTTGATCATCTCATGAGTCAATTGGGAGAGGCCCATGAAGCTCCTGAGAAGAAAGGTGAGATAGCATCTCTCTCGATGACTCTTGAGGAAGAGCATGATGGTAGAGTTTCTCTTGAGGAGGAACTTGAATCTATTGAAGAGCCACATAATGAACTTGTTTCCAATATCACTAAAGATCGTGATCTTTCAATTGCTAAATATAAAAAGGCTAAAAAAGATAAGGTTGAGTTTGGGGTTGGTCATGACAAACTAACCGAGGAGTTTGAGAAGCTCACCAAGGCTCACAAGGCTTTGGAGAGTCAACACTCTACCCTCAAAGAGTTACATGAACAACTTCAAACTCAACTTAATAAACTTAACAACTCTAGCACCTCTACTTCTTATTGTGATCATGCAAATATTATTGAGGAAAATGCCAGGTTGAAGGATGAGCTTGCAAGGCTCAAGGGAAAGAGCCCTCAAGTTGAGGAGGTGGTGGCCTCAAGCCCACAAGTGGTTGTTGCTAGACCTCAAATGAGTGATCCTAGGCCACAAGTGGGAAAACAAGGTATTGGCTATGTAGCCAAGAATAAGAACAAGAATAAGAAGAATAATGGTGCTTCAGGTGGTATTGTCATTAGGGACAACACTAATCGTAGCACTCCCGCACAAGCCAACAATGTTCCTTCAAGTGGTGGTGTCATGAGGGACAACACTACTCGTAGCATTTCCGCGGGAACTAACAATCCACACCATTTATTATATGTTGATTATTATGGTGTTGTGCAAGCTAAATATGTTGGTCCTATTGAAGGTTACATTGAGTATACCATTTGGGTTCCAAAGACCCTTGTTGCTAACATGAAGGGACCCTCCTCGGGTCCTAACTCTAGTCAATGATCTCTTGCAGGACTATGCTTTTGGTGGGTCGAAATGGATAATTGATAGTGGATGCACTAGTCATATGACCGAAAGCAAAGAACATGTGATGGAGTTGCGCCCAAATGATATTGATGCAACCGTCACTTATGGAGACAAGTCCAAGTCTAAGGTATCAGGGTTTGGCAAGGTTGTGGTTGCTCCTGATATCACTATCGTGGACGTCATGCTTGTTGAATCCATTGGTTACAATTTACTTTCAGTTTGTTCATTAGGGAAGATGGGTTTCTCCGTCTTCTTTGATCCTGATATTGTGGTCCTTTTGAGGAGCAAGACTCTTGACGTTGCATACATGGGACATGTTGAAAATGAGTTGTTTGTGGTGGACTTTTCGAAGTCTACCAACTCTCAATCAATGTGTCTTTTCGGAAAGGCGGACGTGGGGTGGTTGTGGCATCTCCGCTTATCCCATGTCAACGTGAGAACTTTGCAAAGTCTTCACAAAGGTGGCCTTATCCTCGGACTAAAAGATAATGTTTCCTTTTCCAAAGATCGCGTTTGTAGGTCATGTGTTGAAGGAAAGATCCATGATGCCGCCCACAAGGCCAAGACTATTATCTCATCAAAGAGGATCTTGGAGATTCTCCATGTTGATCTCTTTGGTGTCGTGCCCGAGGCAAGTCTTGGTGGCAAGAAGTATTGCTTGGTGATTGTCGATGACTACTCAAGGTACACTTGTGTTTATTTCAAGTGCAAGAGTGGGACTCAACAAACTATCATCAACTTCACCAACCAAGTGCAACGTCAACATAGTGTTCAAATCATGGCCATTAGGAGTGATAATGGCTCTGAGTTCAAGAACTACACTTTGAATGAATTCCTTAGTGATGAGGGTATTCGTCATCAATATTCCGACACCTACACCCCTCAACAAAATGGTGTAGACGAGCGGAATAATAGAACTCTATTGGATATGGCAAGGACAATGTTGGCGGAGTATTCTTCTCCCCAATATCTATGGGCTGAGGCCATTTCCACCGCATGCCCCTCCTCCAACCGCCTCTACATCCGCAAGGGCTTGGAAAAGACTCCATATGAGATCCTCACCGGCAACAAACCCAACGTCTCCTACTTCCGAGTATTCGGTTGTAAGTTCTTCTATTTGATCAAGGGTGTTCAGTTGTCTAAATTTCAATCCAAAAGTATTGAGGGTATATTTGTTGGTTACGGTGCCGAATCCCACACTTATAGATTCTTTGATAAAGCCTCACGGATTGTCATAGAAGCTTATAGTGTGGTTTTTGAGGAAAATGATGGCTCCCAAGTGGCGCAATTTCATGTTTCTAATGTAGATGTTGAAATGCCTCAAGAAGCCAAAGGAAGGATCGGTGTGGGATTTTTCCGCCCTATTGAGGGACACCTTATGGCGAATCGAGAAGGACTATGCTCTACTCAATTGGAGCCCTCCCCTACAATAGAAGGACAAGCCAAGGAGCCAAGCACTACTAGGAAAACAGCTATAGGAGTGATGATACCCGTGACGCACCAGCAATACGGCGCGTCACACCTAATAGCCGTGGCGCACCACAGTTTGGTGCGTCGCGCCTATAGCCTTACCCGCAGCGCACCAAACGGAAGGCGCGTCGCGCCTATTTGTGGGGCCGGGGTGGCGAACCTCCGAGGCATACCCGCGACGCACCGAGCCTTTGGTGCGTCACGGTTATGTGTGATAGGCGCGGCGCACATGCCCGTGGTGCGCCACGGGTTAGATAGGCATGACGCACCAAGGCGTGGTGCGCCACGGCTATGGGGAGTACAGGTATAGGCCGTTCCCTCTCTTCTCCTTCTCTCCACACACGTACGCGTTGCTCCCCTCTCTTCTCCTTACTCTCGTCGCCCGCCGCCACCTCCCATCGCCCACCTCCCATCGCTCGATCTCCCTTCCTCTCCAGCGCCCACCGCCACCTCCCATCGCCCACCTCCCATCGCCCTAGCCGCCCACCGCCGCCCATCTCGATCTGAGGAGGGGAGCCGTCCGGTTCGTCCACGACAAAGAGGAGGAGGGGGAGTCACGCTGCTGCCGTCTACGACAAGGAGGAGGAGGGGGAGTCACGCTGCTGCCGTCCACGACAAGGAGGAGGAGGGGGAGTCACGCTGCCGTCCATGACAAGGAGGAGGAGGAGCCGTCCGGTTCGTCCTCGACGCCGTCCACCTGCTTCCCCAACGTGAACGACTACATCGAGCCAAGGCTGCCATCTTCTTCCCCTACTTCCCCAGGTAAGCCCCTCCTCCACCCCTCCGTATGCTCACTGTCTTGCCAAAAGGTGTCATTGTTGATAAATAAAAGGGCTGTTATTTGTGTTGGATTAATTCACCTAGTGGCTGTTAAATAAAAGGTCTTGCTCACTGTCTTGCCAAACTCCTAGTGGCTGTTATTTGTGTTGGATTAATTCACCTTATTTTGCTCTTGTTGCACTTGGCATTGTTGATAAATAAAAGGGCCTCTTAATTGGTTTTCTGTTGCAAAGTGTGTGCAATGTAAATGATGGTAGGCCAATGCAAACAGTGTGCTTGGCAAGGAATGTTTAAATCTGCAAAGAATGGAATTTTGCAGCTTTGAGTCCCATGATTTATGTTGTGTAAAGAATGGAATTTTTAAATCTGTAGCATTTGCAACAACAAGCTGGTGGTATAGCAACAGTGCTAGGCAAAAAATACTGAAATGTTAAGTTTGGTATCCAAATTCAGAATAATGGCATGGGGCTAGCAACATTCTTTTTCTAGGTGCTTAGCATCACTTGTAAATCATGAAATCGATTTATTTTGGTATAAGTTAAATGGATGCTAGCTGCTGGATGCTAGCTAATGTCAATCTTCTGCAATGCATGGTTCATACATATCCATTCCCTTAATATGGGCATGCAATGATCAGATGCACCACTGTGATTTTTTTTAAATGCTAGATAGCTTAGAATACTGCTGCTTGCATTTATCTTAATTTCCCCCACACACCCCCTAGTTGTACAATAATTTACCTATGTTGTACAATATTTTGTTCAGCTAGTTGTCACAAGTAAAATGTTGCTTTCTTCTAACACCTGATGCTTTATACCTGATGCTTTGTACCTGATGCTTTATACCTGATGCTTTATACCTCTATGTCTAATTTCTTAATTTAATAGAACATGTCTTGCAAAGTATGTCGGTCCCTACGTGCCCAAGGACAATTCACCGAGTCTTCTTTTATGATTGAGCTGAAAGACGGTCACCTTGATTCTTTGGTAATTAACAAACGATTATTTTTATGTTTCTTTTTATGTTTTACTATCCAGCTTAGATTGGTATGTTTCTTAACAAAAGATTCTTTATATTTCTTTTTTAGATTGTACCATGCAATATTCGGGAAGAGTTCAACGAGTTAGTAGGCAATATCGTGGATTTCGATGTTCACGGGACCAATTACAAAATTCGAGTGAAGAAAGAAAGAAGACCTACTTCTACGGGGAACAATTGGTGTCTATCATTGCCACCTATAATTTAAGCGGAGGTGATCTCTTTCACTTCTCTATGGCAGGACCGCAACCTCGTATCGTACTTCTGTATATGGGCGAGATTGCGAGCGAGGATAGCGAGAGTATGGAGGTGGATGGCGGGAGTGAGGAGGAAAGTGAGGAGGATTATATGCACGAGGAGGACCCATGGAAACATGTGGTGGTTGCTCAATGAGCCAATCTTAGCGAGCTTGAGAAGGACCGTGTCCTTCAGAAACTAGCTCAGATAGATAGCTACATCGGGGTCCCTTTCGTGCATCGCATCACCAACACTAATATCTCCAATGGACATGTCATGGTATGTTTCTTAACACTTTCTTATTCCTATAGTTGCTTATGCATGTTATAATGTGGCCGGTATGTGACATTGTGCTTTTATTCTTTCTTGGAATTGTGTGTTCTAGAAAATACCTATGGCGGTAGCGGACAGTGCTGGCATGGAGCAAGGTACCATTGGAGTACGCCGTGGAGAATCAGGAAATGTCACCGCAGTTCCAATCACCAGGGATAATGCTGATGGTCGCATCATCCTCAACTCTCAAGCATGGAGGCAGTTCCATTCCGCAAGAGTTGGTATGGAGGCTGGCCGAGCTATTCTGATCACCATGAGGAATAGTGACATCTCCGACTTGGACATGATGATGGTCATCGACTACATCAGCGCCCGCTAGATAGATGAACTATGTGGTGATGATCGAGACTATGTAATATGGTTGTTTTCGAGACTAACTCCTGGATTTATTAGTAGTATATATGGTTGTTTTCGAGACTATGTAATAATTCTGCTATGAAACTTTATTCTGTCATTTTGCTGTCAATTGCATACCTGTATTTGAGCTACTGATATTCTTCTATATTTTGTCTACTGATATTCTTCTGTATTTGAGCTGTATATACCTGTATAAATACGGTACTGCTTAATTTAAAAAATACAGCATAGTATAGCCGTGACGCACCAAAAAGGGTACCCGCGACGCACCTGAGAGATTAGGCGTGACGCGCCTAGCAGTAGCCGCGGCGCACCACGGCCGTGCGTCACGGGTATAAATAGGCGCGGCGCACCAGCTAGGTGCGTCACGGCTAAATCCATAGGCGCGGCATGATAGCCGTGACGCGCCCGGGTGCGTCACGGATAAGTAAATTGGTGCGTCACGGGTTAGCTTTTCCCTAGTAGTGAAGTGATGCACCTAACCAAGGACATGTTGAAGACCCTCCTCTCATTGACCAAGTTACTATGCAAGATGAAACCACTCATATCATTCAAGCTAGTGAAGGTCAAGGCCAAGATCAACCATCCCCATCCTCCTCTCCTCAACTTGAAGCTAGTGTTGAAGATGTTGTTGATGATTATGATGATGATGATGATCAAGGCCAAGTTGGTCACGACGGGGACCCAAATGATCAAGATGATCAAGTGATTCCTCCTCGCAATAATGAGGAGACCGAAGCACGTCGTGCTAGAAGGATAAGAAGAGCTTTGAAGCATATTGACGCTCAAGACAACAGAGTGTTGGAAGATGTTCAAGCTAGAAGATCCACAAGAAGGCAATCGGCTCATTTTAGTGAGCATCAAGCTCACATATCTATGTTGTAACCAAAGAAAGTGTTTGAATCTCTTGAGGACTCTGATTGGGTTGAAGCTATGCATGATGAGCTCAATACTTTGAGCAAAATAAAGTTTGGAAGCTAGTTGAGAAGACCAAAGATTGCCACAATGTTATTGGGACTAAGTGGATATTCAAGAACAAGCAAGATGAGCATGGTATTGTCATAAGGAACAAGGCAAGATTAGTGGCTCAAGGTTATACTCAAGTGGAAGGCATTAACTTTGATGAGACCTATGCTCCCGTGGCTCGCCTTGAGTCCATCCGTATCCTTCTTGCATATGCATCTTCGCATAATTTCAAGTTGCAACAAATGGTTGTCAAAAGTGCTTTCTTGAATGGTCCACTAAAATAGGAGGTATATGTTAAGCAAACTCCGGGGTTCGAGAACCTCAACTTTTCTATCCATGTATACAAGCTTGATAAGGCGCTCTATGGACTTAAAAAAGCACCACATGCGTGGTATGAGGACCTTAGAGAGTTATTGGAAGACCGTGGTTTTCAAGTTGGGAAAATCGACCCCACCCATTTCACAAAGAGGGTAAAGGGAGAGCTTTTAATATGCCAACTCTATGTGGACGATATTATCTTCGGCTCAACTAACCAAGCTTTTAATAATGAGTTCTCAAAGCTTATGACTGACAGGTTTGAGATGTCCATGATGGGAGAGCTTAAATTCTTCCTTAGCTTTGAGATCAAGCAATTGGCTCGTGGGACTTTCATTTCTCAAGCCAAGTACACCCAAGACATGCTCAAGAGGTTTAATTTCCAATGTGCCAAAATGAAGCCATCTCCTATGCAAGTCAAATGCCACCTCAAGCGTAATCCAGATGGTAAAGATGTGGACCAAAAGTTTTATCGTTCTATGATTGTTCTTTGCTTTATATTTGTGCATCTAGGCCCGATATCGTTTTGATTGTAGGTGTGTGTGCAAGGTATCAAGCGGCTCCTAAGGAAAGCCACTTAGTGGCGGTCCATAGGATCTTTCGCTATTTGGTTGATACCTCAAGGTTTGGTTTGTGGTACCCAATGGGGGCACAATTTTCTCTCAAGGGCTACACGGACTTGGATTGGGTTGTTGATCAAGATGATAGGAATTCTTCCTCCAGGGCTTGCCAATTTCTTGGTAGGTCCTTGGTGAGTTGGTCTTCCAAGAAGAAAATTGTATATCTCTCTCCACCGCCGAAGCCGAGTATGTGGCGGCCGCTAGTGCTTGCACCCAATTGCTATGGATGAGGCAAACCCTCAAAGAGTATACTATTCACTTGGATAAGGTCCCTCTCATGTGTGACAATGAAAGTGCCATCAAGATCACCTACAACCCCGTGCAACACACAGGGATGAAGCATATTGAGATTCGTCGTCATTTCATCCGGGATCATGTGGCAAGAGGTGATATTGAGCTAGCATATGTCCCCACCAAGGATAATCTCGCAGACATATTTACAAAGCCTCTCGATGATGCAAGATTCATGTTCTTCTGGAATGTGCTAAATATCATCGATTCTAGGAGTTTGACTTGAAGATCTTGCACACACACCTATAGTTGATACGTGTTTCGGTTTAGGTGTAGGCCTGGACATAGGGGAGTGTTATCCTAACACATTGGGTTCTCCCTCCCCCGATTATGCCCAAAGCGAAAAGTCATTGTTATCTCTCTTTTTCTAATGTTGAATAGTCAGCTTCAATGTTGAGTATTGGCCATGCACCCAAGATATATCTTCGCGATGACATACCATAAGCTCTTACATGGTGGCTTAGGCCACCAACCTCTTCTGTTGAAGATTTGGTTGTTGTTTGGTTCTTATTTGGATTTTATTTCACTTATTTCTCTTTTTTTGAGTCCTTGCTGTCGTTTGGGAAACACAATCTCTCTTTTCCTTATTTGAGCTTTGTTTTCCTTGTAAAATCTTGAGTGTGTAGTAACATCTGAGTTTGAGCTCTTATCCCAAGCCTCATGTTTCCCACCCTCAAACAATTTCTGCTCCAAAGCTTTTTATCTTTTGATCTCTCGTCGGAAGGAAGGAACCTGGCTAGCGGTAGTACCGCCAGTCGCAGCGGTACTACCGTTGCAACTGATAGTAGCACCCAGCGCACGGTACTACCGTGTATCACTGACGGTACTACCGCTACAGGAAATTGTGCCCTGCACAAATTCCAGCAGCGGTACCGTTAGCCCCAGGTGGGCGGTACTACCGCTGCGGTCGAAATCCATGGGGTTAAATACGGATCTGGGAGAGGGAGTTACATTTTTACCTCCCCTCTCCCTCATTCATCCCCCACACCGGATCTCGCCGCGCCGCTCCTTCCATCCGCCGGGGAGGGTTCTCTCCGGCGATCGAGTGCTCCTCTCACGCTGGAGGAAGCCCGGCGATCACCTCCAACCTCTTCTCCGTGACGATGAGCCTCGACAACCCATCCAATCTCTCTCCCTCGAGTAATCTTGTGAAATGAAGTTGTTTAGGGTTCTAGAGATCTCCTAGTCTAGAAGTGGTTTGATGTGTTGCCTAGATGAGTAGATTCATTAAGACCTTTTGGTGCAATTTGTCTCGGTTGGAATCGGTTGTCCCATTGGGTGCCATGGCAGATCCGCCTGCAGCGGTACTACCGCTGGCTACAGCGGTACTACCGCTATGGTTGGGACTGCTGGAGACAGCGGTACTACCGTGGCTCCCGGCGGTACTACCGCTTCCTGGAACTTTTTCACTTCTGATTCTTTTGCGAATCTTCTCATAGATCATTTGATTGAACTTTGCCTTACCTCATTGCTATCCCCCTATGCTATCTTATGTGCAGGTGCTAGTGGTTCCAAGGGTGGAGGTCGCAAGCATGCGGCTAAGAGGACTCGGAAGAATCCCGAGGAAGATGAAGCTCCTGAAGTGATGCCACAGGGAGATTTGACTAGGAGGCAGAGGTCTGTGTTGATGAAATCTCAAGCTGCCAGGGACAAGTCTATTGCTCTCATGCCTGATGAGCAGTTCTGTAGAGAGAGGAGAACGGACCCTTACACCAAGCCTAGGGATCCAAGGGATAATGAGTGTTTCTGGACTCGCTTCCAAGAGCGTATATTTTATGAGGAGTACCCGCACAACAGGAACAAAGTGGTAACCTAATTCTCCATCAATGTACCATTCATGAGATCCAAGATGGATTACTTTGGTGAAGCTCTGGAGATATGTGAGGAGTTTGGTCTTCTGGATTTCATTGAGATCAACGAAGAATATGATGAGCATCTTGTGGGCCAATTCTATGCCACACTTTACTTCCATACTGATGAGAGGAGGATCACATGGATGGCCAAGGATCAGAAGTTCTCTGCTTCTTGGGTTGAGTTTGCTACTTTGTTGGGTCTCCAGGACTTTGGGGAGGTTCCTGATGCTTCTTTCTCCTCCACCTTGATATGGGGTGGCCCAATCTTCTCAATGAGCTTCTATCTCTCTTTTTGTATTTTCTGATATATGTGGATAACTAGTGCTACACTGAGACCTCTCACTTGGATGACCCTTGTTGCCAATGCAACAATAATCAAGCCCTTTGGATACTCTCAACTACACACTCTTGCACAAGCAATCAATGATCACAAGTGGTCCTGTATCCCCTTAATTCCCAATGGAATAGCAAGATATCACGCAAACTTTGACTTGGTAATACTTCAAGATGAATGCTTAGCAGCAATACAATCTCAAGGCTAGGGTTTCTGTTGTCTAAATTGTTCTCCCCTAATCCACACGCATGTGGAGGACATATATAGGTGGAGGGGTGCGTCCACAAGGGGGCCTTGCGCAAGCAACCCTCTCCCTACTAGGACTAGGACTCCTACTAGGACTAGGAGTCCAATTAGGACTCAAAGAGAGATACAAACCGACCCAAATAAGTGGGATGCGGCCACAATTGGTATACAAACCAAACCTACTACTATTAGGACTCATTATGGCGCATAGATGTCCTTTGTGGGCGCCCTTCTCTTGCTTGTCCATCAATGAGTGTGGAAATAACATATTGTCAATGTTTTCCACACTAAGTGCATTTGACTTGGTGGAGGCACCTATCCCCATGTCTTGATGAATAACAATTGTTTTATTGGAATAACAATTGTTATGAATTGTTTTCACCATCTTGCTTTATTGTTTTCACTAATGTGATCTTGTATCAACTCTCCATTCATGCTTGTGATAACATAGTCCTTAGGCATATCCCTATCATCCTCCCTTTCTTCAAGACAAGACGTCCTCGGCTTGTGATAATATGGAAGTGGAAGAAACAAAAAGAACAAAGTGTATGCACAATATATGTATCTATAATGGCATTCATTAGTGGTTAGTAAAACAAAATATTGTGCATATGTCATATGATCACAAAGTTTGTATGAAAACAACACATAATAGTCATAGCAATCATAATTGCAAATATAAGAGAAGTTTGATTTAATAACACATGTATCCAACCAATATTGTGGTAAACTAAACATATGTGTAATATTTATGCCCATATGTAAGAATTTGTAATCCATCTATCCAAGGTAACATGTAGTTTAATTCGGCCACTTTATCATAAGTGATACATATGTGATGTACCATGAAAATTTTATTCAAGTTATAATCACCAATCAAATAAAATTTGAAACTAGTATCATATGTGCTAGAATTATCATAAACAAATTTATTCATAGCACATTGCACATCAATTGGTTCATTTAACATGACATAATATATAATATCACTAGATGGTATCTTAGCAAGTAATTATTTATGTGTAATAAAAACCATATTGTTAAATTTCGAATTCATCATAGTATTATATGGTTGTAAACTATCACATAAGTCACTACTTGTTTTTACTAACCCGAAATCACTACACTTCTCAATACTAACCTCCTCATGTGTAGTAGGTATGATCTCATCAATAGCTTGTGAATTTGAAGGTTGTAGCTCCCTTTCTTCAAAAATAACCTTCATATCACAAGCAAGAACACTAGTACCCGTGGCATAATCCTCCAATATATGTGATGTTTGTGATGTTTCTTTGTGCTCCCTTTCTTCAATAGCAACCTATACACAAGAAACACCACTAGGAAGAGAAATTATGTCATTAGTTAAAAGGCTCTTTCCACTCGGCCTAGACTTGTCTTCCTCCATAGATTTGGTTTTTTCACTCTCCTTCTCTAGATTCACCTCTATTTTCTGTCTTGATTCATTCACAATCTGTTGTGGTGTCATAGGCCTCAAAATAATATCCTTATTATTCCAATTCAAGTGATATGTGTTTTCTCTTCCCATATGTGTAACCTTCTTGTCAAATTGCCAAGGTCTTCCAAATAATAAGAGACAAACTGTCATGGGAACCACATCACATTCAATTGTATCTTTGTATGGTCCAACTTGAAAATCCACTCTCACCATATGGCATACCTTGATTTCTTCCTTGTTACTTAACCATTGAATATAATATGGATGTGGGTGTGGATTGTAATTCAACCTTAGCTTTGCACATAACTCCTTGCTTGCTAGATTTCTACAACTTCCTCCATCAATAATCACCTTGCAAGCCATATTAGGTCCAACAATTGCCTTGGTTTGAAATAAATTGCATCTTTGGCTCTCATCATTGCTAGGAATAACACTCAAAGCCTTGGTGCAAACAATGGTTGGATAATTTGTAGCATAAGCATTAAGTGGACCATCATCATCATCATCATCATATGTTTCCTCTCCATTAGGATTAGCATCATCTCCACTCTCATACTCATCATTAGCATTGATCACCATAATTTTCTTGTTAGGACAATCTCTCTTGAAGTGCCCTCTTCCTCCACAAGTATGGCATGTCATATCTCTATGTCTAGCTATTGATTGAGTAGAACCACTTCCACTAGCTGCTGGTTGTGGTGTTTTCTTTGTGTTAGTGATGCTTGTCTCGGGTTTGGATGGTGTACTAGCTGCTGGTTGGGCAATTGGAGGTGTTGGAGGTGAAAAGGAAGAAGATCTTGATGGCCAAATCCTCCTTGGGGCCATAGTAACCTCCTCGGCCAACCTCTTTTCTGCCTCCCTTGCTTGATGCAACAATTCTATCATATTGCTATATTGAACATGCCTCACAATGCATCTAATTTGAAAAGACAATCCTGAAAGAAATCTTTGCATTGTTTGCTCTTTTGCTTCAACAACCCGAGCTCTTTGTAGCACTAATTCCATCTCCTTGTAATATTGATCCACTGAATTTGTTCCTTGTTTCAAATTTTGCAATTTGTCATAGAGAGTCCTCAAATAATTTGTTGGAACAAACCTGTCTGTCATAAGTTGTTTCATCTCAGCCCATGTAGTAATTTCTGGTTGATTTTGTGTTTCCCTCAATCTTATGATGCCATCCCACCACAAGAGAGCATAACCATCAAATCCAGAAGATGCTAACTTGATTTTCCTCTCATCAGTGTAATTATGCAATCTCCATAGCTTTTCTATCTTCAAGTCCCACATCAAGAACTCCTCAACATCATCATTATCACATGTGAGAGTAGGCACAAAGAATTTGGGTTTCCCAAGGCCATCCTCCTCTCTATTATCATCAACCAATGGTACCCTTCTAGGTGGAAAATTGCCACAGCCTCCATATGCAATGGCTCGGCCATCTTCATGATTACCACCAAGATTAGCTCTTTGTAATTGTGTGGAGATATTTGCAACTTCCCTTGTGAGATGAGTCATGGCTTCTTGAAGAACACGAATTGAATTAGCAGCCTCATTTTGTTTCTCAATAACCACTGTCAAATCCTTCCTTAGGACATCATCATATTCTTCTATTTTCTTTTCAACTCTTTGCTCAATCCGATTAGCAACTCCTCCTCTAAAGAGATTAAAATCTTCCCATGTACATGTATCATCAGCAGTCTTTGTTTTGGGCATCAAATCAGCTTCCTCCTTGTCACCCTGCACAGAAGCTTCACTAGCAAAACTCATGATTAATAGGTTAGTGACACAAATAATCAATGGGTTGTGGTGCCTCTCAAACTCACTCAAACCAGCAAAGAAAGGTTCACTTACTGTTCCAAAGTGAATAGGATTAACTTACCAACAAGTACCAATGAAAACTGTGTCAAGTGTGAGAAGAGAATACCCAGGCTCTCAACTGTTACAATGCAAAACAAGGTATTTGGTGGGGCTTGGTTGGGATTCCTAACAACACCAAAATAACAACTTCAATGCACTGCTCAATGTGATAAAAATTACTAAAGGAAACACACTCACACTTGGAGACAATTGTGGCTTAGCAAATATATGGTAGAGATTTTGCAAGCACTAGAAAGACACTAGCAAATACTCAATAAAACAGGCACAATATTGCTCAATTTGTCAACAAAAATTCCAATATGAAATAGCTTCCACTAGTGATAATGTACCACGACCTCTTTTGCTTTTTCTTTCTTTCTATATTTTTTTTATACTTTTTCCTTTTTCTCAATTTTTTTTATTTTTCAATGGCCTTTGAATCAACTAGGAGCAACAATGTAAATGGAAAACAAAAAGTGGACAGAAAGTTGATCAAATGAGAAGCCTGTTAGAGCAATAAAATAGCTAGTCTTTGGGTTTTGGGAACCTAAATATAGCTGTAGAATGGCTGTAGCTAAGGCTTATCAAAGATCAGACAAGAAACCTGGAGATAACAGGAAGAAAACAAAAGAAAAACTATGAGAAAATGAGCTCACGGCAGCACTTATGGCTCACGGCAGAGAAATCCACGGTTTTTGTACCGTACGGCAGAGAAAACGAACCAAAACAGGACCACGACAGAGCTCACGGCAGCAACGGGTGGTGGTGTGCGGGTGGATGCGTGGTGTAGTGGATGGCGGCAGCGGCGGCAGCGTTTGAGCGCGGTTTTCAGCCCGCGGCAGCGAATCCGAGCGCGGCAGGGAGTCCGACTGCGGCTAGGGTAAGGCGCGCGCTGGTAAGGAAATATGGGCACCGCGAGGGGTTATGGTAAGCGATGGGCGGTGCGGTAGGGTGGCGGCAGCGTTTTGAGGCGAATCCGTGCCACGACAGGATATGAGTGCAAACCGATCTGAGCTAGGAAACCGAGTGCAACTTGGAGATACAAACTAGGCGATCCACGGGAGAGTTTTTAGAGCTCAAGGACCGTGGTAAAAATCAAACCTAATCTGAGGAAAACAAAGAGCAACTCGCAACACACTATTTTTGCTGGGGATTTTCGGTATAGAAACAAAAGGAACTAGATGAACCCTAAAAGATGAAACCCTAAAAACAGAAAAACAGGAACACAAATCAACAAAAAGCAGCAACTATGTAGATGCAAATTGGTATTGATCTAGGCTCTGGCAATTATCTAAACAACTATTTTTGTGTGGCTTTTTCTGGATAGGAATAAAAACAACTAAAACTAGGGATAACTTTGCTCACCGAGTAAACCTCGAGGCTCTGATACCAAGATGATATGGGGTGGCCCAATCTTCTCAATGTGCTTCTCTCTCTCTTTTTGTATTTTCTGATATATGTGGATAACTAGTGCTACACTGAGACCTCTCACTTGGATGACCCTTGTTGCCAATGCAACAACAATCAAGCCCTTTGGATATTCTCAACTACACACTCTTTCACAAGCAATCAATGATCACAAGTGGTCCTGTATCCCCCTAATTCCCAATGGAATTGCAAGATATCACACAAACTTTGACTTGGTAATACTTCAAGATGAATGCTTAGCAGCAATACAATCTCAAGGCTACGGTTTCTGTTGTCTAAATTGTTCTCCCCTAATCCACACGCAGGTGGAGGACATATACAGGTGGAGGGGTGCGTCCACAAGGGGGCCTTGCGCAAGCAACCCTCTCCCTACTAGGACTAGGACTCCTACTAGGACTAGGAGTCCAATTAGGACTCAAAGAGAGATACAAACCGACCCAAATAAGTGGGATGCGGCCACAATTGGTATACAAACCAAACCTACTACTATTAGGACTCATTATGGCGCATAGATGTCCTTTGTGGGCGCCCTCCTCTTGCTTGTCCATCAATGAGTGTGGAAATAACATATTGTCAATGTTTTCCACACTAAGTGCATTTGACTTGGTGGAGGCACCTATCCCCATGTCTTGATGAATAACAATTGTTTTATTGGAATAACAATTGTTATGAATTGTTTTCACCATCTTGCTTTATTGTTTTCACCAATGTGATCTTGTATCAACTCTCCATTCATGCTTGTGATAACATAGTCCTTAGGCATATACCTATCACACCTTCTTCCGGGTTCCCTACCCGCAGAATACTATGGCTCCTCAGGACATGTATGATCTTTATATCCCGGGCCGTGCTATTGTTGGTCTCTCCAAGAATCTGTTGTCAGTGTATACCATTCTGCACCAGATCTTCAGGAACACTCTTGCTCCTCGTGTTGGCAACTGATGGCGTGTAGTTGACGCCCTCGTTGGTAAACCCCAAGAGAAAGGTTGTGAAGAGTGTAGCAGCAAGTTTTCCCTCCAAAAGTAAACCAAGGTTGAATCGACCAGTAAGAGGACAAGCAATCTCTGAAGGTTGATGTAGTTGAGGTGGCAGGGAGCACTACTAGTTCAGCAGCAACGTGGAACCTAAACAACACAATCAAATAACTCTGTCCCAACGAAATAGTGAGGTTGTCAATCTCACCGATTTTGCTAAACACAAAGAGGTTAAACATATGGTGTCCAAAACAGTAGGAACAGTATGAATAGTATGAGAGCAGTATGAAAGCAGTAGGTGTTTTATCAGTATGAGGAAAAAGGACCGGGGTCCACAGTTCACTAGTGGTATCTCTCCATGAAAGATAAAATAACATGTGTGGTGAACAAATTACAGCTAGGCAATTGACAGAAATGAATGATGCACCGTAGTGCATATGCAAGACATAAATATTACTATGTGATTCATGCGGGCATTACAACAGAATACATAGACCATTATCCAACTGCATCTATGACTAAAAATCCACCCTCCGAATATCATCCGAACAAACATTGGGTATTAATGTGCAAGCAACAGATAATCGCAGTACGCAAAGTGTGTAATGTAAACAATAACATCATCCTTAGACAAAGCATTGTTGTTTTCTCCCTAATGGCAACAGCACATCCTCCATCCGTCACGTTTCTGTCACTCGAGCACAGATGAAAAGGAGGCATGAACCCACTATCGAGCATAAATACTCCTTCTTGGAGTTACTAGCATCTACTTGGGCAGAGCATCTACTAATAATGGAGATCATGCAAGATCATAAATAACATATGCATGAAGACAACATGATAGATTGATAATTAAAAGACATAGCATTCAACATTCATCAGATCCCAGCAAAACACAACATGTAGCATTACATAAAGATGATCTTGATCATGTTAGGCAGCTCACAAGATCTAAACATGAGGTACAAAGTGAAGAGAACAACCATCTAGCTACTGGTATGGACCCGTAGTCCAGGGATGAACTACTCAAGCATCACTTGGGAGGAGGGCATGGTGGTGTAGACCCCTCTGGTGATGATTTCCCCCTCCGGTAGGGTGCCGGGGAGAGCTCCAGAACCCTTCCAATCTCAGGATGACGGTGATGGCGGCCTCGGGTGTTTCTCGAGAAAAAGTGGGATATTTCTAGGGTTTATGTCTCGGGTGAATTAAATAGGCAAAAGGGCAGAGGCGGTGGAGGCCGGGGGGCCCCACACCTCCCCCCGGCGCGGCCAAGGGGGGCGCGCCGCCCTATGGTGTGCGCCCCCTGAGGCCCCCCTCCGGGTCTCTTCGGGACTCCGTGGAACCTTCAGGAATTCTAAGACTTCCAGGCTTCGAATTTTCCAATTCCGAGAATATTTCCAGAACAACTTTTCTGAAGCCAAAAACAGGGAACTGGCTCGCTGGCATCTTGTCAAAAGGTTAGTCCGGAAAATCGATAAAAATGACATAAATTGTATAGAAAACATGTGGGAAACAATAAGAAACAACATGGAACATCAGAAATTAAGGATACGTTTATGAGATATCAACATCCCCAAGCTTAGTTCCTATTTGTCCTCGAGTAGGTAAACGATAAAACCACATAATTTCTGAGGTGACATGCTACCAACATAAACTTGATCATAAATAACATAAAAGCATAAGCAAGCTGAGAACATAGAACATTAACACAAGCATGATTAATAGAACTTTAATAAAAAAAGCATGGCTATCACTTTGCATCATGAGAAGTAACTCAATAAAAGATCATGAATAAAAATGCAACGAAAGATATACATTTTTTTCAAGTATAGAGAAAACATGTCAAAGTGATATTTCACTAGTCCTTAAGAGTGGGGCAAAAAATAAATGCCAGGACATCTTCAAAGTTCATGAGGAATACTAGAACAAATCATTAGAGAATAACAAATAACACATCATGAATTAATTAATAATGTTTATGGGACAAATGCACATAAAACTCAGAATGGAAAAAATGCTCTCTCAATTGTGCATAAAGTTAGAAGATGGAGACTTAACATAAAACTAAAAGAAAGGCCCTTCGCAGAGGGGAGCAGGGATCAACTCATGTGCTAGAGAGGTGTATGCTTATGTCAACGAACGGTAAACAGAAAATACAGTACGTCACAAGACAAGTAGGCTTCACAAGAGAGGCTCCCATAGAAGGGCGCATCTAGGTAGATGGTCATCTCTCTTTCTCTTTTGTTTACACAATTATGCTTTGACTGATAAATCAGGGGCAAAAATAGTGAAGAGAATTTGTGTTATTAATTTTGGGCTGGGCACCCCGTTGCCAGCTCTTCTATCATTAGATAAGCGGATGAAGCCACTAGTCCAGGGTGTTAAATTCCAATCAACAAGTGAGATAAAGATTCTCTATTTACATCCTCATGAGCTAAAACAGGAGCATAAAACATGAGCAATTTTGAAAGTTTTAAGAGTAACACATGAGCAATTTACTTTGGAGTAGCGGTTAAATACCACATGTAGGTAGGTATGGTGGACACAATGGGAAAACTTTGGTTTTTGGGAGTTGGATGCACGAGTAGACCTCATACTCAGTACAGGTGGAGGCTAGCAAAAGACTGGGAGCGACAAATCAAGAGAGCATAAGAGCCATAATCATGCATAGCGACATAAACATCATTAATCAAAGCATAAGTGGTACCACAAGTTCAAAAACTAAATGATCATGGAGGTTTCAGTGACTTGTTCATAGTCATAAACATGGTATGAGCATGCGCCAAGTCAACTAAATAAAACATTCAAAGGAGAACACCACAAATTTATGCCTCAATATGACAAGAACAACTCATGATTCTTTCAACGGAACATTGAACACTCTCACCTATTTGAGGCTAATCATGCTACTCAATAACCACAAGGCTTTAAAAATAAAATAACATCTAGCATGATATGAAAAAGTTCTAGCCACAGTCTATACAAGCTTCTACTTGCACCGTTAAAAATTCTAACTCAAGCAGCAGTTTCTTTTCCCAACAAGCACCATACAAAACATGCTTTAACAAAAACTCTCTAAATGTTAAAGAAAGCAAACATGAGAGGACTCACATAACTCTATTAAAACTAACAGATCTAAATAAGATATGCAATGAAAATAAGAGCTAAACTAGAATTTTTGCAGCAACTAGAAGAAAAACTAAGAATACTGGCATAGAAAGTATTCAAACGAAAAAGCAGAGCATGTCTCTCTCCCAAACAAAGAATGCTAGGATCCAACTATATTACTTTAGCAAGGAAAACAAAAGAAAACAAAGGAAAACAAAAGAAAAACAAACAGACGCTCCAAGCAAACTTCATATGATGTGACCGAATAAAAATATAGTTTCACGAGAAGTAACCTCACAGATAGTTGATGAAGAAGGGGATGCCTTGGGAATCCCCAAACTTAGATGCTTGAGTCTTCTAAAAATATGCTTGGATGAACCACGGGGGCATCCCCAAGCTTTGACCTTGTACTCTTCTTGATCACCTATATCACCTCTTCTCTTGACCCTTGAAAACTTCCTTCACACCACACTCAAACAGTGATTCACATTAGAGGGTTAGTGCAACAACTAAAAATCCATTGGTTTTGTATGGCACAAGTGCTATTGATACTTTTAAACATTAGCTACAACCACTGATGTTTCGTGAAGCAAATAAATCCACTTGACATCGCAAAAGAGCAAATGCAAGAAAAATGGCAGAATCTGTCCAAACGAGAATTGTCTGTGCTTTTTTTAGAAATGGGAGCCTCTGCCCCGGCCTCTGCATCGAAATGATGCACACAGACGGACTTTATTAAATATAAATTTTAAAACTCGTCAACCATACAATTTATGGATCACTTAAAGTGAATACGAAAATAAGCCAGTGAAAAATCCCGGCTTTAAGCGTTGAGACTCTTGGTGTTAAGCCACCCAGCCCGGCCGTAGATAAGCCCGAACGACTGCCATCAATCGAGCGCATCCAGTATCCATAAGTCCTCGCTGATCCACAGGAAGCAGGAAGGACCAAGCCTAGATAGAGTACACCACCATGTTGATAACCTGCAAGAAGTAAACACCCTGTCTCTTATCAAAAACAACATCGTTACAGCATTTCGAGATAGACTAGAGAACAGCGGCAACATCTACTCATATGCGTGCCTTTGTTTTTCTATCGATACCATTGAGCCACGACCCAAACATATTTGAGATGCTAATCATAGGGAAAATGCTAAAATTGAAATGAACGAGACGCCAGATATCACGCGCAAAATAACAAGATATAAAGAGATGGTCAATGGATTCATCCGTATCGCAGAAGACACATTTCTTACATCCTGTCCATCTTCGCTTTATTAAATTATCCTTAGTGAGGATTACCTTACGACTTACAAACCATAAAAAGATTTTAATCTTCAATACAACTTTGAGCTTCCACACATATTTTCGTAAATATCTTGTGGAACCATGCATACAGTCCGCGTACATGGACTTAACAGAAAACACACCATCAGGTGTTAGACTCCATCTAAAATGATTCGACTCCTTCGATAAGGACACACTCATTAGGAGTTCAACAAGATGCATCCAATGGATGCGTCTTTCCCCTGAAATAGCTCTCCTAAATTGGATATTCAGCGGAGTATTCGATAGCACGCTTTCTATGGTCACTCCTTTATGCCTAGCAATATTAAAAAAGTGATGGATAAGTTTCAGACAACGGTTTGTCCCCTAACCAACGATCTTCCTAAAAATGCACGTGTTGGCCATTTCCTAGTTTGAAAGAACCCTGCGAAAAGAATTCATGCTTAATCCTCATCAAACCTTTCCAAAAAGGAGAGTCCGAGGGTGTTACTTCTACCTGGGATAACGGTTTATCCCCAATATACTTATTAAATAGAAGTTCCTGCCACACCCCTTCTTAATGCAAAATCTTATGGAACCATTTATTCAGCGAACAAGAATTCTTACTCTCTAGCACCTCAATACCTAGCCCCCCTTGGTCCTTTGGATGACACACAATGTTCCATTTTGTTAAGCGATACTTCCGTTTCTTACTATCACTTTGCCAAAAGAATCGAGACCGATAGAAATCCAGTCTCTTACGCACACCTTTTGGAACCTCAAAGAATAATAAAAGAAACATAGGTAAGCTTGAAAGAACTGAGTTGATCAGAATGAGACGGTCCCCGTAAAACAACAGATTCCCAGCCCAAGAACTCAATTTTTTCTCAAACCGATCCTCTACCAATTTCCATTCTTTGTTGAGGAGTTTCCTATGATAAATCGGAATACCAAGATACTTAAAAGATAACGTATCTACATCACACCCAAAAATGTGTTTGTAGTCCTCTTGAGAATCCAAAGCATTACCGAAACAGTGAATTTCACTCTTATGAAAATTAATCTTCAATCCCGACAATTGTTCGAACATGACGAGAATGAGTTTCATATTGAACGCTTTCTGGATATCATGTTCTAAAAAAAGAATGGTATCGTCTTCCTATTGTAGAATTGAGACCCCACCATCAAGTAAATGAGGTATCAATCCACCTACTTGACCATCCTCCTTGGCCCGAGCAATAAGGACAGCAAGCATATCAGCTACAAGGTTGAAAAGAATAGGAGATAACGGATCTCCTTGCCTTAAAACTTTAAGAGTTTGAAAAAAAAGTGGCCAATAACGTCATTGACTTTTATTCCAACACTCCATCCCTGAACAAAACGAGAAACCCACTCACACCAAGATGGTGAAAAACCTTTCATTCTAAGAACTTGCTGAAGGAATGACCAGTTAACCTTGTCATATTCTTTTTCAAAATCGATTTTGAAAAGCACGCCATCTAATTTCTTCCTTTTCATCTCATGGATTGTTTCATGTAAAATAACAACCCCCTCCAAAATATTTCTACCAGGAATAAATGTTGATTGTGTTGGTCGGATGACCCTATTCGCAATAGATGTCACCCTGTTAGTACCAACTTTAGTGAAGATTTTAGAACTCACATCAAGTAGACAAATAGGTCTATATTGTTCAATACATGACGCATCCTCCTTCTTTGGCAGCAACATAATAATTCCAAAGTTTAAGCGGAATAACTGTAAATCACCTCGATGCCGTTGAGAAAACTAAGCCATTAAATCGTTTTTAATGACTTCCCAAATATGCTGAAAAAACTCCGCTAGAAACCCTTCTGGCCCAAGGGATTTCTTATGCTCCATTTGGAAAATCGCTTCCTTCACTTCCTTTTCCGTAAAGGGACTAGTGAGAATCACGTTTTCCTCCGGGGAGATTTGGGGCATATCCATATTCATGTCCTCCTTTAACGAAAGAAGAGAGGGTTCTGATGGACCAAACATATTTTTATAATACTCGGATATAAAGGTTTGTAAGTTCGCCTCTCGAACAATCATTCCCTCATCCTGTTCAAGCTAAAAGATCCTCTTCTTGCGACGTTTGCCATTAGCAATAATATGATAATACTTTGTATTGTTACCCCCTTCCTGAATATGTCTAACTTTTGCCCTATGATCCCACTTAGATTCTTCGTCCCTTCTCACCTTAGCAAGACAATCATCAGCCTCCTCATTAGCCTTTCGCTCGGCCGCACTTAAAGGAACTGTTTCTGCCTTAATATCTAGACAATCAATTAACATAATAAGCTTCTCCTTTAAGATCATATATTGACCACTCAAGTTCTTCGCCCATCCACGTAGGAATTTGCGTAAGTGACGCATCTTATTTTGCCATCTCTCCAGCGGAGAGTTACCAACAGAAACCAAGTTCCATTCGCGGTGAACCAACTCATAAAAACCATCTTGGGGCAACCATGATAGTTCGAGCGAAAATTGGCTCTTATTACCTAAGTGGGCATGTGCCCCCGAGTCTAAAACCAAAGGAGTGTGGTCTGACCCCGTTCTGGTCAACGCATGAACCGTCACTCAGGTGTATTTTTGTTCGCATTCAATAATGGCGAGAAAACGATCCAACTTTTCGTAAGTTGGTACTGGTCTCCTACTAGCCCAAGTAAATTGACAACCCGACAATCGTAATTCCTTCAAATCTAATAGTATTAAAAAAAAAGGGCCAGCGGGCATTAAAGTTATCATTACTTTTTTCTTCTTGCGTTCGAATGATATTAAAATCTCCCCCCCCCCCACCACCACCAGAAGTGGGAGGTCCTCATTTTCACAGACTCTAACAAGCTCGGATAAAAAATCTGGTTTCTTGGAGTCCTAGGCAGCCCCGTGAACCACCATAATACTCCATTAGAAACCAGCCTCCTTTGTTTTAACATGAAATTTGGCACAAAATTCTCCGGACAGAACCGTTTGTGCCGCAAGAGTTGAATTATTAAAACCAATTAGCATTCCACCAGAACGTCCCATAGGAGGCAAGCAGAACCACGTATAATCTCTTCCCCCAGCCAAAATTGTAAGAAGTAAGTAGAAAACGTAGATCTACCCGTTTCCAACAATGCTACAAAATGAAGGTTATGGTATTTTACGAACGCATTCACCACAAAATCTTTCGCATGATCACCAAAACACTCACTATTCCAAATTAATCCTTTCATTGAATTCTAATAGCTTTTCTTATTCTAGCGCTCCTTCGTGGCTTTGTAAAAGAACCAATAGGGGTCTTACGGCTACGTTTAGCTATAGACAGAGGTGGTTTAACATCCATGTGATTTATATCCACCTCCCCACCCTTGTTATCCAAATCATCGCATAAATTAGACGCTCTTTTCATCACCAAACTACTATCAGAATGTTCAACCTCCATATTAACATTGTTTTTGAGAAAAATAAGATTCCTAGCATGATCTGTAGCAAGTAGACCAGTAATGGATAAATGAGTTTGTTCTTTTGTTATGCCTAAAGAAATACCAAGCTTGTCCGCCCTATGTAAAATTTTATAATGCGAAAAATTACTAAGAGATAGCCTAGCGCGGGATGAAGTGCCTGAAGCATATGCAGCGTCCTTCCGCTCCGCCAAAGCTCTCGCACGCTCTAGCTGTGGCAAATCCGCATCCCCCTTGGCCCGAAGCCTTGGACTGGATCGAATGTCCTGCATATCACTCCCTTGAAGACCACGATACACCAGGATCTCGCTCTCAGGTGGTCTCGCAGCCAGAAGCAACTTCTCTCGCACCCCCCAACCCACCTGGTTGAGGGGAAAGAAACTCCATGGCGACAACATCATCGTGCGTCACCTCTCCCCCAACCCATCTGGTTGAAAGGGGATCACACTCTCCTTGTAGAACTCCTCCATGAAACTCCGAATAGGGACATCACGCAGCCCTTCCGAAGGAGCCAACCGTGCCCCCGCTGGACTCACACACACAACGCCAACATCATGCATGTAAAGAAGAATTTTTTCAAGGAAGTTATGTTGCTCATATTGAAAAACTTAAAGAACAAAAAAGTTGTGGAATTAGCTGATTAATAAGCACAAAAAATTTCAGATCATTCTGATCTTCCAGGATTTTATATGATTTTTTACGGTGGACAGCAGAAATCTGTTTCCTGCGCAAAAATCCGAAACCAACTCCAACTCTCGTCAGAAACCTTACTTGGCACTGCTAAAACATGAAAAGAAAGATACAAAGGAGTTGTTACAGAAGTATACAACCACTTTACTGAAAGAAAACATAGCAACACAAAGCAAAAATAAAACCATGGGTTATCTCCCAAGAAGTGTTTTTCTTTAATGCCTTTTAGCTAGGCCCAGAAAAGTGGAATCAAGCATTTTCAAATGAAGAAGCATCCAAATCGATAAATTTCCTCCAAGACCCCAATTGTAGAAATGGGTACCTTAGACACCCCTGAAGAGGAATCAAAATTCAAATCACTTTTAGCCTCACCAGAAGTTTTATTAATTGTAAGCACATTAGGGGTTTTTGGCTTAGGCACCTTGGCGACATACATAAATTTTTTCTCTTTTCTGACAGAGGGTTTTTCTCTTTTAAACTTAAGAGCAGAAAATGTTGAGATGAAAGTTTCCATAGCCTCCTCTAGTTTACCAATCCTCATATTTTGACTATCATGGATATTGCTAGCTTCTATGATGCGGAGGGTTACTCCTAGATTGACCCGATCTTCACGAATCGACGAAGAACGACAAGAACGAGTGAAGAACACGAAGAACATGAGAGGGGGAAACGAGGGGGAATCGTGGGCAAACATGGGGAAACACAAAGGGGATAAATAGCGAGAACCGAAAGATCCCAAATCTCCCGTCAACTAAACCCGAGGGCCGCCTACGGAACGATCGATCCAACTGAACTCACCTTGATTGAAACTGTTTCACACCCGTAGCCGGTCCACTACACCAATAGAACCTCGAGGATTTACGAGAGGAAGATTGGACAACTCTTAACAGAATCCCATGGGGAGAGGATAAGTAGTTGGGTGAATCTTGATACGGTCCTAGACGAAGTGGTAGGAGTAGCCTTGATATGTTCCTAGGTACGCACCATAGGAGTAGCCTCAAAGAGGGATACAAAGGAGCAAAGCTCAATGTTCTAATTTCAACTCTAACCTAGATCTAACAAGAGGGGTCTCCTTATATATCCTAGGGAGTTGGTGGGGTGGAAAAAGGAAATCTTCACCCACTTTTGCGTGCTGGCAGGGAGGCCGGCCTGGCCGGGCTGGAGGCCAGCGGCTTCTGTTGGGTGGCCGGCCTGGGGTTGCAGGGGAGCCGGCCTAGGCCGGGGTGGAGGTCGGCTGCACTACAAGAGGATCGGTCTCTTGCAACGAAATCTGTAGCTACGTTTTTTTTTCGTTGCGATATAATCACAAATTACCACGACCTCTCAGGTTGTGGTGATAGGGCACTCGTATTTCCACGACTCATTTTGGTGGCGATAAATTGTCGTTTTGTTGCGGTAGAGGCCTCCTATTGCCACGATTTGTACTGCTGTTGGAATACAGCCGCGTTTTTGCGACAGAGTATTTTCGTTGTGCGAGGCACTCCTTTTGTTGCCTTAGAGACATGGTATTCCAACGAAATAAGCATTCGTGGTGATATTTAGTCATTTGTTGCAACATCTTTATTTGTGTTGCGGTAGTTACAAATATTGTTGCAAAAAAAAAGCTAACTATTGCAACCAAATTTTTCGTGTGGCAATACCATATGTTTTTCGCCTCAAATTTACCATGCGGCAATACCTATTGTTTACTGCGACAATTTGGGTCGTATGGTAATAGGTTAACGGTAAAGCAACAATCACCGTACTGTTGCGAAAATGAACAAGTTATTTTGCAACGACCATTCATAGACTAGCTTAACGGGCCTCATGGGCCGTGCCCTTGATCACTGTTGCAATTTTCTTAGGACTACACTTCATTTTTGGTCCAGTATCTCAGTTTGGTGAGCACATTATTTTTATTAATATTGTTTGCAACTGAATTTCTGCAGCACTTAGCATTTTACTAATGTTGCAACTAGTGACAGTACTTAATAATCAATCAAGAACTCATATAAGACGCAATTTCACTAGTACATTTATCATGGAAATTCAAAATTTCTAAACACTGGAACTTTGGAATCTTTAAACAAAAATTATGTTATTACACGATCTTTCATCCATGCATGTTCATGGCAAAACCTTTAAGGCAAACAATGCAGAGACAGCCTACACAAAGAATCCATGGTCATCATCCAATTCATCTTCTACCAAAGGAGCAACATGACCATCATTTATGTAAACCTCATCATCATCAGTATCAGCATCATATTCGACTTGGTCTTCGTCAAAATCAGCAGGTCTTAAATTATTTATGACTGAAACATCAACGCTGGTTCCTTCATCATCATTTCTGCACCAACTAGTAATATCGTCAGGTAAAGTAAATTCTGGAACTGTAATTCCTGCATCGACGACATCCTGTACATCTGCATCACCACGTTCATCTCCTTCTGCAAGATCATCTAGGTCTGCACCATTTAAAACCGAAGGAGCAAACAAATTGCGTGGATTCATTTTTATAGCACTTGCCCAATTAGGGCTCTTCACATCTCTCACATAGAAAACCTGTGCAGCTTGGATGCCTAGAATGTAAGGGTCTTCCGTGAATCGGTGTACACTAGTGTCGAGGTCAATAATTCCATACTTGTCCCTCCTATACCCCTTACTATGATTTCTATTGGCAGGAGGCACGTCGAACCAGTCGCACTGCAATAGAACAACCTCCTTATCAGGAGGAAAGTCAAGAAATATGATTTTCTTTATCACCCCATAATAATCAGTACTGCTGGTGCTTCCTTGCGCGTTGACTACGACGCCACTATTTTGGGTACTCAAGTCAAGCTCTATTTCGGTATTACGAAAGTAATATCCATTCAGTACTGTACGGTTGAACACACGAGCAATTTGATCAGGCCCTTTAGCTAGTGTATACAACAGACTGTTGACCTTCCCATCTTTATGGAGTTGTGTGATCTGTTTCATGGAATAGAATATGTGTGAGTGTACTATACACCATTGTATTTTTATTACGAGAAACATTTATGAAAATGCTAAAGTAACTTACCCGTCTTTCGAACCAGCCAACAAAATCTTCCTTGTGTTTCTTTTTAGGATTAGGACAATTGTTCTTTTTGAGCTCGTCAATATGTTCCCTTCAAAAAGAAATGATATATGGTTACTTCATAACCAAAGTGTTAATGCATATCATGATATGAAACAAATACATAAGTTTCCTTACTGAATCCATGGCTCGGTTTCCTCGCAGTTTGTTATTATGTAGTGCCTCATTTGATTAAGAGCTTCCAAAGACAGTGATTCACGGGCAAAACCTTTCTTGGAGTAATCAACTGCACTCATTATGCTAATCCCTGTTGGTGCCTCATCTGTAGCTCCATCTGCATGGCGTTCGGACTAACTTATTTTTGTAGGCGAGCCTTTAACGAATCGACTGCAGAACGTCATGCACTCTTCAAGTATGCACCCCTCTGCAATTGAACCTTCTGGATGAGCCTTGTTACGTACATATCCCTTCAACGTACGCAGGTATCTCTCAACCGGATACATCCATCTATACTGTACAGGCCCTGCAAACCATGCTTCTCGAGCTAGATGAATTGGGAGATGCATCATAATATCAAAGAAAGCTGGTGGATATATCATCTCTAGCTGACATAGAATTACTGCAATTTTTTCGTCCAAATTCAACAGATCGTCATCCCTTAACTCCTTGGAGCATAAATCGGAAAAGAATTTACTGAGCTGAAGCAATGGGGTAAGGACATTCTCTGGCAGAAGCTTGCGCAACGCAATAGGAAGAAGTTTCTGTAATATAACATGGCAGTCGTGAGTTTTGAGTCCACTAAACTTGCACTGCTCAAGGACCACACATCGCTTAATGTGTGAAGCATAGCCATCAGGCATCCGTATGCTCTGCAGAAACCTGAGCATCATTATCTTCTCTTCCTTTTTTAAAGCATACACGCCTTTCTTAAGTTTGTACTTATCCTTACCGGCGGGCTTTGCGTGCTGATCCTCCCTAATTTTCAAAATCTCCAAATCTAGGCGAGCCTTCGTACCATCCTTTGTTTTCCCATCCATCTCAAGCAAAGTACCCAGAATGCTGTCACAAATGTTCTTCTCGATGTGCATAACATCCAAATTGTGCCTCACGAGCAAGTGCTGCCAATACGGGAGCTGGAAGAACACACTTTTCTTCCGCCAATTGTGCCAGGGATTAGTTTTCGGTCGCTTTCTCTTATTTGACCGCCCAAATGGTTCATGCTGAATGCTATCAGGCTCCTTTAGAACTTCATTGCCTGTAAGTGGCACCGGGGCGTCTCTATGGTCTGGCTTGTTGTTGAACATAACCTTGTTTCGACGCCATTTGTGTTGTTTCCGTAGAAAACGTCGGTGTCCCATGTAGCAATGTTTTCTACCATACCGGAGCCATAAAAAGTCTGTATGCTTGTGGCAGCAAGGGCATGCTAGCTTGCCTTTTGTGCTCCAACCACTCAGCATTGCGTAAGGCGGGTAGTCATTGATGGTCCACAACACGCATGCATACAACTTGAAATTTTGTTTAGTTGCAGCATCATATGCTTCAACACCATCCTCCCATAGAACTAACAGTTCATCAATCAAAGGCTGTAAGTACACATCAATGTTATTTCCTGCTGACTTTGGTCCTGGAATAATCATTGACATTATCCAGTTCTCTTGTTTCATACACATCCATGGTGGCAAGTTATATGGGATCAGAATGACAGGCCATGTAGTGTGTGATATACTCATGAGACCAAAGAGGTTGAATCCATCTGAAGCAAGGCCAAGCCGAACACTGCGAGCATCTTTTGCGAATTCTTTCTGACTATATCTTTCATCAAGGCTTTTCCAGGCCTTCGAATCTGCAGGATGCCTCATTATGCCATCATCTTTACGTTTCTCCTTATGCCATTTCATATCAGTTGACATATCTTCTGTCATGTACAGCCTTTGCAGTCTTTGAATGAGTGGGAAATACCATAGAACTTTCTGTGGCACTTGCTTCTTTGATTTACGGATCGATGAATCAGCTTTGTCTACGGCTGGACTTGATTTCCATCGAGACGTATGACAGACAGGGCATTCTTGGGCATCAGCATGCTCATTACGGAATAGCACACAATCATTATAGCACGCGTGTATCTTCTTGTAATCCAGTCCAAACTCTCGAATGACCTTCCTTACTTGTGCGAGATTAGTAGGAATGCAGTGACCCTTTGGCAGCACCTCCGTGAACATCCGCAGCATTAAGTCACATGCTCTGTTGGTCATCCCAGACACGCACTTGATTTGGTAAAGCTTCACAATGAAAGATATCTTTGTGACCTCCTCACAACCTGGGTACAATGATGTTTTTCCCTCTTCCAATAGTTTGTAGAACGCCTTTGCAGATGCATTTGGCTCCTGTTTCATTCCATCACCGCTCGTGTCTCCTGCATTACTTCCCACTTTTGTGGCCCTTATCAGAGTATCCAGCATGTCACATATCCCTTCACCACCACCTGCATCGTCTTCATCATCAGAATCTTCAGACATGTTGTCCTCCTCGGGTTCACCATGGAATACCCATTTTTTGTAGGACGGATCCATCCCATTCTTAAGCAAGTGCATATGGATCTCCTTTTTAGTTTTCTGAGCATTATTCAGACATTTCGTACACGGGCAAAAGTTTCTTGCGTCTGGTTCAGCACCATCAAAACTAAGTTCCAAGAAACCCTCGATGCCACTTTGCCACTCCACAGAATCTCTATCCTTCTCCATCCAGCTCTTGTCTTGTGACATTTTGCGTTATCTCCGTTTAGCCGGTCTTGTAAAAAAGAAGGAGCAGCATTAGTTCATACAAAAGTATTTCGAAACAACAAATACATCAGAGAGACAGGCATACTGGTCTTTCAAGTAAGTAAGAATTGCAGGGGATTACATTAGACATTACTTCACAACACAGCATTAGATTGAAACTAACACTTACACCTGAAACTGACATGGCTATGAAAATATAAAACCTAGTTCGTACCTGAATTCCTGACATTAATATGAATATTAAACTAACACTTACAACTGAAACTGATAAAACAGACACGCATATGTGAACACAAGCAGCTAGTCTATCTGACAGCAATTGCAATCGCCATTAACTTCATCGAACCGGCAGGATGGAAACCAAGGATTTCATCAGTATTGGTACAAACCTTGTAATTGCGTCTGACGAGCGGCGGAAGCAGCGGTTGAGTACAAGTCGGCGGGGCAGCGTTGGCGGCAGTTCAATAGTTTACGCTAATCGAGTTCGGATGGCGGCGAGGTAATAGTGGCGGATTGATCGGTCGCGCAGGGCCGATACGGCGGCGAAGTCGCCTGAGAACGGATAGAGCGGCGTTGTCGTGCGGGGGCAGGGCACTTTGGAGGAGACCGGGCGGACAAACGTAGCCCTTTCGCTCGCCCAATGGCCCAACCGGAGTATGGGCCTATTAATTGTACAATTTGTCTTCACAGCCCATTTGCCTTGTGAACAATATGTTTTTCCCTTGGCAATAACGTTCAAGTATTATAAATGCTCTATTAAGTTTTACTAGTTTCATTTTATGATTAAATTAATTCATTTCGAAATGCATTGTTGTGTTAATATTCAACACTAGTCGGAAAAGCCCTGTTATTGGTGTGGTTTTTCTTCAGTTCTGGCATGAAACTCGTACACCCCTGCTATCTACGTGTCCACTGGCGTGTTTCTGGAATCGACACAGGTTATACTACATGATCATTGGCATTGATGTCATAGTCCACATCACTATCCTATAGAAATTGGTAAATAAAAAGGGTATGTAATATTGACTAGAAGCGCACAAATGGTATTCAATTATGAGATAACATAACAAGCATTAAAAAAAACCGCATAAACATTCAAAGATTCAACCAGATAGTACTCAACATTAACATGTAATCTAAAAGTTCGCATAAAGCTAGAACTCTCAGCTACAACCACGATACCTACTCATCATCTGACTGAATAATGACAACATGTGTATCCTCAGTAGGGAGCTATGGGAACATCATCTTCGGTGTCTTCAGCATCGTCAGGTCGATCGTAGAGGAAGTAGGTGGACACATCACCTTCATCGAGATATAATGTCAATCTCCCTGTTGGATCCATCTCGTAGCGTTCCACAAGCTGGCCCCATTACTGACCACTGAAGTATGTTTTTCCATCCTCATGTGTGACTACAACTTTGTGCTGGTGCTCTGGCACTCTCCAGCTCACCAAGTTCACCTCGAGAGTTATAGGGTGGTCCCAAATTGCAACTTGAATATGCTCTAAAAAGTCACGCCTGAATCTGCAAAGTATGATCTGTAAAAAAAAAGAAGTACACATTTTTAGTACAAATTTATTGTTAGTTTTCAAAAAGTAGATTGACCTAAAGTATGTACCAATCTGTTTTCAAACCCCTCTGATAGAACAATGGTAAATTTCTTTTTCATGCACTCCTTGTAGCCACACTGTTCACATACATCCATTGCCTGCGGTGGTGCGTTCCATACACTGAATTCAGATACACATCTAACCATTTACCATTCAAAAACCAACTTAAATCTAACAATGTACATCTAATTTTGGTGGCTGAATAAACTTAAATCTAACAATGAAAATCTAATTCCTAAGTCGATCTACATCTAAAATCACAATAATAGGGCTCCTTTGATTCATATGATAGGAAAAGTGTAGGGATAGGAAACTTGTAGGATTGGTATGGTATGGCCAAATGATTCCTATGAGAAGAGCATTTTCCTTTGATTGTGTGAAGGAATTTTTCCATGAGGTTGGACCTAATGTTCTTTTCCTATAGGATTTGTACTACAAGATTTCTACGGGAATATTTCCTATAGGATATGATCCTGTGAATCAAACAAGCAATATAGGAAAAATTCCTATAGGATCTAATCCTACAAAATTCCTATGGCATTCCTATGAATCAAAGAGGCCTCATCTAACATATAACTCAATCTACATCTAAACCTAACAATGAAAGGTACGGCGGCTGGGGAAACTTACCTGCGGCGCGACGACTGGACGGCGCGAGGACGACGGTGGCGGTTGCGGCGGCGTTTGTCGCGGCGGCGTTCCGCCGGGTGTCGGTGGGGGATCTGGGGGCGGAGAGGGCTAGCCGTGGCGGCGGTGGGGAATCGGGGGGATGGAGAGGGAGAGGACTCGAGTTTGTGTGTGTGTGTAGCAGTTGGTGTGCGTGTAGCAATCGATTAAATTAGAGTATAACCGGTTTTCCTCAAAATTTTCATCATGTGAACGTGCCTCCACATTTGATCTTTCGTAAATTGGTCCTTAATGATGAAGCCAATGATAAACCGTGCCCAACACATTTGATTCCCTCATCCTGGTTAAATGTTGTCGCACCGTGGTGTCGCATGCTGGTGGTCGGTTCGTCCGGTCGTTGCGAGGCACCTAGGCGACGGATCGTCAAGGATGGTGGTGAGGGTGTGTTTGGAAGAAATCCTTGTCGGAGTACCGATATTAGAGCGGTGTCGCCATCGGGTGGCATCCTCCCTTCATGAAGGGCATCGCGTCTACCCTGCATCCGCCGCCCCGATGTGCCGGGGGAAACCCTAGAAGCGCGACTATCCATGTTGAAGGTGTTGATTGGTATTTGACGTCCCGGTGCTAGCAGCTTGGTTGTAGTTTGTAGGTGGGCGCAGTGGTCGTTTCGTCGATCCACTTGCGTCTCCTTTTCTTTTCTTCTTTTGCGTTTATTGGTTGTCGCCTCAGCCGGCGTTGTATCAAAACTGTTGCACCGGGTGGTTGCTATATTAATATAGCGGTGGTTCAGCCTATTTCGCCAGAGCATGGGGAGAATATCCTGTGATACTAGCCCTCTTGCATGCTACCATGGTACCGTTACGAATAAATGAAGTTTTGGTGATTCAAAAAAATCTAGGAAAAATCACGAGTAGAGTTACAACAATGTGTAATAATTTTATGTCCAGATACGAAAGTAATATTGACTAACCAAAAAGACAAATTCAAATGTGAATATATAGTGCATATTTGCTGATTTGTACTTTTTGTTTCTCAATGTGTAGGTCAAATTTGGACCTGGTTATTTTTTACATTATGTACACAAATTCTTTGGGAACATTAATAATTTTTTCCGGAATTTTATGAACATCTATAGTTGATTTTTTAAAATGGTAGCATGGGAGAACAAGGGGCTAGTATCACTGGATATTTTTTCCATTGAGCATGTGTGGTTTGCACCCTTGTTTACATTTTTATGAGTCATATGGTAAAGCAAAAATGGTAAAGCTCAGCATAAAAATCAAAATGACATCATGAAAGTAGTAAAACTAAAAGAACATAACATTTAAATTGTGTGAGAATTCAACAATCTAATATAGAGTCTTAACACGGTTTTTATATTGTAGCAACGGGGCTGCATGCATATAGTTGCACACAGAAACCATCAATATCACTGCATTCCTATTACAGACCAACTTCAGGGACATCGGTAGCAAACAAGTAGAGCCCTTCAGCGCACTGGTATAGCAATAACAGCATCTTGTCACCCTGTTTGAGATGACTTTCCTTCGCCATGAACTCTTTCCACCCGCTGACGCACAAGCGACCATCAAGATCAGAAATTGAATATGTCGATGTCACCTCAGTTCTCAGGTAGCAAACAATAGTGATTGTACCATTTCTTGCCATATGTGCAGGAATCAGACGGCTTGGGATTTTCTGTTGCATGCAAAGACTTATAGTCAAGAAAAAAGCTATTGGGAAATAATCATGTTAAAAGAAAGGAAAATAGATCAAGTGTACACGTATTACTTTGCGCATAAGAGAAGATGTGTTCTTAAAGATTTACCACATGTTTATTGAAGTTCTCGCTGTTTGTCCAATTTAGAGTATGCAGCACCCCGACAACCAATTCTGCTTCCTCATACTCTCCAGCTCTGTGGAATAGAACAGTGTAATCCAAGTTTTCAACAGCGTCGATCACCGTCTCCATCATCCTCCAGTTAATCATGGTCCCATCAGTGCTAGAGAGTGAGTCAACAATGTGACGCCTCTCAGGGGACATGTGGTAGTATGCTGTAAAAATGTAATACGCCTGAAATTAGTGGATTACACATGCCGCAACCAAGTAATATATTAATGTTTATGTGCACAACATAATTTTTTTGTATTAAGTAAGAACTTACGCGGATGGATGATTGGGTCATTTCCGGTTATGACCTCAGTTTGGCCTCTTTGTGTGTCGGTCTTGAAAACAAGCTCCATACCAACTTCAAGTTTGTAAACCCTACTAAATTCTTTCCAGTAATTTCCCTTCAGAAAGGTTATCCCGTCGATGTTGCTAAGCTCAACTATAAACGAGAATCCTTCCTTGGTAATCAGTGTGGCTTGAAAATTTCTGTCCTCCATAGGGAAAACAGCATGCATTCTTACGAAATATTGTCTGATGTAGCAGGGGATCACCTAAATAAGAGCATGTATTTTATTAAATTATGAGCCAGTAGTAAATTGGACTTACTAAAAGTAGATATATCCTACAAGAGTAGCTATTTGTACTTTTTCCTATAATTGGACATTGAAGCAATAGTCCTGTACTGCAAATAACTGAACATGCACTCATAGTTTCAGAATGGTACCCTTCAAGTATTGAAATTGCATGTAGGTAGTTCATAAAAAAAAATATGTCCATAACTACTAGAGATCACAGTCCCAAAAAATTTGCTAGCTAGATCAGCTACGTATATTACACCAATGATTAACACATGACACAATGACTACTAGCTAGGACCGGTAGATATGCTACGTATATTACATGTGAATAATCACGAAAAATCCAAATCCAATTTGTACATGAGTAGATTAGAATCCTTACCGTCTTCTCCTCAAATCCCTCTACAAGGGTTATGACGAAATAATCAGTCGTCATGTCATCACTGCCACACATCCCTAGTTTGTCAAAACAAACTGGACACTGCGAGAAAAAACGAACAAAAACGATCAAATCTGGTGTGATAATCACGATCAAAGATGCAAAAGGATGCGTAAGATCAAGTTGGCACGTCTTTGGTTGGCTTCATGATCGAAGTGGAGGGTGCGCCGGCCGGTAGACTAAAAATTCTAGGTCAAACTTGTGCGGAAGGGCAGGCGGCGGCGAACACGTGGCGAGGGAGGCGTGTGAAGTCGGCGGTTTTCTGTGGGAGAATGATTACACGCACGCTGCCTTAGGTCAGGCCGTAGACTAGCTGTTTTGATGGGATAAATCGTGGGCCGCGCTGGCCATTGTGTAGGTTTAGTAGATTAAAAATATGCTTATTAGTTTGGGCCCACAAACAAGTGAGTACTATGGGACAAATCGTGGGCCGCGCTGGCCATTGTGTAGGTTTAGTAGGTCTATGTACACACACGGCACAGGTGCTTCCCAATTTTTTTCTATCGATTTCACACGGAAACCACTTCGAGTCTGCTCCGTACAGAATTAATATTAATACTCCCCTGTACTTCCATTCGTATTCACCACTGCATCTCTTCCAACCTCTGCACTCCAGTCTCTTCTTCTTCCATCCTCTCCCCTCTCTTCTTCTTCCAAGAATGGACGAACAGAAGTATTTCTGCCGCACGATTAAGGTCCCCATCCATGGCGAGGAAAGCATCGACGTCACGTACACCAACGACCCTGCCGAGGTGCAGCGTGTCGTAGACATGTACGAGCAGTGGATTGATAGCGGAGAAGAAAGGTTCATGGGGCTCGATTTCGAGTACACATCCCACAAGGTTGATATCGAGAAGAAGGTCGCCGTCCTTCAGCTTGCACTACGCCGCCACGTCCTGGTGTACCATCACTCCAGGTTAAAGTCATTTTTCCTCTTGTTTTCTGCAACTAGTACTCATCTCCTCCGCCGCCATGTACTTGTGATTGCTATTTGGTTATTCCTGGTTCTTGTGATTGGTGTTACTACTACTTTTTTCCTCTTTTTTTCGGCAACTAGTACTCATCTAGATTTTCTGCAACTAGTACTCATCCAGACATGCATGCGTAACAGTTTTCTCACGCACTTTTTTTCGGATCGGAGGGAGTAGTACTTTTCTAAACTCTTGTTACTTGTGTACTTCAGTGGTGACTCGTGGCAATCTGCAACGCTGGCTGATCTTTTTCGTTTTGGCGGCGTCAAATTTGCAAGTGTTGACACCAACAACGACAAGAAAATGTTTGCGAGAACCTGGAATTTTTCTATTCCAAAAGAAAATTATGAGGATATCCAAGATTTATACTTTCATGTGTTCAAAGAAAAGAAAGTTGGAATGGCTACCATGGCAGCAAAATTTATTGATCCCGTCTACAAAAACATGAAGAAGAAGAAGGATTACCGGTGGCACAGCTACTGGGACAACCAAATGCTATACATGGAACACATCACCTATGCTGCAATTGATGGGTTCCTCTCCCTAGAGTTGTACCGTAAGCTCAAACCCATGAGTGACGCCAAGAAGGCCGAGGAGGGAGGCAGATCAAGGAGGGCGAGGGCGACCCACACTTGGCACTAGATCACCTTCTGCGGCGTAGTATATATGCTACTTTTGTTCTTTGTAATTAGAGTATATGTAAATTTATTCGAGTAGTACATATGCTACTTTTGAGCTATGGATTAATCTTGGTACTTTTGTTCATATTGCAAGTGCTATATCTAACTAGTAGTGCAAATTATGCTACGTGAAGTCTGGTTTGAACTCAATGACAACTCTCCTCGCTGGCGGTGTTCGAGTAGTTCCCTCCTCGAGGCAGAACTAGTCCTGCCGCCATTCTCCTTTGGGTGGTTCGACGACTAGGGATGTCAAGATGGAGTTTGTTATTCCTAAGAGGCACCAGCATCTGTGGCGACGCGGCTCTGATCTTTGTTTAGGAAAGGCCTTCTCTTGTGTTTGTTTTTTGAGTCTGTGGGACAGTTCTCGGACTAGCCGGTGTGGAGTGGTGTAAGTGATAGTGTTGCTCGCAACGAACTGTCAAGTTCATGTACTCAAACCACTATCTCCTATAAAAATCAGGTGCCAATTGCGTGCCCTCCAAAAAAGAAACAACTCTTTAACAATATTAATAAGCTCTGCTAAACGATAACATAAAAAGGACATAATGTTTCACATAGTGCATCATGCAGGAGTACTGGAAGCAACACATAGTTTAAACAAAAGAAACATTGTCTTCACAGGAACAACTTAGAAGATCTTGTGAACTGGGCCAGCTTCCATGGGATCAGGTATGAGTGGAATGAGTCTATTCACCTTACGGAAGGTGACTTGTTCTCCCTCCCACTCGTACCTCTTCCCGTGACACCTTAGCACATCCTGTCTACGCATCTTGATGTAAAGATACGCGGAGTCTCGCTCTTCGTGAGACTGGACAATGCGCCAGTTGGTAGTACCCAACTTGCTAAGGAGTACACGCGAAACCATGAAAGACGATGGTCGCTGGTTCGGCTTTACCACAGCTTGAAGAACAAAGTCGGTGTGCACCCCCTTTTGCTCCTTTAGCTGAAGTATCACCAGATTGGAGACATGGACGTTGCAAGCTGATTTTTCATCAACATTTGGTGATGTTGGAGGTACTTCTTCAAAATCTTCATCATCTTCTCCAGAGCCTCCATCCCCAGAACCATGACCATCTGACAAGGCCAGTCCGCCATCAGATGACTCTTCTTCAACTCTCGGCTCCTAAAATGCAATAAGCCAATATCTTAACTGAAAACTGAAGTTGCTCATTCGTTTTTAACTTTTATATCATTTATTGCCGAAGAATTCAAATGGATATGAAATGTGCAACCTATACTAAACCTAGTATATCATAACCAAATCTGATAATTAGAATCCATGTAGGCATGCACGTTTAATTAACCTAAAAGCTACTGTGACCAATTATTACAGAATGAGATATGAAATTGCAGATGAAATAATTTGAAGATTAACCCAAAAAAGGTTGTAACACCATAAATAGGAGAATCTAGGATGATAACACGCTACACAATTATTTCAACATTAGATATGAAGTTGCAGTTGTAATTATTACATGATGAGATATAAAATGGCATTCGAACTAATGTAAATAACACTTGAGAAATAAAACAATAAAATTAAAAAGCAAAATCGATCTACTCCCTCTTTCTTTGAATAAAAGACCACTATCAAAAATAAAATTTCTATGTATGCAAGACCGCTATCTCTTCCAAAGAGGAATTTATTTTGATTCTACCACATAGAATGGTGCTAATTGATGTCAATGTGCCATGCAACCATAGAGTAATATGCCCCAGTATTTCATAACAAAAACAGATAATTAAAATCTTGCGGATCAAATTACCCAAGCTATATTCATTGAATTTTAATTAAACAAAGTACAGAGTGTACAATTATTACAAAATGAGATATGAAATTGAAGTTGAAATAATGTGAAGATTACTGCAACCCAAAAAAAGGTTGTAACACCATAAATAGGAGAATCTAGGATGATAACACACTATACAATTATTTCAACATTAGATATGAAGTTGCAGTTGTAATTATTACATGATGAGATATAAAATGGCATTTGAACTAATGTAAATAACAGTTGAGAAATAACAGAATAATATTTGAAAGCAAAATCGATCTACTCTCTCTTTCTTTGAATACAAGGCCACTATCAAAAATACAATTTCTATGTATGCTAGACCGCTAACTCTTGCAATGAGGAATTTTTTTCGATTCTACCACATAGAATGGTGCTCATTGATGTCAATGTGCCATGCAACCATAGAGTAATATGCCCCAGTATTTCATAACAAAAACAGATACTCCCTCCAATCCATACTAATAGTCGCTAAATCGGATGTATCTAGCACTAAAATATGTCTAGATACATCCGATTTAGCGACCATTAATATGGATCGGAGGGAGTAACTAAAATCTTGCGCATCAAATTACCCAAGCTATATTAATTGAATTTTATTAAAACATAGTACAGAGTGTACAATTATTAGAAAATGAGATATGAAATTGAAGTTGAAATAATGTGAAGATTATTGCAACCCAAAATAGGTTGTAACATCATAAATAGGAGAATCTAGGATGATAACACACTGTACAATTATTTGAACATTACATATGAAGTTGCAGTTGTAATTATTACATGATGAGATATACAATGGCATTTGAACTAATGTAAATAACAGGTGAGAAATAAAATTGCCTAGGCACACACGTGCATATATACCAGGTTGTGCTCCAATCCATCAAAAAATAAAAGAAATTTCCTAGGCACACACGTGCATGCAATACCATCAGGTTGTGCTCCAATCCACCATAGAACAAAATAAATTTCCTAGGCACACACACGGTACCATCAGGTTGTGCTCCAATCCACCATAGAACAAAATAAATTTCCTAGGCACACACACGGTACCATCAGGTTGTGCTCCAATCCACCATAGAACAAAATAAATTTCCTAGGCACACACATAGAGGTTTCTATCTTAGTTCTCTCAACTCACAGAAGTCACAACTCATAACCAAAATAAGTGGCAAACATGAACAACCACATAGTGCAAAGCAAAATCGATCTACTACCAGTCTGTGAATACAAGGGCATTATCAAAAATACATGGCAAGTTCACTAAAAATAGATCTACTACCTCAGTCGGCGCGGCAGTCGGCGCAGCGGGCGGCGCGGCGTTCGGAGCGTTGGTCAGCTTAGCGGAGATGGCCCCCCACATGGCGTATTCAGCTGATTGGTCGTAGCTTTCGTCAATCTCCTTGTACGCAGCCTTGAGGTCAGATGGCACGGCGGCGTGGGATGGGACATCTTCGCCGGAAGCAGCAGCCACTGTACCAGAGCTGGCCGCGGCTGGGACGACAACAGAAGATGGCTCGCCGACGACGGACGCCACCTCATTACCTTCCTCGGCGTCGAAGCTTTCGCGTGATCTCTTCATGGCGGATAGGAAGGGCAGGGGAACCGTCGAGGGTTTTGCGGTGGAAGTGGAGGGGAGGATGCGTTTTTTGGGGAAAAGTTGATGCAGAGACGGAGGAAGGAAGGAAGTGGATATGCGTCAAACCGTGTATTTATGGAGTTTCCCTTTTGCTCTCCCTCTGACGCAATGTGCACGCGTGAATCTAGGGTTTCTTTTTGTATAGTTGTTTTTCCATATTTTTTGCACAAAAATGGTTAAAATTGAAGACTAAAATTGAAGACAAAAATGGCTTACATTCTCATCTCTGCTGTTTTTCAGGCATCTTAGGTGGAAGGGAACACTGTTCTGGACCGAAAGTGCCCGGAAACGGCTACGACATAAGATTGGTAGGCAACTTGAGAATGTAATCGGCTTTTTGAGATCCCACACGTGCAATGTTGCTGTAATGAAGCGAGGTTCTTGGAATGCATCATGATTTCGACTTTGGGCATGGGAAACAACAAGTTGGCCAAGGAAATCCCCGTTTTCGGCCATTCCTTCCGCTTTCGAAGGCAATATAAAACCAGATCACGCATCGCCCACTCATGGGCAGGGGTAACAAGGTGCAGTGTTGCATGTTGAGTGAGTTGCTTCGAGTGGGTTGTAAGGATGCCCCAGGTGTCGAGGCTGGCATGCAAGAGCGAGAAGCGGCGAGAATAGTCCCGGTTAACGTCCGGTGCTTCGACGCCACCCAGCGCAACGACGACACCATACAAGTCCTGCAATGGGGTTCAAGCATTTTGTGTGGGCCCACATTCTCATCTCTGCTGTTTTCCAGGCATCCTAGGTGGAAGGGAACACTGTTCTGGACCGAAAGTGCCCGGAAACAGCTACGACATAAGATTGGTAGGCAACTTGAGAATGGAAGCGGCTTTTTGAGATCCCACACGTGCAATGTTGCTGAAATGAAGCGAGGTTCTTGGAATGCATCATGATTTCGACTTTGGGCATGGGAAACAACAAGTTGGCCAAGGAAATCCCCGTTTTCGGCCGTTCCTTCCGCTTTCGAAGGCAATATAAAACCAGATCACGCATCGCCCACTCATGGGCAGGGGTAACAAGGTGCAGTGTTGCATGTGGATTGAGTTGCTTGGAGTGGGTTGTAAGGATGCCCCAGGTGTCGAGGCTGGCATGCAAGAGCGAGAAGCGGCGAGAATCGTCCCGGTTAACGTCCGGTGCTTCGACGCCACCCAGCGCAACGACGGCACCATACAAGTCCTGCAATGGGGTTCAAGCATTTTGTGTGGGCCCACATTCTCATCTCTGCTGTTTTCCAGGCATCCTAGGTGGAAGGGAACACTGTTCTAGACCGAAAGTGCCCGGAAACGGCTACGACATAAGATTGGTAGGCAACTTGAGAATGGAAGCGGCTTTTTGAGATCCCACACGTGCAATGTTGCTGAAATGAAGCGAGGTTCTTGGAATGCATCATGATTTCGACTTTGGGCATGGGAAACAACAAGTTGGCCAAGGAAATCCCTGTTTTCGGCCGTTCCTTCCGCTTTCGAAGGCAATATAAAACCATATCTGTAACATCCCTGATTTTTGGAAAATGCAAAAATCACAAAATTTTGAAACTTTTTGTTTTCATATTGTGCAAGTCACAAAAAAAACCAAATGAGAAGCAAGAAACAAAAGAAAACAATACATATTTCAATGAAATTGAGTTCACCAATCCAATTATGCCTTGTTCCTTAAACCCTAAAACCTTATTCAAAAAAAATAAGTTTCTTTATATAAAGGGAATATCTTTTATTAACAAACCTTTACCTAAAATGTTTACAACTCCAATATTAATCTGAATTTATTTTATGGCATCAAAAATCAAAGAATTATAAACCTTAATAAAGTTCTAATCCCCAAAATTATTTTGATGAGAATAAAATTATTAATAATAACTTTTAGTTGTTATTCCAAGTTTTAAACATGAAGGGGTGAAAATGAAATGCATTTCTTTGATAATAACATAACAAAAGGTTTTGAAAACAATATTATGACTAGTGGTTTTATTCTAAATTTTATTGATCAACAATAATAATTAATTGATATAAACTAATAAAATAGCATTAAGTTACTATTAATAAATCTTTCATATCCTAAAATGTGAAAAAGATTTAAAATGGATTTACAAAAATAATATATGACATGTAAAATGTCTCTGAAATTTTATTTGGATAACAACATCAATTTATTATTTTCTAAATTTTAAAATGACCTTAAAGTATTATTAGTGTTTTATTTATATTTCAAAATATAAAATTGTGAAAACAAGATGAAATGACTTTCAAAAATAAGTTTTCAACATTTAGAATGTCATTAAAATTTTGATTGATCAATAACCATGTTTTATGAATTTTTGATTTAAAATCACATTAAGTGACTATTAAGGGATTTTTTTTCCAATTTCCAAAATTCAAAAATAAAATATGTTAATTTGTTTAAAAAAATGTTACTATTGGAAAGTAATTGAAATATTAAGAATTTAGATTTTTGTTTCATATTAATTGGAGTTATAAAACAGAAGATATGATTTAATCAATTAAACAGAAATAAAAAGAATAAAATCGATGACGTCATCAGTGACGTCATCATCTTCTTCCTCAGAAGGAAACTGCCACGGCTGTAACGTCCGGGGTTTTCCCCCAAATAGATTTGTTCGTTGTTTTTCTTTTCGCATCGCATGGCATCATGGCATCCCGCATTCTCTCGCATTTAAAACATGCATGTGTTTGAAATTGATCAAACCCTATTTTTTTCTACAATTTTCTAGAGCTTATTTGGTGCATAAATCTAATTGCTTTAAGGGAGCCTGAACAATTTCTGGAAAAAAAATAAGCAAAAAAAAAAAAAATGGAGAGGAGGGAGCCCAGCCGAGCTAGGCCAGCCTGCCCATCTTTCCGGCCCAACAAGGCCCAGCCGCACTCCCCCACCCCAAACCCTAATTCTTTCTCTCTCCCTCACGAAAACCCCCCCGTCGTTTCTGTTTTTCACAAACAGGTCCCTCCACCTGCAAAAAAAAAAAAAAAAAGGAGAAAGGAACCGCACACGCACGGGAGGGGATCGACCCAACTCCCGCACGCAGCGCTCGATCCCCTTCCTCTGCTCGTTGTCCTCCCGACCTCCTCCTCCTCCCGTGGCTTCCTCTCCATGGCCGCGACGCCGCCTTCCCCGCACAGAGCTCGAGCTCGTCGCCGTCTCCTGCCCCCGTGGCCGCTCTGCCCCGCCGTCCTCCTCCCTTTCCCCACGCCTCCTCGCGCCCGCACGTATGGCAGCCGCCATGGCGCGCCGCCGTCGCCTCTCCGGTCGCCTCCGCCCCTCCTCCGTTCCTCCATGGCGCCGCCCTTCCTGCCCGTCCCCGAGCTCCTGCCCCGCCCCGCCACGTGCTCTGCTCCTCCTTGGGTTGCCGCCAGGATGTCGTGTGTGCTCGCAGCAGCCCGCACCCGAGTTCTCCTCGTGCTCTGCCCCACCGTGCCGTCCTCAACTCGCCGTCGACGACCTCGCCCCTACCTCGCGCCCGAGCTCCTCGCCACGGCCTTCTCCTGCTGGTTCCCGCAGCGAGCGCGCTCTTGCTCGCGCCATTCTACTACTTCCACACCGGGATGACGACCTCGCACGGTTGCAGCTCGCGCCGCAGTGGTCGACCGCTAGCGCCTCCCAGCCCCGTGCCGCCTTGGGCCTTCACCGTCAGCTGCAACGCCATCATTCCGGTGTCGTCCCTTGCCCTCCTGGTGTTCGACACAAGGCCCGCGAGAGGCTCAATGCTTCGTGGGTAACCGTCTGCCGAATGACGATGACCCTGACAAGTTCTCGTGTCCATGTCTGTCGACAAGATCCGACCACGACGACATGACGCTTGAACGACTACGATGACCATGCATGAACCGCATCGACAAGAACACCCCGACCCCGAAGACCGGAACCTTGACATGATCTTCGCCGGGTCCGCCATGTGTTGGTCGCCATCGTGCGCGCCATGAAGAAATGAACCACCATGATCTCCTACACGGATGTGCTGAGTACCTCGACCACGTCTACTTCCTCTTCAAACGTCGATGACAAGAATGACAACGACCATGACATGAACGACTACCTCGACTACGGAACGAGAACGACTACTTCCCCTACTACAACGACGTCGACTACTTCCACTACCACGCCTACGTCGACTACTTCCTCTATGACCCGAAGACCTCGACTTCGACTACATCGACAACGGAATGTCTACTTTCCCTGCATCGACGACTTCGTCTACTTCCCATTCTTCGTCTACTTCCTCCACGTCCTGAAGACACCGGCGTTGCCCCGAAGGTCTCCTCTTTCCGGCGTCGAACACAACGATCCTCTCCACACGTGCGAACCCAAACCCCAACCCTTATACCTATGCCCTATTTTCTATAACATATCAACTATGTTTAAAATGTCATCGCATCATGTTTGCATTGCATTTTGTGGGTGCGGGTAATAGTAATGTCACCTAATAAATAAATATGGAATGTGTTGGGGTAGTTAATTCAATTGTTGCCCTATTCCATTTAATATTGCTAACTCACCTATTTACTGTTTTCCATGCTAAACAACATTTAACTTGATGGTTAGCTAAACAACTTGAACCAATTTCTATTTCTCCGGACTCCGGTTCCGATTAAATTGCTTAAGTTGTTTTCCATGTTGCATCTTGCCATGTCATGCATATAAAATAGGATCATGCTGGATCTTTTGCCGTAGTAGTAATTGTTGCATCCGGTGTTTCTTTTAGTTCGTTGCTTCTTCCCGGATAGGACGTTGAGATGGTGTGAGCAACGACAAGTTCTGCTACCTTGCGGGATCTCAGGCAAGTATACTCACTTGCATGCCATATGGCTGCCTTTCATCACTTGTTACCGATTCTTTCCGTTGATTCTTTTCTGCTAGCCTTAGTAGTAGTTGTTTCTGTTGCGAACCCATCACATGAATCCCTTAACCCTGATATTGCCTCACCTCCCTACCTATAACCATTGTTTGTTGCCCGTGTCTTACTATCATGCCTAGGTTGTTTTGCTCGAGTCTGTTATCCGTTACTTTCAGTTATTACTCCGTTATGTTCTGGGGGCTCGAATGTTAATCAATCAATCCTGATAATGCTAATGTTAATAATAATTTTGACGATAAGGCACCGGCGGGAGGCCCAGGGTGGTTTTGAGGCCCGCTAGTGTCGACCCCCTAATTAGGAAAAGGGTCTTGTCTACTGATCCATGATGAGCGCACTACCCGCATTTGGGGAGTATGGGCTCCCCCTCAGTTTGACTCGATTCGCATCTCGTCCAAATCGCCGTACTAGTTCGGGTTTTCCATTTGCTGCATGCATGATCTTGCGAGCCCTTGGCGCCCGGGTGGAACTTTCGTAGTCGGCATTTAGGGCGGCGTGGTCTTCCAGTGCTATGAGGGTCCCCTTTTCTTCGTGGGGCTCGATTAGCCGCGCACGCACAGCACGCGGTGCTTTGGGCTTGATGCGAAGAAGGGTTGGATTGTGTTGAGTGCCCCGCTTGGTGGAGTGGCCGCTCCATCTGGCGGGATATTCATGAGTGTCGGTTACTTTGGTGCACCCCTGCAGGGTAAATCTTCTCGAGAAGCCGTGTTTTCCGCGGTTATGGATTACTTGGTGAAAGTACTGGCTAACAAGTACTCAGGACAACTTAAACCTAATGATCAATCATGTTTCACCCAATGATTAATAACTTGACTAGTAATAGGTTATTCACACAATAATTTGACTCATCTTTAAGTACCACGGTGTGAGTTATCCTCGGATTGCTTCTTCGGATAAGGGGCGAGATCCAGGATGGGTTTGCTTGACGTTATCTTTTAGTTGGTTACTATCACTCGATCTTATCTCCTTTCTGATAGTTGGAAGTAATAGAATCTCTGTAGTTGGTTAGTGCAGCCTGCTGTAGCTTATTTGCCATAACCCCTTCCTTTCCGTTGATCCTAAAGTATTTGTATCTTGTGATGACTGGCTACGCCGGTAACTTGTGAGTATGGGCTTTGTCCCCCTTGCCAGTACTTAACCGTACTGACCCACGAATCTCTTTCGTGGCTGCAAATTCCAAATTGCAGTCAACAGGTTTGAAGTCTGACGACGTTAGCTTGGGAATCCCTCCGGCTTGGCCTGGGCAGGGATTGGACGCCTTCGGTTATCTTCAGGACTCTTAGTCCAATTTGGATCTTGTCCGTAGACGGACGTTTGTTTCTTCCGCTGTTATTTGGACCTTTGTATTGTATCAGGTGTAACCCCGGCTCGTGTGAGTCATCTTGTATCCATCTGTTTCTGTTGTAATTGTGGAATTTTCGTGAACTATTGTAATGTTATCATAAATGGCAACCTGGAATCGGTTATTGTGCGGACTTGGCGGAAATGCTGAAATCTGCATAGTACCCGATCTCGGGGCGTCACAAATGGTATCAGAGCCTTGGTTCCGATTCCCGAGATTGTTTCGATACGAATGGTTATCGAAGCAACGGGTCCGCAAAGCCTGTAGGATAACCTCGCTAACGGTCGTTGTTTCTAGAGTGTCAAAAACTATTTCTGCTAAACTATTTTGGAAAAACATCTCGATAGGATTCTTGTTTTCTCCTTATCCCTATTCTATTTCCCCTCCCATCTTATTGTTTTGGAGTCTGCTCCCGTACTCAAGCTTTCAAAGTGTTAGGATCCTACGTGGGTGGACGTTTTCTGAGCCCTTAACCTAATAGGTTCGAACATCGGAAGATTCCTGGTGGAAGAACATCGTCGTCACTCCGAGCAAGATTCCCTTGTTAGTGGTGTCGAGGAGATCAACCGGAAGCACGAAGAATCGATAGTCGAACTTCTTTCCCCTCCCGGGTTAGCAGGTGGATTGCGAGGGCGCAATCCCTTGTTAGTGGTGTCGTCTGTAACGTCCGGGGTTTTCCCCCAAATAGATTTGTTCGTTGTTTTTCTTTTCGCATCGCATGGCATCATGGCATCCCGCATTCTCTCGCATTTAAAACATGCATGTGTTTGAAATTGATCAAACCCTATTTTTTTCTACAATTTTCTGGAGCTTATTTGGTGCATAAATCTAATTGCTTTAAGGGAGCCTGAACAATTTCTGGAAAAAAAATAAGCAAAAAAAAAAAATGGAGAGGAGGGAGCCCAGCCGAGCTAGGCCAGCCTGCCCATCTTTCCGGCCCAACAAGGCCCAGCCGCACTCCCCCACCCCAAACCCTAATTCTTTCTCTCTCCCTCACGAAAACCCCCCCGCCGTTTCTGTTTTTCACAAACAGGTCCCTCCACCTGCAAAAAAAAAAAAAAAAAAGGAGAAAGGAACCGCACACGCACGGGAGGGGATCGACCCAACTCCCGCACGCAGCGCTCGATCCCCTTCCTCTGCTCGTTGTCCTCCCGACCTCCTCCTCCTCCCGTGGCTTCCTCTCCATGGCCGCGACGCCGCCTTCCCCGCACAGAGCTCGAGCTCGTCGCCGTCTCCTGCCCCCGTGGCCGCTCTGCCCCGCCGTCCTCCTCCCTTTCCCCACGCCTCCTCGCGCCCGCACGTATGGCAGCCGCCATGGCGCGCCGCCGTCGCCTCTCCGGTCGCCTCCGCCCCTCCTCCGTTCCTCCATGGTGCCGCCCTTCCTGCCCGTCCCCGAGCTCCTGCCCCGCCCCGCCACGTGCTCTGCTCCTCCTTGGGTTGCCGCCAGGATGTCGTGTGTGCTCGCAGCAGCCCGCACCCGAGTTCTCCTCGTGCTCTGCCCCACCGTGCCGTCCTCAACTCGCCGTCGACGACCTCGCCCCTACCTCGCGCCCGAGCTCCTCGCCACGGCCTTCTCCTGCTGGTTCCCGCAGCGAGCGCGCTCTTGCTCGCGCCATTCTACTACTTCCACACCGGGATGACGACCTCGCACGGTTGCAGCTCGCGCCGCAGTGGTCGACCGCTAGCGCCTCCCAGCCCCGTGCCGCCTTGGGCCTTCACCGTCAGCTGCAACGCCATCATTCCGGTGTCGTCCCTTGCCCTCCTGGTGTTCGACACAAGGCCCGCGAGAGGCTCAATGCTTCGTGGGTAACCGTCTGCCGAATGACGATGACCCTGACAAGTTCTCGTGTCCATGTCCGTCGACAAGATCCGACCACGACGACATGACGCTTGAACGACTACGATGACCATGCATGAACCGCATCGACAAGAACACCCCGACCCCGAAGACCGGAACCTTGACATGATCTTCGCCGGGTCCGCCATGTGTTGGTCGCCATCGTGCGCGCCATGAAGAAATGAACCACCATGATCTCCTACACGGATGTGCTGAGTACCTCGACCACGTCTACTTCCTCTTCAAACGTCGATGACAAGAATGACAACGACCATGACATGAACGACTACCTCGACTACGGAACGAGAACGACTACTTCCCCTACTACAACGACGTCGACTACTTCCACTACCACGCCTACGTCGACTACTTCCTCTATGACCCGAAGACCTCGACTTCGACTACATCGACAACGGAATGTCTACTTTCCCTGCATCGACGACTTCGTCTACTTCCCATTCTTCGTCTACTTCCTCCACGTCCTGAAGACACCGGCGTTGCCCCGAAGGTCTCCTCTTTCCGGCGTCGAACACAACGATCCTCTCCACACGTGCGAACCCAAACCCCAACCCTTATACCTATGCCCTATTTTCTATAACATATCAACTATGTTTAAAATGTCATCGCATCATGTTTGCATTGCATTTTGTGGGTGCGGGTAATAGTAATGTCACCTAATAAATAAATATGGAATGTGTTGGGGTAGTTAATTCAATTGTTGACCTATTCCATTTAATATTGCTAACTCACCTATTTACTGTTTTCCATGCTAAACAACATTTAACTTGATGGTTAGCTAAACAACTTGAACCAATTTCTATTTCTCCGGACTCCGGTTCCGATTAAATTGCTTAAGTTGTTTTCCCTGTTGCATCTTGCCATGTCATGCATATAAAATAGGATCATGCTGGATCTTTTGCCGTAGTAGTAATTGTTGCATCCGGTGTTTCTTTTAGTTCGTTGCTTCTTCCCGGATAGGACGTTGAGATGGTGTGAGCAACGACAAGTTCTGCTACCTTGCGGGATCTCAGGCAAGTATACTCACTTGCATGCCATATGGCTGCCTTTCATCACTTGTTACCGATTCTTTCCGTTGATTCTTTTCTGCTAGCCTTAGTAGTAGTTGTTTCTGTTGCGAACCCATCACATGAATCCCTTAACCCTGATATTGCCTCACCTCCCTACCTATAACCATTGTTTGTTGCCCGTGTCTTACTATCATGCCTAGGTTGTTTTGCTCGAGTCTGTTATCCGTTACTTTCAGTTATTACTCCGTTATGTTCTGGGGGCTCGAATGTTAATCAATCAATCCTGATAATGCTAATGTTAATAATAATTTTGACGATAAGGCACCGGCGGGAGGCCCAGGGTGGTTTTGAGGCCCGCTAGTGTCGACCCCCTAATTAGGAAAAGGGTCTTGTCTACTGATCCATGATGAGCGCACTACCCGCATTTGGGGAGTATGGGCTCCCCCTCAGTTTGACTCGATTCGCATCTCGTCCAAATCGCCGTACTAGTTCGGGTTTTCCATTTGCTGCATGCATGATCTTGCGAGCCCTTGGCGCCCGGGTGGAACTTTCGTAGTCGGCATTTAGGGCGGCGTGGTCTTCCAGTGCTATGAGGGTCCCCTTTTCTTCGTGGGGCTCGATTAGCCGCGCACGCACAGCACGCGGTGCTTTGGGCTTGATGCGAAGAAGGGTTGGATTGTGTTGAGTGCCCCGCTTGGTGGAGTGGCCGCTCCATCTGGCGGGATATTCATGAGTGTCGGTTACTTTGGTGCACCCCTGCAGGGTAAATCTTCTCGAGAAGCCGTGTTTTCCGCGGTTATGGATTACTTGGTGAAAGTACTGGCTAACAAGTACTCAGGACAACTTAAACCTAATGATCAATCATGTTTCACCCAATGATTAATAACTTGACTAGTAATAGGTTATTCACACAATAATTTGACTCATCTTTAAGTACCACGGTGTGAGTTATCCTCGGATTGCTTCTTCGGATAAGGGGCGAGATCCAGGATGGGTTTGCTTGACGTTATCTTTTAGTTGGTTACTATCACTCGATCTTATCTCCTTTCTGATAGTTGGAAGTAATAGAATCTCTGTAGTTGGTTAGTGCAGCCTGCTGTAGCTTATTTGCCATAACCCCTTCCTTTCCGTTGATCCTAAAGTATTTGTATCTTGTGATGACTGGCTACGCCGGTAACTTGTGAGTATGGGCTTTGTCCCCCTTGCCAGTACTTAACCGTACTGACCCACGAATCTCTTTCGTGGCTGCAAATTCCAAATTGCAGTCAACAGGTTTGAAGTCTGACGACGTTAGCTTGGGAATCCCTCCGGCTTGGCCTGGGCAGGGATTGGACGCCTTCGGTTATCTTCAGGACTCTTAGTCCAATTTGGATCTTGTCCGTAGACGGACGTTTGTTTCTTCCGCTGTTATTTGGACCTTTGTATTGTATCAGGTGTAACCCCGGCTCGTGTGAGTCATCTTGTATCCATCTGTTTCTGTTGTAATTGTGGAATTTTCGTGAACTATTGTAATGTTATCATAAATGGCAACCTGGAATCGGTTATTGTGCGGACTTGGCGGAAATGCTGAAATCTGCATAGTACCCGATCTCGGGGCGTCACAACGGCCGTTTCTGCTGTTTGATTTCTCGCCGTGATTGCGCCCGAATGAATGCCCCATTTGATGCACCGTTTCCACCCCCTTAAAGCCCCCTACCCCCTCTCCATTTCCCCTCTCCTCTCCCTCATTCTCTTGCCCTTGCGCCGTCGCTATTCCTCGCCGGACTTCACCACTGCCGCCGTCGTTTCTCGTCATCTCCGGCCAACAGAGGAGGTAGCCGAGCCCGAGACCACCTCCATTCGATTCCCCTCGACAATGCGTGCGTCTGTGACCTTTTGGTCGTAATTTTTGTGCAGAGACGAGGCCGCGCCATCCTCCCCCGAAGCTCCCCGGAGCCGCAACGCCACCATCTGCATCGCACCGTCGTTCCAGGAGGTTCGAGCCCGCGCCATCATCACCATCTTCTTCGCCGAGCTGTCCCGCGCCTCGTGGTCACCTCCGTTGAGCAAGGAGGGCACCGGAAGGTAACTCCGGTGAGGTTCCGAGCACCCCGCCGCCGCGTTCGCCATTTTCCGGCGACCTCCCGCGCCGCCAGGTACCCCTAGCTCATCTCAGCCATCGGATATGTCGCAACGGCCAGGATTAGATGACTTACGCGAAGAGGTATCGACCAATAGATTTGCGCCGCGTCAGCGTACGCGTTAAGTTTTTATCCATCGCCCAGCGCAACGCGTAGCCAGCCCAGGCCCACTCCCTGTCTGCCGCACCGTGCGACAGATAAGCCATTTTCGGCCCAGCCAGTGTCTGATTTTATTTCCGAATAGAAAATAGAATTGTAATTTTGCAGATTAGCCCCTAGAACTTTGAACCATCATAACTTTTTAACCACTTGGCAAAATTTGATAAACTTGGACTTTTTGAAAAGCCCTTGACATGTAGAAACTTTTAGCACTGGAAAAATTCAAATTTGACAAACTTAAATTTGTTCAAATTCAAATATGGTTGTTTGATGAAATTTAGCATAATTCAAATTCTACAAATCCAAAAATTGTAAATAAAATATATTTGGAAACCTTAGGATGTGTACTTTCATATCCTCTGTCCCAAAATAATATTTGAACAAATTAAAATTGAATTTAGAATTTAGTTGTCTATTTGAGTATTTTTGACATAGATTAATTTCTATAAATATTTTCAATATAGTTCCTTTTGCAAAATTGCTCCATTTGATAACCTTGAACCAGAAACAACCTTGCCCAACCATTTTGGACATCCTTGGACCATGGCCATGTGTTTTTGACCAAAAACCCAACCTAGTGATTCATCCATCTTTACCATGTATTAGGATTTGTTTTCAACTGTTATTCCTTGGTGTTATGTCTATTTGGAGGCAAGCCAATTCCTTAGAATGTGTCAATCACATGTAGTACCAAGTAGTGAACTTTAGTTTTCTATCTACTTCTACACTCCCCCATTCTTGCTTCAAGAATTCACCAAGTCAGCAAAATGGAGATCAAGATTCAAGCACAAGAATGAAACTTCAATATCAACCTGGTGGCAACATGGAGAGCTACAAGGAAGATCAATGAGGAAGTTTTGAAGATAAGACTTAGACTCCACAACAACTAGAAGCAACTCAAGAAGTACAAGTGTGAAGAAATTTAGAAGAAAACATCTCCCTCTCTCTTTCTATCCTTCTTCTTAAATTTTCTTTCAAATTAACTTAGTGGTATTTGTGCCCATCCCATACCCAAACCAATTAGTGAAGTGAAAACCATGAAGACTATCAAGACCAAGAGAAGCACCACACCAAGGAAGGAAACAACTTAGATGGCATGATGATGATCTTCAAGAAGGCAATCACATGAGGACTAGAAGCAATCCACCCAAGTTGAAGAGTAACAAGTTATTTTTGTCCAACCATTGACCCAAATGGAAAACCCAAGACTTAGTAATATTTTCCCTTTGATGATGAAGTTAGTAGACCTACCCTAACCACAATGGAAAATACTAACATAGTCACTCAAATATTTTTGAAGGTGAATATGACCAAGTGTTTGCATGTATTACTTAGTTGAAAAAGTAATATGTTCATTCCTAGTGAACTCCTGGAACTTCCTCGACAAGTATGGTTATAATAAAGTTAGATCACATCAAACTCAACCTAGTCCTTTCCAAGTAAACCCTTGGAAACTCCATAACAATGTATTGAACCATTATGGAATGAATCTTTCAAAACTCAAACCTTGACCTTGTCCTAGCCAACTGGGTCCAACTCCTTTGTTATGTTATTTGCTATGTTTGCTTTCTCCACCTATGTGTTTGATTGCTAGGATGCTTGTTTATTTTGTTATTATGTTTTCAATGAATAGATTGTACGGAGAGGAACGATCTTTTGTGAAGAGAGTGTGATATCTTCACCAACTTCAACAAGGCAAGTAACACACCATCAACTACCCATTATTTTCTATATGCATTAGTTGATTTTGAGTAGTATGCATGATAGGGATTTTTACTAAGTTATACTATGCTATGCTATTATCCTAGTAGTGTGTAGCCATCCCTTTTACCTTGTGATTTTGATAGACTTAGAATTTATTAGATGCTATGCAATGTTACAAATTGTTTTTACTAGATGTTGAGGAAAAATTCTAAGTATAACTAATGAATGAACCACCTGGGTGGAAGTGGTAAGACTGGTTTATGTTGAGTGTTGCCTCAGGGCCCTTATCTAAGGGTTATTCCACTTGAGGTTGTCACTTGCGGATGGCCACCCAGGAACAAAGAGATTATTATGTCCTTCTAAGTTTAGTAGCTTCCCGTGCAGCCTTTTGACAATATGGGCTCTGTCTTGATCAATTAAGTTGTGAGGGTTCATCCCAGGCTTGACAAGCAGATGTAGCATAATTATAGGTGGAACGGGTCTTGCCGGTGGGTTTGGACTTCTTCTTCTGAAAGATCTCGTCTCAATTCTCTCCTTTCCATGATGCACTCCGGGTGTATAGGATGTTTGGGCTAATTGAAGACAAAGGGTGAAAGTGCACAACCTCTGCATAGTCAACAAACTAAGATCTTAGCCGTGTCCCCGGTTATGGACAACTATGAGCAGCTAGACAAGGATTGACGGAAGAATCTCATCACCAATTTCAATAAGTAAAAATTTGACCAGGTGAACAATATTGTGGTGCTTGGATCTTAATCCAATGTTGCCACCCTTTTGAAAAGAAAAGCTTGTTTTACAAAAGTGATAGGAGAAAACTGGCTTTATGCAAACTCAGCCAAAACTCCACTCAGCCAAATAAGCATGTAGTATTAGTCTTGCCATTTATATCCACCATAGTGTTACTTGATAATACATTAAATTGTATTGACTCCCTTGTGGCTGCATATTCCATATTGCAGATGTTTCTGAAGACGAGTGAGGATTTCGTTTAGGATCTCGAGACTATCGCCAACATGTTTTGCCTGTGGCACATGAAGAAGATGGGCTCAATGTTGTACTATGTTTTCCGTTGTATTTCTTTCTTTTCTGCTAGTCTTCTAAGACTATGCAAGTTGTAATCCTATTTTGTAAAGACTGGATCATGCGATGTAATAGAATTTGATGCATTTGCATGATATTTCATTTTGTACTGTGGTGCTAGCAATTGATCCAGGGACTAGCACAATAACACAGGTATTCCATCTTTATTAAAAGTGGGATGCTACAAGATCACGCATCGCCCACTCATGGGCAGGGGTAACAAGGTGCAGTGTTGCATGTTGAGTGAGTTGCTTGGAGTGGGTTGTAAGGATGCCCCAGGTGTCGAGGCTAGCATGCAAGAGCGAGAAGCGGCGAGAATAGTCCCGGTTAACGTCCGGTGCTTCAACGCCACCCAGCGCAACGACGGCACCATACAAGTCCTGCAATGGGGTTCAAGCATTTTGTGTGGGCCCACATTCTCATCTCTGCTGTTTTCCAGGCATCCTAGGTGGAAGGGAACACTGTTCTGGACCGAAAGTGCCCGGAAACGGCTACGACATAAGATTGGTAGGCAACTTGAGAATGGAAGCGGCTTTTTGAGATCCCACACGTGCAATGTTGCTGAAATGAAGCGAGGTTCTTGGAATGCATCATGATTTCGACTTTGGGCATGGGAAACAACAAGTTGGCCAAGGAAATCCCCGTTTTCGGTCATTCCTTCCGCTTTCGAAGGCAATATAAAACCAGATCACGCATCGCCCACTCATGGGCAGGGGTAACAAGGTGCAATGTTGCATGTGGAGTGAGTTGCTTGGAGTGGGTTGTAAGGATGCCCCAGGTGTCGAGGCTGGCATGCAAGAGCGAGTAGCGGCGAGAATCGTCCCGGTTAACCTCAGGTGCTTCGACGCCACCCAGCGCAACGACGACACCATACAAGTCCTGCAATGGGGTTCAAGCATTTTGTGTGAGCCCACATTGCCAAGTGTGGCTTACATTCTCATCTCTTCTGTTTTCCAGGCATCCTAGGTGTAAGGGAACACTGTTCTGGACCGAAAGTGCTCGGAAACGGCTACGACATAAGATTGGTAGGCAACTTGAGAATGGAAGCGGCTTTTTGAGATCCCACACGTGCAATGTTGCTGAAATGAAGCGAGGTTCTTGGCATGCATCATGATTTCGACTTTGGGCATGGGAAACAACAAGTTGGCCAAGGAAATCCCCGTTTTCGGCCGTTCCTTCCGCTTTCGAAGGCAATATAAAACCAGATCACACATCGACCACTCATGGGCAGGGGTAACAAGGTGCAGTGTTGCATGTGGAGTGAGTTGCTTGGAGTGGGTTGTAAGGATGCCCCAGGTGTCGAGGATGGCATGCAAGAGCGAGAAGCGGCGAGAATCGTCCCGGTTAACGTCCGGTGCTTCGACGCCACCCAGCGCAACGACGGCACCATACAAGTCCTGCAATGGGGTTCAAGCATTTTGTGTGGGCCCACATTGCCAAGTGTGGCTTATATTCTCATCTCTGCTGTATTCCAGGCATCCTAGGTGGAAGGGAACAATGTTCTGGACCGAAAGTGCCCGGAAACGGCTACGACATAAGATTTGTAGGCAACTTGAGAATGGAAGCGGCTTTTTGAGATCCCACACGTGCAATGTTGCTGAAATGAAGCGAGGTTCTTGGAATGCATCATGATTTCGACTTTGGGCATGGGAAACAACAAGTTGGCCAAGGAAATCCCCGTTTTCGGCCGTTCCTTCCGCTTTCGAAGGCAATATAAAACCAGATCACGCATCGCCCACTCATGGGCAGGGGTAACAAGGTGCAGTGTTGCATGTGGAGTGAGTTGCTTGGAGTGGGTTGTAAGGATGCCCCAGGTGTCGAGGCTGGCATGCAAGAGCGAGAAGCGGCGAGAATCGTCCGGGTTAACGTCCGGTGCTTCGACGCCACCCAGCGCAACGGCGGCACCATACAAGTCCTGCAATGGGGTTCAAGCATTTTGTGTGGGCCCACATTGCCAAGTGTGGCTTACATTCTCATCTCTGCTGTATTCCAGGCATCCTAGGTGGAAGGGAACAATGTTCTGGACCGAAAGTGCCCGGAAACGGCTACGACATAAGATTGGTAGGCAACTTGAGAATGGAAGCGGCTTTTTGAGATCCCACACGTGCAATGTTGCTGAAATGAAGCGAGGTTCTTGGAATGCATCATGATTTCGACTTTGGGCATGGGAAACAACAAGTTGGCCAAGGAAATCCCCGTTTTCGGCCGTTCCTTCCGCTTTCGAAGGCAATATAAAACCAGATCACGCATCGCCCACTCATGGGCAGGGGTAACAAGGTGCAGTGTTGCATGTGGAGTGAGTTGCTTGGAGTGGGTTGTACGGATGCCCCAGGTGTCGAGGCTGGCATGCAAGAGCGAGAAGCGGCGAGAATCGTCCGGGTTAACGTCCGGTGCTTCGACGCCACCCAGCGCAACGGCGGCACCATACAAGTCCTGCAATGGGGTTCAAGCATTTTGTGTGGGCCCACATTGCCAAGTGTGGCTTACATTCTCATCTCTGCTGTATTCCAGGCATCCTAGGTGGAAGGGAACAATGTTCTGGACCGAAAGTGCCCGGAAACGGCTTCGACATAAGATTGGTAGGCAACTTGAGAATGGAAGCGGCTTTTTGAGATCCCACACGTGCAATGTTGCTGAAATGAAGCGAGGTTCTTGGAATGCATCATGATTTCGACTTTGGGCATGGGAAACAACAAGTTAGCCAAGGAAATCCCCGTTTTCGGCCGTTCCTTCCGCTTTCGAAGGCAATATAAAACCAGATCACGCATCGCCCACTCATGGGCAGGGGTAACAAGGTGCAGTGTTGCATGTGGAGTGAGTTGCTTGGAGTGGGTTGTAAGGATGCCCCACGTGTCGAGGCTGGCATGCATCATGCCGTCTAGCTTTCTGTAAAATTATCGTCGAATCTATGAATTTGAGCCTATTTCAACGAGTTCGCGTTTTTTAATTAATTTTGAGTATTTCTGAACGCAATCACGAGCCAGAATGTAGATTAAAAGCGAAAAGAATGTTTGAATAATGTTGTATGATGCATGTTGAACTAAGTCATTCCAAAATTTTGGGCAAATGTGGTTCAAATGAGGTCATAAGCTAGGGCAAATCACATATAACAGCATTGTGCGTTGGATTCATGTCAATTTGATATTTTTTTTGAATTATTAAATCTCATTTGAAACCATCGCTCTATTCTCATGAGAAATGTGCTCCAAATGAGGTATGAAGCTAGGGTAGACACCCCCGTTTGAAATTTCATGAAAAAATCGACTATATCACATATAACAACATTGTGCGTTGGATTCATGTCATTTTGAATTTTTTTGAATTATTTATGCTCATTTGCAACCATCGCTCAATTCTCGTGAGAAATGTGCTTCAAATGAGGTCCGAAGCTAGGGTAAATACCCCCATTTGTGCTTCAACATTTTTTGGCATATTTTCTAAATCAACCAAATAAATTTCCTAGACATTTATTCTACATGTATAGTGTAAATCTGAAGTTTCATTATGTTTTGAATAATTCTTCTATTTTTTATTTTTATTTAAATAACATGGTTTAATAGAAAAATCATATGTAAAACTGATAAAAATCATCGCTGCAGTAAATCTGAAGTTTCATTATATTTTTTATTTAAATAACATGGTTTATAATACTTAACAGCAAAGAAATCATATGTAGAACCATCGATCCCTGTGGCCAACGTACCAACCAATCAGAGCGCAGAACGAACGTCTAGCGGATCGCTGTGGCTGCGAGCGCATCCGTCCGATGCAGAAGAAGAAAATAGTTAACGCCGCGTCGCATTTGCAGCAGTCCTGCACGCCTTGTTTCAGAAACACGAGTCGCGTCGCATTTGCAGCGACGCAGCCCTCCACGCCTGGTTTCAGAAACACGTACGAGTCGCGTCGCATTTGCAGCGACGCAGCCCTCCACGCCTAGTTTTCACAAGATACGCATCAATGCATATGCAGCTAGCGAGGAGACTTTGGACTTTCTTCTCTTCTTTAATACAAGCATGCAACGTCGAATCACTTCGACTGACGAATGCACACGCGCTCGTACTCCGTGTCACTAGCTGTCCGGCCTACGCCTACGCCTATGCCTGTTCTACACCACTTTGACCATGCACGACTCTTCTACACTTCATTATCCAATGTGTTCACACAGTTTGCTTCATCTACCCAAATAAATTCACGCGTCTAATCGTGTCTTTAAATAGTCCTTCACTCGTCCTCCATATTCTCATCCCTCTCCAGCCCTTTGCCTCTCTCTCCCTTCAAGCCCTAACAATGTCTTTGTACTCACTCCCTTCAAGCCCGGAGTCGGTCTCCGACGAGGACAACCACCCCAAGGCTCGGCCTTGGTACGAGGCCGAGTGGCAGGCGGAGGACGTCCTGCCCATCGTGCTTCCCGTCGACGACTCTCCCCAACGGGAGCGATCGCCGACGCCGCCCTTCGTCCACCGCCCCGTCCCTTCCCCCACCACCAAGACGTCGGACATATCCCCCAAGACGAACCGCCGCCTCAAGAGACTGGAGCGGCTGGAGGCGAAGGAGTTGAAGGCGCAGGAGAAGAAGGAGGCGAAGGAGGAGGCGAAGGCCCTTCGGGCCAGGATCAAGCGGTCCCGTGAGAGGCAGGAGGAGAGGATGCGGGCGGAGAACCACCGCGCCCGCGTCAACAAGGAGATGGAGATCCGGGCGGCGGAGTGGCCGCGGAAGTAGGGCGGCGCCGGAGGGCGGGAAGGGCTCCCGCATGCAGAGCTGGAGCAGTTAGGGCTAGCATTTTTTTTAGTTAAATGTAATGTTTCTCGGGCCCCACTGAATATATGTAAAGTGGGGCCAGTTATCCTCTCTTAAGTATGTTTAATTATATATAAGCCCTATATATAAAGTTATGTTCTTATATTTGTCCAAATGTACCCACTGTTTAAAAGTTTTTTTCCTTTCTAATCATCGCTTTAAAATCTGCACATTGTAAACAAAATTTATATATAAGAGATGTGCTGCATTATGTTTTCTAAGATAACATAAAAATTTGAGTTGAGCACAGTATATATTTTATATTATTAATACGAATAATTTGATGGTTTAATAAATGGATAATGCGTAGTCTGCATGTAGTGATTAATAAATATAAATGGATAATGTCTACATGTTGACATTGGGCCTCATGTGACATTCGGCCGCAAGGAACGGTCAACAGGTGGGGCCCACATGCAGCGCCAACCGTCAACAGGTGGGGCCCACATGCAGCGCCAACACTCAACAGCTAGGGCCCATAGGCCGCGCCAACGGTTCTATGATGGGTCCCACAGGTCAGGATCCTAACGGGGGCCCGAAAGTAACGGTGGGAGCAGCGAAAGGAGTCCTTGCGCACTGACTAGGGGCAAAACTGAGGTCGATTCGGCGCTAGGGGTAAAACTGAGGTCGTGGTGCCAACTAGGGCTGGAATTAAAACTCAAAACTCGCGAGTTAAACGAGTAGCTCGCAACTCGACTCGGCTCGGCTCGAACTCGTTGTCCAACGAGCCGAGTCGAGTTTTCATTTTCGACAGTAAACGAGTTCAAGCTAAACGAGCCGAGTTTACGAGTACTCGTTTAGCTCGTTTAACTCGGTAAAAAGAGTTTCTAATGATATTTTTATATATGTGAATTTTTTTACTGATTATTGTAGTTTATTTACTACAAATTATTTTATGATGACATATTTTCATCGATTATTGTGATGATTTTATTATACATGCCCCAAATAATAAAAATAATTATATATAAAATATATAATGTCGACTTTTATAATTTTACTAAATAAAAAAAAAGTTAAACGAGTAGCTCGCGAGCTACTCGAAAGTTCACCGAGCCGAGCCGAGTTTTGATTTTGGACTCGTTTGTTGAACGAGTCGATCCGAGCTCGACTCGTCACTTGACCGAGCTTGAGCGAGTCGAGCCGAGCTGACTCGGCTCGGCTCGAATTCCAGCCCTAGTGCCAACTGAGGGCACCTTGTTAATTATCCCTTTCGACTTTGGGCATGGGAAACAACAAGTTGGCCAAGGAAATCCCCGTTTTCGGCCGTTCCTTCCGCTTTCGAAGGCAATATAAAACCAGATCACGTATCGCCCACTCATGGGCAGGGGTAACAAGGTGCAGTGTTGCATGTGGAGTGAGTTGCTTGGAGTGGGTTGTAAGGATGCCCCAGGTGTCGAGGCTGGCATGCAAGAGCGAGAAGCGGCGAGAATCGTCCGGGTTAACGTCCGGTGCTTCGACGCCACCCAGCGCAACGGCGGCACCATACAAGTCCTGCAATGGGGTTCAAGCATTTTGTGTGGGCCCACATTGCCAAGTGTGGCTTACATTCTCATCTCTGCTGTATTCCAGGCATCCTAGGTGGAAGGGAACAATGTTCTGGACCGAAAGTGCCCGGAAACGGCTACGACATAAGATTGGTAGGCAACTTGAGAATGGAAGCGGCTTTTTGAGATCCCACACGTGCAATGTTGCTGAAATGAAGCGAGGTTCTTGGCATGCATCATGATTTCGACTTTGGGCATGGGAAACAACAAGTTGGCCAAGGAAATCCCCGTTTTCGGCCGTTCCTTCCGCTTTCGAAGGCAATATAAAGCCAGATCACGCATCGCCCACTCATGGGCAGGGGTAACAAGGTGCAGTGTTGCATGTGGAGTGAGTTGCTTGGAGTGGGTTGTAAGGATGCCCCAGGTGTCGAGGCTGGCATGCAAGAGCGAGAAGCGGCGAGAATCGTCCGGGTTAACGTCCGGTGCTTCGACGCCACCCAGCGCAACGGCGACACCATACAAGTCCTGCAATGGGGTTCAAGCATTTTGTGTGGGCCCACATTGCCAAGTGTGGCTTACATTCTCATCTCTGCTGTATTCCAGGCATCCTAGGTGGAAGGGAACAATGTTCTGGATCGAAAGTGCCCGGAAACGGCTACGACATAAGATTGGTAGGCAACTTGAGAATGGAAGCGGCTTTTTGAGATCCCACACGTGCAATGTTGCTGAAACGAAGCGAGGTTCTTGGAATGCATCATGATTTCGACTTTGGGCATGGGAAACAACAAGTTGGCCAAGGAAATCCCCGTTTTCGGCCGTTCCTTCCGCTTTCGAAGGCAATATAAAACCAGATCACGCATCGCCCACTCATGGGCAGGGGTAACAAGGTGCAGTGTTGCATGTGGAGTGAGTTGCTTGGAGTGGGTTGTACGGATGCCCCAGGTGTCGAGGCTGGCATGCAAGAGCGAGAAGCGGCGAGAATCGTCCGGGTTAACGTCCGGTGCTTCGACGCCACCCAGCGCAACGGCGGCACCATACAAGTCCTGCAATGGGGTTCAAGCATTTTGTGTGGGCCCACATTGACAAGTGTGGCTTACATTCTCATCTCTGCTGTATTCCAGGCATCCTAGGTGGAAGGGAACAATGTTCTGGACCGAAAGTGCCCGGAAACGGCTTTGACATAAGATTGGTAGGCAACTTGAGAATGGAAGCGGCTTTTTGAGATCCCACACGTGCAATGTTGCTGAAATGAAGCGAGGTTCTTGGAATGCATCATGATTTCTACTTTGGTCATATGAAACAACAAGTTGGCCAAGGAAATCCCCGTTTTCGGCCGTTCCTTCCTCTTTCGAAGGCAATATAAAACCAGATCACGCATCGCCCACTCATGGGCAGGGGTTACAAGGTGCAGTGTTGCATGTGGAGTGAGTTGCTTGGAGTGGGTTGTAAGGATGCCCCAGGTGTTGAGGCTGGCATGCAAGAGCGAGAAGCAGCGAGAATCGTCTGGGTTAACGTCCGGTGCTTCGACGCCACCCAGCGCAACGGCGGCACCATACAAGTCCTGCAATGGGGTTCAAGCATTTTGTGTGGGCCCACATTGCCAAGTGTGGCTTACATTCTCATCTCTGCTGTATTCCATGCATCGTAGGTGGAAGGGAACAATGTTCTGGACCGAAAGTCCCCGGAAACGGCTACGACATAAGATTGGTAGGCAACTTGAGAATGGAAGCGGCTTTTTGAGATCCCACACGTGCAATGTTGCTGAAATGAAGCGAGGGGAGGGGAGACACTCGGTGGCACTTCAGATAGGAATCATAAAAATGGCAACTGCCCCGCGGAAATGTACCCACCATTTGTGGTAACAGACTTACAGGTGGGCCCAAGTATCATCTTCCTCTCGTATTGTCACGTCAAGTTCGCACTCCTCCTCTTTGTGTACCTACAGTTATTTGCTCCGAGAAAACCCTTATTCCGCAGTTCACCGACACCGTCGCCGCCGCCGCCGCCATCCATCTCTCGACCTCGCCGCCCCTCGATCAGCATCCCTCTCTGGGCCGCCGCATTCTCGCGACCGCCGTCGTCGCCAGTCTCTTCATCGCGCTGTAGATTGACCCACGGCGCGTCGATTCACCACTGATCCATCGCGGGCGACACTCAGGTTAGAACTTCACCTCTTGTGGATGCATTGCAGAACGATTTAAGTTCAAACACTCATTTTCTATAAGGTAACTAGTGTCCTACTTGTCTAGACAGGAAAGAAATGTGAAATCTTGTGCTACATATAGATGGTAGCACGTATTTATGTTCGATGTCATTCATGATTGATTTGTCTTTTACACGTTTATGACTAAAGTAAATGGTACTTACATGCATCTGATTGAGATGTTGCACTATACCTTCATGTTAATTTTGATAGTTCCAGGTGCCCAATTGATGTTGGTAGCTGTTGTTGTGTGTGTGCCTTTTTCTAGGTAGGTAATTAGTGATGTTGAAAGTAAGACCTCTGGTACTCACACTGACATATCTAGGACCAGTACCTACTTTTAGTAATTTCCCTTTTTACTATTCACAAGTACAGTTGACTTTACCCCTTTTTAGGTTCACTAGTTATTTTTAGTAATTTCCATTTTTAATCTTCAGCAGGATAATAGATGTGAGCCATTTTTTAGGACCAGTAGCTATTTCAATTAATTTGCTAAAGCAGTACAATTGATTGCCGGCACACCATTTCCTTGACATACTAGTAGATTTTCTTTTCTGAAGTTCCGTACTTCCATGAAATTCTTGAATGCATGTCAAATTTAAATTGCACGTGTGTATGAATGTCTCTGAACCATGATGCTGCTAGACTGCATTTACTCCTAAATTTGTAGTGAACCTTCATGTTTCTTAACCTCTGCTGTTTTGGCACGTCTGCTAAATGTAACTGAAGTCATACTTTTTAGTACGATCTACAGGCGGGTTTGCATACAATGGACTACGAGTTCCTCGCTTACGTAGATGATGCTTCATCGGACAAACAGGTATTGTACTCATTTTACTTGTCATTTTAGTCAGATAGGTGGAATGATGTTCATGGTTTGCTCTATCCTCTGCTGCAGTCACTGCCTAAGAAGTTCGCAGAGTTGCTAGGGGACCGTAAACCCCGTGCACTGAAGCTGCTTGAGGTCGGCCATCGGCGTAGCACCACGTGGGACGTTGATGTGTGGTTCGACAGCACTGGCCGCATGTTCCTCAAGCGCGGCTGGGAGTGTTTCGCCCGGACCTACAAACTGCAGAGAGGCTTTATTCTGATCTGCAATTACGACGGCCGCAATGTCATCACAGTAAAGATGTTCGACCTAAGCAGTTGCCGCTTGCAATACAACGCGGCATTCAGTACGTTGACTGTATCACCAAAATGTTAATTCCCGATTATATATGTAGCCGGAAATTGATTTGCATTTCTATTATATGATGAACAGAGGATCTGTTAAGATGGAGTTGGCACACTTTGAGTTCTACTCCCTCGTAATAGACGCTACATCGGACAAACTGGTACGCTTCATCGACCCACACCACCACTTCAGTTATTTAGTCTGACATAGTGTCTGAGCTATGATCCTGTAGCTAGTTAAATTTGTGAATCAAATTAAGGTCTAGTAGATGGGTTGTAGTAGCTCAATTGCTCTACGTGAATATGTTCACTCGATATGGTACATTTCAGCTCCCACTGAAAGTTCATCTTTTTGAATTAATGTGGCAAACACCCTCATTGCTCAACTAAGATTTAGTATAACTGATTACTAGGTACTACTTGTTTACATTTTTATAGTACTCATCCATCATCAAACAGTAAATTTATTTCTAGTAAGCACTCTTTTCTATCCATTTAACTTTCATATTGCTGCAGGTGCTGCCTAAGAAGTTTGTGGAGTTGCTGAAGGGCCGTGAACCACGTGAACTTAAGCTGCGTGAGGCGGACGATCCGAGTAGCAAGAACTGGGACATGGATGTGCTTTTCGATGAAGCTGGCCGCATTTTCCTCGGGCACGGCTGGGACAAGTTCGCCCAATATTACTTCCTGCAGCGCGGCATGTTCCTCCTCTTCAGTTACGACGGCGACGCCTTGCTTACCGTCAAGGTGTTCAAGTTCGACATGTGCCGCAGGCACTACTTGTACGACCACGACGCTACTACAAGCAATGAAACTGACCCAGATCCTAGGACTGTTGAGGAGTCCACGGATGAGGAGTACACGGATCAGCAGTCCATGGATGAGGATGACCCATTCGACTCTTCCATCATCTTCTCCCAGAGAGCTGATCTTGATGATGATGAGAAGGACCACGTTCGTGAGCTTCTACCCACAATAGATGAATACATTGGAGTGCCATACGTGACTCGTTTGACGTGGACAAATGTGGCCAGATATGAGATGGTACGTAAGGTGCCAATGCTATTTATGTTTTTCAACACAATTTATGCTTACAACGTGTGCCTTACTATGACCTACTTCTTTTTGTATGTCATCCACACGCTCAAAATCCAGAAACTACCTCAGTCCATAGCGGACAGTGCTGGCATTCCGTCTTCAGGCCATGCTGGGCTATGCCTCGGATCATCAGAGGCGTTCACCACCGTTCCATACAACACGGACAGGGACGGCCGCATTATGTTTGGCAGGAATGCATGGCGGGAATTCCTTGAAGGCAAGCATTTATATGAAAAGCAAGCTATTCTCATTACACTTAGGAGCACCCGTAACCGCCACTTGGACGTGAAGATCGTGATGCGGGCGGTGTCGCCCTGGTTGTAGTACGTAGTCAGCCAACTTGGACATTCTCATCGGATCATGAACGTATGGATGTATGTAATTATCGTACTGCCATCAGCGATGTGCTTCAGTGGTTTGATCACCCAAACCTTCATCTGCAGTGAAGATTACTTGTCATGTTTATATTTTCAGTGGCAATTTCAAGTTTGCAGAAATAAACAAGGCGGCGGCAGCTAATAAGTTGCATGAAATAATTGTTCAGTGACATTACATGACTCATGCGAGACTTCCACATGTTTTCAATCCTACGTTGTAAGCGCTAGGGAATAAATCCGATTAGTTTTCCCTCGATAGTTAAGAGCCTGACGCCTTGAAACTCAATGCAAAATATGCCTTCTAGGCAGCCTGCGATTGCATGCATTGTTTAACTGCTCTATTAGCGCCTATATTATCGACAAGGCGTTGTGGTTGCTCGAATACGATGTCCCACCAAAAAAAAATTAAATCCTCCCGCTAAAACGCCAAGTGTAGCGAAATTTTGTGTTCCCACCAAAAAATAAAAGCAGTCACTTTAAATTTCCCGCTAAAGTGTATGTAGAAGTGCACGATGCCCCCTCCTGTTTCGCCATAGCATAATCTGCGGGCCACCTCTTTCGCCATTGCAGATTAGATCTCATCTCGCCCTCATCACGTTCAGAGCTCTACACATGTCGATGTCGCGATCGGACTCCATGGAACGCGAATCCTCTCAGGTTTTCCTGTCTAATCTGCTTCTCTCGTCCATCTCCGTGATCTCGCCGTCTCTTATATGGTCTCGATATTGGTTGTTATTCTCTGTTCTTCCTCTGGTTGAAGCGTTAATCCGTGTATGAACACCTAGTCGATCATATGTGTATCTGGTTTTCTATGTGAATAATGCCATGTAACTATTTTTTTTATTTTAGATCTGCTAACTCACTGATTATTTGGGTTCTCATTTTTTCCTTCTATCTAATTGTAGACGACCGAACCCATTTGGAAAGTTAGACTTTTCTATGAGGAAGGTGATAAAAACAAAAAAGTTGTGGAAGCAGCCATGGAACCGGAGGAAATCTGCTATATGGAGTTCATCAATTTGATTGAAAACGTTGGCTTCAGTGGCGCGCGTGATTACCTGTACTGCAGGCTTAATAATGGCCCTGGCAAAGGAAAACTTGTTCCAATAGACCATGGTAGTGATTTGGAGCAATTGAAACGCATACACTCTAATGATAAGAAGATCTCCCTGTGTGTGTTTAGGGAGAAGGCCAGGGCGGTTGATATTGCAACAATATAGTCTCTGCTTGATGATGCAACTGGATCCACCAGAAAAAAGCGACAGATCACTCTCACAGGTTATACTTTCATGCCAAATCTCCAACTCGCAACTCCTTCAATACAGACTTTAATAAATATTTTCCCCGGTAACTATTTTATGCATTCCTTACCTAATCCACAATTTTGATAAACATGCAGTTAGGGATGCAACCGAAGAGGAACAAGCTTCAAACGAAGAAGAAGATACAGATTACTCCTTTGGGAATGGTACACAAGTTCATTAATTCTTAATCAGCTTTCTGAATTATGCACAATGCAAATGCTTTGTCCATTTATTGTTAACATTTTCACTAATAAAGAAAGGATCTGTCTGCATGACAAGGGTTGAAAGTATACTACAATATAAAAAAAAGTCAGGGAAAACGTAGACGTGGTAATTTATTTTTGACATTTAAGCTCTGTCTAATATTTGTTTTAATGGATAAAATCTACGATTGCTGATTCAGTACAAATGTTAACCCTGAAACAGGAACTGAACCTAACACTGATGTGTCTGAAACTAACATGTGTTCCGTTGATGATTGGCCTTCCCATGCACGCTGCTATCGCCCGAAGCTACAACTACAAGAAGGTACTAGCTATTTTTTTACCGCTGTGTCCTAATTTCTTTCAATCAACTACAAAATAAATTGTTTCTTTGTGTGTGTTTTGGGATGTAGGTGATGACATACCGAAGAAGAAAGGGCGAGGTGTTGTGAAAGGTTTGAAAGCCAATAAGAAGCGTCATGCCAATGGAGCTGGAAAGCTAGGTGTTGATTTCTCTGAAACATTGGGTGGTCCAGTAGGAATGAACAACCGTTCATTCAAGGATGACTTGGTAATCACAATGAAAAGAAGGTTACCAATTATTGGAGTGAGGAGGTGGACAGACATTCACCCTAACATCCATCGCATGATCGTCACAGATATGTTGGTGCGTACAACCTTTCTCACATGTGTTGTCTGCTTTTTTCGTCCATAATTAATGTACTACTACTAAACTAAGTCTATCTGTTTGTTCTACGCATTACAGGACAGATATGATATGCCAGATACAGACGAAACACACGAAAAAATTCTTAAAATTGCAAAAGAACGCTACAGAGGCTGGCGAGGAAACCTAAGCAGCACTTACAAGGCATACAGAACAGATGATGCCAGAAGGGCAGTTGTCCCAGAAGATTTACAAAAAGAAGAGTGGGAATGGTTGATCGAGTACTTTGGCACTGATCCGAAATTCCTGGTTATTTCTATACTACCTGTTTGTGAATTTTGTACTATCATCAAATGGCTTGTCTGACAAGTTTTTTTTGTAATTGAATGAGCAGGAACTCAGCCAAAAGAACAAGGATAACCGTTCGCAGATGAAGACAAAACACAGAGTAGGATCAAAATCCTACTCTCAACTCAGTTTTGAGAATGTATGGGCCTACTCACTATGCATGCGTCGGTGTTCACTTTGCTTTAATGTTTATAGTATCTAATTGTTGCACTACTTGCAGAGGGATTCGGAAACTGGAGAAGAGCCAGACTGTGTTGCTCTCTGGAGACTGACCCACACAAAGAATGGAACATGGACTACAGAAGTGTCCAAGGATGTTTACGTGAGTTAACTGACTTAGAAGCTACTCTAAATATATTTACTGTTCTCCATCTTGGATGTTTCTTCATCTGATTTGAGATTTTTTTTCGTAATCAGGAAACAGCATGTAAAGAGATTGAAAACAGATTAGGGGAAACTGGTGTTCCATTGTCAGCTGAACAAAGAATCAATATTTTCCAGAAAGCATATAAATCTAAAGTTCAATGCAAGTCATCGCAGCCTCGTGGGTTCGGATACATGGCCCAGGTGCAAACTAGTTCTCAGCGGTCTAAGTTGCTGTTAGAGGAGCAAGCTCGGGCTACGGCAGAGACCCAAAAAGTTAACTCCCACCTCACCACGAAGGTCACTACTTTAGAACAGAAGTTACTAGATGAACGTGCAAGCATGGAAGAGAAGATTAATGTAGAGCGGGCTGAGAGAGAAAATCTTGAGAAGAGATTAATGGAAGAGCTTGCTCAAAGGGAACAACTGATGGAGGCGGAGAGAAACTCAAGAAAAGAATTTGAAAATAACTTGGTTGCACAGTTTAACTCACGGTTCCATGCAAAGTTTGACGAGCTCTCCGCACAGATGGAAAAGCAGAAGACGACTACACCTCAGGTGATGATAGTCATACAATTGCAAACTAGTAAGATTTAGTTGTTTACCTGCGTTGCTAACAGGGCACTTTGTTTTTGCAGACGTCTAAGAAGTCGAACCAGCAACCATCACTTACCAACAGTCCTGCTAAGAAAATAGTTCCTCCGCACAGCACGATATAGAAAAGTCGAATGTTTAAGTCATATGTAAGTCACAATCTTGTACAATTCGGTAGTAGTACATTCTGTTTTTGCTTCACCCACACTATAGCGTTGCTGCACCCACCCTATACTTGCTGCAGTTTATGTTTCACTATGGGTTGTGGCTTCGTTGAGTTACAACAACTGTTTTTGCTTCATCCATACACTATAGTCTGCTGGTTCTTATGTTTCAGCATGTGCTATTGCTGACTAGACTCACACCTTTTTTTTTACAATTGATTGCAGGACGTCAATCAAACTTCTGATGGAAACAAATAGCTGCACTGGATATTTCAGTTTGATTTTATCTTGATTTGATCCATGTTGTACGAGAATTTCATTTGTATATATTAAAAATAGCTATGAGAACTATTATTTTGTGTAAATAAACATATTTTACGTACCCTTTTGAACATTTTAATTCAATGCCCGTATTTTTTGTTTCCTTATTTTTTTTTTATTTTTTTTTTCTATAACGTGGCAATAGGTAGTTTACCACGATAATTGTAGTGTTGCGTGAAGCCTCAGTCGCCACAACAAAGTGTTTTGTTGAAATAGACTCTCACCACCATGAGGGAGACATCGTCGCAATATTTTTTCTCCACCAAACTAACTTTGTTGCGATATTTCATTCACGCCACCAAACTATGTTCGTTGCAATACAGAATTCCCATACTTCTCGCCACGAAACTAAATTTTGTAGAAATAGAAAGGCGCAACGAATAGTTGAAGTTGTCGCAGTTGTTTCTAGCTACTAAAATTTGTACGTTGCGAATAGTACATGTCGCCACGAAAATACAATTTGTCGAAATACAATGGCGCCACGACAAGTTGTTATTGTCGCTGTTGTTTCTAGCAACATAAAATGTGGATGTTGCGAATACTACATCTCGCCACGAAACTAAAATTTGTAGAAATAGAAAGGCGCAACGAATAGTTGAAGTTGTCGCAGTTGTTTCTAGCTACTAAAATTTGTACGTTGCGAATTGTATATGTCGCCACGAAAATAAAATTTGTCGAAATACAATGGCGCCACGAAAAGTTGTTATTGTCGCAGTTGCTTCTAGCAACATAAAATGTGGATGTTGCGAATACTACATCTCGCCACGAAACTAAAATTTGTCGAAATACAATGGCGCCACGAAAAGTTGTTATTGTCGCAGTTGCTTCTAGCAACATAAAATGTGGATGTTGCGAATACTACATCTCGCCACGAAACTAAAATTTGTAGAAATTGAATGGCGCCACGAATAGTTGAAATTGTCGTGATTGCTTATGGCTACTAATATGAAGGCCGTTGCGATTACTATTTCAAAATCATCTTACCACGATTGATTGTGTGTGGCAAAACGTTGTTCCCACGCGTATAATGTTTGTTGCCATAGTTTTTTGCCACACAATTGGACGTGGCAAATAAACTCGACTTTTGCAACGAAAGAACAAGCGCAACGGAACATTCGCCGTTGCCACATTGGTCACTCGCCACGTTTGGGTATTTGTTGCACTAGAGGTGTACCAACGAAATACGTACGTTGCGTTATGTGCGAGACGCGACGGAAACGTGCGTGGCAATTGGCCTAGGAAATGGTTGCAACTGGATTATTTTTTAGCGACGAATCTAAGTGCGCGGAGACAGGCTTCTACCACGGAGGTTTTCGTGACGCCTCCCAACGAAACCGATTTCGGTGCAACAAAACCCTATTGCGACGATAAGTCACTTTTTACAACGACTATTTTTGTTGCAATAGACCGATTCCGTTGTAGTGCTGGTTCGGGCTGGTGGCCGGCCTGGGGCGCGCAGGGATGCCGGCCTGGGCCGGGCTTCGGTCCGAGAGGCTCTGTTAGGTCGCCGGCCTGGAAGTCGGCCAGGAGGCCGGCCTGGCCGGGCTTCCTGCACATCTTCTCCTCCTTCTTCTCTTCCTCTTCCTTGAGGGCTTCTTCTTGGGCATCTTCCATGGCTTCTTGGGCAACTTCTCGAGCACGTTCTTGGGCACCTTGAGCATTGTCTTGGGGGGCCTTGGTGGGGTAAAACCTGAGCACACAAAGGGAATTTACATGAGGTAGCGCACCATTCAACAAGTCATCAAAAGCATGAACCGATAGGGTGACTTCACCTTGTCATGTATGGCCTTTGCTCGTGATCTTGTCATTGGTCCACTTGGCGATGGGCTTGGTTAAATGGGGTGTGGTGCATCATTCTAAGACAGTGATTTTCTTGTTGATACTTACTATTGATTCATTAACTTTGCTAGCATTATCAAAGAAATTTGGCAAATTTTTCTGCATAGAGTTTAGCTTTTCAATAACATCATCTAAAGTGATCTCGGTTTTAATAACTGATGAAGTGTTGACCTCTAGGTTGGCCTGTTCTTCACGAATCAACGCAGAACGACAAGAACGACTGAAGAACACGAAGAACACGAGAAGGGGAATCTTGGGAAAACGCTGGGAAACACAATGGGGATAAATAGCAAGAACCGAAAGATCCCAAACCCCCCGTCAACTAAACTCCGAGTGCTGCCTACAGAACGATTGATCCAATTGAACTCACCTTGATTGAAACCGATTTACACCTGTGGCCGTTCCACCACGCCAATAGAACCTCAAGGATTTACGAGAGGGAGATTGGCAACTCCTAACAGAATCCACGATGGGAAAGGATAGGTAGCTGTGGTGAATCTTGATACGGTCCTAGATGAACATCATAGGAGTAGCCTCGTAAGAGAAGTCACCTCACAAGAGGGATAAAAGGGCAAAGCCCGAAGTTCTCAAATTATCCCTAACCCTAGACCTAGCCACCAGAGTCCCTTATATAGCCTAGGGGGTAGGTGGGGTGAAAACGGGCAAAATCCACTTGTTTTCATGTGGCAGCAGGGGGGCCGGCCTGGGAGGCCGGGTAGGGCTGGGCGCCCAGCCTGGGGAGCCGGCCTAGGGCCGGCACCTTCGGGTGGGTGGCCGGCCTGAGGTGAGGGGGAGGCCGGCCTGAGGCCGGGGTGGGGAAGAGGGAGGCCAGCTCCCTCTGGTTGGTGGCCGGCCTGAGGGAGGGGGAGGCCGGCCTGGCCGGGGGTTGAGGCCGGGGACCCTGTTTCCCTCCGTTCTTCCTCCTCGGAGCTCCAATCTTGATGCCGTTTTCACCCACCTCCTTCCTAGCTTCTCGGGCACCGTCTTGGAGATGATCTTTAGCATCGGGTGCACTGTCTTGGGCTCCATCGTTTGATCCAACCTATGCATGTAGAGAGGTATTTCATGAGGTAGCGCACCGTTCACCAAGTCACCGGAAACATACGGAGATGGGAGTGAGTTCACCTTGTCGTGTATCGATTTTGTGCTTGGTGGAATACGGTGGGCTGCATCATCTCCCCCCTTGAAGAAGAGTCCCTCGACTCTCGTTCCATCCATGCATGAGCGGGAGAAGGAATGTTGACGACAAAGATGTCGTTGAAGTTGAGCCGTTTGTCAAAGTTCATGTGGCGGTAGGCTCATAGTGGGGGTGCACCAAAGGTGATGATGATCATGAAATGTTCCTCCTTGGATGGGTGAGGGAGATCTTGCGAGGCGGTGTAGTCGTTGAAGTTGAGCCTCTTATCGAAGGTCATGCCATCGTGGAGGGTGTAGTCCAAAGGAGATGACAATCTTGACATGGTTCTCATTGGATGGTCGATGAAGATCTTGGAAAGTGATGTAGTTGTCGTCGAAGATCTCAAGAGGTTGTTGATCCATTGCTTGTGGGAACGGTAGAGTGTAGATGACCTTGACATTGGTTGCGTTGTCGTTGATTCTCTTGTCTAAGTCCATGTACATCTTGGAGGTTGGCATGTAGTCGTGGTGGTCAAGGTCGTTGACGTGCTTGTCGAACTCCAAGTGCATCTTGACGAAGGGGATGTAGACGTGGTAGTCATTGTCGTTGACGCCCTTGTCGAAATCCAAGTACATCTTGACGTAGGGGATGTGGATGGAGAAGTCGTTGTCGTGGAGGTGCTTGTTGAACTCCATGCACATCTCGACATGTGGTATGTAGGCATAGAAGGCATTGTCGTTGACGTGCTTGTCGCACTCCATGCACCTCTTGACATGTTGGATGTAGGCGTAGAAGGCGTTGTTGTCGAAGTGCTTGTGACACGCCGTGTAGATCTTGACTTGAGGAGTGTGGATGGAGAATGCCTTGTCGTAATTGCGCTTGTCAAACTCCATGTGGATCATGACGAGTGGAATGTACTCCTTCAAAATCTTCAAGTCGGTGTCGATGTTCATGCTTTGTGGAGCGCCGTGTATGTGGATAAGTTCATGAGGTCGAGGATGCTTGATAGGGTCACCAAATATCTGCAAAATAAACAACAAAGATGGAGAGAAAGTTGGTAAGCTGTTAGTGTCAATAAGCACAAATGGGGTTTTGCTCTCAACTCTCATCTCACTTGTGGTGGCTATGATGGCGATGCCTTCCACTCATGATGGGCTTGTGGCTCTCACTCACGTGATGGTGGATCTCTCTCTCACCACTCAACTCACTAGAAGCTTGATAGGGGACACTAGAAGGGTCCAAAGTCTTGTCACTTGAGGTGTGCGCACTTGTTGAAGTCGGTGCATTGCTTGGAGGAGGAGATAGTGTCATGGAATGTGGCGAGGAGAACTCAATCATCCCATCTCTTTGGTTGAGCTCCAATTGTGGAAAGGGTGGCTTTCTAGGAGGAGGAGGTAGGGTCATGGCTTGTGTCGAAGGAAACTCCATCAAGTGGTAATGTAAGCCATGCCTTGTAGCATCCTCGGGTGGTTGATGATGATGATGATGACATCCTTGGCTAGAATGGTGGCTTGAGCGTGGCCTTGTGGAGGTTGGAATGAGTTGCTTTGAAGTCAATGGGAGTGTGTCACCCAATTCTTTGCTACCTCCATCAATGATAGATGTGCCATTGATGCCGGCTCTAGAGAGGTTGCATCTTTGGTCATTATCTTGTGGATACGTTTGAAGAACTCGTGTCATCACTCGCGATGAATTCTCGGCCTCACTGCAATAGACGCTTTCGTCACCATTGGTTGGCATGTCCAAGGAATTGAGAGCTAGTTGGTGCAAGGCATAGTATTGGCCTTTACTCATGTAGGCATGGTCACCATTTTGGTTGGCAACCATGATCATATCGTTGGTAGCATTAGGAGCTCTCTTGTGGATGGTCGAAGTTGTCACTTGTGTCATTGGAGACGAAGAAGAAAACCTTGGAGAAGTTGGCAAGGGATGAGCCTCTTTCACAATGTCCCATGCATTAACGTCTTCATCATAGAGTGTTGTAGTGGTCTCCTCATTCATATGGTGATGTTGATTTTGTGTCATGGGAGGAATAGCTTCACACTTTTGATGTTGGTGGTGCGCTTGTGGCGATGAGGGAAGCTCATGCTCTTGATCATGAAGGTCATATTTCTTCCTCATGGAATGTCGCACAAGGTGGATGAGTAATGGTGTCGGTGGTGAAGTGAATCTCGCCTCATGTGTTGAAGAAGGAAGAGGATCATGGCATATATGGCGTTGTAGGCCTTGCTCATGTGCTTCACCATGAATTCCATAGTCCTTCCTCAAAGTAGGCCGTTCATGGAGGTTGTGGTTGGGTGTTGGTGGAGAAGTATCTCTCGCCTCTTGCCTCGATGAAGTAGTGGTATCATAGTGTCCATGGCGAGGATGTTCTTGATCCTTGTCAAAGGCGGGGTGCGATGAGAAATCACATTCTTGGTGAAGATGGGGTGGAGGCTCCCATTCCTCATGGTGGTGATGACGCTCATGGTCCTTGGTCCTTGTAACATTGAGGCAAAGGGCGCTCAATTTGTTGTCTTCATGCCCTTGATGATGCGGTGGAATTCCTTGGCCTAGATGATGCGGTGCTTCATCCACTATGGGAGGAGAAGAATCATTAATAGCATCTCCATTAGCTTGTTGTTGACGAGGTCGCTCATGTGGGTCCTCATCAAAAATAGGAAGTGAGAGGTCATGAGTAGCATCCGAGCTTAGTTGGGGTCGAAGTGGGCGCTCATTGAGGTCTTCATCAAAGATAGGAAGTGAAGGAGCATGTTGAGAAATCCCACTTGGTTGTTGTCGATAGTGGTGCTCATTGGGTTCCTCATCAAATATGGGAAGTGAAGTAGCATGTAGAGAAATACCACTTGGTTGTTGTCGATGGTGGCGCTCAATGGGGTCTTCCTCAAAGATTGGGAAAGACAAGCCATACGGATCATTCTCACTCGCTTGATGTTGAGAAGTTCTCTCTGGGTCTTCATCAAGGATAGGCGGTGGAAGCTCATGTGGGTCATCCTCATTGGGTTGGCGATGGCGGTCATGATGGAGAGGATGGCGCCGGTGGTCATTGTGGTGAAGTTGTTGTCGGAGGCATGCTTCGCGGAAACCACTAGAAGCAATGTCATGGGCACCTTCTTGATAACAGCCTTGGTCTTGGTGGTCATTGTGGTGGTGACACACATTTTGCCTTGGAAGCCTTGAATGTGGGCTAGCACCATCCACGAAGTCGCGTAGACCATAGTTATGAGTCAAGCTTGGAGAAGGTGTGTGATGAAGAATATCCGGTCGTAGAGGGTGATCTTGAAGAGGGTCACCACGGCCTTGGCGATGTCAAGGTCGAGGTAGTGGTGATGGAGAGCAATGCTCGAACCAATGTCGTCGCGGAACTTGTGGTGGAGGATGCGTTGAGCTGGTATCAGAGCCAGGTTTACCACTCTCTTGCATGGGGCGGTGATGATTATGGCGACGATCTTGGTGATGAGCTTGGTGATGATCATGTCGAGACTTGCCATTGCCTCGTGGCTTGGAGGTCGATGATGATCCATAGAGGTTGGCAAGGATGGCCAAATTTCCTTCAATACTCGCCATGTGATCATTGAATCGAGCATGATGAGCTTGTAGTTTATGGTCCAAACGCTCCAATCCATCACGATCAAGTTGGCAAAGCCGAAAGTGTTCATGGCGGTTGACGAAGTTGTGGAAGCTGTTGTCGTTGAAGAATGAGGTTCCTTGATCTTCCGAGCTCGGCCTAGTGAGTACTCCTTCCCTAGCCATCTCAATAAGCACACAAGGGTGATATGATGAAATGGATTTCACACTTACCCAACGTTACCTTTTTTGGTCGTATTGAGGCTAGTGGACGAGCCTAGGTGTAGGGCGGTATGTCAAAAGTGAGTCCAAAAAGATCGAAAGAAAACCACAAACAGCAACACACATGCTATATGTGGAAGGCAAATGGGTTAGAAATGTGGCGAAGAAAACGACAAATCCAAAGAAAAGTATGTTGTAAAACGTGGAGAAGAACCAAAGAAAAGTTAGCACGCAAAGCAATCCAAGTGGAGGAAAATGGTATGGTGGAAACAAAAATGGAACACACACACAAGGGATGAATGGGGTTAGTGCGGCCAATGGACGAGCGGAGACGAAATGTACCTATCGAAGACTAAGCTCAATGCCACACCAACACAAGGAGGACGCTAGCTCAAACCGCAATGTACAAGAGGCAACAAGATTCACAATGTGGCAACTGGTCACTCTCTCTTCTTTTGCGACGCTAAGCTACTCGTTCCTACAAATGAAAGCAATTGGCATCGATCTTTGCTTCTTTTGGCTCTTTTTGCTTCTTGCTCTTTTTTTTCGCTTTTTGATGATGATGATGCGGATATGATTCCCAAATGACAATGCCTACTCGAAGCTATACTCTGAAAAGCGCAAAAACTCGCACTCTCAGTGCCACAAATGTGATGCCAAGCGATGTAAAAGAGCTAGTCCAAATGGGAAAGGTACACAAAGGATGTGGTTAGTTCAAGCGGGAGCAAGTTATACCTATGCGGTGGATGATCTCGGACTTGCGGCCGGTGGATGTCGATGTCGTGTGGATCCATTGATGTATTTGCGTGGGCGATGTCGATGGCGACGCGTAGGAACTTGCCTCACTCAAATCGGAGTAACGACAACAAATAAAAACAAGATATAAAATCTGTCGAGGAATCGAAGAGCAGAGATTTTCTGTGATTTTTGCTCAATTTCGAAATTCCTCTCAAATCAAGAAATTTTTTGGACAAATTCGACAAAAGTGTCTGAATAGAAAGGTGGGGAATGGTATTTGGCAACAAATCTACGGATCAAAACCACGAGAAACTCAACAAATCGATACATCGGTCGAAATCCCTTTTGGCTATTTTTGGTCAAATTTTCGAATTTATGGTGGATAAAAGAAAAATTGGTCCGAGGGGAGGGAGTGGGGTGTCGGATTCGTGTCAATCAAGATCTGGTTACCAGATGATGAAGTGTTGACCTCTAGGTTGGCCCGATCTTCACGAATCAACGAAGAACGACAAGAACGAGTGAAGAACACAAAGAACACGAGAGGGGGGAATCGAGGGGGAATCGTGGGAAAACGCGGGGAAACACAAAGGGGGATAAATAGCAAGAACCGAAAGATCCGAAACCTCCCATCAACTAAAACCCGAGGGCCGCCTACAGAACGATCGATCCAACTGAACTCACCTTGATTGAAACCGATTTACACCCGTGGCCGGTCCACCACGCCAATAAAACCTCAAGGATTTACGAGAGGGAGATTGGAAACTCCTAACAGAATCCACGATGGGAAAGGATAGGTAGTTGTGGTGAATCTTGATACAGTCCTAGATGAACATCATAGGAGTAGCCTCGTAAGAGGAGTCACCTCACAAGAGGGATACAAGGGCAAAGCCCGAAGTTCTCAAATCATCCCTAACCCTAGATCTAGCCACCGGAGTGCCTTATATAGACTAGGGAGGTAGGTGGGGTGAAAACGGGTAAAATCCACTTGTTTTCGTGTGGCAGCAGGGGGGCGGCCTGTGAGGCCATGGTGGGGCTGGGCGCCCAGCCTGGGGCCAGCCGGTCTAGGGCCGGGGTGGGGGCCGGCGCCTTCGGGTGGGTGGCCGGCCTGAGGTGAGGGGGAGTCCGGCCTGAGGCCGGGGTGGGGAAGAGGGAGGCTGGCTCCCTCTGGTTGGTGGCCGGCCTGAGGGAGGGGGGAGGCCGGCCTGGCCGGGGGTTGAGGCCGGGGACCCTGTTTCCCTCCGTTCTTCCTCCTCGGAGCTTCGATCTTGATGCCATCTTGACCGACTTCGTTCCTAGCTTCTCGGGCACCGTCTTGGACATGATCTTGAGCATCGGGTGCACCGTCTTGGGCTCCATGGTTTGATCCAACCTATGCATGGTAGACAGGTATTTCATGAGGTAGCGCACCTTTCACCAAGTCACCGGAAACATACGGAGATAGGAGTGAGTTCACCTTGTCGTGTATCGATGTTGTGCCTTGTGGAATACGGTGGGCTTCATCAATAACCTTAGTAGATGGTGTTCCAACTAAACTTTCAATTAAATTACATGCTTCCAAAGCAGGTGTTCCCAAAAATTACCGCCTGTAAGAGTGTCTAGAACATACCTATACCAACTAGTAATACCAACATAAAAATTCCTAAGAAGGATTAAGGTGGAGTATTTCTTACTGAATCTATGATGAGCATCACTTATCCTATACCAAGCATCTTTCAAACTTCCTCCCCCTTGTTGTTTAAAGGAACAAACTTCAACCTCAGGAACATTCATTTTAGAAAGACTAAAAACAAGAATACAACTATAGGTAGAATAAGAACTAATTTCTTTTGTGTTTTTTGATAAAGAGAAGCAAACAAGACAAAATAAAATAAACTAAGCAAAAAAAAAACAAAGTACAAAGATTGGAACCGAGAGACTCCCCTTGCAGAAATTCTCTTCCTCCCCGGCAACAAGGCCAGAAAACTTGTTGATGGCGTGTAGTTGACATCCTCGTTGGTAAACCCCAAGAGAAAGGTTGTGAAGAGTGTAGCAGCAAGTTTTCCCTCAAAAAAGAAACCAAGGTTGAATCGACCAGTAGGAGGACAAGCAATCTGTGAAGGTTGATGCAGTTGAGGTGGAAGGGCGCACTACCGGTTTAGCAGCAATGTGGAACCTACACAACACAATCAAATCACTCTGTCCCAACGAAGCAGTGAGGTTGTCAATCTCACCGGTTTTTCCGAACACAAAGAGTTTAAACGTATGGTATGGAAAACAGTAGGAACACTATGCGAGCAGTATGAAAGCAGTAGGTATTTTATCAGTATGAGGAAAAAGGACCGGGGTCCATAGTTCACTAGTGGTGTCTCTGCGTGAAACATAAATAACATGTGTGGTGAAGAAATTAAAGCTGGGCAACTGACAGAAATGAAGGTTGCATCGTAGTGCATATGCAAGACATAAACATTGCTATGTGATTCATGCGGGCATTACAATAAAATACATAGACCGTTCTCCAACTGCATCTATGACTAAAAATCCACCCTCCGAATATCATCCGAACAAACATTGGGTATTAAGTTGCAAGCAACAGATAATCGCAGTAAGCAAAGTGTGTAATGTAAACAATAACATCATCCTTTGACACAGCATTGTTGTTTTCTCCCTAATGGTGCTACGCCTTGATGGTGCCTTGACGGGGAGACTTCTTGATGATGATGAATTTTAAGTCCCCAGCAACGACGCCAGAAATTCCTGATGCTTGTGATGGCGTGTTGGGAACCCCAAGAGGAGGATGTGATGAGTACACCCGTAAGAATTTCCCTCAGTCAAGAACCAAGGTTATCAATCCATTAGGAGAAAGAGGATCTTCGTAAGGTTGATGCCACTGACGGTGGTGATGGCGCTCACCAGTGTCAGCAACAACGCGGAACCTGCACACAACACAAACAAAATACTTTGTCCCAACGGTACAGTGAGGTTTTCAATCTCACCGGTCTTGCTAACAACAAAGATTAGACGTATAGTGTGGAAATGGTGTGGGCTTGCAGTAAGTAAAGAAATCAAGGAATTGTAGTGGTTTGTTTAACAATGTAGGAAACTGGACCGGGGTTCATAGGTTCACTAGTGGTGTCTCTACATAAAAGATAGCATGCTAGGTGAACAAATTACAGCTGGGCAATTGACAAATAGAGGTTGCACCGTAGTGCACATTCATGACATGATGAATACTATGATATTTAGTTTGGGCATTACAACAATATACATAGACCGTAATCCAACTGCATCTATGACTAATAATCAACCCTCAGGTTATCATCTGAACTCCCTTAGGTATTAAGTTGCAAGCAACAGATAATCGCATTAAGCAATGTGTGTAATGTAAGCAATGATTGTGCATGCGGGCACTCACACCGCTGTTTTCTCCCTAGTGGAAACAACACATCCTACCCCGTCACGTTTCTGTCACTCGAGCACAGGCGAAAAGGAGGCATGAACCCAACTATCGAGCATAAATATTCCCTCTTGGAGTCACTAGCAACTACTTGGCCAGAGAAACCACTAGCAACGGAAAGCATGCAAGATCACAAATAACATATGCAATAAAGACTATAATCAACTTGGTATAAGTTCAATATTCATCGGATCCCAGCAAACACAGCACATAGAATTACATAAGAACAATCTCGATCGTGTTAGGCAGCTCACGAGATCTAAACATTGAGGCATAGGAAGACAAGACAATCATCTAGCTACTGCTATGGACCCGTAGTCCAAGGATGAACTACTCACGCATCACTCCGGAGTCAGGAATGGTGATGAAGAGGCCTCCGGTGATGATCTCCTCTCCGGCAGGGTGCCGGGAGACAGCTTCAGAACCCCCCTAATCTATGGTTGATGACGACGACGGCTGCGGAACTTTTTGGGGATTTTTGATCGGGTACATAGGGTTTTCCTTCGGAGGGGAATAAATAGGCGAAAGGGCGACGTTGGTGGGCCACCAGGGTGGCCTCACCACCCCAGGCGCAGCCAAGGGGGGGCCGCGCCTGGCTATGGTGAGGGACCCCTGGTGCCCGTCTTCGACTCCTCTTCGGACTTCTGATGCTTCCGGGGAAAATGGGAACTTCAGGATTCGTGGGGTCCAATTCCGAGAATATTTCCAGAACAACCTTTCTGAAATAAAAAACAGCAGAAAACAGACAACTGGCACTTGGCATCTTGTTAATAGGTTAGTCTTGGAAAATGTGTAAAATGCTATAAAGAAGGGAGAAAACATGTAGCAATTGGCATAATATCAACATGGAACATCAGAAATTATAGATACGTTAGAGACGTATCAAGCATCCCCAAGCTTAGTTCCTACTCGTCCTCGAGTAGGTAAACAATAAAACAAAATAATTTCAAAGGTGACATGCTACCACACAATCTTGATCATAATATGTAAAGCAGAGCATGTAAACTAGGATCAAATGAATTAAACTGTGATCTATATTTGATAACAATAATAATGCATAAACAAAGAAGAAAGAAGTAAGACCTTTAATGAATCAATACTAAAAGACTATCAACCGTGCAAAGTTTATTAGAGATGATTTAAGCTTTTTAGAACAACAATATCATGCACGTCAAACGATCTTAACAACACCTATTAGGATCAAGTCAAGCTTTCGACACGATGCAATGCTTGAATCTTAAACTATTTGCGCACTAAAAACAAGCAAGTGTTCTGCGTTGGTCCCTGGCACCGGGATGTTATGGCAAAGAGAACATTATGGGGGGTTTGGAAGGTCAATGGAAGAAAGTCTCACAAAGCTGAAAGTGGTCATTAGACAAGATAAAGTCTTACAACTGAAGCTATGCAAGGAGTAGGGATTGCCACACAACGGATGCACATAGAGCTATAAGTGTATGAAAGCTCTCCAATGGAACTAGTGGGGGCGAATCCAACTTGCTTGCTCACGAAGACCTAGAGCTCATTTGAGGAGGCTCATCATTGGAATATACAAGCCAAGTTATATAATGTAAAGTTCCCCACATAGTTATGAATGAAGATAATATGAAAACTTTCTCCAAACTGAAGTATTGGTGCTAAACATTAAGCACAAGTGTTGTATAAAGGATAATGATGCACCCCCTCTCTCTTTATTTGTAGCATCCCAACTTTTAATAAAGATGGAATACCTGTGTTATTGTGCTAGTCCCTGGATCAATTGCTAGCACCACAGTACAAAATGAAATATCATGCAAGTGCATCAAATTCTATTACATCGCATGATCCAGTCTTTACAAAATAGGATTACAACTTGCATAGTCTTAGAAGACTAGCAGTAAACAAAGATATACAGCGGAAAACATGAATAACATTGAGCCCATCTTCTTCATGTGCCACAGGCAAAACATGTTGGCGATAGTCTCGAGATCCTAAACGAAATCCTCACTCGTCTTCAGAAAAATCTGCAATATGGAATATGCAGCCACAAGGGAGTCAATACAATTTAATGTATTGGCAAGTAACACTATGGTGGATATAAATGGCAAGACTAAAACTACATGCTTATTTGGCTGAGTGGAGTTTTGGCTAAGTTTGCGTAAAGCAAGTTTTCTCCTATCTCTTTTGTAAAAGAAAACTTTTCTTTTCAAGGGGTGGCATCATTGGACTGAAATCCAAGCACCACGAACACTGTTCACTTGGTCAAAAATTTACTTATTGAAAATGGTGATGTGATTCTTCCGTCCATCCTTGTCCAGCTGCTCATAGTTGTCCATAACCGGGGACACGGCTAAGATCTTAGTTTGTTGACTCTGCAGAGCTTGTGCACTTTCACCTTCAGACTCAACTCAACCCAAACATCCTATACACCCTGAGTGCATTAAGGAAAGGAGAAGAATCAAGACGAGATCTTTCAGAAGCAAGAATCCAACCCAATAGCAAGACCCGTTCCACCTATAATTATGCTACATCTGCTTGTCAAGCCCGGGCTGAACCCTCACAACTTAGTTGATCAAGACAGAGCCCATATGACTAAAGGCTGCACTGGAAGCAATCTAAACTTGGGGAACATCATAATCACTTTGTTCCTGGGTGGCATTCCTCAAGTGAACAACCCCTCGGGGAGACACTCAACTCTCATCAGCCAAACAACCAAATCCACCCAGGTGGTTCATTGAAGTTTATACTTAGTAATTTTCCTCATCATCAAGTAAAACAATTTTTGTAGCAAGGCTAAGCATCTACTAAGTACCAAGGCATCAAAATAACAAGGTATAAGGATGGCTACACACTACTAGGATATAGCATAGCATAATATAACTTAGTAAAATTTCCTATCAATGCATACTACTCAAAATCAACTAATGCATATAGAAAATAATGGGTAGTTGATGGTGTGTTACTTGCCTTGTTGAAGTTGGTGAAGATATCACACTCTCTTCACAAAAGATCGTTGCTCTCCGTACAATCTATTCATTGACAACACAAAACCAAATAAACAAGCATCCTAACAAACAAACATACAAGTGTAGAAAACATACATAGCAACTAACATATCAAAAGGGGCTTAACCAAGTTGGTTAGGACAAGGTCTAGGTTTGAGTTGAAAGATTCATTCACTAGGGGTCTCATTCTTGTTAAGGAAATTCCAAATGATTTACTTAGGAAGGGCTAGGTTGAGTTTGTAGAAAACTAACTTTATTATAATCATACTTGTCGAGGAAGTTCCAAGAGTTCACTTAGAATAAACATATTACTTCTTCAACTAAAGTAATACATTGCAAACACTTGGTCATATTCACCTTCAAAAATATTTAAGTGACTATGTTAGTATTTTCCATTGTGGTTAGGGTAGGTCTACTAACTTCATCATCAAAGGGGAAATATTACTAAGTCTTGGGTTTTCCATTTGGGTCAATGGTTGGACAAAAATAACTTGTTACTTCTCAACTTGGGTGGATTTCTTCTAGTCCTCATGTGATTGCCTTCTTGAAGTTCATCTTCATGCTTCATTTGTAGTTTCCTCCTTGTTGTGAATCTTCTCTTGTACTTGATAAATCTTCATGATCTTCACTACTTGGTTTAGGTAGGGGATGGGCACAAATACCACTAAGTCAATTTGAAAAGAAAGAAATGGAAGGAATAGGAAGAGAGTGGAAAATGTATTCTCCTTGATTTCTTCATACTCTTGTACTTCATTGAGTTTCTTCTTGTTGCTGTGGAGTCTAAGTCCTTCCTTCAATTTCTTCAATGATATTCCTCATAGCTCTTCATGTTGCCACCAAGTTGATATTGAAGTTTTATTCTTGTGCTTGAGTCTTGATCTCCATTTTGCTGACTTGGTGAATTCTTGAAGCAAGAATAGGGGGATGGAGGGGTAGATAGAAACCTATAGTACTAGTGTTTGAGGTTCACTACTTGGTATCTTATAAGGTTTACATACAAGGGACTTGGTCTTGGATTCAAAATGGCCACAACAAACAATGGTAGAAAGAGATAGAAACAAAATTTAAGACATAATAACTAGATGGACTACTATGATGGATTTTTGTCTAAAATACATGGTCATGGTCCAAGGGTGTCCAAAATGGTTGGGCAAGGTTGTTTCTGGTTCAAGGTTATCAAATGGAACAATTTTGCAAAAGGAACTATATTGAAATTATTTATACAAATTAATCTATGCCAAAAATACTCAAATAGACAACTTAATTCTAAATTCAATTTTAATTTGTTCAATTATTATTTTGGGACAGAGGATATGAAAGTACACATCCTAAGGTTTCCAAATATATTTTATTTACAATTTTTGGATTTGTAGAATTTGAATTATGCCAAATTTCATCAAACAAGCATATTTGAATTTGAACAAATTTAAGTTTGTCAAATTTAAATTTGGCCAGTGCCAAAAGTTTCTACATGTTCTGGTGATTTCAAAAAGTCCAATATTGCTAAATTTGGCTTCATGGATCAAAAGTTATGATAGAACTAAGATGCAGGGACTAATCTGTAAAACTGCCAATTTATTCTAGCGGGAGAAAAATTTAAATTACAGGCTGGCCACGTGGCTGGATCTGATTGGTCGCACATGCTGACTGGACGCTGACTGGACGCTGACTGGGCTGTGCTGACTGGGTTTAAGTGATTTGATCTGGATCGTTAGATCCAGATCTGAGGGTGGCATACCCCTTCGTTGAGGGGATCTAATTGTGGCCCTTCATGGTAGATCGAACGGACAAGAGAGGGGGAGGGGTCTCACCGGAGTTGGCTCGCCGGAAAATGGCGATGGCGGCGGTGCTGCTCACGGGAGGTTGACGGCGGCGCGTTCCGGTGTGCCTCCGGGCTAGGGGAGACCACGGTGACGCTCAGCGCGGCACGGCGAACTCGCGGGTGGCCACGGCGCTTGCTCGCGCGAGCTCGTGAGGTGGCGCAGGGCAGACGGGGTGGCGGCGAGCTCCGGCGGCCTCGGGAGTGGATGGCGCGGTGCTGTGGCTGCACAAAAAAATTCGACAAGGCGCGTTAGAAGGTGCGCCTGCTCGAGGGGAACAGGATGAGAACAAGGAGAGACAGAGGGGCCCTCGGTTTTCGCCGGAATTGGAGCTCCACGGCGGCGGGCAGAGGGATCTCCGGCGAGCTATTCCTCTGTGGTGGAGGCGAGAGGGAGGGGGAATCCAGAGGGGAAATGGAGAGGAGGGAGGGGGGCTTTAACGTGCTGGGCTCGGGGAAATTAATGGGACGAAGAAACGCACGAATCAATGGAATTGATTTCTTCAGTTTCGGTAAGAAATAGAAACGCAGGAGCTTGATGACGAGCTGACGTCATCATGACGTCATCACCCTTTTTCTTTTCTTTTTATTTCTGTTTTCTTATTTAATTTATATCTTCTGTTTAAATAATCTAAATAACATGAAACAAAATTCTAAATTCCTATTATTTCAAACACTTCCCAACAGTACCACTTTTGTGGGGTTTTCATCATTTTTGAATTTTTCAAAATACAAATTCAAATGAATTCATAATTGCATTAATATTCCAATTAAATGAGAAATAATAATAAAATAGGGAAATGGGTTTGTGAATTTTTTTTTCAGAGACTATAATATGGTTAATTATTATTTTCCAAAACCATTTCAACTTGTTTCCATGATTTTATAATTTTTAAATAAGATGAAAACATCAAAGTCACTTAATAGAAAATTTTCCTTATTTATTTGACTTGGGGTTTAATAAAAATAATGTGGTTTTCTCAAATTAAGATGTTGTTTTCCCAATTGAAAAATATTATTTTTCAAAGTTACTTTACTTGTTTTCACAATTTTATATTTTGAAAAATAAATAAAACACTAGTAATACTTTAAGGCAATTTTAAAATTTAGAGATTAATAAATTGATGTTATTATCCAAATAAAATTTCAGAGACATTTTACATGTCATATATTATTTTTGTAAATCCATTTTCAACCTTTTTCACATTTTATGATTTTAGGATATGTAGGATTTACTAATAGTAACTTAATGCTATTTAATTAGTTCATAACAAATAATCAATATTGTTGATCCATAAATTTTGGATAAAACCACATGTCATAATATTGTTTTCAAAACCCTCTTTTATGTTATTATCAAGCAATGCATTTTATTTTCACACCTTTATGTTTAAAACTTGGAATAACAACTAAAAGTTATTATTAACAATTTTATTCTCATCAAATACCTTTGGGGCTTAGAACTTTATTAAGGGTTATAAATCTTTGACTTTTGTTGCCCTAAAATATCTTCAAAGTAATATTGGTGTTGTAATTATTTTGGGTAAAGGCTTGTTGATAAAAACATATTTCCTTTATATAAAGAAATTTATTTTTTTGAATGGGATTTTAGGGTTCATGGAATAGAGGTATATTTGTATTCTTAATTTCAATAACATAGGAATTACAATATTATTTCCTTTGTGTTTGGGTTTTATTTGTTTTTGGTGGATTGCTTTAATAGAAAACAAAAAGTTTCAAATTTTTGTGATTTTTGAGATTTCCAAAAATCAGGGATGTTACAGACTACCACCCTTAAAAGAAATCTCGTCCCGAGATTTGGGAAGGTTAGAAAGAAAGATTTGGGTAATTGGATTCCAAAACAACTGGGTGGGCTACCACCCTTAAAAGAAACTTTTGTGGGTAGTCTATTTTCATTAAATTGGAGTGTAGATTGATTCTAAATTAGCTTGAGTAGATCTTTCCTCTGTGGTAGAGGTGTAGACCAACATAGGTCTGTTGAACTACCTTTGACACTGAGGGGTCACTCTTTGGGTCAATCAAAAGTCTTTGGTTCACTCTCAACTTGATCTTTTGATGTTCTTGGCAATCTTCCATCTTGTTGTTGTCATCCTTGAAAGCAAACACCATGCTATTTCTAAGGAAACTATCATGGTAGGAAAATCTTCCATTGCTTGATAGCTCCAAGGTTAGCTTGATCCTTATTAGGCAGTTGGCATTGATCATGGATGTGATTGTTCCTTCACACAGAAGGGGATTTGATACTAGCATTCCTCAAATGGGATGGCTTGTGTATCAATAGGGTAAAGGTTGTATGATTCCAAATGGTTCTCACTAAGGTTGGTGAATGAGTATGGTGTTGGGTTTGGTCTAGTAGGGATGAGTAGAGATTTAGAGAGATGGCTAAGGAAGGTTCTTATCCAAAATAGCAGATCAAGGAAACTCATCTAACAAACAACACATAACAAACAATCTTCACACCAAACAACAAGGTTTTATAAAACAACTAATATTGGCATACCACACTCATTGGTATGATCAATATACTAACACGTTAACGTTGTTCTAACAAAGTAACTAGATTGGTGGTCTCATCTATATCTTCTTGAGTTTCTTCAAAAATCTTCCCTCAATGTCTTGGGGTATTCTTGATTGTTGTGAAGTATTGGTGTATCTCCAAGTTTTCTTCAATTGTCTTGAGTGTAGGTCTTCATGTGATGAAACACTTCTTGCACTTCTTGGTATGGTCATCAACATTCTTGTCTTGATGGTATTGAGGAGGAGGTCATCTAGGGAATTTTTTTTTAAGGTGAATAATAGATGAGATGATATGAGATGAACTAAGATGATTGTTTTGTTTCTAGAAAGTTTGAACATAATTTTTTTTTTCAATCCTAGAGTCTTTTCCAAACTTAGGGTCTCGAATCCTACAGGCAACACAATGCTCTGATACCATTTTGTAGCATCCCAACTTTTAATAAAGATGGAATACCTGTGTTATTGTGCTAGTCCCTGGATCAATTGCTAGCACCACAGTACAAAATGAAATATCATGAAAGTGCATCAAATTCTATTACATCGCATGATCCAGTCTTTACAAAATAGGATTACAACTTTCATAGTCTTAGAAGACTAGCAGTAAACAAAGATATACAGCGGAAAACATGAATAACATTGAGCCCATCTTCTTCATGTGCCACAGGCAAAACATGTTGGCGATAGTCTCGAGATCCTAAACGAAATCCTCACTCGTCTTCAGAAAAATCTGCAATATGGAATATGCAGCCACAAGGGAGTCAATACAATTTAATGTATTGGCAAGTAACACTATGGTGGATATAAATGGCAAGACTAAAACTACATGCTTATTTGGCTGAGTGGAGTTTTGGCTAAGTTTGCATAAAGCAAGTTTTCTCCTATCTCTTTTGTAAAAGAAAACTTTTCTTTTCAAGGGGTGGCATCATTGGACTGAAATCCAAGCACCACGAACACTGTTCACTTGGTCAAAATTTTACTTATTGAAAATGGTGATGTGATTCTTCCGTCCATCCTTGTCCAGCTGCTCATAGTTGTCCATAACCGGGGACACGGCTAAGATCTTAGTTTGTTGACTCTGCAGAGCTTGTGCACTTTCACCTTCAGACTCAACTCAACCCAAACATCCTATACACCCTGAGTGCATTAAGGAAAGGAGAAGAATCAAGACGAGATCTTTCAGAAGCAAGAATCCAACCCAATGGCAAGACCCGTTCCACCTATAATTATGCTACATCTGCTTGTCAAGCCCGGGCTGAACCCTCACAACTTAGTTGATCAAGACAGAGCCCATATGACTAAAGGCTGCACTGGAAGCAATCTAAACTTGGGGAACATCATAATCACTTTGTTCCTGGGTGGCATTCCTCAAGTGAACAACCCCTCGGGGAGACACTCAACTCTCATCAGCCAAACAACCAAATCCACCCAGGTGGTTCATTGAAGTTTATACTTAGTAATTTTCCTCATCATCAAGTAAAACAATTTTTGTAGCAAGGCTAAGCATCTACTAAGTACCAAGGCATCAAAATAACAAGGTATAAGGATGGCTACACACTACTAGGATATAGCATAGCATAATATAACTTAGTAAAATTTCCTATCAATGCATACTACTCAAAATCAACTAATGCATATAGAAAATAATGGGTAGTTGATGGTGTGTTACTTGCCTTGTTGAAGTTGGTGAAGATATCACACTCTCTTCACAAAAGATCGTTGCTCTCCGTACAATCTATTCATTGACAACACAAAACCAAATAAACAAGCATCCTAACAAACAAACATACAAGTGTAGAAAACATACATAGCAACTAACATATCAAAAGGGGCTTAACCAAGTTGGTTAGGACAAGGTCTAGGTTTGAGTTGAAAGATTCATTCACTAGGGGTCTCATTCTTGTTAAGGAAATTCCAAATGATTTACTTAGGAAGGGCTAGGTTGAGTTTGTAGAAAACTAACTTTATTATAATCATACTTGTCGAGGAAGTTCCAAGAGTTCACTTAGAATAAACATATTACTTCTTCAACTAAAGTAATACATTGCAAACACTTGGTCATATTCACCTTCAAAAATATTTAAGTGACTATGTTAGTATTTTCCATTGTGGTTAGGGTAGGTCTACTAACTTCATCATCAAAGGGGAAATATTACTAAGTCTTGGGTTTTCCATTTGGGTCAATGGTTGGACAAAAATAACTTGTTACTTCTCAACTTGGGTGGATTTCTTCTAGTCCTCATGTGATTGCCTTCTTGAAGTTCATCTTCATGCTTCATTTGTAGTTTCCTCCTTGTTGTGAATCTTCTCTTGTACTTGATAAATCTTCATGATCTTCACTACTTGGTTTAGGTAGGGGATGGGCACAAATACCACTAAGTCAATTTGAAAAGAAAGAAATGGAAGGAATAGGAAGAGAGTGGAAAATGTATTCTCCTTGATTTCTTCATACTCTTGTACTTCATTGAGTTTCTTCTTGTTGCTGTGGAGTCTAAGTCCTTCCTTCAATTTCTTCAATGATATTCCTCATAGCTCTTCATGTTGCCACCAAGTTGATATTGAAGTTTTATTCTTGTGCTTGAGTCTTGATCTCCATTTTGCTGACTTGGTGAATTCTTGAAGCAAGAATAGGGGGATGGAGGGGTAGATAGAAACCTATAGTACTAGTGTTTGAGGTTCACTACTTGGTCTCTTAGAAGGTTTACATACAAGGGACTTGGTCTTGGATTCAAAATGGCCACAACAAACAATGGTAGAAAGAGATAGAAACAAAATTTAAGACATAATAACTAGATGGACTACTATGATGGATTTTTGTCTAAAATACATGGTCATGGTCCAAGGGTGTCCAAAATGGTTGGGCAAGGTTGTTTCTGGTTCAAGGTTATCAAATGGAACAATTTTGCAAAAGGAACTATATTGAAATTATTTATACAAATTAATATATGCCAAAAATACTCAAATAGACAACTTAATTCTAAATTCAATTTTAATTTGTTCAATTATTATTTTGGGACAGAGGATATGAAAGTACACATCCTAAGGTTTCCAAATATATTTTATTTACAATTTTTGGATTTGTAGAATTTGAATTATGCCAAATTTCATCAAACAAGCATATTTGAATTTGAACAAATTTAAGTTTGTCAAATTTAAATTTGGCCAGTGCCAAAAGTTTCTACATGTTCTGGTGATTTCAAAAAGTCCAAGATTGCTAAATTTGGCTTCATGGATCAAAAGTTATGATAGAACTAAGATGCAGGGACTAATCTGTAAAACTGCCAATTTATTCTAGCGGGAGAAAAATTTAAATTACAGGCTGGCCACGTGGCTGGATCTGATTGGTCGCACATGCTGACTGGACGCTGACTGGACGCTGACTGGGCTGTGCTGACATGGTTTAAGTGATTTGATCTGGATCGTTAGATCCAGATCTGAGGGTGGCATACCCCTTCGTTGAGGGGATCTAATCGTGGCCCTTCGTGGTAGATCGAACGGACAAGAGAGGGGGAGGGGTCTCACCGGAGTTGGCTCGCCGGAAAATGGCGATGGCGGCGGTGCTGCTCACGGGAGGTTGACGGCGGCGCGTTCCGGTGTGCCTCCGGGCTAGGGGAGACCACGGTGACGCTCAGCGCGGCACGGCGAACTCGCGGGTGGCCACGGCGCTTGCTCGCGCGAGCTCGTGAGGTGGCGCAGGGCAGACGGGGTGGCGGCGAGCTCCGGCGGCCTCGGGAGTGGATGGCGCGGTGCTGTGGCTGCACAAAAAAATTCGACAAGGCGCGTTAGAAGGTGCGCCTGCTCGAGGGGAACAAGATGAGAACAAGGAGAGACAGAGGGGCCCTCGGTTTTCGCCGGAATTGGAGCTCCACGGCGGCGGGCAGAGGGATCTCCGACGAGCTATTCCTCTGTGGTGGAGGCGAGAGGGAGGGGGAATCCAGAGGGGAAATGGAGAGGAGGGAGGGGGGCTTTAACGTGCTGGGCTCGGGGAAATTAATGGGACGAAGAAACGCACGAATCAAAGGAATTGATTTCTTCAGTTTCGGTAAGAAATAGAAACGCAGGAGCTTGATGACGAGCTGACGTCATCATGACGTCATCACCCTTTTTCTTTTCTTTTTATTTCTGTTTTCTTATTTAATTTATATCTTCTGTTTAAATAATCTAAATAACATGAAACAAAATTCTAAATTCCTATTATTTCAAACACTTCCCAACAGTACCACTTTTGTGGGGTTTTCATCATTTTTGAATTTTTCAAAATACAAATTCAAATAATTCATAATTGCATTAATATTCCAATTAAATGAGAAATAATAATAAAATAGGGAAATGGGTTTGTGAAAAAAAAATTCAGAGACTATAATATGGTTAATTATTATTTTCCAAAACCATTTCAACTTGTTTCCATGATTTTATAATTTTTAAATAAGATGAAAACATCAAAGTCACTTAATAGAAAATTTTCCTTATTTATTTGACTTGGGGTTTAATAAAAATAATGTGGTTTTCTCAAATTAAGATGTTGTTTTCCCAATTGAAAAATATTATTTTTCAAAGTTACTTTACTTGTTTTCACAATTTTATAATTTGAAAAATAAATAAAACACTAGTAATACTTTAAGGCAATTTTAAAATTTAGAGATTAATAAATTGATGTTATTATCCAAATAAAATTTCAGAGACATTTTACATGTCATATATTATTTTTGTAAATCCATTTTAAACCTTTTTCACATTTTATGATTTTAGGATATGTAGGATTTACTAATAGTAACTTAATGCTATTTAATTAGTTCATAACAAATAATCAATATTGTTGATCCATAAATTTTGGATAAAACCACATGTCATAATATTGTTTTCAAAACCCTCTTTTATGTTATTATCAAGCAATGCATTTTATTTTCACACCTTTATGTTTAAAACTTGGAATAACAACTAAAATTTATTATTAACAATTTTATTCTCATCAAATACCTTTGGGGCTTAGAACTTTATTAAGGGTTATAAATCTTTGGCTTTTGTTGCCCTAAAATATCTTCAAAGTAATATTGGTGTTGTAATTATTTTGGGTAAAGGCTTGTTGATAAAAACATATTTCCTTTATATAAAGAAATTTATTTTTTTGAATGGGATTTTAGGGTTCATGGAATAGAGGTATATTTGTATTCTTAATTTCAATAACATAGGAATTACAATATTATTTCCTTTGTGTTTGGGTTTTATTTGTTTTTGGTGGATTGCTTTAATAGAAAACAAAAAGTTTCAAATTTTTGTGATTTTTGAGATTTCCAAAAATCAGGGATGTTACATTATTCTCTCTTTGTCCCTTTCTTTTTTCTTTTTGGGATTTTTTATTTTTTTATTTTATATATCCTCACCGGTAGGGGCAACATTCTATATTACAATGAATCATCACAATTTTAGTACTCATAACTCATAATGGAATATCTCTGATGTATCCAACTGCATGCTCCTACCAGTGTAGTAGTATGCATAAATAACCATGAAGCTCATCATCATGTAACATAATGGATGTGGATGTTGTGCAGCAATATATCTCGGAATGGCTATAGAAATGCCATGATATGTAGGTATGGTGTCCGAGAAAGAATATATGGTCTTATGTGTAGGAGAACAAAGTCCTCCCACAGGATTTAGATGCACTGGTGGAGTTTGCACCAACTCTCAATGTGAGAAAGGGCAATGCACAGTACCAAAGAGGCTAGAAAATATGGATGGTGGAAGTGCTAGGAACTGCAACAAAGACTCACGAGTTAAAAGTTTGCAGCAAGCAAATCATCTTTACAAGGCATAATGCAAATCACTCCAACAGGGTCCGTGGCAGTGACAATTCAATGTTAGCTACCCCGACCGTAGCGCGTAACAAAAGGCCGATCAGAAATGTATCACTCGTAGCAATCATATACCATTGTTTCTATACGCTGGTAATTTAAGTGTGGGACAGTTTCAAGTTTCTTACCCCAACCATTAAAAGTTTCTACTTACTAGTCCTTCCCGTTTATCCATTAAGAAAATTAATATCTCAAAACAATAGCAGTGATTCAAGTGAAGCATTTTAGTGATCTACAAGACCATGCGGATTTTTGCACTATACCAACTACCACATAAGGATTTTTATTCTCAACCAAGCACATATATATCACAATAAAAACTCTCTCTAAGCATATAGCAATGAAAACTAGAGAGTACTAACAGCTCTGAATAAGAGATGAATGCAAAACAGGAGCTAAATAAATAAAGCAGCCAGACAAAGATTAAGAATACAAAGTATTCCCTTGAAAAAGCGGAGCGTGTCACTCTCCAATAGAAGAATGTTGGGGTCCAACCAAGCTTATTGCAAAAAATAAAAATAAACTGAAAGCAAAAGTAAAAAATGCTCCAACTAAAGCACATAAGATGTGACCGAATAAAAACATAGTTTCACTAGAAGTGACTTGATAATTTGTCGATGAACAAGGGGATGCCTTAGGCATCCCCAAGCTTAGACGCTTGAGTCTTCTTGGAATTTGCTGGGATGTACCACCGGGGCATCCCCAAGCTTAGGCTCTTCACTCTTCTTGATCACGTCCAAAGTGTCCCATGAGACCTCCTTCATGTGATTCCTCAAATAACAACAAAGGAAGAGAGGACTCGGGAATACATAGTTTTTAGCCTTAAACAAGAAACCTTTGTGGAGATAGTAGTTATCAAAAGCTCGATTGGGCAAACATTTCTCAAAAATGGGACCAAAGAAAACATCCGAAGAGTATAAGTCTTTGATTTCATTCAAACCAATCACATTGATGTCAACGTGTCTAAGAAGACATTCTTTTCGAGACAAGGCATCCGCTACAACATTTTCTTTACCTTTCTTGTACTTATTGACATAAGGAAAAGATTCTATGAATTCTACCCATTTAGCATGCCTTTTGTTCAAATTATCTTGACTTTTCAAATATTTCAAGGATTCATGATCAGAATGAATGACAAATTCTTTAGGCCAAAGATAGTGTTGCCACACTTCTAGGACTCGAACCAAAGAAAATAGTTCCGTATCATATATTGGGTAATTGATTCTAGCGCCATCTAATTTCTCACTATGATAAGCAACGGGACGTCCATTTTGCATAAGAACGCCACCAATGCCTATGCCACTAGCATCACATTCAATCTCAAAAGTTTTCTCAAAAGCCGGCAAGACAAGAAAAGGAGCTTCGGTCAAACATTTCTTAAGTGTGTCAAAGGATTTTTGTTGCGCGTTGCCCCAAACAAAAGGTACATTCTTCTTGGTAAGTTCATTCAAAGGTCAAGCAATTGTTGAAAAATCTTTCACAAAGCGGCGATAGAAACCGACAAGGCCATGAAAGCGCCTCATCTCACCCACGGAAGTAGGGGGAGGACAATTCCTAATTGCCTAGACTTTCTTGTTGTTGACTTCAATTCCATTGGAAGAGATCACAAAACCCAAGAAAACAAGCTTGTTGGTGCAAAAATTGCATTTGGAAAGATTGGCAAAAAGTTTTGCTTTGCGAAGAGCCAACAATACTTGACAAACATGATCAAGGTGATCTTCCAAAGACTTGCTATAAATGAGGATGTCGTCAAAGTAAACCACAACAAATTTTCCAATGAAAGAACACAAGAATTCATTCATGAGACGCATAAAGGTACGGGGCATTCGAAAGACCAAATGGCATGACAGGCCATCCATACAAACCAAGTTTTGTTTTGAAAGCCGTTTTCCATTCATCACCTATACTCATACGAATTTGATGGTATCCACTTTTAAGATCAATTTTTGAAAAGATAGTAGCACCACTCAATTCATCAAGCATGTCATCGAGCCTAGGAATAGGATGTATATATCTAACGGTGATAGCATTGATAGGGCGACAATCCATGCACATTCTTGAAGTAGCATCTTGCTTTGGAACAAGTATAACCGGCACGGCACAAGGGCTAAGGGATTCGCAGATAAAACCTTTGTCGAGTAGTTCTTGGATTTGGCGCTCAATCTCCTTAGTCTCCTCGGGGTTGGTGCGGTAAGGAGCGCGGTTTGGAAGTGGGGCACCCGAGATGAGGTCAATGCGGTGCTTGATTCCTCGTAGTAGAGGTAGACCCGGAGGGAGTTCATCGGGAAACACGTCTTCAAATTCCTGCAACAAAGGCAACAAAGTTGGAGGGAAACTTGTCATGTCGTTAGTGTCAAGTGCTTCCCCTTTGCACACGAGGACACAGTGGAGGATGCATGGGTCATCTCGTAACTCTCGCATCTCCCTTTTGGTGGCAAGTAACGCAAGGCCTTTGGGAACACTCGGACTTTTTGCACTCATATTTGGCTTGTGGCTCTCACTCTCTTTGAGGTGGATCGCTCTCTCACCACTCATCTCACGAGATTTGAGCTCTTCTTGTTTACGTGCAAGATTCTTGGCATTGTCGGCGGTCACTTGGCTAGGAGACATGGAACGTAGCACAAACGTCTTGTTATCCCACTTGAAGCTATAGTGGTTGGTACGCCCATCATGTATGGCACTCTTGTCATATTGCCAAGGTCGTCCAAGAAGAAGATGACACACGGTCATAGGCACAACTTCACACTCCACCGTGTCTTCATAAGGGCCAGTCATGAATTGAACGGAAACCATGTGTTGAATCTTGAATGTGCCGGAGTCACTAAGCCATTGGACATGGTATGGATGAGGATGTTTCTTGTAGGTCAATTGAAGTTTGTCGCAAAGCTCTTTTCTAGCTAAGTTGTGGCAACTACCGCCATCGATGATAACCTTGATTGATTTGCATTTATGACGTCTCTAGTTTGAAAGAGATTGCAACATTGGTCATGCTCATCTTGAGTAGAAGTATTAAGGACTCTTGATATCACTAGCGATGGATTCTTGTCCTCATCGCAATAGACACTTTCTTCATCATCACTGGGCACGTCCAAGGAGTTGAGAGAAACTTGATGCAAGGCATAGTATTCGCCTTCGCTCATGAATCACGTTCACCGTCTTGGTTAACAATCATTATCATCTTGTTGGAACACTCGAAGGACTTGTGGCCACTTCCACCACATTTAAAGCAAGTTATAGTGATTGACTTTACTTGAGGAGCACTCGAAGAGGTGGTGGGAGGCACTTGTTTCTTGAACGGTTGTGGAGACTTGTTGGGAGCACTAGAAGCTCAAGAAGTGGTCTTGTTTTTGGTTGGTGTAGTCACTTGTGTCATTGGAGACGAAGTAGAAGAAGGCCTTGAGGCAAAGAAAGCCTTTTGCTTGTTGTACTTGAGATCTTCCGCAATTTGACGTTCGGCCTTGAGAGCTTGATGGACAAGGTCCACAATGTTGCCATACGGTTGATACTCGACAATCTTCCTTATAGGATAGTTGAGTCCATTGAGGAAATGGGCCATTTTTTGCTCTTGAGATTCCATCACATGAGCTCGTATCAAAGATATCTCCATTTCCTTGTAGTACTCATCAACGGATTTCAAACCTTGACGAAGTTCTTGAAGCTTCTTGAAGAGGTCACGCTTGTAGTGTGGAGGAACAAACCGAGCATGCATGAATTGCTTCATCTCATTCCAAGTGGCAATAGGAGCAATGCGGTTGCGGACTCTTTTGACTTGGAGACGGTCCCACCATAAGAGTGCATAGCCTTCAAATTCCAAAGATGCCAAGGCAACCATTTTCTTGTCGGTGAAGTTGTGAATGCCGAAGATCTTAACCACCTTGAGACCCCAAGCAAGATATTCTTCAGTGTCATTCTCACCATTGAACTTTGGGACATTGAAGCGAAGGGTACTCATATTGTTATCTTCTTGTTGGCGACGGGGTCGCTCATGAGGATCTTCATGATAGACGGGCGGTGAATCATCATATGGGTCATCCTCATTGTCATCGTCGTGGCGATCATGATGGGGAGGATGACGCCGGTGGTCATTAGGAGGTGGTTGTTGGCGGTGACGGAGTCTTGCTTCATGACGTTCACTATCATCATTGTCATTGTGTTGGTGTCGAGGACGTTCATGTTCTTGGTGAGGGCGTAGCGGAAGCGCTTGTTCATCTCGAGGGTGTTGAGGATGATCATGTTCTTGGCGGTCATTGTTGTTGGGACACGCATTGCGCCTTGGTGGCCTTCGATGTTGACGAGCACCTTCCACGAAATCATTGTGGACATATTCTTGAGCGTGGCCTTGTGAAGGTGGGTGATGATGTTGTCAAAGGTCTGGGCGTTGCGGTTGTTGAAGAGGGTCACCACGGCCTTGGCAATGTCGAGGAGGTGGTGATGGCGAGCTATCTTCGTACCAATGTCGTCTCGAAGCTTGTTGTTGAGGAGGTTGTTGTGGTTGTTGAGGAGGTGGTTGTGGTTGTTGAGTTTCTCCACCATCCTCCATGTTGTTGTTGCGATCATGGCGATCATGGCGGTCATGGCGACGAGCTTGGTGAATATCTTGATTGTGGTGGCTTGAGCGATGAGACCTTGAGGACGATGATGAATGACGGCGATTGGAAAGATTGGCCAAGTTGATGTTGATGCGCGTCATTTGATCATTCAATCGAGCCTCTTGCTCTTGGAGTCGACGCTCATAGCATTGCAATCCGTCCTTCACGAGTTCACGGAGTTGGAAATAGTCATTGTGGGTGACGAAGTTGGCGTAAGCATTATCGTTGAAGAAATGGTTTCCTTCATCCTTCGAGCTCGGACTTGTGAATACTCCTTCCCTAGTCATCTCAAAAACACACAAGGGTGATATTGAAGGAATGTATGTCTCACTTACCCAACGTTACCTTTTTCGGTCATATTGAGGCTAGTGGACGAGCCTAGGTGTAGGGCGGTATGTCAAGAGGGAATCCAAAAAGATCGAAAGAAATCGCAAACAACAACACACACACTTTATGTGGAAGGAAAATGGGTTAGGAAAGTGGCGAGGAAAATCGACTAAACCGAAGAAAAGTTTTTTGTCAAACATGGAGAAGAACCAAAGAACAGTTAGCACAAAAACCAAACCTAGTGGAGGAAATTATGGGTGGAACACACACACACAAATGATAAATGGGGTTAGTGCGGCCAATGGAGGAGCGATGACGAAATGAACCTATCAAAGACTAAGCTCGACGCCACACCAACACAAGGAGAACGCTAGCTCAAACCGCAAGCTTTAAAAGGTAACAATATTCACACCGTGGCAACCGGTCACTCTTTTCTCTTTTGCGACGCGAAGCTACACGTTCCTACAAATGATAGCAATTGGCATCGATCCTTCGCTTCTTTTTCTATCTTTTTTTTTTCTCTTTTTGATGGACTCCAAAATGCCAATGCCTACTCGTAGCTAGTCTCTCACAAGCGCCAAACTCGCACTCTCGGTGCCACTAATGCGATGCCAAGCGGTGTAAAAGAACTAGTCCGAATAGGTAAGGTACACAATGGGTGGGTTGGGTCAAGCGGAATCAAGTTATACCTCTCTTATTGATGATCGCGGACTTGCGGCCGGTGGATGTCGATGTCGTGGCGATCCGTTGATGTGTTAGCGTAGATGGTGTCATGGGCGTCGCATGGACACCTGTTGCACTCAATTCTGATAAAAAACGACAAAGAAAAATAAGTTTCAAAATCTGTCCAGAAATCGAAGAGCACAGATTTTCTGTGATTTTTGCTCAAATTCGAAATTCCTTCAAAATCAAGAAATTTTTTGGACACATTGGGGAAAAGTGGTTGAATAGAAAGGTGGGGAATGGTCTTAGGCAACAAATCCATGGATCAAACACACGAAAAACTCAACAAATCAACAGATCGGTCGAAATCCCTTTTGGCTATTTTCGGTGAGATTTTCGAAATTTATGGTGATAGAAGAAAAATTAGTGGAAAAGGAGGGGTGTGGGTGTCGGATTCGTGTCAATCTAGCTCTGGATACCAGATGATGCGGAGGGTTACTCCTAGATTGGCCCGATCTTCACGAATCGACGAAGAATGACAAGAACGAGTGAAGAACACGAAGAACACAAAAGGTGGATAAATAGCGAGAACCGAAAGATCCCAAACCTCCCATCAACGAAACCCCGATGGACACCTACGGAACGATCGATCCAACTGAACTCACCTTGATTGAAACCGTTTCACACCCATCGCCGGTCCACTACACCAATAGATCCTCAAGGATTTCCGAGAGGAAGATTGGACAACTCTTAACAGAATCCCAAGGGGAGAGGATAAGTAGTTGGGTGAATCTTGATACGGTCCTAGACGAAGTCGTAGGAGTAGCCTTGATACGTTCCTAGGTACACACCATAGGAGTATCCTCAAAGAGGGATACAAAGGAGCAAAGCTCAATGTTCTAATTTCCACTCTAACCTAGATCTGACCAGAGTAGTCTCCTTATATAGCCTAGGGAGTTGGTGGGGTGGAAAAAGGGCATCTTCACCCACTTTTGCGTGCTGGCAGGGAGGCCGGCGGCTTCTGTTGGGTGGCCGGCCTTGGTCGAAGGGGAGCCGGCCTAGGCCGAGGTGGAGGCCGGCTGGTTTGGGCTGGTGGCCGGCCTAGGGTGCGTAGGGAGGCCGGCTTGGGCCGGGCTTCAGGCCGGGAGGCTCTGTTAGGTCGCCGGCCTGGAAGCCGGCCTGGAGGCCGGCCTGGCCGGGCTTCCTGCACATCTTCTCCTCCTTATTCTCTTCCTCTTCCTTGAGGGCTTCTTCTTGGGCATCTTCCATGGTATTTTTGGCAACTTCTCGAGCACGTTCTTGGGCACCTTGAACATTATCTTGGGGGGCCTTGGTGGGGTCAAACATGAGCACACAAAGGGCATTTCCATGAGGTAGCGCACCATTCAACAAGTCACCAGAAGCATGAAGCGATAGGAGTGAGTTCACCTTGTCATGTATGGCCTTTGCTCGTGATCTTGTCATTGGTCCACTTGGCGATGCGCTTGGTAGAATGGGGTGTGCTGCATCATTCTAAGACAGTGATTTTCTTGTTGATACTTACTATTGATTCATTAACTTTGCTAGCATTATCAAAGAAATTTTGCAAATTTTTCTGCATAGAGCTTAGTTTTTCAATAACATCATCTAAAGTGATCTCAGTTTTAATAACTGATGAAGTGTTGACCTCTAGGTTGGCTCGATCTTCACGAATCGACGAAGAACGACAAGAACGACTAAAGAACACGAAGAACACGAGAGGGGGGAATCGTGGGAAAACGCCGGGAGACACAAAGGGGGATAAATAGCGAGAACCAAAATATCCCAAACCTCCCATCAACTAAACCCCGCGGGCCGCCTACAGAACGATCGATCCAACTGAACTCACCTTGATTGAAACTTATTTACACCCGTGGCCGGTCCACCACGCCAATAGAACATCAATGATTTACGAGAGGGAGATTGGCAACTCCTAACAGAATCTACGATGGGAAACGATAGGTAGCTGTGGTGAATCTTGATACGGTCCTAGATGAACATCATAGGATTAGCCTCGTAAGATAAGCCACCTCACAATATGGATACAAGGGAAAAGCCCGAAGTTCTCAAATCATCGCTAACCCTAGATCTAGCCACCGGAGTCCCTTATATAGCCTAGGGGGGGGTAGATGGGGTGAAAACGGGCAAAATCCACTTGTTTTCGTGTGGCAGCAGGGGGGCCGGCCTGGGAGGCCGGAGTGGGGCTGGGCGCCCAGCCTGGGGCCGGGGTGGGGGCCGGGGCCTTCGGGTGGGTGGCCGGCCTGAGGCCGGGGTGGGGAAGAGGGAGGCCGGGTCCCTCTGGTTGGTGGCTGGCCTAAGGGAGGGGGAGGCCGGCCTAGCCGGGGGTTGAGGCCGGGGACCCCGTTTCCCTCCGTTCTTCCTCCTCGGAGCTCCGATCTTGATGTCGTCTTCACCCACTTCCTTCCTAGCTTCTCGGGCACCGTCTTGGACATGATCTTTCGCATCGGGTGCACCGTCTAGGGCTCCATGGTTTGGTCCAACCTATGCATGTATAGAGGTATTTCATGAGGTAGCGCACCGTTCACCAAGTCACCGGAAACATACGGAGATACGAGTGAGTTCACCTTGTTGTGTATCGATGTTGTGCTTGGTGGAATACGGCGGGCTGCATCATCTCCCCCTCCCCCCTTGAAGAAGATTTATCCTGGACTCTCGTCTTGTCAGACCCCGGACCCGGAGATATACAAACTGTCATGTGCTCCTAGCAATGGACTCACAAGGGCTGCAGGGTTACCAGCCCCGGCCGCAACAAACAACGCAAGGCAGACCGGATTCATCGGCACGTAGTCCGGATCCCCGGTCTACTACTAATTGTGTCCTTGCTAGTCATAACCAGATATGTATACCCAAGCGTCCGCGAGTCGGATGAAACTGAAGGAACGAGACCAAAGTTATACAGAGCTGCTATGTGTCCAGAAAGTGCAACAACAATCGAGGGTTACTGGGGTTACCTCGCCCCAGGCCGAATCACCTCGGCAGGCGGGATCGGACATGGATCATTGGCTGCACAACCCCTCGACTGCGACAACTATACAGGCATAGCAGAAACTGTATAACAACAGGCTCGAAACCAACAATCGATCAAAGCAGCACTCTAGACATGAAATTTGTATTAAACAAGGCATACTAGAGTAGCTTACACGCAGAGGTTACACGACCAACATAGGTCAGGCAACCCAACATTACAACAAGTAGCGAAAGCAAATATGTTTCTATACAACAAGACAGCAAAAGGACTAAGAGTCCGAAATATATGCAACGTAGCCAAACCCATACTACAGATACGAGGCTGCCACCTGGGAACCCCTAACTACTCATCGACGTCAAGGTAGAACCCTTCTTCAGCTGCATCGCCGAAGTATGAAACAAAACAACAACGAGGCAAGGTTGAGTACAAAAGGTACTCAGCAAGACTTGGCTTTTAAGGTCTTTTGCATAAAGCCATCTTCGTTTTCCGAAGTTGAGGAAGAAGAAGCACGTGTAATAGAGAATTTCTAAAACAGAGGAGAAATCTACTCAACTACTGAGATCATCACGTTCTTTAGTCCACCAAGTACTTTCTCATCCCCAGACTACCTTATGCTACAAGAATCACCCCTCTCGACGTAGTCGGGGAGGCATCCTTCATTCATTGCAAACAAGTTTTAGTCATTCCGTTAGAGTTATCTATGACCCCGTGACTTTCACCAAGTCATCCATAAGCGTGGACACGACTTTCCGAAAGATTTATCCCTGCAGGGTGGTACACTTTACCCACACGTATCGACCGACTCTTAGTGCCACGTGGTAATGCTCCTCTCTAAGAGAGCGGCAGGGTGTGGTCGACCACGGCCTTTACCTTGCTCAACCCTATCATGAGTCAACCCAAACAGGGCCACCCCGCAACAGGGAGTTGGCCACCTCCTAACGGCACCTGTTCTGTGAGTCGGGACAAGATCCGTGTACGTCCATCACTGGTCCCGGTCACGCCCTAGTTTTCTCCAAAACCTTTTATGACACACCCGCAAATGGAATACTAAAACTATGTGACCCATGGAAGTGATCAAACAAGTTAGTCAGCTGAGCGGGGTTCATTGGCCCGCGTGTGGCTGCACGCTCAGTCTTGGCTTCCGCGGCGAGACCTTAAATCCTAGGGTTGGCGAGTACGGAACGAATAACCACTAACCAAGTGGCCTCCCGTGCTAGCCTTAGTCAGTTTCACATGCTCAACACTGACAAATATAACAACATACAAGGTTATCGAAGTGATCCAAATCATCAACCGGATGAAGTAGATCAGAACACTAAGCATGGCTAAGCATAACACACAAGGCTCTACGATACTCAAACAACCCTAGTCATACTAGGAGGGTAAACAGGTATGAAGTTGACATGTATGGGGGTCATGTAGTGGATAGGTTAACTCTAATAGACTCAAAACTAAGTTGAACCGCATGCATGAGTAAGAGGTTGAAAAGACTCAAAACATGGGATAGCCATGAGGTTGTGCTTGCCTTGCCGTCGAAGGTGTAGATGGGGTTGTCGTAGAAGGCCGGATCAACATCCAGATCTCGGTCTACCGATAACGAGCAACACCGGAAAGAAGTCAAACAATCAATACTTGATGACCGTGCAATGCACACTAGGTATGCATGAGTAAAACAATGCAATTGTTTAGAAGCTTAGAAGATCGAGCAAGAATCTAGGGTTCTACGCCGTGAACGACGAACACCGGAGGGGGAGAAAACCCTATTCTAGAGGTGTGACCAAATTTAGTTGCTCAAAAGACTTTGGGAACCTCATAGATAGGTTACATTTGTTTCACTGATCATTTTGGTATATTACACTTAATTTTTTAATTTTATTGAATTAAAACTTTATTTTCAATATTTAAATGAATTAAATTCAAATTCCAAATATGGCCTCATTTTGAACTTTGCCGAACATCTATGAAAATGGTATAAAAAATAGCTCACATTTTTCTGGACATTTTGCATATTTTTCCATAATTTTTGGAGTTATAAAATGAAAGTTATTTAATTTCCAAATTTTACTTAAATTATGTTTTTCTATTTATATGTGGGGCCCACTGTTCAAATTAAACAGAAGGGAAAAGCCACCTAGCGCGCCACATGGGCAGGTGACGTCAGGGTGACGTCACCGTGACCTCACGCGGTGGCCGACCGGGGGCAGAAGTGGTCGCCGGCGGCGTTTCCGGTGGCCCCCGGATGCGCCGTTTGGCTCCTCGGAAGCGCCTCGACGAGGGGAGCCTAAACAGGGCGGCGCCGCTTGCTGGGAGCGCTCGATGGTGAGAAACCGTGAAGGGGACGGCGGCAGACGGCTCGGGCTCCGGCGAGTTCATCGATTCCGAATGGGAGGAGGGAAACGGAGGGGATGGGGAGGAGTATGAGCTCACCAGGAACACGTAGAGGAGGTTAGAAGGACCGGAGGAGGGCGGGAACGGCGACGCGGTGGAGAAATTCCGGCGACCGGCCGCGGGGAAGAAGGCGTCGATTCCGCGCGACTAGGCCATCACGGAGGCTCTGCGTGCTTGAGGATGGAGAGGAAGACGGTGCGGTTCCAACGGGATGCTCGGGAAGGTCGGGGAGGCAGTGGATGGACGGCGACGACGGATCGACGACGAGCTAGGGTTCGGTGCAGGGAGAGAGGAGCAGAGGGAGAGAAAGGGAGCTTGGGAAGGGTTCTGCGAGCTAGCACGATGCAGACGTCTCCTTGTGGGCTTCCAGGCCTCCACGTCGACTAGGGAGCAAGCAGTAGGTGGAGGGCGGCGGCGGGTTGCCCTCCTGGCCGGCGACAGGGAAGAAAACGATAAAAGCCCACTTCCAAAAAAAAACCTGGAAAAAGTAAAGGGTTTGCAAAGAGGTCCTTAGGACATTAAAACAGGACCAAAAACAGATTTTGAGGGCCTCTTTGTGAAGCAAAAATTGCACAAAAATACTTGTTGGAAAGCTCTTCAAATTTTCCACCTTTCTATCACATAGTTGGTTCACTTTGAAAAACTTTGTAAAACAAATTTGTGTGAAGCAAGATTAAGTGATTTTCTGTTAATTCACTGGTTAAATTTTAAAAGCAAAATTTTGGTCCATTTTTCATGCATGCATGCCATGTACTCAACACCTCTCTTTATTACACAAAAGTAGGGATGTTACAAGTCTACCCCCTTACAAGAATCTCGTCCCGAGATTCCTAGGTTTTAGAAAAGAAGTCGGGGTACTTATATCGCAAACGATCTTCTCGTTCCCAGGTTGCTTCGTTCTCGGAATGATGTGACCATTGAACTTTGAGGAACTTGATGGTCTGACTCAAAGTTCTTCATTTGGCCTCATCGAGAATACGGACAGGAACCTCTTTGTAAGAGAGATCATCCTTGAGCTTGATAGACTCGTGGTCCACACCACGGACAAGATCTTTGAAGCAACGTTTGAGTTGGGAGACGTGGAATACATCATGGACATCCAGAAATCCTGGAGGCAACTCCAGTTGATATGAAACTTGACCTCGTTTTCCAATGATAGGGAAAGGGCCGATATAACGAGGAGCCAGTTTGCCTTTGATTCCGAACCTTTTTCCACCTTTCAGAGGTGTGACTCAAAGATAAGCTTTCTCGCCAATTTCATAATGAACATCTTGATGATGACAATCATCATAACTTTTCTGGCGAGATTGAGCAGTTTTCAGTCGTTCATGAATGATGTGAACGATTTCTTCCGCTTCCTTGATTACATCCGGACTGAAGAACGATCTTTCACCGGTTTCAGACCAATTCAGCGGAGTTCGGCATTTACGGCCGTAGAGAACTTCAAAAGGAGCCTTGCCCAAGCTAGATTGATAGTTGTTGTTATAGGTGAACTCGGAAATGGAAGAAACTTCTCCCACTCCTTACCGAATGATATAACACAAGCTCAGAGCATGTCCTCAAGAATCTGGTTAACTCTCTCAGTTTGGCCACCGGTTTGTGGATGGAAAGCAGTGGTGAAAGTTAGACGGGTTCCCATAGCTTGCTGGAAACTTGCCCAGAATTTGGAGGTGAACAGACTTCCACGATCAGAGATGATCTTATTTGGAACACCGTGGAGGCTGACTATTCTGGATACATACAGATCCGCCAGCTGGATAGCGGTGATATCTTCTCGGATAGGAAGGAAGTGAGCAACTTTGGATAGGCGGTCAACCACCACCCAGATGGCATTATGGCCTTTGTTCGTCTTGGGAAGACCGCTGATGAAATCCATACCTACTTCATCCCACTTCCATTCAGGAATAGGCAGGGGTTGAAGAACTCCAGCTGGTCTTTGATGTTCTGCCTTCACACGACGGCAGACGTCGCATTCAGCAACATACTGAGCGATTTCTCGCTTCATCCGGGTCCACCAGAATTTCGAACAAAGATCATGATACATTTTGGTGCTACCAGGATGAATGGATAGAGGTGTCTCATGAGCCTCTTGGAGTATTAACTTCTCAGATTTCGATTCTTGGGTACAACCAGACGGTTTTTGAAGTAGACAATGCCTTGATCATCGACAGAGAAACACTTAGCAGCACCGCTAGCAATGTTCTTCTTGATCTTAGCAATGCCTAAGTTGTTCTTTTGAACATCTTTTATTTGATCTTCAAGAGAAGGTTTTATTTCCATGTTGGCCAGATATCCAGAAGAAAAAACTTCAAGGTTCAGCTTGGAAAACTCCTCATGAAGAGAAGGCTGGGCTTGCTGTATCATCAAATTGTTACAATAAGACTTCCGACTTAGCGCGTCAGCAACGACATTTGCTTTGCCGGGTTGATAGTTGAGACCCAAGTCCAAGTCCTTAATTACCTCCAACCATCTTATCTGTCTGAGATTCAGATCCGGTTGGGTGAACAGATATTTCAGACTCTGATGATCTGAGTATAACTCACATCGATTGCCAAGAAGATAATGATGCCATTGCTTGAGAGCATGGACCACGGCTGCTAGCTCGAGATCATGGGTTGGATAATTGTGCTCATGTGGTTTCAGTTGACGAGAACCATAGGCCACCACATGACCTTCTTGCATTAACACACAACCGAGTCCTTGTTGAGAGGCCTCACAGAAGATGACAAAATCCTTGCTCGTATCAGGAAGAACAAGCACAGGAGCGGTAGTCAGTTTGGTTTTCAGAGTTTGAAAACTTTCCTCTGCCTTTTCTGACCACTCGAACTTCTTGCCTTTCTTAAGAAGTTCAGTCATAGGTTTGGTAATTTTGGACAAGTTCTCGATGAAACGACGGTAATGACCTGCCAGTCCGAGAAAACTCCGAACATCCTTGACTGACTTAGGTGTTTCCCAGTCCAGGATGGTTTGGACCTTGTCTGGAATGACGGCAACACCTTCAGCAGACACCACGTGTCCGAGATAGACGAGTTCTTTCAACCAGAACTCACACTTGGAGAATTTGGCATACAGCTTGTGCTCACGGAGTTTGGATAACACCACACGCAGGTGTACAGAATGTTCATCTTCGGTTTTGGAATAGACCAAGATGTCGTCGATGTAAACCACGACGAACTTATCAAGATACTACATGAATCCCGAGTTCATAAGCCTCATGAATGTAGCTGGAGCGTTGGTAATACGGAAAGACATGACGGTGTACTCGTAAAGACCATAACGAGTAGTAAACGCCGTGTTGGGAATGTCCTCCTTTCTGATCTTTATTTGATGGTATCCTGATCGCAGGTCCATCTTGGAAAAGACAGTTGCACCAGCTAACTGATCAAAGAGGTCATTGATTCTTGGAAGAGGGTATTTGTTTTTGATGGTCACTTCATTCAGCGACCGATAATCAACAACCAGACGTGGAACATTCGTATCCCGCTTCTTGACAAAGATAGTGGGACAACCCCAAGAAGATGTGCTAGGTTGGATGAAACCTTTTTCTTCTAACTCCTCTATTTGGCGTTTCAATTCAACCAACTCCTCTGGGGCCATACGATAAGGTCTTTTAGACATAGGAGCAGTACAAGGGACTAATTCAATGACAAACTCCACACTTTGGTCAGGTGGCATGCCAGGTAACTCCTCAGGAAACACATCAGGGAAATCACTGACTACAGGTAACTCATGAATTTCAGGAGGGTAATCACCTTGCATGAAGTATAGCTGTAGTTCAGGAGAAAGTTGTGTGCGTGCTGATGGCGGAATAGTGTACTCCGACCAATATACAAAAGAAAACCCGGAAGGATGTGTCAAGGTGAGGGATTTTGTTGCACAATCCAGCTTAGCTCCATATTTCGAGAGCCAGTCCATGCCCAGTATGACATCAAGGTCAGTGGAATTTAGTGCATAGAAGGTTGTGGGGAATTTCCAGTATCCCACTTCAACCATGAGTTCTGGCGTAACCATGGTGGTTTTCCACTTGCAACCAGGGGAGTTTACCATCAATGGTTTTGATAACTTTTCAAAAGGTATCCCATGCATTTTACCAAACCTTTCTGATATGAATGTATGCGATGCTCCAGAATCAAATAAGGCTAAAGCCGAAATTGAGTTGACATGAATCGTACCCAGTAGGACGCTTGGATCGTCCTGAGCATCTTCAGCAGTCACATAGTTAAGACAACCACGTCCAGCACCAGCAGGCTTCGTCGTTTTCTTAGGAGGAGGAGCTGCAGGTCCAGCATGATTCTGACGACACTCCCTTGAGAAGTGACCAGGCTGGCCACAGCGATAGCAAACATTGCTGGGAGGAGCGGCAACTGGAGGACGAGAACCTTGTCCACCACCATAGGTTGATGTAGCAGATGGTGCAGGTTGACGAGGGACATATCTAGATGGCCTTGGCTGAAACGGATCCCTGGGGACAGCGCTGTATGGAATGAACACACGGCGCTTCCTCTTCTGACCAGAGGGTGATGCACGCGAATCTCCAGCACTCTTCTTCATAGCAGTATCCATCTCCTTTTTGCCACGTTCAAGAGTGATGGCCTGATTGTAAAGTTCCTGGAAGCTCTGGAACTTAAAGGGCGGCATCTCATAACGAACAGTTGGGTCCAGGCCCTTACGGAACAGATCTTGCTTGTCCTCGTCATTAGTGACATCACGAGCAGCATAGCGAGCCAGACAAGTGAAAACACGACCATAGGCCTCAATGCCCATACTGCCCTGAGTAAGATCAAGGAACTCCTTTCTTTTTGTCGTGGTGGTATCACGGCAGATGCCATGGGATGGCTAATGTTTGGGGCCGATGGACGCTGGAGGTGCTCGGGGAGGGATCACACGGAGAGTAGCCGCGTGTGGTAAGTCACAAGCACTGCAAACAACAAGATCTTACCCAGGTTCAGGGCCCTCGTGTGGAGTTAACACCCCTACTCCTGCCTTTCTCTCTATATGTGTGTTACCGAGTAGCCACAGTACAAATCAGGCCTTCAGCCGAGTAGCCACCCTAGCTCTCAAGTTCTCTCTTAGTGTTGCCTCTAGGGTTACCTCTGGAAAGTATAGTGAGTGCGGCGAACCTCTCACAGGAGGAGGCAGGGCACCTTATATACTGGTGCCCAGCCGAATAGAATAAGACTAAAAGGTACAGCTGATAGGACAGGAGCACTGCAGAACAAAGCACGCTTCCGGCTTCTCGCTGACGCGGGCGCCGTAAGTCGTCGCGCCGTTCGGAGATGGGACCTGTCCACCCTTGTCAGTGAGATAGGGTAGGCCCCTAGCCCTCTCCTGTCCCCTCTGTCAGTGACAGGACTTGACAGGCGCCTACCGCACTGTAGCCACGCCGTAGCGCGGATAATCACGCGCTCCGTAAGTTGAACAACACGCCGGTACGGACGCAGGATACGCGGGATCCGTTGTCAGAACGGCTCCATTGACTTCTGGCCCTAGTATGAACTCACTCCCTCTACTCGGACCAACTTCTTTACTCGGATGAACATAACTTGCTTGATTTCTCCTCTGGGCCATTGGTGGGTACGGCCGGATAGAAACCTACCGGGTAGCGAGTACCGGGTAGCCATCTACCCGGTCAAACAGCACCTTTGACCTTGCCTTTAGCACTGGCCTTACCCCTACTCGGGGGTAACCGCCCGACACTTTTACCGTCCATAACTGCCTTCGGGATATAAGCCTCACGGAAAGCAGTACGGAACTCTGCCGAGGTGACCTCATGATCTCGCGCCTGCAACACCAAGAAGCCTCCCCACCTAGCACCAGCAGCACCTTCAAGCTTGTAGGTGGCGAAGTTCACACGGTCACAATCCTGGACACGGAGAGCAAGGAAGTTGCGCTCCATTGTGTGAAGCCAGTCATCGGCATCGAGAGGCTCAGTGGATTCAGCAAAGTATGGTGGCTGAGCCTTCAGGAAGTCCACAAGTGTAACACCGGCAGCACGGCGTTCACTGTTCTGGGCCACACGCTCCAGAAGGTGTTCGTTCCTCAGACGGTTGTTCTCGATGCTCTGCAGCACCTGCGCCATTGTGGGTGGCGGCGGAGGTGTTGGCTCAGGAGGAGTGTTGTTATGGCCACGAGTACAACTCGACATCCTAAGTAAAAGGAAGAAGAATCATGAATAACACATCCATGGAAAAAAGATACAATGGATCGACATGTGATAGTTTCAACGGAAATCAAGATACATGCCGAAATGTAGTAGAACAGAACGAATGAACATGAAGTGTATCGTTTCATCAACATGGAGACAACATCTTACAACATTTATTGAAAACAGTCGAAGTACAAACCATACATAGTGGAGGTACAAGCTCACAAGCTTAAGTACATACAACACTGAAAGGAAGTACGGTAGATACACATCACCGAAGTTCTGCTCCTATACATTATTTTTCTACAACTTCGGGTTTCGAGTGCATGAAAGAAAACATTACTCTAGCTGGAACCGACAACGGTCTCAGTATCCTCCGAAGTCGAAAGGAAGTGGAACCAGAGCACCATAGTAGCGACGAACAGACTCGTCCTGCGGTCCATGGAGAGACTGTGGTACACCACACACCATCCCAGGCCTCCTGATGCGTCCACGAGGGGGAACATGTGACGCCCCGAGATCGGGCACTATGCAGATTTCAGCATTCCCGCCAGAATCCACATAATAACCGATTCCAGGTTGCCACTTGTGATAACATTACAACAGTTCACGAATATTCCGCAACAACAACAGAAAAGATATATACAAGACGACTCAAACGAGTCAAGGATACAACTGATACAATACAAAGATCCAAATAACAGCGGAAGAAACAACATAGTGTCCGACTACGGACAAGATACAAATTGGACTAAGAGTCCTGAACCGATGGCGTGCAATCCCTGCCCAGGCCAAACCGGAGGGATTCCCAAGCTAACGTCGTCAGACTTCAAACCTGTTGACTGCAATGTGGAATATGCAGCCACGAAAAGAATTCGTGGGTCAGTACGGTGAAGTACTGGCAAGTGGATAACCCATACTCACAAGATACCAGCGTAACCAATCATCACAAGATACAAATACTTTGGGTACAACGGGAAGGAAGGGATTATTGCAAAGAAGCGGCAGCGGGCTGCACTAACTAACTACAGAGACGCGCTACAACATCCAGCTAAAAGAAAGGGGATAAGATAGCGTATCAGAACCAACTACAACTACTCACCAAACAATACCCATCCAATGTTACCCCCTACTAAGGAAGCAACCCAAGGAAACTCACACGGTTGATTAAGGTGACATTCATTTTATGGTGGAGGTAACCTATATTACTAATCAAGTTATCATTGTTAAGTGTAAGTTGTCTGAGTACTTGTTAGCCAGCACTTTCACCAAGTCATCCATAACCGCGGACAACACGGCTTCTCGAGAAGATTTAACCCTGCAGGGATGCACCAATTTGGCCGTACACGTAAGAATGACCCGCCAGATGGAAAGGCCCTTCCACCAAGCGAGGCACTCAACACAACCCAACTCTTCTTCGCATCAAGCCCAAAGAACCCCGTGCAATTGAGCGCACGGCTAATCAAGCCCCACGAAGAAAAGGGGACCCCCATAGCACTCTAAGAACGTGTCTCCCTAAATGCCGACTACAAAAGTTCCACCCTGGCGCCAAGGGTTCGCACCTGGATATGCATGCGGCAAATGGAAAACCCGAACTAAATGAGGCGATTTGGACGAGATGCGAATCGAATCAAAGTTGCGGGGGGGCGCCCATACTCGCTTCCCACATGCGGTTAGCGCGCTCATCATGGATCGGAGGACAAGACCCTTTTCCTAATTAAGTTCGACACTAGCAGGCCTCAAAACCACGCCGGGCCTCCTACCGGTGCCTTATCATCAAATTATGATTACCCAAAACATTAACATGTTGTTGATTAAGTTGAAAACCCAACTATCAAACTAAACAAGTGATAAGACGGACAACAAGACTTGAGCACAGACAACACTAAGCACGCAACTACGACACGAGGGCCAGCAAGGTAAACAAACAACAGTTAATAGGAAGTGGAAGGAAGGCTATATCATGGCTGCAAGGTAAACATATGATAGGATCGAGACACAAGCATCGAATCATAAGGCTAGAATAAAGGCAACAGGAAGAATCGGTAACAAGTGATGAAAGGCAGCCATAGGTAGCAAGTGAGTATACTTGCCTGGAATCCAGCAAGTAGAGGTACATCCGAAGAACTTGTCGTTGCTCACATCATCTCAACGTCCTATCCGCGAAGAAGCAACGAACTAGAACAAACACCGGATGCAACAATTACTACTACAGCAAAAGATCCAGCATGATCAAGATATGGATGCATGACAAGTTTAAGGATGCATCAAAGATAAACTAGTTGACATGGTAAACATATTTAAATGGGCCCATATGCAATTTGGATCGCATATGGAAAAGCCCATGAATTAATGTTGAATTAAATGATCTACAAGTAACCATCATGTGAAAGTTGATTAGAATGATGCATGGATGATGAAAACAATAAGAAAACAACAATAGCTTCGGTTTGAAATGTTGTTTACCAAGTTTGGAAATTTAATTTATTAAGTTATGAAATTTGGCTTCTTAAGTGAGTTACACAAACATTTATTGTTTTCACCCATTTTAATTGTTCAAAACATATAACAAAATTTATATTTGGAAAGAACACAAAATTTTAGATGGAATACATATTTCATTTGTTGAATTTGGATTTTAGATGAGCAAGTTATTAAATTGACAATTTTAAATGCATTAATTAGGAAATAGTTGTTTTCAGCAATTTAAATTGTTCAAAACAGAAAACAAAGTTGATATTTGGAAATCTTGTTCAATTTTGCATGGAAAACATATTTTACATGTTGGAATTGGATTTGAATTGCCCAAGTTATGAATTTTGCAATTTAAGAGGTTTAAATAAATCATTGAATTATTGCACCACTTTTAACTAGGAAAAACAGTAAACAAATTGCATTGAAAAGGTTGAAAACATGTAGCAAATGTTTCACTGAACATTTTGAGCTATTAAACATAATTTTTGGGTTATTATTGAATTTATTAAGCAATTTTTCATAAGCATTCTTATTCTGCCCTTTTTAGTAAACAGAAGGAAACATGTTCAAAATTAATTCAATTGTGACCAAATAAAATACCAATGTGTAGAGTTTGTTAATACAAATTTTTAGAGCCCAAGTTTGCTCAAATTGGATGAACAGAACTCAAGTTATGAAATTCCAAAGTTTCAAATTTTTATTGCATTTTCTGTATTTAATTATTTAGTGCAAAAATTATTACAGAAACATGTTGCAATTTTGTTACTAATAGAAAGATCACAAGATTATGAATCCACAGAAACTTGAATCATTGAAATTGGAGCAATATTCAAATTTTTATGGATTTTACAAGTAAGGATTCAGATCTGTTTTCTGGAATTCGAGAGATAAAAGAAAAAAGCTGAGAAAAGGGGGTGGCTTTGTGCCGGGGGGGAATCGAACCCACGACCGTGGGCTTGCGCGCACGGGGTGTTACCAACTGGGTTGTGCTCGGCTTGTGATGTATACAGAGTGCACGGTGATTTTGAGGCAGGTGCGGGCTACTCACGAAAACTGAATCAAAATTTCAGTTACTGCAATCGATCGGAACAGAGACGACAGACGGCGACCGGCTGCTCGCCGCCGGCGTGGGCGCGGGCGCAGAGGGCTGGAGGGAAAAGAGAAGGAGAGAGGGGAGAGGAGAGAGGGGAGAGGGGAGAGGAGAGAGGGAAGAGGGCGAGCTCACCACGGCCTGTCGAGGAGCAGCGACAGGGAGGAGATGGCGGTGGCGGACAGAAGGCAGCGACGGCGAGGAGCTCGACGGCGCGCGCGTTGTAGTCGCCCTCCGGCCTTGCTCCCTTCGGCAAAAGGGGAGAGGGAACCCTCCCGGTTCCGTTCCCGCAGAAAGGGGGACTCGACGGCCACCACGGCGACGGCAATTGGAGCTTCAAGTTTCGGCCATGGAGGCCATGGAGGTGGTGAGGTTCAGAGAAGAAAGGGGAAGGGGGAGGAAGAAGAGAGGGGGGACGGCGGCTAGGAGGAGGAGAGGGAGATGAATAGGGTTACGGTTTGGGAAGGAGGTAGATAAGGGGGGGAGAGGGAGCAGGTGGGAGGTGGGGGCCATGGAGGTGACAGCGACCTCCCTCCTTCCTGTCTGTCCGTACGAGGAAGAAAAGGGGGGTTGGGCTACTGGGCTGGGTGTTGGGCCTGGCTGCCTCCCCCTTAGCTCAAATTTATTATTTGTGTTTCCTTTATTTATTTATTTGTAAAAGAATGGAAGAGGGAAAAGGTAAATTGGAGGGTTTAAAGTTATCAGAAAAAATGTGGGAACAATTTACTTGTGAGTCGAAATGCAAAGCACAAGTGCACCACTGATGTTTTTGAAAACTTCAATTTATTTGAACAAAGTTGGCATTTGAATTTGAAATTCAAAATTAGGGTTTTAAGGAAAAGGGGTTTAACTTAACCAAGCAATTATTATTTTCCCACTCTAATTTCTCTGTTGGAAGCAATTGATTTGAAAGCAAAGAGGCATTGTTTGAATTTTTTTGATTGGTTTGAATTTTCAAGTTTGTGTGGAAAAACAAATGTAATGCATATGGGACATGATGCAAGTGCAATGCAAAGGAAATCAGGCAATTCTACTTGGGGAAAATTCCCCGGGAGTTACAGACGACACCACTAACAAGGGATTACGCCCTCGCAATCCACCCCCTAACCCGGGAGGGTAAAGAAGTTCGACTATCAATTCTTCATGCTTCCAGTTGATCTCCTCGACACCACTAACAAGGGCTTCTCGACACCACTAACAAGAGATTCTTGCTCGGAGTGATGACGATGTTCTTCCACCAGGAATCTTCCGATGATCGAACCTATTAGGTTAAAGGCTCAGAAAACGTCCACCCACGTAGAATCCTATAACTTTGAAATATAGGCAAGGGGGGAGACTCCAAAACAAATGATATGGGAGGGGAAATAGAACAGAGATAAGGAGAAAACAAGAATCCTATTGAGATGTTTCCAAAATAGTTTAGCAGAAATAGTTTTTGACACTCTAGAAACAACGACCGTTAGCGAGGTTATCCTACAGGCTTTGCGGACCCGTTGCTTCGATAACCATTCGTATCGAAACAATCTCGAGAATCGGAACCAGGCTCTGATACCATTTCTGACGCCCCGAGATCGAGCACTATGCAGATTTCAGCATTCCCGCCAGAATCCACATAATAACCGATTCCAGGTTGCTACTTGTGATAACATTACAACAGTTCACGAATATTCCGCAACAACAACAGAAAAGATATATACAAGACGACTCAAACGAGTCAAGGATACAACTGATACAATACAAAGATCCAAATAACAGCGGAAGAAACAACATAGTGTCCGACTACGGACAAGATACAAATTGGACTAAGAGTCCTGAACCGATGGCGTCCAATCCCTGCCCAGGCCAAACCGGAGGGATTCCCAAGCTAACGTCGTCAGACTTCAAACCTGTTGACTGCAATGTGGAATATGCACCCACGAAAAGGATTCGTGGGTCAGTACGGTTAAGTACTGGCAAGTGGATAACCCATACTCACAAGATACCAGCGTAACCAATCATCACAAGATACAAATACTTTGGGTACAACGGGAAGGAAGGGATTATTGCAAAGAAGCGGCAGCGGGCTGCACTAACTAACTACAGAGACGCGCTACAACATCCGGCTAAAAGAAAGGGGATAAGATAGCGTATCAGAACCAACTACAACTACTCACCAAACAATACCCATCCAATGTTACCCCCTACTAAGGAAGCAACCCAAGGAAACTCACACGGTTGATTAAGGTGACATTCATTTTATGGTGGAGGTAACCTATATTACTAATCAAGTTATCATTGTTAAGTGTAAGTTATCTGAGTACTTGTTAGCCAGCACTTTCACCAAGTCATCCATAACCGCGGACAACACGGCTTCTCGAGAAGATTTAACCCTGCAGGGATGCACCAATTTGGCCGTACACGTAAGAATGACCCGCCAGATGGAAAGGCCCTTCCACCAAGCAAGGCACTCAACACAACCCAACTCTTCTTCGCATCAAGCCCAAAGAACCCCGTGCAATTGAGCGCACGGCTAATCAAGCCCCACGAAGAAAAGGGGACCCCCATAGCACTCTAAGAACGTGTCTCCCTAAATGCCGACTACAAAAGTTCCACCCTGGCGCCAAGGGTTCGCACCTGCATATGCATGCGGCAAATGGAAAACCCGAACTAAATGAGGCGATTTGGACGAGATGCGAATCGAATCAAAGTTGCGGGGGGCGCCCATACTCGCTTCCCACATGCGGTTAGCACGCTCATCATGGATCGGAGGACAAGACCCTTTTCCTAATTAAGTTCGACACTAGCAGGCCTCAAAACCACGCCGGGCCTCCTGCCGGTGCCTTATCATCAAATTATGATTACCCAAAACATTAACATGTTGTTGATTAAGTTGAAAACCCAACTATCAAACTAAACAGGTGATAAGACGGACAACAAGACTTGAGCACAGACAACACTAAGCATGCAACTACGACACGAGGGCCAGCAAGGTAAACAAACAACAGTTAATAGGAAGTGGAAGGAAGGCTATATCATGGCTGCAAGGTAAACATATGATAGGATCGAGACACAAGCATCGAATCATAAGGCTAGAATAAAGGCAACAGGAAGAATCGGTAACAAGTGATGAAAGGCAGCCATAGGTAGCAAGTGAGTATACTTTCCTGGAATCCAGCAAGTAGAGGTACATCCGAAGAACTTGTCGTTGCTCACATCATCTCAACGTCCTATCCGCGAAGAAGCAACGAACTAGAACAAACACCGGATGCAACAATTACTACTACAGCAAAAGATCCAGCATGATCAAGATATGGATGCATGACAAGTTTAAGGATGCATCAAAGATAAACTAGTTGACATGGTAAACATATTTAAATGGGCCCATATGCAATTTGGATTGCATATGGAAAAGCCCGTGAATTAATGTTGAATTAAATGATCTACAAGTAACCATCATGTGAAAGTTGATTAGAATGATGCATGGATGATGAAAACAATAAGAAAACAACAATAGCTTCCGTTTGAAATGTTGTTTACCAAGTTTGGAAATTTTATTTATTAAGTTATGAAATTTGGCTTCTTAAGTGAGTTACACAAACATTTATTGTTTTCACCCATTTTAATTGTTCAAAACATATAACAAAATTTATATTTGTAAAGAACACAAAATTTTAGATGGAATACATATTTCATTTGTTGAATTTGGATTTTAGATGAGCAAGTTATTAAATTGACAATTTTAAATGCATTAATTAGGAAATAGTTGTTTTCAGCAATTTAAATTGTTCAAAACAGAAAACAAAGTAGATATTTGGAAAGCTTGTTCAATTTTGCATGGAAAACATATTTTACATGTTGGAATTGGATTTGAATTGCCCAAGTTATGAATTTTGCAATTTAAGAGGTTTAAATAAAGCATTGAATTATTGCACCACTTTTAACTAGGAAAAACAGTAAACAAATTGCATTGAAAAGGTTGAAAACATGTAGCAAATGTTTCACTGAACATTTTGAGCTATTAAACATAATTTTTGGGTTATTATTGAATTTATTAAGCAATTTTTCATAAGCATTCTTATTCTGCCATTTTTAGTAAACAGAAGGAAACATGTTCGAAATTAATTCAATTGTGACCAAATAAAATACCAATGTGTAGAGTTTGTTAAGACAAATTTTTAGAGCCCAAGTTTGCTCAAATTGGATGAACAGAACTCAAGTTATGAAATTCCAAAGTTTCAAATTTTTATTGCATTTTCTGTATTTAATTATTTAGTGTAAAATTTATCACAGAAACATGTTGCAATTTTGTTACTAATAGAAAGAGCACAAGATTATGAATCCACAGAAACTTGAATCATTGAAATTGGAGCAATATTCAATTTTTTATGGATTTTACAAGTAAGGATTCAGATCTGTTTTCTGGAATTCGAGAGATAAAAGAAAAAAGCTGAGAAAAGGGGGTGGCTTTGCGCCGGGGGGGAATCGAACCCACGACCGCGGGCTTGCGCGCACGGGGTGTTACCAACTGGGTTGTGCTCGGCTTGTGATGTATACAGAGTGCGTGGGGATTTTGAGGCAGGTGCGGGCTACTGATGAAAACTGAATCAAAATTTCAATTACTGCAATCGATCGGAACAGAGACGACAGACGGCGACCGGCTGCTCGCTGCCGGCGTGGGCGCGGGCGCAGAGGGCTGGAGGGAAAAGATAAGGGGGGAGGGGAGAGGGGAGAGGGGAGAGGAGAGAGGGGAGAGGGCGAGCTCACCACGGCCTGTCGAGGAGCAGCGACAGGGAGGAGATGACGGTGGCGGACAGAAGGCAGCGACGGCGAGGAGCTCGACGGCTCGCGCGTTGTATTCGCCCTCCGGCCTTGCTCCCTTCGGCAAAAGGGGAGAGGGAACCCTCCCGGTTCCGTTCCCGCAGAAAGGGGGACTCGACGGCCACCACGGCGACGGCAATTGGAGCTTCAAGTTTCGGCCATGGAGGCCATGGAGGTGGTGAGGTTCAGAGAAGAAAGGGGCAGGGGGAGGAAGAAGAGAGGGGGGGGCGGCTAGGAGGAGGAGAGGGAGATGAATAGGGTTAGGGTTTGGGAAGGAGGTAGATAAGGGGGGGAGAGGGAGCAGGTGGGAGGTGGGGGCCATGGAGGTGACAGCGACCTCCCTCCTTCCTGTCTGTTCGTACGAGGAAGAAAAGGGGGGGTTGGGCTGCTGGGCTGGGTGTTGGGCCTGGCTGCCTCCCCCTTAGCTCAAATTTATTATTTGTGTTTCCTTTTTTTTGTAAAAGAATGGAAGAGGGAAAAGGTAAATTGGAGGGTTTAAAGTTATCAGAAAAAATGTGGGAACAATTTACTTGTGAGTCGAAATGCAAAGCACAAGTGCACCACTGATGTTTTTGAAAACTTCAATTTATTTGAACAAAGTTGGCATTTGAATTTTAAATTCAAAATTAGGGTTTTAAGGAAAAGGGGTTTAACTTAACCAAGCAATTATTATTTTCCCACTCTAATTTCTCTGTTGGAAGCAATTGATTTGAAAGCAAAGAGGCATTATTTGAATTTTTTTGATTGGTTTGAATTTTCAAGTTTGTGTGGAAAAACAAATGTAATGCATATGGTACATGATGCAAGTGCAATGCAAAGGAATCAGGCAATTCTACTTGGGGAAAATTACCCGGGCGTTACAGAACATCACCTCCAACATCTGGAGACGCAACCAAGGAAGGCACAAGTACAGCTGGAAGCTCTATCTCAGAGGTCTGAACAAGACCACTCTCAACGAATGGCGTCACTCTGTCTGTCACAGTCCTGAGACTGGCTGCAAGGGTGTTTACTAGTGCACTAAGCTCACGCTCGCGACGAGCATAAGCAACAAGAAGATCAGCAGTGCACCTAAGTCTAAGATCTTCCTCCTGGGAGGAATCGGCAAAGGTATGAGTGTGACACCCCTCAAGAGTAGGCTCGGAACCAGGACAATATCGGAAAGAGCTATGCTCGTGGTCTGGGTAGTAGTAACGAAACACGTTAAGACAGTGCCGGGCAGCATCCTGCACAGCCATCTCAATAGTGAAACCAAGACCCTCAACATAGTGCGTAGCAGGAATGATGGTACCATCTGGCTATGGGAGACGGAAACCACATAGGTACTGGGACTGGTTGAAGTCACGGTACTGCTCATACACGGTGTACACAGGGTACCAAGGGGCTCCTAGGTTTGCACAGGCTGAGGCTAAAAGATGGGGAAAACCTGGAACTCCAAGGCAAAGAGTGTGTCGAACAACCTGATCAGAGGTCATCTGAAACAAAGAAATTTTGCAATATGTCAAAAGACATGAAGGAATGACTTGAATTTAGAACCATAACAACCTGATACAAAGTACTCGGAAGAAAAACACCCAACGGTTTTACTCCTAACTTTTGAGAAAACAACAAGGAAACCAACACACAATAAGACAAATGAGGTGCGGTGACACAGAGTCAGAGCGATACCATGTAAGGAGTAAAAAGAATATTAAGAGGCTTTTCATAACTCCTTTTGTCTTTTTAAAATAGTTTTCACAAGTTCTAGACTCAAAATCGACCAACGGCAAGGGTTTCCTACAGGCAGTCCTGCTCTGATACAAAGACTTGTCAGACCCCGGACCCGGAGATATACAAACTGTCATGTGCTCCTAGCAATGGACTCACAAGGGCTTCAGGGTTACCAGCTCCGGCCGCAACAAACAACGGCAGGCAGACCGGATTCATCGGCACGTAGTCTGGATCCCCGGTCTACTACTCCTTGTGTCCTTGCTAGTCATAACCACATATGTATACCCAAGCGTCCGTGAGTCGGACGAAACTGAAGGAACGGGACCAAAGTTATACAGAGTTGCTATGTGTCCAGAAAGTGCAAGAACAATCGAGGGTTACTAGGGTTACCTCGCCCCAGGCCGAATCACATCGGCAGGCGGGCTCGGACATGGATCATCGGCTCCACAACCCCTCGACTGCGACAACTATGCAGGCATAGCCAAAACTGTATAACAACGGGCTCGAAACCAACAACCGATCGAAGCAGCACTCTAGACATGAAAGTTGTATTAAACAAGGCATACTAGAGTAGGTTACACGCAGAGGTTACACGACCAACATAAGTCAGGAAACCCAACATTACAACAAGCAGCGAAAGAAAATATGGTGCTATACAACAAGACAGCAAAAGGACTAAGAGTCCGAAATATAAGCAACGTAGCCAAACCCATACTACAGATACCAGGCTGCCACCTAGGAACCCCTAACTACTCATCCACGTTGAGGTAGAACCCTTCTTCAGCTGCATCGCCGAAGTCTGAAACAAAACAACAACGAGGCAAGGTTGAGTACAAAAGGTACTCAGCAAGACTTGGCTTTTAAGTTCTTTTCCATAAAGCCATCTTTGTTTTTCGAAGTTGAGGAAGAGGAAGAATGTGTAATAGAGCATTTCTAAAATAGAGGAGAAATCTACTCAACTACTGAGATCATCATGTTCTTTAGTCCACCAAGTACTTTCTCATCCCCGGTCTACCTTATGCTACAAGAATCACCCCTCTCTACGTAGTCGAGGAGGCATCCTTCATTCATTGCCAACAAGTTTTAGTCATTCCGTTAGAGTTATCTATGACCCCGTGACTTTCCCCAAGTCGTCCATAACCGTGGACACGGCTTTCTAAAAGATTTATCCCTGTAGGGTGGTACACTTTACCCACACGTATCGACCGACTCTTAGTGCCACGCGGTAACGCTCCTCTCTAAGAGCACGACATAGTGTGGTCGACCACGGCCTTTACCTTGCTCAACCCTATCCATGAGTCAACCCAAACAGGGCCACCCCGTCAACAGGGAGTTGGCCACCTCCTGACGGCACCTATTCTGTGAGTCGGAACAAGATCCGTGTACGTCCATCACTGGTCCCGGTCATGCCCTAGTTTTCTCCAAAACCTTTTATGACACACCCGCAAATGGAAAACTCAAACTATGTGACCCATGGAAGTGATCAAACAAGTTAGTCAGCCGAGCGGGGTTCATTGGCCCGCGTGTGGTTGCACGCTCAGTCTTGGCTTCCGCGGCGAGACCTTAAATCCTAGGGTTGGCGAGTACGGAATGAATAACCACTACCCAAGTGGCCTCCCGTGCTAGCCTTAGTCAGTTTCACATGCTCAGCACTCACAAATATAATAACATACAAGGTTATCGAAGTGATCAAAATCATCAACCGGATGAAGTAGATCAGAACACTAAGCATGGCTAAGCATAACACACAAGGCTCTTCGATACTCAAACAACCCTAGTCAAACTAGAAGGGTAAACATGTATGAAGTTGACATTTATGGGGGTCATGTAGTGGATAGGTTAACTCTAATAGACTCAAAACTAAGTTGAACCGCATGCATGAGTAAGAGGTTGAAAAGACTCAAAACATGGGATAGCCATGAGGTTGTGCTTGCCTTGATCGTCGAAGGTGTAGCTGGGGTTGTCGTAGAAGGCCGGATCAACCACCGGATCTCGGTCTACCGATAACGAGCAACACCGGAAAGAAGTCAAACAATCAATACTTGATGACCGTGCAATGCACAATATGTATGCATGAGAAAAACAATGCAATTGGTTAGAAGCTTAGAAGATCGAGCAAGAATTTAGGGTTCTACGCCGTGAACGACGAACACCGGACGGGGAGAAAACCCTATTCTAGAGGTGTGACCAAATTTAGTTGCTCAAAAGACTATGGGAACCTCATATATAGGTTTCATTTGTTTCACTGATCATTTTGGTATATTACACTTAATTTTCTAATTTTACTGAATTAAAACTTTATTTTCAATATTTAAATGAATTAAATTCAAATCCCAAATATGGCCTCGTTTTGAACTTTGCCAAACATTTATGAAAATGGTATAAACATATAGCTCACATTTTTCTGAACATTTTGCATATTTTTCCATGATTTTTGGAGTTATAAAATGAAAGTTATTTAATTTACAAATTTTACTTAAATTCTTTTTTCTATTTATATGTGGGGCCCACTGTTCAAATTAAACAGAACGGAAAAACCACCTGGCGCGCCACGTGGGCAGGTGACGTCAGGGTGACGTCATCGTGACCTCACGCGGTGGCCGACCGGGGGCGGAAGTGGTCGCCGGCGACGTTTCCAGCGGCCCACGGATGCGCCGTTTGGCTCCTCGGAAGCGCCTCGACGAGGGGAGCCTAAACAGGGCGGCGCCGCTTGCTGGGAGCGCTTGACGGCGAGACACCGTGAAGGGGTCGGCGGCGGACGGCTCGGGCTCCGGCGAGTTCGTCGATTCCGAATGGGAGGAGGGAAACAAAGGGGATGGGGAGGAGCAGGAGCTCACCAGGAACACGTAGAGGAGGTCAGAGGGACCGGATGAGAGCGAGAACGGCGGCGCGGTGGAGAAATTCCGGCGACCGGCCGCAGGGAAGAAGGCGTCGATTCCGCGCGACTAGGCCATCACGGAGGCTCTGCGTGCTCGAGGATGGAGAGGAAGACGGTGCGGTTCCAACGGGATGCTCAGGAAGGTCGGGGAGGCAGTGGATCGACGGTGGCGACGGATCGACGGCGAGCTAGGGTTCGGTGCAGGGAGAGAGGAGCAGAGGGAGAGAGAGGGAGCTTGGGAGGGGTTCTGCGAGCTAGCACGATGCAGACGTCTCCTTGTGGGCTTCCAGGCCTCCACGTCGACTAGGGAGCAAGCAGGAGGTGGAGGGCGGCGGCGGGTTGCCCTCCTGGCCGGCGACAGGGAAGAACACGATAAAAGCCCGCTTCCTGAAAAAACCCCTGGAAAAAGTAAAGGGTTTGCAAAGAGGTCCTTAGGACTTTAAATCAGGACCAAAAACAGATTTTGAGGGCCTCTTTGTGAAGCCAAAATTGCACACAAATACTTGTTGGAAAGCTCTTCAAATTTGCCACATTTCTATCACATAGTTTGTTCACTTTGAAAAACTTTGTAAAACAAATTTGTGTGAAGCCAGATTAAGTGATTTTCGGTTAATTCACTGATTAAATTTTAAAAGCAAAATTATGGTCCATTTTTCATGCATGCATGCCATGTACTCAACACCTCTCTTTATTACACAAAAGTAGGGATGTTACATGTTCCATCCATGCATGAGCGGGAGAAGGAATGTTGACGACGAAGATGTCGTTGAAGTTGAGCCGTTTGTCGAAGTTCATGTGACGGTAGGCTCATAGTGGGGGTGGTCCAAAGGTGATGACAATCATGAAATGTTCCTCCTTGGATGGGTGAGGGAGATCTTGCGAGGCGGTGTAGTCGTTGAAGTTGAGCCTCTTATCGAAGGTCAGCCCAAGGTACGCTTGTGGATGGTGTAGTCCAAAGGCGATGACGATCTTGACATGGTTCTCATTGGATGGTCGATGAAGATCTTGGAAAGTGATGTAGTTGTCATCGAAGAGCTCAAGAGGTGGTTGATCCATTGCTTGTGGGAACGGTAGAGTGTAGATGAACTTGACATTGGTTGCGTTGTCGTTGATTCTCTTGTCGAAGTCCATGTACATCTTGGAAGTTGGCATGTAGTCGTGGTGGTCATTGCTGTTGGCGCGCTTGTCGAACTCCAAGTGCATCTTGACAAAGGGGATGTAGACGTGGTAGTCATTGTCGTTGATGCGCTTGTCGAACTCCAAGTAAATCTTGACGTAGGGGATGTAGACGGAGAAGTTGTTGTCATGGAGGTGCTTGTTGAACTCCATGCACATGTCGACATGTGGTATGTAGGCATGGAAGGCATTGTCGGTGACGTGCTTGTCGTACTCCATGCACCTCTTGATATGTTGGATGTAGGCGTAGAAGGCGTTGTTGTCGAAGTGCTTGTGACGCGCCGTGTAGATCTTGACTTGAGGAGTCTGGATGGAGAATGCCTTGTCGTGGATGCGCTTGTAAAACTCCATGTGGATCATGACGAGCGGAATGTACTCCTTGCAAATCTTCAAGTCGGTGTCGATGTACATGCTTTGTGGAGAGCCGTGTATGTGGAAAAGTCCATGAGTTCGAGGATGCTTGATAGGGTCACCAAATCTCTGCAAAATAGACAACAAAGATGGAGATAAAGTTGGTAAGCCGTTAGTGTCAATAAGCACAAATGGGGTTTTTCTCTCAACTCTCATCTCACTTCTGGTGGCTATGATGGCGATGCCTCTAGGAACACTCATGGTTTTTTCACTCATGATGGGCTTGTGGCTCTCACTCACGTGATGGTGGATCTCTCTCTCACCACTCATCTCACTAGAAGCTTGAGAGGGGACACTAGAAGGCTCCAAAGTCTTCGCACTTGAGGTGTGCGCACTTGTTGAAGTCGGTGCATTGCTTGGAGGAGGAGATAGTGTCATGGCATGTGGCGAGGAGAACTCAATCATCCCATCTCTTTGGTTGAGCTCCAATTGTGGAAAGGGTGGCTTTCTTGGAGGAGGAGGTAGGGTCATGGATTGTGTCGAATGAAGCTCCATCAAGTGGTAATGTAAGCCATGCCTTGTAGCATCCTCGAGTGGTTGATGATGATGATGATGATGACATCCTTGGCTAGAATGGTGGCTTGAGCGTGGTCTTGTGGAGGTTGGAATGAGTTGCTTTGAAGTCAATGGGAGTGTCTCGCCCAATTCATCGCTACCTCCATCAATGATAGATGTGCCATTGACGCCGGCTCTAGAGAGGTTGCATCTTTGGTCATTATCTTGAGGATAGGTTTGAAGAAATCATGTCATCACTCGCGATGAATTCTTGGCCTCACTTCAATATACGCTTTCGTCACCATTGGTCGGCATGTCCAAGGAATTGAGATCTAGTTGGTGCAAGGCATAGTATTGTCCTTTACTCATGTAGGCATGGTCACCATTTTGGTTGGCAACCATGATCATCTCGTTGGTAGCATTAGAGCTCGCTTGTGGATGGTCAGAGTTGTCACTTGTGTCATTGGAGTCGAAGAAGAAGAAAACCTTGGAGAAGTTGGCAAGGGATGAGCCTTTTTCACAATGTCACATGCATCAACGTCTTCATCATACAGTGGTGTAGTGGTCTCCTCATGCATATGGTGATGTTGATCTTGTGTCATGGGAGGAATAGCTTCACATTATTGATTTTGGTGGTGCGCTTGTGGCGATGAGGGAAGCTCATGATCTTGATCATGAAGGTCATATTTCTTCCTCATGGAATGTCGCACAAGGTGGATGACTAATGGTGTCGGTGGTGAAGTGAATCTCGCCTCATGTGTTGAAGAAGGAAGAGGATCATGGCATATATGGCGTTGTAGGCCTTGCTCATGTGCTTCATCATGAAGTCCATAGTCCTTCCTCAAAGTAGGGCGCTCATGGACGTTGTGGTTGGGTGTTGGTGGAGAAGTATCCTCGCCTCTTGCCTCGATGAATTAGTGGTATCATAGTGTCCATGGCGAGGATGTTCTTGATCCTTGTCGAAGGTGCGGTGCAATGAGAAAGCACATTCTTGGTGAAGATGGGGTGGAGTCTCCCATTCCTCATGGTGGTGATGACACTCGTGGTCCTTGGTCCTTGTAAAATTGAGGCAAAGGGCGCTCAAGTTGCTGTCTTCATGGCCTTGATGATGCGGTGGAATTCCTTGGCCTAGATGATGTGGTGCTTCAACCACTATGGGAGGATAAGAATCATGGATAGCATCTCCATTTTCTTGTTGTTGACGAGGTCGCTCATGTGGGTCCTCATCAAAAATAGGAAGTGAGAGGTCATGAGTAGCATCCGCGCTTAGTTGGGGTCGAAGTGGACGATCATTGAGGTCTTAATCAAAGAGAGGAAGTGAAGGAGCATGTTGAGCAATCCCACTTGGTTGTTGTCGATAGTGGTGCTCATTAGGTTCCTCATCAAAGATGGGAAGTGAAGTAGCATGTAGAGCAATCCCACTTGGTTGTTTTCGATGGTGGCGCTCAATGGGGTCTTCGTCAAAGATGGGGAAAGACAAGCCATACGTATCATTCTCACTCGCTTGATGTTGAGAAGTTCTCTCATTTGGGTCTTCATCAAAGATAGGCGGTGGAAGCTCATGTGGGTCATCCTCATTGGTTTGGCGATGGCGGTCATGATGGAGAGGATGGCACCGGTGGTTATTGTGGTGAAGTTGTTGTTGGAGGCATGCTTCGCGGAAACCACTAGAAGCAATGTCATGGGCACCTTATTGATAATGGCCTTGGTCTTGGTGGTCATTGTGGTGGTGACACACATTTTGCCTTGGAAGCCTTGAATGTGGGCTAGCACCATCCACGAAGTCACACAGACCATAGTCATGAGTCAAGCTTAGAGAAGGTGTGTGATGAGGAATATCCGGTCGTAGAGGGTGAAATTGAAGAGGGTCACCACGGCCTTGGCGATGTCGAGGTCGAGGTAGTGGTGATGGCGAGCAATGCTCGAACCAATGTCGTCGCGGAACTTGTGGTGGAGAATGCATTGAGGTGGTATCAGAGCCAGGTTTACCACTCTCTTGCATGGGCCGGTGATGATCATGGCGACGATCTTGGTGATGCGCTTGGTGATGATCATGTGGATACTTGCCATTGCGTCGTGGCTTGGAGGTCGATTATGATCCATGGCGGTTGGTGAGGATGGCCATGTTGCCTTCAATACTCGCCATGGGATCATTGAATCGAGCATGATGAGCTTGTAGTTTATGGTCCAAACGCTCCAATCCATCACGAGCAAGATGGAAAAGCCGAAAGTGTTCATGGCGGTTGACGAAGTTGTGGAAGCTGTTGTTGTTGAAGAATGAGGTTCCTTGATCTTCCGAGCTCGGCCTTGTGAGTACTCCTTCCCTAGCCATCTCAACAAGCACACAAGGGTGATATGATGAAATGGATGTCACACTTACCCCAACGTTACCTTTTTTGGTCGTATTGAGGCTAGTGGACGAGCCTAGGTGTAGGGCGGTATGTCAAAAGTGAGTCCAAAACTATCGAAAGAAAACCGCAAACGACAACACACACGCTATATGTGGAAGGCAAATGGGTTAGAAATGTGGAGAAGAAAACGTCAAATCCAAAGAAAAGTATGTTGTAAAACGTGGAGAAGAACCAAAGAAAAGTTAGCACGCAAACCAATCCAAGTGGAAGAAAATGGTATGGTGGAAAGAAAGATGGAACACACACACACAAGGGATAAATGGGGTTAGTGCGGACAATGGACGAGCAGAGACAAAATGTACCTATCGAAGAGTAAGCTGAATGCCACACCAACACAAGGAGGACGCTAGCTCAAACCGCAATGTACAAGAGGCAACAATATTCGCAATGTGGCAACCGGTCACTTTCTCCTCTTTTGCGACGCTAAGCTACTCGTTCCTACAAATGAAAGCAATTGGCATCCATCTTTGCTTCTTTTGGATATTTTTGCTTCTTGCTTTGATTTTTCGCTTTTTGATGATGATGATGCGGATATGATTCCCAAATGCCAATGCCTACTCGAAACTATTCTCTGACAAGCGCAAAAACTCGCACTCTCGAGTCCACAAATGCGATGCCAAGCGATGTAAAAGAGCTAGTCCAAATGGGAAAGGTACACAAAGGATGGGGTTAATTCAAGCCGAAGCAAGTTATACCTATGCGGTGGATGATCTCGGACTTGCGGCCGTGGATGTCGATGTCGTGTGGATCCATTGATGTAGTTGCATGGGCGATGTCGATGGAGACGCGTAGGAACTTGCCTCACTCAAATCGGAGTAACGACGACAAAGAAAAACAAGATACAAAATCTGTCCAAGAATCGAAGAACAGAGATTTTCTATGATTTTTGCTCAATTTCGAAATTCCTATCAAATCAAGAAATTTTTTGGACAAATTCGAGAAAAATGACTGAATAAAAAGGTGGGGAATCATCTTTGGCAACAAATCTATGGATCAAAACCACGAAAAACTCAACAAATCGACAGATCGGTCGAAATCCCTTTTGGCTATTTTTGGTCAAATTTTCGAATTTATGGTGGATAGAAGAAAAATCGGTGGGAGGGGAGGGGGTGGATTGTCGGATTCGTGTCAATCTAGCTCTGGATACCAGATGATGAAGTGTTGACCTCTAAGTTGGCCCGATCTTCACGAATCGATGAAGAACGACAAGAACGAGTGAAGAACAAGAAGAACACGAGAGGGGGGAATCGAGGGGGAATCGTGGGAAAACGCGGGGAAACACAAAGGGGGATAAATAGCAAGAACCGAAAGATCCCAAACCTCCCGTCAACTAAACCCCAAGGGCCGCCTACGGAATGATCAATCCAACTGAACTCACCTTGATTGAAACCGATTTACACCCGTGGCCGGTCCACCACTCCAATAGAACCTCAAGGATTTATGAGAGGGAGATTAGCAACTCCTAACAGAATTCACGATGGGAAAGGATAGGTAGCTATGGTGAATCTTGATACAGTCCTGGATGAACATCATAGGAGTAGCCTCGTAAGAGGAGTCACCTCACAAGAGGGATACAAGCAAAGCCCGAAATTCTCAAATAATCCCTAAACCTAGATCTAGCCACCGGAGTCCCTTATATAGCCTAGGGGGTAGGTGGGGTGAAAACGGGCAAAATCCACTTGTTTTCGTGTGGCAGCAGGGGGTCGGCCTGGGAGGCCGGCCTGGCCGGCCTGTGAGGCCGGGGTGGGGCTGGGGGCCGGCGCCTTCGGGTGGGTGGCCGGCCTGAGGTGAGGGAGAGGCCAGCCTGAGGCCGGAGTGGGGAAGAGGGAGGTCGGCTCCCTGTCGCACCCTGATTTCTAGGGGATACTCACCGTACGAACTGGATAGCAGATGCTTGGATTATGGGGCATAACTGCTCCCACGTCCCAGCTTCCTGGTAGGCCTGCGCTTATGCGCGACAACACAAGCCCTGCTATTCCATCGTCGATGTAAACTATCCACTAGAGATCAAAGGCACTTCCGTCGACGTACTTCAAACCATACACACATGGTACGTCAACGGCGTTTAACAAGTGATATCACAACAGATCTCTACGACACGAAAGATTGAAATAAGTTGCAAAAGGCCCTCATTAGAGCAGAGATAGCAAATACAGTCATTCAGAGGGCACATGCCCCAACAATACATCATTACAATACAGCGGAAGCATTCAACATGTCTGAGTACAGACAAGAACCAAATAGGCCTAAGAGGCCGGAAACGAAAAGACGGAGCCCATCCACGAAGTCTCGGATCCTGCCCGGGTCCGCTATCTACTCGTCAGCAGTCTCGTCGTCATACTCCACGTAGTAGCCACCATGTAGATCCTCGGGAACGTCGTCTGCGTAAACCACAGCCCCAAAGGGGTCAGTACATAAACGTACTGGCAAGCAAGACTCACAGTTCACCAAAGTGTAACCCGTCAACACCAAGCACAGATGCCTTGGGTGCAACGGAAGAGAGGGGATATAAAAGATGCTGCAACTGGCTGCGCTAACCAACTACAGAGATTCTACCACTTCCGGCTAACAGAAAGGAGATAAGATCGAGGATTGTAACCAATTGAAAGATAACTTCAAACAAACCCATCCTGGATCTCGCCCCTTATCCAAAGAAGCAATCCGAGGATAACTCACACAGTTGTAATAATGATGGTTCAAATTATTGTGACAATAAGCCTATTACTAGTCAAGTTATTAATCATGGGGTGTAACATGTTTGATCATTATGTTTAAGTTGTCCTGAGTACTTGTTATCCAGTACTTTCACCAAGTAATCCATAACCGCGGAAAACACGGCTTCTCGAGAAGATTATCCCTGCAGGGTTGCACCAATTTGGCCGTACACTCAAGAATAACCCGCCAGATGGAAATGCACTTCCACCAAGCAGGGTACTCTACACAACCAACCATTCTTCGCATCAAGCCCAAAGAACCTTGGGCGCACGGCTAATCAAGCCCCGAAGAAAAGGGACCCTCATAGCACTCTAAGACCGTGTCCCCCTATATGCCGACTACAAAAGTTCCACCCTGGCCTGGGCTCGCAAAAACATGCATGCGGCAAATGGAAAACACGAACTAAATGAGGCGATTTGGACGAGATGCGAATCAGGTCAAGTTGAGGGGGGCGCCCATACTCGCTTCCCAAATGCGGGTAGTGCGCTCATCATGGATCAGTAGACAAGACCCTTTTCCTATTAGGGTCGACACTAGCAGGCTCCAAAACCTCTCATGGGCCTCCTGCCGGTGCCTTATCATCAAATTTATTATTAATAGTAACATTAGCATGATTGATTGATTAACATCGAGCCCCCAGAACATAATAACAATATAGTAACTGAAAGTAACGGGTAACAGACTCGAGCAAAACAACCTAAGCATGCTAGTAAGACACTGGCTCAAACAAAAGGTTATGGGTATGGAGGTGAGGCAGTATCAGGGTTAAAGGATTCATGTGATAGGTTCGTAACAGAAACAACTACTGCTAAGGCTAGCAGAAAAGAACAACGGAAAGTATCGGTAACCAATGTTGAAAGGAACACAGTGGTTCATGTGAGTGATAACTTGCCTGCAAAACCCAGTAGCCTGGTACTGAGCTAAATCCTTAGAAGGGGTGTCGTAAGTATCGTCGGTCTCAACGTCGTCGTGTATCCGGGAAGAAGCAAAAACAATGTAGAAAGATAAACAATCAATAGCATGGCATAGTGCACAAACATGGGATGATGCATGACCATTTAATTGATGCATAGCAACAAACTAGTTGACAGAAACAACTACTGCTAAGGCTAGCAGAAAAGAACAACGGAAAGTATCGGTAACCAATGTTGAAAGGAACACAGTGGTTCATGTGAGTGATAACTTGCCTGCAAAACCCAGTAGCCTGGTACTGAGCTAAATCCTTAGAAGGGGTGTCGTAAGTATCGTCGGTCTCAACGTCGTCGTGTATCCGGGAAGAAGCAAAAACAATGTAGAAAGATAAACAATCAATAGCATGGCATAGTGCACAAACATGGGATGATGCATGACCATTTAATTGATGCATAGCAACAAACTAGTTGACAAGATAACAACATGATTAAATGGACCCATATGCAATTGGATTGCATATGAAAAGCCCATGAATTATGGTTGAATTAATTGTTTTACAACTAATCAAATTGTGTAAGTGAATTAGCATGATGCATGGATGAGGAAAACAGCAAAATAACAACAATAGAACCAAATTGAAATAAGGTTTAACAAGTTTGGAAATTCAGTTATTAAGTTATGGAATTTTGGTTACTTAAAGGTGTCACACAAGCATTTGTTGTTTTCACCACTTTTAATTGTTCAAAATAGATCACAAAGTTTATATTTGAAAATAAAACAAGGTTTTAGTTGGATTACATGTTTCAAATATTGAAATTGGAATTAGGATGATTTTATTATGAATTAAACAATATTAAACAAGTTTTAATTGAATTTAAAGCAAGTTTGAATATTAATTGAATTTTATTTAATCAAAACATAATTTCAAATTCACATTTGCAAAGTTCACACTTTGGTGGTTTGAAAACATATTTTGCATGTCCAAAAATATTTTATATCAAGCAAGTTATGATTTTATCAAATTTAATTGAATTAAACAAGATTTAAATTGTTTAGGCAATTTAAATTATTCAAACCAGGAAACAAATTTTATATTTGAATAGGATATTCAAAATGGTATGGAAAACATATTTTATTTGCATTATTTGGAATTAGTATGAATTATTTATGAATTATTGCAAATTACATTTGAATTATTCAAATTTGAATTTTAAATGTATTTTGAAAACTCAAAAAAGAACACAAATAAGTTATTTGGAAAGAGTATGAAATTTGGGACAGAAATCATATACAGGTTTTATTTATTTGATTTACAGATTAAAAGTTATTGAGTTTTAAAATGTGGTGTTTATTCTGCCATTTTAAAAGTAATTGGAAAAATAAAACAGCAAGGTGTTAAAATGTTTTGCACCGAACAGCATCCTAGCCGCAGCCTATGCCAGTGGGCCAAGGGGTGACTGTGCGCTTGCGTGGCAAGAGGGGGCACTGACGGGTGGGACCAGTGGGGTGTGTGAGGAAAAATCCCAAAAATTGGGGTGCGCCCGCGGGGATTCGACCCCGGGACGCCTCGCTGCGCGCACAAGCTCTCTACCAGTGCGGCTAACATTCGAATCGTGACAGAACAGGGCATGTTGGCAGGTTATCTTTCAGTTCAACGCAACTAACTGAAATTCTGAACTTTGGTCGCAGGTTCAGGCGCGGACGGAACTTCGGCCGGCGATCGTCTGCCGCTGCTGCGCTGGGCGCTGCCCTAGCGTGGCTCGTGCGGGCCGTGGGCGTGGACTCGTGTGCGCGAGTGCTTGTGCAGGAGAAAAGGGAGAGGGAAAGGAGCAGAGACGGCCTGCTCACCTCGCCGCTGTAGACGTTCAGGTCGTCGGGGCAGAAAAACGGCGGCTTCTCCGGCACGGCGCGGTCGCCGTGGTGCCTCCCGGCAGCGGGCGAGGGGACGGCGAGCTTCAGCGCACCTCCAAGCTTCCATTCCCGCCACCAACTACGCCTCGAGGTGACCCTGGCTACCGGCGACGAGGGAGGAAGGTGGTGGTCTCGGTGGTCTCGGTGCGGTTCAGAAATTCAGAGGAGGGACAGAGCAGATGGGGAAGACAGGGGTAGACGGCGGCGCTAGGATGGTGGGACTAGGGTTAGCAGGGTTGGTAGAGGGTAGGGGTAGGGTAGATATAGGGAGGAGGTGCTGTACGGCTGAGCATCGGGAGGGCAGAAGATGATCGGATGGTTCTGTTGGGGTTCGTACAGGAGGTGACAGTGACGTGAGGGAGAAGGACGACAGGGAAGGGTACTGGGCCAAGGTAACGGGCTGGGCTGCTTGTCTTTCTCTCTCTCTCTCTTTATTTTCCTGTTTTCTGTTTTTATTATTTTTTTTTGCTGAAAAACAAATGGAAGGAAAAGGAGAGTTTCCAAGTTAAATAAAAGTTTTGGTAAAAGAATATGGTTAGTTCTGTTTTCAATTAGCAACCCAAAACTAGCTTTTGTTTTCCAAGGTTTACAAATTTAATTGTTGTTTGTTAAATAAACCAATATTTGAATGGATTTTTAATATGAATTAAACCTTATTGAAAACAAACATTTTTGATAGGGTTTACCCCTAAGATTTAAGGTGATTAAAGATTACAAATAGGGTGGTGAACTTAAGGTTTCAAAAGGTATTGATTTGAGAATTGGTTTGAATTTGGGTAATTAGATAATTAAATAATTATTGATGAAAACCATGTTTTTATTAGGGTGACCCCTAAGATTCAATTTGATTAAATTAGTTGATTAAATTCATCAGTTCAAATTGGTTCTGCTTGATGCATTGATTTGAACTTGAAGGTGATTTTAAAATCATTTGTTTGATTAAGCCCACAATTTTAATGAGTGATCAACATTGAATAAAATGAAAGCAATTTGGTTGTTTTTATTTGAACTCTCACTTTGGAAATTGTAACATCACAAGGATGAAACAAAAGGTTTGAATTTTGGTTTGGAATTCAAATAGAAAACAAAGGAAAACAACTGAAAACAGTTGGAAAACAAATGGAAAACAAACAAAACAAATGCAATCAACATGATGCCATGATGCAAAACATAAAATAACAGGGAGCAAACATTCTAATGGCTATTTTTCAGTCTTGGGATGTTACAAAACGCCCCCCCCCCCCCCTTGAAGGAATCGCGCCCCGAGATTCCTACTGAGAAAAGAAAAGGTCCGGATACTTATTGGGAAGATCCTCTTGAGCTGTGACACGTGAAACACATCGTGCACCTTGGATAGACGTCAGGGAATTTGGAAACCACCGGAACATTTTCAAGTAAAGGGAGTGGTTTTTTGTATGGAGGGTGTATAGCTGGATAGAATTTGATTCATTTGGAGAATAGATTATCTGGCTAGAATGGTGGAACAGAGTTATTGACATCAATCCAACACCAAAAATGAGATCAATGTCAGAATCAGCAACATGAGAGAAACGAGGAATATGTGGCCTCCCATTAGAATTGGATTGTTCTTACTTATGTTGGAAGTCAACACTTGAGATTCCGGAGAGTGAACGGTGATTTGATTGCTTAGTGGAACCAGAAATAGGTTGTATGTTGTGGAAAAGATCTTGGACACAAAGAATGTGATGCTCCGGTATCAAACAACACTTTAGCTGGAATAGAGTTTACGATGAAGTTTTGATTAGACGCCGGTAGAAGAATTGATGTGGAAAACAACAACAAGATTTCAACGGACGAAAAGGTTCTTTAAAAGAACAGGATAACGAAGCAACACCGGGGAAAACGAGACCAAAAACTCCTGAGGTACTATGGAAAACCCAAAACACGTGAAATCCTAACTTGAAGTTTAGATGAGAAGGGAAAAATCAACGTTGCACTTCCTTACCAGAAAAGGGAGGGTGGGTGGGGAAAGAAGAAAAAGAACAGAATTCCTACTCTCACGTTTCAATTTTCCTGTATAGCTACAAAATAGTTTTCTAGACTCAACTGCGACCAGTAAAAAGGGATCCTACAGGCAGACAGGCTCTGATACCATTTGTCGCACCCTGATTTCTAGGGGATACTCACCGTACGAACTGGATAGCAGATGCTTGGATTATGGGGCATAACTGCTCCCACGTCCCAGCTTCCTGGTAGGCCTGCGCTTATGCGCGACAACACAAGCCCTGCTATTCCATCGTCGATGTAAACTATCCACTAGAGATCAAAGGCACTTCCGTCGACGTACTTCAAACCATACACACATGGTACGTCAACGGCGTTTAACAAGTGATATCACAACAGATCTCTACGACACGAAAGATTGAAATAAGTTGCAAAAGGCCCTCATTAGAGCAGAGATAGCAAATACAGTCATTCAGAGGGCACATGCCCCAACAATACATCATTACAATACAGCGGAAGCATTCAACATGTCTGAGTACAGACAAGAACCAAATAGGCCTAAGAGGCCGGAAACGAAAAGACGGAGCCCATCCACGAAGTCTCGGATCCTGCCCGGGTCCGCTATCTACTCGTCAGCAGTCTCGTCGTCATACTCCACGTAGTAGCCACCATGTAGATCCTCGGGAACGTCGTCTGCGTAAACCACAGCCCCAAAGGGGTCAGTACATAAACGTACTGGCAAGCAAGACTCACAGTTCACCAAAGTGTAACCCGTCAACACCAAGCACAGATGCCTTGGGTGCAACGGAAGAGAGGGGATATAAAAGATGCTGCAACTGGCTGCGCTAACCAACTACAGAGATTCTACCACTTCCGGCTAACAGAAAGGAGATAAGATCGAGGATTGTAACCAATTGAAAGATAACTTCAAACAAACCCATCCTGGATCTCGCCCCTTATCCAAAGAAGCAATCCGAGGATAACTCACACAGTTGTAATAATGATGGTTCAAATTATTGTGACAATAAGCCTATTACTAGTCAAGTTATTAATCATGGGGTGTAACATGTTTGATCATTATGTTTAAGTTGTCCTGAGTACTTGTTAGCCAGTACTTTCACCAAGTAATCCATAACCGCGGAAAACACGGCTTCTCGAGAAGATTATCCCTGCAGGGTTGCACCAATTTGGCCGTACACTCAAGAATAACCCGCCAGATGGAAATGCACTTCCACCAAGCGGGGTACTCTACACAACCAACCATTCTTCGCATCAAGCCCAAAGAACCTTGGGCGCACGGCTAATCAAGCCCCGAAGAAAAGGGACCCTCATAGCACTCTAAGACCGTGTCCCCCTATATGCCGACTACAAAAGTTCCACCCTGGCCTGGGCTCGCAAAAACATGCATGCGGCAAATGGAAAACACGAACTAAATGAGGCGATTTGGACGAGATGCGAATCAGGTCAAGTTGAGGGGGGCGCCCATACTCGCTTCCCAAATGCGGGTAGTGCGCTCATCATGGATCAGTAGACAAGACCCTTTTCCTATTAGGGTCGACACTAGCAGGCTCCAAAACCTCTCATGGGCCTCCTGCCGGTGCCTTATCATCAAATTTATTATTAATAGTAACATTAGCATGATTGATTGATTAAACATCGAGCCCCCAGAACATAATAACAATATAGTAACTAAAAGTAACGGGTAACAGACTCGAGCAAAACAACCTAAGCATGCTAGTAAGACACTGGCTCAAACAAAAGGTTATGGGTATGGAGGTGAGGCAGTATCAGGGTTAAAGGATTCATGTGATAGGTTCGTAACAGAAACAACTACTGCTAAGGCTAGCAGAAAAGAACAACGGAAAGTATCGGTAACCAATGTTGAAAGGAACACAGTGGTTCATGTGAGTGATAACTTGCCTGCAAAACCCAGTAGCCTGGTACTGAGCTAAATCCTTAGAAGGGGTGTCGTAAGTATCGTCGGTCTCAACGTCGTCGTGTATCCGGGAAGAAGCAAAAACAATGTAGAAAGATAAACAATCAATAGCATGGCATAGTGCACAAACATGGGATGATGCATGACCATTTAATTGATGCATAGCAACAAACTAGTTGACAAGATAACAACATGATTAAATGGACCCATATGCAATTGGATTGCATATGAAAAGCCCATGAATTATGGTTGAATTAATTGTTTTACAACTAATCAAATTGTGTAAGTGAATTAGCATGATGCATGGATGAGGAAAACAGCAAAATAACAACAATAGAACCAAATTGAAATAAGGTTTAACAAGTTTGGAAATTCAGTTATTAAGTTATGGAATTTTGGTTACTTAAAGGTGTCACACAAGCATTTGTTGTTTTCACCACTTTTAATTGTTCAAAATAGATCACAAAGTTTATATTTGAAAATAAAACAAGGTTTTAGTTGGATTACATGTTTCAAATATTGAAATTGGAATTAGGATGATTTTATTATGAATTAAACAATATTAAACAAGTTTTAATTGAATTTAAAGCAAGTTTGAATATTAATTGAATTTTATTTAATCAAAACATAATTTCAAATTCACATTTGCAAAGTTCACACTTTGGTGGTTTGAAAACATATTTTGCATGTCCAAAAATATTTTATATCAAGCAAGTTATGATTTTATCAAATTTAATTGAATTAAACAAGATTTAAATTGTTTAGGCAATTTAAATTATTCAAACCAGGAAACAAATTTTATATTTGAATAGGATATTCAAAATGGTATGGAAAACATATTTTATTTGCATTATTTGGAATTAGTATGAATTATTTATGAATTATTGCAAATTACATTTGAATTATTCAAATTTGAATTTTAAATGTATTTTGAAAACTCAAAACAGAACACAAATAAGTTATTTGGAAAGAGTATGAAATTTGGGACAGAAATCATATACAGGTTTTATTTATTTGATTTACAGATTAAAAGTTATTGAGTTTTAAAATGTGGTGTTTATTCTGCCATTTTAAAAGTAATTGGAAAAATAAAACAGCAAGGTGTTAAAATGTTTTGCACCGAACAGCATCCTAGCCGCAGCCTATGCCAGTGGGCCAAGGGGTGACTGTGCGCTTGCGTGGCAAGAGGGGGCACTGACGGGTGGGACCAGTGGGGTGTGTGAGGAAAAATCCCAAAAATTGGGGTGCGCCCGCGGGGATTCGACCCCGGGACGCCTCGCTGCGCGCACAAGCTCTCTACCAGTGCGGCTAACATTCGAATCGTGACAGAACAGGGCATGTTGGCAGGTTATCTTTCAGTTCAACGCAACTAACTGAAATTCTGAACTTTGGTCGCAGGTTCAGGCGCGGACGGAACTTCGGCCGGCGATCGTCTGCCGCTGCTGCGCTGGGCGCTGCCCTAGCGTGGCTCGTGCGGGCCGTGGGCGTGGACTCGTGTGCGCGAGTGCTTGTGCAGGAGAAAAGGGAGAGGGAAAGGAGCAGAGACGGCCTGCTCACCTCGCCGCTGTAGACGTTCAGGTCGTCGGGGCAGAAAAACGGCGGCTTCTCCGGCACGGCGCGGTCGCCGTGGTGCCTCCCGGCAGCGGGCGAGGGGACGGCGAGCTTCAGCGCACCTCCAAGCTTCCATTCCCGCCACCAACTACGCCTCGAGGTGACCCTGGCTACCGGCGACGAGGGAGGAAGGTGGTGGTCTCGGTGGTCTCGGTGCGGTTCAGAAATTCAGAGGAGCGACAGAGCAGATGGGGAAGACAGGGGTAGACGGCGGCGCTAGGATGGTGGGACTAGGGTTAGCAGGGTTGGTAGAGGGTAGGGGTAGGGTAGATATAGGGAGGAGGTGCTGTACGGCTGAGCATCGGGAGGGTAGAAGATGATCGGATGGTTCTGTTGGGGTTCGTACAGGAGGTGACAGTGACGTGAGGGAGAAGGACGACAGGGAAGGGTACTGGGCCAAGGTAACGGGCTGGGCTGCTTGGCTTTCTCTCTCTCTCTCTTTATTTTCCTGTTTTCTGTTTTTATTATTTTTTTTTGCTGAAAAACAAATGGAAGGAAAAGGAGAGTTTCCAAGTTAAATAAAAGTTTTGGTAAAAGAATATGGTTAGTTCTGTTTTCAATTAGCAACCCAAAACTAGCTTTTGTTTTCCAAGGTTTACAAATTTAATTGTTGTTTGTTAAATAAACCAATATTTGAATGGATTTTTAATATGAATTAAACCTTATTGAAAACAAACATTTTTGATAGGGTTTACCCCTAAGATTTAAGGTGATTAAAGATTACAAATAGGGTGGTGAACTTAAGGTTTCAAAAGGTATTGATTTGAGAATTGGTTTGAATTTGGGTAATTAGATAATTAAATAATTATTGATGAAAACCATGTTTTTATTAGGGTGACCCCTAAGATTCAATTTGATTAAATTAGTTGATTAAATTCATAAGTTCAAATTGGTTCTGCTTGATGCATTGATTTGAACTTGAAGGTGATTTGAAAATCATTTGTTTGATTAAGCCCACAATTTTAATGAGTGATCAACATTGAATAAAATGAAAGCAATTTGGTTGTTTTTATTTGAACTCTCACTTTGGAAATTGTAACATCACAAGGATGAAACAAAAGGTTTGAATTTTGGTTTGGAATTCAAATAGAAAACAAAGGAAAACAACTGAAAACAGTTGGAAAACAAATGGAAAACAAACAAAACAAATGCAATCAACATGATGCCATGATGCAAAACATAAAATAACAGGGAGCAAACATTCTAATGGCTATTTTTCAGACTTGGGATGTTACACTCCCTCTGGTTGGTGGCCGGCCTAAGGGAGGGGGAGGCCGGCCTGGCCGGGGTTTGAGGCCGGGGACCCCGTTTCCCTCCGTTCTTCCTCCTCGGAGCTCCAATCATGATACCATCTTCACCCACTTCCTTACTAGATTCTCGGGCACCGTCTTGTACATGATCTTGAGCATCGGGTGCACCGTCTTGGGCTCCATGGTTTGATCCAACCTATGCATGTAGACAGGTATTTCATGAGGTAGTGCACCGTTCACCAAGTCACCGGAAATACACGGAGAGAGGAGTGAGTTCACCTTGTCGTGTATCGATGTTGTGCTTGGTGGAATACGGTGGGCTGCATCAATAACCTTAGTAGATGGTGTTCCAACTAAACTTTCAATTAAATTATAGGCTTCCAAAGCAGGTGTTCCCAAAAAATTACCGCATGTAAGAGTGTCTAGAACATACCTATACAAACTAGTAATACCAACATAAAAATTCCTAAGAAGGATTAAAGTGGAGTATTTCTTAGTGCATCTATGATGAGCATCACTTATCCTATACCAAGCATCTTTCAAACTTTCTCCCCCTTGTTGTTTAAAGGAACGAACTTCAACCTAAGGAACATTCATTTTAGAAAGACTAAAAACAAGAATACAACTATAGCTAGAATAAAAACTAATTTTTTTTGTGTTTTTTGATAAAGAGAAGCAAACAAGACAAAATAAAAATAAACTAAGCAAAACAAAAACAAAGTACAAAGATTGGAACCGAGAGACTCCCCTTGCAGAAATTCTCTTCCTCCCGGGCAACAACGCTAGAAAAACTTGTTGATGGCGTGTAGTTGACGCCCTTGTTGGTAAACCCCAAGAGAAAGGTTGTGAAGAGTGTAGCAGCAAGTTTTCCCCCAGAAAAGAAACCAAAGTTGAATCGACCAGTAGGAGGACAAGCAATCTGTGAAGGTTGATGTAGTTGAGGTGGAAGGGCGCACTACCGGTTTAGCAGCAACGTGGAATCTACACAACACAATCAAATCACTCTGTCCCAACGGAGCAGTGAGGTTGTCAATCTCACCGGTTTTGCTGAACACAAAGAGGTTAAACGTATGGTATGGAAAAAAGTAGGAACACTATGAGAGCAGTATGAAGCAGTAGGTGTTTTATCAGTATGAGGAAAAAGGACCGGGGTCCATAGTTCACTAGTGGTGTCTCTGCGTGAAACATAAATAACATGTGTGGTGAACAAAATAAAGCTGGGCAATTGACAGAAATTAAGGCTGCACCGTAGTGCATATGCAAGACATAAATATTACTATGTGATTCATGCGGGCATTACAATAAAATACATAGACCGTTATCCAACTTCATCTATGACTAAAAATCCACCCTCCGAATATCATCCGAACAAACATTAGGTATTAAGTTGCAAGCAACAGATAATCGTAGTAAGAAAAGTGTGTAATGTAAACAATAACATCATCCTTTGACAAAGCATTGTTATTTTCTCCCTAATGGTGCTATGCCTTGATGGTGCCTAGACGGGGAGACTTCTTGATGATGATGAATTTTAAGTCCCCGGGCACGGCGCCAGAAATTCTTGATGCTTGTGAAGGCGTGTTGGGAACCCCAAGAGGAGGGTGTGATGAGTACACCGGTAAGAATTTCCCTCAGTTAAGAACCAAGGTTATCAATCCAGTAGGAGAAAGAGGATCTTCGGAAGGTTGATGCCACTGACGGTGGTGGTGGCGCTCACCAGTGTCAGCAACAACGCGGAACCTGCACACAACACAACCAAAATACTTTGTCCCAATGGTACAGTGAGGTTTTCAATCTCACCGGTCTTACTAAAACAAAGATTAGACGTATAGTGTGGAAATGGTGTGGGCTTGCAGTAAATAAAGAAAGCAAGGAATTGTAGTGGTTTGTTTAATAGTGTAGGAAAATGGACCGGGGTTCATAGGTTCACTAGTGGTGTCTCTACATAAAAGATAGCATGTTGGGTGAACAAATTACAGCTGTGCAATTGACAAATAGAGGTTGCACCGTAGTGCACATTCATGACAAGATGACTACTATGATATTTAGTATGGGCATTACAACAATATACATAGACTGTAATCCAACTGCATCTATGACTAATAATCAACCCTCAGGTTATCATCTGAACCCCCTTAGGTATTAAGTTGCAAGCAACAGATAATCGCATTAAGCAATGTGTGTAATGTAAGAAATGATTGTGCACGCGGGCACTCACACCGCTGTTTTCTCCCTTGTGGCAACAACACATCCTCCCCCGTCACGTTTCTGTCACTCGAGCACAGACGAAAAGGAGGCATGAACCCAACTATCGAGCATAAATACTCCCTGTTGGAGTCACTAGCAACTAATTGGCCAGAGAAACCACTAGCAACGGAAAGCATACAAGATCACAAATAAAATATGCAATAAAGACTGTAATCAACTTGGCATAAGTTCAATATTCATCGGATCCTAGCAAACACAACACATAGAATTACATAAGAACAATCTTGATCATGTTAGGCAGCTCACGAGATCTAAACATTGAGGCATAGGAAGATAATACAACCATCTAGCTACTTCTATGGACCCGTAGTCAAAAGATGAACTACTCACGCATCACTCCGGAGGCAGGAATGGTGATGAAGAGGCCTCCGGTGAAGATCTCCTCTCCGGCAGGGTGCCGGGAGACAGCTTCAGAACCCCCCTAATCTAGGGTTGATGACGACGGCGGCTGCGGAAATTTTTGGGGATTTTTGATCGGGTACGTAGGGTTTTCCTTCAGAGGGGAATAAATAGGCGAAAGGGCGGCGTTGGTGGGCCAGCAGGGTGGCCTCACCTCCCCAGGTGTGGCCAAGGGGGGGTCGTGCCTGGCTATGGTGAGGGCCCCCTGGTGCCCGTCTTCGACTCCTCTTCGGACTTCGGATGATTCCGGGGAAAATATGAACTTCAGGATTCGTGGGGTCCAATTCCGAGAATATTTCCAGAACAACTTTTCTGAAATCAAAAACAGCAGAAAACAGGGAACTCGCACTTGGCATCTTGTTAAGAGGTTAGTCTCGGAAAACGTGTAAAATGCTATAAAGATGGGAGAAAACATGTAGCAATTGGCATAATATCAACATGGAACATCAGAAATTATAGATATGTTGGAGACGTATCAAGCATCCCCAAGCTTAGTTCCTACTCTTCCTCGAGTAGGTAAACGATAAAACAAAATAATTTCTAAGGTGACATGCTACCACACAATCTTGATCATAATATGTGAAGCAGAGCATGTAAACTAGGATCAAATGAATTAAACTGTGATCTATATTTGATAACAATAAGTAATGCATAAACAAACAAGAAAGAAGTAAAACTTTTAATGAATCAATACTAAAAGACTATCAACCGTGCAAAGTTTATTAGAGATGATTTAAGCTTTTAAGAACAACAATATCATGCACGTCAAATGATCTTCACAACCCCTGTTAGGATCAAGTCAAGCTTTCTACACGATGCAATGGTTGAATATTAAACTATTTTCATACTAAAAACAAGCAAGTGTTCTGCGTTGGTCCCTGGCACCGGGATGTTATGGCAAAGAGAACATTATGGGGGGTTTGGAAGGTCAATGGAAGAAAGTCTCACAAAGCTGAAAGTGGTCATTAGACAAGATAAAGTCTTACAACCGAAGCTATGAAAGGAGTAGGGATTGCCACACAACGGATGCACATAGAGCTATAAGTGTATGAAAGCTCTCCAATGGAACTAGTGGGGGTGCATCCAACTTGCTTGCTCACGAAGACCTAGAGCTCATTTGAGGAGGCTCATCATTGGAATATACAAGCCAAGTTCTATAATGTAAAGTTCCCCACATAGTTATGAATGAATGATAATATGAAAACTTTCTCCAAACTGAAGTATTGGTGCTAAACATTAAGCACAAGTGTGGTATAAAGGATAGTGATGCGCCCCCTCTCTCTTTGGCCCTTTTTTTTTTCTTTTTGGTCTTTTTTATTTTTTTATTTATATATCCTCACCGGTAGGGGCAACATTCTATATTACAATGAATCATCACAATTTTAGTACTCATAACTCATAATGGAATATCTCTGATGTATCCAACTGCATGCTCCTGCCAGTGTAGCAGTATGCATAAATAACCATGAAGCTCATCATCAAGTAACATAATAGAGGTGGATGTTGTGCAGCAATATATCTCGGAATGGCTATGGAAATGCCATGATATGTAGGTATGGTGGCTGTTTTGAGGAAGAATATATGGGCTTATGTGTAGGAGAACAAAGTTCTCCCACGGGATTTAGATGCACTGGCGGAGTTTGCACCAACTCTCAATGTGAGAAAGGGCAATGCACAGTACGGAAGAGGCTAGCAAATATGGATGGTGGAAGTTCCAGAAACCGCAACATAGAGTCACGAGTTAAAAGGTTGCAGCAAGCAAATCATCTTTACAAGTCACAATGCGACTCACTCCAAGAGGGTCCATGGCAGTGACAAGTCACTGTTAGCTACCCGACCGTAGCGTGTAACAAAAGGCCGATCAGAAATGTATCACTCGTAGCAATCATATACCATTGTTTCTATCAGCTGGTAATTTAAGTGTGGCACAGTTTCAAGTTTCTTAGACCAACCATTAAAATTTTCTACTTACTATTCCTTCCCGTTTATCCATTAAGCAAATTAATATCTCAAAACAACAACAGTGTTTCAAGTGAAGCAGTTTAGTGATCTACAAGACCATGCGGATTTTTGGACTATACAACTACCACATAAGCATTACTATTCTCAACCAAGCACATATATATGACAACAAAAACTCTCTCTAAGCATATAGCAATGAAAACTAGAGAGTACTAACAGCTCTGAATAAGAGATGAATGCAAAACAGGAGCTAAATAAATACAGCAGCCAGACAAAGATTAAGAATACAAAGTATTCCCATGAAAAAGCGGAGCGTGTCACTCTCCCATAAAAGAATGCTGGGGTCCAACCAAGCTTATTGCAAAAAATAAAAATAAACTGAAAGCAAAAATAAAAAGCGCTCCAACTAAAGCACATAAGATGTGACCGAATAAAAATATAGTTTCACTAGAGGTGACCTGATAATTTGTCGATGAAGAAGGGGATTCCATGGGCATCCCCAAGCTTAGACGCTTGAGTCTTCTTGGAATTTGATGGGATGTACCACCGGGGCATCCCCAAGCTTAGGCTCTTCACTCTTCTTGATCACGTCATATCATCCTCTTCTCTTGACCCTTGAAAACTTCGTTCACACAAAACTTCTCACAATCTTCATTAGCAACGTTAGTGCAATCGAAATAATAAATTCACATGGTTCAGTTTCAACACAAGCCTAACACTCATAAACACATTAGATACTATCACAAGTTCTTTTCGAACTCTTTTTCTCAAAATAACGCCAAAAGAAAGAGATTAAGATGCACATGCAATTATTGGCAGAAATCTGTCAAAACAACAAAGCAGGTAAAGATGATTTTTTTCGAAAATCTTCTGTTTGCTCAAATCAAAAAGTTCTAAACTAAGAAAATTTGCGTATATATCCCAGGATAACGCACAAAAAAACTCAGTTCATTTTGAATTTTCTGTGATTTTATACGAATTTAACAGTGGACAACAGAAATCTGTTTCCTGCGCAGAAATCCGAAATATAGTCTCAACTTCCCACTAGAGGATTTACTTGGACCAACAAAGACAAAAAAGAAAAGATACAACGGGATTATAAGGAAATATACAACACCCAGGTGCAAAGCACACAGAAAGAAACAACGGAAAACAGGTTGAAAACAGAGAAATAAAACGGGTTGTCTCCCGGTAGCGCTTTTCTTTAACGCCTTTCGGCTAGGCATAGAAAGCAACTCAAGTGTTTTCAAGTGAAGAAGCATCAAAATTAAGATTAGAAATATCTTCAACAATGAATTGTATTTCATCTATAGAAGTTTTAGAAGTCCCTTTATCAGCACTTTTAGGCACACTACTTTCATCAAATGGGTTTGAAGGAACAATCCAAATCAAAATTCTGTTCTAGAGCTTCATGCATTCCTACTAATTTAAATGGTATTGGAATTTTAATTTCCTTATCATTTGCTTTACCCGGTGTGCTATTAACATCTACACATGAGCCTGACATTTCAAATCGGTTAAACACTTTTCTAGCCTCAATGGCAACATCACCAAATTCTTTAAACAAAGTTTCTAGAATAAACTCTCTTTTTTCTCTATCCTTAATGTTATCAAGGTTGAGGAACATTTGTTGTATTATGGGATTAAGGTTAACAAACCTAGCTTCCAGCATACGAATTAGAGATGTTGCAACGGTTTCATAATCTGGAGCAAGTTTAGCTAAGGTTCTATCCTCAAATTCTTTGTGCTTACTAACATAATTAAAGAACTCTCCAATATTATCTCTCCCACTCATATCACCGCTACCTATTGGTACGTCTTTCAAGGTAAACTTGGCTAGAATCATGATTAGAGATTAAACTAAGAGCAGAAAAGCAAAAATAAAAGCTATGAAGTAAACTAATTTTTTTGTGTTTTTTATATAAAGAAGCAAAACAAGACAAAAATAAAAACAATACAATAAACAAAATAAAGAGGTTGAGAGTGAGAGAATACCCTTGACAGAAGACTTCTTCCTCCCCGGCAACGGCGCCATAAATTGTTTGCTACGCCTTGATGGTTCCTTCACGACGAGACTTCTTGATGATGATGAATTTTAAGTCCTCGGCAATGGCGCCAGAAATTCTTGATGCTTGTAATGACGTGTTGGGAACGCCAAGAGGAGGGTGTGATGAGTACAGTGGTAAGAATTCCCCTAAGTTAAGAACCAAGGTTATCAATCCAGTAGGAGAAAGAGGATCTTTGGAAGGTTGATGCCACAACGCGGAACCTGCACACAACACAACCAAAATACTTTGTCCCATACAGTGAGGTTATCAATCTCACTAGTCTTGCTGAAAACAAAGATTAGACGTATAGTATGGAAAATGGTGTAGGCTTGCAGTAAGTAAAGAAAGCAGGGAATTGTAGTGGTTTGTTTAACAGTGTAAGGAAATGGACCGGGGTTGATAGGTTAAGTACTGGTGTCTCTCCATAAAAGATAGCATGTTGGGTGAACAAATTACAGTTGGGCAATTGACAAATAGAGGTTGCACCGTAGTGCACATTCATGACATGATGACTACGATGATATTTAGTGCGGGCATTACAACAATATACATAGACCGTTATCCAACTGCATTTATGACTAATAATCCACCCTCAAGTTATCATCTGAACCCCCTTAGGTATTAAGTTGCAAGCAACAGATAATCGCATTAAGCAATGTGTGTAATGTAAGCAATGATTGTGCACACTGGCACTCACACCGCTATTTTCTCCCTAGTGGCAACAGCACATCCACCCCCGTCACGTTTTTGTCACTCGAGCACAGGCGAAAAGGAGGCATGAACCCAACTATCAAGCATAAATACTCCCTCTTTGAGTCACTAGCAACTACTTGGCCAGAGAAACCACTAGCAACGGAAAGCATGCAAGATCACAAATAACATAATCAATAAAGACGATAATCAACTTGGCATAAGTTCAATATTCATTGGATCCCAGCAAACACAGCACATAGAATTACATAAGAACAATCTCGATCATGTTAGGCAGCTCATGAGATCTAAACATTGAGGCATAAGAGGAGAAGAAAACCATCTAGCTACTGCTATGGACCCGTAGTCCAAGGATGAACTACTCACGCATCACTCCGGAGGCAGGCATGGTGATGAAGAAGCCTCCGGTGAAGATCTCCTCTCCGGCAGGGTGACGGGAGACAGCTTCAGAACCCCCCGGTCTAGGGTTGACGACGACGGCGGTTGTGGAACTTTTCGGGGATTTTTTATGAGATACGTAGGGTTTTCCTTTGGAGGGGAATAAATAGGCGAAAGGGCGACGTTGGTGGGCCACCAGGGTGGCCTCACCACCCCCAGGCGCGGCCAAGGGGGGCCGCTCCTGGCTATGGTGAGGGCCCCCTGGTGCCCTTCTTCGAATCCTCTTCGGACTTCTGGATGCTTCCAGGGAAAATAGGAACTTTGGGATTTGTGGGGTCCAATTCCGAGAATATTTCCAGAACAACTTTTCTGAAATAAAAAACAGCAGAAAACAGGGAACTGGCACTTGGCATCTTGTTAATAGGTTAGTCCCGGAAAACGTGTAAGAATGCTATAAAGAAGGGAGAAAACATGTAGCAGTTGGCATAATATCAACATGGAACATCAGAAATTATAGATACGTTGGAGACGTATCAAATGGCAACAACACATCCTCCATCCATCACGTTTCTGTCACTCGAGCATAGATGAAAAGGAGGCATGAACCCCCTATCGAGCATAAATACTCCCTCTTGGAGTTACTAGCATCTACTTGGCAAGAGATCTACTAATAACGGAGAGCATGCAAGATCATAAATAACATATGCATGAAGATAACATGATAGATTGATAATCAGAAGACATAACATTCAACATTCATCAGATCCCAGAAAACAGAAAATGTAGCATTACATAAAGATGATCTTGATCATGTTAGGCAGCTCACAAGATCTAAACATGAGGTACAAAGTGGAGAGAACAACCATCTAACTACTGCTATGGTCCCGTAGTCCAGGGATGAACTACTCACGCATCACTTCGGAGGAGGGCATGGTGGTGTAGACCCCTCCGGTGATAATTTCCCCCTCCGGCAGGGTGCCGAGTTGAGCTCCAGAACTCTCCCGATCTCGGGATGACGGTGACGGTGGCCTCGGTTGTTTCTCGGGAAAAAGTGGGATCTTTCTAGGGTTTATGTCTCGGGGGGATTAAATAGGCGAAAGGGCAGAGGCGGTGGAGGCCTGGGGGCCCCACACCCCCCCCCCCCCCCCCGCGGCCAAGGGGAGCACGCCTCTCTATGGTGTGGGCCCCCTGAGGCCCCCCTCTGGGTCTCTTAGGGACTCCGTGGAACCTTCGGGAATTCTAAGACTTCCAGGCTTCGAATTTTCCAATTCCGAGAATATTTCTAGAACAACTTTTCTGAAACCAAAAACAGCAGAAAACAGGGAACTGGCTCGGTGGCATCTTGTCAATAGGTTAGTCCGGAAAATCGATAAAAATGGCATAAAGTGAATAGAAAACAAGTGGGAAACAATAAGAAAACAACATGGAACGTCAGAAATTAAAGATATGTTTATCACGTATCAGCAACTTCTATCAGATCCATGGCTCTCTCATTGACTTGATGGTCCATACTCATAGGCGTCGTGGTGATCGTCTCAGGCTCGATGTCATGGATATCATATGGAATGAGATGTACAACTTTGTGATGAGGAGGAGGGTTCCAGTCTTTCCTGCTCTTGTGTTCAGGCTCATTGCTACTACTTTGCGCCATGCTCAGCTCCCTAATGCTCTCTTGGACAATGACCAAGAGCTCACCACTCACCGGGTCAAGGAGCTTCGTGTCAAGAAGCACGCCTCTCCTCTTCTTGGTCCTGATGATCTTGGTCCTGACACTGATGGCTCTAGTGACTCTGACTTTAAGATGGAGGGAAGGGCTCAGAAGAATGGGTTTCGCAAGTGGATGACTGAGACTCTGAAGAAGGTTTTCTGCCGTCAGATTGACATGGAGAACAAGGCTTATCTTGCTCATGTTCGTAGCAAGAAGGAACATCAGCTGACTCGTGACAGATTTGCTCATCTTGGGGTGCCTGTTCGTCCTGGCTCTGAGGATAGGATCACTGGCTCCAAGGAGTGGAAGTCTAAGCATGATGGCTCTTGGGGGATCCGGACCTTCTTGATGATGCTACCACTTCTCATGAGCCTTGCACTCGTGGTGATACTGAAGATGACGTGGAAGATGTTAATTAGAGGACGAGTGTGGTCTTGGAAGCCTTGCAAGCGCCTCTAGCCCCAACGAGTGACCTCCAGGGACGTTAGCATCGCCTCTTCCCTTTTTGGTGTCTTGATGCCAAAGGGGGAGAGAGTTCTATTTAGGTTCGTATTATCGTTTGCTTGGGTGGTTGTGTCAAACTTTGATGTCTTTGTGGTGTGTCTCGTACTTGTGTTATTTGTGGTGAAATGTTTATCTTGTTGGTTTATGGATTTTATCGTTTTATCTATTTTGTGGAAAGTGGTACTATTGTTATATATTTTACTCTTGCTAGGTCTCTAAAAGATAGGGGGATCACACACTCTAAAGGGAACAAAAGTTTGTCTCAATAGCAAACATTCTTGACGTATCACGTGTTTCTCTCAAGAAGTGCTCCACCTAAATATTAACGACCTCTCTTAGTGGTGTTGTCATCAATCTCCAAATAGGGGGAGATTGAAAGTACATTTGCATTTGATCTCTCATGTGTTTTGGAGTTGATAACAACACGATTAAGTTTCTGACAGTGCGTTTAAGTTATTTCAGGAAATATCATCTCGACGCAAAAAGGAAGAGTGCAAAATGCCAAGGCCACCAAATCAACTCTGTTCAGCGGTAGTACCAGACACTCCAGCGGTAGTACCGCCAGAAGTACCGCCAATATGAAATTGGCTTCTGTTTCCAGCAGTACTGGTCCAGTAGTACCGCTGGGACTTAGTCGATTGAGGAACAACACTTCCCACAGCGGTAGTACCGCTCCTTCCAGGAAACGGAAGTACCGCTGGTAGTACCGGTCAAAGTACCGCCAGGGGAGTTTTGCTCGTAGTAACCTTTACGGTACTAGAGCGGTAGTTCCCTAGTACTACCACCAGCAAATTCGAGTTATTTCGAATTCGTGGCTAGCGGTAGTATCAGTGGGCCTAGCGGTAGTACTGCCGCTGGAAGTACTGCGGTACTTCTGCGGTAGTACCACCCGCGCCCTTTCGTTGGGACCTCTCTAGTACCGCTCTGGTTGACAGCGAGCGGTAGTACCGCTGACCCCAGCGGTACCGCCAGGCGTAAAAAGGGTCAAACGGCTAGTTGTGGGGACGGGGCTATAAATACCCCATCCCCTTCTTCTCCAAAGGGTTGCTCGAAGCAGCATTCAAGACAAGCATTTATTGAGCCTCCAAAAGCTAGATTCTCCCAATCCCTCCACCCAAACTCGTTGATACTTGGAGGATTGAAGGAGAAGACCCCGGTCTACATCTTCACCGAGCCGATCTTCATTTCCCCCTCATTCTCTAGAGGGATATAGTCTAGGGTTTCCTTATGGAGAACCTAAACTCCATTGCTACACTTGTTGGTGATTGGTGATTGTTGCAAGCCCCTAATTTGGTTGTGGGTGTGTGCCCCAAGCTTGTTTGTAAAGGATTTGATTCCCGCCTCAATGGGGATCAATAGTGGAAGCTGGAGTAGGCCTTTGTGGTGGGGTTCATCGGATAATAGGGTGAGGTCTTTGTGGTGTTGAGTAGGCCTTCGTAGAGAGCTCACACCCCTCAATCGAGACGTACTCCCGTAACAAGGAGGAACTCGGGAATACATCATGTCTCCGTGTGCTTCATATCGGTTACCTCGTTCCCTTCCTCCTTTACTTGTGCGTGTATTGTGTTTGTGCTTGTTCTTGTCATATAGGTAAATTCACCATAGTTGCATTATCTAGAGAATTTACCTTTGTGTCAAGCCTAATATTGAAGAAAAATTAAAATTGGTGGTAGCACCTATTCACCCCCCCTTTAGGTGCCCTTACTATCCGTTCAGTCTTGTGTTTCTCAGAAAAGAGCAAGAACCCTACTGTACTAAACCATCACATGATCGGAGTCGTGGCCATATCTGCTCTGCCCGTAAGGAAAAGGCAACCAAATCTACTCCAAATGACAATCAGAATAGCGCAAAATTATGATTTAGTGTTTCGTGGAGCATAGCCTCCACATATCTCGTATATAAATAGATAAGAACAATTACATGTGCATGAAAAGAATGGGGAATTGTATGAAACACGTATATAGACTCTACACCGATTTCTAACACTCCCTCTCAATCTGAACTACTACTACATACAAGGTTCAGATTGGACTAGAAATGGTCTAACATATGTCATGTGGCTGGTTGAGTAAATATATCAACCAATTGGTCATTGGTCGAGATGAACCTGGCATCTAAATCTCCAGAAGCAACGAACTCTCGCACAAAGTGGAAGTCGATCTCTATGTGCTTGGTATGTGCGTGAAAGACTGGATTCCCCGTCAGGTATGTAGCCTCAAGATTGTCACACCACAAGATGGTGGTACGCTGCTGTGACATGCCTAACTCCTTCAGTAGTGACTCTACCCAGATGTCTTCAGCAGCGCTATTCACCAAAGCTTTGTACTCTGCCTATGTGCTGGATCTAGACACCGTAGGTCGTTTCTTGGCACTCCATGAAATAAGATTTGAGCCAACAAACACAGCAAAACCACTGGTGGACCGGTGGTCATAGATACATCCTTCCCAATCCGCATCCGTGAAAGCACTAACTCCAGTGGACGGACACTTTCGTATCCTTAGTCGTATGCTCAAAGTCCCCTTGACATAGCGCAGTGCACGCTTAACTGCTTCCCAATGCACGTTAGTTGGCTGCGATAGATACTGGCACATCTTGTTGAAGGCAAAGAATAAATCTAGACGATTAAGAGTCAAATAGTGCAAACCTCCAATAATATTGTGATACCCGGTAGAACTTTGAGTACGTTGCGGTGTCCCAGTTTAACGAGCTAGGCGCTCGATAGCAGCCAACGGTGTCAAAGTAGGTTTACATTTTTCCATACTCACATGATGAAGAAGATCCAATGCATACTTCCATTGAGTCAGCGTCATACCCATTGAATTGTAGGACGCTTCGAGACCCATAAAATACTTGAGGGTACCAAGATCCTTGATAGGAAATCAGTCGTCAAGGGACTTAACCAGACCATCCACATCAGTAGTAGTAGAACCAGCAACCACAATATCATCCACGTACACCAGCATGTAAATCTGCATACCATGTTGATCAAGATGAAGAGGAACATGTAGGCCTTCGATGATTCAAACCCAAGCTAGAGAAGGAGAGCACTCAAACGATCATATCAGGCACGAGGGAACTGTTCGAGACCATAGAGAGCTTGATGTAGTTTGCACACATGAGAGGGAAACATTCATCCTCAAATCCGGGAGGTCGCTACATGTAGATGTCCTCCAAGAGAAAACCATGAAGGAAGGCATTAATAGCATCAATCAGCCGCAAACTCCAACCGCGAGTAACTGCAAGAGAAAGAACCAAACAAACCATGGCGAGCTTCAGAACTGGGCTAACTGTGTCACCATAATCAATACCCTGCTGCTGAGTAAAACCGTGAGCGACAAGATGATGTTTGTGCTTAGCAATAGAGCCATCTGGATGTTGCTTTGTCTTGAAAACCCACTTTCTCCCTACGATATTGACTCATGTCGGACGTGGGACTAACACCCATGTGTTGATATGGCAAAAGGCAGCAAATTCTTCACCCATGGCAGCATGCCAAGCAGGTTCACAGAGAGCGTCGCGACATGAGACAGGCGTCGCAAAGAAAGTTCGACGCTGAGGGTCATACCGGACAGTACAAACGTTGTACTCCTTCACGTCACATGTATCATCTAGCGTGCGCGTGACTATAGGATGGAGCAGCTCGGACGCCAACGTGGGCGACAGAGTCGAGGAAGCAACACTGCTGCCCACGTCGACGGTAGTAGAGGCTGGCACATTGACAGAACCCGCAACCGTTTCATGGGTCGGAGAGATGGGGCAGAGGCCCCAACATGCAGGGGCGCCCCGGCAGCAGGCCCATTGCTCAGGGATGGACTGACGCTGGAAGATGGGTCGAGGCGAGCAGGTAGCCTAGCATGCGCTAATGCAGACATGGACGAGACGCGTGCAACAGTCTCAGGCGGCGTGCTTCCATGCACGTCGATCGGCTGCACCGTAGGCTGCATCATCGAATCTGCACAGGAGAAACTCTGGCCTGGCAAGGAGGATTAGTAACCAAGTAGGACATGTCGTAATTTCGCACAGATCCTCAAATCCGGGCGGTTGCTGCATGTAGATGTCCTCCGAGAGAAAACCATGAAGGAAGGCATTACTGACTTCAACCAGCCGCAAACTCCAACCGCGAGAAACTGTAAGGCAAAGAACCAAACAAACTGTGGCGGGCTTCAGAACTGGGCGAACCGTGTCACCATAATCAATACACTGCTGCTGAGTAAAACCGCGAGCGACAAGACGATGCTTGTGCTTAGCAATAGAGCCATCTGGACGTTGCTTCGTCTTGAAAACCCACTTGCTCCCTACGATATTGACTCCAGGCGGTCGTGGGACCAACATCCATGTGTTGGTATGGCGAAAGGCAGCAAATTCATCAGCCATGGCAGCATGCCAAGCAGGTTCACGGAGAGCGTCGCGATGTGAGACAGGCGTCGCAAAGAAAGTTCGACGCTGAGGGTCATACCGGACAGTACCAACGGTGTACTCCTTCACGTGACGTGTAGCATCCAGCGTGTGCGTGACTATAGGATGGAGCAGCTCGGACGCCAACGCGGGCGACAGAGTCGAGGAAACAACATTGCTGCCCGCGTCGACAGCAGCAGAGGCTGGCACATTGGCAGAATCCGCAGCCGGCCCATGGGTCGGAGAGATGGGGCAGAGGCCCCAACACGCAGGGGCGCCCCGGCAGGCGGCCCATCGCTCAGGGATGGAACCGACGCTAGAAGATGGGTCCGAGCGAGCAGGCAGCCCAGCATGCGCCAAGGTGGACATGGACGAGACGTGCGCAACAGTCTCGGGCGGCGTGCTTCCATGCACGCCGATCGGCTGCACCGTAGGCTGCATCGTAGCGATCTGCACATGAGAAACGCTGGCCTGGTAAGGAGGATTAGTAACCAAGTAGGATAGGTCGTAATTTCGCACGGACACACTCATAGCTAGTTCAATGGATCGAAAAGAGATAGCCTATTGGAGAGTAGAAACGTCGACAGTAACACCAGGAGTAGCGAACAAAAAAACTTACTCGTCAAAGACAACATCTCATGAGATATAGATACGTCCTGTAGACTGATCTAGGCACTTGTACCCCTTATGCATAGGACTGTAACCGAGGAAAACACACATCGTCGAACGAAACTCAAGTTTGTGTGAATTATACTTGGGCAAACTAGGCCAACACGCACATCTAGTGGAGTTTGAAAAGGACGATGGATAGGTGTTTTCTGACCAAGAACAGGGGTAGACATACGATTAATGAGATAGCAAGCAGTGACAAAAGGTTCATCCAAATAACGTAAAGGGAGAGACGAGTGCGCGAGTAATGCGAGGCCAGTTTCTACCAGGTGACGATGCTTGCGCTCGGCAATACCATTATGTTGGGAGGTGTGAGGGCAAGATACTCTATGAACGATGCTTGTGCGCTGAAAATAGCGACTCAACCTATGGTACTCACTACCCCAATCAGGTTGAACATGTTTAATCTTAGCGTTCAAAAGAAGCTCAACATGAGTCTGGAAAGCATAGAAAACTTGTTCAACATCAGACTAATGCATAAGGAGATAAATACAGAAAAATGATAATCGTCGTCGAAAACTCGCATAATGAGGAACAATCCCCCTTTTAGGACCGGTACAATAGCTGCAGCGCTTAGTAGTTCAGCACCATGGAGTAGAATTCAGCGGAGGTGAGAGACGCCGCGATTGGGTTGTAGGTCTTCCCCCAATCCGGTGAGCATGTAGTCGATGATCTCGGCATCTTCAAGCAAAGACCCACTGGCATTCATGGCGTTGGCGAGAGGCCTCACCTTGTGCATGCACCCGTTCGCCGTCATGTCCAGCTTCTTCAGTGCCCGCAGTTGACGCCGAATGTGCCGCACCCTAGCACGATTATGCGCTCTAAACATGGCGTGAATCGCCGTCCACACGGTATCCGCCGATTTACAGCTGATGAGCTGATTCGCGAGATCCTCATGCATGGAGGATAGGAGCACCCCTAGGACCTTCTGGTATTGCGTTCACCAGTTCGCGTACTCGGGATTGGCCATAGATGTGACAGCTTCACTGACGCCCTTGGTGACGGTCGTGGCCGGTGCAACGGCCGATCTGTCGAGGGATCCGTGGACGAAGCCGTCGAGGTAGTGATGGGTTAGGGTTAGACTGCGATGTTTTAGGGTTTCGTGGAGCATAGTCTCCACATATCACGTATATAAATAGATCAAAACAATGATAGGGACTTGTATACAGCAGGTGTACGGACTCTAGACCAGTTTCTAACACGCAAATAGTGGCAACTTTCCAAGTTTACATTGGATTCGGGTAATTAATTAGAAGTGAGAGATTGCTAACAAAAACCTTTCTCATGAACGGTACATATTAAACAAACTTTATGCTAGACATAATCATCTTCCAATGATGCTACGAAGATCCAACTAATAGGTATCCATCCTTCCGGGCCAAGTGATTTGCGCTTTCCTTGATTTTGCGGTAACCAAGTAAACCTAGTACTCCTACTAGTAATAGCAGCGGCCACGAAAGAAAAGCCAAAAAGTTGGCTAATCGATCATATACTCCACGCAAGGTCCCCCCACCAAAACTTGACGCACCGACACGCGTATACACGTATACCGCCGTATGTACAACCACCGCCAGGCCGATGCGACGCCGCACCGGTCCTTGCAAGTGTAGGATTTCCAGTGGCTGATTGCGTCGAGGAGAGCGGCCCCAGCGTACCTACTGCCCCAACGGCACACAGAGCGAGGGGCGACGCAGAGCAGACTCCAGTCCCGCCTATTTATTCCCCGTGCCACCCTCTGCCGCTTCCATCACTCCGACTTGCCCACTCCCTGCCTACTCAAACAAACCGGCGCAAATCGCAATGGCGCGTCCTGCCGTCCTCTGCGCTGCGCTGCTCTGCCTCTGCCTCTGCCTCTTGACGACGCATTCCCTCGCGCAGTCACCCGCAGCCGCCCCGACCAACGTGCCGCCCAAGTCTACGCCGGCTCCGGCCACCACGCCTGCCGACGTGACATCCCCCGCCGCACCACCGCCCACCACCCCGGCCGCCCCTGCGCCCAACTCCTCCCCGGCCACCCCTGCGCCCAAGCCCTCCCCGACCACCCCTGCACCCAAGCCTTCCCCTGTCACCCCTGCGCCCAAATCCCTCCCTGGCCACCCCTGCACCCAAGCCTTCCCCTGTCACCCCTGCGGCCCAAGCCTTCCCCTGTCACCCCTGCGCCCAAATCCTCCCTAGCCACCCCTGCTCCAGCAGCCGCGCCTACCACCACCCCCGTCAGACCAGCCCCGCTCGCAGCTCCTCCCAAGCCCAATGCCAAGGCCCCGGCGCCGGCCAAGGCAACCGCGCCCGCCCCAGCGGCACTTCCTCCCACCGTAGAGGCACCAGCGGCCGCGCCCGTTGCCGAGGTGCCAGCCGCCGCGCCGGCCCCGGAGACGAAGCCCACCGAGGTCCCAGCCCCCGCGCCCGCCAAGAAGAAGAAGCACTCATCCAAGGACAAGAAGAAGAAGAAGGCGTCCGCCCCTGCTCCGGCCGCTGTGGCTCCCATCGCCAAAACAGCGGCACCCACCACCTCTGGCGCTGAGGCTCCCGGGCCAAGCGGAGACGCTACCGCCGCCGACACCGCGGTACGCTCACTAGCACACTAATGCCACTTCAGCAGATAAAAATGCACCATTTACTCGTGTACTGGTGGTAGGCACGCGCATGGTGGTTGATTCAACACATGCAGCAACAAACGGTTTGCCGTGAATGTGCTTGGGGAGGAACTGCCGCCCGAACGTTGTCAAGCACGGCAACTGCTTACTACTAGACGGCTACCTTTCTCCATTTCATTGTGGCTACCACCTTGTCCTCTTTCTAACATCCGTAGTAAACAAAAAGGAAAGTACAGGATCTAGTCACTTACCTACAACGTACTTACGGTCCAGGAAGATCTAATGACTGATTGACATGGTCAGTCGTACAGAGTGTGTTGCCGTGCGCTATTGGATCAGAACGGAAAAGCTAGACTTACGGAACAAAATCTTACGGAAACAAGTTACGGACATGCATGCTAAGCTCTCCCGTTAATCTGCCCCCTGAATTTCAGGGTGGGCCCTCCATTCCCTCCAACCAATGGTTGCCACCTCATCCCGTAAGAAGTTTTTGTAGGCAAACTGCGCGTAGGTGTAGCATTACTGGGATCAGAATGACATGCACACGGGCAATGCTACACCTACAGAAATTTTCTACGGACTCAACTTACGGGCAGTACGTGGTTTACAATAATTGGAAAATCACCAGCAGTTGCTCCTATTTTCCCTCACCCAGATTCACCGCTCGTTGCCACATCAGGCTGTAACACTGTCCGTAACAAATTGTGCCCGTAGGTCTAGCATTATTGCATGCACATATACTTCCACTTCACCCGCTGGCCGCTGCCTGTACCTCCAACAACATAGGAGTACTACTACTACTGTAGTACAGTACTTCCTCCGTTAGTTTCCTAAAACGGCTTATAATTTGGAACAGAGGTGCTGTAGTAATTAACACGCCGGAAGGAATCATTTTGTCCGTATGTTTCGGAGGCGTGCACATTTGTATACTTCTGTTTATCTGCAGTCGCATTCGAGCGACCTAACGTGTGCATTGTCTGTCATTGCTTGTTGCAGAATGGCGCGGGAAGAACTACCGAGATGATGGCGGGCGTGATCCTAGCGGCATTTGCCGCGGTGGCGATGCTCGCCTAGATTCCGGGAGTCCGTGTTATCCCAAGCGATTGACGCTTGTGGACGTGTCCCACTGGCCGTGCTTCTTTTTCCCTTTTCGTTTGTGTAATTTTACAATACCAGTGGTTGGGCCTTTTCCTGTGTGCAGTAGCGCTCACATTGCGCGAATTCTTTTTAATTGCCTTCAGAGAGGTCACAGATGATACGAGAGAATGAGAGGAGTGGGAACACTGCCTACGTATTGTTAAATTTATTCATATTTATATCATTGTTATTATCCATTTTAATCACTACTCTTTCTAGCTAGAAATGGGAGCGATGCTCCAACCTCTGCATCGTGACGATGCACAAAGCTGATTTATTAAAAATAAGTTCAAGAATGCAAAATCCAGCAGTCGGACAACATCTATCCGGAAAGAAAAACCGAGGCCGTATGCCTCGCTACAATAACTCCATCTCAAATACACTAACCCTATAATACAACATGAAAACAAAACGAAAATTAGACAACTCCTAAGCTACACCTTTAAGGAATCGCGGCCCGTGCGCCGATGGTGACGAGTCCAGCACAAGTTTGAACTACGGATTCTCATCCTCCAAACTTGGAGCCACCACCTTTAGCAAGGATACGACGTATGCGCGCGTCGACATAGCCTAATCAGCTATCTTGGTTTTCACCGGAGTGCATAAAGTCGTCCTTGAGGCCGTTCGTACCATCCTCCTTTTATCCAGATATTGACGCCACGATAACTGGATACCTCTAGAGAAGACACCAGAAAACACACAACGCATACCGCATGCCACCCGCCACTGTCGCACCACCTTCGACTCGGCGTCAACAGGCTAAACATAACACCTCCTCCTGACCATCGCGCAACACATGCAGGTAGCAGGAATGAATTGACGCCTCCGGATGAGGCGTCGTGCATAGCATCCTCCGGCGAGGCATCCGTTGGAGGCTTCACCAGCCAAGGACAAACGTTACTTGACATCTTCAAAAGAAACGCAAGTGTCACCTTCTGGCCCTCATTGATCCCGACCAGTTGATGGAGGGGACGTCCCATACCGCCACCAGCCTCAGAAAGACAGTCACCACCTCGAGAACCAGTCTTAGAGTCGCCCACACGACCCTGGAGGCCACCACCGTCGAAGAAGAGGAGCCACCACCCCGATTCCGGGCGCTGCGGGAAGCACCCACCGCACTGTCAACCGCTACCGTCGCCCATACAACGACACCCCTCGCTGCGACTGCCAGATTCGGGCACAAGGACCTGAATCCCTCGCGCACCTCCACCTGGTCAGTCGCGCTCGACTTGTCGTCTTCGCTGACGAGGTAGGCCACCCCTAGACGTGCCACACTTTTTAGCCATCCTGCTCCACGAACCCGCCGGTCTGAGGAACCCGCTGCCACGCCGCCGACACCGCTGCTAGGCTAGCTTCGGCTACCCACATAGGCACGTCCACAAGCCAAAGAGGCGGCATCCTCAATTATATACCGAACTCGAGAAACTCCTTATTATCCTTTTATCCCCATCTTTTTTCTCTCTCTTTCCTCGGCTTCTCCACTTCTGCCATGGCAAAGGCTCCAAGAGATTCATGTACGAAACGAGGTAGGCCACGAAAGGTGTAGGAGGCTGATCCACCTACTACTTGAGGTCGTCCCTATGGTAGCAGGAGAGCTGTTGGATGTATGCCCAAGAGACAATAAAATACATCAGTTTCATGATTAATGTAATATGTTTTTATGCTATAACTGTTATGGTCACTGAAAATGAGATTCATAGAAAAATTCATACACACGTGTAGAAACATAAACACACCGTTGTAACTCTTTTTAGGTCTCATAGACAAACTCGTTAATATTAGATGATCACGTTTTCCTGGTCATAGACATTTGTTATGTGAATATTAGTGGGAGCACAATGTTGTTTCAACATTGTGGCTGGGTAGACCCATGTAGTTGAGATACTACGAGATTAGTTTTGCTAACACTAGTAGAAAAAAACTTATAGGGGCAAACCTACTAGCAGCAATCCCAGCATGGCCCACGTTTCTGGTAATTTGTGGCAGCACGTGACCAAGGAGGAACGTTCCAGAAAAGTTTAGCCGCATCGTGTATTTTGGTGTGCATGCTGCTAATGTAGTTCGTCAAGTCTTGTGGGTCAGGTAGACACTGGTAGAAGCGTGTCCTTACTTGCACACGCTTCCGGTAAGGTGTCTTCTAGTAGCGCACGCTAGTAAGCGCACGCTGCAAGTATGTCTCGATCTATTTATTTAGGGCACCCGAAGGCCCCGATCCCTCATATCAGATCGAAACCTCCTCGCTTCTGTACAGAGCACAGGGCCCCCCGCCGCCTCGAGCTCCACATCTGCTTCTGCCCTCCCCAAGCGTCGTCGCCGGGCCCGAGCTCCGTCTCCACAACCTTCCCCATGCGCCGGCACCTACTGCCCTGAGAGGAGGTAATCGCACCTCTTCTCCCTCTTCCTTGTTTATGATAAATGTTTATTTCTCATGCTAGAATTGTATTAAGCGGAAACATTGATACATGTGTGTTTAATAAACAAACAATGGTTCCTAGTAATGCCTCTCGTTTAACTAGCTCGTCGATTAACTGATGATCAAGGTTTCTTGATCATGAACATTGGATGTTGTTAATAACAGGGGTCATATCATTGGTAAATGATGTGATGAACATATACCCAAAGTGAATATAGCAATACGATCAAGTCATTAAGTTTACATTGTTATATCAAACATGCAAAGTAACTCTAATACTTAGACCATGACATCATATCAATCACTAACACCGGAAGACTGCTTTGATGTCATCAAATGTCACACTGTAACAGGGTGACTATAAAGGTGTCGTTGGGTATTCGTAAAGTATTAGTTGAGGCTCATGGATCAAGATTGGGATTTGTCCATCCAGATGACGAAGAGATATACTATGGGCCCTCTCGGTGAGATCACATCGACACCGCTTGCAAGCACGTGACTAGGTCACACGGATGTCATATCACGGAACGAGTAAAAGAGTACTTGTCGGTATCTAGGTTGAAATAGGTCTGGTTGATACCAATGATCGGATCTCGTACAATTAAAATATCGTGAGACAAAGGAAATTGGTTACGACGTTTATGGTTCACACGATCACTAGATTCATCGTTGAATGTGTAGGAGTCATTACGGATCTCCAGGTCCCGCTGTTGACTATTGATCGGAGAGATGTATCGATCATGTCTACATTATTCACGAACCCTAGGGTGAAACACTTAAGGTTTGATGACGCGATTGAGTGGATTCAAAATATCGGAGAAAAGTTTGGACAACACCGAAATTGTTTCGAGGAATATTGAAATAGTCACCGGAATTGTTTCGGGGAATATTGAAATAGTTCAAGGTGGTGTATGTTAATGTTTGATTACAAAATAGTTCAAGGGGGGTAAGTGTTAATGTTTGTTAAAAGGATTAACAAATATTAAAATAAAGAAATGAAATTGTTTTATTTATTTATTAAAGAAAACCCTTGGAATTTGAGTGGGAATTGATGAGAGAATGAGTGGGTTGAGTGGAGACTCTACCCACATGATGAGGGGAGAGGTGGAGGCACCAAATTTTCGTGGCTGCCTCCCCCTCCTATATAAAGAGGGGTTAGACCTTGATACGTCATAAATGTATCCTTAATATCTGATGTTCCATGTTGTTTTCATGCCATATGCTACATGTTTTCGTTACACTTTATGTCATTTTTATCGATTTCCTGGACTAACCTATTGACAAGATGCCACAGAGCCAGTTCCCGTTTTCTGCTTTTTTTAGTTTCAGAAAAGTTGTTCTGGAAATATTTTTGGAATTGGACGATTCAAAAGCCAGGAGTCTTAGAAGTCCTGGAGGGTCAAGGAAGTCCCGAAGAGACCCGTAGGGGGGCCACAGGGTGGCCACATCATAGGGTGGTGCGGGTCCCCCCGGCCACGCCACCAGGTGGTGTGGGCCCCCTGGCCACCCCCCGGCATCGCCCTTTCTCCTATATATGCCCACCGATGCATAAACCCTTAATCGATCAGCCTTTTTCCACGAAAAGTTTCGTAGCTCCGCCGCTGCCACCAACAAGTTTCGGGGGATCGAAATCTCCATTCCGGCACCCTGCCGGGACGGGGAAGTGCCCCTGGAGCCATCTCCATCGACTCCACCGTCATCTTCATTGCCGTTGCTGTCTCCTATGATGAGGAGGGAGTAGTTCTCCCCCGGGGACGAGGGCTCTACCAGTTGATGAGGATATAATAGGGGCATTTGATGAGTGTGCATGTGTGAACTGGAAGGAAATATTGAGCCTCACTGATGTTCATGATAAGGCGAATTCTTTCGTAATAATAAATAATGTTTGTGTTTCTAAGAATTTTATACTACCTAAGTCTATGCATTTATGTATAAGCAGGTTTTTTGATAACACAAGCATTGGCGAAGCAATGGAGCTGATTGAAGAGGATGGCAAGCACGAGGGAGGCGAGTGTAACGCCCGGGGATTTTCCCCAATTCAGTTTTTTTTTTGCTTGTTTTCTTTTGCATCGTCATGCATCATGTCATTCTCATTTAAAACTCATAAAATATTAAATTGTTGCGAAACCTAAATTTTCATAAACATCTAAGTTGAATTTGTTGCCTCAACTCTATTATTAAATAGTGGAAAAAAAATCTCTGAAAGAGAACAACCCAGCTAGCCAGCCCAAGACCTAGCCCACCAGCCCACTAGGGAGAAACCCTAGCTCCCCAGCCGATTTCCCCTTGCAGTTTTTGCAGCCACCTCCCCGCCGTCTCTTCTTTTTCCACTCGGGTCCCTGCCTTTTTTTTTCCACCCACGCAGAACTCACGAACGCACACGGGAGATGCAGCGCTCGACCCCCTTCCCCTTCGCTCCCTCTGTTCGCTCCCGAGCGTGGAGACACCCGAGCCCATCGATCCCCATCCCCAAGCCCCTCCTTCCTCGATCCCCGACCTCCGCCTCCCTCCCTCTATTCCGGACGGCAACCGTGCTCCAGCACCTCACCACCTCGCCGTCCCCTCCCCTCTATCTCGGCCAGGCCGCCGCCACGCCGGCCTCGTCGACACCATGCCGCCCGCTCCCAGCCGCCCCGCGCAGGCCGCGCCTACGGCTGCTGAGGTCGCCAAGGGCTTCGCCGGGCTCGAGATCGAGGACGGGAGCCGGAGGCTGGACAAGTACGACATCCCCGTCGAGGTGAGCGGCGAGGGCGCGCCTCCGCCGGCGGACGGGTTCCAGGAGGCCGGGCTCGCGGAGGCCGTGCTCCGGAACGTGGCGTGGTGCGGCTACGACAGCCCGACGCCCGTGCAGCGCTACTCGATGCCGATTGTGCTGTCCGGGAGGGACCTCATGGCGTGCGCGCAGACGGGGTCCGGTAAGACGGCCGCGTTCTGCCTCCCGATGGTGAGCGGGCTGCTGGCGGCGGCGGCCGCGGGAGGAGGACGAGGAGGCGGAGGGGGTCGCGGCAACAGGGAGGCGTACGACTACGACGACTACAGCCGCGTGCTCTCGTGCTCGCGCCCACCAGAGAGCTTGCAGCGCAGATTCACGAGGAGGCCAAGAATTTCTCTCACCAAACTGGAATCAGAGTGAAGGTGGCTTATGGAGGAACTCCAATGTCTCAGCAGCTACGTGATATAGAAAGAGGCGTTGATGTTCTTGTGGCTACACCTGGGCGCCTTGTGAATATGATTGAAAGATCAAAGGTCTCTCTTGAGGCAATTAAGTACCTGGTAATGGATGAAGCTGACAGGATGCTGGATATGGGGTTTGAGCCTCAGATAAGAAAGATTGTTGATGGGATGGGTATGCCACGAAAGTCTGTGAGACAAACGATGCTTTTCAGTGCAACCTTCCCACCACAGATACAGGGGCTGCTGCCTCCCGTGCTCCATAGCACCTCGTCGATGCATGCCCACCATGTGTTCAACCGAATTCCTCCAAGAAGCTCGACGCGTCGTTGATACGACCGCAAGAGTCTAACAGCTGCGGTGCTGCTCCAAGTGCGACCGTGTGACCACCATCGACAAGAACACCCTCGACCACGAAGGCTAAAACCTCGTCAAGCTCTTCGGAAGATAGCACACCGAGCTCGTCAACGATGCATCAACAAGAACCACCGTGAACGACTACCGCCGCCCCACATGTACCTCGTCGACAAGATCCGCCACGACGCCATGACCGACGACGGCCGTGGGAGTGTGTTTGACTCGAAGGTCGAACATCGACCATCGCCAAGATCTTCGAAACGAGAACGAATACTGCCGACCTACAAGTACCTCGTCGCCGATGCGCCAAGATCTTCGCCATGTCCGCTTTGCGTTGACCGCCTTCGAGCGTGTCTATGAGGTCTCACTCTCATGAACTCCTCTGTCCTTGAAGACTGGAACCGCCAAGTTCGCCACCGACCCCGATGAACGTGAACGACTACATCGACTCCGGACGTGAACGACTACTTCCTCTATGGTGCGAAGACCTCGGCTTCGACTACTTCCACTACGTGGTTACCAACTACTTCCTCGACGTCGACTACTTCCTCTACGTCCGTCTACTTCCTCCACGTTCCGAAGTTTCCGGCATTAACCCCGGCGATCCTCTCTCCACACGTGCGAACCCAAACCCTAAATCCCCTATACCTATACGCCCTATTTTTCTACAACATGCAATCTATTTTATAAATATCATATCATCATGTTGCATTGCATCTTGTGGGTTCGGGGTATAGTATTATCACCTAATAATTAAATATGGAATGTGTTGGGGTAATTAATTTAAATTGTGCCCTATTCCATTTAATATTGAATAGATCACCCCTTCCTCGTTTCAAGCTGTTAATAAACATTTAATATGATGGTTAGCTAAACAATTTGAACCATAACTATTTGTCCGGACTCCGGTTCCGATTAAATTGCCTAATTTGCATCTGGTGTTGCATCTTGCCATGTCATGCATATAAAATAGGATCATGCTGGATCTTCTACCGTAGTAGTAATTGTTGCATCCGGTGTTTGTTCGAGGTTCGTTGCTTCTTCCCGGATAGGACGTTGAGATGATGTGAGCAACGACAAGTTCTGCTACCTTGCGGGATCTCAGGCAAGTATACTCACTTGCTGCCAAATGGCTGCCTTTCATCACTTGTTACCGATACTTTCCGTTGTTCTTTTCTGCTAGCCTTAGTAGTAGTTGTTTCTGTTACGAACCTATCACATGAATCCTTTAACCCTGAGATTGCCTCACCTCCACACCTATAACCATTGCTTGTGCCCGTGTCTTACTAGCATGCTTAGGTTGTTTTGCTCGAGTCTGTTACCCGTTACTTTCTGTTATTAGTTCTTTATGTTCTGGGCGCTCGATGTTTAACCAATCAATCATGCTACTGTTATTATCAATAATAAATTTGATGATAAGGCACCGGCAGGAGGCCCTTTGTGGTTTTGAGGCCTGCTAGTGTCGACCCTAATAGGAAAAGGGTCTTGTCTACTGATCCATGATGAGCGCACTACCCGCATGTGGGAAGCGAGTATGGGCGCCCCCCTCAATTGACTCGATTCGCATCTCGTCCAAATCGCCTCATTTAGTTCGGGTTTTCCATTTGCTGCATGCATGATCTTGCGAGCCCTTGGTACCCGGGTGGAACTTTCGTAGTCGGCATATAGGGGGACACGTTCTTAGAGTGCTATGAGGGTCCATTTTCTTCTGGGCTCGATTAGCCGTGCGCCCAAGGTGCTTTGGGCTTGATGCGAAGAAGGGTTGGATTGTGTAGAGTACCTCGCTTGGTGGGGTGATCTCCCGTCTGGCGGGTTATTCTTGCGTGTACGGCCAAATTGTTGCAACCCTGCAGGGATAATCTTCTCGAGAAGCCGTGTTTTCCGCGGTTATGGATTACTTGGTGAAAGTACTGGCTAACAAGTACTCAGGACAACTTAAACCTAATGATTAACAATCTTACACCCAATGATTAACAACTTGACTAGTAATAGGCTTATTGACACAATAATCTGAACCATCATTAATCCAACTGCGTGAGTTATCCTCGGATTGCTTCTCTGGATAAAGGGGCGAGATCCAGGATGGGTTTGTTTGAAGTTATCTTTCAGTTGGTTACTATACTCGATCTTATCTTCTTTCTGTTAGCCGGAAGTTGTAGTATCTCTCTGTAGTTGGTTAGTGCAGCCCGCTGTCGCTTATTTGCAATAATCCCTTCCTTTCCGTTGTACCCAAAGTATTTGTATCTTGTGACGACTGGTTACGCCGGTATCTTGTGAGTATGGTTTATCCACTTGCCAGTACTTAACCGTACTGACTCACGAATCTTTTCGTGGCTGCATATTCAACATTGCAGTCAACAGGTTTGAAGTCTGACGACGTTAGCTTGGGAATCCCTCCGGCTTGGCCTGGGCAGGGATTGGACGCTCTCGGTTATCTTCAGGACTCTTAGTCCAATTTGTATCTTGTCCGTAGTCGGACACTATGTTGTTTCTTCCGCTGTTATTTGGATCTTTGTATTGTATCAGTTGTATCCCTGACTCGTTTGAGTCATCTTGTATATATCTTTTCTGTTGTTGTTGTGGATTATTCGTGAACTGTTGTAATGTTATCACAAGTGGCAACCTGGAATCGGTTATTATGTGGATTTTGGCGGGAATGCTGAAATCTGCATAGTGCCCGATCTCGGGGCGTCACAAATGGTATCTGTCACATCCCAATTTTGGAATACCTGTTAACACAGTTGTTTTGCTAATTGCTTGAATAATAAACCTTGGTTGTGTTTGTTTGTGTTTGTTTAAGTGCAACTAAACAAACTTAAAAAGGATAGCAAAGCAGTAAACTAAAAATATTCAACATATTGTTCCAATGATAAAAATATTCAACATATTGTTCCAATGACTTTGAAAATATTTTCTAAAGTAAATATTGATCAAAGAGTTTTCCAAACCATCTTAGGAATCCCATATTTGTTGAATATTATTTCCAAGACCTAAATTAAGAAAGAGGAAACACTTAATAAAATTTCCCTAAAAGATTATCAGAAAAAGAGGCATTCTTAAATGCTTCACCAAAATAGTATCAAATGTTTTTCCAACCTTGCAAGATTAAAAACAAAGGTATTGGAGAGCATTGACTTGCTATCCCTAGTCACATAAATATTTTGGCAAAGCATTGTTAAAGAAAAACCAAGTGCTTTATTAAATAGAAATTCCAATATTTCTAGAAACAGAAAACTCAAACTAGTTACTATTGGAAACTTTCTTAAAATGATTTGAAATTCATACCATTGCTTCCTTATATCAAATAAGGAACACACACAAGAGGAGACGAAAAATTGAATCCATTAAAGTCCTGAAAACATGGTTTTTCTCCACAGCAACAATTGGGATTTTGAACAAGTTTGTTCTACAAACTGTTTCCAAATGCCATGAAATAAATACCACATGCTCTATATCATAATTAAGGATGAAAACCAAAAGGGCACAAGTTTTTGAATAATTTAAGTTGCCAAAAACCCCTGTTTTCTTGACAGCACCTTTTTGAAATTTGAACATGTTTGTTCTATGAAGTAACTCAAAATGACTTGCATTTTCTACCACATAAGTAACACATCAAATAAGGAATGTGTGCCAAAAAGTATCATTTTTGGAAGCTCCTAAGTAGGTTAATAAATTCAATGTCCATTTATGTAAGAATTCAAATTTGAACAACTTTGAATTATCAAGTTTATCTAATTGAGCCAATTTTCACATATGTTGTGTATCTTAACTAATTAGAATTTTGGGCAAAAGGATTTAAAATTTAAACCTTGTTTGCTTAGTTAAAACATCCTTTTTCAGAGAAGAGAAGGACCTAGATGTAAATACACAGGGACCAAAAAGTAATCCAAGTCATCTCCTACCTCTAGCCATGCTGTAGTTACAGGAGACCTACCCATGCCTTCGAAGGGAAGGAATCCTTGGGGGATAAGAGGCCCCCCATGTGCCTTGTCTGCCTCATTGCCCCCTCTCTCTCCGCTAGAGCTCTCCCTCTCTCTCTCTTCAAGGAACCCCCAAATCGGAACCCTAGCCGAAACCCTCGCCGTCGATTCGGCCGATAGGGAGCACGCCGCCGGTTGCCGTTGGTACCATTGGATCCGCCTCGTCGTGGTGGTACTTGGTGCAAAGGGAATCGGGGTGGAGCTACTCGAGGAGGCCGCGCCGTCCACTTTTCTTCTCCGACCCCGACGACCTCCGGCGAGCTATTGCCGCCGCTCCGAGTCCTCTCCGACCTCACCAAGCCCTCCAGCGCGTTCGTGGTAAGCAGGGGAGTCCCCCCGACCCATTTCCCCTCTCCCTCTCCCCCTAGCTCGCCCCCGAGCCACCTCTGCTGTCCGGCCGCCGCCGCGCGTCGTCGCCGGCCGCCCTAGGGTCGTTCCCCGGAAACGAGACCGGGCTTGTTTGATCCCCCGCGTCGTGTGCAACATGTAGGTACCCTCGATTCGACGATTGATGGCCGGAAACGCGATTTGCATCCTCGCCGGAGACATCCCCGCCGGCGATGACGTCGTGATCGCGTCACGCTGACGCAGCCTCCCCTTGACCCGCGCGCGCTACACCACGACACTAGATTCCCTACTGCTGTGAGTCGGGAAAAGTCATAGATGCCAATATATAGTTGGTCGGAAATGATCTTATCAGACTGTTGGTTGGAAATGATAATGTACATAGTCAGATGGTCGGTCGGAAAAGTTACAATATATAGTATCATATCATCGGTCGGTAATTACATGTGTCCCATCCTACAGTGAGTCGGCGAATCATACCGACCGACTAGCACTCGCTAAGTGGGCTAGCCTTGAGCGCGCGCGTACCAAAATCGAAAACATTAGCGCGAAAACGTCCAGCCCAAAAATATTCGATGCCACCGCCAAGCCCAAACCAATAGAAACCGAAACCCTATCCTCTCCAAACCACACACTTCCTCCATCCTCCGGCAGATGCGCCCTACCGTCTTGCTCCGGCCTGCCGGCCGACGAGCCGCTCCTATCACACAACCCACGACGGCGTGTCCCGGCGTTGTGATGCCACTCCCTTAATGGTACCCATCTCTCCCGCTTCTCTTTCTCCTAATCTCACCCTCTTCTCTTTCCCACGATCCCTAATCTCATTTTATCCGCTGCCCCATTCAAGGTCCAACTCAGATTCGCCGAGGTGGGCTTGGCCGCGGCAACAGAGGAGGATGCAGCCATACGAATCGTCAAGGATTACTATACTCGCCCGATCTCACGGCAAGGAACAAGCTGGAGCCCAGTAAGATCCAGATGCGAGCCATCCAGGGGGGGGGGGGGGGGGGGGGGGGGGGGAGGGGGGTACACCTACCGTCCAAGATCTAGCGACTGTGCCGCCGACTCCGCGTTCTACGCGCCGCTGCAGCCACGCACCTATTCGTCGCTGCGAGATCTCCTCACCTCCCAGCAGGGAACAAGCCAGTAAGTTAAGTCACGGCTCGTGCCTCATCTCCCCCCTCGAGATTGCTTCCTATTCTTCACTTGTTCATGCCAATCCTGCTTGCTGTTTGCATACATGTTGGATGGATATAGCTAAAGATACTTATGAACATGTCCAGATTATTAACTCGGTTTGCTGCCGACTGGCATTGTTGCCTGTAGGCTGTAGGTAGTATGGAGTGGGGAACATGGACAAATGGCATCTGTGGACATAAGCCTGACAGAGAATGTAAACAACACTTTTAATTATGCTAGTCTGCTATCTCCTGCTATTGAACATTGGAAGTGCACTGCATACTATTGGGTGAGCCCAGCCAACTTCTGTAATGTTTCCCTGATTATGTCCGTTTCAGATTAGCATATGATGCATACAACTTAACAACTGAAGTATCTTAACCTCCCTAGTGCTAGTTCTTTTTCTAGAACCGTATTTATTTTTGTGACAGGTTAGCCAAGTGATTAAGTTTTTTTTACCTCTATTTTCAGCTGGTTCAGTATATACGGTTCATTAGTCAGTTCCTGATGTACTACACAGTACACTTAATACACTGTCAGTAACATGGTTGCATGTTTTTTTTTAAACTAAGACTCTGATTTATAGGACTGGCTCCCTGAGAACACGGTGCTCTACTTGGGTTATGTGTGCTGATTTGTGGTAGCAGATTTAATGATTACTAAGATTTGTACTTTCTTAAATATTTCCTAACACTATGATTTCAGCAACTTTGATTTCTCTGAGGATCGGGCTTTTAGAGATTTTGTAATATGGTACTCGTAGTTACCTAGAGATCCTTCGGAGTTGTATTATATTTAAACTAAATGATTTATCAAAGTTCTGTTAAAACAATCTACACGACTGTGATTGTGTTTTGCTCAAGTCTTGGGCTCTGGTATTGCAAAGACAACTTCTATGTCTTCTTAAGCTGCCGTGATCTAGACTGTTCAGTCATATCATGCTAAATGAATGTCATTATTTCATTATTCTCATGAAAACATGTGCCATTGGCTTTTTGTTCATGCAACAATATATAGAAAATATTCCTTTTGTCGACAGGAGGCGTAGTAGTTGAAATCCCCTGAAAAGAAATTATTTGGAAGTTTATGTATGATCAAATATAATTGGTTGAATGGTGAGTTCATACAAGTGTATGAAAATATACTAATAAGTAGAGCTGCAGTTTCCTGTTATTTACTGAGACTGTATTGCTTGACCAACACCACTGGCTAGTGAATATAATCATTATTGCGCCCTCTTCTAGAAATCTTGTCTTACAATTGTGCATTCATTAATTTTTCTTGTGGTTAATTTGCCATTACATCAGAAGATAGATAAGGAGTAAACTGCAATGTTTTATCTTCTGAAAGATATATAATATGCTGAATCATGAATTCGTGATAATTTTGCCAGATGAAGACCTACAAGCCCGGGTTGTCTGCCTCTTCCGCCGTGAGGTATTTCAATCTTTTGAAAACCTGCACTTTCTCACATTTCCGTTGTACATGTAAATGAAGTGTTCATATCTGAACTATCTGCACACAAAAATGTCTACACTTCTCTCAGTTTGTTGCACGTGGCCATGCTGTAGCTACAAAGTTAGTAACTTGTACCCAATTGTCATCTATGGTTCAATTCTGTAGGCGTCTCCCTGAAAAATGAATGTAGATGATCCAGCCTAATCTTTCAAAAAATGATGTTGTAATTTTGTACCCAATCTTGCAACTAGTAGGTTTAAGTTTCTATCAGTGCAACCTGACATTAGCTAAGATGAAATCTATAGCATAACAAAACTTGATTCTGTAGCCTTAGCTTTTCCTGGCTTAGGTTGGTCTGGACTCAAACTGTTTGATTCACCTCCGTCGACAAGGACAACAGGGGATCTCCGCCGCGCTCGCTGTGGACCTCAATTTCTGCTGCCAGCCTACCGCATGTTGGGTCTGCTGAGTACACCTGATACATGTAGATGTGATCTAGTATTTCAGTTGGCATTCCGCTGTTGGGTCAGTATGTATGTAGTTTCCAGCCGTAGGGCATACACGTACATGTATTTGATCCATGCATACAAGTGCTAGTTCATTCATAAGATGTACTAGTTGGCATAGGCGCAGCTTAGTCGTGGCATACACGTACATGTATTTGATCCATGCATACAAGTGCTAGTTGATTCATAAGATCTACTAGTTGGCATAGGTAGCTTAGTTATTGTCTGGTATTTGATTTGTGCGTAAAAAGTGCTCATGGATGCTTAGTTGTTGTCTGGTATTAAAACTTTTCCCAGCCGTAACTTCTAGGACGTCGATAAAATTGTGTTTTTCCAACTTTGTGTATTATCAGAACAGTTGAGCTAATTGTTATCTAATTAGCATTGTCAAGCAACAAATTTCTCATGTGTTTGGACGTTGTTTGTGCAGGTCTCATGCAAAACATGTGTCTCAACATATACTCCATGAAGTAGGCAACTTGTACTTTCGCAGCAACATGATGTTTTGTGTATTGCGGGAGAACTTTTGTCTACGAATTTGTAAACTTGATTATCTGAAATCAATTTACTATCTCTTTGTAAACCTAGTTATGTGGCAATCAGCTGAAGAAAGATGAACAATCAGCTCTATCGTTTGTTGCTGCACGTATATGCTTGTATTTTGAAAATATGTGTAAGCTGACACATTTTTTGCTGTCATTTGACTACTGAACTGTGTGTATGTGTTTGAAAATTGGTTGGCCATTAATATCAAATCGGATAGTTCAAGAAGGCCTCTAGCTCAAGCTATTGAAAAGTTGGTCGGCAAAGAAATCACCGACCGAACATGAGATGGGATAGGTCCATTGTAGTGACAACAGAAGGTTGGTCGGGATATGTCCATGCTGTCTTATTGTTTGTCGGTAAAACAATGTCGGTCGGAAAAAGTAAAGTCCGACGGGAAAAATAAGTCGGTCGGGAAAACTTTGCGTAGCAATGTCAGATTGTCGGTTGGCAAAGATATATCGGTCGGGGAAAACCTTTGCCGACTGGACTTATGGTGACAGACAAGGTTGGTCGGGAAAACCATTTCCCGACGGACATTCTGTCAGTGTAAGCCGTTTTTCCAACCAATTTGTCTGTCGTTAAATCTGTGTTGTGGTATAGTGGCGGGAGCTGTTGAACCTGCTGGTGGCCCCGTGCTGGCCTGCGTGGCTGCCCCCGTGGCGCCCAGGCCCACGAGTCAGCGGCGTTGGCTGGCTCTCACCACGGTATGGATAGATCTGGGCGGCCCGTTAGCAGATCTGGCCCATGTCTAGCCATTTTCCATTTTAATTTTACAGAAAAGATACCTGGTTGCTTTTGGCTCTAAAAACCTACCTAAAAGATGATTTTGACCAAGCCAAAAATCACAGTGGTACCTAAACTAATTCTAAACCACCTCCAACTTGTAGATCTACATTTGGATGAATAATTTTGAAATGAAAAATGATTTGGCAACAGGTACCAGAAACACCAAAATGAGCACCATTTTTATTTTACAACTCAGATTGAAGTGAGGCCAATTGCATTGGAAAGCCCTTGAAATTTCCTAACAGGATCATTTAACCTCGTTTCCAAATTCATTGTATTTTTGAAATGGAATGCAATTTGGTAAAACACCAGAGAGCACTTTGGTGATTTTTATAAATTAATTAAAGATGAATTTTGATGCAAACCAAATTGGATGGTCTTGTATATGTTTAGGAATATCCAAACCTAGAAGGGTTTAATTTTTATAGCATCCTAGAAAATTTGGTGGACAGATCTTTGTTTCACCTGTTTCTGCCATTTTGGCATTTTAGTTAATTAATTTGTGTGATGATATTTTTGTGTTGCAATATTGTTTTCTAGCATGTATAAGTTGTGTGAAATTGCTTTCTAAGTATTACTTAGCTATTTTAGCATGTTATATTGTGTGGACTTGAGTGGAGAAGAGATAGGATTTATATTAGTAGCATATGTTTATTCTCTAGTTTAATACTTGCATATAATTTTGAGTGGTAAAATTATGTGCAAACACTTGGATTTGTTGATTGGATCCAATACCATATTGGTACTGATTTGGTGTTGTTATCACCTCTGCTAGATTGCATTTGAGTTGGTAGAAAAGCATTATTAGCTTTGTCATAACTATGAGGATGTTTGAAAAAATTCCCTCATGTGTGGAATTTTTGACATGAACATTTGTGATTGTGTAGCCACATAATTTTGTGTTGTATTCATAGGACCAGTAGCATTTTTATTATATTGTTATGAGTACTTGAACCTTAGAGTTTTCACTTGTGTGAAAACAATAGCATGAGTAGCATTACCTTGCTTATTTTAGCACCCTGTTATTTTCTGCTAGTATTGTTATTGCACTAGGTGCTAGTTTAGTCTTTTGTTAATTTTTATCAAGTGTGACCAGAGGCTTTGTGACCTCTTAATGCTTTGTTATGCTAGTGGAACACCCACTGGTTTCATTGCATTTTTGGTGGAAACATTATTTCCCCAAACTAGATGCATTTCTCTTATGTAGTTTCATAACTAATGAGTGCCTAGTATTTTTGCTTTGGGAATTTTTTGTGCTAAACAAAAATGGGTATGCTTCTGTTTGTAAGTGGTTGTAATCATGTGTGGCTTGCTAGGAAAAATCCATCTTTGGAGTGTTGATTGATTCCTCTAGTAATGCCCTTTTTATTACTACTAGTATGTAGGAGTTGCCCTGCAAAATGATACCTTGTTTTATCCAATGGGATATTTTTGTTATAGCAAGTATAGATGTTTTTCACTACTGTTTTTATGACATGGACCCTCTGGTTGTATTTCAATTACTTGATTGAAATGCATCCATTGATTCTTCATGTTTGAGTAGTACTAGTTTCCTTAGCAGTTTTTGTATTGAATTATTTTTCCTGCCAACTTGGGTTTGGTAAATATTTGTGTATTCTTGCATGAGGACATGTTTTCATTTCCCATTATGATAACATGGTTCCTTGTTTGCATTTTAGTACTTTACTTGTTATGCTTGCGTGCATAGCAAACTTTTAGTAGAAACATGTCAATAGGATTCCTCCTTTTTAGTCATTGTTTCTATTATTCTCACCTTGAGAAATTGTATGTTTTGTGATGAGTCTATTACTTTGTTACACTTGTGTAGGCTCACTGATTTGTAAAAGTAACTTTTGCAAATCATGTGTCTTATTTATTCTTGATGTGAATTGAGACTTAGTAGAATAGCTATATTGTTCTTTTTGTGGTTTGGTTGATAGACCCATTGCCATGATTATTTTTGTGCATGTTTTATATACTTTTAGTAGTCTCACCTTTGTGAAACTAAGTGTATTTTGGGTTATTAATATCTTGGTATGAGAGTGGCACACCCACTGAATCCATGATATTAAGGTTGTGAGATATGTTCCTCCAACCTTAAGTTGTCTTATTAAATGGCATTTCTGCCAAGTGTGTTTGTTTGTTTGTTTGCTCCATTAATAATTGAGTGATAGGTTATTATTAGTTTCCTTGCTGTATGTATTGTTACGTATGGTTGCTTGCCTTGATTGGTTCTGAATGTGTGTCCTTTATTCCTTTTTACGACGTTAGAAAACGAAGAGGAAGGAAGTGTCGTGAAGCTCTGTTTCAAGTTCCAGTCACTCCAAAACCAGGGACACAAGGAGATACCAGGCAAGCCATCCTGATGCTTGCTGATACAATACTTATCATTATCTATCATGCATGTTTTACCTCTGAAGTTTTACAAAAACTTGATTATCAAAACTATTTTTGATGTAGAAATTACTACTATACTATATTATAGGTCACTATCATGCCAGTAGTTAAACTTGGTAATACCAAGCCCATAGGCCACCATATGGTATTTATTACCATCAAATATACTAGTCCTAAGTGGACACCCTAAAATTGTGATTCTACAAAACAAAGGCTTTACGGAAAAACCCGGAGAAAAGGCGGATCCTTGTTCTCCGGAGGAATGTGGAAGTGGTCATTTTTGAGAAAGTGGTGTTTTCAAAAATGACACATAACCTAGTCTTCGCCGGACAACCTTTACCGTACTGCCACCCTACCCCAACATGGGCAAGGGGCTTAACTTGAAGTTTGTTCTTATTAGTGTGTGCTATCTCAATGTGCTATAGGGGATGCGATCCTCTGAACCGAATGTCGTGGAGACATATAAAGTGTGGGATTAATTTTCCCTCCGGATGCATCAGTTGAGGCATCCTGGCTTGGCGGGGATTAGCTCGGTGCCGGGGATGTGGTAAAACCCAACTGAGAGATAGGCATATTCTAGCTTGAACATAGTGGATGGTTATGATCAGATACCTGATGTTTACATACTGTTGTTACAGTCCGTGATTGTTCACGGGAGGTGTACTGGATCTGGTGGATGTGTACACCTCTGCAGAGTATAACTTTTTCGAAGAAGCCGCGTCCTCGGATATGGACAGTTGAATGGCCATGTAGCTAGCATTGTGTCAATGTTTTCAAAAAGGAAGTTTTTGAAAAGGGAAACTTTGGAAAGGAAGTGTGAACTTGTGAAGTTCGGAAAGGAATGAAAACGTATACCGTGGAGGTATCGTCGATGATGAAAAGCCAGATGATGTTATACAAAACAAAATGTTTTGCAAAGAAAACCTTTTCTACTCTAAGCAAGAGTTCTGGAAACTGATTCCAAGAAGTTTTGCAAAGAGAAAATATTCTTTAACAAAGTTTTACAAAACCTCTTGTACATGTGATATCTACAAGAGAAATAAAACTATATTATTTTCTTCTGAAGTATCTTTTTCAACAAAGATACAGATTAACCTGACTGCAACTGTGGTGTCATCATATATGAACACCATTGATAGTGAACCCTATTTATAGCCTACCTATTCCACCATATAAGCATACTTGCATGTTGGTAAGTGACATGATGGATGTCTTGCGGAGTACATTCAAATGTACTCATTATGGTTTCGCCCCTGGTATCTACTTATCAGATTTTGAGAAGGAGCCTCCAAAGGATAGCTATGAAGAGAAGTACGGAGTTGACGGCTTTGCGAACTAGGATCGTCTCCGGGTCAGCAGCCTGTAGGTTAAGGCGTGACTTGGGCTCAACTACGTTGTGTTTTATTTGTCTTCCGTTGTGTTTGATAAGTTGCATGCCCCATGTGGCAGTTGCGTTAAACTTGATCATGTGATATTTGTGTAATACCTTTATGTATTCGTGTAATGGATGATGTATTTCTGTGTGCCAACTTTGTATGTTGTTCACGACTGATCTTTCTGGGATCGTGAATGTATGCATACGTAGGGTTTCAGACTGCCGGTCTGGGGTCCTTACAGAGTTGGTATCAGAGCCATCTTGACCTTAGGAGACCTTAGTTAGCATGGACGTCAGATAGGAAAGAAAATTATTTTTGAGTAAAACCTAGTTACAATCTAAATCATTTTTGGCTAAGGGAATTTTAGTATATTTTCCCCTCCTTATTATCTTTTCAAAAGATTCTAAATGCATATCAAGGGCGTCCTTGAACAGTGGTTCGAAGGGCGGGCCTTACAGAGTTAGTATCTCTCTCGGTTAAGAGTTATTTCTTACTTGTTTGCAACTGCTCCGCTCTGTTTTTGAAACATCTCTCGTATTTGAAGTTTTCTGTCCAGAAAATAGTTGGAGTTTCAAAAACAATTTGTTGCATAAAGTTTTCTCAAAACTTTACTTCTATTATCTTGTTTTCATACAAAAACTTTTATACTTGCCGATGTCCCGAGAAGACCAAAATAATTGCCTAGCTCTACAGTGATGATGGTCAGAAGTAGATATAGTTCTTCAGCCACTTCTAGGATTTTTGGATCAATCTAGTTTGGAGTCATTTAGTGATTACCCCATGAGTCGTCTCCCCCGACGTAGCTCCAATGGAGCCTTGCTTGTGTGTTATGTCTTGCTTATGTGTGTCCGTAGGACTTTGTGCTGTTGTGTGGTGTAGAATTTGGTTCATCTAGGCTTCTTTATGTTTGTGGGGTGCTCAAAATTTACAGATTTGTGCTTGCCCTGCTCTTGTTTTTGAATCGCCTCGTGTTAAATTTTTGCAAGCAAAAATGTTAGTATAGCATTCAAAACCAAGAATTTGTTGCTTAGACTTAGACTTGTTTTCGCTTCATAATGCGACCCGTCGTGAACCACCACCATCTCTCCCACAATTAATGAAAGCACCATTGGGCCTATATAGAGGACCATCAAGCCACTTGAGCTGATAGCGTTGCTACCAGTGATGCACTCCAACAGATAAAGCTCCAACAACGACAACCTTCAAAGAAGAAAAGGCGTGAAGAAAACCAACCAATACTGATCAAAACCTCTGTGTTTTGTCTGTTTGAAAAGGACTCGTTTTGCCCTGTTGGCTAAATGTCGCACCTTTTTATGTTCCCTTTTAAAAGACCAAACAAGAGAAATCCCTTTTTTTTTAAAAGTTATATACCTCCCTCCTCTGGAGAAAGGTGCAAAAGAATTCTTCACATGCCATGATGTGCAACCCCCTCAAAAGCCAATCCAAAGAGCACGATTCAATATTCGACGTACGATGACGCTAGTCGTGTCTTGTCGGACAAACATAATTAAATAGGAAACTAACAAGACTAACATGTTTTGCCTAATCTTAGGTTGACACCTAACCAAAGCATGCGAACTACTGACAACTCTTTCTAAACCCAGGAATTAAGTGACTTACGACACCTTTTAATATAGTTGGTAAAAAGGAGAAGTCACGAGAAAATAAAATGATGACCTATTCGTTTACTAGTTAATAGGATATCATGTGTATCTACCTTGGAAACCAAATCTTAGTAGACGTTGTAGGTACTATAAAATTCGGGGTTTAGAAATTAAGGGGACGATGGAATGATTATGATAGATCTATAGAAAACATCAGTTTTCCTGTTGTTGTCTCTTTGTGTGCTCTTGATTGAAATAAATTTGTGCTTTGTTAAATCTTGCTTCCTAACATATATGGAGTTGTTAGGACTTGTTATTATGTTGTTTTATTACAATAAATCTACCTTAGAAAGTGCGTGCATGATTGGAAACTCGTATAAAAATGAAATAGCATTTGTTACCTTCTAGTTTATTAATTGGAAGTAATTGTGAGAACTAGATCTGTGTATACTTTCTTAGTAGATTTTGTGCTATGTTTTCTTTGAGTCCAGTACCATTTAGGTACTGTTATTTTGATGCTTGTACCTATGATAGCTTGCATGTCTCTTACTAGTAAAGCATGTGTAAGCATTGCTATCATTATGCACTAGTATTGCTTCACTAAATTAAATAGCCTTACATTTTTATCTTGTATGCAAAGTTTTTCATGAGTAACCAGAGGCTTAGTACCTATTTTTACTTGGTATTAGTGGGCCATAGCCCACTGGTCCCATTGCATTTTATCTTGAGGATAAAAATCCCCAACCATACACCTGTGTGAAAATAGCATGTTTCACTATGTGATTGATTTCTATTTTTCCACCATGGCAAATATAAGTGTTTCTTTTCACTTATGCAAGTGAGAAGTTGATTTCCTATTAGTAAATACTAATATGTTTATGTGTGATACTTTTGTTAGCATAATATTCCTTAGGGGTATCATGTTAAGAAATGTTTCACTACCGTGTGCTAAAATTAAATTGTTCGCAAATAAAATAAATTCCTCTTGATTGGTAGATTGTTTGTGAATGATTTTAAATTGAGTGTATGGATTTTTGAAAAGGTTTAGATAACTTTTCACTAATTGCATAGCTACTTGTTGTGTGAGTTATACCTTGCTTGTTTGCTTGTAATTGGTTAAAGAAAAACATAAATTGCTAGAATTAATTTATGCATGTTTAATAGTTGTTTCATGGGATTGTTTTGATGTTTGTGCTTACTAGCATGAGTAAGTTTTGTGTACTGTTATTAGGTACATTTATATTCATGACTTGCTTGTTTAGATTTAAACATCATGATAGCATTGTTTGCTTCTCTAGAGTGAAACTAGTCTCACCACTAGAAAATGGTGATTTTTGCTCTAGTATTACCCTCGTTTTATTTTATGAGTATAGGTGTTGATATAGCATGTTTAGGAAGTTATTACTTCTGTTATCATGCCATGAATTTTTTAGTTTCATGTTCTATGGTTATAGGATATGATTATCTCTTATAGCACGCTGGTGTAGATTTTTCATACTAGTGTGTTATTTGTGCAGTCCTGTTTTTTTTATGCCTGTGTAATAGGAGTTTTATCTTGTGTGAAGATGGTATTTTAGAGTATCTTTATGATTGTATTCATTGGTTTTTAGCTACTGGTTGTTTGCTAATTGTTCATGATTGATGGATTCCAAAACCTCTAATAAACAATAACCTGGTGAATAAATAGTCTATTCATTTGTGGTGTTGTTTGCTTGCTTATTGGGTTTTGTTTAAATGTTTTACCTTAGCATGAGTTTATGCTTGTGTTATGATTGTGCTTAAGAGTATCTTAAGAATATAAAACATCCAACTAAAATCATGAACACTTTAAGTGATAATTGCTTGTGTGATGCTAATATCCACTGCCTTGGGTATTTATTCTGTCTGTTTATTTTACCTTAGCAACCTAACCTTTGCACCACAAGCTATGTTTTTAGCTTCTTATATACCTTATTATGAGAGTGGTAGACCACTCCATATGGGGTATGTAAGATGTGGGATATAGCTAGGAACTCATGTAATATTTGACGGTATTTTTCCAGATAGTTCTGCACTAACCTTAATTTTTGTTCAAACTAGGAAACAAAAGTTTTGGACCTAACACAGTGCTGGTGTACTTTTAAAAATGAATTTTCTAATTTAGGGATGTGCCCCACCTCCCAAGAAAAGTCAAAGGGGGGAAGAACCTGCACTCCAACACTAACATTGTGTTTGTTGGCCCTCCCTTAGTCCTCGCTTGCGAATCTCGGGGACGAGATTCTTTTTAAGGGGGGAAGACTTGTCACATCCCAATTTTGGAATACCTGTTAACACAGTTGTTTTGCTAATTGCTTGACTAATAAACCTTGGTTGTGTTTGTTTGTGTTTGTTTAAGTGCAACTAAACAAACTTAAAAAGGATAGCAAAGCAGTAAACTAAAAATATTCAACATATTGTTCCAATGATAAAAATATTCAACATATTGTTCCAATGACTTTGAAAATATTTTCTAAAGTAAATATTGATCAAAGAGTTTTCCAAACCATCTTAGGAATCCCATATTTGTTGAATATTATTTCCAAGACCTAAATTAAGAAAGAGGAAACACTTAATAAAATTTCCCTAAAAGATTATCAGAAAAAGAGGCATTCTTAAATGCTTCACCAAAATAGTATCAAATGTTTTTCCAACCTTGCAAGATTAAAAACAAAGGTATTGGAGAGCATTGACTTGCTATCCCTAGTCACATAAATATTTTGGCAAAGCATTGTTAAAGAAAAACCAAGTGCTTTATTAAATAGAAATTCCAATATTTCTAGAAACAGAAAACTCAAACTAGTTACTATTGGAAACTTTCTTAAAATGATTTGAAATTCATACCATTGCTTCCTTATATCAAATAAGGAACACACACAAGAGGAGACGAAAAATTGAATCCATTAAAGTCCTGAAAACATGGTTTTTCTCCACAGCAACAATTGGGATTTTGAACAAGTTTGTTCTACAAACTGTTTCCAAATGCCATGAAATAAATACCACATGCTCTATATCATAATTAAGGATGAAAACCAAAAGGGCACAAGTTTTTGAATAATTTAAGTTGCCAAAAACCCCTGTTTTCTTGACAGCACCTTTTTGAAATTTGAACATGTTTGTTCTATGAAGTAACTCAAAATGACTTGAATTTTCTACCACATAAGTAACACATCAAATAAGGAATGTGTGCCAAAAATTATCATTTTTGGAAGCTCCTAAGTAGGTTAATAAATTCAATGTCCATTTATGTAAGAATTCAAATTTGAACAACTTTGAATTATCAAGTTTATCTAATTGAGCCAATTTTCACATATGTTGTGTATCTTAACTAATTAGAATTTTGGGCAAAAGGATTTAAAATTTAAACCTTGTTTGCTTAGTTAAAACATCCTTTTTCAGAGAAGAGAAGGACCTAGATGTAAATACACAGGGACCAAAAAGTAATCCAAGTCATCTCCTACCTCTAGCCATGCTGTAGTTACAGGAGACCTACCCATGCCTTCGAAGGGAAGGAATCCTTGGGGGATAAGAGGCCCCCCATGTGCCTTGTCTGCCTCATTGCCCCCTCTCTCTCCGCTAGAGCTCTCCCTCTCTCTCTCTTCAAGGAACCCCCAAATCGGAACCCTAGCCGAAACCCTCGCCGTCGATTCGGCCGATAGGGAGCACGCCGCCGGTCGCCGTTGGTACCATTGGATCCGCCTCGTCGTGGTGGTACTTGGTGCAAAGGGAATCGGGGTGGAGCTACTCGAGGAGGCCGCGCCGTCCACTTTTCTTCTCCGACCCCGACGACCTCCGGCGAGCTATTGCCGCCGCTCCGAGTCCTCTCCGACCTCACCAAGCCCTCCAGCGCGTTCGTGGTAAGCAGGGGAGTCCCCCCGACCCATTTCCCCTCTCCCTCTCCCCCTAGCTCGCCCCCGAGCCACCTCTGCTGTCCGGCCGCCGCCGCGCGTCGTCGCCGGCCGCCCTAGGGTCGTTCCCCGGAAACGAGACCGGGCTTGTTTGATCCCCCGCGTCGTGTGCAACATGTAGGTACCCTCGATTCGACGATTGATGGACGGAAACGCGATTTGCATCCTCGCCGGAGACATCCCCGCCGGCGACGACGTCGTGATCGCGTCACGCTGACGCAGCCTCCCCTTGACCCGCGCGGGAGCTGTTGAACCTGCTGGTGGCCCCGTGCTGGCCTGCGTGGCTGCCCCCGTGGCGCCCAGGCCCACGAGTCAGCGGCGTTGGCTGGCTCTCACCACGGTATGGATAGATCTGGGCGGCCCGTTAGCAGATCTGGCCCATGTCTAGCCATTTTCCATTTTAATTTTACAGAAAAGATACCTGGTTGCTTTTGGCTCTAAAAACCTACCTAAAAGATGATTTTGACCAAGCCAAAAATCACAGTGGTACCTAAACTAATTCTAAACCACCTCCAACTTGTAGATCTACATTTGGATGAATAATTTTGAAATGAAAAATGATTTGGCAACAGGTACCAGAAACACCAAAATGAGCACCATTTTTATTTTACAACTCAGATTGAAGTGAGGCCAATAGAATTGGAAAGCCCTTGAAATTTCCTAACAGGATCATTTAACCTCGTTTCCAAATTCATTGTATGTTTGAAATGGCATGCAATTTGGTAAAACACCAGAGAGCACTTTGGTGATTTTTATAAATTAATTAAAGATGAATTTTGATGCAAACCAAATTGGATGGTCTTGTATATGTTTAGGACTATCCAAACCTAGAAGGGTTTAATTTTTAGAGCATCCTAGAAAATTTGGTGGACAGATCTTTGTTTCACCTGTTTCTGCCATTTTGGCATTTTAGTTAATTAATTTGTGTGATGATATTTTTGTGTTGCAATATTGTTTTCTAGCATGTATAAGTTGTGTGAACTTGCTTTCTAAGTATTACTTAGCTATTTTAGCATGTTATATTGTGTGGACTTGAGTGGAGAAGAGATAGGATTTATATTAGTAGCATATGTTTATTCTCTAGTTTAATACTTGCATATAATTTTGAGTGGTAAAATTATGTGCAAACACTTGGATTTGTTGATTGGATCCAATACCATATTGGTACTGATTTGGTGTTGTTATCACCTCTGCTAGATTGCATTTGAGTTGGTAGAAAAGCATTATTAGCTTTGTCATAACTATGAGGATGTTTGGAAAAATTCCCTCATGTGTGGAATTTTTGACATGAACATTTGTGATTGTGTAGCCACATAATTTTGTGTTGTATTCATAGGACCAGTAGCATTTTTATTATATTGTTATGAGTACTTGAACCTTAGAGTTTTCACTTGTGTGAAAACAATAGCATGAGTAGCATTACCTTGCTTATTTTAGCACCCTGTTATTTTCTGCTAGTATTGTTATTGCACTAGGTGCTAGTTTAGTCTTTTGTTAATTTTTAGCAAGTGTGACCAGAGGCTTTGTGACCTCTTAATGCTTTGTTATGCTAGTGGAACACCCACTGGTTTCATTGCATTTTTGGTGGAAACATTATTTCCCCAAACTAGATGCATTTCTCTTATGTAGTTTCATAACTAATGAGTGCCTAGTATTTTTGCTTTGGGAAATTTTTGTGCTAAACAAAAATGGGTATGATTCTGTTTGTAAGTGGTTGTAATCATGTGTGGCTTGCTAGGAAAAATCCATCTTTGGAGTGTTGATTGATTCCTCTAGTAATGCCCTTTTTATTACTACTAGTATGTAGGAGTTGCCCTGCAAAATGATACCTTGTTTTATCCAATGGGATATTTTTGTTATAGCAAGTATAGATGTTTTTCACTACTGTTTTTATGACATGGACCCTCTGGTTGTATTTCAATTACTTGATTGAAATGCATCCATTGATTCTTCATGTTTGAGTAGTACTAGTTTCCTTAGCAGTTTTTGTATTGAATTATTTTTCCTGCCAACTTGGGTTTGGTAAATATTTGTGTATTCTTGCATGAGGACATGTTTTCATTTCCCATTATGATAACATGGTTCCTTGTTTGCATTTTAGTACTTTACTTGTTATGCTTGCGTGCATAGCAAACTTTTAGTAGAAACATGTCAATAGGATTCCTCCTTTTTAGTCATTGTTTCTATTATTCTCACCTTGAGAAATTGTATGTTTTGTGATGAGTCTATTACTTTGTTACACTTGTGTAGGCTCACTGATTTGTAAAAGTAACTTTTGCAAATCATGTGTCTTATTTATTCTTGATGTGAATTGAGACTTAGTAGAATAGCTATATTGTTCTTTTTGTGGTTTGGTTGATAGACCCATTGCCATGATTATTTTTGTGCATGTTTTATATACTTTTAGTAGTCTCACCTTTGTGAAACTAAGTGTATTTTGGGGTTATTAATATCTTGGTATGAGAGTGGCACACCCACTGAATCCATGATATTAAGGTTGTGAGATATGTTCCTCCAACCTTAAGTTGTCTTATTAAATGGCATTTCTGCCAAGTGTGTTTGTTTGTTTGTTTGCTCCATTAATAATTGAGTGATAGGTTATTATTAGTTTCCTTGCTGTATGTATTGTTACGTATGGTTGCTTGCCTTGATTGGTTCTGAATGTGTGTCCTTTATTCCTTTTTACGACGTTAGAAAACGAAGAGGAAGGAAGTGTCGTGAAGCTCTGTTTCAAGTTCCAGTCACTCCAAAACCAGGGACACAAGGAGATACCAGGCAAGCCATCCTGATGCTTGCTGATACAATACTTATCATTATCTATCATGCATGTTTTACCTCTGAAGTTTTACAAAAACTTGATTATCAAAACTATTTTTGATGTAGAAATTACTACTATACTATATTATAGGTCACTATCATGCCAGTAGTTAAACTTGGTAATACCAAGCCCATAGGCCACCATATGGTATTTATTACCATCAAATATACTAGTCCTAAGTGGACACCCTAAAATTGTGATTCTACAAAACAAAGGCTTTACGGAAAAACCCGGAGAAAAGGCGGATCCTTGTTCTCCGGAGGAATGTGGAAGTGGTCATTTTTGAGAAAGTGGTGTTTTCAAAAATGACACATAACCTAGTCTTCGCCGGACAACCTTTACCGTACTGCCACCCTACCCCAACATGGGCAAGGGGCTTAACTTGAAGTTTGTTCTTATTAGTGTGTGCTATCTCAATGTGCTATAGGGGATGCGATCCTCTGAACCAAATGTCGTGGAGACATATAAAGTGTGGGATTAATTTTCCCTCCGGATGCATCAGTTGAGGCATCCTGGCTTGGCGGGGATTAGCTCGGTGCCGGGGATGTGGTAAAACCCAACTGAGAGATAGGCATATTCTAGCTTGAACATAGTGGATGGTTATGATCAGATACCTGATGTTTACATACTGTTGTTACAGTCCGTGATTGTTCACGGGAGGTGTACTGGATCTGGTGGATGTGTACACCTCTGCAGAGTATAACTTTTTCGAAGAAGCCGCGTCCTCGGATATGGACAGTTGAATGGCCATGTAGCTAGCATTGTGTCAATGTTTTCAAAAAGGAAGTTTTTGAAAAGGGAAACTTTGGAAAGGAAGTGTGAACTTGTGAAGTTCGGAAAGGAATGAAAACGTATACCGTGGAGGTATCGTCGATGATGAAAAGCCAGATGATGTTATACAAAACAAAATGTTTTGCAAAGAAAACCTTTTCTACTCTAAGCAAGAGTTCTGGAAACTGATTCCAAGAAGTTTTGCAAAGAGAAAATATTATTTAACAAAGTTTTACAAAACCTCTTGTACATGTGATATCTACAAGAGAAATAAAACTATATTATTTTCTTCTGAAGTATCTTTTTCAACAAAGATACAGATTAACCTGACTGCAACTGTGGTGTCATCATATATGAACACCATTGATAGTGAACCCTATTTATAGCCTACCTATTCCACCATATAAGCATACTTGCATGTTGGTAAGTGACATGATGGATGTCTTGCGGAGTACATTCAAATGTACTCATTATGGTTTCGCCCCTGGTATCTACTTATCAGATTTTGAGAAGGAGCCTCCAAAGGATAGCTATGAAGAGAAGTACGGAGTTGACGGCTTTGCGAACTAGGATCGTCTCCGGGTCAGCAGCCTGTAGGTTAAGGCGTGACTTGGGCTCAACTACGTTGTGTTTTATTTGTCTTCCGCTGTGTTTGATAAGTTGCATGCCCCATGTGGCAGTTGCGTTAAACTTGATCATGTGATATTTGTGTAATACCTTTATGTATTCGTGTAATGGATGATGTATTTCTGTGTGCCAACTTTGTATGTTGTTCACGACTGATCTTTCTGGGATCGTGAATGTATGCATACGTAGGGTTTCAGACTGCCGGTCTGGGGTCCTTACAGTATCAGAGCCTTGGTTCCGATTCCCGATATTGTTTCGATACGAATGGTTATCGAAGCAACGGGTCCGCAAAGCCTGTAGGATAACCTCGCTAACGGTCGTTGTTTCTACAGTGTCAAAAACTATTTCTGCTAAACTATTTTGGAAAAAACATCTCAATAGGATTCTTGTTTTCTCCTTACCCCTATTCTATTTCCCCTCCCATCTTATTTGTTTTCGAGTCTTCCCCTTGTCTACCTTTCCAAGTGTTAGGATCCTACGTGGGTTGGACGTTTTCTGAGCCTTTAACCTAATAGGTTCGATCATCGGAAGATTCCTGGTGGAAGAACATCGTCATCAGCCCGAGCAAGATCCCCTTGTTAGTGGTGTCGAGAGGCCCTTGTTAGTGGTGTCGAGGAGATCAACTGGAAGCATGAAGGATCGATAGTCGAACTTCTTTCCCCTCCCGGGTTAGTAGGTGGATTGCGAGGGCGCAATCCCTTGTTAGTGGTGTCGTCTGTAACGCCCGGGGATTTTCCCCAATTCAGTTTTTTTTTTGCTTGTTTTCTTTTGCATCGTCATGCATCATGTCATTCTCATTTAAAACTCATAAAATATTCAATTGTTGCGAAACCTAAATTTTCATAAACATCTAAGTTGAATTTGTTGCCTCAACTCTATTATTAAATAGTGGAAAAAAAATCTCTGAAAGAGAACAACCCAGCTAGCCAGCCCAAGACCTAGCCCACCAGCCCACTAGGGAGAAACCCTAGCTCCCCAGCCGATTTCCCCTTGCAGTTTTTGCAGCCACCTCCCCGCCGTCTCTTCTTTTTCCACTCGGGTCCCTGCCTTTTTTTTCCACCCACGCACAGAACTCACGAACGCACACGGGAGATGCAGCGCTCGACCCCCTTCCCCTTCGCTCCCTTTGTTCGCTCCCGAGCGTGGAGACACCCGAGCCCATCGATCCCCATCCCCAAGCCCCTCCTTCCTCGATCCCCGACCTCCGCCTCCCTCCCTCTATTCCGGACGGCAACCGTGCTCCAGCACCTCACCACCTCGCCGTCCCCTCCCCTCTATCTCGGCCAGGCCGCCGCCATGCCGGCCTCGTCGACACCACGCCGCCCGCTCCCAGCCGCCCCGCGCAGGCCGCGCCTACGGCTGCTGAGGTCGCCAAGGGCTTCGCCGGGCTCGAGATCGAGGACGGGATCCGGAGGCTGGACAAGTACGACATCCCCGTCGAGGTGAGCGGCGAGGGCGCGCCTCCGCCGGCGGACGGGTTCCAGGAGACCGGGCTCGCGGAGGCCGTGCTCCGGAACGTGGCGTGGTGCGGCTACGACAGCCCGACGCCCGTGCAGCGCTACTCGATGCCGATTGTGCTGTCCGGGAGGGACCTCATGGCGTGCGCGCAGACGGGGTCCGGTAAGACGGCCGCGTTCTGCCTCCCGATGGTGAGCGGGCTGCTGGCGGCGGCGGCCGCGGGAGGAGGACGAGGAGGCGGAGGGGGTCGCGGCGACAGGGAGGCGTACGACTACGACGACTACAGCCGCGTCGCTAGGCCGCGTGCTCTCGTGCTCGCGCCCACCAGAGAGCTTGCAGCGCAGATTCACGAGGAGGCCAAGAATTTCTCTCACCAAACTGGAATCAGAGTGAAGGTGGCTTATGGAGGAACTCCAATGTCTCAGCAGCTACGTGATATAGAAAGAGGCGTTGATGTTCTTGTGGCTACACCTGGGCGCCTTGTGGATATGATTGAAAGATCAAAGGTCTCTCTTGAGGCAATTAAGTACCTGGTAATGGATGAAGCTGACAGGATGCTGGATATGGGGTTTCAGCCTCAGATAAGAAAGATTGTTGATGGGATGGGTATGCCATGAAAGTCTGTGAGACAAACGATGCTTTTCAGTGCAACCTTCCCACCACAGATACAGGGGCTGCTGCCTCCCGTGCTCCATAGCACCTCGTCGATGCATGCCCACCATGTGTTCAACCGAATTCCTCCAAGAAGCTCGACGCGTCGTTGATACGACCGTAAGAGTCTAACAGCTGCGGTGCTGCTCCAAGTGCGACCGTGTGACCACCATCGACAAGAACACCCTCGACCACGAAGGCTAAAACCTCGTCAAGCTCTTTGGAAGATAGCACACCGAGCTCGTCAACGATGCATCAACAAGAACCACCGTGAACGACTACCGCCGCCCCACATGTACCTCATCGACAAGATCCGCCACGACGCCATGACCGACGACGGCCGTGGAAGTGTGTTTGACTCGAAGGTCGAACATCGACCATCGCCAAGATCTTCGAAACGAGAACGAATACTGCCGACCTACAAGTACCTCGTCGCCGATGCGCCAAGATCTTCGCCATGTCCGCTTTGCGTTGACCGCCTTCGAGCGTGTCTATGAGGTCTCACTCTCATGAACTCCTCTGTCCTTGAAGACTGGAACCGCCAAGTTCGCCACCGACCCCGATGAACGTGAACGACTACATCGACTCCGGACGTGAACGACTACTTCCTCTATGGTGCGAAGACCTCGGCTTCGACTACTTCCACTACGTGGTTACCAACTACTTCCTCGACGTCGACTACTTCCTCTACGTCCGTCTACTTCCTCCATGTTCCGAAGTTTCCGGCATTAACCCCGGCGATCCTCTCTCCACACGTGCGAACCCAAACCCTAAATCCCCTATACCTATACGCCCTATTTTTCTACAACATGCAATCTATTTTATAAATATCATATCATCATGTTGCATTGCATCTTGTGGGTTCGGGGTATAGTATTATCACCTAATAATTAAATATGGAATGTGTTGGGGTAATTAATTTAAATTGTGCCCTATTCCATTTAATATTGAATAGATCACCCCTTCCTCGTTTCAAGCTGTTAATAAACATTTAATATGATGGGTAGCTAAACAATTTGAACCATAACTATTTGTCCGGACTCCGGTTCCGATTAAATTGCCTAATTTGCATCTGGTGTTGCATCTTGCCATGTCATGCATATAAAATAGGATCATGCTGGATCTTCTACCGTAGTAGTAATTGTTGCATCCGGTGTTTGTTCGAGGTTCGTTGCTTCTTCCCGGATAGGACGTTGAGATGATGTGAGCAACGACAAGTTCTGCTACCTTGCGGGATCTCAGGCAAGTATACTCACTTGCTGCCAAATGGCTGCCTTTCATCACTTGTTACCGATACTTTCCGTTGTTCTTTTCTGCTAGCCTTAGTAGTAGTTGTTTCTGTTACGAACCTATCACATGAATCCTTTAACCCTGATATTGCCTCACCTCCACACCTATAACCATTGCTTGTGCCCGTGTCTTACTAGCATGCTTAGGTTGTTTTGCTCGAGTCTGTTACCCGTTACTTTCTGTTATTAGTTCTTTATGTTCTGGGGGCTCGATGTTTAACCAATCAATCATGCTACTGTTATTATCAATAATAAATTTGATGATAAGGCACCGGCAGGAGGCCCTTTGTGGTTTTGAGGCCTGCTAGTGTCGACCCTAATAGGAAAAGGGTCTTGTCTACTGATCCATGATGAGCGCACTACCCGCATGTGGGAAGCGAGTATGGGCGCCCCCCTCAATTTGACTCGATTCGCATCTCGTCCAAATCGCCTCATTTAGTTCGGGTTTTCCATTTGCTGCATGCATGATCTTGCGAGCCCTTGGTACCCGGGTGGAACTTTCGTAGTCGGCATATAGGGGGACACGATCTTAGAGTGCTATGAGGGTCCATTTTCTTCTGGGCTCGATTAGCCGTGCGCCCAAGGTGCTTTGGGCTTGATGCGAAGAAGGGTTGGATTGTGTAGAGTACCTCGCTTGGTGGGGTGATCTCCCGTCTGGCGGGTTATTCTTGCGTGTACGGCCAAATTGGTGCAACCCTGCAGGGATAATCTTCTCGAGAAGCCGTGTTTTCCGCGGTTATGGATTACTTGGTGAAAGTACTGGCTAACAAGTACTCAGGACAACTTAAACCTAATGATTAACAATCTTACACCCAATGATTAACAACTTGACTAGTAATAGGCTTATTGACACAATAATCTGAACCATCATTAATCCAACTGCGTGAGTTATCCTCGGATTGCTTCTTTGGATAAAGGGACGAGATCCAGGATGGGTTTGTTTGAAGTTATCTTTCAGTTGGTTACTATACTCAATCTTATCTTCTTTCTGTTAGCCGGAAGTTGTAGTATCTCTCTGTAGTTGGTTAGTGCAGCCCGCTGTCGCTTATTTGCAATAATCCCTTCCTTTCCGTTGTACCCAAAGTATTTGTATCTTGTGACGACTGGTTACGCCGGTATCTTGTGAGTATGGTTTATCCACTTGCCAGTACTTAACCGTACTGACCCACGAATCTTTTCGTGCCTGCATATTCAACATTGCAGTCAACAGGTTTGAAGTCTGACGACGTTAGCTTGGGAATCCCTCCGGCTTGGCCTGGGCAGGGATTGGACGCTCTCGGTTATCTTCAGGACTCTTAGTCCAATTTGTATCTTGTCCGTAGTCGGACACTATGTTGTTTCTTCCGCTGTTATTTGGATCTTTGTATTGTATCAGTTGTATCCCTGACTCGTTTGAGTCATCTTGTATATATCTTTTCTGTTGTTGTTGTGGATTATTCGTGAACTGTTGTAATGTTATCACAAGTGGCAACCTGGAATCGGTTATTATGTGGATTTTGGCGGGAATGCTGAAATCTGCATAGTGCCCGATATCGGGGCGTCACAGCGAGGGAGGAAGTGGAGCCATCAAGGAAAGGATATTCGGTTCGGACTGGCAGAAGTCCCGAATTTGAAACGAGCATGGACTCTTCATATGGACTCCAAATAAAGCAAATGAGCACAATCGGAAAAGGAAATTTGAAGGGCTTTCCAATGGATCCAGCCCCACGCACCGATTCGACTCGTACAAGACGTGATGACCGAAACAATGCACGAATCATTTTCTGCCAGTTTCCAAATAGAGTCCTGTCAAGTTAGGAAACTTAGAGATTTGTTTGATTTCGACCCCAACACTAGGTTGGACGTCCAGCAGCCCTTATAAGGCTTGTAATTCGCATTATTAGAGATTAGACTACGTTAAAACATAAACCATAGACCTCTAGATTGAAACAGCTTGTAAGCCTTCATCTAGAAGTTCATCTGCAAACTTTACGTGTTACCTGCTGTTCCACTGGGAATAAGACGGTACAGGACCACTTATAGTCGGTGGAATACTTGTGCAAGAGTGTGGAGTTGAGAATATCCTTGGGGTTACTATCTTTTGCATTGCATCAGGGATCAGCCGGGAGAGTTCTTAGTGGCGCACTAGTTATAAGGCTTGTAATTCGCATTATTAGAGATTAGACTACGTTAAAACATAAACCCTAGACCTCTAGATTGAAACAGCTTGTAAGTCTTCATCTGGAAGTTCATCTGCAAAGTTTACGTGTCACCTGCTGTTCCACTGGGAATAAGACGGTACATGACCACTTGTAGTCGGTGGATTACTTGTGCAAGAGTGTAGAGTTCACTGAGAAGATTGGGCCACCCCTTATCACCAGTAGCTATGTGTTTCATCTCTCTCTCTCCCATGGTGTGATATTTATGTGATCGTGAGCTTTGTAATCTAGTTGAATTAATAGATGTTACTTTTCATCTTTTATGCTACTCAAGTGATTTTGTTATGATATCTCCGTAAACACTTTGATCACGGTGTAATGGTGACAGTGTGTGCACCGTGTGGTTTAGCATGATATTTATATCTTGTGTTGGATGACCCTATGAAATTGTGGTGTTTGTCTAGTACCTTCTAGGGCGCTCATAGTGACCGCATGGGGTTAACTAGACATGGGAATGCGACTTTGAGGAGTGTTGTTACAGCCCTATGCAATGAATTGGTGTTTGTTTCTCAACCGGAGAGTGGTTCGGAGTAGCACAGCGAATAGTGATATTTATGCATTCAATTATTTTGTCATTGTTGAGAGTGTCTACTAGTGAAAGTATGATAACTAGGCCTTGTTTCTAAGCATTGAAAGATCGTTTACAATCAGTTTTGTTACATGTTTGCTTGCTTCCATTTTTATTTCAAATTGCTATTGTCACTTATAATCATCTGTATTACTTGTATTTCACTCTCTCTTCGCCAAACTAGTGCACCTATACAACTGAAAATTGTATTGGGTGTGTTGGGGACACGAGAGACTTCTTGTATCATGATTGCAGGGTTTCTTGAGAGGGATACCTTTGACCTCTTCCTCTCTGAGTTCGATAAACCTTGGGTAATCCACTTAAGGGAAACTTGTTGTCTTTCTACAAACCTCTGCACTTGGAGGCCCAACATTGTCTACAAGAATAAAAGCGTGTGTAGACATCAAGCTCTTTTCTGGCGCCGTTGACGGGAAGGTAAGGTAAAAGGTTCTCACATCCTTTGTGAGTGCTCGAAGTTATTTCCTTTAGATTATGCAATTATATCTTTTTGTTTCTTTTTTTTTATTTTCACTAGTTAGGCTAATTTTTACTTGTTGCTTGTTTTTAATTTTACTAGTTAGTCTTAATGGAAAACAACAAAAATATGAGAGAGCTTTATTTGCATGCTAGTAGCAATTTTATTAGCATTAATTATTTGTATACCATTATTTCTAATACTATGGAAAAATCAAAGATTGGGGAAGCTAGTTTTTATAAAAAATTCAGTGCCCCGTCTCTAGAGGAGAAAATTTGCTCTAATGATCCTTTATCTCCCATATGTGATAAATCTAATGATGCTTGTGATATTTTAAATCCTCCTACTGAAAGTGTTCCTTTTAAAATACCTATGAAAATTGTTGAACGTGTCACGAATAACTGCTATTTTGGAGATGGAATTGTCCATCCTCGTGATCATTTACTCTTTATACATGAATTATGCGGGTTGTTCAAGTGTGCAGGTATTTCAATGAACAAAGTTAAGAGGAGGATATTCTCTTTGTCACTTAAGGACAAAGTAAGAGAGTGTTAGGATCTACTAGATGACCCTCATCATTTAGAGTGGAAGGAGCTTGAATCTCTATTTTATTCTAAATTTTATTCTTCTCATGAACTGTATTTAGATTGGAATTACATTTATTGTCAGATATATACTGAATAGGGGTATAGAAGATGGTAGACAAAGAGCCGGACTACCAGGGTGGCCTACGTGGTAATGGGCTTAGGTCCATTGGGCGGCCCAGTAGTCCAACACGCAGAAGCCGGATTATAGAAGAACCCGGATCACGGCCCGCGTGATCTGGCTTGGAGGAGAAGACGGATTCCTTGCTTTCCAAGTTACAAGTTAAACGTAGTCTTCTAGGTTTCTGATTCTGTAAGCCCTAACCCGGCTATTATATAAAGCCGGACGGGAGAGAGAAAGTTAGATTCAAGTTCTTTACCGCACAACAGAGAAGCTCTACGCAACTCGCCGAGAAGCTCATCCTCGCCGAGTAGCTAGATCTACACCCTCACATTGTAACCCTGTTAAACGGGCTTTAGTCCCAATTAGTGAGAAGTGCAGGAGTAGGTACGCCGTACTGTCGCGACGTACCGAACCTGGGTAAAATCCCGTGTTCTGTGTTACTACGCTATCCCGTTACCCCACGTCTCTACCGTAGTCTCATGGCACCCCCGTCTATGAAAACTACTACGATGTCTCGACAGTTGGCGCCCACCGTGGGGCAAACGACGTCAGGCGTGAAATTCCGATATGGGATACTCGGCGGAATTGGAAGATCGATCACTGTCGGAAGCCTGGAGTTCGACGACGACGTCGGGCGCTTCCTCGACAACGGATCCTACATACCGGCGCAAAACCACCTGGTAAGTGCTGCGTGTTACCGATTGGATCTGCTAACATCTTTATCGGACTAACTGCAGAGGCAATGGGGTTTTGCGGTGGAAGCAAATTTATCCCACCCGCCCTATACCCAGTCGAAGACGACTATGATGCCGGATTCTGCTCAGATCGCCGACAAAAAAGTGATACACACTTTATCGGCATGGTGCAATCCGAAATCGCTGAAAACACGGATGACGGAAATCCCGTGCAAGAGGCAGATAACAACTTACCCGTCATAGAGACGGAAGAACAAACACCCGTCACAGAGGCGGAAGATCCGACATCCGTCAACAAGACGATGAAATCGGAAGCAGAGTCCGTGCTTGCCGCCATTGAGGCGAGGTTGGAGTCGGAAACCGGATCGGATAGTTTCGACTCCGAAGACGAAGACGAGGATGCCTTCGTAAGAAAGGTTAAATCCTTTCAAGAGGGATTCCATGAAGTGCTAATGGCAAAACCAGCTGATACAACGGGCGCCGGCAGCCAGGAAAGCCCTAAAACCCCTCCGCCAGAGGAAGAGAGAGAAGACGGAGAAACTTCTCCGATATTCCCTAATGTCAAGGAGATGACAGAGGATGAGCCTGCCAAAAACCCTCCCTCTTCCAAGAAAAGGCACAAGTCTGCTAAAAAACTCCGGAAGAAAAAACTAGCTTATACAGCTGAAGAAAACCCGGAAATAGGAAAAGCAAGCAGAGAAAAGCCCGCGGAGAAGAAATCTAAGGAAATCACTGCTCCGCCAATGACGGAACAGGAAGAGCAAGAGCTATTACAAACACCAGCGGGACCAGATGAACCCCCTGAGATGCTGGAAGCCAGGAGACAAGCTTTCCAACGGCAACAGCAGCATTTACTCCGATCTCGACAACATCTCCAACAAACCCAGCATGATATCAAAATCATGAAGGAGGAAATAGAGGAGTACGAGAGAAAGAATAGATCTGCATTAAAACCTACTAGGTTACCCGGAATCGCAAGACCGGAAGACCTGCCGCCAAAAGAAAGGTTCTATAACCCATCTTGGCAAAAGCAGTTAAACGGCAAAGATGCCAAGGGCGAACCAATATACAAAACCGCAGCGGAAAACGCGGAAGCAGCATTCGCCATCCTAAACAACGACCTGTACTCCAACGGGGAAAAACTCCAAGGGGTGTATGCTTTCCTAGGAAAAGCATTACAGCAGCAACAGCGAGGCCAAGAACGATCTGGGAGGCTGCATGATAATTCCGCCCTCTGCAAAACAGCTACTTGCGCTGCTGGAGAACCTGGACCGGAAGAACCCGGAGATTCGGATAAAAAAGAGGATCCGAGAAAAGACAGGAAAAACCCAGATAACCGGGACCCAGCGTCTAGAATCGGACCTCATCTCCCGAAAGATGGATATAAACCACATGATCGGGAAGACAAACACCGGAATGACGGCAAAATAATGCCACCTCCGAGAAACCCAGCTGAAAAAGCTGGAAGATATGATATACCTCACAGACGTGAAAGATCCCGGACACCTCCTAAGGATAAGGAAAGGCACAGAAGCAGAACTCCGCCTAACCCAAAAGGACGTGAACACGGAAGAGATAGAGATAACCTCGGAAAAGCGCGTCCGCGCACCAATGGAAAAGAAAGGAGCAGATCCCCTTCTGTCCATTCAGCCGGAAGATATTCTGCACACATTGATAGAGCAGAAAAGGATGATCTATACTTTGGTCCTAAGTGTTTTACTGACAGGATCCGAAGGATAACCCTGCATTCTGGCTTCGCCAAAGTTGGTCCAACCTACCAAAAATATACCGGCAGCACAAACCCGGATACCTGGCTCTCAGATTATTATACAGCCGTCCAAATCAACAATGGGACAGACCTGGAAGCTGTCAAGTTTCTTCCCCTAATGTTGCTAGACGGAGCCAGAGATTGGATCAATGGTTTACCATCAAGAACTGTCGACAGCTGGGATGATATGGCTGGAGTATTCACTCAGCATTTTAGGGGAACATACAAACGCCCAAATAGCATCAACCAGCTGAACCGTTGCACCCAATTTGAGGACGAACCATACGTGGATTTCATCTCCAGATGGACTGCAATGAAGAATAGTTGTTCTGGAGTAACTGACGTACAAGCAATGCATGCTTTCGTCAATGGCCTAAAACCCGGACTCGTACCGTTCATGGTTGGTTCTAAACAACACAAAGATCTCGGATCGATGCTTACAACCGCTAATGAGCACGCTGCAGCCGAAGATGATATCAGAGCAAGAGGAGGCAATATTGAGTCACTAATACTCGCCAAGAAAACTCCTCGTTCTGACAAAAAAGGAACTCCGGAGTCAACGACAAAACCCAAGGAGGTCAACATAGCCTTTGGAGGAGATAAGGGGAATAAGTGGAAAGGTCGCAGCCCAGATCCAATCAATTACACTCCCGAAGAATGGGAGAGAATTAAGTTGGAACCCTGCGTCCACCACTCGCAATTTGGGAAACCAACCCACACAAACGCGCAATGCCGGCTAAACAAGCATATGAAAGGCAATGCAGGATCCGGAAATAAAGGGAAGGGTTCCAAAAGGAAACCTGCCAAACAAAAGCCAGAAGCTGACAAAGAAGACAGTGAATCGGACACTGATGACAAAATCCAGGAACAACAGCGAAAGGGCGAACCCAAATTTCCGAGAGTTGACGGAGAAGCAATGCTAACTTTCTTAGCAACCCCGTCAGCAAAGGTGGCCAAAAGAACACTTCGGGAAATAAACGCGGTTATTCCTGCGATCCCGAAATTCTTGAAGTACTCCAACACGCCAATAGTCTGGGATCAGTCTGATCATCCCGGAAATATCCCTGAACCCGGCACACAAGCTCTTGTTGTCAGCCCTATTGTTCAAAATACTAGGCTAAGAAGAGTGCTGATGGACGGAGGATCCAGCATTAATATTATGTACCTGGATACACTGAAGCACTTGAAGATCTCTGAGTCCCAGCTCAACTACAGCAATATACGCTTCCATGGCATTGTTCCTGGCAGGCAAGCACGTTCCCTAGGAGAAATTTCCCTAGATGTCACCTTCGGAGATAAAGATCACTTCCGGCAGGAAAAAGTATCCTTCGAAGTAGTGCCGTTCGAAAGCGTGTATCACGCAATACTCGGACGTCCAGCTTTCGCCAAATTCATGGCAAGATCCTGTTATATCTACAACAAGCTGAAAATGCCAGGACCCAAAGGAGGAGTAATCACCATAGCCGGTGATTTCAAGCTGGCAAACGAGTTGGAGAAAGAAAACGCCCTTTGCGCTCAAAGAGTTATAGCAAAGGAGGAACTGAAGGAATTAGCCAAGGAGGTATCGCCGAAAGAAATGCCGGCAGGAAAAGAAACTCGGAAGCCAACAGATAGCTTCAAGGCGTCCGAGAATACAAGACAGGTAATCCTAGATCCCAAAGATCCGACAAAATTTGTCATCGTAGGGACTGGGATGACCGACAAATAGGAAGGCGAGCTCATCAAGTTCCTCCGTGAGAACTGGGATATTTTTGCCTGGTGTCCAGCTGACATGCCAGGCGTACCCAGGGAACTTGCTGAGCACCAACTCAAGGTTATTCCTGGATCAAAACCCGTCAAACAAGGTCTCCGTCGATTTGACGGAAGAAGACGGAAGGCTATTGGCAAGGTAATTATCCGGCTTTTAGCAGCGGATTTCATCAAGGAAGTAATCCATACTGATTGGTCCGCAAATCCGGTCTTAGTGCCGAAGAAAGACACCACTGCTCTTAGAATGTGTATAGATTACACAGGATTGAACAAGTTGTGTTCGAAAGATAGGTTCGCATTACCGCGAATCGATCAAATAATAGATGCCACTGCAGGCTCCGAGCTTTTATGCTTTTTGGATGCATACTCCGGGTATCACCAAATACGCATGAAAAAGGAAGATCAAATCAAGACTTCTTTTATAACCCCGTACGGGACGTACTATTACGTAACCATGCCTTTTGGCCTGAAGAACGCAGGTGCAACCTATCAGCGTTGCATGCAACGCTGTTTGCATAGTCAGATTGGCAGAAACGTTCATGTTTATGTGGACGATATCGCCGTCGTAACCAAGGAAAAAGATACACTCCTTGAGGATCTGCGAGAAACTTTCGAGAACTTACGCACTTACAAGATGAAGCTGAATCCATCTAAGTGCGTATTCGGGGTTCCGTCAGGAAAACTTCTGGGTTTCATTGTTTCCCACAGAGGAATAGAAGTTAACCCGGAAAAGATCAAGGCAATCTTGAACATCTCAAAACCTACATGTGTAAAAGATGTCCAAAGATTGACGGGTTCCGCTGCCGCCGTCAGCAGATTTAATAGTTGGCTGGGGGCTAAAACCTTACCACTCTACAAGCTGCTGAAAAAATTCGACAAAGTCAAGAGGATTGCGGAAGCCTGGGAACGTCTAGCAAGTTATGTACCTTTCCGTATTTAGTTCAATTCTATGTAAACATCTTTTGAGATCATGAAATAAAGTTGTCGGAATGCGGTCATCCATGTTCTAAGTTCAAAGTGTTTCCGCCTCATCTATTTCCCAATGATCTTACAAATTTCTCAACGTTAACCCGAATTGTGCTTACGTACTCGGCGTTACAAAACTGAATGATTTTTCAGCCTATTAACGGCTAAGGGAAACTTGAATTGCCTGCGTGCCCAAGTTTCACTTAAAACTTTCCTTGTTTTCTCTAAGTCTTATCTGATTGTGTGTGTGTTGGGTTACTGGAACTAGTTAGTAAAAATGCCTTTAGCATGGTCCATGTTTCCGAGTTTCAAAACTGCTTGGTTCGTCCCCAGTTACTCGGCATGAAGATTCATATTGCTATTTGAGCCATTTCAAACACTAAGGACAGTTAAAGCATATACACCAGAGAACTTAGAAGATAAAGGAATGATAAAATCCAAAAAACTTGCAAAGAATTTCATAATTTAAACTGCAAAAGACGGAAGTTTCATTCATACAAAAAGAATCATTACATTTTGGATTACATTGAAAGAATGGTAATGCTCCTATTGTCTACTTTTGCTATCCAGGTTCAAGATAACCCTTCAAGCATCTGACTCCTCCTCGCTGCTTTCGTCTTCGGGGATCGGAGGGATCTCCTCTTCTGGATAGTTGATGGAGATATTCACCATGGAGGCAATCTGGGTGGCGTGGCCTTTGACTTCACCAAAGATGGTGTTTCGCTGAATATCCGTGTATCCTTGAGGGACACCGGACGCCACGCGCCAGGATTTGGCAGTGGGGTAGTGCATGCGCATAAGGCCAAGAGCCATGCGCGCACCACCCCGTGCAGCGGAGCGAAGAAGGGACTCCTTGGACTCCGCCACCTCCATGATGGCACCCGGAAGTTTTTCAACCTCCGAGCATTCCCCAGATTTTTCGGGAAGAAACTTGTCTACCAGCTGCGTTGCAGCAGCCTTGATCAAAGTCCATGTCTCCCCGAAAGCTCGGATGCCTGCAACCCGAGTGCCATCTGGGGTATCTCCTGTTTTTTTTTTCCAATAAAACACCCAAAAGGGTTAGACGGAAAAACAAGAAAGCAAAACATGGAAAGATGATAAACGAGTCCGAGATTTACCGATGAGCTTGTCGATCTCAGAAACTTCCTCCAGGCGACGGTTCAGAGCGTCAGTCAAATCCTGAATGGTGGATTTGTCCTTCTCCGCCTGTTCAGAAGCCTTGGAATTAGAAATTCCAAGGGCCATGTTGCTGGCTTCCAGGTCTTGTTGTGCTTTCACAAGGTTCTTGTGAAGCTCAACATTCTCCTTGCGGAGAATTTCGGCATTGCCAGAATCTTCCGCTGCTTGTTTAGCCTGAGCTAATGCAGCTGAAAAGCAAGAAAAAAAATCCGCGTTAGCCAGCTTCTCGGAAAAAACTTAGGCAAATGATTGAATCGGAAATTTCAGAAGGAAAATGCTTACCTTGTGTTTCCGACAGTGCGAGCTTAGATGATTCCAGCTTTGCCTCCCTTTCTTCAAGAATAGAAAGAAGACTTCTAACTTCTTTATTCTTGATGGTGAGTTTCTTGAAAACTTCCATGTTAATGGCTTCGGAGGTTTGCTGAAGCATAGCAAGGAGAAGAATGACTACAAAAAACATCAAAGCAAAAAGCATGCATTTTGTTTAATGCTTGGGGGCTAGAGTTATATACCTGGCTCATGCGCTGCAAACCTGCCAAGTTTTCTTTGAACTCTTTTGCGTATTCCGCAAAGAGATTCCCGGCTGCGTCCAAGCCGTCGTTGATAGCTTTGAAATCCTTGTCAAAGGTGGGAAATTCCTCGTCGAAAGTCCGAGAAAATTTTCCCACCTCTGGGGCCGCCCTTTCCCTCGTGTCCGTGTCGGACACAACGGGCTGGCTGGGCTCCGGGGGCTTGGTGGTGGGGGCTGCAGTAGGCTCTTCCGCCATTGTGCGTGGCGTGTCCGGGGCGACGGCGGGAGAAGGTTGGCTGCCTCGGCTGGAAGAAACCTTGTGTTTCTTCAGCTTCTTCGGCTTCAGGTTGGAGGGCTGCAGGCTAAGAACAGAAAACCCGGAAAAGGTTAAAACACCGAAGATGGATGAAGAAAGTTCCCATGAAAGAAAACTCCAGAAGAAATAACCTGGAAGTGGCGACGGGGATTCCGTCAAGATCGATAATTTCTTCCGAGGAAGTTATCTTCTTCCGCTTGCGTCCACCTGTAGTGGCGGTGCGCAGCGCGTCCAGCTCAGCCTCGGATACCAAGTCCGAATCTGAAAGATCCGCGAACTGTCAGACCAACAAGATCAAAATCAGAAGCTAGAAAATCCGAGAAAAAATAAAACTATACCCAAATGATTGAAAAATTACCTTGGGAACCGGATTTTCGGCCGTGTACATTGGCCGACTCGCCTCGTATTGGTCGCGTGATGCGACCAATTGGTTGATGCGCCGGCGAAGCTCCTTTGCGGGCCAATCCTTGGTGGTTGTCCGCATCGGATCCTTGACTCCCGTGTATTCGCACAGGAGATGGCCGCTGTGGTTGGCTAGTGGCTGGATTCGCCTAATCAGCCAGCATAGAACCGTGTCCATGCCGGTTAGAGGCGGATCCATGGAGGTGAGCTTGGCGATGCGCCGCTTGATCTTTAGTAGATCTGGCGGCAGAACCTGGACGGATTCCGTTCCCCAGTTATCCTGGGGAACTGCGGCAGAGTTCACGAAAGGTGGAACCCCGACAGCTTCCTTAGGGAAAGGCACGTCGGGGTGATAAAAGAAGGAACCCGTCCAAAATTTGACGGATTCTGAAGTTTTTATCTTGGGGAACCAATCTTCTCGGAATCTACGAAGAGTGAAAGATATGGTCCCGCAAGTCGGGAGTGCGCCCTCCGAAGAGTTCCGCTTAACCCCGAAGCAGTAAGTCCAGAAATCTAACCTAGGTTCTAACCCTAAGTAGCCTTCGAACAAGGCCTGGAAGCCGGCCATATAGAGGATGGAATTGGGGGGAAGGTTGTGTGGCTGGATGTTGTAATGAGAAAGAACTTGGAGGAAGAAGGAAGAAGGTGGAAGCCCCATACCTCGCAAAAGGTGGGAAGTGAGAAGTACCCTTTCGCCGTTCTGCGGCGTTGGTTCGGTCTCTTCTTCCGGAAGCCGCCATTTCTTCTTAAGCACCAGGCCCTCCTTTTCCAAGTTTGGAAGGAGAGCCGGGGGAATACTGCAGGAACTCCAGTTGCCTGCAGATTCCGCTTCCTCGTCCGCTCCGGCGGCGGCGGCCTCCGCGGCGGCGAGTTCGTCGCCGAGGAGCTCGATCTTTTCCTCCGCCGTTTCAGGTGCAAACGGCGGGGTTGTCGCGGCACTCGATCCTGCTACGTCCGCGGCGGCGGAAGTGTCTTCTCCGCCCGCCGCGGAGGCCGCGGTGTTCTCCGGCTCGCCGCCGGCGCGCTTGGGCGACCCTAGTTGTGGATCTAAGTCGCCAAGAAGCTCGTCGATGGTGGCGTGGGTCGGCGAGGGCGGCGAAGATGCCATCTCCTTGGTGGCGTGCGTGCGTTCCGGCGTGCTAAGAGGAGTGCGTCGGGACAGGGCTTGCTCTCGAGCTCGCGTTCGCAGCAATGGCTTAGGCAGTGAGGGAGTGAGGAAAGTTTCCGATGAGGACGAGGACGGTTATTTATAGCCGGAAAACCGTTTAGATACGTGCCAACGGCTCTTTCGACCGTTGGATGTTTCACGCGTGTCACTCGCCGGAAAATCCGGGAAATGAAACGACGGGGGAATGATGGCTATCTCCTCGTTTCCCGTGAGAATCTGTCAGAGATACGTTGCAGGGTTTCCCGCGTGAAACCAAGCGTCGCTTGCGTCAGCATGATTAAGGCGCTGACGTCATAAGTTCCTTTTCCGCGAAGGATCGCGAGAAGAAAAGCCGGATTTTCAGAGTTCCGAGTTTTATGTTACCATCTCCTTTAAAAGGAAAGTAGAAAGAATCAAGACTGCTGAATCAAGATTTCCCGGACAAAATGTATTTGACGAAAGACGGAGAATCAGAGTTTTGATCCTTCCTGGGGGCTACTGTCGGATATATACTGAATAGGGGTATAGAAGATGGTAGACAAAGAGCCGGACTACCAGGGTGGCCTACGTGGTAATGGTCTTAGGTCCATTGGGCGGCCCAGTAGTCCGACGCGCAGAAGCCGGATTCTAGAAGAACCCGGATCACGGCCCGCGTGATCTGGCTTGGAGGAGAAGACGGATTCCTTGCTTTCCAAGTTACAAGTTAAACGTAGTCTTCTAGGTTTCTGATTCTGTAAGCCCTAACCCGGCTATTATATAAAGCCGGACGGGAGAGAGAAAGTTAGATTCAAGTTCTTTACCGCACAACAGAGAAGCTCTACGCAACTCGCCGAGAAGCTCATCCTCGCCGAGTAGCTAGATCTACACCCTCACATTGTAACCCTGTTAAACGGGCTTTAGTCCCAATTAGTGAGAAGTGCAGGAGTAGGTACGCCGTACTGTCGCGACGTACCGAACCTGGGTAAAATCCCGTGTTCTGTGTTACTACGATATCCCGTTACCCCACGTCTCTACCGTAGTCTCATGGCACCCCCGTCTATGAAAACTACTACGATGTCTCGACATTTATAATTTTTGGCCTCGTGATGGAGAAAGCATAGCTCAAGCTTGGGGAAGACTGAAAACATTAATACTCAAATGTCCTAACCATGAGCTTCCTAAGAAAATAATTGTTACTAATTTTTATGCAAGGCTTTCAGGACATTACATGGATTATCTAGATGCATGTTCATAGGGTTCTTTCTCAAGTAAGGAGGTTGAAGCTGAATGGGATCTTCTTGAAACAATTTAAACCAATAATGAAGGTTGGAATAACGACAAAGGTAAAGAACCAGGTATAAACTATGAGTATGATTGCATTAAGTCTTTCGCTGAAAACTGCTGATTTTCAAGAGCTTAGTGCTAAATATGGACTTGATCCTCAAATGATTGTTGGTTGGTATAGATCCTTTGCTTCTTATATTAATGTTCCTAAATCAAATGGGGACATACATCATGAACCTTTTAAAGACACTTGCATGAAAAATGAAACTGTTATTAATGATTGCAATGAACATGCTCAAACTTCTGGAAGTACTATTTCTTATAAGCATGTTAATTTTTGTGGAGCACTTAGACCTTGTGAAAAGTATCAAACCGAAGAATAATATTGCATCCATCATAGGAATGAAAAAACTAGAAAGTGGGACAGGGCTTTAGATGATCTTGGTAAAAATGTTTGTGCCCTCTATCCTTTTATTTGTGAACTTTGCTGTAAAGTGGGTCATTTCAATTTCCAATGCTCAGGCTGTAATAGCTATTCGAATACTGGAAGTTTGTATTGTGATGACATGATCACTCCTAATCAGCATGATGAACTTACATTATTTTTGGGGTGTGAAGAGTTATCAAGAAAAACTTCTTTGGTAGATATGAGTGTTCTTGATATGAAAAGTGTCCTGCATGGTTGTCATCTTTATTGTGATAATAATTTCCACACAAATACTTACATTGAAAATATTATAAAAGAGGAGACTTTACCAAAATATGACAGGGCTAATATTTGTTTTCATCTTATTAATGAAGAGGAGGAATCCTCCAAGGTTTGTTCTATTGTTTCTGACAATAAACCAGGGTATGTGGAGAAGCTTCCTTTCAAGCCTCTCCCTCCTATAGAGAGGAAGAAGAAGAAGAAGATGAGTAAAAGGAGAGAGGTAACGGTATCTCCCCTGAGCATGTAGCTCCTATTATAGTTTTTGATGAGTCTGAACTCAATGATTTTCCTATGCCTGTTATTTATGAAAGTGATCATGATTGGGAGAAACACACTACTTTTGATATTGAAAATCTCTTTGGTACCAATTCTGAAAATGATGATAATTGTTGTACTATTAGTACCATCCATGTTCCTTCCAATAATGATATAGAAAGCTCTGAGCTTGTGGATGATGTGTATGAAAATCCTTTTGCTGTTAATCAATATATGCTTGATACATCTCTTTCTAGTAAAAATGATAATATGTTTACAAATGAATGCACTTTGGAAGATAACTATTCTATTGCCTATGATGATACTATGCCTCTAGTCTTTGATAACTATTATAAAAGATGCTATAACATAGGCTATGATTACAATTATCCTTATGAAACTTGTCATAGTTATGGAGGGATTACCCAAAACCATCTCCCTGATATACAACTTGTCTATCATGTTGGAGTTCTTTATGGTGATTACAATGATAAATATGATATTTCCAGTCCATCTACTATTGAGGAGAAAATTAATTATGACTGCAAAATGCCTCCTATGTTTGATGATTATGGTGATGAGAATGATAATGATAGCGATTTTATTGAATTTGCTCCCACTGCTATTAATAAGAATGACTATGCTTATGTGGAGAGTAATGATTCTTTTATGCATGTGGATCATGATAAGAATGTTTCTTGTGATATTTATATTGTTAATTTTATTCATGATGCTACTGAAAGTTATTATGAGGGATGGAAACATAGTCTTATGCATCTAAAAAATACTAAGTTTCCTCTCTTTATGTTGAATTTTTTGAAGTTGCACTTGTTTTGCTTTCCCATGCTTGTTGCATTGTGATTTCATGACTTGATTTTCTACAAGATTCCTTTTCATAGGAAGTGGGTTAGACTTAAATTTGTTTTACATTTTCTTCTTGATGCTCTCTTTTGCTTCAATTCATATTTCTCATGTGAGCATCTTCTCAAATTATCATGCCTAGCTAAAAGGCTTTAAAGAAAAGCACTTGTTGGGAGATAACCCATGGTTTTATTTTTGCTTTGTTTTTCTCTGTTTTCTTTGAGTCAAGGGGTTGTATACTTCTATAGAAACTCCTTTGTATCTTTATTTTCATGTTTTAGTAGTGCCAAGTAAGGTTTCTGACGGGAGTTGGAGTTGGTTTTCGGATTTCTGCGCAGGAAACAGATTTTTACTGTCCACCGTAAAAATCGTATAAAATCCAGGAAGATCAGAATGATCTGAATTGTTTTTTGTTTATTCCTCAGCTAATTCCGCAACTTTTTTGTTCTTTAAGTTGTTTGATCTGAGCAACGTAAGTGCCTCGAAAAAATTCGTCTTTATAGATTGTTCTGGTTTTGACAGATTCTACCATTTTTCTTGCATTTGCTCTTTTACTATGTAAAGTGGATTTCTTTGCTTCACAAAACATCAGTGGATGTAGATAATGTTTAAAAGTATCAATAGCACTTGTTCCCATGCATAACCCATGAATTTTTTATTGTTGCACTAACCCTCTAATTTGAATTACTCTCTGAGTGTGGTGTGAAGGAAGTTTTCAAGGGTCAAGAGAAGAGAGTGATATAATGTGATCAAGAAGAGTGCAAGGTCAAAGCTTGGGGATGCCCCCTTGTTCATCCCATAAAATTCTAAGAAGACTCAAGCATCTAAGCTTGGGGATGCCCAAGGCATCGCCTTCTTCATCAACAATTTATCAGGTCACTTCTAGTGAAACTATATTTTTATTCGGTCACATCGTATGAAGTTTACTTGGAGCGTATGTTTGTTTTGTTTTGTTTTCCTTGCTGAAATAATATAGTTGAAACCTAGAATTCTTTGTGTGGGAGAGGGACACGCTCCGCTTTTTCGTTTGAATACTCGTTGCTTGTATTCTTAGTTTTTCTTCTAGATGCTGCAAAATTCTTGTTTAGCTCCTGTTTCTCTTTGCATCTCTTAATTAGAGCTGTTAGTTTTAGTAGAGTTATGTTAGTACTCTCTTGTTTCATTGCTATATTAGTTAGAGAGTTTTCGTTGTTTGGTGTTTGGTAGAAAGTGCTACATGTGGTAGATGGTATAACGAAAAAAACTTGCATATTCTTGTAGATCATTAAACTGGTTCACTTGATTATTTGATGTTGTTTTGAGATATTAATATGCTTAATGGTAAACTTGCTGGTTTAGTAGAGTGAAAACAATTAATGGTTGGTCTAGAAGCTTGAAACTGTGCCACACTCAAATAACCACTTGATAGGATAATGGTATATGACTTCCTTTGATGATGGCAATCGTAATGGATTTTTGTTACGCGCTACGGTCGGGGTAGCTAACAGTGACTTGTCACTGCCACGGACCCTCTTGGAGTGATTTTCATTATGCCTTGGGAGATCATGATTTTATTTGGAATCTTTTAACTTGTGAGTTTTATGTTGCGGTTTTCTGGCACTTCCACCATCCATATTTGCTAGCCTCTTTGGTATTGTGCATTGCTCATTCTCACATTGAGAGTTGGTGCAAACTTCGCCAGTACATCCAAACCCCGTGGGAGAATTTTGTTCTTCTACACATAAGCCAAAATTTATCTTCCTCCAACAGCCACCATACCTACCTACCATGGCATTTCCATACCCATTCCGAGATATATTGCCATACAACATCCATCATCATTATGTTACTTGTTACATGTTTCATTATTAGTTTTGCATACTGCTACACTGGCAGGAGCATTTAGTTTTACATACATCTGAGCTATTTCAGTTTGAGTTATGAGTACTAAAAGTGTGTTGATTCATTTTAAAATAGAGTGTTGCCCCTACCAGTGAGGTTATATTAAAAAAAAAGCCAAAAAAAATCCCGGGAAAGAGAGAGATAATAAAGAGAGAGGGGGTAGCACTACTATCATTTATTAGACACTTGTTCTTGGTTGGCTTCATTACTTCAGTTTGGAGAGAGTTTATATTATGACAGACATAACTATGTGGGGAACTTACATTATAGAACTTGGCTTGTATATTCCAATGATGAGCCTCCTCAAAAGAGCTCTGGGTCTTCGTGAGCAAGCAAGTTGGATGCACCCTCACTAGTTCCAATGGAGAGCTTTCATACACTTATAGCTCTATGTGCATCCATTGTGTGGCAATCACTACTCCTTGCATAACTTCGATTATAAGACCTCCTATTGTCTAATGACCACTTTCAGTTGTGTGAGACTTTCTTCGATTGACCATCCAAACCCCCCATAATGTTCTTTTAGCCATAACATCTTGGTGCTAGGAACCAATACAGAACACTTGCTTGTTTTGAGTGCACAATTATTTGAATGATTTTCCTACGTGCATATTGTTGTCACTTGAGTTGATCCTAATAGGGTTTGTTGTGAGAGTTGGATGCCTTGGATGATTATATTTTTGTTCTTGAAGCTTAAATCATCTTTAATAAACTTTGCACAGTGGATTGTATTTTAGTATTGAGTCGTTGAAAGGTTTTACTTTGTTATTCCTAATGGTTTATACATTACTCTTTGATATGAAATATAAACCACAACCTTTATTCATTTGATCCTAGTTTACATGCTTTACATTACTATGATGATAACGTTTATGCAGGTAGCATGTAACCTCAGAAATTATTTGTTTGGTCATTTACCTACTCGAGGACGAGTAGGAACTAAGCTTGGGGATGTTGATACGTCATAAACGTATCCTTAATTTATGATGTTTCATGTTGTTTTCATGCCATATGCTACATGTTTTCCTTACACTTTATGTCATTTTTATCGTTTTCATGGGACTAACCTATTGACAAGATGCCACAGAGCCAGTTCCTGTTTCCTGCTATTTTTAGTTTCAGAAAAGTTGTTCTGGAAATATTCTTGGAATTGGACGATTCAAAAGCGAGAAGTCTTAGAAGTTCCGGCGGGTCAAGGAAGTCCCGAAGAGACCCGGAGGGGGTCCACATGGTGGCCACACCTTAGGGTGGTGCAGGTCCCCCCTAGCCGCGCCACCAGGTGGTGTGGGCCCCTTGGCCGCCCCCGGCATCGCCCTTTCGGCTATACATGCCCCCCGATGCATAAACCCTAAATCGATCGGCCTTTTTCCACGAAAATTTCCTTAGCTCTGTCGCCGCCGCCGACAAGTTTCGGGGGGACAGAAATCTCTATTCCGGCACCCTGCCGGGACGGGGAAGTGCCCCCGGAGCCATCTCCATCGACTCCACCGCCATCTTCATCACCGTTGCTGTCTCCTATGATGAGGAGGGAGTAGTTCTCCCCCGGGGCTGAGGGCTCTACCGGTAGTTATGTGTTTCATCTCTCTCTCCCATGGTGTGATCTTTATGTGATCGTGAGCTTTGTAATCTAGTTGAATTATTAGATGTTACTCTTCATCTGTTATGCTACTCAAGTGGTTTTGTTATGAGATCTCCGTAAACATTTTGATCACAGTGTAATGGTGACAGTGTGTGCACCGTGTGGTTTAGCATGATATTTATATCTTGTGTTGTATGACCCTATGAAATTGTGGTGTTTGTCTAGTACCTTCTAGGGCGCTCATAGTGACATCGTGGGGTTAACTAGACATGGGAATGCGACTTTGAGGAGTGCTGTTACAGCCCTGCACAATGAATTGGTGATTGTTATTCAACCAGAGAGTGGTTCGGAGTAGCATAGTGAAGAGAGATATTTATGCATTCAATTATTTTGTCATTGTTGAGAGTGTCCAATAGTGAAAGTAGGATCCCTAGGCCTTGTTTCTAAGCATTGAAAGACCGTTTACAATCAGTTCTGCTACATGTTTGCTTGCTGCCATTTTTATTTCAGATTGATATTGTCACTTATAATCATCCATATTACTTGTATTTCACTCTCTCTTCGCCCAACTAGTGCACCTATACAAATGAAAATTGTATTGGGTGTTATGGGGACACGAGAGACTTCTTGTATTGTGATTGCAGGGTTGCTTGAGAGGAATACCTTTGACCTATTCCTCTCTGAGTTCGATAAACCTTGGGTAATCCACTTAAGGGAAACTTGCTACTGTTCTACAAAGCTCTGCACTTGGAGGACCAACACTGTCTACAAGAATAGAAGCGTGCGTAGACATCAGACCTCCTCTCCCCACACACCTGGTGTCATCTCCACCTCATGTTCATGCGCTTGGTGAAGCCCTGAACAAAGTTTTCTCCACCACACCACGTCGTCGTGCTGCTGGAGTTCTAAGGGATCCTCTACTTCCGCTGCCCCGCTGGATCGAGGTAACGGAGGTCGTCATCGAGCTGTACGTGTGATCGAGTGCGGAAGCGCTGCCGGATTGCAGCGCTCATCTTCGCAATCTTGATATCGATGTGAGTTCGACTACATCACCAACGAGATTTGATCTCGTACCGCTTTGTGTCTTTGAGGGTATGTTCTTCTTAATACTTTGTCTATGCCCGTTGCTTTCATCTTCTAGATTAGATCTTGGCCTTTCGGATATCTCTCGGTAGGAATTTTTTTATTTTCTATGCAACGAACCCTTCAGTCTACACAAATGTTGCAGCTTCTGTAGTTTCTTGGATCGAGAAGGTCGAGGAATCTCTTGTTGATATGAAGGGAAAGGACAAGGTTGTTGGCGTAGATCTTCAGATCACTCCTAGAATTTATACCTGTAATGGCTATAAGGAGAAGGCAGCTGTTATCCAACTGTGTGTTGGCGAGGAGTGCTTGCTGTATCACATATATTGTGCCGCTGACGGTATCTCTCCGGAACTTGATCTTTTATTTCGCAAGTGGGTGTACAATTTTGTTGGTTTTGATATTCCTAAGGATAAGAAGATGTTGTACTATTGCGAGCAGGCTTTGTTTATCATTAACCACATAGATATCCATGCCACTTGGTGATATCCTGGCATTGGATCTACGCGCAAGAAAAGCATTACGGACGTTGCTACAATTTTCGTGGATAATTCATAGAAGGATAGTGTTGTTCTGACGGCTGAAGAGCATCGCCAGTGGGGTGTATCTCGTCTTTCGCAGAATCATTTGATCTATACTCCTAAGCATGCCTACGTGTGCTCCAAACTTTTTAAGCGTATGGATTTGTACGAGAGGGGCTTCAAGCATCCTCTTTATGTGAAGAAGAGGAATGATTGCAATATGTTATGGGGTTGGGGTTGGGGTCGTGATGATAGTGAATAATCATTTTTCGTTTAGTTCTATTTTATGTTTTCAGCATGGTAATAATTTTTTTGAAGTAATTTATTTCTTCTAAGTTGTACTTCGAGATGTATGAGCTCGTACTTCCCCATCCACGGTTCGTGAACTTCCGATGCGTTCCAAACCAATTCGGTTTTTTTGTAATAATTAAATTCCCCGTTACACGAGAGGATTCTTATAGATTCATAACTTTTTGGAGATTTTATTATTTATTTATTTATTTATTTATTTATTTATTTATCTACATCTCTTCCTGAACTGACATGTGTATGCGTCTGTACTACCCCATGTATGAGTCTGTGATGTTCGGAAATGTGTGTTCTTTACCATCCTATCTATGTTAGTATGTTGCGTTTTCGGAAATATGATATCATTATATTTTTAAAATAAAACTTCTTAGCATCTTTACTTTAAACTTCTTTGTGTAGTTGACCTGAATTTCGTAGGTTCTTCTCTTGAACTTCTTTGTGTAGATGATCTGAACATCTTATGTTCTTCTCATGTACATTCTGTGTAGTCTGTACGAACTTCTTAAGTTCTTCTCATGAACTTCTTTGCGTAGTAATAGATCTGAACTTTTTAGATCCATCTCATGAACTTCTCAATGTAGTTGGTCTAAACTTTTCAGTTTATCCGCATAAACCTCTCTGTTTGTCTTGTCCGAACTTCCTATGTTCTTATCATAAACTTCTCTGTGTTAAGTTTTCAACTTTCTTTTCTGCACTTGAAGTTTGAACATGTACTTGGTTTGAAAAGCTTAGTATACAATCACTTCAGTCATATGAATATGTTTACTACATTTATTTATTCAGTGTGTACATATCCCATCGTTCAACCGTCGCCCTGATCGTTCATTGCACCCATCGTTGTACAACTTTTCTTAATGTTTAAACAACCCACCGTTACAACGAGCGAACATTTTCTATCCTAAGGCGACTTAAGAGCTCATTATTTTCTAAAACGTACCACGAAGCACCCTAATGTAGGGTCCACCGTTGGCAGCTCAGCTCGGTCAAAATTTCTGGCGGACCGAGCCAGGCTCAGGGGCTCGGGGCTAGCCCATATAAACTCGGGCCGAGCCCAAAAGCTCGGGTCGAAGGTCCAGCAAGACCTGTTCGATTCCCGCGGACGAGCTGCTCGGCGACTCGAGGGACCGGGCGCTGCGAGGATTACGCTTCTGATGGCCACCCCATGACCTGTTCGATTCCCGCGGACGAGCTTCTTGGCGACTCAACGTCATCGAGGCCGGCGCAGAGATGTGTGTTTTGTTTTTTTCTTAACTGGCAGAGTTCTTGTCTTCTTCTCTCATGAGAGCTCCTCTTGTGGTTTTTGTGGTGTGCACGTAAGGAGTTCTACTCGGTTGCAGCCCAGAGCCATGGACATCGACCTGTCCTGCACCCATACGAATAGAAACAGCATAGAAAGAGGAGAACAAACGGTTTTACAAGAAGAATATATTACCAACACATGATGATCAGATGGTCGACGTCTACAACTGGAGCAGCTCACCTGTGCTTGCGGATCACATCCGTGCCCATGATTGGAGCAGCCTAGCTGTTCCGTGTTCCCGTCTACCTAGACGGACAGAAGACATGATCCCGAACCGGATTTCAATACCCAAGCAGTGACATGCCAACAGCAACAATCTATTAAGCTTCCCAGAAGGTGAGATAAAAAAAAACTTGGAGAACCTTGTGAACTAAGACCAAATCAATGACGTCACGTTCTTATTTTGCAGTAGTGTCGTGTTGAAGTTTTTCCTTGAAACAGAAGCTGAATTGAAGATGTTGCTTCATGGTTTTCTCCTTCTAGGAAGCGGGAAAATAAAGAACTGCACGAGCAAGATGGGAGACGGCAATCTTTCAAAGTTGTGCTACCATAGCAGTGTTTGTTGCTTCAGGAGATCAACTTCCTGGAAATATTTAGCAGAAAAGGACTTGTTGTCATAGTTATATGCTATTGTGCTTGCCTCTGTTTGTACTACAACTCTATAAGTATCCATCAGTAGAGATGCGAAAACGAGTGATGTGCTTTCAAGTGGTGATCCTCTTTTTCCTTCTCGGCGGAGGGTACTATCTCAAGCATAACAATTACAGAGAAACGCAACAGATCAGCAATACCAAACACAAGTACTACTTTTATTTTGAACAAGGATGGAACCCCAAGGATCAAGAACATCATTATATTCCGGTGTAATTAAACTTTACAAAAAAGAAGTCCCAGAAAGAAATAGAAACTACACAACCGGGACTAGCACTTTTAGACCAAGGACACCGAAACAAATCTGCAAATCACAATCGGATCCTTCTCCACCACAAAACCACATCGGGTGGCGCTGCTGAAAAACGCCGAGGCGGCATCACACCTAAGAGTATCTTTAGAGACACCGCAAAAGCGGTCAAAGCTGTAAGGGGCTTTTTGGATTGAAGAAATTGCATAGGAATTTCGGAGGATTCCAATCCATTGGAAACAAATTTCTATGCAATGTCTTTGGATCATATGATTGAGTGCAGCAAATCCTAAGGAATCCATTGCTATGCCCTCTATTATATAGGAATCTCAACATTAGCTTAAACCTATTTTTTTCCTATGCAAAGTAAAATGCACTCATACTTTATCTCTCTCTACTCTCTCTCATTATTCCTGCAAAGTTCCTGTGGTTGCTTGCTTCCTGTGCACCATCCAAAGGCATCATTTAGAAAATTTATGCGTTTAGGAATCCTAAAGGATTTGAAGTGTATGATATGTCAACTCTGTGTTTTTTCCTATTCCTACATTTCTAAATTCTCCAATCCAAAGAGGACCTAAAAAAAGAGGCGTTACGGTTTCGCTCGAAAAGACGGCGCCTAGCAGATCCCGTAAACTTTGATCGAATCTCAAACTTTTTGCAGGGCACTGAGCGTTCATCCGCGAAAATCTCACATGTGTAGGTTTGGAGGCAGTACACACGCCACCTGTATTCTGGTCAAACCTCGTCGGAACAGGCGCAACGTGGTGGGACATGTCGGAATCTGATCGAAACTCGCCGGAATCCGTCGTCGCAAGCTGGAAGAGGCCGCTACACGCCGTAATCGTTCGCCGCCGGTACGAATTGCAGAATCGTTCCCAAACGCCGGAATCGTTCCCAAGGCGCTAGCTCGCGGCGACGCTGCGCGGAACAGCGGCAAAGAGCGGATGGGCGGCGAGGATGGGCCAGCCGGTGGTGTAGCCGGAGGGGAAGAGGTCGTGCGTGAGGGTCACGGGAAAAAGAAGAGAAAAGAAGAAAAAATATGGGAAAAGTGGGTCCCACTGATACATGCTCTTTTAAGAGCGAGTTTTAGTGTATCTATTCTAGTCTGGTCGTTTTCAACCTGTAAAAACAGTTTTAGGCGACCTGTACACGTGTTTTAAAGGTCGCATTTTTATGGTGTCTCTTAGAGATGCTCTAAGAGCGGCCGCTGTCTGGAAGGGCAAACCCAACGCCCCCCTAAATAGGACCATTTTTTGTCCTCTTTTGGTCCGTTTAGCATGTTCCGCGGACGAAAACTGAAACGGACCCCCGAGTTAGGAGCAACGCCCCCTCCCCACAACCCAACCCCCCATCCCCCCCCCCCCCCCCCCCAAAAAAAACATAAACGCGTACATATAACTAAATTTTACTAGATTTTTGAACATTTAGCGCATATACGCCCAATTCACATACTTTTAACAAAACCCGATACTAATATTAACACACACAAAAAAGACCCCAAACAACCGGCGCTTCGCCATCTGCGCCTCCCCACGCTGTTGCGGTCGCAGCCTACGCCACGCGGAGTACTCGAGGATCATGTAGTCTGGCGCCACGTACAGGTGCGCCGGTGGCCCTCCACCGTGCGCCGGAGGCGCAGGCTGCTGTAGAGGCGCCCTGGATTCTGCCGTTCGCGCCGGCTGTCGGTTCCCCGTAACGATATATATCCCGAGTGACATACTAGGAGTTAGAGGATATGAGACGGATGAGCGCTGGTGGACTCGATGGTTAACAGGGGAAATGTTTACCCAGGTTCGGGGCCCTCTAGGAAGTAAAACTCTTACTCCTGCTTGTCTGAATTATATTGATGGTGTGTTACAATGGTGGGTATCCTGGTCGCGAGAGCCTATGGTGGAATAAATATCAGATACCCTACCCAAGGGGTTCTCCCAGCCTTTATATAGGAGGCTGGGTCTCGAATCCGGACCCGGGTAGGTTTATAAAACCCTAACTTAATGCCGGTTGCACCCTCTATCCTGTGGGTGGGCCGTAGCTGGGCCTTCTAGATGATCTGGGTGGCTGCACATGCTGGGCTTCTGCGTATAATTACATCGGGTAGGCCTCCTAATAGGACTCGAGAAGTATCACCGCGTCAGTAGGCCCCGAGTGTTTACTCGATTCCATAGAGTCGGGTAAGCACTCAAAGTTCGCCCGAGTTCTTGCGGCTGCTAGGCTGAAACCTCCGTAAGGATGTGCAAATCCTGTATGAAGGGGACTCGGGCACCGAGTCGAGAGATGTGTTGTATATAGCAGTTTGCAAAGGGATGTGGTTCAGTTGCCTGGTTCACTCGAAGGATCGGGACCAATTAATTGCACTCGGGAAAAAACAGTATTGACCTACAGAAATTTGAGTCCCCCGGCTCGAATCTGAATAGGTGATGGCATCGACTCGGGCCACGCCGGACTTACCGAGTCGGCACGGAAATTACCAGCGAATGCAGCATGAGTGCGATTATTGGGTCCAAAAGATGGATCCTTCGGTCTTACCTTCACGTTCGCAGAACGTGGCATCCAGGCGTGACATGATGGAAATACGACCCGAGGGTTAAAAATGGTGTGCGATGTTGTACATCGGAGTCGCGATATTATTGAGGAGAATTGACGCGCGTGTGGACTCGCGATTTTTCCCATCAACACAAGTGGCGAGTGTCCCCTTAAACTTTGGACCCGCGACATCTTTCCACAAAATGTGGCGTGTGTCGTAATGTTTGCAAGGCTCGAGACTTTTCCATGTTCCAAAATGAGTCAACATTTTTTGGTTTGGACTCATAAGACAATGAATCCGTATGCTGATATCATGATGACATCATAACGCATTCGTCTGCTCCTGATGGGATGTGACTGGAGGTGGCAGTAGTGGGACAAGATGTGGTGGGCCCACTCTGCCAACTTTTTGACCGGAAGTTGGCCGTCGTGCGCTGGTTTTGCCGCTCGGTGGCGCCGCATGGGTGCATTGAAGATTGTGCAGGGCAGCCGCAATCGTTTCACCTTCACGCGGTGTGTGGCAGCCGGGATTGACGCCACGTGTCTTCTCTGGCGAAGATCAATGGCTCGGGTTGATCCGTCCACGGTATAAAGCGGAGTCTACGGGGAAAGATTAACCCTACCCTTCACATTTCCCCCCTTCCTCCTCCTCAGCGCCCACTTCCACTTTTGTTCATCGAAGAAGACCTCCATGACCAGTGGTGGCAAGAGCAAGCGTGCCGCAGCGGCGAGTGGCATTCCTCGAACGTCACCATCAAGAGCCTACGTCAGATGCATAAGGGCATGCCGATTCCCTCGAAGTGCTCAGGACGGGTACGGCAGCCTAGGAAGGATGAGGGCATCAAGTGTCCGCAAGGTAACGAGCGAGTCGTTTTTGTGGAGCACGTCGTACGGGGTCTCTCCTTTCCCCTTCACACATTTCTTTGCGGTCTACTCTATTTCTATGGCATCCAGCTCCATGACCTCCCACCTAATGCGGTGCAGCACATTTCGTGCTTCATCGTATTATGCGAATCCTTTCTCGGCATTCGCCCGCACTGGGGGTTCTGGAGGCAGATTTTCTCGGTGAAGATTCATCGGGATAAACCTCCTCCTGGTGAAGAGGTACCAGGGGAACACCTCGCCACGGGTGGCTCGGGATTCGAGACCGGGTCGAGTCACCCTACTTTGATATGAAAGATGTCGAGTTCGCTCAACGATGGCGCAGGCGGTGGTTCTACATCAAAGACACAGACGTGAACGGCGTGCCGTAGTTTCATCCATTCGTCGTGCTGAAGGGGAGGAAATACCGGAGCCTCGTTATGACGCACATCGACATCGAGATTGTTGAGCCGTTGCTGGAACAAGTTGTGGAGCTTTGTAGGAAGGACAAGGGGCCTTGGATCACATGGGTGCACCTCGCTTTTGTCTTCCTGCTTCGGCGCGTGCAACCGCTACAAAATCGCCCCTGTACCCTGTTGGAGTGCTCGGGGACCTCGGACCCGAGCCAAACTCGCAAGGAAGAGCTCTCGAAGGACGAGTTCGAGACGAAGATCCATGGTATCACCAGCCATAAAAGGAGGAGAATTTTACAATGATTCCTATTGTAGATTTTGACTCCGAACATCCCCCATCTCAGGTGATTTTCTGCATTTCCTTTCCCTGCTATATAATTCTTTCAAGTGTTTGACTGATTATCGAGTTTTCCTTTCTTTTCCAGAACCAGAACGTCGAGACCTGCTATCCGCCACTCCCAGGGGCGGATGGCGATACTTCTGATCTTTTAGCGAGTAACTTCGAGACTCCTCTCGACACTAGCGTTGCAGTCGTAGAGTCTAGCAAAGAGAAGAACGCGCACGAGGAGGAGGAGGAAGATGAGAGCTTCACTCACGTTCCTCTCAAGCGCAACAGAGGGGACGAAGAAGAAGTGACTTCCAAGGACGCATCCTTGAGTCAGGAGTTACCCGAAGAAATTGACCCAAAGGTGGTTCATTCTGCGACTCCTTTGAATGTGCTTCCTCCATTAGCCAAGAAGACAAAGGTCGTCGTTCCTTGGGATTTTGATGCTTTTGACGAACAAGATGACGACTGAGTCTCATTTCCTTTCTACTCGCGATATTATTTTATTTAGATCCTTTCTCTTTTTAGTTGTGTGATGCTCAGTAATGACCAATTCGTCTCCTCGGACCAATCTTCTAAGTTGAAGGATGGTGCCCTTGAGGTCGAGAGAGCTCTGAGTCCAGTAAAGGCAGTGGTGAGTCCTGACTTGATCCGCCCAATCCTGCTGGTGAGAAGTCGAAGGATCCTGCCAAAACTGATGCATCGACGAGGTTTGAAGCTTCGGGTAGCTCTGCCGACCCGCTATCAACCCCAAATGCCAAGGTAATTGTTTCTCCTTTTCTTCAAGGCACAATTTTCCTTATGCTTATCGGGTGCGCGGTAGTGCTCCCGATGGGAGTAGCCCCTGAGTCTATGTCTGACTGTTCACAGTCGAGTATAGACTCACATACTATCTTTGTAGCTTCAGCCAGTTTGTCTATCGGGTGCACGACAGTGCTCCCGATGGGAGTAGCCATCGAGTCTATGTCTAAATGATTACAGTCGGGTATAGAATAAAAGACTGTCTTCGTAATTTTCTTTTTTGACTGTTTTTCTCGCAAGATTTTCTTAATTCCTTGGCGGTTTTTGGACATCGCCTCATGATTACGGAGGCTGGGTGTGTCGCTCTTCGTCAAGAACGCGACCAACTTCTTCTGAGTGTCAAGGCTTCAAAATTTAAGTCAAGTCTGAAACTTCGTGAGTGATATCTTTTGGTTATTTTCCTTCGCCTGAGCTTGCCCCTTTGGTCTTCCAGATAAATCAGCTCGCGCTAGTATAGAGAGGGAAGATGCATGTCGCCAGGTGAAGGACCTCGAGAAGGAGCTAGAGTCTGTTCGGAAGGATTCCTCTGAGAAGCTCGCTCGATTCCAAGAAGCCTTGAGGAAAATGGCGGAAGAAGGCCAATATCATGACAATGAGTTGAATGACTTACTTCGCCCCGTAGCCAAAGCTTTGTCAGGTAAAGCACTCGCGAGCTGAACTTTTTGTTTGGGTCTTGAAATATTGTCATGTTTTTATGAATTCTTGGATCTTGCAGGTGCACTTGGGGTTCCTCTGGCGATTCCCGTCCAGGTTAGACTCGATGCTCTGATGGATGTCTACAACCAGCTCAAGGAGCATGGAATCAAGGCAAAATCTGCCATCGAGGATGCCTCCCAGGTTCTGACCTCGGTGCACAAGAAGCTTTTTGCGGGGCAAGAGGTTCCTTCGACTATGGATGGACTACTGCATGCTTTTCTTGGTGAAGAAGACCCCTTTCGCGAATATTCGCTCGCTCAGACTAAGTGTGGTGCGAAGACCGTGATACAGATAGCCTTGGGCAACGTCATCGAAGGAGACCTAGAGAGGATCTACTCTGAAGCCCCTAGGGACACCGCGGGCAAAAAGGTAGCTATTAAACCTTTTGCCGATCATGCTGAGAAGCTAGCTAGGATGCTATCAGACTTAATAGCCCGCGGTCACAGCGCGAAACCTGCCACGAGTGAGGCTGTTTCCGGCAAATCATTAGTCCCTTAGGGTAGCGGAAACTTTTCTTATGTTGTGGTGCCTGTAATGAACTTGCTGTTTGGCTAAGTACTTTGTCTCCTACTCGAGATATGAATGTTTGTTTTGTTGGTCGATTTTTCTTTTCGCTATTTGTCTTTTATGCTCCCGCTGAGAGTAGCCCCCAAGAACTCGAAGTTTTCGTGACGCAAATGTCGAGTGCTTTGAGCCGTGTGACTCAGGAGTTTGCAGGTTTCTCCTCTTTTGCCAGGTTGTTGTAGGTGGCCCTGGTCCTTCGAGTGCTAGGGTTTCTACTGTGACTTCACCAGCCGATGCAAGTGTAACCGGTGTGATGTGCATCCGTATTGTCGATGGTGAATGAAAGTTGAAGGCTTTGCAGGGCGTTGCAGATGTGGCAAAGTCAAAGCAGAAGCTTGCAGCTGAACACGAATAGTTTCTCATGGAAGAATTGGCGAGTGTTGCGAGGGATTTTCTTTATAAGTACTCCAAACTCCCGAGTGATTTGGTTATTGTTCCTTTTCTTGAAGTCTTCCTTTGTGTCGCATGCATTGAACATAATACGAATCCAGAAGGGCAGTGGGTAAACAATCAGATAATTTTTGAATCCAGGAGTTCTAATACCCACGCATGTAACTTCTGGTCTGATAGAGGCAGGGATTTTTTTTATGGCGACTCTCTATTATTGAGTGCATCAGGTTCTATCTTTTGTGGAGTCATGCCAGGAGGCACTCTCTTCGGTGTACAATACTATGATCCGCTAGATGCTGCTCCCGAACGTCTGAGCGCGTTGCTCTGGAAGTTTTGCCATGTCGGAGATGTTCGAGAATGTGTGCGTCAGCAATTGGTCTGTCGGGCTTAGGTTGCCCTAGCCTTCGTGCGGGTTTGGCATCCTTCCTTGGACTTTAATGCTACTGCTCGATTGCCTGCTTCACAACGGGACTCGGTAGAATTTGGTCCTCATTACGAAGCTGCGCGAACTGCCGCCAAGCGCATTATTTCATTGACAGTGGCTGAGACGGAGCGATTACTCCGAGAGAGTGCGAGTCGCCATTAGTTTTCTTTGTGCGTTTGTAAATTTTAAGGTGTGTATACCTTGTACTTGTAAGGCGAGTAAACCATGTAAATTTGTAAGTGTGCTTTGTTTGTACCTTGTTGGTGTGTTATCCTAATTTGGCATAGCCCCTGTGTGTTGGGGTGAGACCTCTTTTAGCATGTTGCAGGGTAATCGACAAAAAAATGTAGCAAGGAATCGATAGTTCTTTATATTGATGGCTGAAAAAGCCATGTATTTGCTCAAGTTACACTCATGGCTGAAATAGCCTTATTTGCAAAAGGGAAGACAGTCTCCTAAGGGTAGAATTTGCGTAGGTGCGCGACATTCCACGGGTTTGAGTAAATGATGCCAGTCTTCGGGTCCTTCAAGCGATATGCACCTCCCATGATGACTTCGTGTATTATATAAGGTTCGTCCCAAGGGGGGATAGCTTATGGTGGCTTTCTCGCTTGAGTCGCAACACCAGGTCACCTTGCATGAAGGATCTGCTACGAACTCAGCGACTATGGTAGTTGCACAGCGCCTGCTGATAGACGACACATTTAGCGTATGCAACATCTCGTGCTTCGTCGAGTGCATCCATGTCTTGGGCGAGTGCCGCGTTAGAAGCTTCTTCGTTGTAGGCGACGACCCTTGGTGCGCTAAATCGAATATCCTCAGGAAGCACTACTTATGTGCCATAAACCAAGAAGAATGGTGTGTATTGTGTCGATCGGTTTGGAGTTGTTCTCTAGCTCCATAGAAGTGATGAAAATTCCTCTGCTCGGTGTCCAGCTGTGCTATTTAGGCGGGCCAATAGGTGTTTCTTGAGGCTACCCGAAACTAATCCGTTGGCTCTTTTGACTTGACCGTTGGTCTGAGGATGTGCCACGGATGCGTAGCTGAGTGTTATTCCTTTTTCCTTGCAGTAAGCTTGAGTTTCTTTCGATGTAAAGTTGGACTCATTGTCTCTGATGATGTTGTGGAAAACACCAAATCTACACACGACGGAGTCGAGAAATTTTACGGTGCACTTGGCAGCTTGAGATGTTACTATGACATCTTCTATCCACTTAGTGAACTTGTCGACTGCTACCAGCAAATGAGTGTATCCTCCTGGTTTTGCTTTGCGGAGCAGTCCAACAATGTCGAGCCCCCATTGAGCAAAGGTCCAAGACAAAGGGATCATATTCAATTCTGTTGCTGGCATGGGTGGATTTGTTGCAAACTTCTGGCAAGCTTCACATCATTCGACCAGGTCCTCAGCATCTCTGGCTGTTGTAAGCCAGTAAAATCCTGCTCGATAAGATTTTCCTACAATGGCCCTCCAACTAGAATGATGCCCGCAATCTCCTTGGTGTATAGTCGTTTATCACCGTGAAAGATTTACTGTGCCGTACTATTTGACTTGCTTCTGATATATTCTCTGGGAGCTGATGTCGAATCGGGTAGTCCAGATACCGGTCTATACTGGCTCTAGCAGGACAAGTTGGCGCGAAATGTAGTGTATTGCTGCATTGAGAGTGTCGGACTCGCCATCTTTTCGGGGTATTGCTGCGGGTGGCTTGACTGGCTTCCTGAGCTTGAGTGAACGTTTGTTGATCTTCTCGAGATAAACTCCCGGGGGTATTGGAGTGTTGGTTGATCCAATGTTTGCTAACTTGTCGGCCTCTTCATTGCTGGATCTTGCGATGTGTTGTAGCTCGCACCCTTTGAGGCTTCCTACTGTTGGGAATATGCCCTAGAGGCAATCATGTTATGATGTAATTCCCACTGTATTCATAAAGTTATTAAGTTGTCCTTGTGTTGAACATCTGATATATATCATTGAATATGTGATTCGATTGTGGAACTATGTATTCATGTTGTTCATACTAAATTGTCCTTGGTCATTAAGGTTGTGCTGGACACACACCCTAGACTAATGTGAGAGTTGGCTGATGACTCGGTTCCACTTGTCATGGGCATGGTGATGCCATTCCAATGCTCACGGACTTGGTTAAAGAGTTTAGCAAGTCGGACTGACCCACATTGAGATGCAACAAGCAAGTAGGCATTTGCATGTCTCAATCAATGTAATCCTTAGACCTGAGGTTGTCGCACAATCCGAGTTGTGGATCACCGACTTAGGTTCTGTCAAACGTTGTTCTGTGACAAGGAAAGTATAAAGGCAGAGTTCGGGTCGAATGAGAAGCAAGCTGCGTGATGTGGATAATCAAGATGGGATTTTTCCCCTCCGAATGGAGAGATATTCTCTGGGCCCTCTCGAGTGATATGATTCAGGAAGCATGGCCATGCGCAACTCAGTTAAGTGTTAACTGTATCTGTTGACTAAGAGTTAGTGAGATGAATCACATATCATGGATCGAGAAGAGAGTCGAACTATTTAAGGGATGACGATAAATCGCCTATAGTTCGACAAGGTATATCGTGAGGCAAAAGGGGACTAAGATGAATATCACATTGAAAGGTATGTCGTCATGACTCAATGGGACTTGGGAGTCGGCACGTTCTGCTAGTAGCCGCTACCGATTGATCGATTGGGAGTTGGACTCCAATCGTGTCCAAGTCGCCATGAGCCTGTAGTGTCCCACACTTAAGAGCGGGAGCAAATGTATTGGTCGGGTTGGACCCGAACCGGAAATGGACTGAGTTTGTGAGTCGGACTCACAGAGGGAATGGGCCACAAGTGTTGTGAAGCCCATTACCATTCGCTATATAAAGAGGGGCGCAGGTTGCCCAGCGGGCATGTTAGTCCACTCCCATGCGTTGGGAACCCTAGCCCCACTCAGTCCAGCCGTCGCACCAAACCAAGCAGTCTGCCGTCGGAGCTCCTCCTCGTACGTGTGGATACCGGCAGAGGTGCTGTACGTTCAGCACTTCGACGTTCGCGGGATCGGATCGGCTGGATCGGATCGTGGACTGCACTGCCCCGACGCGCTTCATCGATAATCCGCAACCGCGCGTCTAGTGGTAATCATCGTGGCCTTCTACCTCGGCTAGATCTTGGAAGTACCGCGTAGGAAATTTTTCGTTTATCTCTACGCGTCCTAACAGGGACCGTCGGCTTCGCCCTGTCGTAGCGCCTTAGATGTCGTTGCGAGTTTCACAACACCGGTAGATATTGTATCTATGCATAACTTGTTTTTGCAGGAAGTTGTGAATGGTATGGCTTATGTGCATGTGATGTGTGTAATCCATACATGATCTGCGTATCATGTTTCTTGTCAGCCGGCTGGAGCCTAGGTGCTGTCATTTTATTGTATTACGGCCTGCGTGTCGGATTCTCTATGTAATTTTCATTTACTAGCTAGTGTAGCTTGTTGGAGAACCCGGATGACATGCAAGTCGATGTACAAATCGGCTACATGGAGCAAGATGGCACGTGACAAGAGTTGGCACGAGTCGACTTGCAAGCTTCGTGGAGATGGAGATCACCATGAAGAGAGCCATACCATTTCACATTATAATTGCTTTATTTGTGTTATTGTTATGTCTTTATTTACCTCTATTTAGATAGTTGGTAGATTTTTAGTCCCTCAAAGAAGGTCTAGTCGGTCGCCCTGCCAGTGTTGCACCATCACAAGTCGGACATTCTTGGTAGTGGGCTCATAAAATTGAGGTGCTACCAATTATTTCCGGTTAGGTGGGTTTGAGTCGGACTCTTACAAGCAGAAGCACTTGGTAATCTAGATGATTCCATCACAACGGTTGTGGGGCTCGGGGCGAGGTAGGTTGGGAGCCGGGGCATGTGATGCCACCCAACTAACAGGAGTCGTATTGGATACGATTGGCAAGGTGTTGCCTACCTAGATCACTTGACGGCTAGCGGTGATGCTAAAGCTCACTAGTCGGCTTGCTTATTTAGGATCTTGAATCACTTAGCAACCATCGGAAGGGTGTTGGTTCTAGTGCGACCATAAGTATTAAAACGTTTAATATGCCCGCTCTTTTATGAATACATGTCTTAAGTGTTTTTGCATATTTTCTGTTGTAGATCAATGGCACCTAGCAACCTTCCTCAGTTGTCCACTTTTGTGTTGAGGTCAATCCTAGAGAAAGTTAAGCTTAATGGAACTAATTTCACCAACTGGTACCGTAATCTGAGGATAGTCCTTAAGCATGACAAAAAAGAACATGTTCTAGAAACTCCACTTCCAGAAGAGCCAGATGACGATGCGACTGTCGCAGTCATGAATGCCTACCGTAAGACTAGAGATGAATCTACGGAAATTAGCTGTCTTATGCTTGCACACATGGAATCAGACTTGCAGCAGCAGTTCGAGAATGTTGAGGCCTACAATATGATCGAAAGCCTCAAAAGTATGTTCCAGGCTCAGGCAAAGACCGAGAGGTATCAAGTCTCTCAAGCTTTGCTGGGCTGTAAGCTGAAAGATGGCGATCCACTGAGTCCGCATGTAATCAAGATGATTGGTTACATTCAGTCTCTGGATCGGCTGGGTGTCCCAATTAACGAAGAGTTCGCTACTGATATAATTCTGAACTCTCTTCCTAGTGCGTATGGTTCGTTCATCTCGAACTACCATATGCATGGTATGGATAAGAGTATCACTGAATTACATGGGATGCTCAAAACGGCAGAGGCTGATATCAAGAAAGGCGCCAGTCAAGTGTTGATGGTGCAGAATAAGGCTAAGTTCAAGAAGAGTTCTTGGACTAAGAAGAAGAAGGATATGTCAGGAGGTAGCGCCCATGGCCCTGTCCAGAGTGCTTCCTCAAAGACTAAGCCTTCTCCTACAGCCCGAGCCAATTGCTTCTATTGCAAGCAGGATGGCCACTGGAAGAGGAAGTGCACCAAATATTTGGCTGACAGAGCCAAGAGTGGAGGTATGACTTCCGACTCAGGTACACTTATGTGCAATGTTATAGACATTTATCTTGCTGATGCGCCTAATAGTTCTTGGGTATATGATACCGGATCAGTTATTCACATATGCAACTCGTTGCAGGGACTGGTAAGAAGTAGGATCGTGGCAAGAGGAGAGGTTGATATTCGGGTCGGCAATAAGGCGAGAGTCGCTGCGTTGGAAGTCGGCACGATGCAACTTCATTTACCTTCAGGATTTTTAATGGAATTAAATAATTGTTATTATGTTCCAGTGCTTAGTCGAAACATTATTTCCGCCTCATGTTTGATGAGACAAGGTTATGAGTCTAATATTAAGAATAATGGTTGTTCTTTATATTTGAAAGATATGTTTCATGGCTTTGCACCCGTTCAGAACGGGTTATTTATTTTGAATCTTGATAGTGAATCGGTCTATAACATAAATGTTAAAAGGTTGAAACCAAATGATCTGAACATGACTTACTTTTGGCATTGTCGGCTTGGTCATATAAGTTGGAAGCGCATGAAGAAGCTCCATGATGATGGACTTCTAACTTCGTTCGACTTAGAGTCATTCGAGACATGCGAATCATGCCTACTAGGCAAAATGACCAAGACACCTTTTACAAGGAGTTGTGAAAGGGCGTCCGACTTGTTGGAACTAATACATAGTGATGTATGTGGTCCAATGGGCACGGCAGCCAGAGGTGGTTATGAGTACTTCATTACCTTCACTAATGATTTGAGTAGGTATGGATATATCTATTTAATGAAACACAAGTCGGAAGCCTTTGAAAAGTTCAAGGAATTCCAGAGTGAGGTACAAAATCAACTCGGCAAGAAAATAAAGTTTCAACGGTCGGACCGTGGCGGCGAGTACATGAGCCATGAGTTTGATGACCATCTAAAGAGTTGTGGAATAGTTCCTCAACTCACTCCGCCGGGTACACCGCAGAGAAACGGTGTATCGGAACAGAGAAATCGGACCCTGTTGGACATGGTACGATCAATGATGAGTCGGACAGATCTACCTTTATCATTTTGGGGTTATTTTCTAGAAACTGCAGCTTTCACACTAAACAGAGTACCATCAAAGTCAGTAGAGAAGACACCACATAAGATGTGGACGGGAAAAAAGCCAAGTTTGTCTTTTCTTAAGATTTGGGGTTGTGAGGCATTTGTCAAGCGACTTCAGTCGGACAAGCTCACGCCCAAGTCGGATAAGTGTATTTTCGTGGGAGTATCAGAGGGAAACCTTGGGGTACTACTTCTACAACCGGGAAGAGGGCAAAGTGTTTGTCGCTCGGAATGGTGTCTTCCTTGAGAAAGAGTTTCTCAGTCGGGAAGTCAGTGGGAGCATGCTGCAACTCGAAGAAATTCGAGAGGAACCAGCTAGGGGCGAGTCGTCAATGGCCTTGGAGGCTGAGCCGGTCGTGGTACCTACACCGGTTACAACACCTGAACCTCGGAGATCTGCCAGATTACAGAGTGCTCGAGATGTTTTACTGTTAGACAGTAATAAGCCGGCAACTTATTCGGAAGCGATGGTGGGATCTGATTCCGAGTCATGGCTTGGAGCCATGAGATCCGAGTTAAAGTCCATGGATGAAAACCAAGTTTGGAATTTGGTTGATCTGCCTGACGGTGCAAGACCCGTCGAGTGCAAATGGGTCTTTAAGAAGAAAAATGATATGGATGGAAATATTTCCGTCTATAAAGCACGACTTGTCGCGAAGGGGTTCCGATAGGTTCAAGGAGTTGACTACGACGAGACATTCTCGCCTGTAGCGATGCTTAAATCAATTCGGATCATGTTAGCCATAGCAGCCTATTTCGACTATGAGATATGGCAGATGGATGTCAAGACGGCTTTCCTTAATGGAAATTTAACTGAGGACGTGTATATGATACAGCCCGAAGGTTTTGTCGATCCAGCTAACGCTGACAAGGTATGCAAACTTCAAAAATCCATTTATGGGTTGAAGCAAGCATCTCGGAGTTGGAACATTCGCTCTGATGAGGTAGTCAAATCGTTTGGCTTCATCAAGAGCGATCATGATTCTTGTTTATACAAGAAGTTTAGTGGGAGCAAAGTAAACTTTCTAATCTTATATGTGGATGACATATTGCTGATTGGAAATGATGTCATGATGTTGCAAGAAACCAAAGAGTCATTGGAAAGGAGTTTCTCAATGAAGGATTTGGGTGAGGCGACTTACATATTAGGAATCAGGATCTATAGAGATAGATCAAGGCGGCTCATTGGATTGAGTCAGAGTACATATCTGGACAAAGTTTTGAAGAAATTCAAAATGGAAGAGTCCAAGAAGGGATTCTTACCGATGTCCCATGGCATAAAACTTAGCAAGACTCAGTGTCCTTCGACGACTGATGAGCGAAGTCGGATGAGTGTGATCCCGTATGCTTCGGCAATCGGATCCATCATGTATGCCATGATTTGTACTAGGCCAGATGTTTCCTATGCTCTAAGTGTTACGAGCAGATACCAGGCTGACCCTGGCGAAGCCCACTGGTCAGCGGTTAAAAACATCCTTAAGTACTTGAGAAATACTAAGGAAATGTTCCTAGTTTATGGAGGTGATGAGGAATTCAGTGTAAAGGGTTACACCGATGCAAGTTATCTCACCGACTCAGATGATTCTCGTTCGCAATCTGGATACGTGTTCGTGATGAACGGAGGGGCTGTGAGCTGGAAGAGTTCCAAGCAAGATACAGTGTCTGCATCTACAACAGAGGCTGAGTATATTGCTGCCTCAGAGGCGGCAAAGGAAGTTGTTTGGATCAGGAACCTCCTGATAGATCTTGGTGTGGTTCAGGGCGCGTCCAATCCTTTGGACGTATATTGTGACAACAATGGTGCTATCGCACAAGCCAAGGAACCTAGACAACACCAGAAGAACAAACATATACTCATGCGGTACCACCTCATTCGCCAGTTTGTCGAACAAGGTGATATCAAGTTATGCAAAGTACACACGGATGCAAACATTGCAGATCTGTTGACAAAGGCGCTACCACAGCCTAAGCATGAGGCGCACACCAGAGGTATGGGCATTAGATGCCTAGGCATATGATGCTAGGTTGATTGACTCTAGTGCAAGGTGGAGACTGTTGGGAATATACCCTAGAGGCAATCATGTATGATGTAATTCCCACTGTATTCATAAAGTTATTAAGTTGTCCTTGTGTTGAACATCTGATATATATCATTGAATATGTGATTCGATTGTGGAACTATGTATTCAAGTTGTTCATACTAAATTGTCCTTGGTCATTAAGGTTGTGCTGGACACACACCCTAGACTAATGTGAGAGTTGGCTGATGACTCGGTTCCACTTGTCATGGGCATGGTGATGCCATTCCAACGCTCATGGACTTGGCTAAAGAGTTTAGCAAGTCGGACTGACCCACATTGAGATACAACGAGCAAGTCGTCATTTGCATGTCTCAATCAATGTAATCCTTAGACCTGAGGTTGTCGCACAATCCGAGTTGTGGATCACCGACTTAGGTTCTGTCAAACGTTGTTCTGTGACAAGGCAACTATAAAGGCAGAGTTCGGGTCGAATGAGAAGCAAGCTGCGTGATGTGGATAATCAAGATGGGATTTTCCCCTCCGAATGGAGAGATATTCTCTGGGCCCTCTCGATTGATATGATTCAGGAAGCATGGCCATGCGTGACTCAGTTAAGTGTTAACTGTATCTGTTGACTAAGAGTTAGTCAGATGAATCACATATCACGGATCGAGAAGAGAGTCGAACTATTTAAGGGATGACGATAAATCGCCTATAGTTCGACAAGGTATATCGTGAGGCAAAAGGGACTAAAATGAATATCACATTGAAAGGTATGTTGTCATGACTCAATGGGACTTGGGAGTCAGCACGTTCTGCTAGGAGCCGCTACCGATTGATCGATTGAGAGTTGGACTCCAATCGTGTCCAAGTCGCCATGAGCCTGCAGGGTCGCACACTTAAGAGCGGGAGCAAATGTATTGGTCGGGTTGGACCCGAACCGGAAATGGACTGAGTTTGTGAGTCGGACTCACAGAGGGAATGGGCCACAAGTGTTGTGAAGCCCATTACGATTCGCTATATAAAGAGGGGCGCAGGTTGCCTAGCGGGCACGTTAGTCCACTCCCATGTGTTGGGAACCCTAGCCCCACTCAGTCCAGCCGTCGCACCAGACCTAGCAGTCTGCCGCCGGAGCTCCTCCTCGTACGTGTGGATACCGGCAGAGGTGTTGTATGTTCAGCACTTCGAGGTTCGCGGGATCGGATCGGCTGGATCGGATCGTGGACTGCACTGCCCCGACGCGCTTCATCGATAATTCGCAACCGCGCGTCTAGTGGTAATCATCGTGGCCATCTACCTCGGCTAGATCTTGGAAGTACCGCGTAGGAAATTTTTCGTTTATCTCTGCGCGTCCTAACACCTACGAGCAGTTTGTACATATCCTTGTATGCTATCATATTGTTTGTGATGAGGTTTGAGTCACCATTTATTATCAATTGAGTGGCTCTGCAGGCCAGTGCCATCTTCATTCCGTGCAGGAGTGCCTCGTATTCGACGTTGTTGTTGGATGCTCTATCATGTGCTGGAAAATCTAGTTGTAGGATATACCGAAGTTTGTCCCCTCTCGGTGATATTAGCACGACTCCTGCGTCTGGGACTTCATTTCTCTTGGACCCTTCGAAATACATGATCCATGAAATAGAATACTCGGGAGGTCCTGGGGTTTGGAGTTCTGTCCACTCCGTAAGGAAGTTTGCGGCTATTTGTGACTTGAGCGCTCCCGTCCCATGTATATTATGTCCCAGGTTCCTAGTTCTATGCTCCACTTGGCGATTCTTCCTGAAGCCATGGGGTTGTTGATGATTGTCCCAAGTGATGCGTCATTTAGCGTCGTTACGGTATGCTCCTAAAAGTAGTGTTTGAGCTTTCGGGCTGTGAAGACAACTCCATACGCCAACTTCTGGTAGTGCGGATATCGTTGTTTGCAGGGTGAGAGTACGTCGCTAAGGTAGTAAATTGGTCTCTGCACTCCATGCGTATTGTCATCTTCAGGACTTTCTACCACAAGTATTATACTGACCACCTGATTAGTGGCGGCTAAGTACAAGTACAAATGATCCTTCTCTTTGGGCATAGCTAGTACTTTTTTGCTCGACAATGCTCTCTTCATGTCCTCAAATTCCTTCTTTGCCTCTAGTGTCCACTCGAATTTGTCAGTTTTCATCAAAAACTCATAGAAGGGGAGGGTCTTCTTGCCTAGCCTTGCAATGAATCTGCTAAGTGTCACCAATCGCCCTGCTAGCTGTTGGACTCCTCGAAGGTTTGTTGTCTCTTTCATCATCAAGATGACTTGTATTTTCTCTGGGTTGGCTTCTATTCCTCGAGCTGCTACTAGGTAGCCGAGCAGTTGTCCTACAGGTACGCCGAAGATACACTTTGTTGGGTTGAGCTTGATCTGGTAGACGTTGAGGGCGTCGAATGTTTCCTTGAGATCATCGAGGAGTGTAGCTTTGACTCTTGTTTTGACGATTATGTCGTTAACATAGACTTGGAAATTTTTGCCGATCATGTTGGCGAGGCATTTTTGCATGCAGCGCAGATATGTGGTTGTCGGAGAAGCGTTCTATCCTGGACAGGGTTGCTTCTCAAGGTTAGAACACTAGGAGCTTGATACGTCATAAACGTATCCTTAATTTCTGATGTTCCATGTTGTTTTCTTATTGATACGTCATAAGCGTTGATATGTCATTTTTACCGATTTTCCGGACTAACCTATTGACAAGATTCCATAGAGCAAGTTCCCTGTTTTCTCCTGTTCTTAGTTTCAAAAAAGTTGCTCTGGAAATATTCTCAGAATTGGAAAGTTCGAAGCCCGGAAGTCTTAGAATTCCCGAATGTTCCACGGAGTCCCGAAGAGACCCGGAGGGGGACCTCAGGGGGCCCCCACCATAGGGCGCCCCCCTTGGCCGCGCCGAGGGGTGGTGTGTCTCGAATAGTCATCTCAACAAGTCCCTCGAATGAAACGATAGGATTTCGATTAGGAGAACGTATAGGCGCTGGTGACGATCGTCGGCTAACAGGGGGCACGATTTACCCAACTTCGGGGCGCTTGTAGAGGTAAAACCCTTACTCCTGCTCTTGTCGATCTGTATTATCAATGGATCGGTTACAATGGGGGTGCTCAAGTCGAGAGTATGGTCTCGAGCTCAAGGCTTTGGTGGTGTGAGATTGCTTGGATCCCCATCTCGGTGGTTCTCCTGGCCTTATATAGGTGGCCAGGTCTCAAACTGCACCCGGGGGGGTTACAAACCCTAGATTAGGTCGGTTACATGTTTCCTTCTTGACCCGCAAGGCTTTGCGGTTGGGCCTTCGATTGGGCCTTCTAGAAATGTTGGTGGAACCTCTCCTTGGGCTTAGGTCTTGGGCCTTGGACCGGGTAGCCTTACCCGACAGGTCCAGGATTCATCCCCACGTTAGTAGCCTCCGAGTGTTTACTCGATTGAGAATCTATCATGTGGACACTCAAAGTTCGTCTTGATTTTCTTCGATTGATTGTTTTAATCGCTTGATTTTGGAGAGAGTATACCTTGTGCGCGATGCTCTTCTTGGAATCGAGTCTCGAGAAATAAATGTGCCTGTATACTGGCGGTTTTCGCAGAAGGATGTGGCTCAGTCGGTTGGCTCTCCCGAAAGCTCAGGGCTAATTAATTGCATCTAGGGCAAAAACAGTTCTGGCCTACACAGACTCGAGACCTCCGACTCGAATCCGGTGAGGTGATTGTTGCGAATGGGCCGTGGAGGTCATACCGAGTAGAACTTAACCTATAGGGGTACCCGGCGCGTCCGCTAGGATTTTTCTTCGTGTTGTTGACACGGAAATTTACCGTAGGACGCAACTTGGGTGCGATTCCGGGCCCATAAGAGAGATCTTTGGGTCTTACCTTCGTACTTGAGAGAATACGGCATCCAGATGTGCCTAGTCGGCCGAACGATCCAAGATAGAGATGTGTAGATACATCATGTAAAAGAGTAGCGGGGGCCGCGTACTCGCGATTTTTCTTTGATTGCCTTCCTGTGAATCTTCGAGTGAAGAGATCTCCTTCCTTTGTTGTACTTATGCAGAAGAGATTTCTGCATTTTGTAATAATTTTTTTTTGTGTTGCCCATACAAAATAGCTTTCGTGTCTGGGGATTTATGCGAAAGAAATTTTCGCGCCTTGATCTACCCATACGAAAGAAATTTCGTGTCAGGGAGCTTGTGCGAAAGAGATTTCGCGTCTTAATATGCCCATACGAAATTCGTGTTAGGGATCTTATGCGAAAGAGTTTTCTCGTATTGATCCGCCCATATGAAAGAAATTTCGTGTTTAGGGAGCTTATGCGAAAGAATTTTCGCGTCTTGATGAGGTACGCAGTGATGTCACTACGCACCCGTCTGTTCTGACTCCCCCCGATGGGACGTGACGGAGCGAAGCAGAGCATGCTGGCCCACCTTGTCAGCTTTTGACCGGAAACGATAGCTCGCATCCGGGTTTTCTGCAGGCCACGCGCTGTAAATGTGCACGATCTTTTGTAAAGATCGTGCTAGAGTAACCGCCCATGCCGCTTCGCTTCCGATTCAAGCGTGGCGGCCACGATGGGTTCCACGTTGCCAAATCTACGGTCTGGATCAGCGCAGCCTGTGTATAAGTAGTAACCCTTAGGAGATGGGTAAATCTCCTGGCCATTTGCTCCTCTTCTTCCTCCTTGCGCACACCTCCTGTTCCTCAAGCACCAGAGCGCTCCAATGGCTGGAGGAAAAAAGCGCAGCACCGCTGCATTGTCTTCGAAGGAGGTTGGAGATGCTTCCGCGCCACCCGCCGTGAAAATGGGTGACTGACGCGCCGCCAACACCGCCAGAAAGAGCATCACCGAGATGCAACGGGAAGGGCTTCTTCCGTCAGACTCCGACAAGCGCGTGTGGTTGTCGAAGAAGGAAGAGGTACCCAAACCTCACGTGAACGAGCGTGTGTTCTTCGCTGAGCACGTCTCGCGCGGTCTTTCTCTCCCCTCCATCCTTTTATTCTCGGGTTGCTGTATGTCTACGGCATACAGCTGCACAACCTGCCTCCAAACGAGATTCAGCACATATCGTGCTTTGCGAGTGCTTCCTGGGTATTTGCCCGCACTGGGGCCTATGGAAGGCCCTTTGCAAGGTGCGAATATTCCGGGAGAAATCGCGACTAGGCGAGAAGCTGGGGGAGCCGTTGCGCACCGGGGGCTCCGGGATCTAGGCGAGGACAGACATCCCCTACATGGAGATGTATTTCATCGACTCGGCGCAAGGATGGCGGAAGAAATGGCGCAGCCTGTGTATAAGTAGTAACCCTTAGGAGATGGGTAAATCTCCTGGCCATTTGCTCCTCTTCTTCCTCCTTGCGCACACCTCCTGTTCCTCAAGCACCAGAGCGCTCCAATGGCTGGAGGAAAAAAGCGCAGCACCGCTGCATTGTCTTCGAAGGAGGTTGGAGATGCTTCCGCGCCACCCGCCGTGAAAATGGGTGACTGACGCGCCGCCAACACCGCCAGAAAGAGCATCACCGAGATGCAACGGGAAGGGCTTCTTCCGTCAGACTCCGACAAGCGCGTGTGGTTGTCGAAGAAGGAAGAGGTACCCAAACCTCACGTGAACGAGCGTGTGTTCTTCGCTGAGCACGTCTCGCGCGGTCTTTCTCTCCCCTCCATCCTTTTATTCTCGGGTTGCTGTATGTCTACGGCATACAGCTGCACAACCTGCCTCCAAACGAGATTCAGCACATATCGTGCTTTGCGAGTGCTTCCTGGGTATTTGCCCGCACTGGGGCCTATGGAAGGCCCTTTGCAAGGTGCGAATATTCCGGGAGAAATCGCGACTAGGCGAGAAGCTGGGGGAGCCGTTGCGCACCGGGGGCTCCGGGATCTAGGCGAGGACAGACATCCCCTACATGGAGATGTATTTCATCGACTCGGCGCAAGGATGGCGGAAGAAATGGTTCTACGTCATCGACAACAGCGCGAGTGGAGCTCCTGAGTTCCACCCATTCGCCATTCCGAAGCAGAGGAAATCCTGGGCGCACAAGCTCACCGCTGAAGACTGCAGGATCGTCTCTCCCCTACTCGCGAAGGTGGCGAACTTCCGCGACAAGGCGATGGGGGTTCCGTTGAATGGCATACACTTGGCGAGTGTGTTCCTTCGGGAGGATCCAGCCCCTTCAGGAGAGGCCGTCCACCATGTGGGAGTACCATGGCACTCAAGACCCGAGCCGCGTCTGCGAAGACATTCTCTCGAATGCTGAGTTCGAGAAAAAGATCGCGGACATCACCAAGCTGAAGAAAGGAGAGGCCTTCTTGGCCTGTTCTCTCGAGCCATTCGAGGCTTCAAAACCTCCCCCAACCGAGGTGAGTTTCTTTATTGTTCTTCTTTTGTTTCTTCTAGTCTGAATTTTCGTCGATTGAGATTCTTTTCATTTCTTCCTTTTCTATCTTCATAGAGCTTGAAAGTGGTGACGTGCTACCGGCTCATTACCGCGGAAGATGCATCCGACCTTCTGGCTAGTAATGTTGAAGCTCCTCTCGAGACCAGCGTCGCAGAGTCCGACTCGAGCTCTGAGCATGGGTACATGGACGACGAGGAGGAGTCGGATAGTGAGCAGCTCCGTGACCGCATGTGTCGTAGGCCCGATGAAGACGAAGTCACTTCCAAGAGTAGTTCCTTGGGCGACGAGTCCACCAAGGCGGCCGAGCCTCTTCAGGTGCCTCCTCTCAATGTGCTTCCTCCTCTAGGCCGCAAATCGAAGGTTCCAACCGCCTGGAACGTGGACGTCCTAGATGATGACGACGAGGATGAGTAAGTTTTTCTTGCGCTCTGTTCCTTAATCGCAAGTCTTCTTTCTATTCTGTGTCTTTATCCAAATCTTTCCTCAATAGCAGCCTCACAACCGTCAACCATGGCCGGTATGCTTCTTAGATTGCCTTTGTAAAGAGAAAAGAAGCAGCCGTGGATGCAGTTCCAGCCGCAGAGGCCGCCCGTAGATGTCCAAGTCCCGTGAGGGAAGCCGCAACTCCTGAGTATGGGCTGCCTAGCTTTGCGGCTGGAGCTTCTACGAATAAGGAAGTTTCGGGCAGCTTGGCAGATCCTTTGTCTACTGCCCAGGGCCAAGTAGGGCTATTCGTCTTCTCACATCTTTGCTTTACTTGCTCGAAAGTTTTATCGGGTGCACGACAGTGCTCCCGATGGGAGTTTCCCCCAAGGCCGTAGTTGACTCCTTGAAGTTGGCTACGGGCTCCGGTCAAAATTTTTCTCTTCTTCGTTTTTCTTGAATTCTATCGGTTGCACGGCAGTGCTACCGATGGGAGTAGCCCCCGAGGCTATACTCGACTGTGTACAGTCGTGTATCGGGTCAAGTGACTTTTTCCTTAACTTGAATTTTCTGACTTGGGCTTTTTGCAGACTCTCCTTGACTCCCTTGCTGCTATTGGTCGTCGACTGCTTTCGGCTGAAGCGGATTGCACCTCCCTTATGGAAGATCACGACCGGCTCGTCGAGGACGATTGCTCCCTTCAAGGTAAGTTATTCGACCTTTTCTTGTCTTTACTAAATCTGTTGATCGCGAAGGTTGCGTTAGCTGTATTGATCGTTCTATAGATGAAGTTACCCGCCTAAAGGCCGAGAAAGCTGATGTTGTCGCTCGGGTGCAAACCTTTGAGGCGGCGCTGGAATCCTCCCGAAAGGAGTTGGAATCCACTCGCAAACATTCGGCTGATCTTGAGGGGAGCTTCACGAAGGCTTAGGAGGCGCTGAAGCAGCTGGAGGAGGCAGGCGCTGAAGCAGCTGGAGGAGGCAAGCCACTCTTCAGGTGCCTCATCCGTCCCCTGGCCCAGAAGTTTGCGGGTAAGCTATGTTTCATCATTCTTCTGCTGCAATTTTAACTTTATTTTGTTATCTTGAAAATTTATGTTGTCTTTGCTATAGATGCCCTTCGGGTTGGACTGGAGCTGCCTGGGAGCCAACGGCTGGATGCCCTCACGGACTCTTGCACTCAGCTCCAGAAACACGCGAGTAGAATTTGCTCCGTCGTCGGTGATGCCACCCGAGTGTTGACGCGATTCCACGAGCGTTTACTGGTGCATGTGGCGATTCCTCCTACGTTCGACGGCCTTCTGAAGGTGTTCTTGGGTGAAGAAGATATTCTCCAGGAGTACTTAGTCGCCCAGTCCGAGTGCGGGGCCAGAATGGCTATTCAATTTTCTTTGGCGCATGGAGTCTCGGATGACCTGGACAAGGTGTATTCGAGCGTTCCCTACGACGCCCATGGCAAAAAGGTAGCACTCCATCCTTTTGGCGCTCGTGCTGAAGTTCTCGCGAATAAGCTCTCGGAGGTGCTTGCTCGTGCTAGTCGCAAAGGGCATCCTTCCGCGAGTGGAACTAGTTCTGCAGCCCCTTAGGATAGTTTATATTTCCTTTTTCTTGTCGATGTAATGAACCTTGGGATGTATTCCCGTATTTTATGTTGTGTAATCGAAGTATTTTCTGAAATCCTCAGTGTCTGATTGTTGCGCCTTACTGTTGTACGCTCCCGATGGGAGTAGCCCCCGAGCACTCGAGGAATGGGTGGTATGTTTCTCGAGTGGGGTCTTGTGATTTTTCTCAACTTGCTTTGTTTCTTTCCGGGTATTGGGTCCTAGCGCAGAGTCTTCGAGTGGGTCTGCTGTGCAGGTGAATCCCCTTGCAGCTACTGCTAGCACGTTTGCTTCACTCTGCGACCGTGTTGCGGACGGCGAGCGCAAGTTGAAGGCTCTACGCGGTGTAGCCGATGTTGCCAAGTCAAAACAGAAGTTTGTCGTGGAGCGTGAGCAGTGTGTGATGGAAGAACTGGTGGCTGTTGCCAGGCCCATGTTCTGTAAGTTTGCGAGCCCCCGAGCATTTTGTCGCTGGTTCCTCTCTTTGTTTGGACGCTTTTGTTGTCCTTGCTGTTGTTGATCCTGACGGAGTCTGTGAAACCCATTGGGTGAATAATCACATTATTCACGAGTCAGGGAGCTCCAATCCTCATGTGAATGAGTTCTGGTTTGACCGCAAGCGAGGCTTTATCCTTGCTATCCTGAAGTATCGGGCGAGCCAGGCGTAGGTAATCATTGAGTCTTGTCGCGAGGCCGTGTCCTCTGTCCATCGGACATTTTACCCTCTGGGTGTTGTCCCTGATAGCTTGAGTAGTTTGCTCAGGATATTCGGTCGGGTGGGAGAGGTTCGAGAGTGTGTATGCCAAAAACTTGTCAGTGGATCCCAGGTGGCACTTGCCTTCGTTCGGTTGTGGCACCCTGAGGTCAACTTCCTTTATGTTGCGCGGCTTCCTGACTCGAGAGGTTCAGGTGTGGATTTGTCTCCTCATTATGCGATCGTGCTTCCTGCAACAGAGCAGATTGTTCGACTCCGAGGAGATTGATCAAATACTTGCCGACGAGGCCACTCGCCGTTAAATGTAATTCCAAGATGTAAATATCTTGTTGTAAGGTGTTTTAAGGTGTAAACCTTGTGACCTTGTATATTTTGTTCGATGTTTTAAAGGTTTTTATAAGGTGTAGACCTTGTTGTACCTTGTATTTGTTTTTATATAGTGATGTTACTCGAAGGTATGTGATGATGCTAGTTAGGCATAGCCCCCGTTTGTTTGGGGTGTGTACCTATCATTTTAGCATGTTGAAAGAAAACAAGAAGTCGTGATTGCTATGGTTGAGAAACCATGTATTTATTGATATAGCTTAGAAGCCATGTGTTTGGTCGAGTTACAGCATGGATGGTATAGCCTTATTTCTTGCGAGTAGGACAATCCTAGGGGTACAATTTGCGGAGATGCGCAATGTTCCACGGGTTGGAGTAGATACCACCGGTCTTCGGGTTCTTGAATCGATAGGCACCTCCTCGGATAACTTCATGTATTTTGAAGGGTCCTTCCCATGGTGGCTCGATCTTGTGTCCTAACTTTTGATTGAGCCGCAACACCAGGTCTCCTACCACGAAGGATCTGTGGCATATACAGCGACTGTGATAGTTGCGTAGTGATTGCTGGTATACTGCAGATCTTGCGAGTGCAATGTCCCGGATCTCATCCAGTGCGTCCACGTCTTCTGCGAGTGCCTTGTTGGAGGTTTCTTCGTTGTATGCAACGACTCGTGGAGCGCTGAATTTGATATCTTCGGGTAGGACGACTTCAGCTCCGTAGACCATGAAAAATGGCGTATAGTTTGTTGACTGATTTGGTGTTGTGCGTAGGCTCCACAGTACTTATGGTAGTTCCTCGGCCTAGTGCCCTGCCGCTGGTTTCAGGCAATCAAGTAGCCGCTTCTTCAAGCCAGCCGAAACTAATCTGTTGGATCGCTCGACTTGACCGTTAGTTTGCGGGTGAGCTACCGAGGCGAAGCTGAGGGTGATTCCCTTTTTCTCGCAGAATTCATGTGTTTCCTTGGCCGTAAAGTTGCTGCCGTTGTCTGTGATGATGTTGTGCGGTACGCCGAATCTGCACACGATGGAGTCGAGGAAGCGCACAGCGCACTGTGCATGCGCGGAAGTGACTGGCGTGGCCTCTATCCATTTTGTGAACTTGTCGACTGTCACGAGCGGGTGTGTGTATCCTCCAGGTGTTGACCTGCGCAGTGGTCCCACCATATCTAGCCCCCATTGGGCGAAGGGCCAGGCGATGGGGATCATGTGTAGTTCTGTTGCAGGGGCGTGCGGCTTGGGCGCGAACCTTTGGCAGGCGTTGCATCTGTCGACTATGTCTTTGGAGTAACTTGCTGCTGTGAGCCAATAAAATCCTGCCCTGAAAGCCTTGCCCACGATGGCTCTCCAACTGGCGTGGTGGCCGCAGTCTCCTTGGTGGATATCCTGGAGTAATTCCTTGTCATCTTCGGGTGCTATGCATCTCTGCGATACTCCTGATATGCTTTGTTTGTATAGCTCTCCTTTGACCACCCGAAAGGATTTGTTGCGCCGTACTATTTGTCGGGCCTCACAAATGTCTGCTGGGAGATGTTTGTTGGACAAGTAGTCGAGGTATTTCTGTGTCCAGACTGGCTCGACCAGAAAAACTTGCCTTGAAATATTATGGATGAGCTCAATCATAGCAATTTGCGGGCTGTCGTTTGTTTGCACTACTACGGGTGTTCCTGCTGGCTTTCTGACTTTGACTGATCACTTGATCATTCGTTAAAATAAACTCCTAGAGGGTTGGGGGCGTTTGTTGACCCCATATTGGCCAGCTTGTCTGCTTCCTCATTGCTTGATCGCGCAATGTGCTTCAGTTCGCACCCTTTGAAACTTCCCTCAAGTAGATTGTACATGTCACGATATGCGACCATGTTATCTGCGATAGCATCACACTCCTTCATCGTCTGCTGCACGATGAGATTTGAGTCTCCATATATCATCAATCGGGTGGTTCCGCAGGCGATCGCCATTTTCATGCCATGTAGGAGGGCCTCATACTCCGCGTCATTGTTGGATGCTGGGTCATCAGGAGGGAAATCCAATCGCAGGACGTATTGCAGCTTATCGCCTTGGGGAGACAGAAGAATAACCCCGGCTCTGGCTCCTTTGTTTCTTTTCAACCCATCGAAGTACATGATCCAGTTACTCGTGTATTCTGGGGGTCCTGGTGTTTGCAGCTCTGTCCACTCGCTTAGGAATTCCACGATGACTTGGGATTTTATGGATTTGCGACCTGCATAAATGATGTCCCAGGCGCCTAGCTCGATGCTCCATTTTGCGATTCTTCCGGATGCCATTGGGTTGTTCATGATGGTACCGAGTGATGCGTCGTTTAGCACCGTGACGGTATGTTCCTGGAAGTAATGCTTGAGCTTTCGGGCTGTGAGGACTACGCCATACGCGAGCTTCTGATAGTGAGGGTATCGCTGCTTGCATGGAAAAAGTACCTCGCTGACGTAATAAATTGGCCGCTGAACTCCGTACGCCGTGCCATCCTCTGGCTGCTCGACGACAATAACCGTGCTGATGACTTGGTTTATTGCGGCCAGGTCTAGGTATACCGGTTCCCTCTCTTGTGGCGTTGCCAGGATGCGCCTACTCTGTAGTGCTCTTTTCAAGTCGATGAACGTCTTTTTTCCTTCGGGTGTCCAATCGAACTTATCTGTTTTCTTCAGCAACTAGTAGAAGGTCAATGCTTGCTCGCCTAATCTTGCGATGAATCTTCTCAAAGCAGCTAGTCGCCCTGCAAGCTGATGTACGCCGCGAAGATTGTTTGGCTCCTTCATTGTCAAGATTGCTTGAATTTTCTCCGGATTGGCTTCAATTCCGCGGGCGGACACCAAACACCCGAGAAGTTGTCCCGCGGGAACGCCAAAGACGTATTTTGTCGGGTTGAGCTTGATCCTATACGCGTTGAGAGCGTCGAATGTCTCCCTGATGTCCTCGAGGAGCGTATCTTCCACCGGAGTTTTGATGAAGATGTCGTCAACGTACACTTGTACGTTCTTGCCAATGAGCTTGGCAAGGCATTTTCGCATGCAGCGCTGATATGTTGCGCATGCGTTTTTTTTAGCCCGAAAGGCATTGTCGTGTAGTAGTAAACACCGTGAGGTGTGATGCACGCTGTCTTCTCCTCGTCCTCCTCTTTCATCCTGATCTGATTATAGCCCGAGTAGGCGTCCAAGAAGGCGAGTCGCTGGCAGCCTATAGTGGAGTCCACGATCTGGTCGATCCGTGGCAAAGGGAAGTTATCCTTGGGGGCAGTGTTTGTTCAACGACGTATAGTCGATGCATACGCGAAGGATGTCAGTGTTTTTCTTTGGGACCAGCACCGGGTTTGCTAACCAGGTGGATATTTTTATCTCTCTGATGAATTTTGCAGCGAGTAGTCGATCCACCTCTTCTCCGAGTGCCTTCTGCTTTGGCTGGGAGAACCCTCAGGTCGTTTGCTTGAGAGGTTTGGCATCTTTGAATACTTTGAGTGAGTGCTCGATGAACTCCCTGGGTATTCCTGGCATATCTGAAGGCTGCCAGGCAAAGATTTCCCAGTACTCATGGAGGAGTTCGACAAGCGCGCTTTCCTATGCAGGCGAGAGGGTGGTGGACACCATCGCCGTCTTCGCGGGTTCTGTCGGGTGCACTTGATGCTTTCGAGTGTCGCTGTTTGCACTAAACTCGAGTTTTGGAGCGTTATTTTTGGTGAGCGGCATCACGAAGTGGTCCGTGGTCCTTGCTAATTCTGCAAGCTCCTCCTGCATCCCGAAAGATTTCGCGATCTCATTGAACTCAATGTCACACTTATCGGATTTTTGGAAGTCTCCATCGATGGTGATGGTGCCGTATTCCCCAGGAAGTTTGAGCTTCAGGTAGGCATAGTGGGGTACTGCCACGAATCTCGAGAACGCTGTTCGGCCAAGAATGGTGTGGTACTATGAGGGCCAGTCGACTACTTCGAAGTCAAGGAATTCTCGCATGTAGTTTCTTGGGTTTCCGAGCACCACCTCCAAGTTGATTGTTATGAGTGGTCGGACTTCTTTGCCTAGTACTATCTCGTGGAAGAATGTTTCTGATTCTGCGAGTCCGTCCAGATTCATGTTCATCTTACGGAGTGTGTCCGCGTAAATGATGTTAATTCCGTTGCCACCGTCCATGAACACTCGTGCGAGTTCGTAGTTGCCTATCTGCGCTTGAATGGCTAGTGTGGCGTGTCCTGTCGATATACCCGAGGGGGTGGTCATCTTTGGAGAAAGTTATCGACTGGTCCGCCATTTTCAAGTATTCAGGTTTGGACGGTGGAGCTTGTACTGCCATGACCACTTGGCGTGTGTTTGTTTTCTGGACCCTACGGGAGGGGCAGACTTTCTGTATCATTCCGAGGAGTCCTGATTGGTTCGGGTACCCATTGCCTCCCTGGTTTGCGACGGGTGGCGCTGGGAGCATTGCCAGCACCACGTTTTGATGTCCTGGTGGAGGTAGGGGTTGTGGCGGGTGGAATCCGTGATGTCCTCTTCCTGGGAGCTGTGGGTAGCCCTGATTGACTACGGCTCTGTTTTTCTTCGTGTAGGCCTCGTGGATATCCTGGAACTTTCGGCAGTCCTTAAGGAGGTGGGTTGCCTTGGTTTGGCCCGTGCGCTTATCTGTAAATAGATGTAGCGTGCAATAACCGTCAAGGTCCTCCTCAGGAGTTTTATCCTCTGGCTTTGGCTTCCATAAGCGATTTCCACGAGGTCCGCTGTCACGATTTCTTGTAAACTCTGCCGCAACCAGTTCTTCTCGATCATCGTGTTCGTAGTACTTTCTCCTTTTCTTTCGACCATGGCGGTCGTCCTCAGGTCCTGGCGAAGATGCCTTCTCATTGCGCACGGAGTCTTCACCGTTTTCCCATCTATCGGCTATAGCCATCAGCTCCCCGATGGTTTTGGGTGCAGCTCGCCCCAGCTCTTCTCTGAAGGCGGTTCATCGAGCTCCTTTGGTGAAAGCTTCGACTGCAACCTCCTCCGATATGTTTCCCGCCGTATTTTTGAGCGTGGTCCACCGCTGACTGTACTCGCGAGTAGACTCACCACTCTTCTTCTTGCAAGCCCGCAGCTCTTCGATGGACGCGGGTCTTTTGTACGTTGCTTGGAAGTTCTTGTGGAAGTCGAAAGTTAGATCGTCCCATGATCCGTAGCACGCCCTCGGTCTTCCTTCGAGCCAGCTGCGTGCAGCGCCTACAAGATGTAGGTTGAGGTACTACATAGCCGTTGTCTTGTTCCCACGTTGGCATTTTACTGCCGTGAGGTAATCTGACAGCCATGATTTGGGCTCTAGCGAGCCGTCGTACTTTGGCACTTCCGTAGTAAGTTTCAATCTCTTGGGCATCGGTGCCTAGCGGATGTCGCGAGTAAAGCACAACGCATCACATACTTCTTCATCAGAGGAGGTGGACGGGGACCGTGCGAGGTTCCTGATCGCTCGGGCCTTGTTGATTTTGTTCTGTGTGATGTCAGATCGCGCGTTGTATCCGGGCTGGTCGCGATCGTTCTCCTTCCGCGGTTCCTTTCTGCGGTGTCGTGAGCGGCTGCTGTGATGCCGTGGACTGCGATCTCGATCCCTCGGGCTGTCATCGCTGCTACTTGGGCTATCATCACGACGTCGGGCCTCCTTTCCTTGGGCGCGACGTGCTGATTTATCCCTTCTAGGCAATGTGCTCCCGCGTCTGCGGGGTGTTTCTTTGTCTTTCTGAGGGGTTTTCTTAGTCTCTTGTGTAGTCGCGTTCTTGCGGCCTTCGGATGCGAGTCTCGCGGCTACCATACCTTGCCCCTTTTGTACTTGTCAATATTGCTCCGCGCGGGGGTCATTCTCCCCTGGCTGGTTCGCCTACAGGTACGTGGCTGCGTCCAGGACTACGGCGGCGGGAGTCGTCGGGTGTACGTTGCCGTCATCCTCGACGTGCATAAGGGAGGTTTCGAGTGCTCTGATGATCCCGCTGAGAGACTCGCCATCTAGGGCCATGGTCTTCGAGACGTATCTTTTCTTCGGGGGATTCTTCCCTACCGAATGTGTTTTGGAGAGTGCCGCGCAGCGTAGACTTGACTCGTCCGCCAGTTTCTTTCGTTCGTCCAGATTCTTGCGAGCTTCTCTGATCAATTCCGCTGCTTTCACTAGATGATAGTGGTATGAAGTCAGATCTTCCTGAGGGGCTCCTTCTTCAATCGGATGTCCTGAATGTACAACCTTCTTTGCCTTGAGCCAGGCGTCTTGCGACACTTTGATGTGATCTCGCTCTTTCCGGTTGTCTTTAGTTTCTTCAGGTGGCTCGGCCGATCTTGCCATGCAGACTTGGGCCAGATATGGCCCGTGAGTCCTATGCGTAGGTTGAAAAGTTTTGCCTACCCGAGAAGGTTCTTCAGCTGAGATGGTATGGAAGTTGCGAGTGCTAGGGCGGATGGATCCGCCGCTGGGCGCTAGGTCGCGTCCAGCGTCGTTGGGCAGCGAGTCGAAGTTTTCTGGGTGCGAGATAGACTTGGAGTCCAATTCGCCGAGATTGGTCTGCTCGGAAAAGTGCAGGATTCCTGCTTTGTCAGGCTGACACTCTTCTCCAATCCGCTGAACACCGGGCGCAATTCTGGCGAGTGAGGCGCGATGATGATCGACCCGAATCAAATCGGATTTGCTGAAGTCGAGGTTCTGGGGCTCCAGCTGAAGGTTGGCGACGATGAGGCCGAAGACGCCGTAGATCCAGCGCCCGCCATTCCCACATACGGTGCCAATTGTCGAATAGTCATCTCAACAAGTCCCTCGAATGAACCGATATGGTTTCGATTAGGAGAACGTATAGGCGCTGGTGACGATCGTCGGCTAACAGGGGGCACGATTTACCCAGGTTCGGGGCCCTCGTAGAGGTAAAACCCTTACTCCTGCTCTTGTCGATATGTATTATCAATGGATCGGTTACAATGGGGGTGCTCAAGTCGAGAGTATGGTCTCAAGCTCAAGGCTTTGGTGGTGTGAGATTGCTTGGATCCCCCTCTCGGTGGTTCTCTTGGCCTTATATAGGTAGCCAGGTCTCAAACCGCACCCGGGGGGGGGGGGGGTGGTTACAAATCCTAGCTTAGGTCGGTTACATGTTTCCTTGTTGAACCGAAAGGCTTTGCGGGTGGGCTTTTGAATGGGCCTTCTAGAACTGTTGGTGGCACCTCTCCTTGGGCCTAGGTCTTGGGCCTTGGACCGGGTAGCCTTACCGACAGGTCCAGGATTCATCCCCACGTCAGTGTGGGGCCCCTAGGACTCGACCGCCTTTGCCCTTTCGCCTATATAATCCCCCCGAGACATAAACCCTAAATATATCCCACTTTTACCCGAGAAACACCCAAGGCCGCCATCACCGTCATTCTGAGATCGGGAGGGTTCTGGAGCTCTCCCCGGCACCCTGCCAGAGGGGGAATCATCACCGGACGGGTCTACACCACCATGCCCTCCTCCGAAGTGATGCGTGAGTAGTTCATCCCTGGACTACGGGTCCATATCAGTATCTAGATGGTTGTTCTCTCCACTTTGTACCTCATGTTTAGATCAAGATAATCTTTATGTACTGCTACATGTTCTGTTTGCTGGGATCTGATGAATGTTGAATGTTATGTCTTCTGATTATCAATCTATCATGTTATCTTTATGCTTATGTTATTTATGATCTTGCATGCTCTCCGTTATTAGTAGATTCTCTGGCCAAGTAGATGCTAGTAACTCCAAGAGGGAGTATTTATGCTCGATAGTGGGTTCATGCCTCCTTTTCATCTGTGCTCGAGTGACAGAAACGTGACGGATGGAGGATGTGTTGTTGCCATTAGGGAGAAAACAACAATGCTTTGTCTAACGATGATGTTATTGTTTACATTACACACTTTGCTTACTGCTATTATCTGTTGCTTGCAACTTAATACCCAACGTTTGTTCAGATGATATTCGAAGGGTGGATTTTTAGTCATAGATGTAGTTGGATAACGGTCTATGTATCTTGTTGTAATGCCCGCATGAATCACATAGTAATCTTTATGTCTTGCATATGCACCACGATGCAGCCTTAATTTCTGTCAATTGCCCAGCTGTAATTTGTTCACCACACACGTTATCTATGTTTCACGGAGGGACACTACTAGTGAACTATGGATCCAGGTCCTTTTTCCTAAAACTGATAAACACCTACTACTTTCATACTACTCTCATACTGTTCCTACTATTTTCCTACTATTTTCCACACCATACGTTTAACATCTTTGTGTTCAGCAAAACCGGTGAGATTGACAACCTCACTGCTTCGTTGGGGAAAGTTGATTTGATTGTGTTGTGGAGGTTCCACGTTGCTTCTGAACCGGTAGTGCGCCTTGCCATCTCAGCTGGTTCACCTTCTGAAGTTACTCCTTCCTCCTACTAGTCGATTCAACCTTGGTTTCTTTCTGAGAGAAACTTTCTACTGTGCTCTCCATACCTTCCTCTTGGGGCATGCGCATCAAGCTAATTTCTGGCGCCGTTGCCGGGGAGGAAGAGAATTTCTGCAAGGGGAGTCTCTCCCTTCCAATCTCTTTACTTTGTTTTTGTTTTGCTTAGTTTATTTTATTTTGTCTTGTTTGCTTCTCTTTATCAAAAACACAAAAAATAGTTCTTATTCTAGATGTAGTTTTATTCCTGTTTTAATCTTGCTTTTTCATGTTTGCTATCAACGGTTGATGTCTTTGAAACTAGATCTTATAGGCCATGTGGGTTCTATCACATCCTATTTTTGGAGACAAGGTTGTAAGGAGAAAAAAACCTAAAATTAGGGACCAACAAAAACTTTTAGTTGATCCTGTTGATTTTCTGAGCTTGTAAACTCCTTATGTAAACATGGTGTCTCCTTTGAGAAATAAAGAGTGGAAAATTATCCTCTTGTTCTTGTCACTTTTCAATCTTGTTGAACTTGGTATATGTCACCCAAGAAAGAAAACAGGATTTGTCTTGGAAATTCATAAGGAAAAACATGATTTTTCCTCTTCTATTTCAGCTATCACATGCACTTTTGGGCATCATTTCTAGTCATGAACCCTAACTCTTTTTGGTTATTTCTTTGGTTGTCATCCATCCTAATGTTATGGAATTGCTCAACATGTTCAAAGAAATATTTTTGAGCCAGTGGAAAACATGTTTTCATGATTGTTTTTCTGCCTAGTTGAAAAACAGGAAAATTGGAAAACAGAGAAAATAGCAAACCATCCCTGTTTCAGCCCTGTTTTCACCCACCTGTGGATTTTCTAAAATCATAGAAAAATATGTTTACGAAACTAGGTACTGTGCTCTTCAAAACCATACTTAAATCTTTCCAATTGGATTTTGTTTGCTGCTCCAAAACAGCACTCACTTTCCCTATCTTCTGTCTGTTTTTAGAATTAGAAAATTCCTGAAAACTCTTAACTGAATTTTCTGAACCTGAACCCAAACCTATCCGTTTTGCACCCGATTTGATCTTGCTCAAAATCTTTGTTGCTTGATCATCGTGGTGCCATGCCCTGTTGCAAAACCACCTCACCTTGCTTCTCTCTCTCGAAACCAGCCCCTGGTTTGGTTTTTGGCGCGACAGAAGAAGAGAATGGCTCCGGGCCAAGGATTGTGCCACCGGGCCGCTCTGTCAGCAGAGCACAGTGGCAGACCGTGCCTTGGCTCCCTTCTTCCACGGCCTAGGGCCAGAGCAAGCACGGCATAAATGCCACCAAGCTCGCGCATGCGTGTCCACGTGCTTTCCATGGCCTGAGGGCGAGCGCGAGCTGGCATCGCCATTGCAGTCGTCGCGAACGCCCGAGCACCACCCCTCCCGTGATCTTCCAGTATAAGAGCCCATCTAATCCCTTGCTTCTCCACTCACCTCGCCACACTCACCGCATCCACTCCCACCCGTGTCTCTCTCTGATGCTCTCCCTGTGAGAGCCAGGGAGCCCAGCTCTCGCCGTTCTTCCCGAAGACGAAAACCCGAAGCCTTGCCTTCGTCTCTCCCTCTCCCATCTCCATTTTCGTTTCATCTAATTCCCCAACCCAAGGCCTACATGCCTGACATCCTATCTTGCTCGTTGGCATGCAGATTCGCCGCCGCCGTGCTCGACGCTGCCGGGGACATCTCGGTGCGTACGGGCGCTACGGAGGAACCCGGACCCTGCTGCTGCTCCTGATCGTCTGAGACGTCCTGCATCGCCTCATCCCCGAACGCCGACTCCCATCGAGCCCTAGTTGAGCCTCTGCCCGTACGGGGTTTCCCGAGCTCGCCGGTGTTCTGTTTTGGGCGCGAGGAGGAAGAAAGCGTGAGCGCTGTCGATTTTCTGATCAGCGTCTCCGTTTGAATCTCTCGGGGATGTGTCCTGGCCGTTAGATCGGGATCTAGTGGCCGCGTACATGTTCGTTCGCGCGCGCGGATGAACTGGGCCGGCCCAGCGCAACGCGCTCTGGCGGGCAGAAGCCAAAGGCCCGCTAGGCCTGCGCTGGCCGTTTAAATCCATTATTGTTTTTCCAGAAATCTGCCAAATCAGTTTAATCCTGTTAAAAATACCTTAACTTCAAATCTGGCCACACTAATTATATCCAAGGTACCTGCATGTTTTTCCAACCACATGCAAGTGGCAAATCTACATTTGCATCCCTAGTTTGTCTATGAAAAATCCCACAAACCAGCCTATCTGAAACTTAAACATGCTATAACTGTTGATTTAGGAATCCAATGGAAGTGAGGTTGAGCTCTCTGGATAGATCTTGATGAATCCTAACTAGAGCAGTTGGCCTCCCATGCACTTGAGCTTCCTATTTTAAATGACATGCAAAATGGTAAACAACCAGAGAGCCACTAAATTATTTTTATGATTTTTCTAAAATACTTTTTGAGATGAATCCTTTTGGATATGCTTCTGTATGATTAGATCTACCATATCCTAGATTTGTGTGATGTTTTGAGCTGTAGAATAACTTTGGCATGCATTACAAGTTTTATAGTATTCTGCCATGTGTGAATCTCATGTTTATTTATTTTGTTAAATGTATGGATGCCTTGTGTGATCTTACTAGCATGTATAGGAGTTGTTTTCACTGCCATATGAATGTTATATTATGGATCTACCATGTTAGGATGAATATTGTTCATGAAAGTGCCATGGTTTGTCATGCATGTCAATATCTATGCTTGTTTCTATTTTCCTTGATTACTAGAGTTGTTTGCCATATGTACCTTCATGCCAAGATTGTTTTCATGCCTTGCATGTCATGTTATTCCTCTGTTATATACTTGTTTAGCCTCTGGTTGCATGCTTAGTTATCTTTTACAACTAGATTATGTCTTGCATGTTCATAGAAATGCATGTTTTACCCCCTCATACTTGTTATTTGTTTCTAATTTATTTTCCATGCTGTATACTCATTTTGGTGAATGAACAGAGAGTCATATCACTCTTTATGGCCTTGTATGAGAATGGTACACCCACTGGACTCATGCCATAAGCTTGATGCTGGCCTTGTAGAAGACTATGCCATGTTATGCATGTTTTTGATGATTGTTTGATTGTTTTAGTATTGGGTAGCGATGTTATTTTGGGTGATTCTTTTTAGATGAATGCTTGCTGTATGTGTGCTGTATTAGCTTGTGCATGTCTTTGTCTTGTTCTGATTGAGTGTTTTTCTTTTTTACTTTTTACGACGTTAGATAACGAAGAGACTATTGCTCCTGAAGAGGTTTTCTGTAACTCTTGTTTATTTCAAGAGTGTGATCAAGACCAGGGCCAAGGAAAGCCATCCTAAATGCTTGCTTCTGTTTTACTTACCATGCATGTTTTACTTCTGAAGTTTTACTTAAGGTGTTTTCAAACTACTTCTTTTAAAGAAAGACATTGCTTTGTTGCTCTTATGAATTGCCGTAGCCACTCCATAATCTTGGTGTTACCAAGCCCTTAGGAAATCTTGGAGCCATCACTTAAATAAATTAAGTACCCTTGTGGACACCTTAACTTGTTGTTTTTGGAAAACTCTTGGCTTTGGAAAAACCCCGAGGGAAGGTGGGACCTTGTCCGAGGGAGGTTTGTGAAGGAGGAAGTGTTTTCAAAAATGTTTTCCAAAAATGACACATAACCTAGTCTTCGCCGGACAACCAAGCCGTACTGCCACATTACCTCAATATGGGTATGGGGTCTAGCTAATTGCTTGTCGGTGTTAGTCCGTATCTACCTCAAAGTGTTATAGGGGTTAGAGTCCCCCGAACCGAATTGTCTCCAGGAGGGAGAAACGGGACATTCACAGTGTGGGATTAAGTTCACTACCGGTTGCAGCAATTGGGTCTCCTGCCATGGCAGTGTGTTGTCAGGGGAAACCGGATCGATACGGCTGACTCACTCGGTGCTGGGGAGAACAAACCCAGTTGAAGAGGTAGTCATTTACTAGCACTGACATAGTGGATGGTTAGGACCAGTTATCCGATGTTTGCATACTGTCTCGGACAGTCCGTGGTTGTTCATGGCGGATGTAATGGATCTTGGGGATTGTGTACACCTCTGCAGAGTAAACCTATTCAGAATAGCCGCGTCCTCGGACATGGACAGTTGAATGGCCATGTAGCTAGCATTGTGTCAATGTTTTCAAAAAGCTGATACTTGTTTAAGTGGTCGTACCTGGGAGGTACATGAAAGGGAATGATCGTACCTTTGAGGTGCCGGAGAATTGTTGGTATGGGAAATGATGTTTTTCCAAGAAGGTGTTTCAAAATAAATAAAATTTGTTCAACCATGATGAGTCTTATACTCACCATGGGTAGTATAGCCCTTAACTAAATAGCCTTCCTACCACCACTTGCCATACTTGCATTTTGGGCTTTCATTTAGGGTGACTTGCAGGAGTACATTCAAACGTTCTCAGGTTTGGTTTCGTCCCTGGCTATTGTCTTGGTCAGATTTCGAGGAGCCGTCTCAGAAGGATACCTTTGAGGAGGAGTACTTTGACGATCCCGCGTACTAGGCACGTCTCCCGGTCAGCAGCCTGTGGTGTTAAGGCGTTGACATGGGTTCTACTCGTTGTGTTTGCTTCCGCTGAAATAAAGCAGTTATGCTATGTGTTTGCCACTGTCCTGCGCGGCAGTTGTCTCAGACTTGGTCGATAGACCATTTGTGTAAGACTATGTTATTCGTGTAATGGATGTGAACTCTGTTGTACCCTCTCTAAATATGTTGCTCATGACCGTCGATCTGGGATCATGAGTGTATGCATATTGGCGGTCTCGTACATCTAGTCTAGGGTCCCCACAGGTTCACAGATGAACAACAAAAATATTATAAGGAACACCGCTTGTCACAAAAAGGAATACACTTATGGGAGAAAATTAATAAATTGCATGACTATGCTAAAAACTTGTGCTCTACTTAAAATGTTACTTATTGCTTTGATAAATCTTGCTGCTGTAGGAGGTATAAACACCTCCCTTTTCAATATGAGTATGATGATAATGTTACCATATCTTCTTATGTTAAGGGAAATTATGAATTATATGATGTGGAACAAATTGATGAATTTATTGCTTGGAAGGGTGCATTCGAAATTGCTTATTTGCTTGAAAGTATTGATGATGCACCTTATAAATACGAGATTTATGCTATACTTGAATATTGCTTTGATAATTATAAGGATTGTAATTACTACATAATGGAATATCTTAATAAGTGCTCTCAACCTAAGGAAGATACTAATGCCTTGCAGGAACCTATGGAAGAAGAAACTGTTGAATCTGGAAGCTCATTGGATGAATGAAGCTACCCATCTCTACCTCCCAATGATAGTAACTCTTTAACTCGTACATTATTTTATGAAATTGATACTTGCTATACTTGTGACCTTGATACTACTATGAATGAAACTTGTGAGAATGATATTGCTACTGTTATGTATGATAATCCATGCTACTTGGATAAATCTTATGATAATGCTCTTGATGATGGTCCTATGTTACTTGATGTTATAAATTATAATGCTACTGAAAATAGGATTGCTATAATGTGTCTATTCCTTTCATGATTGATCAACCGTCTTGTTTTTCCATTGCTAAAAGTGGGAAGAAAGAGGAGCTGATTTTAAATTTTGATCCCACTGTTTTTAGCTTGATATGAATTGTGGGCTTTTAAACCATGACAAACATGCTTTATGTAATAATTATGTTCTTGAGTTTTTTCATGATGCTACTGGAAATTATTATGAGAGAGGAAAATATGGTTGTAGGAATTTTCATGTTGCTTAAACACCTCTCTTTTTGTTGAAAGTTTTGAAATTTCTCTTATTCTACCTTTCCATGATTTGTAGTTTGAGATTCTTTAATTTATTTATTTACAATATTCCTATGCATAGGAAGTGGGTTAGACTTAAATTTGTGTTACTTTTACTTCTTGATGCTTTGTTTTGCTTCGATTCATATTTCTTATGTGAGCATCTACTTGATTCCACTTTTCTGGGCCTAGCTAAAAGGCATTAAAGAAAAGCACTTCTTGGGAGATAACCCATGGTTTTAATTTGCTTTGTTTTTCTCTGTTTTATTTGATTCAAGGGTTGCGTACTTATGTACCAACTCCTTTGTATCTTTATTTTGATGTTTTAGTAGTGCAAGTAAGGTTTCTAACGAGAGTTGGAGTTGGTTTTCAGATTTCTGCGCAGGAAACAAATTTCTGCTGTCCACCGTAAAAAATCGTATAAAATCTTGAAAGATCAGAATGATCTGAAATGTTTTGTTCTTATTCCTCAGATAATTTCGCAACTTTTTTGTTCTTTCAGTTTTTCGATCTGAGCAACGTAAGTGCCCCAAAAAAATCGTCTTTATAGACTGTTCTGGTTTTGACAGGTTCTGCCATTTTTCTTGCATTTGCTCTTTTGCGATGTCAAGTGGATTTCTTTGCTTCACGAAACATCAGTGGATGTAGCTAATGTTTAAAAGTATCAATAGCACTTGTGCCATACAGAACCCATGGATTTTTATTTGTTGCACTAACCCTCTAATGCGAATTACTGTGTGAGTATGGTGTGAAGGAAGTTTTCAAGTGTCAAGACAAAGTTGATATATGTGATCAAGAAGAGCGCAAGGTCAAAGATTGGGGATGCCCCCGTGGTTCATACAAGCATATTTTTAGAAGAATAAATCATCTAATCTTGGGGATGCCCAAGGCATCCCCTTCTTCATCAACTATCTATCAGATCACTTCTCGTGAAACTATATTTTTATTCAGTCACATCATATGAAGTTTACTTGGAGCGTCTGTTTGTTTTTCTTGTTTTATCTTTGATCTCCTTGCTGAAATAATATCATATGACGTAGCATCCTTGGTTGGAGAGAGACACGCTCCGCTTTTCCATTTGAATACTTGTTATGATAGTATTCTTAGTTTTTCTTCTAGAAACTGCAAAAATTCCTGTTTAGCTCTTGTTTTCATTGCATCTCTTATTCAGAGCTGTTAGTTTTAGTAGTGTTATTTGAGTACTCTCATATTTTCTTGCTCTATCATGTAGAGGATTTTTGTTAAAGCATGTTTTGTATGGTGCTTGTTGGGAAAAGAAACTGCTGCTTGAGGTAGAATTTTTAACGGTGCAAGTAGAAGCTTGTATAGACAGTGGCTAGAACTTTTTCATATCATGCTAGATGTTATTTTAGTTTTAAAGCCTTGTGGTTATTGAGTAGCATGATTAGCCTCAATTATCTGAAAGTGTTTAATGTGCCATTGAAAGAATCATGAGTTCTTCTTGTCATATTGAAGCATAAATTTGCGGTATTCTCCTTTGAATGTTTTATTTGGTTTACTGGTCGCATGATCACACCTTGTTTATGACTATGAACCAGTCACTAATAGCCTCTATGATAATTTAGTTTTAGAATTTGTGGTACCACCTATGCTTTGCTTAATTATACTCGTGCATCCAACTCCCTAAAACCAAAATTTTCCCATTGTGTTTCATGACCCACAAGTATAGGGGATCTCAACAGTCTTCGAGGGAAGTAAAACCCAAATTTATTGATTCGACACAAGGGTAGCCAAAGAATATTTTTGAACCTTAACAAGTGAGTTGTCAATTCACCTGCACCTGAAAGTACTTTTGTTTGCAGTGGTTTATCAGTAGTAACAGTTTTATAGTAGCAGCAGTAGTTAAATAATAACAACAGTGCTATGAAAACAGCAGCAGTAGTGTTTGAAGTAAACAACGGGATTAAATACTGTAGGCATAGGGATGGATGAACGGGGCTTGCATGGATAAGATAGTTCAAATAATGATCAAATCATGGGCATTGCAGATAAATATGATAAAGCATCCAAGCACTAAGTAACCATAGGAATGTGTTCCATAAATAGTCGCACGTGCTCGCAATGAGAACTTGCACAACATCGTTTGTCCTACCAGCCCGTTTTCAGCGGTGCCTCACGGGAACTACTGGTAAATAAGGTGTTCCTTTTAATAGAACAACGGATCAAAGCATTAACACTCCGTGAACACGTGTGATCCTCACATCACAGCCATCCCCTCCGGTTGTCCCAATTTCTGTCACTTTGGGGCCTCGGGTTCCGGACAACAATGTGTGTAAACAACTTGCAGGTATGATCAAGAAACAATAATTATCATCGTGATTCAATAACATGTTCACATATGAGATCATGGCATTCGGTCCCAAAGTGGCAAGCATTAAGCATAACAAGTTGCAACAATGTCAATAGCACTAATAGAGGATACTAGGCACTATGCCCTAACAATCATGGCATTATTACATGAACGATCTCATCCAATCCCTACCATCCCCTTCGGCCTACAACGGGGAATTACTCACACATGGATGGGGTAACATGGATGGTCGATGGAGAGGCATTGGTGATGACGGTAGCGATGATCTCCTCCACTTCCTCGTCCCGGCAGGGTGCCAGAACGGAGTTTCTGATCCCCGAATCGAGGTTCGGGATGGCGGCGGAGCTCTGTTGTGTTTCTATGGGAATATGACGAACCCCCTCGGGTTTTAGGGTTGGAGGCTACTTGTAGTCGAAAGGGGAGTCCGAGGGGGGCTTTGGGGGCCCACAACTATGCTGGCACGGCCAAGGGGGGACCCGCGCCAGGGGGTGTGGCCACCCTGTGGCTCCTCTCCTGGACCCCTTCTGGCTCCTGGGGTCTTCCGGGGTGAAAACACCAATGGGGTCTTTTTTGGGAAATTTCCCGAAGGTTGATTTTTATGCATAAAAACAAGACACCAAGGTAATTCTGCTGAAAATAGCGTTAGTATGTGTTTGTTGTATTCAACTCCCCCCAAGCTTAGCTTATTGCTTGTCCTCAAGCAATTCAGTGACAACTGAGTGCGATAAAAGACTTTTACGAACACATTTATTTCATATGATGTAAATATACTCACTATATGATGAAATACTTAATTATGCTCATGATAAGATACATGCAAGATACGGTCACTTAATAGCTATGCAAACCATGAAGAGATAACAACATATTAATAATAAACAACATGAAGCATAACTATTTGCAAGATTGTAATATTCATAAAAAGGGTCTAATAAAGTGGTATCTCACTTGCCCTTAAGTGTGGGGCAAAACATAAATGCCAGGGCACCTCTGAAGTTCAAGGGAAGACTAGAAGTAAAGATATCAAATATACAATATCAAAGTTGTCGCACCCTGATTTCTAGGGGATACTCACCGTACGAACTGGATAGCAGATGCTTGGATTATGGGGCATAACTGCTCCCACGTCCCAGCTTCCTGGTAGGCCTGCGCTTATGCGCGACAACACAAGCCCTGCTATTCCACCGTCGATGTAAACTATCCACTAGAGATCAAAGGCACTTCCGTCGACGTACTTCAACCATACACACATGGTACGTCAACGGCGTTTAACAAGTGATATCACAACAGATCTCTACGACACAAAAGAGTGAAATAAGTTGCAATTGGCTCTCATTAGAGCAGAGATAGCAAATACAATCATTCAGAGGGCACATGCCCCAACAATACATCATTACAATACAGCGGAAGCATTCAACATGTCTGAGTACAGACAAGAACCAAATAGGCCTAAGAGGCCGGAAACAAACAGACGGAGCCCATCCACGAAGTCTCGGATCCTGCCCGGGTCCGCTATCTACTCGTCCGCAGTCTCGTCAAACTTCACATAGTAGCCACCATGTAGATCCTCGGAATCGTCGTCTGCGTAAACCACAGCCCCAAAGGGGTCAGTACATAAACGTACTGGCAAGCAAGACTCACAGTTCACCAAAGTGTAACCCGTCAACACCAAGCACAGATGCTTTGGGTTCAACGGAAAGAAGGGGATATAAAGATGCGGCAACTAGCTGCGCTAACCAACTACAGAGATTCTACCACTTCCGGCTAACAGAAAGGAGATAAGATCGAGGATTGTAACCAACTGAAAGATAACTTCAAACAAACCCATCCTGGATCTCGCCCCTTATCCAAAGAAGCAATCCGAGGATAACTCACACAGTTGTAATAATGATGGTTCAAATTATTGTGTCAATAAGACTATTACTAGTCAAGTTATTAATCATGGGGTGTAACATGTTTGATCATTATGTTTAAGTTGTCCTGAGTACTTGTTAGCCAGTACTTTCACCAAGTAATCCATAACCGCGGAAAACACGGCTTCTCGAGAAGATTATCCCTGCAGGGTTGCACCAATTTGGCCGTACACTCATGAATATCCCGCCAGATGGGAGATCACCCCACCAAGCGGGGCACTCAACACAACCAACCATTCTTCGCATCAAGCCCAAAGAACCTTGGGCGCACGGCTAATCGAGCCCAGAAGAAAATGGACCCTCATAGCACTCTAAGAACGTGTCCCCCTATATGCCGACTACGAAAGTTCCACCCTGGCCTGGGCTCGCAAAAACATGATGCGGCAAATGGAAAACACGAACTAAATGAGGCGATTTGGACGAGATGCGAATCAGGTCAAGTTGAGGGGGGCGCCCATACTCGCTTCCCAAATGCGGGTAGTGCGCTCATCATGGATCAGTAGACAAGACCCTTTTCCTATTAGGGTCGACACTAGCAGGCTTCAAACCTCTCATGGGCCTCCTGCCGGTGCCTTATCATCAAATTTATTATTAATAGTAACATTAGCATGATTGATTGATTAAACATCGAGCCCCCACAACGTAATGAAATAGTAACAGAAAGTAACGGGTAACAGACTCGAGCAAAAGCAACCTAAGCATGCTAGTAAGACACGGGCTCAAACAATGGTTATAGGTATGGAGGTGAGGCAATATCAGGGTTAAAGGATACAAGTGATAGGTTCGTAACAGAAACAACTACTACTAAGGCTAGCAGAAAAGAACAACGGGAAGTATCGGTAACCAATGTTGAAAGGAACACAGTGGTTCATGTGAGTGATAACTTGCCTGCAAAACCCAGTAGCCTGGTACTGAGCTAGATCCTTAGAAGGGATGTCGTAAGTATCGTCGGTCTCAACGTCGTCGTGTATCCGAGAAGAAGCAAACAAACATTGCAGAAAGATAAGCAATCATTATCATGGCATAGGTGCGCAAACATGGGATGATGCATGTCATGTTAATAGATGCATCAGAGTAACCTACTTGACAAGTAACACAATTTAATTGGATCCATATGCAATGAGAATTGCATATGGATGCAAATGGTTAAGGTGGAAGCAATGATCTACATTTGATTAACAAGTGTAAGTGGTTAAACATGATGCTTGCATGATGATGACAAGATAACAACAAAATAACAATGATAGATGCAAAGGAAAAGGAATAAAACAAGTTTGGAAAATGATTTGTTAATTTTGGAAAGTTTTGGTTACTTAGACATGTCACACAAACAATTATTGTTTTCATCAAGTTAAATTGTTCAAAATAGATAACAAAGTTTATATTTGAAAAGAAAACAAGATTTTAGTTGGATTACATGTTTCAAATATTGAAATTGGAATTAGGATGAATTTATTATGAATTAAACAAGTTTAAGCAAGAATTAAATGAATTTAATTCAAACATGAACTTATTTGAATTTTTATTTGTTCAAAACATTAAGTGAGATTCATATTTGAAAAGTTTATACTTTTATGGTTTGAAAACATATTTTATATGTCCCAAAAGAATTTGTTTTGATCGAGTTATAAATTTAGCAATATTAAATGATTTAAACAAGGTTTAAATCATTTAACCAATTTTAATTATTCAAAACATGAAACAAATTTTATATTTGGAAAGAGGGTTTAATTTTGCATGGAAAACATATTTCATTTGTGGAAATTGGATTTAAAATGAGCAAGTTATGATTTTGGCAATTTTAAATGCAATAAACAAGAAACAGTTGTTTTCAGCAATTTAAATTATTCAAAACAGCAAACAAAATTTATATTTGGAAAGTACATGAAAAATTGATTGGAAAACATATTTGGTTTGTGAAATTTGGAATTTTTATGAGCAAGTTATGAATTTTGCAAATTTAAGTGAATTTGACAAGTTTTCAAATTTTGCACCAATTTAAAATATTCAAAACAGTGAACAAATTTTATATTTGGATAGAACACTTAATTTGGTATTGAAAACATATCAAAAATGTTGGATTTGGAGCTAAAATGATTTTATTATGCTATTTACAAGATATAGTGCAAATCTGCCATTTTTTATGAATCTAGGGACTTGGAAAATATTTTTACAGGGGCTAGAAATAGTTTACAAGGACCTATGTGTGAAATCTGTGAAGGTTCTGTGGCAAAACAAATAAAAATAAAAGGTTTGGTTTTATGGTTGGGAGGGGACTTGAACCCCTAACCTGCTGCCTGCAAACCATGGGTGCTAACCAACTGGGCTGGATCTGCTGTGTTGACAGATATGGGCAACAGGGGGAGTTTAAGGGTCAGGAGCTGTACTGAAATTAATTGGAAAAGAATGACAGAGAAAAGGTGGGTTGGGGAGTCGAACCCAGCACCTCCAGGGTGCGAGCTGCGGCTACTGCCAGTGGGCTAAGCTTCGTGTGGTGATAGGAGAGGCATGTCGGGGTGGATAAGGTGTTGGCTGCGGGACTTTTTTACCTGAACTGCAATCGATCGTGGACTCTGTACATACAGCGAACGGAGGCAGTAGCTAGGGCGGCTCGCCGGAGATGCCGTGGGGCGGTGTGCTGGTGCGGGGCCAAGGGAAAAGAGAGAGGAGGGGAGAGGGAAAGGAGGCGAGAGGAGGGTGCGGCCTCACCTCGAGGCGCTGATCGGGAGCAGAAGGGGAGTCGGGTCGCTGCAGCAGGCAGTGCGACGGCCGGAGAAACCCTCACGGCGGCGCCGCCTCGGGCAGTACCGGCCGGTGGCGCCTGCAGAGAAATTGGGGAGGATGGCCTCCTCGTTCCATTCCCGGGGACGGCGTTTCCTCGAGGTGGCCAGGGCAGGCAACGGTGGCGGGAGGCAGGTGGTCTGACGGGAGCAATCACGGTGGGGTTCAGAGTTTCAGAATACAGAGCAGAGGGAGCAGGGAGGAGAGGAGGGCGGCGGCAGGGAAGAAAGAGGGGCTCTAGGGTTTGCTGGGGCAAGCAGGAGGGAGAGATATAGGGGGAAGGGGACCTGTACGGCAGCAATCCCAGGAGGCATGGAGGTGATCGAGCGGTGATGAACCTGTTCGTACAGAACGTGACCTCACCGAGGAGGAAGACAGCGACAGGCGCTGGAGGGGGGTATGGGCCAAGGTGGTAACGGGCTGGGCTGCTGCTGCCTCTTCTCTTTTCTATTTTTGTTTTCTTTATTTTTTTTTTGTAGAGACAGATTTTGGAAGAAAAACATGATAATTAGATTAGTAAAAATTCCAGTAAAAAATTTGGGTTAGTGATTTAGTTAAAAGAAAGCAATTTACAAGATTGGTTTTCAAGAGTGGTGCTTTAAAATTGTTGTTTGTATTTGGAACCATAATTAAAGTAATTTTGCTATTGTTTAAACATTATGAAAACAAGGTATTTTTAATAGGGTGGCCCCTATAGATTAAAAGTTTGAATTTAGTTGATTGGTTTAGAGATTTCAAAAACTCCAGTGGGTTGTTGTTTGATGAATTTGAAGATTTGATTTGAATTGGAATATTGGAATATTTTGTTAAATAAAATAGAAACCACAATTTAATAGGGTGAACCCTATTATTAGTTGGGTTTAGAATTATTGGACTGATTTTATAGTTTCCAAATGAGTTGTTGATGATGATTTGCTTTGAATTTGGAAACAACTATTTGGATGTTGGTTTGGAATTTCAAATGGAAAACAAATTGAATTTGAAAAGGGTTTGATTATTGGATGCATTTTTATAGAAATAAAACAATAGTTTGGAATCACCCTTTAATGGAAACAAATAATTGTTTTATTTTGAAATATCATTTTAGAAATTGTAACATCACAAGGATGAAACAAAGGGTTTGAATTTTGGTTTGGAATTCAAATAGAAAACAAAGGAAAACAACTGAAAACAGTTGGAAAACAAATGACAACAGAGGAAAACAAATGCAATCAACATGATGCCATGATGCAAAACATAAAATAACAGAGAGCAAACATTCTAAAGGCTATTTTCAGACTTGGGATGTTACAAAACGCCCCCCCTTGAAGGAATCGCGCCCCGAGATTCCTACTGAGAAAAGAAAGGGTCCGGATACTTCTTGGGAAGATCCACTTGAGCTGTGACACGTGAAACACATCGTGCACATTGGATAGACGTCAGGGAATTTGCAAACCACCGGAACATTTTCAAATAGAGGAAGGGATTTTTGTATGGAGGGTGTATAGCTGAATGGAACTTGATTCCTTCGGAGAATAGACTATCTGTAATAAGGGTGGAACAGAGTTATTGACATCAATCCAACCCAAGAATGAGATCAATGTCAGAATCAGCAATATGGGAGTAACGAGGAATATGTGGCCTCCCATTAGAATTGGATTGTTCTTACTTATGTTGGAAGTCAACATTTGAGATTCCGGAGAGTGAACAGAGATTTGATTGCTTAGTGGAATCAGAATTGGGTAGTATGTTTTGGAAAAGATCTTGACATAAAGTAATGTGATGCTCCGGTATCAAATAACACTTTAGCTGGAATAGAGTTTAGCAGATGAACGAAAAAAAAACTTTGATTAAACAGAACTTGATCCATATGGAGAATAGACTATTTGGAATGTGGTGCTTGAGGAATGAAAACAACAACAACAACAAGAACCTCTCTGGACAGATAGATTTGATATTTGGGAAGTTGATTTGACGCCGGTAGAAGAATTGAAGTAGAAAACAACAACAAGATTTGAACGGACGAAAAGGAAATGTTTAGAAGAACATGATATCGAAGCAACATCGGGAAAATGAGACCAAAAGTCCTGAGGTACTAAGGAGAACCCAAAACACGTGAAATCCTAACTTGAAAGTTTAGGTGAGAACAGAAAACAACGTTGCACTTCCTTACCAGAAAAGGGAGGGAGGGTGGGGAAAGAAGAAAAAGAACAGAATTCCTACTCTCACGTTTCATTTTTCCTATATAGCTACAAAATAGTTTCTAGACTCAACTGCGACCAGTAAAAAGGGATCCTACAGGCAGACAGGCTCTGATACCATTTGTCGCACCCTGATTTCTAGGGGATACTCACCGTACGAACTGGATAGCAGATGCTTGGATTATGGGGCATAACTGCTCCCACGTCCCAGCTTCCTGGTAGGCCTGCGCTTATGCGCGACAACACAAGCCCTGCTATTCCACCGTCGATGTAAACTATCCACTAGAGATCAAAGGCACTTCCGTCGACGTACTTCAACCATACACACATGGTACGTCAACGGCGTTTAACAAGTGATATCACAACAGATCTCTACGACACAAAAGAGTGAAATAAGTTGCAATTGGCTCTCATTAGAGCAGAGATAGCAAATACAATCATTCAGAGGGCACATGCCCCAACAATACATCATTACAATACAGCGGAAGCATTCAACATGTCTGAGTACAGACAAGAACCAAATAGGCCTAAGAGGCCGGAAACAAACAGACGGAGCCCATCCACGAAGTCTCGGATCCTGCCCGGGTCCGCTATCTACTCGTCCGCAGTCTCGTCAAACTTCACATAGTAGCCACCATGTAGATCCTCGGAATCGTCGTCTGCGTAAACCACAGCCCCAAAGGGGTCAGTACATAAACGTACTTGCAAGCAAGACTCACAGTTCACCAAAGTGTAACCCGTCAACACCAAGCACAGATGCTTTGGGTTCAACGGAAAGAAGGGGATATAAAGATGCGGCAACTAGCTGCGCTAACCAACTACAGAGATTCTACCACTTCCGGCTAACAGAAAGGAGATAAGATCGAGGATTGTAACCAACTGAAAGATAACTTCAAACAAACCCATCCTGGATCTCGCCCCTTATCCAAAGAAGCAATCCGAGGATAACTCACACAGTTGTAATAATGATGGTTCAAATTATTGTGTCAATAAGACTATTACTAGTCAAGTTATTAATCATGGGGTGTAACATGTTTGATCATTATGTTTAAGTTGTCCTGAGTACTTGTTAGCCAGTACTTTCACCAAGTAATCCATAACCGCGGAAAACACGGCTTCTCGAGAAGATTATCCCTGCAGGGTTGCACCAATTTGGCCGTACACTCATGAATATCCCGCCAGATGGGAGATCACCCCACCAAGCGGGGCACTCAACACAACCAACCATTCTTCGCATCAAGCCCAAAGAACCTTGGGCGCACGGCTAATCGAGCCCAGAAGAAAATGGACCCTCATAGCACTCTAAGAACGTGTCCCCCTATATGCCGACTACGAAAGTTCCACCCTGGCCTGGGCTCGCAAAAACATGATGCGGCAAATGGAAAACACGAACTAAATGAGGCGATTTGGACGAGATGCGAATCAGGTCAAGTTGAGGGGGGAGCCCATACTCGCTTCCCAAATGCGGGTAGTGCGCTCATCATGGATCAGTAGACAAGACCCTTTTCCTATTAGGGTCGACACTAGCAGGCTTCAAACCTCTCATGGGCCTCCTGCCGGTGCCTTATCATCAAATTTATTATTAATAGTAACATTAGCATGATTGATTGATTAAACATCGAGCCCCCACAACGTAATGAAATAGTAACAGAAAGTAACGGGTAACAGACTCGAGCAAAAGCAACCTAAGCATGCTAGTAAGACACGGGCTCAAACAATGGTTATAGGTATGGAGGTGAGGCAATATCAGGGTTAAAGGATACATGTGATAGGTTCGTAACAGAAACAACTACTACTAAGGCTAGAAGAAAAGAACAACGGGAAGTATCGGTAACCAATGTTGAAAGGAACACAGTGGTTCATGTGAGTGATAACTTGCCTGCAAAACCCAGTAGCCTGGTACTGAGCTAGATCCTTAGAAGGGATGTCGTAAGTATCGTCGGTCTCAACGTCGTCGTGTATCCGAGAAGAAGCAAACAAACATTGCAGAAAGATAAGCAATCATTATCATGGCATAGGTGCGCAAACATGGGATGATGCATGTCATGTTAATAGATGCATCAGAGTAACCTACTTGACAAGTAACACAATTTAATTGGATCCATATGCAATGAGAATTGCATATGGATGCAAATGGTTAAGGTGGAAGCAATGATCTACATTTGATTAACAAGTGTAAGTGGTTAAACATGATGCTTGCATGATGATGACAAGATAACAACAAAATAACAATGATAGATGCAAAGGAAAAGGAATAAAACAAGTTTGGAAAATGATTTGTTAATTTTGGAAAGTTTTGGTTACTTAGACATGTCACACAAACAATTATTGTTTTCATCAAGTTAAATTGTTCAAAATAGATAACAAAGTTTATATTTGAAAAGAAAACAAGATTTTAGTTGGATTACATGTTTCAAATATTGAAATTGGAATTAGGATGAATTTATTATGAATTAAACAAGTTTAAGCAAGAATTAAATGAATTTAATTCAAACATGAACTTATTTGAATTTTTATTTGTTCAAAACATTAAGTGAGATTCATATTTGAAAAGTTTATACTTTTATGGTTTGAAAACATATTTTATATGTCCCAAAAGAATTTGTTTTGATCGAGTTATAAATTTAGCAATATTAAATGATTTAAACAAGGTTTAAATCATTTAACCAATTTTAATTATTCAAAACATGAAACAAATTTTATATTTGGAAAGAGGGTTTAATTTTGCATGGAAAACATATTTCATTTGTGGAAATTGGATTTAAAATGAGCAAGTTATGATTTTGGCAATTTTAAATGCAATAAACAAGAAACAGTTGTTTTCAGCAATTTAAATTATTCAAAACAGCAAACAAAATTTATATTTGGAAATTACATGAAAAATTGATTGGAAAACATATTTGGTTTGTGAAATTTGGAATTTTTATGAGCAAGTTATGAATTTTGCAAATTTAAGTGAATTTGACAAGTTTTCAAATTTTGCACCAATTTAAAATATTCAAAACAGTGAACAAATTTTATATTTGGATAGAACACTTAATTTGGTATTGAAAACATATCAAAAATGTTGGATTTGGAGCTAAAATGATTTTATTATGCTATTTACAAGATATAGTGCAAATCTGCCATTTTTTATGAATCTAGGGACTTGGAAAATATTTTTACAGGGGCTAGAAATAGTTTACAAGGACCTATGTGTGAAATCTGTGAAGGTTCTGTGGCAAAACAAATAAAAATAAAAGGTTTGGTTTTATGGTTGGGAGGGGACTTGAACCCCTAACCTGCTGCCTGCAAACCATGGGTGCTAACCAACTGGGCTGGATCTGCTGTGTTGACAGATATGGGCAACAGGGGGAGTTTAAGGGTCAGGAGCTGTACTGAAATTAATTGGAAAAGAATGACAGAGAAAAGGTGGGTTGGGGAGTCGAACCCAGCACCTCCAGGGTGCGAGCTGCGGCTACTGCCAGTGGGCTAAGCTTCGTGTGGTGATAGGAGAGGCATGTCGGGGTGGATAAGGTGTTGGCTGCGGGACTTTTTTTACCTGAACTGCAATCGATCGTGGACTCTGTACATACAGCGAACGGAGGCAGTAGCTAGGGCGGCTCGCCGGAGATGCCGTGGGGCGGTGTGCTGGTGCGGGGCCAAGGGAAAAGAGAGAGGAGGGGAGAGGGAAAGGAGGCGAGAGGAGGGTGCGGCCTCACCTCGAGGCGCTGATCGGGAGCAGAAGGGGAGTCGGGTCGCTGCAGCAGGCAGTGCGACGGCCGGAGAAACCCTCACGGCGGCGCCGCCTCGGGCAGTACCGGCCGGTGGCGCCTGCAGAGAAATTGGGGAGGATGGCCTCCTCGTTCCATTCTCGGGGACGGCGTTTCCTCGAGGTGGCCAGGGCAGGCAACGGTGGCGGGAGGCAGGTGGTCTGACGGGAGCAATCACGGTGGGGTTCAGAGTTTCAGAATACAGAGCAGAGGGAGCAGGGAGGAGAGGAGGGCGGCGGCAGGGAAGAAAGAGGGGCTCTAGGGTTTGCTGGGGCAAGCAGGAGGGAGAGATATAGGGGGAAGGGGACCTGTACGGCAGCAATCCCAGGAGGCATGGAGGTGATCGAGCGGTGATGAACCTGTTCGTACAGAACGTGACCTCACCGAGGAGGAAGACAGCGACAGGCGCTGGAGGGGGGTATGGGCCAAGGTGGTAACGGGCTGGGCTGCTGCTGCCTCTTCTCTTTTCTATTTTTGTTTTCTTTATTTTTTTTTTGTAGAGACAGATTTTGGAAGAAAAACATGATAATTAGATTAGTAAAAATTCCAGTAAAAAATTTGGGTTAGTGATTTAGTTAAAAGAAAGCAATTTACAAGATTGGTTTTCAAGAGTGGTGCTTTAAAATTGTTGTTTGTATTTGGAACCATAATTAAAGTAATTTTGCTATTGTTTAAACATTATGAAAACAAGGTATTTTTAATAGGGTGGCCCCTATAGATTAAAAGTTTGAATTTAGTTGATTGGTTTAGAGATTTCAAAAACTCCAGTGGGTTGTTGTTTGATGAATTTGAAGATTTGATTTGAATTGGAATATTGGAATATTTTGTTAAATAAAATAGAAACCACAATTTAATAGGGTGAACCCTATTATTAGTTGGGTTTAGAATTATTGGACTGATTTTATAGTTTCCAAATGAGTTGTTGATGATGATTTGCTTTGAATTTGGAAACAATTATTTGGATGTTGGTTTGGAATTTCAAATGGAAAACAAATTCAATTTGAAAAGGGTTTGATTATTGGATGCATTTTTATAGAAATAAAACAATAGTTTGGAATCACCCTTTAATGGAAACAAATAATTGTTTTATTTTGAAATATCATTTTAGAAATTGTAACATCACAAGGATGAAACAAAGGGTTTGAATTTTGGTTTGGAATTCAAATAGAAAACAAAGGAAAACAACTGAAAACAGTTGGAAAACAAATGACAACAGAGGAAAACAAATGCAATCAACATGATGCCATGATGCAAAACATAAAATAACAGAGAGCAAACATTCTAAAGGCTATTTTCAGACTTGGGATGTTACAAAAGTTATACCACAATCAACCGTACTTTGGGACAAGCACATCACACTAAGAATGGCCATTGTGCTCTCAAGAAAGTGCTAAAATAATATGGCGGAGACTCAACATAAAAGTAAAAGAAGGGCCCTTCGCAGAGGGAAGCATGGATCACTCATGTGCTAGAGCTTTTTATTTTATTAAACAGAGGTATTGAAAACATTTTGAGAGAGGTCTATGCTTATGTCAACGAACGGTAAACAGAAAATACAGTACGTCACAAGCCAACTGGATTTATAAGAGAGGCTCCCATGTGAAGGTCATCCCTCTTTCTCTTTTATTTACACAATCATGCTTTGACTGATAAATCAAGGGAAAAAGAGTGAAGAGAATTTGTGTGTATTAATTTGGGGATGGGCACCCCGCTACCAGCTCTTCTATCATTTGGATAAGCGGATGAAGCCTCTAGTACAAGGTGTGAAATCCAATCAACAAGTGTGATAAAGATTCTCCATTTATGTCCTCAGAGCTAAAATAGGGGCACAAAACATGAATAATTTTTAGCATGTTTTAAAGGTAGCACATGAGCAATTTACTTGGAGCGGCGGTTAAATACCACATATAGGAAGGTATGGTGGACACATTTGGCAAACTTTGGTTTTTGTGAGTTGGATGCACGAGTAGAGCTCATACTCAGTACAGGTGAAGGCTAGCAAATAGACTGGGAGCGACAATCAAGAGAGCAACAACTATCATAATCATGTTTGCGACAAAGTAAAATTAACTGAGGCATAAAATTGATACTAGAACTCTCAGGAAAAATAAATCATTGAGGCTTATTGACTTTTTGTTTTCAGTCTTAGCATCGCGAGCGTGTACCAAGTCGATTCTAATGAAACAGTCAGAGGAGGCTACCACAATATCATACCCTACTACGAATAGAACAATGCGAACAAATATTTATATGACAGGTCATTTACTATTAATAAATTGGAACAAGACATGAGAGAGCATGAACTATTAAGCAGCCATTAAGTCAGATATATCTTATACGGACAAACTAAGCATGCTCACATAGATGGATATATGTACAAAAATGAAAGCAAATGGAGTTTATACCAGCCTCTCACCACAACTTGAATTTTCGTATACCGTCATTATTGCTCTTCACTTGTGGCTCGAATAATATATAATGAAAACCAAGCTCCAATGGAGTCACGGACGACTGTTGAACTCTGCAACAAACTTTACAAAACCAAAGAAGAACAACAAATATTTTTGGGTTTTTCAATTAAAGCACGAACAAAAGAAAGCGAACAAACAAACCAAACAAAATATTTTGGGTTTTTGAATATTAAACTGCAACTAAAAGATAAAGCAAACCAACTAAAGAAACAAATAGAGAGAAACAACAGAAATCTTTTTGGTCTTTTTTTGTTTTGGAAAGAGAAAGCAAAACAATAAAAACAAAAGAAGAGAAAGAAACGAAAAAAAACAAAGAAAAAAAAGAAGCGAAAGAAGAGAAAGAAACGAAAAGATGGATATAGAAAGAACCGACCGAACATGATATATAAATGAGTGTGATGTCGGTATACGTCCCCCAAAGCTTAGGCTTTTGGCCTAAGTGGAGATCAATCAAAGCACGGGAAATATCCCCACTGCTGTGGGTCATCCCTCGCATGGTTGTACTCGGGCGCATAAGAGGAAGATGATGCAGCGGGCGCATAGTCATAACCGTGGTGCTGGTATGGGATCCTCGTGGCGTTGTAGGGCTGGACGAAATAAACCATCGTCCCCCTCGTCGGCATCCTCCCCTTGCTGGGGATGATGCTCAAGGTATGTGTCCAGCTCACTCTCAGAAAGCTCCCATCCTTGCATGTTATTAAGATTAAACAAAAGAGGTGCAGGCAAAAGTACTTCCCTAACAGTTTTAACAACCCCGGATCGTTTGGAGAAAGTTAATTCAAAATATAAATTATGTAAGTGAGAATGGGTAGAAAGAAACTTATGTTGAACCATGGAAACAAGATTAAGCCTCTCTATAGGAAACTGAAAGTCTAGAGGGTGTGGCTCCAAACCATGCAAAGCTAGCAAGCACGAGGCAATAAGACCTCCACAAACTCCGCCCTTCTCATGGTTATGTGAGAGATGGTAAGAAATCAAAGCGCCAAAGTTATAAGACCTATAGTGTATCAAGGCAGCTGCAATAAACGCCAAATCATAGATAGATAGCTTGCTAGCAGTTTTTGTAGCTAACACACATTTAGCAATAAAGTAGGCAAAGTATCGAATGCTAGGGAGTTGAATTTCACGAATTTTACCACTCTCCCCTGTGAAGCTTCTGCCTTGGCAAATCTCTCCATATAAGTCCAGTAGTGGTTTGGGATGTCCACTTATCTTCTCAAAATACCCCCACTCGGGTACCTTAATAGCTGCACAAAAGACACTAAAGGCAGGCTCACAGCTTTTTTGTAAATTTTATAATGGACCATTGGGTTAGTTGGAGACCATTTAAAACAAAAATCCTGCACCATAGACATAGTTAGTTTCACATATTGGATAGGCTCTTCCTCAATGAAACGGTCCAAGCCTGCATTACATACTAAAGTGTCAAAATCCTGCGAAATTTCTGTAATCCTCGTGAAGTCATAACACGGATAGATTGATGGAAACACCCTCTCTTCGCGGTGCACGAGCATGACCTCATTCACCTCCAACTCATTTTGGTTTAGTTGATAAGCATTGTTCTCCATCTCTGAAATTTTTCAACAATCATCATAAAAATTAATTTCAGGCAACTATAAGGTGGAAACTACCATAGGTACTTATATGAGGGCTAAACATACATCAACAATATATTATTTCTACTCAAATAAAGCATGCAAACTCACATAATCTATCACCTACTGTGGCAAAATACTCAAGAAATACTTCACTAAACAAACTTCTATTTGGATCATCGGAGGAGTCACAGACCGGAGATCAAACACACCAAAAATCAGCACAAATGATGGGCTGAAGAACGAGATCTAAAATCCAGAGGAAGAATACCAAGAACACGGGATGAAATGTTTTTAGTTTGGTAGGTGAGAGAGGAGACTTGGGCAGTAGAGAGTAAGTGGAGGGCCAGGGGGCCCACACCATGTGCCGGCGCCACCAGGGGGCTGGCCGTGCCACCCTGGGGTGTGCCTGACTGGTGGGTCCCCCTGGGGTCTCCCATGTGGCTTTCTGCCTCATTTTTACGTAAAAAATTATTATAATTTTTCTGGAATTTTTCGAGAAACTTTTTTTTGAGGTATTTCCAGAATTTTAATAATTAATCAAAACCGGGAAAACGAAAGTGAAAAGGTGGAAAATAAAACCAAAACTAGCACTACAGAGGTTCTATGACACTCTAATGAAAGAATATCCAGAGAAAACAAAGGTGGTAGGGGTGAAAACAAAAGTATGGGTGGTGAAAACATGCATAACCTCGGTAATCGGAGTGAAAACATCAGGAAAACATGCATAAGGATGGTGGGAAACATGATTGTACTCAAGTAATTATGTGATAACAGAAGTAAACATGGTGAAAACATAAATGGGAAGGTGGAAACATAGTGAAAACATTGCTCTCTTCATTTAAAATCATTTTGTTAACAAGGGTGATCAAGTCATGCTACCAAAATAATTTTATATGAAACAAAACTTTGTTTCTCACTAAATACTCATGTTACCTCAACCTTGATAGACATAGTCCCAATCATAATAATTTCATATTCTTTTGGTGGCTTTGGAATAGGACAATAAAATTCTCCAATCTTGATGGTCTCAATATTTTCAATGGAATTTAGACCATATTTTCTATCAATCTTCTTGGGAAAATAAACAGTGTGCTCTTTATCATTAACATTAAACATAACTTTTCCTTGATTGCAATCAATAACAGCCCCTGCAGTATTAAGAAAAGTTCTTCCAAGAATAATAGACATATTATCATCTTCAAGTATTTCTAACACAACAAAGTCAGTTAATATCAGACAATTATTAGCAACTTGAACAGGAACATCCTCACATATACCCACAGGAATAGCAGTAGACTTATCAGCCATTTGCAAAGATATATCAGTTGGTATCAGATTTTCTTGGAGGAGTCTTTTATAGAGAGTAAAAGGCATGACACTAACTCCAGCTCCCAAATCACACAAGGCAGTTCTAACATAATTATTTTTAATAGAACAGGGAATAGTTGGTATACCAGGATCTCCAAGATTCTCAGGAACCTCAATGGTGGATGAGTGAGGGACTTGCTTACATAATTCTTCAATAGGTGGAATATTCTTCACATCTTCAGATTTAATACCCCTCTCTTTAAGAGATTTCTTGGCTTCTCTCATCACTTCATCATTTAATTCAATGATTCCCCTCTTCTTTGGTGTTGGTGTTGGTGTTGATACTGGAGGAGGAGTCGTCTCAGGCTCAATCATAGTCCAATCATCATGATTTTGGCTTATTTTAGCCATTAATTCCTCAGCTTCTTCTGGAGATCTTTGCCTGAAAACACAACCAACACAACAATCCAGGTATGTCCTAGATGTAACATTTAGTCCATTATAGAATATATCAACAAGTTTATTATTTTCTAGTTTATGCCCAGGTGTATCCCCAACCAAAGAATAGAACCTTGCAAAAGATACAGACAATTTCTCTCCTTCCAATTCCTTGAAATTAAATATATTTTGTAAAGCAGCATGTTGAGCACTAGCAGAAAAATATTTCTGAAAGAAAACATTAACCAAACCAATAGGAATATCAATAGATCCGGGAGACAAATTGTTAAACCAAGTTTTAGCTCCATCTTTTAATGAGAAAGGGAATATTTTAGCAACAAAGTAGCTATGTTTTTTAAGATCATCAGAGAACAAACTACTCAAAGAGGAGAGCTCATTCATATGTTTCATAGCACTTTCATTTTCAGTACCACAAAAAGGTTCTTTCTAAACAATAGATATATAAGATAAATCAAGAGAGAAATCATAATCCTTATCCCTAATATTAATGGGAGAAGTGGCAAACTTAGCATCAGGAGATAATTTATATTTAACAGCACGACTTTCAATAAGACTCATAACATCATCATTATCCTTCATAGCATATATTTCATTAATAAGATCATCATTAAGATCAATATAGGCATCATCAAAATCATCACTAGGATTCTCTATAAGCTCAGGTAAAACAGCAGGAGTAACAGATTTTTATCAGGAGTTTCAGTGTTTGCAATATTTTTAGATTTAGCAATAGTAGCATCTAAGAAAGGACCGAGAGAACCACTCTCATCAAGCACAGTAGAAGCATCATCAAAACTATCAGAAGTATTTTCAGATTCAGCAGAAGTAGCATGTGTAGCATGTGGTGGTGTAAGCAGCTTACTCATAACAGACGGTGAATCAAGAGCAACAGAGGTGTTCAGAGTTGTACCTCTTCTTGTAGTGGATGGTAATATAGGAAAATTTCCATCACGAGTCTTACCCATGATGAATGATGGCATTAGATAATAATACTCTCCGATGAGCTCGCAAATAGAGCTATGCTCCCCGGCAACGGCGCCAGAAAATAGTCTTGATGACCCACAAGTATAGGGGATCACAACTCTAACATCCCTCTTTTGTTATGTTAGGCTTTGTGGTGTTGTGTTCATGTCATAGCATGCATGGAAAAATTTCATCCAACTTTGAATTTGAATTTAAATAAGAAGTTGACCAAAAACCACTTAAAGTGGCCACCCAAAATTTGAATTAAAAATATTTTCAAGTTTGGAAACAAAAAACATGGTGAGGTTGGAAAAGTTTTGTGAGGTTTCCAAATAGCATTTTTGCAAAATTTTCTGTTTGCAAAAAACCCTCAAAAACCCTATTTCAGTCCTGCTTTAAAATAGAAAAGGGCTTTTCTGTTAAATCTGAAAACTTCAAGGGGCTTTATGCAAAAAGGTCGTCTTCAACCTTTGACAGTAGGAGCAGATGCGTGGAGGCAGCACCGGTGTCGATTGCCACCTCCTATGTGCTTCCCTCCTCGTATGGATAGGGGCAAGGAGAGCCCTGCGACCTCCTCTCTCTCTCGGTCTCTCTCACTCGCGCCCTCCCTCTATGTCTCTCCATTGCCGAACCAAACCCTAGCTTGCCCCCACGTGCCGCCGCCGTGTGCGCCGCTCCGCCCGTCCCCGCACGAGCTGAGTCTCTCCGGAGCTCCGCCTAGACCCCTGCACCTCCTCTGTCAACTGGAGAAAGCCGGGAAGGGCCGATGGGCAAGAATTTCACCGCCGTTTCCGCTACGGCCGCCACGGATTTATGGACGCGAGCGGCCACCCCGGCTCCCTCTCGCGAGTCCATCCACACCGTTGTAGGAAAACGGGGTAGGCTACAGTAGAGCAAATCAAAATTTCTACCGCGTCAACCAAGATCTGCTGCAAGATATAGATCACGAGATTACCACTAAACGTCTCTCGCAGCCCGTTGACATGCGAACAAGAGAAGATCACAACTGACTTACTCGCCCCATACAAGACCCATGGTTAACGCGGTATTTACGGCGCATCGAGTTCTGACAGCATTTGTGATTAATCCCTAGGTAATACTTTCCCATGCAGATGGAACCTTCCTTTGACCTATTCATCTTACCATGATCCCATCCGCCCACCAAACAGAACACTACCACTCGGGTAGTCATTCAAGTAGTCATATTATTATAAAAATAGGATCATGCATTCTTTTGAGAGTAGGTGATAATACGATATGGTTTTTGCAAATAGTTCATTATGAAATACTACAAAGTATATGAGCAAGTGATGAACTTGCGTGAGATTGAAATAACAACAATAATCCAGGTCTTCGGGGTTCGAGGGTCGCATTGAAAATCGCGACATATGAAAGATAGAAAAGTAGGCCTGGTAAGTACTACTGAAACACTGATAAAATGATACATGCATAGAAATGATATGCATCACGAAATACCATGGAAAATACCCCAACTTACAAGTGTAAGCTATGATCGATACGATAACTTAATCACACAGGTTTTAGGTGAATGGTTTCATTACTTGTGATGATGTGATTATTACTTCTTTTAGACTTACATGTGTTTCACTTTTACTTAACAAATCACTTGTTATCATGTTTAAGTACAAGTGTTGTCACATGGTTAGGTAATAAGACAACAACACATGGAAAACAGCTATTGAAAAGATAACAGACACATTTTATTTTACGTTTAAAGGTGTAGAGCTAATGACAAACAGTTTAATTGAAATTTATGACTAATACCACCAACCCTATCATCACATAACTTGCTAGTGACTTGTGATGATAGGTTTAGTAGGTGTGAAAACATGAGAGTTTTATTAATAAGAAAAATAATGTTGTGGTAGGTATTTCTGGTTATAATGGAATATTATAGAATATTAGTATACTTATAGAAACAAGTTTAAAAGTTAAACAAAATGTTTTGTTTTTGGCAAATTTGAGTTTAGAAAGTTTTTCGATTTAATTTGGTATAACATTCAATGCTTTCTGATAATATTTGAATAAGTTGTTAATTTATTAATTTTAAATGAATTAAATGAATAGGCAAAATATTGCACACATGTAAACTTGGTCAAGTGACTATGAAAACATCATAGATGAGTTGCATTTTTCATTTGGAGCATTTTGGTATATAACTTGTATTTTTCTGATTTTATGAATTATTTACTATTTTTCACAATTTTAAATGATTTAATTTAATTAAAAAATATTCAATTTTAAATTTTATTAAACATTTTTTTAAATTTCATAAAGATTTAGATCATATTTTTCTGATTCATTTGGTATATTAGTTATATTTTTCCGAGTTATAGAGTTAAAGTTATTGAATTAATAAAATTTAATTATTTTCGATTATTTTTGAATTGACGGGTGGGTCCCACCTGTCAGTTTTAATTTTAAATAAAAAACTAAAACTAAAAAGAAAAGATAAATATCCCGCGTCATGCTGATGTCATGGTGACATCAGCACGGGTGTCAACTCCCTCTGATCCAGTGCAATCGCGTGATTCACCAAAAATTGGTGTAATCCGTGGGGTTCATGTGCTCAAGGAGATCCCCACGAACCCGTAGGTGGTGGCGCTTCCACCAAATGGTCACCGGAGTAACTCCGTCGACCACCGGCGCGTCGGCGAGTGGCGGTGTACGGTGATAGTGATGAATTCGCCACCAAACTTCAAATTGAAGGCATGGTGAGGAGCGGGAGCTCACCCTGAGCGTGTGTAGATGCTCGGCGAAGGATGAGGTGGTCGGAATCGATAGCGCGCTTCCACGGCGATTGGCAGCAGAGAGAAAGGGAACGTGGAAATTCTCTGTCTCCATGGCTTCCGAGCTCGCGATACTCAGCGAGGAGGGAGAGGAAGGCAAGGCGCAACTCCCGGTGGTCTCAGTTTTTCCCTAGATGGCCGGAGAAGACGGCATGCGGCGGCGGCCATGGGTGGCTAGGGCTAGGGTTTTTCTTTGGTTCAGAGAGAAAGAGGAGATGCGAGGCAACGAGTGAGAGAGAGAGCAAGTTGGAGGGCCTCTCCTCCCTCTTATCTGCGCGGAAGAGCGGCAAGCAGGACGTGCCCGGCCGAGTCAGCGGCGGCGGCACGCCACTTCCTCTGTCACGAGGTGGAAGAAAAGGAAGTCTTTTCCACTTTTCGATAACCCCCTGAGAGTTTCTAAAATTACAACTAAGTCCTTCTGTCTTAAAAACTGAGAAGAAACACATGTTTTCAGGGCCTATTTGTAAGTATAAAAATTATTAAAAATTATATTTGGATTCCTTATCAAATTTTACATCTCACCATGTTTTGTTTTGGTGAATTTGAAGAATATTTGTATTTTTCTTACGTGTTCCATTTTAAGTGATATTTGTTATTTTTTCTCTATTTAAATTTCATATGAATTAAAATCTACTTAGTGTATGCTATGTCATGAAAACAACACCACTAACATGTTATTAGAATAATGGTATGTTTTCCAATGGACAATTTTTAGGTATAAGTCTTTTAGGAAACAATCTGTAAAACTACTTTGTAGTGTTTATAGAAAGACAACCAACTATGGAATACCCTTCTAAATTCTAACAAGTTCTTTGGTTAGAAATTGAACTTGTTTTCTTTTATAATACTATGTTATTTTCATAGTTAAGATTCTTAGCAATTTTGGTTGGCATTTTACTTAGGTGTGTGAAAGCCTTATTTGATATATTAGGTTCTTTACCAAGTGGAAAACATGTGTGGCTTTGGAACTTATTTGTCTCTTTTCCACCAGGTTCCAAGTGTGGATATTATCTCATGTTGTTTTAGAACATGTAATCATTTACTTGGCTATGTATGGTTGATTTTTTGTTCTTACCTATTTGTCATGTGTATTAGAAGGATCTGGAAAACAAGGTGTTAAGCTTGTTACCATTAACATCCACATATCACAAGATATTTGGATGGATTGACTTGATATTATTTCTTACTTGAGAATTGTTTACATTTTAAAGATTATTAGGTGTTCCTCATCTCTGATGAGTTTTGACAAGGCATAGGGTTATAGCTTCTCCAATATCACCTAATGTTTCACTAGAGAATCTCTTATGATCCCCTACTGAGGCACTGTTGATTCTTGTGGTCTTCTGTTGCCTGATGTTCTTGTCTCTGGTTGCCACTTGTCTTCGGATGTTGCCTTGTTCATTAGCAAGTAAAATCAGCTCTTGGATTCCACCTTCACTGTCTCACTCTTGTGGTGAAGATAACCAATTACTCCAAGCTAAAAATTTACTTAGATGATTATAATGTGGTTTCTTATTACCTTAGTGTTATTCTTTCTTTTCGTTGATTGCAAAAGGAATGTAGATGTAGTTTATGACATCCATTTTCCCTATGCATATACTAAGAACTTGTTAACAAGGTAGCTAATCTTGCCTCCAAATTACTACTCATATACATTAGGCTGAGATGTACCATGTAATTCAGTCTTCTGTTTGTTTGTGTATGACACTCAACTATTTGAGTATACAAAAGTGATTTGTTAACAAGGTAGCTAGTCTTGTTACAAAACTACTTCTATATAACACAAACATTGGAGTATCACACTATTTCAAGAGGAGATTAATAAGATAAGATCAAGATATAAGAGTTTCCAAATACTCTTATAATAGATTGGAGTAGCACTTCTAGAATAATTTCAAGATTCCTTCTACAGATCTTCTTGTGGTAATTCCTCCTTTCTTGTTGGTTGATTCTATTGCAAGAGGTCTTAGAGAAGATTGGAAACAAGATAGAATGGTCTTTACAACATAACTAGATCTAGATCAAGACTTAGTTCATACTTTTATTATCCTTCCATATACTTTTTATTTTGTTTCCCAAAAGATATGTACTTGTCTCATACATGATTGGTTTTACTTAGCTTTCAATTCACTTCCTCTAATAGAGGTTCTAACTTGTTGTTATTCATTAGTTGTATCCAGAGATTCTTTAGTTGTGGAATTGTTGAATTTAAGTAGAAGTGTGGAATGTTTATGGAATGATGACTTAATAGTAAGTTGATCAAATGGTTCATTGATGTGCTGAGATTTCATATGATCACTTGTACAAGATGATTGAAACAATGAGCATGTGATGGTTATTGGGGTGTAATGATTTATGTCATAGTTGTTAGTTGTTTTCCCAGGTATCATGATTTTACTTTATATTCTTATTTTGTAAATATAATGCAGACATAGAGGTTGGAAACATCATATGTAATGATCAAGGTTTAACAATAGTTTAACAAGATTTAGTTCTTCTTTTAGGTACTTCTTTTATGGTTGATGAGATATGTAGATATTCGATAAATATGTTAATACAATTATTATGTCATTTCCCACTTGTGGGTTTTGAGTTAACACATGTTTGTATCATTTGTGTTCTATTAAAAAGCTTTGTAATTTACTTGTGAAGGTTCACTTCGTAGTTACTAAATAATTTGGAAAGATGTGGTGTGAATAGTTGATAACTTAAAGAGTTCATGATTAGATAATATAATATCTCTACTGATGTGATGGTTCAATTGTGCATTACTATCTTGTGGAAGTGTGATCATAAGTTATGTGATTTGAATACTCACCCCTCTTTGAGTTCTAGATGCCTAGTGAATTATCCCAAGTCACTTATAGACTTGAGGTTAGGCTTGTTGAGAGTTGGTGTTGATCACAACCCATTATGTTTTGTGTAATCAAATGATTTGGTTTACAAGATACTTGTTATAAAGATCACACCAAATGTACTCTTGATCAGACGATCTAAACTTAATTCATCTTCTCAAGTGAAACATTGGTCACTTTGATTCGTTTAAACTTTCGCGCCAAAATTTCCCGTATTTTCAGATGCATGCTTTGCAAATGCACAAATTATATCTAGATCCTTATAACCTCCCAAACACTGGGATGTTACACTTTTACCCGAGAAACACCCGAGGCCGCCATCACCGTCATCCCGAGATCGGGAGGGTTCTGGAGCTCTCCCCGACACCCTGACGGAGGGGGAAATCATCACCGGAGGGGTCTACACCACCATGCCCTCCTCCGAAGTGATGCGTGAGTAGTTCATGCCTGGACTACCGGTCCATAGAAGTAGCTAGATGGTTGTTCTCTCCACTTTGTACCTCATGTTTAGATCTTGTGAGCTGGCTATCATGATCAAGATCATCTTTATGTAATGCTACATGTTGTGTTTGCTGGGATCTAATGAATGTTGAATGCTATGTCTTCTGATTATCAATCTATCATGTTATCTTCATGTTCATGTTATTTATGATATTTCATGCTCTCCGTTATTAGTAGATGCTCTGGCCAAGTAGATGCTAGTAACTCCAAGAGGGAGTATTTATGCTCGATAGTGGGTTCATGCCTCCTTTTCATCTGTGCTTGAGTGACAGAAACATGAAGGATGGAGGATGTGTTGTCGTCATTAGGTTGAAAACAACGGTGTTTACCTAGTTTACATTGCTTACATTACACACTTTGCTTACGGTGATAATTTTTTGCTTGCAACTTAATACCCAACGTTTGTTCGGATGATATTCGGTGTCGTCTCCTAGCCCGTGTAAAAATAGGGGGCTGCCCCCCTTTCACCCAATGTCGTCTGCATTCCATTCTGCTCCCAGTTCTTCACCTATAGAGAGATAGAGAGAAAAAAAAACAGAGGTGTCTCATGGCCCGCAGTGGGCGAGGTGGTCGAGGCGCACCGCTGGCCTCCAGCGCCGCCACACGGCACAGCGCGTGGCGCGCCCTGGTGGTTGTGGATGAGCCAGAGGGATGTTCAGCTCGAGCAGGGGCGAGGGCTCGTGGCCGGCGCGGTTGTGGCGGCCGAGCCTCGTGCAGTCGCGGCGTGATGGGGAATCCTCTGCCCCGCTAGGCAGAGGACACCCGTGGGCTAGCACACGAGTTCCTAGTGTCCCTCTGCGGCCGCCTCCGCAGCCACCTGAGGCTCCCAGACTCCTTCGCGGGTTCCATCGGCCGCAACCCGCCCCGTGGATTCTCGCTCCAGGTGGTGGGTTGCACCAATGTACCTTGGTAGGCTTCCGCGGAGTTCTGCTCCGCAGGCCACCTGTCACTGTCGAGGGGGTGGAAAACCTTTGCTCACACCCAAAAGCTGGACGAGAGCCAGATTTTCCATCTTCGCTTCGATGGAGGGGATAGGATCTTCGTGAAGGTCTTCGGGCGTCGTGGCGAGCGCGAAGAGTGCTGCGTCAAGAGTGGGAGTAGCGACGAGAGCAGCGACGACGATGAAGATGATGTTGCTGAAGAGGAGGACGAGGAAGACCCGTCGGCTGTCAAGGAGGAGGGCGACGAGTTGGACTTGGCGGAGGACTGAGGGCCTTTGGGTGCCTTCATCCAGAGGGAAGGCCGGATGACCTTGATCAGTCAGCCTTCGTCTAGACTCATCTCGTTCCTCCTTCTCCTCGGCTCCTCCTTCCTCGACCGACCATATCTTGTAGCTGTGGCGAGACAGGTTCAGCCGCGGTTGGTCGCAGGTTTTTCTTCTTCAATGGTTGTGGAGGGGGAATAGCTCCCTCCTGGTTTTAGCCCCCTTTTGTCTTCGTAGCAGATCTACAGCGCACCTATGTACCCGAATGTATCTCATGCATGAAATATGAAGGATATGTGCTCTATTTGCCTACTATTTTTGCAAGTGAATCCTTTGGAGAGTTAGTGAGGGATAGTTTAGACTTAGCTCTGGAGGTTCGACGTCCTTCGCGTGGTGAGTTGTGCTTGTCCTTATAGTTGTCCCTTGTCGAGGTGTCCCTTTCATTCTGTAACATCCTAAGTATGAAAACATCCCTAGAATGTTTGTTTTTTGTTTAATTTTTGTTTTGCATCATGGCATCTTAATCATTGCATTTGTTTCCTATTTGTTTGCATCTGTTTTCCTTTGTTTTACCAATTGAAATTCAAACATTATTCAAACCTTTGTTTCATACTTGTTATGTTACAATTTATCAAATAAAAAGTTCAACTCAAAATTCCATTTGTTTCCATTCAACCATAAGTTTCAAACTAATTAAAAATTGGCTTTTAGTAATTCACTTAATGCAATTTGCATTCAAATTCAAATAAGTTTACAAACAGCAAACCTTTGAAATTTATGGAAATTGCCAAAACAATCCAATCACTTGTTTCAATTAAAAACTTGAATTTAAAATTTTAAGTTGATCAAGTTAAGTTAATCAATTAATATTACAATTCCATCAAATTTCAAACAAATTTTAAACAGCCACATAATTCAAATATTTTTGGAATTCAAAACTTGCAATTGGTTACTATTACGTTAAGGAGTTGTCACAAATTTTCCCTAATTTTTACTAGCCCAAAAACCATTCTTTTCCTCCCTATTTCTAACTCAGCAAAAAAAAACAGAGGAAAAAAAAATAAAAAAGCAAAAACGCAGGAGAGGGGGAGAGGCAGGCCCAGCCCACCAAAACCTTGGCCCGGTACCTGTCTCCCCTACCTCCGTACGTTCGTGACGTCGACAGCCATGGACAGCACGTGCTGCTCCACCCCACCCCTCCCTCCTATATCTACCCCATCCCGTGGAGAAACCCTAACCCTAGCCACGCCCGCCTCCCTCCTCTCTCCCATCTCCGCCGCCATCGAGGAGCTCGCCGCCCGTTACCTGCTGTCACCGCCGCCGCACGCCGGCCCTCGCCGCCGACGACTCTGCCACCCCCGGCCGTGCCGCGACCATCCCCGCGACGAGGGTGAGATCCCCTTTCCATTCCCCTAACCCCCCTCTTGTTTCCCTTCCGTTTGCACCGCGAATTCCCGGTCGGTTGTAGCCATTGTTGCTATGTTTTAGGTCGACAGAGAGAAACCTGTATGTCGTGTGTTCGGTTGCAGGTTCAGTAACGCAGTTTGTTTGACTCAAAACCAACTAGATCCCCTTTACACTCAAACGGACGCAGCAGACCAGATGGTAGAGCGCTCGCTGCGCGCAACCGCAGCGCGCGGGGTCGAATCCCCAGCCCCCCACTTTTCCGTTTCCTTTTTTTCCGATTTATTTCGGTGCAGTTTCTGAACCATAACCTCCATTCGCCCCCCTATCTGTCAACAGAGCCTCACTAGCCCATCTGGTTGTTCCTTGGCGCAGCAAGCAGAGGGCAGGGGTTCGAATCCCACCCCTGCCTAATAAAAACCATCTTTTATCCATTTATTTTTCTAGATCTAGATCTATCCCAAATTGCTCACAGGTCCCTGCTAGTTTACCTAGGTCCCTGTTATAATTCTTTCCAAGTCCCTGTATCTTTTCTAGGTCCATAAATATCTCTATAAACCATAAACATGCTTAAACTTGGTAAATCAATAACTTTTGTTTGGAAACTCCAATTGCAAAACTTTAAACATGTAAATAACTCCATTTTAAATTATCTACCCAAATATAAAAAAAATTACTGTTTTGAATATTTTAAATTGGTAAAATATTTAAATTTTGTTTAATTCACTTAATTTTTGCAAAATTCATAACTTGAACATAAAAATTCCAAACTCAACAAATAAAATATGTTTTCCATCCCATTTTTCATGTACTTTGCAAATATAAACTTTGTTTCATGTTTTGAGTAATTATAATTGGTTAAATAATTTAAACTTTGTTTAAATCATTTAAAATTGCTAAATTCATAACTTGCTCAAATTAAATTATTTTTGAACATATAAAATATGTTTTCAAACTAGGAAAGTATAGACTTTTCAAATATGAAATTGGTTTAATGTTTTGAACAAATAAAAAAATCCAAATAAATTCATACTTGAATTTAATTCATTTAAATCTTGTTTGGCTTGTTTAATTCATAAATAATTCATCCTAATTCCTTTTTCAATAATTGAAACATGTAATCCACCTAAAATTGTGTGTTCTTTTCAAATATGAATTTTGTTATTTGTTTTGAACAATTAAAATTGGTGAAAACAACAAATGCTTGTGTAACACCTTTAAGGAACCAAAATTCCTTAACTTAATAAATAAAATTCCAAACTTGGTAAACCTTATTTCAAAATTATTCTATTGTTGTTATTTTTCTGTTTTCCTCATCTATGCATCATACTAATCCACTTTCACCTGTTGATTAGTTGTAAAACAATTGTTTCCACCATAATTCATGGGCTTTTCATATGCAACTCAAATTGCATGTGGATCCATTTAATCATGTTGTTACCATGTCAACTAGTTTATTTTGATGCATCAATTAAATGGTCATGCATCATCCCATGATTGTGCATTATGCCATGTTATTGATTCTTTGTCTCTTTGTGTTGTTTGTTTGCTTCTTCTCGAATAGACGACGACGTTGAGACAGACGAGCTTTACGACACCCCTTCTGAGGATCTAGCTCAGTACCAGGCTGCTGAGTTTGCAGGCAAGTATTCACTCACATGAACCATTGTGTTCCTTTCAACATTGGTTACCGATACTTTCCGTTGTCTATTCTGCTAGCCCTATGAATAGTTGTTTCTGTTACGAACCTATCACATGTTATCCTTTACCCCTGATATTGCCTCACCTCCACTCCTATAACCCCGTTGCTTGTGCCCGTGTCTTACTAGCATGCTTAGGGTTGTTTTGCTCGAGTCTGCTATCAGTTACTTTCTGTTATCATATTTCTATTATGTTCTGGGGCTCGATGTTAAAAAACAACCTGTTAATTTTGAGGTAATAATAATTTGATGATAAGGCACCGGCAGGAGGCCTGGCGTGGTTTTGAGGCCTGCTAGTGTCGACCCTAATTAGGAAAAGGGTCTTGTCTACTGATCCATGATGAGCGCACTATCCGCATGTGGGAAGCGTGTATGGGCGCCCCCCTCAATTTGATTCGATTCGCATCTCGTCCAAATCGTCTCATTTAGTTCGGGTTTTCCATTTGCCGCATGCATATGCAGGTGCGAACCCTTGGTACCAGGGTGGAACTTTTGTAGTCGGCATTTAGGGAGACACGTTCTTAGAGTGCTATGAGGGTCCCCTTTTCTTCGTGGGGCTTGATTAGCCGTGCGCTCACTGCACGGGGTTCTTTGGGCTTGATGCGAAGAAGAGTTGAGTTGTGTTGAGTGCCCCGCTTGGTGGGAGGCATTCCATCTGGCGGGTTATTCTTACGTGTACGGCCAAATTGGTGCACCCCTGCAGGGATAAATCTTCTCGAGAAGCCGTGTTTTCCGCGGTTATGGTTAACTTGGTGAAAGTACTGGCTAACAAGTACTCAGAACAACTTACACCTAATGATTAACAATCTGACTAGTAATAGTCTTATTGACACAATAACTTGAACCATCATTAATCCAACTGTGTGAGTTTATCCTCGGATTGCTTCTTTGGATAAGGGGCGAGATCCAGGATGGGTTTGTTTGGAGTTAGTTATAGTTGGTTACGATACGCTATCTTATCTCCTTTCTGTTAGCCGGAAGTTATAGTATGTTTCTGTAGTTGGTTAGCGCAGCCAGCTGCCGCATCTTTTGTATCACCCTTTTCTTCCGTTGAACCCAAAGCATCAGTGCTTGGTGTTGACGGGCTACACTTTGGTGAACTGCGAGTCTTGCTTGCCAGTACATTTATGTACTGACCCCTTTGGGGCTGTGATTTCCGCAGACTACGCTTACGAGGATCCCCGTGACGGCTACTACGTGGAGTTTGACGAGGCTGCTGACGAGTAGGTAGCGGACCCGGGCAGGATCCGAGACATCGTGGATGGGCTCCGTTTTCCTTTCATTCCCGGCTTCATAAGCCTATTTGGATTTGTCTGTACTCAGTCCCTTTGAATGCTTCCGCTGAGATATAATGATGATATGTTGGGACATATGTCCTCTGGATGATTGTATTTGCTATCTCTTCTCTAGTGAGAGCTATTTGCAACTTATTTCTATTTATGTGTGTCTTAGAGATATGTTGTGCTATCATTCTGTTAAACGCCGTTGACGTACCATGTGTGTATGGTATGAAGTACGTCAATGGTAGTATCCTGATTTCTATGGGATGGTTTACGTAGACGATGAACAGTAGGGGTTGGTTGTCACACATACGTGTGTTGGCCTACTCGTAAGAGATGCGGGTGCCGGTAAGCCCCGTAATCCAATCCACTACTGTTCAACGGAACTGCGAGTATCCTCTAGAAGTCCGGGTGCAACAAATGGTATCAGAGCCTGTCTGCCTGTAGGATCCCTTTTACTGGTCGCAGTTGAGTCTAGAAACTATTTTTTAGCTATATAGGAAAAATGAAACGTGAGAGTAGGAATTCTGCCATTTTATTTCTTTCCCCACCCACCCACCCCTTTTCTGGTAAGGAAGTGCAACGTTGTTTTCTCTTCTCACCTAAACTTTCAAGTTAGGATTTCTCGAATCCTGGTTTCTCTGGGATAGTTATATCTACTAGACCATAGGAATGGAGGTGGTTGTGACATGATTTATCATGTTGCCTACTCATGATTGAGAACGGAGGCGTGTAAGCCCCGGAAGCAAATCCTCTATTCCTTAAGCAGTAGATATTGATCCTTTAGAAGCCCGGATGGGTTTTCCGTAGTACCTCAGGAGTTTTTGGTCTCGTGTTTCCCGATGTTGCTTCGATATCTTGTTCTTCTCAACATCCTTTTTCGTCCGTTGAAACCTTGTTGTTGCTTTCCACTTCAGTTCTTCTACCGGCGTCTAATCAAAACTTCCCCGATCATCTGCAGATGGATCTCAGGTTCTACCCGCAGGTGGTTCGGATGACTCGTTGCGAGAGCACTGCCGGTTATCCGGAGATGCTGAGAGACATGGTCACTTATCTGGGATTCCGTTGGACACTAGAGTACCAGGTCTACGAGCAGCAGCGAGAGTTTGACCAGACCTACTACCAGGCTATCGTCTACATTCTGTCAGATGATGGCATGAGCGTTGTCCACCGCTACGAGGCAGTAGGTTCCACAGTGGATATGGCCGTGCAGCAGGCAGCTTATGTGAGTCTCACCGTCCTTCGTGCTGACTACTGGGGATTTGACGATTCTATCTATCGCCACATCCCCCGTGGTTACATCACTTAGGAGGGAGCTCATTTCACTCTCTATGACAACCTGGATGTCTACGAGCATGATAACTCCAGGCTGCACACCACCGCTCAGTTTGTGAGGCACAGTGACGCACTTGCCACCACACTATCTCAGGAGTTGGCTTCAGTCAGAGAGCAGCTCTATCTTGCTTTGACTCGTCTGGCGACTTACACCACAGACTTTGTTGGAGATGAGCGCTTTGCACGTTTCGATCAGCCAGTTGGTCGTCGTCTGCCAGATGCTAGAGGTTACGAGCCGATCAGAGGTCCACTCCTCAACCTCGGTGCTGGTTACACTGGGATTCCTCGCTTTGGAGCACAGGGAGTCGACGCTATGTACTTCACCACACCTAGAGTCTCTCTCAGACCATGTCAGGTCTATGTGGATCGTCGTTCTACCTACTTTCGTGGGCGTGCTCCTCACCGTACCTCTCGTCGTACTACTCACCGCCGTCCTGCGTGATGAGCATGGGAGTACCGATGTATCCATTCTTAGCTATGGCATTCGAACCATTTATGGTGTGTTGGATATTCTGATGTATTTGAAAATGTGATGATGTACCTGTTGGTTATCTATTCATGCGTCGGAATAATCTCTCTTTCGGTTACCAAGTCTATCCTTTTCTGTTGTTGTGCTAAAATGCATGTCTATTCAGGATGCCGCCAACAAGGAACAACCCGCCTGAGCCACCGCCAATCACGGAGCTGTTGACTCAGATGACTCAGGTCGTGACGCAGATGGCCCAGTTCCAGGCTAATCAGCACAACAACCAGAACGCCCCACGAGTCAGTACCAAGGAGTTTCTGAGTCTGGGGCCGAGAGCTTTCGTGGCAACACGCGAGCCTCTGGATGCTGATGACTGGATCCGTGAGATGGCCAAGGCTCTTGACATTGCTCACGTTGCTGAGGAAGACAAGGTCAAGTATGCCTCCTACCTACTGAAGGGTCAGGCAGCTACTTGGTGGGAGAACTACCAGACCATGAGAGCTGGCTACCCAATCACCTGGGGTTGTTTCAAGGAAGCTTTCCTGAAGCACCACATTCCAGATGGTCTCATGGAAAGGATGCGTGAAGAGTTTTGCTCACTCAAGCAGGGCAAGCTGGACGTCATTGGCTATCAGAGTGAGTTCAATCGCCTCGCTCGTTACGCTGGTGATGAGGTGTCCACTGAGGCTAAGAAGATGGCAAGGTTCCGCCGAGGTTTTAACCTGGAACTCAAGTACGCCCTCACCAACATCAAGGCCAAAGACTTCGAGGAGCTCATTAACACCGCGCTCAATGAAGAAAATGGGCGCAAGGCGTTCGAGGAGTCTCGAAAGCACTCGCGTGAGGGTGGTTCCTCCTCCAACATGACCACCCCTCCGCAGAAGCGCCGCATGTGGGTGCCAAATGCTGCTGTCACTCGGCCTCCATATGCCCAAGCTTCTCCAAGCTTCGCTCCCCGCCCACCCAACCCAGCTCAGATGCACGCTCAGAGGTTTTCAATGGGGCAGCCAAGGCCAGATCCTCCTCGTGTCGTCACTTGCTTCAAGTGCAAGCAGACGGGGCACTACGCTGACAAGTGCACTCAGAGGCAGCTACCTCCACCACCACCTCGTCCCAACACAAACCAGGCAATGGTGCGTGCTCCCCCGGCTAAAGCCTTCAACTCCAACAACAGGCCTGTCAGGAGGACCGCAAGGGTGAATCATGTCAAGATCGACAAAGCTGAGGAAGCTCCTGACGTCGTTCTCGGTATATTACCCGTAAACTCTTTTCCAGCTAAAGTGTTGTTTGATACCGGAGCATCGCATTCTTTTGTGTGAAAGATCTTTGCAAAAAACAAACAACCTAAGTGTGGTTCCACTAAGCAATCAAATCACTGTTCACTCACCGGGATCTCAAATGTTGACTTCCAAGATAAGTAAGGATAATCAAATCCTAATTGGAGGCCACATATTCCTTGCTTCTCTCATGTTGTTGGGAAATTCTGACATTGATGTCATTCTGGGCATGGATTGGTTGAAGGCCAATAAAGCTACAATTGATTGTGCTCACAAGTCAATAACTCTGTTCCACCCTTCTGGCCAGATAGTCTATTCTCCAAATGAATCAAGTTATGTTCAGCTTTACACCCTCGATGCTAAACCTCTACCTCTACTTGAAAATGTTCCGGTGGTTTGTGAGTTCCCTGACGTCTTTCCAGAAGAGTTGCCGGGGATGCCTCCGGACAGAGCAGTTGAGTTCGTGATCGAGCTTGAACCAGGTACTGCTCCAATCTCTAAGCATCCATACAAGATAGCTCCTCCTGAACTGAAACTGTTAAAGGAGCAAATCGATATGTACATGGAAAAAGGTTACATACAATATAGTTCCTCCGCTTGGGGTTGCCCAACTCTGTTCGTTGCGAAGAAGGATCAAACAAAGAGACTCGTTGTTGACTATCGTCCTCTTAACGAGAAAACCATCAAAAACAAGTATCCAATTCCTCGTATCGATGATCTTTTTGATCAACTTGCTGGAGCCTCAATATTCTCCAAGTTGGACTTGAGGATGGGTTACCATCAAATAAAGATCAGAAAGGAAGATATTCCAATAACAGCCTTCACCACTCGGTACGGTCTATATGAATACACCGTCATGTCCTTTGGTCTCACCAATGCACCGGCGACATTCTCTAGACTCATGAATTCTGTCTTCCATGAATACCTCGACAAGTTCGTTGTGGTATATCTTGATGACATTCTGGTCTACTCAAAATCTGAGGAAGAGCATGAAGAGCATCTTCGTCTCACTCTCATGAAGCTTCGCGAGCATCGTCTATATGCCAAATTCTCCAAATGTGAGTTCTGGATTCCAGAAGTGGCTTACCTTGGTCATGTCATCTCAGCCAAGGGCATAGCCATTGATCCAGAAAAGGTTAAAGCAATTGTTGATTGGAAACCTCCCAAGACGGTGAAGCAAGTCAGAAGTTTTCTTGGCTTGGCTAGCTATTGCCGTCGTTTCGTCCAAAACTTTTCCAAGATTGCCAAACCTCTCACTGATCTCACAAAGAAGGACAAGAAGTTCGTTTGGTCTCCACAATGTGATGAAAGTTTCAATCTCCTGAAGACTAAACTCACTTCTACACCAGTTCTGGTTGGCCCAGATACTACCAAACCTTTCCAGATATTCTGCGATGCATCTCTCCAAGGTCTAGGTGCAGTTCTTATGCAAGAACGTCAAGTTGTGGCTTATGCTTCACGTCAGTTGAATGCACATGAGCAAAACTATCCCACACATGACCTAGAACTTGCAGCAGTTGTGTTTGCCCTCAAGAAATGGAGATAATACTTGTTGGGTAATCGCACTGAAATCTTTTCCGATCATAAGAGTCTGAAATACATCTTCACTCAACCAGATCTAAACCTCAGGCAAAGGAGATGGATTGAAAATATTAAGGACTTTGATCTCACCATTTCTTACATTCCAGGCAAGGCTAATGTTATGGCCGATGCTCTCAGTCGCAAGTCGTATTGCAATAATCTCATGATCATGGAAAGCCAACCTCCACTTCATGAAGAATTCCAGAAGCTGAACCTTGGTCTTGTTCCTCAAGGTTATCTTGCAAACTTGACAGCCAGTCCAACTCTCGAGGACAAGATTCGTTCTGAACAACTTCGTGATGCTGAAATCAAGAAGGTGGTAGAACACATCAAAGAAGGCAAGGAGAAATTTAAGTCCTTCTCAATTGATGACAAAGGAACTGTGTTCTTTGAAGGACGCATTGCACTTCCTCAAGTTCAAAGTCTCAAAGATGTTATTCTCAAGGAGGCTCATGAAACTCCTCTTTCCATACACCCTGGAAGTACAAAGATGTACCAGGATCTCAAGACACTGTATTGGTGGCCTGGCATGAAACGTGAAATTGCTCAATACGTTTCTGAATGCGACGTTTGTCAACGTGTTAAGCCAGTCCATCAGAAAACAGCCGGTCTACTCCAACCTCTGAAAATTCCTGAGTGGAAGTGGGACATGATTGAAATGGACTTCGTCACTGGTTTTCCAAAGTCCAAGAAGGGCAACGATGCAATCTTCGTTGTTATTGATCGTCTCACTAAAGTAGCTCACTTCTTTGGTGTCAAAGAAACAATCTCAGCTAGCCAGTTAGCAGAGCTCTACACAGCAAAGATTGTTCCTCTTCATGGTGTTCCATTGGAAATAAGCTCATACCGTGGAAGCATATTCACTTCTCATTTCTGGAAAAGCTTTCAAGAAGCATTGGGCACCAAACTTCTGTTCAGCACAGCTTATCACCCTCAGTCTCAGGGGCAAGTCGAAAGAGTCAATCAGATTCTCGAGGATATGCTCAGAGCATGTGGTCTCTCCTTTGGCATGATATGGGAGGATTGCCTTCCATATGCTGAATTCTCCTACAACAACAGCTTCCAGGCAAGCCTAGGCATGGCACCATTTGAAGCTCTCTATGGCCGCAGATGCAGGAGTCCAATCAATTGGTCTGGAGCTGGTGAACGTTCACTCTTAGGCCCTGACATTGTTAAGGAAGCCGAAGATAAAGTTCGCATCATTCGTGACAATCTCAAGATTGCTCAGTCTCGTCAGAAAAGCTACTATGATAGCAAGCACAGGGATATGATCTATGCACCTGGTGACAAAGCATATCTCCGTGTAACTCCCCTCAGAGGCACTCATCGTTTTGGTGTGAAAGGAAAGCTTGCACCAAGATACATTGGTCCTTTCAACATTCTCTCAAGGCGTGCGGAAAATGCCTATCGTCTTGAACTTCCAGAAAAACTATCCAAGGTGCACGATGTGTTTCACGTGTCACAGCTCAAGAGGTGTTTCAAAGATCCAGATCGTGCAGTTGATCATGATTCCATTGAACTGCAAGATGATCTCTCTTATGAGGAGCACCCTGTTCGTATTCTCGATGAGACCGAGCGTAAGACTCGCAACAAGAGCACCAAGTTCTTGAAAGTGCAGTGGTCCCATCATTCCGATAAAGAGGCAACGTGGGAGACCGAAGAGGATCTTCGCAAGAAGTATCCGGACCTTTTCTCTTCTCAGTAGGAATCTCGGGGCGCGATTCCTTCAAGGGGGGGGGCGTTTTGTAACATCTCAAGTATGAAAACATCCCTAGAATGTTTGTTTTTTGTTTAATTTTTGTTTTGCATCATGGCATCTTAATCATTGCATTTGTTTCCTATTTGTTTGCATCTGTTTTCCTTTGTTTTACCAATTGAAATTCAAACATTATTCAAACCTTTGTTTCATACTTGTTATGTTACAATTTATCAAATAAAAAGTTCAACTCAAAATTCCATTTGTTTCCATTCAACCATAAGTTTCAAACTAATTAAAAATTGGCTTTTAGTAATTCACTTAATGCAATTTGCATTCAAATTCAAATAAGTTTACAAACAACAAACCTTTGAAATTTATGGAAATTACCAAAACAATCCAATCACTTGTTTCAATTAAAAACTTGAATTTAAAATTTGAAGTTGATCAAGTTAAGTTAATCAATTAATATTACAATTCCATCAAATTTCAAACAAATTTTAAACAGCCACATAATTCAAATATTTTTGGAATTCAAAACTTGCAATTGGTTACTATTACGTTAAGGAGTTGTCACAAATTTTCCCTGATTTTTACTAGCCCAAAAACCATTCTTTTCCTCCCTATTTCTAACTCAGCAAAAAAAAAACAGAGGAAAAAAAATAAAAAAGCAAAAACGCAGGAGAGGGGGAGAGGCAGGCCCAGCCCACCAAAACCTTGGCCCGGTACCTGTCTCCCCTACCTCCGTACGTTCGTGACGTCGACAGCCATGGACAGCACGTGCTGCTCCACCCCACCCCTCCCTCCTATATCTACCCCATCCCATGGAGAAACCCTAACCCTAACCCTAGCCACGCCCGCCTCCCTCCTCTCTCCCATCTCCGCCGCCATCGAGGAGCTCGCCGCCTGTTACCTGCTGTCACCGCCGCCGCATGCCGGCCCTCGCCGCCGACGACTCCGCCACCCCCCGGCCGTGCCGCGACCATCCCGGCGACGAGGGTGAGATCCCCTTTCCATTCCCCTAACCCCCCTCTTGTTTCCCTTCCGTTTGCACCGCGAATTCCCGGCCGGTTGTAGCCATTGTTGCTCTGTTTTAGGTCGACAGAGAGAAACCTGTATGTCGTGTGTTCGGTTGCAGGTTCAGTAATGCAGTTTGTTTGGCTCAAAACCAACTAGATCCCCTTTACACTCAAACGGACGCAGCAGACCAGATGGTAGAGCGCTCGCTGCGCGCAACCGCAGCGCGCGGGGTCGAATCCCCAGCCCCCCACTTTTCCGTTTCCTTTTTTTCTGATTTATTTCGGTGCAGTTTCTGAACCATAACCTCCATTCGCCCCCCTTTCTGTCAACAGAGCCTCACTAGCCCATCTGGTTGTTCCTTGGCGCAGCAAGCAGAGGGCAGGGGTTCAGATCCCACCCCTGCCTAATAAAAACCATCTTTTTTCCATTTATTTTTCTAGATCTAGATCTATCCCAAATTGCTCACAGGTCCCTGCTAGTTTACCTAGGTCCCTGTTATAATTCTTTCCAAGTCCCTGTATCTTTTCTAGGTCCATAAATATTTCTATAAACCATAAACATGCTTAAACTTGGTAAATCAATAACTTTTGTTTGGAAACTCCAATTGCAAAACTTTAAACATGTAAATCACTCCATTTTAAATTCTCTACCCAAATATAAAATTTGTTTACTGTTTTGAATATTTTAAATTGGTGAAATATTTAAATTTTGTTTAATTCACTTAATTTTTGCAAAATTCATAACTTGAACATAAAAATTCCAAACTCAACAAATAAAATATGTTTTCCATCCCATTTTTCATGTACTTTGCAAATATAAACTTTGTTTCATGTTTTGAATAATTATAATTGGTTAAATAATTTAAACTTTGTTTAAATCATTTAAAATTGCTAAATTCATAACTTGCTCAAATTAAATTATTTTTGAACATATAAAATATGTTTTCAAACTAGAAAAGTACAGACTTTTAAAATATGAAATTGGTTTAATGTTTTGAACAAATAAAAAATTTCAAATAAATTCATACTTGAATTTAATTCATTTAAATCTTGTTTGGCTTGTTTAATTCATAAATAATTCATCCTAATTCCTTTTTCAATAATTGAAACATGTAATCCACCTAAAATTGTGTGTTCTTTTCAAATATGAATTTTTTATTTGTTTTGAACAATTAAAATTAGTGAAAACAACAAATGCTTGTGTAACACCTTTAAGGAACCAAAATTCCTTAACTTAATAAATAAAATTCCAAACTTGGTAAACCTTATTTCAGAATTATTCTATTGTTGTTATTTTTCTGTTTTCCTCATCCATGCATCATACTAATCCACTTTCACCTGTTGATTAGTTGTAAAACAATTGTTTCCAAAATAATTCATGGTCTTTTCATATGCAACTCAAATTGCATGTGGATCCATTTAATCATGTTGTTACCATGTCAACTAGTTTATTTTGATGCATCAATTAAATGGTCATGCATCATCCCATGATTGTGCATTATGCCATGTTATTGATTGTTTGTCTCTTTGCGTTGTTTGTTTGCTTCTTCTCGAATAGACGACGACGTTGAGACAGACGAGCTTTACGACACCCCTTCTGAGGATCTAGCTCAGTACCAGGCTGCTGAGTTTGCAGGCAAGTATTCACTCACATGAACCATTGTGTTCCTTTCAACATTGGTTACCGATACTTTCCGTTGTCTATTCTGCTAGCCCTATGAATAGTTGTTTCTGTTACGAACCTATCACATGTTATCCTTTACCCCTGATATTGCCTCACCTCCACTCCTATAACCCCGTTACTTGTGCCCGTGTCTTACTAGCATGCTTAGGGTTGTTTTGCTCGAGTTTGCTGTCAGTTACTTTCTGTTATCATATTTCTATTATGTTCTGGGGCTCGATGTTAAACAACAACCTGTTAATTTTGAGGTAATAATAATTTGATGATAAGGCACCGGAAGGAGGCCCGGCGAGGTTTTGAGGCCTGCTAGTGTCGACCCTAATTAGGAAAAGGGTCTTGTCTACTGATCCATGATGAGCGCACTATCCGCATGTGGGAAGCGTGTATGGGTGCCCCCTCAATTTGATTCGATTCGCATCTCGTCCAAATCGCCTCATTTAGTTCGGGTTTTCCATTTGCCGCATGCATATGCAGGTGCGAACCCTTGGTACCAGGGTGGAACTTTTGTAGTCGGCATTTAGGGAGACACGTTCTTAGAGTGCTATGAGGGTCCCCTTTTCTTCGTGGGGCTTGATTAGCCGTGCGCTCACTGCACGGGGTTCTTTGGGCTTGATGCGAAGAAGAGTTGAGTTGTGTTGAGTGCCCCGCTTGGTGGGAGGCATTCCATCTGGTGGGTTATTCTTACGTGTACGGCCAAATTGGTGCACCCCTGTAGGGATAAATCTTCTCGAGAAGCCGTGTTTTCCGCGGCTATGGTTAACTTGGTGAAAGTACTGGCTAACAAGTACTCAGAACAACTTACACCTAATGATTAACAATCTGACTAGTAATAGTCTTATTGACACAATAACTTGAACTATCATTAATCCAACTGTGTGAGTTTATCCTCGGATTGCTTCTTTGGATAAGGGGCGAGATCCAGGATGGGTTTGTTTGGAGTTAGTTATAGTTGGTTACGATACGCTATCTTATCTCCTTTCTGTTAGCCGGAAGTTATAGTATGTTTCTGTAGTTGGTTAGCGCAGCCAGCTGCCGCATCTTTTGTATCACCCTTTTCTTCCGTTGAACCCAAAGCATCAGTGCTTGGTGTTGACGGGCTACACTTTGGTGAACTGTGAGTCTTGCTTGCCAGTACGTTTATGTACTGACCCCTTTGGGGCTGTGGTTTCCGCAGACTACGCTTACGAGGATCCCCGTGACGGCTACTACGTGGAGTTTGACGAGGCTGCTGACGAGTAGGTAGCGGACCCGGGCAGGATCCGAGACATCGTGGATGGGCTCCGTTTTCCTTTCATTCCCGGCTTCTTAAGCCTATTTGGATTTGTCTGTACTCAGACCCTTTGAATGCTTCCGCTGAGATGTAATGATGATATGTTGGGACATGTGTCCTCTAGATGATTGTATTTGCTATCTCTGCTCTAGTGAGAGCTATTTGCAACTTATTTCTATTTATTTGTGTCTTAGAGATATGTTGTGCTATCATTCTGTTAAACACCGTTGACGTACCATGTGTGTATGGTATGAAGTACGTCAATGGTAGTATCCTGATTTCTATGGGATGGTTTACGTAGACGATGAACAGTAGGGGTTGGTTGTCACACATACGTGTGTTGGCCTACTCGTAAGAGACGCGGGTGCCGGTAAGCCCCGTAATCCAATCCACTACTGTTCAACGGAACTGCGAGTATCCTCTAGAAGTCCGGGTGCGACACATTCCTTGTGGAAGTTCATGCCTGGTTGCTTCGCGAGGCGGGAGGTTGTCTCTGCAGTGAGCGAAAGTGTGTGTCTGGTGTTCTTCTCGTGGATACCTTGGGAGGAAGTCAGCACCAAGGACTTCGATGAGGTGTCGTGTACGGTAGCGACTCGTTTAGACAGAGCTCTGCCACTTGGGTTTATCCTGATTGGGTCTCACCCGTGTATGAGTAACGATCCTAGCCCCACTCGTGAGGTGTCCTTGAGAAGAAATAACAGATGCGCGCTCCTGAGGCGACAAGTGTAGTTAGTAAAATGGGACTTTTACTTCTAGGGTGAGGCTCTATATTACAACACTTGGGGATGTCATGACCTTGTGTTCCCCCAAGAAGCAATTGACGTCACTGTGCGGACACGGGACTCCCATCGTCATGAGGCTGATACTCGCGCGAGTTCAGGTGCAAAGGTTTTCCATCTGGCTGCCCACTTGTGTGGGTAGAGGCTCTCGCGGCCAGGCGGCACGCTAGGTGAGATGCCCCCTGAGACTCTCACGGAGAGGGGTCCTGGCGTCGTTTTTGCCGTGGCGTCATAGGGTCCCCCCACGAGGGTGCGTCACCACGGCCTAGGAGAGGCATGTGGAGTGAGCAAGAGCTACGGGTAGAACTTCCGTAGGTGTCGGATGTTCCACAGGTTTGGCACGGGCGTGCCATCTTCTGTCTCCAGGCGAGCCGCCCCGGGACGTGCGATGTGCGTTACCCAGTACGGTCCCTCCCACACGGGAGAGAGCTTGTGCAAGCCTTCTCTGGAGAGGATCCTCCTCAGGACCTGGTCGCCCACCTCCAGTGTGTGTGGCCTGATGTTGTTGTTGTGGTAGAGACGGAGGCCTTGCTGGTAACAAGCCGCGCGGACGGCAGCTCGGGTTCTTGCCTCCTCGAGGAGCAGTAGGTCTTCGGCGTGGAATTCCCCCTGATTATCCTCATTGAAGGCTAAGGCTCGGGGAGATCCACGCTTGATTTCAGCAGGGAGAACAGCCTCGGCCCCATAGACTAGGGAGAAAGGCGTTGCCCCCGTGGGCTTGGTTGCAGTGGTACGGATGGACCACAAGACCGACATGATTTCGTCGATCCACTTCTTCCAATGAACCTTGAGGTTGTTAGCTCCTCGTCTTGAGGCTCTTGAGAACCTCGGCGTTGACGCGCTCTGCTTGTTTGTTGCTGCGCTGGTGCGCGATGGAGGCGTAGCAGATCTTGATGCCCAAGTTGGCACAGTAGGACTTGAAGAGGCCGCTTGTGAATTGCGAGCCATTGTCAGTGATGATGCGATTGGGTACGCCGAAGCGGCAGACCAATCCTTTGATGAACTTCACCGCCGTTCTTGTTGGGATGTCCCAGATGTCGATAGAATTCATAGATGGGTGTGCCATGAGACTACCGATAGAGATTGTGGGAGGGTGTGATCGTATGACGAACAATGACACCAGGGTTTTACCTAGGTTCGGTACGTCGCAACTAGGCGGCGTTCCTACTCCTGCAATTTCACTAAATCAGGGCTGAAGCCTGAAGTATACGGAGTACAATGTGAGTTGGGTTTAGCTACTCGACAAGGATCAACCTCTCGGCAAGTTAGGCTCTAGCTTCTTGTCTATATCTTTCTTATCTCCCGTCCGGCTTTATGTAATAGCCGGGTTAGGGCTTACAGAAAAGGAAACCTAGAAGACTACGGTAAGTCCTAACTTGGAAAGCAAGAATCCGCCTTCTACTCCGAGATGTACCACGTGGGTCGTGGTCCCGGTTCTTCTAGAATCCGGCTTCTGTGCATCAGCTTACTAGGCCGCCTAATGGACCGTAATCCATTACCATTCAGGCCACCCTGGTAATCCGGAACTTTAGGACACCATCTGATATACCCCTATTTGGTATATATCCGACAGTAGCCTCCGAGAAGGATTAAGACTTGAATTCGCCGTCTTCCTTCAAGTTCGCATTCTTTCCGAGAAATGTCGGCCTTTCGTCTTGATTCTTCTTTTCCTTCAAGTCTTGCTATAACGCGAAACTCGGATTTCAGGAAATCCGGCTTTTTCTTCCACGAGCCTTCATGGAGAAGGAACTTCCTACGTCAGCGATAAAATCATGCTGACGTCAGGGACGTTTGGGTTTCGAGTGTAAAACCCTGAAAGATATCTCTGAGAGATACTCACGGGAAACGAGGAGATAGCCATAATCCCCTGTCGATTCATTTCCTGGATTTTCCGGCGAGTGACACGCGTTGAGCATCCAACGGTCAAAAGTGTCGTTAGTACGTATCATAAAGAATTTTGGGCTATAAATAGCTCATTCATCCCCTCCGGCAAACCTTCCGCTCCCCTCTCACCTTCCAGCTCAAGCGCCATAGCCCTCGCCTTAGTCCAGTGAGAACGAGACATAGCTCGTGCTCGCGCAAGCGTTGTCCCCGGATTTCACATCGGAGAACTCAAGGTCCTCGTCGCGCCACCGCGAAATGGACTCACCACGCGCGTCCCCGGAACGCTCCGTTGCCACGGAAATCGACGACATCATCAACGAAATGGATGCACTGTTGGATTCGCCGAACCGCGCCACTGCCGACGTTCTGGAGAAAACTTCCGGTGGCCAGGACCGCGAGGATCTGCCTCTCGCGGCCGATAACCTGGCCGCGTCTTCTTCTGCGCCGCCTCAGCCTCCGGCTCCTGAAACGGTGGAGGAGAAAATCACTCTCTTCGGAGAGGAGCTCGCCGCCGCGGCCTCCGCCTCCGGAGCCGAAGAAGAAAGCGAAACTGCCGGCAATTGGAGCCGGAGCAGCCTTCCTTCCTACCTTCTTCCGACAATGGAGAAGGAAGTGTTGATTGCAAAAGGAAAATGGCGGCATGAGGAAGAAGAGTCCGAGCCTTTGCCCCGAGCCAGGAAATGAATCCTTCTTACCTCGCACATTGCTAGAGGTATGGGAATCCCGCCTTCCGCCTTTTTCGTCGAAATCCTTAGCCATTACAATATCCAGCCTCACAACCTACCACCAAACTCTATTCTTTATCTAGCCGGCTTCCAAGCCCTGTTTGAAGGGTACTTAGGAATAGCGCCTAGATTAGATTTCTGGCAATATTGCTTTGGAATTAAGCGAAACCCCTCAGAGGGCGCTCTTCCAATCTGTGGAACCATATCTTTCACCCTGCGTAGATTCAGGGAAGATTGGTTCCCGAAGATAAAAACGTCGGAATCCGTGAAATTCTGGATGGGTTCCTTTTTCTATCATCAAGACATGCCATTTCCAGGAAAGGAAACCGGGATTCCACCATTTTTCAATGTTGCCGCTATTCCCCAGGACAACTGGGCTGCAGAAGCGGTGCAAACTTTGTCGGACGATTTGATGAAAATCAAACGGCGCATCGCTAAGCTCACTTCGTCCACACCTCCTCTTACCGGAGCCGACACAGTTTTGTGTTGGTTCGGACGTCGCATCCAACCTCTTCCACACCGAACTCGGCTTTTGTGCGAATACAAGGGTCCGCAAGACGAGATGAGAGGAACGGATAAGGCTTTCTCGAAACGGTACTTCAAGAAGCGAGTCAATCAGCTGGTTGCTACCCGCGACCAATATAAAGAAAGTCGAGAAATGTATCACAGAGGGAATAAGATTCCAAAGGTATGTTCTTTTCTTTTTGGACCGCCTTCTCGGATTTTTGTCTTAACATTTTTCCTTAACTTAATCAGATATTTTTCCATAATTCGATGACCTCTCACAAAAAGATCTAGCAACTGACGCCGAACTTGACGAACTGCACGCCAAGTTTTACGGTGGTCGGAAGCGCAAGAGGCCAGCAACCACTGAAGAAGTGGTGAATCTTGACGGGATTCCCGTCGCTACATCCAGTTAATTTTCTGGGTATTTTGCACCTTTGCCTGCTTTTTATTGCATAAGTTTGTTTGGTTTCTCAGAATATTGATTTCTCGGATTTTCTTCTTCTTCCTTTTCCTTTTAGCCTTGCTCCGACTTCTTTGAAGTCAAAGAAGTTGAAAAAGCATAAGGCCGCTGTTGGCAAGGGAGGGCCATCTCCTGCTACAGTTCCCTCTACCCAAGTTACTCTTGGGGGAGAAGATCAATCTGTAAAGTCGGAGGAGTACCCACTGCTGACCAGGCAGCCTGTTGCATCCGAGACGGATGTGAGGGAAAGGGCGGAGCCGGATATGGGTGGTCCTTCTCGTATACCTGAGGAGGAGCCCATTCCCACCTTTAACAGAGAATTCGAGGTAAAGAAGGAACCCTTCGACGAACTCGGATATATTTGTCCAGGAGCTAAGAAGTTCTTTGCTCCCGCTCCTCTCATCCGTCCTTGGCCGCAAGGCAGACTAATTGTAATCAATAACTTCGTATTTTCACCTCGGCAGGTCATCCAGGACGGCCTTCACCACGTTGGGATTCTTTTTGCAGAGTATGCAAAAGAATTCAACGAAAACTTGTCAGATTTGCAACGAATGAGCCAGGTAATATCTCTAGCCCCCAAGCAATAAGTCAAATGCATGCTTTTGCCTTACTGCTTTTTTTGCTTGTATGCTTGTTTTTCACTTAAGCATTTTTTGTCTTTTTCCGTGTTTCTGCAAACTACTGAAAAACATACCTGGAAGTTTTCAACAAGCTCACCATCAAGAACAAGGAGGTGAAAACCCTTCTTTTGATTCTTGAGAGTAAGGAAGTGGAACTGGCATCCACTCAGCAGCAGCTGAAGGAAACAGCAAGTACGATATTTCTCTGCTTCCAGTTGTATAATTTTTTTTCTAAATATTTTTCCGAGTTTTCTTACTCGTCTTTTTTACTTGCTTTTCAGCTTCTTTGGCAAAAGCCAAACAAGTTGCTAAAGATGCCGGCAATGCCGAGAACCTGCGCTGGGAAAACCTGGATCTTCATAAGCTCAATATGAAGTTACAGCAGGACCTGGAGGCCATCCAATTGGCCGTTGGCATTGCCGAGTCCAACGCCTCCAACCAAGCAGTGAAGGACAAGGACACCATCTGAGACTTGGAGAATGCCTTGAACCAGCGCTTGGAGGAGGGCGCTGAGATGGACAAAATTCACGGTAAGCACTTCACCTTTTACCGGATTTCTCGTGTTTACATCTTTCTCTGTTTTTTCTAACACTTTTGTGTTTTAATGAAACAGGAGATAGCCCCCAGCTTACTTGGAATCAAAAAATCCGAGCTTTTGGGAAGGTGTTCACCGCAATCAAGGCTGCGGGGATGTTGTTGGTCAACAAATGCCTTCCCGCCAGGACTGGGGAGTTCTCGGAAGTTGAAAAACTTTCGGAAGCTATGGTGGAGGTGGCGGAGTCCAGGGAATCCATCCTGCGCTCCGCGGCGCCTGGTGGTGCGCGCATGGCTCTAGGGCTCATGCGCATGCACTACCCTGACGCTAAATCTTGGCACGTGGCGTCCGGCATTCCGCAAGGATACACGGAGGCGCAGCGGGCCAGCATCTTTGAAGGCGTCAAAGGTGACGCCACCAAGATCGCCGCCATGGTCAACATCTCCACCTTCTACCCAGAGGAAACCATTCCGGATATTCCCGAGGAATCCAGCAGTGAAGACGACTCGGATGCCTGAAGGGAAATGCCTTGTCCTTGATAGAAGATAGAAAATAGAAGCATTACTGATCTTACAATGTAAACTTATTGTAATGCTTTCTATTCTTTTGTATAAACATGTACTCCGCTTTTGCAGCAATATTTATTAAGTCCTTTGCAAGTTTTCCGGGATTTTATTCCTTTATCTTCTAAGTTCTCTGGTTTATATGCTTTAACTGTCCTTAGTGTTTGAAATGGCTCGATAGTATTTTAATCTTCATGCCAAGTGACTGGGTGTAACCAATCAGCCGAAACTCGGAAACATGGATCATACTAAAGGCATTTTTACTTACTAGCTCCAGTGACCCAACATAAAAACAATCAGATAATGCTTAGAGAACAGTAAGGAATTTTATGAATGAAACTCAGGCACGCAGGCAAAATCTGAGTTTCCTTAAACCATTTTAGGCTGAAAATCATTCAGTTTTTTAACACTGAGCACGCATGCACAATTCGGGTTAACATTGAGAATTTTGAAAGATCATTGGGAAATAGATAAGATGAAATTATGCTTTAAACTATAATAAACATGTAAAAAACATAGGAGTATGAATTCCGACAACTTTATTTCATGATCTCAAAGATGTTTACATAGAAATTGAACTAAGTATAGAAGGGACGTAACTGCTGGATGCTCCAGGGTCTTTTGGTCTCCGCTAATTCATCATCTATCTTTCTCTTTCTTTTGCGATTCGGCTTCTCGGGATCATCTTCCGTGTCTCGAATATCTACAAGATAGTATGATCCATTTTTCATAGCTTTGCTGATGACGAATGGTCCTTCCCAAACTGGGGCAAATTTGTGCTTTCTTTGTTGTACCAATCTTAGCACTAGGTCACCTTCTTTAAAAGAACGATGCCTGATTTTCCGACTATGGTAACGTTGTAAACCTTGCTGATAGATGACAGATCCTTGAAGCACAAGCTCTTGCTCTTCCTCTAGGAGATCGACGGCATCCTCTCGTGCACTTTCGGCATCCGAGTCATCGAAATCCTGCACTCTTGGGCTATCATGGATCATGTCCGTTCGAAGGATTGCTTCCGCGCTATAAACTAGGAAAACGGGGTTTGCCCCGTTGACCTGTTTGGCGTCGTTCGAATACTCCAAATCACAGAGGGTAACTATTCCACCCATGCTCCAGCTGCGCTATGAAGAGGAGATTCGAGTCTTGGGCGTATTCCTTGCAGGATGGAACTATTCATTCGTTCAACCTGCCCATTAGATTGCAGGTGTGCCACAGATGCAAGATCTAGGCGTATTCCTGTTTGACAGCAATATTTTGCCAACTCTCTAATAGAGAAATTTGTCCCATTGTCGGTTATTATGTTGTACGTCAATGATGAAATTTCTGGCAGTTACACCATCAAGCTTTTTTATGGGTTTTGCTTCCACCCACTTGGTATACTTATCCACTATAACGAGTAGATGTGTAAGTCCACCTCTTGCAGTTTTGAATGGTCCCATCATATCTAGCCCCCAGACCGCAAACGGCCATGTCATAGGGATAGTTTTGAGTGCTTGGGCTGGCGTATTTGTCTGCTTGGCGTAATACCGACATCCGGCACATGTGTTGACTATGTGTTCAGCGACTGTCTTGGCTATTAGCCAGAAAAATCCTGCCCGGAATGCTTTTTAACTATACATTTTGATTGAGCATGATGTTCGCAATCTCCAGCATGGATTTCTTGCAGAATTTCTCGGCCTTCTTCTGGCGAAATACATCGCAGAAAAATTCCGGTAGTACTGCGTTTATACAGGCAATTATTGATTACCGTGTATCCTTTGCATCGACGTTTTGTTTGTCTTTGCAAGACCTTGTCTTCTCCATCCGGGTACTTCTGATATACTAAGAAGTTTAGATATGGAATTGTCCAATCCGGGTTAACGAGCAGAACTTCGATTGACTCGGAAACTAGAGGATAGTCGACATCTCCACCTTTTATGGATGGTTCGTGTAAATGCTGGACAAACACACCTGATGGTAGGGTTTTCACTCTTTCCTAGCCCTTGCGGGCTAATGCATCCGCGTTCCAATTTTCTTCCCTTTTGATGTGAAGTAATTCAAATCTCAGGAAGCAAATTGCAAACTCATCCACCGTTCTCCGATATTCGGCCATGATGGGGCTTTTAGCGTCCCATGTTTGGTTGAGATGATGTTGTACCAAATATGAGTCACCATAGAATAAGATGCATTTGACACCTATTTCTTTTGCAATATGTAATCCATGAAGCAAAGCTTCGTATTCTGCCACATTATTGATGGTGTTGAAGTGTATTTGTAATACGTACTCCATTGTATCTCCCTTGGGGGATTTTAGGACTACACCAGCTCCAGCGCCTTCCTTCATCCTGGATCCATCAAAGTGCATAACCCAGTATTCCGACTCCGGCATTGGTGTGTTTTCCATTGCTTCTGTCCAATCAGCGACGAAATCTGCCAACACCTGGGATTTTATTATCGTCCGGGGTTGGTACTTAATGTCGAACGCAGCTAACTCGATGCCCCATTTGGCTACTCGGCCTGTTGTGTCCGCATTGTCTATTTTATCCCCTAGTGGTGCTTTGCATACCACTGTTATGGAATGTCCTTGGAAGTAATGGCGGAGTTTTCGAGATTTGAAAAATACGCCATATGCCAGTTTTTGATAGTGCGGGTATCATTGCTTGGACTCGGAAAAAACTTCACTTACGTAATACACTGGATGTTGATCTGGTATGGTTTGCTCGTATTTCCACAACTATCACCGCACTAATATCCCTGTTTGTTGCTATGAGGTACAATAACATGGGTTCTTCATCTTTTGGCGATGCCAAAATCGGAGCTTGTATCAAGGTTTCTTTTAACTGGGTTAACGCTTTGTCCGCCTCTTCTGTCCGTTCAAATTTATCGGATTTCTTCAACAATTTTTATAATGGCAGAGCTTTGTCTCCTAGCCGGCTTACAAACCTGCTGACGGCAGCTGCAGAACCCGTCAATCTTTGTACATCTTTTAAGCATGTAGGCCTTGAGATATTTAGGATTTCCTTGATCTTTTCCGGGTTTACTTCTATTCCTCTGTGAGAAACGATGAAACGCAGAAGTTTTCCTGAGGGAACCCCGAATACGCACTTTAATGGATTCTTTCTTTGGAAATGACGGCAATGTCGTCCACGTAAACGTGAACATTTTTGCCAATCTGACTATGCAAACATCGTTGCATGCAATGCTGGTAAGTTGCACATGCGTTCTACAGGCCAAAAGTCATGGTTATGTAGTAGTATGTTCCATATGGGGTTATGAAGGAGGTTTTTGATTTGGTCCTCTTCCTTCATACGTATTTGATGATACCCGGAATAAGCATCCAAAAAGCATAAAAGCTCAGAGCCAGCAGTGGCATCTATTATTTGATCGATTCGCGGTAACACAAATCTATCTTTTGGACACAATTTGTTCAGACCGGTGTAATCTATACACATCCTGAGAACAATACTATCTTTCTTCGGGACTAATACTGGGTTTGCAGACCATTCGGTATGTATAACTTCCCGGATAAAATCAGCTGCCAATAGCCGGATAATTTCCTTGCCAATAGCCTTCTGTCTTCTTCCATCAAATTGATGGAGACCTTGTTTGACGGGTTTAGATCCTGGAATTACCTTGAGTTGGTGCTCAGCAAGTTCCCTGGGTACGCCTGGCATGTCCGCTGGACACCATGCAAAAATATCCCAGTTCTCACGGAGGAACTTGATAAGCTCGCTTTCCTATTTGTCGGTCATGCTGGTTCCCACTACGACAAACTTTGTCGGATCTTTGGGAACTAGGATAACCTGTCTTGTATTCTCAGAAGATTTGAAGATGTTTGCCGGCTTCCGGCTTTCTTTTCCTGCCGGCATGTCTGTCGGCGATACTTCTTTCGCCAGCTCCTTCAGTTCTTCCTTTGCTATCACCTTTTCTGCGCAAAGGGCGTTTTCTTTTTCCAGCTCGTTTGCCAATTTGAAGTCTCCACTTATGGTGATTACTCCTCCTTTTGGTCCTGGCATCTTCAGCTTGTTATAGATGTAACATGATCTTGCCATGAATTTGGCGAAAGCTGGACGTCCGAGGATTGCGTGATACACGCTTTCGAACGGCACAACCTCGAAGGATACTTTTTCCTGCCGGAAATGTTCTTTTCTCTCCAAAGGTTACATCTAGGGAAATTTCTCCTAGGGATCGTGCTTGCCTGCCAGGGACGATTCCGTGAAAACGTATGTTGCTATGATTGAGCTGGGTTTCAGAGATCCGCAGATGCTTCAATGTATCCAAGTACATTATGTTAATGTTGGATCCTCCATCCATCAGCACTCTCTTTAGCTTAGTGTTTTGAACAATAGGACTTACAACTAGAGCTTGTGTGTCGAGTTCTGAGATATTTCCAGGATGATCAGACTGATCCCAGGTAATTGGTGTATTTGAGTACTTCAAGAATTTCGGGGTTGATGGGACAACCGCGTTTATTTCTCGAAGTGTTCTCTTTGCCACTTTTGCTGAGGGAATTGCCAGGAAAGTTAAGTTGCATTCTCCATCAACTCTCGGAAACTTAGCCTCGCCTTTTCGCTGTTGTTCCTGGATTTTTTCATCAGTGTCCAATTCATTGTCTTCTTTTTCAGCTTCCTGCTTTTGCTTGGAGAATTTCCTCTTGGAATTTTTCCTGTCGGATATATACCAATTAGGGGTATATCAGATGGTACTCTAAAGTGCCGGATTACCAGGGTGGCCTAAATGGTAAATGGATTTGGGTCCATTGGGCGGCCCAGTAAGCTGACGCGCGGAAGCCGGATTCTGGAAGAACCCGGACCACGGCCCACGTCGTACGGATTGGAGTAGAAGGCGGATTCCTTGCTTTCCAAGTTAGCACATACCGTACTCTTCTAGGTTTCCTTTTCTATAAGCCCTAACCCGACTATTATATAAAGCCGGACAGGAGATAAGAAAGATAGACAAGAAGCTAGAGGCTAACTCGCCGAGAGGTTGATCCTTGTCGAGTAGCTAACCCTAACCTCACATTGTACCTATATACCTCAGGCTTTAGTCCTGAATAGTGAGATTGCAGAAGTAGGAACGCCGCCTAGTTGCGACGTACCGAACCTGGGTAAAACCCTGTGTCATTGTTCATCATACGATCACGTCCCCCCACTTCTCTATCGATAGTCTCATGGCACCCCCATCTATGAATTCTACTACGATGTCTCGACAGTTGGCGCCCACCGAGGGGCTAGCGACGTCACGCGTTATGTTTCGATCGGGGATACTTGGCGGAATCGGCAGTACCATAACTGTCGGAAGCTTGGAATTCGACAACGACGTCGGGCGCTTCCTCGACAGCGGCTCGTACATGCCAGCGCGGAATCATCTGGTAAGTGCCTGCGTTTTACCGATTGGATCTGCAAACATCTTTATCGGATTAACTGCAGAAGCAATGGGATTCTTTGGTGGAAGCAAATTTATCCCACCCGCCCTATACCCAGTCGAAGAAGACTATGACGCCGGATTTTGCTCAGATCGTTGATATGCTGCTGAATCGCACCTTTCGGTATGGTGCAATCCGAGATTGCCGAAAACACGGATGAAAATAACCCCATGGAAGAGGTAGAAAACAACAATCCCACAACAGAGGTGGAAGATCCGACATCCGTCAATATAACGACGAACTCGGAAGCTGACTCTATGCTAGCCGCCATCGAGGCGAGATTAGAGTCGGAACCCAGATCGAATCAGTTCGATACCGAAGACGAAGATGTAGACGCTTTTGAGAGAAAGGTCAAATCTTTTCAAGAGGGATTCCACGAAGTACTGATGGCAAAACCGGCTGAAAACGCGGATGCCAACAGTCAGGAAAGCCCTAGAATGCCTCCGCCAGAGGAAGAGAGAGAAGAAGGAGAAACCACTCCAACATATCCCGATGTCAAAGAATTGACAGAGGATGAACTTGGTAAAAAACCTCCCTCTTCCAAGAAAAAGCACAAAGCTTCCAAGAAACTACAGTACAAGCTCCGGAAGAAAAAATTGGCTGACACAGCCAATGACAACCTGGAAGTAGGAGGAGGAAGTGGAGTTAAGCTTGCGGAGAAGAAAACGAAGGAAATGTCTGTTCCGCCAATGTCAGAGCGAGACGAACAAGATTTACTTCAAACACCAGTGGGACCACACGAACCCCCTGAAGTGCTAGAAGCCAGGAGACAAGCTCTCCAAAGGCAACAACAACATCTATTCCGAACTCGAGAACACCTCCAAAAAACCCAGGCTGACATTAAGTTAAAGCAGGAAGAAATCGAGGAATACGAGAGAAGGAATAGATCTGGCATTAAACCTACAAGGTTACCCGGAATCGCAAGACCGGAAGTACTGCCGCCAAAGGAACGGTTTTGAAACCTGGCCTGGCAAAAGCAAGTAAATGGCAAAGATGCCAGGGGCGAACCTATATACAAAACCGCAGCAGAAAACACGGAGGCCGCATTCGCCATCCTCAACAACGATCTATACTCCAATGGAGAAAAACTTCAAGGGGTGTATGCTTTCTTAGGAAAAGCATTGCAACAGCAACCACGAGGGCAAGAAAGATCAGGGAAGTTGCATGATGACTCGGCCCTATGCAAAACAGCTACTTGCGCTGCTGGAGCACCTGGACCTGAAGAACCTGGAGATTCAAGTAATTCGAAAGAAAAGAAAGAAGATCCAAGAAAGGACAGGAAAAAAACCCGATAACAAGGATGCAGCATCCAGAACCGGATCCCATCTGCCGAAAGAAGGAATTAATCCCCGAGAACGGGAAGACAAAAACCGGAAAGACGGCAAAGCAATGCCGCCTCCGAGACGCCCTGCCGAAAAAGCCGGAAGATACGGCATTCCTCACAGGCGTGAGAGATCCCGTACCCCTCCCAGGAATAAGGAAAGACATAGGAGAAGAACTCCACCCTATCCCAAAGGGCATGATAACGGAAGAAATAGAGATAACCCTGGAAGAGCGCGTTCACGCAACAATAGAAAAGAAAGGAGCAGATCCCCTTCTATCCATTCAGCCGGGAGATACTCCGCACACATTGATAGAGCGGAAAGAGATGACTTATACTTCAGGCCTAAGTGTTTCACTGACAGGATCCGAAGGATAACTCTGCATTCTGGCTTCGCCAAAGTTGGTCCAACGTACCAAAAATACACCGGTAGCACGAACCCGGATACCTGGCTCTCAGACTATTACACAGTCGTCCAAATTAACAATGGGACAGATCTAGAGGCGGTAAAATTCCTCCCCCTAATGTTACTGAACAGAGCCAGAGATTGGATCAACGGGCTTCCGTCAAGAACTGTCGATAGCTGGGATGATATGGCTAGAGTATTCACTCAGCATTTTCGGGGAACGTACAAACGACCCAACAGCATCAACCAGTTAAATCGCTGCACCCAGTTTGAAGATGAACCATACGTAGACTTCATCTCAAGGTGGACTGCAATGAAAAACAGATGTTCTGGAGTAACTGACGTACAAGCAATGCATGCTTTCGTCAATGGCTTAAAACCCGGACTTGTTCCGTTCATGATCGGTTCCAAAAAGTACAAAGATCTCGGATCTATGCTTACAACCGCAAATGAGCACGCAGCGGCCGAAGATGACATCAGAGCGAGAGGTGGCAATATCAATACTTTGATTGAAGCCAAAAAGAATCCTCGTCCTGAGAAAAAAGCAGCTTCAGAAACACAGCAAAAACCCAAATAAGTTAACATAGCCTTTGGAAGAGAAAATGGGAGCAAATGGAAAGGACGAAGCACAGAACCGATCAACTACACCAAAGAAGAGTGGGAAAGAATAAAATCGGAAAACGGTGTCCACCATTTGCAATTTGGGAAACCCACCCATAAGAACGCACAATGCCGGCTTAACAAGCATATGAAAGGCAGTGCAGGATCCGGAAGCAAAGGAAAAAATCCTAAGAGGAAACTTTCCAAGCAAAAGCCAGAAGCTGAAAAAGAAGACAGTGAATCGAACACTGACGAAACAATCCAGGAACAACAGCGGAAAGGCGAGCCTAATTTTCCGAGAGTTGAAGGAGAATGCAACCTAACTTTCCTGGCAACTCCGTCAGCAAAAGTGGCAAAGAGAACCCTTCGAGAAATAAACGCGGTTGTTCCACCAACCCCAAAATTCTTAAAGTACTCTAATACACCAATTACCTGGGATCAGTCTGATCATCCCGGAAATATCCCAGAACCCGGCACACAAGCACTAGTTGTAAGCCCTATTGTTCAAAACACTAGGCTAAAAAGAGTGCTGATGGATGGAGGATCCAGTATTAACATAATGTACCTGGATACATTGAAGCATCTGCGAATCTCCGAGACCTAGCTCAATCATAGTAACATACGCTTTCACGGCATCGTCCCTGGCAGGCAAGCACGATCCCTAGGAGAAATTTCCCTATAAGTAACCTTTGGAGACAATGAACATTTCCGGCAGAAAAAAATATCCTTCGAGGTTGTGCCGTTCGAAAGCGTGTATCACGCAATACTCGGACGTCCAGGTTTCGCCAAGTTCATGGCAAGATCATGTTATATCTATAACAAGTTCATGGCAAGATGCCGGGGCCAAAAGGAGGAGTAATCACGTTAAGTGGAGACTTCAAGTTGGCAAACGAGCTGGAAAAAGAAAACGCCCTTTGTGCAGAAAAAGTGATAGCAAAGGAGGAACTAAAGGAGCTAGCGAAACAAGTATCGCCAACACAAATGCCAGCAGGAAAAGAAACCCGGAAGCCAGCAGACAGCTTCAAATCTTCCTAGATCCCAAAGATCCGACAAAGTTTGTCATAGTAGGAACTAGCATGACCGACAAATAGGAAAGCTAGCTCATCAAGTTCCTCCGTGAGAACTAGGACATTTTCGCATGGTGTCCAGCGGACATGCCAGGCGTACCCAGGGAACTTGCTGAGCACCAACTCAAGGTGATTCCAGGATCCAAACCCGTCAAACAAGGTCTCCGTCGATTTGACGGAAGAAGATGGAAGGCTATCGGGAAGGAAATTATCCGGCTATTGGCAGCTGATTTTATCCGGGAAGTTATACATACTGAATGGTCTGCAAACCCAGTATTAGTCCCGAAGAAAGATAGTATTGTTCTTAGGATGTGTATAGATTACACCGGTCTGAACAAATTGTGTCCAAAAGATAGATTTGTGTTACCGCGAATCGATCAAATAATAGATGCCACTGCTGGCTCTGAGCTTTTATGCCTTTTGGATGCTTATTCCGGGTATCATCAAATACGTATGAAGGAAGAGGACCAAATCAAAAACCTCCTTCATAACCCCATATGGAACATACTACTACATAACCATGCCTTTTGGCCTGAAGAACGCAGGCGCAACTTACCAGCGTTGCATGCAACGATGTTTGCATAGTCAGATTGGTAAAAATGTTCACTTTTACGTGGACGACATTGCCGTCGTTTCCAAGGAAAAGGACACGATCCTTGATGATTTGCGAGAAACCTTCCAAAATTTGCGCACTTATAAGATGAAGTTGAATCCATTAAAATGTGTATTCGGGGTTCCCTCAGGAAAACTTCTGGGTTTCATCGTTTCTCACAGAGGAACAGAAGTGAACCCGGAAAAGATCAAGGCAATCTTAAACATCTCAAAGCCTACGTGCGTAAAAGATGTACAAAGATTGACGGGTTCTGCAGCTTCCGTCAGCAGGTTTATTAGCCGGCTAGGAGACAAAGCTCTGCCATCATACAAATTGTTGAAGAAATCCGACAAATTTGTGTGGACAGAAGAAGCAGATGCAGCATTAACCCAGTTAAAAGAAACCTTGATGAAAGCTCCGATTTTGGCATCCCCAAAAGACGAAGAACCCATGTTATTGTACCTCACAGCTACAAACCAGGTTATCAGCGCAGTAATAGTTGTTAAAAGGCAGAAAGACGACCAAAGCATACCAGATCAACATCCGGTGTATTATGTAAGTGAAGTTTTTCCCGAGTCCAAACAAAGGTACCCATACTATCAAAAACTAGCATATGGCGTATTTTTCGCATCTCGAAAACTTCGTCATTATTTCCAAGGACATTCCATAAGAGTGGTATGCAAAGCACCACTAGGGGATATAATCAACAATGCGGATGCAACGGGCCGAGTAGACAAATGGGGCATCGAGTTGGCTGTGTTCGACATTAAGTACCAACCCCGGACGGCAATAAAATCCCAGGTGTTGGCAGATTTTGTCGCTGATTGGACAGAAGCAATAGAAAACACACCAATGCCGGAGTAGGAATACTGGGTCATGCACTTTGACGGATCTAAGATGAAAGAAGGCGCTAGAGCTGGTGTAGTCTCAAAATCCCCCAAGGGAGACACAATGGAGTATGTATTACAAATACACTTCAACGCCAGTAATAACGTGGCAGAATACGACGCTTGGCTTCATGGCTTGCATATCGCAAAAGAAATAGGTGTCAAGCGCATCTTATGCTATGGTGACTCAGATTTGGTACAACATCACCTCAACCAAACTTAGGACGCCAAAAGCCCCATCATGGCCGAATATCGGAGAACGGTGGACGAGTTTGCCATTTGCTTCCTAAGATTTGAAGTATTTCACGTCAAAAGGGAGGAAAATTGGAACGCGGATGCTTTAGCCCGCATGGGATCGGAAAGAGTGAAAATCTTACCACCAGGTGTGTTTGTCCAGCATTTGCACGAACCATCCATAAAAGGTGAAGATGTCGACTATCAAACTTATTAGTAGATCAGAAGTATCCGGATGGAGCAGAAAAAGTCTTGCAAAGACAAACAAAACGTCGATGCAAAGGATACACGGTAATCAATAATTGCCTGTATAAACGCAGTACTACCGGAATTTTTCTGCGATGTATTTCGCCAGAAGAAGGCCGAGAAATTCTGCAAGAAATCCATGCTGGAGATTGCGGACATCATGCTCAATAAAAAAAGTATAGTTAAAAAAGCATTCAGGGCAGGATTTTTCTAGCTAACAGCCAAGACAGACGCTGAACACATAGTCAACACATGTGCCGGATGTCGGTATTACGCCAAGCAGACAAGTACGCCAGCCCAAGCACTCAAAACTATCCCTATGACATGGCCGTTTGCGGTCTGGGGGCTAGATATGATTGGACCAATCAAAACTGCAAGAGGTGGACTTACACATTTACTCGTTGCAGTGGATAAGTATACCAAGTGGGTGTAACTGCCAGAAATTTCATCATTGACGTAGTCATGAGATATGGCGTTCCACATATCATGATAACCGACAACGGGACAAATTTCTCCATTGGATAGTTGGCAAAATATTGCCGACAAACGGGAATCCGCCTAGATCTTGCATCTGTGGCACACCCACAATCCAATGGACAGGTTGAAAGAATGAACAGTTCAATCCTGCAAGGAATACGCCCAAGACTCGAATCTCCTCTCCATAGAGCAGCTGGAGCATGGGTGGAAGAATTACCCTCTGTACTTTGGAGCATTCGAACGACGCCAAACAGGGCAAACCCTGTTTTTCCTAGTTTATGGTGCAGAAGCGATTCTTCCAACGCACATGATCCATGATAGCCCAAGAGTGCAGGCTTTCGATGACTCAGATGCCGAAAGCGCACGACAGGATGTCGTCGATCTCTTAGAATAAGAACGAGAGCTTGTGCTTCAATTATCCGCCATCTATCAGCAAGGTTTACGACGTTACCATAGTCGGAAAATCAGGCATCGTTCCTTTAAAGAACGTGACTTAGTGCTAAGATTGGTGCAGCAAAGGAAGCATAAATTGGCCCCAGTCTGGGAAGGACCATTCGTCATTAGCAAGGCTATGAAAAATGGACCATACTATCTTGTAGACATTCGGGACACGGAAGACCATCCCGAGAAGACGAATCGCAAAAGAAAGAGAAAGATAGATGATGAACTAGGAGAGACAAAGAGGCCCTGGAGTATCCAGCAGTTACGTCCCTTCTATATTTAGTTCAATTTCTATGTAAACATCTTTTAGATCATGAAATAAAGTTGTCGGAATTCACACTTCTATGTTTTTACATGTTTATTATAGTACAAAGCATAATTCCTCCTTATCTATTTCCCAATGATATTTCAAAATACTCAATGTTAACCCGAATTGTGCCTGCGTGCTCGGTGTTAAAAAAAACTCAATGATTTTCAGCCTAAAAATGGTCTAAGGAAACCCAGATTGTGCCTGCGTGCCTGAGTTTCATATGAAAAATTCCTTACTGTTCTCTAAGTATTATCTGATTGTTTTTATGCCGGGTCGCTGGAGCTAGTAAGTAAAAATGCCTTTAGTACGATCCATGTTTCCGAGTTCAGACTGATTGGTCATACCCAGTCACTTGGCATGAAGATTAAAATGCTATCGAGCCATTTCAAACACTAAGGACAGTTAAAGCATATAAACCAGAGAACTTAGAAGATAAAGGAATAAAAACCCGGAAAACTTGCAAAAAACTTAATTTATGTTACTGCAAAAGGCGGAGTACTTGTTCATACTGTCGGGGGGCTACCCCCGAGTAGGGGTAAGGCAAGTGGTAAAAGCGAAGATCATAGTACTGTTGGACGGGTTGGTGGCTACCCGGGTACCCTCTACCCGGTAGTCTCTATCCGGTCATAAGTATTGAAGTCCAAGAGGCGATAAGGAGGAAGTTTGTATTCGTCCGGGTAGCGGTCAAGTGGTCCGAGTAGATGGGCTGCATTCCTACTCGGGCAATAAGTCAATGGAGCCGTTCTGACAGGATCCCGCGTATCCTGTAGCCGTACAGGCGTGTGGTTCAACTTACGGAGCGCGTGATTATCCGTGCTACGGCGTGGCTACAGTGAGGTAGGCGCCTGTCAAGTCCTGTCACTGACAGAGGGGACAGGACATGTCAGGGGGCCTACTCTATGAGACTGACAGGGTGGACAGGTCCCATCTGCCGAACGACGCGGCGACTTCCCGCACTCGGGTCGGCGAGAAGCCGGAGGCGTGCTCTGTTTTGCAGAGGGCGTGTCCCATCAAGTTGTACCTTTTAGTCTTTGTTTATCCGGCTGGGCACCAGTATATAAGGTGCCCTGCCCCCTCCTGCGCGAGGGACGTTGCTCTAGATCGCATTTATTACAAGGACCAGCACTAGAGCGAGAGATAACTGCCGAGTGGCTACTCGGCTGAGAGACAAGTTTGTACTGTGGCTACTTGGAGATTATACATACAGAGAGATAGGCAGGAGTAGGGGTGTTACCTCCACACGAGGGCCCCGAACCTGGGTAGTTCTTGTTGTTTGCAGTGATAGTGATACCTGAGCGCGGCTACTCGCCGTGCGATCCCTCCCCGGATACCTACAGCGTCCATCGGCCCCAACACTTAAGGCATCCCATGGCATCTGTCTTCTCCACTCCACGACAGTTGGCGCCCACCGTGGGGCCAGCAGCGGCGCAGGCTGGGGTTCATATTCGGACGGGACCCGTTTCTGCTTCGGGGGAGCGCGTGGTTTGTGGCCTTGTCCACAGATTCGGCTCCATCGACTTCGTCACCGACGACGCCGACGATTTCGGCGGCAGACCCGTTCCAGCAGGCGGCTCGGTGCTTTCCTTCGGCGCGCATCTGGTCTATGTCGCCACCACCGTCATCCGCGAGTTCCCGGAGGAGGTGCTCATCGCGGAAGATCCTCCTGCTGTACTCGCTGCCCGTGGGAAGCCTTCTGGCTGCTTTGCGGACAGCATGGAGGTGATGATGACAGGCCCGGCTATCGATGCCGGGAAAGGCGCGGCCGCTACCGCGGGAGTCATCGAGGAACCTGCTGGCGCAAGGGTCCACAAGCCCTACGAGATGCCCCAGAACATTCCGGGTTACGTGGATTCTTCAACGTCCGCGGCTATACCAGTCGCTCGCTGTGGCGCCACCGAGCGGCTGGGCATGCCGCCTCCCACCGAGCTCGAGCTCATGACCATGAAGGCGCAACTCGACCAACAGCGTCAAGTCCTACTCGCAGAGTCCCAGGAGCTAGAGAAGGTTAGGCTTGAGCTTAACCTAGACCAAAATGAGTACAACACAACACATGGATTTACTCCTATTTCTAGGCTGCCTAGCAAGCTAGGCGCTACCCGTCGCAACTTAGGCGCTGAGCTGGCCAGAGATGGTATGGCTGCTAGCCAATCTACTAGTTTGAACACTGCTGGTAGGCCAAAATACAACACTCCTGCCAAAACTCTTAGGGCTGCAGAGGCAGTGGCTGCTGAGTTGCCGCATCTCACTGGCGACACGCGCGCTACGCAGCAGGATAGGTTGAATGAGCTAGTGCTAGAGGCTGGCAGGCAGAACGAGGAGTTCCGGAAAGCCAATCCAGGAGCTGGCGCTTCTCAGGTTGTGCACTCGCATGCGATCAGATCTACGGATCAGGCCTCATCGCCGCTTCCCGGCAATGAGAGGGACCAGAGTGTGAACTCTGGAAAGAACAAACAGATGCAGGTGTATGACCTGGCTGCCGCCGCTGTGCCGCGGCAGCCCGGTCAGAAACACAACTCTGCAGGAGCAGGCTATCAAGCCACGTGCGGCAGCCAGCCATTGTGCAGCCGCAAGTAGTTGTGGCAGCAGCCAACCCGGTGGCTCAACCCAGCCCTGTGCCGCAAGACCGCTATGATGATGGGTACTCGGCGATGGGGCTAGCCGGGTACGCTGACCCAAGAGATGTCACTGATCGTTTGGGTGACCGAATGCTGGAGCCCAGCGATGCAAGATACAAGCTAGACCGGATCAACCGGTCTGCGCAGCTCGAGAACAAGGGGCCACCCGGCCCAGATTGTTTTGGTCGCCGCATCATCGAGGAGCCCTCCGTGACCAAGTTTCAGCTGGCTAGAGGGACCAAGTGCTATGATGGCAGCACCAAGCCGAAGACTGGCTGAGTGACTACGTTACCGCTGTGCACATTGCAGGCGGCAACATGAGATGGGCCGTGCGGTATGTTCTGCAGATGCTAGAGGGCCCTGCTCGCATTTGGCTCAATAACCTGCCTAGAGACAACATCAACTCCTGGCTGGACTTCTCGGAAGCCTTCATCAGCAACTTCACCAGCACGTACAAGAGGCCGAATAGGCCACAGCAACTGTCTGCTTGCAAGCAGCGAGAAGAGGAGACTGACCGAGAGTACCTTACTCGGTGGAGCACACTGAGGAACACCTGCGAGGGTGTGAACGAGTCATAGGCAATCCCCTGGTTTGCTCAGGGTTGCAGGTATGGCAGCATGTTGTGGCAGAAGCTGCAGAGAGAGATGCCGAGTACGCTCGCCGAGACGATCAAGATAGCTGATATGTATGCACTCGGAGACCCTACTCAGCCTTTACTCGATGCATTCGAGCCAAGAAGGAAGCACCATGACAGCCACAGACGCCAAGATTTCCGCAACAAGCGCAGAGGTGACCGCCTAGATACTCGGTATGATCCCGAGGAGGTGAATGCTGTGATCCAAGACCCTGCGGCTGCTGGGAGTAGCCAAAGGCAAAAAACTGCTGGAGCCCAATACGGGCAGAACCAGAATCAGGGCCAAGGCATCAAGAAGCCGTATAATGCTCCCCAGCAGGGTAGCGGCAAACCGGATCCAAGAGAGACTCAGACTTTTGTCTTTGAGAACATGAAGGTCGGGCCATGCAGCTTCCATACTCGGCATCCGAGTAGGCCAACCAACCACACTACCCGGCAGTGCAGCTGGTGGGACCGCATCAAGAGTGAAGGCTTTGGTCAGCTGCCCCCTCCTCCTCCTCTCCTGCCTGCGAATGCCAATGTGCAGCCTATTCGGGCAGCTGCTCCCAGGCCTGCAGTGAATCTGATAAGGGAGAATGTGAACCAAGTGGCTTAGGGAGCCAATCGCAACTACAACAACGACAACCGCAACCGCAACTACAACAACAACTACAACAACAACAACAACAACAACAACAACAACAACAACAACAACAACAACAACAACAACAACAACAACAACAACAACAACAACAACAACAACAACAACAACAACAACAACAACAACAACAACAACAACAACAACAACAACAACAACAACAACAACAACAACAACAACAACAACAACAACAACAACAACAACAACAACAACAACAACAACAACAACAACAACAACAACAACAACAACAACAACAACAACAACAACAACAACAACAACAACAACAACAACAACAACAACAACAACAACAACAACAACAACAACAACAACAACAACAACAACAACAACAACAACAGGAACAACAACAACAACAACGGCAACAATGGTGGTGGAGACCGCAACCAGTACCAGGAGCACCATGAGAGCTACATGATATTCACAACCGAGCAAGACGACAAGCAGTCCCTGCACAGGCGTGCGATGGAGGTAAATGCAGTGATCCCGGCTGTTCCTCACTACCTGCACTGGTGCGACCAGGAGATCACTTGGTCCAGAGCTGATCATCCCAAGGTGATGCCCAATCCGGGTACCTATGCACTGGTGTGGTGGATCCCACTTTCTTGGGAACCCAGAAGAATGTCAGCTTCAGCAAGGTGCTGATCAATAACGGCAGCAGCATCAACATCATGTACCGGGATACACTGAAGAAGCTCGGCCTCGCCGAGAACATGCTGCTACCCAGCAGGACTACTTTCCATGGCATTGTGCCGGGGGTATCTTGTGCTCCAATCGGCCGCATCTGGGTTGATGTCCTATTCGGCACCAGGGAGAACTGTCGCACCGAGTGCCTGCAGTTTAAAGTAGTTGATCTTCAGAGCCCCTACCATGCTCTACTCGATAGGCCTGCCCTCACCAAGTTCATGGCCTCAACCAATGCAGCCTACCTGAAGATGAAGCTACCTGGTCCCAATGGTGTCATCACCATCTCGGGTGATTACAAGCGTTCCTTGGAATGCGCGTCTGCTAGTTCTCAGCTGGCGGAGTCCATGTTCATTGCTGCCGAGAAGAAGAAGATACACGAGGTGGTTGCAATGGCTCAAGCAGCGCAGGGTGGTGCGCCTGGCATGCCGGGTTCCCAGTACGAAACTGCTTTCCAGGCGTCCCAGGAGACAAAGAAGGTCCAGGTCGATCCTGAGTTCCCAGACTGTGTTGCCATCATTGGCGCCGGGTTGGGAGAGAAATAGAAAGCGAGCTCCTCCACTTCCTCCGTGAGAATCGGGATGTCTTTGCATGGTCCAATGAGGACCTGCCGGGTGTCCCGAGGGAGTTGGTTGAGCACTCACTACATGTGCGGCATGACGCCAAACCAGTGAAGCAGGCTATGCGCCGCTTTGGTGATGAGAGGAGGAAAGCCATCGGTGATCAGATCACCAAGTTGCTGATAAGCGGATTTATCATGGAGGTACTTCATCCGGATTGGCTGGCCAACCCGGTTATGGTTGAGAAGAAGTAGGAGGACCCCAAGGCCGATACTGCATGGCGCATGTGCGTGGACTACACCGACCTGAACAAGGCCTGCCCCAAGGATCCATTCCTGCTACCCCGCATAGATCAGGTGATTGATTCCACTGCTGGGTGTGAACTTTTGTCTTTCATTGATGCCTACTCTGGTTTCCATCAGATAGCTCTCAATCCGGATGATCAAATAAAAACTGCCTTTATTACCCCGTACGGGGCTTATTGCTATCGTGTTATGTGCTTTGGTTTGCGGAATGCTGGGGCTACTTATCAGAGATGCATGCAGAAATGCTTGCATGATCAAATTGGCAAGAATGTGCAGGTGTACGTAGATGACATTGTCATCAAAACGAATAAAACACATACTCTGCTTAGTGATCTTGAGGAAATCTTTGCCAACTTGCGCAAGTACAGGATGAAACTGAATCCGACTAAATGCACCTTTGGCGTCCCGGCTGGCAAGTTACTCGACTTCTTGGTATCCAGTCGGGGCAGTGAAGCCAATCCTTCAAAGATAAAAGCTATAGAGAGCATGTCTTTGCCGAGATCACTGAAGGATGTGCAGAAGTTCACCAGATGCCTGGCTTCTCTGAGCCGCTTCCTGGGCAGAATGGGCGAGAAGGCCTTGCCTCTTTACCAACTAATGAAGAAGAGTGACAAGTTTGTCTAGACACCACAAGCTAATGTGGCATTCAAGGAACTGAAGACCATGCTGGGTAGTGGTCCCATCCTGGCTAGCCCGCTACCCAAGGAGCCAATGCTGCTCTGTATTGTAGCAACCAACCGGGTAGTCAGCGTGGTGATAGTGGTAGAGAGAGAAGAGGAAGGCAAGACTGTGCAGCGGCCAGTGTACTATCTCAGTGAGGTGCTGTCCAGCTCCAAGCAGAACTACCCGCACTACCAGAAGATGACGTACGGCGTGTACCTGGGTGCCAAGAAGCTCAAGCATTATTTCCAAGAGCATCCCATCACGGTGGTGAGTACTGCTTTCATCTCGGAGATCATGGGCAACAAGGAAGCAAGCAGCCGGGTAGCCAAGTGGGCAATCGAGCTAGCCGCGTACACTCCTCTGTACGCGAGAAGAGAAGCAATCAAGTCACAAACTCTGGCAGATTTCGTGGTGGATTGGGCCGAGATGCAGTATGAGCCTCCCTTGCCGGAAACCAATTACTGGAAGATGCATTTTGATGGCTCCAAAGTGAAGGAAGGCCTTGGTGCTGGCGTAGTGCTTACGTCACCCAAGCGAGATCAACTCAAATATGTGTTGCAGATTCATTTCAAGTCGTCTAACAATGTGGCCGAGTATGAGGCAGTGGTGCATGGCCCGAGGGTAGCCAAGGAAATTGGGGTACAGCGCGTCGTCTGCTATGGCGACTCGGATTTGGTGGTGCAACAGGTATCCGGCACCTGGGATGCTTTGGATGCCAAAATGGCATCCTACCAGTTTCTGGTGCAAACCATGACTGGCTTCTTTGAAGGGTGCGAATTTCATCATATACACCAAGCTGAGAATGATGCAGCTGATGAGCTGTCCAAGTTGGGGTCTTCTCGGCAGTTTATCCCGGCTGGGATTGCCTTGGAGCATTTGAGAAAGCCATCCATCAAGCCATCCCCCAACTCGGAATCTATCTTTGTTCCTTCTCTGCTAGGAGAGGAAGTTGTTCAATGGAGATTGACTGGGAGGCTGCAAAAGAGAACCCGGGGATTGTCGTCTCCAACCCGGGGACTGGCACCTGCAACCCGGGGACTGCTCCATTAAACCCGGGGACTGTCGCATTCATCGAGGGGATCATTTCTCAGTACTCGGGGACTCGGGGACTCGCCCCCAACTCAGAAGAGGTCTTGGTAGCTGATCCAATGGAAGTGGACGAACCAGTGTTTCCTACACGAGAGACACCGAGTTTGGATCTGCCCATATTATCCTTTCTAACGGATGGCACATTGCCAAGTGACGAGGTCAAAGCCAGGCAGATACAGAGAAGATCCAAGGGCTACACTATCCTCAACAAGGTACTGCAGAGAAGGAGTCCTACTTGTGTACTGCAACGCTGCATCGAGCCAGAAGAAGGAGAAGAAATTCTTGTGGAGATACACCAGGGGGAATGCGGGCATCACGCCTCTTCTCGGGCTTTGGTCAACAAGGCTTTCCGGCATGGTTTCTTTTGGCTCACTTCTTGAAGCAAGCTGAAGATATAGTGAGAAAGTGCAACGGCTGCCAGAGATTTGCAAGTAAGATTCATATGCCAGCTTCCGAGTTGAAGACCATTCCCCTTACTTGGCCATTTTCAGTTTGGTGTTTGGATACGGTGGGGCCTTTCAAGCCAGCTAGAGGCAACATGACTCACATCTTGGTCATGGTTGACAAGTTCACAAAGTAGATTGAGCTCAAGCCTATTCGGAAGTGTGATGGAGTCACAGCTGTGAGTTTCCTGAAGGATGTGATCCTGAGATACGGCTACCCGCACAACATGATCACTGATAATGGCACAAACTTTGCTGAGGGTGCTTTCACAAGATTCTGCAAAGAGAAGCAGATCCGGCTAGATGTTGCATCTGTTGTGCATCCGGCCTCCAATGGGCAAGTTGAGAGAGCAAATGGCATGGTGCTATCCGGCATAAAGCCAAGGCTGATTGAGCCATTACAGCGAACCCCTGGTTGTTGGCTGGACGAGTTGCCGGCGGTGTTGTGGAGTCTAAGGACTACCCCTAACCGATCAACCGGATACACACCATTCTTCCTAGTATATGGAGCTGAGGCCGTGTTGTCCACTGACCTAGAGCATGACTCGCCCCGAGTAACCCTCTACACTGAGGCGGAGGCGAGAGAAGCTCGAGAAAATGACGTTGACCTGGTAGAAGAAGCAAGAGAGTTAACTCCGTCACGTTCAGCTGTCTATCAGCAAAACTTGAGGCGTTATCACAGTCGGAAAGTAAACCCAAGGGTTTTCCGAGAAGGAGACATGGTCCTTAGGCTCGTGCAGCGCACGGCCGGGATGCACAAGTTGTCCCCTCCGTGGGAAGGGCCTTTCATTGTGAGCAAGGCTCTGCACAATGATGCCTATTACCTAGTTGACGCACAGGCACCCCAGAAGAACAGACCGGATAGAGCTGGAGAGGAATCTAAGCGCCCCTGGAATGTAGCTCTACTCCGCCGTTTTCATTCATGAGCAGAAAGTTGTATGTATCTCCTCAACCGAGTTAAAATACTAGTCGGCACTCCGAATTCAAACTCGGGGACTGCCCTTGTCCAAATTTACTCTGTGTTGTTCTACTCTGTCTTACTTTGTCTACTTGGTTGCTCTACTTAGAATTTCATAAGCATATCTAGTAATGTGTTTAAACCCAAGGGCCAACTCTTCGACTCTGCTGCTGTCCGCAGCCCGGCTTCATGGCAAGCAAGAGAACAAGCCAAAGGTCAATGAGCACACGAAAAATTGCTAAGGAGAAGAGAGGTGTAGCAACCGAGTAGGGTGTTCTTTACTATTTCTGTTGTCTCTTTTCGGTTAAGTGGTGGGCAGCGTTACCATGCATTTTTCTAAGTGGCTAAGTATTAGAAACTCAAACTTTGAAATCTTGTGACTCGACTACCAAAAAGGCCACAAGTGGCAGGTAAGAGCTAAGACAAAGAGAATGAGTGGATAAAAAATGCAACTCGGGGACTTGCATAGAAACGCAACCCGGTATTGAGCCAGAGTTGCTAAACTGTTAACTGAAATAAAAACTGAGTAGCAAAGGACGTAATTGTACCGATTACATATGCACCCGGCATCCCGGGGATCTGATAAAAGTTTGGAGATAAGATTTGCAGGAATTACACAACAGTAGAAGCCGTGTTGTCCGCGTTGGTGTTAGCAGAGGCAGCTGGATCAGAAGTTGCTGTAGCCACGGAGATGGGATCTGTTGCAGAGTCAGAGGCTAGAGGGTAAAGACCGTCCGTAGCAGAAACAGTCGCGCCCAACTCAGGAGCCAGGTCTTGGATCACCATCTCAGGGGTGATGGTGGCTTCCTGTGCGGTGGACTGCGGCTGCTTGGCCTCTGGGTTGGCTGCCAACTCGGAGTCCTCGGCGTTGCCTTCCTACTCGTTCCCCTCCGTCCACTTGGTCTTCTCCTTCTTGGATCCCTCCTCCTCAGCACCCTCCTCGAAGTCGGCTAATTCTTCGTCAGTAATATTATCTTCATCATCATCCTCGTCATCATCCTCTTCGCCAACATCTGTATCAGGCTCGGTGGGGCCGTCGATGAAGACGCTGGTGTCGGCGTAGGAGGGGAGCTCAGAAGCCACCTCTTTTCGGCGAGCGACGCAATCCGGATCTTCGGTCCACTTGGAGTCTTCACGGCGCGTACTAATCCTTTGGAGATCCAAGTTCTCGTACCAGGACAAGACGAAGTGGAGCAGCTCGTCAGCTCCTGCCCGAGCTGTGGAGGCACGCCATTTCTTGAGCTCCACCTTGACCTCATCCAGGTGATCTGCAATCTCGCGGAAGGTTTCCGGGACGTCCTTCTCGGGCCAGAAGAGCTTGTGCAACTTGATACCAGTGGACACCATGGAGGTGCCCAGGCCCTTGAGGGAGCGGATTTGTGTCTTGATGTTGAGGAGATGGTCGTTGATGCTGGAGGTGTTGTCAATGTTCAGACCAGAGGCAGCCCTAGCCTGTCTTGCCTTGTCCAAAGCGGGCACACCAGCGGAACGGAGTTCCGGGAAGATATCTTCATAAGGAACTAAGTTGAGTCAGAAACAGAGACCGAGAAGAAGTAAAACCGAGTAGAAGAAGGTAGAGAAGAAGGAAACAGAAGAAGAAAAGGGGTAGCGGCAACTCACATTCCATTTCTACCAGCAGTTGCCCCAGCTTGACCTTCCAGTCCTCTGATTCTTGGAGATACTTGTCATGGACGTGGCACGAGTCGTTGATTTGAAACTCGAGAGCTCGGTTCCTTTCCTTGAGCATGGTGATTTCCAGCTCGAGTGCTCGCTTCTCGGCATTGGCAGTCGCCTCAAACTCCTGCTTCTCGCAGACTTGGTTGATGGAAGTCTGGAGCGCGTCTGTAAGATCGACCTGAAGTTTCTCAAACTCGGTCTTCTCGGCCGCGCGCTCCTTCTCAATCTCCGCTTCCCGGTCCTGCATTTGCTTTTGTACTTCAGCAGGTGTGAGGCAATCCAGATGCTGCTCCCAGAACTTCTTGTATTCTTCTGCGGGTAGAAGAGTGTTATCAGCAGAGTAGCCAACAGAGAGAAGACAAATACAGAGAAGATAAATGATTGATCACCTTCCATAGAATTGATCTTGCTTTGTGCAGATGCAGCGAAGACCTCACAGTCCTGGTGCCTTTCCACCAGAGCCTTGAGCTCACCTGCAGAGAAGACAGGAATTGAGCAAAAAGCAAATAACGGGCGTAAGTACAAAACTCATAAATCGAGATGCTAAAAGCTTACTCTCTATTTCAGAAAGCTTGAGGGTGCGCTCCAGGGCCTGCTCCTCCATAGCGTCCTTGTCTTTCTTTTCGGCCTCCAGGACTTGGTTCCGCTCCCTGGCTTGGCGGTGGTTCCAGAGAAGCTGACGGAAAATCTGTGTCCTTTTCTGGATGCTATTCTGCAGAGTAGAATGGAAGAAATGAGTACGGGAAGATTTGTCCCGAGTAAATGTCAACTCGGTTGAGTCTTCACCTACTCGGCCTGAATCTCGGGGACTGGAGGAATGACTAAGAGACGAAGAGAAGAGAAAGAAGAAATCAGCAACTCAGAAAATACAAAGAAGAAAGAGACACTTACAACATAGCTTTGCTCGATGTCCTCGGCGTTCTTGCGCAGAACAAACAGCTTTCCGGCCAAGGTGCAGCAAGGGCTGGCGACCGTCATGCCAACAGAGCCAATGTCGGCCTTGTTCCAGTCCGTTCGATAATGGTCGAGTTTCCCCAACTCGGTACCATCCCAGGCATTGTTTCCGAGCACTTTGCTGTCCCAGGCCTTCCCGACCTGGCCTAATCGGTCCAAGATGGCCGCAAGGCCTTCTTCGGGAAGCTCCTCCTCGTCTTCACCGTGGGAATAAAGTTCTTTGATGGCCACGACTTCCTTCTTTCCCTTGTACTTTGAGGTTCCCACGGCTTGGCGCTCTTTGAGAGCGACTAGTCGTTTCTCCTCCTTGGACAGCGGGATTTGGTGGCGCTGCGATAGTTCTACTGTAACAGCCCAAGTATGAAAACCTACCATTTAGAATGTTTGATTTCTTGTTATTTAAGTATTGCATCATGTCATCATATTGTTTCTATGTTGTTTGCTTTTGTTTCTAAATTGTTGCATTGTTTTCCACTGTTTTCACAACTCAAATTCAAACCTTACTCAAACAATGTTTTCATACTTGTTCTGTTACAACTTTTGGAATAAAAATAACAAGTGAAAACAACCAAATTGTTTCATTTTATTCCATGTTGATCACTTATTAAAATTGTGGGTTTTAGTCAAACAAATAATTCCCAAATCACCTTTACCCTATTATTACAATCCTTGTTTTCCATATTAATCAATTAATTCCCAAACTGCTTTCAAATTCAAAGCACCTCTTTGAAATTAAAACTAACCAAAACCTTGTTGTGCTCTTTATTTCCAATTACATTCTTTTGATCACCCTATTTCTAATAATATTGTGCAATAACCATTTAATAATAAAATTCACCCAAACACCATCCAAATCCAAATAACTCCCAAGTTGAGTTATAACAAATTATACACATTATCAATTCAACCAACTATTTTTAATCTCTTAATTCATAGGGGTAACCCTATTAAAATTGTCGTTTCAGTATGGTGTTCAATATTAAAATTCACCCAATTTTGGTTTTATTAACAAACAACATTTAAATTTGAAAACTTTGGAAAACCAAAAATTAGTTTTGAGTGGCTATTTGAAAAACTCAACTAACCAAAGATTTTCCTAAATTTTATTAACTGAAAAAAAACCCCAAAACCTTTTCTTTTCTCTCAATCTCTTCTACAAAAAAAATAGGAAAGAAAAACAAATAGAAAAGGAAGAAGGAGAGAGTACAGCAGCCCACCTAACCAGCCCAACAAACCTAGCCCAGTACCCATTCCCTGTGTCTTCTTCCTCGTGGCTGAGGTCACCACTGTACGAACAGAGAAACAACCGTGAGATCCTCCTTCCCCCTCCCGATGTGCAGCCGTACATGCTAGGCCCTCCCCATAAAACCACCAAACCTCTGCCCTAGCCCTGCCTCCTCCCACACGCCGCCAAAGCCTCATGTTTCTGTTCTTCCTTCCCCCCCGATCTCCCTCTGTCTGAATTCTGCAGAACCAACACCACCGAAACCACCCTCATCGCCGGTCACATGTCCACCTCGGGGAGCCTCCGAGGAGGAAAATGGAACCGGGGCGGTCCCCGGCGCCTCCCCATCCCCTCGCCCGCCGCCGGGAGCACCCGGAGCTCCGGCGCCGTCGCCGTTTCGCCGCCGGCCACGACCCCCTGCTCCGCCCTCTGTACCTGCTGCAGCGCCCTGCTGCTCCCGATCGCCAAGGTGAGAACTCGACGCCCCATCGACCTCCTCCCTCCATCTCGCCTCCCCCTCCTCCTCTCTACCCGCACACCCCAGCCGGCGCCCCCTAGTTTCCTCCGGCGAGCCCTGCCATCGCTGCCAGGAGACCATGTTTCCATCGAGCTCTGTCCGTGTTGTTCCGCTCAGGTTCAGTTAGTTCAGAGAACATCCCGCGAGTACACCTTATCTACCCCCCCGAGTACCTTACATCCAACAACCGCAGCACACCCCAGTGGTGCTGTTCCTTGCGCAGCAGCAGGAGGTTTGGGGTTCAAGTCCCCCCTCCCACCATTTACCCAAATCTTTTTTATTTCCCTTGTTTTAGAACAGCACCTTCTCAGTAATCCCCAATAGGTCCCTGTTGATTAAATCTAGGCCCCTGAAATATATTTCCTAAGTCCCTAGATCATAAAAAATGGCAGATTTGCACTATATTTTGGAAATTGCATAATAAAATCATTGTAACTCCAAATCCAACATTTTTTATATGTTTTCAATACCAAATTAAATATTCTATCCAAATATAAAATTTGTTTACTGTTTTGAATATTTTAAATTGGTGCAATATTTGAAAACTTGTCAAATTCACTTAAATTTGCAAAATTCATAACTTGCTCATAAAAATTCCAAATTTCACAAACCAAATATGTTTTCCAATCAATTTTTCATGTACTTTCCAAATATAAATTTTGTTTGCTGTTTTGAATAATTTAAATTGCTGAAAACAACTGTTTCTTGTTTATTGCATTTAAAATTGCCAAAATAATAACTTGCTCATTTTAAAACCAATTTCCACAAATGAAATATGTTTTCCATGCAAAATTAAACCACCTTTCCAAATATAAATTTTGTTTCATGTTTTGAATAATTAAAAGTGGTTAAATAATTAAAATCTTATTTAATTCATTTAATATTGTTAAATTTATAACTTGATCAAAACAAATTCTTTTGGGGCATATAAAATATGTTTTCAAACCACAAAAGTATAAACTTTTCAAATATGAATCTCACTTAATGTTTTGAACAAATAAAAATTCATTTAAGTTCATGTTTGAATTAAATTCATTTAATTCTTGCTTAAACTTGTTTGATTCATAAATAATTTATTCCAAATCCTTTTTCAACAAGTGAAACATGTAATCCACCCAAAATCTTGTGTTCTTCTCAAATATAAACTTGGTTATCTATTTTGAACAATTAAAATTGGTGAAAACAACAAATGCTGGTGTAACCCTTTAAGTAACCAAAATTTCCTAACTTAATGAATGAATTTCCAAACTTGGTCAACCTTATTTCCAATTGCTTCTATTGTTGTTATTTTGCTGTTTTCCTCATCCATGCATCATGCTAACTCACTTACACAAGTTGGTTAGTTGTAAAACAATTAATTCAACCATAATTCATGGGCTTTTCATATGCAATCCAATTGCATGAGGGTCCATTTAATCCTGTTTCTATCTTGTCAACTAGTTTATTTTGATGCACCCATTAACTTGACATGCATCATCTTTGATTGTGCACAATGCCCTGATATTGATTGTTTATATTTCTGCCTTGTTTGTTTGCTTCTTCTCGGATACACGACGACGTTGAGACCGACGATACTTTCGACACCCCTTCTAAGGAGTTAGCTCAGTACCAGGCTACTGGGTTTTGCAGGCAAGTTATCACTCACATGAACCACTGTGTTCCTTTCAACATTGGTTACCGATACTTTCCGTTGTTCTTTTCTGCTAGCCTTAGTAGTAGTTGTTTCTGTTACGAACCTATCACATGAATCCTTTAACCCTGATACCGCCTCACCTCCATACCCATAACCTTTTGTTTGAGCCCGTGTCTTACTAGCATGCTTAGGTTGTTTTGCTCGAGTCTGTTACCCGTTACTTCCTGTTATTACTTCATTATGTTCTGGGGGCTCGATGTTTAATCAATCAATCATGCTAATGGTATTGTTAAATAATAACTTGATGATAAGGCACCGGCAGGAGGCCCATGAGAGGTTTTGAAGCCTGCTAGTGTCGACCCTAATAGGAAAAGGGTCTTGTCTACTGATCCATGATGAGCGCACTACCCGCATTTGGGAAGCGAGTATGGGCGCCCCCCTCAACTTGACCTGATTCGCATCTCGTCCAAATCGCCTCATTTAGTTCGTGTTTTCCATTTGCCGCATGCATGTTTTTGCGAGCCCAGGCCAGGGTGGAACTTTTGTAGTCGGCATATAGGGGGACACGTTCTTAGAGTGCTATGAGGGTCCATTTTCTTCTGGGCTCGATTAGCCGTGCGCCCAAGGTTCTTTGGGCTTGATGCGAAGAATGGTTGGTTGTGTTGAGTGCCCCGCTTGGTGGGAGGCATCCCATCTGGCGGGATATTCATGAGTGTACGGCCAAATTGGTGCAACCCTGCAGGGATAATCTTCTCGAGAAGCCGTGTTTTCCGCGGTTATGGATTACTTGGTGAAAGTACTGGCTAACAAGTACTCAGGACAACTTAAACATAATGATCAAACCTGTTACACCTAATGATTAATAACTTCACTAGTAATAGGTTGATGACACAATAACTTGATTCACCTTTAATACAACTGTGTGAGTTATCCTCGGATTGCTTCTTTGGATAAGGGGCGAGATCCAGGATGGGTTTGTTTGAAGTTATCTTTCAGTTGGTTACAATCCTCGATCTTATCTCCTTTCTGTTAGCCGGAAGTGGTAGAATCTCTGTAGTTGGTTAGCGCCGCCAGTTGCAGCATCTTTTATATCCCCTTCCTTCCGTTGAACCCAAGGCATCTGTGCTTGGTGTTGACGGGTTTCACTTTGGTGAACTGTGAGTCTTGCTTGCCAGTACGTTTATGTACTGACCCCTTTGGGGCTGTGGTTTACGCAGACGACGTTTCCGGGGATCTACATGGTGGCTACTACGTGGAGTATGACGACGAGACTGCTGACGAGTAGATAGCGGACCCGGGCAGGATCCGAGACTTCGTGGATGGGCTCCGTCTGTTTGTTTCCGGCCTCTTAGGCCTATTTGGTTCTTGTCTGTACTCAGACATGTTGAATGCTTCCGCTGTATTGTAATGATGTAATGTTGGGGCAGGTGCCCTCTGAATGATTGTATTTGCTATCTCTGCTCTAATGAGAGCCATTTGCAACTTATTTCAATCTTTTGTGTCGTAGAGATCTGTTGTGATATCAGTTGTTCAACGCCGTTGACGTACCATGTGTGTATGGTTGAAGTACGTCGACGGAAGTGCCTTTGATCTCTAGTGGATAGTTTACATCAACGATGGAATAGCAGGGCTTGTGTTGTCGCGCATAAGCGCAGGCCTACCAGGAAGCTGGGACGTGGGAGCAGTTATGCCCCATAATCCAAGCATCTGCTATCCAGTTCGTACGGTGAGTATCCCCTAGAAATCAGGGTGCGACAAATGGTATCAGAGCCTGTCTGCCTGTAGGATCCCTTTTTACTGGTCGCAGTTGAGTCTAGAAACTATTTTGTAGCTATATAGGAAAAATGAAACGTGAGAGTAGGAATTCTGTTCTTTTTCTTCTTTCCCCACCCTCCCTCCCTTTTCTGGTAAGGAAGTGCAACGTTGATTTCTCCCTTCTCATCTAAACTTTCAAGTTAGGATTTCACGAATCCTGGTTTCTCTAGGATGCTTATATCTACTAGACCATAGGAATGGAGGTGGTTGTAACATGATTTATCATGTTGCCTACTCATGATTGAGAACGGAGGCATGTAAGCCCCAGAAGCAAATCCTCTATTCCTTAAGCAGTAGATAAGGATCCTTTAGAAGCCCGGATGAGTTTTCCGTAGTACCTCAGGAGTTTTGTTCTCGTTTTCCCGGAGTTGCTTCATTATCCTGTTCTTCTCAACATCCTTTTCGTCCGTTGAAATCTTGTTGTTGTTTTCTACTTCAAATCTTCTACCGGCGTCTAATCAAAACTTCCTCGTAAACTCTTTTCCAACTAAAGTGTTATTTCATACCGGAGAATCACATTCCTTTGTGTCAACAATCTTTTCCACAACATACAACCTAGTTCTGGTTCCACTAAGCAATCAAAACTCTGTTCACTCCCCGGGATCTCAAATGTTGACTTCCAAGATAAGTAAGAACAATCCAATTCTAATGGGAGGCCACATATTCCTCGTTACTCTCATGTTGATAATTCTGACATTGATGTCATTCTTGGTTGGATTGATGTCAATAACTCTGTTCCACCATTCTAGCCAGATAATCTATTCTCCAAATGAATCAAGTTCCATTCAGCTATACACCATTGGTGCAAAATCTCTCCCCTTTAATTGAAAGTGTTCCGGTGGTTTGTGAATTCCCTGACATCTTTCCAGCAGAGTTGCCAGAAATGTCTATCGTTTTTGAAATTCCAGAAAAACTATCCAATGTGCACGATGTGTTTCACGTGTCACAGCTCAAGAGGATCTTCCCAAGAAGTATCCGGACCTTTTCTTTTCTCAGTAGGAATCTCGGGGCGCGATTCCTTCAAGGGGGGGCGTTTTGTAACAGCCCAAGTATGAAAACCTACCATTTAGAATGTTTGATTTCTTGTTATTTAAGTATTGCATCATGTCATCATATTGTTTCTATGTTGTTTGCTTTTGTTTCTAAATTGTTGCATTGTTTTCCACTGTTTTCACAACTCAAATTCAAACCTTACTCAAACAATGTTTTCATACTTGTTCTGTTACAACTTTTGGAATAAAAATAACAAGTGAAAACAACCAAATTGTTTCATTTTATTCCATGTTGATCACTTATTAAAATTGTGGGTTTTAGTCAAACAAATAATTCCCAAATCACCTTTACCCTATTATTACAATCCTTGTTTTCCATATTAATCAATTAATTCCCAAACTGCTTTCAAATTCAAAGCACCTCTTTGAAATTAAAACTAACCAAAACCTTGTTGTGCTCTTTATTTCCAATTACATTCTTTTGATCACCCTATTTCTAATAATATTGTGCAATAACCATTTAATAATAAAATTCACTCAAACACCATCCAAATCCAAATAACTCCCAAGTTGAGTTATAACAAATTATACACATTATCAATTCAACCAACTATTTTTAATCTCTTAATTCATAGGGGTAACCCTATTAAAATTGTCGTTTCAGTATGGTGTTCAATATTAAAATTCACCCAATTTTGGTTTTATTAACAAACAACATTTAAATTTGAAAACTTTGGAAAACCAAAAATTAGTTTTGAGTGGCTATTTGAAAAACTCAACTAACCAAAGATTTTCCTAAATTTTATTAACTGAAAAAAAACCCCAAAACCTTTTCTTTTCTCTCAATCTCTTCTACAAAAAAAAAGGAAAGAAAAACAAATAGAAAAGGAAGAAGGAGAGAGTACAGCAGCCCACCTAACCAGCCCAACAAACCTAGCCCAGTACCCATTCCCTGTGTCTTCTTCCTCGTGGCTGAGGTCACCACTGTACGAACAGAGAAACAACCGTGAGATCCTCCTTCCCCCTCCCGATGTGCAGCCGTACATGCTAGGCCCTCCCCATAAAACCACCAAACCTCTGCCCTAGCCCTGCCTCCTCCCACACGCCGCCAAAGCCTCATGTTTCTGTTCTTCCTTCCCCCCCGATCTCCCTCTGTCTGAATTCTGCAGAACCAACACCACCGAAACCACCCTCATCGCCGGTCACATGTCCACCTCGGGGAGCCTCCGAGGAGGAAAATGGAACCGGGGCGGTCCCCGGCGCCTCCCCATCCCCTCGCCCGCCGCCGGGAGCACCCGGAGCTCCGGCGCCGTCGCCGTTTCGCCGCCGGCCACGACCCCCTGCTCCGCCCTCTGTACCTGCTGCAGCGCCCTGCTGCTCCCGATCGCCAAGGTGAGAACTCGACGCCCCATCGACCTCCTCCCTCCATCTCGCCTCCCCCTCCTCCTCTCTACCCGCACACCCCAGCCGGCGCCCCCTAGTTTCCTCCGGCGATCCCTGCCATCGCTGCCAGGAGACCATGTTTCCATCGAGCTCTGTCCGTGTTGTTCCGCTCAGGTTCAGTTAGTTCAGAGAACATCCCGCGAGTACACCTTATCTACCCCCCCGAGTACCTTACATCCAACAACCGCAGCACACCCCAGTGGTGCTGTTCCTTGCGCAGCAGCAGGAGGTTTGGGGTTCAAGTCCCCCCTCCCACCATTTACCCAAATCTTTTTTATTTCCCTTGTTTTAGAACAGCACCTTCTCAGTAATCCCCAATAGGTCCCTGTTGATTAAATCTAGGCCCCTGAAATATATTTCCTAAGTCCCTAGATCATAAAAAATGGCAGATTTGCACTATATTTTGGAAATTGCATAATAAAATCATTGTAACTCCAAATCCAACATTTTTTATATGTTTTCAATACCAAATTAAATATTCTATCCAAATATAAAATTTGTTTACTGTTTTGAATATTTTAAATTGGTGCAATATTTGAAAACTTGTCAAATTCACTTAAATTTGCAAAATTCATAACTTGCTCATAAAAATTCCAAATTTCACAAACCAAATATGTTTTCCAATCAATTTTTCATGCACTTTCCAAATATAAATTTTTTTTGCTGTTTTGAATAATTTAAATTGCTGAAAACAACTGTTTCTTGTTTATTGCATTTAAAATTGCCAAAATAATAACTTGCTCATTTTAAAACCAATTTCCACAAATGAAATATGTTTTCCATGCAAAATTAAACCACCTTTCCAAATATAAATTTTGTTTCATGTTTTGAATAATTAAAAGTGGTTAAATAATTTAAATCTTATTTAATTCATTTAATATTGTTAAATTTATAACTTGATCAATACAAATTCTTTTGGGGCATATAAAATATGTTTTCAAACCACAAAAGTATAAACTTTTCAAATATGAATCTCACTTAATGTTTTGAACAAATAAAAATTCATTTAAGTTCATGTTTGAATTAAATTCATTTAATTCTTGCTTAAACTTGTTTGATTCATAAATAATTTATTCCAAATCCTTTTTCAACAAGTGAAACATGTAATCCACCCAAAATCTTGTGTTCTTATCAAATATAAACTTGGTTATCTATTTTGAACAATTAAAATTGGTGAAAACAACAAATGCTGGTGTAACCCTTTAAGTAACCAAAATTTCCTAACTTAATGAATGAATTTCCAAACTTGGTCAACCTTATTTCCAATTGCTTCTATTGTTGTTATTTTGCTGTTTTCCTCATCCATGCATCATGCTAACTCACTTACACAAGTTGGTTAGTTGTAAAACAATTAATTCAACCATAATTCATGGGCTTTTCATATGCAATCCAATTGCATGAGGGTCCATTTAATCCTGTTTCTATCTTGTCAACTAGTTTATTTTGATGCACCCATTAACTTGACATGCATCATCTTTGATTGTGCACAATGCCCTGATATTGATTGTTTATATTTCTGCCTTGTTTGTTTGCTTCTTCTCGGATACACGATGACGTTGAGACCGACGATACTTTCGACACCCCTTCTAAGGAGTTAGCTCAGTACCAGGCTACTGGGTTTTGCAGGCAAGTTATCACTCACATGAACCACTGTGTTCCTTTCAACATTGGTTACCGATACTTTCCGTTGTTCTTTTCTGCTAGCCTTAGTAGTAGTTGTTTCTGTTACGAACCTATCACATGAATCCTTTAACCCTGATACTGCCTCACCTCAATACCCATAACCTTTTGTTTGAGCCCGTGTCTTACTAGCATGCTTAGGTTGTTTTGCTCGAGTCTGTTACCCGTTACTTCCTGTTATTACTTCATTATGTTCTGGGGGCTCGATGTTTAATCAATCAATCATGCTAATGGTATTGTTAAATAATAACTTGATGATAAGGCATCGGCAGGAGGCCCATGAGAGGTTTTGAAGCCTGCTAGTGTCGACCCTAATAGGAAAAGGGTCTTGTCTACTGATCCATGATGAGCGCACTACCCGCATTTGGGAAGCGAGTATGGGCGCCCCCCTCAACTTGACCTGATTCGCATCTCGTCCAAATCGCCTCATTTAGTTCGTGTTTTCCATTTGCCGCATGCATGTTTTTGCGAGCCCAGGCCAGGGTGGAACTTTTGTAGTCGGCATATAGGGGGACACGTTCTTAGAGTGCTATGAGGGTCCATTTTCTTCTGGGCTCGATTAGCCGTGCGCCCAAGGTTCTTTGGGCTTGATGCGAAGAATGGTTGGTTGTGTTGAGTGCCCCGCTTGGTGGGAGGCATCCCATCTGGCGGGATATTCATGAGTGTACGGCCAAATTGGTGCAACCCTGCAGGGATAATCTTCTCGAGAAGCTGTGTTTTCCGCGGTTATGGATTACTTGGTGAAAGTACTGGCTAACAAGTACTCAGGACAACTTAAACATAATGATCAAACCTGTTACACCTAATGATTAATAACTTGACTAGTAATAGGTTGATGACACAATAACTTGATTCACCTTTAATACAACTGTGTGAGTTATCCTCGGATTGCTTCTTTGGATAAGGGGCGAGATCCAGGATGGGTTTGTTTGAAGTTATCTTTCAGTTGGTTACAATCCTCGATCTTATCTCCTTTCTGTTAGCCGGAAGTGGTAGAATCTCTGTAGTTGGTTAGCGCCGCCAGTTGCAGCATCTTTTATATCCCCTTCCTTCCGTTGAACCCAAGGCATCTGTGCTTGGTGTTGACGGGTTTCACTTTGGTGAACTGTGAGTCTTGCTTGCCAGTACGTTTATGTACTGACCCCTTTGGGGCTGTGGTTTACGCAGACGACGTTTCCGGGGATCTACATGGTGGCTACTACGTGGAGTATGACGACGAGACTGCTGACGAGTAGATAGCGGACCCGGGCAGGATCCGAGACTTCGTGGATGGGCTCCGTCTGTTTGTTTCCGGCCTCTTAGGCCTATTTGGTTCTTGTCTGTACTCAGACATGTTGAATGCTTCCGCTGTATTGTAATGATGTAATGTTGGGGCAGGTGCCCTCTGAATGATTGTATTTGCTATCTCTGCTCTAATGAGAGCCATTTGCAACTTATTTCAATCTTTTGTGTCGTAGAGATCTGTTGTGATATCAGTTGTTCAACGCCGTTGACGTACCATGTGTGTATGGTTGAAGTACGTCGACGGAAGTGCCTTTGATCTCTAGTGGATAGTTTACATCGACGATGGAATAGCAGGGCTTGTGTTGTCGCGCATAAGCGCAGGCCTACCAGGAAGCTGGGACGTGGGAGCAGTTATGCCCCATAATCCAAGCATCTGCTATCCAGTTCGTACGGTGAGTATCCCCTAGAAATCAGGGTGCGACATCTACCCAGTACTCGGGATATTTGCGCTGCACGCTGGCGCCAGCACCAGCACTCGACTTCTCGGCAGGGCCAAAGGTGACCCCGGAGGCAACCGGGTTGGCGCTTGAAGTGAGTGTCAGGTGGGTGCTCTTGACTCTCTTCTTGGGCGGCTCGCCTTGCGGCTTGGAAGGCTGCGGCGCCTGCCCAGCCTGTGAGGCAGCGGGTTTCGGCTGCGTCCGGGTTGCCTCAGCTCCCGTCTTGGTGGTCCACTTGGTGCTTGGCGTGGGGGTTGGCCGAGAAGGTGGTGGCACTTGTTGAACTGGCGGAGATGGTTGCTGAGTTGGTGGAAGAACTGAGGCGCGGGGTGGAGTCGCCTGCTGAGTTGGCGGCACAGGTGGCCCGCTACTCGGTGCAGCGTCTGGCTGCGCTTGGTCTTGGTGGGCTGGCTCCATCACATCGTCTTCTACCCGCTGCTCCGCAGCGGGATTAGGCCTTTCGGCGACATTATCTTCTACCCGCGGCTCGGCCGCGGGGTCATGCTGCTTTGCAGCGTTGTCATCACGCTGCTGTTCTGCAGCAGGCTCTGGACGCTCCAGGGCGGCGTCTCCTTGCTGTTGCTCGGCAGCTCGCTCAATGTTCTCCTCCGCTGATGCAGCTTGGGGAGTTGGCGGCATCTCGGTGTTGGCAGCATCCTGGGCAGCTTGCTGCGCTTCAGATTGATGATGTTCGGTGACTTGGTCGGTGTCGTCCCCGGCGCTGTCATTCTCGGCGCTGAGATCTTGTTCTTTATCAACAGGGGAGGACGCACGCGTCCTACCCTGCGGTTCCTGGTCTTCATCTTTATCCGAGAGATTTACGAGCTGATCTCGGGGCACAGTTATCTTCTTCTTGGGAAGAGGGGCAGCAGTGGCATCAGCGTCGAGAGGCGCGCTGGAAGAAGAAGTAGGATCAGAAAGAAAGCAGAAAAAGGGAGAAGGGAAAAGCACAACAGAAACGGCAATAAGTCAAGGTTTACTCGGAGAACACTTACCCCTTGCTGGTGGGGGCCTTCCTCTTACGGGAAGCGACGGCTTTGTTCGCTGGGATCTTCTTGGTCCTCTTGGGAGGAGGTGCCTGGGCACCGCTGCCAACCCTTTTCCGAGTAGTGGGAGCAGCCATGGACACAGGAACCGCGTCCACGGGCTCCTCCAGCTCGTCCACATCAGGCTCCTCTGCAGAGAAGAAGGGAGAATTCAGAATAAGCAGAAAAGAAGGGAAGCAAAGCAAACTGCGAGTAAACAGAAAGGTGAACCAAGTCACCTTCGTCGTCTTCGGACCAATCCCGAATAGAGGCATCAGCTCGAGACTTACCGGGATGATTGGCGTGAGGGATGCACAAGGTGTCTTGGGTGTCGTATACCTTGGCGTCATCCTCAGTTCTGTCCTCGTGCCAGTTGGACTTAAAGATTTCGCTGTCCTCTTCTCTCTGGCAGTTGATGTGCTGTTGGTACAAGGAAGCACTGTGAGTTAAGTTCTCGGATAAGAAGTTCTACTCGGGATAGTGTGCAAACACTAAGCACATGAAGCTAAGAAGTTCTACTCGGGATAGCGTGCAAACACTAAGCACATGAAGCTAAAAAGTTCTACTCGGGATAGCGTGCAAACACTAAGCACATGAAGCTAAGTGAATCTACTCGGAACAGCATGCAAACACAAAGCATACAAAGCTAAAGGTTCCTACTCAGCACAGCATGCAAATACAAAGCATATGAAGATAAGAGGAGTTCTACTCGGTGACAATTACAAAGAATAAGGGTGCAGAGAAGAGCACTAACCTGGGGGATCTTCTTGAGACGGCTATACGGCGCGAAGCCGTATGCCCAGTTGTTAGTGAGCGTGATCTGCATGATAGACCTGGCCCAGATGGCCACCTCAGCCTTGCTGACCTCAAAGGTTGTCGTCCTGGTGCAATCCCGAGGACCTCCCATGTAGCACATCTTGTGTGCTCGCTCCTGGAGCGGGAGTACTCGGCGAGAGATCCAACAGGCGATTGGGTCGTCCTGGAGGAGCCCTTCCGCCACCAGCTCGGTCATGCGCTTCTCGACCTGGAGGACGTCTGGGACAGTCTTCTTCGGATCATAGCCCCAGTTCTGCCTGGTGGCAGCGCATTCTTGAACTTCGGGAGCCCTATCCGGTCTTCGATGGGCTTGCCCTTCTCGGCGGGCACATTCTTCACGTAGAGGAAGCCGCGCTGCCACTTGCGCACGATTTCCAATCCGAGCACCCGCGGGTGGTGCCTGGTCTTGAGCTGCAACATCATCGCGCTACCCGTCTGGGTCATCGCGCAAGGGGCGTCAGTGTTTCCCGGATCGGTAACAATTTGCTTGCGGAGAAAGAAGTATCTTGCCCATGTGTGGACAGTTGGGTAGACACCCAGGAAGGCCTCACACACGGTGGCGTGTATGGAGAGCATGACGATAGCATTTGGTGGAAGATGGTGTGGCTGGAGGCCGAAGTGGCGGAGGAAATCGGAAAGGAATTTCGAGATGGGAAGGTCGAAGCCGCGTTTTAAGTGAGAAAGGAATACAACGTACTCGTCCTTCTCAGGTGCCGAGACGAGCTCGGTGCCAGGATGCCAGCAAACCACGCCGGGAGGAACACGGTGGGTGTTCACCAGCCATTGGCAATCCTCGGCGGTGACGTCCGAGCCCTGCCAGCCGGCTCGGGCGGAAACTGCCTCGTCTCCGTGCGGAGCCATGGAATCGAGGTTGCTGGTCGGAGAAGAAGAGCTCGTGGAGATTGAGGCTGACAGAGGTGCGCGGAGATGCGGTTCTCTCTCTTACTCTCTCTCTCTGTGCGGGGGGCGGCGGCGCTGTGCTCGACGGCGGCAACAGAGGGGATGGGGATGCGAGATTGGGAAATGCGGAGGAAAGAGAACAGGCAGGCGGCGCGGGGGTATTTATCTCTCCCCGCGCGTTGCGGTTACTACTGGATCAATCGTGGGCATTGATCGTGCGGCGTGGGTTAACTGCCCATTAGAAACGCACACAGCGCGAAACGCGCGCGTAACGGGCGCAGTTAATCTCACGTCCCAGATGGTGGGCTCTCGAGTACCCGTTCGACGTGACCTAATGGGTCGTGGGCCCTGGTTGCAGTGAAGGGCGCGTGGCCTGCTGTGTCCCTGGCACCGAGGCGTCGGGGGTACATTGGCTTGACACGTGCCCAGTAGCGACACGAGAATATGGATTTGGTCTGATCCAGCGAGATCGTGTTCAGAATTTCACTAAGTAAATTTACTCGGTTGCGCAGTAGAGAGATTGCTCTACTCGGCTGCAAGGAAGTTTCTCTCGTAAGCACAGTCGGAGAAAGTAGAGAAGGAGTCCTTAATACAAGTGGAGGTGCAACTCGGCATTACTACTTCGAGAAGACAAAGTTGGTTTAAGCTGGCAGGGCCCCGTGAACAAGTTCACCGGACTCTACCAGCTTCGGGGACTAATGTCGGGGGGCTACCCCCGAGTAGGGGTAAGGCAAGTGGTAAAAGCGAAGATCAGAGTACTGTTGGACGGGTTGGTGTCTACTCGGGTACCCTCTACCTGATAGTCTCTATCCGGTCATAAGTATTGAAGGCCAAGAGGCGATAAGGAGGAAGTTTGTATTCGTCCGGGTAGCGGTCAAGCGGTCCGAGTAGATGGGTTGCGTTCCTACTCGGGCAAGAAGTCAATGGAGCCGTTCTGACAGGATCCCGCGTATCCTGTAGCCATACAGGCGTGCGGTTCAACTTACGGATCGCGTGATTATCTGCGCTACGGCGTGGCTACAGTGAGGTAGGCGCCTGTCAAGTCCTGTCACTGACAGAGGGGACAGGACATGTCAGGGGGCCTACTCTATGAGACTGACAGGGTGGACAGGTCCCATCTGCCGAACGGCGCGGCGACTTCCCGCACCCGGGTCGGCGGGAGCCGGAGGCGTGCTCTGTTTTGCAGAGGGCGTGTCCCATCAAGTTGTACCTTTTAGTCTTTGTTTATCCGGCTGGGCACCAGTATATAAGGTGCCCTGCCCCCTCCTGCGCGAGGGACGTTGCTCCAGATCGCATTTATTACAAGGACCAGCACTAGAGCGAGAGAGAACTGCCGAGTGGCTACTCGGCTGAGAGACAAGTTTGTACTGTGGCTACTCGGAGATTATACATACAGAGAGATAGGCAGGAGTAGGGGTGTTACCTCCACACGAGGGCCCCGAACCTGGGTAGTTCTTGTTGTTTGCAGTGATAGTGATACCTGAGCGTGGCTACTCGCCGTGCGATCCCTCCCCGGATACCTACATCGTCCATCGGCCCCAACACTTAAGCCATCCCATGGCATCTGTCTTCTCCACTCCACGATACATACAAAAGAATAGAAGCGTTACAATAGTGTTTACATTGTAAGTTCAGTAATGCTCCTATTTCCTATCTTTCTACCCAGGACCAGGAAAATTCCTTCATGCATCCGAGTCATCTTCGCTGCTGGACTCCTCGGGAACTTCCGGAATTGCTTCCTCCGGGTAGAAGATGGAGACGTTCACCATGGAGGCGATCTTGGTGGCATGACCTTTGATCTCGTCAAAGATGCTGATCCGCTGGGCTTCCGTGTATCCTGTGGGGATGCCGGAGTCCACGCGCCAAGATTTGGCAGAAGGGTAGTGCATGCGCATGAGCCCTAGAGCCATGCGCGCACCACCACGTGCCGCGGAGCGCAAGGTGGATTCCCTGGACTCCGCCACCTCCACGATAGCTCCCGAAAGTTTCTCAACTTCCGAGAACTCCCTAGTCCTTGCGGGAAGGCATTTGTTGACAAGCAACATTCCCGCAGCTTTTATTGCGGTGAATACCTTCCCAAAGGCTCGGATTTTCTCAATCCGAGTAAGTGTTGGGTCATCTCCTGTTTTTCAAGCAAATAACCAAAGTGTTAGCGAAAAAACAGAGAAAGAACATCAAACATGGAAAATACGGTAAAGTCAAAATTACTTACCGAGAATCTTATCCATCTCGGAGCCTTCCTCGAAGCGCTGGGTCAAGGCGTTCTCCATATCTCAGATAGTCGCCTTGTCCTTCGCAGCTTTCTCAGAGGCCTTGGACTCCGCAATGCCAACAGCCAGCTGGCTGGCCTCTAGTTCCTTCTGTAACCTCATAGTTTCCTTATGAAGGTCCAGATTCTCCCGGCGGAGGTTCTCGGCACTGCCGGCATCTTCAGCAATTTGCTTGGCTTTCACCAAAGCAGCTGAAAAGCAAGTAAAAATGACGAGTTAGAAAACTCGGAAAATTACTTAGAAAAAATCACAAAACTGAAAAGCAGAGAAATTCCATACCTGTTGTTTCTTCCACCTGATGCTGAGAGGATGCCAGCTCCGCCTCCTTAACATCAAGAATAGAGAGAAGGTTTCTAACCTCCTTATTCTTGGTGGTAAGCTTGTTGAAAACTTCCAGGTTTATGCTTTCAGCGGTTTGCTGAAACACGGAAAAGGGACAAAAGGCTTAAGTTAGTAACAAGCATAAAAAGGATGAAAGCATTAAGTGAAAAGCATACATTTAACTTATTGCTTGGGGGCTGGAGATATTACCTGGCTCATCCGCTGTAAACCTAACAAGTTTTCGGTGAACTCTTTTGCAAATTCTGCAAATAGCGTCCCGACATTGTTAAGGCATTCGTGAATAACCTTGAAGTCCTTATCAAAGGTGGGAATGGGATCCTCCTCAGTTGTCCGAGAAGGACCTCCCATTTCTGGGGCCGCCCTTTCCCTCGTGACCGTTTCCGGCACAATGGGATGGCTGGTCTGCTGGGTTTTTTCGTTGGTAGCGGCAGTATGCTCTTCTGTAGCTGCAACTGGGGTGTCCGGGGCGGTTGCAGGAGAAGGATGTGGACCTCGGTTGGCCACAGATTTAACCCTCTTTAGCTTTTTAGGCTTCAAGGTTGAGGGAGCCAAGCTAAAAAGAGAAGTACCGGAAAGTTAAAAATCCAAGTCAAAGGAAGAAAAATTCCGAGAAAAACATAAAACCCAGATGTCTAACCTGGAAGTAGCGACGGGAATACCGTCAAGATCGATCACTTCCTGGGAGGTGGAAATCTTCTTACGTTTCCGCCCACCCGCGAAGTTGGCACGCAGTGCGTCCAACTCAGCATCAGTTGCGAGATCCGACTCAGGAAGATCGAAGATCTGTCAAAAAGACAAAGTCCGGGTTAAGACAAATCTCCGAGAAAAAGAATAATGTGAAACCCAAAATGCAAAAGACGTACCTTTGGAGTCGGGTTAGCTGCCGTGTACATCGGCCGGCTTTCCACGTATTGGTCACGTGCTGCGACCAATTGATTCACACGCTTTCGTAAATATTTCTCCATCAAGGACTTATCCGTTGTCCGCATGGCGTCCGCGGTACCCGTGTAGTCACATAAAAGTCGGGGTCCGTGGTCAGCCAAAGGCTGAATTCACCTCTCTAACCAGCACAGAACCGTGTCCATGCCAGTTAGAGGTGGATCGGAATTGACGAGTTTGGCAATGCGCCGTTTGATCTTGAGGAGATCTGGTGGTAGGATCTGCACTGCTTCTGTTCCCCAGCTTTCTTGAGGGGTGGCAGCAGTGTTGGTGAAAGGTGGAATCCCAGTGGATTTTTCGGGAAAAGGAACGTCAGGATGATAGAAGAAGGAACCCGTCCAGAAATTGACGGATTCCGGGGTTTTGATCTTGGGGAACCAATCCTCCCTGAATCTACGCAGGGTAAAGGAAATGGTCTCGCAAGTCGGGAGTGCGCCCTCGGAAGGATTACGCTTAACCCCGAAGCAGTATTGCCAGAAATCTAGCCTAGGAGCTAAACCTAGGTACCCTTCGAAAGGAGCCTGAAATCCGGCTAAATAGAGGATGGAATTGGGTGGCAAGTTGTGGGGTTGGATGTGATAGTGGTTAAGTACCTGGAGGAAGAAGGCGGATGGTGAAAATCACATACCTCGTAAGATATGAGATGTGAGAAGAACCCGCTCTCCGGCCTTAGGAAGGGGCTCGGACTCTTCCTCCTCGCACCGCCATTTGCCTTTTGCAATCATTCCCTCCTTCTCCATTGTCGGAAGAAGAGAGGGGGGAATATTGCATCGGCTCCAATTGGCGGCACTCTCGCCCTCGTCCTCTTCTCCGGCGGCGGCGGACGCAGCGGCGAGTTCTTCTCCGACGAGCGTGATTTTCTCCTCCACCGTTTCGGGAGCGAAAGGTGGAGGCGGCGCGGAAGAAGACGCGGCCAGGGTTGCGGCCGTGAGAGGTGGATCCTCACGGGCCTGGTTGCCGAAAGATTTCTCCGGCTCGTCGCCGGTGGCACGGAGAGGCGAATCCACCATGGGATCCATTGTGTTGATTATCTTGTCAATCTCCGCGGCGACGGAGCGATCCGGGGAGGCATGTGGAGACTCCATTTCCGGGCGGCGCGATGAGGTTTTCGTGCTCTCCGATGAGGTCTGGGAACGGCGAAGTGGCGTGCGCGTGCTCGGGCATTTGCTCTGCTCACTGTGGCTCGGGTGCTGTGCGCTTAGGGCTTGAAGATAGGGGAGTGGAAGGTTTGCCGGAGGGGATGAAGCTGGCTACTTATAGACGGAAATCCATCGCGATACGTGATAACGGCTCTTTTGACCGTTGGATGATCAACGCATGTCACTCGCCGGAAATTCCGGGAAATGAATCGATGGGTGATTATTGCTATCTCCTCGTTTCCCGCGAGAATCTATCAGAGATACGTTTCAGGGTTTCGCACTCGAAACCCAAACGTCCCCGACGTCAACATGATTAGAGCGTTGACGTAAGAAGTTCCTTCTCCATGAAGGCTCATGGAAGAAAAGCCGGATTTTCCGAATTCCGAGTTTCACGTTGTAGATGGTTTAAGAAAAAAGAAGAATCAAGACAGAAAGCCAGTATTTCTCAGAAAGAATGCAAATTTGACGAAATACGGCGAACCGAAGTCTTAATCCTTCTTGGGGGCTACTGTCGGATATATACCAATTAGGGGTATATCAGATGATACTCTAAAGTGTCGGATTACCAGGGTGGCCTAAATGGTAATAGATTTTGGTCCATTGGGCGGCCCAGTAAGCTGACGCGCGGAAGCCGGATTCTAGAAGAACCCGGGCCACAACCCACGTGGTACGGCTTGGAGTATAAGGCGGATTCCTTGCTTTCCAAGTTAGCACATACCGTAGTCTTCTAGGTTTCCTTTTTTGTAAGCCCTAACCCGGCTATTATATAAAGCCGGACGAGAGATAAGAAAGATAGACAAGAAGCTAGAGGCTAACTCGCCGAGAGGTTGATCCTTGTCGAGTAGCTAACCCTAACCTCACATTGTACTCTGTATACCTCAGGCTTTAGTCCTGAATAGTGAGATTGCAGGAGTAGGAACGCCGCCTAGTTGCGACGTACCGAACCTGGGTAAAACCCTTTGTCATTGTTCATCATACGATCACGTCCTCCCACTTCTCTATCGGTAGTCTCATGGCACCCCCATCTATGAATTCTACTACGATGTCTCTATATTTCCCTTTGCTTCCGGATCCTGCACTGCCTTTCATATGTTTGTTAAGCCGGCATTGTGCGTTCGTATCGGTGGGTTTCCCAAATTGCGAATGGTGGACACAGTTTTCCGACTTCATTCTTTCCCACTCTTATTTTGTGTAGTTCATCGGTTATGTGCTTCGTCCTTTCCATTTGATCCCATTTTCTCTTCCAAAGGCTATGTTAACTTCTTTGGGTTTTTGCTGTGTTTATGGAGTTGCTTTTTTCTCATGACGAGGGGTCTTTTTGGCTTCAATCAAAGTGCTAATATTGCCACCTCTCGCTCTGATGTCATCTTCGGCCACTGCGTGCTCGTTTGCGGTTGTAAGCATAGATCCGAGATCTTTGTGCTTTTTGGAACCGATCATGAACGGTACGAGTCCGGGTTTTAAGCCATTGACGAAAGCATGCATTGCTTGTACGTCAGTTACTCCAAAGCAGTTGTTTTTCATTGCAGTCCACCTTGAGATAAAGTCCACGTATGGCTCATCTTCAAACTGGGTGCAGCGGTTTAACTGGTTGATGCTGTTGGGGAGTTTGTAGGTTCCCCGAAAATGCTGAGTAAATACTCTAGCCATATCATCCCAGCTATCGACAGTTCTTGACGGAAGCCCGTTGATCCAATCTCTGGCTCCATCCAGTAACATAAGGGGGAGGAATTTTACTGCCTCTAGGTCTGTCCCATTGTTAATCTGGACGGCTGTGTAATAGTCTGAGAGCCAGGTATCCGGGTTTGTACTGCCGGTATATTTTTTATATGTTGGACCAACTTTGGAAAAGCCAGAATGTAGAGTTATTCTTACGATCCTATCAGTGAAACACTTAGGCCCTAAGTATAGATCGTCTCTTTCCGCTCTATCAATGTGTGCGGAGTATCTACCGGCTGAATGGATAGAAGGGGATCTGCTCCTTTCTTTTCCATTGTTGCGTGAACGCGCTTTTCCGTGGTTATCTCTATTTCCTCCGTTATCGTGCCCTTTGGGATAAGGTGGAGTTCTAACCCTGTGTCTTTCCTTATTCCTGGGGGTGTACGGGATCTCTCAAGCCTGTGAGGAATATCGTATCTTCCGGCTTTTTTGGCAGGGCGTCTCGGAGGCGGCATTGCTTTTTCCGTCCTTCCAGTTTTGTTCTTGCCGATCTCGAGGATGAACTCCATCTTTCAGCAGATGGGATCCGGTTCTGGACGCTGCATCCTTGTTGTCAGGCTTTTTCTTGTCCGTTCTCGGATCTCCTTTCTTTTCTTTCGAATTACTTAGATCTCCAGGTTCTTCAGGTCCAGGTGCTCCAGCGGCGCATATAGCTGTTTTGCATAGAGCCGAGTCGTCATGCAACTTCCCTGATCTTTCTTGCCCTCGCTGTTGTTGTTGCAATGCTTTTCCTAAGAACGCATACACCCCTTGAAGTTTTTCACCATTGGAGTACAGATCGTTGTTGAGGATGGCGAACGCGGCCTCCGCGTTTTCTGCTGCGGTTTTGTATATAGGTTCGCCCCTGGCATCTTTGCCATTTACTTGCTTTTGCCAGGCCGGGTTTTGAAACCGTTCCTTTGGCAGCAGTACTTCCGGTCTTGCGATTCCGGGTAACCGTGTAGGTTTAATGCCAGATCTATTCCTTCTCTCGGACTCCTCGATTTCTTCCTTCTTTAACTTAATGTCAGCTTGGGTTTTTTGGAGATGTTCCCGAGTTCGGAATAGATGTTGTTGTTGCCTTTGGAGAGCTTGTCTCCTGGCTTCCAGCACTTCAGGGGGTTCGTGGGGTCCTACTGGTGTTTGAAGTAGATCCTGTTCGTCTTGTTCTGACATTGGCGGAACAGAAATTTCCTTCATTTTCTTCTCCGCAGGCTTAACTCCACTTCCTCCTCCTTCTTCCAGGTTTTCATTGGCTGGGTCAACCAATTTTTTCTTCCGGAGCTTGTATTGGAGTTTCTTGGAAGCTTTGTGTTTTTTCTTGGAGGAGGGAGGTTTTTTACCAGGTTCCTCCTCTGTCAATTCCTTGAGATCGGGTATGTTGGACTGGCTTCCCCATCCTCTCTTTCCTCATCTGGCGGAGGTGTTCTAGGGGTTTCCTGACTTTCAGCATCCGTGTTTGCAGCCGGTTGTTCCATTAGTACTTCATGGAATCCCTCTTGAAAGGATTTGACCTTTCTTTCGAAAGCGTCTACATCTTCGTCTTCGGAGTCGAACTGGTCCGATCTGGGTTCCGACTCTAACCTCGCCTCAATGGCGGCTAACACAGAATCAGCTTCTGAGTTTGTCGTCAAATTGACGGATGTCGGATCTTCCACCTCTACTGTGGGACTGTTGTTTTCTACCTCTTCCAGGGGATTGTTTTCATCCGTGTTTTCGGCGATCTCGGATTGCACCATATCGATAAAGTGCGATTCAGCAGAGTATCGGTGACCTGAGCAAAATCCGGCGTCATAGTCTTCTTCGACTGGGTATAGGGCGGGTGGGATAAATTTGCTTCCACCATAGAACCCCATTGCCTCTGCAGTTAATCTGATAAAGATGTTTGCAGATCCAATCGGTAAAACGCAGGCACTTACCATATGATTCCATGCTGGCATGTACGATCCGTTGTCGAGGAAGCGCCCGACGTCGTTGTCGAACTCCAGACTTCCGACAGTTATGGTACTACCAATTCCGCCGAGTATCCCTGATCGGAACATAACGCCTGACGTCGCTGGCCCCACGGCGGGCGCCAACTGTCGAGACATCGTAGTAGAATTCATAGAAGGGGGTGCCATGAGACTACCGATAGAGATTGTGGGGGGGCGTGATCGTATGACGAACAATGACACCAGGGTTTTACCCAGGTTCGATACGTCGCAACTAGGCGGCGTTCCTACTCCTCCAATCTCACTAAATCAGGGCTGAAGTCTGAAGTATACAGAGTACAATGTGATTTGGGTTTAGCTACTCGACAAGGATCAACCTCTCGGCGAGTTAGCCTCTAGCTTCTTGTCTATATCTTTCTTATCTCCCGTCCGGCTTTATATAATAGCCGGGTTAGGGCTTACAGATAAGGAAACCTAGAAGACTACGGTAAGTCCTAACTTGGAAAGCAAGAATCCGCCTTCTACTCCAAGCCGTACCACGTGGGCCGTGGTCCGGGTTCTTCTAGAATCCGGCTTCTGTGCATCAGCTTACTGGGCCGCCTAATGGACCGTAATCCATTACCATACAGGACACCCTGGTAATCCGGCACTTTAGGACACCATCTGATATACCCCTATTTGGTATATATCCGACACCAGACTGGTTCCACCTCCGCCCACTTGGTGCTTTTGTCGATGGCGACGTAGAGGTAGCGGTAGCCCCCGAGCGCTCGTGGGAATAGTCACAGGATGTCCAGCCCCTAGACCGCGAACGGCCACGAGAGGGGGATTGTCTCCAATCCTTGCGCGGGCTGGTGCATCTTCTTGGCGTGGAACTGGCACGCCTCGCAGGTCTTGACTAGCTCGGTGACGTCCTTGAGGTTTGTATACCAGTAGAAGCCGTAGCGGAAGGCCTAAATGACGAGCGTGTGTGACGAAGAGTGGTGACCGCAGTCTCCTTGGTGAATGTCCTTGAGGAGCTCCATGTCGTCGCCCGGGGGGACGCACAGCAGTGCCACGCCATTGGGGCGCCTTCAATATAGCTTGCAGTCGATGACGCAGTACATCTTGGCTCGGCGAGCGACGTGTTGTGCCTCCGCTTCGTCTTCAGGGAGGTCGCCCTTCTGGATGTAGTTGATGATGCTCTTGTTCCAACATGCTTCCTCGTGAGTGAAGGCAAGCACCAGGCGGTATCCCGAGGGAAACCCGCAGTCCGGTGTGCCTTGGGAGGGATCATGTGGGAGCTCCTCCTCGAGGTGCTGGTGGCCTTGTGGCTCCTCCCCATCGATTGGAGGTATGATGGATGGCTTCTCGAGCCTCTCTTCAAAGACGTCTGGTGCCTGTGCCCTGTTCCTTGATGCTCGCTTGGCGATATCGTCTACCTCTTTCTTGTCCCCTCGGAGAAAACGTTTCTCGAACTTGCGGACCTCCTCGAGGTACAAGGCCATGTGCTTTTCCTTGGTCGTGTAACTCTTGTTGGAGAAGTTCACCAAGAGTTGGGAGTCTCCTTTGATGACAAGGCGCTTGACGCTCAGGGCTATGGCGGCCCTGATGCCAATGAGGAGGCCCTCGTACTCGGCGATGTTGTTGGAGACTTTAGCCTTGTGGCCGAAGTGGAGCTGGACGGCGCGGTTCAGCTTATAGCCGGTTGGTGACGTCAGTACGACGCCAGCCCCCAAGCGCTTGGAGGAGAAAGCGTCGTCGAAGTGCATGGCCCACTCTCTGGGAGCCAGCTTGTCGGGGACAGCTGTCTCCTCTTCGAGGTCTTCTTCTGGCGTTGGGTTGGTCCATTATGCATTGAACTCCGCCATAACCCCTCCTTTGATTGTCTTGGTTGTGAGGAACTGGAGCTCGAAGTGTTGAAGCTCGACAGCCCACTCAGCGGCACGCCTCGTGGCATTGGAATTGCGCAGAATTGGCTCGAGAGGGAATACGGATCCCACTGTGATGGGGTGTCCCTCGAAGTAATGGCGAAGCTTCCTCGAAGCCACAAGGAGCGCATACAGGAGCTTCTGTTTCACGGGGTACCTCTCGCGAGCATCTCGAAGCACGGTGTAACAAAGTAGACAGGGTGTTCGACAAGAGCGGCTGGAGAGGTCCCGACAGTGAGTTGTCCTGACGCATTGGGGCTCTCCTGAGGCTGCATGAGGGTGTCCTCCTTGTGGAGGTCTTGACATGCAGCGGGATCCTCTCGCGGAGAACTGGGCGTGGGCCCCAGTTCGGGCAGGGCCGCTCTTCTCTTGCCAGCTGGCCTTTCCGCGACGAGGCGGCGCTGACTGTCTGACGAGTGGCTGCAAGGTACAGGCGCAACGCCTCCTGCGGTCGTGGTGCGACCAGTATAGGAGGGCTTGCCAGATACCTCTTGAGCTCCTCAAATGCAGCAGCCGCCTTGGTAATCCATTTGAATTGACCCGATCGCTTCAGGAGTTTGAAGAATGGCAGATCCTTTTCGCCGAACCTGGAGATGAAGCGTCCCAGTGCCGCCACGCATCCGGCGAGGCGCTGCATACCCTTTAGTCGACGTGGAAGTTGCATTTCTTCGATAGCTTGAATCTTGTCGGGGTTGGCCTCAAAGCCCCCTTGGGACACCAGGAAGCCCAGCAGCTTCCCCGCTACGACCCCGAACACGCATTTGTCGGGGTTGAGCATGATGTTAACCCTACGGAGGTTTTGGAAGGTCTCTGCGATGTCGTCGATGAGCATGCGCTCTTCGCGAGTCTTGACGACGATGTCATCGACGTATGCCTCCGTTTTTTTCCCTATCTGCGTCCCCAGGGCAATGCGCATGAGCCGTTGGAAAGTAGTCCCTGCATTTGTCAGGCCAAAGGGCATGCAGACGTAGCGAACACCCCACAAGGAGTCATGAAGGCGGTCTTCTCTTTGTCCTCCTTGGCCATCTTGATCTGGTGGTAGCCCGAGAAGGCGTCTAGGAAGTAGAGGAGGTCACACCTAGCGGTGGAGTCCACTATTTGATCGATCCTCAAAAGAGGATATGGATCCTTGGTCTGGCCTTGTTGAGGTCGGTGAAGTCCATGCAGAGCCATCCTCCACCCGTGTGCTTGGAGACCACGACGGGGTTCGAGATCCACTCAGCATGGATGATCTCGTGGATGATCTTGGCGTCAAGAAACTTCTCCACTTCATGGACGGTGAATTCCTGCTTCTCCGGGCCCTGGCGACGGGCCTTTTGCTTCACCGGGTATGCACACGGGCACACCGCTAGATGGTGCTCGATCACCTCCCTTGGTACACCGGGCATCTCGGACGCTGTTCGTGCAAATATTTACGGATTTTCCCGAAGGAAGGTGACGACGCGCTTTCCTATTTGGGAGGCAGCCCCGCTTCGATGGTGAGGGTAGGCCCCGTGTCGTCGGGGTTCATGGAGACCTTCTTCGTGGCCGCCCTCTCTTGAGAGAACAGCTGCTTCTTCTTTGGAGGCTCGACAACATCCCCGAGGTTGCCCTCGTTGATGGGGTGCGATGTTGCCACCTCCTTGTAGGCGTCCTCCATGGAGCGCACGACGTCCTTCATGTCCCCGTGAATAGCGAGGGGTCCGCTGCTCCCGGGCATCTTGACCATGTTGTACGCGTGGTGGGTGATGACCATGAACCTGGCTAAGGCGGGATAGCCAAGGATGGTGTTTTAAGGGAGACCGATGTGGCTGACGTCGATGTCGATCTTCTCAGTTTGGTAGTTCTGGCATGTGCCAAACGTGACTGTCAGGCGCACCCGTCCCAAGGGGGCCGTGGTGCCGCTGGTGGCGCACGTGAAGGGTCTGGTCGCTTTCAAGCGGCCGCGGGGGATAAGCAACTTCTCGAAGGTATCAAGGGAGATGACGTTGAGGCCCACGCCTCGGTCCACGAGCATCTTAGAGACAGTGACGTTGTTGATCGTGGGGGCGCAGACCAAGGGAACGGCTCCTACGGAGCCGATGGCCTGGGGATGGTCGGCGATGTCAAAGGACATCTCTTCCTGCAACCACTTGACGGGTCGCAGGGGCGGCCCATCCCCCTGTCGGACGGCATTAACTTTCCGCGAGTACGCCTGGCTTCTGCGTGTTCGAGCTCTGTCGACCTTGTGCTGGGCGATATCGCTTCGGGCGTCATGCACTCCCCGATCGCGATTGTCGTCGTATCTGGCATCTTGTGGTGGCATCGTGAGTCTCGATTGTGGCGTCGCAGCTCCTCGCTGCGCCGTCGCGGTTCTTCATCACGGTGTCGCGAGTGATCGTCATAGTGTCGCAAGTTGTCATCACGACATCGCGGGTCCCTGTTCTGGTGTCGCCGAGGAGATCCTTCATCCCTTCTCCTTGGGATGTGTTCTCGTGATGGTGAGGGGATTTTTTTTACTCGTGGTGCACTAGTGTCTGGCGTGGCGGCTTTCTTGTGTGCCCTGGTTGCGAGCGATGCTCCGACCATACCCAATCCTCTGATCGCCTGGCGATGCTGTTCTAAGTGGGGGCCGCCTTCTGGCGACTGGGTGACCCGCAAATATGCCGTAGCCGGAGGACTGTAGCTGCGGGAGTCTTGGGAAGCACTTTGTCATCTTCGTCGACGATCATGAACGAGGATTCAAGGCTTCGAGTGGTTCTGCTAAGCGACTCCTGGTTCACGTGTGCAGTCCTCGAAGCGTACTTCCTTTGTTTGGCGGGGGTCCCGTTGTTCTGCTAGTCGCGGCTGATAGCTCCTCTCTACGCTGACTCGACTAATCCGCCAGGCGTTTGCATTCGTCGAGTGCCCGACTTTCCCGTATCATTTCCTGGTTTTTCTTGGACAGGAAGAAGTGTAGGCCATCAGATCTTCTTGAGTAGCGCCCGGTTCTAGTGCGGTATTGGTTCGCACTGCTTCCTTTGCCTTGTTCCACACTTCCTGCGAAACGTGGATTGTCCGCCGTTCCACGATTTTTGTCGGCGTGGTTGGCTCTTCGGTTGGATCGGCCATGTAGACATGGGCTAGATAAGGTTCGCGAGTCTCTGGGATGAATCAATCGTCATCCTCGAGATTGGCGGATTCTTTAGCTTCTATCGGGTGGAAGTCGAGGTCGTTGAGGTAGACCGATGTGAGGCTTGACCCCGAGTAATGGTCAGAGTCGGCGGGTGGCGACGTCGGAGTCGCCACGCTCGAGATCGACGCAGATTCAGATTCCGCAGGTGCCGGAGAGTCGAGGAAGCGCAATATTCCCTCCTTGCTGGCGCAGAAGCGGAAGTCGTCGAACGTCAGCTTGATGCCGTCCTGGAGCCTACTGAACGCCGGGCGGAAGGCCGGAGAGTGGGCCCTGTAGCTGAACGACCCGAAGCGGATTGATTCCGACGGAGTCAACGATCCGGAGCTCAGATTGGAACTTGATGCAGATGAGACCGGCGAGGCCGCAGATCCAGTGCTTGTCGTTGCCACAGACTGCGCCAAATGTCGGTTCTCTGTATCGACATATCCCCCGAGTGACATACTTGGAGTTAGAGAATAGGAGATGGATGAGCGCTGGTGGACTCCACGGTTAATAGGGGAACAGTTTACCCAGGTTCGGGGCCCTCGAGGAGGTAAAACGCTTACTGCTGCTTGTCTGGATTGTATTGATGGTGTGTTACCATGGCGCGTGCCCTGGTCGCGAGAGATAAATTGGATCTCGAGTGAGATAGAGCCTATGGTGAAATAAAGATCAGATACCCTACCCGGGGTTCTCCCAGCCTTTATATAAGAGGTTGGGTCTCGAATCCGGACCCAGGTAGCTTTACAAAACCCTAACTTAGTGTCGGTTGCACCCTCTATCATTGGCCCGCAAGTCTTGCGGGTGGGCCGTAGCTGGGCCTTCTAGATGATCGGGGTGGCTCCACATATTGGGCTTTTGCGTAAAATTAGACCGGGTAGGCCTGTTAAGAGGACTCGGGAAGTATCCCCATGTCACCGTCTATGGTTGGGCGGCTGCGTGGGCGGCGGGGGCGGAGTCGTGGAGGGTGGGTGCTAGGCCCTCCAACTGGCCGAGCTCGTGCAGCGCGGACGCCTCCATGCCGAGGCGCAGCTGCCCGGCCTCCTCTTCGTCTGAGGTGCCACGACGGGCTGCACCTCCGGCTACGGCTGCGGCTCCGACGGGCCATCCACCTCCCGTATCCCCTCATCGGCTACTGAAGGTGGTTCCCCACAAGCGGCAAAGAAGGAACGAAGGCGCGTCTCCGGGACTCCTGGGAATAAACCACCGGTCGTAGACGCTGCTATCAACGGCAAACCGGGGGGGTGCGCGCGGAGGTAAAATGGGAGGAAGGTGCGCCTCCACGTGTTTCCCTCCGACGTGACGGGCCGTACGCCAGCACTGGAGGCTCAAGGATTCGCCGGGGGCTCATATGCCACTGCTCCGGCAGCATGACATCCGGCCACGTCACCGGCTTGTCGCGCGTCCAGAGGTACTGGGCATAGTATCAACTCACGTGTCGGTGGTCCAGTTTGCGACCGCTCGATGGCCCCGCCTCGTGGTCGTGGCGCTCAGGCCTGCGCGGCTTTGCTTCCTTCTTGACCATTGCCCCGGCGAGCTAGGCTTTTGGTCGGTGGGGAGTGGGGGTGAGGAGAGGGGATGCCATCAATGGCATCGGCGCGGTCCCATTAAAAAGGACCGGCCAAACTGGCCTGGGTCGCTGGCAAGTGGGCCATAGGGGAGATGAGGGACGGTGTGCGGCTGCCATGTGGGACAGGGAGGCCGCGGCGCGTCCGCGGTCCGCCCCAAACGTGGGCCATGTTTGTGGGAAACGCGGCATGTCCCCCCTCCCCGCGCATCCGGTTAGGGGGAGTGCGTTGGGATGAGTTTTTTACCCAAACCGGTCCATGAGGACCAAAAACAGACCAAATAGGGGGGCGCTGGGTTTGCCGTAAGAGCATCTCCAGCCATGCGTACTTCCCAGGCGAGCGCGTTATTTATTTATTTATTTTTGGCTCGGGAAGCCATGATAACCAAAGCACACGTAAATTGGACAAAATTCATTCAAATAGGACGAAATATAGGCGATTTTGATTCATAGTAGGCGAGTTGATATATAGATAGGCGAAGATTTAAAATAAAAATAACAAAAAAAACATTGAAAAATGACCTAGTACATGCCAAGACGGCTGTGAAACACTATGTAGTCGCCGTCGGCTCGTCCTTCGGGTCGCAGTGCAGCCCTCGTCGCCGCCGCGCCAGTACAACAGCTGGCTCGGCCTAGCCTCATCCTCGCCGTCGCTAGCGTCGAGGACAATGTCGTCGCGGTCCGAAGCGAGACTGGCGGCACGCGGCGCGCTCCAGTATTCGGCGTTGGCGTTCCGCCACCTCCCTTTCGGGCTCCTCCTTGGGCCAAGCGAGTGCGTACTTGAGGTCCGCCGGAAGATCGTCGTTGAACGAGTTCTCGGCAAGCTTCCAGCAGGGGAAGTCCTTGGATCGTGCGGCGCCTCCACCTTCATCAAAGACTTGACGTAGTCGGGCGGCGCGGACCATGCCGCCTTTGCCTTGGGCTTGACGAGGTGGATGTGGCTGCAAGGCAGCGACGCCGCGCCATGCTCATTGATGACGAGGTTGCCACCTCGTGGACGACGGCACGACACCTCTTCCGTCTCAGCCTAGTTGTAGGAGCGCAGAAGATGGCGTCGCCGGCACCAAGTCGGAGGAGCACAATGCCGGTGTCAAGGAAAACGGCGAACCAGAGTTCATCCTCCTCGGCATCCAGGAGCTCCCGCAGCGGCGATGAATTGAGCCCTGGGTTGTTGCCGCCCTCGATGTGCGCGAGGATGGTGGTGAGTGTACCGCCAGGCGTGTCCCATCAAAACGTGCGACCAACGGAGTTGATGTCCGCCGCCCTCGTGTGTCACGAGATCCCTAGCATGGCAGCCGCAGAAATACACGGTCTAACCGTCTTAGTTTTTCGGGTGTCAGCGCAGTCCCTGGCGCGCCTCCTTTGGCATGTCGGGGCGTATCCTCTGAATCTCGACGATCCTGACATCGCCCGTCGTTGGAGGAGGCACCGGTACGCGTGAACTGGAAGTCCGACGGCGGAGGGTAGCCAGCCAGCCTCGTACAACGGCCGCCGCTGCATCGTCGGGTAGCGCTCGGCCATGGTTCTTGGTTTTGGTCGTTGTTGGAGACTAGGATTTTGGGTGAGCTCCCCAGTCCCCACAGAGGCAGGTGGGTGGCGCGCCATAAGAGCATGTCTAACAGACCCCCTAAAGCGCGGGCACCCCTTATAATTCCGGCGGCATACGGGGTGCGGGCCAAAATGGCCATCTAGCAGCCCCTGTATGCGGCCCGGCCCGTACGGGATTTTTAGGGGGCCTGCGAAATCGACCCCGCCGCCCCCTACAAGTAGCGGGTGAGGGTGGGGGTGGGGGTCCAACCCCCCACTCGCAACCCTAGCTCCGCCGCGCGCCGCCCTAGCTCCGACGAGCAATCCCGCCCCCACGCCGCCGCATTTCTCCTCCTCTGCATTTGCACGCCTCCGCCCACACACAGCCTCCTCCTCCGCGACGAGTTCTCCCCGCGGATCGAGCTCCTCCACCGCCGGATCGAAGCGCCGCCACGAGCCGGAGACGCTCGAGGAGGCGTGGCGCGTGCACTGCAAGCACTCCTTCGCCGGGAGTCGCCGCGCCGCGTGGAGGTACGTGGCCTTCCCCGAGTCGATGCCGCCGTCGCTGGTCGATTTCGCGGAGGGCGGCCGGTACTACGCGGTCGACCTGCCGCCGAGGCCGATGCGCGGCCCCCAGTTCGAGAAGTGGCGCGCCGATTGGGAGCTGGAGCAGCAGTGCAAGCGCAGCCGCGGAAGTGGAAGCGGCGCAGTGGCGGTGGCGGCGACAGCGGACGAGGACGCCGCGTTCTTGGCAGCCGTGGAGCTGTCCAAGAAGGCCGCCGAGGAAGCGGCGCGCGGATGCGGAGGAGGAGGCGCAGGCCATCGCCGACGTCGAGGCGTTCAAGGCGATGGAGGCCGTCGGCGTCGTCTTCCTCGATTAGGCAGTAGCTAGTAGATTAGGCAGTAGCTAGATGGACGAGCTCGAGCAATGTAGCAACAATGGTGATGATGCAATGAAAATGTTTTCTCCCGGGAAAATTTCAGTTCAAATATACAGGCCGGCATAGGGGGTCTGCTAGATGGACGAGTTCATTCGAGCAAAAAATTTACTCGATTTCGTGTACAGGGCCCTCTACACGCGTTTTAGGGGGCGAAAACGTAAGGGGTCTGTTAGACATGCTCTAACTCCGCCGTGTGGCCGCGTCGACCCTGAAAGGCTGACCGGAGGCAGGTCGTTAACGGGGACGGCAACTAAGGACGACGCAGTTGTCTCGCTGAGAGGGCGGGGCACTAGGTGGAAGTGGCCTGCGAACAATACATGGGAACTTTTTTCTTCGCGCCGGCGTCTCCAATGACCCTGCAGCGCCTGGAAACAATTTTAGCATGCAGAACCCAGAATTTTGAGGCGGGGCTAGAGGAAGAAAAAAGATGCTCTGAGAAGCAAAGGGACCATCGTCCCAAACTCCAGGAGACACTCTAGAATCCCGTAGCACAGACCGAAGACTGAGAAGCAAAGGGACCATCTTCTCCAACACCAACATCAGCACGATGCCTACACATCGGAACAAAGCCGGCCAAATCCACCAGATCTGCGCTGTCACCGAGGGGAAGCAGAGACATCGCCACTTGTCCCCGGCTCCTAGATCTGGTGCAACATGGACAGCAACATCACCACCACCAACCACGGAATGCCGGTCGCAAGCTCTTGCAACCAAATTCCCATGTACATCTCGCAAATCGCTAGAGGCAAGCCCAAAATGTAGCTATCCACGGTAGGAGGCCGGCTTCCTCTACCACGCCGTACCTAGCCAGCGCCCGAGAAGAGGGGGAGAGGAGCCGGACCGGTGCGAGCGACTCTCAAGTACTCCCTCCGTTCCATATCACAACTGATGATGTAGTATTTAGACACATTTTACTAGATACATGTATTTCAGAGTCATCTAATATGGAAAGGAGGGAGTAGAGGGGAAAGATTAAACTCAAGCAAAACTAGAGGGGAAGAAAAGAGAAAGAAAATGCAGAAACGAGAGCCCCTCCCCACACAACACATGTACCTACTACGATCTTAGAAGAATGAACAGATGATGGGCCAAGTGTCACAACAAATTCGAAGGCAAGATATGAAAAACATCCAAACAATTTGATGCTCAAAATTGGCAATAAACATATATGACGACCACTGAGGAGGACAATTCATTGACGATTTGATGGGCTTTATTTGGTTCTAGTTTATTCTAGATTACAACATTTTACAAAATCTGACCTTCCCAAGCACACAAAGATACTGTAATGACATTAATTTCAAGAGTAACTCGATAAATGAGAATGAAAATGAGATTGCAGCATGAAGTAAACAAGGATAGATACTAGGAAAAAAACAGTCTTAGGGAACAATCTTGAAAACCTTCATCTTCTCAATCCATGTGTTGAAGGAGTTCACCGTGTTGCGGAAGCCAAGGAACCCATGCTCCTTGCTCTTGTTCATGCTATCCAAATGCTCGATCTCCAAATTAAACATAGTATCGACGAACCACCAATTGGTGACCTCTTCCAGCTTAGTGGTGATGAGCTCGTTCTCCTGGATAATTTCGGCCCAGACTGCATCCTTCCCCGCCATAGCCTCATCAAGCTTGAACCGGCTCTCCTCCCCCTCATATCCAGCCCATTCCACCCCGAAATGATCAGCCAGCATCGGCCAGAGCAGCTTCCACTTGTACAAATCCCCGTTGCTGCAATTGAAAGCCTCATTCTTGGCGAATGGGTCGACTGCCGCCCAGATCTCGTGCTCGGCAATGAGGTCCGCATCTGAGGCATCACTGAAACCCTCCCAGGCGAGCCTGGACCCAGGCCACCGCAGCGTGGCGCCCTCCTTGCGGCAGATAGCGGCGTAGACGCATAGGCTGCCGACGACATTCATGGCGCTCCGGGGAGAGAACCCAAAGACTAGGGTGGGACGGTGCACGGACCAGCTGACGGCGCCCTCGCGGCGGGAGACCTCGTCAAAGAGGACATCCTCCTGGTCGTAGTAGAAGTTGGGGTGATCCAGGCGGGGCATATCCTCGGTGTAGGGCGGGTCTGGAGTGGGGATCTTGCCGACGACCTCGAACGGGCCGACGTAGTGCTTGCGGCCGGTCTGGAGGCAGACATGGACGAGCGCGGGGCAGTTGGGGACGACGATGGAGAGGACGTTGCGGAGCATGGCAGAGTTGGCCTCGCGGTTCTCGGCTTCCGTCGGGTGGCTGGACCACGCGGCGTAGAAGACATGGGTGATGTCTTTGAGGGGCTCGAGGGCCTCGGCGACAGCGGCGGAGTCGGCGAGATCGAGGTGCAGATGCGTGACGGCGGGGGAGGGCGGCGGTGACCAGGGAGGCAGTGGGCGGCGGGAGAGGGCGTAGACCTTCCAGGGGCCGCCCGGGGTGTCCTGCAGCGGGAGGATGTCGAGGAGGGAGGTGCCGACGATGCCGGTGGATCCGACGACGAGGGCGACGCTCTGGAAGGAGGGCTCGGCCGCGGCGGCGTGCTCGTCCTGGCGCTTCTTCACGGCGCCGATCGCGCCCGCCCACCACCAGCTCATCACGGAGTGAAGCTTAGATGGATCGGCCGACGGGGCGCAGGAAGGAGGGAGGAGAGACGAAAGGTCAAGGCTCGGGGATCGGGAGGTGGGGGCGGTAAGATGGCGATGATGCGCTGCGTGTTCGTGGTGGTTTGGTTGGAATCATATATGCGTATATGTAATCTGTCGATGTCTCCATGTATATGCGCTGTTTTTTTTGGCCTCATATGATTCAGATCGGGCCTACGGCTCCACGTGTTTGTGCTGCGGCGCGGAGCGCCTTCTGTGGCTGCCGTGCAGCGAGGATTGTTTGGATGCTAGTAGTACCTAGTAGCGGTGCCGCGTCACCCTGTCGTGCTTTACTGGGCTAACACCAAACATACTGTAGAAAAACTTGAATACCCGCTACCGCTTTAGGGTATGTACAATGCTAGAGAAGACACGTCTTCTCTTAGCTATCCATGTCATCTAGAGAAGACAAAACATATAGTAATTTATACAATGCACTATCTCTTATTGTCTTTCCTAACAATTAATGAGAATTAAGTATTTCCGGTAGGAAATTGCTTCTCTTATTTTCTAAGAGATCATCGCTTAGCTAAGATAAGGTAATCTTCTTTCTCTTAATTCCCTCTCCTCCAACTAAGCAAAAATCTGACGTAACAACGCTAAGAGAAGGCAGACATCGCTCCATTGTACATGACCGTCGCTCATGTAAGAATATTACACAGGTACTCCCTCCGTCCTAAAATACATACAAGACACACTATTTTTGTGGTGATTTTTGATACTCCTTCCGTCCGTTATTAGTGTCGCAAGACTGTGTATCAATTGTACATACGTACTACTACTTCCTTCGACAATTTTTTGGGACCGGAGGGAGTAGTCAATTTTGACTATCAATATATAATAAATTATATTTGGAACGTATAAACGGCACAGTTAGATTCGTCTTGTAAAATTCTTTCATTTCATATATCTTACTAGTAATTTTATGGACAAGTTATGAGAAAAAAATCATGGTCAAAGTTGGACACAGTTGACCAGTGAAATTAAAGGGCGCTTTATAATTTGGGACAGAGGGAGTATTAAGGAAAGATCTACCAAATATAACATGACAAGGTTTATCTTCAACTGAACCAAGTATTAAAAAATCAGCGGGATATTTTACCTTACTACATAAAACTTCAACATCTCTTACAATAACCACTGTTGAAATAGTTTTCTGTTGGCAAATCGAATAGTAATATCAATGTCTTCAATTTTACGCAGAGCAATTTCATTCATTATTTCTTAATAGAGAGAAAAAGGTATGGCACTTACACTTAATCTCAGATCACAAAGTCCATAATAATTATAATCACCTATTTTGACAGAAATAACAGGTGTGCCAACAACAAGTTTATCCTATCTATCTATACTTCTTATAAAGCAAAACCCCACTAACATGCATTAATTATTTTTCTATCTCAACATGCAAACTATCCACATCATCCATCCTCTTAGCCAATCAATTGTCCATGTCATCTCCTCTAATATTCATTAATTACTACATGCAAACTACATATCATATATTTTTTAACCATCCATTTTTCAATCTAATGATTTATGCAATCTACATATCATACATTCTGTAAATCATCCATTTTTCAAACTGATGGTTTATAATATGCATCATATGTCTATAAATTTAGTATCTCGAGTATGATCAACCGGATTTTTCATATTTCTTTAGACTATATAATGTTTCATGTTGTTTTTTTCGAAATGGAGGTTAAGAACCTAAGCCTCTGCATCAAAACACACACACACATGTCATTTACTCTAAGGAATCCGCGCCGCAACGCGCGGGGTATCCTTCTAGTTTATTAGGTGTCACTAGGTTAGAGGCAGCCTCACAGAAATATATATCGCAACCATCAATATTTTAAGCAACAAGATCTTTAACCATGGCAATCGTAGGTTCCACAATTATTTGATCTTCGGGTTTAATAACTTTCTTACAACTTTTGTTTATAATATCTTTGGCAAAAGAGTGTTCTTTTACTCTAACAGGAAAATACGGTTTCTCAAAGTGAACATGAGGTATAATATTTCACTACTAGAGAACGGTTTCTCTTTAATATTATCCTAATAAGGTTCATGATACATGTCCCACTTCACTTTAGGAATACTAACATTAGAGGCAAATGTATTGTAAAGTTCAACAATTACTTCAGAGTCGAGCCCGTATTTAGCACTAAGCATATTAAAAAATTCAGTTTCGGCAAAAGACTTGATTCAATCATATTCATAGTTTTTTCCTAACTCTTTACCTTTATCCATCTTCCAATCTTTAGTAATACGTTGAATTCTTTCAATAAGATCCCATTTAACATCAATCTTATTGTTCGTGAAGGAACCATTAGAAGAGGCATCAAGAAGGTCTTTGTCATGGCGTGAAAGCCTTGCATAAAAATTATTAATAATAATCTCCTTGGATAGCTTATGATTGGGGCATTTAAGCATTAATGTTTTCAGCCTCTCTCCAAGCTTGGGAAATACTTTCTCCATCATGAGGACAAAAATTATAAATAAAATTACGATTTTGATGTATTTCATGAAGAGGATAAAATTTGAAATAAAAGAGAGATATAAGCTCCTTCGGGTCCAGAAAATGTGAATCATCCAATAACATATACCATTCTCATGCTCTTTCTTTCAGTGATATAGAAAATAATTTTCTCATGATTAAATATCTAGGCACACCTGCAATATTAAATAACTCACACAATTCTTTAATATAAAGCAAGTGCTCACCGGGATGGACAGTTTCATCAACGGCATAATGATTATCCATAACACGATCAACAATTCCAATAGGTATTTCAAAATGGACAATTTCAGTAGATGGGGAATTTCTCTCTACCACACGAGTGGTGGAGGAGTCTTTCCCGAACATATAACCAGCAGTAAAGTATTCCATGATCCAGAAAAGTAAACAGACAATAGTAAAAACAACACTTACAGTAAAAGTTTTCTTTACCAATAGCACTACACTCCCCGGCAACAACGCCAGAAAATAGTCTTGATGACCCACAAGTGTAGGGGATCGACCATAGACTTTTCGATAAATAAGAGTGTTGAACCCAACGAGGAGCAGAAGGTATTGATAAATAGTTTCGAGGAAGGTTTCACTGTAAACAATAGAGAAGAATTGTTTTAGGGATTTTTGTAATAGTAACAAAGCGATAACAAGTAAATAACAATAAAGATAAAAAGTTGCTGCAAGTGGCCCAATCCTTTTTAACACAAAGAACAAGCCGGTGGTACTTCTTATAAAGGCTAAAACGTTTCTAAGGACACACAAGAGGTTTCTTCTAGTTATTTTCATCGCACGCCATTGATTAATATTTATCATTTTGGTAAGTGTTATATGGGTAAAACTATGCTAGTGCACCGTCCTATCCAAGATTAATGCACACTTACGATTACACTACTTACAAGCGTCCGCAGATACAAGAAAGTAATTAAGAAATAAATCGAATCGTAGCAATAAACTCGTGGTATCTACTACTCCCTTATGTGAAGTTTTACAAACTGGTGTTTAGGTTTCTATCACTCCAGCAACCCACCATAAAAAATCCAACACACAATGCATTCCTCTAGGCCCTTAAAAGGTGAAGTGCTATGTAGTCGATGTTCACATAACACCACTAGAGAAATAACAACATAACTTAAATATCAAACCGGTAAATATTACTCAACGAAACATGACTATTAATAACTAGATTTCTCCCATGTCCTCAAGAACTAAACGATCTACTGACAACACATCATATGGTACATGATCAGAGGTGATAAATGGATGAGTAACAATCTGGTCATAAAGTGCAAACACCAATAAATTGCATACACATCAACTACAAGCAAGTAATTCACACTTGGAGATAGATCTAGTGAAAAACAACAATATAGAATCCTAATTGTTACAGCAAGACGAAGGTGGATGGTTAGGATGATGGTTTTGATTGTGAGGACGATGACGATGATGATATTGATGATGTCTAGTGCGATGACGGTGACAGGGTGACGATTTCCCCCTCCGGGAGGGAATTTCCCCGACGGAATCTCCTCGCCAGGATGGTGTTTTCTTCTCTCTGTCGTTTCCGTAGAGAAGAGGCAGCAAAAAAATTCTACAAAGTGCCTCCTCGGGATTTTTAGGTCAAGAGGGGTAAGTACCCCGGAGGAGAGTCGGAGGGGGGCCTGAGGCCCCCAGGTGACGACCAGGCGCGACCAAGAGGGCCTGGCAGGCGCCTAGGTGCCCCCTAGCTCCCCTCTGGCAGCCCTTTGGGCTCCCCCGGTGATTTCTGACAAAACCTCGTTTTCTAAAAAAAAATCCCGATTTTTCTAACGTCCAGAAAATATCCTCTATGATAGGTGCTTTTTCCATCTGTTTTCTTACTCTGATAAATAATTCCGTAAAACTGTAAAACATTGAGAAAACAACGAAATAACATGAGTATAGTGTTCTAATAGGGATAATATCAATGAATAAGGGAAAATTAACATATAAAATAGTGATGCAAAATGGACGTATCAATTATCAAGAGGAAATGAGACGATGGGAGAAGAATCCGGAGAAGTTACCGGCACCAGATGGCAAGTTAAGAGGTTTGGAAATTGTCATTTTTTTAGCAAGCGAAAATCATGATTGAAGACCACTGGAGTGAAGCCTTCGTTAATGCGATCTCAACGAGCCGAAGAACACCCAAAACGGAGTTAGTATTAGGAAATGGCGGCCAAATCAATTTAGCAGGAAGTTTAACGAGTGCTAGTACGGTGGCATCCCACTATACCAGTGACCTTACCGTACCCGCAGGACGCCCGAAATTAGGTGAACTTCCGCGATTCTTCACCAATTTCTACCCCGTTTGAACCCTAACCTTTCTAAACACTTTAGGTCGGTTTGGATGGGGAGGGAGGGGGTCAAAGGGGGTTCATCCACAACCCTTGGATCAAGAGGATGCTGCATATAAAAGGAGGGTAGACCCTGATACATCTCCAACGTATCTATAATTTATGATGTTCCATGTTGATATTATACCAATTGCTACATGTTTTCTATACACTTCATAGCATTTTTATGCATTTTCTGGGACAAACCTATTGATAAGATGCCATAGTGTCAGTTCTTGTTTTGTGCTGTTTTTGTATTTCAGAAAAGTTGTTCAAGAAATATTCTCGGAATTGGACAAAACAAAAGCCGAAGTCCCTATTTTTCTGTCACGTACACGGAGTCCGAAGGAGGCCTAGAAGGCAGCCACACCAGGTGGCGGCGCGCCCCTGGTCGCCCACCGACATCGCCCTTTCGCCTATATATTGCCTTCCTCGGGAAAACCCTAAGTACCCATGCCTCCATCCACGAAAAGTTCTATAGCCGCCACTGTCGTCAACCCTAGTTCGGGAGGGTTCTGAAGATCTTCCTAACACCCTGCCGGAGAGGGGAATCATCACCGGAGGGATCTTCATCACCATGCCTGCCTCTGGAGTGATGCGTGAGTAGTTCATCCTTGGACTACGGGTCCATAGCACCAGCTAGATGGTTGTCTTCTCCAATTTCGTGCTATCATGTTTAGATCTTGTGAGCTGCCTAACATGATCAAGATCATCTTATTGTAATGCTACATGTTTCTTTGCTGAGATCCGATGAATATTGAATACTATGTCACGTTATTTGTGATCTTGCATGCTCTCCGTTGCTAGTAGATGCTCTGGCCAAGTAGATGCTTATGACTCCAAGAGGGAGTATTTATGCTAGATAGTGGGTTCATGTCTCCAGTAATATGGGAGAGTGACAATAACTTCTAAGATTGTGGATGTGTTATTGCCACTAGGGGTAAAACATGAATGCTTTGTCTAAGGATAATTGATTTGTTTACATTACACACTTAACTTAATGCAATAATCTGTTGCTTGCAACTTAATACCCAAAGTATGCTCCGATGACGTCCTGAGGGTGGATTATTGGTCATAGATGCAGTTGGATAACGGTCTATGTATCATGTTGTAATGCCTAAATGAATATCATAGTAGTCATCATGTCATGTATATGCATTACGGTGCATTTTCTATTTATCAATTGCCCAGCTGTAATTTGTTCACCCAGCATGTTATTTATCTGTTATGGGGAGACACCACTAGTGAACTGTGAACCCCGGTCCATTCTTTTACACTGATAATACAACCTACTGCAAACACTGTTCTTTTTCACTGCAAACACTGTTCTTTTTCACTGCAAACACTTTTCTCATTTCATTCATTGCAAACAAACATCATTTTCCACACTATATGTCTAATCCTTTGTTTTCAGCAAGACCGGTGATATTGACAATCTCACTGTTTCGTTGGGGCAAAGTATCTTGGTTGTGTTGTGTGCAGATTCCACATTGTTGCTGAGCCTGGTAGTGCGCCCTGCCAAAATCAGTTGTTAACAACCCTCAGAAGTGATTTCTTTCTCCTGCTGGTCCGATTAAACCTTGGTTTCTTACTGAGGGAAAAACTTGCTGATGTACTCATCATACCTTCCTCTTGGGGTCTCCCAATGAACGTGTGTTCACACGCCATCAAGCTCTTTTCTCGCGCCGTTGCCGGGGAGGAAGAGGATTTCTGCAAGGGGAGTCTCTCACCTCCGATCTTTTTACTTTGTTACTGTTTTGCTTAGTTTATTTAATTTTATCTTATTTGCTTCTTTATATCAAAAACACAAAAAATAGTTCTTATTATAGTTGTTATTTTGTTATCATGTTTTAATATTGCTAAAATGAGTAACCCTAAGAACACTAAGTTTTGTGAATTTACTAGCACAAACAACAATGATTTTATTTCTACACCTATTGCTCCACCTGCTCCTAATGGAGATTTTTATGAAATAAAGCGTGCCATGTTAAATCTTGTTATGTGAGAGCAATTTTATTGTGTTAGTACTGATGATGATGCTGCTCACCTTAATAATTTTGTTGAACTTTGTGAGGTGCAAAAGTATAAGGATATAGATGGAGATATTATTAAACTTAAATTGTTTCCTTTCTCTTTGAGAGGAAGAGCTAAAGAATGGTTGCTATCTTTGCCTAGAAATAGTATTGATTCTTGGACTAAATATAAAGATGCTTTCGTTGGAAAATATTATCCTCCTACTAAGATTACATGTTTGAGATGTGAGATTATGAATTTTAAACAATATAATAATGATCATGTTGCTTAAGCTTGGGAAAGATTGAAATATTTTGTAAAGAATTGTCTCACCCATGGACTGACTACTTGGATGATCATCCAAAACTTTTATGGAGGTATGAATTTTTCTTCAAGAAACCTTCTAGATTCAGCTGCTAGAGATACCTTTATATCCATCACTTTGGGTGTTGAAGCAAAGCTTCTTGATGGTATGATGATAAATTATTCTGAATGACACACTGAGCGAGCTCCACAAGGTAAGAAGGTAAATTATGTTGAAGAAACCTCTTCCTTGAGTAATAGGCTTGATACTATTATGTCTATGCTTGTGAATGGTAACACTCATGTTGATCCAAATAATGCTCCTTTAGCCACTTTGGTTGCTCAAGAAGAGCATGTTGATGTGAACTTCATTAAAAACAATAATTTCAACAACAATGCTTATAGAAATAATTCTGATAGTAACAATTATAAGCCAGATCCTTCTAATAGTGGTAATAGTTATTCTTATGGTAGATCTGGAATGCCAAGTGAGGAAAGGATTTTAGAAGTTGAAAGAGCCACTAAGAACTTTATGCAAATGCAATATGAGCAGAATAAATTATTCACTAAAACCATGGAGGAACAATCTGCTATGTTGAAAAATATTAGTCATCAAATTGAGAATTTAAATAGGGAAATTTCAGGTTTGCAAGTTAAAATTTCGAATTCTGAAACCTGTATTTCATCCATGTGTGAAGCACAATCTTCTTTGATTAATAAAATGTCTGCTAAACCTGAAACTATGGACATCAATCCCTTTGCTTCTACTAATGCCATTCAAGTGAGAATTGATGACAATGTTAGGATGTTGGCGGAATTGCATGCTAGGTGGGAAAGAGAAGATGAAATAGCTAGAAAGGATAATATAACTAGAGTTTGTACTACTACCACCACTAGTAATGATGAAGTTTCAAATGCGAGTAAACATCCTACTATTAATGGTAAAGTAATTGGTGTTGTAAATGTCTCCACTTCTTCTGTTGAATGTTTAAAATTGCCTAAACCCACTGAAGTTGTTCCTGATAAAAGTGCTGAACTTTTTTGAAATATGGGAGACAATGGTCCCATTACCTTTGATAATAATCATTTTGATTTTGATGGTTGAAATATTTATGAAGTAAGTATGTTCCTACAAAAGCTAGCTAGAAGTATTAATGCTAGTGCTATAAATATGGCTTTTACAAAACATATTACAAATGCTCTCATGCATGTTAGAGAAGAAAAGTTAAAACGTGAAGCCTCTATCCCTAGGAAGTTAGAACATGGTTGGGAGCCCATCATTAAAAGGAAGGTGAATGATTTTGATTGTAATGCATTATGTGATCTTGGTGCTAGTATCTCTGTTATGCCTAAGAAACTCTATGATATGCTTACTTTACCACCTTTGGAACATTGTTATTGGGATGCTCATCTTGCTGATAATGCTAAGAAGAAACCTTTTGGGAGAGTTGATGATGTTCTTATTATGGTTAACAATAACATTGTCCCCGTTGATTTTTTTTGTTATGAGTATTGAATGCAATGCTTCTTGTCCTATTGTTTTGGGAAGACCTTTTCTTAGAACTGTTGGTGCTGTTATTGATACGAAAGAGGAGAATATTAAATATCAATTCCCACTCAAGAAAGGTATGGAACCTTTTCCTAGAAAGATAATGAAGCTACCTTTTGATCCTATTATTACAAGAAATTATGATGTTGATGCTTCTTCACTTGAAAATACTTGATTCTTGCTTTCTATGCCTAGCTGAAAGGCGTTAAAGAAAAGCAGTCTTGGGAGATAACCCATGTTTTATTTCTGTATTTTTTTGTTTTATTTGAGTCAAGGTGTTTTCTACTTCTGTAACAACTCCTTTGTATCTTTACTTTTTTGAATTGTTGTGCCAAGTAATGTCTCTAGTGGAAAGTTGATGCTAGATTCGGATTTCCGCGAGATTTTTGTTGTCCACCGTTTAATTCATAACAAATTCCAGAAACATCAAAACATCCTGAAAAAATTTGTGCGTGATCCTTAGATATGTACGCAACTTTTCTTAGTTCTTGGTTTTTTGATCTGGGCAATGTAAGGGCCTCGAAAAAAATTCGTCTTCCCAGACTGTTCTGGTTTGGATAGATTCAACATTTTATTTTGCATTCTCTCTTTTACTATGTTGAGTGGATTTTTTTGCTCCACAAAACATCAATGGCTGTAGCTAATTTTTAGAAAGTATTGGTAATGGTTGTGTCCATGCAAAACATGTGAGTTTTTGATTATGCACTAACCCTCTAATGAGAATTACTTTGAGTTTGGTGTGAAGAAATTTTTCACGGGTCAAGAGAAGAGGATGATATAATTTCATCAATAAGAGTGAAAAGCCTAAGCTTGGGATTCCCCCATGAATAATCTCAGCAAATTTCAAGAATACTCAAGCGTCTAAGCTTGGGGTGCCCAAGGAATCCCCTTTATCATCAACAACTTATCAGATCATTTCTAGTGAAACTATATTTTTATTCGTTCACATCTTATGTACTTTACTTGGAGCGTCTGTTTGTTTGTATTTTTTTTATTTTCTGTAATAAACTTGGTTGGATCCTAGCATTCTTGTGTGGGAGAGAGAGACGCTTCGCTTTTTCATATGAATAGTCGTATTATTCATTTATTGTCTAGCTGCTGCAATTCTTTGAGCTCATGTTTTCAATGCATCTCTTATTCGGAGTTGTTAGTTCTTGTAGAGTAGTACTGTCTTGTTTCATTGATAAATTATTTGGAGAGTTTGTGTTGAAATAAATAAAATGGTGTTTCGTTGGAAACGGAAAATGCTACATGTGGTAGATGGTATATTGGAAAATACATAATACTCTTGTAGATCACCGTCTTGGATAATTTGATACTTTGCCATTGTTTTGAGCTTTCAAGTAGTTCATGTTTAAGCTCTTGTATCATGTGGTTAAAACCAATTAGTGTATAACTACCGTAGAGCTTGCTGAAATTTGGTTTGCATGATTGGTATCTCTAAGGTATAGATATTTTCGGGTAAAAGGTGTTTGAGTAACAAGGAGGACTGTATAGAGTCTTATAATGCTTGCAATTTGTTTTCATGTAAGTCTTGTTGTACTAGTTGATATCTTGTGTTTGCTTCAAACAACCTTGCTAGCCTAAACTCTGTACTGAGAGGGAATGCTTCTCGTGCATCCAAACCTTGAGCCAAAATGCGTGTCATTTGTGTCCACCATACCTACCTATTATGTGGTATTTCCTGCCATTCCAAGTAAATATTTTGTTGAAAACCCTAAGTACCCGAGCCTCCATCCACGAAACATTCCGTAGCCGCCGCCGTTGTCAACCCTAGTTTGGAGGGTTCTGAAGCTCTTCCTGGCACCCTGCCGGAGAGGGGAATCACCGGAGGGCACTTCATCACCATGCCTGCCTCTAGAGTGATGCGTGAGTAGTTCATCCTTGGACTACGGGTCCATAGCAGTAGCTAGATGGTCGTCTTCTCCAATATTGTGCTATCATGTTTAGATCTTGTGAGTTGCCTAACATGTTCAAGATCATTGATGACCCAAAAGTACAGGGTGTATCGTAGTACTTTCGATATATAAGAGTGTCGAACCAACCGAGGAGCAGAAGGTGTTGACAAGCAGGTTGAATAAAGGATTCACTATAAATACTAGCAAACAGGTTTTCGGGGTTTTTTGATATAGCAGATAAATAAAGTGCGACTAAATAGAAGACAGTAATAATAATTGCACCAAGTAGCCCAATCATTTTCAGAGCAGAGGACAAGGCGGTTGGTTTACTTATGATGACTAAATGTTCTCGACGACACATGGGAATTTCGTAAAGTGCTTTCGTTTCCTACAGTTGATTAATGTTTATTGTTTTGATAGGTGTTGTGTGGGTGAACCTATGTGATAAGGGGATGCCCGATCTTCTCGATGAACTTTCTGATAACTTGATAACCAATGTGATACCTAGCTCTCTCCTTTGGCTGAACCCTGTTACCAATTGCAACAACACTCAAACCCCTTCGGATATTCAAGACTCCACACTCTTGCACAAGTAGCCACCGACTACAAGTGGTCCTGTTTCTCCTTATTCCCAATGGAACAACAGAATACACTCAGATTTGCAAAGGTAGTATGATTCAAGATGAAAGTTTCAAGCAATACAATCTAGAAGTCTAGGGTTTATGTTTTATCGTATTCTACCTCTCTAACTCGCACTAGGGGGTTTAATTATAGGGAGGGGTATGGTGCGGCCACAAGGGTTATTGTGCAAGCACCAAACCAGACCCGAATAGAACCCCACTTGGACTCGGTTTGGACTCTATTAGGACTCTTAAGGATACAAACCGACCCACAAAGGGGTGCGGCACTAGCTATGGCGCATCCACATCATATGGTGCACCCTCCTTGTGGAAAACAGCACCATCTTGTTTCTTCATGTGTGTGTGTGCTTGTTTTCCACCATGCAACTTCTGTTTTCCATCTTGTAATGTTTGTTTTCTAGCATCTCTTCCTTGTTTTCCAGATCCTCTTCATGTGCACCTCCATCCATGCTTGTGTTATCAACAAACCTGAGTATACATAAGTGCATGGATTTATGTAGTATAAAGTTCTCATGAAAACAAACATCATATTCTAATAAGAGAGAATCCACCTGCTGTTGTAATATTTAGTTCTTGATCTAGTCATAGGTCCGATTCTCAATTCATCACTCTTATCTTCAATAACATCATCATCATCAATGGGAGAAATAATAGATGTACTAGGGATGTACTCATCATCCTCCCCCTCTCAAAAAGGCGTCGAACTCGACGCATCAAGGTCCTCTCCATGGTATGGTGATAAATCAGCAACATTGAAAGAATTACTCACACCAAACTCATCACTAGGAAGATCTATCTTGTAGGCATTGTCATTAATCTTCTGAAGTACTCTATATGGACCAGCACCTCGTGGCATCAACTTAGACTTGCGCAATGTGGGAAACCTATCCTTGCGAAAATGCACCCATACCATAACTCCAGGCCGAAACAGTACCTCCTTCCTCTTCTTGTTTACTCTCTTAGCTACATGTCTTCCTTTCTTCTCTATTGCTTGCTTTGTCTTCTCATGGATCTTCTTCACAAAATCAGCATGTTTTGAAGCCTCCATATTGACTCTCTCTTGTATAGGAAGTGGCAGCAAATCAAGTGGAGTTATGGGCTTGAAACCATACACCACTTCAAACGGGCATAACTGATTAGTAGAATGAACATCCCTGTTGTATGCAAACTCAACATGTGGCACTCTTCCCACTCCTGCAGATTCTTCTTGATCATGGCTCGCAACAATGTGGATAATGTGCGATTCACCACCTCCGTTTGGCCATCAGTTTGGGGGTGACAAGTAGTTGAAAATAGCAGCTTTGTCCCTAGCTTCCCCCATAGTGTCTTCCAGAAATAGCTCATGAACTTCACATCACGATCAGAAACAATAGTCTTGGGTACAACATGCAATCTCACTATGTCACTAAAAACAGATTAGCAATGTGCGACGCATCGTCGCTCTTGTGGCATGCAATAAAATTTGACATTTTAGAGAATCTATCCACTACCAAAATATAGAATCATGTCCTCTTTTAGTCCTAGGCAATCCTAACACAAAATCCATACTAATGTCTTCCCAAGGTGTGTTAGGTGAAGGAAGAGAAGTATATAATCCATGAGGTTTTAGTTTAGACTTAGCCTTGTTGCAAGTGATGCAATGTCTCACAAACATCTCTACATATCTTCTCATTCGTGGCCAATAAAAGTGATCAGCCAACATCATCAATGTTTTCTCCCTCCCAAAGTGTCCCATCAATCCACCACTATGTGATTTCAACAATAAAAAACGCAAGGACGACTCGGGCACACATAATTTGTTAGCTCTAAAAAAATATCCATCATGCAAATGAAATTTATCCCATGCTTTCACATTAGAAAAATTCGCATAAGAAAGTTTAAAATAAATATCTTGAGCATACAAATCTTTCACACTCTCCAAACCAGGAACTCTCACATCCAGTTGAGTTAATAACATACTTTTCCTAGAGAGAGCATCGGCAACAACATATGTATGGGAAAGATTCAATGAATTCAACCCACTTAGCATGTCTCTTATTAAGGCTAGATTGGCTTTTTAAAAATTTCAATGCTTCATGATCAGAATGTATGATAAATTCTTTTGGCCACTGTTGCTGGCAGAGTTGAATCCTTTCTCTGTGCTGTTGGGAACCCCAAGAGGAAGGTGTGATGAGCATAGCGGTAGGAGTTTTCCCCTTAGTTAAGAACCAGGGTTATCAATCCAGTAGGAGAAAGAGAATCTTCGGAAGGTTGATGCCATTGACGGTGGTGCTGGCGCTTCACCGGTGTCAGCAACAACGTCGAACCTGCACACAACACAACCAAAATACTTTTCCCCAACGGTACAGTGAGGTTGTCAATCTCACCGGTCTTGCTGAAAACAAAGATTAGACGTATAGTGTGGAAAACAGTGTATGCTTGCAGTAAGTAAAGAAAGCAGGAAATTGTTGTGGTTTGTTTAACAATGTGGAAAAATGGACCGGGGTTCATAGTTTCACTAGTGGTTTCTCTCCATAAAAGATAGCATGCTCGGTGAACAAATTATAGCTGGGCAATTGACCAATAGAGGTTGCACCGTAGTGCATAGTATGACATGAAGATTACTATGCTATTTAGTGCGGGCATTACAACAAGATACATAGACCGACATACATCTGCATTTATGACTAATAATCCACCCTCAGGTTATCATCTGAACCCCCTTAGGTATTAAGTTGCAAGCAACAGATAATTGCATTAAACAAGGTGTGTAATGTAAGCAATGATTATGCACGCGGGCACTCTCACCGTTGTTTTCTCCCTAATGGCAACAACACATCCTCCCCCTTCACGTTTCTGTCACTCGAGCAAGGTAACAAGGAGGAATGAACCCACTATCGAGCATAAATACTCCCTCTTGGAGTCACTAGCAACTACTTGGCCAAAATAACCACTAGCAACAGAGAGCATGCAAGATCACAAATAACATATGCAATAAAGACTATAATCAACTTGGCATAAGGTCAATATTCATCGGATCCCAGCAAACATAGCACAGAGAATTGCATAAGATCAATCTTGATCATGATAGGCAGATCACGAGATCTAAACATAGAGGCATATGAGGAGAAGACAACCATCTAGCTACAGCTACGAACCCGTAGTCCAAGGATGAACTACTCACGCATCACTCCGGAGGCCGGCATGGTGATGTAGAAGCCTCCAGTGATGATTTCCTCTCCTGCAGGGTGCCGGAAAGAACTTCAGAACCCCCTGGTCTGGGGTTGACGGTGACGCCGGCTGCGGAACTGTTTCGGGGATTTTGATCACGTTCTTAGGGTTTTCCATCCGGGGGGCTTAAATAGGTGAAAGGGCAAAGGCGGTGGAGGCCGGGGGGGCCCACACCCATAGCTGGCGTGGCCAGGGGGGCCGCGCCACCCTATGGTGTGGTCCCCCTGAAAGCGCATGGTGCCCCATATGTGGTTTTGGTAATTAGTGACAATCCTTATGGACTAATGTTTGCATTGAGTTATCCTTCTAGATCTTGTCCATAGGAAATAATGGATTTCATGTGTTGATGATGAGGACATCCCTAGTGTTTCACCTATTATTTCACATGATATTCCTACAAACAATGATGAAGTGAGGATTGGTCCTATGACAAGATCAAGGACTAAATTATTACAACAACAGGTGAATTCACTCCTACTTGAGTATAACATTTGTGATTATGAGAGCTTTATACTACCTAAATCCATGCATGTTTCTATTCTTAGGTTTGTTGATAACATAAGCATTAAGGAGGGAGAACAAGGAGAGATGATGCACATGGATGGAGAGGAGCTGAAAACAAATGTTGAACATGATGAAAACAATTCTACAAGTGTGGAAAACAAGTGCTAGATTGTTATTCCACACTCATGGAGGGACATGACAAGAGGAGGGCGCCCACAAAGAGTATCAATGATCCATATAGAGTCCAATTAGTATTAAACATGGTTTGTATACCATTATGGCCGCATCCCCTAGCATGGGTCGGTATGTATCTATTTGTGGTTGAGTCCAAGTCCAAAACTAGGCCCAAGTTGGGTTCCTATTCGGGTTGGTGGGTCTTGCTTGCACAAGTCACCTTGTGGCCGCACCCCACCCCTCATATATACCCCTTGGGGCGCATAGGATAGTTTAGACTACGTTAAAACAAAAACCCTAGACTTCTAGATTGTATTGCTTGAAGCATTCATCTTGAATCATCATACCCTTGCAAATCTAAGTGTATTCTGCTGTTCCACTGGGAAAAAGGAGAAACAGGACCACTTGTAGTCAGTGGCTACGTGTGCAAGAGTGTGGAGTCTCGAATATCCGAAGGGGTTAAGTGCTGTTGCAACTGGTAACAGGGTTTAGCCAAAGGAGAGAGCGAGGTATCACATTGGTTATCAATTTATCAAGAGAGTTCACTCAGAAGATCGGGCTACCCCTTATCATCTTGGTATGAGAGAACTGGGTTTACTCGGTGAGCTGTATTTATCCCTTTAGTTTCGAGTTGTTTTTATTACCTATCCAGAAAAAGCCACAAAAAATAGTATTAGTGTTTGCCATAGCCTTAGATAATTGCTAGTTTTCAATTTCTAGTGCTGTTTTGTGTCTTGATTTTGTGTTCCTTTTCATATTTTTAATTTTTAGGTTTCGGTTAGGGTTAGGGTTCTTAGTTGTTCTTCAATTTCTAGTCGAGTCTATATCCAAAAACTACAAAAAAAATTAGCTATCCGCAAGGCTTTGTTGTTTCCAATCCGATTAGTACTTTGTTCTCTCGGGATTTGGTTTCTATTTGCTTTCGGATTCGATTCCTGCCGCAGCTCGAAAACCATCCAATTCGCTGCCGCGGTACGTTTCTAGTACGACTCGGATTGCCACCAGTGCGCGCTTACAAAACCACCAAATTCCACCGCAGCGCTCTTACCAAATCGCCACCCACTCGCCCACGCGCGCTGCACCAAACTGCCCCGAAATTCTCTGCCGCGGCCTCGTTTTGCGCCAATTCGCTGCCGCCGCTGCCGTGAGCGTTTTTCTCTGCCGTACGGCAGAAATTTGCGGTGTTTTCTGCCGCGGTGCTCTGCCGTGAGACCAATAACGGTCTGTTTTGCTGCCGTGGTTCTTTTGTGCTGCCGTGAGTCATCTAGTCCACCTAAGTACATTTTCTTTTAGATTTTTGTTTACAATTTCTTTAGGGTTTGAAGTCCAATCTTTGTGAACTTTAGACACGGCCTTTCTATAGCAATTAAAACTAGGTACCTTGCCCACAAGACTAGCTATTTTATTGCTCTTTTCAGGTTGCTCATTATCATATTGTGTCACATTGATCTAGCTATTATTTTCATTTGCTCCTTTAGTTGTTTTCGGCCATAAAAAGTATTAAAAAAAAGCATTGCAAAATTTCCTACATATATTTGCATTGCCACATTTGTCTCCAATATGGTGTGTGTTTCCTAGGTGTTATTTTTGTATCATTCACAAACAGCAATAGGACTTGTTAATTGGTGATTGTTAGGTATCCATACCAAGCCCCACCATATAACCTGTTTTACCTTTGTGAGAGCAAAAACCCCTGGGTATTCTATTCTTCACACCAAGTCACATTAGTTGCTATTACTTGTGGTAAGATTTCCTATTCACTTTGGAGCAGTAAGGATCACCTCTTTTGCTGGTTTTGAGTGAGTTGAGAGAGAGCACCACAAACCATAGCAATTTGTTTATTTCACTAACCCATTAATCATGGTTGCTCCTAGTGATGTTTCTACACAGGCTAAGAAGAAACATGGTGATGAACAAGTGAAGTGGACAGATTTGGAGGAGATGAATGAACAATTGAGTTCCACTATTGCTTCTAAACATGCTGAATTAAATACTCTCATTGACAAGCATGGAGTGGATATGGATACACATGTTCAGAATTTGGGACTTCAAATTGGACAAGTGACTGATACAGCTGCTGGTACACAAGAGCAAGTTAATAGAATGCAAGCTTCTCTTGATACATTGACTACTAGAATTGGTGCCTTGGCTACTTTATTAGACCAAAGATTGCCTTCCCGAGAGGATGGTGGGAGTGCTTTTGGTGATGCTGAGGAGGAGGAGGGGGAGGCTAATTTTGTGCCTCCTAACCGTGGAGGTGGTAGAGATAATCATGGTGCTGGCCGTGACTTTCAAGCAAGGAGGGTTCCTGACCATGAGCAAAACCGAGAGGATGATGGTCTTGGTAAACCAAAATTTATGTTACCCACCTTCAATTTTGATACTGATGATGTTGAAGAGTACCTCATGTGGGAGCTCAAGATGGAAGAATTATGGAGGATGCATGACTATAATGAGGAGAGAAAAATCAAGCTTGCTTCCTCAAGTTTTGATGGCTATGCTTTGCTATGGTGGGATAATATTACAAGGACAAGGGAAAGAAATAGAGATCCAGATATTCTTACTTGGAGGGAGATGAAGCAAGTTATGAGAGATAGGTTTGTGCCCAAGAATTATTTGAGGTCTTTGTATGACAAATTGCAACAATTGAAGCAAGGTACAAAATATGTGGATGCTTATTATAGAGAGATGGAGTTGATATTGCAAAGAGCTAGAGTGAGAGAGGATGTTGAGCACACTATGCAAAGGTTCCTTTCAGGTTTGCAATTCAAAATTAAGAGCATTGTGAGGCATACACAATATAATGATATGAATGAATTATTGCACCAAGCAAGGGAGACTGAAAAGCAATTGGCCGAGGAGGCTCTTATGGCTCCAAGGAGACCTTTTTCTAATAGGTCTTCATTTTCTTCACCACCATTGCCACAACCTACCCCTAGCCGTGGGGTTTCCACTACAAAAAGTGAAGGTACTACCTCTATGTCTAAGAGGCAAGCACAACCAGCAGGTAGTGCAAGTGGATCCACTTCTTCTACAACTCGAAATAGGGACATGAGCTGCCATACATGTGGAGGTAAAGGCAACTTCAAGAGAGATTGTCCAAATAAAAATATTATGCTTATTAATGAGGACAATGGTGAGTATGAAACTGGTGATGATGCTGATCCTACTCAAGAGGATGCTTATGATGATGATGATGGTCCTGTTGATGCATATCCTTCCACATATCCTACTTTTGTTTGCACACCTAGAACATTGAGTATTCTTCCAAGTCCTGAAAGTCAAAGATGCAACTTATTTCAAACAAGAGCAATTGTTGGTCCCCAATTGGCTTGCAAGGTTATTATTGATGGTGGTAGTTGCAGAAATTTGGCAAGCAAAGATTTGTGTGCAAAATTGAAGTTGAGATACATTACACACCCTCATCCTTATCATATAAAATGGCTTAGTGATAAAGGAGAGATGAAGATTACCCACATGGTGAGATTTGAATTCCAAATTGGGCCTTATAAAGACACCATTGAGTGTGATGTGGTGCCCATGTCAGTTTGTCACATATTGCTTGGGAGGCCTTGGCAATTTGATAGAAGTGTGATACATGATGGGAGAGCAAATACCTATCAACTCAAGTGGAGGGAGAAGGATATAGTGTTGAGACCTATGACACCACAACAAATTGTAAATGAATCTAGACAAAAAATTCCTGAGAGTGTTGAAAAGAAAGAGAGTGAAAATTTGAGTGTTGTGAGTGAAAATAGGACACCCAATTCGAGTGGTAAAAATAAAAGTGAGGGAGTGAGCTTATTATGCATGCTAGCTACTAGAGAGGACTTGAGAGAATTTAGGGAGGATCCTACTATGCTTCCTATAGTGCTTATGCACAAGGGAGAAATTTTAGTTTCTAATGACATGACCCCTATTCCTCTTGGTGTTTCTCATGTGTTGCAGGATTTTGAGGATGTTTTTCCGATGGAGGTGCCCTCGGGTTTGCCACCATTGAGGGGTATTGAACACCAAATTGATTTCATTCCTGGATCCTCATTGCCAAACCGAGCTCCCTATAGAACTAATCCGCAAGAAACAAAGGAGATTCAAAAACAAGTGCAAGAGCTTCTTGATAAAGGTTACATTCGGATAAGCCTTTCTCCTTGTGCTGTTCCTGTTATTTTAGTGCCTAAAAAATATGGTACATGGCGCATGTGTGTAGATTGTAGAGCAATTAACAATATCACTATTCGTTATCGTCATCCTATAGCACGTTTGGAAGACATGTTAGATGAATTAAGTGGTAGTGCTATTTTCTCCAAAATTGATTTGCGTAGTGGTTATCATCAAATTAGGATGAAAGAGGGGGGTGAGTGGAAAACAGCTTTTAAAACAAAATTTGGTTTATATAAGTGGTTAGTTATGCCTTTTGGATTGACTAATGCACCTAGTACTTTCATGAGATTAATGAACCATGTTTTGAGAAATTTTATTGGTAAATTTGTGGTGGTTTATTTTGATGATATTCTTATTTATAGCCACAATGAACATGAGCATATTGATCATATTAGACAAGTTTTGCAAGTGCTAAGAGACCATAAATTGTATGGTAATTTGGAGAAGTGCACTTTTGGCAAAGATAAGGTCATATTTCTTGGTTATGTTGTTTCTAAACATGGGATTGAAGTAGATGAATCAAAAATTGAAGCTATTAAAAATTGGCCTATTCCTACTAATGTGAGTCAAGTAAGAAGTTTTAATGGATTAGCTGGTTTTTATAGAAGATTTTTCAAAGATTTTAGTACACTTGCTGCACCTTTGAATGAACTCACTAAAAAAGGGTGTAGAATTTGTGTGGGGAGTTGAACAAGATATTGCTTTTGATGCTATTAAAGAGAAGTTGATTTCGGCCCCTTTGTTAATGCTTCCTAATTTTGACAAACAATTTGAGATTGAGTGTGATGCTAGTGGAATAGGTATTGGAGGAGTATTAATGCAAGAAAAGAAACCTATTGCCTATTTTTCTGAAAAATTACATGGTGCACAATTGAATTATTCTGTTTATGATAAGGAATTATATGCACTTGTGAGAGTTTTAGAGGTGTGGAAACATTACTTATGGCCTAAAGAATTTATTATACATAGTGATCATGAAGCATTAAAATTCTTAAAGTGCCAATCAAATTTGAATAAAAGACATGCTAAATGGGTTGAATTTATTGAGGCTTTTCCATACATAATTAAACATAAAAAGGGATTGGACAATGTAGTTGTTGATGCTTTATCAAGAAAGAACATGTTACTCTCTAATTTAGAGATCAAGGTCTCGAGTTTGGAGGGTATTAGAGAGCTATATGCTAATGATAATGAATTTTCTATGCCATTTAATAAATGTTCTAATGTTAAGGCATGGGATAAATTTCATATACATGATGGATACTTTGCGTTTAGAGCTAACAAATTATGTATTCCCGAGTGTTCTTTGCGTTTATTCTTATTACAGGAATCTCATAGTGGAGGATTAATGGGACACTTTGGAAGAGAGAAAACATTGCTCATGTTAGCTGAAATTTTTTATTGGGCACATATGAGAAGAGATGTGTATAGATTGGTGCAAAGATGCATTACATGCAATAAGGCAAAATCCAAGTTGAAGCCCCACGGTTTGTACACACCATTGCCATCACCAAGTACACCATGGGAGGATATTAGTATGGCTTTCGTGTTGGGTTTGCCAAGGACAAAGAGAGGCCATGATTCCATCTTTGTAGTTGTGGACAGATTTTCCAAGATGGCACACTTCATTGCTTACCACAAGAGTGATGATGCTTCTCACATTGCAAATTTATTCTTTAGAGAAATTGTGAGATTACATGGAGTGCCAAGAACTATTGTTTCTGATAGAGATGTCAAATTTATGAGCTACTTTTGGAAGACACTATGGGGGAAGCTTGGAACTAAATTGTTATTTTCCACTACTTGCCACCCCCAAACTGATGGGCAAACTGAAGTGGTTAATAGGACATTGTCCACATTGTTGAGAAGCATGATCAATAAGAATTTGAGGGAGTGGGAAGATTGCTTGCCACATGTGGAATTTGCATATAATAGGGCTGTGCATTCAACCACTAATTTGTGTCCCTTTGAGGTGGTTTATGGTTTTCGTCCTACTACACCACTTGATTTGCTACCACTTCCAATTCAAGAGAGAATTAATATGGATGCATCCAAAAGGGATGATTTTGTGAAGAAGATACATGATAAAACAATGGATGCAATTGAGAAGAAAGGGAAGTATGTGGCTCAAAAGAGAAATCAAAAGAGGAAGGAAGTTATTTTTCAAGAGGGAGATTTAGTATGGGTGCACTTTCGGAAGGATAGGTTCCCTAAGCTAAGGAAATCAAAATTATTGCCACGAGGTGCTGGTCCTTACAAAGTGATTGCAAAAATAAATGATAATGCTTACAAGATAGATCTTCCAATTGATGAGTTTGGAGTGAGTAATTCCTTCAATGTTGCTGATTTGACACCATATCATGGAGATGACCTTGATGAGGACATCAAGGCTTTTCAAGGGGGGGGGGAGGATGATGAGGACATCCCTAGTGTTTCACCTATTATTTCACATGATATTCCTACAAAGAATGATGAAGTGAGGATTGGTCCTATGACAAGATCAAGGACTAAATTATTACAACAACAGGTGAATTCACTCCTACTTGAGTATAACATTTGTGATTATGAGAGCTTTATACTACCTAAATCCATGCATGTTTGTATTCTTAGGTTTGTTGATAACACAAGCATTAAGGAGGGAGAACAAGGAGAGATGATGCACATGGATGGAGAGGAGCTGAAAACAAATGTTGAACATGATGAAAGCAATTCTACAAGTGTGGAAAACAAGTGCTAGATTCTTATTCCACACTCATGGAGGGACATGACAAGAGGAGGGCGCCCACAAAGAGTATCAATGCGCCATATAGAGTCCAATTAGTATTAAACATGGTTTGTATACCATTATGGCCGCATCCCCTAGCATGGGTCGGTTTGTATCTATCTGTGGTTGAGTCCAAGTCCAAAACTAGGCCCAAGTTGGGTTCCTATTCGGGTTGGTGGGTCTTGCTTGCACAAGTCACCTTGTGGCCGCACCCCACCCCTCATATATACCCCTTGGGGCGCATAGGATAGTTTAGACTACGTTAAAACAAAAACCCTAGACTTCTAGATTGTATTGCTTGAAGCATTCATCTTGAATCATCATACCCTTGCAAATCTGAATGTATTCTGCTGTTCCACTAGGAATAAGGAGAAACAGGACCACTTGTAGTCGGTGCCTACGTGTGCAAGAGTGTGGAGTCTCGAATATCCGAAGGGGTTAAGTGCTGTTGCAACTGGTAACAGGGTTTAGCCAAAGGAGAGAGCGAGGTATCACATTGGTTATCAATTTATCAAGAGAGTTCACTGAGAAGATCGGGCTACCCCTTATCAGTTGAACTCTATTAGCTTCCTTGATGGACATTGTTACATTCAAGGATTTATATGAAGAATGGTCATTGTTTGAGTTGAGCTTATTGCTAGTGTCTTGAAGAAAAATATTAAGTGATCTTTCATTATTATCTTCAAGACATCATCATTTGAAGTGAGAAGAAAAGATACAAGGTTGATCAAGCTAGTGATCAACACACAAAGCTACAAGATGTACCAAGTGGGATTGTGTATCTCATGGTGTGGTAAGTAATTGTCAATATAGCTTTGTGAACTAACCCATGATATGTGTGTGTGGCATATCTATGTGTGGTTTGGTATCTTTCCATGGGCATGAACCAAAAGAAACATTTCATATAGCCCATGGTCTTTGTCATCGTCAAGCGGTGTTCGTCATCTAGATTGACGTGGAAGCTCAAGTGAAGCATCTAGAAGACATCCTATGATTGATGCTTGCCACCCTTTTCGAGATTGTGGCCCTGTGAAGATTTGCCGAGAAGGGTCTCTCCCATAATGGTGTATGGGGAAGCAACTTGCAAGTCTTCATCAAGCGGAGCTTGTGCTAGCAAGCGCAATCAAGAAAGAAGATCCAACATGAGAGAGTCAATATCGTCATCATCTAGCTCAAGTGGAATGCTCAAGGCAAAGGTATAATCTTGATAGGTTTTCTATTTTACTGGTCTCGTGTCTTTGGGAGACCGGGTTATAGGATAGATAGTCGTACTATCAAGAGGGTCTCTCAAGTGAGTAACTTGATCGAATCGTTATGGAGAGGTCAAAACTTTGCATACTTTGCATATCATATTTCTTGGTTCTTATTTGGCTTTTGTCTCCTTTAGGTTTTAGTGCTTGTCGCGATCTTCATGACAAGCCTTGGTTTCTCGAAAACGGATTTCGTATGAAAAACTTGTTGCGTTTTTGGTGGTGAAAATATTCCACTTGTCTTTGAGAATGTTCCAACACCTTCCATGTGTGGTAACTTCTCCATACTTTATTTGGATACTCCTTGCTATTATCTTTCCAATGCAATTGGATTTACCTCGTTCGGATTTCATTCGCAAAAGTTATATGCGTTTTCGTGTAGGAGGTTTTGCAGGTTGTTCCTTTTTGAGAGGACAAAAACTTTCCCCATTTGGTTTTATCTTCCATTGCTGGACAATGATGTTTCTCTGCATATTATTTTAGTGCTTGTTGTGGTGATTTCAACGAGCCCAAGATCATCAAAAAACGGAGTCCGGATGAAAAAGTTATTGAAGTTTTCGTGTTGTTGTTTTTGTTAGTCTTGCAGGGGGCGGAAATTCCGGTTCAAGTTTGAACCGGAATATCCGGTTGGCATCTGTCCCTCCACTCCAAAGTTCTCAGCCGAAAACGGCTAAGGATTGGAGTTAGAACTAACATATGTGAACCGGATTATTCCGGAGGAGTCGGAATATCCGGTCCAGCTGCCTATTCGGGACAGAACCCAACCGGATTATTAGTACTGGATTATTCATCTTAGACCGGATATTCCTGTTGGACCGGAATATCCGGTCCAGTTTTGGACCGGAATATCCTGCTTACTCTGCACACGAAACGGCTAGTTTTTGTGGGGACCTATTTAAGGGGGTCTTCTTCCCCATTGGTCCCCAAGCCTCCTAGCACAAAATTTCCTCCCTCCCCACCATTGTTGACCTTGGAAAGCTTTCCCCTCTCCCAATCCCTCCTATGATTCTTTCATATCTTTGAGGGAGAAGTTAGAGGAGATCTAGATCGACATTTCCCCCAATCCATCTTCCTTCTTACTGAGGGAAACTTAGTAAATCTTGATCTTGGAGTTCTTGGTGTTTATCCTCCATTGTTCTTCCTCTCTTATTCCCCCATAAGCATTTGTTGCTTTGTTGGAATTTGAGAGTGAAGGATTTGAGCACTTGTGTTCTTGCCATTTCCATCGGTTTCATCGGTTTGCTCTCTCCACGAGGATTCGTGGAAGTTGAAAGTTTGTGAGCTTGTTACTCTTGGGTCTTGGAACCTAGAAGACTTGTGGTGTTCTTGGGATCATCCAATTGAGTTGTGGATGTGTGCCCCAAGATTGTGATGACACCGAGAGCCTCCAATTAAGTTGTGGATGCGTGCCTCGGGTTTGAAGGTTGCCAATAGTGGAAGGTGAACTAGGCCTTTGTGGCGGGGTTCATCGGAGAATAGGGTGAGGCCTTTGTGGCGTTGAGTAGGCCTCTTGTGACGAGCTCACACCCCTCCAACGAGACGTACTCCCCTTGTGGGAGGAACTCGGAAATACATCATCGTCTCCGTGTGCCTCGGTTATTTCTATACCCCGACTTTTTACTTATGCAATTTACATTGTGATAGTCTTCGAGCTTGAAGTTATATATCTTTCTATCACCTTGTTACATGTCTTGGTTAGCATAAGTTGTTGGTGCACCTAGTTGACCCTAGAATATTTAGGTTGTGTTCTTGTTAATTTAAACACCTAGTTTATGTCCACACTTAGCAAGCCTTAAACTGGAAAAGTTTTAATCGCCTATTCACCCTCCTCTAGGAGACATCGTTGTCCGTTCAATTGGTATCAGAGCCTGAGCTCTCTTATTAGGCTTTACATCCTAGAGAGTACGATGTTGTTTAGAGAAATAGAGCACGATCCCGCTTTTATATTATATGGTAGAAATTACGATGTTTGGAAAATTCGCATTCTTAATTTTCTTACGGGCATGGGTCCAAAGTATGTAAGGAGAATTGTAGATATGGATTTTCCTCCTCCAAACGATTCTCAAGATTTATCTTTAGAGGATGAGGAAAATTCTTATCTCGATACTCTTGTATCTAATGGTCTCTTATGTGTTTTGAGCGATGTTGTTATTGAATCAATCATGCCTTTTCGGAACGCTCATGAGTTATGGACAAAACTTCAAGATATATATGATGTGTCCAACATTATTGAGGATGATTGTTGTCCATCTACTTCCGGCCGTGATGAGTTCACATCTTTCTCCACTCCACCAATATGTGATGTGTCACAAGGTAATGATATGGTTAGTGGTGATAGAAATTGCATTGTGGATAGTGAATTTTCTATTGACTATACTTCATCTCTATCCCATTGCAATGATCTATCTTTGGACTTAATATCTTCTAGCACTAAAAGTTCCATACATGCTAGTGTTGATAGTCCTTGCATATCATGTAATAGTTGTTTAACTAAATCTCATGATGATATGCTTCCTATGTCTTGTTTTCATAAAAACAATGCTTCCATTTCCTCTAGTACTTGTGTGGCTAACAATGTAGAGGAATCCCATATTTTGGTGGAACAAGACATGGACCTTATTGGTGCTTCAAGTCAATCTTCATCTTCTCATATGTGCCTTATGGCTAAGGATTCAAAGGTATCTCCACCTTTGGAACCCACTACATCTTGTGATGATGAGGATGAGGATGTATTTTGTGGAGAGTATGAGGATGAGGTCTCTTTAATGGAGAAGGGTGAGTTGGTTATTCTTGATCTCCCTAAAGGTAGTAAAGCTATCACTCCTTTGGGTGAAATATTGGCTTTTGCTATTTATAGCACTAAAATCATTGAAAAGAAAGGTGAGATTGAGAGAAGTGATGCCGATGAAAAGGCATCCCTCACTATGTCTCTTGAGGAAGAGTATGAGCTCCGAGTTACTCTTGAGGAGAAACTTGAATCTATTGAGGAGCTCTATAATGAACAAATAACCTATCTCACTAAAGCACGTGACCATACTAATGCTAAATATAAAGTGCTTAAAAGTGAAAAGGTTGAATTTGTTGTTGGCAATGCTAATCTAATTGAGGAAAACTCTAGGTTGAATAATGAGCTTGCCAAGTTTTCTTCTTCTATTTCTAATAATGCTTGTGCTACTAAGTCCACATCTTGTGAAGCATCTATTTTGAAGGAGAATGTTGAGCTAAGGGCTCAACTTGAGTTTATGACTAGCAAGTGTGGGAAATTGGAAGAAACTCATGAAAAGCTATCTAGCTCTCATGAGGATCTTCTATCATCCCATACCAATATAAAGTAGCTCTTGAGGCTATCACTACAAAGGTCACATCTTGTGAGCCTCATGTGGTTACTAGCACAATATCTCCTAGTAATGCTATATTGCCTTGTGCTAGTATTAGTAATTCATCCTCTCATAATGTTTCTACATCTTGTGATGAATTGCTTTCCTTGCCTTGTTGCTCTAACAATGAAGAATCTACTTCCTCTAGCTCTTGTGTTGATTCTAACCATGTAGAGGAAATTAAAGAGCTCAAGGCCCAAGTCACTTCTTTGAAGAAAGACTTGGAAAAGAGTCATGAAGGGAGTTCCACCCTTGACAAGATGTTGAGAGTGCGAATACTTCCCAATGACAAGAGTGGACTTGGATTCAACTCCAATATCAAGAACAAGTCCATGGTTGACAAGAAGAAGGGCCAAGAACAAGAAAAAGATTCGGCCAAGATTATTTGCTTCAAATGCAAGATTGAAGGGCACCATGTTAGATCTTGCCCTTTGAAGAATAAGCTTCTTAGTGAGAAGCAACTAGGGAATCGGCCTCTTGTTCAATCTCATGCTCAAGCACGAGTTGAACAACGACCACCTACTAAGAAGACTCAAGCCAATGCTCCTCTTGTTGAGAAGCCTATTGAGAAGAAACAAAAGATTCGATGTTGCTACCTTTGTCTTGAGAAGGGACACTTTGCTTCTTCATGCACTAATGGTACATTATCCAACCCTATCCTTGTTGATGATGTTTATTCCATTCAGAAGGATAATGCGGGAAATGTGTTTGCCAAGTTTCTTGGTACTCAAAGTGGTGTCAAGAAAATAACCATTTGGGTTTCCAAACCTATTGTGACTAACCTCTTAGGAACCAACTTGTTTGGGGACCAACAAGCTCACACTTTATCAATAGGTGTTGAGGAGGGCATTGGAGACTTGGCTATCTCATGAAGAATTAAGGGATATTCATCAATTATATTTCCTCAAGCCAAGTCACTTGGATTATATATATCTCTTACCCAATGTTCCTCCATGTGGTAACTTGTATTTAATTCATATATCTTTACCTACTAATAAAGGCATTAAGGTTTCTTGCGAAATTTTCGTCCAACAAGAAATTACCGATTTGCCCTTATTTTGAATGAAAAATACATCAACTGCCACCCAAGTAAAAGGAACGGTTCGTTAAAGAACGCCGAACAAGACTCCGCTCTGCATGCTGCCAATTGATCTGTCTGCGTGGTTTCTTCCGTTTGGTTCTGTTGTAGGTCTGATTTGTTTCGTGATCAATCTGGGCGTGATCGATAGGAACAGAGCTCATAGACGGATCCGAGTTGGGCTCGAACACTACTGCACGCAGATATATGGCACCCATATAGAAAAGGCTGGAATCGCTGGAGTCCTTGATCGAAACCCCAGGTCGATATTGCCACGCCTGAAGATCCGCTCCCGTTTGACATTAACACTTCTCGCGGAAACTCTTGGTCGGCACTGCTTGGTCTTGCGCCTGCGATGTACAGGTCGGTGCCGGCAGCCAGGACGACCAGATCTCCCATGGCGAATACGTGGTGGACGTCCATGTTTTTGGCATGGTGACGGATCAAAGCATGCAGACACTGCTGGTCGGGCAGGAGGAACATCCGGTCATGCACGGCGTGCTTGGCGCCGGCCGGTACCTAGGGCTACCAGATCGTCCATGGCGAGGACATGCCGACGTGGTCGATCTCCAAGAAGGACCTGGACGAGATACAATTTCTGCCTTTCACGTAGGAAGAAATCCGCTCATGCACGGCATGCTCGGTACTCGGCGCCGGTAGCGCGGCCGACCAAGGCGTCAATATCCCCGACAGCATGCGGCCAGTGCCATGAGATGCCCATATTCTAGGACGTCGCCGACCCCGAGCAGCTTGAGCTGGAAAAGGTCGTTGATTTCCTCAAAATCCCTAACAAGTACACTCGCTCGCGGCCAAGTGCTCGTCATCCCGCCGGGAGGATGCTGCTCTATCTCTCATGCCATCACGGGGAGGCCGGTTCCGGTTCTTCTCCAACGCCCGCGTCGGAGATTGTCGAGCTCTTCGTTGGCGTGGGCACATCCAGAGTGAAGTACCTGTTCGATGGATCAGACCATCAGCCAGCAGAAACAGGCATGCTGGACTCGACGCTTCTACTGCGGAGGTTTGATACTCTGATCGGTAGGTCAATGTCAATCGTACACATGTGACTCGGTCCTTCCTGGACAAATCTAGAATTAGGTAACTACAGTATGCACCATATTGCAAGTCTGCCTAAGTTTTTGTTTTTAATTATTCAAATATATGTGTATCCTTTTTAGCGTCTGCAAGAATTCTGCCGCATTATCATTCCTAGACTACAATGTACACAAACCGTAGCTAATTATATTAGCAGGAAGAAAGAAATACAATAAGAGAATATAAAAGTTCACCATTGCTACAGACGTACAGTTTGCACCGGTGAATCCCACCCTGGCAAAAAGAGAATCCTTCGCCGTACATCCGTTTGGTCGAGGACGGCTCTGCCACCGTCCCTCCCTCTACACTGTCGGGATGCGGGCGCCGCCATGTCACCGCCCTGCCATACCATCACAACCCAAACCCCATCTCGACTCTGTCAGTTTCTCATCCAAAGATCCGACATGCTTGTTTGTTTCTTAATAATGCCAAGAGTTTCAGTCGATGGCTGTATGAACCAGTAAAAGATGTGCGAGCAGGTTATCACCATGTGTAGAGGAATAATTTTCTTGATGTTCACCTCTGACTTTTTTTTTCTTATCTCAGTATATGCTAGCATACAGAATTATCCGCGTCTGGGTGTGCTCACCTGGCAGATTACTTCAGTGTGCTTTCAAAAAAATCATGTTTTATCCAGGGTAATTGTCAGGAATATACAATTGATACGTATGATCTTGCTATTCTGATATCTGACATCTGCAAAGTTTATTTCACACGGAATATACATATTCGATGTTTTTATGAACATGTAAATTGGTAGGTTGTTGTAAGGCTGGTTAATAATATTGGTGCAGTTGTTCCGGAAGAAGAAAACACAAGTGATTATTTTTCATGCATAAAAGTATGGATTCAGATGGCATTAACATGACTATGCCAAAACATTACATTTTTTTTATATTGATCTATAGGAGTTGGTACCAAGTTTCATATCAGAAAGATGTGGATATTCCGTAAAGGATCATGTGTTTTTCTTTTGAATAATGCAATGAGCAATACACTCTGAGCATCATAATCATTTTAACCAGTGCAGGATATCGCATTTGTGATGCGAGAAATAGGTATGTATTCACATGGACCAAGATGGGTTCATCGATTCCTGGTTGTATTATATATATACACGTAGAAGGTACTTGGCTTTTCTTGCTGCATTAGTCAGTTAGTTGTGAAGTTTGGATTCTCAAGAAATCTATGATCCTGGGTAGCAACTGGCATATATTTTCTGTTGTTACCCGAGGCTAGCCCACATTTGTTTTGGGTTTGAAGTTTATATCTGTCATACTCATCACTGGACTTACTAAGAAATGTTCATCTTTTCTTGTGAATGGCCATATGATATATGTACTCAAGTGAATGCAGGAGAGCAAGCGTCAACCATGATATATCGCTTTTCCCCACCGAAGAAAAGAGGAGCCATGAATTCGGCAATTTTGATAGAGAGACATGAGCAGAAAACGCGACATGGGACAGCAATTTTTCACTTGGACCAGAGGTATATAATGTAATTTCCACTTGCTAATTGAATTGACTCGCCCACTCTATAATTGCTTCTCTATATGATCTACTGCAATACTAGGGCTACCAACTTCTGATGTGTAGATGAAACCAAACTGTGACAGAATTGATTAATGCTATAATCCATTGACCTTTAATCTGAATACTGCTTTTCTCCTGGATATAGAGTGATTTGGTTCCACTGTAGTATATATGTTCCTTCCATGTTTTTTTAAACCCGTGTTCTACTTTGTAGTATGTATTATGCAACCGCGACCGAGTCTGTAGCCAAATATGATGGCTTCTTCCGGGTGTATCTTGCACCCGCGTCTTGTCTCTGTATATTTTCAAGTCTCAGTTGCAGATTCTCAAAGAATTAGGACACCACATCGACCTGCAACCAATATTTAGGCTATTTAACTTACTGACATTGATGGTAACTCTGATGGTAGATCCCTGTAGGTTTTCTTCATTTCCATGTCTCAATTTTTTCTTGGTTGTAAGCAAGTAGGCTAATATGGTGTGCCATGTTTACACTTTCCGCACGCTTATTTAGCTTAAGCTACAGATCTATTTGTACTGTCTAGAGGTGGCTTGACTAAGCTCTCTGTATGGTCTTTAGCTGAATATATTGTAAACGCCACAATAAAATGCAGGAAATTATTAGGTGTGTAGTTACATGAATCATCTTTACAATTGAACGATTGGTTTAGTATGATCTTATGTTTCTGTACCTGAGGAAGTTGAAAAATTGCAAGATACCGGCATATTGATTCTTTTTTACTCCCGCTGCAACGCACGGACATTTTTACTAGTACATTTAAAGTTGCTTGCTCCCTTGCATATGTTAGTTTTGTTTCTAGCATGTGTTTGTATGTGGTGTGCTTACTACTTACCCATCTTGGTTAATCTAGTATGAGTTTGTTGGTTTGCACTCCATGTACTTGTGTTCTTTGTGTTAGAGCCTTCATTTCAAATCTTGTATTTTAGTTGGCTCTTTGGGAGATTAATGGACTATCCCATTTTGGGGGAGTAATATGATCTTGGCACTTTACTATCCTAAAATGTGTGTACATGAGGAAAACCATTTAGTGTTGATATATCAATATTGTCGTTATGTCTTTCTCATGAGGAATTCAAATTATAATGTCCATTATATTTCTCTAGTTGGATTTATTTTCTTTGCCACTTGTTAAAAAATGGATTATCACATTATGGGGGAGTAATAAGCTATGTGCATATTACAAGCCTAGAAAATGTGAACATGTGAGGTATTTCCACCTAGAGTTGATATTCTAGTTATCTTGTTCCTAAGTGGCATGTTGCTCAAACAAGTTCCATATTTGCTTAAAATATCTTGTGTCTCTCTTCTTTGGTATCTTGTTTGTAAGAGAGTTTCTTGTTGCCTTGCATTTTCGGGTTTTATTTGAAGCCTTCAAGAATCTCTTTCTAAGCATGTTTTCTATTATTCCTATCTTTTACCACATGCTTATGTTTTGTGAATATGATTGTGAACAAATCTACCACCGAGAAATATCTCCATACATCTCTTGTCTTTGAAAAGTTATAATAATTTGTGTTAAGTTTATTGATCATATTAACTTTTGCCATTGCTCTAAAATTGCCTTGTTTCTTGCCAAGGATTTGTTTGGTTCAAACTCTTTTGTGTCTTCCTTGCTCTACTCAAAATTTGTTTTATGCTTTCTTGAGTTAGGAAAAGCAATGATCCCATTCGTGTGCACTTTCATTCAAATTCATACTTCTTTGTGTTGCATTTCTCAGGGAAGCTATCCTACATTGAGTAGAACACAATTCTTTAATTGGTATTGCATCTTATTGTTTTTCTTGAGATTCACTAGTGTTTGAAAAATATATATGGATAGTAATGATTCCATTGTGTGCATCTTGTATTCAAATGCAATATCATAATTAATGCACTATTATTGGAAGAACTATCCTATATGTGTTTGAACACTTGTTGTCTTGAAATTGGTATTTTATCCCAATGACTTGTCTCTTTGGAAGACAAACATTTTTCGTCTTGGTGCTTTGTGTGCCATCATGAAAAGTGTAGAAGGTTTGTTTATTCTTTGATGTTTTTTTATATTCTCTATTTGTTTTCCTAAATCATGTGTTGATTTAGGGTTTTGATATATTTTGGACACTTCGTTTGATTTTCTCTCTTGTGAGTGCCTTCTTTGTTTTAATTGGTATTTTGTCCAATTTGTATCTTGTTTGGTTCTTGAAAGTTTTGTGCATGTATATTTACTATGTATATCCTTTGACATGCTTACTTTCGTTGATCCAATATATAGGACAAACTCCATCAAATCCTAAATGGCTAAGATGTGCATGAAATTCAAATTCATATTAATATGCACATATTTATGTGGAGTTTCTCCTATGTATTGTAGTTGTTCTAACTACTTTGGACCCAATAAGTTTGGGAACCATTTTTTACTTGATTTTTGTTTTTAGGTACAATGGAGATACATTGGTTGCTTGATCCATTCATAAGGAAGGTGTTTTCACCATGGTATTATAGGAGTCAAGTTACAATGATTATCAAACTCCCATCCTCTTCATCACCAATGTCGTCTCGGTAACAAGTATATATTCCATGCATACATTTCTAGCTTTCAACCTTGTGTAGGTTGCATCTTGGCATGATTTCCATTTGTTGCATTTCATTTGGTTCTTGCAAATGTCTTATCAAAAGCATCTTTATTGCAACTATGAGTAAGCCGGGATGATTACATATTAAGGGGATATTTATATTCATTTTCATGATTCACCAATCCCAAGTATATTAATCTAGCAACTTCTTCCTGAAGTCTCTCATATGAAATATTGATGAATTATCAAAAAGCATTTGAATCTTTTGTGATATGTGTTACCTTTCTCGAATCATTCCAACTATCACTCTTCCCTTGTGATATTTGTGGTGATTTGATGAGTTTATTGATTGTTCATCTATATCCCCTTAAGATTAAATTAAGCTTAGTGCTTTGCTTTCAAGCAAAAATCTTATTGGTATATTTATGAACCTCTCTTGGATATCATGTTCTTCACCTTTGTACCTATTTTTGTGTGTGCATATTTCTTTGTTGATATGTATCTTTCTGATTGGTGTCCACTTAGAAACTTATACACACGAGAATAGTTACATCTTTAATTGATATTCTATTTCTTTAGTAACCACGTTTTATTGCTTTATATTCCTTGGTGGTTCCTAAAAGGCACAAGTTTTGTTTTTCATTTCGTATTCCTTTTGCATCATAAGCTTGTGCACCTACGTGTTTTATCCTTTGTTGGTTTGTGTGTTTGGGAAATACATGATATGCACTATGTGCCTCATATTGAAAGACTATGTTGATGATTTTATCATCCTATTAGTCTTCTAAAAATGTTTTCCTTGTCACACCCATCTATTCCGGTTGAGTAAGTCTTTATTTGTCGCTTCTTGATCTTTATTTCTCAACTTTTGTTTGTTTGCAAGTTGCTTTCATCCATTTCCAATCTATTATCTTGCTCTTGTTTGTGTTCAAAATTATCTAGAAGGGAGTGATGATTCCATGTTGTGCACATTATATAGTAATTCAAATCTAACATTGTACATGTACCTTGGGGAGTTCCCTCTTGGTTTTCTAGAACACTTGGTTGATCTTATCATAATATTTATTTTGGTGAATCGGTTTTTCGTATCCTTTGGTTGGTTTCTTCTTTGTGAAAGTATCCTTCAATTTGACTTTGCTTGTAAATCTTTGGATCCTCAATATAGTTTGATATCCTTCCATCTATTCGTAGTTGGATATATGCTCTTGATTTCACTCATTTCATGAGGAATGCATACACTTTGGGGGAGCTGTTATTATATTGACCTTCTAATCTTTTTGCCCATGTCGGCAATGGATGCCAATGGGGGAGAAGTTTAGAGGGTTTAAGGGAATTTGATTTATGCTTTAGTTTCGTTCTTTAGCATTTGTCTTCCATGCTATTGCATCCTTGCTCTTAGTTTAGCATGGTTGCTTAATTCATCATATAAACCCTCGTAAAAAGGGATTGTCATCAATTACCAAAATGGGGGAGATTGAAAGCGCATGGTGCCCCATATGTGGTTTTGGTAATTAATGACAATCCTTTTGGACTAATGTTTGCATTGAGTTATCCTTGTAGATCTTGTCCATAGGAAATAATGGAGTTCATGTGTTGAACTCTATTAGCTTCATTGATGGCCATTGTTACATTCAAGGATTTATATGAAGAATGGTCATTATTTTAGTTGAGCTTATTGCTAGTATGTCTTGAAGAAAAGTATTAAGTGGTCTTTCATTATTATCTTCAAGACATCATCATTTGAAGTGGGAAGAAAAGATACAAGGTTGATCAAGCTAGTGATCAACACACAAAGCTACAAGATGTACCAAGTGGGATTGTGTATCTCATGGTATGGTAAGCAATTGTAAATATAGCTTTGTGAACTAACCCATGATATGTGTGTGTGGCATATCTATGTGTGGTTAGGTATCTTTCCATGGGCATGAACCAAAAGAAAGATTTCATATAGCCCATGGTCTTTGTCATCGTCAAGCGGTGTTCGTCATCTAGCTTCACGTGGAAGCTCAAGTGAAGCATCTATAAGATATCCTATGATTGATGCTTGCCACCCTTTTGGAGATTGTGGCCTTGTGAAGATTTGTCGAGAAGGGTCTCTCCCATAATGGTGTATGGGGGAGCTAGTCTCTCCCATAATGGTGTATGGTGGAGCAACTTGCAAGTCTTCATCAAGCGGAGCTTGTGCTAGCAAGCACAATCAAGAAAGAAGATCCAACTTGAGAGAGTCAAGATCGTCATCATCTAGCTCAAGTGGAATGCTCAAGGCAAAGGTATAATCTTGATAGGTTTTCTATTTTACCGGTCTCGTGTCTTCGGGAGACCGGGTTATAGGATAGATAGTCGTACTATCAAGAGGGTCTCTCAAGTGAGTAACCTGATCGAATCGTTATGGAGAGGTCAAAGCTTTACATACTTTGCATATCATATTTCTTGGTTCTTATTTGGCTTTTGTCTCCTTTGGGTTTTAGTGCTTGTCGTGATCTTCATGACAAGCCTTGGTTTCTTGAAAATGGATTTCGTAAGAAAAACTTGTTGCGTTTTCGGTGGTGAACATATTTCGCTCGTCTTTGAGAATGTTCCCACACCTTCCATCTGTGGTAACTTATCAATACTTTTATTTGGATACTCCTTGCTATTATCGTTCCAATGCAATTGGATTTACCTCGTTCGGAGTTCATTCGCAAAAGTTATGTGTGTTTTCGTGTAGGATGTTTTACCGGTTGTTCCTTTTTGAGAGACCAAAACCTTTCCCCGTTTGGTTTTATCTTCCATTGCTGGACAATGATGTTTCTCTGCATATTATTGTAGTGCTCGTTGTGTTGATTTCAACGAGCCCAAGATCATGAAAAACGGAGTCCGGATGAAAAAGTTATTGCAGTTTTCGTGTTGTTGTTTTTGTTAGTCTTGCGGGGGACGGAAATTCCAGTTCAAGTTTGAACCGGAATATCCAGTTGGCATCTGTCCCTCCACTCCGAAGTTCTCAGCCAAAAACGGCTAAGTACTGGAGTTAGAACTGACAGATGTGAACCGGGTTATTTGTACCATATTATCCTGGAGGAGCCGGAATATCCGGTCCAGCTGCCTGTTCGGGAGAGAACCCAACCGAATTATTGGTACCGGATTATTCATCTTAGACCAGATATTCCTGTTGGACCGGAATATCCGGTCCAGTTTTGGACTGGAATATCCTGCTTACTCTGCACACAAAACAGCTAGTTTTTGTGGGGACCTATTTAAGGGGGTCTTCTTCCCCATTGGTCCCCAAGCCTCCTAGCACGAAATTTCCTCTCTCCCACCATCGTTGACCTTGGATAGCTTTACCCTCTCCCAATCCCTCCTATGATTCTTGCATATCTTTGAGGGAGAAGTTAGAGGAGATCTAGATCTACATTTCCACCAATCCATCTTCCTTGTTAGTGAGGGAAACTTAGTAGATCTTGATCTTGGAGTTCTTGGTGTTTCTCCTCCATTTATCTTCCTCTCTTATTACCCCATAAGAATTTGTTGCTTTGTTGGAATTTGATAGTGAAGGATTTGAGCACTTGTGTTCTTGCCATTTGCATCGGTTGCATCGGTTTGCTCTCTCCACGAGGATTCGTGGAAGTTGGAAGTTTGTGAGCTTATTACTCTAGGGTCTTGGACCCTAGACGACTTGTGGTGTTCTTGGGAGCCTCCAATTGAGTTGTGGATGTGTGCCGCAAGATTGTGGTGACACCGAGAGCCTCCAATTAAGTTGTGGATGCGTGCCTCGGGTTTGAAGGTTGCCAATAGTGGAAGGTGAACTAGGCCTTTGTGGCGGGGTTTATCGGAGAATAGGGTGAGGCCTTTGTGGCGTTGAGTAGGCCTCTTGTGGCGAGCTCACACCCCTCCAACGAGACGTACTCCCCTTGTGGGAGGAACACATGAATACATCATCGTCTCCATGTGCCTCGGTTATTTCTATACCCAAGCTTTTACTTATGCAATTTACATTGTGATAGTCTTCGAGCTTGAAGTTATATATCTTGCTATCACCTTGTTACTTGTCGTGCTTAGCATAAGTTGTTGGTGCACCTAGTTGACCCTAGAATATTTAGGTTGTGTGCTTGTTAATTTAAACACCTAGTTTATTTCCGCATTTAGCAAGCCTTAAACCGAAAAAGTTTTAATCGCCTATTCACCCCCTCTAGGCGACATCGTTGTCCGTTCACCCCCTGCTGCCCCTCTTCGACTCCTCTTCGGTCTTCTGGATGCTTCCGGGGAAAATAGGACTTCCGGGCTTCGCATTTTCAAATTCCGAGAATATTTCCAGAACAACTTTTCTGAAACTAAAAAATAGCATAAAACAGGGAATTGGCTCTGTTGCATCTTGTTAATAGGTTAGTCCGGAAAATCGATAAAAATGACATAAAGAAGGGAGAAAACATGTAGGAATTGGCATAATATCATCATGGAGCATCAGAAATTAGGGATACGTTTATGACGTATCAAGCCTCCCCAAGCTTAGTTCCTACTCTTCCTCGAGTAGGTAAACGATAAAACAATAATTTCTGAGGTGACATTCTACTAACATAACTTGATCAATCTAATGTAAAAGCATATGCACGCTGAGATCGTAAAACTTCAAACAAATGCATGATAAATAAAACTTTAATAGTAAAGCATAGCAATTACTTTGCATCACGAAAAGTAACTCAAATAAAGGATCATGAATGATAATGCAAAGAAAGGTAAACGTTTGTTTCAGGTATAGAGAAAGCATGACAAAGTGATATTTCGATAGTACTTAAGAGTGGGGCAAAACATAAATGCCATGACACCTTCAAAGTTCAAGAGGAAGACTAGAACAAATGATATCACATCATGAAGTAATTATTGATGCTTACGGGACAAATGCACATAGAACTCCGAATGGAACAAATGCTCTCTCAACTGTGCATACAGTTAGAAGATGGAGACTCAACATAAAAGTAAAAGAAAGGCCCTTCGCAGAGGGAAGCAGGGATCACTCATGTGCAAGAGCTTTTATTTTATTAAACACAGGTATTAAAAGTTTGACACTCCTCCCATCCATGTTTCACAAACCATGGTGACCGAATCCTCGGGTGCTTGCCAACAATCACATACCGTGGAGGAGTGTCTATATTTTGGGAGATGTATGCTAATGTCAACGAATGGTAAACAGAAAATATAGAACGTCACAAGTCAATTAGATTCACAAGAGCGCCTCCCATGGTGAAGGACGCAACTGGTGTAGAAGGTCATCCCTCTTTTTCTTTTGTTTACACAATTATGCTTTGACTGATAAATCAGGGGCAAAAATAGTGAAAAGAATTTGTTTGTATTAATTTAGGGCTGGGCACCCCGCTGCCAGCTCTTCTATCATTTGGATAAGCAGATGAAGCCACTAGTACAGGGTGTGAAATCCAATCAACAAGTGAGATAAATATTCTCTATTTACATCCTCATGAGCAAAAACAGGAACATAAAGCAGGAGTAATTCTGAAGGTTTAAAGGTAACACATGAGCAATTTACTTTGGAGTGGCAGTTAAATACCACATGTAGGTAGGTATGGTGGACACAATGGGAAAACTTTGGTTTAAGGGAGTTTGGATGCACGAGTAGAGCTCATACTCAGTACAGGTGGAGGCTAGCAAAAGACTGGGAGCGACAAATCAAGAGAGCATAAGAGCCATAATCATGCATAACGACATACGCATCATTAATTAAAACATAAGAAGTATCACAAGTTCAAAAAATAAGTGGTCATGGAGGCTATTCGTGACTGTTTTGTAGTCATAAACATGGTGTGAGTATGCGCGAAGTCAACCAAATAAAACATTCGAAAGAGAATACCATATATTGATGCTTTACTATGACAAGAACAACTCACGAATCTTTCAATACATATTAAACACTCTCAGCTATTTGAGGCTAATAATGCTACTCAATAACCACAAGGATTTAAAACTAAAATAACATTTAGCATGGCATGAAAAAGTCCTAGCCACAGTCTATACAAGCTTCTACTAGTACTGTTATACATTCTACTTCAAGCAGCAGTTTTCTTTCTCCCAACAAGCACCATACAAAATATGCTTTAACAAAAATACTCTTTATGATACAGCAAGAAAACATGATAGTAATCAAATAATACTACTAAAACTAACAGCTCTGATAAGAGATGCATGCAAAACAGGAGCTGAATAAATGCAGCAGCCAAACAGAGATTAAGAATACAACGTATTCTCATGAAAAAGCGGAGCGTGTCACTCTCCAATAAAATAATGTTGGGGTCCAACCAAGCTTATTGAAAAAGTAAAAGAAAACTGAAAGCAAAAAACAAAAACAAACTGAAAACAAAAATAAAAAACGCTCCAAGTAAAGCACATAAGATGCGACCGAATAAAAATATATTTTCACTAGAAGTGACCTGATAATTTGTTGATGAAGAATGGGATGCCTTGGGCATCCCCAAGCTTAGACGCTTGAGTCTTCTTGGAATTTGCTTGTATTTACCATCGGGGCATCCCCAAGCTTAGGATTTTCACTGTTCTTGATCACATCATATCATCCTCTTCTCTTGACCCTTGAAAACTTTCTTCACATCAAAATTCTCACAATCTTCATTAGCAACGTTAGTGCAATTGATATAATAAGTTCACATGGTTCAGTTTCAACACAAGTCTAACACTCAAAAACACATTAGCTACTGTCACAAATTCTTTCAAAACTCTTTTTCTCAAAAGAACGCAAAAGAAAGAGATTAAGATACAAATGCGATAAATGGCAGAAATCTGTCAAAACAGAACAACAGGTAAAGATCGTTTTTTTAAAAACCTTCTGTTTCTAAAATCAAAACGTGGTCTTCTAAGAAATGTTGCGTATATAACTCAGGATTAAGCACAAAAAATCTCAGGTCATTTTGAATTTTCTCTGATTTTTAACGGAATTAACAATGGACAGCACAAATCTGTTTTCTGTGCAGAAATCCGAAATATAGTGTCAACTTTCCACTAGTGGATTTACTTGGCTCAACAAATACACAAAATAAAATATACAGCAGGGTTTCTAAGGAAATAGACAACACCCAGGTGCAAGCACATCAAAGAAAACAAAGGAAAACTGAATGAAAACAGAGAAATAAAACGGGTTGTCTCCCGGTAGCGCTTTTCTTTAACGCCTTTCAGCTAGGCATAAAAAAAATCAACTCAAGTGAAGAAGCATCAACATCATATTTTGCTCTAATAATAGAGTCAAAAGTTAGCTTCATATTCTTCGTAGGAAAGGGTTCCAAACCTTTCTTGAGGGGAAGTTGATATTTAATATTCCCCTCTTTCATATCAATAATAACACCAACAGTTCTAAGAAAAGGTCTTCCCAAAACAATTGGAAAAAAAGCATTGCATTCAATGTTCATAACAACAAAATCAACATGGGCAAGGTTATTATTAACCATAATAAGAACATCATCAATTCTACCAAGAGGTTTCTTCTTAGCATTATCAGCAAGATGCACATCCAAATAACAGTGTTCTAACGGTGGTAAATCAAGAATATCATAAAGCTTTTGAGGCATAACAGAGATACTAGCACCAAGATCACACAAAGCATTGCAATCAAAATCATTTATTTTTATCTTAATAATAGGCTCCCAACCATCATCTAATTTTCTAGGGATAGATGTCTCAAGTTTCAACTTTTCTTCCCTAACTTTCATGAGAGCATTGGTAATATGTTTAGTAAAGTCCATATTCATGGCATTAGCATTGGGACTTCTAGCAAGATTTTGTAGAAACATAGTAACTTCAGAGATATTGCAATCATCAAAATCAATATTATTATCATCAAAAGTAATGGAACCATTATCTCCTACTTCTTTAAAAATTTCAGCACTTTTATCAGAAGTAGTTTCAGCAGTTTGAGGCAATTTAGCACGTTTCACCAAAGGAGTAGGGACTTTATTAACACCAACCACTTTACCATTGATAGTAGGAGGTTTACTAGCACTAGGAGCTTCAGTTTTACTAGTGGTTGTGATAGTGCAAACTCTAGCAATATTATTCTTTTTAGCCAATTCATCCTCTCTTTCCCACCTAGCACGTAATTCAGCCATCAATCTAACATTATCATCAATTCGAACTTGGATGGCATTGGTTGCAGCAAAAGGATTATTTTCAATGGTTTAGTTTGAGCAGCCAGTTTATTTATCAAAGAAAATTGGGCCTCTGACAGGGCCTAAATACTAGTCTCAGCACTAGAAATTTTACCTTGCAAACCAGAGATTTCTCTATTCAAATTTCCAATTTGTTGGCTAATAGTTCTCAACATTGCAGATTGTTCTTCCATAGTTTTAGTAAACAACTTATTTTGTTCATATTTCATTTGCATAAAGTTCTTAGTTGCTTTTTCAACTTCTATAATCCATTCCTCACTAGGCATTACAGATCTACCATAAGAATAACCACTACCACTATTAGGAGGATAGGGCTTATAATTGTTTCCACCAAAATTATTTCTATAAGAATTGTTGTTAGAATTATTATTTCTAATAAAGTTTATATCAACATGCTCTTCTTGAGCAACCAAAGAGGCTAAAGGAACATTATTTGGATCAAATTGAGCTTTACCATTAACAAGCATAGACATAATAGCATCAAGCCTTTCACTTAAAGAGGAGGTTTCCTCAACATAATTTACCTTCTTACCTTGTGGAGCTCTCTCAGTGTGCCACTCTAAATAATTTATCATCATATCATAGAAGCTTTGTTGCATTGCCCAAAGTGATGGACATAAAGGTACCTCCAGCAGCTGATTCCAATAGGTTCCTTGAGGAGAAATTCAGTCCTGCATAAAAGGTTTGTATAATCATCCAAGTAGTCAGTCCATGAGTGGGACAATTCTTCACCATAGTTTTCATTCTTTCCCAAGATTTAGCAAAATGTTCATTATCAAACTGCTTAAAATTCATTATGTCACTTCTCAGGGATATAATCTTAGCAGGAGGATAATATTTTCCAATGAAAGCATCTTTACACTTAGTCCATGAATCAATACTATTTCTAGGCAAAGATAGCAACCATTCTTTAGCTCTTCCTCTCAAAGGGAAAGGAAATAATTTCAGTTTAGTAATATCTCCATCCACATCTTTATATTTTTGCATCTCACATCGTTCAACAAAATTATTAAGGTGGGCAGCATCATCAGTACTAATACCAGAAAATTGTTCTTTCATCACAAGATTTAATAAAGCAGGTTTAATCTCATAGAAAGCAGCAGTAGGAGCAGGTGGAGCAATAGGTGTGCAAATAAAATCATTTTTGTTTATGCTAGTGAAGTCACACAACATAGTATTCTCAGAAGAACTCATTTTAGCAGAATAAAAGCAAGCAAATAAATAACAACTATGAAGTAAACTAATTTTTTTGTGTTTTCAATAAAGAGAAGAAAAACAAGAATAAAATAAAAACAAGACATTAAACAAAATAAAGAGATTGAGATTGAGATACTCCCCTTGCCAGAAGACTTCCTTCTCCCCGGCAACGGCGCCAGAAAAATCCTTGTTGTTGGCATAGTTGAATCCTTTCTCTTCGTTGTTGGGAACCCCAAGAGGAAGGTGTGATAAGCACAGCGGTAGGAGTTTTCCCCTTAGTTAAGAAACAATGTTATCAATCCAGTAGGAGAAAGAGAATATTCGGAAGGTTGATGCCACTAACGGTGGTGCTGGCGCTTCACCAGTGTCAGCAACAACGTGGAACCTGCACACAACACAACCAAAATACTTTGCCCCAACGGTACAGTGAGGTTGTCAATCTCACCGGTCTTGCTGAAAACAAATATTAGACATATAGTGTGGAAAACAGTGTATGTTTGCAGTAAGTAAAGAAAGCAGGAAATTGTTGTGGTTTGTTTAGCAGTGTGGAAAATCGGACCGGGGTTCATAGTTTCACTAGTGTTGTCTCTCCATTAAAGATAGCATGCTGGGTGCACAAATTACAGCTGGGCAATTGACAAATAGAGGTTGCACCGTAGTGCACAGTATGACATGAAGATTACTATGGTATTTAGTGCGGGCATTACAACAAGATACATAGACCGACATCCATCTGCATCTATGACTAATAATCCACCCTTAGGTTATCATCCGAACCCCCTTAGGTACAAGCAACCGATAATTGCATTAAACAAAGTGTGTAATGTAAGCAATGATTATGCACGTGGGCACGCTCACCATAGTTTTCTCCCTAATGGCAACAACACATCCCCCCCCTTCATGTTTCTGTCACTCGAGCAAGGCAATAAGGAGGAATGAACCCACTATCGAGCATAAATACTCCCTCTTGGAGTCACTAGCAACTACTTGGCCAGAATAACCACTAGCAACGGAGAGAATGCAAGATCACAAATAACATATGCAATAAAGACTATAATCAACTTGGCATAAGGTCAATATTCATCGGATCCCAGCAAACACATCACAGAGAATTACATAATAATAATCTCGATCACGATAGGCAGCTCACGAGATCTAAACATGGAGGCATATGAGGAGAAGACAACCATCTAGCTACAGCTAAAAACCCGTAGTCCAAGGATGAACTACTCACACATCACTCCGGAGGTAGGTATGGTGATGTAGAAGCCTCCGGTGATGATTTCCTCTCCGGCAGGGTGCCGGAAATAGTTTCAGAACCCCCCTGATCTGGGGTTGATGGTGACGGTGGCTGTGGAACTTTTTTGCGGATTTTGATCAGGTGCTTAGGGTTTTCCACCCCGGGGCCTTAAATAGGCGAAAGGGCAAAGGCGGTGGAGGCCGAGGGCCCACACGCATAGCTTGCGCGGCCAGGGGGCCGCGCCACCGTATGGTGTGGCCCCCTGCTGCCCCTCTTCGACTCCTCTTCGGTCTTCTGGATGCTTCCGGGGAAAATAGGACTTCCGGGCTTCGAATTTTCCAATTCCGAGAATATTTCCAGAACAACTTTTTTGAAACTAAAAAACAGCAGAAAACAGGGAACTGGCTCTGTGGCATCTTGTTAATAGGTTAGTCCAAAAAATCGATAAAAATGACATAAAGAAGGGAGAAAACATGTAGCAATTGGCATAATATCATCATGGAGCATCAGAAATTAGGGATACGTTTCTGACGTATCAGCCACAAGTAATGTTTCCAAACCTCAAGAACTCTAACAAGTGCATACAATTCTTTATCAAAAACAGAATAGTTTAATTGAGCACCATGCAATTTCTCAGAAAAATAAGCAACAAGTTTGTTTTCTTGCATAAGCACTCCACCAATACCAATACCACTTGCATCACATTCAATTTCGAATTGTTTATGACAATTAGGCAACATGAGCATTGGGGTCGAAATCAATTTATTTTTAATAGCATCAAAAGCCATATCTTGTTCAACCCCCCATTCGAAATCAACACCCTTTTTAGTTAAATCATTCAAAGGTGCAGCAAGAGTACTAAAATCCTTGACAAATATTCTATAGAAACCAGCCAACCCATTAAAACTTCTCACTTGGCTAACATTTGTAGGAATAGGCCAATTTTTAATAGCTTCAATTTTAGATTCATCAACTTCAATTCCATGCTTAGAAACAACATATCCCAGAAAAATGACCTGATCTTTGCAAAATGTACACTTAGCAAGATTACCATATAATTGATTTTCTCTTAACACATGCAAGATTTGTCTAATATGATCAACATGTTCATTCTCATTGTGGCTATATATGAGAATATCATCAAAATAAACTACCACAAATCTACCAATAAACTCTCTCAAAACATGGTTCATAAGTCTCATGAAAGTACTAGGTGCATTAGTTAAACCAAAAGGCATCACTAACCATTCATATAAACCAAATTTTGTTTTGAAAGCTATTTTCCATTCATCCCCTCTTTCATCCTAATTTGATGATAACCACTACGCAAATCAATTTTAGAGAAAATAGCAGCACCACTTGATTCATCTAACATGTCCTCCAAAAGAGGTACATGATGACGATAACGAATAGTGATGTTGTTAATTGCTCTACAATCTACACACGTGCGCCAAGTACCATCTTTCTTAGGAACTAAAATAACAGGAAGATCACATGGAGATAGGCTAATGCGAATATACCATTTATCAAGAAGCTCATGCACTTTGTTTCTGTATCTCTTTGGTCTCTTGGGGATTGGTCCTGTAAGGGTCTCGGTTTGGTAATGTAGATTTAGGAATCAAATCAATTTGATGCTCAATGCCACACAATGGTGGCAGCCCTGCTGGTACCTCCTCTGGAAAAACATCATCAAACTCCTATAAAACATGAGAAACACCAAGAGGAATAGGGGTCATATCATTAGAAACCAATATTTCTCCCTTGTGCATAAGCACTATAGGAAGCATACTAGGTTCCTCTCGAAATTCTATCAAATCCTCTTTAGTGGATAACATGCATAATAGGCTCACTCCCTCACTTTTATTTTTACCACTCAGATTGGTTTTGCTATTTAGACTCACAGCACTCTTGTTTTCACTCTCATGCCTCTCATTATCACTCTCAGGAGTTACATTAATTTTTTGTCAAGACTCATTTACAATTTGCTGTGGTGTCATAGGCCTCAAAATTTTGTCCTTTCCATTCCACTTCAGCTGATAGGTATTTTCTCTCCCATCATGTGTCACACTCCTATCAAACTGCCAAGGCCTCCCAAGTAACACGTGACAAACTGACATAGGCACCACATCACACTCAATAGTGTCTTTGAACTTCAACTCTCACCATGTGGGTCACGTTCGTCTCTCCTTTATCACTAAGCCATTGTATATGATAAGGATGTGGATGTGGAATATATCTCAATTTCAGCTTTGCACACAACTCCTTGCTTGCTAAATTTCTGCAACTACCTCCATCAATAATCACTTTGCAAGCCAATTGAGGGCCTACAATTGCTCTTGTTTGGAATAAATTGCATCTCTGACTTTCTGGACTAGGAAGAACACTCAATGTTTTCTATGTGCAAACAAAAGTAGGGTAAGAAGAAGGATATGCATCCACTGGACCATTATCATCACAATCCTCCTCCTCCATAGGATCAACATCATCACCTGTCTCATACTCATTGTCCTCATTGATAAGCATAATCTTTTTATTAGGAAAATCCCTCTTGAAGTGCCCTTTTCCTCCGCATGTATGACAACTCATGTCTCTATTTCTTGCTGTAGAATTTGTAGATCCACTTTCACTAGATTCTGGTTCCACTTGCCTCTTAGAAATAGAGGGGGTGCTCTCGGATTTGGTGGTGGAAACCCCACGGCTAGGGGCTGGCTATTGTGATGGTGATGAAAAAGATGATCTAGGAGTAAATGTCCTCCTTGGAACCATAAGAGCCTCTTCGGCCAAGTGCTTTTCTACCTCCCTTGCTTGATGTAATAGATCATTCATAGAATTATATTGCACATGCCTAACAATGCTCTTGATTTTAAATTGTAAGCCTGAGAGAAATCCTTGCATAGTATGCTCTGTATCTTCCCTCACTCTAGCTCTTTGCATGACCAGCTCCATCTCCTTGAAATAAGAATCAACAGTGTTTGTACCTTATCTCAAGTGTTGTAACTTGTCATATAATGTTCTTGAATAATTTTTGGGCACAAATATGTCTCTCATAACTTGCTTCATCTCCGTCCATGTAACAATTTCAGGTTCTCTATTTCTTGCTCTTGTTATTGTAATATTATCCCACCATAGCAAAGCATAGCAATCAAAACCTGAAAAGTTTAATTTTCCTCTCCTCAGTGTACTCATGCATCCTCCATAATTTTTCAATTTTTAGTTCCCACATGAGATATTCCTCTACATCATCAGTATCAAAATTGAAGGATGGCAACATGAATTTTGGTTTGCCAAGTCCATCATCCTCTCGGTTTGGTCTTGGAAGTTGGACCCTCCTTGCTACAAAGCCATGACCAACTGCATTGCCTCTCCCTCCACCTCAGCCTTGATGAATAAAATTGCCCTCATCATTATCATAATCACCAAGAGCACTACCATTATCCTCCTGAACAAGGAGCCTTTGAGTCACCAAAGTTGTCAAAGTAGCAATTTGTGTAGCCAAATTTGTGAGAGTTGCTTGCATGGTTGTAACTTCCCTTGTGTAGCAGCAGCTGTATTAGAAACAATATCAATTTGCAAACCCAAATTCTGAACATGTGTATCCATATCCACTCCATGCTTGTCAACCAAAGAGTGCAATGCTGAATTTTTTGACTCAATAGTTTTAGTCAATTGATCTCCCATCTCCTCCAATTATGTCCACCTCACAACCTCATCACCATTTGTCCTCTTAGCCTGCACAGAAACATCACTAGGAGAAGCCATGATTAATAGGTTAGTGCAATAAACAAAGTGCTATGGGTTGTGGTGCTCTCTCCCAACTCACTCAAAACCAGCAAAATAGGTGATCCTTACTGTTCTAAAGTGAAAAGAAAATCTTACCACAAGTAATAGCAACTAATGTGACTTGGTGTGAAGAATAGAATACCCAGGGGTTAAAGCTTTCATAAAGGTAAAACAGGTTATATGGTCGGGCTTGGTATGGATACCTAACAATCACCAATTAACAAGTCCTATTGCTGTTTGTGAATGATATAAAAATAGCACCTAGGAAACACACACCAATTTGGAGACAACCGGGTTAATGCAAATATCTGTATGGAAGTTTGCAATGCACTAGAAAGACACTAGCCAAGCTCAATTATAACAGGCACAAGATTTCTCAAAGTGTAGTGTCAATGATAGCAATGAAAACAACTCCAAATGATATATATATATATATATATAGTAATATGTCTCAATGGCCTCCTTTTGCTTTTTCTCAATTCTGTTTTTCTCTTTTTCTATTTTCTGTTTCTCTCTTTTTTTATACTTTTTACTGGCCGAATAACAACTAAACGAGAAAAAATAACAAGTGAAAACAAAGCTATGATCAATGTGACACAATGATATGGAAATTAGCAGCATGTAATGAGCAAAGAAAATAGCAAGTCTTGTGGGCAAGGTACCTATTTGATTGATGTAGAATGGTTTTGTGTATGGTTCACAATGATAGGAAAAGAAAACCTAAAGAAAACAAGAAAGAAAAATAAAACGAAAACACCTAAGGGACTTGGAACTCATGACAGAGAACGCACCGTATTTCTGCCGTGGCGGCAGCGAAACACTGTGGTTTATAGCTCGCGGCAGGCTGTCGCAGCAGAAAACGCGCAGAAATTCTATCGTACGGCAGCGACTGGATGCGGGGTGGCGCGCGCTAAAACATAGAGACTGTCTGTGGTTGGGCGCTACGCGCGGCAGCGATTTGCGAAGAAGTTGTGCCGCGGCAGCGCGCGCGGGCGAACGTGGTGTGGTGCGCGCAAGGATTTTATGGGCGCGGGTAAGGGAAATCTGATACCAACTCGGGCGCGACAGCGGTAGGAAGCCGAGTGCGGCTAGGAACTCATCCGCGGCAGGTATTTTTCTAGTTCTCGTGTTGCGGTAGAAAATCGAGATCAACTCGAACTGGAAACAAACCCACGGTTCGGATTGTTATTTTTGCAAGGATTTTCGGTGGACTCTTGATAAGGACTCGAAGAATAACTAGAACCCTAACCCTAACTCGAAACCTAATGAATCAAAAAAAAAAGAAATGCAAGATCAAAACACAAAACATCGACTAGAAATTGAAAACTAGAGATTATCTAAAGCTGAGGCAATGATCTACAACTATTTTTTTGTGGCTTTTTCTGTATAGGTATGAAAAACACTCGAATCTAAAGGGATAAATACAGCTCACCGAGTAAACGCAGTAATCCGATACCAAGATGATAAGGGGATGCCCGATCTTCTCGATGAACTTTCTGATAACTTGATAACCAATGTGATACCTTGCTCTCTCCTTTGGCTGAACCCTGTTACCAATTGCAACAACACTCAAACCCCTTCGGATATTCGAGACTCCACACTCTTGCACAAGTAGCCACCGACTACAATAGGTCATGTTTCTCCTTATTCCCAATGGAACAGCAAAATACACTCAGATTTGCAAATGTAGTATGATTCAAGATGAATGCTTCAAGTAATACAATCTAGAACTCTAGGGTTTATGTTTTATCGTAGTCTACCTCTGTAATTCGCACTAGGGGGTTTATATGGAGAGGTATGGTGCGGACACAAGGGTTATTGCGCAAGCACCAAACAAGACCCGAATAGAACCCCACTTGGACTCGGTTTGGACTTCTAAGGATACAAACCGACCCACAAAGGGGTGCGGCCACTTTGGACTCGCAGGTCCACTAGCCTATGGCGCATCCACATCATGTGGTGCACCCTCCTTGTGGAAAACAGCACCATCTTGTTTCTTCATGTGTGTGTGTGCTTGTTTTCCACCATGCAACTTCTATTTTCCATCTTGTAATGTTTGTTTTCCAGCATCTCTTCCTTGTTTTCCAGCTCCTCTTCATGTGCACCTCCATCCATGCTTGTGTTATCAACAAACCTGAGTATACATAAGTGCATGGATTTAGGTAGTATAAAGTTCTCATGAAAACAAACATCATATTCTAATAAGAGAGAATTCACCTGCTGTTGTAATAATTTAGTTCTTGATCTAGTCATAGGTCCAATTCTCACTTCATCACTCTTCTCTTTAATAACAACATCATCACCAATGGGAGAAATAATAGATGTACTAGGGATGTCCTCATCACTATGCTAATGCACTGCCCTACTTGGACTAATACATACTTGTGATTATACCCTTGAAAGCATCCGCAATTACAAGAAAGTAATTAAGATAAATCTAACAACAGCCTTAAACTCCGGGACCCTACACTCCCTCATGCATCGGTTAGCTAACGGGGGTTTAGGTTTTTGTCACTCCAGCAAACCCACAATTAGTATCCGAGTACACAATGCATCCCTGTAGGCCCGTAAAGTTGAAGTGTCATGTAGTCGACGTTCACATGACACCACTAGAAGAATAGCACGACAACTTTAATATCAAACCAGTAAATACTACTCAACATAATTCCACTACTAACATCTTGACTTCTCCCATGTCCTCAATAACTAAACAAACTACTCACAAGACATCATATGGATCATGATCAGAGGTGATATAAGGATGAATAACAATCTGGTCATAAAGTGCAAACACCGATAAATCTCGTAATCATCAAGTATAAATAAGTAATCCACACCGGGACAGAGATCTAGTGAAGAACAACCATAGAGAACCCTAATTTTTACAACGGGACGGAGGTGGATGGTGAGGAAGATGGTGCTGGTGGTGATGATGATGATGATCTTTATGATGCCCGGTGCGATGACGGTGACGATGGCTTCTCCCCTTCGGGAAGGAATTTCCCCGATAGATTTCTCCCTGCCGGAGAGGTTTTCTCTCTCTGTTGTTTTCTGCCCCGAGGAGGCGGCGGAATATTTCCTTGATGGGTCTCCAGGTCTTAGGGTTCGTTGGGGATGATGTATGCGAAAGGGGGCTGCCAGTGGTGGGCCAGGGCAGCTACACCACGTGGCGGCGCGGCCAAGGGGGGGCCATCAGGTGGTGTGGGCCCATGGTGGCCCCCCACTGGCTCCCCTCCTGGCTAGCTCCGTCATCTGGCAACTTAAGAACTCCTTGATGTTTCCCTTCTTCTTCCGATCTTCAGAAATATGGTATCTTGATGGTGCGTTTTCCAGCAGATTTCTGGTCCCGACAAATTATTCTACAATAATTGTAAAACATGCAAAATAGATGAAATAACATAAGTATCATCTCTAAATATGAAATATATTGATGAATAGCAGTAAATTATGATATAAAATAGTGATGCAAAATGGACATATCAACTCCCCCAAGATTAGACCTCGCTTGTACCTAAGCGAAACTGTACCTAGTAAACAAGACCACTTGTTTATGGAGTGAAGTGTCGATAAATAAAATACATACAAGAAGCATCACATTTATCAATACACAAGTCATTCTAGACATCAACTTCCTCTCATATAATTTAACTTGAAACAAGTAGAGGGATTCACAGTAAAGGTGCAAAGAGAAAATCATAATTGGTTGTGGCAAACTTTTCTCTTGGTCAGAGAACAATTAATAGATTGTACTTATCTTTCGATCAAAGTATTTATATTAGAGCTTATATTGCAGAGTTTTATATGCTCAATAATAAAACATCCTCCTCATAGTAATTGATAACTTTCAAAGTAATATTCATTCATATAAAAACATTGTACTAAACAAGGAAGGATAAAAGACATGATTGACTAAATCAACATATAGATGGTTGGATCACAACAACGCAAATGCTTGCTTGAGATAGAAGGGAGTAGGTTTACTGACTCAACATAAAAGTAAAAGATAGGCCCTTCGCAGAGGGAAGCAGGGAAAAACTCATGTGCTAGAGATTTTCATTTGATAAACAGAGGTAATGAAAACAAATTTGAGAGAGGTGTATGTCTATGTCGACTAATCAGCAAGCAGACAATACATTAAGTCACAAGCTAACTAGACTTTACAAGAGAGGCTCTCATTGAAGGACGTCCTTTCTACTGGGGTTAGCAGATCATCCCTCTTCTCTTTTGTTTACACAATTATGCTTTAACTGATAAATCAGGGGTAAACAGAGTGAAAAGAATTTATAATAACCAAGTTTGGGGCTGGGCACCCCGTTGTGAGCTCTTCTAGTAGTTGGATAATAGGATGTGCCACTAGTCCAGCTGTGTAAAGTCCAATCAACGAGTGAAATAAAGACCGTCTACCTACATCCTCGTGAGGTAAAACAGAGCACAAAACAGGTATAATTTTGAAGGTTTTAAAGGTAGCACACGAGCAATTTACTTGGAGTGGCGGTGAAATACCACATATAGGTAGATATGGTGGACATAGATGGTATGGTTCTGGTTCAAGGTTTGGATGCACGAGAAGCATTCGCTCTCAGTACAGGCTTTTGGCTAGCAAGGCTGGGTAGCAAGCATAAGAGTTGAGGGAAACAAGCAAATATACATGTGATAGAAAACAATCATGCAATCTTCCTTGGAAGTAGAAAAGATCTTAACTTGAGAATACTAAGCTTATGAGCCATCAAGAAAGAAATATAATGAAATAATGTATCTACATGCATCTCCCTCTTTTCTACTTTAGCCTCAAAGTATTGTTGCTACCGACCAATGCTAAGTTTGCCAAAACCAAATAGATTTACTTGATGCTCCCAAAGTGATAACAATACTAACAACAGGATCAATCATATAACATCAATTGCAAACTAAAATAAGATGTGCAGAAAGTAAATGATAAAACTTCTCATTAATATTCCATGACGACAACTCACATCAAGGGATACATAGATAACCAACTAAAGGAGAGATACTTCCACATTGCAAACCATCCTATATGATAACTTCTCTACTCATGATATGACTCTGCTGAAAAGTAAAAAAGGTGAAAAATAATGGTGTGATACCATAGCACTCCCCCGAGCTTAGAACAAGCCAAGGGGATGCCAATACCAATGACGAATTACTCTTTAAATGGTGGTGGTGGTGAATCCTTCCCATCATCAGACTTCCAAGGTAAAGTCTCTCCATCAACAAATGGTGACTTGGTCTCCAATATCCTGAAACTGGCAGAAGAACTTATACGTTTAAACCTGATCTCATACTCACAATTTTGATTCTACACGTCGTAGAGTTGTGCTTGTAATTTTTGGTGGCCTTGTGGAGCGAGAAGATATCCTCCCAAAGCTTGGAAGTCTCCTTCTTATGCTTGGCAATGAGTTCTGCATTTATTCTGTGGATGATGTCCACTTCAGGCTCCGCCATCTGATTGTACCTAAAGACTTCTTGCGGTCTAAGGATTAGAGTTACTTCGTATGTTTGATATAACAATGTAAACTTAATGACCTGATCGCATTGCTATATTCACTTTGGATATATGTTCGTCACATCATTCTACCAATGACATGACCCCGTTATTAACAACATCCAATGTTCATGATCAGGAAACCTTAATCATCAGTTAATCAATGAGCTAGTTAAACAAGAGGCGTTACTAGGAACTCTTGTTTGTTTATTAAATACACATGTATCAACGTTTTCGGTTAATACAATTCTAGCATGAGAAATAAACACTCATCATAAAACAAGGAATAATATAATAACCACTTTATTATTTCCTCTCGGGCATATTCTCTTCATTGGGTTCTTCTTCGCACTTTCTTCTCTCTCGAGCCTCTCGATTGAACCGCCAGGGAATGCTTTTGATGAAATAGTTCGCCTAGTTCGAGCATTGCCGCCCACTTCTACAGGCGGCCGCCGTGGCACTTTGCAGGCTATCGCCGCCGCGCCGCCTCTGCCGGCGATCGACGTGGACCCTCACGGGCTACCTCTAGTTTCACCGACTACATCGTCGTCCACCTATTCATCTTCGTCTAGCACCAGCTCATCGCCAGCGTCGCCGTTATCTTTCCCGGCCACTTCATCTACTCCGACAACCGCGAGCGACATCGGCGCACGACGATCGACGCCGCAACCGTCGCCGAGTCTTTCTCTGCTAGCCCCCTCGACATGGCGTACAACTCGTATTGGTCCCCTTCTACGCATTCACTGTGTTGGCAACACCGATGCATGCCTTCATCTACGACATGTCGCCGGACTTGGCAAGCTCGGTACGACTCAACATCGTCTTCATCTATCTACTCATGCCCAGTGCTAGCAACACTGACGCATGCCTTCGTCCACGACATTATCGCGGGCTTGGCACACCCGGCGCGACACCTCGTCAATATCATCTTCTACCCGATGTCACCACCGTCTTCTCTCGACGTCTCGCGTTTCGACTGACAACCGCCCGCCAGTGCCGCTCTTTCGAGCCATGCTGCACCCCTGACTACCCAGCGCCCCTTGCCCCCCCCCGCGGCTACTCGGCTCCTCGACACCGGCTACCCCGACTCGACATCGACCACGACTACCTCGGCTACGGCTTCACCGCCCATACGCTCTCGGCTACCTCGACATCGGCACAAAGGGTTACCGCTTTGCTTAAGCAACCTCGTCAGTTTCCACTCCAGCCACAACATCGGCAGTGTGTCGATGGTTATGACTATGGTGGGGATGTCCATCGGCTCCGCCTTCAGATTCTTCTCCAGTCTCATCGTCTGCGTCGCTACGTTGTGACTGCGGGGGGTTGTTGAGTATCATGATTGTATTAGGAAACATAGATAGTGTAGGATTCTATTCTACTTTGACTTGTACTCCAAGTGGATCATTGGACTCATATATATGCCCATAAGGCTCAAGTACCACAACAATTTCACCAATCTCTCTCTATCCTTCTATAGGGCCAAAGGCGGACTCATCACGGCTGAAGAGGTGAGGCCACAAGGGACAACCTAGCCAAGAAGGTCGGAAAACTGCCAAGCTCGAGGGAGCCGACCCGGCGACCGCAGCGCCAGACTTCGGGAGAGATAGAGAGAGGTCACCGAGGGCTCTCTGAATCTGGTCACAGAGCAGTCTGAGCTTATTTTTGTTGGTGTTTCGACGCGTAACGGGCGTTAAGTCAATCCATGGTGGAAAATGCTCTATAGGATGATTCAATGGCTAGGATGGTATGCATAGCTATCACCCATGATAGCCCACTATTTCCCATATAAATATGACAAATTTATGCTACTCCCGGGGGTACCTACACCCACATGTGTTTAGTATGATGTATGTAGTATCTATCATACCAGAGAGTATGTACGGATAGTAGGAAGTATGTAATACTATTTCGGCAGTTATATACTAATTTTTATGTAGTATGTGTAATTTTTCTATATAATCCTTTTATACATATATATATACCAATATTTTGAATATATAGTGCCAATTACATGCTCACTTTTATGAATTTCACGTAAATTGTTTTGGAGTATCTTAGATATAGTATATGAACATACTCAAACGAAAAAAGTATGACACGTACCTCTATACGGCAGTATATGATACGTGGGTGTAGCTACACCCAGGAGTAGAATCCATTTTCCCTATATATATATATAACGCAACAAAAATCACTCGATTTGGAGGTCGGATGAATAGCTAAATGATTTTTTTAACATGCAAAATAAGGTTGACCGAACTTTGACCGCGAAAATAACCCACTTATAAATTTGTTTTTGAGTTTTTCGTTACCGGTGAAATCGGAAGATTGAATAGATGTGTCTTTTCAGGCCGAACAATTTGAATGCTCATTGAGCTAAAACAGATAATGTATGAGACAATTATCGCTGTTTTATTAAACGCAAATCACAAAAACTCCGTCCGGCAGTACACAGACGCATACCGGGAAGTTCACACGTGTGTCGAGTGAAGTTTAATACTCTATTTTTTATACTATGTTACAAATTAGTATATATTTTTTAATTGATTTAAATCGGTGATGAATTAAATAAAACCGTAGAAGATAAAAAGATGCGGAATTTCAACAACTTTCCAACGACATATCATTTGAATCGTTCCAATTTACGGTGAGAAATATTTAAAAAATACGTTCTTCGTGACATTTCATTGATCATGTTTTTTAGAAATTAAAAAAATAACCGTAACGAATTTGAAAAAGTGACAAAATGAAAAAGATGCGTAATTTCACTAGATTTTCAACGGTACATAATTTGCTCAATTCTGATAAATGATTAAAAAATGTCCCAAAATAAGTTCACATCAGTTTTATCAGATTTGAGTATTTTCGAAATTGTTTAAAAATGGTTACGAATTTGTACATGCGACAAGGAATGATGCGGAATTTCACTAGCTTGTCAACGGTATATCATTTGCTCAATTTTGATAAATGGTTAAAAAATAACGTTAAAATTACCGCACGGAAATGTCCATACAGTGGGGCGGTTCTCTGTTTTTATGTGAGAAGTTCAGAATTGATTGTAGGGCACTATTCTACACCCAGTTGTACAATAGCTCGCATGTATATATATACATATATATATATATATATATATATATATATATATATATATATATATATATGCACGGTGTGTTTAATTGATCTGAAAAGGCATAACAGGTTCAATTGATCTGAAAAGGCATAACCAACCGGGTACCATTTTGTGACAAACGACTTTGCCCATCTACATGCGACACATGGTTTTTTTTATTTCTAAGTTTCTGGTCTAGCCATTTAATCTGAATTTACTCTTAACTCTCCTTACTTTTAAATAATTATTTTGTGTGCATCAATTAATGCAGAAATTGGGGTTTTGCTTTGAAGGGTTTCTTAGCAGAAAAAAATCCTAACAACGATAACCGAAAAACAGTCAGGATTTATTACTATGCAGATATAAAGTAACGAAGAAGGAACAATGATCATACCCTTAAAGACCGATAGTAGGGATTACCCTCCCGCACAAAGGTTATTGATGAAGACATTGAAGCCGACCTCAAGGTTGAGGAGTGGTTCCACGAATAGTGCCCAAAGTGTTGCACCTCGTGGGATTACACACATACGGTGTAGACTATGACTCCCGGTCTGCGGCCCAGCGAAGGTTGCGTAAGTAGAGTGATGGACGGAAGACTAACAACATGACGGTGTGTTTATAGTGGAGAATTCTCAACTCCTAACACAGCTCCAAAGGGAACCACGTTCAGAAAAGAGAGAGATGAATTGATGGGAAAAAGAGTAGTGGAGTCCAACTATATAAAGGGAGGAAGAGGGAGCCTTTCCCCTTGGCCAAGCCATGTGGGTACAATCCCACATGGTTGGCCGGCCAAGGGAGGTGCAGCCGCACCCCCAACATGGGCCCGATTTGGCCCATGTGGGATCCCCTCCTTTTCCCCCTTTCTTTCTCCCACTTTTCCTCTAGTGGGGCTCTTTTGTCCGGAAGGCCCACTAGTGGAACAAATGCATTTAAAAATAAAATAATATGATATTTAATTATTAGTTACACTAATTAATAATAAATATACATTTCTTATTTATTTTGAGTCCCGGAACTCCTTCCGGTACCCTCTGATCAGCATCGGGCATTTCTCCCTTAATTACGATACACCTTCGGAACTCTCCGATCTCTATCGGATAAATACCAGAACGATTCCGGCTCTTTTTATTATTATCATTGGTACTAAGATCTTAAACATTGTCTACCCTTAAGTGTGACACCCTACGGTTCGGTCTACTCCGGGCATGGCCGAGACGCCTCTCTGACCAATGACCAATAGCGAGATCTGGACATCCATAATTTCCCCAGTGTATCCATCAAAGTTTTTGCGTTGTTTTGAACCTTAAACGTAAGTCCCCATGCCTCTTGCCTTAGCGATACTCTGTTAGTCCAAGACTTGATCTCCGGTATCTTATACCCTGTTCATTCTCGTTACCGACATAACAATTCTACTCGTTCCTGTGTCGTTGCATCTCTGTGACCTAGTCAAAGGCATGCAAGCTAATTGATGCAACTGCACCAAGTGGGCCCAGGAGTATCTAACTGTCATTAGGATTGACAAGTCCTTCTCTTGATGGATCGCCTCAACATATCCATTTCATTAGCCAAGAGACACTTTTATAATCACCCCGTCATGGTGTGACGTTTTATGCAATCAAAGTAACTTCCATGATAGCAATTAAAATACCATCTCATGGTCAAAGGCTATGGTACTACGTTTTTGTTATCATAACGTTGAACTTAATGACTCGATCTCGTTATGATAAACATAATGGGTGTGAGTCCATCACATCATTCACCAATGACATGACTCTGTTGTCAATGACATAAATGCCCATGGTCAGGAAACCTTGATCATCTGTTGCCCAACAGACTAGTATAACTAGAGACAACTAGGGACCTGGCTTGTTTACATACCACACATGTATTAATGTTTCCGCTTAATATAGTTATAGCATGGTATAAAACGTTATGAACATACGAGTTATGATAATAAATGCCCTTTATTATTTGTCTCTAGGGCATAACTCCTTCAACCTCCCACTTGCACTAGAGTAGAAATAATCTAGTTTGCATTTGATCTAACACCATTGGCGTCCTGGTGCCTAGACTATGCATTGCTCATGGAAAAAGATTTTTTAAGTCAAAAAATCTGCCACAGTCAGATCTGTATGTGCTTTACAAAACTTTAATGTCACCTAGTTTGACATTGTTCCGTATCTTTATGATATCTGTGAAATATATGTTTTGTTGATGGAGTAAGAATCGAACCGTCACGTAGTATGGACCTTGAGAGTCTAGAGATCTTTCAAAGGACACCACACATCTCGGGAGAACCATCTAACTCCAACCACACTTGCCACTTCTAAAGTAGCCATATACTTCTATACCTATGTAGATTGTGCGATGGTGCATACACATGCCACTTCGCAAACTAATCATGTCTTTTCTCAAATAAAAGAATTTTCCTATATGATACTTCTAGTCGTGTGAGACTTGCATCATCGTAACCTCTTATGGGAGGTTAACTGTTCACTCTCACCACATATCAGAAAACGTAACTTCAGTTCTCACCAGACACTGAAATATATATACTTAACATTTTCTTATCGATCCATTCAGGAATCGCTCTACAACGTGTTGTTCAACGAAGAACTTGGGTCATACCAGGCTGAGAATTCAACATGACAGAACCTATGACAAAGGGATAGAGAATGTCATACATCCTTTTCTTCATTTAGTTGTTGTTGACATGCCAAGATAAACTCGATATTTTCATTAGTCATACAAGTAAGAACTTCTTCTTTGCTTGTCCTATTCTGAACACCTTCAGAATCCTGCCTAGGAAAATAATCCGACTTAATGTCATTAAGCTCCTTGATCTATACACTATAGATTTAATGCCTAATACTTCTAACTTCATTCATAGAGAATTTATACACTTAAATAATCATTTATACTTTTCTTAGAGGATCTGTATCATTCCCAATATGTCACCACATATAAAACTTTCCAATATGTCACCACATATTAGTTAGGAATGACACCTAGCTCCCACTCAAATATGCCACCCACATATAAGAATAGGAAATTCATTTTAGCTCCCACTCAAATATTCCATTCACATATAAGGTTAAAAAGAGCTACTTAACTCCTACTCACTTTCCTTTAAATGCAGGTCTCTTCACCTATTTTGGACAACTCAAAAATCCTTTGATTACATTATCAAAGTTAAGATTCCAGCTTCGATATACTTGCTTCAGCCTATGAATGTGCAGCTGAAGTTCGCATACGTGTCTAACATCCTTGGGATCAACAAAACCTTCTTGTTGTACAAGTACAACTCCCCCTTAATGTTGCCATTAGGGAACACAGTCTCTTTGTCCTTCTAACAATTTCTCAAATTGTATTAACCGCTAAAACAATCCTAAATAGACTTAAGCTTCGCCACCTGAGATTAAATATCGTTGTGGTCAACTCTTTGAATTTGTCGAAACATTTCGGGACAAATCGAACTTCACAGACAATTGTTATTCCATCAGTGTCTATCTTCTCATAAAATTCCATTTGCTCACAACGGCCTGAAGGCCATTTGAGAATATCTACCCAAGTCACCACTTGGTAGTCATACATGGATTTTATCTAGGATGATATATGACTCATAGACATTTCTTGCACTTGGGTCCACCATCTCTTCTTCGTAGTTTGTAGGTTTATCATGTTTCACAAACATGACGGTCATTACAAGATTTCCATAACACACACACTGCGGAATGCATCCTCGTACGCCTATGATCATAGTAAGAGCTTTAGATCAGATTCATGATCATAACCACTAACTTCCTTCTAGAGGACGGTTACGAAACGACTTCTTCTGCGCCACTCGATGTCTGAAGAGAAATTTCATGAAATCCGTCTTGTTTTACTTTTTCTCTCACATATACCCTTGGGAAGATACGACTTTTTGAGCAAGGTATGTTCCATCTACAAACTATTTTCATTATGAAAGATTTACCTGTTAATACAAGATTTTCTACAAAGATGAATTTATCCGCTTTAGGTTTGAACACATCGAAACCTAAATTATGTAAACGACAATCTAGGCTAAAATCCCATGCCATAACTCATATGGTATTGTCTCCACGGATTTAGATGGTTTCCCTATTATCTAAAGTGAATGTTTTGATTCTAACATATAACTCAAATGATAACAATAATTCGATAAGAGATATTATTGAAAACACATTATTCAATTAATTATGGTCACAACGTGCAAACACAACATAACACTGTGGTGTACTATGCAACACAATTTGTGAAACTATTTTCACAAGTCTTCTGATGATATACCAAAACTCATAATTCAAATCATTGTCTCCTCGATTATCATCGCTTAGTATTGATTTTGTTGGTAAGTCTACTTCACTCCGAACTTGTTTGAAGTTGTCAAACTCCTCAGACCAGCGTTTCATTAAGTGGATATACACATATCAACCCAAATCATCGTTGAAGTTTTACTTCACTCTGAATTTGGTTGAACTCATCAAACTTTTCATATCAGCGTTTCATTAAGTGGGTATATACATATCTACTCAAATCATCGTTGAAGTTTACGAAATAATGATTTCCACTAATCGGTTGAAGTACTCATCAATCTTGCACATATCAACATGTATGTTTCTCAATAAGTTAAAATTCTGTTTCACAAACGGAGTCTTTAGTTATCTTTGTCCATGAAGGACAATTTGCATGTGTCAAAAGATTAAATTTAATAACTCAAATGTCCAACAGAGTGGAGCCTCTTCACGCATATAACATTGACTTGACTTCAACCAATACTGCCACATGAATATGGTGTTATTACCAAGTTTATGTCTTTGGCATCGATGTTATGAATGCAGGAACTACTACCAAAAATCCATTCATAACTAGTGTATGATCATTAATAGATATCATTCATAAATATAGGACAACGACTTGTAACTAACACATGTGAATAATTGTCTCGCTTGAGACATGACACACTTATAATGATCATGCTAACATGTGATTATGAAGTATCTCATTTTAAATGGTAGATGTAGAGGGAGATAGTTGATGGTCATCACAACATCTTGCTTGCCATCATCGACACACATCGTGTCCTCGTTTCTCCAAGCTACTGAAGAAGATTTTTTTTTTCATAAAACATGATTAGTATCATAACTCAGTCACTGCAATGAGCATTGGTTTAAGTAAAGCATTCATAACGCATATATCATATATACCATCATCATTAATGACTTCCCGGTAATCTATTTCATCTTCTTGATTTTTCAACACAACCAAGAATTCATGAAAGTGAACAATTCTCCTAGGGTGGGCCGTGATGACCCACAAGTATAGGGGATCACAACATTCTTCGAGGGAAGTAAAACCCAAATTTATTCATTCTACACAAGGGGAGCCGAAGAATATTTATATGCCTTAACAACTGAGTTGTCAATTCAGCTACACCTGAAAGTAGACTTTCTCGCAACAATTTATCAGTGATAACAGTTTTATAGTAGCAGTAGTAGTAAAATAACAGCAGGAATAAAATAGTAACAACAGTAGAAATCGCGGAAAACAACAAGATGGGAGTATCGTAGGCATAGAGGGAATGGATGAATGAGCGTTGCATGGATAACATAGGTCATGTAACAATCTAAACATGGACATCGCATATAATAATAATAAAGCATCCAAGTTCTAGGCTAACCATAGGCATGTGTTCCAATATAGTCATATGTCCTCGCAACGAGAAACTTGCACAACATCTTTTGTCCTACCAGCCCGTTGTAGCGGGGCCTCAAGGGAAACTACTGGTAATTAATGTGCTCATTTTAATAAAGCACCGGAGCAAAGCATTAACACTCTCTGAACACACGTGATCCTCATATCACAACCATCCCCTTCAGTTGTCCCAATTTCTGTCACTTTGCGGCCTCGGGTTGCAGACAATGACATGTGTAAACAACTTGCAGATATGATCAAGAAACATAGTTATACTCATGAAACAATAAGATGTTCAGATCTGAGATCATGACACTCGGGCCCAAAGTGACAAGAATTAAGCATAACAAGTTGCAACAACGGTAGAAAACACTAACAATGGGTACTACGCACTATGCCCTAACAATCTGGCATTATTACATGATCAATCTCATCCAATCCCTTCCATCCTTCTCAACCTACAGCGGTGTTTACTCACACATGGGGGAAACATGGATGGTTGATGGAGAAGAGCTGGCGGTATCGATGGCGATGATCTCCTTCGTATCCCCGTCCCGGCAGGGCACCAGAACAGGAACTTCTGATCCCCGAATTGAGTTTCGAGGTGGCGGCGGTGCTCTGTTGTGTTTATGTGGTATATGACGAACCCCCTCGCGTTTTAGGTTTACGGGGCATATGTAGTCGAAAGGGGAGCCCGAGGGGGTGGAGGTGGCCCCCACACCACCTGGCGGCGCGGCCTAGGGGGGCGCGCCCAAGGGTGGTCTGTGTCCTGATGACCCACAAGTATAGGGGGTGTATCGTAGTACTTTCGATAAATAAGAGTGTCGAACCCAACGAGGAGCAGAAGGTGTGAACAGGCAGGTTGGATAGAGGATTCACTGTAAACACTAGCAAACAGGTTTTTTGAGGTTTTTACTATAGCAGATAAATAAAGTGCAGTACATAATATTGCAGCGAGTGGCCCAATCCTTTTTAGAGCAAAGGACAAGACGATTGTTCTACTTATGATTACCAAATGTTCTCGAGGACACATGGGAATTTCGTCAAGTGCTTTCACTTCATTACGGTTGATTAATATTTATTGGTCCGTGAAGTGTTGTGTGGGTGAACCTATGCTAATGCATCGCCCAACTAGGACTAATACATACTTGTGATTATACCCCTCGCAAGCATCCGCAAATACAAGAAAGTAATTAAGATAAATCTAACCATAGCCTTAAAACTCCGGGATCCTACGCTCCCTCCTGCATCGGTTTCCTAAAGGGGGTTTACGTTTCTGTCACTCCGGCAACCCCACAATTAGTAGCCAAATACACAATGTATCCTCCTAGGCCCATAAAGGTGAAGTATCATGTAGTCTACGTTCACATGACACCACTAGGAGAATAGAACCACAACTTAAATACTGAACCACGAGATATTACTTCAACATAACTTCACTACTAACATCATGACTTCTCCCATGACCTCAAGAACTAAACGAACTACTCACAAGATATCATATGGATCATAATAAGAGGTGATATAATGGATAATAAAAATCTGGTCATAAAGTGCTAACACCGATAAAGCTCACAAGCATGAACTACTAACAAGTAATCCACACCGAGAGAGAGAGATCTAATGTAAAACAACGATAGAGGCCCCTAATTGTTACAGCGGGATGAAGGTGGATAATGAGGGTGATGGTGCTGGTGGTGATGATGATGACGATGACGATCTTGATGATGCCCAGAGTGATGACGGTGACGATGGCGATGATTTCCCCTCTCCGGGGAGGAATTTCCCCGGAAGATTTCTCCCTGTCGAAGAGCTTTTCTCTCTCTGGTGTTTTCCGCCCCGAGGCGGCGGCGGAATAATTCTTCAATGATGTTCTGGGGCTTAGGGTTCCCTGGGGTCAAGTACGCGAAAGGGGGCGCCCGGGAGTGGGCCAGGGGGGCCACACCACCCCCTAGCGCGGCCAAGGGGGGCGCCGCCTGGTGGTGTGGGCCCCAGGTGGCCCCCCTCCGGGTGCCCTTCTGGCTCACTTCCTCCTCGGAACTTCTAAGACTCCTCCGATACCCCCCCTCTTCTTCTGATCTTCTGAAATAGGGTATCTTGACGGTGCTTTTTCCATCAGATTTCTGGTTCCAGTGTTTATTCTCAAAAAATTATGAAACATGCAAAATAAGATAAAAATAACATAAGTGATGAATCATAACATTAAATATATTGATGAATAACAGAAAATAACAATATAAAACGGTGATGCAAAATGGACGTATCAGGTCCCTCCTGGCCCCCTCCAGGTGTCCTTCTGGCTCCCGGGTCCTCTGGTGATATAAGCTCAATGGGGTCTTTTTTGGGCAATTCCCGAAAGCTAATTTTTCTGCACAAAAACAAGACACCAAGGTAATTCTGCTGAATATAGCGTTAGTCCGTGTGAGTGGTACCCAAAAATCACAAGTTTAGATTCAAACAATAATAAAACTGTTCGGAAAAGGAGATACATTTTGGACGTATCAACTCCCCCAAGCTTAGCTTATTGCTTGTCCTCAAGCAATTCAGTGACAACTGAGTGCGATAAAAGACTTTTACGAACACATTTGTTTCATTTGATGTAAATATACTCACTATATGATCAAGCTGAGGCAACTAATAATAAGATGTATGCAAGATAAAAGTCACCTAGTAGTTATGCAACAATCAACCGTGTTTTGGGACAAGCACATTACACTAAGAATGACAGTCATGCTCTCAAGAGGTGCATAAAGTGAGAAGGTGAAGACTCAACATAAAAATAAAATAAAGGCCCTTGGCAGAGGGGAGCATGGATTAACTCATGTACTAGAGCTTTTTATTTTATTAAGCAGAGGTAATGAAAACATTTTTGTAGAGAGGTGTATGCTTATGTCAACGAATGGTAAACAGACAATACATTACGTCACAAGCCAACTAGACTTCACAAGAGCGGCCCCCATAAAAGGACGCATCTGGGTAGAAGGTCATCCCTCTTTCTCTTTTGTTTACACAATTATGCTTTGACTGATAAATCAGGGGCAAAAATTGTGAAGAGAATTTGCTGTATTAATTTGGGGCTGGGCACCCCGCTGTCGGCTCTTCTATCATTTGGATAACCGGATGAAGCCACTAGTCCAGGGTGTGAAATCCAATCAACAAGTGAGATAAATATTCTCTATTTACGTCCTCATGAGTTAAAACAGGGGCACAAAACAGGAATACTATTTTGAAGGTTTTAAAGGTAGCACACGAGAAATTTACTTGGAGTGGCTGTTAAATACCACATATATAGGTAGGTATGGTGGAAAAATTTGGAATACTTTGGTTTTTGGGATTTGGATGCACGAGTAGAGCTCATACTCAGTACAGGTGAAGCCTATCAATAGACAGGCAGCGACAATCAAGAGAGCAACAACTGTCATAATCATGCTTGCGACAAAACAAAGTTAACAGGGGCATAAAAATGATACAAATAATCCGAGGAAAAATGAATCATTGAGGCTTAATTGAGTTTTTGATTTCAATCATATGCATGCATGAGCATGCGCTAAGTCGATTCATGCGAAACAATCAAAGGGAGATACCACAATGGCATACCCTTCTATGAATAAAACAATACAAGCAAACATTCATACGACATGCTATCTTATATTAATAAGTTGGAACTAAACACGTGAGAGCACGAACTACTAAGAATCAATTAAATATCATACACCTTACACGAACGAACTAAGCATGTTCACATGGATGTGTATATGTACAAATATAAAACAAATAGAGTTCATACCAGACTCTCACCCCAACTTGGATTGTCTTAAATCGTCATTATTTCTCTTCACTTGTGGATTGAATAATATATAATGATAGCCAAGCTCCAAAGGAGACACGGAAGTCCGGTGAACTCAGCAACAAACTTTACAAAACCAAAGAAGAACACCAAATATTTTTGGGTTTTAGAATTAAAACAAGAACAGAAAGAAACAAGCAAACAAAGCAAAATATTTTTGAATTTTTCAATATTAAACTGAAACGAAAAGGTAAAACAAACCAACAAAGAAACTTAAGAAACAAATAAAGAGAAACAACAGAAATATTTTTGGTCGTTTTGTGTTTTGGAAAGCAAGACAAAACTATAAAAACAAAAAGAAACGAAAGAAAACGAAAACAAACCAAAGAAAACGAAAACATGGATATACAAAGAACTAACTGAATATGATATAAAGATGAGTGTGATGTCAGTATACCTCCCTCCAAGATTAGGCTTTTGGCCTAAGTGGAGATCAATCACGGCGCGGGAAATATCCCCACTTTGGTGGGTCATCCCTCGCATGGTCGTACTCGGGCTCCCACGAAGAAGATGAAGCAACATGCACATAGTCATAACGGGAGTGCTGGTATGGGATCCTCGCAGTGTCGGGGGGGGGGGGCGACAAAATCACTATCGTCCCCCTCTCCGGCATCCTCCCCATGATGGTTTATTTGATGCACATTGTGCTCCATCTCTGAATTTTTTAACAATCATCACAAAAATTGATTTCAAGCAACTACAAGGTGGAAACTACCATAGAGACTTATAGGAGAGCTAAACATGCATCAAAACTATATTATTTCCACTCAAATCAAGCATGAAAACTCACATAAACTGTCACCTACAGTATCAAAATACTCAAGAAATACTCCACCAAACAAAATTCTACTTGGATAATCAGAGGAGTCACATATCAGAGAGCAAATGCACCAAATTTCAGAAAAAATGGTGGGCTAAGGAAAGAGATCGAAAAATCTCGAGGAACAACAACAAGAACTCGGGTTCCAGGAAATGTTTTAAGTTTATGGGGTGAGAGAGGTATCTTTGGTAGGGGAGAGAGTTAGTGGAGAGCTAGGGGCCCCACGCGATGTGCTGGCGCCACCAGGGGCAGGATGCGTCCCCTATGCTGTGCCTGACTGGTGGGCCTCCCTGGGGTCTCCTAGGTGGCTCTGTGCCTCATTTTTGACGTAAAAAATTATTATATATTTTTTGGAATTTTTCGAGAAACTTTATTTTTGAGGTATTTCCATAATTTAATAATTAATAAAAACCCAGAAAAAAAAATGTGAAAAGGTGGACAAAAAAAACAAAACCATAACTACAGAGGTTCTATGACACTGCAAAAGGCAAATAACCAAATAAAACAAAGGTGGAAGTGGTGAAAACAAACATATGGATGGTGAAAACATGCGTAACCACAGTAATCAGGATGAAAACATGAGGAAAACATGACTATGGATGGTGGAAACATGATTATACTAAAGTAGCAAGGTGATAACAGAACTAAACATGGTGAAAGCATTGACGTCTTCATTCAAAATCATTTTGTTAACAAGGATGATCAAGTCTTGTTACGAGAACATTTTTTATATGAAGCAAAACTTTGCATATCACTAAATAATTATGTTACCTTAACCTTGATAGACATAGTCCCAATCATAATAATTTCATATTCTTTTGGTGGCTTTGGAATGGGACAATAGAATTCCCCAATCTTGATGGTCTCAATATTTTCAATTGAATTTAAACAATATCTTATGTCAATCTTCTTGGGAAAATAAACAGTAAGATCTTTATAATTAACATTAAAAGTTACTTTTACTTGATTGCAATCAATAACAGCCCCTGTAGTGTTAAGAAAAGGTCTCCCAAGAATAATAATAGACATATTATCATATTCAGACATTTCCAACACAACAAAGTCAGTTAATATCAAACAACTAGTAGCAACTTGAACAGGAACATTCTGACATATACCAAGAGGAATAGCAATAGACCTATCAACCATTTGCAAAGATATATCAATGTGTATCAATTTTCCAAGAGAAAGCCTCTTATAGAGAGAAAAAGGCATAACACTAAATCCATCTCCCAAGTCACATAAAGCAGGTCTAACATAATTATTTTTAATAGAACAAGGGATAGTAGGAATACCAGGATCTCCAAGCTTGTTTGGAACCTTGCCATGGAAATAGTAATTAACAAGCATAGTAGAAATTTACTCATTAGGAATTTTACTTTTGTTAGAGACAATATGTTTCATATAGGCAGTTTAATAGCATCAGTCAAAGGGATTTGCAAAAACAGAGGTTTCATCCATTCACAAAACTTGTTATAATGTTCTTCTTCCTTTGATTTGTGTTTCTTATTAGGAAAATGCATTGCTTTTTGTACCCAAGGCTCTCTTTCATTACCATGTTTATTAGCAATGAAATCCTCCTTAGTATACTTCATAGTTTTCGTTTGCTTTTCAGGTTCAGCTATAGTTTTTTCTTTATCAGAAGCATCACTTTTATCATTACCACTTTCAGTTTCAGCATCAGAAATAGATATACTATTAGGATCTTTAGCAGGTTTAGGAGATTCTACAACAATTTTATGTCTCTTCTTCTTTTTCTTAGAAGGAGAACTATTGTTTTTAGGTTGCTGAGAATCTTTTTCAATTCTTTTAGGTGGTCCTTCAGGATACAAGGGGTCATGAGTAGAAACACCACTTCTAGTAATTATTTCACAGACATGTTTTTCTCTAGAAGCATTAGCTATCATATCTTTTTGCACTTTAGTGAGTTGATCAATTTGGGTTTGAACCATATGAAATGTTTAACACGCATTTTAACATCATTAGAGGTTCTCTCAATAATACCATGCAAATTATCAATAGCTCTAGATTTTTCCATAAGATGATTTTCCACTCTCATATTAAAGTTATCTTGCTTAAAACACATAATTGTTAAATTCATATAAGCATTGATCAGGTGGTTTAGAATAGGGAATATCTCTATTATCAAAGTATTGGAGAGAGTGTACCTCAACTGTTGATGGATGAGGAATAGTGTTACATAATTCTTCTATAGGAGGTAAATTCTTCACATCTTCAGTTTTAATACCCCTCTCTTTAAGAAATTTCTTGGCTTCCTTCATCACTTCATCATTTAATTCAATCATCCCTCTCTTCTTGGGTGTTGGTATTGGTGTTGGCCCTAGTATAGGTGTAGGATCAGGTATATTCCAATCATCATTATTTTTGGCTATATTAGCCATTAATTCCTTAGCTTCTTCTGGAGTTCTTTTCCTAAAAACAGAACCATCACAACTATCCAGGTATATCCTAGATTCAATAGTTAGTCCATTATATTATATACTAGCAAATTGCCCGTGCGTTGCTACGAAAAGATCTATATTTTTTACGGCTGATACGTTCTTGGCAGGACGGTGGGTATCTTAACTTTGGTGCTTTTACTTGAACCAGATCAGACATTTTATGCAATAATGCTGATTCATTTTTGGAATTTGCACACCGTAGTTTCAAAGCTTATATGATGGTAAATACCTAGTTACATTCTTGAAGCCAAGCTTCCTGACCACTAACAGCGATCCTTTTATTTATCATGACGTGTCCATAATATTTTCCAACTTAGTAACTCTTGTTTTGCTTCTGATATTTGCGATTCAATATTTGCCAGTAGCTTGGAAAGTCCATTGAGTCAAGACATTGCGTTTTTCCGGGACCTGGTTGTGCACCACGTCTGGTAGGAACACTTTCGCAATGCCTTCTGGGCACCATGTCTAGAAGGCAAACCTTTACCGTGCTTTTTGTTTCCCTATCGGGGTCACTACTTCCTTAGCATTTTTCGTTGACGAGATGATGATGCTGGCTAGGGATTGAAGCAGAGAGGCAGAGGAGACGACCGACTCGCGAACCCAGCAATGCCTACCTTTCGCCGCCATCGTGCTACCTAGCATGCCGCTGACTGCGCTTTGACATGCGGTGTAAACCAGAATCACCTTTCGCCGCCCTCGTGCTACCTAGCATGTCGCTGACTGTGCTTTGACATGTGGTATAAACCAGAATCACCTTTCGCCGCCCTCGTGCTACCTAGCATGCCGCTGACTGCGCTTTGACATGCGGTGTAAACCAGAATCCGCGTAATCCAATGTGTGGGTCCATGGGAGGTAGTGGCATGGCGGTCATGAGTGTGATGGAGCTCTACAATTAACGTGGTTAATTTCTCAGAATTTTGGGGTAACATCTAAAATGAGCGACGTACCAGTAGTAAATTTTTTTAGAGGACCGATCCAATCGGAACTTTTTCGTGTTTTGTGGTGCAAGCATACCGATAAGGGTAGCAGTAAATTTTTTGAGAGGACCGATCCGATCGGAATTTTTTTCGTGTTTTGTGGTATAAGCAGAGTAGTAAATTTTTTAGAGGGCCGATCTGATCGGAGTTTTTTTCGTGTTTTGTGGTGTAAGCATATCGATAAGGCGCTTAGCTATTTTTTTGGTATGGCTTAATGAGTACACTGATCCTTGTCGCTTCCTTTTTTTTGAGTTACTAATCCTTATCGCTGCTGCAAGCAGTTATTTTAGCTTTTTTTTCCTGTGTTGCAGCGCACGTGTAGGAACTGATTTGAATATACTCCTGGGCCTTTTCATCCAAAAGTACTTTTTTTCTGGGTAGATGTTGGGCCGATCTCCTGGGCCTTTTGATCGATGAGCCAGGCACAGAGCTGATCATGAACCGATACATCTAGTACCACCTCGACTAAGCACGAACATGTTTGCAATGCGGAAGGAGCGACGTACATACATATACGTACCATCACGGCATTAGGCCGTATTATAGTATAGATCTAGGAGCTCATTTTTAGGTAATGGATAGCCAGGGCTAGCTCTTATTGAAGAACAAAACCTCGTCCAAGATTCAGGCAATTTCTCTCCTTCAATTTTCTCAAAGTTAAAGATGTCCTGCACAGCAGCATGTTGGGAACTAGCAGGAAAATATATTTGAAAGAAAGCATTAACCAAATCCATAGGACTAGTAATAGACCCACGTGACAGATTGTTAAACCAAATTTTAGCTTCATCTTTCAATGAGAAAGGGAAGATCTTGGTAACAAAATAAGTACGCAGCTTAGTATCATCAGAAAATAAACTACTCAAAGATGAAAGCTCATTCATGTGTTCCATAGAAATTTTACTTTCAGTTCCACAAAAAGCGTCCTTCTCAATAATAGATATGTAAGATAAATCTAGAGAGAAATCATAATTCTTGTCTCTAATGTGTATGGGAGATGTGGCAAACTTAGCATCAAGAGAAGATTTATATTTAAAAGTATGTCTTGCAAGAGGAAGACTCTTAAGAGCACTTGCATCAGTAGTACCTTGAGCTTCATCAAGATCATCAATAAACTCAGGTGAATTAACAGGTGTACCAATATTTTCAACAAGAATTTCAGCATTTTTAATTTGTTTGGATTTAGCAATTGTAGCATCTAGGAAAGGACCTAGAGAACCAGTATCATCAAGCACATTAGAAGCATCATCAAAAGTATCAGAAGCATCTTCAGACTCAGCAGAAGTAACAATGCGTGTAGGATGTGGTGGAGTAAGAAGCTTACTCATAACAGACGGTGAACAAGAGCAACAGAGGTGTTCAGAGTTGTACCTCTCCTTGTAGTGGATGGTAATATAGGAACTTTTCCATCACGAGTCTTGCCCATGATAAAAGGATTGCAGCGAACAATATCATGTTCAAGTGAGCAATAAATAAAGCTATGCTCCGTGGCAAAGGCGTTACAACATAGTCTTGATGACCCACAAGTATAGGGGATCATAACAGTCTTTGAGGGAAGTAAAACCCAAATTTATTGATTCGACACAAGGGGAGCGAAAGAATATTTATATGCCTTAACAACTGAGTTGTCAATTCAGTTGCACCTGAAAGTAGACTTGCTCGCAACAATTTATCAGTGGTAACAGTTTGATAGAAGCACTAGTAGTAAAATAACACCAGGAATAAAATAGTAACAGCAGTAGCAATCGCGGAAAACAGTAGGATGGGAGTACCGTAGGCATAGACGGAATGGAGGAATGGGCGTTGCATGGATAACATAGGTCATGTAATAATCTAAACATGGGCCTTGCAAATAATAATAATAAAGCATCCTAGTTCTAGGTTAACCATAGGCACGTGGTCCAATATAGTCATATGTGCTCGCAATGAGAAACTTGCACAACATCTTTTGTCCTACCAGCTCGTTGTAGCGGGACCTCAAGGGAAACTACTGGTAATTAAGGTGCTCCTTTTAATAAAGCACCAGAGAAAATCATTAACACTCTCTGAACACATGTGATCCTCACATCACAACCATCCCCTCCGATTGTCCCAATTTCTGTCACTTTGGGGCCTCGGGTTCTGGACAATTACATGTGTAAACAACTTGCAGATATGATCAAGCAACATAATTATACTCATGAAACAATAACATGTTCAGATCTGAGATCATGGCACTCAGGCCCAAAGTGACAAGCATTAAGTATAACAAGTTGCAACAACGGTAGAAAACACTAACAATGGATACTAGGCACTATGCCCTAACAATCTGGCATTATTACATGATCAATCTCATCCAATCCCTTCCATCCCTCTCAGCCTATAGCGGTGTTTACTCACAAATGGATGGGGGAACCTGGATGGTTTATGGAGAAGAGGTGGCAGTGTCGATGACGATGATCCCCTTCGAATCCCCGTCCCGGTAGGGTGCCAGAACAGGAACTTCTAATCCCCGAAATGAGTTTCGAGGTGGCGGTGGCGTTCTGTTGTGTTTCTGTGGAATATGATGAACCCCCTCGCGGTTTAGGTTTACGGGGCATATGTAGTCGAAAGGGGAGCCCAAGGGGGTGGAGGTGGCCCCCACACCACCTGGAGGCGCGGCCTAGGGGGCGCGTACAGGGGTGGTCTGGGCCCCTCCTGGCCCCCCTCCAGGTGTCCTTCTAGCTCTCGGGGTCCTCTAGTGATATAAGCTCAATGGGGTCTTTTCTTGGCAATTTCTCGAAAGTTGATTTTTCTGCACAAAAACGAGACACCAAGGTAATTCTGCTGAAAATAGCGTTAGTCCGTGTTAGTGGTACCCAAAACTCACAAGTTTAGAGGAAAACAATAAGAAAAGTGTTCAGAAAAGGAGATACGTTTTGGACGTATCAGGAGGCAATAGCAGCACCCCATCATAAGAAAAATGTATGTCATCCAGTAATTAGACTCAACATGGTGTTTTAATGTCATCAATAATGACTACCACGTGTTCTGAGTATTCTCCTCCATTTTTCTTGGGAAAAAAACCTGACTCACTGTGCCTATAGAGCATTAAGCTCAGTGGTCATTCTGAATGCTCACAATGCACCTGCAGTTCACTTCTCTATGGTAGATATCATAGGTTACTGGACTATGCTGAAATTACCCACCCACACTTGATAATCGAATTATCTCTTTGTTAGTAGAATCTCTGATTTTAATTTCTGAATTATCCGCACGAACGTGATAATCAAATTATCTCATTGTTAATGAAATCTCCGGACTTATCTCCTAACTATTTTTTGTATAATATAGAGTTAAAATGTTAAACATGGAGTATCCTCAAGTTATGGTATAGACCAATGAAGTTGGACCCACCTTTTAAGTTTATCAATCACAAGAATTCGTCTAAGTTTAAGAGGGCTACAGAACAGGGTTTTTCTACAAAGGTTTTGCAAAGACATTTAAGACTATGTTCATAATACTGGGTTCATGTTTTCAAATATATGACATGCATATATAACATAAACTCCCACTTAAACGAACATCCCTCACTTTGTTTAGTGATCACACGACCCCCTTCCACCACACCTTCCCCGATCGTCACATCCATTGGTGTAGCTTCTGAGGTAGAAAAAACATGTCAGTTGCGTCGTTCATGCAACACGTGCTCGACCTTTCGGTCTTCTGTCTTCCGAGGCCATATATGTACATGCTAGGCTTGCCAACTTAACCTTAGTGTATCTGGTTGTGCATATCATGGCTTGCACCCGCCGTATGCGAACGCAGAAGGAAGTACCCGATCATCACGTCCCACTTTCCTACTGCAGACTTTCTTGTAGGTGCCACACGAAGGGAGAACACTTGCATTGGAATTAAAAGAGGGATCATCCTATATAGCTACCGCCGAATATATCATAATATGCTATTAGCTATACAGATGCATATAATATCCACACAATAACATCAAATGAAATAGTGTAAATTCATATAATATCCACACAATAACTAGGTCCTCGATGCCTCCTCATATAAAAGTTAGTACGAATAGTTCATAAGCTCACCTTTACCATATAATATCCTTTGCCCCATGCAACATAAAGTTAGACGCTTCTACTTTATCTTTATGCAAGTTTTACATGGCTCATGGGGCTGTCGCAAGAAGAACCGTTTCTTGCCTACTAATCTGCAACTACAACACATATCAGCTAGTTGTTTGTTACATATCCCTTTCGGGCCTCCCATTGTAAATGCCATGATATCTATTGTAAGATAAATGGACACCCTCATACCTTCTTTATATGGTACAAGCCATATGTCAGTCGCAATGCCGGTCTCACTTACGGAGTACACTTGAGGTTGGCTTCGGGCCGCTATCATCAAACAATGTCAACATCATAAACAAGTACATGTGAGGAGGTAAGAACTACAAGATAGGTGCCCTCATTCATCATGAGTTCTAACCGTACTTCTATACCTATGCATAGATCAGCTCTGATATCACTGAAGGGTTTCGTAGCAGAAAACAAAACAATACCTAACAACGATATCCAAAAAACACCCAAGATCTATTACTATGCATATATAAAGTAACGAAGAAGGAACGGTGATCATACCCTTGAAGACCGATAGCAAGGATTACCGTCATGGTGTGGAGAAGACAGATGCCATAGGATGGCTTATGTTTGGGGCCGATGGACAAAGTGGGTATCCGGGGAGGGATCGCACGCCTAGCTGGCGCGCTCACTACACTGCAAACAACAAGATCTACCCAGGTTCGGGGCCCTCGTGTGGAGGTAACACCCCTACTCCTTTCCCTCTCTATGTATATGTGGTGATGAGTACAATGGTTCCTCAAGCTCAAAGAGCTAGAGGAGGAAGAAGCTCTACTGCTATCTCTCTCTACTCAAACTAGCAGCACTTCTGTTCTCATATAACGGGCGACCCTCACACAGGAGGGGGTAGGCCACCTTATATACTGGTGGCCACCAACTAATAGTACATGTTTAGGTGACTACACACTGTGCCGTATGGAACGTGTCACATCCCAATTTTGGAATACCTGATAACACAGTTGTTTTGCTAATTGCTTGACAATTAAACTTTGGTTTATTTGTTTGAGTACAACTAAACAAAATAATTATATAAACTTACATGGCTAAGAAATTGAAAACAAAATATTCAACATATTGTTCCAATGACTTTGGCAATATTTTCTAAAGTAAATATTGATCAAAGAGTTTTCCAAACTACTTTATGAATCCCATACTTCATACTTGTTGAATATTATTCCAAGACCTAAGTTAAGAAAGAGGAAACACTAAATAATTTTCCCTAAAAGATTATCAGAAAAAGAGGCATTCTTAGATGCTTCACCAAAATCTTATCAAATGTTTTTCCAACCTTGCAAGCTTAAAAACAAAAGTATTAGAGAGAATTGACTTGCTATCTCTAGTCACATAAATATTTTGGCAAAGCATTGTTAAAGAAAAGCCAAGTGCCTTATTAAAAGTGAATTTCCAATATTTCCAGAAACAGAAAACTCAAACAAGTTACTATTGGAAACTTTCTTCAAATGATATGAAATTAATACCAGTGCTTACTTATATAAAATAAGGAACACACACAAGAGGACACCAAAAATTGAATCCATTAAAGTCCTGAAAAACATGGTTTTTCTCCACAGCAACATTTGGGATTTTGAACAAGTTTGTTCTACAAACTTTTCAAAATACCAGGAAATAAATACCACATGCTCTATATCATAAATAAGGATGAAAACAAAAAGGGCACAAGTTTTTAAATAATTTAAGTTGCCAAAAACCCCTGTTTTCTAGACAACACCTTTTAGAAATTTGAACAAGTTTGTTCTATGAAATAACTCAAAATGACTTGAAGTTTCTACCACATAAGGTACACATCAAATAAGGAATGTGTGCCAAAAATTATCATTTTTGAAAGCTCCTAAGTAGTCTAATAAATTCAATGTCCATTTATGTAAGAATTCAAATTTGAACAACTTTGAATTATCAAGTTTCTCCAATTGAGACAATTTTCACATATGTTGTGCAACTCAACTAATAAGAATTTTGGGCAAAAGGATTTTAAATTTTGACTTTGTTTGCTTAGTGAAAACATCAATTTTCAGAGAGAAAAGGACCTATATGAAAATAGTTAGGGACCTAGTTGTGAGCTGAGTCACCTCTTCTTCTTCTTCTTCCTGTAGCTGCAAGTTGAGGCATGGAAGCCCATGCTCCATAGCTTCGATTGGAAGCAATATTGGTGTTTAAAACCCCTCCCATGTGCTGCTACCTGCCCCCTCTCTCTCCCCTCGAAGTCTCTCTCTCTCTCCTCTGAAAAAAATATCCAAACCGAAACCCTAGCTATAGAGGTCACCATCGTTCCGGCCGATTCCGAGCTCGCCGCCAGCAGCCGTTGGCGCCATCATCTCCGCCTTGTCGTGGTGGTCCTCTCGGCTAGAGGAATCGAGCCGGAAGGGCTCGAGGTGGCCACGCCATCCTTTTCCTCTCTGGCGGGTCCGGCGGACTCCGGCGACGAATCCCGGCCGCCTCGCTCATCCTCCGTCCTCTCCGAGCCCTCCCGTGCGTCAAGGGTAAGCAGGCGACCCCCGCCGCCCTTTTTCCCCCTCCCTCTCCCTCTAGAACGCCGCGGAGTCGTGGCCGCTGTCCGGCCGCCGCCGCGCCACCGTCGCCGCCGCCCTCCGGCCACTCCCTGGAAGCGAGGGTGCCTCCGTTCGCTTCCCCTCGTCGAGACCATCGCTTAGGTAGTTTTTGATTCGAGAAACGTGGCCGAAATCGACGGATTCGAGCTCGCCGGAGACATTCCCCGCCGGCGATGACGTCGTGGCTGCGTCACGCTGACGCAGTAAGCCCTTGACCCCGCACGCGTCAGGTCAAACCTGCTGGTGGCCCCTGCGCTCGCCTACGTGGCAGCCCCCGTGGCATCCTGGCCCGCGAGTCAGCGGCTCGTGCTAGATCCCTCCGCGGTGGATCTAGATTTCCTAACAGAAGCAATTAACCTTGCTTCCAAATTCCTAGTATTTTTGAAATGGAATGCAATTTGGTAAAACACCAGATAGCACTTTGGTGATTTTTATAAAATTATTAAAAATGATTTTTGATGCAAACTCAACTGGATGGTCTTGTATATGTTTAGGTCTATCCAAACCTAGCTTGGTTTAATTTTTGGAGCATCATAGAAAATTTGGTGGACAGATCTTTAAATTGCTTGTTTCTGCCATTTTGGCATTTTAGCTATTTAAATTGTGTGATTATATTTTTGTGTTGCAATATTGTTTTCTAGCATGTAAAAGTTGTGTGAACTTGTTTTCTAAGTGTTACTTAACTATTTTAGCATGTAAGATTGTGTGGACTTGAGTTGAGAAGAAATAGGATTTTTGTTATTAACATATGATTATTCTCTAGTTAATATTTGCATAGCATTTTTGAGTGTTAACTTTATGTGCAAACACTTGGATGTTTGATTGAATCCAGTACCATGTTGGTACTTATATTGTGTTTTTATCACCTCTGCTAGCTTGCATTTGATTTGGTAGAAAAGCATGAGTAGATTTGTCATGACTATGAGAATGTTATGGAAAAATTCCCTCATGTGTGGAATTTTTGACATAATAGTTTGTGGTTGTGTAGCCACATATTTTTGTGTTGTGTCCATAGGACCAGTAGCATTTTGATGATGTTTTTATGAGTACTTGACTCCTAGAGTTTTCACTTGTGTGGGAATAATAGCATGAGTAGCATTACCTTGCTTATCTTAGCACCCTATTATTTTCTACTAGTATGGTTATTGCACTAGATGCTAGTTTAGTATTTTGTTAATTTTTAGCAAGTGGACCAGAGGCCTTGTGACCTCTTAATGCTTTGTTATGCTCGTGGAACACCCACTGGTGTCATTGCATTTTTGGTGGAAACATTATTTCCCCCACACTAGATGTATTTCCTTTATATAGTTCTATAACTAATGAGTGCCTAGTATTTTTGCATTGGGAATTTTTGTGCTAAATAAAAATGTGTATGCTTCTGTTTGTAAGTGGTTGTAATCATGTGTGGCTTGCTAGGAAAAATACATTCTTTAAGTGTTGATTGATTCCTCTAGTAATGCCCTTTTTACTACTACTAGTATGTAGGAGTTGCCCTGCAAATTGATGCATTGTTTTGTTAAATGGGATATTTTTGTTATAGAAAGTATAGATGTTTTTCACTCCTGTTTTTATGACATGGACCCTCTGGTTGTATTTCAATTACTTGATTGAAATGCATCCATTGATTCTTCATGTTTGAGTAGTACTAGTTTCCCTAGCATTTTTGTGTTGAATTATTTTTCCTGCCAACTTGTGTTTGGTAGATATTTGTGTATCCTTGCATGAGGACATGTTTTCATTCCCATTATGAAAACATGGTTCCTTGTTTGCATTTTAGTACTTTACTTATTATGCTTGCTTGCATAGCAAACTTTTAGTAGAAACATGTCAGTAGGATTCCTCCTTTTTAGTCATTGTTTCTGTTGTTCTCACTATGAGAATTGTGTGTTTTGTGATGAGTATATTTCCTTGTTGCACTTGTGTAGGCTCACTGATTTGTAAAAGTAACTTTTGCAAATCATGTGTCTTATTTATTCTTGATGGGAATTTAGGCTTAGTAGATTAGCTACCTTTTTCTTTTTGTGGTGTGGTTGATAGACCCATTGCCATGGTTATTTTTGTGCATGTTTTATATACTCTTAGTAGTCTCACCATTGTGAAACTAAGTTTATTTTGGGTTTATTAATATCTTGGTATGAGAGTGGCACACCCACTGAATCCATGATATTAAGGTTGTGAGATATGTTCCTCCAACCTTGAGTTGCCTTATTAAATGGCATTTCTGCCAAGTAGGTTTGTTTGATTGTTTGTCTCCATTAATAATTGTGTGATTGGTTATTATTAGATTTCCTTGCTGTATGTATGGTTATCCATGGTTGCTTGCCTTGATTGGTTCTGAATGTGTGTCCTTTATTCTCTTTACGACGTTAGAAAAACGAAGGGGAAGGAAGTGTCGTGAAGCTCTGTTTCAAGTTCCAGTCACTCCAAAACCAGGGACACAAGGAGATACCAGGCAAGCCATCCTGATGCTTGCTGATACAATACTTATCATTATCTATCATGCATGTTTTACTCTGAAGTTTTACCAAAACTTGATTATCAAAACTATTTTTGATGTGGCTATTACTACTATACTAGTATATAGGTTACTGTTATGCCAGTAGTTAAACTTGGTAATACCAAGCCCATAAGCCACCATATGGTATTTATTACCATAAAATATACTAGTCCCTAAGTGGACACCCTAAAATTGTGATTCTACAAAACAAAGGCTTTACGGAAAAACCCAGAGAAAAGGCGGATCCTTGTTCTCCGGAGGAATGTGGAAGTGGTCATTTTTGAGAAAGTGGTGTTTTCAAAAATGACACATAACCTAGTCTTCGCTGGACAACCTTTACCGTACTGCCACTTTACCCCAATATGGGTAGGGGCTTGATTAAAAACTTGTTATGGTTAGTATGTGTGCTATCTCAAGTGCTATAGGGGATTGGATCCTCCGAACCGAAATGCCGCTAGGAGTGGGGAATACGGGACATCTAAAGTGTGGGATTAATTTTCCCTCCGGATGCAGCAGTTGGGTCTCCTGTTTGGGCGGTGTGGGACACGGCTTGCCAGGGAGGGCAACCCCAATTGAAGAGATAGTCATGTACTAGCTTGCACATAGTGGATAGTCAAGATCAGTTATCTGATGTTCTCATATGTTGTGAACAGTCCATGGTTGTTTCATGGCGGATTCTGGATCTGGTGGAAATGTGTACACCTCTGCAGAGTAAAACTATTTCGAGATAGCCGCGTCCTCGGATATGGACGGTTGAATGGCCATGTAGCTAGCATTGTGTCAATGTTTTCAAAAGAGGAAGTTTTTGAAAAGGAATTTTGAAGGGAAGTGTTGAACTTGTGAAGTTCGGAAAGGAATGCAAACGTATACCGTGGAGGTATCGTCGATGATGAAAAGCCAGATGTTGTTATACAAAACAAAATGTTTTGCAAAGAAAACCTTTTCTACTCTAAGCAAGAATTCTGGAAATTGATTCCAAGAAGTTTTGCAAAGAGAAAATATTCTTTAACAAAGCCTTACAAAACCTCTTGTACATGTGATATCTACAAGAGAAATAAAACTATATTATTTTATTTTCTTCTGAAGTATCTTCTTCAACGAAGATACAGATTGACCTGACTGCAACTGTGGTGTCATCATATATGAACACCATTGGTAGTGAACCCTATTTATAGCCTACCTATTCCACCATATAAGCATATTTGCATGTTGGTAAGTGACATGATGGATGTCTTGCTGAGTACATTCAAATGTACTCATTATGGTTTCGCCCCTGGTATCTACTTGCCAGACTTTGAGAAGGAGCCTCCGAAGGAGATCTATGAAGAGAAGTACGGAGTTGACGGCTTTGCGAACTAGGATCGTCTCCGGGTCAGCAGCCTGTAGGTTAAGGCGTGACTTGGGCTCAACTACGTTGTGTTTTTAATTGTCTTCCGCTGTGTTTGATTAGTTACCGACCCTATGTGGCAGTTGTGTTAAGCTTGATCATGTGATCTTTTATGTAATACCCTTATGTATTTGTGTAAATGGATGATGTATTTCTGTGTGCCAACTTTGTATGTTGTTCACGACTGATCTTTCTGGGATCGTGAATGTATGCATACGGAGGGTTTCAGACTGCCGGTCTGGGGTCCTTACAGAGTTGGTATCAGAGCCATCCTGACCTTAGGATACCTTAGTTAGCATGGACGTCAGATAGGAAAGAAAAGTATTTTTGAGTAAAAACCTATTTACTATCTAAATTATTTTTATCTAAGGGAATTTTAGTATATTTTCCCCTCCTTATTATCTTTTCAAAAGATTCTAAATGCATATCAAGGGCGTCCTTGAACAGTGGTTTGAAGGGCGGGCCTTACAGAATTGGTATCTCTCTCGGTTAAGAGTTTATTTCTTACTTGTTTGCAACTGCTCCGCTCTGTTTTTGAAACATCTCTCGTCTTTGAAGTTTTCTGTCCAGAAAATAGTTGGAGTTTCAAAAACAATTTGTTGCATAAAGTTTTCTCGAAACTTTACTTCTATTATCTTGTTTCCATCCAAAAACTTTTATACTTGCCGATGTCCCGAGAAGACCAAAATATTTGCCTAGCTCTACAGTGATGATGGTCAGAAGTAGATATAGTTCTTCAGCCACTTCTAGGATTTTGGATCAGTCTAGTTTGGAGTAATTTAGCGATAACTCCATGAGTCGTCTCCCCCGATGTAGCTCCAATGGAGCCTTGCTTGTGTGTTATGGCTTGCTTATGTGTGTCCGTAGGACTTTGTGCTATTGTGTGGTGTAGAATTTTGGTTCATCTGGGCTTCTATATGTTTGTGGGGTGCTCAAAATTTGCAGATTTGTGCTTGCCCCGCTCTTGTTTTTGAATCGCCTCCTGTTAAATTTTTGCAAGCAAAAATGTTTGTATAGCATTCAAAAACAAGAATTTGTTGCTTAGACTTATACTTGTTTTTGCTTCATAATGCGACCCGTCGTGAACCACCACCATCTCCCCCACAATTAATGAAAGCACCGTTGTGCCTAATAATAGAGGACCATCAAGCCACACGAGCTGATAGCGTTGCTACGAGTGATGCACTCCAACATATAAAGCTCCAACAACGACAACCTTTAAAGAAGAAAAGGCGTGAATGCACCAACTACTACTAACCAAATCCTCTATGTTTGTCTGTTTGCAAAAGACTCTTTTTACCCTGTTGGCTAAATGTCGCACTTTTTTATGTTCCTTTTTAAAAGACCAAACAAGAGAAATCCCCTTTTAAAAAAAGTTATATACCTCCCTCCTCTAGAGAAAGGTGCAAAATAAGTCTTCACATGCCATGATGCGCAACCCCCTCAAAAGCAAATCAAAAGAGCACAATTCAATAATCGACGTAGGACACTAGTCGTATCTTGTCGGACAAACATTATTTAATAGAAAGCTAGCAAGACTAACATGCTTGGTCTAATCTTAGGTTGACACCTAACCAAAGCATGTGACTTACAACTCTTTCTAAACCAAAGAATTAAGTGACTTAGGACACTTTTTAATCTAGTTGGTAAAAAGGAGAAGTCACGAGAAAATAAGATGTTGACTTATTCGTTTACTAGTCAATAGGATATCTTGTGTATCTACTTTGGAAACCAAATCCTAGTAGACGTTGTAGGTACTATGAGATTCGGGGTTTAGAAATTAAGTGAACGATGGAATGGTTATGATAGATCTAGGAAACAACAGTTTCCTGTTTTTGTTCCTTTGTGTGCTCTTGTGAAATGAATTTGTGTTTTATTCAATCTTGCTTCCTAACTTATATGGACTGGTTAGGACTTGTTATTAGGTTGTGTTCTTACAATAAATCTACCCTAGAAAGTGTGTGCATGATTGAAAACTCGAATAAAAATGAAATAGCATTTTTTACCTTCTAGTTTATTAATTGGAAGTATTGTGAGAACTAGATCTGTGTATACTTTCTTAGTAGATTTTGTGCTATGTTTTTCCTTGAGTCCAGTACCATTTAGGTACTGTTATTTTGATGTTTGTACCTGTGTTAGCTTGCATGTCTTTTAATAGTAAAGCATGTGTAAGCATTGCTATCAATATGCACTAGTATGCTTCACTAGATTAAATAGCCTTATATTTTTTTTCTTGTATGCAAAGTTTTTCATGAGTAACCAGAGGCTTAGTACATATTTTTCCTTGGTATTAGTAGGCCATAGCCCATTGGTCCCATTGGCATTTTGGCTTGAGGATAAAAATCCCCAACCATACACATGTGTGAAAATAGCATGTTTCACTATGTGATTGATTTCTATTTTCCACCATGGAAAATATATGTAACATCCCAAAACCTGCTAACAAAAGTGTGTGGTGTTGTGTTCATCTCATACATGCATGAATCAAAAATTTAAACCATGTTTTAAACAATTTGGTTTGTGAATTCAAATGGTTTGAGAAAATTTCCAACAAAAAGTACTTAAAAAGGGGTTCCAAAATTTTGTTCTGAAAAGTATTTCAATTTCACCAAAGCAATACATGGCGAGGTTGGAAATTTCATAAGCTTTCCAAAAATAATTTTTGCCAAATTTTATCCTTTCAAAAAGGCCCTCAAAAACCCTGTTTCTGTTCGGTTTTTAAATAGAAAGGGGTTCTTTTGTAATTTCTCAAAGTTCCAGGGGGTTTTCGAGATGTTCCTTTTGTCTTCTTCCTCGTGATAGTAGGAGCATCTCGCTGCCGTTCGCCGCCGACGCCACGTCCTCCTGCCTGCTTCACCCTGGAGGATAAGGGAGAAGGGCGATGTCGTGCTCCTCCTCGCCTCCTCTCCTCGCAGAAGCCCCCACGGTCGCCTCTCTCTCTGCTCCCCGTTGTAACCGAACTCTAACCCTAACAGTAACCGCCGCGGCCGCCGCTCGACGCCGGTGTTACAAGCATCCTCGAGCTCCACCGTGCCCCTCTGAGGCTCTCCCACACCCTATACTTCCTCCTCAACGACGCACGCAAGCAGGGAGGGCCGGAGACGACGGAATCGACTCCATCTTCTCCAAGTCCGGCCGCCGCCGCGATTTGTGATTCCGGCGAGCCCCGTTGCCGCCTCGGCCGTCCGACCACTCCACGACCTTCACCGCGCCCCGGTGAGCCTCCTCGTGGTCTCCGTTCGCTTCCTCCCCCTCTGTTTCTCCATCTCGCCGCGAACCACCGCCGGCCGCCGCAGTTCGTGCACGGCGCCGTCGCTCCGACGACCTTCAGCGGGTGGCGCCGCAACCACTGGGTCCGCCTCAGCGAGGCCTTCCGAACGCACATTCGTGCGCTTCCAGGGTCGCCGCGGTTCACCGGCGGCGACCACCTCTGTCTCCGGTCAGCCATCCGATGACGTCATGCTGACGTCATCGTGACCTCAGACATGGGCCACCTGTTAGGTTTAAACGTTAAATCAATTAATAAAAGAAATGCTGAAGTGGGCCCCACCCTTTTTCTATTTACAGAAATGTTTAAAAATGGAATAATTAATATCGTCAATTCTGCAACTCAGAAAAATATGAATAATACATGGTTTTGTTGAGAAAAATATTTCCAACCCAAAAATGTCACTTTTATATATGTTTGACCAAGTTGAAAAATGAGTATTATTTTTAATGTTGTTAATTCAATTAAAAATAGAAAAATAAGTTTTTATTCAATAAAATTAGAAAATTAAAAGTTATATACCAAAATGCTCAAAATAACAAATGCAATCTAGTTATGATGTTTTCAAACCCATTTGAGCTTTTAAAATTGCACTCACTTTTATAATCGCCCGAAACCCCCTCCGGGGTCTATTTTCGGGGTAATTTCAGTAAAATTGCTTAACCAACATCCAAACCCTAGCAACCCAACGATCATGTTTAGGGCTTTATTTTAGTGCATTAATTTGCTCATGCATACATATTGCGCATTGCATCGATGCCATGTTTGATTGTTGTTTTTCTCTTCCGGTGTTGTTTTCCCCCTCGGTAGAATCCGACTCCGAAGAGAAGGCCATCAACTCCATGACGAATACTTGATCTTAACCGACAAGTCAAGCACTTATTCCTGAAGACTTTATCTGGTTTTCTTATAACCAAGGCAAGCATAACCTCTTATCTGCTCATATATGCTTTCGAACAACATTTGATCTCGTACTTTGCATTCGATTCCAAACTATTTGATGCTAGTAGACATAGTTCACCTATATACTGCATTGCCTCAATATCCTGATCCACTGCTCCTAGCCGCCATAGATTTGCTTGTGCACAACGCCAGAGCCTCATATCTGCTTTGCTTAGTCATACATGTTTGTTACCTCTGCTCCATCCGGTTGATGAATCAGAGCTGCGATAATCTAGTATGATATGATAACGTGGTGAGATGAGCACTGTGTGGTTAACTTGACTAAGGCTAGGACGGGAGGCCACTTGGGAAGTGGTTCTTGGTCCTGTACTTGCCAACCCTAGGAGTAAGGTCTCTCCGTGGAAACCAAGACTGAGCGTGCAACCACACGCGGGGCCTAACAGACCGCGCTCGACTAACTAACTTGTTTGGTTCTATCCGTGAGTCACGTAGTTTGGGATTTCCATCTGCGTGTGAGTCAAAAACCTTCTGGAGGTGTTTAGAGCGTGACCGGGACAAGTGATGGACGTACACGGATCTTGTTCCCGACTCACAGAACAGGTGCCGTCAGGAGGTGGCCAACTCCCTGTTGACGGGGTGGCCCTGTTTGGGTTGACTCATGGATAGGGCTCGACAAGGTAAAGGTCGTGGCCAACCACCCTCTGCCGCGCTCCATGGACGAGCGTACATGTGGCGTTAAGAGTCGGATGGTACGTGTGGGTAAAGTGTACCACCCTGCAGGGATAAATCTTTCGGAAAGCCGTGTCCACGGTTATGGACGACTTGGTGAAAGTCACGAGGTCATAGATAACTTGAACGTGACGTAAAAGATGTTGACAAGGCATGGAGGCAATAGATGAAGGGTGCCTCCCCGGAGATGCCGGGAGGGGTGATCCTTGTAGCGTGTGAGGTGCTGGTAATGATGTTGGTGGATTCAAAAGATGATGATTACAGTAGTGAGTTTCTCATCTGTTTTGAAAACCTTCTATGAGACGTGCTATTCTTCCTCGATTTGGAAAACAAATATTGCTTTACGCAAAACAACCTTCATAAAACCCTTTCTGAAGTTGGCAGATATATAATAGGTTAACTAAGTCTTGTTGAGTACCTCCCGTACTCAGGTTTGCTTAATTTGGTTCAGGTGAAGATCTCACATCGGTGATGAGTCAACATGGACATCGACGAGTAGTTCGGGGTTCCCAGGTAGCAGCCTGGAATCTATGGGCTGGGACATCGCCTTATGTTGCGGCCTCTTAGGCCTTTTTGGTTCTTGTTGATTAGCAACATAATTTGCCTTCCGTTGTTTTATGTAATGTTGGGTCGTGTGACCTCTGTTTGTAAGCTATACTCTAGTAACACCTGTTTAGTACAACTTCCTTGTTTAGAGTACTGCTTTGATCGGTTGTTGGATTCGAGCTCATTGTTATACAGTTTTGGCTATGCCTGCATAGTTGTCGCAGTCGAGGGGTTGTGGAGCCTATGATCCATGTCCGAGCCTGCCTGTCGATTTGATCGTCCTGGGGCGAGGTAACCCCAGTAACCCTCGATTGTTGTTGCACTTTCTAGACACATAGCAGCTCTGTATAGCTTTGGTCCCGTTTCTTTCAGTTTCATTCGATTCGTGGACGCTTTGATATGCATAGTTGGTTATGACTAGCATGGATACATGCCAATGAATCCAGTCTGCCTGCCGTTGTTTGTTGCGGCCGGGGCTGGTAACCCTGAAGCCCTTGTGAGTCCATGTCTAGGAGCACATAACAGTATGTATATCTCTTGGTCCGGGGTCGTGACAAGTCATGGTATCAGAGCAGGACTGCCTGTAGGCAAACCTTACTGCTTGGTCGATGTTGAGTCTAGTGATTGTGAAAACTACTTTGAAACTTCAAATGATTGTGAAAAAACCTTCTTAGGATTCTTTTTACTCCGTACCTGGTATCGCTCTAAACTCTGGGTCATCTTACCTGTTTTGATTTGAAAAGGTTTTGCTATCTCTTCTAGTCATTCAAAACTTAGGTGCCTTCTTTGACAATGACGTTTTCACCCAAGTTGACCTAGTGTTAAAGTTTCTAGAGTCGTGTGTGTTCCTTACTCCGTTGTTCCTTTTAAACTGGGAGATTCTCTTCCAATCATAATCTCTCGGAGTTTTGTGAGTTCCACATACTCCTGTTCTAAAGTATCAAATCCTGAACCTCGAGATTTTCTTTTAATCTCGAATGTATCCGTTATCCTCTACCCAAATCCTTCCGGAGTTATGTCTGTCTTTTGAAAGATACCTCATGATTGCTAATTGTAGTGTCCTTGGTGGAACTCATATAGTAGTTACTCCTTTCGTCGTGTTTCTAAACCTTGGACTTGAACCAAAGGTCTCGAAATGTGCTGAATTGCGGTGGGTTGAATCATGTGGTCATAACCATTTGATGCTCATGCCATCAGTACAGGATGCTGACCTTTAACCCAAGTTCTGTTTCGTTGAATCCTGAGGAATCTGTTCTACCTCAGGATGGCTAGGCAATTCCAACTCGAATAGCCGTAGGTTTTCTCTTGTAATCAAGAAGGGATCACAACAAGAGTGGTCATCATGAAATCCACATCTTCGTTCTTAGTTCAGCTATATCTTCTAGCATGGGTTTTACAAGAGTATCACCTGTGCACTCCCCATGGCCTCTGGATTTTCCGGAGCATGTTCCTATCTTCCAGTTGCTCTCAAATCTCCATCCGTTGTGTTGAAACCAAGTTGCATATGTGTGTTGGATTGTTCCAATACATTTGCTCTTGTTTTCCGTCAAAAAATTCCACCTTGGAGTGTCAGGAGAAACAAACTCTAGTACCTCGTTCACCTCCAGAACCAGGTCAAAGTTTTGCAATTCGCAGATTAAAGAAGTTTCATTAGCTTCTGTTCTGTTCCACCTTCGGGTATCACACTCTTATATATCAAGAGGTTGTGTTAAGTTTCATGACCTTATGATGAAGTGATGCTCTTACACCTCTTCACTCACCCTCCCTCCAAGCTTGAATGCTTGAGAATGATGGGTACGACATGTGTACCAGATATTCCTAGCAATCTTTATTGCTTTGAACATCTAAGAAAACATCTCTATCCTTCTTAGCACTACTGGTCACTCAGCCTCTGTTAAAAGTTGACTGAGTTACCAAATCCGTTCATTCTGATGCACCTTCTTGATCAGAGAGTTAGGTTTATGCCGAAGCTCTCAAGATCATATCAGTTGCTTTGAAAAGCAAGCCTCCTTTCAAACTCTAAGACATACCGGTAGGTTGTGATATTCTGGTTGTCTTTCTAGAAGTATCACCTGGTGGTTACCTGGCCGTGATGTCTAAGTAAGGGCTAGTTTGAACTACTTCTTTCTCCAAGGAACTCTGCTGGATATCCTGGACTAGTTGGTTGAGCTTAAACAACAACTTGGAGAGTTGAAAGACAAAAGCTCATCCTAACTTGATCCTTCGTTAAGGGATGTCTAGTTTCCTTCGTGTTGAAGCTAAATAATATCTCTTTCGTGGACATGCTATCATTCCAACCTTGGTTTGATTTGGGCTATCGTCAGATCAAGTCCAGATTCAAGGACTATCCTGATGGTGTTTTCACTCATGGTGTTTGGCCCGAGTACACCTCATGTCCTTTGGTCTGACCAATGTTCTGCCTTACTCATATATCATATGAAACCCCTCTTCTTGGAGTGTTTTGATAAGCGTGTTGTCGAGCTCATCGGTGACATTCCTATTTCTCCAAGTTGCAAGAGGTTCATGTTGAACACTTGGCACTAATGTTGGAAACTTTCAAGAACCATCTTTGTGTCATCACGAAGTTTGTGTTCTGGGTGCTCGAAGTAACCTACTCCGGTTCATGTGCTTATGGTGAAAGTTGTCGCCATGGATTCGAGTAAAGTTTTCTTGTCCCTTCGGGAATAATCCCAAGTCGGTCATGTATGTGTGGACTATTCTTGAGATGGTTGGCCTCCATTCCTTAAAGAAGTTTGCATCCACGCTAAGCCACTGACTGATTTTCCTGTAGAGAAGAAGTCCAAGATCTTGGTGATCTTGGTAATCATCTCCCCAACAAGGACTCCGATGTATTTTGTTGCAAGTAATTCATGTAGGTGCAACCGTCTTTCACAAGTTGCTAATACATGAGTTCCATAATCTTGCTCATTTTCTTGAGCTTGGCATCGTAGTCCATATCTTGAGAATCTAGCATATGTGTCTCGTTGGTAACCGGTGCAATCTCTTAGATCAAACATACCGAGTCTGAGTTATCAACTCACTAACCAGAGCTGAATCTCAAGCAGCAACGATGGTTGGTGTTTCCTCAAGGGTATTGATCTAGGTCCATTTGAAAATACGGCATGGTTGATGTTGTGGTTGACACAATTAGCCGGAAGGCCTAATGTCATATCTCTTTGAATTCGTAAGAACAACCACTCTCCGTGAGAATTCTGGTGTGGTTCATTCTAACAAGTTTCCCTCACCGTTCTTCCGAACCTAAGTTCATTTTCACTTGTTTACCTATAAAGGCTTTCACAAGCCTAATATTGGTATCTAGAACATCAGGAAAACCGGAAGTTGACATTTCCAATATCTCTCTGTTGAACCTCCAAAACCTTTGTTCTGGTGGAAACAAGTTCCTCGTGAAAAACATCTCGTGGTGCTTTGTGACCGCCATTGATCAGTTTCCTTCCTCAAGTTGTTTGTACCTGAAGTTCTGTTCATCTCACACATTGTGTGAATTTGTCAGTTACTTCAGCCATGGAGTCTTAACCATGTGGTAGATGTATTGCTACGTCTAAATCGCAACAGGAAAAAGATTCCTTATTCCTTCCGGTATTCTAATCCCCGTTGGTTAACCATCCTTATGGTGTGATCAAGAATTCCTCCCTAATTACGGTGTTATAACATCCTTTGGTTACTCATATTCTGTTGTGAAGTAACATCCTGATCCTTGACAAGGATTTCAAGAAACTGTTATTGATGAGTGAAAGTTCCGTTATCTTCCGTGTCCATCACGAAGAGTGAACAATGTCGTATCCAAATTCTTGGACGCACGAATTACAGTGTTTTCTCGTGTTCTCCCTCGTCTACGGATATTACATTGTGGTATCCAAGACAATCCTTTCCATCTTTGTTTTCTGTTTGAAGAAACCTCGATGTCATAAGTTGTCCAACCTTTCTTTTTCAAAAGGATTTAAAGTCTTGTGCACAGCTCATATTCTAAATCCTTTCAAGACCAATCGTCCGCAAACTTGAAACCTTCTGATATTTCCTCCGTTACCTTGATGTGTTTCATGCCTACTAACTCAAAAGTTCTTTACAGACATTTCTGTCATGAGTTAGCCATGAGATACTCGATCTTCGTGAAGATCATTTCCTAAGAGTTTCCCTCTTACCTAAGGTGCATCCGTTCAATACGTCAAGATGCTATGAGTCAACCTCTTCGAGAAGAGAAACTTAAGGTTCGAGAAGATCGTTCAAAACCGGTGTTCCTTCTTTCTTTCTCCTTCAGGAATCTCGGGACGAGATTCTTGTAAGGGGGGTAGATTTGTAACATCCCAAAACCTGCTAACAAAAGTGTGTGGTGTTGTGTTCATCTCATACATGCATGAATCAAAAATTTAAACCATGTTTTAAACAATTTGGTTTGTGAATTCAAATGGTTTGAGAAAATTTCCAGCAAAAAGTACTTAAAAAGGGGTTCCAAAATTTTGTTCTGAAAAGTATTTCAATTTCACCAAAGCAATACATGGCGAGGTTGGAAATTTCATAAGCTTTCCAAAAATAATTTTTGCCAAATTTTATCCTTTCAAAAAGGCCCTCAAAAACCCTGTTTCTGTTCGGTTTTTAAATAGAAAGGGGTTCTTTTGTAATTTCTCAAAGTTCCAGGGGGTTTTCGAGATGTTCCTTTTGTCTTCTTCCTCGTGACAGTAGGAGCATCTCGCTGCCATTCGCCGCCGACGCCACGTCCTCCTGCCTGCTTCACCCTGGAGGATAAGGGAGAAGGGCGATGTCGTGCTCCTCCTCGCCTCCTCTCCTCGCAGAAGCCCCCACGGTCGCCTCTCTCTCTGCTCCCCGTTGTAACCGAACTCTAACCCTAACAGTAACCGCCGCGGCCGCCGCTCGACGCCGGTGTTACAAGCATCCTCGAGCTCCACCGTGCCCCTCTGAGTCTCTCCCACACCCTATACTTCCTCCTCAACGACGCACGCAAGCAGGGAGGGCTGGAGACGACGGAATCGACTCCATCTTCTCCAAGTCCGGCCACCGCCGCGATTTGTGATTCCGGCGAGCCCCGTTGCCGCCTCGGCCGTCCGACCACTCCACGACCTTCACCGCGCCCCGGTGAGCCTCCTCGTGGTCTCCGTTCGCTTCCTCCCCCTCTGTTTCTCCATCTCGCCGCGAACCACCGACGACCTTCAGCGGGTGGCGCCGCCACCACTGGGTCCGCCTCAGCGAGGCCTTCCGAACGCACATTCGTGCGCTTCCAGGGTCGCCGCGGTTCACCGGCGGCGACTACCTCTGTCTCCGGTCAGCCATCCGATGACGTCATGCTGACGTCATCGTGACCTCAGCCATGGGCCACCTGTTAGGTTTAACCGTTAAATCAATTAATAAAAGAAATGCTGAAGTGGGCCCCACCCTTTTTCTATTTACAGAAATGTTTAAAAATGGAATAATTAATATCGTCAATTCTGCAACTCAGAAAAATATGAATAATACATGGTTTTGTTGAGAAAAATATTTCCAACCCAAAAATGTCACTTTTATATATGTTTGACCAAGTTGAAAAATGAGTATTATTTTTAATGTTGTTAATTCAATTAAAAATAGAAAAATAAGTTTTTATTCAATAAAATTAGAAAATTAAAAGTTATATACCAAAATGCTCAAAATAACAAATGCAATCTAGTTATGATGTTTTCAAACCCATTTGAGCTTTTAAAATTGCACTCACTTTTATAATCGCCCGAAACCCCCTCCGGGGTCTATTTTCGGGGTAATTTCAGTAAAATTGCTTAACCAACATCTAAACCCTAGCAACCCAACGATCATGTTTAGGGCTTTATTTCAGTGCATTAATTTGCTCATGCATACATATTGCGCATTGCATCGATGCCATGTTTGATTGTTGTTTTTCTCTTCCGGTGTTGTTTTCCCCCTCGGTAGAATCCGACTCCGAAGAGAAGGCCATCAACTCCATGACGAATACTTGATCTTAACCGACAAGTCAAGCACTTATTCCTGAAGACTTTATCTGGTTTTCTTATAACCAAGGCAAGCATAACCTCTTATCTGCTCATATATGCTTTCGAACAACATTTGATCTCGTACTTTGCATTCGATTCCAAACTATTTGATGCTAGTAGACATAGTTCACCTATATACTGCATTGCCTCAATATCCCGATCCACTGCTCCTAGCCGCCATAGATTTGCTTGTGCACAACGCCAGAGCCTCATATCTGCTTTGCTTAGTCATACATGTTTGTTACCTCTGCTCCATCCGGTTGATGAATCAGAGCTGCGATAATCTAGTATGATATGATAACGTGGTGAGATGAGCACTGTGTGGTTAACTTGACTAAGGCGAGGACGGGAGGCCACTTGGGAAGTGGTTCTTGGTCCTGTACTTGCCAACCCTAGGAGTAAGGTCTCGCCGTGGAAACCAAGACTGAGCGTGCAACCACACGCGGGGCCTAACAGACCGCGCTCGACTAACTAACTTGTTTGGTTCTATCCGTGAGTCACGTAGTTTGGGATTTCCATCTGCGTGTGAGTCAAAAACCTTTTGGAGGTGTTTAGGGCGTGACCGAGACAAGTGATGGACGTACATGGATCTTGTTCCCGACTCACAGAACAGGTGCCGTCAGGAGGTGACCAACTCCCTGTTGACGGGGTGGCCCTGTTTGGGTTGACTCATGGATAGGGATCGACAAGGTAAAGGTCGTGGCCAACCACCCTCTGCCGCGCTCCATGGACGAGCGTACATGTGGTGTTAAGAGTCGGATGGTACGTGTGGGTAAAGTGTACCACCCTGCAGGGATAAATCTTTCGGAAAGCCGTGTCCACGGTTATGGACGACTTGGTGAAAGTCACGAGGTCATAGATAACTTGAACGTGACGTAAAAGGTGTTGACAAGGCATGGAGGCAATAGATGAAGGGTGCCTCCCCGGAGATGCCGGGAGGGGTGATCCTTGTAGCGTGTGAGGTGCTGGTAATGATGTTGGTGGATTCAAAAGATGATGGTTACAGTAGTGAGTTTCTCATCTGTTTTGAAAACCTTCTATGAGACGTGCTATTCTTCCTCGATTTGGAAAACAAATATTGCTTTACGCAAAACAACCTTCATAAAACCCTTTCTGAAGTTGGCAGATATATAATAGGTTAACTAAGTCTTGTTGAGTACCTCCCGTACTCAGGTTTGCTTAATTTGGTTCAGGTGAAGATCTCACATCGGTGATGAGTCAACATGGACATCGACGAGTAGTTCGGGGTTCCCAAGTAGCAGCCTGGAATCTATGGGCTGGGACGTCGCCTTATGTTGCGGCCTCTTAGGCCTTTTTGGTTCTTGTTGATTAGCAACATAATTTTCCTTCCGTTGTTTGATGTAATGTTGGGTCGTGTGACCTCTGTTTGTAAGCTATACTCTAGTAACACCTGTTTAGTACAGCTTCCTTGTTTAGAGTACTGCTTTGATCGGTTGTTGGATTCGAGCTCATTGTTATACAGTTTTGGCTATGCCTGCATAGTTGTCGCAGTCGAGGGGTTGTGGAGCCGATGATCCATGTCCGAGCCCGCCTGTCGATTTGATCGGCCTGGGGCGAGGTAACCCCAGTAACCCTCGATTGTTGTTGCACTTTCTGGACACATAGCAGCTCTATATAGCTTTGGTCCCGTTTCTTTCAGTTTCATTCGATTCGTGGACGCTTTGATATGCATAGTTGGTTATGACTAGCATGGATACAAGGAGTAGTAGACTGGGGATCCGGACTACGTGCCGATGAATCCAGTCTGCCTGCCGTTGTTTGTTGCGGCCGGGGCTGGTAACCCTGAAGCCCTTGTGAGTCCATGTCTAGGAGCACATAACAGTATGTATATCTCTGGGTCCAGGGTCGTGACAATATAGTTGTTTCTTTTCACCTATGCAAGTGAGAAGTTTATTTCTTATTATTAAATACTAATATGTTTAGGTGTGATCCTTTTGTTAGCATAATATTCCTTAGGGGTATCATGTTAAGAAATGTTTCACTATCGTGTGCTAAAATTAAATTGTTCGCAAATAAAATAAATTCCTCTTGATTGGTAGATTGTTTGTGAATAATTTTAAATGGAGTGTATGGATTTTTGAAGAGGTTTAGATAAATTTTCATTAATTGCATAGCTACTGGTTGTGTGAGTTATACCTTGCTTGTTTGCTAAGTACTTGGTTAAAGAAAAACAGAAATTGCTAGAAGAAATTTCTGCATGCTTAATAGTTGATTTATGGGATTGTTTTGATATTTGTGCTTACTAACATGAGTAAGTTTTGTGTACTGTTATTAGGTACACTTATATTCATGACTTTCTTGTTTAAGTTTAAACATCATGATAGCCATTGTTTGCTTCTCTAGAGTGAAACTAGTCTCACCACTAGAAAATGGTGAGTTTTGCTCTAGTATTACCCTCTTTTTATTTTATGAGTATATGTGTTGATATAGCATGTTTAGGAAGTTATTACTTCTGTTATCATGCCATGAATTATTTAGTTTCATGTTCTATGGTTATAGGATATGATTATCTCTTATAGCATGCTGGTGTAGATTTTTCATACTAGTGTGTTATTTGTGCAGTCCTGTTTTTTTTATGCCTGTATAATAGGAGTTTTATCTTGTGTAAAGATGGTGTTTTAGAATACCTTTATGATTGTATTCATTGGTTTTTAGCTACTGGTTGTTTGCTAATTGTTCATGATTGATGGATTCCAAAACCTCTAATAAACAATAACCTAGTGAATAAATAGTCTATTCATCTGTGGTGTTGTTTGCTTGCTTATTGGATTTTGTTTAAATGTTTTACCTTAGCATGAGTTTATACTTGTGTTATGATTGTGCTTAAGAGTATCTTATGAAACTAAAACATCCAACTAAAATCATGAACACGTTAGGTGATAATTGCTTGTGTGATGCTAATATCCACTGCCATGGGTATTATTCTGTCTGTTTATTTTACCTTAGCAACCTAACCTTTGCACCCACAAGCTATATTTTTTTAGCTTCTTATATACCTTGTTATGAGAGTGGTACACCACCCCATATGTGGTATGTACGATGTGGGATATAGCTAGGAACTCAAGTAATAATTGACGGTACGTTTCCAGGTAGTTCTGCACTAACCTTAATTTTTGTTCAAACTAGGAAACAAAAGTTTTGGACTTAAAACAGTACTCGTGTACTTTTTAAAATGAATTTTCTAATTTAGGGAAGTACCCCGCCTCCCAAGAAAAGTCAAAGGGGGGAAGCACCTGCACTCCAACACTAACATTGTGTTTGTTGGCCCTCCCTTAGTCCTCGCTTGCGAATCTCGGGGACGAGATTCTTTTTAAGGGGGGAATACTTGTCACATCCCAATTTTGGAATACCTGATAACATAGTTGTTTTGATAATTGCTTGACAATTAAACTTTGGTTGTATTTGTTTGAGTACAACTAAACAAAATAATTATATAAACTTACATGGCTAAGAAATTGAAAACAAAATATTCAACATATTGTTCCAATGACTTTGGCAATATTTTCTAAAGTAAATATTGATCAAAGAGTTTTCCAAACTACTTTATGAATCCCATACTTCATACTTGTTGAATATTATTCCAAGACCTAAGTTAAGAAAGAGGAAACACTAAATAATTTTCCCTAAAAGATTATCAGAAAAAGAGGCATTCTTAGATGCTTCACCAAAATCTTATCAAATGTTTTTCCAACCTTGCAAGCTTAAAAACAAAAGTATTAGAGATCATTGACTTGCTATCTCTAGTCACATAAATATTTTGGCAAAGCATTGTTAAAGAAAAGCCAAGTGCCTTATTAAAAGTGAATTTCCAATATTTCCAGAAACAGAAAACTCAAACAAGTTACTATTGGAAACTTTCTTCAAATGATATGAAATTAATACCAGTGCTTCCTTATATAAAATAAGGAACACACACAAGAGGAGACCAAAAATTGAATCCATTAAAGTCCTGAAAACATGGTTTTTCTCCACAACAACATTTGGGATTTTGAACAAGTTTGTTCTACAAACTTTTTCAAAATACCAGGAAATAAATACCACATTCTCTATATCATAAATAAGGATGAAAACAAAAAGGGCACAAGTTTTTGAATAATTTAAGTTGCCAAAAACCCCTGTATTCTAGACAGCACCTTTTAGAAATTTGAACAAGTTTGTTCTATGAAATAACTCAAAATGACTTGAAATTTCTACCACATAAGGGAAACATCAAATAAGGAATGTGTGCCAAAAATTATCATTTTTGAAAGCTCCTAAATAGTCTAATAAATTCAATGTCCATTTATGTAAGAATTAAATTTGAACAACTTTGAATTATCAAGTTTCTCCAATTGAGCCAATTTTCACATATGTTGTGCAACTCAACTAATAAGAATTTTGGGCAAAAGGATTTTAAATTTTGACTTTGTTTGCTTAGTGAAAACATCAATTTTCAGAGAGAAAAGGACCTATATGAAAATAGTCAGGGACCTAGTTGTGAGCTGAGTCACCTCTTCTTCTTCTTCTTCCTATAGCTGCAAGTTGAGGCATGGAAGCCCATCCTCCATAGCTTCGATTGGAAGCAATCTTGGTGTTTAAAACCCCTCCCGTGTGCTGCTACCTGCCCCCTCTCTCTCCCCTCGAAGTCTCTCTCTCTCCTCTGAAAAAAATATCCAAATCGAAACCCTAGCTATGGAGGTCGCCGTCGTTCCGGCCGATTCCGAGCTCGCCGCCGGCAGCCGTTGGCGCCATCATCTCCGCCTTGTCGTGGTGGTCCTCTCGGCCAGAGGAATCGAGCCGGAAGGGCTCGAGGTGGCCGCGCCATCCTTTTCCTCTCTGCGGGTCCGGCGGACTCCGGCGAGGAATCCCGGCCGCCTCGCTCATCCTCCGTCCTCTCTGAGCCCTCCCGTGCGTCGAGGGTAAGCAGGCGACCCCCGCCGCCCTTTTCCCCCCTCCCTCTCCCTCTAGAACGCCGCGGAGTCGTGGCCGCTGTCCGGCCGCCGCCGCGCCACCGTCGCCGCCGCCCTCCGGCCACTCCCTAGAAGCGACGGTGCCTCCGTTCGCTTCCCCTTGTCGAGACCATCACTTAGGTAGTTTTTGATTCCAGAAACATGGCCGAGATCGACGGATTCGAGCTCGCCGGAGACATTCCCCGCCGGCGATGACGTCGTGGCTGCGTCACGCTGACGCAGCAAGCCCTTGACCCCGCGCGCGTCAGGTCAAACTTGCTGGTGGCCCCTGCGCTCGCCTGCGTGGCAATCCCCGTGGCATCCTGGCCCGCGAGTCAGCGGCTCGTGCTAGATCCCGCCGCGGTGGATCTAGATCTGGCCGGCCCAACTTCAGATCTGGCCCATCTGTGATCTTTTTCCTTTTAATTTTTTTTTACAGAATGATGTATGTTTGCTTTAGGCCCTAAAAGGGAACCTAAAAGATGAGTTTGACCAAACCAAAATTCACAGTTGTAAAACAACAAAATCTAAACCACCTCCAACTTGTAGATCTACATTTGGATGAATATTTTTGAAATGAAAAATGATTTGGCAACAGGTACCAGAAACACCAAAATGAGCACCATTTTTATTTCACAACTCATACTGAAGTGGGGCCAATTGCATTGGAAAGCCCTTGAGATTTCCTAACAGAAGCAATTAACCTTGCTTCCAAATTACTAGTAGTTTTGAAATGTAATGCAATTTGGTAAAACACCAGAGAGCACTTTGGTGATTTGTATAAAATTATTAAAAATGATTTTTTATGCAAACTCAACTGGATGGTCTTGTATATGTTTAGGGCTATCCAAACCTTTCTTGGTTTAATTTTTGGAGCATCATAGAAAATTTGGTGGACAGATCTTTAAATTGCTTGTTTCTGCCATTTTGGCATTTTAGCTATTTAAATTGTGTGATTATATTTTTGTGTTGCAATATTGTTTTCTAGCATGTAAAAGTTGTGTGAACTTGTTTTCTAAGTGTTACTTAACTATTTTAGCATGTTAGATTGTGTGGACTTGAGTTGAGAAGAAATAGGATTTTTGTTATTAACATATGATTATTCTCTAGTTAATATTTGCATAGCATTTTTGAGTGTTAACTTTATGTGCAAACACTTGGATGTTTGATTCAATCCAGTACCATGTTGGTACTTATATTGTGTTGTTATCACCTCTGCTAGCTTGCATTTGATTTGGTAGAAAAGCATGAGTAGCTTTGTCATGACTATGAGAATGTTATGGAAAAATTCCCTCATGTGTGGAATTTTTGACATAATAGTTTGTGGTTGTGTAGCCACATATTTTTGTGTTGTGTCCATAGGACCAGTAGCATTTTGATGATGTTTTATGAGTACTTTACTCCTAGAGTTTTCACTTGTGTGGGAATAATAGCATGAGTAGCATTACCTTGCTTATCTTAGCACCCTATTATTTTCTACTAGTATGGTTATTGCACTAGATGCTAGTTTAGTATTTTGTTAATTTTTAGCAAGTGGACCAGAGGCCTTGTGACCTCTTAATGCTTTGTTATGCTAGTGGAACACCCACTGGTGTCATTGCATTTTTGGTGGAAACATTATTTCCCCCACACTAGATGTATTTCCTTTATATAGTTCTATAACTAATGAGTGCCTAGTATTTTTGCATTGGGAATTTTTGTGCTAAATAAAAATGTGTATGATTCTGTTTGTAAGTGGTTGTAATCATGTGTGGCTTGCTAGGAAAAATACATTCTTGAAGTGTTGATTGATTCCTCTAGTAATGCCCTTTTTACTACTACTAGTATGTAGGAGTTGCCCTGCAAATTGATGCATTGTTTTGTTAAATGGGATATTTTTGTTATAGCAAGTATAGATGTTTTTCACTCCTGTTTTTATGACATGGACCCTCTGGTTGTATTTCAATTACTTGATTGAAATGCATCCATTGATTCTTCATGTTTGAGTAGTACTAGTTTCCCTAGCATTTTTGTGTTGAATTATTTTTCCTGCCAACTTGTGTTTGGTAGATATTTGTGTATCCTTGCATGAGGACATGTTTTCATTCCCATTATGAAAACATGGTTCCTTGTTTGCATTTTAGTACTTTACTTATTATGCTTGCTTGCATAGCAAACTTTTAGTAGAAACATGTCAGTAGGATTCCTCCTTTTTAGTCATTGTTTCTGTTGTTCTCACTATGAGAATTGTGTGTTTTGTGATGAGTATATTTCCTTGTTGCACTTGTGTAGGCTCACTGATTTGTAAAAGTAACTTTTGCAAATCATGTGTCTTATTTATTATTGATGGGAATTTAGGCTTAGTAGATTAGCTACCTTTTTCTTTTTGTGGTGTGGTTGATAGACCCATTGCTATGGTTATTTTTGTGCATGTTTTATATACTCTTAGTAGTCTCACCATTGTGAAACTAAGTTTATTTTGGGTTTATTAATATCTTGGTATGAGAGTGGCACACCCACTGAATCCATGATATTAAGGTTGTGAGATATGTTCCTCCAACCTTGAGTTGCCTTATTAAATGGCATTTCTGCCAAGTAGGTTTGTTTGATTGTTTGTCTCCATTAATAATTGTGTGATTGGTTATTATTAGATTTCCTTGCTGTATGTATGGTTATCCATGGTTGCTTGCCTTGATTGGTTCTGAATGTGTGTCCTTTATTCTCTTTACGACGTTAGAAAAACGAAGGGGAAGGAAGTGTCGTGAAGCTCTGTTTCAAGTTCCAGTCACTCCAAAACCAGGGACACAAGGAGATACCAGGCAAGCCATCCTGATGCTTGCTGATACAATACTTATCATTATCTATCATGCATGTTTTACCTCTGAAGTTTTACCAAAACTTGATTATCAAAACTATTTTTGATGTGGCTATTACTACTATACTAGTATATAGGTTACTGTTATGCCAGTAGTTAAACTTGGTAATACCAAGCCCATAAGCCACCATATGGTATTTATTACCATAAAATATACTAGTCCCTAAGTGGACACCCTAAAATTGTGATTCTACAAAACAAAGGCTTTACGGAAAAACCCGGAGAAAAGGCGGATCCTTGTTCTCCGGAGGAATGTGGAAGTGGTCATTTTTGAGAAAGTGGTGTTTTCAAAAATGACACATAACCTAGTCTTCGCTGGACAACCTTTAACGTACTGCCACTTTACCCCAATATGGGTAGGGGCTTGATTAAAAACTTGTTATGGTTAGTATGTGTGCTATCTCAAGTGCTATAGGGGATTGGATCCTCCGAACCGAAATGCCGCTAGGAGTGGGGAATACGGGACATCTAAAGTGTGGGATTAATTTTCCCTCCGGATGCAGCAGTTGGGTCTCCTGTTTGGGCGGTGTGGGACACGGCTTGCCAGGGAGGGCAACCCCAATTGAAGAGATAGTCATGTACTAGCTTGCACATAGTGGATAGTCAAGATAAGTTATCTGATGTTCTCATATGTTGTGAACAGTCCATGGTTGTTTCATGGCGGATTCTGGATCTGGTGGAAATGTGTACACCTCTGCAGAGTAAAACTATTTCGAGATAGCCGCGTCCTCGGATATGGACGGTTGAATGGCCATGTAGCTAGCATTGTGTCAATGTTTTCAAAAGAGGAAGTTTTTGAAAAGGAATTTTGAAGGGAAGTGTTGAACTTGTGAAGTTCGGAAAGGAATGCAAACGTATACCGTGGAGGTATCGTCGATGATGAAAAGCCAGATGTTGTTATACAAAACAAAATGTTTTGCAAAGAAAACCTTTTCTACTCTAAGCAAGAATTCTGGAAACTGATTCCAAGAAGTTTTGCAAAGAGAAAATATTCTTTAACAAAGCCTTACAAAACCTCTTGTACATGTGATATCTACAAGAGAAATAAAACTATATTATTTTATTTTCTTCTGAAGTATCTTCTTCAACGAAGATACAGATTGACCTGACTGCAACAATGGTGTCATCATATATGAACACCATTGGTAGTGAACCCTATTTATAGCCTACCTATTCCACCATATAAGCATATTTGCATGTTGGTAAGTGACATGATGGATGTCTTGTTGAGTACATTCAAATGTACTCATTATGGTTTCGCCCTTGGTATCTACTTGCCAGACTTTGAGAAGGAGCCTCCGAAGGAGATCTATGAAGAGAAGTACGGAGTTGACGGCTTTGCGAACTAGGATCGTCTCCGGGTCAGCAGCCTGTAGGTTAAGGCGTGACTTGGGCTCAACTACGTTGTGTTTTTAATTGTCTTCCGCCGTGTTTGATTAGTTACCTGCCCTATGTGGCAGTTGTGTTAAGCTTGATCATGTGATCTTTTATGTAATACCCTTATGTATTCGTGTAAATGGATGATGTATTTCTGTGTGCCAACTTTGTATGTTGTTCACGACTGATCTTTCTGGGATCGTGAATGTATGCATACGGAGGGTTTCAGACTGCCGGTCTGGGGTCCTTACAGAACGCTTCCACTTATCCACTGACGGACGCCGAAAGTCTCCCTTGTCGTGGTCGCTGACATGTCATGTCCCCCTTGTCAGAGACAGGATGTGGCCTCGCCCATATAGTGCTCTGTACCAGCGTATACATACGCATCATCACGCCAAGTGAGTTGAACCGCACGCCTGTATTGTCCCTGATTATACGAGATCACAACGGCTCCATTGACTTTCCCTCCGAGAAGAGTAAGCCCCTTGTATATCTGGATCCTCCAAGTGCTACTCGGACGATCCAGACGGACACTTATTTCTTCACCTTGGCTTCTTGTCCTTCCTACCGAGTAGCTCCATCTTGGTAACCATTCTACCCGGTAGCTTTCTATCCGGTACGGCCCAACTCGGTAAGAAGTACCTCAAACATCCTTTCTTACCAATCTTGCCCCTACTCTGGGGTAGCCCCCCGACATTAGTCCCCGAAGCTGGTATGGTCCGGTGAACTCGGACGCTGGGCCGTGCCAGCTTAAACCAATTTCCTCCAGAATGCCTAACTGAGATGCACCCATCTCGGTTGAGCTCCAACTCGAACTTGGATTCAATCCACCACTATTTGGTGAACTCGCTCCCTTCAACCGAGTAGGCCACGCTACTTTAAATTTTACCTAGATCCCAGCACTTAGCCAATTTTTCACAGATTTTGCCGCTCGAACAAGATTGCCTAGTTATCTTCGCGTGTAAGGCTCAACACGTGGCGCCAAGCTGCAGCCCACGTCGCCTCGGTTCCCGTGCGGTTGCAGCGCACGTGCCATGCCCACACCCCTCACTGCACCACAGGCCCACGCGTCGTCGCGTCCGTTCGCAAAAAGGCACTCAAGTGCCCACGTCGCGCTGCGTGGGCTTAACTGCACCAGTTACACGCGGTAATACCGCTGTGTGTGTTTCTCAGGGCGCAGTAACTCCCACGGACCCATGTTTGCCTCCGAACCGGATCCGGAGCAGTTATTGCGTTTAGGGGGTATAAATACCCACGCGCCGCCCGTCGTATCGTTTCCTTCGCCATTTCCCCCTTCTTCGTCTTCCTCGTTCATCGCACGCGCACACGCAGAACACTCTGATCCACCGCTGCGACGTTGAGCGCCACCGTGCACAGTAGAGAGTACTCCACCGCTGCGCAAAGCCGCACTTCAGAGCGCCGCCGCGAACCAAGATCTTCACCGCGCCCCGTGGTTCTTTATCGCTCTGCACCGTGGTAGTACTACTTCCTCCTTGCCGGGCTTCTTCAACTTCCTCGCAGCGGGCAGCGCACCACGGCGTTTGTCTACCGCGGCCCTTCTTCGCCCTTTGCGTCTCGAGCCGCTCCTTGCGGCCGCAAGCATCTCGGAGGAGCCGAGATCTAGAATGTCCGAGATGGAGATCTAGCCCGTGGACGATCTCAACCTCGACGGTCCTGCATCTACTCGCGGATCCTGGGAGGGCCTGGACGTGCCCGCCTCTAACATACAGTGGCTCGTCAATACTCGGCGCATGCCGCCGGGTGTCATCTGCAGGCCCCCCTGGCCGCGAGGTGGAGCCGCAACCCGGGCCTGGAGAACGCGTCGTCTTCCTCAGCCACTTCAAGCGTGGATTCGGCCTCCCCGTCTCCAAGTTCATGCAGAAGTTTCACCATCTCTTTGGTTTGCAAACACATCACCTCCCTGTTAATGCAATTACCATGCCTTTCACCTTTGTTACTTTCGTTGAAGCCTATCTCAGTATCTACCCCACGGTAGATAGCCGGGCAAAGTACTTCCACTTCCGCCAGCAAGTTCTCCCCAACACCGCCAACCCGAATGTCCCCAAAGCAATGACCAAATGTGGCACCGCCATGATCGTCTATCGGAACTCCACCGAGTATCCCCGAGTTTAGGGACTCGATTCCTGCCGCAAGTGGCCGAGGGGATTCTTCTATGTGAAGAATCCCGACCCGGAGAAGGGCGCCGAGCCGGTTGACCTCATCAAGCTTTCTCCATTTCGCATTGATCCCCCCATAGCAATGACAAACTGGAGGTACAATCTCAAGAAGACTGTACCCGAGGTGAACGAAGCAGACGGCTGACTAAAGCAGCTCGTCAAGGACAGGCTCCGAGCTGACGACCTGCTTGCCGCCTGGGTGAGCCGCCGTGTTCTGCCTCTGCAGCTGAGGGCCCACAAGATGTGCTTCGTGGGCGGGCCCCGTGACTGTACACGCACAACCACCTTCGAGCTCAGCAAGAAGGAGGTGGCCATCTGGGCCAAGTGCATCTCCAAGGCCACCCTCTCGGAAACCTGGGATTGGGGACTCGAGCCCTTCAACCGAGATAGGCGGGCGCCTCGAGTAAGTATCTGCCATCCTACCGAGTTGCTCTCTTCCAAGTTCAGTCAGTTCTTTATGCTTTGTGTTTCGCAAGCCCTACCGAGTAGAGTATGTCTTGGTCTCTTCCGAGTTCACTTAGTTCCTTATGCTTTATGTTTCGCATGCCCTACCGAGTAGAGTACATCTCGGTCTCTTCCGACTTCACTTAGTTTCGCCATTTTTATGCTTTGTGTTTCGCATGTGCAGAACTTTGCTCGCTAGAGAGAGGAGGATAAGGAGGTCCTCTCTGACAATTGGAAACCTGACCGTACGGAAGACAATGTCGAGCAGTTCGACGTCCAGGATACACTCCCCATCCCGCTCGCACATCCTCCAGCTCAACCAGGTAAGTCCCGAGTTCCAACCTCAATCTGGGACTGGTCCGAGGATGATGAATGTGATAGTGAGGATGATTGTATTCTTTTGGAGGTATCGAACCCCTTCTCGGTCTTACTTGTGTACTCTTTTTTCTTGTTCCTAGCTAACTTGGATGATGAGGTGATTGATGTGGTACCCGTGTACATTTCCGCCCCCGCGGAACCGAGGAAACGGACCATAAGCAGCGCCGTCGAGCCCCCATCCAAACGATACGAGAAATACGGGAAAAAGGGTCCCAAGGGCGGCAAAGCCACGGTGAAACACCGAAGGAACCAGCGGCCCAGAGTTGACGGGTAAGTACCTTCCGAGATGCTTTATGTTTGCATATTTTTTATTCCTTTGACTCTTTTGACCGAGAAGCTTTGCCTTTGCATTTTCTTTACTTTCCCACTTTTCCTTTCCCTTAGTGATCCCCTTGATGCCGAGGATCTTGGTGCGCCCGCGGGACCGAGTAGCGCCCGCGGCGTTGTCGACCTCGACCCCGAGGACATGGACACCCGCACTGATGACCGGTCCGAGATGCCCCTCCCGGACCGAAAAGACCAGGATGTCGGCGCATGCGACATGGGCGCCGAGATGGAGAATCAAGAGACTCCAGAAGAGCCGGAGTCGACCACCGAGCAGCAGCACAAACAACAATCTGAGCAGCAGCCAGAGTAGCAGCCAGAGCAGAAGTCTGAGCAATAGCCCAAAGTCACGGCACAACAGCAAGCGCCGCATGAACCAGTTTCTCCAACATCCACCACAGCGACACCGCCAAACCCACCGAGAAGGACTTCCCCACTGGAAGTAGCAGCAGCAGCAAGCGCTACATCTACCACCGCGACTGCAGAAGCAGCAACCAGCTCAGAACCAACAGCCACTGGCCCAATTCTATCCGCAGCAACAGCCACCAGCTCATCCTCCACAACAATGAATCCAGCAACAGCAGCATCACCAAGCCCATCGCCTCCAAGAAGACCAGCGGGCCTCGCACTCGGCAGACAGCCAAGTTTGCGCCATCGCAGGGCACGGTGGCTGGAGAGGGTAGTAGCAGCCAAGCGACGGGACTTGTAAAAGTTCCGGTGCATTGGCGGAAATCGTAGCAGGCACAACAAAAGAAGAAGAGCGGGGCGAAGGAGAAACCCGGCACCCTGGCCATCAACACAGACACTCAGCTCGTGGCACTCCAGGAGCTTGCCGCAGAGTTACGGGAAGACATTGACGCCATCCTGGACCAGATAGGCTTCATCGATTCCGAACACAACGGCAAGAAACTGGGCCCGCTGGACCACTACCGAAAATCCTGGAACCGGGCCGATGTCGGTGCAATCTCCATGCCGGTTTCAAATTCTAACAACACCTTGGCGAATAAAATGTACTGCCAGCGCACTGCTGCAGAAGATGCCGAGCTCACCTCCCAAGTAAGTTTTGTTTCTCTATCCTGCTTTTTCGAGTTGACCAATTTTCCAACCGAAATTCATATATCATCTAGTCCCCGAGATTTGGGCCGAGTATGCAAAACTGGACCGAGTTGAAGCCTACTCGGGTCGAATCTTCCAACTAATATTTTTCTTGTCTCTCTTTAGACTTGCACCGAGTCCCGTGCTCTGATCTTGCACAAGGTTCTCTAGGCTCACCAACATGCCAAAGAGCAGATCCAGAACCTGCAGGAGGAGCAGGGGAGCAAAGGTAACTTATCCTTGCCGAGATACTGCATATGCTTCCTTTGCATTAGTTTTCTAACTCGGTTTATGTTTTTTCTTTCACAGCTATCCTGGAGAAATAGCTGACGGACTCTTTCACTAAGATTTCTGCTTTGGAGAGTAAGTGCCATATTTCTTATCCTTGCGTTTTGTGTTTACGCTTTTCCTTTTTTTGGTTAATTTTGCTTTCTTATGTAGATGAGCATCGGGTCTTTGCCGAGAAGCACCATGATTGCACTGTGCTAGCCGAATCGGCACAGAGCAAGATCACAGTCTTGGAGAGTAAGTTCCTTCTACTTTCTTCTTTCTTACTCGGTTTGTATCTTCTCTTTAAGTGGGTAACCGGACTACTTTTCTTTTACAGCTGAGCACCAATCCTTTGTTGAGAAACACCAAGAGTGCCTCTCCCTGGCCGTGGTGCAGCAGCAGATTAATGACAGCACCTCCCAGCTTCGGGTAGAGCTTCAGGAAGAGAAGGACGAAGTGGCCAAGATCAAGCTGGAGCTGGCTGATGCTATGAAGGTGGCGCTGCAGACCGGGAAGGAGAAGGCCGATTTGGTCAACACTACTGCTGCCGAGAAGCTTGAGCTGTATCAGGAGATCGATTGTAACATCCCAAGTATGAAAATACCCTAGAATGCTTTGTTCCTTGTTTTATTTCAAGCAATGCATCATGTCATCATGTTTACTTATTGTTTGCATTTGTTTTCCATCTGTTTTATTCTGTTTTCACAACTCAAATTCAAACCTTTTTCAAACATGGTTTCATACTTGCTCTGTTACAACTTTTGGAACCAAAATAACAAATAAAAACAACCCTTTTATTCCTTGTTTTCACTTATTAAATTGTTGCTTTAAATCCAACCAATAATTCAATCAATAATTCTCAAATCACCTTTTAAATTCCCAAACCAAGTTCAAATCAGTACCTAATTTAAACCATCACAATTCACCACAAATTTGTGGTCCTAAACTCATTTATTTTAACCTAGGGATAACCCTATTCAAATGTTTGTTTTCAATAAAGAAATCTAATATGAAATTCTCCCATATTTGATTTCAAACACTAACTATAATTTTAAATTTCCATTTTTGAAATCCAAGCTTGCAGGGTGGTTTCTAATTGCCTAGAAGGCTTAACCAAATTTTTTCAAATTTTTCTAAAAGCAAAACCCTACCTTTTTCTTCCAAAAGCAAACTGCAAAAAAAAATAAAACAGAAAAAGAATAAAAGGCAGCTAACCTAGCGCGCGCGCAGCAGCTAACCGCAGCCCAGCCCACCTAGCCTACGCGCGCGCAAAGCCCAGCCGCAGCAGCGCAACTTACCGGTTCGAGTTGCGCTGAGATTCGTGCGCGTGCCCTCCTTCGTCGTCTTCCCGTACGGCCGCGCATCGGCGGCATCCACCGCGACCGCGCGCGACCACGGCGGCCACCGCAGCGCCTCCAGTCTATAAAAGGAGCCCTAGCCCCCCTAGCTGTGCCCTAGCTGCTAGGGTTTCCGTCTCCACCTCTCCAGCGCCGCCAATTCGCCTCCTTCCTCGAGCTCCACCTCTCTGCATCTCCTTCCCGCCGGCGAGCCTCTGAAGTTTTCCATGGCGCCACCGCAGATAGCTCCCACCTAGCCATCCACCAACTGAAATCGACGCGCCTCTCCTCCCTCCTTCCATTGGACACCTGCAAGCTCCACGGTGAGCAGCAGATCGAGGACGCGATCCTCTTCTTCTTCTCCGGCCACGGTGCCCTCCCTCTGAATCCGATGTTCCTCTTGTCGTTGCAGAACCCCACGCCGCCACCTGATCACTGGGATCGAGTCGCCATGATCTCCTCGACGTTTTGAACACCGTAGCAGCCGCAGAGGAGCACCAGGAGCTCGCCGCCGTCCACGACTGCCTCCGTCACGCCGCCGTCAGCAGAGCTTCGTCGAGCCTCTGCATCCTGCTGCCAACGCCGGTGAGCTCGCCACCGTTCCTTCTCTCTCTCTGTTGGTTCGCAAACTTCCGCACCGTGCATATCTGCATCCAACCGTGAGCGCCACCGTGCAATCGTCGCCGGCGAGCATCTCGTCTGTCCGCCGCGCAAGTTTTCGTCAGAAAATTCAGAGTGGTTGGGGGCTGAACAATAACCTGCTCCAGTCCCCTTATCTGTCAAACACGCGAACGTACCGCAGTGGTTCAGACCAAACGCTTGCACAGCGAGCTCGCGGGTTCGAGCCCCGCGGCCGCAATCTTTTTTTGAGTTTTCTCCCACGCGCAGAGCCCCACCAGGCAGTGGCACTGGAAGCCACGCCAGCGTGTGCGCCACGCTGGCCCCTCTGGCCCACTGCGCAGTGGCAGTGGGTAGCTAGAACCTGAGTAGCAAAAGGTTTTCTGCGTAATTCAAAAATTCCAAATTCTTTTTAATAGCAGAATTAAATCAAAACTTTAAAATTCAATATCTCCCATTTCATAAATCCAACAAATGCAAACTCTATATGTTTTCATATCCAAATTTCATAATCTTTCCATCTAGCTCATTTGTGTTCTGTTTTGAATTTTCAAAATTCATTTAAATTTCAAATTTGAATAATTCAAATGCAAATTGAAATAATTCATAACTAATTATTCTTAATTCCAAATAATACAAATAAAATATGTTTTTCACACCATTTTGAATGCTCTATTCAAATATAAATTTTGTTTTCTGGTTTGAACAATTTAAATTGCCTAAAATATTTAAATCTTGTTTAATTCAATTAAAAATTGTTTACTATTGTTTAATTCATAATTAATTAATCCAAAATCCAATTTCAAAATGTGAGGCATGTAATCCAACTAAAATTTGATAAACTTTTCAAATATAAAATTTGTAATTTGTTTTGCACACTTTAACTTGATGATAACAACATTTATTTGTGTGCCCTGTTTAAGTAACAAAATTCCAAATTTAATAGATGCCTTTCTAAATTGTTAACTACCATTCCAAATGCATTTAACTTGTTATCTTATTGTTCCTCATCATGCATGCATCATACTAAGTCACTTACACATGATGCTTAGTGATGGAACAATTAATTCAACTCTAAAGCATGGGCTTCCATATGCAACTTTTGCATATGGAATCCATTTAAACTTGTGTTTCATGTCAAGCAAGTTATTTTGGTGCATCTATTAAACATGACATGCATCATCCAATGTTTGTGCACCTATGCCATGTATTGATTGCCCGTCTTCCTTCGTTGTTGTTTTTGCTTCTTCTCGATTAGACGACGACGTTGGTACCGACGAGCCTTACGACACCACTACTCAGGACCTAGCCCAGTACGAGGCTGAGCTGCCAGGCAAGTTATCACTCACATGAATCATCGAGTTCCTTTCCACACTTGTTGTCGATACTATCTTTTTGTCTACTATTGCTAGCCCTATGTATCGTTGCTTGTTCTCCGAACCCATCACATGATACCTTGAGCCATGATATTGCCACCACCTCCATACCTACAGCCATTGCTTGTGCCTGTTATTATCTAGCATGCTTAGGGTTGCTTTTACTCGAGTCTGTTGTCGGTTACTACTGTTACTATCTTATTATTTGTACCCGGGGCTCGTTGTTAATCAATCAATCCTGTTAATTGTTAATGGTAATAATAATTTGATGATAAGGCACCGGCAGGAGGCCCATGAGTGGTTTTGGAGCCTGCTAGTGTCGACCCTAATAGGAAAAGGGTCTTGTCTACTGATCCATGATGAGCGCACTACCCGCATTTGGGAAGCGAGTATGGGCGCCCCCCTCAACTTGACCTGATTCGCATCTCGTCCAAATCGCCTCATTTAGTTCGTGTTTTCCATTTGCCGCATGCATGTTTTTGCGAGCCCAGCGCAGGGTGGAACTTTCGTAGTCGGCATATAGGGGGACACGGTCTTAGAGTGCTATGATGGTCCATTTTCTTCTGGGCTTGATTAGCCGTGCGCCCAAGGTTCTTTGGGCTTGATGCGAAGAATGGTTGGTTGTGTTGAGTGCCCCGCTTGGTGGGAGGCATCCCATCTGGCGGGATATTCATGAGTGTACGGCCAAATTGGTGCAACCCTGCAGGGATAATCTTCTCGAGAAGCCGTGTTTTCCGCGGTTATGGATTACTTGGTGAACGTACTGGCTAACAAGTACTCAGGACAACTTCAACATAACTTACAATCATGTTTCACCCAATGATTAATAACCTGACTAGTAATAGGTTATCCACACAATAACCTGATTCACCTTATCACAACTGTGTGAGTTATCCTCGGATTGCTTCTTTGGATAAGGGGCGAGATCCAGGATGGGTTTGGTTGAAGTTATCTTTCAGTTGGTTACAATCCTCGATCTTATCTTTTCTGTTAGCCGGAATTTGTAGTTATATTCTGTAGTTGATTAGAGCAGCCAGCAGCAACTTTTATATCACCCCTTTCTTCCGTTGATCCCAAGCATCTATGCTTGTGTTGACGGGTAACTCCTTGATGAACTGTGAGTCTTGCTTGCCAGTACTTGGATGTACTGACCCCGTTGGGGCTGTGGTTTACGCAGAGTACTACTACGACTATGATGCTTCCCAGGATGGCTACTTTGTGGAGTTCGACGACGCTGCAGACGAGTAGTTAGCTGGACCAGGGCAGGATCCAGACCTACGTGGATGGGCTTCGCTTTTATTTATTTTCTCAGTCTTCTTAAGCCATGGATTTGTCTGTACTCAGACCCTTTGATTGCTTCCGCTGTTGTAATGGATGATATGTTGGGACATGTGTCCTCTGGATGACTGTATTCGATATTTTCTGCCTTAGTGAAGGCCAGTTGCACTTATTTCATTCTTTTGTGTCTTAGAGACATTCTGTGTTATCATTCGTACCAAACTGTTGACCTACCGTGCGTGTTTGATTATGAAGTACGTCGACAGTAGTGCCTTTAGGTTCCTAGCGGATAGTTTACTTCGACGGTGGAAGCAGGGCTTGTGTTGTCGCGCATAAGCGCAGGCCTACCAGGAAGCTGGGACGTGGGAGCATGTATGCCCCATAATCCAAGCACCTGACTTCCAGTTCGTGCGAAGAGTATCCTCTAGAAACCTTGGGTGCGACAAATGGTATCAGAGCCTGTCTGCCTGTAGGATCCCTTTTACTGGTCGCAGTTGAGTCTAGAAACTATTTTGTAGCTATATAGGAAAAATGAAACGTGAGAGTAGGAATTCTGCCATTTTTCTTCTTTCCCCACCCACCCACCCTTTTCTGGTAAGGAAGTGAAACGTTGTTTTCTGTTCTCACCTAAACTTTCAAGTTAGGATTTCACGTGTTTTGGGTTCTCTGTAGTACCTCAGGATTTTTGGTCTCGTTTTCCCGATGTTGCTTCAATATCATGTTCTTTTCAACATCCTTTTCGTCCATTGAACCTTGTTGTTGTTTTCCACATCCTTTTCCTTCTACCGGAGTCTAATCAAAACATTCCAAATCATCTGCAGATGGGTCTCAACTACTATCCGCAGGTGGTTCGCATGACTCGCTGTGAGAGCACCGCCGGTTTTCCGGAGTTGCTGAGAGACATGGTTACCTTTCTGGGGTTCCGTTGGGCACCAGAGTACCAGGTCTACGAGCACCAGCGAGAGTGTGACCAGACTTGCTACCGGGCTATCGTCTACATTCTGTCGGATGATGGCAGGAGCATTGCACACCAGTACGAGGCAGTAGGGTCCACAGTGGATATGGCAGTGCAGCAGGCAGCGTACGTGAGTATCACCGTTCTCCGTGCTGACTACTGGGGGTTTGATAAGTCCAGTTTTCGTCACATCCCCCGTGGTTACATCACGGCAGCGGGAGTTCACTTCACTATCCACCGCGACATGGATACCTACGAGACTGATAGCTCCAGGCTCCAGGTCACTGCCCAGTTCGCTAGTCACAGTGATGCCGTTGCTTCCGCACTTTCTCAGGAGTTAGCCTCAGTCAGGGAGCAGCTCCACCTTGCTCTCACTCGTCTGGCGATGTACACCACAGACTTTGTTGGAGACGAGCGCTTCGCACGTGTCGTTCAGCCAGCTGGTCTTCCGTTGCCAGATGCTGGAGGTTACGAGCCGATCAGAGGCCCACTTCTCGACCTCGGAGCTGGTTACACAGGGATTCCCCGCTATGGAGCACAGGGAGAGGACGCTTTCTACTTCACCACACCGAGAGTTGCTCTCAGAGCAGTTCCCATCTACATGGATCGTCGTGATACCTACTTCCGTGGGATTCCTCCTCACCGTATCTCTCGTCGTACTACTCACCGCCGTCCTGCGTGATGAGCATGGGAGTACCGTTGTATCCATTACTAGCTGTGTCTAGTTTATCCTTTCGTTTTCGAACCATGTGTTGGTCTGTTGGATATTCTGATGTAATTGAACATGTGATGATGTACCTGTTGGTTATCTATTCATGAGTCGGAATAATCTATCTTTCGGTTACCAAGTCTATCCTTTTCTGTTGTTGTGCTAAAATGAATTTCTGTTCAGGATGCCTCCAACCAGGAACAACCCGCCTCCGCCACCACCAATGGGGGAGCTGTTGGCTCAGATGACCCAAGTGGTGACACAGATGGCCCAGATCCAGGCTAACCAGCAACACAACCAGAATGCTCCAAGGGTCACCATCAAGGACTTCCTCAGCTTGGGCCCAAAAGCTTTCGTGACAACACGTGAGCCCCTGGATGCTGATGACTGGATCCGTGACGTAGCAAGAGCTCTGGAGATAGCTCATGTTGCTGAAGAGGATAAGGTCAAGTACGCCACCTACCTACTGAAGGGTCAGGCAGCTACTTGGTGGGAGAACTACCAGGCCATGAGGGCTGGCTTTCCTATCAACTGGGGATGTTTCAGAGATGCCTTCCTGAAGCACCACATCCCGGATGGTCTCATGGAAAGGATGCGTGAGGAATTCTGCTCTCTCAGACAGGGCAAGCTGGACGTTCTCGGCTACCAGAACGAGTTCAATCGTCTCGCTCGGTACGCTGGTGACGAAGTGTCCACCGAAGCCAAGAAGATGGCAAGGTTCCGCCGAGGTTTTAACCCGGAACTGAAGTACGCTCTCACCAACATCAAGTGCAAGGACTTCGTGGAGCTTGTGAACACCGCGCTCAATGAGGAGAATGGGCGCAAGGCGTTCGAAGAGTCGCGCAAGCACTCGCGTGAGGGTGGTTCCTCCTCCAACATGACCACCCCTCCGCAGAAGCGCCGCATCTGGGTGCCAAATGGTGCTGTCACTCGGGCTCCAAATGCCCAAGCTTCTCCAGGCTTTGGTCCCCGCCCACCCAACCCATCTCAGATGCAGGGTCAGAGGTTCCCGATGGGGCAGCCAAGGCCAGGTCCTTCTCGTGTCGTCACTTGCTACAAGTGCAAGGAGACTGGACATTATGCTGATAAGTGCACTCAGAAGCAGCTACCCCTACCTCCTCGCCCCAACACCAACCAGGCTATGGTTCGTGCTCCTCCGGCTAAAGCCTTCAACTCCAACAATAGGCCTGTCGGGAGGAACGCGAGGGTGAACCATATCAAGGCCGACAAAGCCGAGGAGGCTGCTGACGTCGTTCTCGGTATATTACCCGTAAACTCTATTCCAGCTAAAGTGTTGTTTGATACTGGAGCATCGCATTCGTTTGTGTCAAAGATCTTTGCTACAACGTACAATTTAGCTCTGGTTCCGCTAAGCAATCAAATCTATGTGCACTCTCCGGGAACTAAAATGATTACTTCCAAGATAAGCATGGACAATCAGATCCTAATTGGAGGTCGTGTATTCCTTGCTTCACTCATGTTGCTGGGAAATTCTGACATTGATGTCATTCTGGGTATGGATTGGTTGAAGACCCACAAAGCTAAAATTGACTGTGCTCAAAAGTCAATAACTCTCTCCCACACTTCAGGCCAGATAGTCTATTCTCCATATGGATCAACTTCTGTTCAGCTGTTCAGCCTCGATGCCAAACCCCTGCCTGCAATTGAAAATGTTCCGGTGGTTTGTGAATTCCCTGACGTCTTTCCAGAAGAGTTGCCAGGGATGCCCCCGGACAGAGCAGTTGAGTTCGTGATCGAGCTTGAGCCAGGTACTGCTCCAATCTCTAAGCATCCATATAAGATAGCTCCTCCTGAACTGAAATTGTTGAAGGAGCAAATCGATATGTATATGGACAAAGGTTTCATTCAGCCTAGTTCCTCCGCTTGGGGTTGCCCAACTCTGTTTGTTGCCAAGAAGGATCAAACTAAGAGACTCGTGGTTGACTATCGTCCTCTCAACGAGAAAACCATCAAGAACAAGTATCCACTTCCTCGTATCGATGATCTTTTTGATCAACTTGCTGGAGCCTCAATATTCTCAAAGTTGGACTTGAGGATGGGTTACCATCAGATAAAGATCAGAAAGGAAGATATTCCTAAGACAGCTTTCACCACTCGGTACGGTCTATATGAATACACCGTCATGTCCTTTGGTCTCACCAATGCACCGGCAACGTTCTCAAGACTCATGAATTCTGTCTTCCATGAATACCTCGACAAGTTCGTTGTGGTATATCTTGATGACATTCTAGTCTACTCAAAATCCGAGGAAGAGCATGGAGAACACCTTCGTCTCACTCTCATGAAACTTCGCGAGCATCGTCTGTATGCCAAGTTCTCCAAATGTGAGTTCTGGATTCCAGAAGTTGCATATCTTGGTCATATCATCTCTGCCAACGGCATAGCCATTGACCCTGAAAAGGTTAAGGCAATTGTTGATTGGAAACCCCCTAAGACGGTGAAGCAAGTCAGAAGTTTTCTTGGCTTGGCTAGCTATTGCCGTCGTTTCGTCCAAAACTTTTCCAAGATTGCTAAACCTCTCACTGATCTCACAAAGAAGGACAAAAAGTTCGTTTGGACTCCACAATGTGATGAGAGTTTCAACCTCCTGAAGACTAAACTCACTTCCACACCTGTTCTAGTTGGCCCCGACACTACCAAACCTTTCCAGATATTCTGTGATGCATCTCTCCAAGGCCTAGGAGCAGTTCTTATGCAAGAACGTCAAGTTGTCGCTTATGCTTCACGTCAGTTGAATGCACATGAGCAAAACTATCCCACACATGATCTTGAACTTGCAGCAGTTGTGTTTGCCCTCAAGAAATGGAGACAATACTTGTTGGGTAACAAAACTGAAATCTTTTCCGATCATAAGAGTCTGAAATACATCTTCACTCAGCCAGATCTGAACCTCAGGCAAAGGAGATGGATTGAGAAGATTAAAGACTTTGATCTCACCATTTCTTACACTCCAGGCAAGGCTAATGTTATGGCCGATGCTCTCAGTCGCAAATCCTATTGCAATAATCTCATGATCATGGAAAGCCAACCTCCACTTCATGAGGAATTCCAGAAGCTGAACCTTGGTCTTGTTCCTGAAGGATACCTTGCTAGCTTGACAGCCAGCCCAACTCTCGAGGACAAGATTCGTTCTGAACAACTTCGTGATAATGAAATCAAGAAGATTGTGGGTCACATCAAGGAGGGCAATGATAAGTTCAAGTCCTTCTCAATTGATGACAAGGGAACTGTGTTCTTCGAAGGACGCATTGCAGTCCCTCAGATTCAAAGTCTCAAGGATATCATTCTCAAGGAGGCTCATGAAACTCCTCTATCCATTCACCCTGGAAGTACAAAGATGTACCAGGATCTCAAGACTCTGTATTGGTGGTCTGGCATGAAACGTGAAATTGCTCAATACGTTTCTGAATGCGACGTTTGTCAACGTGTTAAGGCAGTCCATCAGAAGACAGCAGGTCTACTCCAACCTCTGAAAATTCCTGAGTGGAAGTGGGACATGATTGAAATGGACTTCGTTACTGGGTTTCCAAAGTCCAAAAAGGGCAACGATGCAATCTTCGTTGTTATTGATCGTCTCACTAAGGTTGCTCACTTCTATGCTGTAAAGGAAACTATCTCAGCTAGCCAGTTAGCAGAGCTCTACACAGCAAAGGTTGTTCCCCTTCATGGTGTTCCATTGGAAATAAGCTCAGACCGTGGAAGTATCTTCACTTCTCATTTCTGGAAAAGCTTTCAAGAAGCATTGGGCACTAAACTTCTGTTCAGCACAGCTTATCACCCTCAGTCTCAGGGGCAAGTCGAAAGAGTCAATCAGATTCTCGAGGATATGCTCAGAGCATGTGGTCTCTCCTTTGGCATGAAATGGGAGGATTGCCTTCCATATGCTGAATTCTCTTACAACAACAGCTACCAGGCAAGCCTAGGCATGGCACCATTTGAGGCACTGTATGGTCGCAGATGCAGGAGTCCAATCAATTGGTCTGGAGCTGGTGAACGTTCACTTTTAGGCCCTGACATTGTTAAGGAAGCCGAGGAGAAAGTTCGTATCATTCGTGACAATCTCAGGATTGCTCAGTCTCGTCAGAAGAGCTATTATGATAGCAAGCACAGGGATATGGTCTATGCACCTGGTGATAAGGCATATCTCCGTGTAACTCCCCTCAGAGGCACTCATCGTTTTGGTGTGAAAGGAAAGCTTGCACCAAGATACATTGGCCCTTTCAACATCCTCTCAAGACGTGCAGAGAATGCTTATCGTCTTGAACTTCCAGAAAAACTATCCAAAGTGCACGATGTGTTCCACGTGTCACAGCTCAAGAAGTGTTTCAAAGATCCAGATCGTGCAGTTGATCATGATTCCATTGAGCTGCAAGATGATCTATCTTATGAGGAGCACCCTATTCGTATTCTCGATGAGACCGAGCGTAAGACTCGCAACAAGAGCACCAAGTTCTTGAAAGTCCAATGGTCGCATCATTCTGATAAAGAGGCAACGTGGGAGACCGAAGAGGATCTTCGCAAGAAGTATCCGGACCTGTTCATTTCTCAGTAGGGAATCTCGGGGCGCGATTCCTTCAAGGGGGGGCGTTTTGTAACATCCCAAGTATGAAAATACCCTAGAATGCTTTGTTCCTTGTTTTATTTCAAGCAATGCATCATGTCATCATGTTTACTTATTGTTTGCATTTGTTTTCCATCTGTTTTATTCTGTTTTCACAACTCAAATTCAAACCTTTTTCAAACATGGTTTCATACTTGCTCTGTTACAACTTTTGGAACCAAAATAACAAATAAAAACAACCCTTTTATTCCTTGTTTTCACTTATTAAATTGTTGCTTTAAATCCAACCAATAATTCAATCAATAATTCTCAAATCACCTTTTAAATTCCCAAACCAAGTTCAAATCAGTACCTAATTTAAACCATCACAATTCACCACAAATTTGTGGTCCTAAACTCATTTATTTTAACCTAGGGATAACCCTATTCAAATGTTTGTTTTCAATAAAGAAATCTAATATGAAATTCTCCCATATTTGATTTCAAACACTAACTATAATTTTAAATTTCCATTTTTGAAATCCAAGCTTGCAGGGTGGTTTCTAATTGCCTAGAAGGCTTAACCAAATTTTTTCAAATTTTTCTAAAAGCAAAACCCTACCTTTTTCTTCCAAAAGCAAACTGCAAAAAAAAAATAAAACAGAAAAAGAATAAAAGGCAGCTAACCTAGCGCGCGCGCAGCAGCTAACCGCAGCCCAGCCCACCTAGCCTACGCGCGCGCAAAGCCCAGCCGCAGCAGCGCAACTTACCGGTTCGAGTTGCGCTGAGATTCGTGCGCGTGCCCTCCTTCGTCGTCTTCCCGTACGGCCGCGCATCGGCGGCATCCACCGCGACCGCGCGCGACCACGGCGGCCACCGCAGCGCCTCCAGTCTATAAAAGGAGCCCTAGCCCCCCTAGCTGTGCCCTAGCTGCTAGGGTTTCCGTCTCCACCTCTCCAGCGCCGCCAATTCGCCTCCTTCCTCGAGCTCCACCTCTCTGCATCTCCTTCCCGCCGGCGAGCCTCTGAAGTTTTCCATGGCACCACCACAGATAGCTCCCACCTAGCCATCCACCAACTGAAATCGACGCGCCTCTCCTCCCTCCTTCCATTGGACACCTGCAAGCTCCACGGTGAGCAGCAGATCGAGGACGCGATCCTCTTCTTCTTCTCCGGCCACGGTGCCCTCCCTCTGAATCCGATGTTCCTCTTGTCGTTGCAGAACCCCACGCCGCCACCTGATCACTGGGATCGAGTCGCCATGATCTCCTCGACGTTTTGAACACCGTAGCAGCCGCAGAGGAGCACCAGGAGCTCGCCGCCGTCCACGACTGCCTCCGTCACGCCGCCGTCAGCAGAGCTTCGTCGAGCCTCTGCATCCTGCTGCCAACGCCGGTGAGCTCGCCACCGTTCCTTCTCTCTCTCTGTTGGTTCGCAAACTTCCGCACCGTGCATATCTGCATCCAACCGTGAGCGCCACCGTGCAATCGTCGCCGGCGAGCATCTCGTCTGTCCGCCGCGCAAGTTTTCGTCAGAAAATTCAGAGTGGTTGGGGGCTGAACAATAACCTGCTCCAGTCCCCTTATCTGTCAAACACGCGAACGTACCGCAGTGGTTCAGACCAAACGCTTGCACAGCGAGCTCGCGGGTTCGAGCCCCGCGGCCGCAATCTTTTTTTGAGTTTTCTCCCACGCGCAGAGCCCCACCAGGCAGTGGCACTGGAAGCCACGCCAGCGTGTGCGCCACGCTGGCCCCTCTGGCCCACTGCGCAGTGGCAGTGGGTAGCTAGAACGTGAGTAGCAAAAGGTTTTCTGCGTAATTCAAAAATTCCAAATTCTTTTTAATAGCAGAATTAAATCAAAACTTTAAAATTCAATATCTCCCATTTCATAAATCCAACAAATGCAAACTCTATATGTTTTCATATCCAAATTTCATAATCTTTCCATCTAGCTCATTTGTGTTCTGTTTTGAATTTTCAAAATTCATTTAAATTTCAAATTTGAATAATTCAAATGCAAATTGAAATAATTCATAACTAATTATTCTTAATTCCAAATAATACAAATAAAATATGTTTTTCACACCATTTTGAATGCTCTATTCAAATATAAATTTTGTTTTCTGGTTTGAACAATTTAAATTGCCTAAAATATTTAAATCTTGTTTAATTCAATTAAAAATTGTTTACTATTGTTTAATTCATAATTAATTAATCCAAAATCCAATTTCAAAATGTGAGGCATGTAATCCAACTAAAATTTGATAAACTTTTCAAATATAAAATTTGTAATTTGTTTTGCACACTTTAACTTGATGATAACAACATTTATTTGTGTGCCCTGTTTAAGTAACAAAATTCCAAATTTAATAGATGCCTTTCTAAATTGTTAACTACCATTCCAAATGCATTTAACTTGTTATCTTATTGTTCCTCATCATGCATGCATCATACTAAGTCACTTACACATGATGCTTAGTGATGGAACAATTAATTCAACTCTAAAGCATGGGCTTCCATATGCAACTTTTGCATATGGAATCCATTTAAACTTGTGTTTCATGTCAAGCAAGTTATTTTGGTGCATCTATTAAACATGACATGCATCATCCAATGTTTGTGCACCTATGCCATGTATTGATTGCCCGTCTTCCTTCGTTGTTGTTTTTGCTTCTTCTCGATTAGACGACGACGTTGGTACCGACGAGCCTTACGACACCACTACTCAGGACCTAGCCCAGTACGAGGCTGAGCTGCCAGGCAAGTTATCACTCACATGAATCATCGAGTTCCTTTCCACACTTGTTGTCGATACTATCTTTTTGTCTACTATTGCTAGCCCTATGTATCGTTGCTTGTTCTCCGAACCCATCACATGATACCTTGAGCCATGATATTGCCACCACCTCCATACCTACAGCCATTGCTTGTGCCTGTTATTATCTAGCATGCTTAGGGTTGCTTTTACTCGAGTCTGTTGTCGGTTACTACTGTTACTATCTTATTATTTGTACCCGGGGCTCGTTGTTAATCAATCAATCCTGTTAATTGTTAATGGTAATAATAATTTGATGATAAGGCACCGGCAGGAGGCCCATGAGTGGTTTTGGAGCCTGCTAGTGTCGACCCTAATAGGAAAAGGGTCTTGTCTACTGATCCATGATGAGCGCACTACCCGCATTTGGGAAGCGAGTATGGGCGCCCCCCTCAACTTGACCTGATTCGCATCTCGTCCAAATCGCCTCATTTAGTTCGTGTTTTCCATTTGCCGCATGCATGTTTTTGCGAGCCCAGCGCAGGGTGGAACTTTCGTAGTCGGCATATAGGGGGACACGGTCTTAGAGTGCTATGATGGTCCATTTTCTTCTGGGCTTGATTAGCCGTGCGCCCAAGGTTCTTTGGGCTTGATGCGAAGAATGGTTGGTTGTGTTGAGTGCCCCGCTTGGTGGGAGGCATCCCATCTGGCGGGATATTCATGAGTGTACGGCCAAATTGGTGCAACCCTGCAGGGATAATCTTCTCGAGAAGCCGTGTTTTCCGCGGTTATGGATTACTTGGTGAACGTACTGGCTAACAAGTACTCAGGACAACTTCAACATAACTTACAATCATGTTTCACCCAATGATTAATAACCTGACTAGTAATAGGTTATCCACACAATAACCTGATTCACCTTATCACAACTGTGTGAGTTATCCTCGGATTGCTTCTTTGGATAAGGGGCGAGATCCAGGATGGGTTTGGTTGAAGTTATCTTTCAGTTGGTTACAATCCTCGATCTTATCTTTTCTGTTAGCCAGAATTTGTAGTTATATTCTGTAGTTGATTAGAGCAGCCAGCAGCAACTTTTATATCACCCCTTTCTTCCGTTGATCCCAAGCATCTATGCTTGTGTTGACGGGTAACTCCTTGATGAACTGTGAGTCTTGCTTGCCAGTACTTGGATGTACTGACCCCGTTGGGGCTGTGGTTTACGCAGAGTACTACTACGACTACGATGCTTCCCAGGATGGCTACTTTGTGGAGTTCGACGACGCTGCAGACGAGTAGTTAGCTGGACCAGGGCAGGATCCAGACCTACGTGGATGGGCTTCGCTTTTATTTATTTTCTCAGTCTTCTTAAGCCATGGATTTGTCTGTACTCAGACCCTTTGATTGCTTCCGCTGTTGTAATGGATGATATGTTGGGACATGTGTCCTCTGGATGACTGTATTCGATATTTTCTGCCTTAGTGAAGGCCAGTTGCACTTATTTCATTCTTTTGTGTCTTAGAGACATTCTGTGTTATCATTCGTACCAAACTGTTGACCTACCGTGCGTGTTTGATTATGAAGTACGTCGACAGTAGTGCCTTTAGGTTCCTAGCGGATAGTTTACTTCGACGGTGGAAGCAGGGCTTGTGTTGTCGCGCATAAGCGCAGGCCTACCAGGAAGCTGGGACGTGGGAGCATGTATGCCCCATAATCCAAGCACCTGACTTCCAGTTCGTGCGAAGAGTATCCTCTAGAAACCTTGGGTGCGACATCGATATCCTGAAAGAGCCGAACACTGCACTCGACCAGATGGTGAGCAGCTCCCACCTCTTGCTGGATAAGCATGAGTCCAATGCCGATTTGTGGTGCCGCGGGCTTAAGGACCTCACCATGGAATTGCGATGTAAGTCTTGATTTTTCTCCAACCTTCTCTATCCGACATGCTCTATCCGGTTTCCTCTATTCGGCTGATCTTTTGCCTTAACTTGGGCATTATGCTTCTTAGGGACATTCCCCAACTTCGACTTTGGTGCTGAAAGGGTTGTTGAGAGGGACAGGCAGCAACGGGCTGATGTTGGTTTCGATGTCACCGAGAATGTCACCATTGAGGATCAGATCGAGGGCATCAAAGCCCGAGTTCTGCCCCTCAAGGGTTTGGGAACCAACATTGTCTCCACCGCCATCCGGCTACACAAGCTCTTATGGCCGGAAATTGAGCTTCCCAAGATAGTCCACGAGCTGGCCTCCAAGCTGAATTACGTCAAGGAATAGCTCAAGAAATGTCGTGCCTCAGCAGCTCGAGCCGGCGCAGACGAGGCTCTGCACTTTGTGCTCTCCTAGTACGAAAACCTTGACCTCGGCAAACTCTAGAAGCTGCAGAATGGATCCCGGTGGACCACAGAAGAAAATTCTATCTGGATTCGCTAGGAGACGTCTTATCGGCTGGCCTCATATGCTGACACAAAGGAATTTGTGGATGGCTCCACCGAGCTCGACACCGATAGCGAGTCAGCAGGTGACGAGGACCACGATGAGGAGGGCGACAAGGGAGACGATGGCGACAAAGGAGACGATGGCGACGAAGAAACTAAGGTTGATGGCGGCTCTGAGGAGGTGGGTGAGGAAATCCAGACCGAGCAAGAGATATGCGCGTACTCCCAGATCGTCACCACCGAGATGGTCATCTTGGAGCCTGCTCCCGAGTTGAGCGCCTCAGAGCCCACAACCGAGAACGTCGCCTCCGAGCCTCCAACTTTGACTGCTGCCTCTGAGCCCCCCACCGAGTCCTCCAAACCGGCAGGTGCTGAAGCTGATGCAACTCCTTTGGCTGCAGTATAGTTATCTGTTTTTAAGTCTCAAACATTTCATCAGATCCCCGGTATGCCGGGTGCAATTGTATCAAGTACTTATTTCACCGTTCAACTACTCAGTTTTATTTAAGTTCTAGTAGGACTGGCTGAATGCCAGATTGCGTTAATTCGAGTACCCGAGTTGGTTTTCTTATCCACCTGCCTTTTTTCGTCTTTTCTCTTGCCTGCCACTTGTGGCTTTTTGGCAGTCGAGTCACAAGATTTGGAAAACCAAGTTTATAATACTTCACAACTTTGAGATTAAAATTAAAACTGCCCAATACTTATCTCGGTTTATTAACTCTTTCTTTCCTTAGTAGTTTTTCGTCTGTTCATTGACCCTTGGCCTGTTCTCTTGCTTGCCATGAAGCCGGGTTGTGGAAAGAAGCAAAGTCGAAGAGTTGGCCCTTAGGTTTAAACACATTACTAGACATACGCATGAAAATCCGAGATGATTAATCGGCACAGCAAAGTAAGAAGTAAATAACATAGAGCAAGTTAGGCACAGGCAGTCCCCGAGTTCCTACTCGGAGTGTCGACTTGGATTTCAACTCGGTAAGGAGATACATACAATGCTTTTTCAGGAATGGAAACAGCTGAGTAGAGCTACATTCCAGGGGCACTTAGTTTCCTCTCCGGATTTATCTGCTCTGTTCTTCTGTGGCTCCCGTGCATCATTGAGATAGTACGCATCATTGTGCAGAGCCTTGCTCGCAATGAAAGGCCCTTCCAACGGAGGGGAAAGCTTGTGCATTCCGGTTGTGCATTGCACCAGCCTAAGCACCAAATCTCCTTCTCGGAAAACCCTTGGGCTTACTTTCCGGCTATGATAGCGTCTCAGATTCTGTTGATATACATCTGATCTCGACAGAGTTAATTCTCTTGCTTCTTCTAGCAAATCAACATCACCTTCTCAGGCTTCTCTTACCTCTTCCTCAGTGTAGAGGGTTACTCTCGGTGAGTCATGCTCAAGGTCAGTGGGAAACACGGCCTCTGCTCCATATACCAGGAACAATGGTGTGTATCCGGTTGATCGATTAGGGGTAGTCCTTAGACTATACAACACTGTCGGCAACTCGTCCAGCCAATAACCAGGGGTTCGCTGTAATGGTTCAATCATCCTTGGCTTTATTCCGGATAGGACCATGCCGTTAGCTCTTTCAACTGGCCCATTTGATTTCGGATGTGCGATTGACGCGATATCTAGCTGGATCCTCTTCTCCTTGCAGAACCGAGCAAAGGCTCCCTCAGCAAAGTTTGTTCCATTATCCGAGACAATCCCATGCGGGTAGCCATATCTCAGGATAATATCCTTCAGAAAGGTCACAACTGTGTTTCCAACACACTTCCAGATTGGCTTCACCTCAATCCACTTGGTAAATTTGTCAACCATGACTAGAATGTGAGTCATGTTGCCCCGAGCTGGCTTGAAGGGCCCCACCATGTCGAAGCACCATACTGCAAATGGCCAAGTGATGGGAATTGTTTTTAACTCGGAAGCTGGCATGTGTATGTTGCTTTCATATCGCTAGCACCCATTGAACTTTCTCACTATATTTTATGCTTGATGCAAGGCAGTGAGCCAAAAGAATCCATGCCGGGAAGCTTTCTTCACTAGAGCCCAGGATGAGGCGTGGTGCCCGCATTCCCCGTGATGTATCTCCCCGAGAATTTCTTCTCCCTCTTCCGGCTCGACATGGCGCTGGAGCACGCCTGTGGTACTCCTCTTGTATAGTCCCCTGTTGATGATGGTGTAGCCTTTGGATCTTCTCTGAATTTGTCTGGCCGAGATATCATCATCCGGCAAAGTGCCATCCGCCAGAAAAGATAATATGGGCTGGGCCCAACTCGGTATCTCCCGAGTAGGAAACACTGGCTCGTCCACCTCCATTGGATCAGCTGACATGACTTGCTCCGAGTTGGAGACGAGTCCCCGAGTACTGCGAGATGATCCCCGAGATGAATGCGACAGTCCCCGGGTTTAGAGGAGTAGTCCCCGGGTCGAGTGAAGCAGTCCTCGGGTTCTCCTTCATGATCCCCTCATTAATCTCCATGGAACGTCTTATGATTCCGGCACCGTCGGGATGAATATCGAATCCGACTCGGGTGAAGGCTTGATGGATGGTTTCCTGAGATGCTCTAGAGCAATTCCTGCCGGGATGGATTGCCGAAAAGAGCCCAACTTGGATAGAGCATCAGCAGCATCATTTTCAGCTCGGTGAATATGGTGGAACTCGCACCCATCAAAGAATCCGAACATGTTCTGGGAAAGGAACCAATAAGAAGCCATATTGGCATCCAACACGTCCCAAGTCCCCCGAGGCTTGCTGAACCACCAGATCTGAGTCACCATAGCATATAATCCGGCGGATACCAATCTCCTTGGACACTTTTAGCCCATGGACTAGGGCCTCATACTCGGCCACATTGTTGGACGCCGCAAAATGGATTTGCAGGACGTACTTGAGTTGATCCCTCTTGGGTGAGGTGAGCACAACGCCAGGACCAAGACCCTCTTTCACCTTGGAGCCATCGAAATGCATCCGCCATTTTTTTCCGGCAAGGGAGGCTCATACTGCATTTCGGCCCAATCAATGAACAAAATCCGCCAGGGCTTGAGATTTGATGGCTTCTCTTCTCGCATACATCGGGGTATAAGCGGCTAGCTCAATTGCCCACTTGGCTACTCGGCCACTTGTATCCTTGTTGCCCATAATCTCCGAGATGGGTGCGATGCTCCCCACTGTAATCGAATGCTCTTGGAAATAGTGCTTGAGCTTCTTGGCGGCCATATAGACTCCATATGTCATCTTCTGGTAGTGAGGATAGTTTTGCTTCGAGTTGGAGATCACCTCACTGAAATAATATACCGGCCTCTACACCGAATTGCCCTCTTCTTCTCGCTCCACCACTACCACCACACTCACAACCCGGTTGGTAGCTGCAATATAGAGCAACATTGGCTCCTTAGGCATGGGAGAAGCCAGAACTGGAGCGGTACCCAGCAGGGTCTTGAGTTCTTGGAAAGCCACATCAGCTTGTGGTGTCCAAACGAACTTGTAACTTTTCTTCATGAGTTGGTACAAAGGCAAGGCCTTCTTGCCCATTCTCCCAATGAACCAGCTAAGGGAAGCCAGACACCCGGTAAATTTATGCACATCTTTCAGTGATCTCGGGAGAGACATGCTCTCAGTAGCTTTTATCTTGGAGGGGTTGGCCTCTATAGCCCGGCTAGACACGAGGAAACCGAGTAACTTTCCAGCCGGAACTCCAAAGTTTCACTTGGTCGGGTTCAACTTCATCTGGTACTGTCTCAAGTTTGCGAATGTTTCTTCGATATCACTCAGGAGTGTGTGTTTCTCCTTGGTCTTGATGAATATGTCATCCACATACAACTGCACATTTTTGCCTATCTGCTCATGCAAGCAATTCTGCATGCATCTCTGGTATGTGGCCCGAGCATTTCTTAACCCAAAGCAAATGACACGATAGCAATAAGCCCCGTAAGGGGTAATAAAAGCAATCTTTATTTGATCAGCCGGGTTCAGTGGAATCTGGTGAAAACTAGAGTAGGCATCAATGAAAGAAAAAAGTTCGCACCCGTCAGTGGAGTCGATCACCTGATCTATCCGGGGCAGTGGTAACGGGTCCTTGGGGCAGGCCTTGTTCAAGTCGGTGTAGTCAACACACATGCGCCACACCACATCGACCAAGGGATCGTCCCTCTTCTTCTCGACCATGAACGGATTGGCCAGCCAATCCGGATGCAGTACCTCCATGATAAATCCGCTTGCTAATAGCCTTGTGATCTCGTCACCAATGGCTTTTGTTCTTTCAGCCGCAAAATGGCGCAGGGCTTGCTTCACCGGCTTGGCACCCTGCCGCACATTCAAAGAGTGCTCAACCAACTCCCTCGGGACACCAGGCAGATCCTGATTGGACCATGCAAAGACATCCCGATTCTCACGGAGGAAGTGGATGAGCGCGCTTTCCCATTTCTCCTCCAACCTGGCACCAATGATGGAAACACGTTCGGGGAACTCTAGGTCAATCTGCACCTTCTTGGTATCCTAATAGGTCTGGAAAGTGGCACCGTGCTGAGAGCTAGGCATCCCGGGCATGCCGAGTTGAGTTTCCTGGGCCATGGCCACCACCTCATGTATCTTCTTCTTCTCGGCAGCAATAACCATGGACTCGGCCAGCCGATATCAGCTGATACGCACTCCAGCGAATGCTTGTAATCACCCAAGATGGTGATAATGCCGTTGGGACCGGGACGTTTCATCTTCAAATAGGCCGCATGAGTAGAGGCCATGAACTTAGATAGAGCTGGTCTGCCGAGTAGAGCGTGGTAGGGGCTCTGGAGATCAATCACCTCGAACTGCAAGCACTCAGTCTGGCAATTTTCCCTGGTGCCAAAGAGCACATCAATCCAGACCCGACCAATGGTAGCACAAGATACTCCGGGCACAATGCCGTGGAATGTAGTCCGGCTAGGCAACAGCATGTTCTCGAAATAACCGAGCTTCTCCATGGTATCCCGGTACAGAATGTTGATGTTGCTGCCATTGTCGATTAGCACCTTGCTGAACTTCACATTGATCTTGGGCCCAATGAAGGTTGGGTCCACCACCAAGGCATAGCTACCCGGGTTGGGCATAATCTTGGGATGATTGGCCCGAGACCAGACAATGTCCTGGTCGCACCAGTGCATGTAATCCGGCACTATCGGCATCACTGTGTTTACCTCCGTCGCCCGCCTGCGCAGGCTCTGCTTGTCATCCGGCTCGGTAGCGAACACCATGTAGCTCTGATGGTGCTCCTGGTACTGATTTTGGCCTCCGCCGCCTGCATTATCATTGTCATTGTTGTTGTTGTTGTTGTTGTTGTTGTTGTTGTTGTTGTTCCGGTTGAAGTTGTTGTTGCGGTTGTTGTTGCGACGGTAGTTGTTGTTGTTGTATTTGTTGCGGGTGTTGTTGTTGTTGGCCCCCTACGCCACTTGCTTCACATTCTCCCTCCTCTGGTTCTCGGCAGGCCTAGGAGGAGCTTCCCGGATAGGCTGGACATTGGAACCCAAGAGCGGTAGAGGAGGAGGAGGAGGCAACTGGCCAAAGCCCTCACTTTTGATCCGGTCCCACCAGCTGCACTGTCGGGAAGTATGGTTTGCCGGCCTACTCGGATGCCGAGTGTGATAGCTGCACGTCCCATTCCTCATCATCTCAAATGTAAACCTCTGAGGAGCATCTCCGGACGGGATGGGATCATTGTACTGCTTCTTGTAGTTCTGGCCCTAGTTCTGGTTCTTCCCATACTGGGGCCCATTATTCTTTTGCCTCTGGCTGCTTCCTACATCAGGTTGATCCGGATCAACCGCGGCTACATGATCCGAGCCATAGCGGATATCCGGCCTGTCATCCCACCTCTTGTTCCGGTAATCATGGCGATCATTCCGCCTACCACCATCATTGCCTTGGTTTCTTCTTGTCGGCTCAAATGAATCGAGCAGAGGCTGAGTAGGATCACCGAGTGCGTACATATCAGCAATCTTGATGGTCTCGGCGAGCATACTCGGCATCTCCCTCTGTAACTTCTGCCACATCATGCTGCCATGTCGGTAACCTTGAGCGAACCAGGCAATAGCCTAAGACTCATTCACACCTTCACAGGTGTTTCTCAGCGTGCTCCACCGAGTCAGGTACTTGTGGTCAGTCTCTTCTTCCCTCTGCTTGCACGCGGAGAGCTGTTGTGGACGGTTTGGCCTCTTGTAAGTCCTGGTGAAGTTGCTAATGAAAGCCTCCGAGAAATCAAGCCAGCAATTGATGCTGTCTCTCGGCAGATTGTTGAGCCAAATCCGGGCTGGGCCCTCCAACATCTGGGGCATTTATCTCACCGCCCATCTGCGTTTACCACCGGCAATGTGCACGGTAGTGACATAATCATTCAGCCAGTCCTCCGGCTTGGTGCTCCCATCATAAGTTTTGCTCCCTCTTGACAACTGGAACTTGGGCACAACTGGTTCATTCATGATTCTGGGACCGAAACAGAGCGGTCCCGGTGGGCCTTGCATCTCCATCGTCTCTGACTGGTAGATCCTATCCAGCTTGTATCATGTGTCACTCGGCTGCAGCACACGTGCCCCTGACCGAGCTCCAACTCCTCCAGCATCAGCACATCGCTCATTTCTTTGGTACCCGACTTGCTCCATTCCCGAGTAGCCGTCATTGTACCCGTCCTGCCGTGCAGCACTGGGTTGGGGAACCGGGTTGACCACATGGGCAGCCACATGGGGCTGAACGGCAGCTCCGACACCGGGTTGAGGCTGAACCGGGTTGGCAGCCGGGTTCCGAGATGGACCATCTCAGTTTCCTCCTTGTCTCTCTTGCCGAACTCGGGCAGCATTATGGCCACCACCTTGAGCAATGTGTTCTTGCCCGGGCTGCCACTCTACAGCGGGCTGTTTTCCGACGACAACCGGGTCGTACACTTGGATCTGTTTATGTTTCCCGGAGTTCACATTCTGAGATCTCCCACCACCGGGAAGAGGTGAGGAGGCGTAGCCTCCGGATCTTGCCCCCATGCGAATGAACAATATGAGAGGCACCAACTCCCGGATTCGCCTTCCGAAAAGCCTCGTTCTGCCTGCCAGCTTCAAGAACAAGCTCATTAAGCCAGTCCTGCTTCCTAATGCGAGCTTCACCGGTTAGATGTGGCAACTCGGCAGCAACTGCCTCTGCCGCCCTAAGTGTTTTAGCAGGAGTACTGTACTTTGGCATATCATGCGAAGTAAAGCTAGTAGATTTAGTAGCATTTCTACCATCTCTAGCCAACTCGGCACCAAGGTTGCAGCGGATGAGCCCTATCCGACTAGGGTTCTTGGCAACAGGAGTAAGACCATGAGCGCTATTGTACTCATTCTGGTCGAGATCAAACTCTTGCCTGATTTTTGCCATCTCGGTGGCCTCCAGCAAGAAGGTCTCGCGCTGCTCCTCGAACTGCTCATGCAGTACAGCCGGATCCGCATCCGCGGCTAGGGGCATGCTCAGTTTGTCAATGACGTTGGCGAAAGGAGCAGTCGATGTAGAAGGACCCTTGTAGCCCGGCTGGTTCTCCTTTCTCTCCAAAGGCTTGTGGACCGACCGAGCTGACATGCCAGCACTATCGGGCACACCGGTCGTGCCCTTCTCGGCTACAGGATCCAGACCGGTCATCATCACCTCCACGCTGCCCGCAGAACCACCGATAGGCTGCCCGCGGACGGCAAGAACGGGAGGAGGATCAGCAGTAACGAGTACCACCTCGAGGTACTCGCGGATGACGGTGGTGGCGATGTACACCAAGTGCGCGTCGAAGGTGATGACGGAGCCACCTGCGGGCATGGGCCTGCCACAGAAATCAACAGCATTGTCGGTGACGAAGTCGAAGGAGCCGAATCTGTGGACAAGGCCACAAACCACGCGCTCCCTCGAACGAGGAAGAGGTCCCGTCCGGATAGAAACCCCAGCCAGCGCTGCTGTTGGCCCCATGGTGGGCACCAACTGTCGTGGTGTGGAGAAGACATATGCCATAGGATGGCTTATGTTTGGGGCCGATGGACACTGTGGGTATCCGGGGAGGGATCGCACGCCTAGCTGGCGCGCTCACTACACTTCAAACAACAAGATCTACCCAGGTTCGTGGCCCTCGTGTGGAGGTAACACCCCTACTCCTGCCTCTCTCTCTGTATATGTGGTGATGAGTACAATGGTTCCTCAAGCTCAAAGAGCTAGAGGAGGAAGAAGCTCTACTGCTATCTCTCTCTCTACTCAAACTAGCAGCACTTTTGTTCTCATGTAACGGGCGACCCTCACACATGAGGGAGGAGGCCACCTTATATACTGGTGGCCACCAACTAATAGTACATGTTTAGGTGACTACACACTGTGCCGTATGGCACGCTTCCGCTTATCCGCTGACGGACGCTGAAAGTCTCCGCTGTCGTGGTCGCTAACATGTCCTGTCCCCCTTGTCAGAGATAGGACGTGGCCTCGCCCATACAACACATTGTACCAGCGTACGCATACGCATCATCACGCCTAGTGAGTTGAACCGCACGCCTGTACTCTCCCTGATTATACGGGATCACAACGACTCCATTGACTTTCCCTCCGAGAAGAGTAAGCCCCTTGTCTATCGGATCCTCCAAGTGCTACTCGGACGATCCAGACGGACACTTATTTCTTCACCTTGGCTTCTTGTCCTTCCTACCGAGTAGCTCCATCTCGGTTGCCATTCTACCCGGTAACTTTCTATCTGGTACGGCCCAACTCGGTAAGCAGTACCTCAAACATGCTTTCCCAATCTTTCCCCTACTTGGGGGTAGCCCCCCCGACAATTACCCTCCCGCAAAAGGGTTGTCGATGAAGATAACAAAACCGACATCAAGGTCAAGGAGTGGTTCCACAACTATTAGTGCCCCAAGTGTTGCACCTCGTGGGATTACACACATACGTTGTAGACTATTAATCCCGGTCTCCGGCCCAGCGAAGATTGTGGAAGTAGAGAGATGGACCGAAGATCAATAGCACGGTGTTGTGCTTATAGTAGGGAACCACGTTCAGAGAAGAGATAAAAGAGAGAGAGATCAATTGATGGGAAAAAGAGGAGGGGAGTCCAACTATATAAAGGGGGAAGGGGGAGCCTTTCCCCTTGGCCAAGCCATGTGGGACTAATCCCACATGGTTGGCCGGCAAAGGGAGGTGCAGCCGCACCCCCTACATGGGCACCATTCGGCCCATGTGGGTTCCCCTCCCTTTTCCCTTTTCTTTCTCCCACTTTTTCCCTAATGGGCCTCTTATGTACGTAAGTCCCACTAGTGGAATAAATGCCTTTAAAAATAAAATAAAATAATATTTAATTATTAATTACACTAATAAATAATAAATATAAATTTCTTATTTATTTCGAGTCCCGGAACCCCTTCTGGTACCCTCCGATCACCATCGGGCATTTCTCCCTTAATTTTGATACACCTTCGGAACTCTCCGATCTCTATCGGATAAATACCAGAACGATGCCGGCTCTCTCTATTATTCTGTTCGGTACTAAGATCACTATTAAATATTGCATACCCTTAAGTGTGACACCCTACGATTCGGGCTAGTCTAGACATGGCCGAGACACCTCTCCGATCAATGACCAATAGCGGAATCTGGACATCCATAATGGCCCTTGTGTATGCATCAAATTTTTTGCGTCGCTTTGAACCTTAAACGTAAGTCCCCATGCCTATTGCCTTAGTGATACTCTTTTATCCTGAGACTTGACCTTCCGGTATCTTATACCCGTTCAGGCTCGTTACCGACATAACAATTCTACTCATTCACGTGTTATTGCATCTCCGTGACGTAGTCATATGCTTGCAAGCTAATTGATGCAACTCTACCGAGTAGGCCCAGGAGTATCTATCCGTCATTAAGATTGGCAAGTATCGCTCTTGATGGATCACCTCAACATATCCCTTTCATTAGTCAAGAGACACCTTTATAATCACTCTTTCATGGTGTGACGTTTGATGCAATCAAAGTAACTTCCATGATAGCAATTAAAATACCATCTCACGGTCAAAGGCTATGGTACTACGTTTTCGTTATCATAACGTTGAACTTAATGACTTGATCTCGTTATGATAAACATAATGGGTGTGAGTCCATCACATCATTCACCAATGACATGCCTCTGTTGTCAATGCCATAAATGCCCATGATCAGGAAACCTTGATCATCTGTTGCCCAACATACTAGTATAAATAGAGGCTACTAGGGATCTGGTTTGTTTACATACCACATGTGTATTAATGTTTCCTTTTAATAAAGTTATAGCATGGTATAAAACATTATGAACATACGCGTTATCATAATAAACACCCTTTATTATTTGCCTCCAGAGCATAACTTATTCATGCTCCCCTTTGGGAAAAAACATCTGAACTCCCTGAATTGGCAATAAGTAACTTTTGATAACAATTTATTTTTGGATGTACAAAATAGTTAATAAGATTTTATAAAAGGGATATCAACTATAGATCGAGAAATAACTATTTGTAAGTCGAATACCACACAATTAATCCCTTCGCCAAAGCTGTACTTCAAACACACGCATGAAATGATCAATCTTCTTGCCAGCTAACTAAGGTATAATTTATCTTTAGTACAAACTATCCTAGTAGTTATGTATCATACTTCCCAACTGGATTGGAAGGAACTTAGAGGGGATTTAATCTCTCTCAATCCACTTCAATCCCCCAACAAACCGAATAAGGGTCTAAATGTTGTAGTTTGGTAGTGGCGTGGTTCGGTAAGCATCTCAGCTCCTAAAAACTATTTCTATGTGTGATGTAGCATTGTTGCTTTGAAGGTTTCAAGCATGTTAGGCGCCGAAGGAAATCATTGTGAAAATGTGCTCAATAACTTCACATGCATAGATCTTTTTCCTCGGGAGGATGGTCGGGGCACTGTCGATCTAGTAGAAGGAAGGAGAAAACAAGTTCATACAAACGTTATGTACATGCATGCCTGAGAGAATGGGGTAGAATTATGGAAAATGATACTTTCTATGTTTCAAATACATGGTATGTATTCCATCAAGAGGTTTCGACGAAAAATTTATTTGCTAACACGTAATTTCTGTATTCTAGTTACGATTTGGAATCCCAGTTTAGTATATATATCGTGATGCTAGAGTGCATGATATGATCACCTGTATAAAACAATAACACTATTTTCTCAAAGGAGTGTGCTCTAGCCCCCCCCCCCCCCCCACAACTATTTTAGACATTTTTATTGCACCAAAAACTATGAAAAACATTTAAGCATTGCATTAGTAAAGATATGTTGAATTACAAAGTTCCACATTCATATGTTTCACCATTTTAGATGTATGGGTTGCATAATAACTAGTTTTCTTTCTTTTTGTGATATTGTATAATCGTGTGCTCCAGCTTAGTTTTTTTTAATGAAAAACTAGTGTCCTAAAGTTAGGGGGGTGTACAAACCCTTAGCTAAATCACAACTTTCCCCTTGTTTTGTACTTAGCAGATTTTATCGAATTGTAAAGGATACCATATTGGAAGGTTGACATATTTCCCATGATTTACTAGCCATTCCGGGCAATTCAACGCCATGAGCACTATATATGTTGGATATTTATATATATGTAAGTAATCTATATATTTCCCATGATATGTATGTATGTATGTATGTATGTATGTATGTATGTATGTATGTATGTATGTATGTATGTATGTATGTATGTATGTATGTCAACTTAGAAGTAATTAACTCATTTTAGTATTGATATCTATCTAATAAAGACCTTTGCATCCATTTTCTAGTTGCATGAATCATAAAGATTGATTTGATAGTCCTCAACATAGTTGCTTAAAATAGTTATCTTTAAGTCAAGAAATAGGCAAGTTTTATTAATATTTATATATTTTTTGCCACAATTTGGCATCGAGGCTATAAGTATGACACATAAATGAAAAAGATGCAACACAAAGAACTAGAGGGTGCAATATGCATTTCAATTATGTAAAGGAATAAATTTAAGGGGTAGTTTCATTAATGACTTCGCATCTATTGCTTCTGAGTTGCTTTGTAATTGATTTTTTTTTTGAATTCAGACGCTGACACCTCGGACTTCATTCAAAATGAAACCAAAAACTGCAGTCTGAGTACAAATCGTATAGCAACACCAACGCCAGACCGCACCAGGCACCAAGTCCCACACAATAAGGGCTCCTTTGATTCAAAGTAACTTCATAAGATTTTTGGAGGATTTGATCATGTAAGATTATTTCTACGTTAGTAGTTTGATTTATATGATTGGTTCCTATACAATTTTTCCCATAGAAAATCGACCATTCACTCCAAAACAGTAGGAATATAGCATCCCATACATCTAGCTTAGCAACCAACGAAAGCCTAGATATTCAAACCACTAAACTTGCAACAAATCTTGCCACTCTAATTCTTCTCATGATAGGAGCCCAGCCAGACTTTAGGTGGAAGAACTCACAGGATATTTTTACCATGAGCTAAGGACACTTTCTTGTAATAGGGCAAAAAAAGTTTTATGAAGCTTAATGTTATTAATTTTACCATCATTTGGGATATGTGAAATAATAGAGAAATTATATATCCTACTTTTTTATATAGTTTGCTGGAATAATATGAAAAAATTGTGGCCCGTGGTTCTAATATGTCCGAGAAACTCAAAAGCGCCTTCAGTGATTTGGTGAGACGAACAATGACTCGGTTCTTGGAAAAGGTGATCGTCACGCTCAAAACTCCCCTAATGCTTGTGGCGGGTTCAAATGGAAACAACTTCTCATGGATGGCTTCTTAGGAATCATAAATGAGGAGGGGATTTGGCAAGAATTACTACCAAAAAATAGCTCTATGATAAGCCTTTAGCTCATGTTGAAGCAAAGCCGATAGAATCTCCTTTTTCTGGAAAGGCCTTATGATGGTTAAACATGATTTCTTTAATCGAGATTTTTTTCAAAACTAGAGACGGTAAGCTAACACGATTTTGGGAGGACATTTGGTTAGGAGATACCTCCTGCAATTCCAATATCCATCATTGTACAATATAGCTGAAAGAAAAAATGTGTATGTTCTTGATGTGGTATCCAATGCCCCTCCTCTGCATATGATCTTTAGAAGGTCCCTTATAGGTGATAAGTGTGATGTGTGGTCCCATTTATTTCACTGTTTGATGAATGTTCATCTCTGAGACATACCTGATACTTCTGTATGGAATCTCACAAGTACGGTGTGTTTTCTGTCAAATCTATGTATGAATATTTAATGAATGGTCATACTAGAAATCTTCACAAATATCTTTGAAAATTAAAGGTGCCTCTTAAGATAAATATTTTTTCCTGGTTTCTAAATAGAAAAATCTTTCTTACAATAGATAACCTCGCTAAAAGAAAATGGCAGGATGTAAAAAAAAATGCTCTTTTTGTGTCTTGGAGGAGACCCTAGAACATGTATTCATCACATGTCCATTTGCGAAAAAATGGAGAGTTGTATACATACACTAGTAGAAACATCACCTTTCCCCCAGAGCCAAAATGACATTCATCCTGGTTGTGTCAAAAAATACATATCCCAAGTTTTGCAACATATTTGTGGTAGGTCCTTCACAAAAAAAACCATTTTTTGACACTCGGAAAAAGGAAAATGGTTTTTTATACAATAAAAAGGAAAACTTCCTCCGTCAACATTTTCTGTGCTTCCAAGATGCATGTTTGTGTGGAATATGGGCACATTAAAAGAATCTATGTCATGCATTTGGCCATAACACCCTCATTTGCACCGAAGCCCTAGAATGTTCGGAGGAGATAGCTCCTTTTTTGAACACATTTTCAACACAATTGTCGTATTCCAAGTTTATTATTTTTGGTGGATACTAGGACATATATGAGGACACCACGCAAAGGTGTTGCGTAATTTTGGGTTTTTTTGAAATTTCTGGAATTTTCCCGGGGAAAAGTCAAGACGGCGAGCATTGTCGTTCGTAGTTAGTGGTTGAATATTGAGAAACTCTCAGTATATCTGTGTTGAAATAGGTAGTTGTGTACCTAAAAATTATTTTTGCCAAAAATCATGAGCAAATTACGAGACACTTGTAGTTCAAATTTGTCTCGTTTTCACCTGAATCGGCAGAAACTTGTTTTTTTTCAAAATAGGTGGATGGAAACTTTTCTTAGGAAACAAATTGTTTATTTGTGCATATAACATGGTCTAGTATATTCAAAAAATGCAGCTCCCAAGTTTTGCAACATATTTGTGGTAGGCCCTTCACAAAAAAACCATTTTTTGACACTCGGAAAAAGGAAAATGACATTTTTATTCAATAAAAAGGAAAACTTCCTCCGTCAACATTTTTCGTGCTTCGAAAATGCATGTTTCTGTGGAATATGGGCACATTAAAAGAAACTATGACATGGAATTGGCCATAACACCCGTCATTTGCACCGAAACCCTGAAATGTTCGAAGGAGATAGCTCCTTTTTGTGAACACATTTTCAACATAATTGTTGCATTCCAATTTTATTATTTTTTGTGGAAACTAGGACATGTATGAGGACAAAACTGGTGGTCTTACATTATTTTGGTTTTTTTTGAATTTTCTGGAATTTTCTCAACCCGTTTGAGAGAAAAGTCAAGACGGCGGGCATTGTCGTTCGTAGCTAGGGGTTGAATATTGAGAAACTCTCAGGGTATCTATGTTGAAATAGGTAGTTGTGTAGCTAAAAATGATTTTGGCCAAAAATGATGAGTAAACTACGAGGAACTTGTAGTTCAAATTTGACCCGTTTCCATCTGAATCGGCAGAAACTTTTATTTTTCAAAAGAGGTGGATGAAAACCATTTTAGAGGAAATTTTTTGGTTATTTGTGCATATAACATGATCTAGTGTTTTCAAAAAATGTATTTCTCAAATTTTCCAACATATTTGTGGTTGGTGCTTTGCAAAAAAAAAAAAAAAAAACCCATTTATGTCTACGGTTTCACCGGCCCGAGTGGGGTTCCGGAGCTAGTGGGTTCCATACCATGTGTGTAAAATTGTTTTATAGGTTTTGGATTGCAAACATTGCACTCCGGGGTGTGCTGGCATCCACTTCTCTCTAGAGAGTTTACATGCACTTATAACGTGATAGTCCCCGATTGGACAAGCCACACGAAAGCTTGTCAAAAGTTGGGTTATAGATGATATGGATGTCATATTTGGATTTCTCTATTTTTTTAATCGATTTAGACATATTATTTGTCGAATTTCGATTTATGGATTTGCAAATATGAATTATTCAATATTAAATGAAAAAAAATAAGTTAGTTATTATTTGCATTCAAGAATATTTTAATTCAAGATTATTATTAATGATTCATTTTTTATTTAAATAATTATTTCGATACATAAAATAAAGTTGCGTGACATCATATTCCATGAGTTAATATGATTGATAGGATACTATTGTCAGGTAAGCATATGTTCGTTCTAATAGCTCATATGTAAGGAACTAAGAAGTTAAGCGTGCTAGAGGTATAGTAGTCTCAGGATGGGTGACCTGTGGGAAAGTGTTATTAGAGGCGAGTAATTTAGATTGTAATTAGGAATGGTTAGAGATAGATGAGTTTGTAGTGGGATTAACCGGTAAAAAAATTCAAATACAAAAATGAGTTTGTAGATCGAAGTACGCTGTCAGAGTTGCACGTCATTGGGTAGAATTAAAGAAATGAATGAATGGAACGAATTCAACAAATCAAGGGGCAGTTGAGCTGCACTGGCATGCTATGTTTTTACACGAGAAGCCGGAGAGGATCCTAATTGGACATCCTAAGCTTCTTGGCCGGCAGTGGACTCTGCACCTCCTCCTCCTCCGACCACCTCTTCATCCCGGTGGACTCCGGCACGGGCAAAAGGTTGAGGTCGAAGTTCCTCAGGGCCGACGATCCTGATACCGATGCCGACAGTGACACGGACATCGACACCGACGTGCCGTCCCAGTAGTGGCAACGCTTGTGCCCGCCGAGCGCCTGCCCCGTCGCAAAGCTCCTCCTGCAGATGGTGCACCGGTGTGGGCCATTATTGCTGCCACCGTAGGACGCCCCCGTCTCCTCCGAGGCTGCCGCAGACGCCTGCGCGGAGACCGCGACAGCGGCGTACTGCTCCCCGGTCGGTAGCTTGCGGTGGCTAGACTTGTGCCCGCCGAGCGCCTGGTACGACGCGAACGCCTTCCCGCAGACCGTGCAGCGGAAGCGGAGATCCTCCACTGGCGCAGGTTGCGGGAGCCACTTGGCGGCTTCCAACTGCTCTTGGCCCCTGTCGGTATCGGCGAGCGCGGCGAGGCAGATGGCGAGGTAGTCCTCCTTGTTCAGCGCCGGCGTGGGGAGGCCGAGGGAGAGAGAGAGCGCGGTCGGGTCAAAGAGAGCGTGCATGGCGGCGACCATGTCTAGTGCTGGCTGAAAGTTGAAACTTGGCTTCCTGATCTTAATCACGGCAAAGAAGAAGGTACGCTGTATTAACTCAGATCGATCGATCGGTTCTGAGCTGTGGGAGGAGGAGAGCCAGCGGCGCTGCAGGTATATATAGCTTCATGGAAGTAAGAGAGTGGGAAAAGCGATGTGGTGGGAAGGATCAACGCACGCACGTTTGGTGGCAAGTGAAGAAGTCGTACGTATCGGCATGGTCATCATAGACATGGCGAGTTCAGTCAAACATAGTGAGCGGTCAACGGCACGCGCGCGCACCCAACCATAACGGCCTGTTGCTACGTTGGTTCGCCCTCGAGGCAACTTGCGACAAAAATATGGCTTTTTTTGGCAGCTCGAACGCGACTGGATGGTGCGCCACCTGAGAACTTCACATGCATGGGACGGAGATGTCGTGGGACCCAGGAAGACGGAGCTATATTAGCACCACGAGTACAAATCTCTTAAGCTTCGAGTGCTCTCCTTGCTCCACCGTCTGGCCCCACTTGTCATCGTCCTATCTATATTTTGTTCCCTGTCGACCATAGCGTGGCCCGTGTATGCGTGGCGTCCTATGCTTGTTTCACATTCGCGATGGGGGTCATCACCCGACGTGTGGTAGTCTGGACCAATCCTGCAGCGTGAGACCCATTAGGTCGGTTCCTTTGCGAGAAAAGCCCACCGGCCGAGCTCCGAGGCACTTTCCCGCACTGACACTTCGCCCCCGCCGCAACTTCCCGTCTCCGGCTGCGCTAGAGCGCCTAAGCCTAGCAACAGATCCACAACTTGGGTCGTCGAAGGGTGGTTCAGCGGGCCGTCGTTGGTGTCTCCCCTGTCTTCTCCGACCTCCAACGCGCCCCTATGTGCGGCCTGGAATGGTGCCCCAAGGGTTCCAATAGTATTGTGTTCTGCTCCTCCAGGGAGTGGGTGCGGCGGCGAGTCTGAAAACATACTCGATTTGGAGCGGACGCGGCTTCTACTCTTGAGATGCATCGCCATCGACTGAGCCTTTGGAGGTACGGCTTGCTTTCATCTCCTCCCCAATTACTTTTGGTGTCCGGCACGGAGATGGCACATGAATGCTCCACCACAACCTGCTCGCCATAGCCACCCACCAACGCCGGCAACTGGCTCCTCGGTCTGCCCCAACAACACAAGTTGCGTTTACTGTGCGTCAAGGTGAGACCCGGTACTAACTCTCCCTTTGTTTTCGCCTCTCATTATCTTTCTTCTTCAGCAATATTTCTGGCCCAGTTGCAAACCAAACTTCCCTGACTCAATAATGTCATCGTACCAAGATCCATCCATAGAATAGGTAAAGTTCGCTATCTTTGGGGCTTTAAAAATCATCTTTCTTGTTGTGTTGGTCCTTGACAATTTAACATAAAGTACAAATATAATATATTGCACGGGGCATGTGCGTATTGCCGTTTCTCCTTAGTGTTTCAGCGTGCCGTCAGAGTCTCAATTGCATGCAAACTCTTCTGTAAGTTTCATTTTAGCACAGAAAAACGAGGTGCATATATTTACGCCAAGGACAGTTCGAATTTAGATGCTCCACCTACCTTTATTTATTTCTTGCCATGGTTTGGTTATCCTTGCTGCATCTTAATCAATATGGACTGGAACTGAGTCAAACTGGGGATGTTAATATCTCTAGACATCGCCGAAAGAAATTTCCATATGTTGCATAAACAATGTTCAGTATTTCTATGTCATCAATCCAAAGTTTGTACGAAATCCAAATAGCTTCATTTTGAAATGAAATTATATGTGAATGGTTATAAAGTGATAAATGATACATTTTCATGTATTATTTGTAAACTTCAATTTTGGTTCTCACACAAACTACATATGAAGTCGTAAACTATAGTTGATCTTCATATCGATTTTTTGTGGCTTAACTTGGATGCCTTGGCTACATCTTTGATTAGCACATGCTGAAAACTGAATAGCGGTACAAACTAGGAATGCTCATTTATCGGAACATCAGTTATAGATGAATCAGTTTTCATAAGCTTCATAGATGGTAGATAGTATTTCCTGTGTTACCATGGCTGCGCAATGATTTCTCAAGGATACAAGTTGTTTAGGCTGGTAGATAAAACATGGGATTGCATGAAAGAAAAAGTTAGCATAATAATCTTCTTATCCATCTTATTTTAAGTAAGTATTTATATGCAGGACAACATCTGTTAGCTCAAATTCCATGTCTCACAGGAAAGTGAAATATACATGACAATTTATAATAGTGATTCTTAATTTTTTTACCATGACCACTACTTAACCTAGGATATTTTGGGACTCTACAAAAGGTGACTTACCATCATAGTTCACTTATATTTGGAAAGTAAATTGCATCATCACTATACTTTGAAACCAGATAGATGTATGCCACCACATGCAGTTTTTCGAAAGCCAGTTTGGCTTTTCTCTCTTCCTTCCAACAATTCTTTTGTTTATGATTTTACATGTTTGACGTTGTCATGGGTTTCTCATATTGCTTCATACATGCATGGAGTGCAATTAAATATTTCTATATGTGTAGGTTTTCATGTTCAGTGCATTAATGTTGTAAGGTTCTGAGAAATTCCTTTCCTACAAGATTGGAATAATTATCTTGATAAATGCCTTGGTTCTTAATATGTGTGTGATTTTACATGTATGACATTGTCCTCGGTTTCTCATATTGCTTGGGACATGGAGCACAATTAAATATTTATCTTTGTGTAAGTTTTCATGTTCAGTACATTAATGTTGTAAGTTTCTGAGAAATTCCTTTCCTACAAGATTGGAATAATTATCTTCATAAATGTCTTGGTTCTTAATACTTGTGTTAACATGAATTTATCACCCTATTTTTGTTGCCATTGGATTAATTTAAACATTTTTTGGCCAAATAGTATGTGTATATAAATGCATATTGAACCCATAGTATAGTTAAAGCTTCTGAATTACTAATTGCTTCCCAAGTAGTTGCTACTTTCAAATATTTGTTGGTAAATTTCGTTATTATTTTTTGCAACTGTAAAATTTTGGAATATCTTTTCAGTATGCAACACCTACTATGATCCTTTCCTTCGCTTTAGAAGAAGCTAAAAATTCAAGTTTTTCAGACAAGGTTTTGATTTCTATGTTTTCCTTTGATCAGATTCTTCATTAGTGCCTACTCACTTTGGTGATATGTCATACTAATGATGTTTTCACTTCATTACAATTTGTTAAATTTTAACAGCTATGTTGCTATTCTTCCACAAACCAGTTAGAGGTGGAAGAAAGCATGTATCTCTATTCTTATGCAAACTGGTTAGCGGTGGAAGAAAACATACATATTTATTCTTCCGCAAAATAGTTAGAGGTGCAAAAAAAGCGTGCATATCTTAGTATGCACATGTGCTAAATGTGATTGTAAAATACACTGTCTGTTTTTCTAAGCTGCTGGTGTGGAGAAATCAACGTGCACATTTGGTGCTATGATTTGATTCTTTTTCATTATACTTCTACATTTATGTTAATCTGGGTTACTGTTTCTGCTCTTTTTTCAGGCCACTGTTGTAATTATGCAAGATAAATCACAAGGGGTGTCATTATGCTATTTTAATGCTGCCCATGTAGATATGATAAGTTTGCCAGCTACTTCCGCCTTTTTCTTGGTTAAATTATTTCATTTACACTGATGTAGGAGGAAACAAGAGAGCAAACAATTGATTGAGCAGTTTCCGCATATCACGACATGGAGTATTGAACATTGGAAGACTTAAATGTTCAGTGGCAATAACCTCTCAAAATAAGGTTCATTTCATTTCTATAATTTATGGGTATAGTTTGTGCATAAAATAAATGTGCTCTACCATGTATTTCGTCTGTTGCTAGCCCCCGAAAAGGGTTGGTGAAATGTTGGATATGGAACACCATTCAAGAAAAAGCTAAGTTGTTCGTCAGATTTTATGTCAGTCGAAAGAGTGGATTGTCTATTTGGGTAATATGATAATTATTCACTAGGTATGAATCGTGGTGCCTCCTTTTTCTGTTTGATCCATCGTGTATGAGATAGGCACCAATCACAAGATAGTATGATACCAAAACTTTACCTTTCAATTTAATGAATATAGAACAAGTTACCATGCAGATTTAACTTAAATAAGTTACTTAAAAGATTGTTTAAATAGTAATATGTTCAAAATATATAGTCTTTGAGATATTTCATGAAACTTTATATTGCTCCTAGATCACCGGTGTTGTAGTGTTGTAGAACTAATTCGAATTCAGTTTTGGTAAATTCCGGATTACAATAATCTAGAAATATTTGATATTAATTATAATTACTAAAATACAGAAACCAGTTTATGGTTTCACTACGAAGTTTAATTCTGAGTCTTGATACAATAACTCGACGACATTGTGAATTTTAAGATTTTGTAGCTAAAACAACGCTAAGGGCAGAAGTTGTATATGAAAACTACCTTTTGTGCCAGTAATTCATAACAAAGAGTTGGCTGCTAATTGAAACATTATGTGTTCTCTTCCTTAAGAGTACAAGTCATATCTTGCACAAGACATCACCTAATAGTCCTTGGGCAGAGTGGAATCCATATATTCTTCGGATACCATGGTCAACTATATATCTTAATTTTTTTTCCGCCGGAGAATCTATGTCTTAATTTTTGTGTGGTTTCCCTACTTGAGCACGGTCCAACAACTCAGTGTAGTACAAACATCATGAATATCTGATATTCTCGGTCCTGCACCAATTGTTTTTTCTTATGACTAATCCTCCGGCGCATGGCACCATACCATTGAAGCTGCGCCCCTCAGGTCAAATGGAAAATAGGTAACAGGAAAAACACCAAAATAAAGGTCTAGGTCCAGCTTGCAACGCAAACACAAGGCAGAAAAAACATACCCTAGCAGCAAATAACGGGCGCAGCAAAGCGCGCTAGGCCCTTCTAGTACAATACAAGTGTGAGCAAATTCATACAATTAGTTGGCAAAAAATGTAGGTGGACTGGTACACGAACTTGTCATGCAGTAGCAAAGTCATACTCCCCCATATCAAAATATAAGATGCTTTAGCCTATTCTAGACAAAACGTATCTAGACATGTTTTAGTGTGTGATTCATATGCAACTTACACTAAAACATGTCTATGAACATTTTGTCTAGTAAAGGATTAAACATCTTATATTTCTATACGGAGGGAGTACAAAGCTAATAAGGAGAAGACACGTGACGTGCCACACTGGCCAAGGGTCACTCTGCAACACACTTATAATTTTGCAGAAACCCCCACAAAAGAAGCATGACAATCATATTCATCTAGGTCTGGCAAGGTGAAAACTAATTAAGGAGGAGGACTTCATGTTCTTGCATAATAATGAGGAGGGCCCCACGTTCTTGTATAGTAATGAGGAGGCCGACTCATTTATTCGACACATGATTTCCCATTTTCTTTCACGACCAATCTCTACGTCACCGACGGCAGGAGGGACGACGCGGTGCAATGTCGTGGTCCATAGGGTCTTCGTCTGCTCCTAAATTCCGTCGAGCAAGCGGCAGGAGGGAGGGCGGGGATGCCAGGTCCCATGTTCCATATTGTGAAGGCGCCATGTCGTACGGGTCGGAAGTGCTCTGCTGGTGCAATCCGCGGAAGATCTCCTGGAGCAGGCAGAACCCAGGCAGGAGGTACTACTCATGTGTTGATGCAATAGTGAGCCCCATTTTCACTTTATTCCTTAGCATCTCGCTGATGCTAGATAGTTCTTATCAAGGTCTTTGTTTTATTTGAATAGCAAGGTGGATGTGGCTTTGTGTAGTGGCATGACAGTGAATGGCCCAAGTTTTTCAGTGATCTGAGAGATGAGGTGTGGAGGTTGAAGGATGCAGGGACAGATGTTAGGCCAGAAGATCTAAGTCATGAAGAATGGAGCATGAACATAGAACCAAGTGACGAACGTAGTGCAAGGATCCGAGATAGATCTCTGTACATGAAGCATCAACATAGAACCAAGTCACGCGCTTGCAATATCAGTTGCTTTAGATAAATGCAAAATCGAAGGCAATAAAGGGCAAGTACATGAATGTGATGTTACTTGTCATTGTCTTTGTGGTAGGTTTAGTCCTAGGGAAAATGGTATTGTACTAAACATGTATGCAATGTAATGTTGTCAGTTTCAGTGTAAGGAAAACTTGCAAGTGCAATGAACATGTAATGTGGTAGTGGTTTCTTATGTATGACCTGGTATGCATTATATGAACTAGTATGCAATATATGCAATGTGTGAAATGGCAGCTTATTTGCAGATTCCGTAAAAATCATTAGCCGGTAGCTGTGCTTAATTTTTTGCTATTTGTTACACTTGCAGTTCAGTAAAACTCTTAGCAATTCACTTAAAAATTCTGTTAATACTTTCAATTAATAGTTGCATTCACCTAAAAATTAGAGTTAACAGTTGCAGATTGAGGGCCCATATGTAAGTGAAAAAGACCCAGTCACCTCTCATGTCTTAAATCCCCATCACCCACCTCTCACATGTCCCTTTCTTAAAGGCACCATTACCACTGAGAGGAGGGGAACAGGTCGCATCCCATCTCTCTCTCTGGCGATTACGTTGCTACTCCGGCGATTCAGTGGCTGCTCCTGCGATCCAGGTTAGTTTCATGTCTAAATGTTCGTAATGCCTGAATCATAGGGTTTGACATCTCTATCTATGCAATGTTAGCCCCAATCCAGGGAATGCCTGTTAAATCATATGGTTTGGCTTTGTTATCTAGATGATGATTCTTGTGTTAAATCTAGATGATGATTCTTGTGATTCTGATAGATGGCACCTAAGGTTGAGTTAGTACTAATTTCTCTATAAGTTCTGAAGAATATTGTGAGGAGTGTTAAATGGACAAGGACTTGGGTATGACAATCAAAGGTATTACAAAAAATGTAGGGCCTAGTTGTTCTTTTTTTTGTGCTGGTACCATGATATAGGTGCAGGGCCAAATGTTCATATGTGTGCTTGTCCCAAAAGAACTAATTTGTACATGCCAAAATGTAGGGACAAAATTAGCTAAAGAGAACAGCTATGATGATTCCTATGTGTACCCCAACCGTATCGCCCTCCTTCCTAAACAATTTGCCCTTCTGAATAACATATGTGCTGAAAAGGAACCAATCATTCATCTGTATGTTTGCACCATAAGAGATGCAATGGTTGCATAAGAAGTAAAAGGCAATACGGTAGATTTATTTGCTTTATTTTCTCCGCGTTGTTGATTTTGGTCCATTAGCTTTATTAATTTGTTTGGCTATATTTGTCGAAGTTGTTGTTCTGTCAACGACAAGGTAGCACTCAATGGTTCGAACATGGGGGGCTAACCACATTCAATCGCACCTCTGGAGGCCTCGAGAGGGGATCTATCGAAGGAAAACAATGGGATACGAGGAGTTTACCCAGGTTCAGACCACCGTTATGGTGAAAACCCTACTCCTGCTTGTCTGGTTGATTGCACTGTAACGGTTATAGTATAAAGGGAAGTTCCGGTGGTCTATCTACTTGGTGCCCTTTTCCTTCCATGTTTCTCTCTTCCCTTGTTATGGCAAGGATAGTCTACTTATACTGGTGATTGGCCCTCTTTCCCGCTCGCTTGGCGGGAAAAGGATACCACAAGGTGCCAAAGAGGGGAGCGTCCCGTGCTACCGCGTCTCATGCGCGGTCCTGGTTGCTGGGGGACAGCTCCACCTTCCATGGCGTCATGGTGAGGGAGCCCGATGACGCTGCCTCCGTCTGGTAACGCAGATTCGATCTTCTTGCACCAAAGAGGAAAGCCTCCAACCGGGCTTTGGTGCGCGCAGGGGAGCTCTGCGCTTTATACACGAGAATGGAATCTGTGGCCAAAGCCACTCTGTCTCTGTCCCCTGCGGTTGCTTCGTCATCCGCGCAAGGGCCAGGACATCACCCTCACATGGGCTGTCTCCCAACAGGCGAGGCTCCTTCCGGGAAGGAGCGGGGGCGAAGCAGCGCTCCTCCCCAGGGATGCACGATGGAGACCTCGGGGAAGACTCCTCTTCAAGGGGCTGATCTCGATGGGGAACCGTTGGGGGTTCCCTCCTCTCGCGGTAGACAGGTACAGACTCCTTCCGTGCCTGATGGGTTGGGCCAGCAGCAGACGGCCGAGGATACCCTGGTATCTGTGGGTCCGACAGTAGCTCTTGGGCCCATGACGTGCGCGCGTTCAGGGAAGGCGGAGCGGCCTGGGTCCCCCAGCTACGGGGCTAGCCTCTCCACGTGGCGCGACGGTTCGCAGGGAATCCCACAATCTCGCCGCATGGAGGAAACGTCTCACTGCTCTGACCGGGCGGTGCAGAGCATCGAGTGCCTTGGAGTCTGGTCACGTCCTGCCTCAGGACATGGCTCCTTTTGCCTCGGCGCTTGAGCCGGTGGAAGACCGAACGAGCGCGATGCCATCCCTTCGGCTCGGTATAACTAGGGGGGCAGGGCGCCCCCCATTCCAACACCGTCTTCGCCTTCTTCTTCCCCCCCGTTCTTCACCTGCATAAAAAGAGAAAGCCGAGCATGGCTCGTTGAGGCCGAGGAAGACATTCGTCCCTCGGATCCGGCGTTGCCCCATGATGGATCGCGAGGCGTGCCGTGGTTGTCGTGGACGTGCCGGAGGGATCCTCTGCTCGGGCAGGAGCGAACGCGGGGAGCCGGCGTGGCCGTGGTGGCCGTGCTCCTCGCGGCCGCGGTGTGATGGGAATCTCTCTTCCTCGCTGGGTGGAGGATACTCGTGTGCTTGAGCACGAGTTCCTGGTGGACCTTTGCAGTCTCCTGAAGCTCCCTGGTGTCTTCTCCAGGTCCGCCCCGCAGATTCCAGCTTCAGGTTGTGGGCTGCATCAACGAGCCCTGGTGGGTGATACGTCATAAAAGTATCCTTAATTTCTGATGTTCCATGTTGTTTTCATGCCATATGCTACATTTTTTTCTTATACTTTATGTCATTTTTATCGATTTCCTGGGACTAACCTATAGACAAGATGACACAGAGCCAGTTCCTGTTTTCTGATGTTTTTAGTTTGAGAAAAGTTGTTCTGGAAATATTCTCGGAATTGGAAAATTCGAAGCCCGAAAGTCTTAGCATTCCCGAAGGTTCCATAGAGCCCGGAAGAGGCCCGGAGGGTGGCCACGGGGGGAGGGGGCACACCATAGGGAGGTGCCCCCTGGCCGCGCCTGGGGTGGTGTGGGCCCCTCGGGCACCCACCGCCATAGCCCTTTCGCCTATATATTCTCCCCGTTGCGTGAACCCTAAATAATATACCACTTTTCCACGAAAAACACCCGAGGCCACCGTCATCGTCAACCCGAGATCATGAGGGTTCTGGAGTTCTCCCCTGCACCCTGCTGGGAGGGAAAATCATCACCGGAGGGGTCTACACCACCATGCCCACCTCCGGAGTGATGCGTGAGTAGTTCATCCTTGTACTATGGGTCCATAGCAGTTTCTAGATGGTTGTCCTCTCCTATTTATGCCTCATGTTTGGATCTTGTTGAGCTGCCTCACATGATCGAGATCATCTTATTGTAATGCTACATGTTGTGTTTGCTGGGATGCGATGATTATTGAATGCTATGTCTCTTGATTATCAATCTATCATGTTGTCTTCATGTGTATGTTATTTATGATCTTGCATTCTCTCCGTTGTTAGTAGATGCTCTGTCCAAGTAGATGCTAGTGACTCCAAGAGGGAGTATTTATGCTCGATAGTGGGTTCATGCCTCCTTTCAATCTGTGCTCGAGTAACAGAAATGTGACGGATGGAGGATGTGTTGTTGCCATTAGGGAGAAAACAACGATGTTTACTTTGTTTACATTTTTAACATTACACACTTTGCTTACTGCGATAATCTGTTGCTTGCAACTTCATACCCAACATTTGTTCGGATGATATTCGGAGGGTGGATTATTACTCATAGATGCAGTTGAATGACGATCTATGTATCTTGTTGTAATGCCCACATAAATCTCATAGTAACCATCATGTCATGCAGGTTTCATTATCTATCAATTGCCCAGCTATAATTTGTTCACCACGCATGTTAGCTATCTTTTATGGAGAGACACCACTAGTGAACTGTGGACCTCGGTCCATTTTCTCATACTGATAATACACACACTGCTTCCACTGTTTTCACACAGCTACTGCTGTTTTCATACTACTACTGTTGTTTTCATATTGTTCTTGTACTATTTTTCACACCATACGTTTAACTTCTTTGTGTTCAACAAAACCGGTAAGATTGACAACCTCACTGCTTCGTTGGGGCAAAGTGAATTGATTGTGTTTGTGTAGGTTCCACGTTGTTGCTGAACCGGTAGGGCGCACTGCCACCTCAGCTGCATCAACCTTCGGAAGTTACTTCTTTATCCTACTGGTCGATTCAACCTTGCTTTCTTTTCTGAGGAAAACTTGCTGCTGTGCTCATCAAACCTTCCTCTTAGTGTCTCCCAACGAGTGCAAAACCTGCACCATCAAGCACTTTTTCTAGCGCCGTTGCCGGGGATTACGGTTAGGAGCTTCGATTTTCGAACCAGTTTCTTAGTGGCAATAAATCGGGATCTGGTCCTTGCAAAAACATCTTCATGTTTTTGAACGAGTGGACACGCACGACGGATGCAAGCTCTGTTCCTCTGTTGCACAAGCTGCACCTTGAGCTGGAGGGGATCACAAAACAAATCCTCATGTCTGTGTGAGTAAGGCATTGATTACACACATTGAATTGTGGGAGAAGACACCACAAAACGAATCCTCATGTGTGCATGACACAAAAACGTATTCTTGTGTCTGCATGAGTAGGGAGTCTACCCATCCACCCTGTGTCTAACGAGGACATCTAATAGTACGACCCGTACCGGCCTCAGACAATATTTCATACGGTTTAACTGTTATGTTAGGCGTATTCAGATTCAATGGGAGCATGACAACCATCCACCCTATGCCTGCCGCCACTCCAAATAACATGATGTTTTTTTAGATAAAGAATGTATATTAATATCGCGGAGATACAAATTACACCCATCCTCTGCAAACAACGCAATAACCAGAGTCATTGTGGATGCACACAACCGAAAGGCAATAAAAAGAAGAAATAAAAAGAAAGATCCCACTAAAGGGTTGCAATCCTTGCAGCAGCCGCGCAACCACCACCAAAACAACACCTGATGTCCAATTCTTCAAAAACAACGTCTTCAAGAAGAACAGTGTCAGACACAACCAATTAAGGCCAAACCTTGGATTTTCACCCCGAAGATAATCCTCGCTCTTAAAACAATGTCTCCAACAAGACCACTGTCAGGCACAACCAATTAAGGTCAGACCTTGGATTTTCACCCTGAAAGGTAGGACTTTGGACTTCACTTATGATGTCGTCCCCTCATACATGCCGTTGCTACAAATCATGAAACACAAAGTCAATTCCTCCTCGCCAGATTCGAACCACCATTACCAGTCCTCAGATCTCGCATCCATGTCATTCTCCGCCAGCATCATGGAGATAGTGCTATTAGAGTTTCGAAGTGTTCCCTCTGAAACCAAAACGGTCAGAAACGGGTGCACACGACCGAACCCCACCCGATCCAGTAATTTCTAGGCATAATGCGCCTATGGGAGTTCACCGGTGGAACCTTCCGGAACTCGACATCGTGACTAGATCAAGGAGGATAGACTTCCGGCTGATCTTGATCCTGGTGAAAGAGAAACCATAGGACCACTGCCATTATTCTGAAGCCTCGCAGGCCCCGACACCGTGAGACCGCTCGCGACAGAAAGGACAAAACATCTCTCCCGCCAGGATCATTGGCGAGAGAGGTTGCATGCCAGAGTCTAGCTGCAGATTCCTGGCGTGGCACAAGACCACGGCCATACTTGTCGCCGATTTTTTTCTGGACCTCGCTACCCAGATCGAGGCCATGGGAGAGATCAAAGACGCGTACCCAGCACACCTCGCTTCTCGACGGCAAACGCCATATGCAGCGCCCCATCGCCTTGATAGGGACATAATAGAGGTCCATGAGATTTATTCATACTTGAGTTGGAAAGAAATATTAAGTCTCACTAATGATTATTTTAAGGTGAATTCTTTCCTATTATTAAATAATTTTTGTGGTTATAAGAATATTATACTACCTAAAGCTATGTTATCATTTATTAGCAGGGTTATTGTTAACACAAACATGGATGGAGGATGACTTCAAGAGGAGATGGAAAACAATATGTGCCTGATGGAAAACAAGCTTACAAGTGTTGAAAACAATCAAGCCATGGTGAAAACAGAAGTACAAGTGATGAAAACAATCCTGCAAATGGTGAAAACAATTGTTGCAAGGATGAAAACAAGGGGATGGCGCCTCCATAGGGTTAAATGCGCCATAGTGAAGTCTTAATTAATTTAGGCATGGCCTGTATGCCATAATGGCCGAACCCCCTAAAGTTGGGTCGGTTTGTATCCCTTCCTAGTCCAAGTAGGAGTCCTAGTATAGTCCTCCTAGTCCAAGTAGGAGTCGTAGTTGAGTCCTAGTCCTAGTAGGAGAGGTGCTTGGCAAGGAGCCCTCCACCTATATATACTCCCCACCTGCGTGTGGAAGAGGGAGAACAAGTTTAAACCAAAATACAAACCCTAGCCTCTAGTGTGTATTGCTGCTAAGCATACTACTTGAAGTTTACCCTGCAAAGTTGCGTGATATCTTGTTATTCCATCTGGGAATAGGGGGATACAGGACCACTTGTGATCTTTGATTACTTGTGCAAGAGTGTGTAGTTGAGAATATCCAAAGAGCTTGATTGTTGTTGCATCTGGCAACAGTGGTCAGCTGAGTGAGAGGTCTCAGTGTAGCACTAGTTATCCAATATATCAGAAAATACCAAAAAGAGAGAGAACCTCATTGAGAAGATTGGGCCACCCCATATCATCTTGGTACCTCGGTGAGCAAAGTTATCCCTACGTTAGTTGTTTTTATTTCCTACCCAGAAAAGCCCCACAAAAATATTAGGTTTAGTTTTTGCGAGAGCCTAGATCAACACCAATTTGCATCTACTAGTTGTTGTTTCTTGTTGATTTGCGTTCCTGTTTTTTTTTTATCTTTTTAGGGTTCATCGTGTTCATCTTTTGTTTAGATCTATACCCAAAAAATTCTTTAAAAAAATTCCACCATAAAGAGTTGCCGCGGCGCGCACACTTCCCTGCTCCGTATCGGAGCGCACCCTACGTTTCCGTTTTCATCGCTCCTTGCGTTTCTAATTTCGAGTCGAAACCGCGTAGAGCAACACCGCACCACGCGCGCACCTCCCAGCATATTCACCAATCCTCTACCGACCAGGCGCACGCGTCCCTAGCCACTGTCGGAATCCGGCCGCCGTCTCGATTCGTTGCTGCTGTTTCCACCTGGACTCCAACTCGGTAACCGCCAAACGCGTCAAAGCGCGTCACCGCACCAAATGCGTGGTTCCGAGCAACATACACCACGCGCGCTCTTGTCGCCAAACGCCACCGGCCACGCGCATTGTCTTTTGCGCACGCACGCCAATCCACGACCGGCCACGCGTGTTTCGTGCCGCGTCCTGCCATAAAAAAAAAGCAACACGCTCCTACCACTTGCGTGCGCGCCCCACCGTCATTGCTGCTCGCGCTGTTTGTCCGATCATCGGATTCCGTGCGCCACCAGGCCACGTGAGAAACCGCATCAAAACACGCGCACCGTTGTTTCCAATTCATGGACACGTTCCACCGCACCGTGTCAGACTCTGCGAGCACGCATCACCCGCGTCCGACCGCTACCAGGTGGCTGCTACACGCCAAACGCCACACGCGCGTTTCGATGCACACCGACCACAGGTTCCGTGGCCAATCCACGCACCGCGCGCAATTCCCTGCCTCGCAACAAATTTCACCTGCGTTTCCAAAACCACACACCGCATACACTGCAGCAAGTCCACACAATCATGCGCACAAATATCTACCGGTTTCTTTAGTTTTCTTTTGTTTTTCTCCTGTTTTATCCCCAAATATCTGTGCTGATCTTTGATAAGCCCTAGCTACAGCCATTCTACAGCAAATTTTAGGTCCCAAAACCCAAAGACTAGTTGTTTTATTGCTCTACAGGCTGCTCAATTTGATCAATTCTTGTCCATATTTTCTGCTCCTAGTTGATTCAAAGGCCATTGGAAAAGTACAAAAAAAATAGAGAAAAAGTATAAAAAAAAGCAAAGAGAGGCCGAGACATACTATCACTAGTGGAATCCTATCATCTTGGATATTTTGTGGACATTTGAGCAATCTTGTGCCTGTTTTCATAGAGTATTTGCTAGTGTCTTTCTAGTGATTGCAATAACTCTTCCATATAATTGCTAAGCCACATTTGTCTCCCAGAGTGAGTGTGTTTCCTTAGTAATTTTTATCACATTAAGCAGTGCATTGGAGTTGTTATTTTGGTGTTGTTAGGAATCCCAACCAAGCCCCACCAAAAACCCTGTTTGCATTGTGATACTTGATAGCTCGGATATTCTCTTCTCACACCAAAGCACATTATTCATTGCTCCTTGTTGGTAAGTTGATCCTTTTCTCTCTTGGAACATTAAGTGAAGCCATCTTTGCTTGGTTTTGAGTGAGTTGTGAGAGAACACCACAACCTATTGTTATTTTGTTTCACTAACAAATTAATCAATGGGTTTTCCAAGTGTTGATGCTTGCAGTGCTACGTTTTGGAAGGAGGATACTAGTGGGATTCCAGCAAAAGATTTGTTCCACTTCACAGCAGACATCAAGGAAAGTCAGGTTACTATTACCCTTGATAAAGGTACACGGTATAATTTTGTTACTCCTGAGGTTGTTGAAGAATTGCAGCTGGTTCCACACACATGTGATCCATTTAGGTTACCTACATATGATGATGAACTTATTATCACTCACATAGTCTTTGTTCCTTTAACCATTCATGGCCATAAGGAGAAAATTTTATGTCATGTGATGCCTAGAGATATTATTTGTTCTCATCTTTTGTTGGGACAACAATGGTGCACTAAATATAGAGTTAATTTTGATAGCCATTATCCTGATTGGCAATTCTTTTGGAACAATAAGAAAAATTGGATAATACATGCACGGCTTACAAAATTTCAAAGAATTAGACATCAACCCTTAATTTCTGCTCAAATGCTTGAAAAGCAAAGACTTGAAAAACTTGAGATGCAAAGACTTGAGCGTTTAGTTATGGGATTTGTCGAGGATGAGAAGGCATGTGAGGTTATTTCTACTAATGTAATCATGTCTACTCCTAGTGTTGTTTCTTCTGATGTGCAGGTTACTTTTGAAGAAAGGGAGCCACAACAAGTAGAACCTACATCACCACTTGAGATAGTTGAATTGGTACCTTTTTTTTTTTGAACAAAGATGCCCCCAAAGGGGCTGTAGTCACATTCATTGATAAGAACAAATTACAACATAGTGATTACAAGGACATCCTGACCCAAAGGAGAGAGAACAGATACATCGAAGATGAACTGCGGAAGCAACAGAACAACTATGCCGAAGAGCACAAAAGGAGCCTATCAGGGGGTCCGGAGAGAAGTCGGACACACTAAACCTGCAACTGTACTCTTCGAGGGCCTCAAGCACCCTGACCAACCGAAAAGCTAGCGGCTCAACCAGCAGTCGCATTGGCAGGGAATAGTGAGGTAAAAAACTGAGCTGTAGATCTTGAGGGTGCAACACCGAGCCCAGTTGGGGAGGATCTTTGCCATTAAATCTGAGAAACCGCAGCAGAGGGGATCTCACCCCCCTCCGGCATGTCCCGAACAGCAAAGTGGCATAATTGACATGCTCCGCAGATAAGAAGAAACCAGATGTGTGACAAGAAGGCTTACTCCATTGTAACTGACAGGATGATCTTGGGCAGCAGCAACAAAAATTTTGACGAAGAATTTGCGCCCAAGCAGCACCGACGGAGATGCTCTTTGTGCTTCCCTCATTGCCTCTTGCAGAGGAGGTCTTCTCCTCTAAGAGGGTAAAATCCAGCCACGCACAGATCCCTGCAATTGACATCTCCATCTGCAATTCCACCTCCTTCAATCCCCCAATTGATACACCAGAATGGTCATAGGGATTCCAAAAAATCCCAGACGAGCTGAGCCCCGTCAGTCGTCGGCCGCAATCGCTGTGGTTAACAGAAAGCCGCACCAGCTGCAGCAGCCTGACGAACACCTCAGAACAAAATCGCCAGAGCGAGCTCTGCTCCGACGCAACAGACCACAGCACCGTCACCTCCATCCGCTCCATCCTCCCACAAACTCCATCCCAATTCCTCCCTCCAACAACAGAAACGAGCCCCGAAGCACTCCCAACATCATCCCCTTGATGACAGAACCAGGAGCCGCGGAGATCGATCCCCGTCGGAAGAAGCGAACCAGCAAAGGTATCCGACCGATCCTCAAATGCGAGCTTATTCAGAGGAGGAGGAGAGAAGTCCATAGGCGCCGTCCTCGGCTCCGACCTTGGGAGCACCACGGCGACAGCAGTCATCATCTCCGGCGAGCCAACGCCGCCCGAGAGCATCGGCAAGCAGTTCCTCCGCGGCATAACGCCACACAAGAACACAAGCAGCAAACTCAAAGACAGAAAACATGAATCTAAACCTACTATACATGTCGGAGCTCCAAGCGCCTCACCCATCCCTACCCCATCCGGCAGCGCCGGCGGCGGAGGTCCGGGATCGGGCCGGGCCCGAGAACGATCGCCCCTTAGTCGCCTCCTTATCCGCAACCGAGTACTGTAGCTATCATATCCCTTCTCCACCGACAGCTCCGAATTGGTACCTAATAAATCTGAGTAGGATGCTATTGATAAAGGTGCTGATTTTGTGTTACCCCTCTCAAGTATTGATTTATGTGAACCCACTAAATTGCTAGTTGATTCTTGTGAGTTAACAAGCATAGATAGTCCACCTACATGTGATAATGTGTTAATTTCAAAAATTAAATCATGTGGTGTTGATTTCACATAAAGAAGTATTTGCTAAAATACCACCTAATGATATTGTGGATTACATGATGTTAAATGAATCAATTAATGTGCAAAGTGCTATGAAAAAGGTTGCTGAAATTCCATATGTCAATTTTAGCAATTATGTTTCTTCTTTCACTTTTAACTTGATTGGTGACTATAACATGACTGAATTTTTTATGGTGGATCACATATGAATAACTTGTGATAAAGTGGCCGAATTAAACAATGTATTACCTTGGGTAGATAGGTTACAATTTCCTACATATGAGCATGATTTTACGCATATGTTTGGTTTGCCACAATACTTGTCACATACATGTGCTAATAAATTGTTCTTCACTTATATTTGCAAATTAAGTTGCAATTTTCATGATGAAAATAATAAGCATGTTCCCACCTTTGAGTGTACTAATAAACATAAATTTGATCATAGATCTTCTGTGAGAACACTTGATTTGATACTAAACAATAAAAAAGTATACATACATGTCTCTCCTTTTGATCATGATTTTATGAGCTTCACTTATATTTGCAATTATGATTGCCATTTTATGAGATGCTATGACAATTATGTGATATTTACATGCAAATTTCGTGGTCACATGTCATATGGACAATTTATGATATGATAACAACTAATGCACCTCATTATAGATATATGTATTGTGCATACACGTTGTTCTTTTTGTTTATTCCACTTTCAGCATACAACAAGCCGAGGACGACTTGTCTTGAAGAAAGGGAGGATGATAGGGACATAACAGAGGTCCATGAGGTTTATTCATGCTTGAGTTGGAAAGAAATATTAAGTCCCACTAATGATTATTTTAAGGTGAATTCTTTCCTATTATTGAATATTATTTTTGGTTATAAGAATATTATACTACCTAAAGCTATGTTATCATTTATTAGCAGGGTTATTGTTAACACAAACATGGATGGAGGATGACTTCAAGAGGAGCTGGAAAACAATATGTGGCTGATGGAAAACAAGCTTACAAGTGTTGAAAACAATCAAGCCATGGTGAAAACAGAAGTACAAGTGATGAAAACAATCCTGCAAATGGTGAAAACAATTGTTGCAAGGATGAAAACAAGGGGATGGCGCCTCCATAGGGTTAAATGCGCCATAGCGAAGTCCTAATTAATTTAGGCATGGCCTGTATGCCATAATGGCCGAACCCACTAAAGTTGGGTCGGTTTGTATCCCTTCCTAGTCCAAGTAGGAGTCCTAGTATAGTACTCCTAGTCCAAGTAGGAGTCCTAGTTGAGTCCTGGTCCTAGTAGGAGAGGTGCTTGGCAAGGAGCCCTCCACCTATATATACTCCCCACTTGCGTGTGGAAGAGGGAGAACAAGTTTAAACCAAAATACAAACCCTAGCCTCTAGTGTGTATTGCTGCTAAGCATACTACTTGAAGTTTACCCTGCAAAGTTGCGTGATATCTTGTTATTCCATCTGGGAATAGGGGGATACAATACCACTTGTGATTTTTGATTATTTGTGCAAGAGTGTGTAGTTGAGAATATCCAAAAAGCTTGATTGTTGTTGCATCTGGCAACAGGGGTCAGCTGAGTGAGAGGTCTCAGTATAGCACTAGTTATCCAATATATCAGAAAATACCAAAAAGAGAGAGAAGCTCATTGAGAAGATTGGGCCACCCCATATCACGCCTCCTGCTCATCACACCGCTGTGAGACCCTCCGCCACCGGCCCCAAGCTCGGAAGCAACCAGCCACGCCGACCCCCGAGGGCCGCACCGCCGCCGCCCCACCTTCATGCCTTGCGACCCGAACCAGCGCCGCCACCCCTCTCGCATGACCCCAGCCAGCGTGCCCACCCTCCCCTCCGTCATGGACGACCAGGGCGCCGCCACCGCTGCCGGGGCCGGCGACGGCAACGGCCGGAGATGGCGATTTGGGGTGGTTTTTTTTGCTGGCTAGGGTTTCCGCCTATGGAGCGGCCAAAGGGGGAGCGGCCTGAGAGGAAGTTCCCGCCCCCTACAGAAAGATATATTTGTACCAAATTCCTACGCAACATCCCTGAAATGGCAATACAAAAGAAAAATACAGCACGGGAAGGGGAGAATACTAAACTGCACGTGTTTTATGCTACCGTCTGACCTCGGTATTAAATTTAACAGATGCATGTATCTGGTGACCGGGTTTTGACTGGAGACTTGACCTAATGATCGATCCATGGCTACTTTAATTATTATCTCCATGGTTTTGAGAAGATTACAGGTTCTATTTTGATTTCGACACCACACACATGTCAGCATCAAGCTCCATTTCAGCCATGTGTAAGGACAAATAAGATAGTACACTTATTTCATGTTCCGGTTCGACGTCCAAAATCTGAAACATGTTCATTCCTACGGAGGGAAAAGCATATTGTATCAGTCTAAATGGTTGCCCATGATATATATTTATTTCAGGTACTCAATTGCTTTTTCACGCATACAGTCTGACCATCTCCAACGGAGGTTTTTTCTTCCGAAAAATGCTCATTTCCCAAGAAGCTCATCTTTGTCCAGGGTCTAAAACGGCGTCCCTCATTTCCATTGGAATTTGTCGGTAAACATACCAGCCCATGTTCTACAAATAGATATAATAACGGTGTTCTGTTCTGAGCTGATTTTGACATAATTGCACAGCGGTCTGTTTCAGAAGCAGCGATATATCGCCATCAGTCCAATGACGAGATCCGTGCATCTTCATTAGCCTAATAATCAGTTTTATCATTTGTCAGGTTCAGTGGTTAGTGTTCTTTTCAAAGAAGTTCAGTTATTATTTCGGTAAAAATCTAGAACAAGGTAATCAGTTGTAGGTCGTTTTCTTGGTGATATTCGTGGAAACTTCTTAGATTGCAAAATAGTAAATACGTGTCTTATAAGCACGATGTTATAGCAAAACAGCTGTTCTTTGTCTACATCCCCTGAAATTCTTATTTTACTGTGCTACTGTTTGGTCATGTTTTTCGGCCGACAATTGCAGGTCCAATTTTCAATTTGTCTGGTGTGTGTACCCTTGCATTTGTTTCTGAGCTGAGTCAAGATTGGAGATTCCGTGTATGGGTTTTTTTTCTCCTTACGAGATAAGTTTTCCGTGCTTCAAAACTAATGTATTTCGGTGATAAGTGCATTCAACCTTGCGTATGCCGGAACATGGCCTTTGACAGAAGAGTGGAGCTGCGAATGGAGTTAGGCATATTTTGAAACTTACAAGGAAGCAAGACGTTCCTAAATACTCCCTCCGTCTCTACATCCATATTTTCACGAATCCACGTCACCTAATTTGAAACAGAGAATAGTTCTGTTTGCTTGGAGTTACCTCGTATTGTGGGAGTACACGGCATATCTCATACTTGTTGGGCTATAGTTTTGTAGGGAGATGAGCTGTTGTGGACTATTAGGGTTGACAGGACTCGAGGGACACGATTTACCCAGATTCAATGCACTTTGGAAAGGTAAAACCCCTTCTTTCTGTTGTCTCTTTATTCCGGTGAGTAAGGTTTTGGTTACAATGATTCTCCGGCGTGTTGTCTCCTCTGTATTTCGACGATCCTTGCTATGACCACCTCCTAGCCTTTATATAGGAGGCCGGGTCCAGGAGTTATTACATGACTCGGTCTCCTACTTAGTCGGTTTCCTAATCCTTCTCTTGATCAAGGCAAGTCTTCCGAGTCGGATCGTACGTGCCTCCCATGATGGCCCGGGTCTTGATACTTCCGTGGGCCTTTCTCGAAGCCTCCTGTAATTGGGCCGCACCCGGTATCTTCATCGTGTGTGTGTGTGGGGGGGGGGCTCTATTTGGCATCCCCACGTTGCCTTGGACAGCTCGGGGGCGCAACATAAACGAGTTAAACACCATATGGCTATCCTTTGGACGAAAACTTTTTTGGACGAACAAGCACCAAAGATCATGCGTGCTTTCTCATAGACATGTTTTAGCGCTATAAACATCCGAATCATTCGGTGAAATTAATATGTATTGAAGATTTAGCCGACCAATTATCCACATAGATCATACTAATATTTGTTACTTATTGTCTATCTCTACAAGCAAGCATTCACATCAAGTCCACGCAATCTTCTTTTTCGTGCCATTGATAAGGTCACACCATCCGTTTATGTAATTATACAAATTAAATCAAGCCATGGTGAAAACAGAAGTACAAGTGATGAAAACAATCCTGCAAATGGTGAAAACAATTGTTGCAAGGATGAAAACAAGGGGATGGCGCCTCCATAGGGTTAAATGCGCCATAGTGAAGTCTTAATTAATTTAGGCATGGCCTGTATGCCATAATGGCCGAACCCCCTAAAGTTGGGTCGGTTTGTATCCCTTCCTAGTCCAAGTAGGAGTCCTAGTATAGTCCTCCTAGTCCAAGTAGGAGTCGTAGTTGAGTCCTAGTCCTAGTAGGAGAGGTGCTTGGCAAGGAGCCCTCCACCTATATATACTCCCCACCTGCGTGTGGAAGAGGGAGAACAAGTTTAAACCAAAATACAAACCCTAGCCTCTAGTGTGTATTGCTGCTAAGCATACTACTTGAAGTTTACCCTGCAAAGTTGCGTGATATCTTGTTATTCCATCTGGGAATAGGGGGATACAGGACCACTTGTGATCTTTGATTACTTGTGCAAGAGTGTGTAGTTGAGAATATCCAAAGAGCTTGATTGTTGTTGCATCTGGCAACAGTGGTCAGCTGAGTGAGAGGTCTCAGTGTAGCACTAGTTATCCAATATATCAGAAAATACCAAAAAGAGAGAGAACCTCATTGAGAAGATTGGGCCACCCCATATCATCTTGGTATCAGATTCTCAGGTTGCCTCGGTGAGCAAAGTTATCCCTACGTTAGTTGTTTTTATTTCCTACCCAGAAAAGCCCCACAAAAATATTAGGTTTAGTTTTTGCCAGAGCCTAGATCAACACCAATTTGCATCTACTAGTTGTTGTTTCTTGTTGATTTGCGTTCCTGTTTTTTTTTAATCTTTTTAGGGTTCATCGTGTTCATCTTTTGTTTAGATCTATACCCAAAAAATTCTTTAAAAAAATTCCACCAAAAAGAGTTGCCGCGGCGCGCACACTTCCCTGCTCCGTATCGGAGCGCACCCTACGTTTCCGTTTTCATCGCTCCTTGCGTTTCTAATTTCGAGTCGAAACCGCGTAGAGCAACACCGCACCACGCGCGCACCTCCCAGCATATTCACCAATCCTCTACCGACCAGGCGCACGCGTCCCTAGCCACTGTCGGAATCCGGCCGCCGTCTCGATTCGTTGCTGCTGTTTCCACCTGGACTCCAACTCGGTAACCGCCAAACGCGTCAAAGCGCGTCACCGCACCAAACGCGTGGTTCCGAGCAACATACACCACGCGCGCTCTTGTCGCCAAACGCCACCGGCCACGCGCATTGTCTTTTGCGCACGCACGCCAATCCACGACCGGCCACGCGTGTTTCGTGCCGCGTCCTGCCATAAAAAAAAAAAGCAACACGCTCCTACCACTTGCGTGCGCGCCCCACCGTCATTGCTGCTCGCGATGTTTGTCCGATCATCGGATTCCGTGCGCCACCAGGCCACGTGAGAAACCGCATCAAAACACGCGCACCGTTGTTTCCAATTCATGGACACGTTCCACCGCACCGTGTCAGACTCTGCGAGCACGCATCACCCGCGTCCGACCGCTACCAGGTGGCTGCTACACGCCAAACGCCACACACGCGTTTCGATCCACACCGACCACAGGTTCCGTGGCCAATCCACGCACCGCGCGCAATTCCCTGCCTCGCAACAAATTTCACATGTGTTTCCAAAACCACACACCGCATACACTGCAGCAAGTCCACACAATCATGCGCACAAATATCTACCGGTTTCTTTAGTTTTCTTTTGTTTTTCTCCTGTTTTATCCCCAAATATCTGTGCTGATCTTTGATAAGCCCTAGCTACAGCCATTCTACAGCAAATTTTAGGTCCCAAAACCCAAAGACTAGTTGTTTTATTGCTCTACAGGCTGCTCAATTTGATCAATTCTTGTCCATATTTTCTGCTCCTAGTTGATTCAAAGGCCATTGGAAAAGTACAAAAAAAAATAGAGAAAAAGTATAAAAAAAAGCAAAGAGAGGCCGAGACATACTATCACTAGTGGAATCCTATCATCTTGGATATTTTGTGGACATTTGAGCAATCTTGTGCCTGTTTTCATAGAGTATTTGCTAGTGTCTTTCTAGTGATTGCAATAACTCTTCCATATAATTGCTAAGCCACATTTGTCTCCCAGAGTGAGTGTGTTTCCTTAGTAATTTTTATCACATTAAGCAGTGCATTGGAGTTGTTATTTTGGTGTTGTTAGGAATCCCAACCAAGCCCCACCAAAAACCCTGTTTGCATTGTGATACTTGATAGCTCGGATATTCTCTTCTCACACCAAAGCACATTATTCATTGCTCCTTGTTGGTAAGTTGATCCTTTTCTCTCTTGGAACATTAAGTGAAGCCATCTTTGCTTGGTTTTGAGTGAGTTGTGAGAGAACACCACAACCTATTGTTATTTTGTTTCACTAACAAATTAATCAATGGGTTTTCCAAGTGTTGATGCTTGCAGTGCTACGTTTTGGAAGGAGGATACTAGTGGGATTCCAGCAAAAGATTTTTTCCACTTCACAGCAGACATCAAGGAAAGTCAGGTTACTATTACCCTTGATAAAGGTACACGGTATAATTTTGTTACTCCTGAGGTTGTTGAAGAATTGCAGCTGGTTCCACACACATGTGATCCATTTAGGTTACCTACATATGATGATGAACTTATTATCACTCACATAGTCTTTGTTCCTTTAACCATTCATGGCCATAAGGAGAAAATTTTATGTCATGTGATGCCTAGAGATATTATTTGTTCTCATCTTTTGTTGGGACAACAATGGTGCACTAAATATAGAGTTAATTTTGATAGCCATTATCCTGATTGGCAATTCTTTTGGAACAATAAGAAAAATTGGATAATACATGCACGACTTACAAAATTTCAAAGAATTAGACATCAACCCTTAATTTCTGCTCAAATGCTTGAAAAGCAAAGACTTGAAAAACTTGAGATGCAAAGACTTGAGCGTTTAGTTATGGGATTTGTCGAGGATGAGAAGGCATGTGAGGTTATTTCTACTAATGTAATCATGTCTACTCCTAGTGTTGTTTCTTCTGATGTGCAGGTTACTTTTGAAGAAAGGGAGCCACAACAAGTAGAACCTACATCACCACTTGAGATAGTTGAATTGGTACCTTTTTTTTTGAACAAAGATGCCCCCAAAGGGGCTGTAGTCACATTCATTGATAAGAACAAATTACAACATAGTGATTACAAGGACATCCTGACCCAAAGGAGAGAGAACAGATACATCGAAGATGAACTGCGGAAGCAACAGAACAACTATGCCGAAGAGCACAAAAGGAGCCTATCAGGGGGTCCGGAGAGAAGTCGGACACACTAAACCTGCAACTGTACTCTTCGAGGGCCTCAAGCACCCTGACCAACCGAAAAGCTAGCGGCTCAACCAGCAGTCGCATTGGCAGGGAATAGTGAGGTAAAAAACTGAGCTGTAGATCTTGAGGGTGCAACACCGAGCCCAGTTGGGGAGGATCTTTGCCATTAAATCTGAGAAACCGCAGCAGAGGGGATCTCACCCCCCTCCGGCATGTCCCGAACAGCAAAGTGGCATAATTGACATGCTCCGCAGATAAGAAGAAACCAGATGTGTGACAAGAAGGCTTACTCCATTGTAACTGACAGGATGATCTTGGGCAGCAGCAACAAAAATTTTGACGAAGAATTTGCGCCCAAGCAGCACCGACGGAGATGCTCTTTGTGCTTCCCTCATTGCCTCTTGCAGAGGAGGTCTTCTCCTCTAAGAGGGTAAAATCCAGCCACGCACAGATCCCTGCAATTGACATCTCCATCTGCAATTCCACCTCCTTCAATCCCCCAATTGATACACCAGAATGGTCATAGGGATTCCAAAAAATCCCAGACGAGCTGAGCCCCGTCAGTCGTCGGCCGCAATCGCTGTGGTTAACAGAAAGCCGCACCAGCTGCAGCAGCCTGACGAACACCTCAGAACAAAATCGCCAGAGCGAGCTCTGCTCCGACGCAACAGACCACAGCACCGTCACCTCCATCCGCTCCATCCTCCCACAAACTCCATCCCAATTCCTCCCTCCAACAACAGAAACGAGCCCCGAAGCACTCCCAACATCATCCCCTTGATGACAGAACCAGGAGCCGCGGAGATCGATCCCGGTTGGAAGAAGCGAACCAGCAAAGGTATCCGACCGATCCTCAAATGCGAGCTTATTCAGAGGAGGAGGAGAGAAGTCCATAGGCGCCGTCCTCGGCTCCGACCTTGGGAGCACCACGGCGACAGCAGTCATCATCTCCGGCGAGCCAACGCCGCCCGAGAGCATCGGCAAGCAGTTCCTCCGCGGCATAACGCCACACAAGAACACAAGCAGCAAACTCGAAGACAGAAAACATGAATCTAAACCTACTATACATGTCGGAGCTCCAAGCGCCTCACCCATCCCTACCCCATCCGGCAGCGCCGGCGGCGGAGGTCCGGGATCGGGCCGGGCCCGAGAACGATCGCCCCTTAGTCGCCTCCTTATCCGCAACCGAGTACTGTAGCTATCATATCCCTTCTCCACCGACAGCTCCGAATTGGTACCTAATAAATCTGAGTAGGATGCTATTGATAAAGGTGCTGATTTTGTGTTACCCCTCTCAAGTATTGATTTATGTGAACCCACTAAATTGCTAGTTGATTCTTGTGAGTTAACAAGCATAGATAGTCCACCTACATGTGATAATGTGTTAATTTCAAAAATTAAATCATGTGGTGTTGATTTCACATAAAGAAGTATTTGCTAAAATACCACCTAATGATATTGTGGATTACATGATGTTAAATGAATCAATTAATGTGCAAAGTGCTATGAAAAAGGTTGCTGAAATTCCATATGTCAATTTTAGCAATTATGTTTCTTCTTTCACTTTTAACTTGATTGGTGACTATAACATGACTGAATTTTTTATGGTGGATCACATATGAATAACTTGTGATAAAGTGGCCGAATTAAACAATGTATTACCTTGGGTAGATAGGTTACAATTTCCTACATATGAGCATGATTTTACGCATATGTTTGGTTTGCCACAATACTTGTCACATACATGTGCTAATAAATTGTTCTTCACTTATATTTGCAAATTAAGTTGCAATTTTCATGATGAAAATAATAAGCATGTTCCCACCTTTGAGTGTACTAATAAACATAAATTTGATCGTAGATCTTCTGTGAGAACACTTGATTTGATACTAAACAATAAAAAAGTATACATATATGTCTCTCCTTTTGATCATGATTTTATGAGCTTCACTTATATTTGCAATTATGATTGCCATTTTATGAGATGCTATGACAATTATGTGATATTTACATGCAAATTTCGTGGTCACATGTCATATGGACAATTTATGATATGATAACAACTAATGCACCTCATTATAGATATATGTATTGTGCATACACGTTGTTCTTTTTGTTTATTCCACTTTCAGCATACAACAAGCCGAGGACGTCTTGTCTTGAAGAAAGGGAGGATGATAGGGACATAACAGAGGTCCATGAGGTTTATTCATGCTTGAGTTGGAAAGAAATATTAAGTCCCACTAATGATTATTTTAAGGTGAATTCTTTCCTATTATTGAATATTATTTGTGGTTATAAGAATATTATACTACCTAAAGCTATGTTATCATTTATTAGCAGGGTTATTGTTAACACAAACATGGATGGAGGATGACTTCAAGAGGAGCTGGAAAACAATATGTGGCTGATGGAAAACAAGCTTACAAGTGTTGAAAACAATCAAGCCATGGTGAAAACAGAAGTACAAGTGATGAAAACAATCCTGCAAATGGTGAAAACAATTGTTGCAAGGATGAAAACAAGGGGATGGCGCCTCCATAGGGTTAAATGCGCCATAGCGAAGTCCTAATTAATTTAGGCATGGCCTGTATGCCATAATGGCCGAACCCACTAAAGTTGGGTCGGTTTGTATCCCTTCCTAGTCCAAGTAGGAGTCCTAGTATAGTACTCCTAGTCCAAGTAGGAGTCCTAGTTGAGTCCTGGTCCTAGTAGGAGAGGTGCTTGGCAAGGAGCCCTCCACCTATATATACTCCCCACTTGCGTGTGGAAGAGGGAGAACAAGTTTAAACCAAAATACAAACCCTAGCCTCTAGTGTGTATTGCTGCTAAGCATACTACTTGAAGTTTACCCTGCAAAGTTGCGTGATATCTTGTTATTCCATCTGGGAATAGGGGGATACAATACCACTTGTGATTTTTGATTATTTGTGCAAGAGTGTGTAGTTGAGAATATCCAAAAAGCTTGATTGTTGTTGCATCTGGCAACAGGGGTCAGCTGAGTGAGAGGTCTCAGTATAGCACTAGTTATCCAATATATCAGAAAATACCAAAAAGAGAGAGAAGCTCATTGAGAAGATTGGGCCACCCCATATCACGCCTCCTGCTCATCACACCGCTGTGAGACCCTCCGCCACCGGCCCCAAGCTCGGAAGCAACCAGCCACGCCGACCCCCGAGGGCCGCACCGCCGCCGCCCCACCTTCATGCCTTGCGACCCGAACCAGCGCCGCCACCCCTCTCGCATGACCCCAGCCAGCGTGCCCACCCTCCCCTCCGTCATGGACGACCAGGGCGCCGCCACCGCTGCCGGGGCCGGCGACGGCAACGGCCGGAGATGGCGATTTGGGGTGGTTTTTTTTGCTGGCTAGGGTTTCCGCCTATGGAGCGGCCAAAGGGGGAGCGGCCTGAGAGGAAGTTCCCGCCCCCTACAGAAAGATATATTTGTACAAAATTCCTACGCAACATCCCTGAAATGGCAATACAAAAGAAAAATACAGCACGGGAAGGGGAGAATACTAAACTGCACGTGTTTTATGCTACCGTCTGACCTCGGTATTAAATTTAACAGATGCATGTATCTGGTGACCGGGTTTTGACTGGAGACTTGACCTAATGATCGATCCATGGCTACTTTAATTATTATCTCCATGGTTTTGAGAAGATTACAGGTTCTATTTTGATTTCGACACCACACACATGTCAGCATCAAGCTCCATTTCAGCCATGTGTAAGGACAAATAAGATAGTACACTTATTTCATGTTCCGGTTCGACGTCCAAAATCTGAAACATGTTCATTCCTACGGAGGGAAAAGCATATTGTATCAGTCTAAATGGTTGCCCATGATATATATTTATTTCAGGTACTCAATTGCTTTTTCACGCATACAGTCTGACCATCTCCAACGGAGGTTTTTTCTTCCGAAAAATGCTCATTTCCCAAGAAGCTCATCTTTGTCCAGGGTCTAAAACGGCGTCCCTCATTTCCATTGGAATTTGTCGGTAAACATACCAGCCCATGTTCTACAAATAGATATAATAACGGTGTTCTGTTCTGAGCTGATTTTGACATAATTGCACAGCGGTCTGTTTCAGAAGCAGCGATATATCGCCATCAGTCCAATGACGAGATCCGTGCATCTTCATTAGCCTAATAATCAGTTTTATCATTTGTCAGGTTCAGTGGTTAGTGTTCTTTTCAAAGAAGTTCAGTTATTATTTCGGTAAAAATCTAGAACAAGGTAATCAGTTGTAGGTCGTTTTCTTGGTGATATTCGTGGAAACTTCTTAGATTGCAAAATAGTAAATACGTGTCTTATAAGCACGATGTTATAGCAAAACAGCTGTTCTTTGTCTACATCCCCTGAAATTCTTATTTTACTGTGCTACTGTTTGGTCATGTTTTTCGGCCGACAATTGCAGGTCCAATTTTCAATTTGTCTGGTGTGTGTACCCTTGCATTTGTTTCTGAGCTGAGTCAAGATTGGAGATTCCGTGTATGGGTTTTTTTTCTCCTTACGAGATAAGTTTTCCGTGCTTCAAAACTAATGTATTTCGGTGATAAGTGCATTCAACCTTGCGTATGCCGGAACATGGCCTTTGACAGAAGAGTGGAGCTGCGAATGGAGTTAGGCATATTTTGAAACTTACAAGGAAGCAAGACGTTCCTAAATACTCCCTCCGTCTCTACATCCATATTTTCACGAATCCACGTCACCTAATTTGAAACAGAGAATAGTTCTGTTTGCTTGGAGTTACCTCGTATTGTGGGAGTACACGGCATATCTCATACTTGTTGGGCTATAGTTTTGTAGGGAGATGAGCTGTTGTGGACTATTAGGGTTGACAGGACTCGAGGGACACGATTTACCCAGATTCAATGCACTTTGGAAAGGTAAAACCCCTTCTTTCTGTTGTCTCTTTATTCCGGTGAGTAAGGTTTTGGTTACAATGATTCTCCGGCGTGTTGTCTCCTCTGTATTTCGACGATCCTTGCTATGACCACCTCCTAGCCTTTATATAGGAGGCCGGGTCCAGGAGTTATTACATGACTCGGTCTCCTACTTAGTCGGTTTCCTAATCCTTCTCTTGATCAAGGCAAGTCTTCCGAGTCGGATCGTACGTGCCTCCCATGATGGCCCGGGTCTTGATACTTCCGTGGGCCTTTCTCGAAGCCTCCTGTAATTGGGCCGCACCCGGTATCTTCATCGTGTGTGTGTGTGGGGGGGGGGGCTCTATTTGGCATCCCCACGTTGCCTTGGACAGCTCGGGGGCGCAACATAAACGAGTTAAACACCATATGGCTATCCTTTGGACGAAAACTTTTTTGGACGAACAAGCACCAAAGATCATGCGTGCTTTCTCATAGACATGTTTTAGCGCTATAAACATCCGAATCATTCGGTGAAATTAATATGTATTGAAGATTTAGCCGACCAATTATCCACATAGATCATACTAATATTTGTTACTTATTGTCTATCTCTACAAGCAAGCATTCACATCAAGTCCACGCAATCTTCTTTTTCGTGCCATTGATAAGGTCACACCATCCGTTTATGTAATTATACAAATTAAATCAAGTGCAAGTGAATCATCGAAATTAGTTTCGTCAACTGAACTTTTTTCTAGTTATTTTTAATGATGAAAATCATATAACTGTTAGAAGTTATGTGATTGCTTATATAACTTCTTAAGAAGTCTCTAAAATTGTATGCTGCAATAGGCATGGTATCTTTATGGAAGCTATCCACATCATGTGTTTATTCAACTTGTTGACTTCAACTTATGTATGTCAATCAAGCCCTTGGATCATCACGATCTTTAAATATAAAATACACATATATTTCACGTCAATTAAATTGTCTCTCGACTGCTATTGACGTGGGCATACCTAATCGAGTGTCGACTATTGTATACCGGGTGCGTCCAACCAAGGGCTGATCGGGTGGCTCAACCAAGACTAAGAAGTTAGGTCCACGACGGACCATGAAACGTAGCCCTAATCGGACACCTGGAAGCACCGTCATTTACTGTAATCGACTCAGCTAAGAATTCCGACACCCAAACTCCTATATAAAGGCTAGGAAAGGCCACACAGAAAGGATAAATTCATACCCGCACATGCCACCTTTGTGCCAGATCTAATTTGGGCCGCAATCCTCATTGTAACATCTTTGAACTCGTCGGAATACAAACCACATAAGTAGGAGTAGGAGTTTTACCTCCACGAAGGCCTTGAGCCTTGGTAAATCTTACCTGCTCTCCTTGTTAGCCGAAGTAGTCCACCGGCTGCATCTTCTCCCTCTACGAAACAATAGAACCTCAAGCATGGGATATTCCATGGTCACCCCACGATAATTGGGCCAATAGATCCTATGCGACGACTTTCATATGTATTGGAAGGAAAGCGACGTAGCTGGCCCGAATAGCTCTGATGCGACGTTTTTGTCCGTACAAATAGCTACGACACGACCTGTTACTCTTTAGCGTTTAAACCCAAAATACAAGTCAACACTTTTCGTTATAGTTTTGGATTATGTAAGCCGATGTTGTCTGTTTTCAGAGCGGCGCCCACCACTTGTCCACCCAAGCATTGGACCCAGCACTCATCCATCCCAGCGCTAGGCCCGCCACTCATCCATCCCAGTGCTGGGCCCACCACTCATCCTTTCCAGCACGGGACCCACAAAATATCCTTGGAGCAGGACCCACAACTTATCCACCCAGCGTTTTCCATGTAATAGATGGGAGCAGCGCTCGTGCCCGCCATTGTTTTCTTATTCGCCGGTTCCAGCGACGAAGCTCGGCATCGTCGGCGTGCGAGAGTTGTCTCCGTTTTGGGATAGAGCCACTCAGACGATGGGAAGGCGTAACAGAAGGGGATTGAAGAAGATACACAAGCAGATCAACCTATATAACGTGAAATTTTGCTTCGCCCAAAAGTTCAAGGGCGACAAAGTTCAGAGAAGCGAACTCGTTCATCATTCTTGAGATAGCTAATCATACATCAATCGAGCATACAGAGAGTTGATCATCCAGATTTTACCTAGCACAACCCTAGATCTACACAAAAGGGATCTAGAGACATGTCCCCTGGGACTTTATTGACGGCGGCGCCGATGTGATCCATATTCTTTGAACTTTTCGGATGATCCGCTGAGGCCATGTGGGCTGGTGAATGTAACATCCCAGGTTTTTTGAAAAATTTGAAAATTTTAAATCCTTCATGCATTCATGTGCATCATAGCATCCCTGCCTTTTCATTGCATAAAAATTCGATTTTAATTTGCTAAACACAAAATTTTAGGTGTTAAAATTTATTGAACCCCTTTATGAATTTAAATCATTTTCCAAAAGTAAGTATTTTATTTTTAGGAAATTATAATACCCAAAAGTTCCATATTTCATAAGATTTCCAAAAAAGTATTTTACCAATTTTTTCTAAAAAGTTTTGACTAGTTTTTGGTTTGTATTTGAATCAAATGAATAAAAAACAGAAAATAAAAAAAAACAAAAGAGGGAGAAAACCCAGCGCTGTAGCCCAACTGCTCTCTCTGGCCCAGGCCCATTCTGTGTCCTCTCTTCTCTCACTCGCGCGCGCGTTTCCCAACCAGCAGGCCGGCCCTTACCTGGCCCAGCAACGAGCCTGCCCCGCACTCGCCCATCTCTGTCTCGCTGCCACCCCGATCCCACAGGTGACGCGAGCGTGACGTGACCCTGACGTCAGCGCCGCCATGTCCGGGACGAATCCGTCACCGTTGACGAGCCGGACTTCCTTCACCGCCTCCTTGAACCCTATCCCCTCCCCCAAGGCTCGGACCCCCTTATATACCGAGCCCCTCGGCATCTGTGCCTAACCCTCGAAACCCTAACCCTGGAAAACCCGCATCGCCGCCGCGTTTCTTCGTCACCGGAATCTACTGCCGCCAACTCGGGAGTGCACCGCGCCGCCGTTTAGAAGCATCTCGAGGACAACCGTGACCACCATCGTCCTTGCTTCCATTCTAATAAGATTATCTTACCACTATTTCTCCTTTGGGGGCATAAACTCTCTCATCGCTATATATTTCAATTCACGGATATCCACCAATCTTTATTAAGCATGAGCGTTCCATTGCTCAATTCCTAAAATCCAGGAAATCCACTATCTCCTCTTAATCTAATATAATCAAGTCTCAAATCATTTGTCTCCCTCAAAGGTATTTCATCAAGATCATATAGCTAAAACTAAACCATCAGAATCAATAAGCATATACCAACTCTATACTACTTCTATAAATCTTTTCAAACTCTTATCTCATGATCAAAGCCAATTCATTTTCCTCAACAATCTCAATAGAGCGTGACAAGCTCCGAGAATATATCACCAAGAATAATCATCTACTAAATCCAAGCCACGTTGATTTTTCCTAAAATCCGAAATCATCCTTTTATATCCACCAATTTCTTCCCGTATCAAAATCCAACATGATCTTTATACTATAATCAACCTTTCTTCTAAAAATCCAGTATAAGGATCACCTATGCAAGACCTTATCCTCATCATTCCCATATCACAAATTATTCTCTAGATACTACTCCTAATCAATCCAATCTCCTTACAATTCAAGTGCTTCCTAAAATCCAATAGCTTCCACTAATATCTCTAAACCTCAAATCATGCCTTCTGGACTATAAATCTTAGTTACCGATAACTTCCAAAGTTTTGGGGTCCACAACTGGTTAGCCCCGGATAATATATACTGTAATTCAACTCAACTAAATATCATGTGATCCTCAATCTTTCACTTCTAAGCTAAACCTCAAATGAGTCTCCACAATCTCACATTCTAAAATCTAGTTCCTCCAAAATATATACACGAGAGATCTTATTTCCTAGCAACATTCATAGCTCACAAATCCAATATTGTTTTCCAACCTTTCATCTTTCTTTCAAACAACTATAGAACACCCTAAGGCACCTTTCTCTTTGGTCTTTTTGGAAAAGTTGGTTAGAAATTTTTAAAACTGGTGCTAGGTGTTAAGCTAAAGTTAGATGAAGTTACGTTAGTATTGTTAATTTTAAAGATTTTTTTTTCTAGTCCGACGTGACACTACTAGTGTTCCATTTACGTCGGATTTCTCACGTTACGAAGTCAAACACAACTAGGGGTTCACAGGTTTGGTTCGCGAATGTACCATTAATGATGGCATGAGTCGCAGGTGTTTCTGCAACATCATCTGGGTCTCGAGGTCCACTCAGCAAACTCTTCCGTTTCTTCTGGGTTGCACCCTGGGTTTCTTGGGTTTCATCAGACCAAGCCGGATCATACTTCTTCTGGGGACAATCACGAGAAAAGTGCCCTTCCTTCCCACAGACAAAGCACCCTCTAGTTTTTGGTCCATTAATCCCACGCTTCCTTGGGGGTTGCGGCATCGCAGGTAAGGTACTGTGAGTCACACAAGAACTAGTTTCTCCTGGCGTCACTATCTTCCTTTTGCGACTCTCTCCAGCAAGCAGGCGCTGGTACTTTCTCATAATGATAGCATTATTCTCTGCATTGGTGGTGACAAGCTAAGTCAAACGCTCCAGGGCAGCATGTGTGGCAACGTGTTCAGCACGAGAAGCTTCACGTTCTTCCATGATCAGAGCAAACAGTTGGGCAACTGTCGGCTCCGGTGGTGGAGGCAACTCGCTGGCCATGCTGAAGAAAAAGAACGGTATAAGACGAGAGAAAACAAAAGGGTGGTTTTGTTTTGAAAATTTGTGAAACAAATCGACTCATAACATGGATGAGAACGGTAGGTAACACCACAACAAACAAGCATTTAAGAAGCAATCACAAACAAAGACTAACATACACATGAAACAAGGTCTCAACAAGCATAACATAAGCTTTAAGGTTCACATGGCAATAGCATATGGCTTACAACACAACTAGCACACACAAAGCTCTTTAGCAGAGTTCACACAACACAAAAACAAACAAGTGTCTTGGGTGGAGATAGCACAACTCCTAATATCCTGCGACGATCCTAAGTGCTCGAGGAAGTGCACAACTGTTCCTCCAACTCTTCAACTCTGGTCTTGCTAGTTGCAAGATCACGCTGGAGGTCTCTCACTTGTGCACGGTGCTGGGAGTCAGTGTACTTCATGATTTTCTTCAGTACTTTGAGACGACGCTCTGTAGCAGAAGAAACACTCAGGTCTTTCTCCAGCTGGTCTATCTCCCTGCCTCGAAGGTCGTAATCTCCTCTAAGCTTATCAAGGGAGAACCGGGTGTTGCACAGCTGTCCCTCCATGTGCTGGAAGTGACGAGCAAACACAAAGTCTCCAGTGACCTCTAATGGTTTTTCATCTTCGTCACGTCTTCCATAGTATCGATAGGGGGTGCCTTCAAACTTGCGGTGAAAGAAGTTCGCGAGCTTGGCAATGGTCAGCTGCATCACTCGAAGGATACCACTTTCCCAACTGTTCTCCACCGCATCATAAGTGATCTCTGGGGTTGACGATGCTAGCAATGGTGCACGGATGGTACATACCAGAAACCAGTACAATTCTCGTCCATCATGGTGAATCTGGGCTCCCTTCAACTCAGGTAGGGGACGAACGATAAGGCGAGTCATCTTGATCAAATCCTCCTCAAAGCGGCGGTAGCAAGGTGCATGCATACCCAGCTGGAAGGACTCAGTGAAGACAACTGGCATCTACACAATTTTTTTGAATAGCTTAAGTTAGGTAACAGTGTGCAAAATTTAAGATGCTTCGTTGTAAATTAGTGTAAGTAGAGTTTCCAAAACACAAAGGGGATGGAACATATAGAATGTTTTGGTAAATAGTCATCTTAGTGACCTGGTTTTATTGACTTTTATTATTAGAGTACTAGCTAATGTCCATGCTAACTAAGGTCTCCTGAGGTCAGGATAGCTCTGATACCAACTCTGTAAGGTCCCCCAGAACCACTGTTCAAGGACACCTCTGATATGCATACATTCACGATCCCAGATCACACCAGTCGTGAACAACATATCAAGTTGGGACACAGATAAAATATACATTACACGATTAAACAAACATTTACAAGAGGGGCATGGTCTCATGACCAAGTCTAACACAAATGCCACGCAGGGCAAACACACAACACACAAAGCGGAAGACTAACACACACAGACGTAGTACAGCCCAAGTCACGCCTTAACCTACAGGCTGCTGACCGGGAGACGATCCTAATTCGCAAGTCCATCAGCTCCGTACTCCTCTTCATAGCTCTCCTTCTGAGACTCCTTCTCGATGTCTGGCAAGTAAATACCAGGGACGAAACCAATATGAGTACATTTGAATGTACTCAGCAAGACACCCATCATGTAACTTACCAAGTGCAAATATGCTTATATGGTGTAACAGGTTGGCTATACACAGGGTTCACTATCAATGATATATGAAAGACATATCATAGTTGATTTTAAAATCTCTGTATATTTGTTGAAGAAGATACTTCAAAAGAAAATAATATAGTTTTCTTTCTCTTGTAGATATCACATGTACAAGAGGTTATGTAAAAACTTTGTTAAAGAAAGTTTTCTCTTTGCAAAACTTCTTGGGATCAACTTCTAGTTTTTGTTTAAAAAAGAAAGGTTTTCTTTGCAAAACTTCTTGTAAGACAACTTCTGGCTTTTCATCAACGGTACCTCAATGGTACAAGATTTCCTCCTTTCAGTACTTCACAAGTCCAACACCTTTTTGAAAACTCTTTTTTAAAAACATTGACACAATGCTAGCTACATGGCCATTCACCTGTCCATATCCGAGGACGCGGCTATTCCGAATAGTTTTACTCTGCAAAGGTGTAAACAATCCACCAGATCCAGTACATCCGCCATGAACAACCATGGGCTATAACAACAGAATGTAAACATCAGATAACCGATCCTAACCATCCACTATGTTCAAGCTAGAATATGTCTATATCTTCAGTCGAGTTTTCCCACATCCCCGGCACCGGGATAATCCCCGCCAAGAAGAAGCCCCAACTGCTGCAACCGGAGGAGAACTTAATCCCACACTTTGTATGACCCGTATACCCTTCCTGGCGACAATCGGTTCGAGGGCACGACGACCCTTATCGCAATTTGAGATAGAACACACACTAACAAGAAAAAACTTCAAGTTAAGCCCCAGGCCCGTGTTGAGGTAGGGTGGCAGTACGGTAAAGGTTGTCCGGCGAAGACTAGGTTATGTGTCATTTTTGTAAAACACCATTTTCTCAAAAATGACCACTTCCACATTCCTCGGGTGAACAAGGCTTCCCTTTTCACCGGGTTTTCCATAAAGCCTTTGTTTTTCAAAAACATATTTTTAGGGTGTCCACTTAGGGACTTATATCTTTGGTGGTAATAAATACCATATGGTGGCTATGGGCTTGGTAACACCAAGTATCAACTACTGGCATAGTATCTATAATAGTAGTAGTAGTCACTCAAAAAAAGTTTTTGTAATCAAAGTTTTTTGTAAAACTTTCAGAAGTAAAACATACATGATAGATAATGATAAGTGTAGTAACAACAAGCATCAGGATGGCTTTCCTTAAAATTCTTAGTGTCTCTAGCCTTGAAGTAACTTGAACTTGACACACAACTCCACAACTGCTTCTTCTTCTTCGTTTTCTAGCGTCGTAAAAGAATAAAAGACGCACACTCAGGACTACATGCCAAATAACTAAACAAAACATCACAAACAACAAGCAAACTCATACTAGCGCAATCACTCAACGTTATCGAGAAAACTATCTCACCAAATCTCATGGTACCAAAACTGTCGTCAAACCAACATATGGTTGAGAAACCATATCCCACATCTTACGTACCAAATATGGAGTGGGTGTACCACTCACATGATAAGATATTCAAGAAGCTAAAAAATATAGCTTGTGGGCACAAAAGATGAGGCTAATAAAATAATAACAATCAATCAAAGCAATACCCATGGCAGTGGGTATTAACAACACATAAGAAAACATCACCAAACAAGTTCATGACTAACTAATGCATAGATAACAAGGTACTACTAAGCACAACAACAACACTAGCACAAAAATAACATAAGTTCAATACTCATGCTAAGGTAAACACTCAGACAAATTCCAAACAACAAGCAAACACACCACAGATGAATAGGCTAGCCATAGACTATGCTTATGTCTAACTCGAAGTTATGGAATCCATCAATCATGAAAATAAATAAAACAAACTAGTAGATCTACCAATGGTAACAAGTCATAGAACATAATCTAAACACAATCATCACAAAGATAATGCTCCTAACAATAACATAAAACAAGAGTGCACTAATAGTATACTAGTATGGAATTCTACACAAGCATGCTATAAGAAATAATTGTATTCTACAACTAATAGCGACAAGCAACTCCACAAGATATGTTATAATAACAGAAGTAATAACATCCTAAACATGCTAGGATAATCATACACTCCTAAAATAAAAAGACAACAATACTAGAGCAACTCAAACAATCTAGTGGTGACACTAGTTCATCACTAGAGAAGCAATCAATGCTACAAGGATGCATGATCCTAAACAAGCAAGGTATTAAGGTAAAAACCTACTAACAACACACAACACCTTACACATGCTAGTAAGCAAAAAAAACTAAAATAATTCTATGAAAACATCTACTAAGCAAGCATCAATCCAATCTAGTATTACATGCTTTTCCAATCAATTAAATTGCAAGCAATCAGATTACAAGATATACAACTAGTAGCTATGCACTCAATACTAGATCAACTAAACAATTTAAAAAATCCAAACACTCAATGAAAAACATTCACAAATAATTTATCACTAACAAGGAAAACATTCTATTTGCAAGGAATATTCTATTTAAACAAAGAAATAGTGAAACACCTCTTAACATGATACTCCTAAGGGAATATTATGTTAAAAAATGCACCAAAAGTAAACATACTAGTAGTCAAATATAAAAACTAAACTCTTCACTCACATAAGTGAAACAAACAACCATTTTCCTTGGTGGAAAATAATAATCACACATAAAGTAATGCATGCTATTTTCACATAAGTGTATGGTAGAGGATTTGCATCCCTAAGCAAGATGCAATGGGACCAGTGGGTTATGGGCCCACTAAGACCAAGTCATTGAGAGGTAACAAGGCCTCTGGTCACACATGACAAAATTAATCTAACAAAGCAAACAAGTCATGGTTATTAATACTAGTGAAAATAATACTAGTGAAAACAAACAACAAGTGCTACACATGCTTTGCTATAAAATAAGGTGCAAGCTAACAGATATGATAACATTAAAACAACTGTACCAAAATGGTACTGGACTCATCACAAACATAACACAACTTAGGTAAAAAAAATCTACGAAGATTGGTTCACACAATACAACAATTAATAATACCAGGGAAACAACAATAGCTACTTCTATTCCTATTTGACTTTCCAAACATGAAGACACTTTCTAAGGTAGATGTATTGCAAGGAAAGCACCTAATAACAAGGTTCAACACATCTATACATGCTAGGAACAAAGATCCACTCAATCAAACATTTTAATTCAAACAAATGCACACATAAAAAAGAAAACAGAAAAATGTTGTTTCTAGTTTTGCTCACCAAAATTAATCTAGCGCTCCAAAAATTAATCCAAGATAGTATTAGATATATCTAGTCATAAGAAAACTCATCCGATTGAATTCACCTCAAAAATAATTTTTTAAATCATTCTAAAAATCCTAGAAAATCCTACTGGACTTTTACCAAAATGGATGGCATTTCCATTTGGTAACTCACCTTGATGTGAGGCCAAGTCCTATGGATAGATCTATTCAAAGGCTACTCAAAACAATTTAGTTTGACCATTTTGGATACAGATCCAAAACGTTATGCTAAAAACATGTTTACAGACACTCTGTGGCAAAACAGAAATTGTGACAAAAATATAAACCAAAACTTAGATCTACCAAGTTCATGTGGTTAGGAAAACATACAACTGCTTTTTTGAATTTTTGTCAATTTTCAGTTGCAAGAAAACTATTTTTCCCAAGGCCAAAGCAAACATACATGTTTTCTGCATAACCAAAAGGAAAAACAGCAAGACACTCGGGCCGGGTTCCAAGCGCGCGGCCCAGCCACGCGGAAGAAGCGGCCCAACGCCACTCTGCGCACGCGTGCGGGTGGGAAGCGGTACGTTTAACGGGGGCCGTCGATCGCAGATCTGACGGTGCCCCGATCGTCTCCTTCCCCCGCGCTCTCTCTCTCTCTCTCGCGGATACGGCCGGCGGCGGGTTTGCACGGTGGCTCACCGTGGGGGGCTCGGGGACGGTGGTGCGTGCTCGGGGAGATGCAGGGGTCGCAAGGGGTAAAGGGCCACAGGGTACAGGCACAGAAGTGGCTCCAAGAGGCGGGACACGACAGAGCGCCCGCGGCGGCGAGCTAGACAACGGCGGCGATCCTGCAAGCGAGAGGATGAGGGGAAGTGTCAGGGAGGTAGCTTAGGTCACGGGGATGTCATCTAGGGTGGTGAGAAGGGATGGGAGGGCTAGGAGGGGAGGGCATCACCTCGGGTTCCCGACGGTGACCGTCGGGGATCTAGTGCTCGGGCTCGCTCTCAGGGGCCAGGGCAGGGCTTGCTCTTGCTTGGGGAAGGTAGGGGAGTGTGGGGGAGGGTAGTGGCGCGAGGGGTAGAACTGTGGTGGCGTATAGCCACGGGCAAGAACATAGGGGCAAGGGGTGGCCTCGGGTTCATGGCATTGGGGTGCCCTAGGGATGTTTGGTCATTGCACAAGCAAGGAAAAAGTAGCCAAGGGGCAAGACCACCAAGGGACAGGTCAAAGGTGATCTTTGGGGGCAAGGTGAGCCAAGGTCAAGAGCAAAGAAGTCAAAGTAGGGAGACCCATACCTATCCACCTCACCATGTCCCCACTCTCCTCTCTCACATATTTCCTTCTCACACGAGGCTTCTAGAAGGTAAGGAAGGCGTCCAAGATGGAGTACAAACAACAAGGATTCGAAATGGCAAAGTGGTGTTTCCCAATTTGAACAAAAACTCAAAGAAAACAACTGACCAAAATTGTATCTAGTACTGTTCAAAATTCATAAAATTCAGTTAACACTTAGGAATTTCTACTAAGTGTTGGAATCAGTGAAAAGAGCAAAAAGTTTGGATTGTTTTCACAGACCAAATGGTTTCCAAAATTTGTTTTCCAAGTTGGAGTTTGTTAAACAAGTTATAAACTTTCAGAAACATCTTTTGAAAACAAATTTGAAATAGTTTAAGGCCATGAAAACAATGTGGGAAAAGGTGTACTTTCTGTTTGTCCAAAATGTCTTTTTTCTGCCTTATTTTTATTCCACAAAGACAACAAGCAAAAGATCATTTTTATTAATCCAAAAATAAAACCAAGCTTATGGATTTGTAGTACATGTATCAAGGAACAAATAAAAGTCAAGAAAACATAAAATAACATTTTTTAGCCTAGTTAAAACAAAGGTGGAAAACAGGTGCTTGGCTATATTTTCAAGGAATAGTTCTATAGAAAACTTAAAAGAAAACTTCCATAAATCATTGAAATTTTGTTTTCTTTGATCCAACAAAGTTAAAAGTTTATTTTAAGATTCAAACAAGAATGATCCAAGTCCTGGAATAAAATTCACTCAAGTAATCAACAGAGAAAACAACAGGGAAATATTTAAAAGTGTCTTCAGAAAATTTTGATATTAGTTTTATCAAGAAACAAAACTTGTGTTGCAAATAGGATTAAGATCATAAAAAAATGTTAGTTCAAACAATCATGTTGTTAGAATTTTTTTCCCTAATTTTGGTCTTCTTGAACACAGTACAAGAATCCAAAAACTGGGATGTGACAGAAAACCCACAGCGCCGCCGCGATTCTTCGTCGCCAGAATCCACCGCCGCCATCACGGGAGCGCACCGTGATGCCGTTTAGAAGAATCTCAAGGACAACCGTGACCACCATCGGCCTCGTCTCGCCGAGAGGAGCCCGTAGAATCCCCTCGGCGCATCCGAAGGAGCTCAACATTGTCGCCGCCGTCCACACCGTACCGCGCCGCCGTCGTCTCCTTCCTCTCCGGTGAGGACCCCCTCCCCTTCCTTCTCGTCCGTCCGATCGAAAGCAAACGCTGTAGATTAGATCTGTTATGTGAAGGGGTACGGACCAATGGGAGCTCGCCACGTCGCTCGCCTCGTCAGCTGCCCCGTCATCGGCCTCGCCAGCCCCGCACCAATCACAGCGCGCTGCGTGGTTGCCCAGTCAGCTAGCCAGTTAGCGCGTTTTTATATCGATTTAAAATTCTAGAAAATTGCTAAAACTTGTAAAATCCATAACAGTTGTGCATTTTGTGCATTAATTTGATCATTGCATAACATGCATACATGTTTTTGTATTGTTGTTTTGTTTTCTATGTTATTTTTGCTTTGTATGCTTATGTGAGGCTTGTTTTGCTTGTATTAGATTGTGAAGAGGATCAAGTCTACTCTTGTTGCTGTTATACTTGTTGTGACTGTTCATCCTATTTCCAAGGCAAGTGACACACCATCAAATCTCACATATTTTTACTATGCATTACTAGTGTTTTTGAGTAGTATGCATGATAGGGAATTTTACTAAGTTATTATTATGATATGCAAAATCCCAAGAAGTGTGTAGCCATCATTTAGACTGGATATTTTGAAGCCTCATTACTTAGTAGATGCTTCGCCTTTCTACAAAAATTGTTTTATTGATGTTATGGAAAAATTTGAAGTATAAACTTTAATGAACCACCTGGGTGGGTTTGGTATTGCGTGGTTGTCGAAAGTTGAGTGTCCCGTCAGGGACTTTAATCTCCTAAGGGGCTCACTTGAGGAATTCCACCCAGGAAACAAAGATATTACCAAGTCCTCTAAGTTTAGTAGCTTCCCGTGCAGCCCTTTGACAATATGGGCTCTGTCTTGATCAACTAAGTTGTGAGAGTTTAGCCCAGGCTTGAAAAGCAGATGTAGAATAATTATAGGTGGAACAGGTCTTGCTGGTTGGGTTGAATTTCTTATTCTAAAATATCTCGTCTCAGTTCTCTCCTTTCGATGATGCACTCTGTGTATAGGATGTTTGGGCTAATTGAAGAAAAAGGTTGAAAGTGCACAACCTCTGCCGAGTTAGAAACTATGATCATAGCCGTGTCCCCGGTAATGGACGATTTCGAGCAGCTGGAAAAGGATGGACAAAAGAATCTCAACACTGTTTGAAGAAGTAAAATTTGGCTAAGGAAATATTAGTTGTGGGGTACATGGGTTTGTCCCATGGTGCCAATCTTTGAAAAGAGAACTCTTTTTCAAAAGTGTTAGGGAAAAACTTGATTTTTGCAAATAGCCTAAACTCCACCAAGCCAGATATGCATATAGTTTAGACTTGCCATTTTATATCCACCATAGTGTCATTTGGCAGTAAAATTGTACTGACCTCCCTTCGGGGGCTGCATATTCCAACATCCAGGAATTTCTGATGACGAAGTTTGATCAAGTGCTTCGACTCGAGTCTACACCCAACATGTAATGCCTATGGCGCATGATTGAAGATGGAGGCTCATTTCTACCTTTATTTCTTCTGTTTAGAAACTCTGAGTTTTGCTAGTCTTTCAAGACTATGCACTTTTTAATAAAGCTATACTTGGCTATTCTGGATATTTTGTAATAATTTTGATACTTGTGCAATGATACTTTACATTTTGTTCTGTGGTGCTAGAATTGATCAAGGGACTAGCACTTAACACAGTAATTCTTGCATTATTAAATGTGAGGGTGCTACAGTGAAGCTCACGGATGAGGAAAGCCTCCAGCTTCCACTCCCTCTTCTTGGCCTCCCACTCCTTCTCCACGCGGAGGCCACGCTCCAGCCGATCGGCATTGAATGCCTCCACACTCGCACCGTCGGTGTGCCGCTTCTTCGCCCGTCGCTTTGATATGTATCCAACATATCTATAATTTTTGATGATCCATGCTGTTATTATATCAATTGCCACATGTTTTGTTTACACTCATAGCATTTTCATGCATTTTCTAGGACTAACCTATTAACAAGATGCAACAGTGTCAGTTCCTATTTACTGATATTTTTCTCTTTCAGAAAAGCTAGTCGTAAAATATTCTTGGAACTGGACGAAAATTGGCATACGCAAATATTACAACAGGAGACTCCTGAAGCCCGAAGGCGAGGAGGAGCCGACCCAGGAGGCGGCCACACCACACCAGGGCGCGGCCCACACCTGGACGGTGCCCTCCTGTGGCGTGGACCCCTCGGGTGCCACCGACGATGCTCTTTCTCCTATATATTACTTCTGCCTCGAAAAACCTAAATACCCGATCGAGAAACCACGAAAAGTCCAGATACCGCTTATGAGAGTGATAGACACGTTCGTTGGGAGACAACAATAGGAAGGTATGAAGAGCACAGTAGAAAGTTGTCGCGGGATATTCACGTTAGACGTTACCAGGGGTAACTTAGATTGGGGCGAATCGACTCTGGTGTTTGGGAGAGGGTTTAGCTCAGAGGAAATCATGTCAACTAGCGATCTAGGGTTCCTGGCTATAATGTCGCCGAAAACTCCAATCTAGGGTTACAAGCTCGAATCCTTCTCTTTTTCTCAAAGCTCAAAAGCCTGGTCTCTTTGCCCTAGAAGCCGGTTTATATAACACCCGGCTTCCTAACTTTCCATACAAGGTACTTTCCAGAATCCTACTCGGGATCCGCGCATAACCCTAAATCCCCTACCGTGACCCCCAAGGCATGAGGTACAAGGCCTGCGCTCCCTTTCAGGTCTTCTAGAACTTCCTTCCTCTTGGGTCGGGTCTCGCGCAATCTCACCTGGCCGGGTCTCGCCCAGACATAGGCCTACCGGGTTATCATCCCCCAACAGTAGTCCCCAGAATAGCTTGGGCGTCTTGGAACCAACCATAAAGCGCATGCTATTCCCTGCAAAACAATACACATTTATATCCAAAGTATGACGGGTTAGATTGCTTTAATGGTAGCTAGGCCAGCTCTTTGGTGGTCCATATAATAACCCAATTTTCATTCGAGCCGGGTGTCGTTCCCCGAGTTAACACTTCAGGGGGACATATTATAACCCGTCTTCCATTTCTCCACCTGCTAGTCCGAGCAACAATTTCTCAAGTCCGACTCTCTCACCAAGCTTGATTAATCCGGATATCTCGCGATAATTACCAAGATCCTTATCCCTGAATTTACGGGCCGGATCATATCTTCCAGAAAATTGCTCCACTTACCGTTTGGCCCCTAGGATTTCCACGCACCTATAAATAGGCCCAGGGGGGAACCCTAAAATTTCCAAACGCCACTCTCCATCTCCTTCTTCCTCCCGCTCATTCCCTGCACCAAAAATCCCAAGGCTAAGCCCTAGCGACCGGACTCGCGCGCGCGCCGCCAAGCTCGTCGTCGGCCGCCGCCCGCGTCACCGTCCTGCGCCGCCATCTCACGCCCCCGTCCGCGATCGGCGAATCCCGCATCAAGGACCCGCCGCGCCATTGGAGCACTAGGTGCAGCTCGGGCTCCGAACGCCTAGTCGCACGCACGCCGCCGTCAACGAGCCGCCGCCGCCGCGCACGCCAAGCTTTGCTCCGCCACCACCCCCGGTAAGCTCCACTAAATCTAGATCTAGGATTTTTCTCTTTCTAATCTTAGATTAATGTTCATTGCACATCTTGCCTACATCCCTCTTCCAGTGCTCTACAATTAGATGCGTTTCTTGCAAACTTTGGATCCATACTCATTCGCATTCAATTTTATCTAGATCCATTTCCATGGCACCCAAGGCTAGTGCTAAGTCCAAGGGAAAAACCCGGCTTTGAAACAAAAGCCGGGTCAGTCGATCTCAGCCAACTGGGCTAGGTCGACTGTCACCAAGGCCAAGCTGGAGGAATTAGCCGAGTCTGGGGTCCTGCCCGCAGAGTCGAAAATCTCCTGGAGAGCGCCAGGGGAAGAGACCCTGCCTTCACCCGGCTCAAGTGAAGTCGTTGTTTTCCTCGAGCACGTGATCCGGGGTTTCCGCCCCCCGGGTCACCCTTTTTTCGTGATCTCCTTGACCATTATAAACTCCGAGTTTTCGACATTGGTCCTAACTCGATTTTGAATATCTGCCACTTTATCGTTCTTTGCGAGGCCTATCCTTGCATTTCCCCAAATCTTGCCTTATTTTTAGAGCTCTTTCAATGCAAGCCCTGCCGGTAGAGCACGGACGGACCCCTCCTCGTCTCCGGGGGGGGTATCTATTCAGAGACGTAAAAACTCTCTGATGCCGACTCTCAGCCTTCACACTCACGTGAAGCACTGGCAGAAGACCTTTTTCTACTACAAAGATACATCCATACCCGGCGAGAAGCCTTTGCCGGGTTTCTCTGCCGAGACCCTCTTGCTTAGCGACAACCTTAGCTCGTTCGCGCCGGATGCCGACAGACAATCCATGCAACCTCTCCTCCACAAGCTAGCAGTTCTTGCGGCCCATGGTCTTTGCAGGCTAAACTTAATTAAAACCTGGGTTAGTTGTAGAATCCAACCAAACAGCGTCCGCTCCAAGCTCATCTGCGAGTATTCCGGTCACTTAAACGATTCTCTCCGATACTCGGAGAAATCATACCTGGCCACGGATATCAATAGGGCCATGAAGAACTTCTTGGCCAAGAAAGTAGATGTCATCAAGAGCATCTCCGGACTCGGCCCTTTCACCCGCTCTAACCCGGCTCCTCCAGTAAGAACCGGCTAACACCTTCTATACCGACTAATTTTTCTTACATACACATACTAACTTTTACCTCTGTTGTTTCTCACCCAGGAAACCGATGCGTATTGGAAGATTGTCACCCCTCCCCCTTCTGAAAACTCGGAGGAGGAAGAACTGAGTGACAGCGGTGAAGGTAATTCCTAGTCACTAATTAATAGATACTTTGTTAATCTATTAGACCAAAATTCTCCTCCTTCCGACAATGCACCACCATCACCAGCACTAGCTGATAAGGACGGCTCTCAATCGGAGGAGAGCGAGGCACAGCCGGAGGTTGAGGTTGGCCAGAACAGGAAACCCAGGGGAGTTACTTTCAAGGTGCCGTACTCCTCCATGACCTCACAGCCGTACTCCTATGCCGGTATGTGCAGGCTTAACAGGTATCTAACCACTATATCATCTCTGAAGGACACAACTCCAGCCAAGCGATGGGCAACTCGGACTTCTCCGGGTGACGATCCCCTCAACCCCGGGATCCCTATGTCGCCTGCTCGCCGAGCCGGTACTCCTTCAACTTATTCTGCCAACATTCCTCGAAAATGTCCATCTCCAAATCATCCGTTAGCCGGACAGCTCCGAGTCTCACTTTCCGATTCTTTATCAGTGTCTTCCGGATCTAGTAATGATCTTCCAAGCGACTTTGTCGTGAATACCGGGTAATTCGCATGCCTTATTCGCCAATATCTCTATATTTTCCGCACTTTCCCTCTATCACTTACTAACTTTTTTTTCTTTCCTCAGAGCCAAGGTCACACTTAGTGACCAGGAGGAAACCCCTGTTGATAACCCGGCGATGGAAGACCCGGAGATCGCCATTAAGCCCCCATGCGTTGAAGAGCAAGATCCGGATGACACGGCCATTCCCAGGACCGAGTCTCCTCCGCCCACGCGTCAGTCGGCTGATCCCGACATCGAGTATCTTGGGACGCAAAGGACAGCTCCTGCTCCCTATACCCAGGCGACCAGAGTCGACCCACTCAAACAGGAGGCGACCCCACCACCGGGTAATTAGGACCCCATCTCTTCCAGGCCGGCTCTAAGCGGCCTTGATTTTGAAAAGATATTAAAGGATTACCACTCCCTAAAAGCAACTGAAGTGGGGATTATCGAGTCTATGGCAACTGAGCATCAGGTTAGTTTAACTAATACTATTGACGTACTCATCCTAGTCCCCAAGTTCCGGGTGAACTGTCAACAGTTTATTCGGTACTTTTGCAGCTATATAACTTTTCGCGTGCAACTTTATCCTATTGCCGACTGATGTTTCCTTGTCTTTTTTCAGGATTATGTGACCCGGACGGATGAATGTTGGCAAAAACCAACGAACTCCTGCAGGCTGAGACCAAACTTCGTGAAGACCTGGAAGCCGAGGTCAAAGAGCTTTCTAAGCAGTGCAAGAAGTACAAGAAGAAACTCCATAATGCCGAGGAGCTTTTGAATAAACTCTCAACTTTTATTGCCAATACTTATAAGTCCATCGTTGGTAAAGCGCATCTAAACTCCTGATTATCACTCGAATTTCTCATTTTATAGGGTCTTTAATCCGAGTCTCACCACCTTGCTTTTCTTTTTGTACTGCAGGTCCGTGTGAAGTTGCTGGGGAACATGATGATCTCAAGAAGCTGAAGATACTCAAGACTATCATCCGATAGTTCTCAGCGGGGACAAAGTGGACCCTTGAAGCTTTGAAGTGGACCGACACTTATGGCGGCGTGACCCAGATGCTTGAAGCATACTCGACAATCCCTGCCTGGATTGATATCTGGAAACGCTCGGCGTGCCGAGTTGGAGTGATACATGGTCTTGCATTGGCCAAAGCCTACTATCCGAAAATTGAGCCGGCAACGCTTGTGAATGGATTTCCTGAGTTTAATACTGATGGTTCGAAGTTCACAGCAAAGGACCTCAAAGTCGTCAATACTGAAATTCGTCACTCGGCCAGCTTGATCGCCGATAAGCTCGATGTAAAGAAGCTTACCCCTCCGTACAACACTGAAGATAAGCCGGTACCCTCTGATTTCCCTGCTCCCTTTGATATATTCACTCGGTACAAGGAAGAGGTTTCCAAGAAGAAATCCGGGGCCGGTTCTGCACCAGCGTCATCGACTCCAGTTGTCCCTCGCGCTGATTCCACGGTTGACCCGGACAAGGAGGCAGAGAAAGCTACAGAGAAGAACACCGAAGACCCGACTGCCAAGACCATGCTTGATGACTCGGCTATGGACGCCGAGTAATGTTCTCGTCTTTACCAACAAACACTCATTCGGCCAATAGGCATTGTAATATGCCTGTTATACTTGTTTATTTGATAGTGCGCGTGTGCACTTTTGATACTACTCCTTTGGTTTGTAATACGTTTAAAACTTCTATGGCTTTGATGGCCCTTCTGGTCATCCATTTGGTATGCACTTTTCGACCTTATGTTTGCATATTTTTGCTGTTGGTATGCATTTCTTTGCGATGGGTACCGAGTCCGGATTGTGGGATCGTGAAGATTTTCTTCCAAGTCCCCAAGACCCAGACTTTGGGTTGAGGGTTTTCTGGCTTGGAAAACTTTGCTTCTTAAGTCCCCAAGGCCCCAAGGCCCGGGTTTTGGGTCTTGGGATCCTTGGCTTAGAATTTTTTTCGCTTTCTCAAGTCCCCAAGTCCCTGAGACCCGGATTTGGGGTCTGGGAGTTGATGGATTTAAGAAAACCTTTTACTTTTTCCAAGTCCTCGACCGTACCACTATTATTTATATACTTTGAAGTTTATGCTTAATATATTATGAATTTCCGGCTATTACCTTTATTCTGCATAACTTATGGTTTGGATGACCCTTTTGACCCTCTTTGTTGTAAGCCGGCTTTCGCGTGGATACTCAATGTTGCTATAACTCTATGAAAAATAGGGTCAGGCAAGTCCCCATGGGCATCATGACTGATTGAATTTATAGGCTAGCAAACATGCCACTTTGTTGCGAGTCACATCAGGCTTAAACAAGAAAGGCCAAGAAAAATTTGGCTCTATTGTCCATGTTATGAGATTGCAACTGTACTTATTACAAGTAATGAGCCCTCACACCTTAATGGCATCGTGGCCGGGTCTGAGTTTGTAACTGTGCTATTCAAGCAATCAGTCACCAAGACCTAGGTATATGCTATGCAATAATAAGCTTTACAGATAACTTAAAATAAAACAAAAAGGTGTGTAAACTTGAGACTATATTTCTCACAATTGGGTAATTATAATTAACTAAACGTAATATACTTACCTGATATAAATCATGATGAAACATAGAAAAATATGCAAAGAAACAACAAAAATACAGGAAACACAAGAACTATAATGATTTAACCATCTCTTTATTGATATGTAAAGGTTAGGTCAGCAGGCCGCCTCATTAAAAACCCTCCAGACCCCTTAGGTACCCTGGATAGGAAAAGAGTGCGTCTGAAACCTGCTGCCTGTTACATCGTGCAATACAACTTGCAAACCGAGTCTATGCTAAGTATAGTAGGGACGTAGCTGAGCTACGTTCCATGGTCTTTCTCGCTCTTGCATAGATGAAGTGGTATGGGTAGTGTCATTGACAGTATCCGACTCTTCCCTTGCATCTATCAAGTAGTATGATCCGTTGTGCAAATTCCGGCTTATGGTGAACGGGCCCTCCCATGGGGGGATAGCTTGTTCTTTCCTTCCTTGGATTGTACTAAGCGCAACACCAGGTCTCCTTCCTAGAAAACCCGGGTTTTGACTCGGCGACTGTGATACCGCCTCAAGTCCTGCTGATATATAGCTGGTCGCTCCAAATCTTGCTCCCTGTGCTCGTCTAACATGTCCACGACATCTTGCCGGGTCTTCTCGTTCTCCACCTCAACGTAAGCCGCCACACGGGGCGAATCATGGATAATATCACTCGGAAGGACTGCCTCTGCACCATAAACCATAAAAAACGGGGTCATCTGAGTAGATCTGTTAGGTGTAGTGTTAATTCCCCAAACCACAGAGGGTAACTCCTCCACCCATGCTCCAGCAGCTCGAAGACACGGGACTCGTAGTCGTGGTTTCAATCCTCTAAGTAACTCCTGGTTTGCTCTTTCCACCTGTCCATTGGCTTGCGGGTGGGCCACAGAAGCCGCATCAAGCCGGATACCATTGTTTCCACAAAATTTCTCCATCTCTCCTAAGGACATGTTGGTTCCATTGTCTGTGATTATGCTGTGGGGGTATCCAAATCGATGTATGATCTTCTTCAAAAATTTCACAGCTGTGGCCGCCTCACAATTTGTAACAGGCATGACCTCAACCCATTTTGTGAACTTATCAATAGCCACTAGCAGATGGTTCTTTTTGCATGGAGACATGTGGAAAGGACCTACCATATCCATACCCCAAACAGCAAACAGCCAAGTCAAGGGAATCGTCCGCAACTCCATAGCCGGCACATGAGTTTGCCGAGCATACCTTTGACACCCATCGCATCTTGCTACTAAGCGATCTGCATCTGCTATGGCCGTGAGCCAAAAGAAACCGTGCCTATATGACTTAGCCACAAGGGATCTCGTGGAGGCATGATGTCCGCAATCACCTTCATGAATCTCCTTCAATATTTGATGGCCTTCTTCTGGGGTTACGCAGCGTAGAAAGACACCTGCAGCGTTTCTCTTATAAAGTTCTCCGTTAATGATAGAGTAACCCTTTGCTCGTCTCAAGATTTGTCGGGCTAAAACCTCCTGTTGTGGTAACTCGCCCCATAGTAGAAACGCTAGGAACGGCTCTGTCCATTCCGGGATAGCATGTACTGCGGCCACTAACTCCAAATCCGGGTCTTGGTGAGCCACTTCTTCTTCAGATTCGGTTCTGACAGAGGGCCGTCATAACTCGTCCAGAAAGACATTAGGCGGAACCGGCTCTCGACGCGAACCAAGTCTGGCGAGCGCATCTGCTGCCTCGTTCTTTCTCCTATCGATGTGCTCCACTTGATACCCATAAAAAGACCCGGCTACCTTGTCCACCTCTCTGCGATATGCTGCCATGGTTGCATCTTTTCTGTCCCATGTTCCTGAGACCTGATGTACCACGAGATCCGAGTCTCCGTAGCACCTTATCCGCTTGATGTTCATTTCCTTTGCTACTCGTAGTCCACGTAACAGGGTCTCGTACTCGGCCACATTGTTAGAGCAGTCGAAGTGAATTTGTAACACATAACTCAACTTGTCTCCTTTTGGTGACGTAAGTACCACCCCAGCTCCTGACCCCTCGTACTGCTTGGAACCATCAAAATGCATCACCCAAGACTCTGAGCTTGGCATCATTATGGGCATGCTTGTGTGAGTCCAATCATTGACAAAATCGACTAAAGCTTGAGACTTGGTCGCAGACCGGGGATCATAGTTGATGTGGTAGTCTCCCATCTCAATGGCCCACTTGGCCACCCTGTCTGTTGCGTCTGAATTTCTTATGATAGCTGCCATTGGAATTGAGGTTACCACCGTGATAGGGTGTTCCTGAAAGTATGGCTTCAATTTCCGGCTGGCCATGAATACCCCAAAGACTAGCTTTTGACAGTGTGGGTATTGCTACTTTGCTTCTGATAAAACCTCACTCACATAGTAAACCGGCCTTTGCACCGGGTGATCCTTCCCATCCTCCTTGCGCTCAACCACAACCACTGCGCTAACTACCCGGGGCCCGGCCCCAACATACAATAACATAGGCTCCTTGGGACCCGGCGTAGCCAGAACCGGTGCCTCAGATAACTGCTTTTTTTAGAGCCTCAAACGCCTCGTCCGCCTCTTGGTCCCATACGAACTTGTCTGTTTTCTTCAAGAGTCGGTATAGGGATATCGCTTTTTCTCCGAGCCAGGATATAAATCGGCTTAACGCGGCCACGCATCTTGTAAGCTTCTGAACATGTTTCAGCTCTTCTGGCTTTTTCAAGCTTTAGATGGGTTTGATCTTTTCCGGGTTAGCCTCGATCCCCCGCTCAGAAACGTTGAAACCGATTAACTTCCCCGCAGGAACCCCAAACATGCACTTGGTTGGGTTGAGCTTCATCTGGTATCTCCTCAGGTTCTTGAATGTTTCTTTCATGTCATCAATGAATGTTTCTGCCTTCCTTGTTTTGATCACCACATCATCAACATAAGCGTGGACGTTGCGTCCAATCTGATCCTCAAAGCACTTCTGAATACACCGTTGGTATGTTGCACCTGCATTTTTCAATCCAAAGGTCATAGTTTTATAGCAAAAGGCCCCAAAAGGGGTTATGAATGATGTTTTCTCCCAATCTTCCTTTTTTAGTTTTATCTGGTGATACCCGGAATAAGCGTCTAGGAAGCATAATAGGTCACTTCCCGCGACTGCGTCTATGATATGATCTATCCTTGGAAGGGCAAATGGATCCTTTGGGCAATGCTTATTGAGACTCGTATAATCTATGCACATTCTCCACTCATTGTTCTTTTTCAGCACTAAAACCGGGTTTGCCAGCCAGTCCGGGTGAAAGACCTCCATGATAAGCCGGCTGCTAGGAGCCGAGCTATCTCTGCCCCTATAGCCTTTCTCCTTTCCTCGTTCATTTTTCTCAGGCCCTGCTTCACTGGCCGAGACTTGGGATCAACATGCAAGCTGTGTTCAGCGAGCTCAGTCGGGATACCCGGCATGTCACTCGGCATCCAGGCGAACACGTCCTGATTCTCGCGAATAAACTCTATGAGTGCCTCTTCCTCCTCATTACCCAGGTTAGAACCTATAGCAAACTGTTTGGAAGAGTCGCCCTCAATAAAAGCCACCATCTTTGTGTCTTGGGCTGCTTTAAACTTGGCTCTCTCGTCGTCCGTGTTTGGTTTCTTCAAAGCTGTTCGATCTTCCGGGTCTACCTGACACCGGTAATACCTGAGTTCTTCCTTCGCACAAGCTTGTTCTGCAAGTGCCGCATCACCCTCATCACACTCGGCTGCCACAGCCCTGTTCCCATGTATAGTGATAGTTTGTTTAGGACCCGGTATTTTTAGCTGTAGGTACACATAACACGGCCTAGCCATGAATTTGGCGTAAGCCGGCCTTCCGAACAGCGCATGATAAGGACTACGCAATTTCACCACCTCGAATGTGAGCCACTCTACTCTGTAATTGTCCTTCGATTCTCCGAAAGCAACCTCTAGTGTAATCTTTCCCTCAGGGCAGGCCGAATGTCCTGGCACAATTCCGTGGAAAACTTGGAACTTTTCTGCAACTGAGCTCCTTGAGCGCCATAAGTAAAAAGGTTTCCCAGTATAGGATATTGACGCTACTCCCACCATCCATCAAAACTTTCTTCAGTTCGTAGCCGTTGACCTGTGGTGCTACCACCAAAGCTAGCACAACCGGATGTTCTATTGCTTCTGGGTGATCTCTCCTGCTCCATGTTACCTCTTGATCTTACCATCTCAGGTATCTTGGGACACCCGAGGAAACCGAGTTTACTGCTCTCTTGAGCACCTTTCTCTCCCTTTTGGAGGTCCCAGTGGTGTGGACATGGTATTTCCCCAATTGCTTTGGATTAGCCGGAAATCCACCCGCACCACCTGATGAGGACATCGCTAACACATTTGTTATTCCTCCTATTGATGATGATGTTGCTGTTCAAGAGAAGCATGATGAAGTTAGAATTGGTCCAATGACAAGATCAAGAACTAAACTATTAGAACAACAGGTGAACTCACTCCTTTTAAATTATGATGTTTGTTCTTATGAGAATTTTATACTACCTAAATCCCTACACTTATGTATGATTCAGGTTATTGATAACACAAACATCATGGGAGGCAAGGAGCATGGAATCATGGAGCAAGGCATTGGAGAACTCATGGAAGAAGATGATCATGCAAGTCCAAGGGAGAAGGAGGAGGCAGAATAATTGTTTTGTGTTCTCTCCAAACATAAGAGGCTGTCTATGGTTGGGAGAGAAGCCCATGCGCCCAAGGATGGTTCCCTCCAAACATAAGAGATTGTCTATGGTTGGGAGAGAGTCCCACCCGAGTCTAATAAGGCCCTGTGTGGCTGGTTGGCCGCACCCCCTCTTGTGGGTCGGTTTGTACCCCTTAGTCCGAGTCCAAACAACTTTTGGTTCGAGTCCTAGTTGGTCTAGGTTTGTGCTTGCGCAACAGAGTTGTGGCCGCACCCCCTAGCCCTCTTATATACCTGTTCACCTGCGTGTGAAAGGTTAGACTACCTTTATTCATAAACCCTAGAACTCCATTGTTGATTGCTTGAAGCATTCATCAGGAATTGATATTGCATGTTTTGCGTGTTATCTGCTATTCCACTGGGAACTAGTTGATACAGGACCACTAGTAGTCAGTGGCTGCTCGTGCAAGTGTGTGGATTTACGAATATCCAAGGGATTGGTTGCTGCTGCAATTGGCATCGGGAATTAGCCGGAGAGTTCGTGGAGAGACACAATTTATCTGATCCTTGTTATCGTGTGAGTTCATCGAGAAGATCGGGCAACCCCTTATCATCTTGGTATCAGAGCTCTCCACTTGAGGAGGAATAGCTGCAATTTTAGATTCATCAACTTCAATGCCATGTTTAGAGACAACATATCCCAGAAAAATGACCTTGTCTTTGCAAAAAGAACATTTATCAAGATTACCATATAATTGATTTGCTCTTAAAACATGCAATACTTGTCTAATGTGATCAACATGCTCAGTTTCATTGTGGCTATATATGAGAATATCATCAAAATAAACTACCACAAATTTTCCAATGAACTCTCTCAAAACATGGTTCATAAGTCTCATGAAAGTACTAGGTGCATTAGTTAAACCAAAAGGCATCACTAACCATTCATATAAACCAAATTTAGTTTTGAAAGCAGTTTTCCATTCATCCCCTTCTTTCATTCTTATTTGATGGTAACCACTACGCAAATCAATTTTAGAGAACACAGCAGCACCACTTAATTCATCTAACATGTCCTCCAAACGAGGTATAGGATGACGATAATGAATAGTGATGTTGTTAATGGATCTACAATCAACACACATGCGCCAAGTACCATCTTTCTTAGGCACTAAAATAACAGGAACAGCACATGGAGATAAGCTAATACGAATATAACCTTTGTCGAGTAGCTCCTGCACTTGTTTATGAATTTCCTTGGTTTCTTGGGGATTAGTCCTGTAAGGGGCTCGGTTTGGTAATGTTGCTCCAGGGATCAAGTCAATCTGATGTTCAATGCCACGCAATGGTGGCAGCCCTGATGGTACCTCCTCTGGAAAAACATCATCAAACTCCTGCAACACATGAGAGACACCAAGAGGAATAGGGGTCATGTCAGAAGAAACCAAAATTTCTCCCTTGTGCATGAGAACTATAGGAAGCATAGTAGGGTCCTCTCTAAACTCTCTCAAATCCTCTTTGGTGGCTAGCATACATAATAGGCTCACTCCCTCACTTTTATTTTTACCACTCAGCTTATTTTTTTCACTCATAGAAGGAGTACTCTCTTGTTTTTCTCTCTCACTCTCAGTCTCTAAATTCACTTCAGTTTTTTTACGAGACTCATTTACAATTTGCTGTGGTGTCATAGGTCTCAAAATAATATCCTTCCCATGCCAATTCAACTGGTAGGTGTTTGCTCTCCCATTATGTGTAACATTCCTGTCAAACTGCCATGGTCTTCCAAGCAACATGTGACAAACAGACATAGGCACAACATCACACTCAATGGTGTCAGTATAGGGCCCAATTTGAAACTCCACTCTCACCATGTAGCTCACCTTCATCTCTCCTTTATCACTCAGCCACTGTATATAGTAAGGATGAGGGTGTGGAATATATTTCAATTTCAGCTTTGCACATAGCTCTTTACTAGCAAGATTTCTGCAACTCCCTCCATCAATAATAACTTTGCAAGCCATTTTAGGGCCTACAATTGCCTTGGTTTGGAAAATATTGCACCTCTGAATTTCTGGAGAAGGAATAACACTCAAAGCAGCAGCTTTTTGGGAGCAAACAATAGTGGGATAATGTGTGGCATAAGCATCAAGTGGACCTCCTTGCTCCTCACAATCATCCTCCTCATTAGGATCAGCATCATCTCCAGTCTCATACTCATTATCTTCATTAACAAGCATGGTCTTTTTATTTGGGCATTCCCTCTTAAAGTGGCCTTTTCCACCACATGTGTGACATGCCATGTCTCTATTTCGGGCTGTGGAAGAGGTGGAACCACTAGCACTTGCTGCTGGTTGCACTTGCCTCCTAGATGTGGAGGGTGTGCTCTTGGCCTTGGGTGTAGATACCCCACAGCTAGGTGCTGGTTGTGGTGATGGAGAAGAAAAATTGCTATTTCGAGGGGGAAACAGGCTTCTAGCACTCAATTTGGCCTCCTCAGCTAGCTGTGATTCGGCCTCCCTTGCATGATGTAGCAATTCATTCATATCACTATATTGGAGGTGCCTCACAATGCTTCTGATTTTAAATTGCAAACCTGAGAGAAAACGTTGCATAGTATGTTCTGGTTCTTCTCTCACTTTAGCCCTCTGAATAATCAACTCCATCTCTCTATAATAAGCATCAACAGATAATGTACCTTGCTTCAATTGTTGCAATTTATCATATAATGTTCTCACATAATTCTTGGGCACAAATCTGGTCCTCATTAGTTGCTTCATAGTAGCCCAAGTAATTACTTCAGGGTCACCATTTTCTTCCCTCAATTGAGTAATATTATCCCACCACAATAGAGCATAACCATCAAAACTAGAAGAGGCCATTTTAATCTTCCTATCCTCAGTGTACTCATGTAATCTCCATAGCTTCTCAATTTTAAGCTCCCACATCAAATATTCCTCTGCATCATCAGAATCAAAAGAGAAAGGAGAAATAGAAAATTTTGGCTTGCCCAAACCATCATCTTCTCTATGATTATCATGAGCTTGTATTCTTCTAGCTTGAAAACCACCACGGCCATTATAAGCTTGCACTCGGCCTGGTTCCCAATCATCATGATCTCTTTGCTCTAATTGAGTAGTCAATTGTGTGATTTTCCTAGTCAAATTGGTGAGAGATTCTTGTATAATATCAATAGATTCTTGAGAAGCAGCTTTCTCAATTTTAATATCCATTTGCTGTAAATCCCTCCTCAAACTCTCATCATAGGCATCAAGCTTTTTATCCATTCGGATGGCTACCACTTCATCATATTCATCCAATTTTTTATCAATTCTGGATGTGATCATGTCTCTAAATTTGGAGAGGTCTCCCCATGAGAAGACCAAAGAAGCAATTGAGAAGACATGAAGACATGTGGCTGAGAGGAGAAACAAGAAGAGGAAGGAGGTACTTTTTCAGCCCGGGGATTTGGTGTGGGTACATTTTCGCAAGGATAGATTTCCCAAATTGCGCAAGTCCAAGTTGATGCCCCGTGGTGCTGGTCCTTATAAAGTGCTTCACAAGATTAATGATAATGCATACACAATTGATCTTCCTGGTGATGATTTTGGTGTGAGTAATTCGTTCAATGTTGCTGATCTTTCACCATACCATGGGGAGGACCTTGATGCGTCGAGGTCAACGCCTTTTCAAGGGGGGGAGGATGATGAGGACATCGCTAACACATTTGTTATTCCTCCTATTGATGATGATGTTGCTGTTCAAGAGAAGCATGATGAAGTTAGAATTGGTCCAATGACAAGATCAAGAACTAAACTATTAGAACAACAGGTGAACTCACTCCTTTTAAATTATGATGTTTGTTCTTATGAGAATTTTATACTACCTAAATCCCTACACTTATGTATGATTCAGGTTATTGATAACACAAACATCATGGGAGGCAAGGAGCATGGAATCATGGAGCAAGGCATTAGAGAACTCATGGAAGAAGATGATCATGCAAGTCCAAGGGAGAAGGAGGAGGCAGAATAATTGTTTTGTGTTCTCTCCAAACATAAGAGGTTGTCTATGGTTGGGAGAGAAGCCCATGCGCCCAAGGATGGTTCCCTCCAAACATAAGAGGCTGTCTATGGTTGGGAGAGAGTCCCACCCGAGTCTAATAAGGCCCTGTGTGGCTGGTTGGCTGCACCCCCTCTTGTGGGTCGGTTTGTACCCCTTAGTCCGAGTCCAAACAACTTTTGGTTCGAGTCCTAGTTGGTCTAGGTTTGTGCTTGCGCAACAGAGTTGTGGCCGCACCCCCTAGCCCTCTTATATACCTGTTCACCTGCGTGTGAAAGGTTAGACTACCTTTATTCATAAACCCTAGAACTCCATTGTTGATTGCTTGAAGCATTCATCAGGAATTGATATTGCAAGTTTTGCGTGTTATCTGCTATTCCACTGGGAACTAGTTGATACAGGACCACTAGTAGTCAGTGGCTGCTCGTGCAAGTGTGTGGATTTACGAATATCCAAGGGATTGGTTGCTGCTGCAATTGGCATCAGGAATTAGCCGGAGAGTTCGTGGAGAGACACAATTTATCTGATCCTTGTTATCGTGCGAGTTCATCGAGAAGATCGGGCAACCCCTTATCACCACCCTGGTTATTACCCGGATTACCGCCTCCTGCGTTGCCAGCGGGGGGTGGTCTGTTGCCCGGGTTTATACCCAGACCCGGTCCCCCTCCCCGACCTGCGCCTCGTAGGGCTTTCTGTATCTCCTCGTTTTTTCACCTCTGTAAGTCCACGCATTGCTCCAACGAATGATTACCCGGCTTGCCATTCCTACTATGACGCGGGCAAGGCATCCTGAAGGCTTCTATGTGGTTAGCCGGCTGTGGTGGTCCTTGATAATTGCCTCCTCCGTTGAAGTTCCCATCTACCCTGGGCCTTGGGAATCTGGCCTCGGTATTGGCGACTAACTCGGAGTTTCCCTCGTACGGACGTTTATGTTGGTTGTTTCCGTTACCACCTCCATTATTACCCGGCATGGCGCTGTTGCCGGGTTTTCCATTACTGCTCATGTTAGCCTTCCCTTTCTTTTCCTCTATGTCCTCTTCCGTGGTATCAGTGGAGGCATGCTTGTTGCACGCGTCCATTAATTCCCCCATAGTGATTTCGGAGAGATGCCTACTAGATTTCATGCGCACCAATTTTTGCACCAAAGGCGTGTATCTGCATGTCTTTGCCATAGCTTGTATTGCATCTTTCGGTTGAATATCTGTGGAAGAATGAAGTATCTCCATAACCCGGCGTACCCAACTGCGTGCCGATTCTCCTTTCCTTTGGATACACCTGTCCAAGTCGTCGACTGTATATAGTTTCCTGCATGTTCCATGAAAATGTTTGATGAAAGCCGATTTTAACTCGCTCCACGAATTGATGGATTTTTTCAGGTAGGTTGTTGAACCATAATTTTGCTGTTCCTTCAGACATCATAAGATACATAAACTTGGCTTGGAGTTTTTCTGATGCATTGCGAATAGACATCGCCATCTCATAACTGCTCAACCAGGTCTTAGGATCCATGGTTGGCTCATAATTAACAACTTTGCCCGGTTCCTTGAATTTATCCGGGTATGGCACAACTCTGATGGCATCTGACATGCACTTGGGCCCGGCTAAATTTGTCAGTACCGGCCCGCGGGAAACATGATACTCGGCGGGCGCTGCAGGGGGTACGCCACCTACTGGCCCTCGCACCGCAGACCCGGCCATATGCCTTGCCCGAGAACTGTCGACAATTGCTTGAGCCGCCGAGACCGCGGGGACCGCTGGCCTGTGAGGAGGAGGCGGCATTTGCTGTTGCTCTGCCGCGTCTCAATCGCTCTGGGCGATTCTCCTAATGGAATACGGTCGAGCGCCAAAGTCGCAGCGTACACATTATCCATGGGATTATTGAAGTGACCCAGTGGGGTGTGGAATCGTGACGGGGTGGCGCCGCACTCCCTCCAGGGGTCCCGGCGGGTAACGCGGGTAATCCGACTGGTACGTTGGCCGGCTGTGCCCCGAGCGTCGCTCCTTGATGCCCGATTCCCTGATTCACAGCCGGAATTGGCTGATCTTGGGGTGTAATAAACAGCCTGGCCGGCTGTAGATTTCCACCTGCCGCCGGTAACCTCGTCTGATGCCTCTGATTATATATCCTAGTTGTTTGAGCCTGAATACGATCCTCCAATTCTTCCAACTCACGCTGGCGTGCGGCCATCGCTTGCCTTTCAGCTTCCACTTCCCTCCTTTGTTGTTCCAATGCCCGGCGGGCCACATCTAGATCTCGGGCACGTGCTGCTGCGTTTTCTGGGATTATCACCGTTGCCAATACTATGGGGTCCAAGATCATATTATTGCTGAACAGAGCCGGGTTTTGTGGATGCGAAGTTCCTCCTCCTGCTGCTCTGTTTGCCATGAATCCGAACGTGTTCCTCAGATGGGGATTTTCCCCTGTCTCGCTGGTAACTGATGCCGGCTCACCATAAACCCGTGCTATAACTGGGTTTCCGTTAGCCGGTGTTCGTTGCTGGGCCAGCGATTGCGCCGCACCAGCCACGGCTGCCGACACATCACCCTGATTAAGATTTTGTAACATCCGTGAATTTTTGGAAAGTGCAAAAATCACAAAAAATTGAAACTTTTGTTTTCATGTTAAATAAGTCACCAAAAACCAAATTATGTGCAAGAATCAAAACAAAACAATACACATCTCAATGAAATTGTAATTTAGGAATCTAAATTTCCTTTCTTCCTTAAACCCTAAGCCTATTTCAAATCTAGTTTTCATTTTTAAGAGAAATCAATTCTTCTTAACAAACCTCTTTACAAACATGTTTTCAAACCTTTTATAGCTATTAGATGTTTATTATATTAAAGATCAGAGAATTACTATCTCTAATATTTTCTCCATGCCTCCAAAATTATTTCATGTGAATATAAATATTTTCATTATGCATTTCAAGTATTATATCAAGAAATGGACAATAAAATGTTTTTATAAATTATTTTGTTTTGAAAACATTTGAAAGACCTTTAAAACCAAACCTTACATTTGAAACAACCTCTATTAATTTTATTAAACCCTATTTTCTATTTTAAAATGATTTTAGTGTCATTAAGGCATTATCCATATTTTTAAATTTCAAATTTTGAAATGTGTTGGAAACAACACCAAATGGTTTTATTTTAAAAAGATATAGTCTTTACAAAACTATAAAAACTAATTTGAGGGAAATTGGACCTATAAATTAAAAGATATGCCTTGTTAAATAAAAACAGGAAAAGAAAAATAACAGGACAAACAAAAGGAGAAGAACAAAAAAAAAGCATAACAGGCCGACCCAACTGAGCCAGCCCACCCCTTACCTGCCGCAGCGCGCAGCGCACAGCAGCCCAACAGCGGCCCGTTACCGCTGCAGCCCACCCCAACAGCCCCCTCTCACTCCGTGCTTATGACAAGTGGGACCCGCGATGACGTCATGTGCGACGTCACCATCCCTAACCTCCCGCCTAGCTCTCTCACCCACGATCTGTACCCACGTCCACCACAATAGACCCTGCCCCGCACACCCGCGTCCTCCCCAAGACCACCATTTGGTAGCCCCGCTCCCTTTCTTGATTTCCCCTCTGTTGCCTCCAAAAATTCCGCTGCAGAACGCCCACAATCCCTCGCCGGAGTTGCACGGCCCCGTCGCCGAAATCCTCGATTCCGGCCACTGCTGTGAGCTCCGCCGCCACTATGTGAACCGTGCCAACTTCCCATGACCCTGCGCGACCACCTAACCCTCTCCGAATTTTTTTTCGTGCACAGAAACGGCCGCGCCGTGTCTTCTGCGCCTCGTCGGAGCCCTCGATGCCTCCGTCCGTGGAGCGTCGTCGTTCCAGGAAGCAACGGGTACCGTTGTAGTGCCCATCGGCCTCGCCATCCCGCGCTGAGGCCAGCAATCGCCTCCGTCGAGCTCTACGACCACCGGAGCTCCATCTCCGGCGATTTCCGAGCAGCACGCCGCCGCGGTGCCATTGTCCGGCGAGCTATGTCATCCCGGTGAGCTCCACTCCCTCCACCTGCCGTAGGATGTGTTTTGGACGACCACGATTAGATGTTTCAATCAAATCGGTATCAACCAATAGCAGGCCGCCGCGTGGCAGCGCATGTCAGCAGCCACACTAGCGCATAGTCAGCGCCTAGTCAGTAATTCCAGGCAATAGGGGAGCGCCACGTTGCCTAGCTATTATTCCGTTTTTTTCTGAATAGAAATTAGTTGACAGAATTGCAGAAAAGCCCCTAGAACTTGCAACCCTCATAACTTTTGATACATAAGCCCAAATTTAGCAAACTTGGACTTTTTGAAATCAGTACAACATGTAGAAACTTTTGAAACTGTCCAAATTCAAATTTGACAAACTTAAATTGGTTCAAATTTAAATATGCTTGTTTGATGAATTCTGGCATAATTCAAATTCTACAAACCCAAAAATTGCAAATAAAATATTTTTGGAATCCTTAGGATGTGTAATTTCATACCCTCTACCCTAAATAATAATTGAACCAATTAAAATGGAGTTTATAATTTAAATAGCTATTTGAGTATTTTGCACCTAGTTTTAATTCTATCAATAATTTTAATTAGTTTTCTTCTAGAAGATTGTTCCATTTAGTAACCTTAAACCAGAGAAACCAGTACCCAACCTATTTGTGACCATAGAACCCATTCCATGTAATCTTTTCCATATAAACTATCCATAGTAGTCAGCCTTCATAGATTAACTATTGTTTGATGAAACCCCTTTTTAGGAAAATTGTGGTATGCTCATTTTGATCAAACCAACACCAATTTCATGTTGACCATGTGGAAAGTAACTTTTGTACCAGAAACCCCTAGCCTAATACCTTTTGTAAATTTACAAGCCATATTGTAATTTTCTTCAACCCTACTAAACCAAAGCCATGAAATGAATCATGTTGATCATGGATTGGTTTTCTAAAACCCTAAACCATATCACATACACTTATTTTGTATATTGAGTAAAATGTTATTCGTTGATCAACTCATATCCTAAGCTAGACCTAAACCCCTTTTCCCATAATTCTTTTAGTAAATTGAATTATGTGTTAAGCCTAACTCAAACCACTATAGTTCCTTTACATAAATTGAATTATTGTGATAAAAGTGAACTTGTCCATAAAAGACCAAACAATAACCATCTCATCATAATTCCTTTTGCATATTGAATTATGTGTCAAAACCTTGTCCATGTTAACACCAATCAATTTAAATAACTTGTTATGCCTCTGTATGGTATTTTTTTGTATTTGTCTGTATGTTTGTGAATTGCTTGTTTATTGTTATTTATTTGTATTGTTTAGATTGTACGGAGAGGAACGTTCTATTTGTGAAGAGAGTTTTTCTATACCAACTTCCACAAGGCAAGTGATTCTCATGTCCCACTTTTTATTGCATTAGAGTTTTCGGTAGTATGCATCATAGGTGATTTTATTTATTTTCCAAAGTATATGCTATGCTCAGAACACCTAGTAGTGTGTAGCCAACCTGAAACCCCCGGCTAGGCACTAGTTTTGCTTTACTAGAACAATATCACAACTGCTACTGCTATTTATTGGGTTGTGATACTTTGAAAATTGAAATTTAATAACCCAATGTAACACCTGGGTGGATTGGTAATTGCTTGGATTATGTTGAGTGGCTACTCAGGGCCATGTCTATGGTGGTTGTCACCTGGGTCACTCCCAGGGCCATGGATATGGTGGTTGTCACCTGAGGGTACATTTGTGGATCGCCACCCGGGACTAAAGAGATCTGTAGGTCTTCCATGTATAGTTAGCTTCCAGTGCAACCTTGAGGTAATATGGGCTCTGCCAAGATTGAGTAAGTGGGGGTTCATCCTGTTGTATGACATTGGGTGGTAGAATTTTAGGAGCGTCGAGTCATGCTGGTATGGTTGAATCCCTCTTCCCAAAGATCTTGTCTCATTTTTCTCTTGGGGAAAATGAGTCTCAAGGTGCAAGTGCACAACCTCTGCAGAGTTTAAAAACTAAGATCTTAGCCGTGTCCCCGGTTATGGGCCAGTTGAGCAAACTAGATATAGTTGGTGCTGAAGGATGTCCTCATCTTTTCTGAATGAATTAAAACATGGTAGAAACCTTTTCCTAGAGCACATGGTGTGTCTACCCCTCTGTGCTACCTTTTCAAACTCATGGTGTGTCTACCCATGATGAATTTCAAACTTCATGGTGTGTCTACCCATGATGACTTTATCAAACTTCATGGTGTGTCTACCCATGATGCCTTTATCAAACTACATGGTGTGTCTACTCATGTTGATTTTCAAAGATTTTTCAATGATTTATCAAATATAGGACAAAATTGGCTTTATGCAAATAGCCCAGACTCCACCAGCCAAATATCATGTAGCTAGTTTATTCCTCAAAACTGCCACCATACAAGTGTCACTTGCCAGTACATTGTTTGTACTGACTTCCTCCCCTGTGGGGGATGCATATTCCAACATGTAGATAAATCTGAAGACGAGTGAGGATTTCGTTTAGGATCTCGAGTCTATCGCCAACATGTTCTGCCTGTGGCGCATGAAGATGAACAAGGCTCATTAATGATTTGTTTCCGCTATGTTTACTTTGAAACCTTGTTAGTTGGGCTAGTCCATGATGACTATGCCAATTGTAAGTTTATTTTATTTCTTATCCACTGGATCAACGTTGTAGAATGATGCTATTGCAATGAATATTTCATTTTGTCATGTGTATGCTATCAGAGATCCCGGGAATAGCAGGATACACAGGTGTTCTTTCTTTATTAAAATGTAGGGCGCTACAAAATGGTATCAGAGAATAGTGTTGCCTGTAGGATCGAGACCCTAAGTTTGGATTAGAACTAGGAAAAAGACCCTAGGATTGAAAGTCTACTTTCTTCAAACTTATAGAAACAAAACATCACACCTTAACCTTTCTCATATCCTCTCATCTATTATTTACCTTCAAAATATTCTTCTCTTGTTATAGATGACCTACCTCTTGTTTTCTATCAAGACATGATTGGTGAAAAATCATGGAGTGAAAGGAATGGTTTTCACATGAGCTTTTGGTTTCAACATGAAGATCTACACTCAAGTCCATTGAAGAAACTTGGAGTTATACCCAGACTTCACAACAATCATAAACCCCTCAAGACATCGAGAGGAGGAATTGAATAAACCCAAGAAGATATATATGAGACCACCAATCTAGTTACTTTCTTAGAACAACGTTAACGTGTTAGTGTATTGGTCATACAAATTGTGTGTGTTATGACAATACTAGGTTGTTTGTTAAACCTTGATGATTGGAGTGATGAATGTTTGCTATATGCTTGTTAGATGTTGTTTGCAAGATGATTTCTTTGCTCTGTTGTGTTTGGGTAGGAACCTTCTTTAGTCTCTATCTAAATCTCTACTCATCCATGCTAAACCAAACCCAATACCATACCCCTTTACCAACCATAGTGAGTTTCTAAGTTGGAGTACAACAACAGACTTGACACCCAAGAGAACCTTTTGAGACAACCATCCATTTGAGGAATACCAAAGATATCAGGCTTATGTTCTTCTGTGTGAAGGAACAATCACACCCATGATCAAGCCACCACCATCCTAAGGAGCTACAAGTCCACTAACTAGAGATAATGGAAATATGGAGTCTGATTCAAATGAGCTAAGTTTTTGGAAAACTACCTACACTATGATAAGGACACATGAAGAAGATGCAACTATTCAACTGGAGGTGCAAAGAGTTTACGCACCCCCACTAGTTGGAGAAACGATAGTTTAGTTCAGGTTTGTCTTATAGATTGGAAACTTTCAGTCACACAAGTGAGAATGACCGAGTGTTATATCACGTAGTTCATCAATCTACATGTGGAAAATGATATGGGTGCAGGATGGACTGATCACCATTCCTACTACTCATGTTATTCACTCTTACTATGTTGGGTTGAAGGAACTATGTTTGCCTTGATCCTTAGTCGAGTGACGACGATATTAAACCGTAGAAGGGTTAGATGTAATAATGTCCCTATGTTAGGCAAGTGTTGCTGAAACGTACTAAACTTTGGTAAGGACAAAGCCAATCTTGGAGGAATCACAATTGAAGACACTGGCTACCATGACAGTTTTGTTAGAATTAGCATGGTGTTTGCATTCAAGAGATATAACAACATGATGAAAGATCGCCAAGGAAATTAGAACAAATTTGGTATGAACTTATCATTGGATTATCTCGAACCAAATCAGGGTATGATTCTAATTGGGAAGTCGTTGATCGTCTGACAAAGATAGCCCACTTTCTGCCAGTAAAGACCACTTACACCAGTGCTAAGTTGGTTGATATATACATGAAGAAGATCGTCTGACTTCATGGTGTTCCAAAGAGTATTGTGTCTGATAGGGGTACCCAGTTTACCTCACACTCTTGGTAGAAACTACATGAGTTCTTAGAAAACAGAGCAAGTGCATGAACAAGTGCCTCGAGAAGTTGTAGCCGAGGCAGTGGCGACGTGGGTGCCGACGTCGGGGTTGCAGTCAATGCACTGCCGTCGCGCCGACGGCGGTGTAGCAGCAGCAGCATCACCGCAACAAAGACGGCACCGGGAGCACCTCAACATCAGCCTCACCACCGCACCAAATCACCACACTACCTCACTGCACCACTGTCATGAGGCGGAAAATCGAGGACACCGAGGTTGCATTCCTCTGGGAGCCGTCCCGTCGGCGTCGGTCGTGAGGCGAGGTAGCACAGGAACTCGTGGTCGATGCGGAGGAGCAAGGCATAAGAGGTCGAGGAAGAAGTCGCAGGGGTTGTAGCAGGAGGCGTGGAGGCGCGGGGCCATGCCGGCGACTCTAGCCATGGCAGCTAGGGTTCGCGGGCAGCCTCTATTGGAGGTCTCCGCGGAAGAAATTGGTGGAGCAAACAATAGAGAGAACCATGGCGGAGATTCGCCGAGCAGCGGCAGCGCCGGAGCTGGCCGGCAGCGGCCGGAATCGGGGCAGCGGCGTCCGCACGCGAGCGAGGAGAAGGGGAACCAGAAGAGGGAAGGGGCGACGGGAGGAGGATGAGGACGAGCGGGAGGCGGGGCTCGCCCTCCCCCTGGCGGCGCTCGACGGGAGGAAGGACGAGGAAGGGGATCGTGGTGGCGGGGTCCTAGCTACTGCGCGGGCACGAGGAAGACGATGGGGACTCGAGCGAGGAGAAGGCAGGCGGCGCTCGGTAGGGGGATCGAAGGGATTTCTCCCTTTTCCCGTGCGATGTGTGCGTGTGTAGCGTGCGTGAGGGTTCTGTGTGCGTGTGTTGCGTGCGTTGTGTGGTGGGCTAGGGTTAGGTGTGTGTTAACAGGCCGGTTGGCCTGTGGGCTGGCCGGCCCTCAACGTTTTTTTTTCGTTTTTGATTGTTTATAAAACTGCTTGATGTAAAATAATTTTTGGGGCACAAATTAATTTCAGAAAAACTTAGAAAACAAAATTTTATGCAATTTTAATTATTTTACCAATGTTGAAAATGCACAACGATGCAGATGCGATGACATGCAGAAAAGGAAACAAACAGGCAACAAACTATTTGGGAGAACCCCGGTCGTTACAGACGACACCACTAACAAGGGATTGCGCCCTCGCAATCCGCCAACGCCAAGAGAGAGGAAGAGGCCGGACTATCGAGTCTTCGGTCACCTTGTTGATCTCCTCGACACCACTAACAAGGGTTTCTCGACACCACTAACAAGAGATTCTTGCTTGGGGTGACGACGATGTTCTTCCACCAGGAATCTTCTGATGATCGAACCTATTAGGTTAAAGGCTCAGAAAACGTCCACCCACGTAGGATCCTAAAACTTTGAAAGATAGACAAGAGGGGAGACTCCAAAACAAATAAGATGGGAGGGGAAATAGAATAGAGATAAGGAGAAAACAAGAATCCTATTGAGATGTTTCCAAAATAGTTTAGCAGAAATAGTTTTTGACACTCTAGAAACAACGACCGTTAGCGAGGTTATCCTACAGGCTTTGCGGACCCGTTGCTTCGGTAACCATTCGTATCGAAACAATATCGGGAATCGGAAACCATGCTCTGATACCATTTGTGACGCCCCGAGATCGGGCACTATGCAGATTTCAGCATTCCCGCCAAAATCCACATAATAACCGATTCCAGGTTGCCACTTGTGATAACATTACAACAGTTCACGAATAATCCACAACAACAACAAAAAAGATATATACCAGAAGACTCAAACGAGCCAAGGATACAACTGATACAATACAAAGATCCAAATAACAGCGGAAGAATCAACATATCGTCCGTCTACGGACAAGATACAAATTGGACTAAGAGTCCTGAAGATAGCCGGGAGCGTCCAATCCCTTCCCAGGCCAAGCCGGAGGGATTCCCAAGCTAACGTCGTCAGACTTCAAACCTGTTGACTGCAATGTGGAATATGCAGCCACGAAAGGGATTCGTGGGTCAGTACGGTTAAGTACTGGCAAGTGGATAAACCATACTCACAAGATACCGGCGTAACCAGTCATCACAAGATACAAATACTTTGGGTTCAACGGAAAGGAAGGGATTATTGCAAATAAGCGGCAGCGGGCTGCACTAACCAAATACAGAGACCCACTATAACATCCGACTAAAAGAGGGGGATAAGATAGCGTATCGTAACCAACTAGTACTAACCACCCAAACAAACCCATCCAATGTTACCCCCTACTAAGGAAGCAACCCAAGGATAACTCACACTATTGGATTAATGATGGATCAAGTTATTGTGTCAATAAGACTATTACTAGTCAAGTATCATTAGTTAGGTGTAAGTTGTTCTGAGTACTTGTTAGCCAGTACTTTCACCAATTCATCCATAACCGCGGAAAACATGGCTTCTCGAGAAGATTTAACCCTGCAGGGATGCACCAATTTGGCCGTACACGTAAGAATAACCCGCCAGGCGGGGGATCAACCCACCAAGCGAGGTACTCAACACAACCCAACTCTTCTTCGCATCAAGCCCAAAGAACCCCGTGCAGTTGAGCGCACGGCTAATCAAGCCCCACGAAGAAAAGGGGACCCTCATAGCACTCTAAGAACGTGTCTCCCTAAATGCCGACTACAAAAGTTCCACCCTGGCGTGGGTTCGCAAAATCATGCATGCGGCAAATGGAAAAACCGAACTAAATGAGGCGATTTAGACGAGATGCGAATCGAATCAAATTGAGGGGGGCGCCCATACTCGCTTCCCACATGCGGCTAGTGCGCTCATCATGGATCAGTAGACAAGACCCTTTTCCTAATTAGGGTCGACACTAGCAGGCTTCAAAACCACGCCGGGCCTCCTACCGGTGCATTATCATCAAATTATTATTACCCAAAACATTAACAAGTTGTTGATTGAATTGAAACCCAACTATCAAACTAAACAGGTGATAAGACGGACAACAAGACTTGAGCGCAAACAACACTAAGCATGCAACTACGACACGAGGGCCAACAAGGTAAACAAACAACAGTTAATAGGAAGTGGAAGGAAGGCTATATCATGGCTGCAAGGTAACATATGATAGGATCGAGACACAAGCATCGAATCATAAGGCTAGAATAAGAACAACGGAAAGAATCGGTAACAAGTGATGAAAGGCAGCCATTTGGCAGCAAGTGAGTATATTTGCCTGGAATCCAGCAAGTAGAGGTACAGAACTTGTCGTTGCTCACACCATCTCAACGTTCTATCCGCGAAGAAGCAACGAACTAGAGCAAACACCGGATGCAACAATTACTTCTACGGCAAAAGATCCAGCATGATCCTATTTTATATGCATGGCCTGGCAAGATGCAACAGGGGAAACAACTTAAGCAATTTAATCGGAACCGGAGTCCAGAGAAATAGGAATTGGTTCAAGTTGTTTAGCTAACCATCAAGTTAAATGTTGTTTAGCATGGAAAACAGTAAATAGGTGAGTTAAGCAATATTAAATGGAATAGGGCAACAATTGAATTAAATACCCCAACACATTCCATATTTATTTATTAGGTGAACATACATAACACTACTACAAATGCAAAATGCAAGGTGCAAACATGAACATGGATGGCATATTAGTATTCCTTGCATTTTTCTGGTTGGAAAACATATTTGATATGTGGAATTTGGTTTTGAATTGAGCAAGTTATTAAATTGACAATTTTAAATGCATTAATTAAGAAAAAAAAATTTCAGCAATTTAAATTGTTCAAAACAGAAAACAAAGTTGATATTTGGGAAGCTTATTCAATTTTGCATGGAAAACATATTTTACATGTTGGAATTGGATTTGAATTGCCCAAGTTATGAATTTTTGCAATGTTTAAAGCATTTAACAAATAATAATTGTTTTCAGCATTTTAAATTATTCAAAACCAGAAATAAAGTTGATATTTGCAAAGTTTAGAGAATTTTGATTGGAAAGCATATTTTACTTTTCAAATTTAGAGTTAAAATGAATTAGTTATGATTTATGCAATTAAATCAATTTAAATTGAGCCGGAAGCCCAACATTTAATTTAGGAGGTCCACGTTATTTATCTACCCATCAAGATTAAATGTTGTTTAACATGGCGAGAAAATATAAAGATGAGCTATGCAATTTTTAAATGGAACCGGAACAATATTTAATTATTCCAACTCATTCCATATTAATTGTTAGGTGATATTATTATTGCCCGCACCCACAAAATGCAATGCAACACATGAATGATTTGACATTTATAAAATAGATGGCATTTAGAAAATAGGCATATAGGTTATAGGGTTGGGGTTTGGGTTCGCACGTTGGGGAGAGGATCGCCGGGGTCAACGCCGGAAACTTCGGAACGTGGAGGAAGTAGACGTTCGTTCTCATGTAGTCGAGGAAGTAGACGTACTCGTCATCGGTGGTAGTTGTCGATCTTGTCATCGAGGTTTGAAGAGGAAGTAGACGTAGTCGTGGTCGAGGTACTCGCCGCTTCCGTATAGAAGATCTTGGTGGTTCCGATCTTTGTGTTCGATGGCGAACTGACGATTCTCCGGTCTTCGGGGTTCACGACATCATCTCCCGGACACGTACGAAGGCGGCCAACGCAAAACGAACACAGCGAGCGACGAGAGATCTTGTCGGTGGTCGGTATTCGATCCCACACATCCCCGTGGTCGTTGTCGGTCATGGCGTCGTGGCGGATCTTGTCGACGAGGTACATGTCGGGGAGGCGGTAGTTGCTCACGGTGGTTCTTGTTGATGCATCGTCGACGAGCTTGGTGTGCTATCTTCCGAAGATCTTGACAATGTTTTAGCCTTCGTGGTCGAGGGTGTTCTTGTCGATGGGGTCATGTACCGGGCACGGGCACGAAGGCCTCGGCCACACCAAACAGAGCAGGTGCATGAACAAGTGCCTCGAGAAGTTGTAGCCGAGGCAGTGGCGACGTGGGTGCCGACGTCGGGGTTGCAGTCAATGCACTGCCGTCGCGCCGACGGTGGTGTAGCAGCAGCAGCATCACCGCAACAAAGACGGCACCGGGAGCACCTCAACATCAGCCTCACCACCGCACCAACTCACCCACTACCTCACTGCACCACTGTCATGAGGCGGAAAATCGAGGACGCCGAGGTTGCATTCCTCTGGGAGCCGTCCCGTCGGCGTCGGTCGTGAGGCGAGATAGCACAGGAACTCGTGGTCGATGCGGAGGAGCAAGGCACAAGAGGTCGAGGAAGAAGTCGCAGGGGTTGTAGCAGGAGGCGTGGAGGCGCGGGGGCCATGCCGGCGACTCTAGCCATGGCAGCTAGGGTTCGCGGGCAGCCTCGATTGGAGGTCTCCGCGGAAGAAATTGGTGGAGCAAACAATGGAGAGAACCATGGCGGAGATTCGCCGAGCAACGGCAGCACCGGAGCTGGCCGACAACGGCCGGAATCGGGGCGGCGGCGTCCGCACACGAGCGAGGAGAAGGGGAACCAGAAGAGGGAAGGGGCGACGGGAGGAGGATGAGGACGAGCGGGAGGCGGGGCTCGCCCTCCCCCTGGCGGCGCTCGACGGGAGGAAGGACGAGGAAGGGGATCGTGGTGGCGGGGTCCTAGCTACTGCGCGGGCACGAGGAAGATGATGGGGACTCGAGCGAGGAGAAGGCAGGCGGCGCTCGGTAGGGGGATCGAAGGGATTTCTCCCTTTTCCCGTGCGATGTGTTCGTGTGTAGCGTGCGTGAGGGTTCTGTGTGCGTGTGTTGCGTGCGTTGTGTGGTGGGCTAGGGTTAGGTGTGTGTTAACAGGCCGGTTGGCCTGTGGGCTGGCCGGTCCTCAACGTTTGTTTTCGTTTTTGATTGTTTATAAAACTGCTTGATGTAAAATAATTTTTGGGGCACAAATTAATTTCAGAAAAACTTAGAAAACAAAATTTTATGCAATTTTAATTATTTTACCAATGTTGAAAATGCACAACGATGCAGATGCGATGACATGCAGAAAAGGAAACAAACAGGCAACAAACTATTTGGGAGAACCCTGGTCGTTACACAGCCCCTCTCACTCCATGCGTATGACAAGTGGGACCCGCGATGACGTCACGTGCGATGTCACCATCCCTAACCTCCCGCCTAGCTCTCTCGCCCACGATCTGCACCCACGTCCACCACAATAGACCCTGCCCCGCACACCCGCGTCCTCCCCAAGACCACCATTTGGTAGCCCCGCTCCCGCTCTTGCTTTCCCCTCTGTTGCCTCCAAAAATTCCGCTGCAGAACGCCCATGATCCCTAGCCGGAGCTGCACGGCCCCGAAGCCGAAATCCTCGATTCCGGCCACTGCTGTGAGCTCCACCGCCGCTATGTGAACCGTGCCAACTTCCCGTGACCCTGCGCGACCACCTAACCCTCTCCGAATTTTTTTTCGTGCATAGAAACGGCTGCGCCGTGTCTTCTGCGCCTGGCCGGAGCCCTTGATGCCTCTGTCCGTGGAGCATCATCGTTCCAGGAAGCAACGAGTACCGCCGTAGTGCCCATCGGCCTCGCCATCCCGCGCTGAGGCCAGCAATCGCCTCCGTCGAGCTCTACGACCACCGGAGCTCCATCTCCGGCGATTTCCGAGTAGCGCGCCGCCGCGGTGCCATTGTCCGGCGAGCTATGTCATCCCGGTGAGCTCCACTCCCTCCACCTGCCGTAGGATGTGTTTTGGACGACCACGATTAGATGTTTCAATCGAAACGGTATCAACCAATAGCAGGCCGCCGCGTGGCAGCGCATGTCAGCAGCCACGCTAGCGCATAGTCAGCGCCTAGTCAAATTCCAGGCAATAGGGGAGCGCCACGTTGCCTAGCTATTATTCCTTTTTTTTCTGAATAGAAATTAGTTGACAGAATTGCAGAAAAGCCCCTAGAACTTGCAACCCTCATAACTTTTGATACATAAGCCCAAATTTAGCAAACTTGGACTTTTTGAAATCAGTACAATATGTAGAAACTTTTGAAACTGTCCAAATCCAAATTTGACAAACTTAAATTGGTTCAAATTTAAATATGCTTGTTTGATGAATTCTGGCATAATTCAAATTCTACAAACCCAAAAATTGCAAAAATAAAATATTTTTGGAATCCTTAGGATGTGTAATTTCATACCCTCTACCCTAAATAATAGTTGAACCAATTAAAATGGAGTTTATAGTTTAAATAGCTATTTGAGTATTTTGCACCTAGTTTTAATTCTATCAATAATTTTAATTAGTTTTCTTCTAGAAGATTGTTCCATTTAGTAACCTTAAACCAGAGAAACCAGTACCCAACCTATTTGTGACCATAGAACCCATTCCATGTAATCTTTTCCATATAAACTATCCATAGTAGTCAGCCTTCATAGATTAACTATTGTTTGATGAAACCCCTTTTTAGGAAAATTGTGGTATGCTCATTTTGATCAAACCAACACCAATTTCATGTTGACCATGTGGAAAGTAACTTTTGGACCAGAAAACCCTAGCCTAATACCTTTTGTAAATTTACAAGCCATATTGTAATTTTCTTCAACCCTACTAAACCAAGGCCATGAAATGAATCATGTTGATCATGGATTGGTTTTCTAAAACCCTAAACCATATCACATACACTTATTTGGTATATTGAGTAAAATGTTATCCGTTGATCAACTCATATCCTAAGCTAGACCTAAACCCCTTTTCCCATAATTCTTTTAGTAAATTGAATTATGTGTTAAGCCTAACTCAAACCACTATAGTTCCTTTACATAAATTGAATTATTGTGATAAAAGTGAACTTGTCCATAAAAGACCAAACAATAACCATCTCATCATAATTCCTTTTGCATATTGAATTATGTGTCAAAATCTTGTCCATGTTAACACCAATCAATTTAAATAACTTGTTATGCCTCTGTATGGTATTTTGTTGTATTTGTCTGTATGTTTGTGAATTGCTTGTTTATTGTTATTTATTTGTATTGTTTAGATTGTACGGAGAGGAACGTTCTATTTGTGAAGAGAGTTTTTCTATACCAACTTCCACAAGGCAAGTGATGCTCATGTCCCACTTTTTATTGCATTAGAGTTTTCAGTAGTATGCATCATAGGTGATTTTATTTATTTTCCAAAGTATATGCTATGCTCAGAACACCTAGTAGTGTGTAGCCAACCCGAAACCCCTGCTAGGCACTAGTTTAGCTTTACTAGAACAATATCACAACTGCTGCTGCAATTTATTGGGTTGTGATACTTTGAAAATTGAAATTTAACAACCCAATGAAACACTTGGGTGGATTGGTAATTGCTTGGATTATGTTGAGTGGCTACTCAGGGCCATGTCTATGGTGGTTGTCACCTGGGTCACTCCCAGGGCCATGGATGTGGTGGTTGTCACCTGAGGGTACACTTGTGGATCGCCACCCAGGACTAAAGAGATCTGTAGGTCTTCCATGTATAGTTAGCTTCCAGTGCAGCCTTGAGGTAATATGGGCTCTGCCAAGATTGAGTAAGTTGTGGGGGTTCATCCTGTTGTATGACATTGGTGGTAGAATTTTAGGAGCGTCGAGTCATGCTGGTATGGTTGAATCCCTCTTCCAAAAGATCTTGTCTCATTTTTCTCTTGGGGAAAATGAGTCTCAAGGTGAAAGTGCACAACCTCTGCAGAGTTTAAAAACTAAGATCTTAGCCGTGTCCCCGGTTATGGGCCAGTTGAGCAAACTAGACATAGTTGGTGCTGAAGGATCTCCTCATCTTTTCTGAATGAATTAAAACATGATATAAACCTTTTCCTAGAGCACTTGGTGTGTCTACCCCTCTGTGCTACCTTTTCAAACTCATGGTGTGTCTACCCATGATGGATTTCAAACTTCATGGTGTGTCTACCCATGATGAATTTATCAAACTTCATGGTGCGTCTACCCATGATGCCTTTATCAAACTACATGGTGTGTCTACCCATGTTGATTTTCAAAGATTTTTCTATGATTTATCAAATATAGGACAAAATTGGCTTTATGCAAATAGCCCAGACTCCACCAGCCAAATATCATGTAGCTAGTTTATTCCTCAAAACTGCCACCATACAAGTGTCACTTGCCAGTACATTGTTTGTACTGACTTCCTCGCCTGTGGGGGCTGCATATTCCAACGTGCAGATAAATCTGAAGACGAGTGAGGATTTCGTTTAGGATCTCGAGTCTATCGCCAACATGTTCTTCCTGTGGCGCATGAAGATGAACAAGGCTCATTGATGATTTGTTTCCGCTGTGTTTACTTTGAAACCTTGTTAATAGGGCTAGTCCATGATGACTATGCCAATTGTAAGTTTATTTTATTTCTAATCCACTGGATCAACTTTGTAGAATGATGCTATTGCAATGAATATTTCATTTTTTCATGTGTATGCTATCAGAGATCCCGGGAATAGCAGGATACACAGGTGTTCTATCTTTATTAAAAGGTAGGGCGCTACAGATTTATTGCAGGGGCTGTATAGACCGCGACTCGGCGCGCAATGCCAGGTGAAGACTCTCATTCTTCCTCTTCGTCGCTATCTTCTTCATACCGATCTTCGAGCAGATGCAAGATAGATTCGGTATCATCTTCTTCAATAACCCAGCCACGCGGGGTCCATACCAGCTCCTCTGGCTGTTCCCTCTTCGCGGTGGGTTCCTTCTCCGGCTCTGCTGTCCTGACCAACTCTTCTCCGTCCGATTGAACACAGGTATTGTCCCCTGATATAGAGACATACTCATTATGGTCAGAAGCAAAACCAGACGCATGTACCATGCGACGAAGACGTTGACCCGGCCGATCGTGATAACAGATCCGGTTTCCAGCTCATCCGACTCTGGCCCCCAGCCATAGTCGTCTACAATCTTCTCTCCTTCGGGGTTGGTGACGACCTCGCCGATGACGAGGTTCTTCATGCTTTCCCGAGCTTCTCCCATGACGTAAACACCTTTGGACGTAGGCCCCACGGTGAGCGCCAACTGTCGCGGGATATTCACGGCAGACGTTACCAGGGGTAACTTAGATTGGGGCGAATCGACTCTGGTGTTTGGGAGATGGTTTAGCTCAGAGGAAATCACGTCAACTAGCGATCTAGTGTTCCTGGCTATAATGTCGTCGAAAACTCCAATCTAGGGTTACAAGCTCGAATCCTTCTCTTTTTCTCAAAGCTCAAAAGCCTGGTCTCTTTGCCCTAGAAGCCGGTTTATATAACACCCGTCTTCCTAACTTTCCATACAAGGTACTTTCCAGAATCCTACTCGGGATCCGCGCATAACCCTAAATCCTCTACCGTGACCCCCAAGGCACGAGCTACAAGGCCTGCGCTCCCTTTCAGGTCTTCTATAACTTCCTTCCTCTTGGGACGAGTCTCGCGCAATCTCTCCTGGCCGGGTCTCGCCCAGACATAGGCCTACCGGGTTATCATCCGCCCAACAAAAGTTTCCCTCATAAAGAAACCAAGGTTGAATCGACCAGTAGGAGGATGGAGTAACTTCAGAAGGTTGAAGAAGCTGAGATGGCAAGGTGCACTACCAGTTCAGAAGCAACGTGGAACCTATACAACAGAATCAAATCACTTTGCCCCAACAAAGATGTGAGGTTCTCAATCTCACCGGTTTTGCTTAACACAAAGAGGTTAAACGTATGGTGTGGAAAACAGTACGAATAGTATGAGAGCAGTAAGAAAGCAATAGGTGTTTATCAGTATGAGGAAAAAGGACCGGGGTCCACAGTTCACTAGTGGTGTCTCTCCGTGAAAGATAAATAACATGTGTGGTGAACAAATTACAGCTGGGCAATTGACAGAAATGAAGGTTGCGCCGTAGTGCATATGCAAGACATAAAGATTACTATGTGATCCATGCTGGCATTACAACAAGATACATAGACCGTTATCCAACTGCATCTATGACTAAAAATCCACCCTTTGAATATCATCTGAACAAACGTTGGGTATTATGTTGCAAGCAACAGATAATTGCAGTAAGAAAAGTGTGTAATGTAAACAATAACATCATCCTTAGACAAAGCATTGTTGTTTTCTCCGTAATGGCAACAACACATCCTCCATCTGTCACGTTTTTGTCACTCGAGCACAGATGCAATAGAGGCATGAACCCACTATCCAGCATAAATACTCCCTCTTGGAGTTACTAGCATCTACTTGGCCATAGCATCTACTAATAACGGAGAGCATGCAAGATCATAAATAACATAAGCATGAAGATAACATGATAGATTGATAATCAGAAGACATAGCATTCCACATTCATCAGATCCCAACAAACACAACATGTAGCATTACATAAAGATGATCTGGACCATGATAGGCAGCTCACAAGATCTAAACATGAGGTACAAAGTGGAGAGAACAACCATCTAGCTACTGCTATGGACCCATAGTTTAGGGATGAACTACTCACGCATCACTTCAGAGGAGGGCATGGTGGTGTAGACCCCTCCGGTGATTATTTCCCCCTCCGGCAGGGTGCCTGAGAGAGCTCTAGAACCCTCCCGAGCTTGGGATGACGGTGACGGCGGCCTCGGGTGTTTCTCGGGTAAAATTGGGATCCTCCTAGGGTTTTTGTCTCGGGGGGATTAAATAGGAGAAAGGGCAGAGGCGGTGGAGGCCTGGGGGCCCCACACCACCCCCCGACACAGCCAAGGGGGGCGCAGCCCTATGGTGTGCCCCCCTGAGCTCCCCCTCCGGGTATCTTCAAGACTTCGTGGAACCTTCGGGAATTCTAAGACTTCCGGGCTTCAAATTTTCCAATTCCGAGAATATTTCCAGAACAACTTTTCTGAAAGTAAAAACAGTAGAAACAGGGAACAGGCTCTGTGGCATCTTGTCAATAGGTTAGTCCGGAAAATCGATAAACATGACATAAATATTATAGCAAACATGTGGGAATGTAGTAGTACGGCCCAACATAGGCTATACTGTTGCGTGTAGTACTGGCCCCTGGACCGTTCACCAGCACACACAACTAGATAGATATCCAAATAAGCAAATGTATCTCATATCTAGCGAATAATCCAGAGTACAAAATTATTTACAAGTTGCATAGCGGAAGCTAGCTCAAAATTTATTCAAGTATAACAAAGCGAATATAAGGGCTCCAGTCTTCAATTTGTGCCACAGGCGAACAAACATGTTGAGTTGAGTCACGAGACCTACGTCGATCACTTCGGATACGAACAACCTGCACGTTGGAATATGCAGCCCCCAAATGAAGGTTAGATCATTCTGAGCAATGGTGGAAAGTGACACTATGGTGGTATATAAATGGCAAGTGCTAGTCTACATGCATATTTGGCTGGTGGAGTTTGTAGGCTATTTTGCATAAATGCATTTGTCCTATCTTTTAATAGAAAGTAATTTGCACATAATTGGACACTTTGGTTCATAGCAAAGTGCTCCTACCCTTTTTAGATTAGCACGCTGAAACACCATCAGGCACTTCTCCAATAACCCATAGTCAAATTGGTAGTAATCAATAAAACAAGATGAACGAGATATGTCATGTTTCCCATCTAGTTGTTGAATTGTCCCTAACCAATGGAACACGGCTAAGATCTTAGTTTTAACCCTCGCGAGGTTTGTGCCCTTTACCCGTGTTGCCCAATCGACCCCAAACACCATGATACACCATTAGTACCACGGAAGGAAAGAAGATTAAGCCATAACTCATAAGAAGTAGATCCCCAAACCCTCCACGAGCCGGACCATCCTACCACTATTCTACATCTCTGGACACGTTGGGTTCCAGTCACCACAACCTACAAATTATGTCTAGCCCATACTAATATGAAACACGACTGCACACAAAAAATAACTACATACAAAAACTAAACATAATCTCAAGATACTGGGCGGCGGTCCCCACCAAACTTTGTACTCTGATGACATACTAGCAATCCGCCCAGTGGTTAATTAATTATCATGTTGTTTTTATAAGCAGTTAAAATAACGAGTAATACTTTAACATGACAATAATTCTCAACCACGAATATCTAGAGCATGGCTAAGCAATCTACAAATACGATGTTTTCCTAGCATATGGATTGCTACAATCTAGGGGGATGATATGATCGCTCCACTTGGGTGTTAGTGAAGCAATCTAGCATAGCGATATCACTCAACTCCTACTCATGCATAGCTACCATAAAATCTAATGCATATAATAAAAATAGTAGGTTCATGTGTGTCACTTGTCTTGACACAAATTGGAGTCGTTCACGCACTCGACTCAGTTGCAACCGTAACATCCACAGTCCTCACACGAACAGCAACCGTAACTCTCGCAATCTACACGTTGCAAGCATACCACAATAAATAACTAAACCAACCCAAGCAAAAAAAAAATGCAACATATGAATGCATGATGATTTAATAATGCAAGACAACTAGTTACTAATTCTCTGGTTGTCTAAACAATATATGATGCATGGACAAGTTTGTAATGCAACAAGACACAAAAATCAGCTTAATCGAATTGAATAGGGTTAATTAACAATCTACAAGATCTTCTCAAAATAAAGTTTATAAAAAGGTGGATCTAAACCTAACATACTAATAATATCTAAAAGGCAAATAAAGCACTCAACGAAAACTTTATGGATGAATAAGAACAAAGTATAGATTTGAAATTTCGAGTTACTCCGGTGGGCAAAAGTAGATCAGAATTATATAAATAGATCTGTAGCTCAAATCGAAAAACTAAAAGAACGAAAGTTGTAGATAATGATGAGATGTAACTACAGTAGAAATTTGAGCCAAACCGGACAAACGGTTGAAGAGTAATTGAACTTTTGCCGCTTTAGATCTGAGAGAGTAGATCTCGAAATTCTCCGGCTGTGATGGATGAAAAGAGGTGAGGTTTCTTGGGATGGATCGGTATCGACGATATCTAAAACTCTCGTGAAGATTTGAACGTCAACCGAGGAACTCACGGACCGTGGCGACCAAAATACCACGAAACAGATCTGAAATCAAAGTTTCGACTTTGGGACGACCTCACGGCCGGGGCTCCGGTATTTATAGATGAGGAGGTCGGTGGAAAATTGCTCCTTGGAGTAGGGAACAAGTAGAAAGAAGCGGATTCGAATTTGGACTCTCCAATAAAGAAATATTCGAGTTTGGATGAGAGTAGGTCAAAGAAAAACGGGATTTGTACCTTCCGGAAAGAATTGATCATGCTTGGTGGTGGCTGCGCACCCTTACTGGGCCGGCCCATGCGGTCGGTAAGCGGTAGACTGAGTTTTTTTCTTTTTTTTTCTTTTTGTTAAAACTTTAATAACTTTTGAAATATAACTCGGAATCGAGTCAAACAAATTTCTAAAATTTTGACATTTGAAACTCTATCATATTATACTATTAGTCCGTAATTTTGGGGAAAACAAAATATCTAAATATCATTTGGCTTATAAACACCTTATATGAGTATTTTGAGCTTTTTAAAACATGATTTTGTTTTGGGGTTTAAAATGCAACACTCAAATGCAAAAAAAAAAATTAAAACATGCCATGCTATGCATATGCTCTAAATGCAAAACATTCCAATTCTAAATCTTGGGATGTTACAGCAAAACAATAAGAAAATAACATGAAACATCAGAAATTAAGGATACGTTTATGACGTATCAACCGCCGCCGTCGTCAATCCTAGTTCGGGAGGGTTCTGAAGCTCTTCCCGACACCCTGCTGGAGAGGGGAATCATCACCAGAGGGCTCTACACCGCCATGCCTACCTCCAGAGTGATGTGTGAGTAGTTCATCATTGGTATACGGGTCCATAGCAGTATCTAGATGGTAGTCTCTCCACTTTGTGCTATCATGTTTAGATCTTGTGAGCTTCCCTACATGATCAAGATCATCGTTATGTAATGCTACATGTTGTGTTTGCTGGGATCCGATGAATGTGGATACTATGAGCAAGTTGTTTATTTATCCATATGTTTATGTTGTTTATATCTTGCATGCTCTCCGTTAATAGTAGATGCTTTGGGTAAGTAGATGCTTGTGACTCCAAGAGGGAGTATTTATGCTCGATAGTGGGTTCATGCCTCCAGAAATCAGCGTTCGAGTGACTGAAACATGCACGGTTGTGGATATGCTTTTGCCACTAGGAATAAAATAATGATTCTTAGTCTAAGTGTCTTTTTCATTGTTTAAATTACACAGAATACTTCGTGCAATAATCTGTTGTTCGCAACTTAATACTGGAAATGATGCGGATGCTGACCCAAAGGTGGATTATTTAGGCATAGATGCACTGGGTAGCAAGTCTATGTACTTTGTTGTAGTGCCCTGTTAAATCTCATAGTGAACATCTTGTCATATATTGCATTTTCATGCCCTCATTATTTGTCCATTGCCCATCTGTAATTTGTTTACCCAACATGCTAGAAATATTGATGGAGAGACACCACTAGTGAACTGTGGATCCCGGTCCATTTTTCTCATACTGTTAAACCACCTACTACAATCATATTGTTCTCTACTGTTTCCTGCAATCATCACTATTTTCTGCACCATACGTTTAATCCCTTTGTTTTTAGCAAGACTGGAGAGATTGAAAACTGATCTTTTTCATTGGGGAAAACTAGTGTGTTTGTTTGTGTGTAAGTTCCATGTCAGTTGCACCGTTGACAACCTTCTCAAGAACCTTTGTGTCCTCTTGGATTCGATAACCTTGGTTAATTTCAAGGGAAAGCTTGCCGCTGTTCTACATAAAACTCTGCGCTTGGAGTAACCTGCTGTAGCACACCCCATTCCACTAAGCCCAACACCAAGTGGACCAATGACAAGATCACGAGCAAAGGCGATGCATGATAAGGTCAACTCAATCCTCTCTCTCTATGCCTTCGATGACTTAGTGAATGGTGCGCTACCTCATGGAACCACCCTATGCATGCTCAGGTTTGATACCACATTGGAGCCCCAAGAAGATGCCCAAGAATCCCAAGTACATGCCCAAGATGGTGCTCAAGAAGCTAGCAAGGAAGATCAAGAAGAGGGCACTAAGGAAGAAGAAGGGAAGAACGAGGAAGAAGAGGTGCAGGAAAACTGGCCTAGGCCGGCCCTAGGCCGGCCTCTAGGCCGTCCCCCTAAAAGAGCCAGCAGGCCTCTGGCCCGGCCTAGGCCAGCCTCCCAACATCCCAGGCCGGCGCCCTGCCAGAGTATCCCGGCCTCCTGCCCGGACTCGACCCGGCCTCCAGCCCGGCCTAGGACGGCACCTCTGTGCGCCAGGCTAGCGACCAAACTGAAGACCCCGGCCTCCAGGCCGGCCAGGCCGGTTCCCCTGCGTGGGAAAGGTGCCAAGAGCCCTTGTAATGCCTACCTACCCCCTTTACCCCCTAGACTATAAATAGACCCCCTTGGCTTCAGATGTAGGTTAGAGATGAATTTAGACGTGTGAGCTTTGCTCCTTACCCCCATCTTGTGAGGATACTCCTATGGTTTGTACCTAGGATCATATCAAGGCTACTCCTATGATGTATATCTAGGATCGTATCAGGATTCATCGGGTTACCTATGCTTTCCCCTTGGGAATCAGTTAGGGACTTTCCAATCTATCTCAACTAACCCTTGAGGTTCTATTGGCGTGGTGAACCGACCACAGGTGTGAAGCGGTTTCCGATAAGGTGAGTTCGGTTGGATCGATTGTACCGTAGGAGGCCGTTTCGGTTTAGTTGACGGGAGATTCACGTTCTTCAGTTTTTCATAGTTATCTCCGTTTGTTTCCCCACGATTTCCCCTCGATTCCCTTCTCGTGTTCATCGTTCGTTCTTCGTGTTCTTGGTCGATTTGTGAAGACCGGGCCATCCAAGAGGTTAACCCCCTCCATTATCTGGTATCAGCAGCTAGGTTGACACAAATTCGACCCCCACAATCCCCCTTTCCACCAAAAAATTTCTTCCCCAAACCCTAAATTCAAAAATTTCACCTAAAATAGCCTCAAAACGGATTTCGATCGATCTTTTGATTTGTTGAGTTTTTCGTGGATTTGATCTGTGGATTTTTGCTTAAGACCGTTCCCCACCTTTCTATTCAGCCACTTTTCTCGAATTTGTCCAACAAATTTCTTGGATTTGAAGGAATTTCGAAATTGGGCAAAAATCCTGCTCTTCGATTCCTGGGCAGATTTTCGAACATGTTTTTATTTGTTGTTGTTGGTCCGATTTAAGTGATTCAAGTTTCCACGTGAATCCCACAACATCATCTATGCAAATACATCAATGGATCGAAACGACATCGACAACCCTCGGCCGCAAGTCCGTGATCATCCACAATATAGGTATAACTTGCTTCCGCTTGGACTAACCCATTGTTTGTGTACCTTGCCCATTCGGACTAGCTCTTTGACATCGCTTAGCATTGCACTAGTGGCACCGAGAGATTGTGTTTGGCACTTGTGAGAGCGTAGTTTCAAGTAGGCATTGGAATTTTGGAATCATCAAAAATTAAAAAAAGAGAAAAAGATCGATGTCAATTGCTATCACTTGTAGGAATGTGTAGCTTCCCATCGCAAAAGAGAAGACAATGAACGGTTTCCACTGTGCGAATCTTGTAGCCTCCTGAAGTTTTCGGTTTGAGCTAGCATCCTCCTTGTGTTGGTGTGGCATTGAGCTCAGTCTTCGATAGGAACATTTCATCTCCGCTCGTCCATTGGCCGCACTAACCCCATTTATCCCCTGTGTGTGTGTGTGTTCCATTTTTCTTTCCTCCACTAGGTTTGGTTCTTTTGCTAACATTTCATTTCAGTTCTTCTCTAAGTTTGACCACAAACTTTTCTTCCGATTTGTTGATTTTCCTTGCCACTTTTCTCACCCATTTGCCTTCCACATAAAGCGTGTGTGTTGTTGTTTGAGGCTTTCTTTCGATCTTTTTAGACTCACTTTGGACATACCGCTGTTCACCTAGGCTCGTCCACTAGCCTCAATACGACCAAAAAAGGTAACGTTGGATAAGAGAGACATCCATTTCTTCATAGCACCCTTGTGTGTTTTTGAGATGGCTAGGGAAAGAGTGTTCACAAGTACGAGCTCGGAAGATGAAGGAAACCCTTTCTTCAATGAAAACGCAGACCACAACTTCGTCACCCACAACGACCATTTCCAACTCCGCCAACTTGTGAAGGACGAATTGGAGCGCTATGAGCATCGTCTCCAAGCGCAAGAGGCTCGATTGAATGATCAAATGACACGCATCAACATCAACTTGGCAAACCTTGCCAACCGTCGTGGATCATCATCATCCTCAAGGTCACGACGTTCAGGGCACCAGAGTCAAGATCATCACCAAGCTCGTTGCCATGATCACAACCCCAACATGGAAGGTGGTGGACAACCACACCAACAACAACCACCACCTCATCCACCACAAGCTCCTCGACAACATTGGTACGAAGATAGCTCTCCATCGCCACCTCCTCGACACCGAGAAGGCCGTGGTGACCCTCTTCAACATCAACCTCAACGACCGGACCTTCGACAGCATCATCCACCACTTCCACAAGGCCACACTAATCACTATGGTCATAATGACTTCGTGGAAGGTGCTCGTCGACATCGAAGGCCACCAAGGCACAATGCGCGTCCCCACCACAATGACCTCGATGAAAAAGATCATCCTCAACACCCTCGCCAAGAACAATAACTTCCTCAACACCCTCTCCATGAACAAGATCATCCTCAACAAAAAAACCGTGATAATGATGATAGTGAATACCGAGAAGCCATCAACAACAACCTCCTAATGACCACCGGTGTCATCCTCCTCATCATGACTGACAACGCCAAGACAATGAGGATGACCCATATGATCTTTCACCTCCTATCTATGATGAAGACCAACATGAGGGACCCCATCGACAACATGAAGACAACAACATCAGTGCCCTTCGCTTCAACGTCCGAAAGTTCAATGGTGAAAATGATCCCAAAGAATATCTTTCTTGGGATCTCAAGGTGGACAAGATCTTCGTCATCCAGAACTTTAGTGACAAGAAGATGGTTTATATGGCTTCTTTGGAGTTCGAAGGCTATGCACTCTTATGGTGGGACCGTCTCCAAGCGGGAAAGTGTCCGGAACCGGATTTCGCCCATCGACACTAGGAACGAGATGAAGCAATTCATGAATTCTCGCTTAATTTGTTCCTCCACACTAAAAGCGAGACCTCTTCAAAAAGCTTCAAGAGCTTAGACAAGGTTTGAAGTCAGTTGATGAGTACTACAAGGAGATGGAGACCGCTTTGATAAGAGTTCATGTGATGGAATCTCAGGAGTAAACAATGCCCCGCTTCCTCAATGGCCTCAACTATCCCATAAGGAAGATTTTCCAGTATCAACCATATGATAACATCGTTGGACTTGTCCATCAAGATCTCAAGGCCGAACGTCAAATTGCGGAAGACCTCAAGTACAACAAGCAAAAAACTTACTTTGCATCAAGGCATTCTTCTTCGTCCCCAATGATACAAGTGACAACACCGACCAACACCAAGAGTACTTCTAGAGCACCCAATGCTACCAACAAAACTCTAGAACCATTCAAGAAACAAGAGCCCCCTACCACCACGTCTAATGCCCCTCAAGTAAAATCGAGCACAATTACTTGCTTCAAATGTGGTGGGACTGGACATAAGTCTTTCGAGTGTTCCAACAAGATGATCATGATTGTCAACCAAGATGGTGAACATGACTCCTTGAGTGAAGGCAAATACTACGCCTTGCACCAAGTTGCTCTTAATTCCTTGGACGTGCAAAACGATGATGAAGAAAGTGTCTATTACGATGAGGACAAGAATTCATGGCTAGTGGTGACAAGCATCCTTACCACCTCTCCTCAAGATGAACATGACCAATGGTGCAACCTCTTCCAAACTTGAGCCGACATCAATGGAAAATCAATCAAGGTTATGATCGATGGAGGTAGTTGCCACAATTTGGCTAGCAAAGAGCTTTGCGACAAAATCCAATTGACTTACAAGAAACACCCACATACCTACCATGTCCAATGGCTTAGTGACTCCGGCACCTTCAAGATTCAACACATGATTTCCGTACACTTCAAGATTGGCCCCTATGAAGATACGGTTAAGTGTGAAGTTGTGCCTATTGAAGGGAATATGCCCGAGATGCAATAATAAAGTGTTTATTATGTTATAACATGTTTATGATAGATGTTTATTTCTCACGCTAGAATTGTATTAACCGGAAATGTTAACACATGTGTGATTAATAAACAAACAAACGTTCCTAGTAAATCCTCTCTTTTTGATAGGGGACACAATTGAGGTCCATGAGGTTTATTCATGCTTGAGTTGGAAGGACATATTAAGCCTCACTATTGTTCATTATAGGGTGAATTCCTTCCTAGTCATAAGTATTGTTTGTCTTCATGAGAGCTTTATACTACCTAAATCCATGCACTTATAACATTCTCAGGTTTGTTGATAACACAAGCATGAGTGGACCTCATGGACCTCAATTATGTCCCCTATCATCGATGATAGGGGACATAATTGAGGTCTATGAGGTTTATTCATGCTTGAGTTGGAAGGACATATTAAGCCTCACTATTGTTCATTATAAGGTGAATTCTTTCCTAGTAATAAGTATTGTTTGTCTTCATGAGAGCTTTATACTACCTAAATCCATGCACTTATCATATTCTCAGGTTTGTTGATAACACAAGCATGAGTGGACATGATCATAAAGAGGAGATGAGCATGGATGAAGATGGACATGAAGAGGAGGTGGAAAACAAGTGCTACAAGGATGAAAACAAAGAATAACAATTGTTATTTCCTGGAATAACAAGGAATAACAGTGAATAACAATTGTTATTTGATGAATAACAAGGGGAGGGTGCCTCCATCAATGTGAAATGCACCATGTAGAAGTCCTATTATTAATAGGCATGGTTTGTATACCATTTAGGCCGCACCCCTTAATGGTGGGTCAGTTTGTATCAGTTGGGTTCGAGTCCAAGTCCAAACAGAGTCCAAAGTGGGTCCTATTCGGGTTGGGGATGGATGCTTGCGCAATACCCCTTGTGGCCGCACCATACCCCCTCATATAAACCCCTTGGGGAGAATTATATAGATTAGACTACGTTAAAACATAAACCCTAGACCTCTAGATTGAAACAGCTTGTAAGCATTCATGTAGAAGTTCATCTCCAAACTTTTCGTGTTACCTGCTGTTCCACTGGGAATCAGACGGTACATGACCACTTGTAGTCGGTGGATTACTTGTGCAAGAGTGTGGAGTTGAGAATATCCTTGGGGTTGCTAGCTATTGCATTGGCATCAGGGGTCAGCCGGGAGAGTTTTAGTGGCGCACTAGTTGTCAAACAAAAGTTATCTGTGAGTTCATCGAGAAGATTGGGCCACCCCTTACCACTTTTAACTAGCTCGTTGATTAACAGACGAGGTTTCCTGATCATAGACATTGGATGTTGTTAATAATGGGGTTATGTAATTAGGAGAATGATGTCATGAACTTAGACCCTAACTAAGTATAACAATACGATCATGTCATTTAGTTTTGTTGTTATGTCTTACATTCGGAGTAACCTTATTCCTTAGACCATGAGATCATGTTAATCACTGATACCGAAAGAGTACTTTGATGACATCAAACGTCACACTGTAACAGGGTGACTATAAAGGTGGCGTTAGGTATTCGGAAAGATTTAGTAGAAGCTCATGGATCAAGAGTGGGATTTGTCCATCCAAAATGACGGAGAGATATACTCTGGGCCTTCTTGGTGATATCACATCAACACCGCTTGCAAGCACGTGACTAGGTCACAAGGATGTCATATCACGGGAACGAGAAAAGAGTACTTGTTGGGTAAGAAGATCGAACTAGGTATGGTTGATACCGATGATCGGATCTCGGAGAAGTAAAATATCGCGAGACAAAGGGAAATAGTTACGACGTTGAAGGTTCACACGATCACGAGAGTCATCGTTGAATATATAGGAGTCATCACGGATCTCCAGATCTCACTGTTGATTATTGACCGGAGAGGAGTCTCGATTATGTCTATATTATTCACGAACCATAGGGTGACACGCTTAAGGTCCGATGAAGCGTTTGAGAGGATACAGAATACCGAAGAATGTTTTGGGCAGCTCCGAAACTGTTTCGGGGGAAATTGAAATAGTTCAAGGGGTTTTTCATCGAATGGTTGTTAATAGAATTAACAAACGATTCGTGGTGCTACATGCAAATGTTTGTTAATGGAATTAACAAATATAAATAAAGAAATAAAAATGTTTTATTTATTTATTAAAGAAAAACATTTGGATTTTATATGTGGAAAATTAAGGGAACATGAGTGGGTGTGAGTGGGGCTTCCACTCACATGATGAGGGAAGAGGTGGGGGAACCACCATGCTTGGCCGCATGGAGCCTTTAGGCTTCCGCCCTCCTCCTATAAATAGAGGGCATGAGCTCCCTCTTACACACTTTCCCACCTCCCTTTCCTTCCACCCGCTGCTCCATTCCATGGTCTCCGGCTTGGCGAAGCCATGACCGTGGGATTCTTCACCACCACCACGTCGTCATGTAGCTGGATTTTCGGGGGTTCCTCTACTTACGCTACCCCGCTGGATTGAGGGAACGAAGGTCTTCATCGAGCTGAACGTGTGACCGATCACGGAGGCACCGCCGGGTTGCGGTGCACATCTTCTCGCTCAGGATCGGCGTTAGTACGACTACGCCAACAACGAGATTTTGTCTCGTACCACTTAGAGTCTTAGAGGTTATGTTATCCTAAGACTCTTTCTCCCTGTTACCTTTCATCGTCTAGATTAGATCTTGGCCATTCGGGTTTATCGCGCGTAGGAAACTTTTTGTTTTCTATGCAACGTGCCCTTCAGTTGTATCTGAGCCGGATCTATGCGTAGATAATTTGTATGGGTAGAACACATAGGAGTATGTGGGCGTTGATGATCATGTTTTTGCCTCCTTGAGTATTTTATGATCTTAGTGGCATAGTAGGATGAAGCTGCCCTAGACTAAGTTTACGTGTACTATGTACGCGAGAATTGTCTCACTTGTGACTGTGGGGGTGTCCGTTTCTCCTACTATAGTTAAGATCTGATCTACAAAGAGTTGTTAAAAATATTTTTTTATCAACGTTGTGGTTTTTGTACGTAGGTATGACCGATTCTATCCTCGTAAGCCCAAGCCAAGTAAAATATGCAAAAATAAATTAGGGGCGTCTAACTTGTTTTTGCAGGGCATGTGATGTGATATGGTCAATGTTACAAACGTTATGTATGAGATGATATATTTTGTAAATTATTGACATACCGGCTGGAGCCATATGGTTGTCTTACTTTTATGGCCTACGTGTTGTATATCATATCCATGTGATATGTTGTAATGGATAATCAAGATGGAGGTACCACGCCGGTGGAATGATGGAGATCATACCATGATGCACAAGATGGAGATCAAGTGCAAGTAGGACCATATCATATCACATTATCCATGCATGTGATGTTAATCCTTTTATGCATCTTATTTTGCTTAGATCGCGACGGTAGCATTATAAGATGATCCCTCTCACTTAATATCAAGATAATAATGTGTTCTTCCTTAAGTATGCACCGTTAAGAAAGTTTGTCGTTTCGAAAGACCACGTGATGATCGGGTGTGATAGACTCAATGTTCGCATACAACGTGTGTTTTCAAGCCTAGCATGTACAAACATGGCCTTGAAACACACGCAATACTACAGTTATACTTGGCTAGCCTACAATGTACAGACATGACCTCGGAACACGTAACAGAAAGGTAAAGCATGATTCATATGGATGATATGGTGAACATGTTGATGTTTGCCTTTGCAACTACACCGTCTCATGTGATGATCGGTTTCGGTGTAGTGAATTTGGTTCTTGTAATCACTAAAGACGACTAAGAGGGATGTTGTTTTTGAGTGGGAGTTCATGGGATAATTTTAGAATTAACTTGAACTTAATTTATCATAAACCTAGTCTAAATAGTCTTTGCAAATATGTTGTAGATCATGGCACCACCCACCTTCAATTTCAATATGTTCATGGAGAGTGAAACTAGCGAACAATGGAAGCAACTTTACAAACTGGGCACTTAACTCGAGGATTCTCCTCACCGCTTGCAAGAAGCTCTATGTGCTTGATGCACCGCTAGGTGACCCGCCCGCTAATGATGCTTCTGATGAAGATAAAAATGTTTATCTGACTCAACAAGAAGACCACAGTATAGTTCATTGCGGCATCCTTTATGGATTAGAGCTAGAGCTGCGAAAACGATTCGAGAACAACACTGCCTTTGCTACAATGGGAGAATTGAAAATGATTTTCGATACCCATGCCGCAGTTGAGAGTTGTGATGCTTCAGAAAACTTTTTTAGCTGCATGATGGAAGAGAACAGCTCCGTTAGTGAGCACGTACTCAAGATGTCTGCGTACGCTGATAAGCTCATAGCCTTGGGAATAACTATTCCCAATGATCTTGGGATACATCGTGTTCTCCAATCTCTGCCACCTAGTTACAAGAACTATAATATCAATGCATGAAGAATACTCTTCCTGAGCTTCTCTCGATGCTTAAAACAGCTGAAGTGGAGATCAAGAAAGAACATCAAGTGTTGATGATCAATAAGACCACTAGTTTCAAGAAAGGCAAGAAAGGCAAGCCAAGGGTAAAATTCAAGAAGAGTAGCAAGTCTGTTGCTGCACCTAAGAAGAAAACAAAGTATGGCCCTAAGCCTAAGACTGAGTGCTTTTATTGCAAGGGAACTGGCTACTGGAAGCGCAATTGCCCCAAATATCTGGCAGATAGGAAGGTCGGCAAAGTGAACAAACGTATATATGTTATACTTGTTATTGATGTGTACCTTACTAGTACTCGCAGTAGCGCCTGGGTATTTGATACTGGTTCGGTTGCTCACATATGTAACTCGAAACAGGAGCTACGGAATAAGAGAACACTAGCAAAGGATGAGGTGACGATGCGCATCGGCAATGGATCAAGAGTTGATGTGATCACCGTCGGGACGCTACCTCTACGTTTACCATCTAGATTAGTTATAAACCTGAATAATTGTTATTTGGTGCCTGCATTTAGCATGAATATCATTTCTGGATCTTGCTTAACGTAGAGTGGTTATTCCTTTAAGTCTAAGAACAATAGTTGTTCGATTTATATGAATAAAATCTTTTACGGTCTCACACCTTAGAAGAATGGTTTATTTCTTTTTAATCTTGATAGTATTGATACACATATTCATAATGTGAATGCCAAAAGAATTAAGTTGAATGATGATATTGCTACTTACAAGTGGCATTGCCGCTTAAGTCATATTGGTGTTAAACGCATGAAGAAGCTCCACTCTGATGGACTTTTAGAATCACTTGATTATGAATCATTTGAAACATGCGAGCCATACCATATGGGCAAGATGACTAGAACCCCGTTTTCTGGAATCATAGAACGGGCGACAGACTTACTGGAAATCATACATACTGATGTGTGTGGACCAATGAGTGTATCGGCGCGTGGTGGATATCGTTATTTTGTCACTTTCACACATGATTTGAGTAGATATGAGTATATTTACTTAATGAAACACAAATATGAGACATTTGAAAAGTTCAAAGAATTTCAGTGTGAAGTTGAAAATCATCGTAACAGAAATATTAAATTTCTACGATCTGATCGTGGAGGTGAATATTTAAGTTACGAGTTTGGCATGCATATGAAGCAATGTGGAATAGTTTCACAACTCACACCTGCCGGAACACCACAGTGTAATGGTGTTTTCGAATGTCGTAATCGTACTTTATTGGATACGGTTCGATCTATGATGTCTCTTACAGATTTGCAACTGTCGTTTTGGAGTTATGCACTAGAGACCGCTGCATTCAGTTTAAATAGGGCACCATCTAAATCCGCTGAAACGACACCGTATGAATTATAGTTTGGAAACAAACCTAAACTGTCATTTCTAAAAGTTTGGGGATGCGATGTTTATGTCAAGAAGCTTCAACCTGATAAACTCGAACCCAAAGCGGAAAAATGCGTCTTCATAGCATACCCTAAAGAAACAATAGGGTACACCTTCTATCAAAGATCCGAAGGCAAGATTTTCGTTGCCAAGAATTGATCCTTTTTAGAGAAGAAGTTTCTCTGAAAGGTGTGAATAGTAGGAAGGTAGAACTCGACGAGGTTATTGAACCTTCTCTTCTTGGAATGGCGAGTAGCGCAGCACCGAAAATTGTTCCGGTGCCGACCCCGTCAGTTGAAGAGAGAGCTAATGATCAAGATCATGAAACTCCAGAAGAGGAAATTACCGTGCCTTGTAGATCAAGTAGGGATCTTACAGCTCCTGAACTGTATGGGAATCCCATCTTAAACTTCATGGTAGATGGAGGTGATTACCCTGCGACGTATGAGGAAGCGATGATGAGCCCAGATTCCAACAAATGGCTTGAAGCCATGAAATTCGAAATAGGATCCATGTACGAAAACCAAGTTTGGACTTTGGTGGACTTACCCGATTACCACAAGGCCGTTGAGAAGAAATGGATCTTTAAAAGGAAAACTGACGCGGATGGTAATGTGACCGTCTATAAATCTCGACTTGTCGTAAAAGGTTTATGACAAATTCAAGAAGTTGACTACGATGAGACTTTCTCACCGGTAGCGATGCTGAAGTCAGTTAGGATTATGTTAGCAGTTGCTACATTTTTCGATTATGAAATCTGGGAGATGGATGTCAAAACGGAATTCCTTAATGGTGACATTGACAAAGAGTTTTATATGATGCAACTCAAAGGTTTTGTTGATCCTAAGGATGCTGACAAGGTGTGCAAGCTTCAACGTTCCATTTATGGACTGAAGCAAGCATCCCGGAGTTGGAACCTCCGTTTTGATAAGGTGATCAAAGGGTTTGGATTTGTCCAAACATACAGAGAAGCTTGTATTTACAAGAAAGTGAGTGGGGGATCTGTAGCATTTCTAAAACTATGTGTGGATGACATATTGTTGATTGGAAATGATAGAGATCTTTTAAAAAGCGTAAAAGGTTATCTGAACAGTAGTTTTTCGATGAAAGACCTCAGTGAAGCAGCTTAGATATTAGGCATCAAAATCTATAGGGATAGATAAGGACGCTTAATTGGACTTTCGCAAAGTACATACCTTGACAAGATTCTGAAGAAGTTCAGAATGGAAGATAGTAAGAAGGGGTTCTTACCTATGTTGCAAGGCAAAATGTTGAGTAAGACTCAGTGTCCAGCTACATCAGAATATAGAGAGATAATGAATAAGATTCCCTATGCTTCAACCATAGGTTCTATCATGTATGCTATGCTATGTACAAGACCGTATGTGGCACATGCTATTAGTTTGACTAGTAGGTACCAATCCGATCCATGTTTGGAACACTGGACGACGGTCAAGAATATCTTTAAGTACTTGAGAAGAACTAAGGATATGTTTCTCGTATATGGCGGTGAAGAAGAGCTCGTCACAAGATGTTACGTCGATGCTAGCTTCGACACTGATCCGGATGGCTCTAAGTCTCAATCCGGGTACATATTTGTTATGAATGGAGGAGCAATAAGCTGGAGGAGTTCCAAACAATCCGTGGTGGCGAGATCATCAACAGAAGAAGAATATGTTGCTGCCTCGGAGGCAACACAAGAAGCAGTTTGGATGAAGGAGTTCATATCCAAACTAGTTGTGGTTCCGAATGCGTTGGATCCAATGGTAACTATTGTGATAACAATGGTGCCATAGCCAATGCTAAGGAGCCAAGGTCTCACGAGAATTCCAAGCATATCAATCGCCTTTTTTACTCCATCCGTGAACATGTCGCGGATGGGGATGTGAAGATTTGCAAAGTACATACGGATCTGAATGTGGCATATCCGGTGACTAAACCTCTCTCAAAGGCAAAACATGATCAACACCAGAACTCAATGGGTGTTAGATTCATCACTATGTAATATAGATTATTGCCCCTAGTGCAAGTGGGAGACTGAAGGGAATATGCCCGTGAGGCAATAATAAAGTATTTATTATGTTATTCCTTATTTATGATAGATATTTATTTCTCATGCTAGAATTGTATTAACCGTAAACGTTAATACATGTGTGATTAATAAACAAACAAACGTTCCTAGTAAAGCCTCTCTTTTAACTAGCTCGTTGATTAACAGATGATCAAGGTATCCTGATCATAGACATTGGATGTTGTTAATAACGGGGTCATGTCATTAGGAGAATAACGTGATGAACTTAGACCCTAACTAAGTATAACAATACAATCAGGTCATTTAGTTTTGTTGTTATGTCTTACATTCGGAGTAACCTTATTCCTTAGACCATGAGATCATGTTAATCACTGATACCGAAAGAGTACTTTGATGAAATCAAACGTCACACCATAACAGGGTGACTATAAAGGTGGTGTTAGGTATTCGGAAAGAGTTAGTTGAAGCTCATGGATCAAGAGTGGGATTTTTCCATCCAAAATTACGGAGAGATATACTCTGGGCCCTCTCGGTGATATCACATCGACACCGCATACAAGCACGTGACTAGGTCACAAGGATGTCATATCACGGGAACGAGAAAAGAGTACTTTCGGGTAACGAGATCGAACAAGGTATGGTTGATACCGATGATCGGATCTCGAACAAGTAAAATATCGCGAGACAAAGGGAAATAGTTACGACGTTGAAGGTTCACACGATCACGAGAGTCGTCGTTGAATATATATGAGTCATCACGGATCTCCAGATCCCGGTGTTGATTATTGATCGGAGAGGAGTCTCGATCATGTCTATATTATTCACGAACCGTAGGGTGACACACTTAAGGTTCGATGAAGCGTTTAAGAGGATACGGAATACCGAAGAATGTTTTGGGAAGCTCCGAAATTGTTTCAGGGAAAATTGAAATAGTTCAAGGGGTTTTTCGTCGAATGGTTGTTAATAAAATTAACAAATGATTCGAATTGCTGCATGCAAATGGTTGTTAATGGAATTAACAAATATAAATAAAGAAATAAACATGTTTTATTTATTTATTAAAGAAAAACATTTGTATTTTCTAAGTGGAAAATTAAGGGAGCATGAGTGATAAGGGGTGGCCCGATCTTCTCAAAGAGCAACACAAATAGTTTTGATAACTATTGTTTCAATGAGATCTCTCCTGGATGATACCTGATTGCCAATGCAACAACTTTCAATCCATGTGGATATTCTCAACTACACACTCTTGCACAAGTAATCAACCAACTACAAGTGGTCCTGTACCTTCTAATTCCCAATGGAATAGATGATAACACGCAGAATTTGCAACAGATCTTTACTTCAAGATGAAAGCTTAAACAAACAATACAATCTGAGGTGTAAGGGAAATTGTCTAAAACTTAATCTAACATATTTGGGGCGCAAGCGCCGACTATTTATGAGGGATTGGGGTGCGGCCAAAGAGGTGGGACGCACCCCCCTAGTTGTGTTTGGGTGGGACTCTATCCCCCCTTTTATTAGAATCCGAAATTTAAAAGAAGAGTCCTATAAAATAAGGACTCGTATGTCCACTTCTCCTAAACTACTAGGACTCTTTCTACGCATCCACAAGGTGTGGTGCGCCCCCTTGATGTTTTCCATCCATTTCTCCCTTGTTTTCCAGCAGCTCCGACTTGTTTTCCAGCTTGTGGCTTTTGTTTTCCAGCTGCTCCTTCTTGTTTTCCAGCATGTACTTCTTGTTTTCTAGCTTGTACTTGTTGTTTTCTAGCTCCTCTTGATTCTCCTCTCCATTCATTTTTGTGTTATCAAAAACCCTGATCATACATAAATGCATAGACTTAGGCAGTATAAAATTCTCATGATCACAAACATCAAATTCTATTAAGAGTGAGTTCACCTGTTGTTCTAATAACTTGGTTCTTGATCTAGTCATAGGTCCAAGTCTCACTCCATTAGTGTTATCTTGAGAAGCAAAATTATCATGTGTGTTTGTTGGTGAAGAGCTAGGCATGTCCTCATCATCCTCCGTAATATGGTGTCAAATCAACAACATTGAAAGCGTCAACCTCAACGCATCAAGGTCATCTCCATAATATGGTGTCAAATCAGCAACATTGAAGGAATTTCTAACACCAAACTCCTCAGCTGGAAGATCTATCATGTATGCATTATCATTGATTCGACCAAGAACTTTGTATGGACCAGCTCCTCGTGGCATCAACTTGGTCTTGCGTAATTTTGGGAATCTATCCTTGCGGAAATGCACCCAAACCATATCACCAGCCCGAAATATCATCTCCTTCCTTTTCTTGTTCATGCGTTCAGCCACATGTTGTCCCTTCTTCTCTACAGCCATCTTGGTCTTCTCATGTATCTTCTTTACAAAATCAGCACGCTTCGAGGCCTCCATGTTAACTCTCTCATATATGGGAAGCGGCATAATATCTAGTGGACTAATGGGTTTGAAACCATACACCACCTCAAATGGACATAGCTGAGTAGTGGAGTGTACAACTCTGTTATAAGCAAACTCAACATGAGTCAAACACTACTCCCACTCCCGCATGTTCTTCTTGATCATGGTGCGCAACAATTGTGATAATGTGCGATTCACCACCTCCTTTTGTCCATCAGTCTGGGGGTGACATGTAGTTGAAAACAACAACTTTGTCCCCAGCTTCCCCCAAAGTGTCCTCCAGAAATAGCTCATGAACTTCACGTCTCGATCAGAAACAATAGTCTTGGGTACTCCATGTAATCTCACTATGTCCCTAAAAAACAGATTAGCAATATGCGACGCATCATCGCTTTTGTGGCATGCAAGAAAGTGTGACATCTTGGAAAATCTATCCACTACCACAAATATTGAATCGTGTCCCCTCTTGGTTCTTGGTAATCCTAGCACAAAATCCATACTAATATCCTCCCATGGTGTAGTAGGTACAGGAAGAGGGGTATACAACCCATGAGGTTTTAATTTTGACTTTCTTTGTTGCAAGTGATGCAACGCTGCACAAATCTATAGACATCTCGCCTCATATGTGCCCAGTAGAAGTTATCAGCTAACATGAGTAATGTTTTCTCCCGTACAAAGTGTCCCATCAATCCTCCACTATGAGATTCCTGCAACAATAGCAAACGCAAAGAACACTCGGGAACACATATTTTTTTAGCTCTAAACAGAAAGACATCATGAATATGGTATTTATCCCATGCTTCTACACTAGTACTGATAAGGGGTTGCCCGATCTTCTCGATGAACTCACACGATAACAAGGATCAGATAAATTGTGTCTCTCCACGAACTCTCCGGCTAATTCCTGATGCCAATTGCAGCAGCAACCAATCCCTTGGATATTCGTAAATCCACACACTTGCACGAGCAGCCACTGACTACTAGTGGTCCTGTATCAACTAGTTCCCAGTGGAATAGAAGATAACACGCAAAACTTGCAATATCAATTCCTGATGAATGCTTCAAGCAATCAACAATGGAGTTCTAGGGTTTATGAATAAACGTAGTCTAACCTTTCACACGCAGGTGAACAGGTATATAAGAGGGCTAGGGGGTGCGGCCACAACTCTGTTGCGCAAGCACAAACCTAGACCAACTAGGACTCGAACCAAAAGTGGTTTGGACTCGGACTAAGGGGTACAAACCGACCCACAAGAGGGGGTGCGGCCAACCAGCCACACAGGGCCTTATTAGACTCGGGTGGAACTATCTCCCAACCATAGACAGGCTCTTATGTTTGGAGGGAACCATCCTTGGGCGCAGGGGCCTCTCTCCTAACCATAGACAGCCTCTTATGTTTGGAGAGAACACAAAACAATTATTCTGCCTCCTCCTTCTCCCTTGGACTTGCATGATCATCTTCCTCCATGAGTGCTCCAATGCTTTGCTCCATGATTCCATGCTCCTTGCCTCCCATGATGTTTGTGTTATCAATAACCTGAATCATACATAAGTGTAGGGATTTAGGTAGTATAAAATTCTCATAAGAACAAACATCATAATTTAAAAGGAGTGAATTCACCTGCTGTTCTAATAGTTTGGTTCTTGATCTAGTCATTGGACCAATCCTTAATTCATCATGCTTTTCTTGAACAACAATATCATCATCAACAGGAGGAATAACAATTGTACTAGGGATGTCCTCATCATCCTCCCCCCCTTGAAAAGGCGTCGACCTCGACGCATCAAGGTCATCTCCATGGTATGGTGAAAGATCAGCAACATTGAACGAATTACTCACACCAAACTCATCACTAGGAAGATCAATCATGTATGCATTATCATTAATCTTGTGAAGCACTTTATATGGACCAGCACCACGGGGCATCAATTTGGACTTGCGCAATGTGGGAAATTTGTCCTTACGAAAGTGTACCCACACCAAATCCCCTGGCTGAAAAAGTACCTCCTTCCTCTTCCTATTTCTCCTCTCAGCAACATGTTTTCCTGTCTTCTCAATTGCTTCCTTGGTCTTCTCATGGATCTTCCTCACATAATCAGCTTGTTTAGAAGCCTCCATATTAACTCTCTCTTGCATAGGAAGTGGCAATAAATCAAGTGGTGTAATGGGTTTAAAACCATAGACCACCTCAAACGGGCATAACTGAGTAGTAGAATGAACAGCCATGTTGTATGCAAACTCAACATGAGGCAAACACTCCTCCCACTCCCGTAGGTTCTTTTTAATCATGGCTCGCAGCAATGTGGATAATGTGCGATTCACCACCTCCGTTTATCCATCAGTTTGGGGGTGACAAGTAGTAGAAAACAGCAGCTTTGTCCGCAGCTTCCCCAATAGTGTCTTCCAGAAATAGCTCATGAACTTGACATCACGATCAGAAACAATAGTCTTGGGTACTCCATGTAATCTCACTATGTCCCTGAAAAACAGATTAGCAATGTGCGACGCATCGTCGCTCTTGTGGCATGCAATAAAATGTGACATTTTAGATAATTTATCAACTACCACAAATATTGAATCATGTCCTCTTTTAGTCCTAGGCAATCCTAACACAAAATCCATACTAATGTCTTGCCAAGGCGTAGTAGGTGCAGGAAGAGGAGTATATAAACCATGAGGTTTCAATTTTGACTTAGCCTTGTTGCAAGTGATGCAACGTCTCACAAACCTCTCCACATCTCTTCTCATACGTGGCCAATAGAAGTGATCAGCCAACATCATCAATGTTTTCTCCCTCCCAAAGTGTCCCATCAATCCACCACTGTGTGATTCCTGCAACAATAACAAACGCAAGGACGACTCGGGCACACATAATTTGTTAGCTCTAAACACATATCCATCATGCAAATGAAATTTATCCCATGCTTTCATAGTAGAACAATTCGCATAAGCAGTTTTAAAATCATTGTCTTGAGCATACAAATCTTTTACACTCTCCAAACCAGGAATTTTCACATCCAATTGAGTTAATAGCATATTTTTCCTAGAGAGAGCATCAGCAACAACATTATCTTTGCCTTTCTTATAGTTAATTATGTATGGGAATGATTCAATGAATTCAACCCACTTAGCATGTCTTTTATTAAGACTAGATTGGCTCTTTAAAAATCTTAATGCTTCATGATCAGAATGTATGATAAATTCTTTTGGCCACAAATAATGTTTCCAAACCTCAAGAACTCTAACAAGTGCATACAATTCTTTATCATAAACAGAATAGTTCAATTGGGCACCATGCAATTTCTCAGAAAAATAAGCAACAGGTTTGTTTTCTTGCATAAGCACACCACCAATACCAATACCACTTGCATCACACTCAATTTCGAATTGTTTGTTGAAATTAGGCAATATTAACAATGGGGCCGAAATCAGTTTGTTCTTAATCTCATCAAAAGCAATATCTTGTTCTACCCCCCATATAAAATCAACACCCTTCTTAGTTAAATCATTCAATGGTGCAGCAAGAGTACTAAAATCCTTGACAAATGTTCTATAGAAACCAGCCAATCCATTAAAACTTCTCACTTGACTAACATTAGTTGGAGTAGGCCAATTCTTAATAGCTTCAATTTTATATTCATCAACTTCAATGCCATGGTTAGATACAACATATCCCAGAAAAATGACCTTGTCTTTGCAAAAAGAACATTTAGCAAGATTACCATATAATTGATTTGCTCTTAAAACATGCAATACTTGTCTAATGTGATCAACATGCTCAGTTTCATTGTGGCTATATATGAGAATATCATCAAAATAAACTACCACAAATTTTCCAATGAACTCTCTCAAAACATGGTTCATAAGTCTCATGAAAGTACTAGGTGCATTAGTTAAACCAAAAGGCATCACTAACCATTCATATAAACCAAATTTAGTTGTGAAAGCAGTTTTCCAGTCATCCCCTTCTTTCATTCTCATTTGATGGTAACCACTACGCAAATCAATTTTAGAGAACACAGCAGCACCACTTAATTCATCTAACATGTCCTCCAAACGAGGTATAGGATGACGATAACGAATAGTGATGTTGTTAATGGCTCTACAATCAACACACATGCGCCAAGTACCATCTTTCTTAGGCACTAAAATAACAGGAACATCACATGGAGATAAGCTAATACGAATATAACCTTTGTCGAGTAGCTCCTGCACTTGTTTCTGAATTTCCTTGGTTTCTTGGGGATTAGTCCTGTAAGGGGCTCGGTTTGGTAATGTTGCTCCAGGGATCAAGTCAATCTGATGTTCAATGCCACGCAATGGTGGCAGCCCTGCTGGTACCTCCTCTGGAAAAACATCATCAAACTCCTGCAACACATGAGAGACACCAAGAGGAATAGGGGTCATGTCAGAAGAAACCAAAATTTCTCCCTTGTGCATGAGCACTATAGGAAGCATAGTAGGGTCCTCTCTAAACTTTCTCAAATCCTCTTTGGTGGCTAGCATACATAATAGGCTCACTCCCTCACTTTTATTTTTACCACTCAGCTTATTTTTTTTGCTCATAGAAGGAGTATTCTCTTGTTTTTCTCTCTCACTCTCAGTCTCTAAATTCACTTCAGTTTTTTGACGAGACTCATTGACAATTTGCTGTGGTGTCATAGGTCTCAAAATAATATCCTTCCCATGCCAATTCAACTGGTAGGTGTTTGCTCTCCCATTATGTGTAACATTCCTGTCAAACTGCCATGGTCTTCCAAGCAACATGTGACAAACAGACATAGGCACAACATCACACTCAATGGTGTCAGTATAGGGCCCAATTTGAAACTCCACTCTCACCATGTAGCTCACCTTCATCTCTCCTTTATCACTCAGCCACTGTATATAGTAAGGATGAGGGTGTGGAATATATTTCAATTTTTAGCTTTGCACATAGCTCTTTACTAGCAAGATTTCTGCAACTCCCTCCATCAATAATAACTTTGCAAGCCATTTTAGGGCCTACAATTGCCTTGGTTTGGAAAAGATTGCACCTCTGATTTTCTGGAGAAGGAATAACACTCAAAGCAGCAGCTTTTTGGGAGCAAACAATAGTGGGATAATGTGTGGCATAAGCATCAAGTGGACCTCCTTGCTCCTCACAATCATCCTCCTCATTAGGATCAGCATCATCTCCAGTCTCATACTCATTATCTTCATTAACAAGCATGGTCTTTTTATTTGGACATTCCCTCTTAAAGTGGCCTTTTCCACCACATGTGTGACATGCCATGTCTCTATTTTGGGCTGTAGAAGAGGTGGAACCACTAGCACTTGCTGCTGGTTGCACTTGCCTCCTAGATGTGGAGGGTGTGCTCTCGGCCTTGGGTGTAGATACCCCACGGCTAGGTGCTGGTTGTGGTGATGGAGAAGAAAAATTGCTATTTCGAGGGGGAAACAGCCTTCTAGCACTCAATTTGGCCTCCTCATCTAGCTGTGATTCGGCCTCCCTTGCATGATGTAGCAATTCATTCATATCACTATATTGGAGGTGCCTCACAATGCTTCTTACTTTAAATTGCAAACCTGAGAGAAAACGTTGCATAGTATGTTCTGGTTCTTCTCTCACTTTAGCCCTCTGAATAATCAACTCCATCTCTCTATAATAAGCATCAACAGATAATGTACCTTGCTTAAATTGTTGCAATTTATCATATAATGTTCTCACATAATTCTTGGGCACAAATCTGGTCCTCATTAGTTGCTTCATAGTAGCCCAAGTAATTACTTCAGGATCACCATTTTCTGCCCTCAATTGAGTAATATTATCCCACCACAATAGAGCATAACCATCAAAACTAGAAGAGGCCAATTTAATCTTCCTATCCTCAGTGTACTCATGTAATCTCCATAGCTTCTCAATTTTAAGCTCCCACATCAAATATTCCTCTACATCATCAGAATCAAAAGAGAAAGGAGGAATAGAAAATTTTGGCTTGCCCAAACCATCATCTTCTCTATGATTATCATGAGCTTGTATTCTTCTAGCTTGAAAACCACCACGGCCATTATAAGCTTGCACTCGGCCTGGTTCCCAATCATCATGATCTCTTTGCTCTAATTGAGTACTCATTTGTGTGATTTGCCTAGTCAAATTGGTGAGAGATTCTTGCATAATATCAACAGATTCTTGAGAAGCAGCTTTCTCAATTTTAATATCCATTTGCTGTAAATCCCTCCTCAAACTCTCATCATAGGCATCAAGCTTTTTATCCATTCGGATGGCTACCACTTCATCATATTCATCCAATTTTTTATCAATTCTGGATGTGATCATGTCTCTAAATTTAGAGAGGTCTCCCCATGTGAGAGGATCATCAAAAGACTTCTTAGCAGCAGCCTCGGTAGCTTTCCCACCATGTTTGTCCACCTGCACATCACTAGCCACAGAAGACTCCATAGATTAATGTGTTAGTGAAAAACAAAAATATGGGATGTGGTGTTCTCTCACAACTCACTCAAAACAGCAAAGCAATGGGTTAACTTACTGTTCCAAAGTGAATAGCAATACTTACCACAAGTAACAGTAGCACTATGACTTGGTGTGAATAAAAGAATACCCAGGGATTTTAGCTAACACAAGGCAAAGCAGGATATATAGTGGGGCTTGGTATGGATACCTAACAACACCAATAACAAGTCCTATTTGCTGTTTGTGATGACTGAAAAATAGCACCTAGGAAAAACACACCAAAGTGGAGACAAATGTGGCAATGCAATTATATGTATGGAAATATTGCAATGCTCTGGAAAGACAATAGCTATAGCTCTTATAAACAGGCACAAGATTGCTCAAAGAACTAGTGCAAAACAGCATGTAAACATCTCCAAAACATGTGGCAATGATCAACAATTTTGAGGCCTCTTTTCCTATCTTAATTTTCTGTTTTTCTCTCTTATTTTTCCACTCTTTTGGGCCAAATTATTTTTCCAGAAAAACTACATGTTGAAACAGATGATTGAGCAGCCTGTGAGCACAAAAACGAGCTATTCTTATATGGGTATGCTCCTAATTTGATATGTAGATAGGCAGTAGCTATGGTTCACAAAGTTTGGAAAAGAAATGCTAAAGAAATTGTCAACGAAAACTAAAAAGAAAAAGAACTAGAGCTACTAGGACTCACGGCAGGAAACGGGGCAGTTTTGTGCCCACGGCAGCCTGCCGCGGCAGGAAAACGCGAGGAAACTGTGCCGTACGGCAGCAGTCCGCGCGCGCCCAAAGGCAGAGGCTGGCTGTGGTTTCGCGCGAGGCCGAAATTGTGGGCGCGGCAGCGATCCTTGCGGGCGGCAGCAAAACGAGTAAAACTCGTACCGCGGCAGCGCGCTGCGGTTGCTCGTGGTAAGCGCGTTACAGGGCGCGGGGGCGGATTTGTAAGGGCGTGGCTGGCCGAAACCGAGCGGAAGTGGAACACGGCGGCGGCAGGGAATCGGCGAAATTTTTACCGCGGCAGAACTTCTAGTCCAATTCGGATTGGATCAAAAACACCACACGGTTTGGAAAAAGAGGGGATTTCGGTGGACTCAAAAGGGAAACACACGAAGAACAAGAACCCTAAACCTAGACCTACTAGAACAAGACATAAAAAGAGAAAAGAAACGCAAAGATCAAACACAAAACAGCAACTAGAAGATGCAATTGGTGGTGATCTACGGCTAGGCAACAACTACTCCTGTTTTTTGTGGCTGTTTTTCGGTGGATAGGTAATGAAAACAAACTAATCTACAAGATCACGATAGCTCACCGAGTTAACCTGTAAATCTGATACCAAGATGATAAGGGGTTGCCCGATCTTCTCGATGAACTCACACGATAACAAGGATCAGATAAATTGTGTCTCTCCACGAACTCTCCGGCTAATTCCTGATGCCAATTGCAGCAGCAACCAATCCCTTGGATATTCGTAAATCCACACACTTGCACGAGCAGCCACTGACTACTAGTGGTCCTGTATCAACTAGTTCCCAGTGGAATAGCAGATAACACGCAAAACTTGCAATATCAATTCCTGATGAATGCTTCAAGCAATCAACAATGGAGTTCTAGGGTTTATGAATAAAGGTAGTCTAACCTTTCACACGCAGGTGAACAGGTATATAAGAGGGCTAGGGGGTGCGGCCACAACTCTGTTGCGCAAGCACAAACCTAGACCAACTAGGACTCGAACCAAAAGTGGTTTGGACTCGGACTAAGGGGTACAAACCGACCCACAAGAGGGGGTGCGGCAAACCAGCCACACAGGGCCTTATTAGACTCGGGTGGAACTCTCTCCCAACCATAGACAGCCTCTTATGTTTGGAGGGAACCATCCTGGGGCGCAGGGGCCTCTCTCCTAACCATAGACAGCCTCTTATATTTGGAGAGAACACAAAACAATTATTCTGCCTCCTCCTTCTCCCTTGGACTTGCATGATCATCTTCCTCCATGAGTGCTCCAATGCTTTGCTCCATGATTCCATGCTCCTTGCCTCCCATGATGTTTGTGTTATCAATAACCTGAATCATACATAAGTGTAGGGATTTAGGTAGTATAAAATTCTCATAAGAACAAACATCATAATTTAAAAGGAGTGAATTCACCTGCTGTTCTAATAGTTTGGTTCTTGATCTAGTCATTGGACCAATCCTTAATTCATCATGCTTTTCTTGAACAGCAATATCATCATCAACAGGAGGAATAACAATTGTACTAGGGATGTCCTCATAAAGTACATTTAGAAAAAGGCATAGAAAACTCAGTATCATTTGCATATAATTCACGTAGACTCTCTAAACCAGGAACTTGCACATCTAGTTTGGTAAGAAGCATGTTCTTTCCAGATAGTGCATCAGCAACCACATTGTCCAATTCTTTCTTATACTTGATAATACATGGGAAAGACTCAACGAACTCTACCCATTTAGCATGTCTCTTATTAGGATTTGATTGGCTCTTCATAAACTTCAATGCCTCATGATCAGAATGTATGATAAATTCTTTTGGCCAAAAATAATGTTTCCAAACCTCAAGAACTCTAACAAGCGCATACAACTCTTTATCATAGACAGAATAATTCAATTGTGCACCATGCAATTTCTCAAAAAAATAAGCAATAGGTTTCTTTTCTAGCATAAGTACTCCTCCAATTCCAATTCCACTGGCATCACATTCAATCTCAAATTGTTTATTGAAATTTGGAAGCATCAACAATGGTGCAAAAATCAATTTATTTTTCATCTCATCAAATTCCATGTCTTGAGCAACACCCCATTCGAAATCAACTCCTTTCTTAGTCAAATCATTCAAAGGTGCAGCAATGGTACTAAAATCTCTAACAAATCTTCTATAAAAACCAGCAAGACCATTAAAACTACGCACTTGACTCACATTCATGGGGGTAGGCCAATTTCTTATAGCTTCTATTTTCGAATCATCTACCTCAATCCCATGTTAAGAAACAACATATCCTAGAAATATGACCTTATCTTTGCAAAAAGTGCACTTCTCAAGATTACCAAATAATTTGTTTTCTCTTAGCACATGCAAGACTTGTCTAATATGATCAATATGTTCAGTTTCATTGTGGCTATATATGAGAATATCATCAAAATAAACTACCACAAATTTGCCAATAAAGTTTCTCAAAACATGGTTCATAAGTCTCATGAAAGTACTAGGTGCATTGGTTAAACCAAAAGGCATCACTAACCATTCATATAAACCAAATTTTGTCTTAAAGGTTGTTTTTCACTCATCCCCCTCTTTTGTCCTAATTTGATGATAACCACTTCGCAAATAAATCTTATAGAAAACAACAGCACCACTTAATTCATCTAGCATATCTTCCAATCTTGGAATAGGATAACGATAACGAATAGTGATGTTGTTTATTTATCTACAAGCTACGCACATGCGCCATGTACCATCTTTCTTAGGAACCAAAATCACAGGAACAACACAAGGGCTAAGACTGATGCGAATATACCCTTTATTAAGGAGCTCTTGTACTTGTTTCTTAATGTCCTTCGTCTCCTGGGGATTAGTCCTGTAAGGGGCTCGGTTTGGTAATGTGGCTGCAGGCATCAAGTCAATTTGGTGTTCTATGCCACGCAATGGTGGCAACCCTTCTGGTACCTCCTCTGGAAACACATGATCAAATTCCTGCAACACATTAGAAACACCAATAGAGAGAGGGGTCATGTCGTTAGAAACCAAAATTTCACCCTTGTGCATGAGCACTATAGGTACTAAACTGGGATCCTCACTAAACTCTCTCAAGTCATCTTTGGTGGCTAACATGCATAATAGGCTCACTCCCTCACTTTTATTTTTACCACTCAGCTTGGCTTTGCTATTATCACTCACAGTATTTTTGTTTCCTCTCATCTCATCTCTCTCACTCTGAGTTTCTAAATTCACTTCTGTTTTTTACGAGATTCATTTACAATTTGATGTGGTGTCATAGGCCTCAGAATGATGTCCTTCCCATGCCAATTCAACTGGTATGTATTTGCTCTTCCATTGTGTATAGCATTCCTGTCAAACTGCCATGGTCTTCCCAGAAACATGTGACAAACATACATTGGTACCACATCACACTCAATGGTGTCTGTGTATGGTCCAATTTGAAATTCAACTCTCACCATGTAGCTCACCTTCATTTCTCCTTTATAACTTAACCACTGAATGCAATAAGGATGAGGGTGTGGGATATATTTCAACTTTAGCTTTGCACATAAATCTTTGCTTGCTAAGTTTCTGCAACTTCCTCCATTAATAATAACTTTGCAAGCCATTTGAGGGCCTACAATAGCTTTAGTCTGGAACAAATTACATCTCTGATTTTCTGGACTTGGTGTAACACTCAAAGCCATATATTTTTGTGTCCAAACAATAGTGGGATAATGTGTAGCATATGCATCAACTGGACCATCTATATCATCATTATCCTCCTCTTCTGGATCAGCATCATCACCTGTTTCATACTCATTATCCTCATTGACAAACATGATCTTTTTATTAGGACGATCTCTCTTAAAATGCCCTTCTTCTACACATGTGTGACAGCTGATATCTCTATTTCTTGCTGTGGACATGGTAGAACTACCTGCACTTGCAGCTGACTGGGATGTTTTCTTGCTATTAGAAGTGCTAGTCTCAGGTTTGGAGGGTGGTGCACCACGAAATTGAGACCCTTGTGGTGATGGTGATTAAAAAGAAGAATTTCTAGGAGCAAAACTCCTTCTAGCACTCAGCTTAGCCTCCTCGACCAATTGTGCTTCAACTTCTCTAGCATGATGTAACAACTCATTCATGTCATTATATTGGGGATGCCTCACAATGCTCTTTATTTTAAATTGCAACCCTGAGAGAAAACGTTGCATAGTGTGTTTCGGCTCCTCTCTAACTCGACCTCTTTGGAGAATCAGCTCCATCTCCCTATAGTAAGCATCAAGTGACAATGAGCCTTGCTTTAACTGTTGGAGTTTATCATATAGTGTTCTAATGTAATTCTTGGGTACAAATCTGTCCCTCATTACTTGCTTCATAGTTCTCCAAGTAACAATTTCTGGATCACCTACTTCTGCTCTCAATTGGGTGATATTATCCCACCACAAAAGAGCATAGCCATCAAACCCAGAAGATGCAAGTTTTATTTTTCTATCCTCAGTATAATCATGCAATCTCCATAACTTCTCTATTTTCAGGTCCCATGAAAAATATTCTTCCACGTCATCATGAGAAAATGTGAAAGGAGGGATAGAAAATTTAGGTTTTCCCAAACTATCATCTTCCCTATTGTTTTCTGGGGCTTGAACTCTTCGAGCCAAAGCATTTCCTCCACGGCCATGGCCAGCATTGCCTCGGCCATTATGAAGATTATTCTCATCATGCAGGTGTGCCCCGGCATTAGGAGCTCTTTGTTCTACTAGAGTAGCTAAATTAGCAATCTGTCTTGTTAGATTGGTCATAGATTCTTGGAGCACATCAACAGATTCTTGAGTAGCAACAGCTTCTATCTTTAGACCTAGAGTGTTAAGTTGTTGCCTCAATGCATCATAATTTTTGTCTATTTTTGTAGCTATTCTCTTGTACATGGTATCTATTAGTTCCTCATACTCATTCCATTGCACCAAATCCTCAGGTTTCTTCTTTGCCTGCACATCAGCAGCACTAGCAGAATCCATTATGTTAGTGAAAACAAAACAAGTATAGGTGGGTGTTTGTTCCTCTCAAGTCACTCAATCCAGCAAGATAATGGTGTATCTCACTTCTCCAGAGTGAATAGAAAAATACTTCACCAACAAATAGTGGCAGCTATATGTACCAAGTGTGAGAAGAGAATATCAGGGATCTCAGTTATCACAAGACAATAATCAGGATATATGGTGGGGCTTGGTTGGAATACCTAACAACACCAAAAAGCAACTCCAAATAACTGTCCAATGTGATATAAAAATTGACCAGGAAACACACACTCTTTCGGAGACAAATGTGGCGAGCAACTATATGGTAGAATTTTTTTTAAGCACTCGAAAGACACTAGCAAAAGCTCAATGTAAATCAGGCACAAGATTGCTCAAAATAGTAGTGCAGACAGCCGTAAAACATCTCCAAACTTGTGGCAATGATCAGTACTTTTGAGGCCTATTTTTCTCTTTGATTGTCTGTTTTTTCTCTTCTGTTTTTTCTTTTTCTCTTTTTGGCCATAATATGTCGCACCGCGGAGAAATTTTTTCCCGAAGAACAGCACGATGAAAAAATCGATTGAGCAGCCTGATGAGCACAAAATATGCCAGTCTTATAGGAAAGTTCCTAGTATTTGTGATGTAGAATGGCCTTGGATATGGTTCACAAAGATCATCAAGGAAATCCTAAAGAACACGGGGAGAAAACGAAGAAAAACAGCCCAAATATTTGTCCACGGCAGCACTTGTTCTCACGGCAAGAATTCTCTTGCTTTTGTGTCGGGCAGGAGTCCAACTCGGATCCGAATAGGAGTAGTATTCCGTATGGAATTTGAAGAAGTTTTTTTCATGGCAGGTTATATGAAAACAGAACCAACTAGGAACAATATCCACGGAAAGAAAAATTGCAACTTGTATAACTTCTTGTAGGATTCGGATTGGAGTAGAAATCGGCTAGAAAACAATCTAGACTCATGGATTGGAGCTAGTATGGTTGTTTTCCGCAGCAATTTATGTAGTAGTCGGATGGGAAGCTTGATCTCGAATAGGAAAACAATGCCAACTCGCAATGCAAGTGGTATATGGTTGTTTTCCCACACGTCCTTGATCCAATCTCAACTATTCTCGCAACTGCAAGATATTTTTGGTGATGAGGACATCCCTAGTGTTTCACCTATTATTTCACATGATATTCCTACAAAGAATGATGAAGTGAGGATTGGTCCTATGACAAGATCAAGGACTAAATTGTTACAACAACAGGTGAATTCACTCCTACTTGAGTATAACATTTGTGATTATGAGAGCTTTATACTACCTAAATCCATGCATGTTTGTATTCTTAGGTTTGTTGATAACACAAGCATTAAGCAGGGAGAACAAGGAGAGATGATGCACATGGATGGAGAGGAGCTGAAAACAAATGTTGAACATGATGAAAACAATTCTACAAGTGTGGAAAACAAGTGCTAGATTGTTATTCCACACTCATGGAGGGACATGACAAGAGGAGGGCGCCCACAAAGAGTATCAATGCGCCTATAGAGTCCAATTAGTATTAAACATGGTTTGTATACCATTATGGCCGCATCCCCTAGCATGGGTCGGTTTGTATCTATCTGTGGTTGAGTCCAAGTCCAAAACTAGGCCCAAGTTGGGTTCCTATTCGGGTTGGTGGGTCTTGCTTGCACAAGTCACCTTGTGGCCGCACCCCACCCCTCATATATACCCCTTGGGGCGCATAGGATAGTTTAGACTACGTTAAAACAAAAACCCTAGACTTCTAGATTGTATTCCTTGAAGCATTCATCTTGAATCATCGTACCCTTGCAAATCTGAGTGTATTCTGCTGTTCCACTAGGAATAAGGAGAAACAGGACCACTTGTAGTCGGTGGCTACGTGTGCAAGAGTGTGGAGTCTCGAATATCCGAAGGGGTTAAGTGCTGTTGCAACTGGTAACAGGGTTTAGCCAAAGGAGAGAGCGAGGTATCACATTGGTTATCAATTTATCAAGAGAGTTCACTGAGAAGATCGGGCTACCCCTTATCAGTTGAACTCTATTAGCTTCCTTGATGGACATTGTTACATTCAAGGATTTATATGAAGAATTGTTACATTCAACAGAAAACAGCAAAAGAAGAAGCAAATTGGTGTTGATCTAGTCTATGGCAAACTCTCCAATCTCTCTTTTTGTGTGGCTTTTTCTGGATAGGAAGAAAACAATCTAAAAACTAATGAAAACGAAATTGCTCAAAGAGGCAACCTTGAAATCTGATACCAAGATGATAAGGGGTGGCCTGATCTTCTCAAAGAGCAACATAAATAATTTTGTTAACTAGTGTTTCACTGAGATCTCTCCTGGATGATACCTGATTGCCAATGCAGCAACTTTCAATCCATGTGGATATTCTCAACTACACACTCTTGCACAAGTAATCAACCGACTACAAGTGGTCATGTACATTCTAATTCCCAATGGAATAGATGATAACACGCAGAATTTGCAACGGATCTTTACTTCAGGATGAAAGCTTAAACAAGCAATAGAATCTGAGGTGTAAGGGAAAATGTCTAAAACTTAATCTAACCTATTTGGGGCGCAAGGGCCGGCTATTTATGAGGGATTGGGGTGTGGAAAAAGAGGTGGGACGCACCCCCTAGTTGTGTTTGGGTGGGACTCTATCCCTCTTTTATTACAATCCGAAATTTAAAAGAAGAGTCCTATAAAATAAGGACTCGCAGGTCCACTTCTCCTAAACTACTAGGACTCTTTCTATGGAGCATCCACAAGGTGTGGTGCGCCCCCTTGATGTTTTCCATCCATTTCTCCCTTGTTTTCCAGCAGCTCCAACTTGTTTCCAGCTTGTGGCTTCTGTTTTCCAGCTGCTCCTTCTAGTTTTCCAGCATGTACTTCTTGTTTTCCAGCTTGTTCTTGTTGTTTTCCAGCTCCTCTTGATGCTCCTCTCCATTCATTTGTGTGTTATCAACAACCCTCATCATACATAAATGCATAGACTTAGGCAGTATAAAATTTTCATGATCACAAACATCAAATTCTATTAAGAGTGAGTTCACCTGTTGTTCTATTAACTTGGTTCTTGATCTTGTCATAGGTCCAAGTCTCAATCCATTAGTGTTATCTTGAGTAGCAACATTATCATGTGTGTTTGTTGGTGAAGAGCTAGGGATGTCCTCATCAAAGAGGGTGTGAGTGGGGCTTCCACTCACATGATGAGGGAAGAGGTGGGAGCACCACCATGCTTGGCCGCATGGAGCCTTTAGGTTGCCCCCTCCTCCTATAAATAGAGGGCATGAGCTCCCTCTCTCTCACACACTTGCCCACCTCCCTTTCCCTCCACCCTCTGCTCCATTCCATGGTCTCCGGCTTGGCGAAGCCTTGACCGTGGGATTCTTCACCACCACCACACCGTCATGCAGCTGGAGTTCCGGGGGATCCTCTACTTACGCTACCCCACTAGATTGAGGGAACGGAGGTCTTCATTGAGCTAAACGTGTGACCAATCACGGAGGCACCGCCGGGTTGCGGTGCACATCTTCTCGCTTGGGATCGGCGTTAGTACGACTACGCCAACAACTATATTTTGTCTCGTAACACTTAGAGTCTTTGAGGGTATGTTATCCTAAGACTCTTTCTCCCTGTTACCTTTCATCGTCTAGATTAGATGCCATTCGGGTTTATCACGCGTAGGAAATTTTTTGTTTTCTATGCAACGTACCCTTTACCTATGACCGTGTGTCATCTTGTTCATGGATGACCTTGGCAATATGAAAAGAGTGCTATTCATGACAGACACACCAACCACTATAGCTTCAAGTGGAATAACAAGACGTTTGTGATCCGCCCCATGTCTCCTAGCCAAGTGGTCGCCGACAACGCCAAGACACTTGCACACAAACAAGAAGAGCTCAACTCTCGTGATATGCGTGGTGAGTGAGCGATCCACCTCAAAGAGAGTGAGAGCCACAAGCCAAACATGAGTGAAATTTTTTTGAGGGATCCCAAAGGCCTTTCCTTACTTGCCACCAAAAGAGAGATGCGAGAGTTACGAGATGACCCATCCATACTTCACTTTGTCCTTGTCTGCAAAGGAGAAGCACTTAAAACTAACACCATAAAAAGCTTTCCTCCATCTTTGTTGCCTTTGTTGCAAGAATTTGAGGACGTGTTTCCCAAAGAACTTCCTCCGGATCTACCTCCCCTACGTGGAATCGAGCATCGCATTGACCTCATTCCGGGTGCGCCACTCCCAAACCGTGCTCCCTACCGCACCAACCCCGAGGAGACTAAGGAGATCGAGCGGAAAATTCAAGAACTTCCTGAGAAAGGTTTCATCCACGAATATTTTAGCCCTTGTGCCGTTCCGGTTATACTTGTCCCTAAGCAAGATGATACTTCTTGAATGTGCCTGGATTGTAGCCCTATCAATGCTATCACCGTTAGATATAGACATCCCATCCCTAGGCTTGATGATATGCTTGATGAATTAAGTGATGATACTATATTTTCCAAAATTGATCTTAAAAGTGGATATCACCAAATTCGCATGAGCATAGGTGATGAAGGGAAAACAACTTTCAAAACTAAATTTGGTTTGTACGAATGGATTTTCATGCCCTTTGGTCTTTCTAATGCTCCTTCAACTTTCATGTGTCTTATGAATGATTTTTTCTGCCCTTTCATTGACAAATTTGTTGTGGTTTATTTTTATGACATCCTTATCTATAGCAAATATTTGGAGGATCACCTTGATAATATTTCTCAAGTCTTGTTGGCTCTTCGCAAAGCAAAACTTTTTGCAAATCTTTCCAAATGTAATTTTTGCACCAACAAGCTTGTTTTGTTGGGTATTGTGATATCCTCAAATGGAATTGAAGTTGACGAGAAGAAAGTTCAGGCAATTAGAAATTAGCCTAACTCTACATCTGTGGGTGAGATAAGACGTCTTGATGATCTTTCCGGTTTCTATCGCCGTTTTGTGAAGGTCTTTTCAACCATTGCTTTCCCTTTAAATGAGCTTACAAAGAAGAATGTACCATTTTTTGGGGGGAAATTCTCAACAAAAATCTTTTGATACCCTCAAGAAATGTTTGACCGAGGCACCTTTGCTTGTTTTGCCGGATTTTGAGAAAACCTTTGAGATTGAATGTGACGCTAGTGGAATAGGCATTTGTGGCGTTCTTATGCAAAATGGACGTCACAGTGCTTATAATAGTGAGAAATTAGATGGTGGTAGACTCAATTACCCAATTTATGACAATGAACTATTTGCTTTGGTTAGAGTCTTGGAAGTTTGGCAACACTATCTTTGGCCTAAGGAATTTGTTATACATTCCGATCATGAATCATTGAAGTATTTGAAAAGCCAAGCTAACTTGAATAAAAGACATGCTAAATGGCTAGAATTTATAGAATATTTTCCTTATGTCCTTAATTACAATAATAGTAAAGAGAATGTTGTAGCGGATGCGTTGTCAATGTGATTGGCTTGGATGAGATCAAAGACTTATACTCTACCGATGTTTTTTTGGACCCATTTTTGAGAAATTCTTGCCCAATCGAGGTTTTGATGACTACTATCTTCACAAAGGGTTCTTGTTTAAGGCTAACAAATTGTCTATTCCAGATTCCTCTCTTCGTTTGTTGTTATTGAAGGAATCACATGAAGGAGGTCTCATGGGACACTTATGCTGGGACAAGACCTATGCCATGCTCTCCAACCACTACTATTGTCCTAAGATGAGGCACCAAGTTGAAAGACTCGTCAAACGATGTCCTACATGTCTCCGAGCTAAGTCTACTTCCCATCCTCATGGTCTTTACTTACCATTGCCTACACCACATGCACCTTGGAGGGACATTAGCATGGACTTTGTGTTAGGACTCCCACGCACTAAAACAAACATGGACTCCATCTTTGTCGGTGTTGATCGTTTCTCTAAGATGGCACATTTCATTCCTTGCAATAGAACGAACGATGCTTCACATGTCGCAAATTTGTTTTTCAGGGACATTGTGCGTCTACATGGTGTGCCCACGTAAATTGTGTCAAAATCGAGATGTCAAGTTCACCTCCTACTTTTGGAAGACTTTGGTGGCCAAGCTCAGCGTCAAGCTACTATTCTCAACCACCTACCACCGACAAACGGATCGCCAAACCGAAGTGGTGAATAGAGCACTTTATTCACTCCTACGGGCATTGATCAACCCCAACCTCAAGAATTGGGAGGAATGCATTCCCCATGTCGAGTTCGCCTACAATCGAGCACTACACCAAGCTACTAAGAGAATCCCTTCGAGATCGTCTACGGCTTCAACCCCAACACCGTTCTCGACATCCTACCATTGCCTCTACACGAGCAAGTTAACATGAACATTGACTAGCGCACCGACTACATCAAGAAAATCTATGACTACACAAGAGCTACGCTCGAGAAGCACTCCGAGCTTCGAGCATCCATCATGAACAAGAACAAGAAACCCATGGTGATACAAGAAGGTGACCTTGTTTGGCTATACTTGCGCAAAGACCGTTTCCCACAAGAGCACAACTCCAAGCACAAGCCAAGAGGTGACGGACCTTTCAAGATCATCAAACGCATCAACAACAACACCTACAATGTAACATCCCCACTTTTGTTAAATTAGGGTTTGTTGTGCTGTTCTCATGGCATTCATGCATGAACCAATTTGGAACCAATTTAAATTTGGAATTTAAATGGAAATTGAGAAAAATTCCACAAATAGTACTTAAAATGGTTTCCAAAATGTTGTATTGTAAATTATTTCAATTTCATCAAAGCTACATATGGTGAGGTTGGAAATTTGACATGGTTTCCAAAAATTATTTTTGCCAAATTTATTCTTCCAAAAAGGCCCTCAAAATCTAATGTTCTGTTCTGTTTTATAATAGAAAAGGGCTAATTTGCAAAATCCAAGAACTTCAGGGGGTTTTCGTAATTTATTTTTCTTTCACCTTCTTCCTCCGGACAGAAGGCAAGGAACCTCCTGCGTGGCCTCCGTGGAGGTATCCTCGTCACCTCTCTTCCTCCTTGCTTGCTCGAGCAGATAGGGCGCAAGGAAGTCGTGTGCCTCTTCCCACCTATCACCCCCATGATGCCTCTCCTCTCTCTGTATCTCTGTGCGCAGGCGCCCAAACCGAACCCAAACCCTACTGTGTCCGCTGGCCGTCGCTCCGCGCCGTCGCCCCGACCCCCTCCTCTTGTTTTGATCATCCCGGACGCCCCGCCGTGCCTCCCTCGAGCTCCATGATGACTCACGCGAGCCAGAACGGATTAAAACTGACGAATCGGGCCTTCTCCTCCGAATCCGGCCGAGCTCTCCGCGCTCGATTCCGGCGCCATCGCCGGTTTCCCATCCTCCCCGACCCCTCCACTAGCTTCCCCTCGCCGTGGTGAGCTCCCTGATGCCCTCCTTTAGCTCCCTCCCCCTCCGCTTTGTCTCCACGCCGTGCGCCACTCCGGCCGCCGCCGCGCCATGGTCGCCAGCATGAGTTCTGGTGACCATTTGGTCACCCAGCACTGCCACCACATTCGCCTCGACGAGCCGTAGCTCCGCAACCAACTTAATTCACGAATCGATCAATAGATCGATCGATTTCTTCCATAACAGAGCATCTGTGACCATTGATGACGTCACCCCGATGCAATCATGATGTCACAAATCTGTTTTGTCTCTTTCCCGAAAATGGTTAATAATAATAAGAAAAATAATTAAATTTAATAATTGAATAACTAATGTTTTACAACTTAGAAAAATAAAAGGAAGGTACCAAATTGTTTGGAAAAATATTTCCAACCCAACAATGTCATTTTCATGTATGTTTGAGAAAGTTCAAAAATGACCATTATTTAATGTTGTTCAATTCATTTAAAAATGGAAAATAAGTTTTTATTCAATAAAATTAGAAAATTAAAAGTTATGTACCAAAATGCTCAAAATGACAAATGCCACCTGTTTATGATGTTTCTAAACCCATTTGAGCAATTAAAATATTACACCCTCTCAGAATCGCCCGAAACCCCCTCCGGGGTCTATTTCGGGTTAATTTTAGTAAAATTGCATATTTGTCATGCGAACCCTAGCAACCCTATCTTCATGTCTAGAGCTTCATTTCAGTGCATTAACTTTCTCATGCATACATATTGCGCATTGCATCGATGCCATGGTTGATTGTTCTTCTTCTTTCGGTGTTTGTCCCCCTCGGTAGAACGTGACTCCGAAGAGAAGGCCAGCAGTCCAATGACGAATACTTGATCCTAACCGACAAGTCAAGCACTTATTCCAGAAGATCTATTTATTGGTTTTCTTATAACCAAGGAAAGCATAACCTCTTATCTGCTCATATATGATTTCAAAGTAATTTGAATCTCGTACTTTGCATTCGGTTCCAAACTATTTGATGTCAGTAGATAGAGTTCTCCCATATATTGCATAGTCTACAAATCCTGATCCACTACTCCTAGAAGCTATAGGTTTGTTTGTGCGCGCTCCGCTAAACCCTGTGAGTCTTGCTTAGCCATGCCTAGTTGTGATCTGATACATCCGATTGATGGATCTGGTCTTTTGCGTGAATCTACTTTGTCAGGTTGTTGTGGTTCGATTTATCTTTGATAACCTGACTAAATAACGACATCGATGTGAGGCCACAATGGGTTGTGGCGTCTTGTCCTGTTCATGCCCCTAGGAGCGAGTTCTCGCCTTCGATCCAAGACTGAGCGTACAGCCACACGTGGGCCGATGAACCCCGCCCGGCTAACTAACTTGTTTAACATTATCCATGAGCCACGTAGTTTGAGATTTCCATCTGCGTGTGAGTCGGAAAATGTATTGGAGAAAACTAGGTCGCGACCGGGACAAGTGATGGACGTACACGGATCTTGATCCTGACTCACAGAACAGGTGCTGTCAGGAGGTGGCCAACTCCCTGTTGACAGGGTGGCCCTGTTTGGGTTGACTCATGGATATAGTTCGACAAGGTAAAGGCCGGGAATAGACCACCCTCTGCCGGCACTTCCCGGACTAGTGATAACCCTGGTGGCACTAAGAGTCGGTTGGTACGTGTGGGTAAAGTTGTACACCCCTGCAGGGTTAAATCTTTTCGAAAAGTCGTGTCTGCGGTTAAAGACGACTTGGTGACGGATTATGTGATCATAGATAACATGAACGGAATGACTAAAACTTGCTGATAACGAATGAAGGATGCCTCCTCGGAGATGCCGAGAGGGGTTACCTTGTAGCATCTGATAGTGGAACAACTGGAGGTGGTGATCTTTGAAGCATGAGGTGCTGATATGTTTTGGTGGATTAAAAGATGATGATATCAGTAGTTGAGTAACTTTCTCATCTGTTTTCAAAATACTCCATGAGAAGTGCTATTCCTTCCTCAACTTGCAAAACAAAGATTGCTTTACGAAAATCAGCCTTCATAAAACCCTTTCTGAAGATAGCAGATATATAATAGGTTAACTAAGTCTTGTTGAGTACCTCCCGTACTCAGGTTTGCTTAATTTTTGTTCAGGAGAAGATCTTACATCGGTGGTGTTTCAGCATGGACATCGACGAGTAGTTCGGGGTTCCCAGGTAGAAGCCTGGAATCTATGGGCTAGGACGTCGCCTTATGTTGCGGCCTCTTAGGCCTTTTTGGTTCTTGTTGATTAGCAACGTAATTCGCTTTCCGTTGTGTGATGTAATGTTGGGTCGTGTGACCTCTGTTTGTAAGCTATACTCTAGTAACACCTATTTAATACAGCTTCCATATTTAGAGTACTGCTTTGATCGGTTGTTGGTTTCGAGCTCATTGTTATACAGTTTTGGCTATGCCTGCATAGTTGTCGCAGTCGAGGGGTTGTGGAGCCGATGATCCATGTCTGAGCCCGCCTGCCGATGTGATTCGGCCTGGGGCGAGGTAACCCTAGTAACCCTCGATTGTTGTTGCACTTTCTGGACACATAGCAGATCTGTATAACTTTGGTCCCGTTCCTTCAGTTTCATCCGACTCATGGACGCTTGGGTATGCATATCTGGTTATGACTTGCATGGACACAAGGAGTAGTAGACTGGGGATTCAGACTACGTGCCGATCAATCCGGTCTACCTGCCGTTGTTTGTTGCAGCCGGGGCTGGTAACCCTGAAGCCCTTGTGAGTCCATTGCTAGGAGCACATAACAGTTTGTATATCTCTGGGTCCAGGGTCGTGACAAATCATGGTATCAGAGCAGGACTGCCTATAGGAGAACTTACTGCTTGGTCGATGTTGAGTATAGTGATTGTGAAAACTAATTTGAAACTTCAAATGAATTGTGAAAAACCTTCTTAGGATTCTTTTTACTCTGTATCTCGTATCGCTCTAACTCTGGGTCTCCTTACCTGTTTTGGATTTGAAAAGGTTTTGCTATCCCTTCTAGTCATTCTAAACCTAGGTGCCTTCTTTGGCAATGACGTTGTTACCCAAGTTGACCTAGTGTTAAAGTTTGTAGAGTCGTGTGTGCTCCTTACTCCGTTGTCTCTCGTTTCAACTGGGAGATTCCTTTCCATCCTAGTCTCTCAGAGTTGTGTGGATTCCACATTCTTATATGTTTCAAAGTTCTAAATCCCGAATCTCGAGATTTGCTTTCCATCTCGAATGTATCCGTTATCTTCTTCTCAAACTCTTCCGGAGTTATGTTGTCTTTTGAAAGATACTTCGTGATTGATATTTGTAGTGTCCTTCATGGAACTAAGATAGTAGTTACTCCTTTCTCTGTGTTTTTAACCCTTGGACTTGAAACGAAGGTCCCGGAATGTGCTGAGTTGTGGTGGGTTGAACCATGTGGTTTCATAACCATGTGATGCTCACGCTATCTATACAGGATGCTGACCTTTAACCCAAGTTCTGTTTCTTTAGATCCTGAGCAATCTGTTCCACCTCAGGGTGGTTAGGAAATTTCAACTCTCCTAGCCATAGGCTTTCTTTTGGAACCAAAAGGGATCACAACAAAGAGTGGTCATTATGAATTCCAAATCTTTCTTCTTGATTCAGCTATACGTCTCCTCTTAGCATGGGTTATACAAATGAGTATTACCCTGTGCAGTCAACATGATCTTAGGAATTCTCCTGCGCATGTTTCTACCTTCCAGTTGCTCTCAAATATCCATCCTCGTTCTGGACACCAAGTTGCATATGTGTGTTGGATAATCCAATGCATGTGTTCTTGTTTTATATCAAAATGTTTCACCTTGGAATGTCAGGAGAAACTAACTCCAGTATCTCGTTCATCTCTAGGACCTGGTCAAAGTTTTGTAATTCACAGATTAAGAGGTTTCATTACCTCCTGTTCTGCTCTGCCTCCAAGTATCACACTCTTTTGCATCAAGAGGATGTGTTGTGTTTCATGGCCTTAATGATGAAGTGATGCTCCTACACTTCTTCACTCCCCCTCCCTCAAAGCTTGAATGTTGAGGATGATGGGTCTGTGTTTTGATGTGTGCATCATATATTCCTAGCAATTTGTATTGCTTTGAAAAAGATCTAAGAAACATATGTATCCTTCTTAGCACTACTGGTCACCCAGCCTCTTTTTGAAGTTGACCGTGCTACCAAATCCGTTCATCCTTGTGCACCTTCTCGGTCAGAGAGTTAGGTTCATGCCGAAGCTCTCAAGACCATATCGGTTGCTTTGAAAATAAAGATCCCTTCCGAACTTTAGGAAATTTCGGTGGTTCGTGATATTCTGGTTGTCTTTCTAGAAGTATCACCAGGTTTGTTACCTGACCGTGATATCTAAATGAGGGATAGTTTGAACTACTCTTTTCTCCACGAAACTGTGCTGGACACCCTGGACTAGTAGGTTGAGCTTAAACAACAACTTGGAGAGTCGAAAGGCAACATCTCCGCCTAACTTGATCCTCCGTGAAGGGATGTCTAGTTTCCTTTGTGTTAAAGAAGGATAGTATCTCCGTAGTGGACATGCTATCATCCTACCTTGATTTGATTTGGGCTATGGTCAGATCAAGTTCAGAGCCAAGGACTATCTTGATGGTGTTTTCGCTCCTGGTGTTTTGCCGAGTACACCTTCATGTTCTTTGGTTAGACCAATGTTTTGCCTTGTTCATAGATTATATGAATCCCTCTTCTTGGAGTGTTTTGATAAGAGTGTTGTTGAGCACATCGATGACATTCCTATTTCTCCAAGTTGCAAGAGGTTCAGGTTGAATAATTATCACTAATGTTGGAAACTTTCGAGAACCATCTTTGTGTCATTACTAAGTTTGTGTTCTGGATGTTCGAAGTGACTTTCTCGGGGTCGTGTGCTTTTGGTGAAACTTGTCGCCATGGGTTCGATTAAAGTTTTCTTATTCCTTCGGGAATAATCCCAAGTAGGTCATGTATGTGTGGACTACTCTTGAGATGGTTGGTTGTTACCTCCGCCTACTGGAAGAAGTTTACATCCACACTAAGCCCTGACTATTTATCCGTGAAAGAGAAGAAGTCCAAGAACTTCGTTATCTTTGTAATCATCTTCACAACAATGATTCCGATGTGTTTTGTTGCAAGTAGTCCATGTAGGTGCAACCGTCTTTCGTAAGTTGCTAATACACGAGTCCTACAATCTTGCTCATCCTTTTTGATCTTGACATCGTAGTCCATATCTTGAGAATCTAGTAAATGTGTCCCGTTGGTAACCGGTGCAACCTCTGTGATCAAACATGCTGAATTTGAATCATCCTCCCACTAACCAGAGCTGAATCTCAAGTAGCAACGATGGTTGGTGTTTTCTCAAGGGTTACGACTTAGGTCTTTTCCAGAATCCGGCATGGTTGATGTTGTGTTGACACAATTAACCGGAAGGACTAATGTCATACCCCTTTGAATCAGCAACAACAACCACTCTATGCGAGAATGATTGTGTGGCTCATTCTAGAAGTTTTCCCTTCCCATTATGTTAAACCGGAGTTCTATTTTCACTTGATGTACTATAGAAGGCTTGGCATAAGCCTGATATTGGTATCTAAAACATCAAGGAAAACGTGGAAGTTGATATTTCCAGTATCTCTCCGTTGAACCTCCAAACACTTTGTTCTAGTGGAAACAAGTTCCTCATGAGAACATCTCCTGGTGTTTCGTAACCGCCAATGATCAGTTCCCTTTTCAAGTTGTTGGTACTTGAAGTTCTGTTCATCTCACACATTGTGTAAATTTGTCAGTCACTTCAGCCATGGGATCTTAACCATGTGGTAAACGTATTGTTACGTAATATCCACCATAGGAAAGAGATTCTCTATTCCTTCTGGTGTGAACAAGAATACCTCTTTAATTACGGTATTCCAACATATTTTGGTTACTCATGTTCTGCCGTGGAGTAACATCATGACCTTTGACAAAGATCTCGACAAACTTTGAAGGAATGGTTGAAAGTTCCGTTATCTTCCGTGTCCACTCTGAAGAGTGAACATGATCATGTATCAAATTCTCTCTGACACACGATTATAGTGTTTTCCCTCGTCAGTGGATACTATGTTTTGGTATCCAAGACCATCCTCTCCATCTTGGTATTCTACTTCGAAGAAACCTCGATGTTACAGGTTGTCCAACCTTTCTATTCCAAAAGGATTTAAAGTTTTGTGCAAAGCTCATATTCTAAATCCTTCTGAGAGCCATCGTCCACAAACTTGAAACTTTCTTCTATTCCTCCCTTACCTTGATGTGTTCCATGCTTGTTAACTCAAAAAGTTCTTTATGAATGTTCCTGTCATGAGTTAGCCATGAGATACTCGATCTTCGTAAAGATCAATTCTTAAGAGTTTCCCTCCCACCTAATGTGTAGCCGAACAATACTTCAAGATGCTACGGGTCAACCTCTTCGAGAACGGAACCGTAAGGTTTGAGAAGATCGTTCAAAACCGGTGTTCCTTCTTTCTTTCTCCTTCGGGAATCTCGGGACGAGATTCTTGTAAGGGGGGTAGATTTGTAACATCCCCACTTTTGTTAAATTAGGGTTTGTTGTGCTGTGCTCATGGAATTCATGCATGAACCAATTTGGAACCAATTTAAATGGAAATTGAGAAAAAATCCACAAATAGTACTTAAAATGGTTTCCAAAATGTTGTACTGAAAATGATTTCAATTTCATCAAAGCTACATATGGTGAGGTTGGAAATTTGACAAGGTTTCCAAAAATTATTTTTGCCAAATTTTATTCTTCCAAAAGGCCCTCAAAATCTAATGTTCTGTTCTGTTTTATAATAGAAAAGGGCTAATTTGTAAAATCCAAGAACTTTAGGGTGTTTTCGTAATTTGTTTTTCTTTCATCTTCTTCCTCCGGACAGAAGGCAAGCAACCTCATGCGTGGCCTCCGTGGAGGTATCCTCGTCACCTCTCTGCCTCCTTGCTTGCTCGAGCAGATAGGGCGCAAGGACATTGTGTGCCTCTTCCCACCTATCACCCCTCGCTGCCTCTCCTCTCTCTGTATCTCAGTGCGCAGGAGCCCGAACCGAACCCAAACCCTAGTGTGTCCGCCGGCCGTCGCTCCGCGCCGTCGCCCCCGACCCCCTCCTCTTGTTTTGATCATCTCGGATGCCCCGCCGTGCCTCCCTCGAGCTCCATGATGACTGACGCGAGCCGGGACGGATTAAAACCGATGAATCAGGCCTTCTCCTCCGAATCCGGCCGAGCTCGAAGCGCCGATTCCGGCGCCACCGCCGGTTCCCCGTCCTCCCCGACCCCTCCACTAGCTTCCCCTCGCCGTGGTGAGCTCCCTAATGCCCTCCTTTAGCCCCCTCCCCCTCCGCTTTGTCTCCGCGCCGTGCGCCACTCCGGCCGCCGCCGCACCTTGGTCGCCGGCATGAGTTCCAGTGACCATTTGGTCACCCAGCACCGCCACCACATTCACCTCGACGAGCCGCAGTTCCGCAACCAACTTAATTCACGAATCGATCAACAGATCGATCGATTTCTTCCATAACAGAGCATCTGTGACCATTGATGACGTCACCTCTACGTCATCATGACGTCATAAATATGTTTTGTCTCTTTCCCGAAAATGGTTAATAATAATCAGAAAAATAATTAAATTTAATAATTGAATAACTAATGTTTTACACCTCGGAAAAATAAAAGGAAGGTACCAAATTGCTTAGAAAATTATTTCCCAACAATATCGTTTTCATGTATGTTTGAGAAAGTTAAAAAATGACCATTATTTAATGCTGTTCAATTCATTTAAAAATGGAAAATAAGTTTTTATTCAATAAAATTAGAAAATTAAAAGTTATATACCAAAATGCTCAAAAGGACAAATGCAACCTGTTTATGATGTTTCTAAACCAATTTGAGCAATTAAAATGATACACCCTCTCAGAATCGCCCGAAACCCCCTCCGGGGTCTATTTCGGGTTAATTTTAGTAAAATTGCATATTTGTCATACGAACCCTAGCAACCCTGTCTTCATGCCTAGGGCTTTATTTCAGTGCATTAATTTGCTCATGCATAGATATTTCGCATTGCATCGATGCCATGGTTGAATGTTCTTCTTGTTTCGGTGTTTGTCCCCCTCGGCAGAACATGACTCCGAAGAGAAGGCCAGCAGTCCAATGACGAATACTTGATCCTAACTGACAAGTCAAGCACTTATTCCAGAAGATCTATTTATTGGTTTTCTTATAACCAAGGAAAGCATAACCTCTTATCTGCTCATATATGATTTCAAAGTGATTTGAATCTCGTACTTTGCATTCGGTTCCAAACTATTTGATGTCACTAGATAGAGTTCTCCCATATACTGCATAGTCTACATATCCTGATCCACTACTCCTAGCAGCTATAGGTTTGTTTGTGCGTGCTCCGCTAAACCCTGTGAGTCTTGCTTAGCCATGCCTAGTTGTGATCTGATACATCCGATTGATGGATCTGGTCTTCTGCGTGAATCTACTTTGTCAGGTTGTTGTGGTTTGATTTATCTTTGATACCCTGACTAAATAACGGCATGGATGTGAGGCCACAATGGGTTGTGGCGTTTTGTCCTGTTCATGCCCCTAGGAGCGAGTTCTCACCTTCGAGCCAAGACTGAGCGTACAGCCACACGTGGGCCGATGAACCCCGTCCGGCTGCCTAACTTGTTTAACCTTATCCATGAGCCACGTAGTTTGAGCTTTCCATCCGCGTGTGAATCGGAAAATGTTTTGGAGAAAACTAGGTCGTGACCGGGACAAGTGATGGACGTACACGGATCTTTATCCCGACACACAGAACAGGTGGCGTCAGGAGGTGGCCAACTCCCTGTTGACGGGGTGGCCCTGTTTGGGTTGACTCATGGATATCGTTCGACAAGGTAAAGGCCGGGAATCGACCACCCTCTGCCGGCACTTCCCGGACTAGTGCTAACCCTGGTGGCACTAAGAGTCAGTTGGTACGTGTTGGTAGAGTTGTACACCCCTGCAGGGTTAAATCTTTTCGAAAATCCATGTCTGCGGTTAAAGACGACTTGGTGACAGATTATGTGAACATAGATAACATGAACGGAATGACTAAAACTTGTTGATAACGAATGAAGGATGCCTCCTCGGAGATGCCGAGAGGGGTTACCTTGTAGCATGAGATAGTGGAACAACTGGAGGTGGTGATCTTTGAAGCACGAGGTGCTGATATGTTTTGGTGGATTAAAAGATGATGATATCAGTAGTTGAGTAACTTTCTCATCTATTTTCAAAATACTCCATGGGACGTGCTATTCCTTCCTCAACTTGCAAAACAAAGATTGCTTTACGCAAATCAGCCTTCATAAAACCCTTTCTGAAGATAGCAGATATATAATAGGTTAACTAAGTCTTGTTGAGTACCTCCTGTACTCAGGTTTGCTTAGTTTTGGTTCAGGAGAAGATCTTACATCGGTTGTGTGTCAGCGTGGACATCGACAAGTAGTTCGGGGTTCCCAGGTAGCAGCCTGGAATCTATGGGTTGGGACATCGCCTTATGCTGCGTCCTCTTAGGCGTTTTTGGTTCTTGTTGATTAGCAACATAATTCGCTTTCCGTTGTGTGATGTAATGTTGGGTTGTGTGACCTCTGTTTGTAAGCTATACTCTAGTAACACCCGTTTAATACAGCTTCCATATTTAGAGTACTGCTTTGATCGGTTGTTGGTTTCGAGCTCATTGTTATATAGTTTTGGCTATGCCTGCATAGTTGTCGCAGTCGAGGGGTTGTGGAGCCGATGATCCATATCCGAGCCCACCTGCCGATGTGATTCGGTCTAGGGCGAGGTAACCCCAGTAACCCTCGATTGTTGTTGCACTTTCTGGACACATAGCAGCTCTGTATAAATTTGGTCCTGTTCCTTCAGTTTCATCCGACTCATGGACGCTTGGGTATGCATATCTGGTTATGACTAGCATGGACACAACGAGTACTAGACCGGGGATCCGGACTACGTGTGGATGAATCTGGTCTGCCCGCCGTTGTTTGTTGCGGACGGGGCTGGTAACACTGAAGCCCTTGTGAGTCCATTGCTAGAAGCACATAACAGTTTGTATATCTCTAGGTCCAGGGTCGTGACATACAACCTCGTCCAGAACTCCTTCAACATCAAGGATCTCTCTCCCATCCATGGATATCCACGTGATGAGGAAGACCACGAGTCGAGGTCGACTCTTTTTCAAAGGGGAGGAGATGATGCAGCACACCCCATTACAGCAAGCCCATCACCAAGTGGACCCATGACAAGCTCACGAGCAAAGGTGATGCATGATAAGGTAAACTCAATCCTGTCTCTCTATGCCTTTGATGACTTGGTGAATGGAGCGCTACCTCATGGAACCACGTTATGCGTGCTCAGGTTCGATCCCACATTGGAGCCCCAAGACGATGCCCAAGACGCCCAAGATGGTGCCCAAGAAGCTAGCAAGGAATATCAAGAAGAGGGCACCGAGGAAGAAGAAGGGAAGAAGGAGGAAGAAGAGGTGCAGGAAAAACGGCCTAGGCCGGGCCATGGCTGGCCTCTAGGCCGACCCCCTATCAGATCCAGCCGGCTGATGGCTAGGTTGAGACTCCAAGTGCAGAGTGTGTAGCTAGTGGCAAGCCTTCTTCCCCACGAGGGTGACTCGAGGGTTTATATCGAACTCTTGGGAGTATTTCAGCAGTTGTCTTCCAAGCTTCCTCCAGGATCCTGCAATCAAGTAGAGAATTTTGTGCCCTCAACCTCACCAAGTGGTTGTCAAGCACAAGGTGTGAGACTTCTAAATTGCAATGCAAAACTGAAAGTAAATGTGCAATAATTAAATCGACTACTAAATGCAAATGAGAAAATAAATATGCAATGGATTGTTTTTGTATTTTTGTGATGCAAGTGGTGATGGAGATAATGTAAATTCGAATTGGAGATGCAAGTAAAGTAAAGTGCAAGTAAATTAAATTACAGCAAAGTAACTAGAGTGTTTTCTTATAATTAAAATAGGATCGGGGTTCATGGTTTCACACTTGCATTCTCTCAAATAAAGTAGTAGACGGTGGACATAAAGAATTACATGTGAGATTACAATAACATGTTTAACATTGAGTACTTTCATATGGGCATCACGTCCTAGCATAGAGATCTCTACGGTCATATTGATCCCTCTTATACTCCACCAAGATGCGAAATAAATCATAACACCTCGATAATTAAGGAAAAACCAGAGTATAGCTTTAAGCAATGTGACATGAAGTTGAAGTAAGAACTTGCTAGATCTAGTCATGGAGATTGATTAGTGTCACTTCAAATCCCCGGTAACAAGGTACTCCTTTTTATCCCTAGTGAGGTAACTAAGAAAGGTTTAACAAAACCTAAGTGGATCGCTGAACTTCTGTCACTTTCACAGCACTAGCCACCCCCCGTTACTCCAACTAATGCACCCATCACCCCACACACGCTCTCAAGAACTAGACTGGTCAAAGCTAGCAAATAAGAACGGGGTACATAAGATACATCTACTCAAATAACTCAAAAGAAACAATTGCAATCTCAGATTCAATAACTCATAGAAAAGATCCACCACATAGGAATTATAACGGTGCCCGTAATCATGTGAGGCAGCTCATACGGAACTAATTAGTGAAGCACATAGAGAGAGAGATACAAGTGCTACTTCCACAAACCCATAGCCCTGGGGTGGACTACTCCCTCTTCATGGAGATGTCGATGGAGATGACGTTGGAGGGGTAGGAGATCACACTGGCGGCGCCCCGTCGGAGTTTCCCCCCCCCCCCCCCCAATCTGGAACTTCTGGTCTCTGTTTCGGTGTTTCGGCGGCGCTCCCCTCCGTAAGGGTACGGGGGACCCTTTTTATAGTCGGTTTTAGGTCAAGACGGAGTCGGTAAGTCGAAGATGGAAGAAATTGGGGCCACATGGGCCAAAAGGGGGCCTCTCACGCGGGCAAGGAATCTGGCCGCGTGGAGGGTCCTCTTTTGGGCCTCCTAGCCCAATTCTCGTGGATCCTTCGCCCGCAAGTCTTCTCCTTCCAAGAAAATGACCCCCGCAGATTTTCAGGTGATTTCGCGGAAGTTTGCCCCCTGAAACGTCAAAAATATAGAAAACGGGGTTTCTGACAGGCAGGGTTAATTCCATAAAAGTTGGGGGACTTTGTAATTTAACCCCAAAATACTATAAAACATTGAATTATACCCTTACATGATGCAATATGTAATAGAAAACCATGTGAAAATAAGCAAAATTCATCTATGCATTTTACATGCATCAACATCCCCAAGCTTAACCCATGCTCGTCCTCGAGTATGAAGGTGATAAAACTAAGATGGGTTTTGCATATTGAAACAATCATGGGATATCAAGGAGGATTATTCATGCTACATATAATCAAATGATTAATACTAGAAATGAGTAGCAATATACAATTCATGTTGTAAGAAATATCAAATATGCAAGCAAAGATGCTTCAGGAGAGTTCACAAAGTGTATAATGAAATAAAAGCACTATGGACCAAATGCATACACAAAATGAAAAATAAAATCCTATATTGGTCAAAGAATAGCATAATGGAGAATAGAAAATATAGTGGACACTTTGGAGAAAATTGAGTAGAGGTAAAACATGATCAAGTCTTATTTAGCCTCTAAATTATTCAACTAAAATTACTAATTGAAATGTGGTATCCATTGATCTAGGACTCTCATTGCCCCTTTATCACTAGCATCTTAAAATTGTGAGTATTGAAGTAATGAGAATGACAAGGTGGTTGAAAGCCTCATGCCCCGTGAGTGTGAAAACCTACTCCATGATTACTCAACTTAAGATTCCTAATAAGCTTTGTACAATCATAATAAGTATTAATGACATCATAGAGAACCGCAAAGAGGTACCTCTTGCCCCATGACATGGAAACAAGCCCATGTTACAATGACAAGATGAACAAACGGAGTAGACTCATCATCCTTTTTATTTTCATTCACTATTATGCATAGCTTCTTATTTTATTATAGGATGTGTTGTAGAGTCACTCAAGCTGTAAGTAAATTTCCACCATGATAAAGCATGGCTTGGGTTAGCGGCCCAATGCGTTTCTCTAGTCATATAGATATTTACTCATCAAAACTTACTATTCCTCTATTTCATTTCGGCATGGCAGGAGTCCAAAAACAAAAGTACATGATATCAACCAAATGTAAATTTTTTGTGCAATGTTGAAAGCTTTCCGGTGATACACGTTTATAGCTAGCTCCCAACCACACACTTGTCAAACGCAAAACTTGTGGCTCCCATTATTGGGTCATGTTTATTAGATGCATAAAAAGTAAAGTGTGCCTTCAAAAGTTCGTGAGAGTCCTATCCCAAGTTCAACCCATGACAATTAATAAAGTGAATATCTTAATTTATAACATAAATAACACAATAACATGGTGAACATACTCGGAATATAAATGAAGCTAATGGGAAGATATGGTGGACTCACTGGAAATACTTGGCTAAGGAGTGTTGCAAACAAGTTTTTACTTGTTGGAATTTTTAAATTTTTGGGCTAGGAAGAGGGAGATAGTTGACCAGCTACTATGCAGGCATATGTCCATAGAACTACTCATTTCAAGACAAACTAAATAAACTAGCAATTAACATCAAGGACATGAATAAGAGATAGCTCAAGACAACATTATTGCAAATTTCTACACATAAAAAGCCTATAAATCATGCAAACATATGTAGCTCTTCAAATCAACCATGGCATCCCTATTCCAAGTCATAATACTAGCATTAAATAAATTACAACCCCAAACTCCAGTAACTCAATCTCATATAAAATGATGGTGGTGGTCTTATCAAAACAAAAATAAAAACAAAAACTAGACGCTTCAAGTCTCTACGATAAATGCTTTTCTTAGAAAAACAGAAAGTAGACGTGTGCTAACCAAAAGAGTGTACCTCCAGTGGGGTGTTCATCACATCCCCAAGCTTATGGCTTTCACCATTCTTGGATGTCTTGAGGCGCAGCTCCTCTATTCCCTGTGAAAAAAACTTCACAAAACATGTTTCTCCCATTCTTTTTCTGTGGGGTGAGATTAGCAAGGACAAACAAATCACATGCTTGCTGTGAAAAATTCAAAATCAAATGCTCCAGTAGATAGACAATAAGGTTCATTATGTTGTTTGTTCACTCTCTTGCTTGAAAGAATCATGGAAATTCGATTCCCAAGCCCAAAGAGTGCATAAAACAAAAGAAGGCATAATCTGTCCAGAAAAGCAACAGCAGCAAAACAAACGTTTTTCCCTAAGCTAGACTTGTGAAAGAATTAAGACAATTTTTTTGCTTACAGAGGACGAAAAGTTGCAGAACATACTAAAAAATTAGCTCAATCCTACATACCAATAAAAAACGTAAAATCATACGGTGAGCAGACTCGTGCTGAAACAGAAATTTCATGCACTAGGATAGCAACTTATAAGTCCAAATGGGTTTGACTTGACTCTTTATTCAAAACTCCAGAACAAAAAAAACTAATTTCTTGAGAAAGAAAGCGGACACTAGGAAAATACAAACAAAAACAACCGGGTTGCCTCCCGTAAAGCGCTTTCTTTATAGCCATATAGCTAGGCTTTACTTACTTGATAATCAACAGGGATAAAGCTCATGAGGGAGCTTGTTCTTCAGCGTGCCCCTCTTGTTTGGGAAGTGCTCCATGCTTTTCTTGTGAGGGAACTGAAACTTGACATTCCCTTACTTGGAGTCTATGATTGCACCTGTAGTACGAAGAAAAGGTCTACCCAAAATAATAGGACTAGGGGATTTATCCCCCATATCCATAATAATGAAATCAACGGGTACGAAAGTCATGTGCAATTCAATCATAACATCTTTTACTTGTCCTACAGCATGTTTAGTAGAGTTATCAGCAAGGAAAAATTCACTTGAGCACTTTTCTAAATTTTCTAGTTCTAGCAATTCATATAATTCTTTAGAGAGTACCGATACACTAGAACCTAGATCTAACATAGCATGGTGAATTTCTTTTCCAATTGAAACTAGCACCTTGGGGATCCATGCATCCCCAAGCTTAGGAGGTATCATGGCCTCATTATTGTACCTAGCAATTTTTTCTTGCAAGACATGATTAGCAATATAAGATCCAAAGCCAGGTTGATTAAAATTTATAGTGGGATCACTAGCAAATTTTTGTAGAGTAGCAATAAGTTCTTGCAAGCTACTTTTTTCTAAATCAAGAAATGGATCCTTAATTTCAGTAAGCATCATAATTTCCTCTACTTTACTCTCTAATTTAGCTAGAATGCTTGATTCATGAGGACTTCATCTTTGCTAGCAAGATAAGACATATATGGAAGTAAATATTCAGGGTACTTCACTATTTCATTCAAAGTTTCTTCTAAGCTAGTAGGGACATGCTCACTTGTATTCTCAGAAATATGATCAATATTTTCAATAATAGGAGCAGCAATAGTAATATAATTCATTCCTACACTAGGTTGTGCTTGTGGCTTTCCTGCTGACATGCTTAATAGAGTTGCTTGATTATCAGCTAATTTTGACAATGCTTTATCTAAATTCGAAGATTGAAGTTGCAATCCGTTAATATCACTACTAATGGATGCAATAGACTTATTTAACTCATGTATCATAGCATTGTGACTAGCAACTTGTTCCATAAGCAATTTATTAGATTCAGAAATTTCAATAGAAGGCGTCCACTTATTTTCATTAGCATTAGGATATGGAACAAAAGGTTTATTTGGCACATAAGGAGGTTTACTATATGAATTGTAAGCATTACTAAAACCATTGCTACCATAATTCCTAACAAAATTAACATCCACACTTTCAGAATTACTACCAACTAGCTCCTGCAAAGGCACATTCTCCATATTTTGTTTATTAATAAAAGCAAGAATAGTGTCCATTTTAGAAGAGAAATCATTGGTTTCTTCAATTGAGTTTATATTCTTAGTGGGATTGGGTGCTCTTTCAGTATTCCATTGACTATAATTTTGCAATATGCTTTATAATATGCTCTTAGCCTCACCTACAGTTTTACTCATAAAGGCACCTCGAGCAGCAGAATCAAGTATATTTCTAGACATGTAGTTTAGACCATTATAAAAAGAGTGTAGTATGGTCCATTAATTTACTCCATGTGATGGGCATGTTCTAATCATTAATTTAATTCTATCCCATGCCATGGCTACATGTTCATTATCATTTTTCCTAAATGAGAGGATATTATTCCTATTTTGCAAAATTTTAACGGGAGGATAATATTTCTTAATGAAAGCTTCTTTTAAATCATCCCAAGACTTTATACTAGCTGTAGGTAGTGAAAGTAACCATTATTTAGCCTTTCCTCTAAGTGAAAAAGGAAATAATTTCAGTTTTAAAACACTACTTTCCACATTTTTAAATATTTGCATATCACATATTTCCATGAAATCATGAAGATGCATAGAGGCATCCTCCATAGCACTACCACCAAATTGCTCTCTAGTAATTAAATTCAATAAACTAGGACTTACTTCATAGCTTTCAGCTTGTATTTCAGGTGTAGTAATTGGCCTAGCAATGAATTGGTCATTGGGTGTATTTGTGTAGTCACTTAATTTAGTTCTATCACCCATTTTAACAGTTTTTCTGTAGTTTTTAATTTTTTATGCAAAACTGAAAAGTAAAGTAACTAGGCAAATTCGAAATACTAAAATAAACTAGATAACTAAATGCAAAACTAAAATGCAAACTAAAATAAAATATGCAAGACAAAACAAAAACAAGAACAAAAACAAAAACAAGACAAGAAACAAAACAATCTACTTGAAAGAAGGTGGAGATAGAAAGGACGGTACTCACGTAGGTGCAACCTCCCCAAGCTTAGCGGTTTGCACACCTTGTTGGTGATGAAGACTTCTTGTGAGCTCCCTTGGACAACTCCTTCACCTATGGCTCCCCGGCAACGGCGCCAGAAAAACGCTTGATGGCTAGGTTGAGACTCCAAGTGCAGAGTGTGTAGCTAGTGGCAAGCCTTCTTCCCCACGAGGGTGACTCGAGGGTTTATATCGAATTCTTGGGGAGCCACTATTTCAGCAGTTGTCTTCCAAGCTTCCTCCAGGATCCTGCAAACAAGTAGAGAATTTTGTGCCCTCAACCTCACCAAGTGGTTGTCAAGCACAAGGTGTGAGACTTCTAAATTGCACTGCAAAAATGAAAGTAAATGTGTAATAATTAAATCTACTACTAAATGCAAATGAGAAAATAAATATGCAATGGATTGTTTTTGTATTTTTGTGATGCAAGTGGTGATGGAGATAATGTAAATTCGGATTGGAGATGCAAGTAAAGTAAAGTGCAAGTAAAGTAAATTGCAGCAAAGTAACTAGAGTGTTTTGTTATAATTAAAATAGGACCGGGGTTCATGGTTTCACACTTGCATTCTCTCAAATAAAGTAGTAGACGGTGGACATAAAGAATTACATGTGGGATTACAATAACATGTTTAACATTGAGTACTTTCATATGGGCATCACGTCCTAGCATAGAGATCTCTACGGTCATATTGATCCCTCTTATACTCCACCAAGATGCAAAATAAATCATAACACCTCGATAATTAAGGAAAAACCAGAGTATAGCTTTAAGCAATGTGACATGAAGTTGAAGTAAGAACTTGCTAGATCTAGTCATGGAGATTTATTAGTGTCACTTCAAATCCCCGGTAACAAGGTACTCCTTTTTATCCCTAGTGAGGTAACTAAGAAAGGTTTACCAAAACCTAAGTGGATCGCTGAACTTCTGACACTTTCACAGCACTAGCCACCCCCTGTTACTCCAACTAATGCACCCATCACCCCACACACGCTCTCAAGAACTAGATTGATCAAAGCTAGCAAATAAGAACGGGGTACATAAGATACATCTACTCAAATAACTCAAAAGAAACAATTGCAATCTCAGATTCAATAACTCATAGAAAAGATCCACCACATAGGAATTACAACGGTGCCCGTAATCATGTGAGGCAGCTCATACGGATCTAATTAGTGAAGAACATAGAGAGAGATACAAGTGATACTTCCACAAACCCATAGCCCTGGGGTGGACTACTCCCTCTTCATGGAGATGTCGATGGAGATGACGTTGGAGGGGTAGGAGATCACACCGGCGGCGCCCCGCCGGAGTTTTCCCCCTCCAATCTGGAACTTTTGGTCTCTGTTTCGGTGTTTCGGCGGCGCTCCCCTCCGTAAGGGTACGGGGGACCCTTTTTATAGTCGGTTTTAGGTCAAGACGGAGTCGGTAAGTCGAAGATGGAAGGAATTGGGGCCACAGGGGCCAAAAGGGGGCCTCTCACGCGGCCAAGGAATCTAGCCGCGTGGAGGGTCCTCTTTTGGGCCTCCTTGCCCAATTCTCGTGGATCCTTCGCCCGCAAGTCTTCTCCTTCCAAGAAAATGACCCCCGCAGATTTTCAGGTGATTTCGCGGAAGTTTGCCCTCTGAAACGTCAAAAATATAGAAAACGGGGTTTCTGACAGGCAGGGTTAATTCCATAAAAGTTGGGGGACTTTGTAATTTAACCCCAAAATACTATAAAACATTGAATTATACCCTTATATGATGCAATATGTAATAGAAAACCATGTGAAAATATGCAAAATCCATCTATGCATTTAACATGCATCACCGGCCTGTGGCCCGGCCTAGGACGGCCTCCCAGCATCCCAGGCCGGCGCCCTGCCATAGCACCCCGACCTCCTGCCCGGCCTCGACCCGGCTTCCTCCAGCCCGACCTAGGCCGGCTCCTCTACGCGCCAGGCCGGCGACCAAACCGAAGACCCCGGCCACCAGGCCGGCCTCAGCCCGGCCAGGCCTGCTCCCCTGCGTGGGAAAGGGGCCAAGATCCCTTGTAAAACCTACCTACCCCCCTTTACCCCCTAGACTATAAATAGGCCCCCTTGGCTTCAGATCTAGGTTAGAGATGAATTTATACTTGTGAGCTTTGCTCCTTACCCCCTCTTGTGAGGCTACTCGTATGGTTAGTACCTAGGATCGTATCAAGGCTACTCCTATGATGTATATCTAGGATCATATCAAGATTCATAGGGTTACCTATCCTTTCCCCTTGGGAATCAGTTAGGGACTTTCCAATCTATCTCAACTAACCCTTGAGGTTCTATTGGCGTGGTGGACCAACCACGGGTGTGAAGCGGTTTCTGATAAGATGAGTTCAGTTGGATGGATCGTACCGTAGGCGGCCATTGCGGTTTAGTTGACGGGAGATTTGGGTTCTTCAGTTCTTGCTAGTTATCTCCCTTTGTTTCCCACGATTTCCCCTCGATTCCCCTCTCATGTTCATTGCGTTCATCGTTCATTCTTCGTGTTCTTGGTCGATTCGTGAAGATCAGGCCACCCAAGAGGTTAACCCCTCCATCATAACCTAACAAACAAAATGCCCCCAAGGCATCACGCTCCTCAGAGCAAATAGAATTTGCGCTTACAATCGCGAGAAGATCATCCCGGTTTTAAACGCTGGACAAGTCATCGTCCGACAACTGGTTGTTGATTTGTTCCTCCTCTGGATCCGACAAGAATGGTGGCGACCGTACACAGAATGCGCCACGAGACCCGCCAGCCTCGGCGACATGAGTTCGGCTTCCAATCACGGGGGGTGACTAAAGACCGTGATTGCAGGACTTTCTCGGAGCGCATCTCCTTGCGCTCCATCGATTTCGTCATCGACGGCAATAGATTGTGCAGATTGTGTGGGGATTGGGGCAGAGATATCGATTCTCTCTTTGTCGGGCCAGGCCCGGAAGTGGCGTGATAAATAGGGCTTGGGTTGATTTCTCTCTCTATCTCTGATAAAATAGTCATACGAGGTGGAGCACAAGTTTAGTCCCACCTCGCTAGTTTGAAGTGAGTACGACGAGCTTATAAACCGAAAAGTGCAGTGACTATCAACTACCCGCGCGTAAGACGTTCGATTAGAGATAATCGAGCGGCTACACACTTGGAGTAGCCTTTTGTATTTTTTTATAAATGCGATGATTGTTTCTGTATGTTTATATGAGTTAAAAATGGCCCAGATAAAAATAGAATTAGCCGTGGCGTGACGGGCCAAGTGGGACCTCACGGTTGTTTCTGGCTCTGCTGAACTAGTCACACAAGGTGGATGCTTAGTCCACCCTCGCTAGTTTTAAGTGAGTACGATCAACTTATAAACTCGAAAGTGAAGTAAGAATTAATGTCCAAGGCTCAACTCCCCATAAGGCGAGTCTAAGCCCGGAACTTTTTTTTAGACGGTTGTCAATAGAAAATTGAGTGTTTAGTCCTACATCGATTATTCACATTGGGTACGACCGACTTATAAATCCCAGAGTGAAACTAACAAAACAATTGTAACAATAATAGATTCACCAATGACAACTTGACTGGCTTGAGGTCAGGAAAAATTCGTCGTTGGGGAATAAAATCGTTGTTACCAGTTTATTTTGTTATTTTTAATGTATAAATAATTTTTTTAATGTATGAATAAATTAGATGGTTCAATTAATAAAGGAGTTTGGAATTCTTTGATTATTAAATTAATAATGGATTTTGACGCCCATGATTACCCGCAATTTGATCAAAATATGTGTAGAGACTATGTAAGATCAATATCAAAATAATAATAAACTAGCACGATTCATTACATCCAGGGGCTAATATATAGCCCCATATAGAGACCGATCGATCGTCAATTACATATATATAGAGATGCCCTACTTACATATATATATATGGGCAACGATCAATCACACATAGAGAGAGGGGTTCCCTAGAGGTAGCCCGCTACGGAGACTGCTACTAAAACTACTACTCCTCCTCCTTTGGCGGCGTGGTATCGTGGAGGTAGTGCATGGCGTCCATGGTGGAGAAGATGTGCTCAAAGTTGGTGTACATGTTGAAGTCCGTGAATGCGATGAACTCGCACCACAGTAGAACGCCAGGCTAAGAAGGTTGTAGGACTCGAAGGGCTTGGTGAAGTGGGCAACAAGGCCAATCACCAAGCCTGCATTATTGCCATAGAACTCCTCTATCCGGAACATGGCCGGCGATCTGCATGTCAAATGGGCAAAGCCGGCCTTGAGGAATAACGTCACCAAGTCCCAAGGAGCACTCCACTTTGAGATGGCCCACAACCGGAGCCGGTTCTCATCACGTACCCCGGCGGGGTACTGCCACTCCAGTGCGGTGGGAGGTCGGCAGAAGGTTGTTCCATTAAACTGCATCGCGTCTACTTTCTTTTGGCTTCCGATCCATGGGGGTTTTGATGGGGATGTGATCGAGTGATGGAGCAATATCACGGGCGGAGATAGACGGGAGAGGACCCCCTTATACACTATGGTAGTTAATGGACTGTAATTTGCATCGAGGGGCCATGAGAATGCATCGAGGGGCTATGAGAATGCACATAGTTTGACACTGTTTTATTCATCACTTTTCATACGGTATTCCACGCTTGTTGACCCGCCTTTAAAGCCAACACGAAGCCACGATCTAAACCGTTTAAGCAGAGGTATCGAGCACGCGGATCGGTGATAAGCCAATCAGGTCGCAGAGATATGGAGCACGCGGATCGTTCTTTGAAGGTATCATCCACACCGTTTACGCAAAACGATCGAACGCCACAGAATGGGGGTAATATCTTCTAGATGGTCCAACATTATATGGAACTCCGGTAGAAATCAATGTACTTTCACAAAATTTAAAAAAAATAAAACTTGGCAGAAATTGTTTTTTCTTCACTTGGCATCATAATTTGGATGTCTAATCTTAAGTTAAATCGTACAAGCCAAGGAACAAAATAAATATGGTAGGTCATTCACACATAGGGTTAAGTAACATCAAGTCTCTGGATTACAAGGGAAAACTTCCACTCTGGAGTAAACCAAACCAGGTTTTTTTATGAAAATTAGTCATTTCCAGCTGATGTTTTGAACATGCATTATATGGTCATCAAGAATGAACAACGTGAATTTAAAACATTTTTCCGCATTAACAACATTTTTCTATTTTTTAAGTGATAATTAATTAATATATGAGAATAAAACATTTTCTCTGAAAAATCTCATACTTTGAATGCACCCTTTATTTGAAGAGTACATGTCAAGGATTTAAACAAGGTTGAAAAACAAACCTTCTTATAAATGGGTTGTTTACCCTTAGCCTTCGAGCTCTTCTCTAAACCATATTTTCACCTCAAGAGCAGAAATAGCTCGGATTGATAACGTAACGTGCATAATAGTGCAGAAGTCATTATAAAAACCAGATACCAAAAGAACTGGTATAAATTTGAATTTTGGCTCAAATTTATTCGAATCTACACCGTAAATTTTATTCATGCTCTTGGTTTTCTCCGCGTCATTATCACTAGGCTGCCCCAAGACACGTCCTAGAGCTTCAGTTTGCACCTCAACAGCTGTAATATGTTCAGGTGTCATATCAACAACAGAAGTAACTCCAGTTTGCACTTCAACAACTGGAATAGGTTCAGTTGCACCTCGACAGCATAAATAACTTCATTTTCCACTTCAGCAGCTGGAATAGGTTCCGTTTGCACCTCAACAGTAGAAATAGCTAAATTTTGCACCTCAGTAAAATTAGTTGGAATAGGTTCAGGTTTCAACTTTAGAGCAGAAATATCTAAAGTTTGCACCTCATCAGCTGGGGTAGGTTCAGGTTGCACCACAACATTCAGAAGTGTCTCATTTTCAAAACTAAACAAGAGCTGCATACTTCTGTTTTTTTCGACTGCTATTGAGTCTTACCCTTTTTAGTAGCTAGCAATCCTCAACAACAAGGGGATGCGAGTTTTTTTTTGTACTGCACACATCCTTCTGAAAAGCAAAGGCAAAAAATCTTGTCATTTTGTTAATAAAATAAACAGGCAACAAGATAAAAAACTGCAAATATATGAACATACTTTGGCCTTTCAGGAGTGTAACGACAATTGGCATATCCAAATCGGTGCCCTAGCTCCTCGCACAATTTGCATCTATTTTGGTAATATTTTTGGGACATTTTAGGCTTTGCATCTTTCTTTCCTTTCTTACTACTACCACCTTTCTCAAACCATACCTTGAATCTACTCTGTTTTGGTCGGCCAGCCTTTCTCTTAGTTACTGGACGACACGTCATAAATTCAATTTCCACTTCAGGCCATTGAGACTGATCTGTAAGTGCTGGAATTGGAGTTGCATACGCTAACTTGAATTTTTGTACTGAGAAATATTCATACAAATATGTGTACATGTTTAGCTTTGTCTTAGACAGAAAGAAAAGTATTGCATGCTCCCATGGTTTCCCAGTGTGTTGCCACTCAAGGCAAGTGCAATCATTCGTTTCAGTGTTAAGAACATGCCTCCTTCCAGTCTTGATATCTCTAACTTCACTGCCCCATAGTGAAGATTTCTCAACACACAAATGTGTAAGATTCCTACTTCTGTTGACCCCCTGCTGTATCCCCTTGCAGACATTCACCAATAATTCTTCTAAATTCCCACAAGCGCATGAGTATGATCCTGATTTGGTCAACCATATCATGAACATGCAACTCTTTCAACTGCTTCACCCTGTTATTAAAACTTTCTGCCAAGTTTTTTATATGATCACACTTGATGGCAGTGTTAAATCCTGACTTGTACCATAAACGGAAATGATAGGTGCTTCGCCATGTTCCAAACTCAGTGCATGCTCCCATTATCTTACCAAGATGATATTAATGTGTGTGTAGTGTTAGATCTTTCCGCTGGCCACATGCGCCCAAATTCTTTTCCTAGGAATTTTTTTATCGAATTCATCCACATATGGCCGAATCACTCTTTCTGCTCAGCATGGGGGAAAACAATTTTGTCTACATTTTCTAGTGCTTTACATGCATTTCTGTCGATTGCCAAAGGTGACACTGAATCTATGCATCTTTTCAACTACATCATGAACCATATCCATGAGGCCTTTGTCTCTGACTGAAACATGTCAACTGCCACAGGGAACATCTAGTTGTGGCCATCTAGAGCATCGCATGCTGCTAATTGGCCACTCCACTTGCCAGACAAAAATGATGAGTCTATGCTCAGATATGGACGACACCTTGCTTTGAAGCCATCGATGGAAGGCTTTAAAACCATAAAGACTTAGAGAAGAAGACTTTCCCATCCATTGTTACCTCAGTATGTATCTCCACAGTACTGCCAGGTGACCTCTTCTCTACCTCTGCTTTCTAGTTATAAAGCATCCTAAAGGTATTTTCCCACTCACCATATAATTGTTTCATTGCTCTTTGTTTTGCCTTGCACACCGTGGTAGATTTTAGCTAAATTGGGTACAATTTTTTCAATTCTACTTTTAGTTTCTTGGCGGTAGTGTTTGGTGTCTTGGCTAAAATGGTGGTGATCTTTTTTGAAACCCATAGTTGTGATGTCATTGTCGATACTGTGTGTGAACTTGTAATACAATTATGTTCATGTGGGATTTGATTTACCCTGATTGTATGTTCATCAGGTTGGTGTCTAGAAGATATGTACCACTAACAAGGTTTGGCACTCCCATCAAACCCTCTGCACCTTGCAAAAAACTTCGTTCTATCAGTCTAATAAGTCTTGGCATCAAACAGATGTTTCACTGCATAAGTCTTGAAACACATCCTAAACTCATCCATGATTGGACACAACTTCCCTACTTCAATAACAGGATTTTGTTTTTCATACACATGTATCAGTTCATCATGATGTGCATCATCTACATCATTTGCAACATCTTCCATCAACTCTACATCCACATCAGACGAATCTTAGACACGATCAACAGACAAACTAGATTCACCCCTATCCTCCTTATCTCTATCATCTACTAGAATACTCAATAGTTTGGCCATCTCACTGTCACGCATTGGTGCAATGACCAAATCAGTATGCTCATGTATTTGTACTGAATTCCAATCAACACAAGTAGCACCATGACCCTCTTATTCATCTGCAATAGCCAACTGATCAGGTATTATTGTCACTTCAAAACGTATGAGCATTAGGTGTCTCTATGAAGCCCAACCATCATCTATCATCTGCGAAGACAACTTTGAAGTCACATATCCAACCCTAGAGTCAATCTTTAGATCAACGAGCTCAGCATAAAAATCATCCTGTTTGGTTTCCCACATGTCTTGCCGATCAATTTCATCAACCATTTGTAGGCCATTCTCAATTCTCACATACTCTCCCTTCCAATTAACGAACCACGACACTGATACTTCTTGCTCTGGACACCAACTAACACTCTCACCAATTTTCTCCACAAATTTCCGAAGTACATCCTCTTCCATTCGCACTAGTTCTTGAGGATCAATATCTGCAAGCTCGACCTACCATTTTACAATTGCATATCTCTGAATTTTCTGCACTCTACCATCTACTAGCTTTCCCGTTGATGGACAGAAACTGATGGTAAATTCGAATATCCGCACATCGCCAGCATCACCACCCCGCGGCCAGTGTGAGGCAGCGGAACTGGTCGAGGCCCTGATGAACTCAAAATAGGTTGGAGAGATGTGCCTTGCCGATTTGAAGTTTTCTCGACAAACTCCATATCATTCAGCCCACCCGAGACCACCACACAACAATGTATGGCTGTCGAGAACAGAGGCGACACGCTCAGATCTAAATTGACTCGAAGGAGAACGGGAACATGACTAGGGGTGCAAAGGAACTCACCAAAAACTCCGCTGCCATCGAAAACGTTAGATCCGCCGCCATAGAGAGATGTAGCTCCGCTGCCACCGGAGAAGAAGAAGAAGATGACACGGTTTGACAGGCGGTTCACTTGATTCAGTTGTAAGATTAGGGGCCCACCTGTCAGAAACAATAACTGCCGGAAGGTTTTTGTTTGCGAGGAGGCCATAACATAACCTCACACTCACTTAAGAAGGACATGACCGTTTTATCGCCCCAGGTTGGCCAGTGGCTATTTGTGCGCAAATATATGTAGTACGAGAGCTATTCTAAGAAAAAACGTCGCACGAGAGCTATTGCTAGAGACAAACGTCACACAGGAGCTATTGGCACCACGACAATTGGTGTCATTTGTAGGAATCAGGCGCGTTGGAGTCGCGACTTCATCGGCTTTAATCGCAGGCGACAAATCACCGATATGGAGGGACTCGATCCAATTCGTAACCCTCAATTTCACTGAGCACTCATCGACACTATGCCCGGCCTTCGACACTCTCGTAGAGAGCATGGATCTCACTTCCCACGAGATGAACTTTCATGCAAGCCGCGTGGGCGTCCTTCACATGCAAGTGTCGACACGTCCCCAAGTGTCGGAGTCGAGCCATCCACCAACCATGATGGCGGCTTTATAGACAGGCGTCAACCCTCCGGATAGCATGGGGTCGAACCTCTCCTCGAACCTCCGTGGCAACTACATTGTACACCATTTCGTGGGCACGGTCCATAGCGTCATTCGCAATGCTGACGGCCGAATCGATAGTGAAAGGTGCAATAGCTGCGGAAGCCCACACCCTTGGAGAGCCCCGCATGTCGAATCCCTGACACAACAAATCCCTTCGATGAACCTATCGGGTTTCGATTAGGAGAACCCATGAGCGCTGGTGGAATCGTCGGCTAGACAGGGGGCGAGATTTACCCAGGTTCGGGGCCCTCGTAGAGGTAAAACCCTTACTCCTGCCTCTTGTCGATCTGTATTGAAGATTAGATCGGTTACAAAGGTTGTGCTCGAATCGAGAGTAGGTCTCGAGTTCAAGGCTTTTGGTCGTGCGGTATTGCTTGGTCCTCTCTCGGGGGCTCTCCTGGCTTTATATAGGCGGTCAGGTCTCGAGTTCTACCCGGAGAGGACTCCAACCCTAGCTAGGTCGGTTACATGTTTTCTAACTTAACCCGCAAGTTTAGTGCGGATGGGCTTCACGTGGGCCTTCTGGAGTACTCCAAGGGCTCCTCTTCTTGGGCCTTCGCCTTGGGCCTGAGAGGGGGTGTCCTTATCCGCAGGATCCAGAATCCATATCTTCGTCAGTAGCCCCCGAGCGTTTGCTCGAGTGGGATTTTTCCAGTCGAGTAGACGGTCAAACCTTTTTTGGTCTGGCTTTTCATCTTGAATAAACAGCTTGGCTGCCTACTGTTTTGAAGGGTGTGTTCCCTGTGCAATGAGTCCTTATGCTCGAGTGTCAAGCGACTTAGGTGCCTGTTATCGCGGCTTTATTTGCAGAAGGATGCGGCACAGTAGCTTGGCTCTCCCGAGAGATCAGGGCCAATTAATTGCGACTAGGGCAAAAACATTCCTGGCCTACACGGATTCGAGACCTCCGACTCGAACCCGATAAGGTGATTGTTGCGACTGGGCCGTTGTGGACTTATCGAGTCGAACTTAACCTATGAGGGTACCCGGCGCGTCCGCTAGGATTTTCCTTCGTGTTGTTGACACGGAACTGTACCGGAGGACGCAGCTTTCGAGTGCGATTCCAGGCCCTTAAGAAAGATCTTTTTGGGTCTTACCTTCATATTCAAAGAATATGGCATCCGGATGTGCCTAGTCGGCTAAACAATCCAGGTTTTTATGATGTAGAAATATCATGTGTGAATGGAGGTAGGTTCTTTCTACCCGAATGATTGTTTAAGACTGAGTCGAAAGAGTTTTCGTACTGTAGATAGTCGTGCCCGTATGAAAAAGTTTTCATGTTCGGAATGTTGTGCTTATACGAAAGAATTTTCGTCTATAGGTTGATTCTCTTGTTTAAAAGAGGTCTTGCTTCATGACTTATCCGTAAAGGAATTGCCTTTAGTCGAAGGAATTTCATACGAAGCTATTTTCGTGTTTGAATTGCCCATTCGAGAGTTCTTGAATTTGATGATGCGTGCCATGACGTCATGGCGCACTCTTCTACTCCCGATGGGACGTGACAGAGTGGTAGCAGATGGGTTGGCCCACCTAGTCAGCTTTTTGACCGGGAAACGAGACGCCGCCTCCGTTTTTTACGCGAACTGCGCAGTAAATGCGCACGATCTTCTGTTAAGATCGTGGCACGGAACAGCGTTCACCGCCCCTTCGTTTCATCTTCACACGTGGTGGCTGCGATACGCGCCACGTAGCACATCGAGTGGCTGAGATTGACCCTCTTCGTGTATAAATACGGGACTTAGCGCTGTGGTAAATTTTTCCCAGCCTTTGCCTTCAATCGTCTTCTTCCTCGTGCTCATCTTCTTCCTCGCGCTCGAGCTCACACTGCTAGCCATGGCCGGAGGCAAAAGACGTGGTACTGCCGCTTCCGCATCCGGAGACGTTTCCGCACAACCGGCGCCTCGGGCCGGCGACTGGCGCTCCCCCAATACCACCGCGAAAAGCATCAAGGAGATGCAGCGGGAGGGGCTGCTGCCGGCTGAATCTGAGAAGCGGGTGCGCCTCGGGAAGAAAGAAGAGGTACCCAATCCGCAATCGAACGAGCGCGTGGTCTTTGCGGACCACGTGTCTCGGGGTCTCTCTTTCCCTCTCCATCCTTTTCTCCTCGGGTTGCTGTATGTCTATGGCATACAGCTTCACGATCTTCCTCCGAATGCGGTGCAGCACATTTTGTGCTTCATCGTGTTCTGCGGATGCTTTCTTGGCATTCGCCCTCATTGGGCGCTGTGGAAGGCCCTCTTCAAAGTTCGCATCTTCCGCGAGAAATCGCGGGTGGACTCTGAGCCTGGCGAGCCGCTACGCACGGGTGGCTTTGGGATCCAGGCGCGACTGGAGAGCAGCTACTTCAACATGCACTTCGTCGACTCCGCCCAAGGCTGGCGGAAGAAGTGGTTCTACGTCATCGACAACAGCTCGGGTGGGCTCGTGGACTTCCACCCGTTCGCTGTTTTGAAGAGGCGGAAGTCTTGGGCGCACAAGCTGTCAGCCGAAGAAACCCAAGTCGTCACGCCCCTACTAGCAAGAGTGTCAGCTCCCCGGGATCAAACCGCCGGAGTGGTACTCAACGGGCTGCACCTGGCAAGTATTTTTCTGAAGCGCAGGATCCAGCCGCTGCAGCAAAGGCCTTCCACTATGTGGGAATACCAAGGCGCTGAAGATCCTAGCCGAGTGAGCCGCGAAGAACTTTCGAACGCTGAGTTCGAGAAGAAAATCGCAGTTGTCACTAGCTTGAAGGTTGGGGAGAAGTTTCCTGACTGCTCAGTCGAAGCCTTCAACGCTTCGAAACCCCCACCAGCCGAGGTTAGCTTTATCCTTTCCACTCGTCATTATTTTCTTCTTTGCTTTGAGTCTTTGGTCGACTGAATGTTTTCTTGTCTCCCTCTTCCGTCTTTGTAGAGCTTAGCGGTGGCGAACTGCTACCCGCCATGTGACGCCCCGAGATCGGGCACTATGCAGATTTCAGCATTCCCGCCAAATCCGCATAATAACCGATTCCAGGTTGCCATTTATGATAACATTACAATAGTTCACGAATAATCCACAATTACAACAGCAGCAGATAGATACAAGATGACTCAGACGAGCCAGGGATACAACTGATACATTACAAAGATCCAAATAACAGCGGAAGAAACAAACGTCCGTCTACGGACAAGATCCAAATTGGACTAAGAGTCCTGAAGATAACCGAAGGCGTCCAATCCCTGCCCAGGCCAAGCCGGAGGGATTCCCAAGCTAACGTCGTCAGACTTCAAACCTGTTGACTGCAATTTGGAATTTGCAGCCACGAAAGAGATTCGTGGGTCAGTACGGTTAAGTACTGGCAAGGGGGAGATAGCCCATCCTCACAAGTTACCGGCGTAGCCAGTCATCACAAGATACAAATACTTTAGGATCAACGGAAAGGAAGGGGTTATGGCAAATAATTGACAGCAGGCTGCACTAACCAACTACAGAGATTCTATTACTTCCAAATATCAGAAAGGAGATAAGATCGAGTGATAGTAACCAACTGAAAGATAACTGCAAACAAACCCATCCTGGATCTCGCCCCTTATCCGAAGAAGCAATCCGAGGATAACTCACATAGTTGAGTTAATGATGGTTCAGATTATTGTGTCAATAAGCCTATTACTAGTCAAGTTGTTAATCATTGGGTGAAAGTTTGTTATTCATTAGGTTTAAGTTGTCCTGAGTACTTGTTAGCCAGTACTTTCACCAAGTAATCCATAACCGCGGAAAACACGGCTTCTCGAGAAGATTATCCCTGCAGGGTTGCACCATAGTAACCGACACTCATGAATATCCCGCCAGATGGAGTGGCCACTCCACCAAGCGGGGCACTCAACACAATCCAACCCTTCTTCGCATCAAGCCCAAAGCACCTTGGGCGCACGGCTAATCGAGCCCAGAAGAAAATGGACCCTCATAGCACTCTAAGAACGTGTCCCCCTATATGCCGACTACGAAAGTTCCACCCGGGTACCAAGGGCTCGCAAGATCATGCATGCAGCAAATGGAAAACCCGAACTAAATGAGGCGATTTGGACGAGATGCGAATCGGGTCAAACTGAGGGGGAGCCCATACTCCCCAAATGCGGGTAGTGCGCTCATCATGGATCAGTAGACAAGACCCTTTTCCTATTAGGGTCGACACTAGCAGGCCTCAAAACCACAAAGGGCCTCCTGCCGGTGCCTTATCATCAAGTTTATTATTAATAGCAACATTAGCATGATTGATTGATTGATTAAACAACGGGCCCCCAGAACATAAGGAAGTAATAACAGGAAGTAACGGGTAACAGACTCGAGCAAACAACCCTAAGCAAGATAGTAAGACACAGGCTCAAGCAAAGGTTATAGGAGGGGAGGTGAGGCAATATCAGGGGTTAAAGGATTCATGTGATAGGTTCGTAACAGAAACAACTACTACTAAGGCTAGCAGAAAAGAATCAACGGAAAGAATCGGTAACAAGTGATGAAAGGCAGCCATATGGCATCAAGTGAGTATACTTGCCTGAGATCCCGCAAGGTAGCAGAACTTGTCGTTGCTCACATCATCTCAACGTCCTATCCGAGAAGAAGCAACGAACCTCGAACAAACACCGGAATGCAACAATTACTACTACGGCAAAAGATCCAGCATGATCAAGATATGGATGCATGACAAGTTTAATAGATGCACCAAAGTAAACTAGTGGATATGATACACAAGTTTAAATGGATTCCATATGCAAGATTGCATATGGCAAACCCATGCCTTATAGTTGAATTAACTGTTCTAACACTAAGCATCATGTGTAAGTGAGTTAGAATGATGCATGCATGATGATGATAACAAGATAACAACAAATTAGATGCAATTAGAATGATAGTTAACCATTTTAGAAAAACATTAATAAGTTTGGGAATTATTGGTACTTAATGGTGTTGAACAAGTAATGGTTGTTATCAACAAGTTAAAGTGCTCAAAGCAACCAATAAAGTTTATATTTGAAAAGGTTATCAAATTTTAGTTGGATTGCATGTTTCACATTTTGAAATTGGACTTTGGATTAGTTAATTATGAATTAAACAATATTGAACAATTTTTAATTGCATTAAACAAGATTTAAATGGTTTAGGCAATTTTAATTATTCAAAACAGGAAACAAAATTTATATTTGAAAAGGTGAGGTGAAATGGTGTGGAAAACATATTTTATTTGCATTATTTGGAATAACAATGAATTATTTATGAATTATTACAAATGGCATTTGAATTATTTGAATTTGAATTTAAATTGCATTTTGAAAATTCAAAACAGAAAACAAAAAGCATATTTGAAAAGTTCATGAGTTTCTGACTGGGATACATATAAGATTTGTGTAATTTGGATGTGTGGTTTGAAAATTAGGAGCATTTGAAGTTTAGGGTTAGTTCTGTAAAAAGACAGGGGCTTAACTGTGAAGGAAACAGTGTGGAGGGGCTTAGTGCGAAAAAAAAGGAAACACGCAGGGGGCTTGGTGCAAACTAGCCAGATCCAGATCTGGATCTGGTGGTGCACCGAAGCGCACCCCAGCCACAGAGGCTGCCGCGCGGGCCCGGGGCCACGCGGGGTGACAGCGAGGCTGGTGCGGCTGAGGTGGCCTGCCAGGTCCATGACATGTGGGCCCAAACCGCGCGCGTGAGGGAAAAGATTTGGGGCGACAAAATCGCGCCCCACGGGACTCGATCCCGGGTCGCCCAGATGTGCGGAAGGAACCTGAACCATTGTGCTAGAGTTTGTTTCGTGATGGTCAGGGTTACCGAGCAAAGTTATGCTCCGTCCGCGCGCGGCTAACTGAAGACAACGGAAACAGCGCAGTCGTTGTAACACCCGCCGGCGACAGACAAGGAGAGGACGGTGATGGATGCTGGTGCGGGGCGAGGTGTGGGGAGGCGGCAGGTTCGGAGCGGACTCACGGGAGAGGGAAGGGAAAAAGGAGGAAGGTGCGGCTCACCTTCGGTGGTTGTCGAGGAAGGCGACCTGCTGCTGACGGAAGTAGCAGCGAGGTCCTCTCCGGCGACGGCGTGCCCCCCACGGCGGATCCCAGCAACCGCCGAGGACACAGGAAGGTAGCGGGAGGCACCCCGATTCCATTCCCGCCGACGGGACTCCTCGGAGAGGGCCACCTCGATGGCGCCAAGTGTGCAAAGTCCCGGCAGCGACGTGCTTGTCTATTCTTCAGTAGTTTCAGAGTACGGGGAGGGTAACAGAGGTTGAAGGTCTAAGGAGAACATGGCGGCGGAGGAGGATAGGGGAGGGGAAGGGTAGGTCTAGGGTTTTGGAGGGCCTCGAGGTAGATAAGGGCGAGGGGGGAGCAGTTGAGGTGGGGGCGCTCGGGACAGCGACAACGCTGTCCTTCTCGGTGTCCGTACGAGGAAGAAAGCCCTGGTGGGCTGGGCTAGGGGAGAGGAAAAGAAAACGGGCTGGTTAGAGTGGGCTGCCTCCCTCTTGTGTTTTTTTTTTTTATTTTTATTTCTGTGATCCCTTTTTTTTTGCAAGGAAGAAAAGGAGAGAGAAGAGAAAGGAAAATAAAGGATTTTGGGTTTAATTTTTTTATGCATAATTTTATTAGTTGCAAAGCAGTAGTTAAAAGCAAGGTTAGTTATTGATTTCAAACTTTAAAATGTTAGTTTGATTGGGAAATTTTGGAAATAACAATTCTATTTAATAAGCTCAAGCAATTAAACATTATTGAATTTAATAGTTGGCAATAAGTTTAATGTTTAAACCACAATTTGAATCGTGTCAATTATGTTTTGACTTGAAATTTTAATTTGCCATTAGGGTGTTTGATAAAAGGGAATTTTTTTTTATTTAGTAGACAATTTTAAATAAATTCAACTTCAACTTATTGAAAACAAATTGAGTTGCAACTTCCAATTGAAATTTTTAGACAGGTGTGAAAGTTTAAATGGTTTTGAATTTTCAGTTGTGATGCAAACATGGTGCAATGCAATGTGATGCAAAAACAAAAAGAGAGCAACCAATTCTAATAAGGGTAACACCCCAGGTGTTACAGACGACACCACTAACAAGGGATTGCGCCCTCGCAATCCACCTGCTAACCCGGGAGGGGAAAGAAGTTCGACTATCGATTCTTCATGCTTCCAGCTGATCTTCTCGACACCACTAACAAGGGATTCTTGCTCGGAGTGACGACGATGTTCTTCCACCAGGAATCTTCCGATGATCGAACCTAGTAGGTTAAGGGCTCAGAAAACGTCCACCCACGTAGGATCCTAACACTTTGAAAGATAGACAAGAGGGGAGACTCCAAAACAAATAAGATGGGAGGGGAAATAGAATAGAGGTAAGGAGAAAACAAGAATCCTATTGAGATGTTTTTCCAAAATAGTTTAGCAGAAATAGTTTTTGACACTCTAGAAACAACGACCGTTAGCGAGGTTAACCTACAGGCTTTGCGGACCCGTTGCTTCGATAACCATTCGTATCGAAACAATATCGGGAATCGGAACCAAGGCTCTGATACCATTTGTGACGCCCCGAGATCGGGCACTATGCAGATTTCAGCATTCCCGCCAAATCCGCATAATAACCGATTCCAGGTTGCCATTTATGATAACATTACAATAGTTCACGAATAATCCACAATTACAACAGCAGCAGATAGATACAAGATGACTCAGACGAGCCAGGGATACAACTGATACATTACAAAGATCCAAATAACAGCGGAAGAAACAAACGTCCGTCTACGGACAAGATCCAAATTGGACTAAGAGTCCTGAAGATAACCGAAGGCGTCCAATCCCTGCCCAGGCCAAGCCGGAGGGATTCCCAAGCTAACGTCGTCAGACTTCAAACCTGTTGACTGCAATTTGGAATTTGCAGCCACGAAAGAGATTCGTGGGTCAGTACGGTTAAGTACTGGCAAGGGGGAGATAGCCCATCCTCACAAGTTACCGGCGTAGCCAGTCATCACAAGATACAAATACTTTAGGATCAACGGAAAGGAAGGGGTTATGGCAAATAATTGACAGCAGGCTGCACTAACCAACTACAGAGATTCTATTACTTCCAAATATCAGAAAGGAGATAAGATCGAGTGATAGTAACCAACTGAAAGATAACTGCAAACAAACCCATCCTGGATCTCGCCCCTTATCCGAAGAAGCAATCCGAGGATAACTCACACAGTTGAGTTAATGATGGTTCAGATTATTGTGTCAATAAGCCTATTACTAGTCAAGTTGTTAATCATTGGGTGAAAGTTTGTTATTCATTAGGTTTAAGTTGTCCTGAGTACTTGTTAGCCAGTACTTTCACCAAGTAATCCATAACCGCGGAAAACACGGCTTCTCGAGAAGATTATCCCTGCAGGGTTGCACCATAGTAACCGACACTCATGAATATCCCGCCAGATGGAGTGGCCACTCCACCAAGCGGGGCACTCAACACAATCCAACCCTTCTTCGCATCAAGCCCAAAGCACCTTGGGCGCACGGCTAATCGAGCCCAGAAGAAAATGGACCCTCATAGCACTCTAAGAACGTGTCCCCCTATATGCCGACTACGAAAGTTCCACCCGGGTACCAAGGGCTCGCAAGATCATGCATGCAGCAAATGGAAAACCCGAACTAAATGAGGCGATTTGGACGAGATGCGAATCGGGTCAAACTGAGGGGGAGCCCATACTCCCCAAATGCGGGTAGTGCGCTCATCATGGATCAGTAGACAAGACCCTTTTCCTATTAGGGTCGACACTAGCAGGCCTCAAAACCACAAAGGGCCTCCTGCCGGTGCCTTATCATCAAGTTTATTATTAATAGCAACATTAGCATGATTGATTGATTGATTAAACAACGGGCCCCCAGAACATAAGGAAGTAATAACAGGAAGTAACGGGTAACAGACTCGAGCAAACAACCCTAAGCAAGATAGTAAGACACAGGCTCAAGCAAAGGTTATAGGAGGGGAGGTGAGGCAATATCAGGGGTTAAAGGATTCATGTGATAGGTTCGTAACAGAAACAACTACTACTAAGGCTAGCAGAAAAGAATCAACGGAAAGAATCGGTAACAAGTGATGAAAGGCAGCCATATGGCATCAAGTGAGTATACTTGCCTGAGATCCCGCAAGGTAGCAGAACTTGTCGTTGCTCACATCATCTCAACGTCCTATCCGAGAAGAAGCAACGAACCTCGAACAAACACCGGAATGCAACAATTACTACTACGGCAAAAGATCCAGCATGATCAAGATATGGATGCATGACAAGTTTAATAGATGCACCAAAGTAAACTAGTGGATATGATACACAAGTTTAAATGGATTCCATATGCAAGATTGCATATGGCAAACCCATGCCTTATAGTTGAATTAACTGTTCTAACACTAAGCATCATGTGTAAGTGAGTTAGAATGATGCATGCATGATGATGATAACAAGATAACAACAAATTAGATGCAATTAGAATGATAGTTAACCATTTTAGAAAAACATTAATAAGTTTGGGAATTATTGGTACTTAATGGTGTTGAACAAGTAATGGTTGTTATCAACAAGTTAAAGTGCTCAAAGCAACCAATAAAGTTTATATTTGAAAAGGTTATCAAATTTTAGTTGGATTGCATGTTTCACATTTTGAAATTGGACTTTGGATTAGTTAATTATGAATTAAACAATATTGAACAATTTTTAATTGCATTAAACAAGATTTAAATGGTTTAGGCAATTTTAATTATTCAAAACAGGAAACAAAATTTATATTTGAAAAGGTGAGGTGAAATGGTGTGGAAAACATATTTTATTTGCATTATTTGGAATAACAATGAATTATTTATGAATTATTACAAATGGCATTTGAATTATTTGAATTTGAATTTAAATTGCATTTTGAAAATTCAAAACAGAAAACAAAAAGCATATTTGAAAAGTTCATGAGTTTCTGACTGGGATACATATAAGATTTGTGTAATTTGGATGTGTGGTTTGAAAATTAGGAGCATTTGAAGTTTAGGGTTAGTTCTGTAAAAAGACAGGGGCTTAACTGTGAAGGAAACAGTGTGGAGGGGCTTAGTGCGAAAAAAAAGGAAACACGCAGGGGGCTTGGTGCAAACTAGCCAGATCCAGATCTGGATCTGGTGGTGCACCGAAGCGCACCCCAGCCACAGAGGCTGCCGCGCGGGCCCGGGGCCACGCGGGGTGACAGCGAGGCTGGTGCGGCTGAGGTGGCCTGCCAGGTCCATGACATGTGGGCCCAAACCGCGCGCGTGAGGGAAAAGATTTGGGGCGACAAAATCGCGCCCCACGGGACTCGATCCCGGGTCGCCCAGATGTGCGGAAGGAACCTGAACCATTGTGCTAGAGTTTGTTTCGTGATGGTCAGGGTTACCGAGCAAAGTTATGCTCCGTCCGCGCGCGGCTAACTGAAGACAACGGAAACAGCGCAGTCGTTGTAACACCCGCCGGCGACAGACAAGGAGAGGACGGTGATGGATGCTGGTGCGGGGCGAGGTGTGGGGAGGCGGCAGGTTCGGAGCGGACTCACGGGAGAGGGAAGGGAAAAAGGAGGAAGGTGCGGCTCACCTTCGGTGGTTGTCGAGGAAGGCGACCTGCTGCTGACGGAAGTAGCAGCGAGGTCCTCTCCGGCGACGGCGTGCCCCCCACGGCGGATCCCAGCAACCGCCGAGGACACAGGAAGGTAGCGGGAGGCACCCCGATTCCATTCCCGCCGACGGGACTCCTCGGAGAGGGCCACCTCGATGGCGCCAAGTGTGCAAAGTCCCGGCAGCGACGTGCTTGTCTATTCTTCAGTAGTTTCAGAGTACGGGGAGGGTAACAGAGGTTGAAGGTCTAAGGAGAACATGGCGGCGGAGGAGGATAGGGGAGGGGAAGGGTAGGTCTAGGGTTTTGGAGGGCCTCGAGGTAGATAAGGGCGAGGGGGGAGCAGTTGAGGTGGGGGCGCTCGGGACAGCGACAACGCTGTCCTTCTCGGTGTCCGTACGAGGAAGAAAGCCCTGGTGGGCTGGGCTAGGGGAGAGGAAAAGAAAACGGGCTGGTTAGAGTGGGCTGCCTCCCTCTTGTGTTTTTTTTTTTATTTTTATTTCTGTGATCCCTTTTTTTTTGCAAGGAAGAAAAGGAGAGAGAAGAGAAAGGAAAATAAAGGATTTTGGGTTTAATTTTTTTATGCATAATTTTATTAGTTGCAAAGCAGTAGTTAAAAGCAAGGTTAGTTATTGATTTCAAACTTTAAAATGTTAGTTTGATTGGGAAATTTTGGAAATAACAATTCTATTTAATAAGCTCAAGCAATTAAACATTATTGAATTTAATAGTTGGCAATAAGTTTAATGTTTAAACCACAATTTGAATCGTGTCAATTATGTTTTGACTTGAAATTTTAATTTGCCATTAGGGTGTTTGATAAAAGGGAATTTTTTTTTATTTAGTAGACAATTTTAAATAAATTCAACTTCAACTTATTGAAAACAAATTGAGTTGCAACTTCCAATTGAAATTTTTAGACAGGTGTGAAAGTTTAAATGGTTTTGAATTTTCAGTTGTGATGCAAACATGGTGCAATGCAATGTGATGCAAAAACAAAAAGAGAGCAACCAATTCTAATAAGGGTAACACCCCAGGTGTTACACGCCAGTCGTGGGAGAAGACGCCTCGGAGTTATTGGCGAGTCACCTGGACGGCTTAGCCGATACCAGTGTAGCCGATGCTTCCTCGAGCTCCGAGGACGATTCTTCGGATGACGCGGAGGGCTCGAATGGCGGCCTACGTCGTTGCAAGCGTCGTCGGGTAGAGGACGACAACGAGGCTACCTCCAAGGATAATTCCTTGGAGGAATCGCCCGGGAAGGCCCCTATCTCTGCGACTCCACTTCGCTCCCTCGCCCCTTCGCCTTCATTCCCAGTAATCGGAACCGCCTGGAACGCGGATTTGCTGGATGAAGACGAAGATGACGAGTAAGTTATCTTCCTCGTTCTTAGTCGAACGTTCTTTCTTCTGCGCTTGTTGTTTTATTCCTTGTTCTTTTTTGCCGCAGTGTGCAGGCCATCAGCCCTCGCAGGTACGCTTCTTGTGTTCCTCCCGAAAAGAGGAACAAAACAGGAACTGCGGGTGGAGCTCCCAATGCTGGTACCGTCCAGAATTCTCCCAGCGCAGCCCCCAATGCGGCGACTGCGGAACGTGAAGCTCCTAGCTTTGCCGCCAGGACTTCAGCTTCGAAAGAAGCGACGGACAGTTCCACAGATCCTCTCTCCCGCGCCACGGGCCAGGTAAGCTTTGCAGTTTGTCTTCGAATTTGTATCGGGTGCACGACAGTGCTCCCGATGGGAGTAGCCCCCGAGGCTGTAGTCGATCGCTTGCGATCGGCTACAGGCTCAAAATCTTGCTCTATTTTCTTTGTCTTGATTTCTATCGGGTGCACGACAGTGCTCCCGATGGGAGTAGCCACCGAGGCTGTAGTCGATTGAATTCAATCGGGTACAGGCTCTAATTTATATCTTCTAATTCTTCTATTTCTGTACTTTTGCAGTCGCTTGTTGACTCGCTTGCGGCGATCGGTCGCCGCGTTGTTCTTGCCGAATCGGAGTGCGAAAGGCTTCAGTCACACTGTAGTCGATTCCACACCGAGAACGAGCTCCTCAAGAGTAAATCTCATCGTCTTCTTTTGTTTCTGTTGTCGTCTCCATTCTTGATGTTTAACAAATGTTCATTGCGCAGCTCAACTCGAACATTCGGAGTTCGAGAGAGTCAAGCTCTCTGAGCGGGCAACCACTCAGGAAGCTAATTTGGCAGCTATTCGACAAGAGCTAGAGGCCTCCCGCATGCTGTCAGAGGATCTTCACAAGCAACTCGCGGATGCGAGAAAAGCTTTGAAGGATCAACAGGAAGCTGGCAATAAGGCCGATTCTGACCTTGTCACCTTCCTCCGTCCCCTTGCTGAGCGTTTCGCGGGTAAGTGGCTTAGGCTCTCGCAATTGTATCTTTTGTCTTGGTGAACTTGCAAAATTTTGACAGTCTTTTCCTTTGCAGGTCTTCTGGATGCTCCTTTGGAGATCCCTGGGATCCAGCGAGTAGATGTGTTAACTGACACGCTTGCTCAACTCAAGAGGCACGCCGAAGGAGTGTGTTCCTTGATTTGTGATGCCACCCAAGTGTTGTAGCAATTGCACAGTCGCTTCCTCGCCAATGCTGCTCCTCCATCCGCACTAGACGGCCTGCTAAAGATCTTCTCGGAGGGCAATCTCCTGGATGCTTACGCAGTCGCCCAGTCGGAATCTGGTGCAAAGACTGTGATTCAGTTCGCGCTGGCGCACGGAGTCAATGGCTTGGAGGAGGCCTACTCAGCTCTTCCAGTCGACCCCTCGACGGGCAAAAAGGTACGGCTCTCTCGTTTTAGCGAGCAGGCCACCATTCTTGCTCCGAAGGTGTCTGAGCTATTTGCTCGGCTGAAAGGAGGGGCGACTGCCACTAGTGGGAGCACCACTGTAGTTTCTTAGTTTTGTTCTTTTTCCTTTTCCTTCGTGAATGTAATGAACCTTGGGATGTATTCCCGTATTTTCATCGTCTTTAATTGAAGTGTTCGTTCTGGAAATTGCCTCCCGTAGCTTGTGTATTTTCTCCCGATGGGAGTAGCCCCCGAGCACTTTTGTCAGATGTGCGACTAGAAATATTTCGAATAGGGCTTCTTACTTCTTTCCTTGTATTCTTCCAGGCTACCGGGGTAGTTGCAGAATCTTCGAGTGGACATGCTACTCCAGTAAATCCCCTTGTTGCCGCGGTTGGCACATATGCTGGTCTGCGTGATAAGGTTCGGGAGGGTGAGCGTCAGCTTAAAGCTTTGCGCGGTATAGCCGATGTGGCAAAGTCCAAGCAAAAACTGGCGGCTGAACGTGAGCAGTTCCTGATGGATGAATTATCGCTGGTTGCGAGGGATTTGCTGTGTAAGTAATACAGCCCCCGTGTCTTCTTTTTTGCTTTGTTTCCTTAGCTGATTAAGCATTCTTTGCTCTTCAGTTGTCAGACCTGATGACAGGGAAGAAAAGTAGTGGGTTGAAAACCACATAGTTCAGGGGGCTGGTAGCTCAAATCCTCATGCGAGTAACTTCTGGTCTGATCGCAGTCGAGGATTTGTGATGGCCACCTTGAAGTTCCGTGTTCTGCAAGCGAGAATTCTCGTGAGTTCTTTTCACGAGGTCCTGATTGCGATGAACGCTGCTTTCTACCCACTCGAAAGGGGTCCTGAAGACTGGAGCTATCTTCTCAGATTGTATGGACGTGAAGGAGAGGTTCGCGCGTGTGTGCGCAATCAAATGACATGCGGCGCGGTTGTAGCTCTATCCTTTGTCCGAATATGGTATCCAGAAGTAGATTTTAACTCCGTAGCTAGGCTCCCAGATGATCCAATCGATGATATTTCTCCCTTCTATGATGCTGTTCGTCCTGCAGCGGAGAAAATCATCCGATTGTCCTCTGAGGAGGTAGATAGAGTTTTGGCGACTGAGAATGCTCAGCGCTTTGATTGATTGTCGGATGCATATCCTGTATCCTTGTATAGTTTGTAAAACTGTTGTAAGGTGTATAACCTTGTATGTATGCTTTTTTCCTGTAATGCTTAGTCGTAGGCGTAGCCCCCGTGTATTTATGGGGTGTGTTCCTGTAACTTTTGAGCGCGTAAAAATAGGAAGTTGCGAATGAATATGATGGAGAAACCATGTTTTTATTGCGATGACTGAGAAGCCATGTATTCGAGCTACAAGAGTGGCTAGCATAGCCTTATTTGTTGTGAGAACAAGTAAACCTAGGGATAGAATTTGCGGAGGTGCGCAATATTCCAAGGATTGGAATAGATTCCTCCAGTCGATGGATTCTTCAATCTGTAGGCCCCGCCTGGGATTACTTCGTGTATGATGAAGGGTCCTTCCCAGGGTGGTTCGAGCTTATGTCCTTCCTTCTGCTTGAGTCGCAGCACTAGGTCTCCAACCGCGAATGCTCTGTGGCGTATGCGGCGACTATGATAGTTTCGCAGGGATTGCTGATATACTGCGGATCTGGCGAGTGCGATGTCCCGCATTTCGTCGAGTGCATCCATATCTTCTGCGAGTGCCCTGTTAGAGGTTTCTTCGCTGTAGGCCACAACTCGTGGGGCGCTGAATCGAACGTCCTCGGGGAGGACTGCTTCTGCCCCGTATACCATGAAAAATGGCGTGTATTTTGTAGAGCGGTTGGGAGTTGTGCGGAGGCTCCATAGGACGGAGGGTAATTCGTCCGCCCAATGTCCTGCGGCGGGGTGTAGGCGATCGAGTAGACGTTTCTTGATGCCAGCCGAAACTAAGCCGTTGGATCTCTTGACTTGTCCGTTGGTTTGCGGGTGGGCAACAGAAGCAAACTTGAAGTTGATACCCTTTTCCTCGCAGAACTGTTGCGTTTCCTTTGCTGTGAAATTTGTACCATTGTCTGTAATGATGTCGTGTGGCACACCAAATCTGCATACGATGGAGTCGAGGAACTTGACGGCGCATTGGGCGCTAGCCGAAGTTACTGGCGTGGCCTCGATCCATTTGGTGAATTTGTCGACTGCAACCATCAAGTGTGTATATCCTCCAGGGGTGGATTTGCGTAGTGGTCCGACCATGTCTAGCCCCCATTGTGCGAAGGGCCAGGCGATGGGTATCATGTGCAATTCCGTAGCAGGTGCATGTGGTCTTGGTGCGAATCGCTGACAGGCGTCGCATCGTTCGACCAGGTTCTTTGCGTCGGTAGCTGCTGTCAACCAGTAGAATCCTGCTCGGAAGGCCTTCCCCATTATTGTTTTCCAGCTAGCATGATGTCCGCAGTCTCCTTGGTGGATGTCACGGAGCAATTCTTGGCCATCTTCGGGTGCAATGCAGCGTTGAAGTATTCCCGAGATGCTCTGCTTGTATAATTCCCCATTGACTACCCGAAAGGATTTGCTGCGTCTGATTATTTGTCGAGCCTCGCGTGGGTCAACCAGGAGCTGTCTGTTGGTCAGGTAGTCGAGATATTTCTGCGTCCAGACTGGCTCGACCAGAAAAACCTGTCGTGATATGTTATGAACTAGCTCGATAAGGGCGACTTGCGGGCTGACCTCTGTTTCTGGCACTGCTATTGCTTCTGCAGCTTTCTTGATTTTTACCGATCGCTTGATCATCCGTTCGAAATATATTCCTGGTGGTATGGGTGTATTCGTGGAACCCATGTTTGCCAGTCGATCTGCTTCTTCGTTACTGGATCTTGCGATGTGCTTCAGCTCGCATCCTTTAAAACTTCCTTCGAGTAGATTGTACATGTCGCGATACGCGATCATGTTTTCGGCGATTGCGTCACATTCTTTCATTGTTTGTTGCACAATGAGATTGGAGTCGCCGTAGATCATTAGGCGAGTGGCTCCACAGGCGATTGCCATCTTCATCCCGTGCAACAACGCTTCATATTCTGCGTCGTTGTTTGATGCCGGATCATCTGGTGGAAAATCCAATCGTAGGACGTATTGTAGCTTGTCTCCCTGAGGGGATATAAGAACGATTCCAGCTCCTGCTCCTTCGTTTCTCTTGGACCCGTCAAAGTACATTATCCAATTGCTCATGTACTCGGGTGGTCCTGGCGTTTGTAATTCTGTCCATTCGCTTAGGAATTCAACGAGCACCTGGGATTTGATTGCGCTTCGTCCTGCGTAAGTGATGTCCCAAGCGCCCAACTCGATGTTCCATTTTGCTATTCTTCCGGATGCCATAGGGTTGTTCATGATCGTCCCGAGTGACGCATCATTAACCACTGTAATGGCGTGTTCCTGGAAATAGCGTTTGAGCTTACGGGCGGTAAGAACAACTCCGTACGCGAGCTTCTGGTAGTGAGGGTAGCGTTGCTTGCATGGTGAGAGTACTTTGCTGATGTAATATATTGGACGTTGAACTCCATACGCTTTGCCTTCCTCAGGTCGTTCGACCACGATTGCTGTGCTGATGACCTGGTTTGTGGCGGCTAGGTACAAGAAAAGTGGCTCCCCTTCTCATGGTGTTGCGAGGATGCGCCTACTTTGCAATGACCGCTTCAAATCTGCGAATGCTTGCTTAGCTTCGGGTGTCCACTCGAATTTGTCTGTCTTCTTCAACAACTTGTAGAAGGGTAATGCTTGCTCTCCCAATCGTGCGATGAATCTGCTTAAGGCGGCTAATCGCCCTGCGAGCTGTTGTACTCCGCGCAGGTTGGTTGGCTCCTTCATGGTTAAGATAGCTTGTATTTTCTCTGGGTTGGCTTCAATGCCTCTGGCGGATACCAGGTACCCGAGAAGTTTTCCTGCCGGAACGCCAAAGACACATTTGGTCGGGTTGAGCTTGATCCTGTACGCGTTGAGGGCGTCGAATGTTTCTCTAATATCTTCAAGGAGTGTGTCTTCAACTCGAGTCTTGATGACAATGTCGTCAACGTACACTTGCACGTTCTTTCCAATGAGGTTGGCGAGGCATCTTTGCATGCAGCGCTGATATGTTGCGCCTGCGTTCTTCAGCCCGAAGGGCATTGTTGTGTAGCAGTAGACACCGTGAGGTGTGATGAATGCTGTCTTTTCTTCATCCTCCTTTTTCGTTCGGATCTGATTGTATCCCGAATAGGCGTCCTGGAAGGAGAGGCGTTGGCAGCCTGCTGTAGAATCCACGATCTGGTCGATTCGCGGGAGGGGGAAATTATCCTTGGGGCAATGCTTATTTAACGACGTGTAGTCGATGCACACCCGAAGGATATCCGTGTTCTTTTTGGGGACCAACACCGGGTTTGCTAACCAAGTGGATATCTTGATCTCCCTGATGAATTTCGCAGCTAGCAATCTGTTTACTTCTTCTCCAAGCGCCTTTTGCTTGGGCTCTGAAAATCTTCGCGTGGTCTGTTTGATGGGTTTAGCGTCTGGAAAGACTTCGAGTGAGTGCTCGGCAAACTCCCTGGGTATTCCTGGCATATCTGAGGGCTGCCAGGCGAAAATTTCCCAGTACTCACGGAGGAGTTTGACGAGCGCGCTTTCCTATGCTTACGAGAGGGTTGTTGAAACCATCGCTGTCTTCGCAGAGTCTGTCGGGTGCACTTGATGCTTTCGGGTGTCGATGTTGGCGCTAATTTCTAGCTCAGGCGCATTTTTCTTCGTGAGGGGCATCACGGAGTGATCCGTGGTTTTTGCCAGCTCTTGGAGTTCTTCGTGCATCCCGAATGACTTTGCGATCTCGTTGAACTCAATGTCGCATTTGTTGGATTTCTGAAAGTCCCCGTCAATGGTGATTACGCCATGTTCGCCAGGTAACTTGAGCTTCAGGTAGGCGTAATGTGGTACTGCCATGAATCTGGCGAACGCTGTTCGGCCTAAGACGGCGTGGTACTGTGAAGGCCAATCGACAACTTCGAAGTCGAGGAATTCTCTCCTGTAGTTGCTCTGCGTGCCTAGCACAACTTCTAGGTTGATTGTTCCGAGTGGGCGGACAGCCTTGCCTGGAACTATCCCGTGGAAGGATGTTTCTGATTCCGGGAGGCCATACAAGTTCTTGTTCATCCGACAGAGTGTGTCCGCGTAGATAATGTTGAGGCCGCTGCCCCCATCCATGAATACGCGGGCTAAGTCATAATTGCCAATTTGCGCCTGGATGACCAGGGCGGCGTGTCCTGGTCGATAGACTCGTGGTGGGTGATCTTTCATCGAAAACGTGATCGGCTGGTCCGCCATTTTCAGGTACTCGGTCTTCGTTGGCGGTGTCGGCACTGCCATGCATAATTGCCTTGTGTTAGTCTTTTGAGCTCTGCGAGAGGGGCATACCTTCTGGATCATTGCGAGTTGTCCTGCCGGGTTTGGATACGCGTTTGCTCCGGCGTTCGGTGGTGCGGGTACTGCATCTAGCGCCATGTTTGGGTTTGCGGGTGGAGGTGGTGGTGGTGGCGGCTGGAATCCTTGGTGCCCTCCTCCTGGAAGCGGCGGGTAATTTTGAGTGGAGGCGGATCTTTCCCTCGCGAGTGCGTCCGAGATGTCATGGAACTTTCGGCAATCCTTGAGCAAGTGTGTTGCCTTGGTTTTGCCCGTGCGCTTATTTGTGAATAGATGTAGCGAGCAGTATGCATCTAGGTCTTCCTCGTGGGATTTTTCTTCGGCCTTTGGTCTCCACTCGCGATTTCCACGGCGACCGGAATCGCGGTTTTGGGTGAATTCCGCGGCAACCAACTCCTCTCCGTCCTCATGATCGTAGTATTTTCTTCTTTTCCTTCGACCGTGACGATCGTCATCGTGTGCGGGTGACGATGTTCTTTCGTTGCGTACCGCATCTTCTCCGTTAGCCCACTTTTCGGCTATGATCATCAGCTCCCCGATAGTCTTGGGTGCAGCTCTGCCTAGCTCCTCTCGAAAGGCAGTTCTTCTGGCTCCCTTTGCGAAGGCTTCGATCGCTACTTCTTCTGAGATGGTTCCCGCGGTATTCCTGAGCGTTGTCCACCGCTGGATGTATTCGCGTGTGGACTCATCGCTCTTCTGCTTGCAGGCTCGTAGTTCTTCGATTGTAGCTGGCCTCTTGTAAGTCGACTGGAAATTTTTGCAGAAGTCGCGGTGCAAATCATCCCACGATGCGTAGCAAGATTTTGGTCTTCTTTCCAGCCAACTGCGGGCTGCGCCAGTAAGATGCAAATTGAGGTATTGCATAGCCGTGTTCTTGTTCCCACGTTGGCATTTTACTGCCGTGAGGTAATCGCTTAGCCATTGAGAGGGCTCGAGTGAGCCGTCGTACTTCATCACCTCTGTGCTGAGCTTGAACCTTTTGGGTAGAGGTGCTTCGCGGATGCTGCGAGCGAAACAGAGTGCTCCGCAGGTTTCGTCATCCGAGGAGCCAGATGAAGAGCGCTCGCGATATCGCGAAGCCCTTGCCTTATCCACCCTTTTTTGAGCGAGATCTGATCGCGCGTCGTATTCTGGCCGGTCGCGGTCGTCATCTTTCCTTGGTTCCTTGCTTCGTTTTCTCGAGCGGCCGCTATGGTGTCGTGAGTTTCTGTCTCTCGGGCTTTCTTCACTGCTGCTTCGACTATCGCCGCGGCGTCTAGCTTCTTTTCCTCGACTGCGGCGTGGTGATTTACCTCTCCTTGGTGAGGAGCTTCTGTGCCTGCGGGGCGTTTCTTTATCTTTCTCTTTCTCCCTTCGCTCCTTCTCCTGCTGCTCTTCGGCCTTCTTGCGATCGTGAGAGGCGAGCCTTGCGGCCGCCAATCCGAGTCCTTTTCGTATTTGCTTCTATTACTCTGCCCGAGGGTCGCTTTCCGTCGGTTGGTTCATCTGCATGTAGGTTGCCGCGGCGGGAGTTTGCGGGTACACGTTGCCATCATCGTCGACTCGCATGAGAGAAGGAGTGGTTGATCTGTTTGTTTCGGGTATGGATTTGTTGTTCCTAGACGTGGATGCGTGTCCTTTCCTCGCGGGTCGGGTTCCGACCGAGGGTGTTACGGATAGCCCAGCTCGTCTCTGGCTTGACTCGTCCGCCGCTCTTCTTCGGCGGGCCAGATCTACCCGAGCATCTTTGATAATCGTGGCTGCTCTCACCAGGTGATAGTGGTAGGCCACCATGTCTTCATGTGGGGATCCGGCTGCGGGTGGCTTGCTTGTTCGCATGGCTTCCTTCGCCCGTTTCCAAGATTCCCGCGAGACGCCGATTATGTTGCGCTCAGTCGCGCTGTGTTCTGTTTCCGAGCCTTGTTCCGATCCTGCCATGCAGACTTGAGCTAGTCGAAGCTCGTGCGTCCTAGGCGTAGGTCGAAGGTTTCTTTGGATTCTTGATGGTTCCTCCGTCGGGAGGGTGTGATAGTCGTTGGCGTTGAAGCGGATCGACTCGCCACTTTTCTCTAGGTGACGGCGCGAGTCGACAGCTCCAGATTCAGTCTCCGATTCATCCGAGAAGTGGAGGATCCCGTCCCTGTTCGTCATGAATTTGACGCTCCCGAACGTCAGGGTGACGCTTTCCTCCAGATCTTCGAATACCGGGCGCGATTCCGGCGAGTGCGGTGTGACCACGACAGATCCGATCCGTAAAGGATTGTTCGGAGCCGTAGTCATTGGATTCCAACGAGAGTTTGATGTCGATGAAGCCGAGGATGCCGGTGATCCAGCACCTGCCGTTCCCACAGACGACGCCAATTGTCGAATCCCTGACTCAACAAATCCCTTCGATGAACCTATCGGGTTTCGATTAGGAGAACCCATGAGCGCTGGTGGAATCGTCGGCTAGACAGGGGGCGAGATTTACCCAGGTTCGGGGCCCTCGTAGAGGTAAAACCCTTACTCCTGCCTCTTGTCGATCTGTATTGAAGATTAGATCGGTTACAAAGGTTGTGCTCGAATCGAGAGTAGGTCTCGAGTTCAAGGCTTTTGGTCGTGCGGTATTGCTTGGTCCTCTCTCGGGGGCTCTCCTGGCTTTATATAGGCGGCCAGGTCTCGAGTTCTACCCGGAGAGGACTCCAACCCTAGCTAGGTCGGTTACATGTTTTCTAACTTAACCCGCAAGTTTAGTGCGGATGGGCTTCACGTGGGCCTTCTGGAGTACTCCAAGGGCTCCTCTTCTTGGGCCTTCGCCTTGGGCCTGAGAGGGGGTGTCCTTATCCGCAGGATCCAGAATCCATATCTTCGTCACCGCACAAGTCTAAATGGTCGGTAACAGTGAAGCAGAGGAAGCCGAAGAAAAAAGGGAGCAAGGCGATGAAGACAAGGAAACCCCATCAGCTGATATCGATCACCACGCGGCTGATCGACGAGACGCGGTGTCGGAGAAACATATCTAAGCGAACACGTGCCTAATGAGAGAAACAAAGATTATCGAACTCTAGGGCTGAATCACTTAGTCACTCGACACTCTCATGAGACCTTTGGTGATGAGTCTTCCAATGATATGCACAACATAACATAGAGCAGTTTACCCAGGTTCAGGCCATCGTGCGGCGTAACACCCTACTGCTGCTTAGATGGATTGTGTTGCCTCGTGAGGGCGAGAGGTACAATGGTGAGCCCTAGATCGAGGTAGGACAAGACTAGTTTTCTAGACAGCTAGCTCTCTTCTGAGTGAATCCTCTTCTTCCGTGGCTAACACCCTCCTTTTATACACGGATCTAGTCCTCTTCCTAGATTTCAAAGGCAGGAAGGAGTACGACAACGAGCCAAGGGAGTGGTATTGAGGATCTATGGCACACTCCTCATGGACCCCATCCATGGTCACATAGCCACCATCCATGGAAGAACGGGGGCAATGCGGTGACGCTCTTCACGATGGTCGCCTCGGCACGTAGCGTCGGCCTGATCTTGTTGCACCGGAACAGTAAGTCACGGGTGGCGCTTTCGTCCTTTGTTTTGGCCGCCCTCATTTTAACCACAAAAACGGAAAGCTTATCTTATGTCCCCCATTTGGCTCTCCTTCATGACCGTGCACAGACATGCGCATTACCACTATGGAGGAGCTAGGGGCATGTGTGCCGTGACAGGGAATCACATGTGCGGTCCCGCGCAGGTAAGGGCTCATGAGGCTGGAGCCACCTCAAGAGTGTTCCCTCAAGCGGGAGCCCTGATGCAAACCTAACTAGGGATACCTCTGGCCATGTCCCCCCGAGGCCCTGAGCCCTCACGACGAGCCGCATGGTGAAGGCTAGCTAACCACCTGTTAGGGGATGCTAACCGCATGGGCCTTGGCAGACGGCCTGTGTAACCTCCGAAGAGGATGTACCTCAATAATCCCCATGGTGAGGGGTCTCTGGTTTTGTAAGGGAAAAGGCGCTAGTGGACTACTCGGCTAGGCGGGTTACTGGCCGCCTGATTGTTTATTTTCATGGGGTGAAACAGATTACAGTGTGTCCCCCAGATTGGATCTGGCGCAGCTATCGACTAAAGTAACTTGTCTGTTCTATGACCCCTCCCGTCCTTTATATAGGTAGCTGTGTCCCAGGGGCCTTACATGAATAGGACTCGATTCCGAGTCGGTTCTAAACTTTCCTAACTTCTTGGGCAAGTACTTCATTGTTCCTGCTTCAGCTTGGACTCGGTGGCGGTTTACGTCCAAAACGTATCTCCTTTTCCGGACACTTTTGCTATTCTTTGCCTCTAAACTTGTGAGTTTTGGATACAACTAACACGGACTAAAGTTGTTTTCCGCATAATTACCTTGGTGTCTCGTTCTGTGCAGAAAAATCAACATTCAGGAAATTGCCCGGAAAAGATCCCAAAGTCCTTATTTTACCCGAAGACCCCTAGAGCCAGAAGGAGACCCGGAGGGGGGTGCAAGGAGGGGCCCACACCACCCCTGGGTGCCCCCTTAGGCCTCGCCTACAGGTGGTGTGGTGGCCCCAGGCACCCCCTCGGGCTCCCCTTTTGACTATTTATGTCCTCTAACCTAAAAACCGAGGGCATTTGTCATATTCTAGAGAAACACATCAGAGCGCCACCGCCACCTCGAAACCTATTTCGGGGATCAGAAGTTCCTGTTCTGGCGCCCTGCCGGGACGGGGATTTGGAGGAGATCATTGCCATCGTCACCGCCACCACTTCTCCATCAACCATCTAAGATTCCCCATCCATGTGTGAGTAATCCCCGTTGTAGGCTGAGAGGAATGGAAGGGATTGGATGATATCGTTCATGTAATAATGCCAGATTGTTAGGGCATAGTGCCTAATATCTGTTGTTAGTGTTTTCTATCGTTGTTGCAACTTGTTATGATTAATGCTTATCACTAGGGCCCGAATGCCATGATCTCAGATCTGAACATGTTATTGTTTCATGAATATAATTATGTTTCTTGATCATATCTACAAGTTGTTTACACACATTGTTGTCCGGGACCCGAGGCCCCAAAGTGACAGAAATTGGGACAACCGGAGGGGATGGCTATGATGTGAGGATCACGTGTGTTCACGGAGTGTTAATGCTTTGCTCCGGTGCTTTATTAAAAGGAGCACCTTAATTACTAGTGGTTTCCCTTGAGGCCCCGCTTCAAACGGGCCGGTAGGACAAAAGATGTTGTGCAAACTTTTCATTACAAGAATGTTTGACTATATAGCAACACGTGCCTATGGTTTGCCTAGAACTTGGATGCTTTATTATTATCTATGTGCAATGCCCATGTTTTAATTTTTATATGAACTATCTTATCCATGCAACGCCCGTTGATCCATCCCTATGCCTAAAGTACGTTAATCCCATTGTTTCCCGCAATTCCTACTGATGTTACTATTTTACTCCTGCTGTTATTTTACTACTGCTGTTGTTATAAAACTGTTACCACTGATAAACTGTTGCGAGCAAGTCTACTTTCAGGTGCAGCTGAACTGACAACTCAGTTGTTAAGGCTTATAAATATTCTTTGGCTCCCCTTGTGTCGAATCAAAAAAATTGGGTTTTACTTCCCTTGAAGACTGTCGCGATCCCCTATACTTGTGGGTCATCAAGACTATTTTCTGGCGCCGTTGCCGGGGAGCATAGCTTTATTTATTTGCTCACATTGTTTGCTGCAAGCCATTCATCATCGGTAAGACTCGTGATGAAAAAGTCTCTATATTACCATCCACTACAAGAAGAGGTACAACTCTAAACACCTTTGTTGCTCTTGATTCACCGTTTGTGACGAGTAAGCTTCTTACACCACCACATACTACACACAGTACTACTTCTGTTGAGTCTGAAAATGCTTCGGATACTTTTGATGATGCTTCTACTATGCTTGATGATACTGGTTCACTAGGTCCTTTCCTAGATGCTACAATTGCTAGAGCTAAACAAATTGAAAACACTGAAATTCCTATTGAAAATGTTGGTACACCTATTAATTCACCGGAGTCTAGAGAAATTCTTAGTGATGATCTTGAGGAAACCTACATTGAACTTAATGATGACTTTATTGTAGAAGTTCAAGCTACTACTAGTGCAACTGCTCTTAAGGGTCTTCTTGCAAGACATGATGTTAAATATAAATCTTCTCCTGATGCTAAGTTTGCTACATCTCCCATACACAATAAAGATAAGTATGATGATTTCTCTCTATATTTATCTTATATATCCATTGTTGAGAAAGAATTTTTTTGGTACATACGAATGTGCTTTCATCTTTGAGTAGTTTTTTTATGATGATATTAAGATACACACTTACTTTATTACTAAGATCTCCCCTTTCTCATTGAAAGATGAAGCTAAAACTTGGTTTAACAATTTGTCACCTGGATCTATTGATAGTCCTATGGGTTTGGTTAATGCTTTCATTCAAAAATATTTCCATGCTAGTGCTCAACATGCTGCTTTGTAGAGTATCTTCAACTTTAAGCAAATTGAATGAGAGAAAATGCATGAATCTTGGTCAAGGTTTTGTTCTTCAATAAGCGCTAGCCCTGGAAATCCATTACCTAAAAATAAGCTCCTAGATATATTTTATAATGGAATAACTGTTAAATGTAGGACAGACTTGGATGGTTGTGCTGGTTGTGTTTTCAGGCAAAGAACTCCAGAAGAAGCTGAGGAATTATTGGCTAAAATAGCCAAAAATCATGATGATTGGACTGTACCTGAGTCTACACCAACACCAGAGCCAACACCAATACCAACACCCAAGAAGAGATAGATGATTGAAGTAAATGATGAAGTGATGAGGGAAGCGAAGAAATCTCTTAAAGAGAGGGGTATTAAATCTGAAGATGTGAAGAATCTACCACCTATAGAATAATTATGTAAGCCAATTCCTCATCCGTCAACACTTGAGGTACACTGTCGCCAATATTTTGATAATAGAGATATTCGCTATTCTAAACCACCCGGTCAATCCTTAGATGAATTTGATAATAATGTTGTTAAGCAAGAGAAATTTAATATGAGAGTGCAAAATCAGCTAATGGAAAACTCTAGGGATATTGATAATTTGCATGGTATTGTTGAGAGAACCTCTAATGAAATTAAAATGCTTGTTAAACATTTTCATATGGTTCAAACTCAAATTAATCAACGCCCTAAAGTGCAAAAAGATTTGCTAGCTAATGCTTCTAGAGAAAACATGTTTGTGAAATAATTACTAGAAGTGGTGTATCTACTCAGGATCCCTTGTATCCTGAAGGACATCCTAAAAGAATTGAGAAAGATTCTCAACAAGCCAAAAACAATAGTTCTCCTTCTAAGAAAAAGAAGAAGATACATAATGTTGTTGTAGAATCTCCTGAACCTGCTAAAGATCCGAATAGTATATCTACATCTGACGCTGAAACTGAAAGTGGTAATGATAAAAGTGATGCTTCTGATAAAGAAGAAACCGAAGTTGAACCTGAAAAGCAAACTAAAAATGCAAAGTATACTAAGGAGGATTTCATTGCTAATAAACATGGTAATGAAAGAAAACCTTGGGTACAAAAAGCAATGTCTTTTCCTAATAAGAAACACAAATAAAAGGAAGAAGAACAGTATAATAAATTCTGTGAGTGGATGAAACCTTTGTTTTTGCCAATTCCTTTGACGGATGCTATTAAGCTGCCTCCTTATTCGAATTACATGAAATATATTGTCTCTAAGAAAAGAAAAATTCCTAATGAGGAAATTTCCACTATGCTTGCTAATTACTCTTTCAATGGCAAGGTTCCAAAGAAGCTTGGATATCCTAGTATTCCTACTATCACTTGTTCTATTAAATATCATTGTGTTAGAACTACTTTATGTGACTTGGGAGCAGGAGTTAGTGTTATGCCTTTTTCTCTCTGTAAGAGGCTCTCACTAGAAAAATTGATACACACTGATATATCTTTGCAAATGGCTGATAAATCTACTGTTATTCCTGTTGGTATATGTGAGAATGTTCCTGTTCGAGTGACTACTAACTGTTTGATATTAACTGACTTTGTTGTGTTAGAAATGCCTGAGGATGATAATATGTCTATTATTCTTGGGAGACCTTTTCTTAACACTGCAGGGGCTGTTATTGATTGCAATCAAGGGAAAGTAACTTTTAATGTTAATAATAAAGAGCACACAGTTTATTTTTCCAAGAAAATTGATAGGAGATATGGTCTACATTCAATTGAAAATATTGAGACCATCAAGATTGGAGAATATTATTTTCCCGTTCCAATGCCACCAAAAGAATATGAAATTATTATGATTGGGGCTATGTCTATCAAGGTGGAGCTAAGCTAATTATTTAGTAATAAGCAAAGTTTTGCTTCATATAAAAATTGTTTTGATAACAAGACTTGATCAACCTTGTGAACAAAGTGATTTTGAATGAAGAGGACAATGTTTCACTATGTTTTCACCTTCCCCATTATGTTTTCACCATGTTCTCACCTTCGTACCTTAGTATAATTATGTTTTCCCCCATCCATAGTCATGTTTTCATCTTGATTACTGTGGTTACTCATGTTTTCACTACCCACATTTTTGTTTTCACCACTTCCACCTTTGCGTTCACTGGTTATTTGCCTATTGGAGTGTCTTAGAACCTCTGTAGTTATGGTATTGGTTTTGTTTTCCACCTTTCAATATTATTTAATGGTTTTTAATTATTTAATAAATTCTAGAAATTGTTCGAAAATGAAGTTTCTCTAAAAATTCCAGAAAAAATATATTAAATTTCTACAAAAAAATGAGGCAGAGAGGCACCTGGTAGACGCCAGGGGGATCCACCATGCAGGCACACCATGCCCGGGCGCGGCCTGGCCCCTAGTGGTGCCTGCACATGGTGTGGGGCCCCTGGCCCTCCACTAGCACTCCTCCCTACCAAACACTCCACTCTCTCTCTCTCTCAAACTCGAAAACATTCCTAGAACCCGAGCTCTTGCCGTTCTTCTTCGCGAATTTTTCGATCTCCTTGCTCAGCCCATCTTTGTTGCTGAAATTTGGTGCATTTGCTCTCCGGTATGTGACTCCTTCGATTATACAAGTAGAATTTTATTTGGTGGAGTATTTCTTGAGTATTTTGGTACTGTAGGTGACAGGTTGTGTGAGCTGGCATGCTTGATTTGTGTGAAATAATTTAGTTTTGATGCATGTTTAGCCCTCCTATAAGTCTCTATAGTAGTTCCTATCATATAGTTGCTTGAAATCATTTTTTGCGATGTTACCTTAAAATTTCAGAAATGGACAATTTCAAATTTGGAGAAATCTTTAGGAGTGATGTCCCTAGGAGGATAAGGCTTTCACGCTCAGTTATCTTTCTGAGACCTTCCTATAATGATAACGTCATTGCACCAAGTATCGATGATGCAGGGATTTTGGAGATGCAAATCCATCTACCTTCCCTTGCTATACTTTTCTTAATGATGCAAGCATTCTCGAGGATTTCTTGCAGCTGGTTCGATGGGTTGGTTTAACCAATCTTCTATTCCTAAATAGATGGCTCCCACTACCAAATTTTCTTGCCATCTGATGAAGCCACGTCATCGGTTATTGTTTTTTTTTCACACGTCTGTCCGCAAGTGTCACCGTTTAGTTCTATTTTACACAACTATAGATATGTCAGATGGGCCTTTCCCACACGTTACTTTCCACCGCACTGCTGTGCCCGTTAGGCTGGTGCCAATGCACCGCCTACTATTCACGGGCTATAGCCCCCGCCACGTCACTTTCTCTCACCACTATCACCCCACTCTCACGGGCACGGTGCCAGTGCACGGGCTATAGCCCCCATTACCATACTCCTCTCCCCACTATCGCCCGCGCTATCGCCCCCATTGGCACCGCTACCGCCCCTCGCTACCGCCCCGCCCCCGCGCTACCGCCCCGCCTATGCGGGCTATAGCCCGGGCGGCAGGGGCTATAGCCCGGGCGGTACCCCCACCGCCCGCCGCCGCCTAACGCCTCCCGCTACCGCCCCCTATCGCCCGCCTCCGGGCGGTAGGGGCTCTACCGCCTCCCCCTAAAGCCCCCATTGGCACCAGCCTTACTGATTTTCTCTCCCGTTGACTCCACCTTCCTCTTCATCTTATACATCAGATCCATCCACTGCCCATAGCTATTACGGAGAAGAAACTGATGGCGGAACTTGCAGAAGTAACTCCTGCGGCAGCTCTCTCTATTAATCAGTGCAGATGCTTCATTCTTCTCATCATCGGCACGATTTCATCCATGCGCCTCACGCGAGAGAGTCTGCAAGTTCCGCCACTCTGCAAGGGTCATCGCTGCGGAAGAGATTGGGGCGGCGGGTCTGAAGCCAGCAGTGTCGGGACCGGCCTCCTCCTCGTTGTTCCGTGCGCTCTGCCCGGGACGTATCTACAGGTTGCAGCCCTCTCCGTCGCTCCTTACACTTTCCTCCCAGGTTCTTCCTCATTTTTCCCCACACCTAATCTTGCAGTCACATATCTTCTGTTTATTATTTCGAAATTCTATGCCAATTACTTTAGCTTCTATATATCCTGTAATATTACTGTCAGAAATACAGTCATAGTGCAGTAATAAACGAGTGGTGAGCGGAAGGAAGCAATGAAAGAAATAATCAACAGGCAAAGTGCAAATAACAGTCAACAGACAAAGTACGGATACTAATCTGACAATGAACAACATAGTAGAATAGACCGGGAAAGCGATAAATGATAATGGGTAAGAACCTGATATCGATGGGAGTACTATACCATCAGAACTAAACCATCAGAATTACAGTCACAGTGCCAGGTTGCAGTTTACCTTAGGCGATGCCATGAATAAATTAAAAGATCACAGAAGATTTAAGGAATCTAGGGTGCACAAATTGCAGAAAATTGACACAGTAAGCAGGAATTATTAGGATTTTTCTGGGAACTAATTGGAATATCACTCTGCAGGTTTATCGCTGCGGAAGAGATTGGGGCGGCGGGTCTGAAGCCAGCAGTGTCGGGACCGACCTCCTCCTTGCTGTTCCGTGCGCGCTGCCCGGGACGCATCCACAGGCTGCAGCCCTCTCCGTCGCTCCTTACACTTTCCTCTCAGGTTCGTCCTCATTTTCCCCCACGCCTAATCTTGCTGTCACATATCTTCTGTTTATTATTTCGAAATTCTATGCCAATTACTTTAGCTTCTATATATCCTGTAATATTACTGTCAGAACTACAGTCATAGTGCAGTAATATACGAGTGGTGAGCGGAAGGAAGCAATGACAGAAATAATCAACAGGCAAAATTGGTTATAAGCATCCAGTAGAAGCTCACATGGAATCAGTTTAGTTTCAAAATAAAAGAAAATGTATTTTTTAGAATCAAATATTCACGTCGAGATGTATTCATATGAGCCAGCGAATCTGTACAGAACCTCCCAAGCGTTCCGGTCACCAAAAGATTTAGCAAAAGAGTATTTGCTGCAGTAGATATGGAATTAGTTTATCACAAATTATATCTTATAAAACTGTGTAGCGAGGAAAGGAAATTATGTAAATGAAAAGAACGAACAAATGTAATTTTGCGTTTGAAGATGCAACTCTATTTCTGCTAACGCCGCTTCGACAGCAGCCGGCCCACATGCCGTTGTTTCCGTTCAGCCTTAAATTTCTACCCGGTAGTGGCCATATGCAATTGCAAGGAGTATTGATTTGGTATTAACCATTTACAGTGGATGTAAGTAAGGAATGATATATGTCTTTGTTTAGGGAACGATATATATCATTCTTCCTACACCGTACCTCTATTGGTTCATGAGAGTCGATGTTTCTCTTATTGATTTTACCACACTTGATAGGATGTATCTATTCTTTTATGTTTTACATTTTCATTGCAAGGCAAATACCAATACGTTCCATTTTAACCCATTCATTATCAATTCAAGGTGGTGAGTATCACTCAAAGTTAATTAAATTTTCCGTCACAGTATAGTTTTTTGTCTTAGAATTTCCGCCGTAACGCACGGGGTCTCCATCTTTTTCTGTTAGAATAGTTTCAGGGTTGATTTCCATGCAATGCAAAAAAAAACTATTAATTTTCAGGTGATTTTTTTTAACATAGGCTCACACCTGCATGTAACCATTTTCTGTTTCCTTACTCTTTCTCCATGCCATTGCCTAGATTTACTTTCAGACCGCTTTATTATCGCACTTCTGTTGTTTGTTAACACGAAAACACAAAAGACCTGCAACAATATCCCGTCCCAGGTTCTAATACATATTTAAATTTAATTGAACCCATGTGTTTGTAAGATTGGAAGAAATGGACGTCCCAGAAAGTTCTGCACAAGGTAGCTCTGTTCGACGAGGTCGTGGACGCCCACGAGGACCACGCCACCGATCATCCGCACACGTTGTAACCCCTCGACTAAGCCCATTAGCTGCTGCCGAGAACCGTCGCAGGCGTATGTAACTAGACAGAGGTTAGTTAGAATCATGGAGCCCCTTCAAATATCAGTCCTCCACAATGGTGTCTATGGTTACTGTACAACTCATTTGATCGTCATCTTCCTGGTATCATTGAAATAATAGCCTGTAAACACGGACGTTCTATGACTGGCCACTCAAATGAAGAGTCGTCATCTTCTTTGCAAGCACCAAATTTGACCTTTATCCATAAAAGTAAGCCTTTTGTATTTGACCTTTATCCATAAAAGTAAGCCTTTTGTCGTCAACTTCTTGCCCTGGCGCATCTTATGCAGGTTCATATACTATTTGGAAAAAAATAAACGTTTAATTCCCCATCTTTCAGGGACTATCTTTGAACCATTAAACCTTGGGCGTCCTAGACATTCTTGCAGGCATTGTGGGGCTTTTTTCTGGTGTGAAGAACGTCTTCGTAGGGATAGACACACTGCTGATCCAACTTACAATTTATGTTGTAAAGGAGGGAGAGTCGTACTGCCACCATACCAGCCACCACCTCTCAACCACTTTTGGATTTATTGACTTCAACGAATAGTGCACTATCATCCCACTTCTTTGACCATATTCTGCAATATAATGCAATGTTTTGCATGACATCAATGGGAGTTAAAGTAATTGACTCAATAAATGATGGCAGAGGCCCATACGTCTTCAAAGTTAGTGGCCAGCTATGCCATCGATTTGGTTCATTGGTTCCATCCCAGGGTAAATGTCCAGAATATGTCCAACTATATATCTATAACACAAAAGAAGAAATTTCAAACAGAATTAGTGTTGTTTCATCTTCCCGGACTTCTACTGCTGCTTCATCTTCTCGGTCATCCTTTCATGTTAATCAAGACATTGTTCACTCCCTCATTGAAATGTTTGATGCACATAATCCGATTGTGGGGCTGTTTAGAACAGCACGTGAGAGATTATCTTCAGATACTTCTGATCAGTTTCGCATACGCATATTTGGAACTCGTGACGCACATGGAGATATTTATAGTGCTCCCGTTGCTTCCGAGGTTGTAGGATTGGTTGTCAGTGATATAGGAATGACTGATGTAGGGAGGGATATTATAATCGAAGGGCGTTCATCTGGATTACAACAGATCAATGAAAAGCATTGCAGATTTATGTCCATGCAATATCCCCTTTTATTTCCATATGGGGAAAGTGGTTTTCATGATGGCCTTATGTATCGCCAAACTCCACGGACTCAAGCTATGCACCGTCAAAAAGTGACAATGCTAGAGTACTATACATACAGGTTACATGATAGACCTGGTGACTTCAACACACCATTACGAGGAAAAAGGTTAACACAGTCTTATGTAGTGGATGGTCATTGTTCTGTTGAACAATTTCGTATTTCATTCTATCGCAATCCCAGCTTTCAAAGAAAATATAGGTCTTCACCCTATAATTCCTTGGTAAATTCTGTCTCATCTGGTATTACATCCGGTTCTTCTATTGGCCAAAGGATTATACTTCCATCTTCGTTTACAGGAGGTCCTCGCTATTTATACCAAAATTATCAAGACTCCATTGCTATTTGTAGAAAATATGGTTGCCCAGATCTCTTTGTCACATTCATATCTAACGCTGCATGGCCTGAGATTACAGAAACTCTATCTTCCATTCCAGGACAACATCCTTCTGACCGTCCAGATATTGTTAATAGAGTTTTCAATATGAAGCTTAATATGCTAATGGGTGATATTACAAAGAAGAATTTCTTTGGACCTACAAATGCAAGTTATTTCTACAATTTCCACCAGATTTGGTTTGCATAATGTACTTAGTTTCATATTATTCTCCCCCTAATAAATATTGCACCTTCTGTAGTTGTCTACACGATAGAGTTTCAAAAACGGGGCCTCCCACATGTTCATATCATCATCTGGCTTGCGAAAGATGAACCCCTGGATGCACAAAAGATAGATAATTACATATCAGCTCAGTTACCAAATCCGACAACTGATCCAATCGGGTATGATGCAGTATCTTTTTACATGATCCATGGCCCTTGCGGGAATTTAAATCAATTCTCCCCCAGTATGGCTGAAGGAAAATGCACAAAATTTTACCCAAAGGAATTCTGCGAGCAAACCACTGTTTTGGAAAATGGTTTCACACAATATGCTAGACCAAACAATGGGATAACTACACGGACAAATGACATTGATATTGACAACACATTTGTTGTTCCGCACAACGTTGACTTGGTGGTTAAATACCAGGCACACATAAATGTAGAGAAGGTTAATCATGATGGTATGCATAAGTATCTTTTCAAGTATGTAACAAAAGGATTTGATTGTGCAAGAGTTGGAATTCGTTCTAATTCTTCAACCTCCGATTCATCAAATGAAACTATTAATGAAATAGACAATTATCTAGAATGTCGATGTGTCACACCAAATGATGCTGCTTGGCGCTTGCTGGAATTCGACATTCATTATACAGACCCTTCGGTAGAAAGGCTCCCTCTTCATCTCCCATTCGAGAATAATGTTATATACTCGGAAGATGATAACCTCGAGCAAGTCATTGAAAATCCTGCAAATTCGGTAACTAAATTGACTGCATGGTTAGAGGCCAATATGCAACACCCCCCTGCTGCACAATATACATACATAGAGTTTCCTGAGTATTTTACATGGCACTCAAGTGGAAAGTATTGGGATTATCGTAGAGGTTCTCGGAAACTTGGTCGGATTGCTCATGTCAACCCTTCTCAAGGAGAACTTTACTTTCTACGAATGTTGCTGCACGTTGTGAAAGGTCCAACATCCTTCTCTCAAATTAGAACAGTATCTGGTCATGAATATCCCACATTTCGTGCTGCGTGTGAGGCTTTAGGACTCCTTGGTGATCATCAAGAGTGGTCCAATGCATTACAAGATGCATCTCAGTGGGCATCGCCTTTCCAATTAAGGCAACTATTTGTTACCATTTTACTATTTTGTGAGGTAACGGACTCTAGAAAACTTTTTGATGAATTTGCATCAAAGTTGTCTGAAGACATAACACGCATGTTGAATGGAAACCCTTCTGTACTTATCCATTCCTCGAGAAATTTCTATACTACATCATGCCTTCTAATTGAGTTGGATAAGTTTCTAAGAGATGCAGGATATTGCTTATCACATTTTAATTTAGCACTACCAGATGACATTGGGAATGTTTCAGCACACAATAGACTTCTACTTGATGAGCTTAGCTATGACTTTACTAACATGGCATTTAATCTTAGTGATCAAATTTCGAAACTGAACATCGATCAAAAGAAAGTGTTCAATGCAATTTATAATTATTCAACAAACAATGAAGGTCGGACATTGGGAAGACATACTTGTGGAATACACTGCTTAATTCTATAAGAAGTCAAGGAAAAATTGCATTAGCTGTTGCATCATCAGGAATTGCATCCTTATTGCTTCCAGGAGGTCGAACACCTCATTCCAGATTAAAAATTCCGTTGGATATATCTCAGAATTCAATGTGCAGTATAAAGAAAAATACACACCTATCATAGCTTATCCAAAAAAAATCACTAATCGTTTGGGATGAGGCCCCTGTTAATCATAAATATTGTTTTGAAGCATTGGATCATACTCTTATAGAGATATAATGTCAGATATAAGGCCAAATGCAGAGCACAAACAGTTTGGAGGTATAACTGTTGCTCTTGGTGGAGATTTCCGCCAAACACTCCCCATCATAAAAAATGCCTCAACCCAACAAATATTGAGGTCTTGCATCATTAATTCTTATATGTGGAATCAATGCACGCTTATGCAATTAGAAGAGGATATGAGGCTGAAATCTGAATCTCTTTCACACGCAGAAAAGGATGAGCTAAGGAGTTTCGCTGAATGGCTTCTCAGAGTTGGAAATGGAACAAAACGAGTTGTTCCTGTCCCAAATGAACCCAAAAATTCTTTCATACGAATTCCTGAATCACTGCTTTTGTCGGATATATACCGATTAGGGGTATGTCCGGCATTGGCCTAAAGAGCCGGATTACCAGGGTGGCCTGTTGGTAATGGACCACAGTCCATTGGGCGGCCCAGTAAGCTAATGCGCAGGAATCAGGATTCTAAAAGAACCCGGACCATGGCCCAAAGTGGTGCTGCTTGGAGGAGAAAACGGATTCCTTACTTTCCAAGTTAGATATTTTTCGTAGTCTTCTAGGTTTCTTTTCTGTAAGCCCTAACCCAGCTATCTATATAAAGCCGGATGGGAGAGACGAAAGAGGGACAATAATTAGCTAGAAGCTAACTCTCCGAGAAGTTGATCCTCGCCGAGTTAGGAAAACCATACTCACATTGTACTTTGTATACATCAGGCTTCAGCCCTGATTTAGTGAGATTGCAGGAGTAGAAACGTTGCCTACTTGCGATGTACCGAACCTGGGTAAAACCTGGTGTTCTCGATTGTCGTACTACTACGTCCCCCACGTCTCTACACGTAGGCTCATGGCAACCCCGTCTATGATCCTTACTACGATGTCTCGACAGTTGGCGCCCACCGTGGCACCAGCAGCGTCATGAGTTATGTTTCGATCGGGAATACTCGGCGGAATCGGCAGTACAATAACTGTCGGAAGCTTGAATTTCGACGGGGACGTCGGGCGCTTCCTCGACAACGAATCATACATGCCAGCACATAATCACCTGGTAAGTGCCTGCGTTTTACCAAAAAGATCTACGAATATTTTTATCGGATTAACTGCAGAGGCTATGGGATTTTGTGGTGGAAGCAAATTTATCCCACCCGCCCCATACCCAATTGATAAAAACTATGATACCGGATTCTTCTCAAATCGCCAAAACAGTGCTGAAATTGCCACCTCTCCGGAGATGCCTGCAATCAGATCTCACTTTATTGGCATGGTGCAATCTGAGGTCGCGGATAACACAGAAGAAACTAATCCCGTTATAGAAGCAGAAAACAATAATCCCATAGAACAAGTGGAAGATCCAACACCTGTCAACGAAATGACGAACTCGGAAGCCGACCCTATGTTAGCTGCTATAGAAGAAAGATTGGAGTCAGAATCCGGATCTGAAGACATAGATTTCGGAGATGAAGACGCTTTTGAGAGAAAGGTCAAATCTATGCAGGGGAACTTCCATGAAGTACTTATAGAAAACCGACTGAAAACTCGGATGCCGGAGAAGATGAAGACCCCAAAACACCTCCGCCAGATGAGGAAAGAGAGGGTGGCGAAACTAGTCCAACTTACCCCGTTGTCAAGGAATTGACAGAGGAAGAACCAAGAAAAAAGCCTCCTTCTTCCAAAAAGAAAAAGAAGACGGCCAAGAAACTCCAATATAAACTCCAGAAGAAAAAGTTGGCAGATATTGCCAACCAAAAACTAGAAGTAGGAGGAGCAAGCGAAGTCACACCTGCGGAGAAGAAAAAGAAAGAAATCCCTGTTCCCCAGATGTCGGAACATGACGAGATCGATCTGATCAAAACTCCGGTTGGACCTCACGAGCCACCGGAAGTGCTGGAAGCCAGAAGGAAAGCCCTTATGCGGCAGCAGCAACACCTATTCCGATCTCAAGAAAACTTCCTCAAAGCGCAAGCTACTGTAAAAGCAAAGCAGGAGGAAATTGAAGAATTCAAGCGACGAAATATGTCCGGGATAAAACCCACGAGACTACCCGGAATTGCAAAGCCGGATGTACTTCAAGCAAAAGAACGGGTGCAAAATTGTTCTTGGCAAACACAGGAGCGTAAACGCTAAGGGCGAACGCATCTACAAAACCGCAGCTGAAAACACCGTGTTCGCCATCCTTAATGATGATCTGTACTCCAACGACAAAAAACTTTAGGGTGTGTATGCTTTCCTAGGAAAAGCATTACAACAGCAACAGCGCGAACAGGCAAGATTACGGAGTTGCATGATGACTCGGCCCTATGCAAGACTGCCACAAGCGCCACTGGAGCACCTGGACCTAGAAAACCTGGAGATTCAGGAGATTCTAAGAAAATGAAGGGAGATCCTAAGACGGACAAGAAAATCCCGGACAATAACGATGAAGCGTCCAGGACAGGATCCCATCTGCCGAAAGGTGGAATTAATCCATGTTATCACAAGGAACGGGAAGAACACAAGCGGAAAGAAGGCAAAATAATGCCGCCTCTGAGACGTCCAGCTGAAAAAGACGGAAGATATGAAAATCCTCACAGGCGTGAGAGATCCTGTACTCCTCGTAGGAACAAAGAAAGGCCAAGGAGTAGAACTCCATCTTATTCCTGAAGGGTTCATTGCATAGAAAACAAAAAATTTCCTACGCGAGAGACACTCGAAAGGCCAAGATCTAATCTAGGAGACGAAGTGCAACGGGCAACGAGAGGGTTAAGGAGAACACATACCCTCGAAGACTCAAAGTGGTACGAGATCAAATCTCGTTGTTGGCGTAGTCGTACTCACACCGATCCCGATAGCGAGAAGATGGGCACCGCAATCCGGCGGTGCATCCGTGATCGGTCACACGTACGGTTGATGACGACCTCCGTTCCCTCGTTCCAGCGGGGCGCGGAAGTAGAGGATCCCTCGGAACTCCATCAGCACGGCGACGTGGTGGTGGTGAAGAATCCCACGGTCAGGGCTTCGCTAAGCCGGAGACCATGAAATGGAGCAGCGGGTGGAGGGAAAGTGTAGCATCCCAACTTTTATTAAAGATGGAATACCTGTGTTATTATGCTTGTCCCTGGATCAATTGCTAGCACCACAGTACAAAATGAAATATCATGCAAATGCATCAAATTCTATTACATCGCATGATCCAGTCTTTACAAAATAGGATTACAACTTGCATAGTCTTAGAAGACTAGCAGAAAACAAAGAAATACAGCGGAAAACATAGTACAACATAGAGCCCATCTTCTTCATGTGCCACAGGCAAAACATGTTGGCGATAGTCTCGAGATCCTAAACGAAATCCTCACTCGTCTTCAGAAATATCTGCAATATGGAATATGCAGCCACAAGGGAGTCAATACAATTTAATGTATTGGCAAGTAACACTATGGTGGATATAAATGGCAAGACTAATACTACATGCTCATTTGGCTGAGTGGAGTTTTGGCTAAGTTTGCATAAAGCCAATTTTGTCCTATCTCTTTTGTAAAAGAAACTTTTCTTTTCAAAGGGGTGGCAACATTGGATTAAGATCCAAGCACCACAATACTGTTCACTTGGTCAAAATTTTACTTATTGAAATTGATGATGAGATTCTTCCGTCAATCCTTGTCCAGCTGCTCATAATTGTCCATAACCGGGGACACGGCTAAGATCTTAGTTTGTTGACTCTGCAGAGATTGTGCACTTTCACCTTCAGACTCAAATCAGCCCAAACATCCTATACACCCTGAGTGCATTAAGGAAAGGAGAAGATTGAGACGAGATCTTTCAGAAGAAGAAGTCCAAACCCACCGGCAAGACCCGTTCCACCTATAATTTTGCTACATCTGCTTGTCAAGCCTGGGCTGAACCCTCACAACTTAATTGATCAAGACAGAGCCCATATTGTCAAAAGGCTACACGGGAAGTTACTAGATTTAGAGGGACATAGTAATCTCTTTGTTCCTGGGTGGCCATCCTCAAGTGACAACCTCAAGTGAAATAACCCTTAGATAAGGGCCCTGAGGAAACACTCAATATAACCCAGTCTTACCACTTCCACCCAGGTGGTTCATTCATTAGGTATACTTAGGATTTTTCCTCAACATCTAGTAAAACAATTTGTAACATTGCATAGCACCTAATAAATTCTAAGGCTATCAAAATAACAAAGTAAAAGGGATTGCTACACACTACTAGGATAATAGCATAGCATAGTAACTTAGTAAAATTTCCTATCATGCATACTACTCAAAATCAACTAATGCATATAGAAAATAATGGGTAGTTGATGGTGTGTTACTTGCCTTGTTGAAGTTGGTGAAGATATTCACACTCTCTTCACAAAAGATCGTTTCTCTCCGTACAATCTATTCATTGAAAACACAATAACAAAATAAACAAGCATCCTAACAAACAAACATACAAGTGTATAAAACATACATAGCAACTAACATATCAAAAGGGGCTTAACCAAGTTGGTTAGGGCAAGGTCTAGGTTTGAGTTCAATACTTGTTAAGGAAAATTCCAAGGATTTACTTGGGATGGAATAGGTTGAGTTTTGATGTGATCTAACTTTATTATAACCATACTTGTCGAGGAAGTTCCAAGAGTTCACTAAGAATTAAACATATTACTTCTTCAACTAAAGTAATACATGCAAACACTTGGTCATATTCACCTTCAAAAATATTTAAGTGATTATGTTAGTATTTTCCATTGTGGTTAGGGTAGGTCTACTGACTTCATCATCAAAGGGAAAATATTACTAAGTCTTGGGTTTTCCATTTGGGTCAATGGTTGGACAAAAATAACTTGTTATTCTTCAACTTGTATGGATTTGCTTCTAGTCCTCATGTGATTGCCTTCTTGAAGATCATCATCATGCCATCTAAGTTGTTTCCTTCCTTGGTGTGGTGCTTCTCTTGGTCTTGATAAATTTTTCATGGCTTTGAATTCACTAATTGGTTTGGGTATGGGATGGGCACAAATACCACTAAGTCAATAGAAAGAAAATAATAAGAAGGATAGGAAGAGAGGGGGAGATGTTTTCTTCTAAATTTCTTCACACTTGTATTTCCTTGAGTTTCTTCTAGGTGTGGAGTCCAAGTATTTTCTTCAAAACTTCTTCATTGATCTTCCTTGTAGCTCTCATGTTGCCACCAAGTTGATATTGAAGTTTCATTCTGGTGCTTGAGTCTTGATCTCCATTTTGCTGACTTGGTGAATTCTTGAAGCAAGAATGGGAGAATGGAGAAGTAGATAGAAAGCAAAGGTACTAGGGTCTAAGGTTTACCACTTGGTATTGTATGTGATTTACACATACTAGGTACTTGTCCTTGGCTCCAAAATAGCCATAACATCAAAGAGTAGATGATGGTAACAAATTTCTAAGACATGGTGATAATGGATATCACTATGTTGGGTTTTTGGTCAAAAACATATGTCCATGGTTAAAGAGTGTCCAAAATGGTTAGGCACTAATTTCTATGGTTCAAGGTTGTCAAATGGAACAATTTTGTAAAAGGAACTATATTGAAAATATTTATAGAAATTAATCTATGTCAAAAATACTCAAATAGACAACTTAATTCTAAATTCAATTTTAATTTGTTCAAATATTATTTTGGGACAGAGGATATGAAAGTACACATTCTAAGGTTTCCAAATATATTTTATTTACAATTTTTGGATTTGTAGAATTTGAATTATGCCAAATTTCATCAAACAAGCATATTTAAATTTGAACCAATTTAAGTTTGTCAAATTTGAATTTGGCCAGTGCCAAAAGTTTCTAATTGTCAAGGGCTTTTCAAAAAGTCCAAGATTGCTAAATTTGGCTGCATGGATAAAAAGATATGATGGATTGAAGTTGCAGGGGCTAGTCTGTAAAACTGACAAAATAATTCCAGCGGGAGAAATTTTAAAATAAGGCTGGGACACGTGGCTGGATCTGATTGGGCCTGGTTGCTGACTAGATGCTGGCGTGGCCCACTGACTGGGCGCTGACGTGGTTAAGTGAACTGGATCTGGATCGTTAGATCCAGATCTAACGGTGGGAGTGCGTACCTCTTCACGTTATAATCTCGGCCGTCGAGATGATCCGACGGTGCAGACTGGACGAGGAGCTCGGGGCGGCCAGCGATGGAGATTCCGGCGCTGCTCCGGCGATCTGCGGCCTGGAAACGACACCGGCGACGCTCCCGTGGTTCCCCACACAGATGGATATGACGACGAGGGGCGGCGCGACGAGGGGAACCCGATGGTGAAATTGGCGTGCTCGGTGGCTGCTTCTCGCGCCGGTGATGCACGGTTGGAGGGCGGTGCTGCCCCGGTGAACTCGGGAACAACGGCGCTGGCGTTTGGCTGCACACGGAAACAAACAAAGGGGTCAGGGAGGTGCGCACGAGCACAAGGGAGAGAATGGTGGTTGTCTCGGTTGCCGGAAGTGGTTCACCTCGCCGGAATCAGTGAAGGGCGGGGACTAGGGTTTGAAGTCCGGCGACGAATTACAGGGCCACGGGGGCGAAATCGAGCCGAGAGGGAGAGGGGAAACAAAGAGGGGGTCGTGGGCTCTTTATAGGTCCAGAGAGGGGGGGCATTCATGGCCTTAATGGCCTGGAATCGAGGGGCGAAACTTTCGGCCATGATAGAGGGGTTTCCAAACAGAGGAAGAAGATGATGACGTCATGCGTGACGTCATCGATATTTTTCTTTTAATTTCTGTTTATTTAAATCTTTAATAACTTCTGTTTTAAGAATCCAAATGACATGAAACAAAATTCTAAATTCTTGAAATTTCAAATACTTTTTAACAGTGTCATTTTTGGAAACAAAACATCATATTTTATTTTTGAATTTTGGAAATTTGAATAATTCCTTAATAGTCACATAATGTGATTTTGAATTTAAAAATTTATAAAATACAATTATTAGTCAAATAAAATTTCAGTGGCTTTATAAAGATCAAATACTATTTTCCAAAACCATTTCAAGGAGTTTTCATCTCTTTTATGTTTTGAAAATATAATTAATTCAATAATAGTACTTAATACCATTTTAAAATAGAAAATAGTAAAATGGGGTTTTTGATTCAATAAATTTTTAGAGACATTAACCATTTCAAATAATAGTTTTGGAAGTCAATTTCAAACCATTTTCATAGTTAATAATTTTAGGATATGAAAGATTTATTATGTCACGACCCCGGACCCAGAGATATACATACTGTTATGTGCTCCTAGCCATGGACTCACAAGGGCTTCAGGGTTACCAGCCCCGGCCGCAACAAACAACGGCAGGCAGACTGGATTCATCGGCACGTAGTCCGGATCCCCAGTCTACTACTCCTTGTATCCATGCTAGTCATAACCAACTATGCATATCAAAGCGTCCACGAATCGAATGAAACTGAAGGAAACGGGACCAAAGCTATACAGAGATGCTATGTGTCCAGAAAGTGCAACAACAATCGAGGGTTACTGGGGTTACCTCGCCCCAGGCCGATCACATCGACAGGCGGGCTCGGACATGGATCATCGGCTCCACAACCCCTCGACTGCGACAACTATGCAGGCATAGCCAAAACTGTATAACAATGAGCTCGAAACCAACAACCGATCAAAGCAGTACTCTAAACATGAAGCTTTATTCAACAGGTAGTACTAGAGTATAGCTTACAAACAGAGGTCACGCGACCCAACATTACATCAGACAACGGAAGGCAAATTATGTTGCTAATCAACAAGAACCAAAAAGGCCTAAGAGGCCGCAACATAAGGCGACGTCCCAGCCCATAGATACCAGGCTGCTACCTGGGAACCCCGAACTACTCGTCGATGTCCACGTTGAATCACCACCGATGTGAGATCTTCTCCTGAACCAAAATTAAGCAAACCTGAGTACGGGAGGTACTCAACAAGACTTAATTAACCTATTATATATCTGCTACTTTCATAAAAGGGTTTTATGAAGGCTGATTTGCGTAAAGCAATCTTTGTTTTCCAAATAGAGGAGGAGTAGCACGTCTCATAGAATGTTTTCAAAACAGATGAGAAAGCTACTCAACTACTGAGATCATCATCTTTTTGTGTTCCACCAAGACATTTCAGCACCTCGTGCTTCAAATATCACCTCCTCCAGTTGTTCCGGTAACTCAAACTACAAGGTAACCCCTCTCGGCATCTCCGAGGAGGCATCCTTCATTCGTTATCAGCAAGTTTTAATCATTCCGTTCAAGTTATCTATGATCACAGAATTCGTCACCAAGTCGTCTTTAACCGCAGACACGGCTTTTCGAAAAGATTTAACCCTGCAGGGGTGTACAACTTTACCCACACGTACCAACCGACTCTTAGTGCCACATGATTAGCACTAGACCGGGAAGTGCCGGCAGAGGGTAGTCGATTCCCAGCCTTTACCTTGTCGAACCATATCCATGAGTCAACCCAAACAGGGCCACCCCGTCAACAGGGAGTTGGCCACCTCCTGACGGCACCTGTTCTGTGAGTCGGGAACAAGATCCGTGTACGTCCATCACTTGTCCCGGTCACGACCTAGTTTTCTTCAAAACATTTTCCGACTCACACGCAGATGGAAAGCTCAAACTACGTGGCTCATGGATAAGGTTAAACAAGTTAGTTAGCCGGGCGGGGTTCATCGGCCCACGTGTGGCTGTACGCTCAGTCTTGGCTCGAAGGCGAGAACTCGCTCCTAGGGGCATGAACAGGACAAAACGCCACAACCCATTGTGGCCTCACATCCATGCCGTGATTAGTCAGGTTATCAAATATAAATCAAATCATAAACAACTGACATAGAAGATTCACGCATTGAACAGATTCATCAACTAGGCATGGCTAAGCAAGACTCACAAGGTTTAGCGGAGCGCGCACAAACAAGCCTATAGCTGCTAGGTGAAGTGGATCAGGATATCTAGGTTATGCAGTATATAGGAGAACTCTATCTACTGACACCAAATAGTTTGGAACCGAATGCAAAATACGAGATTCAAATCACTTTGAAATCATATATGAGCAGATAAGAGGTTATGCTTGCCTTGGTTATAAGAAAACCAGATAAAGTCTTCAGGAATAATTGCTTGACTTGTCGGTTAAGATCAAGTATTCGTCATTGGATTGCTGGCCTTCTCTTCGGAGTCACGTTCTACCGAGGGAGAAATAACACCGAAAGAGAAATAACAATCAACACATGGCATCGATGCAATGCGCAATATGTATGCATGAGCAAATTAATGCAATGAAATAAAGCCCTAAACATGTTCAATAGGTTGCTAAGGTTCACATGGCAGTTATGCATATTACTGAAATTTGCCCGAAATAGACCCCGGAGGGGGTTTCGGACGGTTATGAAAGTGAGTACCATTTTGGTTGCTCAAATGGGATTGAAAACATCATAACTAGATTCCAAATGTCATTTTGAGCAAAATGGTATATAACTTTTAATTTTCTAATTTTAGTGAATAAAAACTTATTTTTCTATTTTAAATGAATTAAACCACATTAAATAAAGGCCAAAATTCAACTTTGTCAAATATATGTGGAAATGACATTTTTGGATAGATCTCATTTTTCTGAACACAACCATATATTTTTCATGTTTTTCTGAGTTATGGAAACTGAGATATTAATTATTTCATTTTAATTCAATTTCTGTAATTATAAAAGTGGGGCCCACGTGTCAAATGTTTTTTCCATTTTATCTTTATTTCTGAAGAGAATTAAACTGGCCGGGTGGGACCCACGATGACGTAGCCATGACATCATCGTGACGTCACTGATCACCGGAACAGAGACAGAGGTGGTCGCCGCCGGTGAACCGCGGCGACCCCGGAAGCGCACGCACGCGCGTTGGAAAGGCCTCGAGGAGGCGAATCAACTAGTGATAGCGCCGTTTGGTCTCGGATGCTATAACGCGGCCGGCGGCGAGGTGTGGCGGCGGTGCCAAACGGTGAACACCGCGGGGAAGTTACAGAGGGGGAGGAGCGAAACGGAGAGCTTCTGGCGGACCAGGGACTCACCCTGAGCATGGAGGGCCAACCGGCGGGGCCAGGGAAGGGCGGGAGATGGCGGATCGACCGCGGCGGTGCTCTGCCGTCCGCGAGGAAGACAGCGATGGGCTGGGCGATTCCGGCCACCTCGGCTCGATTCAAATGGCTTGGAGGTGCAGCAGAGGCCGGCGACCTTGATGGGATCATCCTATGGGCACGGCGAGGCCCCTAACAGCGGCGAGGACAGATCGCCGGTGGGTAGGGTTCGGGTGCGGAAGGGACAGAGAGATAGGGGAGGGCGTCCGAGCTTCTGCGAGCTCTGCTCGATCCGGACGGCACCTTGGGGTTCCTTCTGGACGTCCACATCGCGAGGAGGTAAGTAGGAGGTGGCGCTGCGGCTGCCCTCCTGTCGCCGGACAGGAGGAAGAAGACACGGGCAAGTTCCTCCATGACCCCCTGAAGCTTTTAAGATTTGCAAACAGGCCCTTTTCTATTATAAAACAGTACAGAAAACAACTTTTTGGGGACCTTTTTGTGAACAGAAAATTTGGCAAAAATACTTTTTGAAAAGCTCATGAAATTTGCAAGCTCACCATGTATTTGCTTTCCAAAATTGAAATTATTTTTAGAACAAAATTTTGGGAACCAAAATGGGTGTTTTTTTTTGTGGGATTTTCTCAAACCGATTAAATTCACAATTTACTTTGGTTCAAACATGAATAAATTTTTGTTTGATGCATGTATGAGATGCCAACAACACCACAACCCTAATGTACCAAAAATTGGGGTGTTACAAATCTACCCCCCTTACGAGAATCTCGTCCCGAGATTCCCGAAGGAGAAGAAAGAAGGAACACCGGTTTTGAACGATCTTCCCGAACCTTACGGTTCTCTTCTCGAAGAGATTGATCCGTAGCACTTGCGAAGATTCTTTAGCGGCTACACCTTAGGTGAGAGGGAAAACTCTTAGGAAATGATCTTCACGAAGATCGAGTATCTCATGGCTACCTCACGACAGGAACGTTCATAAAGAACTTTTGAGTTAACCAGCATGAAACACATCAAGGTAACGGAGGAGTAAAAGATGGTTTCAAGTTTCCGGACGTTTGGTTTTGAAAGGGTTTAGAATATGAGCTTTGCACAAGACTTTAAATCCTTTTGGGATAGATAGGTCGAACAACTTATGATATCGAGGTTTCTTCGAAATAGAATACCAAGATGGGAAGGATTGTTTTGGATATCACAACGTACTATCCGTAGACGAGGGAGAACACGAGAAAACACTGTAATCGTGTGTCGGAGAAAATTTTGATACAGGATCATGTTCACTCTTTGAAGTGGACACGAAAGATAACGGAACTTTCATTCCGTTAAAGTTTGTCGAAAACTTTATCAGAGATCGGGATGTTACTTCACAACAGAAGATGAGTAACCGAAAGATGTGGAAACACCGTAACAAAGGAGGAATTCTTGATCACACCATAAGGATGGGTAACCAACAAGGGTTGAAACACCGGTAGAAATAGGGAATCTCTGTTCTATTGTGGATTTGATGTAGCAATACGTTTACCACATGGTTAAGATCCCAAGGCTGAAGTGACTGACAAATTCACACAATGTGTGAGATGAATAGAACTTCAACTACCAACAACTTGAAAAGGGAACTGAGTAAGGGCGGTTACAAAGCACCACAAGATGGTTCTCCTGATGAATTTGTTTCCACTAGAACAAAGGTTTTGGAGGTTCAACGGAAAGATTAACTTCCAAGTTACCCTTGATGTTCTAAACACTTACATCAGGCTCACGACAAGCCTTCTGTAGGTCATCAAGTGAAAGTGAAACTCCGGTTTGGAAGATCGGGGAAGAAACTTGTTAGAATAGGCCAGACAAGAATTCTCACAGAGAGTGGTTGTTCTTTCTGGTTCAAAGAGATATGACATTAGGCCTTCCGGCTAATTGTGTCAACCACCACATCAACCATGCCGGATTTTGAAAAGACCTAATTCAATACCCTTTAGGAACACCAACCATCGTTGCTGCTTGAGATTCAGCTCTGGTTAGTGGATAGATAACTCGGAATCGATATATATGATCGAAGAGTTTGCACCGGTTACCAACGAGATACATTTACTGGATTCTCAAGATATGAACTACGATGTCAAGCTCAAAAAGATGAGCGAGATTGCAGAACTCATGTATTAGCAACTTGCGAAAGACGGTTGCACCTACATGGACTAATTGCAAAAGAATACATCGGAGTCCTGGTTGGGAAGATGATAACAAAGATAACGAAGTTCTTAAACTTCCTCTCTTTTACGAATAATCAGTCAGTGGCTTAGCGTGGATGCAAACTTCTTCAAATAAATGGAGGTAACAACCTACCATCTCAAGAATAGACCACACATACATGACCGACTTGGAATTATTCCCGAAGGAACAAGAAAACTTTTCTCGAATCCATGGCGACAACTTTCACCATAAGCACATGAACCAGAGTAGGTTACTTCGAACATCCAGAACGCAATCTTCGTAATGAAACAAAGATGGTTCTCGAAAGTTTCCAACGTTGTTGCCATTTGTTCAGCATGAACCTCTTGCAACTTGGATGATTAGAAATGTCATCGATGGGCTCGAAAACACACTTATTAACACTCCAAGAAGAGGGATTCATATGATATATGAACAAGGCAATACTTTGGTCAGACCGAAGGACATGAGGTGTACTCGGTAAAACACCATGAGTGGAAACACCATCAAGATAGTCCTTGAATCTGGACTTGATCCGACGATAGCCCAAATCAGATCAAAAGTGGAATGACAGCATGTCCATTGAAGAGATACTATCATGCTTCAACAAGAGGAGAACCAGACATCCCTTAACAGAGGATCAAGTTAGGCAGAGCTTTTGCCTTTCAACTTTCCAAGTTGTTGTTTAAGCTCAACCTACTTGTCCAGGGTATCCAGCATAGCTTTCTTGGAGAAAAGAGTAGTTCAAACTACCCCTTATATGGACATCACGGTCAGGTAAAACCTGGTGATACTTCTAGAGAGGCAACCAGAATATCACGAACCACCGAAATGTCCTGGATTTCGAAAGGAGGTTTGCTTTTCAAAGCAACTGATATGGTCTGGAGAGCTTTGGCACGAACCTAACTCCTTGACCAAGAATGTGCACCGGAATAAACAGATTTGGTAACACAACCAACTTCAAATAGAGACCGGGTGACCAATAGTGCTAAGAAGGATACAAATGTTTCTTAGACTTTTCAAAGCAATAAGAATTGCTAGGAACATCTAATACACACATCAATACACTGACCCATCATACTCAAGCATTCAAACTTGGAGGAAGGGGGAGTGAATATGGTAAGAGCATCACTTCATCGACAAGGCCATGAAACTTAACACAACCTCTTGATATATAAGAGTGTGATACTCTAAGGTGGAACAGAACAGAAGCTAATGAAATTTCTTTAATCTGTGAACTACAAAACTTTGACCTGGTCCTAGAGATGGACGAAGTACTGGAGTTTGTTTCTCCTGACATTCCAAGGTGGAATGTTTTGACGGAAAACAAGAGCAAATGTATTGGAAGAATCCAACACACATAGGCAACTTGGTGTCCAAAACAACGGATGGAGATTCAAGAGCAACTGGAGAGTAGGAACATGCTCCGGAGAATCCAGAGATCACGTTGATTGCACAGGGTAGTACTCGGTTGTAAAACCCATGCTAAAGGAGAGGTATAGCTGAAACAAGAACAAGGATATGAGAATCATAGAGAACACTCTTGTCGTGATCCCTTTTGATTCCTAGAGAAAACCTATGGCTATTGGAGCTGAGATTACCTAACCACCCTGAGGTAGAACAGATTCCTCAGGATCCAAAGAAACAGAACTTGGGTTAAAGGTCAGCATCCTGTACTGATGGCATGAGCATCACATGGTTAAGAACCACATGATTCAACACACCACAATTCAGCACATTCCGGGACCTTCGGTTCAAGTCCAAGGTTAAAAACCAAAAGAAAGGAGTAACTACTATCTGAGTGCCTTGAAGGACACTACGAATAGCAATCACGGAATGTCTTTCAAAAGATGCACATAACTCCGGAAGAAATTTGAGCAGAGGATAACAGATACATTCGAGGTGGCAAGCAGATCTCAAGGTTCAAGATTTAGAACTTGGAAACATGTAGGAATGTGGAATCCACACAACTCTGAGAGACTAGGATGGAAAGGAATCTCCCAGTTGAACAACAATCAACGGAGTAAGGAACACACACGACTCTAGAAACTTTAACACTAGGTCAACTTGGGTAAAAGACGTCCTTGCCAAAGAAGGCACCTAGGTTTTGAATGACTAGAAGAGATAGCAAAACCTTTTCAAATCAAAACAGGTAAGGTGACCCAGAGTTAGAGCGATACCAGATAAGGAGTAAAAAGAATCCTAAGAAGGTTTTTCACAATCCATTTGGGGTTTCAAATAGTTTTCACAAACTCTAGACTCGACATCGACCAAGCGGTAAGGTTTTCCTACAGGCAGTCCTGCTCTGATACCAAGACTTGTCACGACCCCGGACCCAGAGATATACATACTGTTATGTGCTCCTAGCCATGGACTCACAAGGGCTTCAGGGTTACCAGCCCCGGCCGCAACAAACAACGGCAGGCAGACTGGATTCATCGGCACGTAGTCCGGATCCCCAGTCTACTACTCCTTGTATCCATGCTAGTCATAACCAACTATGCATATCAAAGCGTCCACGAATCGAATGAAACTGAAGGAAACGGGACCAAAGCTATACAGAGATGCTATGTGTCCAGAAAGTGCAACAACAATCGAGGGTTACTGGGGTTACCTCGCCCCAGGCCGATCACATCGACAGGCGGGCTCGGACATGGATCATCGGCTCCACAACCCCTCGACTGCGACAACTATGCAGGCATAGCCAAAACTGTATAACAATGAGCTCGAAACCAACAACCGATCAAAGCAGTACTCTAAACATGAAGCTTTATTCAACAGGTAGTACTAGAGTATAGCTTACAAACAGAGGTCACGCGACCCAACATTACATCAGACAACGGAAGGCAAATTATGTTGCTAATCAACAAGAACCAAAAAGGCCTAAGAGGCCGCAACATAAGGCGACGTCCCAGCCCATAGATACCAGGCTGCTACCTGGGAACCCCGAACTACTCGTCGATGTCCACGTTGAATCACCACCGATGTGAGATCTTCTCCTGAACCAAAATTAAGCAAACCTGAGTACGGGAGGTACTCAACAAGACTTAATTAACCTATTATATATCTGCTACTTTCATAAAAGGGTTTTATGAAGGCTGATTTGCGTAAAGCAATCTTTGTTTTCCAAATAGAGGAGGAGTAGCACGTCTCATAGAATGTTTTCAAAACAGATGAGAAAGCTACTCAACTACTGAGATCATCATCTTTTTGTGTTCCACCAAGACATTTCAGCACCTCGTGCTTCAAATATCACCTCCTCCAGTTGTTCCGGTACTCAAACTACAAGGTAACCCCTCTCGGCATCTCCGAGGAGGCATCCTTCATTCGTTATCAGCAAGTTTTAATCATTCCGTTCAAGTTATCTATGATCACAGAATTCGTCACCAAGTCGTCTTTAACCGCAGACACGGCTTTTCGAAAAGATTTAACCCTGCAGGGGTGTACAACTTTACCCACACGTACCAACCGACTCTTAGTGCCACATGATTAGCACTAGACCGGGAAGTGCCGGCAGAGGGTAGTCGATTCCCAGCCTTTACCTTGTCGAACCATATCCATGAGTCAACCCAAACAGGGCCACCCCGTCAACAGGGAGTTGGCCACCTCCTGACGGCACCTGTTCTGTGAGTCGGGAACAAGATCCGTGTACGTCCATCACTTGTCCCGGTCACGACCTAGTTTTCTTCAAAACATTTTCCGACTCACACGCAGATGGAAAGCTCAAACTACGTGGCTCATGGATAAGGTTAAACAAGTTAGTTAGCCGGGCGGGGTTCATCGGCCCACGTGTGGCTGTACGCTCAGTCTTGGCTCGAAGGCGAGAACTCGCTCCTAGGGGCATGAACAGGACAAAACGCCACAACCCATTGTGGCCTCACATCCATGCCGTGATTAGTCAGGTTATCAAATATAAATCAAATCATAAACAACTGACATAGAAGATTCACGCATTGAACAGATTCATCAACTAGGCATGGCTAAGCAAGACTCACAAGGTTTAGCGGAGCGCGCACAAACAAGCCTATAGCTGCTAGGTGAAGTGGATCAGGATATCTAGGTTATGCAGTATATAGGAGAACTCTATCTACTGACACCAAATAGTTTGGAACCGAATGCAAAATACGAGATTCAAATCACTTTGAAATCATATATGAGCAGATAAGAGGTTATGCTTGCCTTGGTTATAAGAAAACCAGATAAAGTCTTCAGGAATAATTGCTTGACTTGTCGGTTAAGATCAAGTATTCGTCATTGGATTGCTGGCCTTCTCTTCGGAGTCACGTTCTACCGAGGGAGAAATAACACCGAAAGAGAAATAACAATCAACACATGGCATCGATGCAATGCGCAATATGTATGCATGAGCAAATTAATGCAATGAAATAAAGCCCTAAACATGTTCAATAGGTTGCTAAGGTTCACATGGCAGTTATGCATATTACTGAAATTTGCCCGAAATAGACCCCGGAGGGGGTTTCGGACGGTTATGAAAGTGAGTACCATTTTGGTTGCTCAAATGGGATTGAAAACATCATAACTAGATTCCAAATGTCATTTTGAGCAAAATGGTATATAACTTTTAATTTTCTAATTTTAGTGAATAAAAACTTATTTTTCTATTTTAAATGAATTAAACCACATTAAATAAAGGCCAAAATTCAACTTTGTCAAATATATGTGGAAATGACATTTTTGGATAGATCTCATTTTTCTGAACACAACCATATATTTTTCATGTTTTTCTGAGTTATGGAAACTGAGATATTAATTATTTCATTTTAATTCAATTTCTGTAATTATAAAAGTGGGGCCCACGTGTCAAATGTTTTTTCCATTTTATCTTTATTTCTGAAGAGAATTAAACTGGCCGGGTGGGACCCACGATGACGTAGCCATGACATCATCGTGACGTCACTGATCACCGGAACAGAGACAGAGGTGGTCGCCGCCGGTGAACCGCGGCGACCCCGGAAGCGCACGCACGCGCGTTGGAAAGGCCTCGAGGAGGCGAATCAACTAGTGATAGCGCCGTTTGGTCTCGGATGCTATAACGCGGCCGGCGGCGAGGTGTGGCGGCGGTGCCAAACGGTGAACACCGCGGGGAAGTTACAGAGGGGGAGGAGCGAAACGGAGAGCTTCTGGCGGACCAGGGACTCACCCTGAGCATGGAGGGCCAACCGGCGGGGCCAGGGAAGGGCGGGAGATGGCGGATCGACCGCGGCGGTGCTCTGCCGTCCGCGAGGAAGACAGCGATGGGCTGGGCGATTCCGGCCACCTCGGCTCGATTCAAATGGCTTGGAGGTGCAGCAGAGGCCGGCGACCTTGATGGGATCATCCTATGGGCACGGCGAGGCCCCTAACAGCGGCGAGGACAGATCGCCGGTGGGTAGGGTTCGGGTGCGGAAGGGACAGAGAGATAGGGGAGGGCGTCCGAGCTTCTGCGAGCTCTGCTCGATCCGGACGGCACCTTGGGGTTCCTTCTGGACGTCCACATCGCGAGGAGGTAAGTAGGAGGTGGCGCTGCGGCTGCCCTCCTGTCGCCGGACAGGAGGAAGAAGACACGGGCAAGTTCCTCCATGACCCCCTGAAGCTTTTAAGATTTGCAAACAGGCCCTTTTCTATTATAAAACAGTACAGAAAACAACTTTATGGGGACCTTTTTGTGAACAGAAAATTTGGCAAAAATACTTTTTGAAAAGCTCATGAAATTTGCAAGCTCACCATGTATTTGCTTTCCAAAATTGAAATTATTTTTAGAACAAAATTTTGGGAACCAAAATGGGTGTTTTTTTTGTGGGATTTTCTCAAACCGATTAAATTCACAATTTACTTTGGTTCAAACATGAATAAATTTTTGTTTGATGCATGTATGAGATGCCAACAACACCACAACCCTAATGTACCAAAAATTGGGGTGTTACATATTAATAGTAACTTAATGCTATTTTATTAGTCTATATCAAATAATTATTATTGTTGATCAATAAAATTTAGAATAAAACCACTAGTCATAATATTGTTTTCAAAACCTTTTGTTATGTTATTATCAAAGAAATGCATTTCATTTTCACCCCTTCATGTTTAAAACTTGGAATAACAACTAAAAGTTATTATTAATAATTTTATTCTCATCAAAATAATTTTGGGGATTAGAACTTTATTAAGGTTTATAATTCTTTGATTTTTGATGCCATAAAATAAATTCAAATTAATATTGGAGTTGTAAACATTTTAGGTAAAGGTTTGTTAATAAAAGATATTCCCTTTATATAAAGAAACTTATTTTTTTTGAATAAGGTTTTAGGGTTTAAGGAACAAGGCATAATTTGTCGTGGTGGTGTCACGGCAGATGCCATGGGATGGCTAAAGATGTGGGGACGATGGACGCTGGAGGTGTCCGGGGAGGGATCACGCGACGAGTAGCCGCGTGAGGTAAGATCCACACAACACAAACAACACGATGTACCCAGGTTCAGGGCCCTCGTGAGGAGGTAAAACCCCTACTCCTGCCTTTCCCTATGTATTACGGTGTCTCACCGAGTAGCCACAGTACAAATGGTAACGCTACCGAGTAGCCCCTTGCCCCTCTCCGAGTAGAGCTAGGTCAAGGACTTAGGGTTTCTAGGGTTTCTAGTGAGGCACTATGGGAGCATATGAGCATTCCTCTACCTCTCGCAGGAGGCGGCGGGGCACCTTATATACATGGTGCCCAGCCGGATACGTCCAAATCCTAGACAAGTGTCGACATAGTGTCCACACTGTCCTTTCTCCGAGTACCCGCTGACAGCTTTGGTCGTTGGTCTTGGCTGCTTCTGTAAAGTCGTTGGGCAAAACTAGGGGACAGACTGGTATCACTGTACCTAGTCACAGAGTAGGTCCCCCTTATCCTGCCACCGACTGCTTCCATGCTGTCACTGTCAGACAGACCGTCCCCACGTGAACAGTAGTTCGAATGCTGCCAAGTACGGACCCAGGATACGCGGGATCTCACCGAGAGGAATGCTCATATGCTCCCATAGTGCCTCACTAGAAACCCTAGAAACCCTAAGTCCTTGACCTAGCTCTACTCGGAGAGGGGCAAGGGGCTACTCGGTAGCGTTACCATTTGTACTGTGGCTACTCGGTGAGACACCGTAATACATAGGGAAAGGCAGGAGTAGGGGTTTTACCTCCTCACGAGGGCCCTGAACCTGGGTACATCGTGTTGTTTGTGTTGTGTGGATCTTACCTCACGCGGCTACTCGTCGCGTGATCCCTCCCCGGACACCTCCAGCGTCCATCGTCCCCACATCTTTAGCCATCCCATGGCATCTGCCGTGACACCACCACGACATAATTGGATTGGTGAACTCAATTTCATTGAAATATGTATTGTTTTCTTTTGTTTCTTGCTTCTCATTTGGTTTTTTTGTGACTTGCACAATATGAAAACAAAAAGTTTCAAAATTTTGTGATTTTTGCATTTTCCAAAAATCAGGGATGTTACAGACTACCACCCTTAAAAGAAATCTCGTCCCGAGATTTGGGAAGCTTAGAAAGAAAGATTTGGGTAACTGGATTCCAAAACAACTGGATGGGCTACCACCCTTAAAAGAAATCTTTTGTGGGTAGTCTAAATTCATTAGATTGGAGTGTAGATTGATTTGAGATTAGCTTGAGTAGATCTTTCCTTTGTGGTAGAGGTGTAGACCAACATAGGTATGTTGAACTACCTTCGACACTGAGGGGTCACTCTTTGGGTCAATCAAAAGTCTTTGGGTTCCTCTCAACTTGATCTTTTGATGTCCTTGGAAATCTTTCATCCTGTTGTTGTCATCCTTGAAGGCAAACACCATGGGGCCACTCATCTGGACAATCTTTGGAATAGTGTCCTATCTCTCCACAAGATTTGCAGGCTTTGGGTGTTGAAAACATTTCTTCTTCTATCTCCTGGTTATCTCTAGTTATCAAGGGCTGATTGTCTTTACTATTGGCCAAGTTTTGGGACATCATCTTCACTATCTGTGATTGAGTATCCAACACTTGTTGCATTCCTGGGGTCAACTCCATATTGGGGTGGTTTGCTTGGTTCTGGGTCATCAGTTGTATCAGCTGAGTTTGAGCTTCTAGTAGCATCTGCATTGCTATTGAGTTCTCCGGGTTGTTGGAATTCTGGCTAGACATCTGTTTTGAGGTTTTAGGGAAGATGAGTAGAGGTTAGAAAGGATCTAAGAAGGTTCCTATCCAAACACAGAAGATCAAGGAAACTCATCTTACAAACAACACATAACAAACATATAGCAACACATTCATCACACCAAACAACATAGTTTTAGGAAAACATCTAGTATTGTCATACCACACTCATTAGTATGATCAATACTCTAATCGTGTTTCGTGTCTCACAACTTTGTTACATCTCATGGTGGTCTACTATTCAAGGCAGGGTAACGACTTTCTTGCTTTATTCCTCATGAGAGGTCTTCAATACTCAGTCTTCACGATGATCTCCGTGTTCTTGTACATTGTAATCTCTTTTTCAAGAGTTTTGATCTCTTCTTCAGCTTCCTTGAGAATCTTCTTAGTGTTGTGAAGTCTCCACTTGAGTCTCTCAATAAGTTCTTCAATAGCCCTCCATGCAGCACTTCTTGCTGAATCAAAGAATGTCAAATGCACCTCCTTGTTGGTAAGCATGCAATCTCCTCCCTTCTTGTGGTCGTACTCCTTGTTCATATACAGATGAATCTGCACCCACCAATATTCAAGATCATCTTCCTCATCAATGTAGGGAAAGCCCCAGTAGACTGCTGGTCCTTCAAATCCCATGATTGACATGAGATCCTTCAATGCTCTTGGAAAATCAGTGTCACATTCCAGGGTCATGGTCATCATTGGTCCTTTCTTGAGTGATTCAATGATGTTGGTCATCTACAGATAAGAGTATACATTAGAAATGTATCATGGAAAGGAGTACGAGGAGAAATGAAGATATAAAAGATTCCTTTGTGGAGTAGTTAATAGATAGTATATTTTTATTCCTATGGCTTTACCTATTCTAATCCAAACTTAGGGTCTCGAATCCTACAGGCAACACAATGCTCTGATACCATTTTGTAGCATCCCAAATTTTAATAAAGATGGAATACCTGTGTTATTATGCTAGTCCCTGGATCAATTGCTAGCACCACAGTACAAAATGAAATATCATGCAAATGCATCAAATTCTATTACATCGCATGATCCAGTCTTTACAAAATAGGATTACAACTTGCATAGTCTTAGAAGACTAGCAGAAAACAAAGAAATACAGCAAAAAACATAGTACAACATAGAGCCCATCTTCTTCATGTGCCACAGGCAAAACATGTTGGCGATAGTCTCGAGATCCTAAACGAAATCCTCACTCGTCTTCAGAAATATCTGCAATATGGAATATGCAGCCACAAGGGAGTCAATACAATTTAATGTATTGGCAAGTAACACTATGGTGGATATAAATGGCAAGACTAATACTACATGCTCATTTGGCTGAGTGGAGTTTTGGCTAAGTTTGCATAAAGCCAATTTTGTCCTATCTCTTTTGTAAAAGAAACTTTTCTTTTCAAAGGGGTGGCAACACTAGATTAAGATCCAAGCACCACAATACTGTTCACTTGGTCAAAATTTTACTTATTGAAATTGATGATGAGATTCTTCCGTCAATCCTTGTCCAGCTGCTCATAATTGTCCATAACCGGGGACACGGCTAAGATCTTAGTTTGTTGACTCTGCAGAGCTTGTGCACTTTCACCTTCAGACTCAAATCAGCCCAAACATCCTATACACCCTGAGTGCATTAAGGAAAGGAGAAGATTGAGACGAGATCTTTTAGAAGAAGAAGTCCAAACCCACCGGCAAGACCCGTTCCACCTATAATTTTGCTACATCTGCTTGTCAAGCCTGGGCTGAACCCTCACAACTTAATTGATCAAGACAGAGCCCATATTGTCAAAAGGGATCACGGGAAGCTACTAGATTTAGAGGGACATAGTAATCTCTTTGTTCCTGGGTGGCCATCCTCAAGTGACAACCTCAAGTGAAATAACCCTTAGATAAGGGCCCCGAGGAAACACTCAACATAACCCAGTCTTACCACTTCCACCCAGGTGGTTCATTCATTAGTTATACTTAGGATTTTTCCTCAACATCTAGTAAAACAATTTGTAACATTGCATAGCACCTAATAAATTCTAAGGCTATCAAAATAACAAAGTAAAAGGGATCGCTACACACTACTAGGATAATAGCATAGCATAGTAACTTAGTAAAATTTCCTATCATGCATACTACTCAAAATCAACTAATGCATATAGAAAATAATGGGTAGTTGATGGTGTGTTACTTGCCTTGTTGAAGTTGGTGAAGATATTCACACTCTCTTCACAAAAGATCGTTTCTCTCCGTACAATCTATTCATTGAAAACACAATAACAAAATAAACAAGCATCCTAACAAACAAACATACAAGTGTAGAAAACATACATAGCAACTAACATATCAAAAGGGGCTTAACCAAGTTGGTTAGGGCAAGGTCTAGGTTTGAGTTCAATACTTGTTAAGGAAAATTCCAAGGGTTTACTTGGGATGGAATAGGTTGAGTTTTGATGTGATCTAACTTTATTATAACCATACTTGTCGAGGAAGTTCCAAGAGTTCACTAAGAATTAAACATATTACTTCTTCAACTAAAGTAATACATGCAAACACTTGGTCATATTCACCTTCAAAAATATTTAAGTGATTATGTTAGTATTTTCCATTGTGGTTAGGGTAGGTCTACTAACTTCATCATCAAAGGGAAAATATTACTAAGTCCTGGGTTTTCCATTTGGGTCAACGGTTGGACAAAAATAACTTGTTATTCTTCAACTTGTATGGATTTGCTTCTAGTCCTCATGTGATTGCCTTCTTGAAGATCATCATCATGCCATCTAAGTTGTTTCCTTCCTTGGTGTGGTGCTTCTCTTGGTCTTGATAAATTTTTCATGGCTTTGAATTCACTAATTGGTTTGGGTATGGGATGGGCACAAATACCACTAAGTCAATAGAAAGAAAATAATAAGAAGGATAGGAAGAGAGGGGGAGATGTTTTCTTCTAAATTTCTTCACACTTGTATTTCCTTGAGTTTCTTCTAGGTGTGGAGTCCAAGTATTTTCTTCAAAACTTCTTCATTGATCTTCCTTGTAGCTCTCATGTTGCCACCAAGTTGATATTGAAGTTTCATTCTGGTGCTTGAGTCTTGATCTCCATTTTGCTGACTTGGTGAATTCTTGAAGCAAGAATGGGAGAATGGAGAAGTAGATAGAAAGCAAAGGTACTAGGGTCTAAGGTTTACCACTTGGTATTGTATGTGATTTACACATACTAGGTACTGGGTCTTGGCTCCAAAATAGCCATAACATCAAAGAGTAGATGATGGTAACAAATTTCTAAGACATGGTGATAATGGATATCACTATGTTGGGTTTTTGGTCAAAAACATATGTCCATGGTTAAAGAGTGTCCAAAATGGTTAGGCACTAATTTCTATGGTTCAAGGTTGTCAAATGGAACAATTTTGTAAAAGGAACTATATTGAAAATATTTATAGAAATTAATCTATGTCAAAAATACTCAAATAGACAACTTAATTCTAAATTCAATTTTAATTTATTCAAATATTATTTTGGGACAGAGGATATGAAAGTACACATTCTAAGGTTTCCAAATATATTTTATTTACAATTTTTGGATTTGTAGAATTTGAATTATGCCAAATTTCATCAAACAAGCATATTTAAATTTGAACCAATTTAAGTTTGCCAAATTTGAATTTGGCCAGTGCCAAAAGTTTCTAATTGTCAAGGGCTTTTCAAAAAGTCCAAGATTGCTAAATTTGGCTGCATGGATAAAAAGATATGATGGATTGAAGTTGCAGGGGCTAGTTTGTAAAACTGACAAAATAATTCCAGCGGGAGAAATTTTAAAATAAGGCTGGGACACGTGGCTGGATCTGATTGGGCCTGGTTGCTGACTAGATGCTGGCGTGGCCCACTGACTGGGCGCTGACGTGGTTAAGTGAACTGGATCTGGATCGTTAGATCCAGATCTAACGGTGGGAGTGCGTACCTCTTCACGTTATAATCTCGGCCGTCGAGATGATCCGACGGTGCAGACTGGACGAGGAGCTCGGGGCGGCCAGCGATGGAGATTCCGGCGCTGCTCCGGCGATCTGCGGCCTGGAAACGACACCGGCGACGCTCCCGTGGTTCCCCACACAGATGGATATGACGACGAGGGGCGGCGCGACGAGGGGAACCCGATGGTGAAATTGGCGTGCTCGGTGGCTGCTTCTCGCGCCGGTGATGCACGGTTGGAGGGCGGTGCTGCCCCGGTGAACTCGGGAACAACGGCGCTGGCGTTTGGCTGCACACGGAAACAAACAAAGGGGTCAGGGAGGTGCGCACGAGCACAAGGGAGAGAATGGTGGTTGTCTCGGTTGCCGGAAGTGGTTCACCTCGCCGGAATCAGTGAAGGGCGGGGACTAGGGTTTGAAGTCCGGCGACGAATTACAGGGCCACGGGGGCGAAATCGAGCCGAGAGGGAGAGGGGAAACAAAGAGGGGGTCGTGGGCTCTTTATAGGTCCAGAGAGGGGGGGCATTCATGGCCTTAATGGCCTGGAATCGAGGGGCGAAACTTTCGGCCATGATAGAGGGGTTTCCAAACAGAGGAAGAAGATGATGACGTCATGCGTGACGTCATCGATATTTTTCTTTTAATTTCTGTTTATTTAAATCTTTAATAACTTCTGTTTTAAGAATCCAAATGACATGAAACAAAATTCTAAATTCTTGAAATTTCAAATACTTTTTAACAGTGTCATTTTTGGAAACAAAACATCATATTTTATTTTTGAATTTTGGAAATTTGAATAATTCCTTAATAGTCACATAATGTGATTTTTAATTTAAAAATTTATAAAATACAATTATTAGTCAAATAAAATTTCAGTGGCTTTATAAAGATCAAATACTATTTTCCAAAACCATTTCAAGGAGTTTTCATCTCTTTTATGTTTTGAAAATATAATTAATTCAATAATAGTACTTAATACCATTTTAAAATAGAAAATAGTAAAATGGGGTTTTTGATTCAATAAATTTTTAGAGACATTAACCATTTCAAATAATAGTTTTGGAAGTCAATTTCAAACCATTTTCATAGTTAATAATTTTAGGATATGAAAGATTTATTAATAGTAACTTAATGCTATTTTATTAGTCTATATCAAATAATTATTATTGTTGATCAATAAAATTTAGAATAAAACCACTAGTCATAATATTGTTTTCAAAACCTTTTGTTATGTTATTATCAAAGAAATGCATTTCATTTTCACCCCTTCATGTTTAAAACTTGGAATAACAACTAAAAGTTATTATTAATAATTTTATTCTCATCAAAATAATTTTGGGGATTAGAACTTTATTAAGGTTTATAATTCTTTGATTTTTGATGCCATAAAATAAATTCAAATTAATATTGGAGTTGTAAACATTTTAGGTAAAGGTTTGTTAATAAAAGATATTCCCTTTATATAAAGAAACTTATTTTTTTTGAATAAGGTTTTAGGGTTTAAGGAACAAGGCATAATTGGATTGGTGAACTCAATTTCATTGAAATATGTATTGTTTTCTTTTGTTTCTTGCTTCTCATTTGGTTTTTTTGTGACTTGCACAATATGAAAACAAAAAGTTTCAAAATTTTGTGATTTTTGCATTTTCCAAAAATCAGGGATGTTACAGACTACCACCCTTAAAAGAAATCTCGTCCCGAGATTTGGGAAGCTTAGAAAGAAAGATTTGGGTATCTGGATTCCAAAACAACTGGATGGGCTACCACCCTTAAAAGAAATCTTTTGTGGGTAGTCTAAATTCATTAGATTGGAGTGTAGATTGATTTGAGATTAGCTTGAGTAGATCTTTCCTTTGTGGTAGAGGTGTAGACCAACATAGGTATGTTGAACTACCTTTGACACTGAGGGGTCACTCTTTGGGTCAATCAAAAGTCTTTGGGTTCCTCTCAACTTGATCTTTTGATGTCCTTGGAAATCTTTCATCCTGTTGTTGTCATCCTTGAAGGCAAACACCATGGGGCCACTCATCAGGACAATCTTTGGAATAGTGTCCTATCTCTCCACAAGATTTGCAGGCTTTGGGTGTTGAAAACATTTCTTCTTCTATCTCCTGGTTATCTCTAGTTATCAAGGGCTGATTGTCTTTACTATTGGCCAAGTTTTGGGACATCATCTTCACTATCTGTGATTGAGTATCCAACACTTGTTGCATTCCTGGGGTCAACTCCATATTGGGGTGGTTTGCTTGGTTCTGGGTCATCAGTTGTATCAGCTGAGTTTGAGCTTCTAGTAGCATCTGCATTGCTATTGAGTTCTCCGGGTTGTTGGAATTCTGGCTAGACATCTGTTTTGAGGTTTTAGGGAAGATGAGTAGAGGTTAGAAAGGATCTAAGAAGGTTCCTATCCAAACACAAAAGATCAAGGAAACTCATCTTACAAACAACACATAACAAACATATAGCAACACATTCATCACACCAAACAACATAGTTTTAGGAAAACATCTAGTATTGTCATACCACACTCATTAGTATGATCAATACTCTAATCGTGTTTCGTGTCTCACAACTTTGTTACATCTCATGGTGGTCTACTATTCAAGGCAGGGTAACGACTTTCTTGCTTTATTCCTCATGAGAGGTCTTCAATACTCAGTCTTCACGATGATCTCCGTGTTCTTGTACATTGTAATCTCTTTTTCAAGAGTTTTGATCTCTTCTTCAGCTTCCTTGAGAATCTTCTTAGTGTTGTGAAGTCTCCACTTGAGTCTCTCAATAAGTTCTTCAATAGCCCTCCATGCAGCACTTCTTGCTGAATCAAAGAATGTCAAATGCACCTCCTTGTTGGTAAGCATGCAATCTCCTCCCTTCTTGTGGTCGTACTCCTTGTTCATATACAGATGAATCTGCACCCACCAATATTCAAGATCATCTTCCTCATCAATGTAGGGAAAGCCCCAGTAGACTGCTGGTCCTTCAAATCCCATGATTGACATGAGATCCTTCAATGCTCTTGGAAAATCAGTGTCACATTCCAGGGTCATGGTCATCATTGGTCCTTTCTTGAGTGATTCAATGATGTTGGTCATCTACAGATAAGAGTATACATTAGAAATGTATCATGGAAAGGAGTACGAGGAGAAATGAAGATATAAAAGATTCCTTTGTGGAGTAGTTAATAGATAGTATATTTTTATTCCTATGGCTTTACCTATTCTAATCCAAACTTAGGGTCTCGAATCCTACAGGCAACACAATGCTCTGATACCATTTTGTAGCATCCCAACTTTTAATAAAGATGGAATACCTGTGTTATTATGCTAGTCCCTGGATCAATTGCTAGCACCACAGTACAAAATGAAATATCATGCAAATGCATCAAATTCTATTACATCGCATGATCCAGTCTTTACAAAATAGGATTACAACTTGCATAGTCTTAGAAGACTAGCAGAAAACAAAGAAATACAGCAAAAAACATAGTACAACATAGAGCCCATCTTCTTCATGTGCCACAGGCAAAACATGTTGGCGATAGTCTCGAGATCCTAAACGAAATCCTCACTCGTCTTCAGAAATATCTGCAATATGGAATATGCAGCCACAAGGGAGTCAATACAATTTAATGTATTGGCAAGTAACACTATGGTGGATATAAATGGCAAGACTAATACTACATGCTCATTTGGCTGAGTGGAGTTTTGGCTAAGTTTGCATAAAGCCAATTTTGTCCTATCTCTTTTGTAAAAGAAACTTTTCTTTTCAAAGGGGTGGCAACACTGGATTAAGATCCAAGCACCACAATACTGTTCACTTGGTCAAAATTTTACTTATTGAAATTGATGATGAGATTCTTCCGTCAATCCTTGTCCAGCTGCTCATAATTGTCCATAACCGGGGACACGGCTAAGATCTTAGTTTGTTGACTCTGCAGAGCTTGTGCACTTTCACCTTCAGACTCAAATCAGCCCAAACATCCTATACACCCTGAGTGCATTAAGGAAAGGAGAAGATTGAGACGAGATCTTTTAGAAGACGAAGTCCAAACCCACCGGCAAGACCCGTTCCACCTATAATTTTGCTACATCTGCTTGTCAAGCCTGGGCTGAACCCTCACAACTTAATTGATCAAGACAGAGCCCATATTGTCAAAAGGGATCACGGGAAGCTACTAGATTTAGAGGGACATAGTAATCTCTTTGTTCCTGGGTGGCCATCCTCAAGTGACAACCTCAAGTGAAATAACCCTTAGATAAGGGCCCCGAGGAAACACTCAACATAACCCAGTCTTACCACTTCCACCCAGGTGGTTCATTCATTAGTTATACTTAGGATTTTTCCTCAACATCTAGTAAAACAATTTGTAACATTGCATAGCACCTAATAAATTCTAAGGCTATCAAAATAACAAAGTAAAAGGGATCGCTACACACTACTAGGATAATAGCATAGCATAGTAACTTAGTAAAATTTCCTATCATGCATACTACTCAAAATCAACTAATGCATATAGAAAATAATGGGTAGTTGATGGTGTGTTACTTGCCTTGTTGAAGTTGGTGAAGATATTCACACTCTCTTCACAAAAGATCGTTTCTCTCCGTACAATCTATTCATTGAAAACACAATAACAAAATAAACAAGCATCCTAACAAACAAACATACAAGTGTAGAAAACATACATAGCAACTAACATATCAAAAGGGGCTTAACCAAGTTGGTTAGGGCAAGGTCTAGGTTTGAGTTCAATACTTGTTAAGGAAAATTCCAAGGGTTTACTTGGGATGGAATAGGTTGAGTTTTGATGTGATCTAACTTTATTATAACCATACTTGTCGAGGAAGTTCCAAGAGTTCACTAAGAATTAAACATATTACTTCTTCAACTAAAGTAATACATGCAAACACTTGGTCATATTCACCTTCAAAAATATTTAAGTGATTATGTTAGTATTTTCCATTGTGGTTAGGGTAGGTCTACTAAATTCATCATCAAAGGGAAAATATTACTAAGTCTTGGGTTTTCCATTTGGGTCAACGGTTGGACAAAAATAGCTTGTTATTCTTCAACTTGTATGGATTTGCTTCTAGTCCTCATGTGATTGCCTTCTTGAAGATCATCATCATGCCATCTAAGTTGTTTCCTTCCTTGGTGTGGTGCTTCTCTTGGTCTTGATAAATTTTTCATGGCTTTGAATTCACTAATTGGTTTGGGTATGGGATGGGCACAAATACCACTAAGTCAATAGAAAGAAAATAATAAGAAGGATAGGAAGAGAGGGGGAGATGTTTTCTTCTAAATTTCTTCACACTTGTATTTCCTTGAGTTTCTTCTAGGTGTGGAGTCCAAGTATTTTCTTCAAAACTTCTTCATTGATCTTCCTTGTAGCTCTCATGTTGCCACCAAGTTGATATTGAAGTTTCATTCTGGTGCTTGAGTCTTGATCTCCATTTTGCTGACTTGGTGAATTCTTGAAGCAAGAATGGGAGAATGGAGAAGTAGATAGAAAGCAAAGGTACTAGGGTCTAAGGTTTACCACTTGGTATTTTATGTGATTTACACATACTAGGTACTGGGTCTTGGCTCCAAAATAGCCATAACATCAAAGAGTAGATGATGGTAACAAATTTCTAAGACATGGTGATAATGGATATCACTATGTTGGGTTTTTGGTCAAAAACATATGTCCATGGTTAAAGAGTGTCCAAAATGGTTAGGCACTAATTTCTATGGTTCAAGGTTGTCAAATGGAACAATTTTGTAAAAGGAACTATATTGAAAATATTTATAGAAATTAATCTATGTCAAAAATACTCAAATAGACAACTTAATTCTAAATTCAATTTTAATTTGTTCAAATATTATTTTGGGACAGAGGATATGAAAGTACACATTCTAAGGTTTCCAAATATATTTTATTTACAATTTTTGGATTTGTAGAATTTGAATTATGCCAAATTTCATCAAACAAGCATATTTAAATTTGAACCAATTTAAGTTTGTCAAATTTGAATTTGGCCAGTGCCAAAAGTTTCTAATTGTCAAGGGCTTTTCAAAAATTCCAAGATTGCTAAATTTGGCTTCATGGATAAAAAGATATGATGGATTGAAGTTGCAGGGGCTAGTCTGTAAAACTGACAAAATAATTCCAGCGGGAGAAATTTTAAAATAAGGCTGGGACACGTGGCTGGATCTGATTGGGCCTGGTTGCTGACTAGATGCTGGCGTGGCCCACTGACTGGGCGCTGACGTGGTTAAGTGAACTGGATCTGGATCGTTAGATCCAGATCTAACGGTGGGAGTGCGTACCTCTTCACGTTATAATCTCGGCCGTCGAGATGATCCGACGGTGCAGACTGGACGAGGAGCTCGGGGCGGCCAGCGATGGAGATTCCGGCGCTGCTCCGGCGATCTACGGCCTGGAAACGACACCGGCGACGCTCCCGCGGTTCCCCACACAGATGGATATGACGACGAGGGGCGGCGCGACGAGGGGAACCCGATGGTGAAAGTGGCGTGCTCGGTGGCTGCTTCTCGCGCCGGTGATGCACGGTTGGAGGGCGGTGCTGCCCCGGTGAACTCGGGAACAACGGCGCTGGCGTTTGGCTGCACACGGAAACAAACAAAGGGGTCAGGGAGGTGCGCACGAGCACAAGGGAGAGAATGGTGGTTGTCTCGGTTGCCGGAAGTGGTTCACCTCGCCGGAATCAGTGAAGGGCGGGGACTAGGGTTTGAAGTCCGGCGACGAATTACAGGGCCACGGGGGCGAAATCGAGCCGAGAGGGAGAGGGGAAACAAAGAGGGGGTCGTGGGCTCTTTATAGGTCCAGAGAGGGGGGCATTCATGGCCTTAATGGCCTGGAATCGAGGGGCGAAACTTTCGGCCATGATAGAGGGGTTTCCAAACAGAGGAAGAAGATGATGACGTCATGCGTGACGTCATCGATATTTTTCTTTTAATTTCTGTTTATTTAAATCTTTAATAACTTCTGTTTTAAGAATCCAAATGACATGAAACAAAATTCTAAATTCTTGAAATTTCAAATACTTTTTAACAGTGTCATTTTTGGAAACAAAACATCATATTTTATTTTTGAATTTTGGAAATTTGAATAATTCCTTAATAGTCACATAATGTGATTTTTAATTTAAAAATTTATAAAATACAATTATTAGTCAAATAAAATTTCAGTGGCTTTATAAAGATCAAATACTATTTTCCAAAACCATTTCAAGGAGTTTTCATCTCTTTTATGTTTTGAAAATATAATTAATTCACTAATAGTACTTAATACCATTTTAAAATAGAAAATAGTAAAATGGGGTTTTTGATTCAATAAATTTTTAGAGACATTAAACATTTCAAATAATAGTTTTGGAAGTCAATTTCAAACCATTTTCATAGTTAATAATTTTAGGATATGAAAGATTTATTAATAGTAACTTAATGCTATTTTATTAGTCTATATCAAATAATAATTATTGTTGATCAATAAAATTTAGAATAAAACCACTAGTCATAATATTGTTTTCAAAACCTTTTGTTATGTTATTATCAAAGAAATGCATTTCATTTTCACCCCTTCATGTTTAAAACTTGGAATAACAACTAAAAGTTATTATTAATAATTTTATTCTCATCAAAATAATTTTGGGGATTAGAACTTTATTAAGGTTTATAATTCTTTGATTTTTGATGCCATAAAATAAATTCAGATTAATATTGGAGTTGTAAACATTTTAGGTAAAGGTTTGTTAATAAAAGATATTCCCTTTATATAAAGAAACTTATTTTTTTTGAATAAGGTTTTAGGGTTTAAGGAACAAGGCATAATTGGATTGGTGAACTCAATTTCATTGAAATATGTATTGTTTTCTTTTGTTTCTTGCTTCTCATTTGGTTTTTTTGTGACTTGCACAATCTGAAAACAAAAAGATTCAAAATTTTGTGATTTTTGCATTTTCCAAAAATCAGGGATGTTACAGAAAGGGAAGTGGCCAAGTGTGTGGAGGAGGGAGAGCTCTCACCCTCCTTTTATAGGAGAGGGGGGAGGCAGCCCAAGGGGGGTGCGGCCAGCCCATGGGGGTGCCCCCACCTCTTCCCCTCATCATGTGAGTGGACACTCCACTCACACCCACTCATTTCCCCATTATTTCCCATTTGGAAAATCCAAAGGTTTTCCTTTAATAAATAAATAAAACCTTTTTATTTCTTTATTTCAGCATTTGTTAATTCTATTAACAAACTTTTGCATATAGCACCTCGAATCATTTGTTAATTCTATTAACAACCATTCGACGAAAAACCCCTTGAACTATTTCAATTTTCCCCGAAACAATTTCGGTGCTGTCCAAAATATTCTTCGATATTCCGTATCCTCTCAAACGCGTCATCGAACCTTAAGTGTGTCACCCTACCGTTCGCGAATAAGATAGACATGATCGAGACTCCTCTCCGATCAATAATCAACAGCGGGATCTGGAGATCCGTGATGACTCCTATATATTCAACGATGACTCTCGTGATCGTGTGAACCAACAACGCCGTGAACTATTCCCTTTGTCTCGCGATATTTTACTTGTACGAGATTCGATCATTGGTATCAACCATACCTTGTTCAATCTCGTTACCGACAAGTACTCTTTTCTCGTTCCCGTAATATAACATCCTTTGTGATCATATCACGTGCTTGCAAGCGGTTTCGATGTGATATCACCGAGAGGGCCCAGAGTATATCTCTCCGTCATTTGGATGGACAAATCCCACTCTTGATCCATGATCCTCAACTAATACTTTCCGAATACTTAACGACACCTTTATAGTCACCCTGTTACGGTGTGACGTTTGATGCCATCAAAGCACTCTTCCGGTATAAGCGATTGACATGATCTCATGGTCTAAGGAATAAGTTACTTCGTATGTTTGATATAACAATGTAAACTAAATGACTTGATCGCATTGCTATATTCTCTTTGGGTATATGTTCATCACATCATTCTTCCAATGACATGACCCCGTTATTAATAACATCCAATGTTCATGATCAGGAAACCTTGATCATCTATTAATCAACGAGCTAGTTAAAAGAGAGGCTTTACTAGGAACCATTGTTTGTTTATTAAGCACACATGTATCAACGTTTTCGGTTAATACAATTCTAGCATGAGAAATAAACATTCATCATAAACAAGGAATAAGATAATAACCATTTTATTATTGCCTCTCGGGCATATTCCCTTCAGTCTCCCACTTGCACTAGAGTCAATAATCTAGTCTGTAAGCACTTTAACACATATGGCGTACCAGTGTTATTACCATGCTTCGCATGCGGTAAACATCATCAAAAAGATCTGAACTGTTCAGGTCCTATTGTATTTGCATGTTCTTTGCGTCTACACGCATCACTCATTCTCTAATGAGATGGCTTTGTATATATATGGTCAATAGGTGAAAACTTAATTCGTCAGCTTAAACTGATGTCACTAACATTGTGAAAATGTAGCTTCATAGTGTTAGCATTCTTGGAAACTCACCAAGTTCCGGTGATACCTTAATTCCTCAGCTTAAACTGATGTTACTAACATTGTGAAAATGTAGCTTCATAGTTTCAGCATTCTTGGAAATTCACCAAGTTCAATAAAGAACTCCTTGACACAAAATACGCTTATAATCAGTTGTTAACACAACGATATACTTTAGCCTTTGTTGTAGTATCTGTCACAATATTTTAATTTTGAAACTCTTTCAAATCCAGCATGGAACATTCTTCCATCCTATTGTGCTACCCTTCATCACATATTTTAATTGAGATAAAATTTCTTGAATAAATGACAAGACTATTAGTGTAACATATTACAATTAATATTTTGTCATTACTACATAGGAAAACATATCCTTGGCATTTCTAAAATGACACAAGGATCTCTCCCACTGTTGTCTAATCATCATATGAATTATCCTTCTATAACATTTTATAGCATAGGACTCATCTGGTTGTGTACATAGCATGGAAACATGACTTAGAAATCTCAATTTCAATGATGCTCATCATGTGTCAAAACACATGAATCTTGCTCAATTATTTTCCATGTGACAAGAACTCCTTCTTGTCATTTTCATATTGACTTACTTCAATATTTCATCTATGTAATTTGGCTCCAATCATATCAGGTGCGTCAATCCACCTTTTATAGATATCGATGCCCAATATCTTCTAAGCCTTTCATCAATATGAAATCGAAAATATTAACCGTGTTAATTTAAAATACATATTTTCCAATCAACCATATGTCATCTACATAAAGTATTGGAAATATGTCATAGCGCTCCCACTTAATTTCTTGTAACTCTACAAGCATCTTTATCATTCATGATGGAATCAAACTCTTTTGATAACTTCATTAAGCTAAAGATTTCAACTTCGCTACTTCAACCATTGAAGTGTGCATGCCTTTATAGCAACCTTTTGAATTTTACAAAACTCTCAGACTGTGTCAAGTACACATCCTTGATCAAACTTCCTCGAGAGGAGGGTTGGTTTTGTTATTCAACTGCCATATCATAATATGTAACTTTTTGCTAGAACTATCCGCAAAGACTAAAGCATTACTACGGAAGATCGAAATCTTGTAGTAGTCAACTCTTTGAACTTCGTCGAAAACAACTTTTTGATAAGTATCCATGTCTTTGTCGCTATATAGACCCTTTTGCTATCGTTAGGCATCATGCCTATTGAAAGGACTACCAAGTCACATACTTGATATTCATACAAGGATACTATGGCGGATATAATGACTCATGGTCAATTTTACGAAGTCAGGGCCCATCATTTGCTTCCTTTATAAGGTCCAGGTCCTTTTGTTGTCAAAACAACACTTTACACTTAAACCACAAGTTGTTCTAAGTACAAAGTTTTTGGACTTTTCTGGTACAGTTCGCAAACTCATTTGAAGTATCTACAACATTTGTAGTGTCTTCTACTTAGTCAAAATAATAAACCCCGGAACAACTTCCAGTGTTGCGCTACTCTTGACATGATAACGAAGATTCTCTAATCTCGTTGAGTTTGTACTGTGCTCCCACTCACTTGTTTCTCAAGAACTACTTTCTCGAGAAATCAACCCTTTCTGACAAACAACATTTGTCTTTTGGTTTGGTGATAGGAGAAATACCCAATGTTTTATTTGGGATAACCTTATAAACATATATTTATCCTATTTTGGTTGTAAACATTTTACACATGCTATGCATACCAAAACTTAAGAAAAATGACAATTCAGGTCATTACCCAAACCATATCTTATATGTTGTCAATTTCAACGGATCATGATGGTGCTCTTTTCAGTGTAAAAGCGGTTGTCCTTAATGTATAAACTACAAAATTATAATGGCAATTTTATTAATCTTACGATGTCAAACAGGGTTTGATTTTGTCTTTTGAATACTCCAATCTAATGTGGGGTATTCGAGAAATATAAGTTGTAGAACAATTCTGCAACTTCTCAGATGTTTTGCTAAACTTGTAACTCAAACTTTATCCTTTATGATCCAATCATAAATACTTGATTATCTAGTTACATTGATTTTAACTTCATATTAACAACCTTTTGAACCAATTCAAAATGTCAAACTCTGTTCCCTTTAAATAGATATACTCACATATCTACTTAAATCATCGACATAATTTTATGAAGGAAAAATTAAATCCACCATACATGACTACACATAATGGACTATATACATCAATATGTATAATCTCCACTAAATTAGTCGTCCATTCTACTTTGGCCTATGAACGGAATTCTAGTCATCTTTTGGAAGAGGTCTCACAAGCGTCAATTTATTCAAAACAAAATGACTCCGGAAGTCCATCAATATGGAGTTTCTTCATGTTTTACTTTCCGATATGAACTAAAATGGTGGTGTCACAATTTAAGTGAAAATCTTTTACGTCTTGCAACGTTTAGCATTCAGTCTTATAGATGTTTACTTTACCAACATGATTTATATTAACATATCCATCAATTATGGAATATGGTCATCGTTTGAACAATCTCATTTGTTCTCACAAAAGACTAGAACAAAATAACAACTGATTAAGTTCTTAAAATAAATCTTGAATGTTTGGTTCGATACTACAATGAACACAATAACACTTTATTTATGTTCTTGTCATAATCGATTCCACATCTATTACTAGTTCCTTTTAGGCCCTTGTATTTCTTGCATTGCGTTGCTTTGTATGACAACTCATACCAACCAATGTGGTATCAAAATACCCAAAAATACTTTCTTAACTAGTAATACATTTATAACTTGTATATCAAGCATATACTCCTGAGCTGGACTTTTCCAGTTATCTTCTTTTCTGCCATATATCTATTTGCAATTCTATTTTCAATATTCCCTTTCCTTTACAGAAGAATCATTCAACATCAAACAATGCTAGCCGTACTAGCTCATTTTCTTTGGCGTGTTAGTCATATACTATCACCCATTGAGTCATACTTTGAGTTTGATTGTTCTACTAATATCACCATATTAATAGAATTCTTCTAGATTCCACTCTTAGCAATCTCCAAGTAAGGTAAACGACTTTACACATACTTTTAATCCATCCCATCATAACAATTTTATGATTAAGCTACTATAGCTCGAAGGAAGGAATTTAGAGGATAATTTTTAGCATCCAATTTCTTGGAATATTCAAACGCCTAGTGTCTTCAATCATTGCATATATTCAGATAATATAAGCAAACATTGTCACGCTAAATTTGCATATATTCAGATAATATAAGCAAACATTGTCACGCTAAATTATACTCAGTCATGTTGCTACAAATAAGTTTCTAGATATCAATATATCTTCCACTTGATTGTTTCTGAAAACAACTCTTTTCAATTCCAAAATCACCTTGATCAACAAAACATTCTTTTGAAGATAAAGTAATACGAAAGCAACCATGACTCTGGATTCTAAGTAGGAATTATTTGCTCTCTAGATTAATCAATCATTAACCATATGGAGCTAGGTGGGAAATACCAAAAATCTACAATAGGACTCTATTTTAAAATTTCACTAATACGGTACCAATCTTAAATGGTATTTACCATATCATAACAGTTATATCTCAATTAACAATCTAAGTGTAAGGTAGTTATGTGGATGCCAATGAATACTACAATTTGTGCAAATTCACTTTGATTTGTTGTTCATGATAAATAAGGTCAAGTTAATTCAAAAATTAAACCATGAACTCCCACTCAAAAACAACATCCCTCTTAGTCGTCTTTAGTGATTACACAAACCAAATTCACTACACCAAAACCGATCATCACGTGAGATGATGTAGTTTCAAAGGAGAACATCGACATGTTCATCATATCATCCATATGACTCATGCTTTACCTTTCGGTTACGTGTTCCGAGGCCATGTCTGTACATGCTAGGCTCGCCAAGTAGAACCGTAGTATTGCGTGTGTTTCAAGGCCATCTCTGTACATGCTAGGCTTGAAAACACCCGTTGTATGCGAACGTTGAGTCTGTCACACCCGATCATCACGTGGTGTCTCGAAACGGCGAACTTTCTTAACGGTGCATACATTAAGGAAGAACACATTATTATCTTGATATTAAGTGAGAGGGATCATCTTATAATGCTACCATCGTTATCTAAGCAAAACAAGATGCATAAAAAGAATTAACATCACAGACATCACATGAAAGGATAATGTGATATGATATGGTCCTTCTTGCACTTGATCTCCATCATGTGCATTATGGTATGATCTCAATCATTCCACCGGCGTGGTACCAAGTACCACGGTACCCCAAACTTGATTGTCCATCAATAAGAAGACAACCATATGGATACCTTCCGGTATATCAATAATTTACAAAATAGATCATCTCATAATCAAATTTGTAATATTGACCATATCACATCACATGCCCAGCAAAAACTAGTTAGACGCTTCTAATTTATTTTTGCATATTTTACGTGGCCTAGGGATTTCGAGGATAGAACCGTTCATACCTACGAACATCAACCACAACGTTGATAAACATATTTTTAACAACCCTTCATAGATTAGATCTTAACTATAGTAGGAGAAACGGACACCCCCTTAGCCACAAGTGAGACAACTCTCGCGTACATAGTACACGTAAACTTATTCTGGGGCAGCTTCATCCTACTATGCCACTAAGATCATAAAATACTCAAGGAGGCAATAACATGATCATCAACGCCCACATACACCTATGTGTTCTACCCGTACAAAACATCTACGCATAGATCCGGCTCTGATACCACTGAAGGGTTTGTTGCATAGAAAACAAAAAATTTCCTATGCGAGAGACACTCGAAAGGCCAAGATCTAATCTAGGAGACGAAGTGCAACGGGCAACGAGAGGGTTAAGGAGAACACATACCCTCGAAGACTCAAAGTGGTACGAGATCAAATCTCGTTGTTGGCGTAGTCGTACTCACACCGATCCCGATAGCGAGAAGATGGGCACCACAATCCGGTGGTGCATCCGTGATCGGTCACACGTACGGTTGATGACGACCTCCGTTCCCTCGTTCCAGCGGGGCGCGGAAGTAGAGGATCCCTCGGAACTCCAGCAGCACGACGACGTGGTGGTGGTGAAGAATCCCACGGTCAGGGCTTCGCCAAGCCGGAGACCATGAAATGGAGCAGCGGGTGGAGGGAAAGGGAAGTGGCCAAGTGTGTGGAGGAGGGAGAGCTCTCACCCTCCTTTTATAGGAGAGGGGGGAGGCAGCCCAAGGGGGGTGCGGCCAGCCCATGGGGGTGCCCCCACCTCTTCCCTCATCATGTGAGTGGACACTCCACTCACACCCACTCATTTCCCCATTATTTCCCACTTGGAAAATCCAAAGGTTTTCTTTTAATAAATAAATAAACCTTTTTATTTCTTTATTTCAGAATTTGTTAATTCTATTAACAAACTTTTGCATATAGCACCTCGAATCATTTTTTAATTCTATTAACAACCATTCGACGAAAAACCCCTTGAACTATTTCAATTTTCCCCGAAACAATTTCGGTGCTGTCCAAAATATTCTTCGATATTCCGTATCCTCTCAAACGCGTCATCGAACCTTAAGTGTGTCACCCTACGGTTCGCGAATAAGATAGACATGATCGAGACTCCTCTCCGATCAATAATCAACAGCGGGATCTGGAGATCCGTGATGACTCCTATATATTCAACGATGACTCTCGTGATCGTGTGAACCAACAACGCCGTGAACTATTCCCTTTGTCTCGCGATATTTTACTTGTCCGAGATTCGATCATTGGTATCAACCATACCTTGTTCAATCTCGTTACCGACAAGTACTTTTTTCTTGTTCCCGCGATATAACATCCTTTGTGATCATATCACGTGCTTGCAAGCGGTTTCGATGTGATATCACCGAGAGGGCCCAGAGTATATCTCTCCGTCATTTGGATGGACAAATCCCACTCTTGATCCATGATCCTCAACTAATACTTTCCGAATACTTAACGACACCTTTATAGTCACCTGTTACGGTGTGACGTTTGATGCCATCAAAGCACTCTTCCGGTATAAGCGATTGACATGATCTCATGGTCTAAGGAATAAGTTACTTCGTATGTTTGATATAACAATGTAAACTAAATGACTTGATCGCATTGCTATATTCTCTTTGGGTATATGTTCATCACATCATTCTTCCAATGACATGACCCCGTTATTAATAACATCCAATGTTCATGATCAGGAAACCTTGATCATCTATTAATCAACGAGCTAGTTAAAAGAGAGGCTTTACTAGGAACCATTGTTTGTTTATTAAGCACACATGTATCAACGTTTCCGGTTAATACAATTCTAGCATGAGAAATAAACATTCATCATAAACAAGGAATAAGATAATAACCATTTTATTATTGACTCTCAGGCATATTCCCTTCAATTCCAAAGGACACAACAACAGACGAAATAGGGATAATCCCGGAAGAGCGCACTCGCGCAACAATGGGCCAGAAAGGAGCAGATCCCCTTCTGTCCATTCAGCCGACAGATATTCCGCTCACGTCGATAAGGCGGAAAGAGACGATCTATACTTTGTACCTAAGTGCTTCACTGACAGGATCCGAAGAATTAGTCTACATTTTGGTTTCGCCAAAGTTGGTCCAACTTATTGAAAGTATACCGGAAGTACAAACCCGGATACATGGCTTTCAGATTACTATACTGCCGTCTAGATTAACAAAGGGACAGATTTGGAGGCTCTAAAGTTTCTTCCCCTTATGTTATTGGACGGAGCCATAGATTGGATCAATGGGTTATCATCAAGAACTGTCGACAGCTGGGAAGACACGGCGAAAGTATTCGCTCAGCACTTTCGTGTCACGTACAAACGTCCTAAGAGTATAAACCAGCTGAACCGTTGCGTCCAATATGAGGACGAGTCGTATGTCGACTTTATCTCAAGATGGACAACAATAAAGAATAGTTGATCTGGAGTAAGTGATGTACAAGCAATGCATGCTTTTAACAACGGCCTGAAACCCGGCCTCGTACCATTCATGGTTGGTTCGAAAGAGCACAAAGATCTTGGATCTATGCTTACCACCGCCAATGAGCACGCAGCAGTCGAAGATGATATCAGAGCAAGAGGTGGAAATATTGATGCTTTGGCTCAGGCCAAAAAGATACCTCGTTCTGAAAAGAAGGCTACTCCAGAGGCACAACCAAAACCCAAAGAAGTAAACGCAACCTTTGGAAAGGATAATGGCAGCAAATGGAAAGGAATAAGCACATAACCAATCTCCTATTCTAAGGAATAGTGAGAAAACATAAAGTCGGAAAACTGTGTCCACCATTCGCAATTTGGGAAGCCTACCCATACAAATGCGCAGTGCCGCCTCAACAAACATATGAAGGGCACTGCAGGATCCGGTAATAAAGGAAAGAATTCCAAGAGGAAATTCAACAAGCAAAAGCCAAAATCTGAGAAAGAAGAAAGTGAATCAGACAGTGATGCTAAAATGCAGGAACAACAACGAAAAGGCGAGCCAAAATTCCTGAGAGTTGAAGGAGAATGTAACCTAACTTTCCTGGCAACTCCCTCAACAAAGCAGTCAAAAAGAACACTTCGAGAAATCAACGCGGTTGTTCCTCCGACACCAAAGTACTTGAAGTACTCAAATACGCCACTTACCTGCGATCAGTTAGATCATCCCGGAAATATCCTAGAACCCGGCACACATACTTTGGTCGTAAGACCTATTGTTCAAAACACTAGGCTCAAAAGAGTGCTGATGGATGGAGGATCCAGTATCAACATCATGTACTTGAGTACATTGAAGTAGCTACACATTTTCGAGACCCAGATCAGGCACTGTAACATACGTTTTCATGGTATTTGCCTTGGCAGACAGCCACAATCCCTAGAAGAAATTTCCCTAGATGTAACCTTTGGAAAAAGAGAACATTTTCGCCAGGAAAAATCTCATTCGAGGTGGTGCCGTTCGAGAGCGTTTATCACGCAATACTCTGACGTCCGGCTTTCGCCAAATTCACGGCAATATCATGTTATATCTATAACAAGCCGAAGATGCCAGGGCCAAACGGAGAAGTAATCACCATAACTGGAGATTACAAATTGGCGAACGAGCTGGAGAAAGGAAATGCCCTTTGCACCGAACAGGTGATTCAGAAGGAGGAATTAAAGGAGCTAGCTAAAGAAGTTCCGCCGATGGAAATGCCGGCAGGAAAAGAAAGCCGGAAGCCGACAGATAGTTTCAAGGCCTCGGAAAATACAAGACATGTTATCCAAGATCCTAAGGATCCGACAAAGTTTGTCGTAGTAGGAACTGGGATAAGTGACAAATAGGAAGACGCGCTCATCAAGTTCCTACATGAGAACTCGGACATTTTCACCTGGTGTCCTGCTGATATGCCAGGTGTGCCCAGGGAACTTGCTGAGCACCAACTCAAAGTAATTCCAGGATCAAAACCCGTCAAACAAGGTCTTCGTCGTTTCGATGGAAGAAGACGGAAGGATATAGGCAAGGAAATAATCTGGCTTTTAGCAACTTATTTTATCCAGGACTGATTGGTCTGCGAACTCAGTATTAGTCCCGAAGAAAGACAATATTGTTCTTAGGATGTGTATAGATTACACCGGCTTGACTAAATTGTGTCCAAAAGATAGGTTCGCGTTACCGCGAATCGATAAAATAATAGATGCCACTGTTGGCTCTGAGCTTTTATGCTTTTTGGATGCTTATTCCGGGAACCATCAAATACGTATGAAGGATGAGGACCAAATAAAAAATTCCTTCATAACCCCGTATGGAACATAGTATTACATAACCATGCCTTTTGGCTTGAAGAACACCGACGCAACTTACTAGTGTTGCATGCAAAGATGCTTGCATAGTCAAATCGGAAAAAACGTCCATGTTTACGTGGATGACATTGCCGTAGTTTCCAAAGAAAAATATACACTCCTTGAAGATCTACGAGAAACTTTCGAAAATTTGTGCACTTATAAGATGAAGTTGAATCCATTAAAGTGCGTATTCGGGGTTCCCTCAGGAAATCTTCTGGGTTTTATTGTTTCTCATAGAGGAATAGAAGTAAACCCGAAAAAGATCAAGGCAATCTTAAACATCCCAAGGCCTACGTGCCTAAAAGATGTCCAAAGACTGACGGGTTCTGCAGCCGCTGTAAGCAGGTTTATAAGACGGCTAGGTGACAAAGCTCTGCCATTATACAAATTGTTGAAGAAATCCGAAAAATTTGAGTGGACATAAGAGGCGGACAAAGCATTAACCCAGCCAAAAGAAACCTTGATGAAAGCTCCGATTTTTGGCATCCCCAAAAGACGAAGAACCCATGTTACTGTATCTTACAGCAACAAACATCGTTATTAGCGCAGTGATAATCGTGGAAAGACGGAAAGATGAACAAAGCATACCAGATCAACATCCAGTGTATTATGTCAGTGAGGTTTTCTCCGAGTCAAAACAAAGGTATCCACATTATCAAAAATTGGCATATGACATGTTTTTTGCATCTCGAAAACTCCGCCATTATTTCCAAGGACATTCCATAATAGTGGTAAGCAAAGCACCACTAGGGGATATCATCAACAATGGGGACGCAACAGGCTGAGTCGCCAGATGGGGCATTGAGCTAGCTGCGTTCGACATTAAGTACCAACCCCGGACGACAATTAAATCACAGGTGTTGGCAGATTTCGTCGCTAATTGGACAAAAGCAATGGAAAACACACAAATGCCGGAGTTGGAATATTGGATCATGCATTTTGATGGATCCAAAATGAAAGTAGGCGCTGGAGCTGTTGTAGTGCTTAAATCTCCAAAAGGTGACATAATGGAATATGTATTACAAATACATTTTAACGCCAGCAACAATGTGGCAGAATACGAAGCTTTGCTTCATGGTTTGCATATTGCAAAAGAGATAGGCGTCAAGCATATACTTTGTTATAGTGACTTGGTGCAGCATGAGCTAAACCAAACATGGGATGCCAAAAGCCCCATTATGGCCGAATATCTGAGAACTGTGGACGAGTTTGCCATTTTCTTCTTAGGATTTGAGGTACTTCATATCAAAAGAGAAGAAAACTGGAATGTGGATGCATTAGCCCGCATGGGATCGGAAAGAGTGAAAACCCTACCACCTGCTGTGTTTTTCCAAAATTTGCATGAACCATCAATCAAAGGTGGATATGTTGACTATCCTCTCTTTTCGGAGTCAATTCAACTCTGCCTTTTTTTATATGTTCAAAGCATAAGTACCGTATTATCTATTTCCCAATCATCTTTCAAATTGCTTCAATGTTAACCAGAATTTTTCATGCGTGCTCGGAGTTATAAAACTAAATGCTTTTCTAGCCTAAGGAGGCTTAAGGAAACCCAGATTGTGCCTGCGTGCCTGAGTTTCATACTTTTTTCAAAATTCCTTACTTTTTCCTCAGTATTATCTGATAGTTTATATGTTGGGTCACTCGAATTAGTAAGTAAAAATGCCTAAGTACAATCCATGTTTCCGAGTTTCGACTCATAGGCTGAACCCAGTCAGTTGGCATAAAGATTAAGTAATATTGAGCCATTTCAACACTAAGTACAGTCAAAACATATAAGCGAGAGAACTTAGAAGGAAAATGAATTAAAACCCAGAAAACTTGCAGAGACTAAAATTTTACTGCAAAAGGGGAAATACTTGTTTATACAAATGATAGATATCATTACAATGGATGTTACATTGAAAGAATAGTAATGCTTCTTTTTGTTCCTATCAGCTAATCAGGAATCAGGCGGCCTCCTCAGATTCTGAGTCCTTCTCGTCGCTATCGATGGGGTTCTCAGGAGTTGCCGGAATCTCTTCCTCCGGGTAGAAGCTTGAGATTGACACCATTTGAGCTATCTTGGTGGCATGCCCCTTGACAGACTCGAAAATGTCGGCTCTCTGCGCTTCCGTGTACCCTCGAGGGATACCGGTCACAACACGCCAGGACTTCGTGGTGGTATAATGCATACACATTAGCCCAAGGGCCATGCACGCACCACCGCGAGCAACGGAGCGGAACCAAGACACCTTCTGTTTCGCCACTTCCTCTATTGCCTCCGGAAGCTTGCTTACTTCCGAGATTTCATCCGCTTTGTCGGGAATGTACTTGTTTACAAGTAGCATCCCCACGGTCTTCAGGGCATAGAAGATCTTCCCGAAAGACCGGATTCTGTCAATCCGGGTAAGCAAGGCGTTCCCTTCTGTTCAAACATAAAAATAAAAAGTTAGAAACTTGCAGAAGGAGAAATAAGAAACGTACTGTAAAAAGTATAAGGAAAAAACTCGGTAAAAGATCTTAAAACTTACCGAGAATCTTGTCCATCTCAACGCCTTGTTCAAGGCGTTGATTGAGGGCGTTCTCTAGGTACCGAATAGTTGCTGCATCTTTCTCTGCTTGGGAAGATGCACGGGACTCGACAATCCTAACAACCAGCTGGCTGGCGTCCAAGCCCTTCTGGAGCTTTACAGTCATCTTGTAAAGATCCGATTTCTCTTTACGGAGGTTCTCGGCGTTGCCAGCATCTTCAACGATTTGTTTGGCTTTCGCCAAAGAAACTGAAAATCAAGAAAAATGAAGAGTTTAAAACTCGAAAAACGACTTAGAATTTTTTTCAATAAACAACAACGTAAATAGAAGAAATATTTACGTGCTGATTCCTCCAGCTGCCGCTGAACAGAGGCCAACTCCGAGTCTTTTTCCTCAAGAATGTTAAGGAGAGTTTTAACCTCCTTATTCTTGATGGTAAGCTTGTTGAAAACTTCCATATTTATCGTTTCTGCAGTTTTCTGAAACATAGATGAGGATAAGTCGCTTAAGTCAAAAAACAAGCAGGCATAAGAGAAAAGCATTAAGTCAAAAAAGTATACATTTGTCTTAATACTTGGGGGCTAGAGATATTTACTTGGCTCATTTTTTGCAAGCTTGCCAAATTCTCGGTAAATTCTTTCGCATATTCTGCAAAGGTAATGCCGACATGGCAAAGGCCGTCTTGAATGACCTGGCGAGGCGAGAACATGTAATTATACCTAACTATAAGTCCGCCTTGCGGCCAGGGACGGATTAATGCAGCACGGGCAAAGTGTTTTCTTCCCCCACGGATAAATATATCGGAGTTCGTCGAAACAATTTTCTTGTTTTACCTTGAACTCGGGATCCAAAGTTTGGGATGGGCTCCTCCTTCGGAACGGTAGAAGGACCACCCTCTTCTGGCACCGCCCTTTCCCTCGCGCCCAACTCGGACGCAATAGGCTGGCTGGACAGTAAGGGATATTATGTGACCCTCGCAGCCGTGTTTTCTTCCCTAGCTGCGGTCGGGGTATCCGGCGCAATGGCGGGAGATGGCTTGAATCCCCTGTGTGCAGCGACCTTGTGCTTCTTCCGGCTTTTTCCCTTCAAAGTTGTAGGGGCAAGACTAGAAAAGAAAAGATAAGGACAATTCCGAGAAATGAGATTTTGATAAATAAGAAACATGCAATAAAAATCATAGAAATGAAAAAGCATGAGAATGTTTTACCTGGAAGTTGCGACAGCAACGCTGTCAAGATCAATAACCTCTTGCGCTTCCATCCTCCCGCCTGGAAGTTGGCTCAAAGCGCGTCCAACTCAGCATCAGAAGCAAGCTCAGCCTCAGGAAGTTCGAGAAGCTATGAAAAGAAACAACGCCCGAGTAAGGAAAAATCCGAGAAAAAGGAAACTCAAGATAATTCCCAAAGAGATAAAACTATACCCTTCGAGCTAGGTTTCTAGCATGGTACATCTACCACCTTTCCTCGTACTGGTCACGAGTGGAAACCAGCTGATTGAGCCGCTTCTCGAGGTCCCTTTTCGTCAAAGCTTTGTTTGTCGCCCACATTGCGTCCTCCGTGCCCGTGTATTTGGACATGAGACATTTTCCGCGGTAGGCCAAAGGTTGGATTCGCCTTTCGAGCCAACATAGGACGGTATCTGTGGTGGTTAGTGGGGGATTGGCGGAAACAAGCTTGGCGATTTGCCTCTTGATCCTCATCAGATCTGGAGGCAGAGTATGGACCATGTCCACTGCCCAATTGTCTTTGGAAGTGGCCGCGGAATGGAAGAAAGGTGGAATGCCCATTTCCTTTCCGGGAAATGGGACATCCGCATGATAGAAAAAGGATCCCGTCCAGAATTTGACGGACTCCCAGGTTTTGATTTTTGGAGACCAATCCTCCCTAAACCTACGGAGGGTGAAGGAGATGGTCCCCCATGTCGGAAGGGCGCCTTTGGAGGGGTTGCGCTTTACCCCGAAGCAATACTGCCAGAAATCTAATCTAGGTTCTATTCCTACATACCCCTCGAATAGGGCCCGAAACCCGGCAAGATAAAGAATGGAGTTTGGGGGAAGGTTGTGCGGCTGAATCCTATAGTGATCTAGGATTTGGAGAAAAAAGGCGGATGGCGGAAACCCCATACCTCGAATTATGTGAGAGGTGAGGAGAACCCGTTCGCCGGGTCCCGGGAATGGCTCGGTGTCGTCCTCGTTGAACCTCCACTTGTCCTTCACGAAAAAGCCCTCCTTCTCCAAAGCCGTAAGAAAGGACAGAACAACGTTACAGTGGCTCTAGTTCTCGGCGTTCTCTTCCGTTTCTTCTTCACCTCCGGCGGCGCCGGAAGCGGCGACCTCCTCGCTGCCGAGAGCGACGTTTTCTTGCGCGGGCTCGGTGAAGGGAGGCGTAGGATGAGCGGTGGATGATGACGACGGTGCAACTCCGGACGCGGGAGGCATATCCCCGCGGGCCGGGTCGCTGGCGATCCCCTCCGGCATGTTCGCAACAACGCGGACGGGAGATTCGATGAGGGGGTCAAGGTCGTTGATGATGTCGTCTAGGTTCACGGCGGTGCTCGCCGATTCGGAGGCACGGGGAGAGTCTTCGGTTGCCATTTGCGGGCGGCGCAGTCGCGAGTGGGATCCTCCGATGATGGTTCCGGGGAGGGGCTCGGGGGCTAAGTGCTCTCTCGGGCTCGTGCTCTGGAACCTAAGTCTAGACACTGGGGCACGAGGAAGAAGAAGGAGCAGAAGAAGAAACGGAGCCCTCGAGGTGGCTATTTATAGCCAGATGCGTGGAGATTAGTTCCAACGGCTATTTTGACCGTTGGATGATCGACACGTGTTACGCCCGAAATTTCGGGGAAATGAGGGGACGGGGTGAGCTATCTCCTCGTTTCCCGCGAGAATCTGTCAGAGGATACATTTCAGGGTTTTGACTGAACCCAAACGTCCGTGATGTCAGCAGGATTTCATGGCTGACGTCACGAAGTTCCTTCTCCGCGAAGACTCATGGAAGAAAAGCCGGACTTTCATCAAAGCCGTGTTTTGAGTTAAAAGATTTTGGGAAAAAGAAGAATCAAGACAAAACACCGACATTTCTCGGAAAACATTGCTAATCAACAAAAGGAGGCAGAGTGAAGTCTTTATCCTTCTTGGGGCTATTGTCGGATATATACCGATTAGGGGTATGTACGGCATTGGCCTAAAGAGCCGGATTACCAGGTGGCCTGTTGGTAATGGACCACAGTCCATTGGGCGGCCCAGTAAGCTGATGCGCAGGAAGCCGGATGTCGCACCCTGATTTCTAGGGGATACTCACCGTACGAACTAGATAGCAGATGCTTGGATTATGGGGCATAACTGCTCCCACGTCCCAGCTTCCTGGTAGGCCTGCGCTTATGCGCGACAACACAAGCCCTGCTATTCCATCGTCGATGTAAACTATCCACTAGAGATCAAAGGCACTACTGTCGACGTACTTCATACCAATCACACATGGTACGTCAACAGCTTTGAACAAAGGATATCACAACAGATCTCTACGACACAAAAGATTGAAATAAGTTGCAACTAGCTCTCATTAGAGCAGAAATAGCAAATACAATCATTCAGAGGGCACATGCCCCAACATAACATCATTACATCACAGCGGAAGCACTCAACATGTCTGAGTACAGACAAGAACCAAATAGGCCTAAGAGGCCGGAAACGAACATACGGAGCCCATCCACGAAGTCTCGGATCCTGCCCGGGTCCGCTATCTACTCGTCAGCAGTCTCGTCATACTCCACGTAGTAGCCACCATGTAGATCCTCGGAAACGTAGGTCTGCGGAAACCACAGCCCCAAAGGGGTCAGTACATAAACGTACTGGCAAGAAAGACTCACAGTTCACCAAAGTGTAACCCGTCAACACCAAGCACAGATGCCTTGGGTTCAACGGAAGAGATGGGATATAAAAGATGTTGCAACTGGCTGCACTAACCAACTACAGAGATTCTACCACTTCCGGCTAACAGAAAGGAGATAAGATCGAGGATTGTAACCAATTGAAAGATAACTTCAAACAAACCCATCCTGGACCTCGCCCCTTATCCAAAGAAGCAATCCTAGGATAACTCACACAGTTGTATTAAAGGTGAATCAAGTTATTGTGTCATCAACCTATTACTAGTCAAGTTATTAATCATTGGGTGTAACATGTTGGATCATTATGTTTAAGTTGTCCTGAGTACTTGTTAGCCAGTACTTTCACCAAGTAATCCATAACCGCGGAAAACACGGCTTCTCGAGAAGATTATCCCTGCAGGGTTGCACCAATTTAGCCGTACACGCATGAATAACCTGCCAGATGGGAAATCACCCCACCAAGCGAGGTACTCAACACAACCAACCCTTCTTCGCATCAAGCCCAAAGCACCGCGTGCTGTGCGTGCGCGGCTAATCGAGCCCCCCGAAGAAAAGGAGGACCCTCATAGCACTGGAAGACCACGCCGCCCTAAATGCCGACTACGAAAGTTCCACCCGGGCGCCAAGGGCTCGCAAGATCATGCATGCAGCAAATGGAAAGCCCGAACTAGTACGGCGATTTGGACGAGATGCGAATCGGGTCAAGTTGAGGGGGCGCCCATACTCGCTTCCCACATGCGGGTAGTGCGCTCATCATGGATCAGTAGACAAGACCCTTTTCCTAATTAGGGGGTCGACACTAGCAGGCCTCAAAACCACCCTGGGCCTCCTGCCGGTGCCTTATCATCAAATTATTATTTAACAATAACATTAGCATGATTGATTGATTAAACATCGAGCCCCCAGAACATAATAACAATATAGTAACTGAAAGTAACGGGTAACAGACTCGAGCAAAAGAACCTAAGCATGCTAGTAAGACACTGGCTCAACCAAGGGGTGATAGGAGTGGAGGTGAGGCAATATCAAGGTTAAGGGATACATGTGATGGGTTCGTAACAAAAACAACTACCACTACGGCTAGCAGAACAGAACAACGGAAAGTATCGGTAGTCAATGTTGAAAGGAACACAGTGGTTCATGTGAGTGATAACTTGCCTGCAAAACCCAGTAGCCTGGTACTGAGCTAACTCCTTAGAAGGGGTGTCGTAAGTATCGTCGGTCTCAACGTCGTCGTTTATCCGAGAAGAAGCAAACAAACAATGCAGAAAGATAAACAATCAATAACATGGCATAGTGCACAAACAATGGGATGATGCATGTCAATTTAATTGATGCATAGAAATAAACTAGTTGACAAGATAACAACATGATTAAATGGACCTACATGCAATTGGATTGCATATGAAAGGCCCATGAATTATGGTTGAATTAATTGTTTTACAACTAACCAACTTGTGTAGGTGAATTAGCATGATGCATGGATGAGGAAAACAGAAAAAATAACAACAACAGAATCAAATAGAAATAAGGTTTAACAAGTTTGAAAACTTGTTTATTAAGTTAAGAAATTTTGGTTACTTAAAGGTGTCACACAAGCATTTGTTGTTTTCATCAAGTTTAATTGTTCAAAATAGATAACAAAGTTTATATTTGATAAGAACACACAATTTTAGGTGGATTGCATGTTTCACTTGTTGAAAAAGGATTTCAAATAAATTATTTATGAATTAACAAAGTGTAAGCAAGAATTTAAATGAATTTAATTCAAACATGAACTTATTTGAATTTTTATTTGTTCAAAACATTAAACCAAATTCATATTTCAAAAGTTTATACTTTTAGGGTTTGAAAACATATTTTATATGTCCCAAAAGAATTTGATTTGATCAAGTTATGAATTTAACAATATTAAATGAATTAAATAAGGTTTAAATTATTTAACCACTTTTAATTATTCAAAACATGAACAAAAAATTATATTTGGAAAGAGGGCTTAATTTTGCTTGGAAAACATGTTTCATTTGTTGAAATTGGATTTAAAATGAGCAAGTTATTATTTTGGCAATTTTAAATGCAATAAACAAGAAACAGTTGTTTTCAGCAATTTAAATTATTCAAAACAGCAAACAAAATTTATATTTGGAAAGTACATGAAAAAATGATTGGAAAACATATTTAGTTTGTGGAATTTGGAATTTTTATGCCCAAGTTATGAATTTTGCAAGTTTAAGTGAATTTGACAAGTTTTCAAATATTGCACCAATTTAAAATATTCAAAACAGTAAACAAGTTTTATATTTGGGTAGAACATTTAATTTGGTATTGAAAACATATAAAAAATGTTGGATTTGGATTTAAAATGATTTTATTATGCAATTTACAAAATTGAGGTGCAATCTGCCATTTTTACCTTATTAGGGACTTAGGAAAAATTATTTCAGGGCTAGAATTTAATTACCAGGGGCCTATGTGTGATTCCTGGGGTTTGTGCAGTACCAAAACAAATGGGAAAAAAGATTTGGTTTTATTGTGGGGAGGGGGATTCGAACCCCCAACCTGCTGCTAGTGCAAAGGGACTGCTACCAGTTGGGCTGGTGTGCTGTTGTGTTAGGGAGGGGGGCCTCGGGGGGTATGTGTTTCTGTTTCGGGTTTTAACTGAATTCTTTGCCTGCACGTTGCTGAACCGAGCGGACAGGCTACAGATGCTCGCCGGAGAGGGGGCGGCCAAGGGGGAAAAGGAGATGAGGGAGGAGGAGTAGAGGGAGGAGAGGGAGGAGGTAGATGGGGGCGGCCTCACCTTGAACTGCAGGGAGGCGGCGATCGGTTCGTTGGGGCGGACAGCAGGGCAGCAGCAGGGAGGCGGGCCGGCCGGAAACCTCGACGGCGGCACCGCCTCGGGCATCCACGACCGGCGACGTCTACAGCAACCTTGGAGCAGGAGGAGAGCCGGTTCCATTTTTGCCCCCGCGGGACTCTCTCGTCGACCACACCCGCCGCTCCACTCGCTACGAACGCCGGCCAGAAGGGGTCTGTTTGGGGTTCAGTTAACAGGGAAGGGAAACAGAGAGTTGGCAGGGAAGGAAGAGAGAGGGGAGGAAGAAGATGGCGGCGTGGAGGATGGGGTCTAGGGTTAGGGCTAGGAGTGGGGGAGAGGTGGAGCTTTATGGAGGGAGAGGAGGTAGTACGGCAAGCATCCAGGAGGGGAGGAAGATGATCGTGTGGTGTTTGAGGCAGTCGTACAGGGGGAGGAGGAAGACGACAAAGGGTGGAAGGGGTACTGGGCCAGGAATTTAGGTGGGCTAGGGGAGAAGAGTTGGGCCTCTCTCCTCTCTTGTGCTGTTGTTAAAATTTCTGTTCTATTTTTTTTTTTTTGCTGAAAAACCAAATGGAAGGAAAAGATATGATTTTGAGCTTTAAAAATTTAGGAAAAAATCAGGGGGTTTTGTTAGCTCAACATCTACCCCCTGACAACTTGGTTTTTGGAAAATTAAAAACTATTTGTTGTTTTGTCATTTGGTTTGAATTTAAATAACTTGCAACTTAATTGAGTAATAAAGAAAACAACAATAATAATAGGGTGAACCCTATTATTAAAGTGATTAAAATTATTAGAATAGATTGGTAGTTTTAATGACTTGGAGATTGGTGCTGTTTGGAAAAATAACCAAAATTGAAAGAGTTTTCTTTATTAGATGAATATTAATAAGAACACACTTTTAAATAGGGTGACCCCTATGCTATTAAAAACAAATGGAGTAGATTTGTTTTGCCCTCAACATGATTTCCAAGTGATTTTGTTTTGGTGCTTTGATTTGAATTTTTGATTGCAATTTGGAAACAATTGATTGATCAAACCAACAATTTAATGAGTGATCAACATGGAATAAAATGGAACAAATTGGTTGTTTTTATTTGTGATTTTTATTTAAAAGGTTGTAACAGAACAAGTATGAAAACAAAGCAGTTGAAATTGTTTGATTTTCATTGTGAAAACAAGAATAACAGATGCACAACAAAAGAAACAAATGCAACAATATGATGACATGATGCAATACTTTAATTAAACAGGAAATCAAACATTCTAAATGGTAGGTTTTCATACTTGGGCTGTTACAAAACGCCCCCCTTGAAGGAATCGCGCCCCGAGATTCCTACTGAGAAAAGAGAAGGTCCGGAAACTTCTTGGGAAGATCCTCTTGAGTTGTGATACGTGAAACACATCGTACACATTGGATAGACGTCAGGGAATTTGCAAACCACCGGAACAATATTAGTAGAGGTATAGGTTTTGTATGGAGGGTGTATAGCTGGATAGAATTTGATTCATTTGGAGAATAGACTATCTGTGATAAGGGTGGAACAGAGTTATTGACATCAATGCAACACCAAGAATGACATCAATGTCAGAATCAGCAACATGAGAGTAACGAGGAATATGTGGCCTCCCATTAGAATTGGATTGTTCTTACTTATGTTGGAAGTCAACATTTGAGATTCCGGAGAGTGAACGGTGATTTGATTGCTTAGTGGAACCAGAATTAGGTAGTTTGTTGTTGCCAAGATTTTGACACAAAAGGATGTGATGCTCCGGTATCAAACAACACTTTAGCTGGAATAGAGTTTAGCAGATGAACGAGGAAACTTTGATTAGACGCCGGTAGAATATTTGAAGTGGAAAACAACAACAAGATTTCAACGGATGAGAGGGAATGTTGAGAAGAACATGATAATGAAGCAACACCGGGAAAACGAGAACAAAAATCCCGAGGTACTACGGAGAACCCAAAACACGTGAAATCCTAACTTGAAAGTTCAGATGAGAAGGGAAAAATCAACGTTGCACTTCCTTACCAGAAAAGGGAGGGAGGGTGGGGAAAGAAGAAAAAGAACAGAATTCCTACTCTCACGTTTCATTTTTCCTATATAGCTACAAAATAGTTTCTAGACTCAACTGCGACCAGTAAAAAGGGATCCTACAGGCAGACAGGCTCTGATACCATTTGTCGCACCCTGATTTCTAGGGGATACTCACCGTACGAACTGGATAGCAGATGCTTGGATTATGGGGCATAACTGCTCCCACGTCCCAGCTTCCTGGTAGGCCTGCGCTTATGCGCGACAACACAAGCCCTTCTATTCCATCGTCGATGTAAACTATCCACTAGAGATCAAAGGCACTACTGTCGACGTACTTCATACCAATCTCACATGGTACGTCAACAGCTTTGAACAAAGGATATCACAACAGATCTCTACAACACAAAAGATTGAAATAAGTTGCAACTAGCTCTCATTAGAGCAGAAATAGCAAATACAATCATTCAGAGGGCACATGCCCCAACATAACATCATTACATCACAGCGGAAGCACTCAACATGTCTGAGTACAGACAAGAACCAAATAGGCCTAAGAGGCCGGAAACGAACATACGGAGCCCATCCACGAAGTCTCGGATCCTGCCCGGGTCCGCTATCTACTCGTCAGCAGTCTCGTCATACTCCACGTAGTAGCCACCATGTAGATCCTCGGAAACGTAGGTCTGCGGAAACCACAGCCCCAAAGGGGTCAGTACATAAACGTACTGGCAAGCAAGACTCACAGTTCACCAAAGTGTAACCCGTCAACACCAAGCACAGATGCCTTGGGTTCAACGGAAGAGAGGGGATATAAAAGATGCTGCAACTGGCTGCACTAACCAACTACAGAGATTCTACCACTTCCGGCTAACAGAAAGGAGATAAGATCGAGGATTGTAACCAATTGAAAGATAACTTCAAACAAACCCATCCTGGACCTCGCCCCTTATCCAAAGAAGCAATCCTAGGATAACTCACACAGTTGTATTAAAGGTGAATCAAGTTATTGTGTCATCAACCTATTACTAGTCAAGTTATTAATCATTGGGTGTAACATGTTGGATCATTATGTTTAAGTTGTCCTGACTACTTGTTAGACAGTACTTTCACCAAGTAATCCATAACCGCGGAAAACACGGCTTCTCGAGAAGATTATCCCTGCAGGGTTGCACCAATTTAGCCGTACACGCATGAATAACCCGCCATATGGGAAATCACCCCACCAAGCGAGGTACTCAACACAACCAACCCTTCTTCGCATCAAGCCCAAAGCACCGCGTGCTGTGCGTGCGCGGCTAATCGAGCCCCCCGAAGAAAAGGAGGACCCTCATAGCACTGGAAGACCACGCCGCCCTAAATGCCGACTACGAAAGTTCCACCCGGGCGCCAAGGTCTCGCAAGATCATGCATGCAGCAAATGGAAAGCACGAACTAGTACAGCGATTTGGACGAGATGCGAATCGGGTCAAGTTGAGGGGGCGCCCATACTCGCTTCCCACATGCGGGTAGTGCGCTCATCATGGATCAGTAGACAAGACCCTTTTCCTAATTAGGGGGTCGACACTAGCAGGCCTCAAAACCACCCTGGGCCTCCTGCCGGTGCCTTATCATCAAATTATTATTTAACAATAACATTAGCATGATTGATTGATTAAACATCGAGCCCCCAGAACATAATAACAATATAGTAACTGAAAGTAACGGGTAACAGACTCGAGCAAAACAACCTAAGCATGCTAGTAAGACACTGGCTCAACCAAGGGGTGATAGGAGTGGAGGTGAGGCAATATCAAGGTTAAGGGATACATGTGATGGGTTCGTAACAGAAACAACTACCACTACGGCTAGCAGAACAGAACAACGGAAAGTATCGGTAGTCAATGTTGAAAGGAACACAGTGGTTCATGTGAGTGATAACTTGCCTGCAAAACCCAGTAGCCTGGTACTGAGCTAACTCCTTAGAAGGGGTGTCGTAAGTATCGTCGGTCTCAACGTCGTCGTTTATCCGAGAAGAAGCAAACAAACAATGCAGAAAGATAAACAATCAATAACATGGCATAGTGCACAAACAATGGGATGATGCATGTCAATTTAATTGATGCATAGAAATAAACTAGTTGACAAGATAACAACATGATTAAATGGACCTACATGCAATTGGATTGCATATGAAAGGCCCATGAATTATGGTTGAATTAATTGTTTTACAACTAACCAACTTGTGTAGGTGAATTAGCATGATGCATGGATGAGGAAAACAGAAAAAATAACAACAATAGAATCAAATAGAAATAAGGTTTAACAAGTTTGAAAATTTGTTTATTAAGTTAAGAAATTTTGGTTACTTAAAGGTGTCACACAAGCATTTGTTGTTTTCATCAAGTTTAATTGTTCAAAATAGATAACAAAGTTTATATTTGATAAGAACACACAATTTTAGGTGGATTGCATGTTTCACTTGTTGAAAAAGGATTTCAAATAAATTATTTATGAATTAACCAAGTGTAAGCAAGAATTTAAATGAATTTAATTCAAACATGAACTTATTTGAATTTTTATTTGTTCAAAACATTAAACCAAATTCATATTTCAAAAGTTTATACTTTTAGGGTTTGAAAACATATTTTATATTTCCCAAAAGAATTTGATTTGATCAAGTTATGAATTTAACAATATTAAATGAATTAAATAAGGTTTAAATTATTTAACCACTTTTAATTATTCAAAACATGAAACAAAATTTATATTTGGAAAGAGGTCTTAATTTTGCATGGAAAACATGTTTCATTTGTTGAAATTGGATTTAAAATGAGCAAGTTATTATTTTGGCAATTTTAAATGCAATAAACAAGAAACAGTTGTTTTCAGCAATTTAAATTATTCAAAACAGCAAACAAAATTTATATTTGGAAAGTACATGAAAAATTGATTGGAAAACATATTTAGTTTGTGGAATTTGGAATTTTTATGCCCAAGTTATGAATTTTGCAAGTTTAAGTGAATTTGACAAGTTTTCAAATATTGCACCAATTTAAAATATTCAAAACAGTAAACAAGTTTTATATTTGGGTAGAACATTTAATTTGGTATTGAAAACATATCAAAAATGTTGGATTTGGAGTTAAAATGATTTTCTTATGCAATTTACAAAATTGAGGTGCAATCTGCCATTTTTACCTTATTAGGGACTTAGGAAAAATTATTTCAGGGCTAGAATTTAATTACCAGGGGCCTATGTGTGATTCCTGGGGTTTGTGCAGTACCAAAACAAATGGGAAAAAAGATTTGGTTTTATTGTGGGGAGGGGGATTCGAACCCCCAACCTGCTGCTAGTGCAAAGGGACTGCTACCAGTTGGGCTGGTGTGCTGTTGTGTTAGGGAGGGGGGCCTCGGGGGGTATGTGTTTCTGTTTCGGGTTTTAACTGAATTCTTTGCCTGCACGTTGCTGAACCGAGCGGACAGGCTACAGATCGATGGTCGATCTCTGTAGCGGATGCTCGCCGGAGAGGGGGCGGCCAAGGGGGAAAAGGAGATGAGGGAGGAGGAGTAGAGGGAGGAGAGGGAGGAGGTAGATGGGGGCGGCCTCACCTTGAACTGCAGGGAGGCGGCGATCGGTTCGTTGGGGCGGACAGCAGGGCAGCAGCAGAGAGGCGGGCCGGCCGGAAACCTCGACGGCGGCGCCGCCTCGGGCATCCACGGCCGGCGACGTCTACAGCAACCTTGGAGCAGGAGGAGAGCCGGTTCCATTTTTGCCCCCGCGGGACTCTCTCGTCGACCACACCCGCCGCTCCACTCGCTACGAACGCCGGCCAGAAGGGGTCTGTTTGGGGTTCAGTTAACAGGGAAGGGAAACAGAGAGTTGGCAGGGAAGGAAGAGAGAGGGGAGGAAGAAGATGGCGGCGTGGAGGATGGGGTCTAGGGTTAGGGCTAGGAGTGGGGGAGAGGTGGAGCTTTATGGAGGGAGAGGAGGTAGTACGGCAAGCATCCAGGAGGGGAGGAAGATGATCGTGTGGTGTTTGAGGCAGTCGTACAGGGGGAGGAGGAAGACGACAAAGGGTGGAAGGGGTACTGGGCCAGGAATTTAGGTGGGCTAGGGGAGAAGAGTTGGGCCTCTCTCCTCTCTTGTGCTGTTGTTAAAATTTCTGTTCTATTTATTTTTTTTTTGCTGAAAAACCAAATGGAAGGAAAAGATATGATTTTGAGCTTTAAAAATTTAGGGAAAAATCAGGGGGTTTTGTTAGCTCAACATCTACCCCCTGACAACTTGGTTTTTGGAAAATTAAAAACTATTTGCTGTTTTGTCATTTGGTTTGAATTTAAATAACTTGCAACTTAATTGAGTAATAAAGAAAACAACAATAATAATAGGGTGAACCCTATTATTAAAGTGATTAAAATTATTAGAATAGATTGGTAGTTTTAATGACTTGGAGATTGGTGCTGTTTGGAAAAATAACAAAAATTGAAAGAGTTTTCTTTATTAGATGAATATTAATAAGAACACACTTTTAAATAGGGTGACCCCTATGTTATTAAAAACAAATGGAGTAGATTTGTTTTGCCCTCAACATGATTTCCAAGTGATTTTGTTTTGGTGCTTTGATTTGAATTTTTGATTGCAATTTGGAAACAATTGATTGATCAAACCAACAATTTAATGAGTGATCAACATGGAATAAAATGGAACAAATTGGTTGTTTTTATTTGTGATTTTTATTTAAAAGGTTGTAACAGAACAAGTATGAAAACAAAGCAGTTGAAATTGTTTGATTTTCATTGTGAAAACAAGAATAACAGATGCACAACAAAAGAAACAAATGCAACAATATGATGACATGATGCAATACTTTAATTAAACAGGAAATCAAACATTCTAAATGGTAGGTTTTCATACTTGGGCTGTTACACCGGATTATAGAAGAACCCGGACCACGGCCCAGAGTGGTGCTGCTTGGAGGAGAAGACGGATTCCTTACTTTCCAAGTTAGATACTTTTTGTAGTATTCTAGGTTTCCTTTCTGTAAGCCCTAACCCATCTATCTATATAAAGCCGGACGGGAGAGAGAAAAGAGGGATAACAATTAGCTAGAAGCTAACTCACCAAGAAGTTCATCCTCGCTGAGCTAGTGAAACCATATGCACATTGTACTTTGGATACATCAGGGTTTAGCCCTGATTTAGTGAGATTGCAAGAGTAGAAACGCCGCCTAGTTGCAACGTACCAAACCTTGGTAAAACCTGGTGTTCTCGATTGTCGTACTACCACGTCCCCCATGTGTCTACCCGTAGGCTCATGGCACCCCCATCTATGATCCTTACTACGATGTCTCGACAGTCTTGTTCTTGCTTTCCAAAACACAAAAAGACCAAAAATATTTCTGTTGTTTCTCTTTATTTGCTTCTTTAGTTGGTTTTCTTTAATTTCTCGTTTCGGTTTAATATTCAAAAATCCAAAAATATTTTGCTTTGTTTGCTCATTTCTTTTTGTTCTTGTTTTTAATTCGAAAACCTAAAAATATTTCTTGTTCTTCTTTGGTTTTGTAAAGTTTGTTGCAGAGTTCAGCAGTCCTCTGTGACTCCGTTCGAGCTTGGTTATCATTCTATATTATTCAATCCACATAAGTGAAGAGCAATAATGATGATTTACGACAATTCAAGTTGTGCTGAAAGGCCGGTATGAACTCTATTTGTTTTCATTTTTGTACATATACTCATCCATGTGTACATGCTTAGTTTGTTTCTGTAAGGTGTATGTTATTTAATCTATGCTTAGTAGTTCGTGCTCTCGCATGTTTAGTTCCAACTTATTAATATTAGATGGCATGTCGTATAAATGTTTGATTGCATTGTTTTATTCGTAGAAGGGTATGACATTGTGGTATCTTCCTCAGAATGTTTCACTTGAATCGACTTGGCACATGCTCACGCATGCATAAGACTGAAAACAAAAAGTCAATTAGGCCTCTATGATTTATTTTTCCTCAGAGTATTTGTATCACTTTTATGCCCCCGTTAATTTTGTTTTCTCGCAAGCATGATTATGACAGTTGTTGCTTTCTTGATTGTCGCTCCGAGTCTATTGCTAGCTTTCACCTGTACTGAGTATGAGCTCTACTCGTGCATCCAACTCCCAAAAACCAAAGTTTTCCAAATGTGTCCACCGTACCTACCAATATGTGGTATTTAAAACCTTCAAAAATTATTCCTATTTTGTGCCCTTGTTTTAGCTCATGAGGCCGTTGTAACATCCCTGATTTTTGGAAAACTCAAAAATCACAAAAATTTGAAACTTTTGTTTTCACGTCAATACAAGTCACCAAAAACAAATAAAACTCAAACACAAATGAAATATTAGGTCCTATACCAAGTATTTTGGATTTGGAAGTCCAGTTATGCCTTTTGTTCCTTAAACCCTAAAACCTTATTCAAAATTAAATTTCTTATAATTATATAAAGGGAATATCTTTTTATTAACAAACCTTTACCTAAAATGTTTACAATTCCAATATTACTTTGAAGATATTTTATGGCAACAAAAATCAAAGCTTTATAACCCTTAATAAAGTTCTAAGCCTCAAAAACATTTGATAAGAATAAAATATTTCTATAATAACTTTTAATTGTTATTCCAAGTTTTAAAGCATAAAGGTGTGAAAATGAAATGCATTGCTTGAAAATAACATAAAATAGGGATATGAAAACAATATTATTACTTGTGGTTTTATTTTAAATTTTATTGATCAACAATATTAATTAATTGATATGAACTAATTAAATAACATTAAGTTACTATTAGTAAATCGTTCATATCCTAAAATTATAAAATGTGAAAATGGTTTAAAAATGGCTTTCCAAAAATAATATATGACATGTAAAATGTCTCTGAAATTTTATTTAGATAATAACGTCAATTTATTATTTTAAAATGGCCTTAAAGTATTATTAGTGTTTTATTTATTTTTCAAAATATAAAATTGTGAAAACAAGATGAAATGGCTTTAAAAATTATGTTTTCAACATTTAGAATGTCACTAAAATTTTAATTGACCCATAACTATGTTTTATAAATTTTTAAATTAAAAATCACATTAAGTGATTATTAAAGAATTATTCAAATTTCAAAAATTCAAAAATAAAATAAGTTGAATTGTTTCCAAAAATGGTACTGTTGGAAAGTAATTGAAATTTCAAGAATTTAGAAATTGGTTCCATGTCATTTTCATATTTAAAACATAAGTTATTAAGGTTTTTATTTAATAGGAAAAGGTAAAAATAAAAAGAAAAGATGACGCCAGCTGACGTCACCCTCTTTCTTCCTTAGAAGGAAACCCACGGCCGTTTCAGCCCGATGATTTCGCGCTATTAAGGCTCCGATTGCCTTTCCTCTCTGCCTCTATAAGTAGCCCCCGAGCCCTCCTCAATTTCCCCTCTCCTCTCCCTCTGTTTCATGCCCCCACGGTAGAGAAATTCGTCGCCCGAGTACGCACGAGCCGCCGCCGCATTTCTCCATCTCCGGTCACCACGGTGAGCCATGGCCGCCCTTCTTGATCTCATTCGAACCCCCGAGCCCGTGCGCACCTCCGTGACCCTTCCCCGATCATTTTTCATGCAGGAATCATCGCCGGCGTGAACTTCCGAGGGCGCCGCAACCCGTGTCCACTCCGGCCGCCCACTGTCGCCGTTCCCAGAAGCGAGGGACGCCGCCACCGTCACTAATCGGTTCGCCTTGTCGAGCTGGTCGTCCTCGTCACCTCGAGGAGCCTGTAGATCCTCTCCATCGTCGTCGCCGTCGAGTTCTGCGCCTCCGGCCACCGTCCTGCCATATTCCGGCGACCTAACCGCGTGGTGAGCTCCCCTCTCTCCCTCAACCTTGGATCTATATTGAGCGGGCCAGATTAGATCTTCCCCAAAGGAGTACGCATCCGTTAGATCTGGATCTAACGATCCAGATCCAACCACTTACCCACCTCACCCGCGTAGTCAGCTCGACACATAGACGCCCAGTCAGCACGCCTGGCCAACCATAGCAAGCCGCGTGGCCCAGCCTTTAATTCAAATTTAAGTCCCGGTAGACTTTTGGCAGATTTGCAGAAAAGCCCCTACAACTTCAAATCATCATATCTTTTGATCTATAAGGCCAAATGTAGCAATTATTCGACTTTTTGAAAAGCCCTTGACATTTAGAAACTTTTGTCACTGGCCAAATTTAAATTTGACAAACTTAAATTTGTTCAAATTCAAATATGCTTGTTTTATGAATTTTGGCATTATTCAAATTCTACAAATCCAAAAATTGTAAATAAAATATATTTGGAAACCTTAGGATGTGTACTTTCATACCCTCTGCCCTAATATAATTTTTGAACAAGTTAAATTTGAATTTAGAATTTAGTGGTTTATTTGAGTAATTTTGACATAGATTTAATTTTATAAATAATTTCAATATAGTTCCTTTTGCAAAATTGCTCCATTTGGTAACCTTGAACCAGAGCCATTAGTGCCTAACCATTTTGGAAACCCTTGGACCGTGAACATGTGTTTTTTGACCAAAAACCCAACCTAGTGATTCATCAATTTTTACCATGTCTTAGAAATTGTTTTCACTGTAATTCTTGATGTTATGTCTATTTGGAGCCAAGCCAAGTACTTAGAATGTGTCAATCACATATAGTACCAAGTAGTGAACTTGACTTTTATATCTACTTCTCCACTCCCCTTTTCATGCTTCAAGAAATCATCAAGTTAGCAAAATGGAGATCAAGACTCAACTTAGTAGCAACATGAAGAGCTACAAGGAAGATCAATGAAGAAGTTTTGAAGAAAAGACTTGGACTCCACACCTAGAAGAAACTAAAGAAGTACAAGTGTGAAGAAATTTAGAAGAAACAACTCCCTCTCTCTTTCTATCTTTCTTCTTATTTCTTTCCAAATTGACTTAGTGGTATTTGTGCCCATCCCATACCTAAACCAAGTAGTGAAGTAAAGATCATGAAGGTTTTAAAAGTATAAGAGAACCTTCACAACAAGGAGGAAACTACAATAGAAGCATGAAGATGAACTTCAAGAAGACAAGCATGTGAAGACTTGGAGCCATCCACACATGTTGAAGGATAACAAGTTGTTTTTGCCCAACCATTGACCCAAATGGAAAATCCCAAGACTCTAACCTGTTATCTCCTTTGTTAAGAAGTTAGTTGAACGTAGACCTACCCTAAACCAAAATGGAAGGACTAGCTTAGAGTACTCAAATGTTTTGATGAATACAACTAAGTGTTATATTTTATGATATGATACAATAGTTAAGATAGTTAGATAACCTTGGTAAACTTTTGGAACTTCTTAGATGAATATGTTTTCAATAAATTTTGGTTACTACCAACTCAATATAAACCATCCTTAGTGTATATTAACCCCCCTTAACAAGTATTGAAACCAACCTAGACCTTGTCCTAGCCAACTAAGTTAAACTCCTTTGGCTATGTTATTGCTTTGTATGCTCTTTTCACTTTTTTGTTTGCTTGCTAGTATGCTTGTTTATTTGTTATTGTGTTTTCAATGAATAGGTTGTACGGAGAGCAACGATCTGTTGTGAAGAGAGTGTGATATCTTCACCAACTTCAACAAGGAAAGTAACACACCATCAACTACCCATTATTTTCTATATACATTAGTTGATTTTGAGTAGTATGCATGATAGGAATTTTTACTAAGTTATGTTATGCTATGCTATTATCCTAGTAGTGTGTAGCCATCTCGTTTACCCTTGTTATTTTGATAGCCTAAGAACTTAGTAGATGCTATGCAATATTACAAATTGTTTTACTAGATGTTGAGGAAAAATTCTACGTATAACTAATGAATGAACCACCTGGGTGGAAGTGGTAAGACTGGTTTATGTTGAGTGTTGCCTCAGGGCCCTTGTCAAAGGTTTATTCCACTTGATGTAGTCACTTGCGAATGGCCACCCAGGAACAAAGAGATTACTATGTCCCTCTAAATCTAGTATCTTCGAGTGCAACCTTTAGTCATATGGGCTCTGTCTTGATTAATTAAGTTGCGAGGGTTCAACCTAGGATTGACAAGAACATGTAGCATAATAATAGGTGGAACGGGTCTTGCCATGAGGTTAAATTCTTGCTTCTGAAAGATCTCGTCTCAATCTTCTCCTTTCCTTAATGCACCCAGAGTGTATAAGATGTTTGGGCTGATTTGAGTCTGAAGGTGAAAGTGCACAAACTCTGCAGTGTCAAAAAAGTAAGATCTTAGTCGTGTCCCTGGTTATGGACAACTATGAGCAGCTGAATAAGGAATGACGGAAGAATCTCATCATCAATTTCAATAAGTAACATTTTGAACAAATGAATAGTATTGCGGTGCTTGGATCTTAATCCAATGTTGCCACCCTTTTGAAAAGAAAAGTTGGTTTTACAAAAGTTATAGGAGAAAACTGGCTTTATGCAAAACTTAGCCAAAAGTCCACTCAGCCAAATAAGCATGTAGTATTAGTCTTTCCATTTATATCCACCATAGTGTTACTTGCCAATACATTTAATTGTATTGACCCCCTTTGCGGCTGCATATTCCATATTGCAGATGTTTCTGAAGACGAGTGAGAATTTAGTTTAGGATCTTGAGACTATCGCCAACATGTTTTGCCTGTGGCACATGAAGAAGATGGGCTCAATGTTGTACATTGTTTTCCGCTGTATTTCTTTGTTTTCTGCTAGTCTTCTAAGACTATTCAAGTTGTAATCTTATTTTTTAAAGACTGGATCATGCGATGTAATAGAATTTGATGCATTTGCATGATATTTCATTTTGTACTGTTGTGCTAGCAATTGATTCAGGGACTAGCACAATAACACAGGTATTCCATCTTTATTAAAAGTTGGGATGCTACAGTCGTAAATAGAGAATCTTTATCTCACTTGTAGATAGGACTTTGCACACCTGGACTAGTGGCTTCATCCTCTTATCCAAAATATAGAAGAGCTGGCAGCGGAGTGCCCAGCCCCAAAATTGGTTACTATAAATTCTCTTCACTATTTTTGCCCCTGATTTATCAGTCAAAGCATAATTGTGTAAACAAAAGAGAAGATGGATGACCTTCTATACAAGATGCGTCCTTCAATGGGAGCCGCTCTTGCAAGGTCTAGTTGACTTGTGACGTACGGTATTGTCTGTTTACCATTCGTTGACATAAGCATACACCTCTCTACAAAAATGTTTTCAATACCCTGTTTATAAAATAAAAAGCTCTTGCACATGAGTTAATCCCCGCTTCCCTCTACGAAGGGCCTTTCTTTTACTTTTATGCCGAGTCTTCACCTTCTCACTTTGTGCACCTTCTTGAGAGCATGGCTGTCATTCTTAGTTTAGTGTGCTTGTCCAAGAACACGGTTGATTGGGGTATAACTTTTATGCTTGTATATTTTATATCTTTACTTCTAGTCTTCACTTGAACTTCAGAGGTGCCATAGCATTTATGTTTTCCTCCATTATTAAGGGCAAGCGAGTACACTTTATCATACCCTATTATGAGCATTGCAATCCTGCAGATTGATATATTTCATGTTGTTTATTATTAGTGTGTTGGTATCTCTTCATGGTTTGCATAACTATTAGCTGACTTTCTTTGCATACATCTTATTATGAATTTCCTAAGCACTTGATCATATAGTGAGAATATTAACATCATATGAATTAATTGTGTTCGTAGAAGTTCTTTTAACACACTTAGTTGTCACTGAATTGCTTGAGGACAAGCAATAAGCTAACCTTGGGGGAGCTGATACGTCCAAAACGTATCTCCTTTTCTGAACACTTTTGCTATTGTTTGCCTCTAAACTTGTGAGTTTTGGATACAACTATCACAACTAACACTCTTTTCGGCAGAATTACCTTGGTGTCTCGTTTTGCGTAGCAAAATCAAATTTTAGGAAATTGCCGGGAAAAGATCCCGAAGTCCTTATTTTACCCGAAGACCCCTGGAGTCAGAAGAAGAGTCGGAGGGGGGCAAGGAGGGGCCCACACCATGCCTAGGCGCCCCCCTAGGCCGCTCCTAAAGTTGGTGTGGTGGCCTCAGGCACCTCCTCGGGCTCCCCTTTTGACTACTTTTGCCCCGTAAACCTAAAACCGAGGGGGGTCGTCATATTCGAGAGAAACACATCAGAGCGTAGCCACCACCTCGAAACCTATTTCGGGGATCAGAAGTTCTTGTTCTGGCGCCCTGCCAGGACGGGGATTCGAAGGAGACCATCTCTATCGTCATCGCCACCACTTCTCCATCAACCATCCATGATTCACCTGACTATGTGTGAGTAATCCCCGTTGTAGGCTGAGAGGGAAGGAATGGATTGGATGAGATCGATCATGTAATAATGCCATATTGTTAGGGCATAGTGCCTAGTAACCGTTGTTAGTGCTTTATATCGTTGTTGCAACTTGTTATGCTTAATGCTTGTCACTAGGGCCCGAGTGCCATGATCTCCGATGTGAACATATGTTATTGTTTCATGGGTATAATTATGTTTCTTGATTCTATCTGCAAGTTGTTTACACACATTGTTGTTCGGAACCCGAGGCCCCAAAGTGACAATAATTGGGACAACCGGAGGGGATGGCTGTGAAGGATCACGTGTGTTCACGGAGCGTTAATGCTTTGCTCCAGTGCTTTATTACAAGGAGCACCTTAATTACGAGTAGTTTCCCTTGAGGCCCCGCTGCAAACGGGATGCTAGGACAGAAGATGTTGTGCAAGTTTTTCATTGCAAGCACATACGACTAAATTGGAACAGAATCCTATGGTTTTCCTAGAACTTGGATGCTTTATTATTATCCGTCTGCAATGCCCATATTTTGATTATTATGTGAACTATCTTATCCATGCAACGCCCATTCGTCCATCCCTATGCCTACAGTATTTTAATCATCTTGTTTCCTACAATTACTACTGATGCTACTATTTTACTTCTGCTGTTATTTTACTACTACTGCTGCTATAAAACTGTTACAACTGATAAATTGTTGCGATCAAGTCTACTTTCAGGTGCAGCTGAATTGACGACTCAGTTCTTCAGGCTTATAAATATTATTTGGCTCCCCTTGTGTCGAATCAATAAATTTGGGTTTTACTTCCCTCGAAGACTGTTGCGATCCCCTATACTTGTGGGTCATCAAGACTATTATCTGGCGCCGTTTCCGGGGAGCATAGCTTTATTTATTTGCTCACTTGAACGTGATATTGTTCGTTGCAAGCCTTTCATCATGTCTAAAACTCGTGATGGAAAAGTTCCTATATTACCATCCACTACAAGAAGAAGTACAACTCTTAACACCTCTGTTGCTCTTGATTCACCGTCTAGAATGTGTAAGCTTCTTACACCACTACATGCTACACGCACTGTTACTTCTGCTAAGTCTGAAAATGCTTCTGATACTTTTGATGATGCTTCTGCTGTGCTTGATGATACTGGTTCACTAGGTCCTTCCCTAGATGCTACAATTTACAGAGCTAAACATATTGAAAACACCGAAATTCCAATTAAAAATGTTGGTACACCTATTAATTCACCCGAGTCTAGAGAAATTCCTAGTGATGATCTTGAGGAAACCTACATTGAACTTAATGATGACTTTATTGAAGAAGTTCAAGATACTACAAGTGCAAGTGCTCTTAAGAGTCTTCTTGCGAGACATACTGTTAAATATAAATCTTCTCCCGATGCTATATTTGCTACATCTCCCATACACATTAAAGATAAGGATTATGATTTCTCTCTAGATTTATCTTATATATCTATTGTTGAGAAAGAACCTCTTTGTGGTACTGAAAGTAAAAGTGCTATGGAACATATGAATGAGCTTTCATCTTTGAGTAGTTTATTTTCTGATGATATTAAGATACACACTTACTTTGTTACCAAGATCTTCCCTTTCTTATTGAAAGATGAAGCTAAAACTTAGTTTAACAATTTGTCACTGTTGGTTGCAGAGTTGATGATGTTGTTGGAAACCCCAAGATGAGGGTGTGATGAGCAAGCGGCAAGAATTTCCCTTAGTTAAGAACCAAGGTTATCAATCCGGTAGTAGGAAGAGGATCTTAGGAAGGTTGATGCTATTGACGGTGGTGCTCGCGCTTCACTGGTGTCAGCAACAACGTGGAACCTGCACACAACACAACCAAAATACTTTGTCCCAACGGTACGGTGAGGTTGTCAATCTCACCGGTCTTGCTAAAAACAAAGATTAGTCGTATAGTTTGGAATAATGATGTATGCTTGCAGTAAGTAAAGAAAGCAGGAAATAGTTGTGGTTTGTTTAACAGTATGGAAAAATGGACCGGGGTTCATAGGTTCACTAGTGGTGTCTCTCCATAAAAGATAGCATGCTGGGTGAACAAATTACAGCTGGGCAATTGACAAATAAAGGTTGCACCGTAGTGCACATATATGACATGAAGACTACTATGATATTTAGTGTGGGCATTTATACATAGACCGACATCCATCTCCATATATGACTAATAATCCACCCTCAGGTTATCATCCGAACCCCCTAAGGTATTAAGTTGCAAGCAACATATAACTGCATTAAACAAAGTGTGTAATGTAAGCAATGATTATGCACACGGGCACTCTCACCGCTGTTTTCTCCCTAATGGAACAACACATCCCCCCTTCACGTTTCTGTCACTCGAGCAAGGTGGTGAGTAGGCACGAACCCACTATCGAGCATAAATACTCCCAATTGGAGTCACTAGCAACTACTTGGCCAGAGCAACCACTAGCAACAGAAAGCATGAAAGATCACAAATAGCATATGCAAAAAAATACTATAATCAACTTGACATAAGTTCAATATCCATCGGATCCCAGCAAACATAACATATAGCATTACATAAGATCAATTTCGATCATGATAGGCAGCTCACGAGATCTAAACATGGAGGCATATGAGGAGAAGACAACCATCTAGCTACAGCTACGAACCCGTAGTCCAAGGATGAACTACTCACGCATCACTCCGGAGGCATGCATGGTGATGGAGAGGCCTCCGGTTATGATCTCTTCTCCGGCAGGGTGCCGGAAACAGCTTCAGAACCCCCCTGACCTAGGTTTGATGGTGACAGCGGCTGCAGAACTTTTCGGGGATTTTTGATCAAGTGCTTAGGGTTTTCCATCCGGGGGGATTAAATAGGCGAAAGGGAAAAGGCGGTGGAGCTCCAGGGGCCCAACACCTATAGGTGGCGCGGCCAGGGGGACCCGCACCACCCTATGGTGTGGCCCCCCTGTTGGCCGTCTTCGACTCCTCTTCGGTGTTCTGGATCAACTTTTCTGAAACCAAAAACAACAGAAAAGCACGGAACTGGCACTGGGCATCTTGTTAATAGGTTAGACCCGGAAAACGTATCAAAATGCTATAAATAAGGGAGAAAACAAGTAGCAATTGACATAATATGATCATGGAGCATCAGAAATTATAGATACGTTGGAGACCTATCAAGCATCCCCTAGCTTAGTTCCTAATCTTCCTCGAGTAGGTAAACGATAAAACAATAATTTCTGAGGTGACATGCTACTAACATAACTTGATCAATCGAATGTAAAAGCATATGCACGCTGAGATCATAGAACTTCAAACACAAACATGATAAATAAAACTTTAATAATAAAGCATATAAATTACTTTGCATCACGAAGAGTGACTCAAATAAAGGATCATGAATAATAATGCAAAGAAAGGTAAACGTTTGTTTCAGGTATAGAGAAAGCATGGCAAAGTGATATTTCGATAGTCCTTAAGAGTGTGGCAAAACATAAATGCCAGGACACCTTCAAAGTTCATGAGGAAGACTAGATCAAATAGTTTAAGAACAAATACTATCACATCATGAAGTAATTATTGATGCTTATGGGACAAATGCACATAGAACTCAGAATGGAAAATGCTCTCTCAACTGTGCATAAAGTTAGAAGATGGAGACTCAACATAAAAGTAAACGAAAGGCCCTTCGCAGAGGGAAGCAGGGATCACTCACGCGCTAGAGCTTTTATTTTATTAAATAGAGGTATTAAAAGTTTGACACTCCTCCCATCCATCTTTCACAAACCATGGCTAACCGAATCCTCGCGTGCCTGCCAAAAATCACATACCGTGGAGGAGTGTCTATATTTTGGGAGATCTATGCTGATGTAAACGAATGGTAAACAGAAAATACAATATGTCACAAGCCAACTCGATTCACAAGAGCGGCTCCCATGGTGAAGGACGCAACTGGTGTAGAAGGTCATCCCTCTTTCTCTTTTGTTTACACAATTATGGTTTGACTAATAAATCAGGGGCAAAGTAGTGAAGAGAGTTCTTTTGTTTTAATTTGGGGCTGGGCACCCCGCTGCCAGCTCTTCAATCATTTGGATAAGCGGATGAAGCCACTAGTCCAGGGTGTGAAATCCAATAAACAAGTGAGATAAAGATTCTCAATTTACGTTCTCATGAGCAAAAATAGAAATAGAAAGCATGAGTAATTTTGAAGGTTTTAAAGGTAACACATGAGCAATATACTTGGAATGGCAGTTAAATACCACATGTAGGTAGGTATGGTGGACATAGTGGGAAAAAAATTGGTTTAAGGGAGTTTGGATGCATGAGTAGAGCTCATACTCAGTACAGGTGGAGGCTAGCAAAAGACTGGGAGCGACGAATCAAGAGAGCATAAGAGCCATAATCATGCATAGAGACATAAGCTTCATTAATTAAAACATAAGCAGTATCACAAGTTAAAAAACTAAGTGGTCATGTAGGCTACTCGTGACTGGTTTGTAGTCATAAATATGGTGTGAGCATGCGCCAAGTCAACCAAATAAAACATTCGAAAGAGAATACCATATATTGATGCTTTACTATGACAAGAACAACTCATGAATCTTTCAAGACATATTAAACACTCTCCGCTATTTGAGGATAATCATGCTACTCAATAACAACAAGGCTTTAAAACTAAAATAACATTTATCATGGCATGAAAAAGTTCTAGCCACGGTCTATACAAGCTTCTACTAGCACTGTTATAAATTCTACTTCAAGCAACAATTTTCTTTCTCCCAACAAGCACCATACAAAACATGCTTTAACAAAAAATACTCTTTATGATATAGCAAGCAAACATGAGAGTACTCACATAACGCTACTAAAACTAACAACTGTAATAAGATATGCATGCAAAATATGAGCTAAATAAATGCAACAGCTAGACAGAGATTAAGAATACAAAGTATTCTCATGAAAAAGTGGAGCGTGTCGCTCTCAAATAGAAGACTGCTCGGGTCCAACCAGGCTTATTGAAAAAGTAAAAATAAAATGAAAGAAAAAAACAAAAGCAAACTGAAAACAAAAATAAAATACGCTCCAAGTAAAGCACATAAGATGCGGCCGAATAAAAATATAGTTTCACTAGAAGTGACCTGATAATTTGTTGATGAAGAAGGGGGTTCCTTGGGCATCCCCAAGCTTAGACGCTTGAGTCTTCTTGGAATTTTCTGTGATGTACCACCGAGGCATCCCCAAGCTTAGACTTTTAACTCTTCTTGATCACATCATATCATCCTCTTCTCTTGACCCTTGAAAACTTCCTTCACACCAAACTTCTCACAATCTTCATTAGCAACGTTAGTGCAATTGAAATAATAAATTCACGTGGTTCAGTTTCAACACAAGTCTAACACTCAAAAACACATTATCTACTGTCAAAACTTCTTTTAGAACTCTTTTTCTCAAAAGAACACCAAAAGAAAGAGATTAAGATGTAAATACGATAAATGGCAGAAATCTGTCAAAATAGAACAGCAGGTAAAGATCGATTTTTTCAAAAATCTTCTGTTGCTCAAATCAAAAAGTGGTCAACTAAGAAACGCCACGTATATAACTCAGTATTAAGAAAAAAAAACTCAGGTCATTTTGAATTTTCTGTGATGTTTAACGGAATTAACAGTGGAGAGCAGAAATCCGTTTCCTGCGCAGAAATCCGAAATATAGTCTCAACTTTAACTAGAGGCTTTACTTGGATCAACAAAAACTCAAAAAAAGATATAGCGGGGTTTCTAAGGAAATAGACAACACCCAGGTGCAAAGCACACCAAAGAAAACGGGTTGAAAACAACGAAATAAAACGGGATGTCTCCCGATAGCGCTTTTCTTTAACGCCTTTCAGCTAGGCATAAAAGGGCAACTCAAGTATTTTCAAGTGAAGAAGCATCAACATCATATCTTGCTATAATAATAGAGTCAAAAGGTAGATTCATCTTCTTTCTAGGAAAGTTTTCCAAACCTTTCTTGAGGGGGAATTGATATTTAATACTCCCCTCTTTCGTATCAATAATAGAACCAACAGTTCTAAGAAAAGGTGTTCCGAAAACAATAGGAAAAGAAGAATTGCATTCAATGTTCATAACAACAAAATAAATAGGGGAAAGGTTATTATTAACCATAATAAGAACATCATCAATTCTACCAAGGGGTTTCTTCTTAGCATTATCAGCAAGATGAACATCCAAATAATAGTGCTCCAACGGTGGTAAATCAAGCATATTATAAAGCTTTTGAGGCATAACAGAGATACTAGCACCAAGATCACACAAAGAATTGCAAACAAAATCATTTACTTTTATCTTAATGATAGGATCCCAACCATCATCTAATTTTCTAGGGATAGTTGTCTCAAGTTTCAACTTTTCTTCCCTAACTTTCATGAGAGCATTGGTAATATGTTTAGTAAAGGCCATATTCATGGAACTAGCATTGGGACTTCTACCAAGATTTTGTAGAAACATACTAACTTCAGAGATATTTCAATTATCAAAATCAATATTATTATCATCAAAAGTAATGGCACCATTATCTCCCACATCTCTAAAAATTTCAGCACTTCTCTCAGGAGCAATTTCAGCAGGTTGAGGCAATTTAGCACGTTTCACCAAAGGAGTAGGTACTTAATTAACACCAACTACTTTAACATTTAGAGTAGGAGTTTTACTAGCACTAGGAGATTCAGTTTTACTTGTGGTTCTGATAGTGCAAACTCTAGCAATATTATTCTTTTTAGCCAATTCATCTTCTCTTTCCCACCTAGCACGTAATTCAGCCATCAACCTAACATTATCATCAATTCGACCTTGAATGGCATTCAAAGTTTTACTTTGTTTAACATCTTGTGGCAAAACCTTTAGTTTTAGAAAATCAACATCAATAGCAAGGCTATCTACTTTAGAGGCAAGAACATCTATTTTACCAAGCTTTTCCTCAACAGATTTATTAAAAGCAGTTTGTGTGCTAATAAATTATTTAAGCATGTTTTCAAGATCAGAGGTAGAGATTTTATTATTATTGTAGGAATTTCCATAAGAATTACCATAACCATTATTAGGAGGATATGACTTATAATTGTTTACAGCAAAATTATTTCTATAAGCATTGTTGTTAAAATTATTATTTCTAATAAAGTTTACATCAACATGCTCTTCTTGAGCAACCAAAGAGGCTAAAGGAACATTATTAGGATCAACTTGAGCTTTACCATTAACAAGCATAGACATAATATCATCAAGCCTTTCACTTAAAGAGGAGGTTTCCACAACAGAATTTACCTTCTTACCTTGTGGAGCTCTCTCAGTGTGCCACTCTGAATAATTTATCATCATATCATCAAGAAGCTTTGTTGCATTTCCCAAAGTGATGGACATAAAGGTACCTCCAGCAGCTGAGTCCAATACGTTCCTTGAGGAGAAATTCAGTCCTGCATAAAAGGTTTGTATAATCATCCAAGTAGTCAGTCCATGAGTGGGACAATTATTCATCATAGTTTTCATTCTTTCCCAAGCTTTAGCAACATGTTCATTATCAAATTGTTTAAAATTCATTATGTCACTTCTCAGGGATATAATCTTAGCAGGAGGATAATATTTTCCAATTAAAGCATCTTTACACTTAGTCCATGAATCAATACTATTTATAGGCAAAGATAGCAACCATTCTTTAGCTCTTCCTCTCAAAGAGAAAGGAAATAATTTCAGTTTAATAATATCTCCATCCACATCTTTATATTTTTGCATCTCACATAGTTAAAAAAAAATATTAAGGTGGGCAGTAGCATCATCAATAGAAATACTAGAAAATTGCTCTTTCATAACAAGATTTAGTAAAGCAGGTTTAATCTCATAGAAAGCAGCAGTAGGAGCAGGTGGAGCAATAGGTGTACAAATAAAATCACTGTTGTTTGTGCTAGTGAAGTCACACAACTTAGTATTCTCAGAGGAACTCATTTGAGCAGAATAAAAGCAAGCAAATAAATAACAACTATGAAGTAAACTATTTTTTTGGGGTTTTCAATATAGAAAAGAAAAACAAGACAAAAATAAAAACAAGACAATAAATAAAACAAAGAGGTTGAGAGTGAGAGACTCCCCTTGCCAGAAGACTTCTTCCTCCCCGACAACGGCGCCAGAAATTCTTGTTGGTTACAGAGTTGATGATGTTGTTGGAAACCCGAAGAGGAGGGTGTGATGAGAAAGCGGCAAGAATTTCAGTTAAGAACCAAGGTTATCAATCCAGTAGGAGGAAGAGGATCTCAGGAAGGTTGATGCCACTGACGGTGGTGCTGGCGCTTCACCGGTCTCAACAACAACGTGGAACCTGCACACAACACAACCAAAATACTTTGTCCCAATAGTACAGTGAGGTTGTCAATCTCAACTGTCTTGCTAAAAACAAAGATTAGACGTATAGTGTGGAAAAATGATGTATGCTTGCAGTAAGTAAATAAAGAAGGAAATAGGTGTGGTTTGTTTAACAGTGTGGAAAAATGGATCGGGGTTCATAGGTTCACTAGTGGTGTATCTCCATAAACGATAGCATGCTGGGTGAAAAAATTACAGCTGGGCAATTGAGAAATAAAGGTTGCACCGTAGTGCACATATATGACATGAAGACTACTATGATATTTAGGTCGGGCATTACAACAATATACATAGACCGACATCCATCTGCATCTATGACTAATAATCCACCCTCAGGTTATCATCCAAACCCCCTTAGGTACTAAGTTGCAAGTAACATATAACTGCATTAAACAAAGTGTGTAATGTAAGCAATGATTATGCACGCGGGCACTCTCACCGATGTTTTCTCCCTAATGGAAACATCACATGTACTCCCTTCACGTTTCTGTCACTCGAGCAAGGTGGTGAGGTGGCATGAACCCACTATAGAGCATAAATACTCCCTCTTGGAGTCACTAGCAACTACTTGGCAAGAGCAACCAGTAGCAACGGAAAGCATGCAAGATCATAAAAAGAATACGCAAATAAAGACTATAATCAACTTTACATAAGTTCAATATTCATGGGATCCCAGCAAACACAGCATATAGAATTACATAAGATCGATCGCGGTCATGATAGGCAGCTCACGAGATCTAAACATGGAGGAATATGAGGAGAAGAGAACCATCTAGCTACAACTACGAACCCGTAGTCCAAGGATGAACTACTCACGCATCACTCCGGAGGCAGGCATGGTGATGCAGAGGCCTCCGGTGATGATCTCCTCTCCGGCAGGGTGCCGGAAACAGCTTCGGAACCCTCCTGATCTAGGGTTGACGGTGATGGCGTCTGTGGAATTTTTCCAGGATTTTTGATCAGGTGCTTAGGGTTTTCCATACGGGGGGATTAAATAGGCGAAAGGGAAAAGGCGGTGGAGCTCCAGGGGCCCCACACCTATAGGTGGCGCGGCCAGGGGGAGCCGCGCCACCCTATGGTGTGGCCCCCCTGTTGCCCGTCTTCGACTCCTCTTCGGTGTTCTCGATGCTTCCGGGGAAAATAGAAAGTTCGGGCTTTGTGGTGTCCAATTACGAGAATGTTTCGAGAACAACTTTTCTGAAACCAAAAACAGCAGAAAGCAGGGAACTGGCACTTGGCATCTTGTTAATAGGTTAGTCCCGGAAAACGTATAAAAATGCTATAAATAAGGGAGAAAACAAGTCGCAATTGACATAATATGATCATGGATCATCATAAATTATAGATACGTGAGACGTATCAGTCACCTGGATCTATTGATAGTCCTATGGGTTTGGTTAAAGCTTTGTAGAATATCTTTAACTTTAAGAAAATTGAAGGAGAGAAAATGCCTGAATCTCGGTCAAGGTTTTGTTCTTTAATAAGAGATAGCCTTAGAAACCTATTACCTAAGAATGAGCTCCTAGATATATTTTATAATGGACTAAGTGTTGAATCTAGGACATACCTGGATAGTTGTGTTGGTTGTGTTTTTAGGAAAATAACTTGAGAAGAAGCTGAGGAATTATTGGCTAAAATAGCCAAAAATCATGATGATTGGACTATACCTGAGCCTACACGAACGCCAGAGCCACCAAAAATACCAACACCCAAGAAGAGGGGAATGCTTGAATTAAATGATGAAGTGATGAGGGAAGCCAAGAAATCTCTTAAAGAGAGGGCTATTAAATCTGAAGATGTGAAGTATCTACCACCTATAGAATAATTATGTAAGCCAATTCCTCATCCATCAACAATTGAGGTACACTCGCTCCAATATTTTGATAATAGAGATATTCCCTATTCTAAACCACCTTATCAATGCTTAGATGAATTTGATAACTATGTTGTTAAGAAATACAACTTTAATATGAGAGTGCAAAATCATCCAATGGAAAACTCTAGAGCTATTGATAATTTGCATGGTAATATTGAGAGAACCTCTAATGAAGTTAAAATGATTTTTGAACATTTTCATATGGTTCAAACTCAGATTGATCAACTCACTAAAGTGCAAAAAGATTTTCTAGCTAATGGTTCTAGAGAAAAAACATGTTTGTGAAATAATTACTAGAAGTGGTATTTCTACTCAGGATCTCTTGTATCCTGAAGGACATCCTAAAAGAATTGAACAAGATTCTCAACAACCTAAAAACAATAGTTCTCCTTCTAAGAAAAAGAAGAAGATACATAAAACAGTTGTAGAATTTCTTGAACCTGCTAAAGATCCTAATAGTATATCTATCTCTGATGCTAAAATGAAAGTGGTAATGATAAAAGTGATACTTCTGATAAAGAAGAAACTGAAATTGAACCTGAAAAGCAAACTAAACCTTTAAAGTATACTAAGGAGGTTTTCATTGCTAATAAACATGGTAATGAAAGAGAGCCTTGGGTACAAAAACCAATATCTTTTCCTAATAAGAAACATAAATCAAAGGAAGAATTACATTATAATAAATTCTGTGAATGGATGAAACCTTTGTTTTTGCAAATTCCTTTGACTCATGCTATTAAGCTGCCTCCTTATTCTAAATATATGAAAGATATTGTCTCTAACGAAGGGAAGATTCCTAATGAGGTAATTTCTACAATGATTGCTAATTACTCTTTCAATGGCAAGGTTCCAAAGAAGCTTGGAGATCCTGGTATTCCTACTATACCTTGTTCTATTAATAATAATTATGTTAGAACTTCTTTATGTGACTTGGGAGCAGGAGTTAGTGTTATGCCTTTTCTCTGGAAACATTGATACACACTGATATATCTTTGCAAATGGCTGATAAATCTATGGGTGTTCCTGTTGGTATATGTGAGAATGTTCTTGTTCAAGTGACTACTAACTATTTGATATTAACTAACTTTGTTGTGCTGGAAATGCCTGAAGATGATAATATGTCTATTATTCTTGGGAGACCTGATGGAGGGATGATAACCCGGTAGACCAACGCCAAGGTGTAACTCGGCCCAAAGGATGCTGCGCAAGACCCGGCTAAGGATAAAGGAACTTCTAGAAGGCCCAATTTTGTAGGCCTGGTAACCCGGATTGTGGGTTACGGTAAGGAAGGTTAGGGTTTTGTACGCGGTGTCCGGGTAGGATTCAGGGTGCGCCTTGGAGGGCAAGCCAGGGGGTCCGGATGCTTTATAAGCCGGTCCCTAGGTCTAATTTAGAGGGATCCAAGAGTTCGAGCAATATCGCTAGGTATCGAGTATCCAGTGTAACCCGAGAGTTGAGATTAATATATCGAGATCAGAGACTCGGCGACTTGCTTGCCGGCTACCAGATCGTACATCATCATGTTTTCCTCTGAGCTAAACCCTCTCCCAAACACCAGTGTCGTCTTGCCCCAAGATAAGTTACCCCTGGTAACGTCTGCCGTGATTATCCCACGACAGTTGGCGCCCACCGTGGGGCCTGCGTCCAAAGGTGTTTACATCACGGGAGAAGCTCGGAAGAACATGGAGAATCTTGTCATCGGCGAGATCTACACCGACCGCGAAGGAGAGAAGATGGTGGACGATTCCGGCTGGGGGCCAGAGTCGGATCACCTCGAATCCGGATCCATCGTGACAATCGGCCGGATCAGCATCTTCATCGGCATGGTACGTACTTACGATTTAAGAGGACAATATCATGTGCATACTACAGGAACTTCCAGCAGGGATAAAAATACACTGAAACGAGCGGTAAACTCGGTTTCCTCGGCTGTTCCGGGATACCTGAGATGGTCAGAACATGATGTGACATAGAGCAGAAGAGATCACCCGGAAAGAATAGAACACCCGGGAGTCTTGGCATTAGTAGTTGCACCGTAAGTTAATGGTTATGAGTTGAAAAGGTCCTAATGGACGGGTGAAGTAGCATCAATATCTTATACTGGGAAACCTTTTTACGCATGGGTCTCAAGGAGTCTCAGCTACAGAAAATCTCAACAATTTTTCATGGGATAGTGCCGGGTCACTCAGCGTGCCCCGAGGGAAAAATCGCATTGGAGGTAGCTTTTGGAGAGTCAAAGGACAATTATCGAGTTGACTGGCTCACTTTCGAGGTGGTCAAGTTGCGCAGTCCTTATCACGCGCTGTTCGGAAGGCCGGCTTATGCTAAATTCATGGCTAGGCCGTGTTATGTGTATCTACAGCTAAAAATCCCGGGTCCTAAGCAGACCATCACCATACATGGAAGCCGGGATATAGCGGCTGAATGCGATGAAGGAGATTCAGTAATGGCTGAGCAGGCCTGCCGAAAAGAGGAACTCAAGTATTACCGGTCTCAAGTAGACCCGGATGACAGAACAGCATTGAAAAGGCCGAATACCGAAGATGAGAGAGCAAAATTCAAAGCAGCGCAGGACACCAAGATGATAGCTTTTGTTGAAGGTGATCCCTCTAAGTAGTTCGTTATAGGGTCCAACTTGGACAGCAAGCAGGAGAAGGCACTTGTGGAGTTTATCCGTTCAAATGCGGATGTGTTCGCCTGGACGCCTAGCAACATGCCGGGTATCCCCGCAAAATTGGCAGAGCACAGTTTGCATGTAGATCCCAAGTCCAGGCCTGTGAAGCAGGGCTTGAGGAAGATGAATGAGGAAAGAAGGAAAGCAATAGGAGAAGAAATTGCTCGTTTGCTAACAGCCGACTTTATCATGGAAGTATTTCACCCGGACTGGTTAGCGAATCCGGTTCTCGTAATGAAAAAGACCAATGAGTGGAGGATGTGCATTGATTACACGAGTGTTAACAAGCATTGCCCAAAGGATCCGTTCGCGCTACCGAGGATAGATCAGATCATAGACGCAGTGGCTGGAAGTGACCTATTATGCTTTCTAGACGCATATTCCGGGTATCACCAGATCAAGCTCAAGAGGGAAGATTGGGAGAAAACATCATTTATAACCCCTTTTGGGGCCTTCTATTACAAAACCATGACATTTGGGTTGAAGAACGCTGGCGCAACTTATCAACGGTGTATCCAGAAGTGCTTCGAGGACCAAATCGGACGCAACGTCCACGCTTATGTGGATGATGTGGTTATCAAGACCAGGAAGGCGGAGACATTCATCGACGATCTAAAGGAAACGTTCAAGAACTTGAGGAGGTATCAGATGAAGCTTAATCCGACAAAGTGCATGTTCGGAGTTCCAGCTGGGAAATTACTCGGCTTTATCGTTTCAGAGAGAGGAATTGAGGCAAACCCGGATAAAATCAAAGCTATCCAAAGTCTGAAAAGGCCGGAAAATTTGAAGCATGTACAAAAGCTCACGGGCTGTGTACCAGCCTTGAGCCGATTTATATCCAGACTCGGAGAAAAAGCAATACCCTTGTACCGGCTCTTGAGGAAGTCCGATAAATTCGTGTGGGATCAGGACGCGGATGAAGCGTTCGAGGCACTAAAGAAGAAGTTATCTAAAGCACCAGTCCTAGCGGCCCCGGGTCCTAAAGAGCCCATGTTGCTATATGTAGCAGCTGGACCCCGAGCCGTTAGCGCGGTAGTCGTTGTGGAACGTAAAGAGGATGGGAAAGGTTACCCGGTTCAGAGACCGGTCTATTACGTCAGCGAGGTATTATCAGAGGCAAAGCAGCGCTATCCGCATTGGCAAAAGCTGGTTTTCGGGGTCTTTATGGCCAGCCGGAAACTGAAGCTGTATTTCCAGGAACACCCCATAACAGTGGTTAGTTCGATACCGATGTCCGATATCATCAGAAACTCGGATGCAACAGGAAGAATAACCAAATGGGCGATAGAGATGGGGGATTATCACATCAACTACGAGCCCAGGTCAGCAATCAAATCTCAGGCTCTGGCCGATTTCGTTAACGATTGGACGCACACAGGCATGCCCACCATGGCTCCAAACTCCGAGTCTTGGATCATGCACTTTGATGGATCCAAGCAATACGAGGGATCAGGAGCTGGAGTGGTGCTAACATCACCCAAAGGAGATAAATTGAGTTACGTGCTACAGATTCACTTTGATTATTCCAACAACGTGGCCGAGTATGAGGCCCTATTGCACGGCTTAAAGGTAGCCAAGGAGATGAACATTAAGAGGATACGATGCTTCGGAGATTCGGACCTTGTGGTACAGCAGGTCTCAGGAACATGGGATAGAAAAGATGCGACTATGGCAGCATACCGCAGAGAAGTTGATAGAGTTGCCGGATGTTTCTCCGGGTACGAGGTGGAGCACATAGACAGAAAAAAAATGAGGCAGCAGATGCACTCGCCAGACTCGGCTCGCGCAGAGAGCCGGTTCCACCTAATGTTTTCCTGGATGAACTATGGCGACCATAAGTTAAAACTGAGTCTGAGGAAGAACTGGCAAATCTGTAAGGACCCCAGACCGGCAGTCTGAAACCCTACGTATGCATACATTCACGATCCCAGAAAGATCAGTCGTGAACAACATACACAGTTGGCACACAGAAATACATCATCCATTACACGAATACATAAAGGTATTACACAAATGATCACATGATCAAGTATAAAGCAACTGCCAAAAGGGCAGGCAACTTAATCAAACACAGCGGAAGACAAATAAAACACAACGTAGTTGAGCCCAAGTCACGCCTTAACCTACAGGCTGCTGACCCGGAGACGATCCTAGTTCGCAAAGCCGTCAACTCCGTACTTCTCTTCATGGATATCCTTTGGAGGCTCCTTCTCAAAGTCTGGCAAGTAGATACCAGGGGCGAAACCATAATGAGTACATTTGAATGTACTCAGCAAGACATCCATCATGTCACTTACCAACATGCAAGTATGCTTATATGGTGGAATAGGTAGGCTATAAATAGGGTTCACTATCAATGGTGTTCATATATGATGACACCACAGTTGCAGTCAGGTTAATCTGTATCTTCGTTGAAGAAGATACTTCAGAATAAAATAATATAGTTTTATTTCTCTTGTAGATATCACATGTACAAGAGGTTTGGTAAAGTTTTGTTTAAAGAATATTTTCTCTTTGCAAAACTTCTTGGAATCAGTTTCCAGAATTCTTGCGTAGAGTAGAAAAGGTTTTGTTTGCAAAACACTTTTTTGTTTTGTATAACATCATCTGGCTTTTCATCATCGACGATACCTCCACGGTATAAGTTTCCATTCTTTTCCGAACTTCACAAGTTCAACACTTCCTTTCCAAAGATTCCCTTTCAAAAACTCTTTTTGAAAACATTGACACAATGCTAGCTACATGGCCATTCAACTGTCCATATCCGAGGACGCGGCTTCTTCGAAAAAGTTATACTCTGCAGAGGTGTACACATCCACCAGATCCAGTACACCTCCCGTGAAACAATCACGGACTGTAACAACAGTATGTAAACATCAGGTATATGATCATAACCATCCACTATGTTCAAGCTAGAATATGCCTATCTCTCAGTTTTAATCTCCTCGGCACCATGTCGCACATCGCCATGACAGGAGACTCAACCGATGCAACCGGAGGGAAAATTAATCCCACACTTTATATGCCTCAACATTGGGAGTTTTGACGACATTCGGTTCGAGGGTACGACGTCCCTTATAGCGATTGAGATAGCACACACTAATAAGAACAAACTTCAAGTTAAGCCCCGTGCCCATGTTGGGGTAGGGTGGCAGTACGGTAAAGGTTGTCCGGCGAAGACTAGGTTATGTGTCATTTTTGAAAACACCACTTTCTCAAAAATGACCACTTCCACATTCCTCCGGAGAACAAGGATCCGCCTTTTCTCCGGGGTTTTCCGTAAAGCCTTTGTTTTGTAGAATCACAATTTTAGGGTGTCCACTTAGGGACTAGTATATTTGATGGTAATAAATACCATAGGGTGGCTTATGGGCTTGGTATTACCAAGTTTAACTAATGGCATGATAGTAACCTATAATATAGTATAGTAGTAATTTCCACATCAAAAATAGTTTTGATAATCAAGTTTTGGTAAAACTTCAGAGGTAAAACATGCATGATAGATAATGATAAGTATTGTATCAGCAAGCATCAGGATGGCTTGCCTGGTATCTCTTTGTGTCCCTGGTTGTTGGAGTGACTGGAACTTGAAACAGAGCTTCACGACACTTCCTTCCTCTTCGTTTTCTAACGTCGTAAAAAGAGAATAAAGGACACACATTCAGAACCAAACAAGACAAACAAGGCTACAAGTAATACATACAGCAAGCAATCAAGAAGTACCACCCAAGTTCTCAATTTTTCCCTTAAGAAAAATTGGCATAAAAACTATAGTTGAAAAGTCTGCTTTTTTCCTAGTGTTTATGTGTGGCCAATTCAATGATTTTTAGTTAAGAACACCATGGACCAGTGGGGTAGAGCACATGTTACTAGACAGTAGGGTGTCACATAAAACACATTTTTATGTCTAAAAACTCCCACAACAATCTCTATGGCTAGCACACATAATTTGCTAAATTACTCAAGTGGTGAAATAAGCTCATGACAACAAGTCAAACCTATTTTTCCACCATGAGGCAAACATACCAGTGGGTGTTCCACTAGCAAATATGCTCACCAAGAGGTTAATAAGCCTCTGGTCACTTTTATGAAAGTGCTCAAAACAAACAAACAAACAATCTAGCATCCAAAAACTCCTACTCATACTAGTAGAAAATTTAGGAAAAATACTAGACTAGTTTAGGCTACACTAGTTTATTTTATGCACAAGTGTGCAAGCTAGCAGAGGCAAAATACTCCTCTAACCAGTACCATAATTGCTACTGGATTCCACAAAATAACATAAAAAAAACATAGCTAGGAAACAAGGAAAAACTATGCTTAAAATGCTACACATGTGAGGAGATTAATTCCTAGTATGAAATTTAGACTTTAAGCATTTCTATTTAAATCTATTTCAAACACAAGCACCAAGTATCTAGAGGTGCTATAACCAAAATAACAGTACCTAAATGGTACTAGTTTCATGAGAATTAATCTAGCAATAAGCCTAAAAAGCATTTAAAGATCTACTCAAAACATATATAAAAGAAACACATCTAGTGTGGGGGAAATAATGTTTCCACCAAAAATGCAATGAAACCAGTGGGTGTTCCACTAGCATATCAAAGCATTAAGAGGTCACAATGCCTCTGGTCCACTTGCTAAAAATTTAACAAAAGACTAAACAAGCTTGTAGTGCAATAACAATACTAGCAGAAGATAACAGGGTGCTAAAATTAGCAAGGCAATGCTACTCATGCTATTGTTTTCACACAAGTGAAAACTTTAGGGATCAAGTACTCATAAAAACATAATCAAAATGCTACTGGTCCTATGAATACAACACAAAAATATGTGGTTTTACAACCACAAATTCTTATGTCAAAAATTCCACACATGAGGGAATTTTTCCATAACATTCTCATAGTAATGATTAAGCTACTCATGCTTTTCTACCAATTCAAATGAAAGATAGAAGAGGTGATAACAACACAAAATAAGTACCAACATGGTACTGAATCTAATATCTCACCACAACAATTCAATCACTTGCACACAAATTAATCAATCAAAAATTATATGCAAGTAATGAACTAGAGATAAAACATATGCTATAAATATAAATCCTATTTCTTCTCAACTCAAGTCCACACATTCTAACATGATAAAATAGCTAAGTAATACTTAGAAAGCAAGTTCACACAACTTATACATGCTAGAAAACAATATTGCAACACAAAAATATCATCACACAAATTAATTAACAAAAATGCCAAAATGGCAGAAACAGGTGAAACAAAGATCTGTCCACCAAATTTTCTAGGATGCTCTAAAAATTAAACCCTTCTAGGTTTGGATAGCCCGAAACATATACAAGACCATCCAGTTGAGTTTGCATCAAAAATCATTTTTAATTATTTTATAAAAATCACCAAAGTGCTCTCTGGTGTTTTACCAAATTGCATGCCATTTCAAAACTACAATGAATTTGGAAACTAGGTTAAATGCTCCTGTTAGGAAATTTCAAGGGCTTTCCAATGCAATTGGCCTCACTTCATTCTGAGTTGTAAAATAAAAATGGTGCTCATTTTGGTGTTTCTGGTACCTGTTGCCAAATCATTTTTCATTTCAAAACTAATCATCCAAAAGTAGATCTACAAGTTGGAGGTGGTTCATATTTTGTTTCTTTACATCTGTGAATTTTGGTTTGGTAAAATTCATCTTTTAAGTTGCCTTTTAGAGCCAAAAGCAAACATGGATGTTTCTGAAAAAAAATAAAAGGAAAACAAGTGGTTGTTGGGCCAGATCTGCCAACGGGCCGTCCTGGATCTAAATCTACCGCGAGCAGAACTAGCTGCACTCGCTGACCCGCGGGCCAGGCCGCCACGCTGGCTGCCACGCGGCACAGCGAGGGCCACCAGCAGGTTTGACCTCACCGCGCGGGGTCAAGGCTTGCTGACGCGAGCGTTGCATCACCGAGACGTCACCGCCGGCGGAGACAACTCCGGCGAAGTCCGCAACCAGCGATTAAAACAACCATTTCGAGATTTGAGGGCATCCACGCAAGGGTCTCGACGAGGGGAATCTAAAACGAGTGGACTCGTTTCCAGGGAACCATCGGAGGGTGGCCGGCGACGGCGCGGCGCGGCGGCCGGACCACGGCCAAGGCGCGGCCACTATTTAGGGGGTTAGGGAGAGGGGAAAAAGGTCGTCGTGCTTCGCCTGCTCACCCTAAACTCGCGGAGACGCTCGGTGAGGGAGGAGGAGGTCCGTGGCGGCGGCAATGGCTCGCCGGAGTCGTCGTCGGGCTCGGGGAAGAAGTGGACGGCGCGGCCTCCTCGAACCCTTCCGGCTCGATTCCTCTGGCAGAGAGGTCCACCACGGCAAGGCGGAGGCGATAGACACCACGGCTACCGGCGGCGAGCACGGCAACGACCGATCGACGGCGAGCTCTTGTAGCTAGGGTTTCGGTTTTTGTGTTTTCTTTGAGAGGAGAGAGACTCAAGGGGAGAGAGAGGGGGCAGGTAAGAGGCACAGAGGTGCACATGGTGCTTTTATCCATCTAGCAAGACTTCCACTCGAAGCTAAGGAAGCATGGGCAGCCATGCCCTCTGCTGCGTCATCTACAGGAAGAAGAAGAAGATGGGTGACTAGGATTGCAAAAAGGCCCCTGCTATTTACAATTAGGTCCTTTTCTCTCTGAAAAATAGATGTTTTCACTAAGCAAACAAGGTCAAAATTTGAAATCCCTTTGCCCAAAATTCTTATTAGTTAAGGTACACAACATATGTGAAAATTGGCTCATTTGCCTAAACTTGATAATTCAAAGTTGTTCAAATTTGAAATCTTACAAAAATGGACATTGAATTTATTTGACTACTTAGGAGCTTCCAAAAATTATAATTTTTGGCACACATTCCTTATTTTATGTGTTACTTATGTGGTAGAAATTTCAAGTCATTTAGAGTTACTTCATAGAACAAACTTGTTCAAATTTCAAAAAGGTGCTGTGAAGAAAACAGGGGTTTTTGGAAACTTAAACAATTCAAAAACTTGTTTCCTTTTGGTTTTCATCCTTATTTATGATATAGAGCATGTGGTATTTATTTCATGGCATTTGGAAAAAGTTTGTAGAACAAACTTGTTCAAAATCCCAAATGTTGCTGTGGAGAAAATTCATGTTTTCAGGGCTTTAATGGATTCAATTCTTGGTCTCCTCTTGTGTGTGTTCCTTATTTGATATAAGGAAGCAATGGTATGAATTTCAAATCATTTGAGGAAAGTTTCCAATAGTAACTTGTTTTAGTTTTCTGTTTCTGGAAATATTGGAATTTCTATTTAATAAAGCACTAGGCTTTTCTTTATCAATGCTTTGCCAAAATATTTATATGACTAGAGATAGCAATTTCAATGCTCTCTAATACTATTGTTTTTAATCTTGCAAGGTTGGAAAAACATTTGATAATATTTTGGTGAAGCATTTAAGAATGCCTCTTTTTCTGATAATCATCTATGGAAATTTATTAAGTGTTTCATCTTTCTTAATTTGGGTCTTGGAATAATATTCAACAAGTATGAGATTTATAAGATGTGTTTGGAAAACTCTTTGATCAATATTTACTTTAGAAAATATGGCCATGATCAATATTTACATTAGAAAATATTACCAAGGTCATTGGAACAATATGTTGAATATTTTGTTTTCAATTTCTTAGCCATGTAAGATTATATAATTAGTTTGTTTAGTTGCACTCAAACAACTACAATCAAAGTTTAATTGTAACAATCAAAGTTTAATTGTCAAGCAATTAGCAAAACAACTGTGTTAACAGGTATTCCAAAATTGGGATGTGACAGGTCTTCCCCCCTTATAAAGAATCTCGTCCCCGAGATTCACAAGCGAGGACTAAGGGAGGGCCAACAAACACAATGTTAGTGTTGGAGTGCAGGTGCTTCCCCCCTTTGACTTTTCTTGGGAGGAGGGGTACTTCGCTAAATTAGCAAATTCTTCAAAAAATTCTTTAGCTATCAATTTACTCAACTGCCAATTTTTAGAAATTTCTGATAACGTCACTACTGCCAACTAGTTCCTTTTAGTGCAGAACTACCTGGAAAAGTACCGTCAATTATTACATGAGTTTCTAGCTATATCCCACATCTTACATAACACATATGGGGTGGTGTACCACCATCATAACAAGGTATATAAGAAGCTAACAAAATAGCTTGTGGGTGCAAAGGTTAGGTTGCTAAGGTAAAATAAACAGATAGAATAATACCCATGGCAGTGGTTATTACCCACCACAAGCAACTATCACTTTAATATGTTCATGATTTTAGTTGGATGTTTTAGTTTCATAAGATACTCTTAAGCACAATCATAACACAAGTATAAACTCATGCTAAAGTAAAACATTTAAACAAAATCCAATAAGCAAGCAAACAACACCACAGATGAATAGACTATTTAATCACTAGGTTATTGTTTATTAGAGGTTTTGGAATCTATCAATCATGAACAATTAGCAAACAACCAGTAGCTAAAAACCAATGAATCCAATCATAAAGATACTCTAAAATACCATCTTCACACAAGATTAAACTCCTATTACACAGGCATAAAAAAAACAGGACTGCACAAATAACACACTAGTATAAAAATCTACACCAGCATGCTATAAGAGATAATCATATCCTATAACCATAGAACATGAAACTAAATAATTCATGGCATGATAACAGAAGTAATAACTTCCTAAACATGTTATATTAACACATATACTCATAAAATAAAAAGAGTGTGATACTAGAGCAAAAATCACCATTTCCCAGTGGTGAAACTAGTTTCACTCTAGAGAAGCAAACAATGCTATCATGATGTTTAAACTTTAAACAAGAAAGTCATGAATATAAGTGTACCTAATAACAGTACATAAAACTTACTCATGTTAGTAAGCACAAACATCAAAACAATCCCATGATACAACTATTAAACATGCATAAATTTCTTCTAGCAATTTTCTGTTTTTCTTTAAACAATTACTAGCCAACAAGCAAGGTATAATTCACACAACCTGTAGCTATGAAATTAATGAAAAGTTATTTAAACATTTTCACAAATCCATACACTCAATTTAAAATCATTCACGAACAATCTACCAGTCAAGAGGAATTTACTTTATTTGCGAACAATTTTTAACTTCAGCACATGATAGTGAAACATTTCTTAACATGATACCCCTAAGGAATATTATGCTAACAAAAGGATCACACCTAAACATATTAGTATTTACTAATAATAAATAAACTTCTCACTTGCATAAGTGAAAACAAACAATTATATTTTCCATGGTGGAAAATAGAAATCAATCACATAGTGAAACATGCTATTTTCACACATGTCTATGGTTGGGGATTTTCATCCTCAAGACAAAATACAATGGGACCAGTGGGCTATGGCCTACTAATACCAAGTAAAAATAGGTACTAAGCCTCTGGTTACTCATGAAAAACTTTGCATACCAGGTAAAAATATAAGGCTATTTAATCTAGTGAAGCAATACTAGTGCATACTGATAGTAATGCTTACACATGCTTTACTATTAAGAGACATGCAAGCTAACATAGGTACAAGCATAAAAATATCAGTACCTAAATGGTACTGGACTCCAAGAAAACATAGCACAAAATTTACTAAGAAAGTATACACAGATCTAGTTCTCACAATAATTCCAAATAATAAACTAGGTGGTAACAAAATGCTACTTCATTTTTATTCGAGTTTCCAATCATGCACACACTTTCTAGGGTAGATTTATTGTAATAAAACAACATAATAACAAGTCCTAACAACTCCATATAAGTTAGGAAGCAAGATTGAATAAAATACAATTTTATTTCAATCAAGAGCACACAAAGAAACAACAACAGGAAAACTGTTGTTTTCCAGTTCTATCATTACCATTCTCTCGTTCACTTAACTTCTAAACCTCGAATATCATAGTACCTACAATGTCTACTAAAATTTGGTTTCCAAAGTAGATACACCTGATATCCTATTGACTATTAAACAAATAGGTCATCATCTTATTTTCTCGTGACTTCTCCTTTTACAAAATAGATTAAAAGGTGTCTTAAGCCACTTTATTCTTTGGTTTAGAAAGAGTTGTTAGTAGTTTGCATGCTTTGGTTAGGTGTCAACCTAAGTTTAGACCAAGCATGCTATTCTTGTTAGCTTTCTATTAAATAATGTTTGTCCGACAAGATACGACTAGCGTCATACGTCGAATATTGAATTGTGCTCTTTGGATTGGCTTTTGAGGGGGTTGCGCACCATGGCATGTGAAGACTTCTTTTGCACCTTTTCCTAGAGGAGGGAGGTATATAACTTTTAAAAGGGGATCTCTTTAGTTTGGTCTTTTAAAAGGGAACATAAACAAGTGCAACATTTAGCCAACATGGTAGAAAGAGTCTTTTGCACACACACAAACATAGAGGTTTTGGTCAGTATTGGTTGGTTCATTCACGCCTTTTCTTCTTTGAGGGTTGTCGTTGTTGGAGCTTTATCTGTTGGAGTGCATCACTGGTAGCAATGATATCAGCTCGTGTGGCTTGATGGTCCTCTATTTAGGCCCAACGGTGCTTTCATTAATTGTGGGGGAGATGGGGGTGGTTCACGACGGGTCGCATTATGAAGCGAAAACAAGTATAAGTCTAAGCAACAAATTCTTGTTTTTGAATGCTATACAAACATTTTTGCTTGCAAAAATTTAACACGAGGCGATTCAAAAACAAGAGCGGGGCAATCACAAATTTGCAAAACTTGAGCACTCCGCAAACATATAGAAGCCTAGATGAATCAAAATCTACACCACACAATAGCACAAAGTCCTACGGACACACATAAGCAAGCCATAACACACAAGCAAGGCTCCATTGGAGCTACGTCGGGGGAGACGACTCATGGAGTTATCGCTAAATTACTCCAAACTAGACTAATCCAAAATCCTAGAAGTGGCTGAAGAGCTATATCTACTTCTGACCATCATCACTGTAGAGCTAGGCAATTATTTTGGTCTTCTCGGGACATCGGCAAGTATAAAAGTTTTTGTATGAAAACAAGATAAATAGAAGTAAAGTTTTGATAAAACTTTATGCAACAATCTGTTTTTGAAACTCCAACTATTTTCTGGACAGAAAACTTCAAAGACGAGAGATGTTTCAAAAACAGAGCGGAGCAGTTGTAAACAAGTAAGAAATAAACTCTTAACCGAGAGAGATACTAACTCTATAAGGCCCGCCCTTCGAACCACTGTTCAAGGACGCCCTTCATATGCATTTAGAATCTTTTGAAAAGATACAAAGGAGGGAAAATATACTAAAATTCCCGTAGATAAAAATAATGTAGATTGTAAATAGGTTTTTACTCAAAAATACTTTTCTTTCCTATCTGACGTCCATGCTAACTAAGGTCTCCTAAGGTCAGGATGGCTCTGATACCAACTCTGGAAGGACCCCAGACCGGCAGTCTGAAACCCTACGTATGCATACATTCACGATCCCAGAAAGATCAGTCGTGAACAACATACACAGTTGGCACACAGAAATACATCATCCATTACACGAATACATAAAGGTATTACACAAATGATCACATGATCAAGTATAAAGCAACTGCCAAAAGGGCAGGCAACTTAATCAAACACAGCGGAAGACAAATAAAACACAACGTAGTTGAGCCCAAGTCACGCCTTAACCTACAGGCTGCTGACCCGGAGACGATCCTAGTTCGCAAAGCCGTCAACTCCGTACTTCTCTTCATGGATATCCTTTGGAGGCTCCTTCTCAAAGTCTGGCAAGTAGATACCAGGGGCGAAACCATAATGAGTACATTTGAATGTACTCAGCAAGACATCCATCATGTCACTTACCAACATGCAAGTATGCTTATATGGTGGAATAGGTAGGCTATAAATAGGGTTCACTATCAATGGTGTTCATATATGATGACACCACAGTTGCAGTCAGGTTAATCTGTATCTTCGTTGAAGAAGATACTTCAGAATAAAATAATATAGTTTTATTTCTCTTGTAGATATCACATGTACAAGAGGTTTGGTAAAGTTTTGTTTAAAGAATATTTTCTCTTTGCAAAACTTCTTGGAATCAGTTTCCAGAATTCTTGCGTAGAGTAGAAAAGGTTTTGTTTGCAAAACATTTTTTTGTTTTGTATAACATCATCTGGCTTTTCATCATCGACGATACCTCCACGGTATAAGTTTCCATTCTTTTCCGAACTTCACAAGTTCAACACTTCCTTTCCAAAGATTCCCTTTCAAAAACTCTTTTTGAAAACATTGACACAATGCTAGCTACATGGCCATTCAACTGTCCATATCCGAGGACGCGGCTTCTTCGAAAAAGTTATACTCTGCAGAGGTGTACACATCCACCAGATCCAGTACACCTCCCGTGAAACAATCACGGACTGTAACAACAGTATGTAAACATCAGGTATATGATCATAACCATCCACTATGTTCAAGCTAGAATATGCCTATCTCTCAGTTTTAATCTCCTCGGCACCATGTCGCACATCGCCATGACAGGAGACTCAACCGATGCAACCGGAGGGAAAATTAATCCCACACTTTATATGCCTCAACATTGGGAGTTTTGACGACATTCGGTTCGAGGGTACGACGTCCCTTATAGCGATTGAGATAGCACACACTAATAAGAACAAACTTCAAGTTAAGCCCCGTGCCCATGTTGGGGTAGGGTGGCAGTACGGTAAAGGTTGTCCGGCGAAGACTAGGTTATGTGTCATTTTTGAAAACACCACTTTCTCAAAAATGACCACTTCCACATTCCTCCGGAGAACAAGGATCCGCCTTTTCTCCGGGGTTTTCCGTAAAGCCTTTGTTTTGTAGAATCACAATTTTAGGGTGTCCACTTAGGGACTAGTATATTTGATGGTAATAAATACCATAGGGTGGCTTATGGGCTTGGTATTACCAAGTTTAACTAATGGCATGATAGTAACCTATAATATAGTATAGTAGTAATTTCCACATCAAAAATAGTTTTGATAATCAAGTTTTGGTAAAACTTCAGAGGTAAAACATGCATGATAGATAATGATAAGTATTGTATCAGCAAGCATCAGGATGGCTTGCCTGGTATCTCTTTGTGTCCCTGGTTGTTGGAGTGACTGGAACTTGAAACAGAGCTTCACGACACTTCCTTCCTCTTCGTTTTCTAACGTCGTAAAAAGAGAATAAAGGACACACATTCAGAACCAAACAAGACAAACAAGGCTACAAGTAATACATACAGCAAGCAATCAAGAAGTACCACCCAAGTTCTCAATTTTTCCCTTAAGAAAAATTGGCATAAAAACTATAGTTGAAAAGTCTGCTTTTTTCCTAGTGTTTATGTGTGGCCAATTCAATGATTTTTAGTTAAGAACACCATGGACCAGTGGGGTAGAGCACATGTTACTAGACAGTAGGGTGTCACATAAAACACATTTTTATGTCTAAAAACTCCCACAACAATCTCTATGGCTAGCACACATAATTTGCTAAATTACTCAAGTGGTGAAATAAGCTCATGACAACAAGTCAAACCTATTTTTCCACCATGAGGCAAACATACCAGTGGGTGTTCCACTAGCAAATATGCTCACCAAGAGGTTAATAAGCCTCTGGTCACTTTTATGAAAGTGCTCAAAACAAACAAACAAACAATCTAGCATCCAAAAACTCCTACTCATACTAGTAGAAAATTTAGGAAAAATACTAGACTAGTTTAGGCTACACTAGTTTATTTTATGCACAAGTGTGCAAGCTAGCAGAGGCAAAATACTCCTCTAACCAGTACCATAATTGCTACTGGATTCCACAAAATAACATAAAAAAAACATAGCTAGGAAACAAGGAAAAACTATGCTTAAAATGCTACACATGTGAGGAGATTAATTCCTAGTATGAAATTTAGACTTTAAGCATTTCTATTTAAATCTATTTCAAACACAAGCACCAAGTATCTAGAGGTGCTATAACCAAAATAACAGTACCTAAATGGTACTAGTTTCATGAGAATTAATCTAGCAATAAGCCTAAAAAGCATTTAAAGATCTACTCAAAACATATATAAAAGAAACACATCTAGTGTGGGGGAAATAATGTTTCCACCAAAAATGCAATGAAACCAGTGGGTGTTCCACTAGCATATCAAAGCATTAAGAGGTCACAATGCCTCTGGTCCACTTGCTAAAAATTTAACAAAAGACTAAACAAGCTTGTAGTGCAATAACAATACTAGCAGAAGATAACAGGGTGCTAAAATTAGCAAGGCAATGCTACTCATGCTATTGTTTTCACACAAGTGAAAACTTTAGGGATCAAGTACTCATAAAAACATAATCAAAATGCTACTGGTCCTATGAATACAACACAAAAATATGTGGTTTTACAACCACAAATTCTTATGTCAAAAATTCCACACATGAGGGAATTTTTCCATAACATTCTCATAGTAATGATTAAGCTACTCATGCTTTTCTACCAATTCAAATGAAAGATAGAAGAGGTGATAACAACACAAAATAAGTACCAACATGGTACTGAATCTAATATCTCACCACAACAATTCAATCACTTGCACACAAATTAATCAATCAAAAATTATATGCAAGTAATGAACTAGAGATAAAACATATGCTATAAATATAAATCCTATTTCTTCTCAACTCAAGTCCACACATTCTAACATGATAAAATAGCTAAGTAATACTTAGAAAGCAAGTTCACACAACTTATACATGCTAGAAAACAATATTGCAACACAAAAATATCATCACACAAATTAATTAACAAAAATGCCAAAATGGCAGAAACAGGTGAAACAAAGATCTGTCCACCAAATTTTCTAGGATGCTCTAAAAATTAAACCCTTCTAGGTTTGGATAGCCCGAAACATATACAAGACCATCCAGTTGAGTTTGCATCAAAAATCATTTTTAATTATTTTATAAAAATCACCAAAGTGCTCTCTGGTGTTTTACCAAATTGCATGCCATTTCAAAACTACAATGAATTTGGAAACTAGGTTAAATGCTCCTGTTAGGAAATTTCAAGGGCTTTCCAATGCAATTGGCCTCACTTCATTCTGAGTTGTAAAATAAAAATGGTGCTCATTTTGGTGTTTCTGGTACCTGTTGCCAAATCATTTTTCATTTCAAAACTAATCATCCAAAAGTAGATCTACAAGTTGGAGGTGGTTCATATTTTGTTTCTTTACATCTGTGAATTTTGGTTTGGTAAAATTCATCTTTTAAGTTGCCTTTTAGAGCCAAAAGCAAACATGGATGTTTCTGAAAAAAAATAAAAGGAAAACAAGTGGTTGTTGGGCCAGATCTGCCAACGGGCCGTCCTGGATCTAAATCTACCGCGAGCAGAACTAGCTGCACTCGCTGACCCGCGGGCCAGGCCGCCACGCTGGCTGCCACGCGGCACAGCGAGGGCCACCAGCAGGTTTGACCTCACCGCGCGGGGTCAAGGCTTGCTGACGCGAGCGTTGCATCACCGAGACGTCACCGCCGGCGGAGACAACTCCGGCGAAGTCCGCAACCAGCGATTAAAACAACCATTTCGAGATTTGAGGGCATCCACGCAAGGGTCTCGACGAGGGGAATCTAAAACGAGTGGACTCGTTTCCAGGGAACCATCGGAGGGTGGCCGGCGACGGCGCGGCGCGGCGGCCGGACCACGGCCAAGGCGCGGCCACTATTTAGGGGGTTAGGGAGAGGGGAAAAAGGTCGTCGTGCTTCGCCTGCTCACCCTAAACTCGCGGAGACGCTCGGTGAGGGAGGAGGAGGTCCGTGGCGGCGGCAATGGCTCGCCGGAGTCGTCGTCGGGCTCGGGGAAGAAGTGGACGGCGCGGCCTCCTCGAACCCTTCCGGCTCGATTCCTCTGGCAGAGAGGTCCACCACGGCAAGGCGGAGGCGATAGACACCACGGCTACCGGCGGCGAGCACGGCAACGACCGATCGACGGCGAGCTCTTGTAGCTAGGGTTTCGGTTTTTGTGTTTTCTTTGAGAGGAGAGAGACTCAAGGGGAGAGAGAGGGGGCAGGTAAGAGGCACAGAGGTGCACATGGTGCTTTTATCCATCTAGCAAGACTTCCACTCGAAGCTAAGGAAGCATGGGCAGCCATGCCCTCTGCTGCGTCATCTACAGGAAGAAGAAGAAGATGGGTGACTAGGATTGCAAAAAGGCCCCTGCTATTTACAATTAGGTCCTTTTCTCTCTGAAAAATAGATGTTTTCACTAAGCAAACAAGGTCAAAATTTGAAATCCCTTTGCCCAAAATTCTTATTAGTTAAGGTACACAACATATGTGAAAATTGGCTCATTTGCCTAAACTTGATAATTCAAAGTTGTTCAAATTTGAAATCTTACAAAAATGGACATTGAATTTATTTGACTACTTAGGAGCTTCCAAAAATTATAATTTTTGGCACACATTCCTTATTTTATGTGTTACTTATGTGGTAGAAATTTCAAGTCATTTAGAGTTACTTCATAGAACAAACTTGTTCAAATTTCAAAAAGGTGCTGTGAAGAAAACAGGGGTTTTTGGAAACTTAAACAATTCAAAAACTTGTTTCCTTTTGGTTTTCATCCTTATTTATGATATAGAGCATGTGGTATTTATTTCATGGCATTTGGAAAAAGTTTGTAGAACAAACTTGTTCAAAATCCCAAATGTTGCTGTGGAGAAAATTCATGTTTTCAGGGCTTTAATGGATTCAATTCTTGGTCTCCTCTTGTGTGTGTTCCTTATTTGATATAAGGAAGCAATGGTATGAATTTCAAATCATTTGAGGAAAGTTTCCAATAGTAACTTGTTTTAGTTTTCTGTTTCTGGAAATATTGGAATTTCTATTTAATAAAGCACTAGGCTTTTCTTTATCAATGCTTTGCCAAAATATTTATATGACTAGAGATAGCAATTTCAATGCTCTCTAATACTATTGTTTTTAATCTTGCAAGGTTGGAAAAACATTTGATAATATTTTGGTGAAGCATTTAAGAATGCCTCTTTTTCTGATAATCATCTATGGAAATTTATTAAGTGTTTCATCTTTCTTAATTTGGGTCTTGGAATAATATTCAACAAGTATGAGATTTATAAGATGTGTTTGGAAAACTCTTTGATCAATATTTACTTTAGAAAATATGGCCATGATCAATATTTACATTAGAAAATATTACCAAGGTCATTGGAACAATATGTTGAATATTTTGTTTTCAATTTCTTAGCCATGTAAGATTATATAATTAGTTTGTTTAGTTGCACTCAAACAACTACAATCAAAGTTTAATTGTAACAATCAAAGTTTAATTGTCAAGCAATTAGCAAAACAACTGTGTTAACAGGTATTCCAAAATTGGGATGTGACAAAATCAAGACCCGGATTTGGAGCTCGTGGCCACAGTACGAGCTGTTCCCGAGTGGACAGAGCCGTTCTTGGCTTACCTATCACGGGGCGAGTTACGACAGCAGGAAGTATTAGCAAGACAAATTCTGAGGCGAGCAAAAGGATATTCTATCATCAATGGAGAATTATACAAGAGAAGCGCAGCAGGAGTCTTTTTGCGCTGTGTAGCACCAGAAGAAGGCCGACAGATCCTCAAGGAAATCCATGAAGGTGATTGTGGGCATCATGCATCCACAAGATCTCTTGTGGCCAAAGGTCATCGACATGGTTTTTTCTGGCTCACGGCCCTAGCAGACGCGGAGCGCTTGGTGGCAAGGTGTGACGGATGTCAAAGGTACGCTCGCCAAACCCATGTTCCGGCCATGGAACTACGGACTATCCCGTTAACTTGGCCGTTTGCTGTTTGGGGTATGGACATGGTTGGCCCCTTTCACATGTCACCTTGCAAAAAGACGCACCTCTTGGTGGCCATTGACAAGTTTACCAAGTGGGTTGAGGTTATGCCAGTTACCAACTGTGAAGCAATTACAGCAGTCAAGTTCATGAAAAGGATTATCTATCGGTTCGGGTATCCCCATAGCATAATTACCGACAATGGAACCAATATGTCCCTTGGTGAGATGGAGAAATTTTGTGGTAACAATGGAATCCGGCTTGACGTAGCTTCAGTGGCCCATCCACAGGCTAATGGACAAGTGGAGAGGGCAAATCAAGAATTGCTTCGTGGATTAAAGCCACGATTGCGAGTTCCGTGTATCAGAGCTGCTGGTGCATGGGTTGAAGAATTACCTGCAGTGGTTTGGGGTATCAACACAACACCTAACAGATCCACTCAGATGACACCATTTTTCATGGTTTATGGTGTAGAGGCGGTGTTGCCGAGTGATATCATCCATGACTCGCCTCGAGTCTCGGCTTACGTCGAGGTAGAGAACGAGAAGACCCGGCAGGACGCCGTAGATATGTTAGAAGAGCAAAGGGAACAAGCACTGGAAAGATCAGCCATATATCAGCAAGATTTACGGAGGTATCATAGCCAGCGCGTGAAAACCCGGGTCTTTCAGGAAGGAGACCTGGTTCTACGCCTGGTACAGTCAAACGAAGGAAAACACAAGTTATCACCTCCATGGGAAGGACCATTTATCATAAGTCGGAATCTGCACAATGGATCATATTACTTGATAGACGCAAGGGAAGAGTCGGCTACAGTTAACGACACCGCTCATACCACTTCATCTATGCAAGAAAGAGACAGACCATGGAACGTGGCTCAGCTACGTCCCTACTATACTTAGTATAGACTATATTGGCAAGTGGAATTGCACGATGTAACAGGCAGCAGGTTTCAGACGCACTCTTTTCCTATCTAGGGTACCCTTGGGGACTGGATGGGTTTTTAATGAGGCGGCTTGCTGACCTAACTTTCTCATATCAAATAAAGAGGTGGTTATTCGTATGTTCTTCACTCTTGATATGTTGCATATATTTAGGTCTTGGGGGCTGATTGATCGAGTAGCACAGTTACAAACTCAATGACCCGACCTTGATGCCTATGAGTTATAAGGGCCGATTACTCGCAAACGAGTACGGCTGCAATCTTATAACCGGACAAAGGAGCCAAATTTTCTTGACTTTTCTTACTTAAGCTCGATGTGACTCGCACTAAAGTGGCATGATTTGCTCGCTTACGATTACAATCAGCCAGGAAGCCCAATGGGACTTGCCTGACCCTGTTTTCGTATAGACGTAACAACATGATATCCACGCGAAAGCCGGCTTACAGTACAAGATAGTCAAAGGGTCATCCAAACCACAAGTTATGCAGCGTACAGGGCTAACAGCCGGAAACTCAACGTTTATCAAGCATAACTTCAATACCTATGTGAAACGGCTCTGGGTTGGGGCTTAGCAGCAAACAACTTGTTCTCTTGGAAAGACCACACATCCCAGACTCGGAATTTCGGGTCTTGGGGACTGAGGATTTTGAAAAAGAAAAAGTTGCTCAGTTGCTAAAACTCAAAAACCCCAAACATCCGAGTCTGGGGGACTTGGGGACTTAGAGAAAAGTCCGCTTGTCAAAACCCATGAAACTCGGAAACCGAGTCTCACAAAAGGAACCATAAAGAAAGTCGGATATCAAGAACAAGTGGGCTCAAAAGTAGATAAATTTAAACGTTCAGAAGAAGCACAAGGTGTATTAAGAACTTAAAGTGCACTACAAATTTCGGTACTAGTATCAAAGGTGCACAGGCGCATCATCAAAAAATGATTGTTTAAACGGCCCATTGGCCGATTGACGCATACGAAACGGCATCAGGTAGCAGGTATCACTCGGCATTCTGGGTTGCGGCGTCCATCTTCTCCTTGCCCTTGCTATTACCCTTGGTAGCAGCAGCACCCGGATCAGCAGCAGTGCCGGCTCGCGCAGGAGGAGGGACGACTGGTGTGGAGGTAGCAGGCGCAGAATCGGCTTCACCCTTCTTCTTTGCGGCTTCCTCCCTCAACTTGGAAGCTTCCTCCTTCCATCGGGCTAGCATATCGTACGGCTTGGGAAGGTCCGACTTAACCGCTTCACCATCAGCATCATATGCAGGGACAATGGAATTGACATCCAAGCCGTCAGCAATCACGCTGGCCGGGTAACAGACTTCCTTCTGGACGGCCTTGAAATCCTTCGCGGAAAACTTGGACCCATCACGGTTGAATTCCGGAAACCCGCCCATAAGCTTGGCTGGCTCGAGCTTAGGGAAATAAGCTTTAGCCAGCGCAAGCCCCCGGGTTACTCCAACCCGGCAGGACGAGCGCTTCCAATGCCAAATCCACTCGGGAATAGTGGAGCAGGCGTCCAACATTCTCTTCAGGTCAACATGCCCAACACCCGGCCACCGTAGTTCTTGAAGGATCCATTTGGTTCCGGCACATTGCTGCCAGATAACGCTCTTGATGGTTTTCAGCCTGGCAATATCATCTTCGTCCGGCATTACTTCATCCGGACCTGCAGAAAGAAATGAGAACATGAGTAAGGAAACCCGGCTATTTATCAGAAGGATAACTCGGATTATGAATATTATTCTAAGAATCATACCGATCAAAGCGCGATACGTATCAGCAATCTGAACAGAAAGGTTCATTAGATTATCTTCGGCTGCATGAGCCCTCCTCCTATACTTTCTCGTGATCTTTCCACTCCTCCTGGCCTCAGCCTCGGCCGCCTCACGCAGAGCCACCTCCTTTCCAATGAGTTTGGTGGCCTTAGCCAATTTCTTCTCAGACTGGGTCACGAAAGCCTGAGTGGAGATACATGAACAAATTAGTCGGACACACTATGAAGTTCCAAGCAAATTATCAAGAAATTCACCCGGAACTTGGGGACTAGATAAGGATACAAGCAACGTTATTCGGATTTACCTCATGTTTTGCTATCAAAGCTTCCAGGATATTCTCTTCATCGGCCCTCAAGGTGTGAAGGGCACTAAGCATTTGGGAGAATGTCATGTCTTCGGGCCTGACGCCAGAAGAGCCGGCAGCTTGTTCACTGGACGGATGAACTTCTCCCGACTTGGGAGTTGAGACCCGGACTGTCTGGGTATCCGGGTTAGGGGAACCCATCCTCGTCTCCAGGATCTCAATCTCCTCGTCCACGTCTTAGGACGACTTCGGAGATCCGGCTTACTGCTGAGCCGGGTCATTCCAAGGGCCTTGTCCCTGGCCGTCTTCAGCCTCACCGCCAGTCGCGGCGTCTACATTATCAGTCGGCCCCTCCGTCTCCCGGTTATCCGTCTCCATGTTCCCCGGGTCGCTAGTCGTGACTTGGGCGCTAAGGAAAAGAGAGGAATAGTCACCAACAGCGGATGAAAATAATCAAGTGCGCGAAGATATCATACAGCGGAAGACTTACCCGGTGTTCACAGTGTAATCCGGTGGGAGTTCACTGCTGGAAGCCGATGAGATTGTCATAGTAGTTGATAGCGGAACCCGGAGCTGCCCGGCCAAAGGATGGTTGGGGGAAGGGTGACGCCGAGGAGATTTGGAGGGGCGAGGAGGAGGAGTATCGGCCCGGCGGTTTGGTGAGGTAGAGATACCCGGGTTAAGGGGATCGTCGTCCGGTGAACTCCGGGTCACCCTGCGCTTGGTCGGGAGAGAGTCCTTCAAGTGCGATGAGTTGGATAGTTGTTGGTTAAGTCTGTGCATGTTATCAAAAGAGTAGGGTTCGGAAGACATGGTGGAATAAGGAACCTTGGACACCACTCCCCTGGCCTTCCTCTTGGCCCCGACTGTTATTTCTTGATCGGACTCGGTGGCCTCCGGATCCTCCTCGTCCTTTTCGTCTTCGTCCTCCAACCCTGCGAGCCGAGTATGTATCGATGGAAAAAGTTAAATGAGAGGAAATTTATGCAAGTGAAGATGACACAAGATTCGGATAAATACCCTCATCATTGTCAGCCGGCTCGTCTTCTTCTTCTGGGTCTCCGGAAGAGGGGGAGGTTTCCACTTTCCAGAAAGCGTCCTCAGCCTGAGACAGAGAGATGAAAGTGAGAACTAGAAGCAGTATCAGGTCAAAGTGTGGAGATAAGTTTACAAATATCGGGTCTTACCGCTGGGGCCGGATTTTCCCGAGTAAACGGAGGTAACCCGGCGATGTTCTTTATCACTTCCAACTTTTCCGTCAAGAAACCCTTGATGTTTTTGTTGGTATCGCCGGCTGCAAAGCTCTTGGTGGAATATCGGAGTGCATCCGTGGTGTGCCCGGAGTACTCGCACATTAATTTGGTGCGGATGGAATTGGGTTGAATCCGGAAATCAACCTAGGTTTTCACTAAATTGAGCCCAAGAAGACCTTGGGCTGAGAGGACGACTATTCTAACTAGCAAAGGCTGGATTGCCTCCCTGTCCGAGTCAGGGGCGAAAGCATTGAAAGTCTCGGAGATATCAAGGAGGCCCTCCGAGTAACCCGGCAGTTTCTTTTCGCCGGGTGGAGAGGTGTCTCGGCAGTAAAAGTATGAGAGTTGCCAGTGTTTGACATGGGAGTTAAGAGTGATAGGTGGCATTGGAGAATTCTTGCGGCGCTGGATAGAGACCCTGCCGCAAGAAAGAAGTGCTCCGTCACCGCTTTCGCGGCACGGCTTGCACTGAAACAGTTCAATAAAGAGAGACAAACTTGGCGGAGTGCACAAGTATGACTCGGACAGAACAATGAAATGGGTAATGTTCAACATAGAGTTAGGCCCTATGTCGAATACCCGGAGGCCATAATGGCTCAGAACTTCACGAAAGAAAGGGTGACCCGGAGGACGGAACCCCCGGGTCACGTGTTCGACGAAGCAGATTACCTCGTCGTTGGCAGGCGTGGGCCGGGTTTCGTCACCCGGTACCCTCCAATGGATATCTTTTTGAGAAGGGATAACCCCTAACTCGGCCAGCTCTTCTAGCTTGGCCTTCGTGACCGTGGATCGCGCCCAGTTGGCGGATATGGAGTTGGTGGCCCTGGCCGGCTGCTTCCCCTGCTTCCTGGGAGCCATGGGATCAACCTGCGAAACGAAAAGCAAAAAGGTACAAGAAGTAAGACTCGGAAAACATGAGCTATCCGAGTATTTGCGAGCGATATCAAGAAAGTACGGAAGTTAAGAATTATCCGGATATCATTCTACGAAGCAAGGTTACAAGTTATCCGGGTATCAAGTATCAGCATAGAAACTATTGGGTACTTACGTATAGAAAAGTGTTTGATGAAGACGGGTGATTACCCATGTATCTACTACAAGCAAAAGAGCCGGAAGAAGAGGATTTTCCGGGTGTCAATGACAGGCGCGGAAAATTTTGGCCAAATGGATCTAGATTGAAAAAGTTGCGGACGATTCTACAGAGAAATTGATGATTAGTGATGATAGGAGAGTGGTATGTGACCATCAATCAAGCTATTGGAGGAATTAGCAAGCATCTAAGCGACCTAATCCGGCGCGACAAGAAAAGTGGCCCGCGGGTTGACCTAGATCTAATCTAGAGTAAATCGAAAAATTGCAGGGTTGAATTAATGGATACAAGGAACTTACTGGAGGAGATTGGAGCAGCACGCGGCGACGGCAAATGGCGCAGTCTTGGTGCCCCCTTGCGATTCCCGGCGGGCAGGTTGAGGGCGCGGCGGCGGATCTTGGCGGCGGCGCGGGGCGAATCGTGGCGGAGCGTAGCCGGCGGAGGATTGGCTCCGGCGACGCGCGTGAGGTCTCCGTGACGGTGCTCTGCGAGCTCGAGCGCGGAAGTGAAGAGAAGAGGGAAAAGGGGGAAATGAGCCGTTGGGGTTAGGTTAACCCCTAAGTACCTATTTATAAGGGTGCGGGCGGATAAACCTAGTCCAACGGGCAAGAACCGGAAATTTCGGGATAACGGCTATCTATCCGGATTTTGTGAGATACGCTTTAAGTGTTGGACGAGATATCTGGACAGAGATAAGAAGAGATCTTCTCCGCAACATCAGGGTCAATTATCGAGTAAAGTGAGCCGGATCTTTGACATTTTTATCAGGGCGTTGATCCGGAAAAAGTAAAAGAAGGACCTAGAGAAAGCCGGGTTACTATATGGCCACCTTGGAGTTAGGCCTAGCTGTTTATCAAAGCACCTTAACCCGGCCTCTATGGACTTGTACGTCTGGTATTTTTTACAGGGAATAGCAAGCGCTTCAAGGAGGTTCCCGTGAAGCCCAGTGATGAGGACATCCCTAGCTCTTCACCTATTGTTACACATGAGGATGCTCCTATACAAGCTAATGAAGTGAGGATTGGTCCAATGACAAGATCAAGAACCAAGCTATTACAACAACAGGTGAATTCACTCCTACTTGAATATAATGTTTATAATTGTGAGAGCTTTATACTACCTAAATCTTTGCATTTGTGTATTCTTAGGTTTGTTGATAACACAAACATGAATGAAGATCATGGAGAGGAGCTACACAAGGATGAGCATGGACTTCAAGAGGAGATGGAAAACAAGTGCTAGCATGGTGAAAACAACAAATAACAAATGTTATCATGACAAGGGGATGGTGCCTCCACAAGGTCAATTGCACTAGGTGTGGAAAACAATGCCATTATGTTATTCCACACCCATACATGAACAAGGCAAGAGGAGGGCGCCCACAAGGAGTATCAATGCGCCATATACAAGACCTAGTTCAATTAGGATTGGTTTGTACACCAATTTGGCCGCACCCCTTGTGTGGGGGTCGGTTTGTATCCAATTGTGGTAGAATTAGGAGTCCTAGTCCTATTAGGAGTAGTGCTTGCGCAAGGAGGAGCCTTGTGGCCGCACCCCCTCTCATATATATACCCCCTTGGGGCGCATAGGAGAGGTAGACTACGTTAAAACATAAACCCTAGACCTCTAGATTGAAACTTCTTGTAAGCCTTTCATCTGGAAGTTCATCTGCAAACTTTACGTGTTACCTGCTGTTCCACTGGGAATAAGACGGTACAGGACCACTTGTAGTCGGTGGATTACTTGTGCAAGAGTGTGGAGTTGAGAATATCCTTGGGGTTGCTATCTTTTGCATTGGCATCAGGGATCAGCCGGGAGAGTTCTTAGTGGCGCACTAGTTATCATACTGGCGTTATCTGTGAGTTCACTGAGAAGACTGGGCCACCCCATATCATCTTGGTATCAGATTTACAGGTTGCCTCGGTGAGCTATCAATTTCCCTTTAGATTTGAGTGTTTTTCATACCTATCCAGAAAATTGCCTCACAAAAATAGTTTTAGTTTTTGCCATAGCCTAGATATCATCTTAGTTTTCAATTACTAGTGCTGTCTTTGTGTTAGATTTTGTGTTGCTTTTTATCTTTTTGATTACTTTCTTTCGGCTAGGTTTAGGGTTCTTTGTTCATCTAGCCGAAAACATATCAAAAACACCAAAAAAAAATTTCGCTCCATATTACCTTATTCCACCCCAATCCGAGTACACATAGTATTCCTGCCACGGCACAAAAACTTACCAAAATCCTGCCGCACCACTTCCTTGTCACACTCGGATTCCACCCCACCAGCCGCAAACCAACCACCGCTGCCACTCTCCTAGTTGCACTCGGATTCGCTCCATCGCACGCTTACAAAACCCCCGATCCACCCCGTAGCGCGCTTACCAAATCCATCCGCGCGTTGTCCCCCCACGGCAGAGAAACTCTGCCGTCGCTGCCCACGCGCGCTAGGAAAACCACCGTAACGCGCTTACCAAACGCTGTAACGCGCGAGCGCGCGCTGTCGCGGCACCGTTTTCGCTCGTTTTGCTGCCGCGCGCCTGTGAGCTGCTGTTATCTCTGCCGCGGTACGATTTTTAATCGTTTTCGCTGCCGTGAGTCCTGCCGTGGATCAAAAGCAGTCGGTTTTGCTGCCGTGTGCTGTTTTTCCGGCCGTGAGTGTTTGGAGCCCCAATTTCACATAGAATTTTTATGTTTTCTTTTTGTTTTCCTGTTTTCATCACTAGGACCAATACATCCATACCTTGTGAACCTTAGCCACAGCCTTTCTACAGCATTATAATAGGAACTTGCCCACAAGTATAGCTATTTTGTGCTCTGACAGGTTGCTCATTTTCATCACCACCATTGTGTTCACTTGTGTTTGGTTAATTGTTGCTCCTAGCTTAGTGTAAGGCCATTGAAAAAATACAAAAAAAATAGAAAAAGCAAAAAGTATAAAATAAAAAAAGAGAAAAGAGAAAAAGAGCAAAGTGCAAAAGGCCATATCATTACTATTGTTTACTAGTTGAGCTTGCCATTGTGACACTTGGTTTTTCATTGAGCAATCTTGTGCCTGTCAATTAAGAGCCTAGCTAGTGACTTTCTAGTGCATTGCAAATTTCATCCACATATTGCTTTGCCACATTTGTCTCCATTGTGTGAGTTTCCTTGGGTATTTTATATCTTCACTAAGATAGCAAATAGGATTGTTACTTTGGTGATTGTTAGGTATCCATACCAAGCCCCACTAAATAACCTTGTTTGCCTTGTGAGAGTTAAAAACCTGGGTATTCTCTCTTTCACACCAAAGCACTTTAATTGCCTCTACTTGTGGTAAGTATCTCTATTCACTTTGGAGTGGTAAGATATCCTATTGTTTTGCTAGATTCTTGAGTGAGTTGAGAGAGGCACCACAACCTATACTTGTTTTATTTTCACTAACCTTCTAATGGATCTTTCTAGTGGTGATCTTGTGCAGCAAAAGAAGGACCAATCCGAGGGAGTGAATTGGAGGGAGTATGAGGCTTTAAGGGATGTGTTGAAACAAAAATTGGATGACAATGAGGAACACTACAAGAAATATGTTAATGAAGCTTGTGATCCCCTCTATGAGATGGTTAATACCATGGACAAAAAAGTGGAGGAAACCAACAAAGTGGCCGAGACCAATAGTGCTCAATTGAGAACAATGCAATATTCTATTGATGCCATCAACAATACCACGACTGATCTTCAAAGATTAATTCAAGCTCGGTTGCCACCTATTGATGATGACAATGCTAGTGTCCATAGTGATGCAAATAATGAGGAGGAACCTAATTTTGGCCGTGGAGCTAGAGGAGAAAGAGGAAGAGGAGGTTTTCAAGGCCGAGCTAGGCGTGTGCCTTTGCCCAATGCTAATGACAATAGAGAAGATATATTGGGTAAACCCAAATTTTCTATTCCATCTTTCAGCTTTGATACTATGGATGTGGAAGAATTCTTGCTATGGGAGTTGAAAATTGAGAAGTTATGGAGATTGCATGATTATAATGAGGATAGAAAGATCAAGTTGGCATCTTCTGAGTTTGATGGATATGCTCTTAGATGGTGGGACAATTTAGTGAGAAAGAGACATAATGATTGTGAGTTACCCATTGCTACTTGGAACACCATGAAGAGGCTCATGAGGGAAAGATTTGTACCACCCAATTACATAAGGCAACAATTTGACAAATTACAACAATTGACGCAAGGTCTCAAGACAGTTGATGCTTATTATCAAGAGATGGAATTAATTATGCAAAGAGGCCGTGTGGTAGAGCAAGAAGAGCAAACAATGCAAAGATTTCTTTCAGGATTACATTATAGAATCAAGGGCATTGTGAGGCATTATCAATATGCTAATATGCATGATCTACTCCATCATGCTAGGGAGGTCGAATCACATCTACTTGAGGAAGCACAAAATTCAGCTAGAACAAGGAGTAGATTTCCATTGAGATCATCTACTACTCCTAGTGTACGACCACCACCACCTCCATCATCAAGTTTTCGAGGTGCTCCATCATCCAAAACCGAGCCTAGTGTGGCTAATACAAGGAAAACATCACAACCAGCAGCAAGTGCCTCGGGTTCTAGTGCTCCTACTACAAGGAATAGAGATATTACATGCCACACATGTGGAGGAAAAGGGCACTTCAAGAGGGATTGTCCAAATTCAAAAGTGATGATTATCAATGAGAACAATGAGTATGAGACATGTGATGATGTTGATCCCAATGATCTTGATGATGATGATGGATATTTGAGTGATTCTCCTTTGGATGCTTATGCTACTACTATGCCTTCTATTGTTTGCACCCAAAATTCATTGAGTGTGGTGCCTAGTCCTGAAAATCAAAGGTGCAATCTATTTCAAACAAAGGCTGTTTTTGGTCCCAACATGGCTTGCAAAGTCATTATTGATGGAGGGAGTTGTAGAAACTTGGCAAGCAAGGATTTATGTGCCAAGTTGAACCTAAAATACTTACCACATCCGAGCCCTTATCATATACAATGGTTGAGTAGCACGGGACAAATGAAGGTATCTCATATGGTGAGAGTGGAGTTTCAAATTGGACCTTACAAGGATGCTACTGAGTTTGATGTGGTTCCTATGACAGTGTGTCACCTATTATTGGGAAGACCTTGGCAATTTGATAGAAGTGTGAAGCATGAAGGAAGAGCTAATACTTATGAGTTGAATCATCATGGGAGGACTATTATTTTGAGGCCTATGACTCCACAACAAATTGTAAATGAGTCCCAATCCAAAATTGCTATGAAAGTGGAAAAAGAGAGAGAGAGGGATGAGGGAACACCAAAAATACAAGCCATGGGGAGTGATAGCAAAACCAATTCGAGTGGTAAAAAGAGAGAGAACCTATTATGCATGTTAGCCACTAAAGAGGATTTGAGGGAATTTAAGGATGATCCTTCACTAGTCCCTATTGTGCTTATTCACAAGGGAGAGATTTTGGTTTCTAATGACATGACCCCTATTCCTCTTGGTGTTTCTAATGTTTTGCAGGACTTTGAGGATGTTTTTCCACAAGATGTGCCCTCGGGATTGCCACCATTGAGAGGAATTGAACATCAAATTGATTTGATCCCGGGAGCATCTCTCCCAAACCGAGCCCCTTATAGAACCAATCCACAAGAAACAAAGGAGATCCAAAAGCAAGTACAAGAACTATTGGACAAAGGTTATATTCGGGTTAGTCTTTCTCCTTGTGCCGTTCCCGTTATTTTGGTTCCTAAGAAAGATGGTACTTGGCGCATGTGTGTAGATTGTAGAGCAATTAATAACATCACTATTCGTTATCGTCATCCTATACCACGTTTAGATGACATGTTAGATGAATTAAGTGGTGCTACTCTTTTCTCTAAAATTGATTTGCGTAGTGGATACCATCAAATAAGAATGAAAGAGGGAGATGAATGGAAAACTGCTTTTAAGACAAAATTTGGTTTATATGAGTGGTTAGTAATGCCCTTTGGTTTAACTAATGCACCTAGTACTTTCATGAGATTAATGAACCATATTTTGAGAGACTTTATTGGTAGATTTGTGGTAGTTTATTTTGATGATATTCTCATATATAGCCACAATGAACATGACCACATGGATCATATTAGACAAGTTTTGCAAGTGCTAAGAACTAATAAATTGTATGGTAATCTTGAGAAGTGCACTTTTTGCAAAGATAAGGTTATATTTCTTGGTTATGTTGTTTCTAAGCATGGAATTGAGGTTGATCAATCTAAAATTGAAGCTATTCGAAATTGGCCAATTCCCACTAATGTGAGTCAAGTTAGAAGTTTTAATGGGCTTGCTAGTTTCTATAGAAGATTTGTGCCTAATTTTAGTACAATTGCTGCCCCTTTAAATGATCTAACTAAAAAGGGTGTTAATTTTGAATGGGGTGTTTCTCAAGACATTGCTTTTGATACTTTGAAAGAGAAATTGATTTCGGCCCCATTACTTATGCTTCCAAATTTTGATAAACAATTTGAGATTGAATGTGATGCTAGTGGCATAGGTATTGGAGGTGTGCTCATGCAAGAAAAGAAACCTATTGCCTATTTTTCTGAAAAATTGAATGGTGCACAATTAAATTATTCAGTTTATGATAAGGAATTATATGCACTTGTGAGAGTTTTAGAGGTATGGAAACATTATTTGTGGCCTAAAGAATTTATTATACATAGTGATCATGAAGCATTGAAATTTTTAAAGTGCCAAAATAATTTGAATAAGAGACATGCTAAGTGGGTTGAGTTCATTGAATCTTTTCCATACATCATAAAACATAAAAAGGGATTGGATAATGTAGTTGCTGATGCTTTGTCAAGGAAAAATATGTTACTCTCAAATTTAGAAATCAAGGTTTCGGGTTTGGAGGGTATTAGAGATTTATATGATGAAGATAACGAATTTTCTATGCCATTTAATAAATGTGTTAATACTAAAGCATGGGAAAATTTTCATATACATGATGGGTACTTGTTTAGAGCTAACAAATTGTGTATTCCCGAGTGTTCTTTGCGTTTAGTTTTGATCCAGGAATCTCATAGTGGAGGATTGATGGGACACTTTGGAAGAGAGAAAACATTGTTGATGTTGGCAGAAAATTTCTATTGGGCACAGATGAGAAGAGATGTGTATAGATTGGTGCAAAGATGCATTACTTGCAACAAATCCAAATCAAAATTGAAGCCTCATGGATTATATACACCATTGCCATCACCAAGTACACCATGGGAAGATATTAGCATGGATTTCGTGTTGGGATTGCCAAGAACAAAAGGAGGACATGATTCTATCTTTGTGGTTGTGGATAGATTTTCAAAGATGGCTCATTTTATTCCATGCCACAAGAGTGATGATGCTTATCACATTGCCAATTTGTTCTTTAGAGAGATTGTGAGATTGCATGGAGTTCCAAGGACTATAGTTTCAGATAGAGATGTCAAGTTCATGAGTTACTTTTGGAAGACACTTTGGGGTAATCTTGGCACTAAGAAATTATTTTCTACTACTTGCCACCCCCAAACTGATGGACAAACCGAGGTGGTTAATAGAACATTGTCCACATTGCTAAGAGGTATGATCAAGAAGAATTTGAAGGAGTGGGAGGAGTGTTTGCCCCATGTGGAATTTGCATACAATAGAGTTGTGCATTCAACTACTCAATTATGTCCTTTTGAGGTGGTGTATGGTTTCAAGCCTATTACTCCTCTTGATTTATTACCACTTCCATTACATGAGAGAGTTAATATGGAGGCATCAAAGAGGGCTGATTTTGTGAAAAAGATTCATGAGAAAACAAAAGAGGTGTAAGGACCCCAGACCGGCAGTCTGAAACCCTACGTATGCATACATTCACGATCCCAGAAAGATCAGTCGTGAACAACATACACAGTTGGCACACAGAAATACATCATCCATTACACGAATACATAAAGGTATTACACAAATGATCACATGATCAAGTTTAACGCAACTGCCAAAAGGGCAGGCAACTTAACAAACACAGCGGAAGACAATTAAAACACAACGTAGCTGAGCCCAAGTCACGCCTTAACCTACAGGCTGCTGACCCGGAGACGATCCTAGTTCGCAAAGCCGTCAACTCCGTACTCCTCTTCATAGATCTCCTTTTGAGGCTCCTTCTCAAAATCTGATAAGTAGATACCAGGGGCGAAACCATAATGAGTACATTTGAATGTACTCAGCAAGACATCCATCATGTCACTTACCAACATGCAAATATGCTTATATGGTGGAATAGGTAGGCTATAAATATGGTTCACTATCAATGGTGTTCATATATGATGACACCACAGTTGCAGTCAAGTTTATCTGTATCTTCGTTGAAGAAGACACTTCAGAAGAAAATAATATAGTTTTATTTCTCTTGTAGATATCACATGTACAAGAGGTTTTGTAAAGCTTTGTTAAAGAACATTTTCTCTTTGCAAAACTTCTTGGAATCAGTTTCCAGAATTCTTGCTTAGAGTAGAAAAGGTTTTGTTTGCAAAACATTTTGTTTTGTATAACATCATCTGACTTTTTATCATCGACGATACCTCCACGGTATAAGTTTCCATTCCTTTCCGAACTTCACAAGTTCAACACTTCCTTTCCAAAATTCCCTTTTCAAAAACTTCCTTTTTGAAAACATTGACACAATGCTAGCTACATGGCCATTCAACTGTCCATATCCGAGGACGCGGCTTCTTCGAAAAAGTTGTACTCTGCAGAGGTGTACACATCCACCAGATCCAGTACACCTCCCGTGAACAATCACGGACTGTAACAACAGTATGTAAACATCAGGTATCTGATCATAACCATCCACTATGTTCAAACTAGAATATGCCTATCTCTCAGTTGAGTTTTACCACATCCCCGGCACCGAGCTAATCCCCGCCAAGCCAGGATGCCTCAACTGATGCATCCGGAGGGAAAATTAATCCCACACTTTATATGTCTCCACGACATTCGGTTCAGAGGATCGCATCCCCTATAGCACATTGAGATAGCACACACTAATAAGAACAAACTTCAAGTTAAGCCCCTTGCCCATGTTGGGGTAGGGTGGCAGTACGGTAAAGGTTGTCCGGCGAAGACTAGGTTATGTGTCATTTTTGAAAACACCACTTTCTCAAAAATGACCACTTCCACATTCCTCCGGAGAACAAGGATCCGCCTTTTCTCCGGGTTTTTCCGTAAAGCCTTTGTTTTGTAGAATCACAATTTTAGGGTGTCCACTTAGGGACTAGTATATTTGATGGTAATAAATACCATGTGGTGGCTTATGGGCTTGGTATTACCAAGTTTAACTACTGGCATGATAGTAACCTATAATATAGTATAGTAGTAATTTCCACATCAAAAATAGTTTTGATAATCAAGTTTTGGTAAAACTTCAGAGGTAAAACATGCATGATATATAATGGTAAGTATTGTATCAGCAAGCAATCAGGATGCTTGCCTGGTATCTCTTGTGTCCCTGGTTTCGGAGTGACTGGAACTTGAAACAGAGCTTCACGACACTTCCTTCCTCTTCGTTTTCTAACGCCGTAAAAGGAATAAAGGACACACATTCAGAACCAATCAAGGCAAGCAACAATACACAACAATACATACAGCAAGGAAATCTAATAATAACAAATCACACAATTTATTAATGGAGGCAAACAATCAAACAAACACTACTTGGCAGAAATGCCATTTAATAAGACAACTTAAGGTTGGAGGAACATATCTCACAACCTTAATATCATGGATTCAGTGGGTGTGCCACTCTCATACCAAGATATTAATAAGCCCAAAATACACTTAGTTTCACAAGGGTGAGACTACTAAAAGTGTATAAAACATGCACAATAATAAGCATGGTAATGGGTCTATCAACCCAACCACAAAAATAAAAGGGTAGCCATTCTACTGAGTCTAAATTGACATCAAGAATAAATGAACCACATGATTTGTAAAAGTTACTTGTACAAATCAGTGGGCCTACACAAGGGTAACAAGGTAATAGACTCATCCCAAACACCCAATTTCTCATAGTGAGAACAATAGAAACAATGACTAAAAAGGAGGAATCCTATAGACATGCTTCTACTAAGGGTTTGCTATGCAAGCATGCATAACAAGTAAAATACTAAAATGCAAACAAGGAACCATGTTATCATAATGGTAAATGAAAACATGTCCTTATGCAAGGATACATAAACATCTACCAAACACAAGTTGGCAGAAAAATTAATTCAACACAAAAATGCTTGGGAAACTAGTACTACTCAAACATGAAGAATCAATGGATGCATTTCAATCAAGTAATTGAAATACAACCAGAGGGTACATGTCATAAAAACAGTAGTGAAAAACATCTATACTTGCTATAACAAAAATATCCCATTTGATATAACAAGGTATCAATTTGCAGGGCAACTCCTACATACTAGTAGTAATAAAAAGGGCATTACTAGAGGAATCAAACAACACTCCAAGAATGTATTTTTCCTATCAATCCACACATGATTACAACCACTTACAAACAGAAGCATACCCATTTTTGTTTAGCACAAAAATTCCCAAAGCAAAAATACTAGACACTCATCAGTTATAAAACTATATAACAGAAACACATCTAGTGTGGGGGAAATAATGTTTCCACCAAAAATGCAATGAAACCAGTGGGTGTTCCACTAGCATAACAAAGCATTAAGAGGTCACAAAGCCTCTGGTCCAATTGCTAAAAATTAACAAAAAACTAAACTAGCATCTAGTGCATTAACAATACTAGCAGAAAATAATAGGGTGCTTAAATAAGCAAGGCACTGCTACTCATGTTATTGTTTTCACACAAGTGAAAACACTAGGGTTCAAGTACTCATAAAAACATCATCAAAATGCTACTGGACCTATGGATACAACCCAAAAATATGTGGTCACAAAACCACCAATGATTATGTCAAAATGCCACACCTGAGGGAATTTTTCCATAACAAAACTCATAGTCATGACAAAGCTAATAGTGCTTTTCTACCAATTCCAATGCAAGATAGCAGAGGTGATAACAACACAAACTAAGTACCAACATGGTACTGGATACACTCAAAAAATCCAAGTGCTTTGCACATGAATTCATCACTCAAAAATGCTATGCAAGTATTACTAGAGAATAATCAAATGCTATTAACAAATATTCTATTTCTTCTCAACTCAAGTCCACACAATCTAACATGCTAAAATAGCTAAGTAACACTTAGAAAACAAGTTCACACAACTTATACATGCTAGAAAACAATATTGCAACACAAAAATATCATCACACAAATTAATTAACTAAAATGCCAAAATGGCAGAAACATGCCAAACCAAGATCTGTCCACCAAAATTTATATGATGCTCTAAAAATTAAACCCTTCTAGGTTTGGATAGTCCTAAACATTTATAAGACCATCCAATTTAGTTTGCATCAAAATTCATTTTTAATAATTTTATAAAAATCACCAAAGTGCTCTCTGGTGTTTTACCAAATTGCATGCCATTTCAAAAATGCAATGAATTTGGAAACGAGCTTAAATGCTCCTGTTAGGAAATTTCAAGGGCTTTCCAATGCAATTGGCCTCACTTCATTCTGAGTTGTAAAATAAAAATGGTGCTCATTTTGGTGTTTCTGGTACCTGTTGCCAAATCATTTTTCATTTCAAAATTATTCATCCAAATGTAGATCTACAAGTTGGAGGTGGTTTAGAATTAGTTTAGGTACCACTGTGATTTTTGGTTTGGTCAAATTCGTCCTTTAGGTAGGTTTTTAGAGACAAAAGTAACCAGGTACAATTCTGTGAAAAAGAAATTGGAAAAAAGTTGTTGTTGGGCCAGATCTGTTTCTCACCGCGGGCAAACCCACCCAATGCCACTGACCCGCGGGCCAGGGGCCACGGTGGCTGCCACGCGCGCAGAGGCGAGGCCCAGCTGCCAGTTTGACTCCTCAGCGCGCGGTCAAGGGGCGGATGACGCGAGCGTGACGCCGTGCTGACCTCACTCGCCGGCGGGGCGTCTCCGGCGAGCTCGTACCCGGCGAATCCGGCGACCAAACTGCAAAATAAACACGTCTACGTCATGCTCTCGTTGCGGGGAACCTAGAGGGTGCTGACTCGCTTCCCGGGAGGGCCCCGGAGAGCGGCGGCGACGGCGGAGAAGCGGCGGCCGGACGCGTCCGCGGCGCGGCCACGTTTTGGAGGGGGGGGTGGAGGGGGAAAAAGGGATGGCGACGTCCGTGTGCTCACCATAAACTCGTTGGAAGACTCGGTGAGGTCGGAGAGGGCTCGAGGGCGCGGTGATGGCTCGCCGGAGTGCACCGGACTCGGGGAAGAAAAGAGGACGGCGCGGGCACCACGTGGCGTTTCCCTCCGATTCCTTCCGCAGGTGTGCTCAGCAAGACGAGGCGGAGACAATGGAGACCACGGCGGCCGGCGGCGAGCTCGTACACGGCCCAATCGACGGCGACCTTAAGGGCTAGGGTTTCGGGTTGTTCTTCAAGATGAAGAGAGAGAGAGGGAGAGTTCAAGTGGGGGGGAGAGAGAGCAAGTGGGAGGTTCAGAGGTGCACATGGGGTTCTTATCCTCAAAGATTGCTTCTACTCGAATCCAATGGAGTAGGGGTGCTGTTCTCTACAGGGAGCTAGAGGTAGAAGAAGGTGACTCGGATTTCATTTAGGTCCCTGCCAATTTACAAATAGGTCCTTGTCTTCTCTAAAAAAGGTTGTTTTCCCTAGTCAAACAAAGTTATAAATTGAAATCCTTTTGCCCAAAATTCTAATTAGTTGATATGTACAACATATATGAAAATTGGCTCCATTGAATAAACTTGATAATTCAAAGTTGTCCAAATTTGAATTCTTACATAAATGGACATTGAATTTATTAACCTACTTAGGAGCTTCCAAAAATGATAATTTTTGGCACACATTCCTTATTTGATGTGTTCCTTATGTGGTAGAAAATTCAAGTCATTTTGAGTTACTTCATAGAACAAACATGTTCAAATTTCAAAAAGGTGCTGTCAAGAAAACAGGGGTTTTTGGCAACTTCAATTATTCAAAAACTTGTGCCCTTTTGGTTTTCATCCTTATTTATGATATAGATAATGTGGTATTTATTTCATGGCATTTGGAAAAAGTTTGTAGAACAAACTTGTTCAAAATCCCAAATGTTTCTGTGGAGAAAATTCATGTTTTCAGGGCTTTAATGGATTCAATTTTTGGTCTCCTCTTGTGTGTGTTCCTTATTTGATATAAGGAAGCAATGGTATGAATTTCAGCTCATTTGAGGAAAGTTTACAATAGTAACTAGTTTGAGTTTTCTGTTTCTAGAAATATTGGAATTTCTATTTAATAAAGCACTAGGCTTTTCTTTAGCAATGCTTTGCCAAAATATTTATGTGACTAGAGATAGCAAGCAAATGCTCTCTAATACTATTGTTTTTAATCTTGCAAGGTTGGAAAAACATTTGATAATATTTTGGTGAAGCATTTAAGAATGCCTCTTTTTCTAATAATCCTTTATGGAAATTTATTAAGTGTTTTCCTCTTTCTTAATTTAGGCCTTGTAATAATATTCAACAAGTATTGGATTTATAAGATAGTTTTGTAAAACTCTTTTATCAATATTTACCTGAGAAAATATTGCCAAAGTCATTGGAACAATATGTTGAATATTTTTATCATTGGAACAATATGTTGAATATTTTTAGTTTACTGCTTTGCTATCCTTTTTAAGTTTGTTTAGTTGCACTTAAACAAACACAAACAAACACAACCAAGGTTTATTAGTCAAGCAATTAGCAAAACAACTGTGTTAACAGGTATTCCAAAATTGGGATGTGACAGGTCTTCCCCCCTTAAAAAGAATCTCGTCCCCGAGATTCACAAGCGAGGACTAAGGGAGGGCCAACAAACACAATGTTAGTGTTGGAGTGCAGGTGCTTCCCCCCTTTGACTTTTCTTGGGAGGTGGGGCACATCCCTAAATTAGCAAATTCTATTTTAAAAGAAGTACACCAGTACTTGTTTTAGGTCCAAAACTTTTGTTTCCTAGTTTGAACAAAAATTAAGGTTAGTGCAGAACTACCTGGAAATGTACCGTCAATTATTTTTACATGAGTTCCTAGCTATATCCCACATCTTACATAACCCATATGGGGTGGTGTACCACTCTCATAACAAGGTATATAATAAGCTAAAAATATAGCTTGTGGGTGCAAGGTTAGGTTGGTAAGGTAAAATAAACAGACAGAATAATACCCATGGTAGTGGTTATTACTCACCACAAGCAACTATCACTTAATATGTTCATGATTTTAGTTGGATGTTTTTAGTTTAATAAGATACTCTTAAGCACAATCATAACACAAGTATAAACTCATGCTAAGGTAAAACATTTAAACCAAATCCAATAAGCAAGCAAACAACACCACAGATGAATAGACTATTTATTCACTAGGTTATTGTTTATTAGAGGTTTTGGAAACCATCAATCATGAACCATTAGCAAACAACCAGTAGATAAAAACCAATGAATACGATCATAAAGGTACTCTAAAACACCATCTTTACACAAGATAAAAACTCCTATTTCACAGGCATAAAAATAACAGGACTGCACAAATCACACACTAGTATGAAAAATCTACACTAGCATGCTATAAGAGATAATCATATCCTATAACCATATAACATGAAACTAAATAATTCATGGCATGATAACAGAAGTAATAACTTCCTAAACATGCTATATCAACACATATACTCATAAAATAAAACGAGGGTAATACTAGAGCAAAAATCACCATTTTCTAGTGGTGAAACTAGTGTCACTCTAGAGGAGCAAACAATTTCTATCATGATGTTTAAACTTAAACAAGCAAGAATATGAATATAAATGTACCTAATAACAGTACACAAAACTTACTCATGCTAGTAAGCACAAACATCAAAACAATCCCATGATACAACTATTAAACATGCATAAATTTCTTCTAGCAATTTTCTGTTTTTCTTTAAACAATTACTAGCCAACAAGCAAGGTATAATTCACACAACCAGTAGCTATGCAATTAATGAAAAGTTATCTAAACCTTTTCAAAAATCCATACACTCAATTTAAAATTATTCACAAACAATCTACCCATCAAGAGGAATTTATTTTATTTGCGAACAATTTAATTTTAGCACACGATAGTGAAACATTTATTAACATGATACCCCTAAGGAATATTATGCTAACAAAAGTATCACACCTAAACATATTAGTATTTACTAATAAGAAATAAACTTCTCACTTGCATAAGTGAAAAGAAACAATTATATTTTTCCATGGTGGAAAATAGAAATCAATCACATAGTGAAACATACTATTTTTACACATGTGTATGGTTGGGGATTTTCATCCTCAAGCCAAAATGCAATGGGACCAGTGGGCTATGGCCTACTAATACCAAGGCAAATTAGGTACTAAACCTCTGGTTACTCATGAAAAACTTTGCATGCAAGATAAAAATATAAGGCTATTTAATCTAGTGAACAATACTAGTGCATATTGATAGCAATTCTTACACATGCATCTCCATAAGATCAAGTGCAACCTAACAGAGATACTACTATCCTAATATCAGTACCAAAATGGTACTGTAATAAACTTAAAGACAACCAAACTTAGGTGCACAACTACACAAGATTTGCTCACACAACTAGTCAAATAAGTACTAGAAAACAAGCAACAAATGTTACACATGCTTTACTATTATAAGACATGCAAGATAATTTAGGTACAAGCATCAAAATAACAGTACCTAAATGTTACTTGACTCAAAGAACACATAGCACAAAATTTATCAAAGCATTCACACAAAGATCTAGCTTTCACAATAATTCCAAATAATAAACTAGAAGGTAACAAATGCTATTTCATTTTTTTATTCGAGTTTTCCAATCATGAACACACTTTCTAGGGTAGATTTACTATAAGAAATCAACATAATAACAAGTCCTAACAACTCCATATAAGTTAGGAAGCAATATTGAATAGAACACAAATTTATTTCAATCAAGAGCACACAAAGAAGCAAAAATAGGAAAACTGATGTTTCCTAGATTTATCATAACCATTCCATCGTTCACTTAATTTCTAAACCATGAATTTCATAGTACCTACAATGTATATTAAGATTTGGTTTCCAAAGTAGATGCACACGATATCCTATTGACTAGTAAACGAATAGGTCATCTTTTTATTTTCTCGTGACTTCTCCTTTATACCAACTAGATTAAAAGTTGTCGTAAGTCACTTAATTCCTTGGTTTAGAAAGAGTTGTGAGTAGTTTGCATGCTTTGGTTAGGTGTCAACCTAAGATTAGACAAAACAGGTTAGTCTTGTTAGCTCTCTATTTAATCATGTTCGTCCGACAAGATACGACTAGCGTCATCGTACGTAGAATATTGCATTGTGCTCTTTTGATTTGCTTTTGAGGGGGTTGCACATCATGGCATGTGAAGACTTATTTTGCACCTTTCTCCAGAGGAGGGAGGTATATAACTTTTTACAAGGGGATTTCTCTTGTTTGGTCTTTTAAAAGGGAACATAAAAAGGTGCGACATTTAGTCAACCGGACAAAAAGAGTCTTTTACAAACAGACAAAACATAGAGGTTTTGGTCAGTATTGGTTGGTTTTCTTCATGCCTTTTCTTCTTTGAGGGTTGTCGTCGGTGGAGCTTTATCTGTTGGAGTGCAGCATTAGAAGCAACGCTAGCAGCTCGCGTGGCTTGATGGTCCTCTATTATTAGGTCCAATGGTGCTTTCATTAATGTGGGGGAGATGGTGGTGGTTCACGACGGGTCGCATTATGGAGCGAAAACAAGCATAAGTCTAAGCAACAAATTCTTGTTTTTGAATACTATACAAACATTTTTGCTTGACAAAAACCTAACACGAGGTGATTCAAAAACAAGAGCGGGGCAAGCACAAATCTGCAAATTTTGAGCACCCCACAAACATATAGAAGCCTAGATGAACCAAATTCCACACCACACAACAGCACAAAGTCCTACGGACACACATAAGCAAGCCAAAACACACAAACAAGGCTCCATTGGGGCTACGTCTGGGGAGGCGACTCATGGAGTTATCGCTAAATTACTCCAAACTAGACTAATCCAAAATCCTAGAAGTGGCTGAAGAACTATATCTACTTCTGACCATCATCACTTTAGAGCTAGGCAATTATTTTGGTCTCTCGGGACATCGGCAAGTATAAAAGTTTTTGTATAGAAACAAGACAAATAGAAGTAAAGTTTTGATGAAACTTTATGCAACAATCTGTTTTTGAAACTCCAACTATTTTCTGGACGGAAAACTTCAAAGACGAGAGATGTTTCAAAAACAGAGCGGAGCAGTTGCAAACAAGTAAGAAATAAACTCTTAACCGAGAGAGATACCAGCTATGTAAGGCCCGCCCTTCGAACCACTGTTCAAGGACGCCCTTGATATGCATTTAGAATCTTTTGAAAAGATCAGAAGGAGGGAAAATATACTAAAATTCCCTTAGATATAAATAATTTAGATAGTAAATAGGTTTTTACTCAAAAATACTTTCCTTTCCTATCTGACGTCCATGCTAACTAAGGTCTCCTAAGGTCAGGATGGCTCTGATACCAACTCTGTAAGGACCCCAGACTGGCAGTCTGAAACCCTACGTATGCATACATTCACGATCCCAGAAAGATCAGTCGTGAACAACATACACAGTTGGCACACAGAAATACATCATCCATTACACGAATACATAAAGGTATTACACAAATGATCACATGATCAAGTTTAACGCAACTGCCAAAAGGGCAGGCAACTTAACAAACACAGCGGAAGACAATTAAAACACAACGTAGCTGAGCCCAAGTCACGCCTTAACCTACAGGCTGCTGACCCGGAGACGATCCTAGTTCGCAAAGCCGTCAACTCCGTACTCCTCTTCATAGATCTCCTTTTGAGGCTCCTTCTCAAAATCTGATAAGTAGATACCAGGGGCGAAACCATAATGAGTACATTTGAATGTACTCAGCAAGACATCCATCATGTCACTTACCAACATGCAAATATGCTTATATGGTGGAATAGGTAGGCTATAAATATGGTTCACTATCAATGGTGTTCATATATGATGACACCACAGTTGCAGTCAAGTTTATCTGTATCTTCGTTGAAGAAGACACTTCAGAAGAAAATAATATAGTTTTATTTCTCTTGTAGATATCACATGTACAAGAGGTTTTGTAAAGCTTTGTTAAAGAACATTTTCTCTTTGCAAAACTTCTTGGAATCAGTTTCCAGAATTCTTGCTTAGAGTAGAAAAGGTTTTGTTTGCAAAACATTTTGTTTTGTATAACATCATCTGACTTTTTATCATCGACGATACCTCCACGGTATAAGTTTCCATTCCTTTCCGAACTTCACAAGTTCAACACTTCCTTTCCAAAATTCCCTTTTCAAAAACTTCCTTTTTGAAAACATTGACACAATGCTAGCTACATGGCCATTCAACTGTCCATATCCGAGGACGCGGCTTCTTCGAAAAAGTTGTACTCTGCAGAGGTGTACACATCCACCAGATCCAGTACACCTCCCGTGAACAATCACGGACTGTAACAACAGTATGTAAACATCAGGTATCTGATCATAACCATCCACTATGTTCAAACTAGAATATGCCTATCTCTCAGTTGAGTTTTACCACATCCCCGGCACCGAGCTAATCCCCGCCAAGCCAGGATGCCTCAACTGATGCATCCGGAGGGAAAATTAATCCCACACTTTATATGTCTCCACGACATTCGGTTCAGAGGATCGCATCCCCTATAGCACATTGATATAGCACACACTAATAAGAACAAACTTCAAGTTAAGCCCCTTGCCCATGTTGGGGTAGGGTGGCAGTACGGTAAAGGTTGTCCGGCGAAGACTAGGTTATGTGTCATTTTTGAAAACACCACTTTCTCAAAAATGACCACTTCCACATTCCTCCGGAGAACAAGGATCCGCCTTTTCTCCGGGTTTTTCCGTAAAGCCTTTGTTTTGTAGAATCACAATTTTAGGGTGTCCACTTAGGGACTAGTATATTTGATGGTAATAAATACCATGTGGTGGCTTATGGGCTTGGTATTACCAAGTTTAACTACTGGCATGATAGTAACCTATAATATAGTATAGTAGTAATTTCCACATCAAAAATAGTTTTGATAATCAAGTTTTGGTAAAACTTCAGAGGTAAAACATGCATGATATATAATGGTAAGTATTGTATCAGCAAGCAATCAGGATGCTTGCCTGGTATCTCTTGTGTCCCTGGTTTCGGAGTGACTGGAACTTGAAACAGAGCTTCACGACACTTCCTTCCTCTTCGTTTTCTAACGCCGTAAAAGGAATAAAGGACACACATTCAGAACCAATCAAGGCAAGCAACAATACACAACAATACATACAGCAAGGAAATCTAATAATAACAAATCACACAATTTATTAATGGAGGCAAACAATCAAACAAACACTACTTGGCAGAAATGCCATTTAATAAGACAACTTAAGGTTGGAGGAACATATCTCACAACCTTAATATCATGGATTCAGTGGGTGTGCCACTCTCATACCAAGATATTAATAAGCCCAAAATACACTTAGTTTCACAAGGGTGAGACTACTAAAAGTGTATAAAACATGCACAATAATAAGCATGGTAATGGGTCTATCAACCCAACCACAAAAATAAAAGGGTAGCCATTCTACTGAGTCTAAATTGACATCAAGAATAAATGAACCACATGATTTGTAAAAGTTACTTGTACAAATCAGTGGGCCTACACAAGGGTAACAAGGTAATAGACTCATCCCAAACACCCAATTTCTCATAGTGAGAACAATAGAAACAATGACTAAAAAGGAGGAATCCTATAGACATGCTTCTACTAAGGGTTTGCTATGCAAGCATGCATAACAAGTAAAATACTAAAATGCAAACAAGGAACCATGTTATCATAATGGTAAATGAAAACATGTCCTTATGCAAGGATACATAAACATCTACCAAACACAAGTTGGCAGAAAAATTAATTCAACACAAAAATGCTTGGGAAACTAGTACTACTCAAACATGAAGAATCAATGGATGCATTTCAATCAAGTAATTGAAATACAACCAGAGGGTACATGTCATAAAAACAGTAGTGAAAAACATCTATACTTGCTATAACAAAAATATCCCATTTGATATAACAAGGTATCAATTTGCAGGGCAACTCCTACATACTAGTAGTAATAAAAAGGGCATTACTAGAGGAATCAAACAACACTCCAAGAATGTATTTTTCCTATCAATCCACACATGGTTACAACCACTTACAAACAGAAGCATACCCATTTTTGTTTAGCACAAAAATTCCCAAAGCAAAAATACTAGACACTCATCAGTTATAAAACTATATAACAGAAACACATCTAGTGTGGGGGAAATAATGTTTCCACCAAAAATGCAATGAAACCAGTGGGTGTTCCACTAGCATAACAAAGCATTAAGAGGTCACAAATCCTCTGGTCCAATTGCTAAAAATTAACAAAAAACTAAACTAGCATCTAGTGCATTAACAATACTAGCAGAAAATAATAGGGTGCTTAAATAAGCAAGGCACTGCTACTCATGTTATTGTTTTCACACAAGTGAAAACACTAGGGTTCAAGTACTCATAAAAACATCATCAAAATGCTACTGGACCTATGGATACAACCCAAAAATATGTGGTCACAAAACCACCAATGATTATGTCAAAATGCCACACCTGAGGGAATTTTTCCATAACAAAACTCATAGTCATGACAAAGCTAATAGTGCTTTTCTACCAATTCCAATGCAAGATAGCAGAGGTGATAACAACACAAACTAAGTACCAACATGGTACTGGATACACTCAAAAAATCCAAGTGCTTTGCACATGAATTCATCACTCAAAAATGCTATGCAAGTATTACTAGAGAATAATCAAATGCTATTAACAAATATTCTATTTCTTCTCAACTCAAGTCCACACAATCTAACATGCTAAAATAGCTAAGTAACACTTAGAAAACAAGTTCACACAACTTATACATGCTAGAAAACAATATTGCAACACAAAAATATCATCACACAAATTAATTAACTAAAATGCCAAAATGGCAGAAACATGCCAAACCAAGATCTGTCCACCAAAATTTATATGATGCTCTAAAAATTAAACCCTTCTAGGTTTGGATAGTCCTAAACATTTATAAGACCATCCAATTTAGTTTGCATCAAAATTCATTTTTAATAATTTTATAAAAATCACCAAAGTGCTCTCTGGTGTTTTACCAAATTGCATGCCATTTCAAAAATACAATGAATTTGGAAACGAGGTTAAATGCTCCTGTTAGGAAATTTCAAGGGCTTTCCAATGCAATTGGTCTCACTTCATTCTGAGTTGTAAAATAAAAATGGTGCTCATTTTGGTGTTTCTGGTACCTGTTGCCAAATCATTTTTCATTTCAAAATTATTCATCCAAATGTAGATCTACAAGTTGGAGGTGGTTTAGAATTAGTTTAGGTACCACTGTGATTTTTGGTTTGGTCAAATGCGTCCTTTAGGTAGGTTTTTAGAGACAAAAGTAACCAGGTACAATTCTGTGAAAAAGAAATTGGAAAAAAGTTGTTGTTGGGCCAGATCTGGATCTGGGCCGGCCAGATCTGTTTCTCACCGCGGGCAAACCCACCCAATGCCACTGACCCGCGGGCCAGGGGCCACGGTGGCTGCCACGCGCGCAGAGGCGAGGCCCAGCTGCCAGTTTGACTCCTCAGCGCGCGGTCAAGGGGCGGATGACGCGAGCGTGACGCCGTGCTGACCTCACTCGCCGGCGGGGCGTCTCCGGCGAGCTCGTACCCGGCGAATCCGGCGACCAAACTGCAAAATAAACACGTCTACGTCATGCTCTCGTTGCGGGGAACCTAGAGGGTGCTGACTCGCTTCCCGGGAGGGCCCCGGAGAGCGGCGGCGACGGCGGAGAAGCGGCGGCCGGACGCGTCCGCGGCGCGGCCACGTTTTGGAGGGGGGGTGGAGGGGGAAAAAGGGATGGCGACGTCCGTGTGCTCACCATAAACTCGTTGGAAGACTCGGTGAGGTCGGAGAGGGCTCGAGGGCGCGGTGATGGCTCGCCGGAGTGCACCGGACTCGGGGAAGAAAAGAGGACGGCGCGGGCACCACGTGGCGTTTCCCTCCGATTCCTTCCGCAGGTGTGCTCAGCAAGACGAGGCGGAGACAATGGAGACCACGGCGGCCGGCGGCGAGCTCGTACACGGCCCAATCGACGGCGACCTTAAGGGCTAGGGTTTCGGGTTGTTCTTCAAGATGAAGAGAGAGAGAGGGAGAGTTCAAGTGGGGGGGAGAGAGAGCAAGTGGGAGGTTCAGAGGTGCACATGGGGTTCTTATCCTCAAAGATTGCTTCTACTCGAATCCAATGGAGTAGGGGTGCTGTTCTCTACAGGGAGCTAGAGGTAGAAGAAGGTGACTCGGATTTCATTTAGGTCCCTGCCAATTTACACATAGGTCCTTGTCTTCTCTAAAAAAGGTTGTTTTCCCTAGTCAAACAAAGTTATAAATTGAAATCCTTTTGCCCAAAATTCTAATTAGTTGATATGTACAACATATATGAAAATTGGCTCCATTGAATAAACTTGATAATTCAAAGTTGTCCAAATTTGAATTCTTACATAAATGGACATTGAATTTATTAACCTACTTAGGAGCTTCCAAAAATGATAATTTTTGGCACACATTCCTTATTTGATGTGTTCCTTATGTGGTAGAAAATTCAAGTCATTTTGAGTTACTTCATAGAACAAACATGTTCAAATTTCAAAAAGGTGCTGTCAAGAAAACAGGGGTTTTTGGCAACTTCAATTATTCAAAAACTTGTGCCCTTTTGGTTTTCATCCTTATTTATGATATAGATAATGTGGTATTTATTTCATGGCATTTGGAAAAAGTTTGTAGAACAAACTTGTTCAAAATCCCAAATGTTTCTGTGGAGAAAATTCATGTTTTCAGGGCTTTAATGGATTCAATTTTTGGTCTCCTCTTGTGTGTGTTCCTTATTTGATATAAGGAAGCAATGGTATGAATTTCAGCTCATTTGAGGAAAGTTTACAATAGTAACTAGTTTGAGTTTTCTGTTTCTAGAAATATTGGAATTTCTATTTAATAAAGCACTAGGCTTTTCTTTAGCAATGCTTTGCCAAAATATTTATGTGACTAGAGATAGCAAGCAAATGCTCTCTAATACTATTGTTTTTAATCTTGCAAGGTTGGAAAAACATTTGATAATATTTTGGTGAAGCATTTAAGAATGCCTCTTTTTCTAATAATCCTTTATGGAAATTTATTAAGTGTTTTCCTCTTTCTTAATTTAGGCCTTGTAATAATATTCAACAAGTATTGGATTTATAAGATAGTTTTGTAAAACTCTTTTATCAATATTTACCTGAGAAAATATTGCCAAAGTCATTGGAACAATATGTTGAATATTTTTATCATTGGAACAATATGTTGAATATTTTTAGTTTACTGCTTTGCTATCCTTTTTAAGTTTGTTTAGTTGCACTTAAACAAACACAAACAAACACAACCAAGGTTTATTAGTCAAGCAATTAGCAAAACAACTGTGTTAACAGGTATTCCAAAATTGGGATGTGACAAGAGGCCATTGAGAAGAAAGGAAAACATGTGGCTGAAAGAGTAAACAAGAAGAGGAAGGAGCTTATATTTCGGCCAGGAGATATGGTGTGGGTGCACTTTAGAAAAGATAGATTCCCCACATTGAGAAAGTCCAAGTTGATGCCTAGAGGAGCTGGTCCTTACAACGTTATTTCAAGGATCAATGATAATGCATACAAGATTGACCTCCCAATTGATGAGTTTGGTGTTAGTAATTCTTTTAATGTGGCTGATTTGACACCTTACCATGGAGATGATTTAGCATCGAGGTCGATGCCTTTTCAAGAGGGGGAGGATGCTGAGGACATCCCTAGCTCTTCACCTATTGTTACACATTAGGATGCTCCTATACAAGCTAATGAAGCGAGGATTGGTCCAATGACAAGATCAAGAACCAAGCTATTACAACAACAGGTGAATTCACTCCTACTTGAATATAATGTTTATAATTGTGAGAGCTTTATACTACCTAAATCTTTGCATTTGTGTATTATTAGGTTTGTTGATAACACAAACATGAATGAAGATCATGGAGAGGAGCTACACAAGGATGAGCATGGACTTCAAGAGGAGATGGAGAACAAGTGCTAGCATGGTGAAAACAACAAATAACAAATGTTATCATGACAAGGGGATGGTGCCTCCACAAGGTCAAATGCACTAGGTGTGGAAAACAATGCCATTATGTTATTCCACACCCATACATGAACAAGGCAAGAGGAGGGCGCCCACAAGGAGTATCAATGCGCCATATACAAGACCTAGTTCAATTAGGATTGGTTTGTACACCAATTTGGCCGCACCCCTTGTGTGGGGGTCGGTTTGTATCCAATTGTGGTAGAATTAGGAGTCCTAGTCCTATTAGGAGTAGTGCTTGCGCAAGGAGGAGCCTTGTGGCCGCACCCCCTCTCATATATATACCCCCTTGGGGCGCATAGGAGAGGTAGACTACGTTAAAACATAAACCCTAGACCTCTAGATTGAAACTTCTTGTAAGCCTTTCATCTAGAAGTTCATCTGCAAACTTTACGTGTTACCTGTTGTTCCACTGGGAATAAGACGGTACAGGACCACTTGTAGTCGGTGGATTACTTGTGCAAGAGTGTGGAGTTGAGAATATCCTTGGGGTTGCTATCTTTTGCATTGGCATCAGGGATCAGCCGGGAGAGTTCTTAGTGGCGCACTAGTTATCATACTGGCATTATCTGTGAGTTCACTGAGAAGACTAGGCCACCCCATATCACCCAGGCTATTCTGGGGACTACTGATGGAGGGATGATAACCCGGTAGACCTACGCCAAGGTGTAACTCGGCCCAAAGGACGCTGCGCAAGACCCGGCTACGGATAAAGGAACTTCTAGAAGGCCCAATTTTGTAGGCCTGGTAACCCGGATTGTGGGTTACGGTAAGGAAGGTTAGGGTTTTGTACGTGGTGTCCGGGTAGGATTCAGGGTGCGCCTTGGAGGGCAAGCCAGGGGGTCCGGATGCTTTATAAGCCGGTCCCTAGGTCTAGTTTAGAGGGATCCAAGAGTTCGAGCAATATCGCTAGGTATCGAGTATCCAGTGTAACCCGAGAGTTGAGATTAATATATCGAGATCAGAGACTCGGCGACTTGCTTGCCGGCTACCAGATCGTACATCATCATGTTTTCCTCTGAGCTAAACCCTCTCCCAAACACCAGTGTCGTCTTGCCCCAAGATAAGTTACCCCCGGTAACGTCCGCCGTGATTATCCCATGACAAGACCTTTTCTTAACACTGCAGGGGCTGTTATTGATTGCAATGAAGGAAAAGTAACTTTTAATGTTCATGATAAAGATCACATAGTTTATTTTTTAAGATGATTGATAGAAGATATGGTCTAAATGCAATTGAAAATATTGAGAACATCAAGCTTGGAGAATTCTATTGTCCCATTCCAATGCCACCAAAAGAATATGAAATTATTATGATTGGGACTATGTCTATGAAGGTTAAGGTAACATAATTATTTAGTGAAAAGCAAAGTTATGCTTCATAAAAAATTGTTTTGGTAACAAGACTTGATGAACCTTGTTAACAAAGTGATTTTGAATGAAGAGGACAATGTTTTCACTATGTTTTTACTTTTACCTTTATGTTTTCACCATGTTCTCACCATGCTACTTTGGTATAATTATGTTTCCACCATCCATAGTCATGTTTTCATCTTGATTACTATGGTTACTTTTGTTTTCACCACCCACATTTTTGTTTTCACACTTCCACCTTTGTTTTCACTGGTTATTTGCCTTTTGGAATATCTTAGAACCTCTGTAGGTCTGGTTTTTGTTTTGTTTTCCACCTTTCGATATTTGTTTTTCTGGTTTTTATTTATTAATTAATTTCTGGAAATTGCTCGAAAATGAAGTTTCTCTAAAAATTCCAAAAAAATTAAATTAAATTTCTACGTCAAAAATGAAACAGAGAGGCACCTGGTAGACCCCAGCGGGACCCACCATGCAGGCAGACCATGCCTGGGCGCGGTCTGGCCCCTGTTGGCGCCTACACTTGGTGCGGGCCCCCTGGCCCTCCACTAGCTCTCCTCCCTACCAGACACTCAACTCTCTCTCCCAAACTCGAAAACATTCCTGGAACCCGAACTCTTGTTGTTCTTCTTCGCAAATTTCTCGATCTCTTTCCTCAGCCCACTATTGTTGTTGAAATTTGGTGCAGTTGTTCTCCGGTATGTGACTCCTCTAATTATCCAAGTAGAATTTTATTTGGTGGAGTATTTATTGAGTATTTTTGTACTGTAGGTGACAGGTGTCGTGAGCTAGAATGCTTGATTTGTGTGAAATAATTTAGTTTTGATGCATGTTTAGCCCTCCTTGAAGTCTCTATAGTAGTTCCTATCATATAGTTTCTTGAAATCAATTGTTGTGATGTTTTCATAAATGGACAACTTCAACTTTGGAGAAATCTTTAGGAGTGATGCACCTAGGAGGAAAAGGCCTTCACGCTCAGCTACCTTGCTGAGACCTTCGTATAATGAGAACCTCGTTGCACCATGTATCGATAATGCGGGGGATTATGGAGATGCAAATCCATCTACCTTCCCTTGCTATACTTTTCTTAATGGCGTAGGAATTCTCGAGGATTTCTCGCAGCTGGTTCGTAGGGTTGGTTTAACCAATTACATGAATGATGAGAGCCCTCAGTATGCTTTATTGACAATTTTTTTTGTTGAGAGCTTCAAATTCAATGACTCACAGTATGACCCAACTGTTACTTTCAAAATGTATGATAGACCTGTTACCATGTCTTTGGATTTTTTTTGCAGAATTATAGGTATTAACGCATCGGGGATAGCGAGGAAGATTCAAGAAAGTCCCGCTGATTTGATAGAGCTTTACCGTGGAATTACCAATGATGATGAACACATAGCTCAGCGCGGAAATATAAGAAATATTCAAATCCCCTCTATTAGATATTTCACTTACTACCTTGCTACTATTGTTCTTACTAGGGAAAATAGTAGTAATATTTCAAATTACCATCTTTCCTTTCTTGCAGCTACATTGACTAGTAGAGATATGTATAACCTTGATTCATTCATTGCTCGCCTCTTAGCCACTAAAGGACCCATTTATGGGGGTATTATTGCTACGCGTGTTTTGACTCCTCTAGGCCTCTATGTTGCTCCACACGATGTTTTATTAGCTCCACAGAGGCTTGACCTTGCTTCCATGTAGGCTCACCACTTTTTTACTGCAAACTCTATTGTTGGGCATCTATTATATAGGATTTTATTTACTGATGGTGACAGAGGGAAGTTCTCTTGCCGCAGCCTATTTTGTTTGATATTAGTAGGACGCCATGGTCGCGTTCAAAGGAGGAGTTGGGTGAGCAGTTGAGTTTGCTTGAATCCCATGAGCAACACGACCCCGAGCATCAGATGTGGCAGAATGCACCCTCTGAGGACTACACCACGCAGTACACCGGGGTGTCATCGAGATCATACCAGGAGGATGGCTCATCCTCGACACACTATGGAGGCGCCACTTCATAGCCCTCTTGCGAGTGATCTCCACTTAGGCCAAAAGCCTAATCTTGGGGGGAGGTATGCAGACATAACACTCATCTATATATATCACGTTTATGTCGGTTCTTTGTATATCCATGTTTTCATTCCTTTCGCTTGTTTTCGTTTCTTTCACTTATTTTTGTTTTTATTGTTTTGTTCTTGTTTTCCAAAGCACAAAAAGACCAAAAATATTTCTGTTGTTTCTCTTTATTTGCCTTTTTAGTTTCTTATGTTGGTTTGATTTACTTTCTCGTTTCAGTTTAATATTCAAAAATCCAAAAAGATTTTTCTTTGTTTGCTTGTTTCCTTCTGTTCTTGTTTTTAATTCGAAAACCCCAAAAATATTTGTTGTTCTTCTTTGGTTTTGTAAAGTTTGCTGTAGAGTTCAGTAGTCCTATGTGACTCCATTGGAGCTTTGTTATCATTCTATATTATTTAATCCACACGAGTGAAGAGCAATAATGATGATTTACGAAAATTCATGTTGTGGTGGGAGGCTGGTATGAACTCTATTTGTTTTAATTTTTGTACATATACTCAACCATGTGGACATGCTTAGTTTGTTTTCTATTTAATCGATGCTTAGTAGTTCGTGCTCTCTCATGTTTTGTTCCAACTTATTAATATTAGATAGCATGTCGTATAAATGTTTGCTTACATTATTTTATTCATAGAAGGGTATGGAATTGTGGTATCTCCCTCTGAATGTTTCTCTTCAATCGACTTGGCACATGCTCACGCATGCATAAGACTGAAAACAAAAAGTCAATTAAGCCTTGATGATTTATTTTGCTCAAAGTACTTGTATCACTTTTATGCCCCCGTTAATTTTGTTTTGTCGCAAGCATGATTATGACAATTGTTTCTCTCTTGATTGTCGCTCCCAGTCTATTGCTAGCCTTCACCTCTACTGAGTATGAACTCTACTCGTGCATCCAACTCCCAAAAACCAATGTTTTCCAAATGTGTCCACCATACCTACCTATATGTGGTATTTTACCGCCATTCCAAGTAAATTTCTCATGTGCTACCTTTAAAACCTTCAAAAATTATTCCTTTTTTGTGCCCCTGTTTCAGCTCACGAGGATGTAAATAGAGAATCTTTATCTCACTTGTTGAGACTTTGCACACCTGGACTAGTGGCTTCATCCTCTTATCCAAATGATAGAAGAGCTGACAACGGGGTGCCCAGCCCCAAAATTGGTTACTATAAATTCTCTTCACTATTTTCCCCCCTGATTTATCAGTCAAAGCACAATTGTGTAAACAAAAGAGAAGAGGGATGACCTTCTATACTAGATGCGTCCTTCAGTGGGATCTGCTCTTGCAAGGTCTAGTTGTCTTGTGACGTACTGTATTGTCTGTTTACCATTCGTTGACATAAGCATACACCTCTCTACATAACTGGTTTCAATACCTATGTTTATAAAATAAAAAGCTCTAGAACATGAGTTAATCCCTGCTTCCCTCTGCGAAGGGCCTTTTCTTTTACTTTTATGCTGAGTCTTCGCCTTCTCACTTTATGCACTTTCTTGAGAGCATAGCTGTCATTCTTAGTATAATGTTCTTGTCATAGAATACAGTTAATTGGGGTATAACTTTGATGCTTGTATCTTTCATATATTTACTTCTAGTCTTGACTTGAACTTCAGAGGTGCCCTGGCATTTATTTTTTGCTCCATTATTAAGGGCAAGCGAGTACACTTTATCATACCCTATTATGAACATTGCAATCCTGCAGATTGATATATTTCATGTTGTTTATTATTAGTGTGTTGGTATATCTTTATGGGTTGCATAACTATTAGGTGACTTTATCTTGCATACTTCTTATTATGAATTTCCTAAGAACTTGATCATATAGTTAGAATATTTACATCAGATGAAACAAATGTTTTTGTAAAAGTTCTTTTATCGCACTCAGTTGTCACTGAATTGCTTGAGGACAAGCAATAAGCTAAGCTTGAGGGGAGTTGATATGTCCAAAACATATCTCCTTTTCCGAACACTTCTACTATTGTTTGCCTCTAAACTTGTGAGTTTTGGATACAACTAACACAGACTAACGTTGTTTTTAGCAGAATTACCTTGGTGTCTCGTTCTGTGCAAAAAATCAACTTTTACTAAATTGCCCGGAAAAAATCCCGAAGTCCTTATTTTACTCGAAGACCCCCGGAGCCAGAAGAAGAGCCGGAGGGGGGCAAGGAGGGGCCCACACCATGCCTGGGCGCCCCGCCTAGGCCGCGTCTACGGGTGGTGTGGTAGCCCCAGGCACCCCCTCGGGATCCCCTTTTGACTACTTATGCAACGTAAACCTAAAACCGAGGGGGGTTCGTCATATTCGAGAGAAACACATCAGAGCGCTGCCACCACCTCGAAACCTATTTCGTGGATCAGAAGTTCTTGTTCTGTTGCCCTGCCAGGACGGGGATTTGAAGGATCATCACCATCATCACCGCCACCACTTCTCCATCAACCATCCATGATTCCCCCGTCCATGTGTGAGTAATCCCCACTGTAGGCTGAGAGGGAAGGAAGGGATTGGATGAGATAGATCATGTAATAATGCCAGATTGTTAGGGCATAGTGCCTAGTATCTGTTGTTAGTGCTTAATATCGTTGTTGCAACTTGTTATGCTTAATGCTTGTCACTAGAGCCCGAGTGCCATGATCTCATATCTGAACATGTTATTGTTTCATGAGTATAATTATGTTTCTTGGTAATATCTGCAAGTTGTTTACACACATTGTTGTCCAGAACCCGAGGACCCAAAGTGACAATAATTGGGACAACCGGAGCGGATGGCTGTGATGTGAGGATCACATGTGTTCATGGAGTGTTAATGCTTTGCTCCGGTGCTTTATTAAAAGGAGCACCTTAATTACCAGTAGTTTCCCTTGAGGCCCCGCTGCAAACGGGCTGGTAAGACAGAAGATGTTGTGCAAGTTTCTCATTGCGAGCACGTACAACTAAACTGGAACACATGCCTATGTTTTGCCCAGAACTTGGATGCTTTATTATTATCTATATGCAATGCCCATGTTTTTATTATTATATGAACTATCTTATCCATGAAACGACCATTCATCCATCCTTATGCCTACATTATTTTAATCATGTTGTTTCCTACAATAGCTACTGTTGTTACTATTTTACTCCTGCTGTTATTTTAGTACTATTGTTGCTATAAAATTGTTACCACTCATAAATTGTTGCGAGGAAGTCTACTTTCAAGTGCACCTGAATTGACAACTCAGTTGTTAAGGCTTATAAATATTCTTTGGCTCCCCTTGTGTCGAATCAATAAATTTGGGTTTTAATTACTTCCCTCGAAGACTGTTGCGATCCCCTATACTTGTGGGTCTTCAACAATGAGCGAGTGACCTTCATGGACCACACTCCCAGGGGCGTCTCCTTTCGGATCCACCTCTTCTTGCTTTATCTTTTGTGCACAAACGGCGTGCAATTGCACGACGTACCACCCAACTCCATTCAACACATTGCGTGCTTCTTCGTGCTATGTGGGTGTTATCTCGGCATAACACCTCTCTAGGCCTTGTTCAAACGGATTTTCATCGTCAAGTCCCAGCCGAGTAGAAACGACCCCCACGAAGGTGGGGGTTGCAATATCCAAATTTACCCAAAGGACGGCTACTTCAAGATGGACTTCATGGACTCAGTCACCAGGTGGAGGAATCAGCGGTTCTACGTCAAGGATTCACCCGCCCCTAATGGAGAGCCCTTGGTCGATCTTGAGAGTTAGGTCATTCGAAAAAAATTCCTGTATGAACCAGCTGACAGAGGAGGAGATGGAGCAGGCTGAAGAGTTGGTGCCCTAGATTGCAACTCTAAAGACTCGTGGCCTCACTGGGCCTAACTTCGCTGGGGTCTTTCTTGAGCGACGGATGCAGCCTCTCCAAGCCAGAGATGAGCACATGTGGCCTTACTCGTGTGCTGATGACTCCAACATGCTGCGTAAGGAGGATCTCGAGTAATGAACTTGAAGCCTGCCAGCACAACATCACTTTGAGTCAAGGAGAGCGATCCCATTGACTTGGTTCCCGCCGATCCCCCCTTCACAACCGCAGCTAAGCTGACCCTGGTAAGTTTGTACTCCTCCGGTTATGAACTTAGTTTTATGGTTTTCCTGCTCGAGTTGATATTTTGTTCCTTCTTCTAAAGTTCGGACCCATCTTTTCTCAGAACCAAGATATTCCTCATAGCCATCCACCCAAGGCATGCATGTGACGCCCCGAGATCGGGCACTATGCAGATTTCAGCATTCCCGCCAAAATCCACATAATAACCGATTCCAGGTTGCCACTTGTGATAACATTACAACAGTTCACGAATAATCCACAACAACAACAGAAAAGATATATACAAGAGGACTCAAACGAGCCAAGGATACAACTGATACAATACAAAGATCCAAATAACAGCGGAAGAAACAACATAGCGTCCGTCTACGGACAAGATACAAATTGGACTAAGAGTCCTGAAGATAACCGAGAGCGTCCAATCCCTGCCCAGGCCAAGCCGGAGGGATTCCCAAGCTAACGTCGTTAGACTTCAAACCTGTTGACTGCAATGTTGAATATGCAGCCACGAAAAAGGATTCGTGGGTCAGTACGGTTAAGTACTGGCAAGTGGATAAACCATACTCACAAGATACCGGCGTAGCCAGTCATCACAAGATACAAATACTTTGGGTTCAATGGAAAGGAAGGGATTATTGCAAATAAGCGGCAACGGGCTGCACTAACCGACTACAGAGACTCGCTACAACATCCGGCTAAAAGAGGGGGATAAGATAGCGTATCGTAACCAACTATAACTACTCACCAAACAAACCCATCCAATGTTACCCCCTACTAAGGAAGCAACCCAAGGATAACTCACACTGTTAGATTAATGATGGTTCAGATTGTTGTGTCAATAAGCCTATTACTAGTCAAGTTATGATTAGTTAGGTGTAAGTTGTTCTGAGTACTTCTTAGCCAGTACTTTCACCAAGTCAACCATAACCGCGGAAAACACGGCTTCTCGAGAAGATTTAACCCTGCAGGGATGCACCAATTTAGCCGTACACGTAAGAATAACCCGCCAGACGGGGGATCAACCCACCAAGCGAGGTACTCAACACAACCCAACTCTGCTTCGCATCAAGCCCAAAGCACCACGTGCTGTGCGTGCGCGGCTAATCGAGCCCCCACGAAGAAAAGGGGGACCCTCATAGCACTGGAAGACCACGCCGCCCTAAATGCCGACTACAAAAGTTCCACCCTGGCCTCGGGTTCGTACCTGCATATGCATGCATCAAATGGAAAGCCCGAACTAAGTGTGGCGATTTGGACGAGATGCGAATCGAATCAAGTTGAGGGGGGCGCCCATACTCGCTTCCCACATGCGGTTAGTGCGCTCATCATGGATCAGTAGACAAGACCCTTTTCCTAATTAGGGTCGACACTAGCAGGCCTCAAAACCACGCCGTGCCTCCTGCCGGTGCCTTATCATCAAATTATTATTACCCAAAACATTAACATGTTGTTGATTGAAATGAAACCCAACTATCAAACTAAACAGGTGGTAAGACGGACAACAGAACTTGAGCGCAAACAACACTAAGCATGCAACTACGACACGAGGGCCGACAGGGTAAACAAACAACAGTTAATAGGAAGTGGAAGGAAAAGGCTATATCATGGCTGCAAGGTAAACATATAATAGGATCAAGACACAAGCATCGTATCAACAGGCTAGAATAAGAACAACGGAAAGAATCGGTAACAAGTGATGAGAGGCAGCCATTTGGCAGCAAGTGAGTATACTTGCCTGAGATCCAGCAAGTAGAGGTACATCCACAGAACTTGTCGTTGCTCACATCATCTCAACGTCCTATCCGGGAAGAAGCAATGGACCTCGAACAAACACCGGATGCAACAATTACTACTACGGCAAAAGATCCAGCATGATCAAGATATGGATGCATGACAATTTAATGGATGCATAGAAATAAACTAGTTGACATGATAAACAGGTTTAAATGGACCCATATGCAATTTGAGTTGCATATGAAAAGCCCATGAATTATGGTTGAAACAATTGTTTTACAGCTAACCAACATGTGAAAGTGGTTTAGTATGATGCATGGATGAGGAAAACAACAAAATAACAACAATAGAACCAATTGGAAATAAGGTTTACCCATTTTGAAATTCACTTATTAAGTTTTTGGAATTTGGTTACTTAAAGGTGTCACACAAGCATTTGTTGTTTTCATCAAGTTTAATTGTTCAAAACAGATAACAAAGTTCATATTTGATTAGAACACAAAATTTTAGGTGGATTACATGTTTCAATTATTGGAAAAGGAATTACAATGATTTAATTATGAATTAAACAAGACTAAACAAGTTTTAATTGAATTTAATTCAAGTTTGAATATTATTTGAATTTTATTTGTTCAAAACATAAATTCAAATTCATATTTGAAAAAGTTATGTTTTTCTGGTTTGAAAACAAATTTTATTAGTTCAAAAATAATTTAATTTGAGCAAGTTAGGAATTTAGCAAATTTAAATGATTTAAACAAGGTTTAAATTATTCAAGCAATTTTAATTATCCAAAACATGAAACAAAATTTATATTTGAAAAGGTGGTTCAAAATGGCATGGAAAACCTATTTCATTTGTTGGAAAACAATTCTTAAATGATTTAGTTAAGCACATTACCAATTTAAATGCATTAAACAAGAGGTGAAGCAAATATTCAATTTAAATGTGGCAAACCAGAAAACAAAGTTGATATTCAAGTGTGGCATGTGATTTTGGATGAAATTCATGTTTTGAGTATTTAATTTGGAGCAACCATTTGAAAGTTATTAATTATGCCATTTAGTTTGTCATTTTTAAGGATTATTAAATAACATTACTTTTAATTGTCAAATTGCAAAACAAAGTTGATAAACAGAAAGTACATTGAATTTGGACTGAAAAACATATTTTATTTGTGTTATTTGAATTAATTATGGAATTTAACCAAATTTGAGATGAATTGTATAAATTTGAAATTTGAAACAATTTGAAATGTGCAAAACAGAAAACAAATGCTTTGAATAGGTAGAGAATTAAATTTGGGTCAAGATACATATTTTATTTTTATTATTTGGATTTAGGAAATAAAAGTTATTAACATTTTAAGATTAGGGGCCAATCTGTAAAAACAGGGGCCTAAGAGAAAGAAAAAGAATCGCAGAGGGGGCCCTGGGGCGTTTTCCACCCAGGGCAACCCAGCCTGGGCCTCTGCGACGCGGGCCCGTGCCCAAGTGGCGGCCACGTGGGCGTGTGTGCGCTGTGAGGTGGCAACAGGGGCCACTGACCCGTGGGGCCTGCCCCTGCGCGCGCGGGGGAAAAAAGATGGGGTTAATTCCCCGTGCTGGGAATCGAACCCGCGATCTGTCGCTTGCTCGCGCGGCTCGCTACCACTGCGGTGATGCGGTGCTTGTGATACCCTAGGGGGTTAACTGAACAAGAGGTAACATTCGCGTGTAACTGAATTTCGACAGCAAAAGTTCAGACATACGGGCGCAGGGGATCGTCGACGGCAGCGTGGAAGCTTTGCGGCGAACCGGTGGTGATTGACGGGGCTGCGCTCGATTGGTGGGTACACGGAGCGAAGGGAGAGGGGAAGGAGGAATACGAGGTGGCGCTCACCTCGGTGAAGCGGAGGGAGACGGTGGTTGTTTCCTGCTCGCAGCAGTTCAGAAGGCTGCCGCGCCAGGGAGGAGGACGTCCACGGCGGCGGGGCTACGACGCCTCCCCGGCCTGGCTGAGGGCACGGAGGCGCGGAGGACATCCCCCCGGTTCCATTCCCAGGCACGGATGGCTCCGGAGGTGGCTAGGGCGGCGGCGGCATGCCCGCAAAACCTCGGCCACCACAGCTCATATGCAGGTTCAGACATACAGACGAAAGGCAGGGGTTTTTGGAGAGGAGATCAAGGGGGAGAGGAAAGATGGCGGCGCAGGAGGATGGGAGAGGGATAGGGCGAGCTAGGAGGGGTTTTATGGAGCTCAAGTTTGTACGGCAGGCAATCGGAGAGGGGGGAAGATGATCGCACGGTGGCGGTGCAGTCGTACTGCTGACGACAGCGAGGAGGAAGAAGGTGCCCTCCTCGAAGGGGTATGGGCCAGAGAGGGTGGGCTGGCCTGTTTAGCTCACCCCTCTCTTTTTATTTCATTTTTTTCCTTATAATTATTTTTGTAAAGGATGAAAGAGAGATAGGAATAGAATTTGGGGGGTTTTTAGTTTATAATTAAATTTCTATTAATTGCAAAACAGTGAGTAAAAGTAAGGTTAGTATTGACTTCAAAATTGGAAATATTAGTTTGTTTTTAAATGGTTAGTTGGATTTCAAATATGGTTTGGGGTTTTAAATCTTATAACTGAATTTTATTAATTTGCAAAATAATGAGTAAAAGCAATTGTGCACATTAATTCCAAAAATCTGAATTATTAATTGGAGTTTTAAGTTGGTATTTGAAATTCCATTAGTTTTCCATAAAGATTGATATTTAAACAATTTATTCAATAACCCCAACAATTTATGAGACCTTATTGAATTAATTGTTTGCAATAATTTGATTTTCTTAAACCCACAATTTGATCTTGCCCCTTATGATTGAATTTGAAGTGAATTTGAAATTATCATTTGGGGTGTTAACAAAAGGGAATTTCATTAACAAGCAATTTTAAATAAATCAACTTCCAACTATTTGAAAACAATTGAGTTGTGGTAGTTTGCAATTTTTAAATTGGAAATTTTGAACAAGGTTTGAAAGTTTAATTTGGTTTGAGTTTTCTAGTTGTTTTGAAAACATGATGCTATGCATATGATGCATGCAAAGCAAAAAGAAAACAAACACTTTCTACTTAAGGTAACACCCCAGGTGTTACAATGCACAATTGAGTTAATGGAAGTCCTCGCTGTGGATGTGCCAACGTATCTCGACTCCATCCCCTCTACCGCAACCCCTCACTCTTCGAGTGACTTTGAGGACACGGGTGCAGACGTTCAAGAGATTGCTGATGACTCGGGGGCGAACCCAAAACGCACTTGAGCGGACATCGGTCATGAAGTGGCCACCTCGAAGGAGATTTGCTAGATATCTTTCTTGAGGTGGACTTTTAGATATGGATGCATGTTGGATAGTGGTCTATATGCCTTGACGTAATGCCTAAAATAATAGAACCCGTGAACTATATGTCGTCATAATAGTATTGTTATATGCAGCATGATTGTTTTCTTAGGAGATACATCACTAGTGAACCTATGGTCCCCGGTCCTATTTTCCTTCTAATTACAACCTACTTTCAAGAACTTTCACCGTTGTTTCCTTGTTGTTCCATTTCTACTTTTATTACTTTTCAATACTCTATACGTTTAATTCTATAAGTTCTCAGCAAGACATGAAGATTGATAACCTTCTCTGTAACATCCCTGTTTTGCTACAATAGGGTTTGTTGTGTTGTGCTCATTTCATTCATGCATGAAAGAATTTTGAAACAATTTAAACTTTGAATTTAAATGAAACTTGCCCAAAAATCACTTAAAGTGATCACCCAAAATTTGTTATAAAAACATTTTCAAATTTGGGAAATCAAGTTATGGTTAGGTTGGAAATTTCATAAGCTTCCCAAAAAGTATTTTTGCCAATTTTTCTGTTTGCAAAAAGGGGCCTCAAAACAATGTTTTCTTTTCTGTTTTTAAAGGGAAAAGGACCTTTTTGCAGTTTCTGCTTCTTTCGGGGGGGGGGTTCACAAAACTGCCTTGTTTATCGTCTTCCTCCTCCTGCCAGAAGGAGAGCCGCTCGCCGACGATGCCTACGCCACGTCCTGCTTGTCCGCGTGCGGGGATAAGGCTGCAGAGAGCCGTCCATATCGCTTTCCCTCTACTCCTCTTTGCCAACCGTCTCCCTCCCTCTCTCTGTAACCTCCCCCGACGAACAAACCCTAGCAGAAGGGCCGCCATCGCGCGCCGTCATCCCCGACATCCTCCTCCCAAATTGAAGCGCCAGGAAGCTCCGTCGTGTTCCCCTCGTGCTCCACGGCGACTCATGCTAGCCGGAAACCCCGGGAGGAGACGAATCGGGTCGTCGCTTCCATCTCCGGCCGCCGGCCGCCACGGAGGATTCCGGCGCCACCGCTGCCTCCCCGACCTCCTCGACCCCTCCTCTGCCACCGTGGTGAGCCTCCACACCTTGTGGTGCCCCCTCCTTGCTCTCTATCCCTCTGCAACTCGCCGTCGTCGTGCGTCGCCAACCTCCGCCGCGCCGCCGGACGCCGTGGCCATTCCGATGACCTCCAAGCAGCGGCGCCGCCTCCCTTTGGTTCCCCACGAGCAGGACCACCGTATGCCCCTGTTGATTGGAAAGAATCGATCGTGGATCTATCGATTCCATCCACAGCAGCCTCCTGCCTGGACGTTGCTGACGTCATGCTGACGTCATAGTGACATCAGCATGGGTTTCTTTTTGAATTAATAATCAGGAAAAGAATAACAGACTGACACGTGGACCCCACCTCTGTTTAGAAATTACAGAAAATGTTTAAATTTTGTTAAATCAATAACTACTGTTTTATTAATCATAAAAATTAAATAAAAATATGGGAGTGATCAGAAAAATAAACTCTACATGTTTATGTCATTTTCAACCATGTTTGACAAAGTTGAATTTTGGACATTATTTAATGCTGGTTAATTCTTTTAAAAAAATAGAAAAATAAGTTTTTATTCAATAAAATTAGAAAATTAAAAGTTATATACCATTTTGCTCAAAATGACAAATGCAACCTATTCATGATGTTTTCAAACCCATTTGAGCAATAAAAATTGTACCTACTTCCATAATCGTCCGAAGTACCCCTCCGGGGTCTATTTCGGGTTAATTTCAGTAAAATATATTTGTCATACGAACCCTAGCAACCCTATCTTCATGCCTAGGGCTTTGTTTCAGTGCATTAATTTGCTCATGCATACATATTGCGCATTGCATCGATGCCATGGTTGATTGCTCTTCTTGTTTCGGTGTTTGTCCCCCCCTCGGTAGAACGTGACTCCGAAGAGAAGGCCAACAAATCCAATGGCGAATACTTGGTCTAAACAACCAAGTCAAGCACTTATACCTGAAGACTTTCTCTGGTTTTCTTGAAGCAAGGCAAGCATAACCTCCTATCTGCCCATATATGATTTCGAAAGACTTTTCATTCTCGTACAAATGCATTCGATTCCAATGTATCTTGAGTCAATAGATAGAGTTATCCTATTTATTTGCATAACCCAGATATCATGATTCAATGCTCCTAGCAGACATAGGATTTGTTTGTGTGTATCGCCAGAGCCTCAAATATGCCATGCTTAGTCATACATGTCTGTTGATCTCTGTTCCATCCGGTTGATGAATCAGAGTTGCGAATGAATCTAGTATGGTAGGATGTTGTGGAAATTTGAGAGAATTTGATTAACATGATTTAAAGGTGTGGATGACGAGACCACAGAGGGTCTGTGGTGGTTGTCTCGTTCATGCCCCTAGGAGCGAGTTCTCGTCTTCGAGCCAAGACTGAGCGTGCATTCACACGAGGGATTGGATTCCCCTCGGTCTCAACTTGCCTAGTTTGTTCCATGAGTTGCCTAGTTCGGGCTTTCCATTTGGATTTGCGGGGATGTTAAAAACGTTTACAAAACTAGGACGTGGTAGTGTAACAGCCTGTGGCGAGACAGTAGTTGAAGCACCGCTCACAATGATAGAGACCCGGCAGGAGATGGCCACTCCCTATTGGCGGTCCATCTCTACTCGAAGCGACTCATGGAATAGGCGAAGCAAGGGAAAGGGCGTGGTCAACCTCCATCTGCCGGCACTTCCCGGAATAGTGCTAATGTACTGGCATTAAGAGTTGGTTGGTACGTGTGGTTAAAGTTGTACACCCCTGCAGGGTTAAATCTTTTCGAAAAGCCGTGTCCGCGGTTAAGGACGACTTGGTGACGGATTCTGTGATCATAGATAACTTGAACGGAATGATTAAAACTTGCTGATAACGAATGAAGGATGCCTCTTCGGAGATGCCGAGAGGGGTTACCTTGTAGCATGAGTTACCGGAACAACTGGAGGTGGTGATCTTCGAAGCAGGAGGTGCTGAAATGATTTGGTGGATTAAAAAGATGATGATATCAATAGTTGAGTAGCTTCCTTATCTGTTTTCAAAATACTCCATCAGACGTGCTATTCCTTCCTCAACTTGGAAAATAAAGATGGCTTTACGCAAAAACAACCTTCATAACTCTTTCTAAAAGAAGCAGATATATAATAGGTTAAATAAGTCTTGTTGAGTACCTCCCGTACTCATGTTTGCTTCAACTTGGTTCAGGTGGAGTTCCTCAGTTCGGTGGTGTTTCAACGTGGACATCGACGAGTAGTTTGGGGTTCCCAGGTAGCAGCCTAGAATCTATGGGCTGGGACGTCGCCTTATGTTGCGGCCTCTTAGGCCTTTTTGGTTCTTGTTGATTAGCAACATAATTTGCCTTCCGTTGTCTGATGTTATGATGGGGCGTGTGACCTCTTCTTGTAAGCTATACTCTAGTAACATCTGTTTAATACAACTTCAATGTCTAGAGTGTTGCTTTGATTGGTTGTTGGTTTCGATCTCATTGTTATACAGTGTTGGCTATGCCTGCATAGTTGTCGCAGTCGAGGGGTTGTGGAGCCGATGATCCATGTCCGAGCCCGCCTGTCGATATGATCGGCCTGGGGCGAGGTAACCCCAGTAACCCTCGATTGTTGTTGCACTTTCTGGACACATAGCAGCTCTGTATAACTTTGGTCCCGTTCCTTCAGTTTCATCCGACTCGTGGACGCTTGGGTATGCATAATTGGTTATGACTAGCATGGATACAAGGAGTAGTAGACCGGGGATCCGGACTACGTGCCGATGAATCCGGTCTGCCTGCAGTTGTTTGTTGCGGCCGGGGCTGGTAACCATGAAGCCCTTGTGAGTCCATGGCTAGGAGCACATAACAGTATGTATATCTCTGGGTCCGGGGTCTGACAAAAGTTGGTATCAGAGCAGGACTGCCTGTAGGAAAACCTTATTTCTAGGTCGATGTCGAGTCTAGTGTTTGAGAAAACTATTTGAAACTTCAAATGGATTGTGATAACCTTCTTAGGATTCTTTTTACTCCTTACCTGGTATCGTTCTAACTCTGGGTCTCCTTACCTGTTTTGGATTTGAAAAGGTTCCAGTTATTCAAAACTTAGATGCCATCTTTGGCAAGGACGTTGCTACCCAAGTTGACCTAGTGTTTAGTTTCTAGAGTCGTGTGTGTTCCATGTTCCATTATCTTTTGATTCAACTGGGAGATTCCTTTCTATCCATAACCTTTCAAAGTTGTATGGATTCCACATTCTTACATGTTCCAAAGTCTCAAAATCCTGAACCTCGAGATTTCCTTTTCATCTCGAATGTGTCTGTTATCCTCGGCTCAAAGTTCTTCCGGAGCCATCGTTATCTTTTGGAAGATACCTCGTGTTTTCTAATGGTAGTGTCCTTCGTGGCACTCATATAGTAGTTACTCCTTTCGTTGTGATTTTAATTCTCGGACTTGAACCAAAGGTCCCGGAATGTGCTGAATGGTGGTGGGTTGAATCATGTGGTTTTATAACCATGTGATGCTCACTCTATCAGTACAGGATGCTGACCTTTAACCCAAGTTCTGTTTCTTTGGATCTTGAGGAATATCTTCTACCTCGGGATGGCTAGGTAGTTTCAACTCCAATAGCCGTAGGTTTTTCTCTTGTAATCAAGAAGGGATCACAACAAGAGTGGTCATCATGAAATCCACATCTTTGTTCTTAGTTCAGCTATGTCGATTTTCTAGCATGGGTTTTACAAAAAAGTATCACATGTGCATTTCCCATGGCCTCTGGATTTCCCGGAGCATGTTCCTATCTTCCAGTTGCTCTAAAATCTTCACCCGTTGTTCTGGAACATAAGATGCATAGGTGTCTTGGAGTCTTCCAATGCATTTGCTCCTGTGTTCCGTCAGAACGTTCCACTTTGGAATGTCAGGAGAAACAAACTCCAGTCCCTCGTTCATCTTAAGGACCAGGTCAAAGTTTTGTAATTCGCAGATTAAGGAAGTTTTATCAGCTTCCATTCTGTTCTACCTCAGGGTATCACACTTCTTATTATCAAGAGGCTCTGTTGTGTTTCATGTCCTTATTGATGAAGTGATGCTCTTACACGTCTTCACTCACCCTTCCTCAATGTCTGAAATGCTTGAGAAGGTTGGGTGTGTATTGAGGTGTGTATCAGTTATTCTTAGCAATTCTTATTGCTTTGAAAAATCTAAGAAACATATGTATCCTTCTTAGAACCATTGGTCACCCGGTCTCTATTTAAAGTAGACTATGTTACCAAATCCGTTCACTTCGGTGCACATTTCTGGTCAAAGAGTTAGGTTCATGCCGAAACTCTAAGGATCATATCAGTTGCCTTGAAAAGCAAGACTTCTTTCTAACTTCAAGACATTTCGGTGGTTCGCGATATTCTGGTTGTCTTTCCAGAAGTATCACCAGGTGGTTGCCTGACCGTGATGTCTAAACAAAGGGTAATTTGAATTGCTCCTTTCTCCAAGAAACTATGCTGGGCACCCTGGACTAGTTGGTTGAGCTTAACCAAAAACTTGGAGAGTTGAAAGACAAAAGCTCTACCTAACTTCGTCCTTCGTTAAGGGATGTCTAGTTTCTTCTGTGTTGAAGCATGATAGCATCCCTTCAATGGACATGCTATCATTCCTAACCTTGATTTGATTTGGGCTATCGTCAGATCAAGTTCAGATTCAAGGATTATCTTGATGGTGCTTCTACTCATGGTGTTTTGGCCAAGTACACCTTCATGCCCTTTGGTCTGACCAATATTATGCCTTGTTCATATATCATATGAATCCCTCTTCTTGGAGTGTTTTGATAAGTGTGTTTTCGAGCCTATCGATGACATTCCTATTTTCTCCAAGTTGCGAGAGGCTCATGTTGAACAATTGGCAACAATGTTGGAAACTTTCGAGAACCAACTTTGTGTTATCACGAAGTTGTGTTATGGATGTTCGAAGTGGCTTACTCCAGTCCATGTGCTTATGGTGAAAGTTGTCCCCATGGATCTGAGTATAGTTTCCTTGTTCCTTCGGGAATCATCCCAAGTCGGTAATGCATGTGTGGACTATTCGTCAGATGGTAGGTCGTTACCTCCATGTATTGAATAAGTTTTCATCCACACTAAGCCACTGACTGGTTGTTCGTAAAAGAGAAGAAGTCTATGAACTTCGTTATCTGTGTATCGTCTCCCCAACAAGGACTCCGATGTGTTCCTCCGTAAGGAATCCATGTAGGTGCAACCGTCTTTCACAAGTTGCTAATACATGAGTTCCGTAATCCTGCTCATCTCCTTGAGCTTGACATCGTAATCCATATCTTGAGAATCCAGCATATGTATGTTGTTGATAACCAGTGCAATCTTCCTGGTCAAACATACCGAGTCTGAGTTATCTTTCCACTAGCCAGAGCTGAATCTCAAGCAGCAACGATGGTTGGTGTTTCCTCAAGGGTATTGAATTAGGTTCACTTGAAAATACGACATGGTTGATGTTGTGGTTGACACAATTAGCCGGAAGACCTAATGTCATATCCCTTTGAACCCGTAAGAACAGCCATTCCCCGTGAGAATTACTGTGTGGCTTATTCTAACAAGTTTTGCTCCCCGTTCTTCCAAACCGGAGTTATACTTTCACTTGATGACCTATAGAAGGCTTGTCGTGCGCCTGCTGTCGGTATCTAGAACATCAAGGATAACTTGGAAGTTGATCTTTCGAATCTCTCTCTATCAATCTTACCAAATCCTTTGTTCTCGTGAAAGAAAAGTTCATCATGAGAACCATCTCCTGGTGTTCTGTGACCGCCATCGAACAATTTCCTTTTTCAGCTTGTTGATACTTAAAGTTCTGTTCATCTCACACATTGTGTGAAGTTGTCAGTCACTTCAGCCATGGGGTCTTAATCATGTGGTAGATGTACTACTACATCCAAAACCACAATAGGAAAAAGATTCTTTATTTTCCTTCCGGTGTTTCAATCCCTATTGGTTACCCATCCTTATGGTGTGATCAAGAATTCCTCCTTAATTACGGTGTTTCAACATCCTTTGGTTACTCATTTTCTGTCGTGAAGTAACATTCCTACCTTTGACAAAGTTTTCGACAAGCTTTAACAAAATGAAAGTTCCGTTATCTTCTGTGTCCACTCCGAGGAGTGAACATGATCTTGTATCAAAATTCTCTCTGACGCACGATTACAGTGTTTTCTCGTGTTTTCCCTCGTCTGTGGATATTATGTTTTGATATCCAAGACCATCCTCACGATCTTGGTTTTCTATTTGAAGAAACCTCGGTTTCATAAGTTGTAAACATTTCTTTTCCCAAGGGATTTAAAGTCTTGTGCAAAGCTCATATTCCAAATCCTTTCAAGAACCATCACCCATAAACTTGAAACCATCTTTTTTTCCCTCTGTTATCTTGATGTGTTTGATGCACGATAACTCAACAGTTCCTTATGAACATTTCTGTCATGAGTTATCCATGAGATGCTCGATCTTCGTCAAGATCAGTTCCTAAGAGTTTTCCCTCTCACCTAAGGTGTAGCCGCTGGAGATATTCGCAAGTGCTACGGATCAACCTCTTCAAGAAGAGAACCGTACGGTTCGAGAAGGTCTTTCAAAACCGGTGTTCCTTCTTTCTTCTCCTTCGAGAATCTCGGGACGAGATTCTTGTAAGGGGGGTAGATTTGTAACATCTCTGTTTTGCTACAATAGGGTTTTTTGTGTTGTGCTCATTTCATTCATGCATGAAAGAATTTTGAAACAATTTAAACTTTGAATTTAAATGAAACTTGCCCAAAAACCACTTAAAGTGATCACCAAAAATTTGTTATAAAAACATTTTCAATTTTGGGAAATCAAGTTATGCTTAGGTTGGAAATTTCATAAGCTTCCCAAAAAGTATTTTTGCCAATTTTTCTGTTTGCAAAAAGGGGCCTCAAAACAATGTTTTCTTTTCTGTTTTTAAAGGGAAAAGGACCTTTTTGCAGTTTCTGCTTCTTTCGGGGGGGTTTTCACAAAACTGCCTTGTTTATCGTCTTCCTCCTCCTGCCAGAAGGAGAGCCGCTCGCCGACGATGCCTACGCCATGTCCTGCTTGTCCGCGCGCGGGGATAAGGCTGCAGAGAGCCGTCTAGATCGCTTTCTCTCTACTCCTCTTCGCCAACCGTCTCCCTCCCTCTCTCTGTAACCTCCCCCGACGAACAAACCCTAGCAGAAGGGCCGCCATCGCGCGCCGTCATCCCCGACATCCTCCTCCCAAATTGAAGCGCCAGGAAGCTCCGTCGTGTTCCCCTCGTGCTCCACGGCGACTCACGCTAGCCGGAAACCCCGGGAGGAGACGAATCGGGTCGTCGCTTCCATCTCCGGCCGCCGGCCGCCACGGGGGATTCAGGCGCCACCGCTGCCTCCCCGACCTCCTCGACCACTCCTCTGCCACCATGGTGAGCCTCCACACCTTGTGGTGCCCCCTCCTTGCTCTCTATCCCTCTGCAACTCGCCGTCGTCGTGCGCCGCCAACCTCCGCCGCGCCGCCGGACGCCGTGGCCATTCCGATGACCTCCAAGCAGCGGCGCCGCCTCCCTTTGGTTCCCCACGAGCAGGACCACCGTATGCCCCTGTTGATTGGAAAGAATCGATCGTGGATCGATCGATTCCATCCACAGCAGCCTCCTGCCTTGACGTTGCTGACGTCATGCAGACGTCATAGTGACATCAACATGGGGTTCTTTTTGAATTAATAATCAGGAAAAGAATAACACACTGACACGTGGACCCCACCTCTGTTTAGAAATTACAGAAAATGTTTAAATTTTGTTAAATCAATAACTACTGTTTTATTAATCAGAAAAATTAAATAAAAATATGGGAGTGATCAAAAAAATAAACTCTACATGTTTATGTCATTTTCAACCATGGTTGACAAAGTTGAATTTTGGACATTATTTAATGCTGGTTAATTCTTTTAAAAAATTAGAAAAATAAGTTTTTATTCAATAAAATTAGAAAATTAAAAGTTATATACCATTTTGCTCAAAACGACAAATGCAACCTATTCATGATGTTTTCAAACCCATCTGAGCAATAAAAATTGTACCTACTTCCATAATCGTCCGAAGTACCCCTCCGGGGTCTATTTCGAGTTAATTTCAGTAAAATATATTTGTCATACGAACCCTAGCAACCCTATCTTCATGCCTAGGGCTTTGTTTCAGTGCATTAATTCGCTCATGCATACATATTGCGCATTGCATCGATGCCATGGTTGATTGCTCTTCTTGTTTCGGTGTTTGTCCCCCCTCGGTAGAACGTGACTCCGAAGAGAAGGCCAACAAATCCAATGGCGAATACTTGGTCTAAACAACCAAGTCAAGCACTTATACCTGAAGACTTTCTCTGGTTTTCTTGAAGCAAGGCAAGCATAACCTCCTATCTTCCCATATATGATTTCGAAAGACTTTTCATTCTCGTACAAATGCATTCGATTCCAATGTATCTTGAGTCAATAGATAGAGTTATCCTATTTATTTGCATAACCCAGATATCATGATTCAATGCTCCTAGCAGACATAGGATTTGTTTGTGTGTATCGCCAGAGCCTCAAATTTGCCATGCTTAGTCATCATGTCTGTTGATCTCTGTTCCATCCGGTTGATGAATCAGAGTTGCGAATGAATCTAGTATGGTAGGATGTTGTGGAAATTTGAGAGAATTTGATTAACATGATTTAAAGGTGTGGATGACGAGACCACAGAGGGTCTGTGGTGGTTGTCTCGTTCATGCCCCTAGGAGCGAGTTCTCGTCTTCGACACAAGACTGAGCGTGCATCCACACGAGGGATTGGATTCCCCTCGGTCTCAACTTGCCTAGTTTGTTCCATGAGTTTCCTAGTTCGGGCTTTCCATTTGGATTTGCGGGGATGTTAAAAACGTTTACAAAACTAGGACGTGGCGGTGTAACAGCCTGTGGCGAGACAGTAGTTGAAGCACCGCTCACAACGATAGAGACCCGGCAGGAGATGGACACTCCCTATTGGCGGTCCATCTCTACTCGAAGCGACTCATGGAATAGGCGAAGCAATGGAAAGGTCGTGGTCAACCTCCATCTGCCGGCACTTCCTGGAATAGTGCTAATGTACTGGCATTAAGAGTTGGTTGGTACGTGTGGTTAAAGTTGTACACCCCTGCAGGGTTAAATCTTTTCGAAAAGCCGTGTCCGCGGTTAAGGACGACTTGGTGACGGATTCTGTGATCATAGATAACTTGAACGGAATGATTAAAACTTGCTGATAACGAATGAAGGATGCCTCCTCGGAGATGCCGAGAGGGGTTACCTTGTAGCATGAGTTACCGGAACAACTGGAGGTGGTGATCTTCGAAGCACGAGGTGCTGAAATGATTTGGTGGATTAAAAAGATGATGATATCAATAGTTGAGTAGCTTCCTTATCTGTTTTCAAAATACTCCATCAGACGTGCTATTCCTTCCTCAACTTGGAAAACAAAGATGGCTTTACGCAAAAACAACCTTCATAACTCTTTCTAAAAGAAGCAGATATATAATAGGTTAAATAAGTCTTGTTGAGTACCTCCCGTACTCATGTTTGCTTCAACTTGGTTCAAGTGGAGTTCCTCAGTTCGGTGGTGTTTCAACGTGGACATCGACGAGTAGTTTGGGGTTCCCAGGTAGCAGCCTGGAATCTATGGGCTGGGACGTCGCCTTATGTTGCGGCCTCTTAGGCCTTTTTGGTTGTTGTTGATTAGCAACATAATTTGCCTTCCGTTGTCTGATGTTATGATGGGTCGTGTGACCTCTGCTTGTAAGCTATACTCTAGTAACATCTGTTTAATACAACTTCAATGTCTAGAGTGTTGCTTTGATCGGTTGTTGGTTTCGAGCTCATTGTTATACAGTGTTGGCTATGCCTGCATAGTTGTCGCAGTCGAGGGGTTGTGGAGCCGACGATCCATGTCCGAGCCCGCCTGTCGATATGATCGGCCTGGGGCGAGGTAACCCCAGTAACCCTCGATTGTTGTTGCACTTTCTGGACACATAGCAGCTCTGTATAACTTTGGTCCCGTTCCTTCAGTTTCATCCGACTCGTGGACGCTTGGGTATGCATAATTGGTTATGACTAGCATGGATACAAGGAGTAGTAGACCGGGGATCCGGACTACGTGCCGATGAATCTGGTCTGCCTGCCGTTGTTTGTTGCGGCCGGGGCTGGTAACCTGAAGCCCTTGTGAGTCCATGGCTAGGAGCACATAACAGTATGTATATCTCTGGGTCCGGGGTCTGACATGCTCGAAAGTTGGGGACAAGAGTGAGTTTGTGTTTTGTGTGCAGGTACATGTTTGTTGATCCCGCGTGCAACAAACAACCTTATTCAAGACTACAAAGTCCTAATGGATCGATAACTCTGGTTCCTTAATCAGGGAAAAATTTCCGCTGGACTACATCATACCTTCCACTTGGGGTTTCCAAACAAGTGTGTGATCACATATGCATAAATGGCCCTCCGTCCATTCCTTTACATTTATTACAACCTCGTTTACATGATTTTCATCATCACTTGCTGGGAGTTCCGTTTTACTTTTCTTCTCAAAATACACCATATGATGAGGAGATAACTATAGAAGAAGATGGGCTAGCCGGTATTTTACTAGCGACAGATATTTCAAGGACGTAGGAACCAAAAGATCGGGACAATCTGCTAGAAGCAAAAACAACGTGCCCCAGAAGTTGGAGGGCTTTGACGAGTTTGAAGATGGTTTCAAGGGCCAGAAGCAGTATGGCAAATTTCTGTGCATGAAAAAAGACTCAGAGATACCAATGTACCTAAATTGTAAACCGAAGTACACAAAGTTGGCTATTGCGCTGCAGGTGTTGCATATGAAGGAGAAGCACATGTGCTCAGACCGAAGTGTAACTGCATTGTTGACATGTTTACATGACTTACTTCCGGAAGGAAACAACATGCCACAAAGCACGTACAAATCTAAGAGGATCTTGTTCCCTTTGGGAATGGAAGTTGAGAGAATACATGCTTGCAGTAAAGATTGTATCTTGTACCGTGGAGAGGCTTATAGAAAGTTGCTTGAGTACCTGATATGCAAAGCTCCTCGATTCAAGCCTCAGAAGGATGATGATATGTCTGAGGATGACAGTACTGATGATGACATGGAAACTGATGAGCAGGGCAAGAAGGAGAGGAAGAATAAGAAGAAGAAGAAGAACAAGAAGAGAAGGAGGAGGAAAGACGTTCAGATAAAATTTTGTTGATACCTGCCAATTATTCCTCTTTGTAAAACCGGATTTGGAAAAACTTATACGTTAGCAGTCTGGCACGCGGAAGAGCGAAAAGCGGACAGAATGCTGAGACACCCTGCCGACTCTACCCACTTGATGGAGGCTGATGCTCGTTGGGAGACCCCAAGTGTAGGGTACAAAGAGTGCAGCGACAAGTTTTTCCTCAGAAAGAAACCAGGGTTGAATCGACCAGTACGAGAAAGAAATCACTTTCAAAGGTTGATGCAGCTGATGTTAGCGGGGCACACTACCGGTTCAGCAGCAACGTGGAATCTACACAACACAATCAAATTACTTTGCCCCTACGAAGCAGTGAGGTTGTCAGTCTCACCGGTTTTGCTGAAACAAAGTATTAGACGTATAGTGGGGAAAGTAGTACTTGTTTGCAGTAGATGAAAAAGAACAATAATTGAAGTAGGAAAACAGTGGTTGTATATCAGTTTAAAGAAATGGACCGGGGTCCACAGTTCACTATAGGTGTCTCTCCAAAACAGATAGATAAGATGCTGGGTAAACAAATTACAGCTGGGCAATTGGCAGATATAAAGGCTGCACCGTAGTGCATATGCATGACATGATTATTACTATGTGATTCATGCGGGCATTACAACAAGATACGTAAACCGTTGTCCAACTGCATCTATGACTAATAATCCACCCTCAGAGTGTCATACGACCAAACTTTGGGTATTAAGTTGCAAGCAACAGATAATTGCATTAAGCAAAGTGTGTAATGTAAACAATAAAATCATCCTTAGACAAAGCATTGTTGTTTTCTACCTAATGGCAACAACACATCCCCCACCCGTTACGAATCTGTCACTCGAGCGTGAGTGAAAGGGAGGCATGAACCCACTATCGAGCATAAATACTCCCTCTTTGAGTTACAAGCATCAACTTGGCAAGAGCATCTACTAGTAGGAGAACAAAGTCCTCCCACGGGTTTTGGATGCACTGGCGAAGTTTGCACCAACTCTCAATGTGAGAATGGGAAATACACAGCCAAAGAGGCCAGCAAATATGGATGGTGGAAGTGCCATAAAACTGCAACTTAGAACTCACAAGTTAAAATATTTCAACCTAGAAATATGACCATACATGGCATAATGAAAATCACTCCAAGAGGGTCTGTGGCAGTGACAAGTCACTGTTGGCTATCCAGATCGTAGCGCGTAACAAAAAGCCATTAGGATTGTCATCAGCAGAGGAAGTCATATAACATTATACTACCAATTGGTTTTTCGAGTGTGGCACAATTTAAAGATTTTAGACCAACCATTAATTGTTTTTACCTCACGGTTTGAGACGTATCAGAACTACAGGAAAATTGACAGAAAATTTGGTAATCACTTTGCAAAATACCCTAGTAATGTAAGGTTTTCACTGAGCACTGATGGAATGAACCCGTTTGGCAACATGAGTACGATGCACAACACCTGGCCTGTTAATTTGTGCATTTACAACCTTCCTCCATGGTTGTGCATGAAGCGGAAGTACATCATGATGGTGATACTAATCCAGGGCCCAAAACAACTTGGTAACGACATTGATGTGTACTTTGCACCTTTGGTAGAAGATTTGAAAATTCTTTGGAATCAAGGAGTAAGAGTGTACGACGCTTTTGTGAAGGACCACTTTACCCTGAGGTGCATGTTGTTCTTAACCATCAATTTATCCGGCCTATGGGATCATGGCGGGGCAAACAATCAAAGGTTATGACGCGTGTGTCCAGTTCTTAGAGAACACAACAAGTATTTGGTTACCAAAGTGTAAGAAAATAGTGTACATGCGACATCGTAGATTTCTACCCAAGACTCATGCGTATCGCCGGATGACAAAAAGGTTTGACAACACCATTGAGATAGATTCATCTCCTCCTATTTTCGCCGGCTTAGAGATCCATGACAAGGTTAAACACATGAAATTTGTGCTTTGGAAAGAAAAGTTCAAACTCACTACTCCTCGCACACGGAAACGCAAACCGATAGAGAAAGAAAACAGAGAAGGAGCAGCAGAAATGCAGTCTTGAAAGCCATCTAATAAACCCCCCAGAAAGCCCATCTGGAAGAAGAGGTCGATCTTTTGGAACTTAACTTACTGGCCCTTCCTCGAAGTCCGACATACAATCGATGTGATGCATGTGGAGAAGAATATGTGCGATAGCATACTAGGTACTTTGTTGAACATGAAGGAAAAAACGAAAGAGAGTCTGAATGCACAAGAAGACATGGTTTTAGAATTGGGCCGCATAAGAGAAGAGTTAGTTCCGGAGCAAGGTAAAAATCTTCCGGCGGTTAGCTATGTCCTGGATAAGCGAGAGGCAAAAGAGGTTTTTCAGTCTTTTCAAGGCATAACATTTCCAACGGGATACGGCGCCTGCATGAGGAATATGGTATCATTCAGAGATAACAAATTAACTGGAATGAAGTACCATGATTGCCATATTATGATGACAAAGATGCTCCCTATCGTGATCAGGAATTTCTTGGATCCCAATGTTCGAAATTCTCTATCAAAGTTATGTAGATTATTTAACACCATTTCTCGGAAGGTGATTGATCCTGCTTCACTGGATGACATGGAAAGGGATGTGATGTTGACTCTATGCCACCTAGAGATATTCCTTCCTTCATTCTTTGAGATAATGGTATCTCATTATTCACACTATGCACGAGATAAGGATGTGCGGGCCCGTATATCTGCGAAATATGTACCTGTTGGAATGCTTCATGGGCATTCTTAAGCATTACGTAAGGAACAGAGCTTTTCCCGAGGGAAGCATCATCGAGGGCATTGCAACCGAAGAGGTCATTGAGTTCTTCCTTGATTACATTAAGCGTCTGGACCCGGTAGGCATGCCTTGGTCTATCCATCAAGAGAAACTTAAGGGCTCTTGAACGGTCGGAAAGAGCACGAGCACTCAAACTGTAACATCGATGAAGCAGTCACATTTACATGTGCTTCCTCATTCCGGGTGTATCACTCCCTACATTGAAAAACACAAGGTTGCTCTGCGGGAACAACATCGAGCGAAAAAATCCATCACCAATCTACACAATTCTTAGTTCAACACCTGGCCACTTAACGAACTACATGATGTCCAGATAGGCGATATCAACCTTTCTCGTTTAGCCATCGGCCCAACATGGAAGGTCAACAAGTATCAAGGGTAAAAAATTGATGGGTACACGTATGCTATGAGATCAAAAGATGGAATGACGGTGTTCGCTTAGACGCATTTCAAGGTGACAACGACAAACAGATGTTCTATGGATTCATAGAAGAGATCTGGGAGCTGGACTATGTTTCCTTCTGTGTCCCATTGTTCCATTGTCGTTGCGTAATTAAAATTCAAGTGAATACAGACGGCAATGGCCATGTGACCGTGAACCTCAACAGTTCTACTCCCACAGAGGAGTCTTTCAATATGGCTAATCTAGTTCAGCAAGTCTTCTATATTGTGGACCCGAAGAATAAGAATAGACATGTGGTTATGCCCTCAAAAAGGAGTATCATCGGAGTTGATGGTGCGGTCTTGGAGGAAGATTACAACAACATCGACGAGACTCCTTGGCCTTCCACGTCCACCACGCCAATCGCCGAAGATGAATTTCTGCCCGCCCAGCCGTACATTCAAAGTCATAATCAAGAAGAAAGAATGGTACGTATTTTTAAGAAAAATTGTATGGATGTAGAATTATTAATTTGTGAATTCATATGTATTTCGGACAACGCTTCCGGAGCCTAGCATTCTGCCAGCTTCTTTTCATGGCCAAATCGAGAATGGGTAATCCAATCGACATAATCATACTCATAAGACTGGAGTTTACAGAAGATTAGCATGCCAACACATATAGCCGGATACATATAAGAGTCTCCGAGAAAGCATACGGAAGAAAACAGTACATAAATATGATATCCATGCCATGCCATTTTACAAGACGTAGGCGATCAATTATCTAGATGCTCGGGTCGTCACCTTCGTCGTCCTCACCATCATCGTCGCTACCAGAATCGGAGCCACTGACAACTTCTTATTCCCTCTCGGGCGCCACTGCTTCCTTATCTATACTATCAGTCTCCTTCGGTTGTTTCTTTTTCTCGCTAGGATCGGGTAAACCGAAATGGACAAAGATATTTTTTAGTATCAAGTTGTTGTCAATCAGCAAACACCTATCAGTGTAAGATTCTACCTTCAATCTAGTGACCACCGTGAGCGCCCTCCTAATCTATTAGTCCATCCTTCTGTTTTTGCAGACGAGGGACCCTTCAATGTCCATGAACTCACAGTCTCTTGTGCTTTTGTTCCGGATGGCTTTTGTGCACCCTTTGAGAGGCTTCTCTATGGCTGGTTTGTGAATTCCATGTGTTCGAGAAAACGCCATCCTTATAAGTTTTGTGGTGACATTATCAACGAAGGCTTGGATGAAAGGAGAATACACGAGTTACCTTTTACGGCAAACAAAGCTTCGCCGTGTCCCTTCAAGCAGGATATTGGGCACGTCAACAGGTCACACCCTCTCTGGGAACAGTGCGGTGTACCAAAAGAGGTTTTTTTCTTAACCCCGTACGTTGGAGTAGTCTCCCACCTTTGGAAACACGGTCCAATAAAATAGCTTGTACAATGTATTAAATATGGGGAGGAGGCCTCTAATGTGACCGTGTATAATATCCATACGAGCAACAGGATAGCAGCTGCAAAGATCATTGCGCTTCTTCGGAGGGCCATTATCGACACGGTAGAATGTTTCGTCGTCTTCTTTAGGCACTTTGCGGATTCCAATGGCAGCAACAAAGTCTTTCAATGTGCTTTTATATTTGACGCTATCGGTCATCCAGTGGAATTCCACTGCTTCATTTGTCACAATAAAGAGTGTAGCATAGAATTTCATAACCACTTATTCGCTGTAGTAATGCTCGAATTTCATGATCTAAACTAGGCCCAACAAGTCACACAACTCATGAACATCTTTAAACCGAGCATGGTCGTCGGCACCATCGATGTGTTTGAAATCAATGGCCTTCTGAGGAGAAATCTTGTAATTCAGTTTGAGAATCACATCATCGTAGATACTCTTTTGAGTGTGCGTGTGGAACCTGATATCCTCCAAATCTTTAGCCCTAGCATATCCATATGGATTGTTATACCAATAAAGCTGTAAGTAATCTTTCCTGCTCATGCCCATGACAGATTCATCTTTCTTCGCCTTCTTTTCCTTCGTCTTTGCTGAGCTATTGGACGCATTACGACCAGCAACTTTCTTCACACATCTACCACCGGAGGTCCTTGGCACCTTATCACACAGTACATGAGAAGAATTCCCTTGCTTTTTGGCACTCAGAACCTGTCGGGCCTCATCACGGTCCAACTGTCCTGCCGGCAACTCTGTCACATAGTGGGGGATAGAGATGATATGTAAGGCTTCGCACAATTTGTATTTTGGCAAGTAATTTTCTCACTGTTGCATCCAGACAGTCCAAATAATTACGTGTACAAGCCGATCAGAGCTACGCGAAGGTCAACAACTGTTTTGGAAGCAATTAAATGTACAGTCGACCAAGATCACAAATCTTTTTGTAAATACTACTATTATTTGTACGATAGAGGATTATTGTTTACCGGAATCGGTAGACATTGCGGAAAGGGGGTCGTATTGGAGAACCGCGTGCGGCCTAGCGAGAACCGAAGCGTGGGATTCGTCAGATGATTGGATTTCCTCGAGACCTGGACGGGGCAAGGGGAGGGTTAACTCGTTGTGGCCAGCGGCGGTGGTAAGACTAGGCCTTGGGCGAGGGCAGGGGAGGGAGGCCCGAGCACCCTTGCTATAGCCCTTTGTATCATTCATTTAGAATAACGTGTTTCTCTCGATTTGAACAAATCGACTGTTCGAGTTTCACCCCAGAAGGTTCGAATTGTTTATTATGCCGAGAATTGTTCATTGAATTCCTATTTTAGGGTTTGTATGGTTTTAAATTGCCCTAGCTATGAACGTTCATAGCACCAGAAAATGATAAAAATGTTTTGCATGGTCTACACCACATATCGAACCCGGTCAAAATAAAGGGTATTGTGGGCTAGGTATCAAGCTGGGTTTCGACGGAAACCACGCGAGTGAGGTGTAACACTACAAATCTTGCGTGTCTATTAGTATATGTATGTACAATCATGCTGGGATTGCAGAATTGATCGAAGAACGCACATCCCATAGTGCGAGGCGGCTTACTGCATGAAGTCGTTTCTAATCGGAGTCACGTTGATGCCACCTGGTTGAATCTCATGAGAACGACCAAAATTTAGTTTTCCACGACCCTAGGACACCCATGAAAACAAACAATGGGAAAAATCAGACGGTCTACCCCTTTATGAAGCCGATCAAAGGGTTTGACTATATGGCGCCCAGCGGGTTAGGGTTTCAAGCTAAACCACGCGTGGGATGCAAAAGCAACATTACAAATCTTGTGTGGTACACTAATATATGTATATACAATCATCGAGGGCGTATAGAAGAGAAAATACATATTTCCGAAATGTGACACATTTCAATAAGCACCTTACCCCGGGAAGAGGGTGTTGCACTAGAATGACGAACTCTTACGTTGAGGGCAAACATGAGTGAATCTCTTGAGAATTTGAGATCAAATATGGTTTTCCATGGTTGATAGGATCTAAACTAACACAAGTAGAAAAAACAAAATTTCTACCTTTTTCAAAGCCGGTTAACATTGTAGATGACCTGGTCCAATTACTTAGACCGCCCAGATAAATATGGGCCATCCGATAGCTTCTTTCGCATGTCCGATTAATTTTGGCGGGGGACTTCGCTCGCATTCCCCAGCCCGACCCGCCCAAAATTTCGCCCACGCACCCATAGCTTTTCACCACCCTATTTTGAATCTACAATACCACTGTCACTCTCGCCACCGTCGTCTCGAACCCCTCCTACCTCTGTTGCCTCGCCGGTGTAGCACCACCAACGCCCACCCTAAGGACTTGAGGACCCCTCAATATGACCGCCGCAAAAACCACATAGAGTCCCGCGGCTAATCAACTCCGGCGTCATACTCGACTGCACCCCTTAACACCAGCCAAGATTGACGCGGGCGCCGGCACGGAAGATTTCGTCCACCAAAACAACGGCCTAGCCGGCGGCGTCGCCGCAGAGGCTTTCCTCGCCAAAACCACGGCCGAGCCCAGAGGCGCCGCCGTGGGCACTTTCCTCGGCGCAGAACAGGTCGACACATTGGATGGGACTACCTCTCCCACCTCCACCCTATGCAGTATAGCTTTAGTGTCTCGAACCCACACCGCGGTCGACAAGGACCTCACCATGACGTAGTGCTCTACCACATCCTACTTAACTATAACTACTACTCTTTTTAGGCCTTTTAGTTTTGAGTACTTAGTTAAATTATCGGATGTTGGCCATTTTGATTTGTTCCAATATGCTTGATTTATCTTTCAATTGGTCCTTCAAGTTAGGCTTCTGTTCTACGAAGCGGCGCTGTTTTGCATTCGATATATGCATTCTACAGACGCATTTGTAGGGCGATTTTGCATTTTAAGTGTTGAATAATTTCACTAGTTTGGTTCCATTTAATCAATACAATGGTTTTAAGAACTAAAATTTTAGTATTTTTGTTCTAATGGAAAGTTTAGACCTGACCTGTTTTCCCACCTTTAACGAGGTATTCTTCAGACCTGAATTGTCCGTTCGCACTAGTCTATTTTAGATAATATACTCAGTTGCGAAACAAAGTCTTAACTATTTTATTTAATATATTTGTTGATATTTATTTAGTATCATACATATAAGTACTTACTCTTGTTTGTGTCTTCTAGATCTAATGATTATATTACATATATGTTATTTTTACATTTTCTCGTAAATATACATTCTACAGGAACGTGTCTAACTCGCAAGATTCGACATGTGCACATGCACTACATGTAAAAAAAATTATCCGCAAAGGAAAAGGAAGGAAGAAATCCAAATGGCCAGTTTTCGCGTTAACCGTGACCTCAAGCTGTAAACCGGAGCTCCATTTGAACCAGAGGAAGCTAGAAAAAAAGTTTGGGATAGTTTGTGGTATAGTCGCACAGGAACGAGTTTCTATCCTCTTTCCTACCTGGAAACACATTTCACAACAACAGCGTGTCACGGTCGCAAGTGAGATCCTCGAGTACTTCAACCTTCCTTGGACTGTAACCAGATCTCGTGTTGAACAAGCAGCTTTACTAACTGTTGTCAAGGCTTGGAAGAACTGGAAGACCAGGCTAGTGACAGAGTTCACGCAGCAGGGCAAGTGTCCCCTGCAAGTGTATCCGGGTATCCCAGAAAAGGACTGGGAGGCTTTTGCAAAGGTGATGTCGACGCCTGAGTTCCTGGGCAAGGGTCAACTTTCTCGGACACTTGGCTTGAAATTTAAGAACCCCCACAAAATGGGGACTGCTAAGTATGCAGGCATGTCCATGGTTTGGGATAGCCAGGATGCTGAAGCACTGCTCGCTGCACGAGCTCCTCCACTTTCACACATTAAAGACCGGAGGGCTAGAAACCGGGCCAGAGCTAGAGCTGATTCTATAGACGAACAAATCGGCCTTCCGGAATTTTAAAATAAGGAAGATATTCTTAAATACAATGAATTGGTGAGAGTTTGGTCGCTCTCTAATTGTTCACGAAGCCATAAATATTTTTACATTTCTGACTACCTCATATTATGTTGTTATACAGATTGAATGGGATCTGAAAAAACGAAGTGGCACCTTTAATGGAGATGTGCTCGTAAATGGGTTGGGAAGTAATGAGCACACTTCTCGCACAAGTGGTATAGGTAGCATAGCCATGTGGAAATATGGCCGTGACCAAACTCTAGACAACAAGCGAGAACGAAAGAGAGTGAAGAAAGAGCTCGCAGACCAAGAGTTGCGCAAATCTATAAGAGCTGAAGTACTGCAGCTGGTACGAGTAGAAATCACGCAGGGCCATGGCAAGGGCACCATGCCACCATCGGTACCTAGCCTGGACGAATTACGGAGTAGCTGCTCTCCGGGACTCGCCGGTACTCCTGTCAAGGATGTTACCTGCGCATCTGATCTCATAGAGGTAATATCCCAATGAATTTATCTATAAGCACACATGGAATTATGACACCCAAGCTTAATTATTTGAATACTTTTCATCCAGGCTCCAACTAAGTGCTGGCTAGGATTAAGGGTCGGGCCGACGGGAACCATTGTGGATGCTGCATGGGGCCAAGTGTATCCTATAAGCCAAGTTCATATGACACACACCACTCATATGCTTAGTAAACATGCCAAGGTGAACATCGATGGCGTCCATGAGCCGTTCAAGTTGTTCCATCTGTTGCTGCCCCTCAACAAAGAAGTCAGCACTCTGTTAGATTCAAAAGGAACCTTCATGCAGTGGCCCAAGGAAGATATCATTTTGGACACCCCCAACACCAACCGATACGACGCGCCAGTCAAAAGCATTAACCTCTAATTTGACAAACCCCCCCCCCCCCAAGATATCGGAAGCACATACCATGGCACACGAAACTCATGACATAGAACCCAAAGAAAATACCACCAGGAGTATGGTCAAGATGTCGGAACCACCCCTTGCACCAGTAGCTGATGTACACCCGAAGGAAAATACAGCCATGACATCGACGAGGAAGTCATCATTGATGAAGATGGGGGGAAGTCTTCTGCCTGAATTCGGTGGAACTATAGTCCACGACCTAGGCATTCACTGTGCAACTATGAGGACGTTCTATAAAGAAACACTTAAGAACCCGGGCAGCAAGCACTCATCCGGAATTATCGTTAGGTTAAAAAATGTTCAAGTCGATAAGAAAGTATGTAAGTTCACTGTCACGTGGGATGTCGTGGCCGACATGATGCATATGAAATCCTTTTTAGAGAGCATCATGAAATGCTTGGCATTGTAAGTATTTATCGTCAACATAGGCTTCCATGTCAATGATAGTGTAATATCTATATTTATACATGTTTATACATCTGCTTAATTATGCAGAAAACATATGAACCCGGGGAGCCAAGAATCTAGAGTAATATCCGTCGACCCTGTTTCGAGTTCGAAGGCACTTTCTGGCGGAAATGAGAGGCCCGTCGAAGATCACATCCTCCATGCGATGGTGGTTTATGAAAATAAATTTTTAATCATATGGCCTTTTACCGCAAGGTATAGTAATAACGAATTTTGTTTTAAAATTATTCTGTTCATTAGAAGACTCCAATTAGACAAAAATGATTCACTTGTAACGATGATTACATATTTTGTAGCCATCACTGGATTCTTGTCGCCATCTCCCTTCCTTGTGGTTGTGTATACTATCTTGATTCCTGTCCGGATAAGATGGATGTTAAGATCATAATCAAGCTTCTTGACAGGTACTGAATGATTATTTTCATGTACAAACACATTTATGTGTACTAATGATACATATGTAAGTTAATATCATTACATACTATTTAAAAACATTCAGCTACGCAAAGGGGAAAAAACTACCTATAACTAAGAAGGGCTATCAATAACTAACCCGCATCTTGGATCCTCCGGTAAATTTACACCTTTTGTTCATATGGCACATCCTAATACATTAATTAGATATGCATCTTTTGGCCAATATGTAAAGAATTATATACGCCTTTTGTCTCACGGTGCCAGAAACAGCCGGCGTCGGTACCGCTGGACTTAACCGCGTTCTATGTTTCCTACCATATTAACATCCTTATGTCTGAGTCGTTGGGCAGTACAAAAAGGATGCCTTTAAAGGTACATATTACGTTTTCCTTATCCGAGCATTTTCATATTCTTTTATACTTCATTATAATCACGGCCAGAGCTTCCGCAACTTTATGACAAGCAGGTTCCGAACAACAAACTAGGAGAGATCCGTCAGGAAATGTATGAGTTCTTCTTGGATAAGGTGCTTGCTAAAAGGTTGGAGGATGACAGTCCCAAACCGTGTGTGCTTTTGCGCTGATAAAGTTATGTCGTAAACTGCACGCTTAATTTGTGGTGCCTTTTGAAACATTTACATTGTGGTTTAACCATTGTTAAGTAATATCGTAAACTGACAATTGCCAATACATGTACTTTATGATGTTTCGTTTCAAAATTTGGATACATCTGAAAGTGCAGGAAAGAGTATTACCATTTATTAGGCACCTCTAGATCCGTGTACGAATCTCCAAAAAAAGTTCGGCTCTTCCGAATAATCGAAGTCGGTCAGCAATAACTGGCTCTGGATGGAACATCAGACCTTCGGATATAATTGGACTCTTCACACACGATGGGACGGTTCTAAAATGGAACCGACACTACATATTAGGAGGCGATTTACTTTTGTGCCCGTCATAGCGTATTCGTACTGTCTGTGCTATCGTAGCCATCCGAATATGTGGGAGCCAGTCAGATGTCCAGCCCGCCTCCAATTGAGCGAGTCGGGGCCTCAGAACACACGTCGAGGATTGTCGTACAATAGGCGTCGCGCTTTTTTTGATACCGCCTGAGGGGAAGAGTTTCCAAGACGACCCGCGAAACCGGCTGCAATTGGCCCAACTATTAGCACCTTATGCTCCAATCTGGTCAAGGAAACCACCGCTGGCCTATGTACGAGAATTGTGCGTATCCTCGTAGTGAGGTATACCTGGTTATTAGCTGGTGTCCTTCAGGGACATGCAGAGCGCCTTCGCGAGATCTCTCTCCATATCCAGTGTCAGAGCGGTTTCTGCCCCGCAGACTGACTAATACAACTACATTCTCTCAAAGGGTTAGCCTCTATGCCGCATTCATCTGATGGTGCGCAAATAGTCGGTGGAACTTTGTCGTCAGGAAACATGCCACAATGGAGTGAAGATAGATCCCTTGCCGCTTTCTCCATATTAGTCTTCGCCTTTGCGCCTTGTTCTTCAACAAACGAAAGGGCATCCAATAGCGCATCAACACGGAGATGACCAGCAGGGTCCCGTGGAGCACCTAGTGCACCCGTAAAATAAAACAAATGATTAGAACATGCTTCCCAAGAAACAAATTTGGAAGGAATGCTATGGACATTCACCTGATAACGCTATGGCTACAACTTGAAGTCGAGTGGTCATCCTCACTTCTTGTTCCACAATTTTTTGGCGAGTAACCTCCTTGTGCGGTGCGGCCTCATCGTTGATCTTGTCGAGTGCAACCTGAGACTCCTTCAGTATAGTCACATGTTGTGCCTCCAGCTCCTTGGTCCGGTTCACTGCGGCGTCCTTCTCGGCGATGGCTTTGGAGGCGGCTCCTGCAACAGACACAATATTAACAACTCCTACGCATGCACCACAACGGAAAATAGGCAACAATGAGAAAAAAAATTACTTTTGGCCTAAGCTAACTCATGTCAGAGTCGGCTGCCTTCCGACTCGACCTCGAAGAACCAATGACCAAATCCTACTAGACTATGGAGGAACGGCTATGCGTAAGCATGCAAGATGAATTAGTTACAATCAATTGAGCCTATGCTTAACTACTCATAGTCGAACATAGCCTTGGGGCTACTCCCATCGGGAGTGCTGGTCGCGCATTCGATGAAAAGTGCATCAAACAGTGAAATTCAAGAAGCATAGAATGCAATCTTACGTGGTTATTGGAGGCTGTTGACGGGTACTGAGAAGTTGAAGCATTGGCAGGAGTTGTTGGCGCAAAGGAATGCTTCACCACCAAGGTGTCTACCAGCAGGTCCTTCTTCGTCTCTTCGGGGCGAGTCGACCCTTTTTTCAAGTCGGCTGTTTTCTTCCCAACAGGAGTCGACTCCTGTTCCGGAGCGGCCTTCGGCTCCCTCTTGGAAGCTGACTTGGCCTGCTCCTTCTCTTCATGCGCTACAATGAATTTAATTCTTTGAAACCTATCTATGCCAACAGCGTATCGACTAAAAAAACTGAAGAGACTTACTTATCATCAGGAACGATAACCACACCTAGGAAATTCCAGTGATGTGTTGATAAAGCTTCTTGGGCTGCCCATAGCCGGGGTGCTTGAATGACAAAGGGATCACATTATGGACCTCCTCTAGTTCACTCGCACCCGATGGTGCTTAGGTGGAGGCGATGTCTTTTTAAGTAGCTTCAGCCGCAAGGTCTTTGCTGCGACTGCACTTACGAGACGACTCTAAAGGATTTGGAGCTATTTCTTTGTCCTTTTCGTCATCCTACAAGTGCGTAGTGGCGAACGACAGATCTCCCTCCATGTCAGAGTCAACTTACGACTATGTATTGCCTATCACTTGCTTGTTTCCAGGAAAGGGAGGGTAACTAAGAGGCAAATCCTGGCTGTCGTAAGATAAAAGGAATTGACAAAACATCGAATGGACACAAAAATCCAAAGACGAAAGAAAGACAAGAAGATGAAATCTGGATCAGAGTGAAATTAGCTCAGTTGGAGCAATACCTTCCCCAAACGGAGTCACGGGAGGCTCTTGGTGGCACGACTCAATTGACTTGATATTGGTGATCGATTGGACTCGAGTCTCGAGATCATCCCTGGAAATATCATCTTCTCGGGTGTGCGTCCGATCAGAGGTGCCTAGATATTCCCACATACCATGGAACCGAGCCTAGAGGGATTGGATACAACACTAAGGAAAGTTGAAGAAATTTGTACCCTTTTTACTTCTTTTCTCGAGCTTTTGTCGAGAAGAGTCACGATTTGACCCATGACCTCACCTATCTGCGCCATTTCTTTGGGTGTTACCCTGTTCTTCTAGGATCTCCTTCGGGTGAAAACCATGTTGGGCCCAAATAGAGGCTTGCCATTGGCTCGTGGAGTGTCCTTGACACAGAACCACTTCTTCTTCTTAGAATGGATGCAATCTGCAAACTTTATCTTGGAGTATTTGATATCCGATTTGACCAGGATGTTGAAGCGCCCAACTTCGTGGGGCTCGCCATCGTCGCTTGTCTGCGCCTTCACCATGAATTTTTTTCCATAGGCCCCAATGTGGGTGGACACCCAAGAAGCACTCATAGAGCAAGATGAAGCAAACAATGTGCTGAATGTTGCTCGGCGGGAGGTCGTGCAGCTGCACGCCGTAGATGTGTAGAAACCCGATGATGAATGCGTGAAGCGGGAATGAGAGCCCATGGTTCACATGGTCGACGAACACGATGCACTCGTCGGGATACAGGCGCGAGGTGGTTTCCTCGACAGGGCGTGCACCATCCCGGTCTCCTCTACCGGGATATGCCCTTCCTTCATTAGGGCTTGGAGAGCTTTGGTGAAGATGGCAGACTTCTCCACGATCCCTTCTTCTTCTTCAGTGCGTCTGCGCCAGAGGTTTTGTGAGCGATGGCAGAAATTTCCCCCTTTATCATGGCTTTGGTAGGAGAAGATTGTGAGAATGGAGGTGTCCGCAAGGAAGAAGGCGCCGATGGAAATGAAGAAGTACCCCTGTAGTCCTTCTCCTCTAATTTATGTACTGCAACCCAGTCTTTTCTCGTCCATTGGATGAAAATCTTGGACGCGTGGCTAGAATTTGCGCAGCCACGTGGCAACAAGAGACTGGCAGGAAGCTCCCATTTACTCTGCATGCATGGAGATCGAGGAGGCAACCACCATCATGCTATGTTATTCGCATGTATTGTGCTATCAAGGCTAGCGAAAACCGTCACGTTTCGGTCAATGCTGATTGTGGGCCGACTGTGTCATGTCCTATCATCGTCTCCTCGCAGAATCGTAGCGCACCGTGATGTCATCAATGACGTAAGAGGTATTGTGTTTTTTCTATGAGTCATTTACCGCTCGACACTTATATAATAAGCTATGAAATTATGCATGAGTCGAGTACCATCTCGGCGCATAGTAAAAGGCTATAATTGTGAGAATATCTCACAAAATATGCTCGAGTCGGGCACCTCCTCGAGGCAGGCTGTGTCGAGCATTCTGTGTCCACTATTTATACTAGTTGGGTGTGAGATAGTTACCTCCTCGACTGCCCAGATCGCCCTTGGCTGCGAAGTACATCTGAATGTTGCGTCTATGATGCAAAGGTAAGACCCGTAGGCCGTAGACCTAGTCTATCGGCCTAGGAGTCGCACCTGCTCCACTACTGAGTAAAAATCATGTGCCCACAACAGATCAAAAATCCCAGTGGCAGTTCGACCCAATAAGTCCTCCGCGACTCGAGTCGATCTTCCCAGCTTTTTCTAGGTTTGATCCCAGGGACTTGAATTCAAGTAAGGATAGCAGAGTTTTACCCCAAGGTGATTAGCTGGCCTCTCGATCCGTCGAGTGTGCCAGGCCTGCTAAGCCATTTCATGGAATATAAAAATACTAGCACTGACTCGATGAATCTTAGACGCGGTCGTTATCTCCTTACAACTGTCGACTATAGCACGGACCTGACACGTCTCCAGCTTTGAGTCTCTAGCCGAGTGTGCGACTCATGTAGACGCTCGGGGGCTACTGGCGTGGGCAGGCCTAAACGAGTGCCCACTATTGATAAACCGTATTTGGTACAACCAAGGGCCAATCGGGTGGCCCAACCAAGGCAAGAAGCTAGACCCATGGCGGAACAAGAAATGAAGCCCTCGTCATGCGCCTCGAGTACTTGATACGTATCAAACGTATCCATAATTTCTGATGTTCCATTTTGCTTTCATGCCATATGCTACATGTTTCTTATACACTTTATGTCATTTTTATGGATTTTCTGGGACTAACTTATTGACAAGATGCCACAAAGCCAGTTTCTGTTTTCTGTTGATTTTGGTTTCAGAAAGTTGTTCTGTAAATACTCTCGAAATTGGACAAAACAAAATCCCAGAGTCTTCGAAAGTCGTCACGTACTCGGAGTCCGGAGGAGACCCGGAGGGGGGCCTCAGGGGGCCCACACAAAAGGGTGGCGCTCCCCCCTGTGGCCATGCCTGGGGGTGGTGTGGGCCCCTGGCCGCCCACCGACGTTGCCCTCTCGCATATTTATACTCCTCCATGGGTTAACCCTAAATACCCGAGCCTTTTCCACGAAAAAGATCCCTAGCCACCGTCATCGTCAACCCTAGTCCGGGAGGGTTCTAGAGCTCTCCCCGCCACCCTGTGGGGAGGGGTAATCATTACCGGAGGGCTCTTCATCACCATGCCTTCCTCCGGTGTGATGCGTGAGTAGCTCATCCCTGGACTACGGGTCCATAGCAATAGCTAGATGGTTGTTCTCTCCTCTTTATGCCTCATGTTTAGATCTTGTGAGCGGCCTAACATGATCAAGATAATCTTAATATAATTCTACATGTTGTGTTTGCTAGGATCTGCTGAATATTGAGTGCTATGTCCAGTGATTATCAATCTATCATGTTCTTTCATGTGTATGTTATTTATGATCTTGCATGCTCTCCGTTACTGGTAGATTCTCTGACCAAGTTGATGCTTTTAACTCCAAGAGGGAGTATTTATGCTCGATAGTGGGTGCATGCCTCCCTTTCACTCACGCTCGAGTGATAGAAACGTAACAACAAGTGGGGTTTGTGTTGTTGCCATTAGGGAGAAAACAACACTGCTTTGTCTAAGGAATAATTTATTGTTTACATTACACATTGATGGCGTGTAGTTGATGCCCTCGTTGGTAAACCCCAAGAGAAAGGTTGTGAAGAGTGTAGCAGCAAGTTTTCCCTCAGAAAAGAAACCAAAGTTGAATCGACTAGTAGAAAGACAAGCAATCTCTGAAGGTTAATGCAGCTGAGGTGGCAGGGCGTACTACCGGTTCAGCAGCAACGTGCAACCTACATAACACAATCAAATCACTCAATCCCAACGAAGCAGTGAGGTTGTCAATCTCACCGATTTTGATGAACACAAAGAGGTTAAATGTATGGTGTGGAAAATAGTAGGAAAATAGTAGGAACAGTATGATAACAGTATGAAAGCAGTAGGTGTTTTATCAGTATGAGGAAAATGGACCAGGGTCCACAGTTCACTAGTGGTGTCTCTCCGAGAAAGATAAATAACATGCATGGTGAACAGATTACAGATGGGGAATTGACAGAAATGAAGGCTGCATCGTAGTGCATATGCAAGACATAAAGATTACTGTGTGATTCATGTGGGCATTACAACAAGATACATAAACCGTTATCCAACTGCATCTATCACTAAAAATCGACCCTTCGAATATCATCCGAACAAATGTTGGGTATTAAGTTGCAAGAAACAGATAATTGCAGTAAGCAAAGTGTGTATTGTAAACAATAACATCATCCTTAGACAAAGAACTTATGTTTTCTCCCTAATGGCAACATCACATCCTCCATCCGTCACGTTTCTGTCACTCGAGAACAGATGAAAAGGAGGCATGAACCCACTATCAAGCATAAATACTACCTCTTGGAGTTACTAGCATCTACTTGGCCAGACCATTTACTAATAATGGAGAGCATGCATGATCATAACTAACATAAGCATGAAGATAACATGATAGATTGATAATCAGAAAACATAACATTCAACATTCATCAGATCCCAGCAAACACAACATGTAGAATTACATAAAGATGATCTTGATCATGTTAGGAAGCTCACAAGATTTAAACACGAGGTACAAAGTGGAGAGAACAACCATCCAGTTACTACTATGGACCCGTAGTGCGGGGATGAACTAATCACACATCACTTTGGAGGAGGGCATGGTGGTGTAGACCCCTCCGGTTACGATTTCCCCCTCCAGCAGGGTGCCGGGGAGAGATCCAGAACCCTCCCGATCTCGGGATGACGGTGACGGCGGCCTCGGGTGTTTCTCGGGTAAAAGTGGGATATCTTTAGTGTTTACGTCTCGGGGGGATTATATAGGAGAAAGGGCAAAGGCGGTGGGGGCCTGGGGGCCCCACACCACCCCCTAGCGCAGCCAAGGGGGGCGCCATCCTATGGTGTGGGTCCCCTGAGGCCCCCCTCTGAGTCTCTTCGGGACTCCGTGGAACCTTCGGGAATTCTGAGACTTCCGGGCTTCGATTTTTCCAATTCCGAGAATATTTCCAGAACAACTTTTATGAAACTAAAAACAGCAGAAAACAGGGAACTGGCTCTGTGGGATATTGCCAATAGGTTGGTCCCGAAAATCGATAAAAATGACATAAAGTGTATACCAAACATGTGGGAAACAATAAGAAAACAACATGGAACATCACAAATTAAGGATACGTTTATGATGTATCAACATCCCCAATCTTAGTTCCTACTCGTCCTCGAGTTGGTAAATAATAAAAACACAATAATTTTTGAGGTGACATGCTACCAACATAAACTTGATCATCAATAATGTAAAATCATAAGTAAGTTGAGATCATAGACCTTTAACACAAGCATGATAAATAGAACTTTAATAATAAAGCATAGCAATCACTTTGAATCATGAGAGGTAACTCAAATAAAAGATCATGAATAACAATGCAAAGAAAGATGTATGTTTGTTTCAAGTATAGAGAGAACATGTCAAAGTGATATTTCGCTAGTCCTTAAGAGTGGGGCAAAACATAAATGCCAGGACACCTTCAAAGTTCATGAGGAAGACTAGAACAAATAATTAGAGAACAAGCAATATCACATCATGAATCAATTAATAATGTTTCTGGAACAAATGCACATAAAACTCAGAATGGCAAAAATGCTCTCTCAGCTCTACATAAAGTTAGAAGATGGAGACTCAACATACAAGTAAAAGAAAGGACCTTCAAAGAGGGAAGCACGGATCACTCATGAGCTAGAGCTTTTATTTTATTAAACTGAGGTATAAAAAACTTGACACTCCTCCCAACCATCGTTCACAAACCATGGCTAACCGAATCCTTGGGTGCCTGCCAACAATCACATACCCTGGAGGAGTGTCTATATTTTAAGAGAGGTGTATGCTTATGTCAACGAATGGTAAACAAAAAATACAGTACGTCACAAGCCAACTAGACTTCACAAGAGCGGCTCCCATAGAAGGACGCATCTGGGTATAAGGTCATCCCCCTTTCTCTTTTGTTTACACAATTATGCTTTGACTGATAAATCAGGGGCAAAAATAGTGAAGAGAATTTGGGTTATTAATTTGGGGCTGGGCACCCCACTGCCAGCTCTTCTATCATTAGATAAGCGGATGAAGCCACTAGTCCAGGGTGTGAGAGTCCAATCAACAAGTGAGATAAATATTCTCTATTTACGTCCTCGTGAGCTTATACAGGAGCACAAAACAGGAGTAATTTTGAAAGTTTTAAAGGTAACACATGAGCAATTTACTTTGGAGTGACGGTTAATTACCACATGTAGGAATGTATGGTGGACACAATGGGAAAACTTTGGTTTTTGGGAGTTGGATGCACGAGTAGAGCTCATACTCAGTACAGGTGGACGCTAGCAAAAGACTGGGACCGACAAATCAAGAGAGCATAAGAGCCATAATCATGCATAGCGACATAAACATCATTAATCAAAGCATAAGTGGTACCACAAATTCAAAAACTAAATGATCATGGAGGCTATTCGTGACTGTTTCATTGTCATAAACATGGTGTGAGCATGCGCCAAGTCAACCAAATAAAACTTCCAAAGGAGAAAACCAAAAATTTATGCTTCAATATGAAAAGAACAACTCATGATTCTTTCAATGACACATTAAAAACTCTCAGCTATTTGAGTCTAATCATGCTACTCAATAACCACAAGGCTTTAAAACTAAAATAACATCTAGCATGATATGAAAAAGTTCTAGCCACAGTCTATACAAGATTCTACTTGCACCGTTAAAAATTCTACCTCAAGCAGTAGTTTCTTTTCCCAACAAGCACCATACAAATAATGCTTTAACAAGAATCTATACATGCTACAGAAATCAAACATGAGAGTACTCACATAACACTACTAAAACTAACAGCTCTGAATAAGAGATGCAATGAAAACGAGAGCTAAACAGGAATTTTGGCAGCAGCTAAAAGAAAAACTAAGAATACTAGCATAGCAAGTATTCAAATAAAAAATAGAAGCGTGTATCTCTCCCAAAAAAGGATGCTAGGTGTAATGATATTATTGCAGAAAGGAAAACAAAAGAAAAAAAACAGACGCTCCAAGTAAACTTCATACGATGTGATCGAATAAAAATATAGTTTCACGAGAAGTGACCTAATAGATAGTTGATCAAGAAGGGGGTACCTTTGCTATCCAAAATCTTAGATGCTTGAGTATTCTAAAAATATGCTTGGATGAACCACGGGCATCCCCAAGCTTTGACCTTGCACTCTTGTTGATCACATATATCACCTCCTCTCTTGACACTTGAAAACTTCCTTCACACCACACTCAAACAGTAATTCGCATTAGAGGGTGAGTGCAACAATTAAAAATCTATGGGTTCTGTATGGAACAAGTGCTATTTATAATTTTAAACATTGTATACATCAATTGATGTTTCTTGAAGCAAAGAAATCTACTTGACATCGCAAAAGAGAAAATGCAAGAAAAATGGAAGAATCTGTCAAAATCAGAACATTCTGTAAAGACGAATTTTTTTGGGGCACTTACGTTGCTCAGAGATAAAATCTTAAAGAACAAAAAAGTTGCTGAATCAGCTGAGGAATAAGCAAAAAAATTCAGATCATTCTGATCTTCCAGGATTTCATACGATTGTTTAGGGTGGACAACAGAAATCTGTTTCCTGCGTAGAAATCCGAAAACCAACTCCAACTCTCGTCAGAAACCTTACTTGGCACTACTAAAACATGAAAAGAAAGATATAAAGGAGTTACTACAGAAGTATACAACCCCTTTACTCAAAGAAAACAGAGAAAAACAAAGCAAAAATAAAATCATGGGTTATCTCCCAAGAAGTGCTTTTCTTTAACGCCTTTTAGTTAGCCCCAGAAAAGTGGAATCAGTATTTTCAAGTGAAGAAGTTGCTCACATAATAAATATGAATTAAGAAAAAGAGAGAATCAAGGAGAAAGTATATAAAAAAAAATTAAGTCTAACCCACTTCCTATGCATAGGAATCTTGTAAAGAAATAAATCAAATAAGCTCAAACTAGAAATCATGGGAAGGTAGAACAAGAGCAACTTCAAAACTTTCAACACAAAGAGAGGTATTTTACTAACATGAAAATTCCTACAACCATATTTTCCTCTCTCATAATAATTTTCAATATCATCATGCACAAACTCAACAACATAATTATCACATAAAGCATGTTTGTCATGGTCCAAAAGCACACAATTCATATCAAGCTCAAAAACAGTGGGATCAAAATTAAAAATAAAGACCTCTTCTTTCCCACTTTTAGCAATAGTAAAACAAGATGATTGATCACTCATAAAGGTATGGGACTACTAATACCAATCCTATTTTCAGTAGCATTATAATTTATAACATCAAGTAACATAGCACCATCATCAAGAGCATTATCATATGAATTTTCTAAACAAACTTCCTCATTATCATGCATTTCAATAGTTGGAATAAATAGAGGATTCTCATCGGATTTATCAAAGTAGCATGGATTATCATAAATAATAGTAGCAATATAATTCTCACACGTTTCCTTCATAGTAGTATCAAGGTCACAAGTATAGCAAGTATCAATTTTATCAAATAATGTATGAGTTAAAGAGTTACTATCATTGGAAGGTAGACATGGGTCGCTCCATTCTTACTCCTCTTGATCATCACTCTCCTCCTCTTTTTCATCCAATGAGCTTCCAGATTCAGCAAGTTCTTCTTCTATAGGATCCTGCAAGGCATAAGTCTCTTCCTTAGCTTGAGAACATTTATTAAGATATTCCATTATGTAGTAATTACAATCCTTGTTATTATCAAAGCAATATTCAAGTATATATAGCATAAATCTCATATTTATAAGGTACATCATCAATACTTTCAAGCAAATAGGCAATTTCAAATGCACCCTTCCAAGCAATAAATTCTTCAATTTGTTCCACATCATAAAATTTATAATTTCCTTTAACATAAGAAGATATGGTAACATTATCATTATACTCACATTGAAAAGGGAGGTGTTTATACCTCCTACAGCAACGAGATTTATCAAAGCAATAAGTAACATTATAAGTAGAGCACAAGTTTCTAACATAGTCATGCAATTTATTAATTTGTTCCCATAAATGTATCCCTTTTTCTGACAAGCGGTGTTCATAATAATATTTTTGTTGTTCATCCGTGAACCCACCTTGCCTATAACATCTAGTTTCAAAGACATCAAACATTGATAGCAAGCATGATAAAGCAAAAAATAACAACTAGAAAAAGAACTAATTTTTTTGTGTTTTTGATAAAGAAGAGCAAACAAGACAAAATAAAATAAACTAGGAAAAACAAAAACAAAGTAAAGAGATTGGGAGTGAGAGACTCCCCTTGTAGAAATTCTCTTCCTCCCCAGGCAACGGCGCCAGAAAACTTGTTGATGGCGTGTAGTTGACGCCCTCGTTGGTAAACCACAAGAGAAAGGTTGTGAGGAGTGTAGCAGCAAGTTTTCCCTCAGAAAAGAAACCAAGGTTGAATCGACCAGTAGGAGGACAAGCAATCTTTGAAGGTTGACGCAGCTGAGGTGGCAGGGCGCACTACCGGTTCAGCAGCAACGTGGAACCTACACAACACAATCAAATCACTCTATCCCAACGAAGCAGTGAGGTTATCAACCTCACCGGTTTTTCTGAACACAAAGAGGTTAAACGTATGGTGTGGAAAACAGTAGGAAAATAGTAGGAACAGTATGAGAGCAGTATGAAAGAAGTAGGTGTTTTATCAGTATGACGAAAATGGACCGGGGTCCACATTTCACAAGTGGTGTCTCTCCGAGAAAAATAAATAACATGTGTGGTGAACAAATTACAGCTGGGAAATTGACAGAAATGAAGGCTGCACCGTAGTGCATATGCAAGACATAAAGATTACTATGTGATTCATGCGGGCATTACAACAAGATACATAGACCGTTATCCAACTGCATCTATCACTAAAAATCCACCCTTCGAATATCATCCGAACAAACGTTGGGTGTTAAGTAGCAAGCAACAGATAATTTGTGGTAGTACAGCCCAACACAGGCTATACTGTTGCGTGTAGTACTGGCCCCTGGACCGTTCACCAGCACACACAACACAGATAGTAATCAAAAGGAATCAATGTATTGTATTACTATCGAATATCCAGAGTAAAGTACTTTATTACAACTTGCATAGCGGAAGCTAGCACAATACTTATTCAACAATGCGAATATAAGGGCTCCAGTCTTCAATTTGTGTCACAGGCGAACAAACATGTTGAGTGGAGTCACGAGACCTACGTCGATCACTCCGGATACGAACAACCTGCACGTTGGAATATGCTGCCCCCAAAAGGAGGTCAGATCATTCTGAGCAATGGTGGCAAGTGACACTATGGTGGTATATAAATGGCAAGTGCTAGTCTACATGCATATTTGGCCGGTGGAGTTTGTAGGCTATTTTGCATAAATGCATTTGTCCTATCTTTTAATAGAATGTAATTTTGCACCTAATTGGACACTTTGGTTGATAGCAAAGTGCTCCTATATAATTGGACACTTTGGTTGATAGCAAAGTGCTCCTACCCTTTGGATTAGCACGCTGAAACACCATCAGGCACTTCTCCAATAACCCATAGTCAAATTTGTAGTAATTAATAAAACAAGATGAACGAGATATGTCATGTTTCCCATCTAGTTGTTAAATTGTCCCTAACCAATGGAACATGGCTAAGATCTTAGTTTTAACCCTCTCGAGGTTTGTGCCCTTTACCCGTGTTGCCTAATCGACCCCAAACACCATGATACACCATTAGTACCACGGAAGGAAAGAAGATTAGCCATAAATCATAAGAAGTAGATCCCCAAACCCTCCACGAGCCGGACCATCCTACCACTATTCTACATCTCTGGACACGTTGGGTTCGAGTCACCACAACCTACAAATTATGTATAGCCCATACTAATATGAAACACGGCTGCACGCAAGAACAACTACATAAAGAAAATAAACATAATCTCAAGATACTAGGCGGCGGTCCCCACCAAACTTTGTACTCTGATGACATGCTAGCAATCCGCCCAGTGGTTAATTAATTATCATGTTGTTTTCATAAGCAATTAAAATAATAATTTTCAGCATAACATGATAATAATCCCAACCACGAATAACTACAAGCATGGCTAAGCAATCTACAAGTACGATGTTTGCCTAGCATATGGATTGCTACAATCTAGGGGTAACATATGATTACTCCACTTGGGTGTTAGTGAAGCAATCTAGCATAGCGTTAACACTCAAATCCTACTCATGCATAGCTACCATAAAACTCTAATGCATATAATAAAATATTAGGATCATGTGTGTCACTTGACTTGATAGAAATTGGAGTCATTCACGCACTCGACTCAGTCGCAACCGTAACAACCACGGTCCTCACACGAACAGCAACCGCAACTCTCGCAATCTACACGTTGCTAGCATACCACAATAAAAAACCAAATCAGGAAAAACAACGATGCAACATATGGATGCATCATGATTTAATAATGCAAGACAACTAATTTATTATTTCTCTTGTTGCCTAAACAATATATGATGCATGAAAAGGTTTGTAATGCAACAAGACACAAAAAAACAGTTTAACCAAATTAAACCGGGTTAATTAACAATCTACAAGATCTTATCGAAATATAGTTTATAAAAAGGTGGATCTAAACCTAACATACTAATAATATCCTAAAAACAAAAGAAAACACACAACGAACACTTTCTAGATGAACAAGAACGAAGTATAAATTTGAAATTTCGAATTACTCCGGTGGGAAAAAGTAGATCGGAATTATATAAAACGATCTGTAGCTCAAATAGAAAAAATCAAAGAACGAAAGTTATAGATAATGATGATATGCAACTATAGTAGAAATTTGAGCGAAAACGGACAAACGGTTGAAGACTAATTGAACGTTTACCGCTTCCGATCTGAGAGAGTAGATCTCGAAATTCTCCGGCTGTGGTGGATGAAAAGAGGTGAGGTTTCTTGGGATGGACCGGTATGGACGATATCTAAAACTCTCGCGAAGACTTGAACGTCAACCGAGCAACTCACGGACCGTGGCGAGCAAAATACTCAGAAACAGATCTGAATTTGGAGTTTCGAGTTTGGGGCGACCTCACGGCCGGGGCTATGGTATTTATGTTGAATATATTAGCAATTTAGCACATGATTTAATTCGAAATATCAGCAGATGAATTGCGACAGTAGCAAATACAGTAATCATGCAAATATCTAGATCTAGTACAGTAGACAGACTGATCCAATCTATAGCTAGAACTAGACATAAGAATTCCAGGAATATCTCATACAGATGGAATAGAGTTACGTACGATGGAGCGGTAGCGGCACCGCCATTGTTGTTGTCCACGTCGGCCATGTCGTCGATGAAGAGGTTGCCGAGGTCGGGGAAGAAATCGTCGTTGGGGAAGTAGTCGCCGTCAGCAGTCGCGCGAGTGCGCTCCCCAAAAACCTGATCGCCCCTCTCCCGTACAGGATCACAAGAGGCGGGGTTCCGGAGGCCTGCTGTCCCTTCTCGCGGTGCACGCCGGAAGGAGGGATGGAGAAGACTTGATTGGCGGCGCAGTGCTTTGGAACGGTGGTGCGAAACCATATGACGAAGTGGCGGCTAGGGTTTACCGTATGCGCGTATTTATATGCGGGCTGGGAGAGACGTGGGCGTAACCCCACGTCTGAGTCGGTTTGGCTCCACGATCCAGAAAGGAAACGGAAACGGTTTTGTAATTAACGCGTCCGTTAATTACCAAATTAATGACTCATTAAGTTTTCCCAACCGACAAAATAAACGCTCTCGGCTCGGCTCATTCCCGCAACCCGCGGCGCGTCGTGACGTGTCGTGACGAGGCGAGGCGAGGCGAGGCGTGGCGAGGCGGGCGGCGGAGGAGGAGCGCGCGTGTGGCACACCTCTCCTCTTTCCTTGCCTACTCATACATGAGCTAGAATGGATCACCTTATAAGGTGGTTCCACTCTCTCCAAACTAGCAATGTGGGACTAAACTTTAGTCCCATTCACTCCACTCATTATTCATGAATGGGCCATGACAATTTCAGGATTTTTAGTGGGCTTAGTGGGCTAGACATGTGAGCCCATATTAGTAGCCCATGTAAAAATTCCAACAATCCCCCACAAAGTGTCATTAGCACATTTCATAAACTCTGTTCCAAAACATTGTTTATATACCGGTGTTAGTGGAGACTGTTAAGTTGAACTTCCACTTAGAACATAATGCTTCACTAGTTCACAACTTGAATAGTGGACTACGCCTTGAACTACAAGTTTGCTGTGATACCAGTTTCACACAACGTCTGAACCGATACTAGGCTGCCGCAAGGCTTCCCCGCGGTTTGGAGCGTATGCGTCATACTCCGAAGGCCTTTCATGAGTTTATTAGAGAGCACCCGTATCTCATAGACTGCGACGTTTAACAGTCAGACTCATATAGGTGAGTTCCTCAGGAGATGTTCTGTAGGACACATCTCTGCTTATATATATAAGCCACTTGGAACACATTAAGACAGATGTCAACCTACCATACAGATCAGGAGAGTATTGCATCTTTTATGGAGTGGAATAAAATATAAGGATACTCTCCTCTCAGCCGACCAACAGCTTGTCTCCCACTTCTAATTCACGGGATCTCCGATCACATAGAGTGGGTTACCACTGTGGGCAACTCATAACGTGGGTCTCAAACCCATCTCCCTCGATGCATTATCTATCACATTCCGTGATAAACCCTTTGTGAAGGGATCTGCCAAGTTCATAGATGTTTGGATATAATCCAACGCAATAACTCCGGAGTTCTTCAATTTCCTGACAGATTTTAATCTCCTCTTCACATGTCTTGATGACTTTGCATTATCCTTAGAACTGTTCACTTTGACGATCACAGTTTGATTATCACAGTTCATTAGGATTGCGGGTATTGGTTTTTCAACCATAGGCAAGTCCATCAAGAGCTCACGAAGCCACTCTGCCTCAACAGTGGCTGTGTCTAATGCTACGAGTTCCGCTTCCATAGTTGACCTCGTTAAGATGGTCTGCTTGCAAGACTTCCAAGAAACAGCTCCACCACCAAGTGTAAAAACATAACCACTAGTGGCCTTAAGCTCATCAGCATCAGATATCCAATTAGAATCACTATATCCTTCCAGAACCCTCGGGTTTCCGGTATAGTGAATTCCATAGCTCGCAGTGCCTTTTAAATAGCGCATAACTCTCTCAAGCGCACGCCAATGATCATCTCCCGGATTGGAAACAAACCGGCTCAACTTGCTCACAGCAAAAGAGATGTCAGGCCTCGTGGCACTCGCTAAATACATAAGCGAGCCTATAATTTGAGAATATCTCAGTTGATCTCTAGTAATCCGTTGATTCTTTCGAAGAAACAAACTAGCATCATATGGAGTTGAAGAAGGCTTGTAGTCACTATACCCAAAGCGACTCAAGACCTTTTCCACATAGTGAGATTGAAGCAGTGTGATCCCACCATTATCATCTCTCAACAGCTTGATGTTCAAGATAACATCAGCTACTCCTAGATCCTTCATCTCAAAACAGCGAGATAAGAAATCCTTAACTTCCTTGATTAAATCAAGATTGGTCCCAAAGATCAATATGTCATCAACGTATAGACATAGAATAACTCCCTCGCCCCCACCATGGCGATAGTACACACATTTATCAGCTTCGTTTACAACAAAGCCTTCAGCAGTCAAAGTCCTTTCAAACTTCTCGTGCCATTGCTTAGGTGCTTGCTTGAGGCCGTATAATGACTTCAATAACTTACACACCTTGCCTTCCTGACCGGGTACTACGAAACCATCTGGCTGCTCCATGTAAATTTCCTCGTCCAACTCTCCATTAAGGAAAGCCGTCTTAACGTCCATTTGATGAACGAGAAGACCGTGCGAGACAGCCAGTGAGAGTAGCACACGAATAGTGGTCAGTCTAGCCACAGGTGAGTAAGTATCAAAGAAGTCTTCACCTTCTTTCTGGGTATAACCCTTGGCCACAAGTCTTGCCTTGTACTTTTCAATTGTACCATCAGGCCTAAGCTTTTTCTTGAACACCCACTTACATCCTACAGGTTTACACCCATAAGGACGATCAGTGATTTCCCAGGTTCCGTTAGCCAAGATGGAATCCATCTCGCAACGGACAGCCTCCTTCCAGTAGTCAGCATCAAGAGACGCATAAGCTTCTGAAATAGTCCTGGGTGTGTCATCCACGAGGTACACAATGAAATCATTACCAAAGGACTTTGCAGTCCTCTGTCTCTTGCTCCTTACAGGAACTTCATTGTCATCCTCCTCAGGATTCTCAACGTGTTCTATCGGAATGGTGGATTCAGGAATCTCAGCTAATTCCTGACTAGATGAAACAGGTTTCTCCTGATTTGATGAGCTAGACATATCCTTCATAGGAAATATGTTCTCAAAGAAAGTCGCATCATTCGACTCCATAATCGTACCAACATGCATGTCGGATACCTCAGATTTTACTACCAAGAATCTATAACCAATGCTATTAAAAGCATAACCCAGAAGAACACAATCTACGGTTTTAGGTCCAAGTTTCCGCTTCATGGGAATTGGTATATTGACTTTCGCCAAACAACCCCAAGTACGTAGGTAGGAGAGTTTTAACCTTTTCCTTTCCCATTCCTCAAATGGAGTAATGGTTTTATTCTTTGTGGGAACTCGGTTTAGGACATGACATGCAGTCATTAGCGCCTCCCCCCACCATGCCTTGGAGAGACCCGAAGTGTCTAACATGGTGTTAACCAAATCAGACAACGTTCGGTTCTTTCTTTCAGCCACCCCATTTGACTGAGGTGAGTAGGGAGGCGTCCTCTCATGAATAATACCGTGTTCAGCACAAAAAGAATTAAACTCGTTGGAAAAATACTCTCCACCACGATCAGACCTAAGCCGTTTAATTTTACGATCAAGTTGGTTCTCTGCTTCGGCCTTATAGTTCTTGAAATAAGTTAAAGCTTCATCTTTATATTTCAGAAGATACACATAACAATATCTAGTGGAGTCATCAATAAGTGTCATGAAATATTTCTTTCCACCTTTTGTCAATACGCCATTCATCTCACAAAGATCAGAATGTATAAGTTCTAGTGGTGCCAAGTCTCTCGCCTCCGCAGTCTTATGAGATTTGCGAGGTTGCTTAGCTTGAACACACACTTGATATTTGGAACCTTTAATAGCACTGAATTTCGGAATTAAACTCATATTTGCTAACCGCGTCATGCAACCAAAATTAATATGACAAAGTCGTGAATGCCAAACATCACAATCATTATCGTGGCAAACATTATTAATAACTTTGGTGCAAATATCTGACAAGGCTAAGCGGAACAAGCCTCCGCACTCATAGCCTTTACCAATAAATTGTCCATACTTGGAAATTACAACTTTATTAGACTCGAAAACCAACTTAAAACCATCTCGACATAAACGTGAGCCGCTGACGAGATTTTTATTGATGGAGGGCACATGATGAACGTTCTTCAGTCGCACGATCTTCCCCGAAGTAAACTTCAGATCGACCATACCAACACCACGAACAGTAGCATGTGACCCGTTCCCCATCAGCACGGGAGAAGTCCCTGTGACCTGATAAGAAGAGAACATAGAAGCATCAGCACAAACATGTACATTGGCACCTGTGTCAATTAACCATTCAGGTGAATGACAAACTGAAAGAATAGTGGGAACTATACCGTACCCAGAGTCCTTCATCTCAATGTCAGCCATGACAACATTAGCGGTCTTGCCGCTGTTCTCCTGCTGTTGCAGCTCATAACGCTTAGGGCACTTTGGAGCCCAATGGGTCAGTTCACCGCAAACGTGACATGACCCCTTTCTCTTCTTGAAGTTGGTAGAGTGCGACGGCTTAAACTTGCCATCGGGCTTGCCTTTACCCTCGGATTTCTTCTTGTTATATTTAGGCTTGTTGGGCGGGTAATGTTTCTTCTGTACCACATGAGCAGAAGAACCTACCTCAGCAACCCGAGCATGTGTATCCTTTGCTCTCGCCTTCTCTTCCACATCAAGAGATCAGATGAGGTCCATAACGGAAAACTCCTGTCTCTTGTGTTTTAGAGAAGTAGCAAAGGTGCTCCATGAAGATGGAAGCTTGGCAATAATGCCTCCGGCCACAAACTTGTCCGGTAACATACACTTAAAGTGCTCAAGTTCTTTAGCGAGTGACTGTATCTCATGAGCCTGTTGAACAACAGAGCGCTCATCAGTCATCCTGTAGTCATAGAATTGCTCCATGACATACAGCTCGCTGCCAGCATCCGAGGCCCCAAATTTGGCCTCGAGTGCAGCCCACATATCCTTGCCGTTATCAAACGACATGTATGGATCCACAATAGAATCATCAATTATACCGAGGAGGGCACTTTTAAACATAGTGTCCATATTCTCAAAGGCCTCCAGCTGTGCTGGATTGAGATCGCCCTCAGGCTTGCCCTTGGTGGCCGCATAGCAGCGCAAGGTTTGAAACCATAGCACTGCTCTCGTGCGCCACCTCTTATAGTCCACACCCTTGAAAGGGTTTGGCCTTGTCGCCGCAATGACAGACGGCGCAGGTGCAACAAATTGCCTATAATCAGGTTTTTGGATTGTTGAATATATTAGCAATTTAGCACATGATTTAATTCGAAATATCAGCAGATGAATTGCGACAGTAGCAAATACAGTAATCATGCAAATATCTAGATCTAGTACAGTAGACAGACTGATCCAATCTATAGCTAGAACTAGACATAAGAATTCCAGGAATATCTCATACAGATGGAATAGAGTTACGTACGATGGAGCGGTAGCGGCACCGCCGTTGTTGTTGTCCACGTCGGCCATGTCGTCGATGAAGAGGTTGCCGAGGTCGGGGAAGAAATCGTCGTTGGGGAAGTAGTCGCCGTCAGCAGTCGCGCGAGTGCACTCCCCAAAAACCTGATCGCCCCTCTCCCGTACAGGATCACAAGAGGCGGGTTCCGGAGGCCTGCTGTCCCTTCTCGCGGTGCACGCCGGAAGGAGGGATGGCGAAGACTTGATTGGCGGCGCAGTGCTTTGGAACGGTGGTGCGAAACCATATGACGAAGTGGCGGCTAGGGTTTACCGTATGCGCATATTTATATGCGGGCTGGGAGAGACGTGGGCGTAACCCCACGTCTGAGTCGGTTCGGCACCACGATCCAGAAAGGAAACGGAAACGGTTTTGTAATTAACGCGTCCGTTAATTACCAAATTAATGACTCATTAAGTTTCCCAACCGACAAAATAAACGCTCTCGGCTCGGCTCATTCCCGCAACCCGCGGCGCGTCGTGTCGTGACGAGGCGAGGCGAGGCGAGGCGAGGCGTGGCGAGGCGGGCGGCGGAGGAGGAGCGCGCGTGTGGCACACCTCTCCTCTTGCCTTGCCTACTCATACATGAGCTAGAATGGCTCACCTTATAAGGTGGTTCCACTCTCTCCAAACTAGCAATGTGGGACTAAACTTTAGTCCCACTCACTCCACTCATTATTCATGAATGGGCCATGACAATTTCAGGATTTTTAGTGGGCTTAGTGGGCTAGACATGTGAGCCCATATTAGTAGCCCATGTAAAAATTCCAACAATTTATAGATGGGGAGGTCGGTGAAAAGTTGCTCCTTGGAGTAGGGAACAAGTCAAAAGAAGCGGATTCGAATTTAGACTCTCCAATAAAGAGATATGCGATTTTGAATGGAGATAGGTACGAAAAAACGGGATTTGAACGCGACCGAGGGACCCTTTTGGTCCGTGCGTGCGCTGGCTGATCGTGGCCTTCCTGGGCCGGCCCATGTGGTGCGAGCTGGGCTGTTGCTTTTTTTCTCTTTGTTTTTTTCTTTTTCTTAAAACATTCATAACTTTTGAAATATAACTCGGAATCGAGTCAAACAAATTTCTAAAATCTTGAAATTTAAAACTCTATCATAATAGACTATTAGGGAGTGATTTTGGAAAAAATAAATTATCCAAATATCCTTCGGCTTATAAACGCCTTATAGGAGAATTTTGGGCTTTTTAAAATATGATTTTGTTTTGGGGTTTAAAATAAAACACTCAAATGCAAGTTTCGAAATGATGCCATGCTATGCATATGCTCTAAAAAAAACATTCCAAATGTAAAATCTGGGATGTTACATAATTGCAGTAAGCAAAGTGTGTAATGTAAACAATAACATCTTCCTTAGAAAAATCAATTTTGTTTTCTCCCTAATGGCAACAGCACATCCTCCATCCGTCACGTTTTTGTCACTCGAGCATAGATGAAAAGTTGGCATGAACCCACTATCGAGCATAAATACTCCCTCTTGGAGTTACTAGTATCTACTTGGCCAGAGCATCTACTAATAACGGAGAGCATGCAAGATCATAAATAACATAAGCATGAAGATACCATGATAGATTGATAATCAGAAGACATAGTATTCAACATTCATCAGATCCCAGCAAACACAACATGTAGCATTACATAAAGATGATCTTGATCATGTTAGGCAGCCCACAAGATCTAAAGATGAGGTATCAGTGGAGAGAGCAACCATCTAGCTACTTATATGGAGGTGGACATGGTGGTGTGGACCCCTCCGGTGATGATTTCCCCCTCCGGCAGGGTGCCAGGGACAGCTCCAGAACCCTCCCGATATCGGGTTGACGGTGACGGCGGCCTCGGGTGTTTCTCGGGTAAAAGTAGTATATCTTTAGGGTTTATGTCTCGGGGGATTATATAGGTGAAAGGGCAAAGGCGGCCACACCACTCCCTGGCGCGGCCAAGGGGGGAACGCACCACCCTATGGTGTGGGCCCCCTGAGGCCCCCCTCTGGGTCTCTTCGGGACTCCGTGGAACCTTCGGGAATTCTAAGACTTCCGGTCTTCGAATTTTCCAATTTCATGAATATTTCTAGAACAACTTTTCTGAAACTAAAAACAGCAGAAAACAGGGAACTGGCTCTGTAGCATCTCGTCAATAGGTTAGTCCGGAAAATTGATAAAAATGACATAAAGTGTATATCAAACATGTGGGAAACAATAAGAAAACAACATGGAACATCAGAAATTAAAGATACGTTTATGACGTATCCCACACTTTGCTTAATGCAATTATCTGTTGCGTGCAACTTAATACCCAAGGTTTTCTCGGATGACACTCTGATGGTGGATTATTAGTCATAGATGCAATTGGATAACGGTCTATGTATCTTGTTGTAATGCCCGCATGAATCACATAGTAATCGTCATGTCATGCATATGCACTACGTCACAGAATTTATATCTGTCAATTGCCTAGCTATAATTTGTTTACCCATCATGTTATCTATCTGTTTTGGAGAGACGCCTCTAGTGAACTGTGGACCCCGGTCCATTTTTTTACACTAATATACAACCACTGCAACCGCTGTTTTCCTGTTGTTTTCCTACTTAAATTATTGTTCTCTTTTCATTACTGCAAACAAGTACTATTTTCCATACTATACTTCTAATCCTTTGTTTTAGCAAAACCGGTGATATTGACAACCTCGCTGCTTTGTTGGGGCAAAGTAATTTTATTGTGTTGTGTAGATTCCACTTTGCTGCTGAACCTGTAGTGCACCCTCTCCTATTGGTCGATTAAACCTTGGTTTCATTCTGAGCAAAAACTTGTCGCTACACTCTTCACACCCTACACTTGGGGTCTCCCAACGAACGAGCATCATCCTCTATCAAAGTTTGATGGCGCCGTTGCCAGGGTGGAAGAGGATTTCTGCAAGGGGAGTCTCTCACCTCCAATCTCTTTACTTTGCTTTTGTTTTTCTTAGTTTATTTTATTTTGTCTTGTTTGCATCTCTTTGTCAAAAATACAAAAAAATAGTTCTTATCCTAGTTGTTATTTTTATCCTGTTTTTAATCTTGCTAAAATGAGTACTCCTAAGAACACTAAGTTGTGTGACTTCACTAGCACAAACAACAATGATTTTATTAGCACACCTATTGCTCCACCTGGTCCTACTGCTGATTTTTATGAGAATATGTAGCGTTCCCACATTAAATAATGCAAGAACACCTGTGTTATTGTGCTAATCCCTGGATCAATTGCTAGCACCATAGTACAAAATGAAATATCATGCAAATGTGTCAAATTCTATTACATTGCATGATCCAGACTTTACAAAATAGCATTACAACTTGCATAGTCTTAGAAAACTAGCAGGATACAAAGTATTACAGCGGAAAACATAGTACAACATTGAGCCCATCTTCTACATGTGCCACAGAAAAAAAATGTTGGTTGTAGACTCGAGATCCTGAACGAAACCTCACTCGTCTTCAAATTCATCTGCAGGATGAAATATGCAGCCACAAGGTGTCAATACAATTTGATGTATTGGCAAGTAACACTATGGTGGATATAAATGGCAAGACTAATATCTACATGCATACATGGCTTCACTACCAAATTCCGTGCGATCGGGGACGTTTTGAGCGGAACGTTTTGATAATGTCGTGTGGTTTCCGTCGCGGATGGCTGAAAAGTGAAATTTGCTCTCGACTTTGCGGTCTATCTCGATGTTTCTTACATTTTCCGTCGCAGATTTTTGTTCCCGGCCTAATAGGCCCAGTTGGAGGCGAGTTTCGTTCCACGAGAACTTCACAGATTATTCGAATGTATCCCTTTTTCATTTCTGTCATTTATTTGTCCATATTCTGAAATCGAATTATGTGTTTGGTATATGTTTTTGCATAGACATTAGTCTAATGTAACCCTTTTTATTTCTGTCACTTAGATCCATCGGAACTTCTGTCATCTATTTCTCCATATTGTGAACTCGAATTATCTATCTTAAGAAAATAAACATAGACTACATATTAATAGAAACCACCGAATACAACCAACAAGATTGTCGATCTAAACAGAACATCAAAAGCACGGGGGCTGCAGTAGGGGCTAAAAGAGCATCAGTAGGGGGCCAACAGCTCCTCCGATGGCACTGGATCCTCCCTTGCCTAGGGCCTCACAGCTGTGAGGAGAGCGATCAGAGTTTTCTGCTCTGCCAGGGCTAAACCGATCTTCAGTTCCCCAACCTGCGTGGTCAGTTCGAGGTTGCTAGCCATCATCTTCTACATATCATCCATCAAATTCCGATACGCTATGAGGGAAGCTTCGCCCTGCTCCACCTGCTCCAAACTGGCATCGCGAGCCTTCTTGATATTGTTGTAGGCGAGCTTCAAGGTCTTCTCAAGCTCAGCTTCTAGGATGATTACCCTCTCCGCACGAGCGGCGAAGATGACCCTCTGCTCGGCTTCATGTGCCATGTAGATAGTTGCATGATAGGAAGTTGATGTTAATCTAAAAGGAAAAATGGATCTAAGAAAGATGAAATCACGAGGAATTCAGAAACGGATCTAAGAAAGATGAAATCACGAGAAATTCTAAAAAGGATCTAAGAAAGACGAAATCACGAGGAATCCAAAAACGGATCAGAAGTACGTGAATGGAAATGAAATCTACATCAGGGCAGCAGACCGCTTCGCTGGTGGTGCCATGGCCGCTTGGATGAACGCTCGAGCAGCTACTACGTCAAAGAGTTTTCGCTTGAGGAGAGGCGGTGAGGCAGATAGAGGATGAACTGAAGAGTGCATCTATTTATACACCGGGAGGGGGAGTGTAACGGAGGAGCCGCATCCACGACGGAGCAATAACTGGCCGCCGGAACTAAAGCGACACGTTTCACGTTCACAATATCGTGACGAAGTCACCGACGCACGCGTGACATGCTACATGCGAGGGTTACGGTGGTGAGTGGAAGAGCGGTTGTTTCCAGACTTGGGCCATGATGGCACTTTCTTGGGCCCTCTCCCGTCAGGCCATTTTTATTGGGCCTTATAGTACTATGTAGCCCATAATTATCCTACTACAGTTGCAACCCAAAATAAAAAGGAAGAAATGTTGAAACTTCAACGAACACATAAAATATCGAAATTTTGATTATTTTGACACGTTTTCAACATATTCCGCACTCTAAAACACTACACATCATTCCAGAATGCATCGACAAGTTCGTCGTCATCGGAGTCCTGCATAAGGCTCTCCCAGAATACTTCGTCCATCTCCTCATCCGACGATGAGACCACGATGGTGGAGGGGCCAGCATCCCCCCGAGATGTACGAGCTCGCATCTTCGCGTCCCTCTGAGCGTTGAGCCACAACTGCGCCTGTACCAGATCTGGGTGATCACGGCGGAACCTCTCCATCGTGGCCTCGTCGTCCTGGCGGATGCGCAGCTGCACGAACATGCGGCGATTCTCCTGCTCCTCCTTGCGGGTCACAATCCTCAGATCCGGGGCGAGGAACTCGGCAACTTCCCTACTCTCGACATCCCGGAAGTTGAGCTCGGCGCGCGGGCGGCCGAATCGCCACACCGCCATGTCGAACACGCTATTCTGTGTGGTCTCCGCGGACCTGCGCCCGGACGGCCAGAGGTGCAGACCTCGGAAGCCGGTGCTGCGTCTCACGCGCGGCGCCATCGGGTGGATCAGCGACGAGAGTGAGGGGGGTCGGGGGCTATGGCGGCGTGTAGTAATCAGCTCCGGGAGTGAGGGGGTCGGGGGCTGTGGCGGCGGCGTAGAAGGTAGGTTGCGTGGTCCGTGCTTGGTCGTATTTATGCGATAACGGCGAGGTCGAGAAGTTCAGTCACCGTTGGCTTGTCAGGCTTTTGTTGAGTTCTGCGGTGATGAGTTGCACGATCTACCAGCACGAGGGATTTGATCTAAACTCGAGGTTTTAGCAGCTATTAGCGATTTGATCTTTACTTGGGTTTTAGCACGAGGGATCTACCAGCATAATAAAAACATAAAACATAATGCAAGTGTATGAAGAAGAATTGTTTTCTTACCACTGACCTGAGGTCACACTCTTGTACAGCAACACCGAACTTGGATGCAGAAGGATCAACATTTGGGCAATTATTCTTGGATACAGGGCATGGAATACCCTGTTAATCAAGCAAAAAAGAAGCAGAAATTACAAAATGTGCATATAAGTAGATTGGTTCTAAAAAGGAATAATTCTTTAATGAAGACATTTATGTAAAACTGGGGCCGAACTACGAACAACTGGTAATGCCTCATAATAAAAGCACAACCATGTTTATCCAAGAAGTAATTCTACAGTACCAAGAGCAATGCACAATGAATGTGCTTGTACATTGCACAATATAGTATGGAACCCTCATTGCAATGATATAGTGACACATTTTAATCATCGACTTAAAGGGATCATGCACATTCAAAACAACATCTATAGCCACAACTCTGTACTCATTGGCCTCATGGAATATAGAGACACAGCAAGCAGACACAACTTTGCTACACCAGGTGGGCCAGCAAAAGCAAAGACATGGCACATCTATTTGTGTCTGGTTCTTACTTTTGCTGGCCATATGGTGGAGACAGTGAGGCATAAGCCAAATATACATGTGTTAAAGTCATCATCGTTGACAAAATCAGCTAATAAATTGTGCATAGTGATAACAAGCCTCATAAACACATTGGTGATCATGCACTAAAGGGCATCCCTAGAATTCATTGTAACATACAGTCATAATAAACACATATGGAACAATGCAAAAAAAAGTGTAAAACAAGCCGCATAAACACATTGCCAACACTTGCTAGAAGAACGAACACAATACTAGGAAGTAATACAAGATGTGGCCTTGTATCAAGGCCACGTAATGTATCTGATCTCCTAGCATTTATCATGGCATGTAAACCAAGGGAAAAAGATTGCTTATAATAGCATGCACAAATACAAATACTCAAATTGTATACACTACAAGGTACTATGGACACTCTCTTTGCCTTTACCATGGCCTAGTTTAATCATCGGCATATAACAAAGAGGACATTCAAGGCAAAGAAAAGTGGAACAATGGAAACAAATGTAATATGAGCCTCATATATCATTGCCATGCAAACAAAGGCAAAAGGAGTAACTATAATAGCATGTACAAATACAAATACTCAAATTGTATACATTAAAAGGTATTGTAGCCCTCTGTTTGCCTTTACCATGGCCTTGTTTAAATCATCGGCGTATAACAAGGAGGACATTCAAGGCAAAGATAAGTGGAACAATAGAAACAAATGTAATACGAGCCTCATATATAGTTCTCATGCAAACAAAGGCAACAAAAGAACTTCAATAGCATGCACGAATACAAATACTCAAATTGTATACACTACAACGTATTGTAGCCCTCTGTTTGCCTTTACCATGGCCTTGTTTAAATCATCGACGTATAACAAGGAGGACATTCAAGGCAAAGAAAAGTGAAACAATAGAAACAAATGTAATACGAGCCTCGTATATCATTGCCATGCAAACAAAGGCAATAAGAGAACTTCAATAGCATGCACGAATACAAATACTCAAATTGTATACACTACAAGGTATTGTAGCCCTCTGTTTGCCTTTACCATGGCCTAGTTTAAATCATCGGCATATAACAAGGAGGACATTCAAGGCAAAGAAAAGTGGAATAATAGAAATAAATGTAATACGAGCCTCATATATCATTGCCATGCAAACAACGGCAACAAAAGAATTCTAATAGCATGTACGAATACAAATACTCAAATTATATACACTACAAGGTATTGTAGCCCTCTCTTTGACTTTACCATGGGCTAGTTTAAATTATCGGCATATAACTAGGAGGACATACATCATCTTATATTTACTAATTGGAGGCACCGTAAAAGCCTCCACGTTAATCCTAATGATTACCAAGTTTTAACCATCCGACGATCGGTTTGGAGCCACTAGATTAAATCCGCGCAATTTTTCCACTACATGACACCTAGCATTGTGGGGCGTGACTCCTCTATTCTCCTATCCATCCGTAACCTTGCTAGAGCAGATATTCTTGGTTACGCAACATATTTTCCTAATCACATCCGTGAGCCGCTGAATATGTTTTTCTTTCCTAAGTAGATCGTGACCTGCTGGAATATTTTATTTGTCTGGCGTTACCAGCTACCTCCATCATGGTACACAATTAGTTGCATGCATGGCAGGAGCCTAGCTAGCAGTCTAGCAGTCTAGCAAGATTGATTTGCCGATGATATTTTTTTTTTTTTTGCGCTGGCGCATATATGCGTGCTTGCACTTGGTTTGGTCCCCATGGTGGCTATCCTACGAGAGGGGAGGTCGCCGTTATGATTTTTTCTACTGAGAATTTTCATCCTAATCGGTCTTTTTATGCTTGCATGTTTTATTGTTTTCTGGACATAGATACATCAGCAAGTCAAATATATATTTGAGACATCAAAGTAAAAAAATTAGGTTATTTTTAAAATATTACTATATGGTACATGGATGTATCTACTTTTCCTGCATGCACGGACAATTAAACTATTCCTTCTGCTCTTATTAATTATTGTCCACTTAATATAAAATTCATAATAGGCGAAGAATCAGCATGCTTTGTATCTTATTTCGCTGCAATATTTGGAAACAAACTGTGTATTTTCAGGCATGAGTCCTAAACTTTTGACCTTCTTACAATCCATGTCAGAGTTCATTAATTATTGCCCGAATATAATAGAATGCCTAACAATGTTTAGTTTAATACTAGAGATCCTGTCAAAACTACATCGATTAATATGTTCCATCATGGTAAGTAGGTAAATATAAGAACAAAAAATAGTCCTCCATTGTTGTATTGCGTGAGTTGTAAATTATTTTTTTCTTACTTATGAGGTGTTGTAATGGAATTTCTATCCGCAAAAAAGACATTGTCATATACTCCCTCCGGTCCAAATAAGTGTCTCGGTTTTATACTGAAGTGTGGCACTTATTATGAACCGGAGGGAGTATTAGATTTAAACATATAACAGTTGTAGCCACGAGTATACCGTCCATATAGCTGGTCAAATGTTAATACAAAATCTTTATAATAAATACCTTGCACATGAAATCATTTTTTATTTATATCTTTTCTGTGAGGGCTGCCCTTTGATATCAAGATGTAAATTATTTTAATATATATGCGGATGAGGAAGTTTCTTCAAACTAGAAAAGTTAATAGTATATGTTTCTTTCTCCAATCATTTTTCATTATGTGCTGATCCAAACTGCTTCATAGTTATAGAATTTTTCAGATTTAATGCATAGATATTATTTCACCCTGTATTAATAACCAACATATGTGGAGCTATATATTGCAAAGTTATATATAACATGCTCGCTCAACAAAAAAATATCTAGAAGAAACTAATTACACTGTGAGATTATTATTGGCCCCTTTCTCCTATATACACTATGTACCTATTTGTCTGACGCACTAGGAGTTGTATTGCCATATTTAGGTGATGCAGAATTTATAACAACGGTGAATAATAGTGTATGAAGAAATCAAGCACGTAAAATAATTTTATAAACATTTTACTTTAAAGATACTATTCAGTCGTGACTAATTAAAGGGTTTAACCATTTTTTATCACCGTACATAACAAGCATAAAATATGTTGCATGTTCTTGGTGTGACCCTAATAATATATTCCAAAGAGTATATTATATATTTTAATTCTTGGAAATATTCATGTACAATAGATAATTTGAAATCAATTATTTTTTTCCAAAACTTACTAGCCCGTGCTGCTGCACGGGTTAATGACTAGTGTTGATAAATTAGGATACACAAAAGAAAAACATGTGGAACAATGGAAAATGCACAGAAAAAATGAATCTGACCTCAGAATTTCTAAGTACAACAAATAGAGTCACTCCTAGCACCTGGGCCTCGGTAAATCATTAGCCAAAGTGTTAATCATTGGCCAAAATTGAACTAACCTTGCAAAAATACATAATCTAAGCCGTGAACCCAAATCTAAGCCTAATCTAACTGAAGCGCCCAAATCGGGTACGGAATTAATCCATAACCTATCGAAATCATGCTGGAAATAGATGAACTAAGCGTGCCGGATATCCCAAACTTAAGCAGTAGAACAAAACCACGTCTACGGGAGACAAAAGAAAGCAGAGACACAGAATGAACGGTAAAAACATGTAGATCTACCGTGCATGTCGTGCTACGTAGAAAAATCGAGCTCAATCTACAAATCTACGATACATACAAGGGATAAGAGGGTTAGATATCATCTTACCGACATTGCCAAAGCGCTCGAACAGGACAGGACGACGCACGCGGTGATCTGACAAACAGCCGACGAAGATCCTGCCTGCCCAGGGAGGAATAGGAGGCCTGGCCATCGTGTCCCGCCGAGGATGGTCGCCGCGGTGCTGTCGATGTCTCGGTGGAAGAAAACCCGCCGATGGAGAGAGAGGGAGCTCAGGAAGGCGGTGAGAGAGATAGAGCGAGTGATATGACTAGAAGAGAGAGAGGGGGAGGTGAGCGCAATTAAAGGGTGCGCCTTCCCGAAAAGGTTGACGTTGCGTCTCTCGCGCAATTAAGGGCCGGCCTAGCGCCAGTTGCCAAAAACATTTCACAAAAGAGAAGGAAAATCATTTTAAATGGAAAGAAAAACAATTAATACAGAATAATAATAACTTAACCACAAAATACTCCATCCGTTTGATCTGACAGAATAAAAACAATTTCTCCCAAAAATTTTGAAAGACAAAATGCAGATTCAATTTTTTGAAAACCAAGCTTATATGAATTGTGTTGATTATTTAGTGATATCCTGCCTTTTTTTATAAATGATTATCTACTTGCTTGGATGTGTTAGGGTGGACACTAGAAATTCCCAAGACAATGGTATGACCCAACTCTTCACGAGATTCCCTCCCGTTTCTCCGTTCCGGGAGTTTCGGGCCAATAGGGCATGTAAATTCGAGAGAGAAACACAGAGAGAAAGAAGTCGGGATCTAAGTAGTCCTGGAACCCGCCAGAGATAATCTGATGCTGGTGAAGCCCTAACACAGAGAGTGAGGGAATCTTATGCCACCAGGTGTCATGGTGGCATTCAAACGCTCTCGAGCCCCTCTCCGGAGAAAACCTAGCCCCGTTGGGGAAAAAGGCGAAACTGTGGCCCCTCTACGTGAGCCGGAAGGGGGTAGCAAAGTGGAACCAATTGCTTAGTTGTGTTAGGTTGGGCCCAAGGAACATCCAATAAAATGGTAGGGCCCACCTCTTGTCCAAATTCCCTCGTTTCGTCACATCCGGGAGTTTCGGGTTATAAGTAGTCTTCAAACCCGCCAGAGAGAATCCGACAAGGTTGAAGCCTAAACACAAAGAGCGAGGGAATCTTGGAAATCGAAGACCCATTCCACACACTAACACTCATGGTATGGTCTGCAATGGGATTTTGTGGCATTCAGACGATCTTGGGCCCCATCTTCGGAGAAACCATATATAGCCCTGATGGGGAAAAAGATGGAACTACCGTTCTGGCCCATCCACATGAGCCGAAGCGGGGTAGAAAAATGGAACCAACTACTTGGTTGTGTTAGGTTAGGACCAAGGAACACCCAAGACAATGTTAGTGCCCACCTCCTCGAAAGATTCCCCCAGTCTCGTCAGATTCGGGAGTTTGGGCTCTAATTAAGTAGTCATGGAACCCGTAGAAAGAATCTGACGCCGGTGAAGCTCTAACACAGAGAGCGAGGGAATCTTGGTCATCAAGACCCATGCCACACTCTAACACACATGGTATGGCATAAAATGGTATTTGGTTGCAATCAGTCGATCCGGAGCCCCCTCTCTGGAGAAACCATAGCCCCGTTGGGGAAAAAGACGGAACTGCCGTTCTGATCCTCTACGTGAGCCAGAAGGGGGTAGCAAAGTGGAACCAATTTCTTGGTTGTATTAGGTTAGGCCTAAGAAACACACAATAAATTGGTAGGGGCCACCTCTTGGCAAGATTCCCCCAGCTCTGTCAGATCCGGGAGTTTCGGGATCTAAGTAGTCATGGAACACGCGAGAGAGAATCCGACGCCGGTGAATCCCTAACATAGAGAGCGAGGTAATCTCGGGTATCCAAGACCATGAAACACTCTAACACACATTGTATGTCATACCATGGGATTTGGTGGCATTCATACGATCCGAAGCCCCCCTCCAGAGAAACGATAGCCCCGCTGGGGAAAAAGGTGGAACTGCCGTTTTGGCCCTCTACGTGAGCCAGAAGGGGGTAGAATAGTAGAACAAATTGTTTGGTTGTGTTATATTAGTCCCAAGGAACACCAAATAAAATGTTAGGGTCCACCTCTTGGCAAGATTCCCCTAGTTTCGTCAAATCCGGGAGTTCCGGGCTCTAAGTAGTCCTGGAACCCGCTAGAGAGAATCCGACGCCGATGAAGCCCTAACACAGAGACAAAGGGACTCTTGGGCATCCCAGACCCATGAAACACTCTAACACACATGGTATGGTCTACCAGGGGATTTGGTGGCATTCAGATGATCCGGAGCCCCCTCCGGAGAAACCATAGCCCCGATGGGGAAAAAGACGAAAATGTCGTCCTGCCCCATCTACGAGAGCCGAAAGGGGGTAGCAAAGTGGAACTAGCTGCTTGGTTGTGTTAGGTTAGGCCAAAGGAACACCCAAGAGAATTTTAGGGCCCACCTCTTGGCAAGATTCCTCCAGTTCCGTCACAGCCGGGAGTTTTGGGCTCTCATTAATTAGTCCTGGAACCTGCGAGAGAGAATCTAGAACCGGTGAAACCCTAACATAGAGAGCGAAGTAATCTGTAACACCTAGGGTGTTCCCCCTTAGTAGAATTGGTTGCTTCCTTTTTCTTTTTGCATCACCTGCATCACATAAGCATTGCATTCTATTTTCAAAACAACTCAAAATTCAAACCACTTTAAACTTTCACACATGTCCAAATTTTCCCAATTCAAAAATTGCCAACTAGGCATCTCAAATGGTTTTCAATAGTTTGAAGTTATTTAAATTGCTTACTCACTAAAAATTCCTTTTTATCAAACACCCTAATGGCAAATTAAATTTCAAATCAATTCCTTCTTAATGGGCATGATCCAATTGTGGTTTAAACATCAAAGTTTTGCAAACAATTAAGTTCAACAAATGTTTTCATAATTGTTGAGTCATTGAATAAAATTGGTTAAAAATCAACTCCTTATGAAATACAATGGAATTTCAAATATCAACTTAAAACTCCAATCAATATTTCAATATTTGGACTTAATATTCAGAAATGCTTTGAATTGCTGTTTGCCAATTAATAAAAATTATTAATAAAATCAAAACCCCAAACCTTTCTATTCACCTCTCTCTCTCTCTTTCATTCCTTACAAAAAAAAGAGAAAAGGAAAAAGCCCAAAAGAAAAGGAGAGAGGCAGCCAGCCCATCTTTTCTTCCCTCAGCCCACCCTAGCCAGCCCACCACTTAGGCCCGATACCGTTTCAGTTGTCGTCTTCCTCCTCGAGCTGTCGTCAGCAGTACGACCATCTCCTCACCGTATGATTCTCCCCTCCCCCTCCCGATTGCCTGCCGTACCGAGCTTCTCTCCCCATAAAACCACCTCCCCTCTGCGTGCCCTAACCCTACTCCTTCTCCCATCGCCGCCAGCTTCCCCTCTCTCTTCCACCTCCCCTCTATTTTCTTTTCTGCTCTGAACCTTCCCTTCGATCAGCAGCAGAACTGTGGGAGGGCAGTCGTGGCACCGCCGCCCCGGCCACCTCCGGAGCAATCCGTGCCCGGGAATGGCACGGGGGGGGGGGTGCCCTCTGCGCCTCTGTACCCTCGGCCAGGCCCGGGAGGCGACGTAGCCCCCCCGCTGTGGACCTCTTCCTCCCGGTGCGCCGGCCACCGTCGCCGTCCTCGCCATCTGGCCGCACTTCCTCGACACGAGCCACGGTGAGCCCTCTACTCCTCTTCCCCTCTGTTCCTTGGCACACCTTCACGAGGCCCGCACGCACCAGCTAGCTCACCGTCCCACCGGTCGCCGTCGTCTTCCGATCACCATCGAGGAACTGTCTGCACGCGCGTAACCTGAACATCTCCGTCAGTTCGACTGAACCTATTCGGGTTCAGTTATTCTCGCAGAGGCATCCCAAAACCCCACCCTACCCTTACCTAATAACAAACCATAGCTCAGCGCAGTGGCTAGCCCACCCGCGCGCTCGCCCTCGGACGCGGGTTCGAGTCCCGCCCAGGGCAATTTGCCCAACCTTTTTTGGAATTCTTCCGCGCGCAGCCAGGCCCACTGGTCATTGACCCTGCTGCCACCTAGCTGCGCACCCACGCCCACGTGGCCGCCACGGAGGCACGGGCCCGCACTGCAGAGGCCCAGGCTAGGGTGCCCTGGGTGAAAAACGCCCCAGGGGCCCCTCTGCAATTCCTTTTTCTTTCTTTAGGTCCCTGTTATTACAGATTAGTCCCCAAAATTAAAATGCCCATAACTTTTATTTTCCAAATTCAAATAATGTAAATAAAATATGTTTTCTGCCCCAAATTTAATACTCTATCTGATTACATCACTTGTTTTCTGTTTTGAACATTTCAAATTGTTTCAAATTTCAAATTCAAACAATTCATTTAAAATTTGATTAATTGCATAACTATTTAAAACTTGATTCAAATTACACAAATAAAATATGTTTTCCATGCCATTTTGAACCACCTTTTCAAATATAAATTTTGTTTCATGTTTTGGATAATTAAAATTTCTTGAATAATTTAAACCTTGTTTAAATCATTTAAATTTGCTAAATTCATAACTTGCTCAAATTAAATTATTTTTGAACTTATAAAATATGTTTTCAAACCAGAAAAACATAACCTCTTCAAATATGAATTTGAATTTATGTTTTGAACAAATAAAATTCAAATAATATTCAAACTTGAATTAAATTCAATTAAAACTTGTTTAATCTTGTTTAATTCATAATTAAATCATTGTAATTCCTTTTCCAATAATTGAAACATGTAATCCACCTAAAATTTTGTGTTCTAATCAAATATGAACTTTGTTATCTGTTTTGAACAATTAAACTTGATGAAAACAACAAATGCTTGTGTGACACCTTTAAGTAACCAAAATTCCAAAAACTTAATAAGTGAAATTCAAAATGGGTAAACCTTATTTCCAATTGATTCTATTGTTGTTATTTTGTTGTTTTCCTCATCCATGCATCATACTAAACCACTTTCACCTGTTGGTTAGTTGTAAAACAATTGTTTCAACCATAATTCATGGGCTTTTCATATGCAACCCAAATTGCATATGGGTCCATTTAAACATGTTATCATGTCAACTAGTTTATTTCTATGCATCCATTAAATTGTCATGCATCCATATCTTGATAATGCTGGATCTTTTACCGTAGTAGTAATTGTTGCATCCGGTGTTTGTTCGAGGTTCGTTGCTTCTTCCCGGATAGGACATTGAGATGATGTGAGCAACGACAAGTTCTGCGGATGTACCTCTACTTGCTGGATTCCAGGCAAGTATACTCACTTGCTGCCAAATTGCTGCCTTTCATCACTTGTTACCGATTCTTCCTGTTGTTCTTATTCTAGCCTGTTGATTCGATGCTTGTGTCTCGATCCTATTATATGTTTACCTTGCAGCCATGATATAGCCTTCCTTCCACTTCCTATTAACTGTTGTTTGTTTACCTTGTTGGCCCTCGTGTCGTAGTTGCATGCCTAGTGTTGTTTGCGCTCAAGTCTTGTTGTCCGTCTTATCAACTGTTTAGTTTGATAGTTGGGTTTCAATTCAATCAACAACATGTTAATGTTTTGGGTAATAATAATTTGATGATAAGGCACCGGCAGGAGGCCCGACGTGGTTTTGAGGCCTGCCAGTGTCGACCCTAATTAGGAAAAGGGTCTTGTCTACTGATCCATGATGAGCGCACTAACCGCATGTGGGAAGCGAGTATGGGCGCCCCCCTCAATTTGACTCGATTCGCATCTCGTCCAAAACGCCACACTTAGTTCGGGCTTTCCATTTGATGCATGCATATGCAGGTGCGAACCCGAGGCCAGGGTGGAACTTTTGTAGTCGGCATTTAGGGCGGCGTGGTCTTCCAGTGCTATGAGGGTCCCCCTTTTCTTCGTGGGGGCTCGATTAGCCGCGCACGCACAGCACGTGGTTCTTTGGGCTTGATGCGAAGAAGAGTTGTGTTGTGTTGAGTACCTCGCTTGATGGGTTGATCCCCCGTCTGGCGGGTTATTCTTACGTGTACGGCCAAATTGGTGCATCCCTGCAGGGTTAAATCTTCTCGAGAAGCCGTGTTTTCCGCGGTTATGGTTGACTTGGTGAAAGTACTGGCTAACAAGTACTCATAACAACTTACACCTAAATAATGATACTTGACTAGTAATAGTCTTATTGACACAATAACTTGATCCATCCTTAATCCAACAGTGTGAGTTATCCTTGGGTTGCTTCCTTAGTAGGGGGTGACATTGGATGGGTATTGTTTGGTGAGTAGTTGTAGTTGGTTCCGATACGCTATCTTATCCCCTCTTTTAGCCGGATGTTGTAGTGAGTCTCTGTAGTTGGTTAGTGCAGCCCGCTGCCGCTTATTTGCAATAATCCATTCCTTTCCGTTGAACCCAAAGTATTTGTATCTTGTGATGACTGGCTACGCCGGTATCTTGTGAGTATGGTTTATCCACTTGCCAGTACTTAACCGTACTGACCCACGAATCTTTTTCGTGGCTGCATATTCAACATTGCAGTCAACAGGTTTGAAGTCTGACGACGTTAGCTTGGGAATCCCTCCGGCTTGGCCTGGGTAGGGATTGGACGCTCTCGGTTATCTTCAGGACTCTTAGTCCAATTTGGATCTTGTCCGTAGTCGGACACTATGTTGTTTCTTCCGCTGTTATTTGGATCTTTGTATTGTATCAGTTGTATCCCTGGATCGTTTGAGTCATCTTGTATATATCTTTTCTGTTGTTGTTGTGGATTATTCGTGAACTGTTGTAATGTTATCACAAGTGGCAACCTGGAATCGGTTATTATGTGGATTTTGGTGGGAATGCTGAAATCTGCATAGTGCCCGATCTCGGGGCGTCACAAATGGTATCAGAGCCTTGGTTCCGATTCCCGAGATTGTTTCGATACAAATGGTTATCGAAGCAACGGGTCCGCAAAGCCTGTAGGATAACCTAGCTAACAGTCGTTGTTTCTAGAGTGTCAACAACTATTTCTGCTAAACTATTTTGGAAAAACATCTCAATAGGATTCTTGTTTTCTCCTTATCTCTATTCTATTTCCCCTCCCATCTTATTTGTTTTGGAGTCTCCCCCCTTGTCTATCTTTCAAAGTGTTAGGATCCTACGTGGGTGGACGTTTTCTGAGCCTTTAACCTAATAGGTTCGATCATCGGAAGGTTCCTGGTGGAAGAACATCGTCGTCACGCCGAGCAAGAATCCCTTGTTAGTGGTGTCGAGAATCCCTTGTTAGTGGTGTCGAGGAGATCAGCTGGAAGCATGAAGAATCGATAGTCGAACTTCTTTCCTCTCCCGGGTTAGCAGGTGGATTGCGAGGGCGCAATCCCTTGTTAGTGGTGTCGTCTGTAACACCTGGGGTGTTCCCCCTTAGTAGAATTGGTTGCTTCCTTTTTCTTTTTGCATCACCTGCATCACATAAGCATTGCATTCTGTTTTCAAAACAACTCAAAATTCAAACCACTTTAAACTTTCACACATGTCCAAATTTCCCAATTCAAAAATTGCCAACTAGGCATCTCAAATGGTTTTCAATAGTTTGAAGTTATTTAAATTGCTTACTCACTAAAAATTCCTTTTTATCAAACACCCTAATGGCAAATTAAATTTCAAATCAATTCCTTCTTAATGGGCATGATCCAATTGTGGTTTAAACATCAAAGTTTTGCAAACAATTAAGTTCAACAAATGTTTTCATAATTGTTGTGTCATTGAATAAAATTGGTTAAAAATCAACTCCTTATGAAATACAATGGAATTTCAAATATCAACTTAAAACTCCAATCAATATTTCAATATTTGGACTTAATATTCACAAATGCTTTGAATTGCTGTTTGCCAATTAATAAAAATTATTAATAAAATCAAAACCCCAAACCTTTCTATTCACCTCTCTCTCTCTTTCATTCCTTACAAAAAAAAAGAGAAAAAGAAAAAAAAGAAAAGGAGAGAGGCAGCCAGCCCATCTTTTCTTCCCTCAGCCCACCCTACCCAGCCCACCACTTAGGCCCGATAACGTTTCAGTTGTCGTCTTCCTCCTCGAGCTGTCGTCAGCAGTACGACCATCTCCTCACCGTATGATTCTCCCCTCCCCCTCCCGATTGCCTGCCGTACCGAGCTCCTCTCCCCATAAAACCACCTCCCCTCTGCGTGCCCTAACCCTACTCCTTCTCCCATCGCCGCCAGCTTCCCCTCTCTCTTCCACCTCCCCTCTGTTTTCTTTTCTGCTCTGAACCTTCCCTTCGATCAGCAGCAGAACCGTGGGAGGGCAGTCATGGCACCGCCGCCCCGGCCACCTCCGGAGCAATCCGTGCCCGGGAATGGCACCGGGGGGGTGCCCTCTGCGCCTCTGTGCCCACGGCCAGGCCCGGGAGGCGATGTAGCCCCCCCGCCGTGGACCTCTTCCTCCCGGTGCGCCGGCCACCGTCGCCGTCCTCGCCATCTGGCCGCACTTCCTCGACACGAGCCACGGTGAGCCCTCTGCTCCTCTTCCCCTCTGTTCCTTGGCACACCTTCACGAGGCCCGCACGCACCAGCTAGCTCACCGTCCCACCGGTCGCCGTCGTCTTCCGATCACCATCGAGGAACTGTCTGCACGCGCGTAACCTGAACATCTCCGTCAGTTCGACTGAACCTGTTCGGGTTCAGTTATTCTCGCAGAGGCATCTCAAAACCCCACCCTACCCTTACCTAATAACAAACCACAGCTCAGCGCAGTGGCTAGGCCACCCGCGCGCTCGCCCTCGGACGCGGGTTCGAGTCCCGCCCAGGGCAATTTGCCCAACCTTTTTTGGAATTCTTCCGCGCGCAGCCAGGCCCACTGGTCATTGGCCCTGCTGCCACCTAGCTGCGCACCCACGCCCACGTGGCTGCCACGGAGGCACGGGCCCGCACTGCAGAGGCCCAGGCTAGGGTGCCCTGGGTGAAAAACGCCCCAGGGGCCCCTCTGCAATTCCTTTTTCTTTATTTAGGTCCCTGTTATTACAGATTAGTCCCCAAAATTAAAATGCCCATAACTTTTATTTTCCAAATTCAAATAATGTAAATAAAATATGTTTTCTGCCCCAAATTTAATACTCTATCTGATTACATCACTTGTTTTCTGTTTTGCACATTTCAAATTGTTTCAAATTTCAAATTCAAACAATTCATTTAAAATTTGATTAATTGCATAACTATTTCAAACTTGATTCAAATTACACAAATAAAATATGTTTTCCATGCCATTTTGAACCACCTTTTCAAATATAAATTTTGTTTCATGTTTTGGATAATTAAAATTGCTTGAATAATTTAAACCTTGTTTAAATCATTTAAATTTGCTAAATTCATAACTTGCTCAAATTAAATTATTTTTGAACTTATAAAATATGTTTTCAAACCAGAAAAATATAACCTCTTCAAATATGAATTTGAATTTATGTTTTGAACAAATAAAATTCAAATAATATTCAAACTTGAATTAAATTCAATTAAAACTTGTTTAATCTTGTTTAATTCATAATTAAATCATTGTAATTCCTTTTCCAATAATTGAAACATGTAATCCACCTAAAATTTTGTGTTCTAATCAAATATGAACTTTGTTATCTGTTTTGCACAATTAAACTTGATGAAAACAACAAATGCTTGTGTGACACCTTTAAGTAACCAAAATTCCAAAAACTTAATAAGTGAAATTCAAAATGGGTAAACCTTATTTCCAATTGATTCTATTGTTGTTATTTTGTTGTTTTCCTCATCCATGCATCATACTAAACCACTTTCACCTGTTGGTTAGTTGTAAAACAATTGTTTCAACCATAATTCATGGGCTTTTCATATGCAACCCAAATTGCATATGGGTCCATTTAAACATGTTATCATGTCAACTAGTTTATTTCTATGCATCCATTGAATTGTCATGCATCCATATCTTGATCATGCTGGATCTTTTACCGTAGTAGTAATTGTTGCATCTGGTGTTTGTTCGAGGTTCGTTGCTTTTTCCCGGATAGGACGTTGAGATGATGTGAGCAACGACAAGTTCTGCGGATGTACCAATACTTGCTGGATTCCAGGCAAGTATACTCACTTGCTACCAAATGGCTGCCTTTCATCACTTGTTACCGATTCTTCCCGTTGTTCTTATTCTAGCCTGTTGATTCGATGCTTGTGTCTCGATCCTATTATATGTTTACCTTGCAGCCATGATATAGCCTTCCTTCCACTTCCTATTAACTGTTGTTTGTTTACCTTGTTGGCCCTCGTGTCGTAGTTGCATGCCTAGTGTTGTTTGCGCTCAAGTCTTGTTGTCCGTCTTATCAACTGTTTAGTTTGATAGTTGGGTTTCAATTCAATCAACAACATGTTAATGTTTTGGGTAATAATAATTTGATGATAAGGCACCGGCAGGAGGCCCGGCGTGGTTTTGAGGCCTGCTAGTGTCGACCCTAATTAGGAAAAGGGTCTTGTCTACTGATCCATGATGAGCGCATTAACCGCATGTGGGAAGCGAGTATGGGCGCCCCCCTCAATTTGACTCGATTCGCATCTCGTCCAAATCGCCACACTTAGTTCGGGCTTTCCATTTGATGCATGCATATGCAGGTGCGAACCCGAGGCCAGGGTGGAACTTTTGTAGTCGGCATTTAGGGCGGCGTGGTCTTCCAGTGCTATGAGGGTCCCCCTTTTCTTCGTGGGGGCTCGATTAGCCGCGCACGCACAGCACGTGGTTCTTTGGGCTTGATGCGAAGAAGAGTTGGGTTGTGTTGAGTACCTCGCTTGGTGGGTTGATCCCCCGTTTGGCGGGTTATTCTTACGTGTACGGCCAAATTGGTGCATCCCTGCAGGGTTAAATCTTCTCGAGAAGCCGTGTTTTCCGCAGTTATGGTTGACTTGGTGAAAGTACTGGCTAACAAGTACTCAGAACAACTTACACCTAACTAATGATACTTGACTAGTAATAGTCTTATTGACACAATAACTTGATCCATCCTTAATCCAACAGTGTGAGTTATCCTTGGGTTGCTTCCTTAGTAGGGGGTGACACTGGATGGGTATTGTTTGGTGAGTAGTTGTAGTTGGTTCCGATACGCTATCTTATCCCCTCTTTTAGCCGGATGTTGTAGTGAGTCTCTGTAGTTGGTTAGTGCAGCCCGCTGCCGCTTATTTGCAATAATCCATTCCTTTCCGTTGAACCCAAAGTATTTGTATCTTGTGATGACTGGCTACGCCGGTATCTTGTGAGTATGGTTTATCCACTTGCCAGTACTTAACCGTACTGACCCACGAATCTTTTTCGTGGCTGCATATTCAACATTGCAGTCAACAGGTTTGAAGTCTGACGACGTTAGCTTGGGAATCGCTCCGGCTTGGCCTGGGCAGGGATTGGACGCTCTCGGTTATCTTCAGGACTCTTAGTCCAATTTGGATCTTGTCCGTAGTCGGACACTATGTTGTTTCTTCCGCTGTTATTTGGATCTTTGTATTGTATGAGTTGTATCCCTGGCTCGTTTGAGTCATCTTGTATATATCTTTTATGTTGTTGTTGTGGATTATTCGTGAACTGTTGTAATGTTATCACAAGTGGCAACCTGGAATCGGTTATTATGTGGATTTTGGCGGGAATGCTGAAATCTGCATAGTGCCCGATCTCGGGGCGTCACATAATCTTGGGCATCCAAGACCCATTCCACACTCTAGCACACATGGTATGGCGTGAAATGGGATTTGGTGGCATTCAGACGATCTCGAGCCACCTCTCCGGAGAAACCATAGCCCCGCTGGGAAAAAAGACGGAACTGTCGTTCTGCCCCGTCTACGTGAGCCGGAAGGGGGTAGCAAAGTGGAACTAACAGTTTGGTTGTGTTAGGTTAGGCCCAAGGAACACCCAACAGAATGGTACGGCACACCTCTTGGCAACATTCCCCCAGTTCCGTCACACCCGGGAGTTTTGGGCTCTCATCAATTAGTCCGGGAACCCGCGAGAGAGAATTTGACACCGGTGAAACCCTAACACAGAGAGCGAGGTAATCTCTGGTATCCAAGACCATGATACACTCTAACACACATGGTATGTCATACCATGGGATTTGGTGGCATTCATATGATCCGGAGCCCCCTTGCGGAGAAACCATAGCCCCGCTGGGGGAAAAGTCAAAACTGCCGTTCTAGCCACTCTACGTGAGCCGAAAGGGGGTAGCAAAGTGGAAAAAATTGTTTGGTTGTGTTAGGTTAGGCCCAAGGAACCACAAAGAAAATTTTAGGGTCCACCTGTTGGCAATATTCCCCTAGTTCCGTCAAATCCGGGAGTTTCGGGCTCTAAGTAGTCCTGGAACCCGCTAGAGAGAATCTGACACCGGTTAAGCCCTAACACGGAGAGCGAGGGAATCTTGGGCATACCAGACCCATGACACACTCTAACACACATGGTATGGTATAACATGGGATTTGGTGGCATCCAGACAATCCAGAGCCCCCTCCGGAGAAACCATAGCCCCGATGGGGAAAAATTCGGAATTGGCGTTCTGCCCCATCTACGAGAGCCGGAAGGGAGTAGCAAAGTGGAACTATATACTTGGATGTGTTAGGTTAGCCCCAATAAACACCCAAGATAATAGTAGGGCCCGCCTCTTGGCAAGATTCCCTTAGTTCCGTCACACCCGGGAGTTTTGGGCTCTCATTAATTAGTCTTGGAACCCACGAGAGAGAATCCGACGCCGGTGAAACCCTAACACAGAGAGCGAGGGAATCTTGGGTATACAAGACCCATTCCACACTATATCACACATGGTATGGCTTGCAATGGAATTTGGTGGCATTCATACGATCTGGAGACACCTCTCCGGAGAAACCATAGCCCCGTTGGGGGAAAGACGGAACTGTCGTTCTGCCCCGTCTACGTGAGCCGGAAGGGGGTAGAAAAGTGGAACTAACTATTTGGTTGTGTTAGGTTAGGGATAAGTAACACCCAAGAGAATGGTAGGGACCACCTCTTGGCAAGATTCCCCCAGTTCCTTCACACCTGGGAGTTTCAGACTCTTATTTATTAGTCCTAGAACCCACGAGAGAGAATCCAACACCGGTGAAACCCTAACACAGAGAGGAAGGGAATGTTAGGCATCCAAGGCCCATGCCAAACTCTATCACACATGGTATGGAGTGTAATAGTATTTGGTGGCATTCAGACGATCTGGAGCCCAATCTCCGGATAAACCATAGCCCCGCAGGGAAAAAGACGGAACTGACGTTCTGCCCCATCTACGTGAGCCGGAAGGGGGTAGAAAAGTGGAACCAATTTCTTGTTTGTGTTACGTTAGGCCTAAGGAACACCCAATACAATGGTAGGGCCCACCTCTTGGAAAGATTCCCCCAGTTCCGTCATATCTGGGAGTTTCGGGCTCTAAGTAGTCCTGGAACACGCGAGAGAGAATCCAACGCCGGTGAAGCCCTAACACAGAGAGAAAGGTAATCTCGAGTATCTAAGACCATGACACACTCTAACACACATGGTATGTCATAACATGGGATTTGGTGGCTTTCATACGATCCGGAGCCCCCCTCTGGATAAACCATAGCCCCATTGGGAAAAAGGCGGAACTTCCATTCTGGCCCCTCTACGTGAGCCGAAAGGGGGTAGCAAAGTGAAACCAATTGTTTGGTTGTGTTATGTTAGGCCCAAGGAACACCAAAGAAAATGTTATGATCCACCTCTGGCAAGATTCCCCTAGTTTCGTCAAATCCGGGTGTTTCGGGCTCTAAGTAGTCCTCGAACCCGCTAGAGAGAATCCGATGCCGGTGAAGCCCTAACACAGAGAGAGAGGGACTCTTGGGCATCCCAGAACCATGACACACTCTAACACACATGGTATGGCATACCATGGGATTTGGTGGCATTCCGACGATCCGGAGCCCCCCTCCGGAGAAACCATAACCCCGATGGGGAAAAATACGCAACTGTCGTTCTGCCCCATGTACGAGAGCCGGAAGAGGGTAGGGCCCACCTCTTGGCAAGATTCCCCCTATTCTATCACACCGGGGAGTTTCGGGCTCCCATTAATTAGTCCTGGCACCCACGAGAGAGAATCCGACATCGGTGACACCCTAACACAGAGAGCGAGGAAATCTTGGGAATACAAGACCCATGCCAAACTCTAGCACACATAGTATGGCGTGCAATGGGATTTGGTGGCATTCAGATGATCTGGAGCCACCTCTCCGGATAAACCATAGCCACGTTGGGGAAAAAGACGAAACTTTCGTTCTGCCCCATCTACGTGACCCGGAAGGGGGTAGCAAAGTGGAACTAACTGTTTTGTTGTGTTATGTTAGGCCCAAGGAACACCCAAGAAAATGGTAGATCCCACGTCTTGGCAAGATCCCCCCAGTTCCGTCACATCCGGGAGTTTCGGGCTCTTATTAACTAGTCCTGGAACCTGCGAGAGAGAATCCAACACCGGTGAAACCCTAACACAGACAGTGAGGGAATCTTGGGCATCCAAGACCCATGACACACTCTAGCACACATGGTATGGCGTGTAATGGGATTTGGTGGCATTTAGACTATCTGGAGCCCCCTCTTCGGAGAAACCATAGCCCCGCTGGGGAAAAAGACGGAATTGTCGTTCTGCCCCATCTACGTGAGCCGGAAGGGGGTAGCAAAGTGGAACTAACTGTTTGGCTGTGTTATTTTAGGCCCAAGGAACACCCAAGAGAATGTTAGGGCCCACCTCTAGGCAAGACTCCCCAGTTCCGTCACACCCGGGAGTTCCGGGCTCTCATTAATTAGTCCTAGAACCTGCGAGAGAGAATCTGACACCGGTGAAACCCTAACACAGAGAGCGAGGGAATAATGAGCATCCAAGACCCATGCCACACTCTAGCACACATTATATGGCGTGTAATGGGATTTGGTGGCATTCAGACAATCTGTTGCCCCTCTTCGGATAAACCATAGCCCCGATGGGGAAAAAGACGAAACTGTCGTTCTGCCCCATCTACGAGAGCGGGAAGGGGTAGCAAAGTGGAACTAACTGCTTGGTTATGTTAGGTTATGTCCAATGAACACCCAAGAGAATGGTAGGGCCCACCTCTTGGCAAGATTCCCCTAGTTCCTTCACAGCCGGGAGTTTCGGGCTCTCATTAATTAGTCATGGAAACCGTGAGAGAGAATCTGACACCGGTGAAACCCTAACACAGAGGGCGAGGGAATCCTGGGCATCCAAGACCCATACCACACTCTAGCACACATGGTATGGCGTGAAATGGGATTTGGTGGCATTCAGACGATATGGAGCCCCCTCTCCGGATAAACCATAGCTCCGTTGGGGAAAAAGACAGAACTGTCGTTCTGCCCCATCTAGGTGAGTCGGAAGGGGGTAGGAATATTGAACTAACTACTTGGTTGTGTTAGGTTAGGCCTAAGGAACACCCAATAAAATGGTAGGTCCCACCTCTTGGCAAGATTCCCCCAGTTCCGTCAGATCCAGGAGTTTCGGGCTCTAAGTAGTCATGGAACACGCTAGAGAGAATCCGACGCCGGTGAAGCCCTAACATAGAGAGCGAGGTAACTCGGGTATCCAAGACTATGACACACTCTAACACACATGGTATGTCATACGATGGGATTTGGTGGCATTCATACGATCCGGAGCCCCCTCCAGAAAAACCATAGCCCCGCTAGGGAAAAAGGCGGAACAACCATTCTGGCCCCTCTACGTGAGCCGAAAGGGGGTAGGAAAGTGGAACCAATTGTTTGGTTGTGTTAGTTTAGGCCCAAGGAACACCAAAGAAAATGTTAGGGCCCACTTCTTGGCAAGATCCTAGTTTCATCAAATCCGGGAGTTTCGGGCTCTAAGTAGTCCTGGAACCCGCTAGAGAGAATCCGACGCCGGTGAAGCCCTAACACAGAGAGCGAGGGACTCTTGGGCATCCCAGACCCATGACATACTCTAATCCACATGGTATGGCATACCATGGGATTTGGTGGCATTCAGACGATCCGGAGCCCCCCTCCGGAGAAACCATAGCCCCGATGGGGAAAATGATAGAACTGTCATTATGCCTCATCTAAGAGAACCGGAAGGGGGTAGGGCCCACCTCTTGGAAAGATTCCCCATGTTCCATCACACCCGGGAGTTTCGGGCCCTCATTAATTAGTCCTAGCACCCACGAGAGAGAATCCGACACCGATGAAACCCTAACACAGAGAGCGAGGAAATCTTGGTCATACAAGACCCATGCCACACTTTAGAACACATGGTATGGCGTGCAATGCGATTTGGTGGCATTCAGACCATCTGGAGCCACCTCTCCGGATAAACCAGAGCCCCGATGGGGAAAAAGACGGAACTATCGTTCTGCCCCATCCACGTGACCCGGAAGGGGGTAGCAAAGTGGAAATAACTGTTTGGTTGTGTTATGTTAGGCCCAAGGAACACCCAAGGGAATGGTAGGGCCCACGTCTTGGAAAGATCCCCCTAGTTTCGTCACATCCGGGAGTTTCGGGCTCAAACCCCGCGAGAGAGAATCCGACACCGGTGAAACCCTAACACAGAGAGTGAGGGAATATTGGGAATCCAAGACCCATGACACACTCTGGCACACATGGTATGGCGTGTAATGGGATTTGGGGGGCATTCAGACGATCTGGAGCCCCCTCTTCGGAGAAACCATACCCCCGCTGGGGAAAAAGACGGAACTGTTGTTCTGCCCCATCTACGAGAGCCGGAAGGGGGTAGCAAAGTGGAACTAACTACTTGGTTGTGTTAGGTTAGGCCCAACGAACACCCAAAAGAATGGTAGGGCCCACCTCTTGGAAAGATTCCCCCAGTTCCTTCACACCCGGGAGTTTTGGGCTCTCATTAATTAGTCCTGGAACCCGCGAGAGAGAATCTGACACCGGTGAAACCCTAACACAAATAGCGAGGGAATCCTAGGCATCCAAGACCCATGCCACACTCTAGCACACATGGTATGGCGTGAAATGGGATTTGGTGGCATTCAGACGATATGGAGCACCCTCTCCGGATAAACCATAGCTCCGCTGGGGAAAAAGACGGAACTATCGTTCTGCCCCATCTACGTGAGCCGGAAGTGGGTAGGTATATTGAACTAACTACTTGGTTGTGTTAGGTTAGGCCCAAGGAACACCCAATAAAATGTTCGGGCCTACCACTTGGCAAGATTCCCCCAGTTCCGTCAGATCCGGGAGTTTCGGGCTCTAAGTAGTCATGGAACACACCAGAGAGAATCCGACGCTGGTGAAGCCCTAACACTGAGAGCGAGGTAATCTCGGGTATCCAAGACTATGACACACTCTAACACACATGGTATGTCATACGATGGGATTTGGTGGCATTCATATGATCCGGAGCCCCCTCCGGAGAAACCATAGCCCCACTGGGGAAAAGGGCGGAACAACGTTCTGGCCCCTCTACGTGAGCCGAAAGGGGGTAGCAAAGTGGAACCAATTGTTTGGTTGTGTTAGATTAGTCCCAAGGAACACCAAATAAAATGTTAGGGCCCACTTCTTGTCAAGATCCTAGTTTCGTCAAATACGGGAGTTTCAGGCTCTAAGTAGTCCTGGAACCCGCTAGAGAGAATCCGACGCCGGTGAATCCCTAGCACAGAGAGCGAGGGAATCTTGGGAATCCAAGACCCATTCCACAATTCAACACATATGTTATGGTATACCATGGGATTTGGTGGGATTCAGACGATCCGGAGCCCCCCCCCCACTCCGGAGAAACCATAGCCCCGCTGGGGAAAAGTACGGAACTGTCGTTATGGCCCCTCTACGTGAGCCGAAAGGGGGTACCAAAGTGTAACCAATTGCTTGGTTGTGTTATGTTAGGATCAAGGAACACCCAAGAAAAATGGTAGGACCCAGCTCTTGTCAAGATTCCCCCAGTTTCGTTAGATCCGGGAGTTTTGGGCTCTCATTAAGTAGTCCTGGAACCCGCGAGAGAGAATCCGATGCCGGTGAAACCCTAGCACAAAGAGCGAGGGAATCTTGGGCATCCAAGACCCATGCCACACGCTAACACACATGCTATGGAATAACATGTGTTGTGGTGGCATTCATACGTTCCAGGGCTCCCTCTCCGGAGAAACCATAGTCCCGCTAGGGAAAAAGATGGAACTGCCGTTTTGGCCCCTCTACTTGAGCCGGAAAGGGGGTAGCAAAGTGGAACCAATTGTTTGGGTGTGTTAGGTTAGGCAAGACAATGGTAGGGTAATTTATTTATTAGTAATATTATGTCAGTAATTTATAGATGTCTTCCCATTATCCTTAAATAACATATTTCAATAATGGTTATCTTTTTAGGCCATCCATCATGTATCCAATGGCCAGCAATGTTCTCCAGCAAATGTACCAAAATCTGGCGGGCGCAAAAAATATCGCGATGCCCACCCAAATTATCGACCAAAAACTTTGCCGCTTATGCCGCCCTAAATTTCGAACCTCTCCCTATTATCTGCCCCCTCACCGAAATTTCGCCTCCTCTTCTTGTCCAAAATCCCCCTTTCCTCCTAAACCTCATCTGCTCCGCCCCGGCCTTCCACCTCGCCCAGTAGCTCGCCTTCCCGGGCTTCCACCTGGCTGTCCCCGGTCTTCCGCCTCGCCGTGCAGCTTACCTTCCCGGGCTTCCACCTTGTCGTCCCCGGTCTTCCACCCCGCCGCTTAGCTCGCCTTCCCGGGCTTCCACCTCGTCGTCCAGGACGCCACCCAGATCTGCCACCTCGCCATCCCGATTTGATACCTCGCCGTTCAGGTCGCCGTCAAGATCTTCCACCTCGCCGTCCAGGTCGCCGTCAAGATCTGCAGCCTCGCCTGCCTGGTAGCCGTCAAGTTCCTTTGGTCAGAGTTTTCATATTTTCGAGCTTGTATAAAGCTTAAGATCACTTCTCCTGCGATCCTATCATACATAGGTCCACAAATTAGATTACTGATATGGTCAAACAACGAATTACATCACTAAGATTTTCTCACTCTATGTTGTCACATCCCAATGAAAGATAAGGCTATTTGTAAAGAACATGTATGAGCTATTTATTTTCATTTATTCGCTTAAATCATCAATTCTAGACTTATAGTGTAAGCTATTTATTTCCATTTATACCATGTCCACCATCTAGATAAGGCATGCCTTGCATGATAGCTCAACAATAAAGGTACTTATGTTGTGTGGAACTGCTGGCTTAATTACTGTTCTGCCATGTATTTTATGCTAGTATCCTAATTGATTTGGTACATATGAACCGTGGTGCTTAGGAACATTAAAGTCAAGAGTAAATATGGTAGGACAAAGATGACTCCTGGTGGACGTGGTTGTAAACGCAAGCGCGTCAAGGCCCATCGCGAGCATGCAGTTGCTCGTGTTCATCCGTATGCAGATGACGAACTCAAGCGACCAGTGGTCCAAGACAAGGAGGCAGATCCCCAAGGCCAGCAGGAAGCTGCCCAAAGGCGAGCAGGCACTTGCCGATGGCCAGCTGGAAGCTGACCAACAGAAGGAGGAGGCTGACCACCGTGAGGAGGTAGCCGCCCAATGCGAGCAGGTACCTCCCTACGGTGAGCTCCTAGGTGTGCAAGGCGAGCTGCCACCATTCCTAGGCGAGGGGAAAGGTTCCCAAGTCGAGGAGCAAGGTGCCTGCAACGAAGAGCAAGATGACATATCACAGAGATTGCATGCTCTACGAGGGGCCATGTGCGGAGGGAAATCCAAAATGCAGAATTCTAACTCTAGCAATGCCACAATTTCTGTAGATTACCCATGTGAAGACATTGTTTCGAGTGGTGCGGCTAGGAGGAGAAGAAACATGTCCAAAGGAAAAAGGATCAGAATTGTTATTCCTCCAGGAAAGATAAGGCCAGTGGACCCAAAGGTTGCTTCCATGTATGCTACTGCGTGTTCATTAGCTTTGAAGCACACTGTCCCTATCTTCCCCCATTGGAAAGAGTACAATGGAAGGGAAGATATGTTTTCGTCCTACCATGGCCATGTGTTTGTAAGTTTTGTAACTCAACCTTCTAGTTCATTATGTTGTTGTTCATATAACTGAAAAGTGCTCTTTCTTTTGTTTCAGTCAAAGTTTCATCTGAACCCAGAGACCCTGTTATTCGTCAATCTCTTCTGATGCATCTCAAGAACTATACAAGACAAAGACGCCATATTCTGAAGCAAGAATTTTTTGACAGCGTTAGAGATAAGATTAGAGTTGTACGAACGCATCCTGATGCAGTTGGACACATGAGCGAAGCAGAATGGTGCAGATTAGTCGATAACTGGTCCTCAGTCAGGAAACGGGTACTGTCTTTCTTCACTCTACCTTGACACAATTTCTATTCCATAACCTGGACTGTGTCTAATCAGTTCATACTTTGTTTATGTAGATGGCTTGTATGAAAGCCAGGCAAAGCAGACATGCCGTCCAGTTCCATAGCGCCATAGGTTCTCGTAGCTACGAGGTTTGCTGCGACATGGGGGAAGATGCCTTTTGTTCTGTACATGCTTGTCGTCTGCTATTTTCAGCCATGTTTACTTACATGCCTGTCATGTGATGTTTTTAATTTATGTTCCTTACAATCTTGTCATGCGTGCTTAATTGCTTGTCATCTCCTATTTGCATCTTTGTTATGTACAAGCTTGTTCCATGCTATTTTTCATACATGTTCCTTACATGCTTGTCATGATATCAATTTTCCTTACAAGCTAGTTCATCTTCTATTTCTTCTAAAACTTTTACATGCTTTATAGGAAGAAATGCAAGTGAAGATGCTAGAACCTACTTCAGTAGATGGCGCTGTCAAGGAATCTCTTTCTGCCGCCGAAGCTGTCGATGTCGTGCTGACCAAGGGTCGTCTAAAGTCTTCGTTCCTGAATACCATAGGTAGGGTCACAACCAGTGCAAGACCAACAAAGTGTCAGATTCACTTTCAACTTGATTATGAGAGAAAACAGAGGTAGGACCCGCAGTCTGTAGTTGAAGAGTCGAAGCAGGCCAAGGGACAAGCTTATGTAGATAGGATGAAGCATCGACAAGAATTGGTGCGTATGACGGAGGAACACAGAGGTATGAAGAAGAGTCAAGAAATGTACAAAAACCTTATTGGTGGCATTTTGGCTCAAGTTAATCAAAGATATGGAACTGAGTAGCCCTTTGTGAAACCGCTTGTTATCTGTTGAACTGTATTAGACTGCCTTTGCTGGTGCGCTAGGTTGTGATCTTATTGTGAATTTATGTAGTTGTTGTCTTTGCTTTGCTGTGAAAACTAGTATAGTATTTTCCATGCTTATGAATACGAGGACACGTGGAACTATATGGTAGGTCCATGAGGCGGCACCTTATTGGATGGAAATCGCGACGAAAAAAACACGTCACAGAAACGTTTCGACGTGGAGATGTTGTGTTGGTACACGTGCTGGCTCATGATTCGCCACGTCTTACGACTAACAAAAACGTCGCACCGTCGGACAATGTTATAATTTCATCGAGAATAAGCGTATACGTGGAACATTATGAGAGCGACACGTGGCACCCAATACTGCTTGAACCCGCGACGAGAAAATAAACGTCGCACTTATTATCACGTCATTAACGGAGGTAACTGTATTTCTAATCGCGACGTTTTAAAAATGTCAAGACGATGATGACGTCAGGAACGGTAGAAGTGACGTCAGTGACGCCCGTAACGGGTAACGGAAAATACGATGCCACATGTACACACTGCGAGGAAAAAAATGTCGCTCCTTGTTGGGCCTTGTGGTGGGCCGGCCTGTAGCTCGTGACGGTTTTGTGTTAACTTAATCGTCGCAGAATTGTACATGACAGTCGATCAGGGACGTTCTCACTCCGTCGCGTAAACCGTCACGGATTGCCCTTAGCGACGGCTTGGAGCCCATCCGTAACGTTATTGAAACGTCCCATACCGCGCGGAATTTGGTAGTGCTTGGTGGAGTTTTGGCTAAGTTTGCATAAAGCAAGTTTTCTCCTATCTCTTTTGTAAAACAAACTTTTCTTCTTAAAGGGTGGCAACATTGGATTGAAATCAACGCACCACAACTACTGTTCAATTGGACGAAATTTTACTTATTAAAAATGGTGTTGAGACTCTTCTGTCCATCCTTGTCCAACTGCTCGAAGTCGTCCATTACCAGGGACACGACTATGATCATAGTTTCTAACTCTGCAGAGGTTGTGCACTTTCACCCTTTGTCTTCAATTATCCCAAACATCCTATACACACGGTGTGCATCATGGAAAGCAGAGAATTGAGACGATATCTTTCAACAGAAGAAATTCAACCTAACCGGCAAGACCCGTTCCACCTATAATTATGCTACATCTTCCTTTCAAGCCTGGGCTGAACTCTTACAAATTAGTTGATCAAGGCAGAGCCCATATTGTCAAAGGGCTACACGGGAAGCTACTAAACTTAGAGGGAGTTAGGAATCACTTTGTTGCTGGGAGGCAATCCTCAAGTGAACACCCCTCGGGGAGACACTCAACTCTCATCAACCAAACAACCAAGTCCACCCAGGTAGTTCATTATGCTTAGTACTTAGAATTTTCCTCAATATAAAATGAAAAAAATTCAATAGCAATGCTAAGCATATACTAAGCTTAATGGCTAAAAAGTAACAAGGTAAAAAAGGATGGCTACACACTACTAGGATAATAACATAGCATAATATAACTTACTAAAATTTCCTATCATGCCTTTGAAGTTGGTGAATAAAGCACACTTCCTTCACAAAAGGGTAGGTTGCTCTCCGGACAATCTATACAATGAAAACACAACAACATAAACAAGCATGCTAACAATCATTCAAACAAAAGAAGCAAACATACCAAACAACAATCATGGCAAAGAGTTTCAACCAAATTATTTAGGAAAAGGGGTTTGTTCACAATAAAACAACTTGTGAAAAAGACTGGATTAAAATAGGGCATAGGGTTAGCTACTAGGGCATGGGTTGGTTAAGGCAAAGTTTGGGGAAAACAACCTCATACTTGTCGAGGAAGTTTCAAGAGTTTACCAAGGGTGACCACTTCTTCAATTAAAATAGCACATAACAATGTGTAACACTTAGTCATATACATCACAAGCATTAATGTAAACTAAGTTAGTCTCTCCATTTGGGGTTAAGGTAGGTCTAGGTCCAAATAACTTCATAGCAAAAGAGAAATGTGATAACTTCTTGTAATTTCTGTTTAGGTCAATGGTTAGACAAAAACAACTTGCTACTCCTCCACTTGTGTAAATTTATCCAAGTCTTCATATGCTTTGTATTCTTGAACATCATCTTCTTGCTTCAATTGTGGTTTCTTTCTTGGTGTAGTGCCTCTCTTGAAGTTGGATTCTACTCAACAGTTGGTCTAAAATGGGATGGGCCCAACTAAGGGTTTTGTCGAGACATCGTAGTAGATTTCATAGACGGGGGTGCCATGAGACTACCGATAGAGAAGTGGGGGGGGGACGTGATCGTATGATGAACAATGACACAAGGTTTTAACCAGGTTTGGTACGACGCAGTAATGCGCGTTCCTACTCCTGCAATCTCACTATTCAGGATTAAAGCCTGGAGCATACAGAATACAATGTGAGGTTAGGTTTAGCTACTCGACAAGGATCCACCTCTCGGCGAGCTAGCCTTTAGCTTCTCGTCCTCTTTCTTATCTCCCGTCTGGCTTTATATAATAGCCGGGTTAGGGCTTACAGAGAAGGAAACCTAGAAGACTATGGTATGTGCTATCTTGGAAAGTAAGGAAACCGCCTTCTATTCCAAGCCGGATCACGTGGGATGTGATCCAGGTTCTTCTAGAATTCGCCTTCTGTGCATCAGGTTACTGGGCCGCCCAATGGACAGTAGCCCATTACCATTCTGGCCACCCTGGTAATCTGGCACTTTAGACTACCATCTAATATACCCCTAATTGGTATATATCCAACAGTAGCCCCCAAGAAGGATTAAGACTTTGATTCGCCGTCTTTCGTCAAACATACATTCTTTCGAGAAACACTGGCTTTCTGTCTTGATTCTTCTTTTCTTTAAGCAATGCCATAATGCAAAACTCGGATTTCGGAAAGTCCGGCTTTTCTTCCACGAGCATTCGTGGAGAAGGAACTTCCTATGTCAGCGCTTTAATCTTGCTGACGTCAGGGACATTTGGTTTTCGAGCGGGAAACCCTGAAACGTATCTCTGATAGATTCTCGCGGGAAACGAGGAGATAGCAATAATCACCCGTCGTTTCATTTCCCGGAATTTCCGACGGGTGACACGCGTTGATCATCCAATGGTCAAAAGAGCCGTTAGCACGTATCACGACGGATTTCCGGCTATAAATAGCCGTATCCATCCCCTCTGGCAAACCTTCCGCTTCCCAGTTCTCATCGCCTCACGCACTCAGCGCCCAAGCACTGTGAGCAGAGCAAGACCTAAACGCGCGCTCGCACAGCGCCGTTCGCAACCTCGTCGGAGTGCACGGATCCTTCATCGCGCTACCCACGAATGGCATCTCCGAACGCTTCCCCGTCTCACTCCGTCGCGGCAGATATAGACGACATCATCAGCACCATGGATCCCACGGTGGATTCGCCTCTCCATGCCACCGGCGACGAGCCGGAGAAAAATACCGGCGGCCAAGCTAGCGAGGATCCACCTCTCGCCGCCACGAATCTGGCCGCGCCTTCCTCCGCGCCTTCTCCACCGTTCGCGCCCGAGATGGCGGAGGAAAAGATACTTCTGGTCAGAGAAGAGCTCTTGGCCGCGTCTGCCGCTACGTCCGCCGCCGGGGCGGAAGACGAAGGGGAAAATGCCGGCAACTGGAGCCAGAGCAGCATTCCTCCCTTCCTTCTTCCAAAAATGGAAAAGGAGGGGTATTGGTGAAGGGAAAATGGCGGAGCCCGGAAGACGAGTCTGAGCCGTTGCCCAAAGACGGGGAACGCATTCTCCTTACCTCCCATATTGCCAGAGGTATGGGTTTTCCGCCGTCCGCCTTTTTTCTTCAGATTTTGGACCACATTCAACCCCATAACCTGCCTCCAACTCCATCCTCTACTTAGCCGGATTTCAATCTCTTTTCGAAGGGTATCTAGGTTTAGCTCATAGGTTAGACTTCTGGCAGTATTGCTTTGGGGTTAAGCGGAACGCTTCCGAGGGCGCACTCCCGACTTGCGGGACCATATCCTTCACCCTGCGTAGATTCAGGGAAGATTGGTTCCCCAACATCAAAACCTCGGAATCCCTCAAATTTTGGACGGGTCCCTTCTTCTACCATCCCAACCTTCCCTTTCCCGGAAAAACCACCGGGGTTCCACCTTTTGCCAATACCGCTGCCGCTCCCCAAGAAAACTGGGAAACAGAAGCAGTGCAATCTTTGCCGCCAGATCTTCTCAAGATCAAGTGGCGCATCGCAAAACTCGTCGCTTCCAATCTACCTCTAACCGGCATGGACACAGTCCTATGCTGGTTAAATAGGCGAATTCAGCCTTTGGCTGATCACGGCTCTCGCCTTCTGTGTAATTACACGGGAGATGCTGACGCTATGCGGACGTCGAGCAAGTCTTTGTCGGCAAAAGACTTGCGAAGCGTAAACCAATTGGTTGCCTGGCGCGACCAATATGAAGAAAGCCGGCCAATGTATACAGCACCTAACCCAGCCCCCAAGGTACGCTTTTCGCCCCTTGAGTTTGTACTCTTTCTATTTTCTCGGATTTTTTTTAACCCGGCCTTTGCCTTTTTGATAGATCTTTGAAATTCCCGAGTCGGATCTTGCTACTGACGCCGATCTGGACGCGTTGCGCGCCAACTTTGCTGGCGGGCGCAAGCGCAAGAAGATTTCCACCTCGTAGGAAATTATCGATATTGACGGTGTTCCCGTCGCTACTTCCAGGTTTGTTCCTCTGGGTTTTCTCGATTTTCTCGGAGTAGTTTCCTTTGTCTCGGAGTTTTAACTTTCCGACATTTCTCTCTTTTAGCCTGCCCCTCTCAACTCTGAAGCCTAAGAAGCTAAAAAGGCTTAAATCTGTGGTTAGCAGAGGTCCACACCCTTCTTCTGTTACTGCCCCGAATACCCCAGTAGTAATTACAGAAGAGCATGCTGCTGCCCCCAACGCCGAAACCCATTAGACCAGCCATCCTATTGTGCCGGAAACAGACACGAGGGAAAGGGCGGTCCCGGAAGTGGGGGGGTTCTTCTCGAGCAACTAAGGAGGAAACCATTCCCACCTTCGATAAAGATTTCAAGAATATCAACGAGGGCCTTAGCGCTGTCGGGACTCTGTTTGGAGATTTTGCAAAAGAGTTCACCGAAACTTGGTCAGGTTTATAGCGGATGAGCCAGGTAATATCTCTAGCCCCCAAGCAATAATTCAAATGCATGCTTTTAACTTAATTCTTTCATCCTTATTATGCTTGCTGCTAACTTAAGCATTTTGTTTCATTTCCGTGTTTCAGCAAACCACTGAAAGTATAAACCTGGAAATTTTTGGCAAACTTACCATCAAGAATAAGGAGGTTAGAAGCCTTCTTTCTATTATTCACGTTAAGGAAGTGGAACTGGCATCATCTCAGCATCAGCTGGAGGAAACGACACGTATTTTATTTCTCCGCGGTTTCATTTTATGCCTTTTTTCTAAGTATTTTTCGAGTTTTTCTAACTCGGTATTTTTACTTGCTTTTCGACTGCTTTGGCGAAAGCCAAGCAAATTGATGAAGATGCCGGAAATGCCGAGAACCTTCGCCGGGAGAATCTGGACCTCATAAGGACCTTATGAGGGTTCAGAAAGAACTGGAGGCCAGCCAGCTGGCTTTTGGCATTGCTCAATCCAATGCCTCCAGCCAAGCTGAGAAGGACAAAGCAACTATCCGAGACCTGGAGAATGCTTTGACCCTTCGTCTGGAGGAAGGCTCCGAGATGGATAAGATCCTCGGTAAGTTTTCTACTTTTACCGTATTTTCAACGTTTTACAATCTTTCCCTGCTTTCTTCATAACCCTTTGGTTATTTGTCTAAAAACAGGAGATGACCGAGCTCTTACTCGGATTGGAAAAATCCGAGCCTTCGGGAAGGTCTTCACCGCGCTCAAGGCTGCGGGAATGTTGCTCATCAACAAGTTCCTTCCCGCAAGGACTGGGGAGTTCTCGGAAGTTGAGAAAGTTCCGGGGGCTATCGTGGAGGTGGCGGAGTCCAAGGAATCCACCTTGCGCTCCGCGGCTCGGGGCGGTGCACGCATGGCTCTAGGACTCATGCGTATGCACTACCCTTCTGCCAAATCTTGGCGCGTGGCGTCCAGCATCCCGCAAGGGTATACGGAAGCCCAGCGGACCAATATCTTTGACGAGATCAAAGGTCACGCAACCAAGATCGCTTCCATGGTCAACGTCTCGATCTTCTACCCGGAGGAGGCAATTCCGGAAACTCCAGAATCCTCCTCCAGCGAAGATGACTCGGATGCTTGAAGGAGAACTCCGGGTCCTGGGTAGATAAAAAATAGGAGCATTACCGAACTTATGTTGTAAACATGATTGTAATGCTTCTATTCTTTTGAATGAACAAGTACTCCGCCCTTTGCAGTTAATGTTATATAACTATTTTGCAAGTTTTTTCGGGTTATTATTCCTTTATCTTCTAAATTCTATGGTTTTGTATGCTTTAACTGTCCTTGGTGCTTGAAATGGCTCGACAGTGCTTTAATCTTCATGCCGAGTGACTGGGTATGACCAATCAGTCTAAAACTCGGAAACATGGATCATGCTAAAGGAATTTTTGCTTACTAGCTCCAGTGACCCAGCACAAAAACAATCAGATAATATTTAGAGAATAGTTAAGGAATTTTTTGTATGAAACTCAGGCATGCAGGCATAGTCTGGGTTTCCTTAAGCCTTTTTTAGGCTGAAAATCATTCAGTTTTTTAACACCGAGCACGCAGGCACAATTCGGGTTAACATTGAGTATTTTGAAAGATCATTTGGGAAATAGATAAGGCGGAAGATATGCTTTATACTATAATAAACGTGTAAAAACATAGGAGTATGGATTCCGACAACTTTATTTCATGATCTCAAAGATGTTTACATAGAAATTGAACTAAGTATAGAAGGGACGTAACTGCTGGATACTCCAGGGCCTTTTTGTCTCTCCTAGTTCATCATCTATCTTTCTCTTTCTTTTGCGATTCGGCTTCTCGGGGTCATCTTCCGTATCTCGAATGTCTACAAGATAGTATGAGCCATTTTTCATAGCTTTGCTGATGACGAATGGTCCTTCCCATACTGGGCCAATTTGTGCTTTCTTTGTTGTACCAATCTTAGCACTAGGTCACCTTCTTTAAAAGAACGATGCCTAATTTTCCAACTATGATAACGTCGTAAACCTTGCTGATAAATCGCGGATCTTTGAAGCACAAGCTCTTGTTCCTCTTCTAAGAGATCAACGACATCCTGTCGTGCGCTTTCGGCATCTGAGTCATCGAAATCCTGCACTCTCGGGCTGTCATGGATCATGTCCGTTGGGAGAATTTCTTCCGCACCATAAACTAGGAAAAACGGGGTTTGCCCTGTTGACCTATTTGGCGTCGTTCGAATGCTCCAAAGCACGGAGGGTAACTCTTCTACCCATGCTCCAGCTGCTCTATGAAGAGGAGATTCGAGTCTTGGGCGTATTCCTTGCAGGATTGAGCTATTCATTCTTTCAACCTGTCCATTTGATTGCGGGTGTGCCACAGATGCGAGTTCTAGGCGAATTCCCGTTTGTCGGCAATATTTTGCCAGCTCTCCAATGGAGAAATTTGTCCCGTTATCAGTTATTATGCTATGTGGAACGCCATATCTCATGACTACGTCAATAATGAATTTTCTGGCAGTTACACCGTCAAGTTTTTTGATGGGTTTAGCCTCCACCCACTTAGTATATTTATCCACTGCAACGAGTAGATGCGTAAGTCCGCCTCTTGCAGTTCTGAATGGTCCCATCATGTCTAGCCCCCAGACCGCGAACGGCCATGTAATAGGGATAGTTTTGAGTGCTTGGGCTGGCATATTTGTATGCTTGGCATAATAATGACATCCATCACATGTGTTCACTATGTGCTCAGCATCTGTCTTGGCTATTAGCCACAAAAACCCTGCGCAGAATGCTTTTTTGACTATGCTTTTTGATTGAGAATGATGTCCGCAATCTCCAGCATGGATTTCTTGCAGGATTTATCGTCCTTCTTCTGGCGAAATACATCGCAGAAAAATTCTGGTAGTACTGCGTTTATACAGGCAACCGTTGATTACCGTGTATCCTTTGCATCGACATTGTATCTGTCTTTGCAAGACTTCGTCTGCTCCATCCGGGTACTTCTGATCAATTAAGAAGTTTAAATATGGAATTGTCCATTCCGGGTTAACGAGCATGACTTCAATTGACTCGGAAACCAGAGGATAGTCGACATCTCCACCTTTTATCGATGGTTCGTACAAATGCTGGACAAACACACCTGGTGTAACATCCCAAGGATGAAAAACACCATTAGAATGTTTGCTCCTTGTTAATTTATGTTTTGCATCATGTCATCATAAGCATTGCATTTGTTTTCACTTGTTTTTCCATTTGAATTTCAAATCCTTGTTCATACTTGTGCTGTTACAATTTTTCAAATGAAACATTCAGATCAAACCATTTATTTGTTTCCAATAAACTTGAATGTTCAAACTATTAACTTGCTTCTTTTCAATAATTCAATTAATACCAAATTCACTCAAATTCATTTGAATTTTCAAACAGCAACAAAATTTAAATTTTTGAAAAACAAAAAGTTGCACAACTGGGCTTTTGTAATAAACAGTTTATAAAAATTATTCCCAAATTTTTCCAACCCCAAAAAACCCCTTCTTTTCTTCCCTTTTTCTTTTCTGCAAAAAAAACAGAGAGAAAAAAAATAATAAAAACAGAAACGGGCTCGGGAGGCAGCAAGGCCCAGGCCACCTACCCCAGGCCCAGCCCACCTTCTCCCATCCCCTACCTCTGTACGGCAGGACATCGGGGATGTCCACGTCGAAAGGCAGAGGATGGGACGGCCGGGAGAGCGCCTCCTCCTCCTTAAAGCCACCCCCGAGGGCTCCTCCCTGCTGCCCTAGACCTCCTCCTCCATCTCTCTGCCGCCGCTGCCGTTTCCTTCCTCCTCCCTCCTCTGTTTCTCTCTCTGCTCCCTGAACCACCGCACACCACCGCGGCAAACTCCGGCAATCGCCGCCGCTATGGAACCCCTCCGCGCAGGCTGAGCGCTGGAATCGAATCCCTGGGGCTCCACTGTCATCCTCGTTTCCAGGAACAGGTCGGGGAGCAACAGGATCATCACCGTCGTCCACCTCACCGGGGACTGTCACCGCCACCTCACCAAGCACCTCCTCCTCCTTCCTCTTCCCTGGTGAGCACACCCCCTGTACCCCTTCCTCCTTCCTTCTGCTCGCCTCTGCACACCTCCACACGATCGCCACACGCAGCAGCGGGCCACGGCCACACCGAGCAGCGCAGCCGCGCCGGTGGTCGTCGTTTCTCCGTCAGGGAACGGTGCAAGACTGAACCTTTTTGGTTCAGTTTAAGTTAACACCACGAGGTCCACCTCAAAACAGCGCGCGCTCCTCTACTGTCACGAAACAGAAAGCAGCGCAGTGGCACACGCACTGCTCACGCACGCCCGCGTCGCGGGATCGAGCCCCCCGCGCGCAACACTTTTTAGGGATTAATCCCGCGGGAGGCCCACCTGCCAGTGACCCTGGCAGCCACGCGCGCGCACACACACGCCACGCAAGCGCCACGGTGGCCAGGGCCCCCTTGTCAGTGGCTCAGGCTGGGCCACTGCGAGGTGAAAACCATTTCTGGCCCTTTTTCTTTTAAAATCCATTCCCTAGTTTTTACAGATTAGCCCCTGCTTTTCAAACTCACATAAATCCCTCATTTTGAATTCAAATTCAACATGTTAAATATGTTTCCCATACCAAATTTAATTCTCTACATGTTAAGACCATCTGTTTACTATTTTGAACATTTCAAATGGTTTCAAAAAATTCAAATTCAAATAACTCATTCAAATTTGTTCAAATTCATAACTAATTCAAACTTAATTCAAATGGCACATGTAAAATATGTTTTCCATGCAAAATTGAACAATATTTCCAAATATAAACTTTTTTTCCTGTTTTGAATAATTAAAATTGGTTAAATAATTCAAAGCTTGTTTAAATCATTTAAAATTGCTAAATTCATAACTTGGTCAAACTAATTTCTTTTTGAACATATAAAATATGTTTTCAAACCAGAAAAGAATAATCTTTTCAATTATGAATTTTATTTAATGTTTTGAACAAATAAAAATTCAAATAATTTTATACTTGAATTAAATTCATTTAAATCTTGTTTAAACTTGTTTAATTCATAATTAATTCATTTTAAATCCATTGTCAACAAATGAAATATGTATTCCACCTAAAATTTTGTGTTCTTTCCAAATATGGATTTTGTTATCTATTTTGAACAACTAATATTGGTGAAAACAACAAATGCTTGTGTAACTCATTCAAGAAGCCAAATTTAGTAACTTAATAGATAAAATTCCAAACCCTGAAAACAACATATCAAATTGAACCTATTATTGTTTTCTTATTGTTTTCGTCATCCATGCATCATTCTAATCAACTTTCCCATGATGGTTATTTGTAGATCACTTAATTCAACTTTAATTCATGAGCTTTCTATATGCAACCCAAATTGCATATGGGCCCAATTAAATATGTTTACCCTGTCAACTAGCCTATCATTGATGCATCAATTAAATTGTCATGCATCATCCCATGTTTGTGCATTATGCCATGTTATTGATTGTTTGTCTCTCTGCGTTGTTTGTTTGCTTCTTCTCGAATAGACGACGACGTTGAGACAGACGAGGTTTACGACACTACTTCAGAGGAGTTAGCCCAGTACCAGGCTACTGAGTTTACAGGCAAGTATTCACTCACATGAACCATTGTGTCCTTTCCACACTGGATACCGATACTTTCCTTTGTCTAATCTGCTAGCCTTAAGATTCGTTGCTTGTGTTCCGATCCTATCACTTGTTATCCTGTAACCCTCATATAGCCTATCCTCCACACCTATAACCCTGTTGCTTGTTGCCTATGTCTTACTAGCATGCTTAGGGTTGTTTATGCTCGAGTATGATGTCCGTTATTTCTGTTACCATATTTATTATGTTCTGGGGGCTCGATGTTAAACAACAACCTGTTAATGTTTGAGGTAATGTTAATTTGATGATAAGGCACCGGCAGGAGGCCGGGTATGGTTTTGAGGCATGCTAGTGTCGAACTCAGGAAAAGTTCTTGTCCTCTAGATCCATGATGAGCGCGCTAACCGCATGTGGGAAGCGTGTATGGGCGCCCCCCTCAACTTTGATTCGATTCGCATCTCGTCCAAATCGCCTCATTTAGTTCGGCTTTTCCATTTGCCGCATGCATATGCAGGTGCGAACCCTTGGCGCCAGGGTGGTAACTTTTGTAGTCGGCATTTAGGGAGACACGTTCTTAGAGTGCTATGAGGGTCCCCTTTTCTTCGTGGGGCTTGATTAGCCGTGCGCTCAACTGCACGGGGTTCTTTGGGCTTGATGCGAAGAAGAGTTGGGTTGTGTTGAGTACCTCGCTTGGTGGGTTGATCCCCCGTCTAGCGGGATATTCTTACGTGTACGGCCAAATTGGTGCATCCCTGCAGGGTTAAATCTTCTCGAGAAGCCGTGTTGTCTGCGGTTATGGATGACTTGGTGATAGGGCTGGCTAACAAGGATTAGACAACTTACACCTAATTAATAATAATTTGACTAGTAATAGGCTTAATGACACAATAACTGGAACCTTCACTAATCCAACTGTGTGAGTTATCCTCGGATTGCTTCTTTGGATAAGGGGCGAGACCCAGGATGGGTTTGTTTGAGGTTAGTGATAGTTGGTTCCGGTACGCTATCGTATCCCCTTCTTTTAGCCGGATGTTGTAGCGTGTCTCTGTAGTTGGTTAGGCAGCCCGCTGCCGCATCTTTGTATCACCTATCTTCCGTTGAACCCAAAGCATCTGTACTTGGTGTTGTCGGGTACACTTTGGTATCTTGTGCGTCTTGCTTGCCAGTACTCGTCTGTACTGACCCCTTTGGGGCTGCGTGTTCTGCAGACTACGTTTCCGAGGATCCCCATGGTGGCTACTACGTGGAGTATGACGAGGCTGCTGAGGAGTAGATAGCGGACCCGGGCAGGATCCGAGACATCGTGGATGGGCTCCGTCTTTTCGTTTCCGGCCTCTTAGGCCTATTTGGATCTTGTCTGTACTCAGACACTTTGGATGCTTCCGCTATGATGTAATGATGACTTGTTGGGACATGTGTCCCCTGCATGATTGTATTTGCTATCTCTGTTCTAGTGAGAGCTATTTGCCACTTATTTATATTTCTTTGTGTCTTAGAGATTTGTTGTGATATCACTTGTTCAAATGCCGTTGACGTACCATGTGTGTATGTTATGAATTACGTCAATGGAAGTAGTCGGATTTCTATGGGATGGTTTACGCAGACGATGAATAGTAGAGGTTGGTTGTCACACGTTTACGTGTTGGCCTACTCATATTGAGATGCGGGTGCCGGTATGCCCCGTAAGCCATTTATCTACTGTTTAGCGGGCTGTGAGTATCCTCTAGAAGTCCGGGTGCGACAAATGGTATCAGAGCCTGTCTGCCTTTAGGATCCCTTTTACTGGTCGCAGTTGAGTCTAGAAACTATTTTGTAGCTATATAGGAAAAATGAAACGTGAGAGTAGGAATTCTGTTCTTTTATTTCTTTCCCCACCCACCCTCCCTTTTCTGATAAGGAAGTGCAACGTTGTTTTCTCTTCTCATCTAAACTTTCAAGTTAGGATTTCACGTATCCTGGTTTCTCTAGGATGGTTATATCTACTAGACCATAGGAATGGAGGTGGTTGTGACATGATTTATCATGTTGCCTACTCACGATTGAGAACGGAGGCACATAAGCCCCGGAAGTAAATTCTCTATTCCTTAAGAAGTAGATATTGATCCTTTAGAAGCCCAGATGGGTTTCCGTAGTACCTCAGGAGTGTTTGGTCTCGTGTTTCCCCAATGTTGCTTCGATATCCTGTTCTTCTCAACATCCTTTTCGTCCGTTGAAACCTTGTTGTTGCTTACCACTTCAGTTCTTCTACCGGCGTCTAATCAAAACTTCCCCGATCATCTGCAGATGGATCTCAGGTTCTACCCGCAGGTGGTTCGTATGACTCGTTGCGAGAGCACTACCGGTTATCCGGAGATGCTGAGAGACATGGTCACTTTTCTGGGGTTCCGTTGGGCACCAGAGTACCAGGTCTACGAGCAGCAGCGAGAGTTTGACCAGACCTACTACCAGGCTATCGTCTACATTCTGTCAGATGATGGCATGAGCGTAGTTCACCGCTACGAGGCAGTGGGTTCCATAGTGGATATGGCTGTGCAGCAGGCAGCTTATGTGAGCCTCACCGTCCTTCGTGCTGACTACTGGGGATTCGACGATTCTATCTATCGCCACATCCCCCGTGGTTACATCACTTCGGAGGGAGCTCACTTCACTCTCTACGACAACTTGGATGTCTACGAGCATGATAACTCCAGGCTGCACACCACCGCTCAGTTTGTGAGACACAGTGACGCAGTTGCCCGCACACTATCACAGGAGTTGGCTTCAGTCAGAGAGCAGCTTTACCTTGCTTTGACTCGTCTGGAGACTTACACCACAGACTTTGTTGGAGACGAGCGCTTTGCACGTTTCGATCAGCCAGTGGGGCGTCGTCTGCCAGATGCTGGAGGTTACGAGCTGATCAGAGGTCCACTCCTTAACCTTGGTGCTGGTTACACTGGGATTCCACGCTTTGGAGCACAGGGAGTCGACGCTATGTACTTCACCACGCCTAGAGTCGGTCTCAGACCACGTCAGATCTACATGGATCGTCGTTCCACCTACTTTCATGGGCGTGCTCCTCACCGTACCTCTCGCCGTACTCCTAGCCGCCGTCCTGCGTGATGAGCATGGGAGTACCGATGTATCCATTCTTAGCTATGTTTAGTTATCCTTTGGCATTCGAACCATTTATGGTGTGTTGGATATTCTGATGTATTTGAACATGTGATGATGTACCTGTTGGTTATCTATTCATGCGTCAGAATAATCTCTCTTTCGGTTGCCAAGTCTATCCTTTTTCTATTGTTGTGCTAAAATGCATTTCCATTCAGGATGCCGCCAACAAGGAACAACACGCCTGAGCCACCGCCAATCGCGGAGCTGTTGACTCAGATGACCCAAGTCATGACGCAGATGGCCCAGTTCCAGGCTAATCAGCACATCAACCAGACAGCTCCACGAGTCAGCATCAAGGAGTTTCTCAGTCTGGGCCCAAGATCTTTCGTGGCCACACGCGAGCCTCTGGACGCTGATGACTGGATCCGTGAGATAGCCAAGGCTCTGGAAATTGCACACGTAGCTGAGGAAGACAAGGTCAAGTATGCCTCCTATCTGCTGAAGGGTCAGGCAGCTACTTGGTGGGAAAACTTCCAGGCCATGAGAACTGGGATGCCAGTTACGTGGGAATGTTTCAAGGAAGCCTTCCTGAAGCACCACATTCCAGATGGTCTCATGGAAAGAATGCGTGAAGAGTTTTGCTCACTCAAGCAGGGCAAGTTGGACGTCATCGGGTATCAGAGTGAGTTCAATCGCCTCACTCGATACGCTGGAGATGAGGTGTCCACTGAAGCTAAGAAGATGGCAAGGTTCCGCAGAGGCTTCAACCCGGAACTCAAGTATGCCCTCACCAATATCAAGGCCAACAGCTTCGAGGATCTCGTTAACACCGCACTCAATGAAGAAAATGGGCGCAAGGCGTTCGAGGAGTCTCGCAAGCACTCGCGTGAGGGTGGTTCCTCCTCCAACATGACCACCCCTCCACAGAAGCGCCGCATCTGGGTACCAAATGGTGCTGTCACTCGGGCTCCATACGCCCAAATTTCTCCAGGCTTCGCTCCCCGCCCACCCAACCCTGCTCAGATGCATGATCCAAGGGCTTCAATGGGGCAGCCAAGGCCAGGGCCCCCTCGTGTCGTCACATGCTACAAGTGCAAGGAGACGGGGCACTACGCCGACAAGTGCACGCAGAGGCAGCTACCTCCACCACCACCTCGTCCTAACACAAACCAGGCAATGGTGCGCGCTCCCCCGCCTAAGGCCTTCAACTCCAACAACAGGCCTGTCGGGAGGACCGCAAGGGTGAATCATGTCAAGATCGAGAAAGCTGAGGAAGCTCCTGACGTCGTTCTCGGTACATTTCCCGTAAACTCTATTCCAGCTAAAGTGTTGTTTGATACCGGAGCATCACATTCTTTTGTGTCAAAGATCTTTGCCACAACAAACAACCTAATTGTGGTTCCACTAAGCAATCAGATCACTGTTCACTCCCCGGTATCTCAAATGTTGACTTCCAAGATAAGTAAGGACAATCAAATCCTAATTGGAGGCCACATATTCCTTGCTTCTCTCATGTTGCTGGGAAGTTCTGACATTGATGTCATTCTTGGTATGGATTGGCTGAAGGCCAATAAAGCAAGGATTGACTGTGCTCAAAAGTCAATAACTCTGTCCCACCCTTCTGGCCAGATAATCTATTCTCCACATGAATCAAGTTCCATTCATCTGTGCACCCTCTATGCAAAACCTCTACCTTCACTTGAAAATGTTCTGGTGGTTTGCGACTTCCCTGACGTCTTTCCAGAAGAGTTGCCAGGAATGCCTCCGGACAGAGCTGTTGAGTTCGTGATCGAACTTGAATCAGGTACTGCTCCAATCTCTAAGCATCCCTACAAGATAGGAACTCCCGAGCTGAAGTTGTTGAAGGAACAAATTGATATGTACATGGAAAAAAGGTTACATTCAACCTAGTTCCTCGGCTTGGGGTTGCCCAACTCTGTTCGTTGCAAAGAAGGATCACACAAAGAGACTCGTTGTTGACTATCGTCCTCTTAACGAGAAAACCATCAAAAACAAGTATCCAATTCCTCGTATCGATGACCTTTTTGATCAACTTGCTGGAGCCTCAATATTATCCAAGTTGGACTTGAGAATGGGTTACCATCAAATAAAGATCAGAAAAGAGGATATTCCAAAGACAGCCTTCACCACTCGCTACGGTCTATATGAATTCACCGTAATGTCCTTTGGTCTCACCAATGCACCGGCAACCTTCTCTCGACTCATGAATTCTGTCTTCCATGAATACCTAGACAAGTTCGTTGTGGTATATCTTGATGACATTCTTGTCTACACAAAATCCGAGGAAGAGCATGAAGAACATCTTCGTCTAACGCTCATGAAGCTTCGCGAGCATCCTCTTTATGCCAAATTCTCCAAATGTGAGTTTTGGATTTCAGAAGTTGCTTACCTTGGTCATGTCATCTCTGCCAAGGGCATAGCCATTGATCCAGAAAAGGTTAAAGCAATTGTTGATTGGAAACCTCCAAAGACGGTGAAGCAAGTAAGAAGTTTTCTTGGCTTGGCTAGCTATTGCCGTCGCTTCGTCCAAAACTTCTCAAAGATTGCCAAACCTCTCACTGACCTCACAAAGAAGGACAAGAAGTTCGTCTGGTCTCCACAATGTGATGAAAGTTTCAATCTCCTGAAGACTAAACTCACTTCTACACCAGTTCTGGTTGGCCCAGATCCTTCCAAACCTTTCCAAATATTCTGTGATGCTTCTCTCCAAGGTCTAGGTGCAGTTCTTATGCAAGAACGTCAAGTTGTGGCTTATGCTTCATGTCAGTTGAACACACATGAGCTCAATTATCCCACTCATGACCTTGAACTTGCAGCAGTTGTGTTTGCCCTCAAGAAATGGAGACAATAGTTGTTGGGTAATCGCACTGAAATCTTTTCCGATCATAAGAGTCTGAAGTACATCTTCACTCAACCAGATCTAAACCTCAGGCAAAGGAGATGGATTGAAAAGATAAAAGACTTTGATCTTACCATTTCTTACACTCCAGGCAAGGCTAATGTTATGGCCGATGCTCTCACTCGCAAGTCGTATTGCAATAATCTCATGATCATGGAAAGACAACCTCCTCTTCATGAAGAATTCCAGAAGCTCAACCTTGGTCTTGTTCCTCAAGGCTATCTTGCAAACTTGACAGCCAGTCCAACTCTCGAGGACAAGATTCGTTCTGAACAACTTCGTGATGCTGAAATCAAGAAGATTGTAGAACACATCAAAGCAGGCAACGAGAAATTTGAGTGCTTCTCAATTGATGACAAGGGAACTGTGTTCTTCGAAGGACGCATTGCAGTTCCTCAGATTCAAAGTCTCAAAGATGTCATTCTCAAGGAGGTTCATGAAACTCCTCTCTCCATACACCCTGGAAGTACAAAGATGTACCAGGATCTCAAGACACTGTATTGGTGGCCTAGCATGAAACGTGAAATTGCTCAATACGTTTCTGAATGCGACGTTTGTCAACGTGTTAAGGCAGTTCATCAGAAAACAGCCGGTCTTCTCCAACCTCTGAAAATCCCTGAGTGGAAGTGGGACATGATTGAAATGGACTTCGTCACTGGTTTTCCAAAGTCCAAGAGGAGCAACGATGCAATCTTTGTTGTCATTGATCGACTCACTAAAGTAGCTCACTTCTTTCCTGTCAAAGAGACAATCTCAGCTAGTCAGTTAGCAGAGCTCTACACAGCAAAGATTGTTCCTCTTCATGGTGTTCCATTGGAAATAAGCTCAGATCGTGGAAGCATCTTCACTTCCCATTTCTAGAAAAGCTTTCAAGAAGCCCTGGGCACCAAGCTTCTGTTCAGCACAGCCTACCATCCTCAGTCTCAAGGGCAAGTCGAAAGAGTCAATCAGATTCTCGAGGATATGCTCAGAGCATGTGGTCTCTCTTTTGGCATGAAATGGGAGGAATGTCTTCCATATGCTGAATTCTCCTACAACAACAGCTTCCAGGCAAGCCTAGGCATGGCACCATTTGAAGCTCTCTATGGCCGCAGATGCAGGAGTCCAATCAATTGGTCTGGAGCTGGTGAACGTTCACTCTTAGGCCCTGACATTGTTAACGAGGCCGAAGAGAAAGTTCGCATCATTCGTGACAATCTGAGGATTGCTCAATCTCGTCAGAAAAGCTACTATGACAGCAAACACAGGGACATGGTCTATGCACCTGGAGACAAAGCATATCTCCGTGTAACTCCCCTCAGAGGAACTCATCGTTTTGGTGTCAAAGGAAAGCTTGCACCAAGATATATTGGTCCTTTCAACATTCTCTCAAGGCGTGCAAAAAATGCCTATCGTCTTGAACTTCCAGAAAAGCTATCCAAGGTGCACGATGTGTATCACGTGTCACAACTCAAGAGGTGCTTCAAAGATCCAGGTCGTGCAGTTGATCATGATTCCATTGAACTGCAAGAAGACCTATCTTATGAGGAGCACCCTATTCGAATTCTCGATGAGACCGAGCGCAAAACTCGCAACAAGAGCACCAAGTTCTTAAAAGTGCAGTGGTCTCATCATTCCGATAAAGAGGCAACGTGGGAGACCGAAGAGGATCTTCGCAAGAAGTATCCGGACCTTTTCTCTTCTCAGTAGAAATCTCGGGGCGCGATTCCTTCAAGGGGGGGCGTTTTGTAACATCCCAAGTATGAAAAACACCATTAGAATGTTTGCTCCTTGTTAATTTCTGTTTTGCATCATGTCATCATAAGCAATGCATTTGTTTTCACTTGTTTTTCCATTTGAATTTCAAATCCTTGTTCATACTTGTGTGGTACAATTTTTCAAATGAAACATTCAGATCAAACCATTTATTTGTTTCCAATAAACTTGAAAGTTCAAACTATTAACTTGCTTCTTTTCAATAATTCAATTAATACCAAATTCACTCAAATTCATTTGAATTTTCAAACAGCAAAAAAATTTAAATTTTTGAAAAACAAAAAGTTGCACAACTGGGCTTTTGTAATAAACAGTTTATAAAAATTATTCCCAAATTTTTCCAACCCCAAAAAACCCCTTCTTTTCTTCCCTTTTTCTTTTCAGCAAAAAAAAAACAGAGAGAAAAAAAAAACAGAAACGGGCTGGGGAGGCAGCAAGGCCCAGGCCACCTACCCCAGGCCCAGCCCACCTTCTCCCATCCCCTACCTCTGTACGGCAGGACATCGGGGATGTCCACGTCGAAAGGAAGAGGATGGGACGGCCGGGAGAGCGCCTCCTCCTCCTTAAAGCCACCCCCGAGGGCTCCTCCCTGCTGCCCTAGACCTCCTCCTCCATCTCTCTGCCGCCGCCGCCGTTTCCTTCCTCCTCCCTCCTCTGTTTCTCTCTCTTCTCCCTGAACCACCGCACACCACCGCGGCAAACTCTGGCGATCGCCGCCTCTATGGAACCCCTCCGCGCAGGCTGAGCGCGGGAATCGAATCCCCGGGGCTCCACCGTCATCCTCGTTTCCAGGAACAGGCCGGGGAGCAACAGGATAATCGTCGTCGTCCATCTCACCGGCGACTGTCACCGCTGCCTCACCGAGCACCTCCTCCTCCTTCCTCTTCCCCGGTGAGCACACCCCCTGTACCCCTTCCTCCTTCCTTCTGCTCGCCTCTGCACACCTCCACGCGATCGCCACACGCAGCAGCGGGCCACGGCCACACCGAGCAGCGCAGCCGCGCCGGTGGTCGTCGTTTCTCCGTCAGGGAACGGTGCAAGACTGAACCTTTTTGGTTCAGTTTCAGTTAACACCACGAGGTCCACCTCAAAACAGCGCGCGCTCCTCTACTGTCACGAAACAGACAACAGCGCAGTGGCACACGCACGCCCGCGTCGCGGGATCGAGCCCCCCCCCCCCCCCCCCCCCGCGCGCAACCCTTTTTAGGGATTAATACCGCGGGAGGCCCACCTGCCAGTGACCCTGGCAGCCACGCGCGCGCACACACACGCCACGCAAGCGCCACGGTGGCCAGGGCCCCCTTGTCAGTGGCACAGGCTGGGCCACTGCGAGGTGAAAACCATTTCTGGCCCTTTTTCTTTTAAAATCCAGTCCCTAGTTTTTACAGATTAGTCCCTGCTTTTCAAACTCACATAAATCCCTCATTTTGAATTCAAATTCAACATGTTAAATATGTTTCTCATACCAAATTTAATTCTCTACATGTTAAGACCATCTGTTTACTGTTTTGAACATTTAAAATGGTTTCAAAAAATTCAAATTCAAATAACTCATTCAAATTTGGTCAAATTCATAACTAATTCAAACTTAATTCAAATGGCACATGTAAAACATGTTTTCCATGCAAAATTGAACAATCTTTCCAAATATAAACTTTGTTTCCTGTTTTGAATAATTAAAATTGGTTAAATAATTCAAATCTTGTTTAAATCATTTAAAATTGCTAAATTCATAACTTGGTCAAACTAATTTCTTTTTGAACATATAATATATGTTTTCAAACCAGAAAAGAATAATCTTTTCAATTATGAATTTTGTTTAATGTTTTGAACAAATAAAAATTCAAATAATTTTATACTTGAATTAAATTCATTTAAATCTTGTTTAAACTTGTTTAATTCATAATTAATTCATTTTAAATCCATTGTCAACAAATGAAATATGTATTCCACCTAAAATTTTGTGTTCTTTCCAAATATGGATTTTGTTATCTATTTTGAACAAATAATATTGGTGAAAACAACAAATGCTTGTGTAACTCATTTAAGAAGCCAAATTTCATAACTTAATAGATAAAATTCCAAACCTGGTAAACAACATATCAAATTGAACGTATTGTTGTTTTCTTATTGTTTTCCTCATCCATGCATCATTCTAATCAACTTTCACATGATGGTTATTTGTAGATCACTTAATTCAACTTTAATTCATGAGCTTTCTATATGCAACCCAAATTGCATATGGGCCCAATTAAATATGTTTACCCTATCAACTAGCCTATCATTGATGCATCAATTAAATTGTCATGCATCATCCCATGTTTGTGCATTATGCCATGTTATTGATTGTTTGTCTCTCTGTGTTGTTTGTTTGCTTCTTCTCGAATAGACGACGACGTTGAGACAGACGAGGTTTACGACACTACTTCGGAGGAGTTAGCCCAGTACCAGGCTACTGAGTTTACAGGCAAGTATTCACTCACATGAACCATTGTGTCCTTTCCACACTGGATACCGATACTTTCCGTTGTCTAGTCTGCTAGCCTTAAGATTCGTTGCTTGTGTTCCGATCCTATCACTTGTTATCCTGTAACCCTGATATAGCCTATCCTCCACACCTATAACCCTGTTGCTTGTTGCCTATGTCTTACTAGCATGCTTAGGGTTGTTTATGCTCGAGTCTGATGTCCGTTATTTCTGTTACCATATTTATTATGTTCTGGGGGCTCGATGTTAAACAACAACCTGTTAATGTTTGAGGTAATGTTAATTTGATGATAAGGCACCGGCAGGAGGCCGGGTATGGTTTTGTGGCCTGCTAGTTTCGAACTCAGGAAAAGTTCTTGTCCTCTAGATCCATGATGAGCGCGCTAACCGCATGTGGGAAGCGTGTATGGGCGCTCCCCTCAACTTTGATTCGATTCGCATCTCGTCCAAATCGCCTCATTTAGTTCGGGTTTTCCATTTGTCGCATGCATATGCAGGTGCGAACCCTTGGCGCCAGGGTGGTAACTTTTGTAGTCGGCATTTAGGGAGACACGTTCTTAGAGTGCTATGAGGGTCCTCTTTTCTTCGTGGGGCTTGATTAGCCGTGCGCTCAACTGCACGGGGTTCTTTGGGCTTGATGCCAAGAAGAGTTGGGTTGTGTTGAGTACCTCGCTTGGTGGGTTGATCCCCTGTCTGGTGGGATATTCTTACGTGTACGGCCAAATTGGTGCATCCCTGCAGGGTTAAATCTTCTCGAGAAGCCGTGTTGTCCGCGGTTATGGATGACTTGGTGATAGGGCTGGCTAACAAGGATTAGACAACTTACACCTAATTAATAATAATTTGACTAGTAATAGGCTTAATGACACAATAACTGGAACCTTCACTAATCCAACTATGTGAGTTATCCTCGGATTGCTTCTTTGGATAAGGGGCGAGATCCAGGATGGGTTTGTTTGAGGTTAGTGATAGTTGGTTCCGATACGCTATCTTATCCCCTTCTTTTAGCCGGATGTTGTAGCGTGTCTCTGTAGTTGGTTAGGCAGCCCGCTGCCGCATCTTTGTATCACCTATCTTCCATTGAACCCAAAGCATCTGTACTTGGTGTTGCCGGGTACACTTTGGTATCTTGTGCGTCTTGCTTGCCAGTACTCGTCTGTACTGACCCCTTTGGGGCTGCGTGTTCTGCAGACTACGTTTCCGAGGATCCTCATGGTGGCTACTACGTGGAGTATGACGAGGCTGCTGACTAGTAGATAGCGGACCCGGGCAGGATCCGAGACATCGTGGATGGGCTCCGTCTTTTCGTTTCCGGCCTCTTAGGCCTATTTGGATCTTGTCTGTACTCAGACACTTTGGATGCTTCCGCTGTGATGTAATGATGACTTGTTGGGACATGTGTCCTCTGCATGATTGTATTTGCTATCTCTGCTCTAGTGAGAGCTATTTGCCACTTATTTCTATTTCTTTGTGTCTTAGAGATTTGTTGTGATATCACTTGTTCAAATGCCGTTGACGTACCATGTGTGTATGTTATGAATTACGTCAATGGAAGTAGTCGGATTTCTATGGGATGGTTTACGCAGACGATGAATAGTAGAGGTTGGTTGTCACACGTTTACGTGTTGGCCTACTCATATTGAGATGCGGGTGCCGGTAAGCCCCGTAAGCCATTTATCTACTGTTTAGAGGGCTGTGAGTATCCTCTAGAAGTCCGGGTGCGACACCTGGTGGTAGGATTTTCACCCTTTCTGATCCCATGCGGGCTAATGCGTCCGCATTCCAGTTTTCTTCCCTTTTGATGTGAAGCACTTCAAATCCTAGGAAGCAAATTGCAAACTCGTCCACCTTTCTCCGATATTCGTCCATGATGGGACTTTTGGCGCCCAAGTTTGGTTGAGCTGGTGTTGTACCAAATCTGAGTCGCCATAGCATAAGATGCGTTTAAAATCTATTTCTTTTGCGATATGCAAGCCATCAAGCAGAGCTTCGTATTCTGCCACATTATTACTGGCATTGAAGTGTATTTGTAATACATACTCCATTATGTGTCCTTTAGGGTATTTTAGGACTACACCAGCTCCTGCGCCTTCTTTCAGCTTAGATCCGTCAAAGTGCATGATCCAGTATCCCGACTCCGGCATTGGTGTGTTTTCCATTGCTTCTGTCCAATCGGCGACAAAATCTGCCAACACCTGGGATTTTATTGCCGTCCGGTGTTGATACTTAATGTCGAATGCTGCTAGCTCGATGCCCCATTTGGCTACTCGGCCTGTTGCCTCCGCATTGTTTATTATATCCCCTAGTGGTGCTTTACATACCACTGTTATGGAATGTCCTTGGAAGTAATGATGAAGTTTCCGCGATGCGAAAAACACGCCATATGCCAGTTTTTGATAATGTGGGTACCTTTGTTTAGACTCGGAGAAAACTTCACTTACATAGTATACCGGATGCTGATATGGTATGCTTTGTTCGTCTTTCCGCCTTTCCACAACTATTACTGCGCTGATAACTCGGTTTGTAGCCGTGAGGTACAATAACATGGGTTCTTCGTCTTTTGGGGCCGCCAAAATCAGAGCTTCCATCAAAGTCTCTTTCAACTGGGTTAATGCTGCATCTGCTTCTTCTGTCCACTCGAACTTGTCGGATTTCTTCACCAATTTGTAAAGTGGCAGAGCTTGATCCCCTAGACGGCTAATGAACCTGCTAACGGCTGCTGCAGAACCCATCAATCTTTGTACATCGTTTACGCACGTGGGCTTGGAGATGTTTAAGATTGCTTTGATCTTTTCCGGGTTTACTTCTATTCCTCTATGAGAAACGAGGAAACCCAGAAGTTTTCCTGAGGGAACCCCGAATACGCACTTTAATGGATTCAACTTCATCTTATAAGTGCACAATTTTTCGATGGTTTCTCGCAAATCTTCAAGGAGTGTGTCCTTTTCCTTGGAAACGACAACAATGTCATCCACGTAAACATGGACGTTTTTGCCAATCCGACTATGCAAACAACGTTGCATGCAACGCTGGTAGGTTGCACCTGCGTTCTTCAGGCCAAATGGCATGGTTATGTAATAGTACGTCCCATATGGGGTTATGAAGGAAGTTTTGATTTGATCTTCTTCCTTCATGCGTATTTGATGATACCCGGAATATGCATCCAAAAAGCATAAAAGCTCAGAGCCAGCAGTGGCATCTATTATTTGATCGATTAACGGTAATGCAAATCTATCTTTTGGACACAATTTGTTCAAGCCAGTATAATTTATACACATCCTAAGTGTGGTGTTGTCTTTCTCCGGGACTAATACTGGGTTTGCAGACCATTCAGTATGTATAACTTCCCGGATAAAATCTGCTGCCAAAAGCTGGATAATCTCCTTGCCGATAGCCTTCCGTCTTCTTCCATCAAATCGACGGAGACCTTGTTTGATGGGTTTGGATCCTGGAATCACCTTAAGTTGATGCTCAGCAAGTTCCCTGGGTATGCCTGGCATGTCCGCTGGGCACCATGCAAAAATTTCCCAGTTCTCACGGAGGAACTTGATGAGCTCGCTTTCCTATTTGTCGGTCATCCCAGTTCCTACTACGACAAACTTTGTCGGATATTTAGGATCTAGGATTACCTGTCTTGTGTTCTCGGAAGCTTTGAAGCTATCTGCCGGCTTCCGGCTTTCTTTTCTTGCCGGCATTTCTGTCGGCGATACTTCTTTGGCTAGCTCCTTCAGTTCTTCCTTTGCTATCACCTTTTTGCGCAAAGGGCGTTTTCTTTCTCCAGCTCGTTTGCCAATTTGAAGTCTCCCCTTATCGTGATTACTCCTCCTTTTGGCCCTGGCATCTTAAGCTTGTTATAAATATAACATGACCATGCCATAAATTTGGCGAAAGCTGGACGTCCGAGTATTGCGTGATACACGCTTTCGAACGGCACAACCTCAAAGGATACTTTTTCCTGACGGAAGTGATCTTTCTCTCCGAAGGTTACATCTAGGTAAATTTCTCCTAGGGATCGTGCTTTTCTGCTAGGAACGATGCCGTGAAAACGTATGTTTCTGTGATTGAGCTGGGTCTCGGAGATTCGCAGATGCTTCAGTGTATCCAGGTACATTATGTTAATGCTGGATCCTCCATCCATCAGCACTCTTTTTAGCCTAGTGTTTTGAACAATAGGACTTACAATTAGAGCTTGCGTGTCAGGTTCTGGGATATTTCCGGGATGATCAGACTGGTCCCAGGTAATTGGTGTATTTGAGTACTTCAAGAATTTCGGGGTTGCAGGGACAACCGCGTTTATTTCTCGAAGTGTTCTCTTTTCCACCTTTGCTGAGGGAGTTGCCAGGAAAGTTAGGTTGCATTCTCCGTCAACTCTTGGAAACTTAGGCTCGCCTTTTCGCTGTTGTTCCTGGAGTTTTTCGTCAGTGTCCGATTCACTATCTTCTTTTTCAGCTTCTGGCTTTTTCTTGGAGAATTTCCTCTTGGAGTTCTTCCCTTTGCTTTCGAATCCTGGACTGCCTTTCATATGCTTGTTTAGCCGGCATTGTGCGTTAGTATGGGTGAGTTTCCCAAATTGCGAGTGGTGGACACAGTTTTTCGACTTTATTTTTTCCCACTCTTCCTTGGCGTAGTTTATCGCTTCTGTACTTCGTCCTTTCCACATGTTCCCATATTCTCTTCCAAAGGCTATGTTAACTTCTTTGGGTTTTTGTGTTGCATTAGGAGTTCCTTTTTTGTCGGGGCGAGGGGTCTTTTTGGCCTGGATCAAAGTATCAATATTGCCGCCTCTCGCTCTGATGTCGTCCTCGGCCGCTACATGCTCATTGGCGGTTGTAAGCATAGATCCAAGATCTTTGTGATTTTTGGAACCGATCATGAACCGTATGAGTCCGGGTTTTAAACCATTCACGAAAGCATGCATTGCTTGAACGTCAGTTACTCCAGAGCAACTATTCTTCATTTCCGTCCATCTTGAGATGAAATCCATGTATGGTTCATATTCAAACTGGGTGCAATGGTTTAGCTGGTTGATGCTGTTCGGGCGCTTATAGGTTCCCCGAAAATGCTGAGTAAACACTCTAGCCATATCATCCCAGCTGTCGACAGTTCTTGATGGTAACCCATTGATCCAATCTCTGGCTCCATCCAGTAATATTAGGGGGAGGAATTTTACTGCCTCCAGGTCTGTCCCATTGTTAATCTGGACGGCTGTGTAATAGTCTGAGAGCCAGGTATCCGGGTTTGTGCTACCGGTGTATTTTTGGTACGTTGGACCAACTTTGGCAAAGCCAGAATGCAGAGTTATTCTTTGGATCCTATCAGTCAAACACTTAGGTCCAAAGTATAAATCATCTCTTTCTGCTCTGTTAATATGTGCGGAGTATCGACCGGATGAATGGATAGAAGGGGACCTAATCCTTTCTTTTCCATTGTGGCGCGGACGCGCTTTTCCGGGATTATCTCTATTTACTCCATGATCGTGCCCTTTGGGATATGGTGGAGTTCTACTCCTGTATCTTTCCTTATTCCTGGGGGGCGTCCGGGATCTCTCACGCCTGTGAGGGATATCCTGTCTTCTGGCATTTTCAGCGGGGCGTCTCGGAGGCGGCATTGCTTTTCCGTCCTTCCGGTTTTTCTCTTCCCGATCACGGGGATTAATTCCATCTTTCGGGAGATGGGATCCGGTCCTGGACGCTTCGTCCTTATTGTCGGGTTTTTTTTGTCCTTTATCAGATCTGATTTCTTCTTTTTCGAATTGTTTGAATCTCCAGGTTCTTCCGGTCCAGGTGCTCCAGCGGCGCATCTAGCTGTTTTGCATAGGGCGGAGTCGTCGTTCAACTTCCCTGATCGCTTTTGCCCCCGCTGTTGTTGTTGCAATGCTTTTCCTAAGAAAGCATACACCCCTTGAAGTTTTTCACCATTGGAGTACATATCATTGTTGAGGATGGCGAACGCTGCTTCCTCGTTTTCTGTTGCGGTTTTGTATATTGGGTCGCCTCTGGCATCTTTGTCGTTTACCTGCTTTTGCCAAGATGGGTTGTGAAACCTTTCTTTTGGCGGCAGTACTTCCGGTCTTGCGATTCTGGGTAACCGTGTAGGTTTAATGCCAGATCTATTCTTTCTCTCGTATTCCTCGATTTCTTCCCGCATGAGCTTGATGTCAGCCTGGGTTTTTTGGAGGTGTTCTCGAGTTTGAAATAGATGTTACTGCTGCCATTGGAGAGCTTGCCTCCAGGCTTCCAGCACTTCAGGGGGCTCGTGTGGTCCCATTGGTGTTTGGAGTAATTCCTGTTCATCATGTTCTGTCATTGGCGGAACAGGGATTTCCTTCGTTTTCTTCTCCGCAGGTTTTACTCCGCTTGCATCTCCTACTTCCGGGCTTTCATTGGCTTGATCAGCCGATTTCTTTTTCCGGAGCTTATACTGGAGTTTTTTAGCAGCTTTGTGTTTCTTTTTGGAAGAGGGAGGTTTCTTACAGGGTTCTTCCTCTGTCAATTCTTTGACATCGGGGTATTTTGGAGAGGTTTCTCCTTCTTCTCTCTCTTCCTCTGGCGGAGGCGTTCTAGGGCTTTCCTGACTGTCGGCATCCGTGTTTTCATCCGGTTTTGCCATCAGTACTTCGTGGAATCCCTCTTGGAAGGATTTTACCTTTCTCTCGAAAGCGTCTTCATCTTCGTCTTCGGTATCGAAGTGATCCGATCCGGGTTCCGACTCTAATCTCGCCTCGATGGCGGCTAGCACAGAGTCAGCTTCCGAGTTCATCGTCATGTTGACGGATGTCGGATCTTCCACCTTTGTTGTGGGATTGTTGTTTTCTGCCTCTTGCACGGGATTACTTTGATCCGTGTTTTCAGCGATCTCGGATTGCACCATGCCGATAAAGTGCGATTCAGCGGTATATCGACGATCTGAGCAAAATCCGGCGTCATAGTCGTCTTCGACTGGGTATAGGGCGGGTGGGATAAATTTGCTTCCACTACAGAATCCTATTGCTTCTGGAGTTAATCCGATAAAGATGTTTGCAGATCCAATCGGTAAAACGCAGGCACTTACTAGATGATTCCGCGCCGGCATGTATGATCCATTGTCGAGGAAGCGCCCGACGTGGTTGTCGAATTCCAAGCTTCCGACAGTTATGGTACTGCCGATTCCGCAAAGTATCCCAGATCGAAACATAACGCCTGACGTCGCTGGCCCCATGGTGGGCGCCAACTGTTGAGACATCGTAGTAGATTTCATAGACGGGGGTGCCATGAGACTACCGATAGAGAAGTGGGGGGACGTGATCGTATGATGAATAATGACACAATGTTTTACCCAGGTTCGGTACGACGCAGTAATGCGGCGTTCCTACTCCTGCAATCTCACTATTAAGGACTAAAGCCTGGAGCATACATAATACAATGTGAGGTTAGGTTTAGCTACTCGACAAGGATCCACCTCTCGGCGAGTTAGCCTTTAGCTTCTCGTCCTCTTTCTTATCTCCCGTCCGGCTTTATATAATAGCCAGGTTAGGGATTAAAGAGAAGGAAACCTAGAAGACTACGGTATGTGCTATCTTGGAAAGTAAGGAAACCGCCTTCTACTCCAAGCCGGATCACGTGGGACGTGATCCGGGTTCTTCTAGAATCCGGCTTCTGTGCATCAGCTTACTAGGCCGCCCAATGGACCGTAGCCCATTACCATTCAGGCCACCCTGGTAATATGGCACTTTAGACTACCATCTGATATACCCCTAATTGGTATATATCCGACAGGTTTGATCTTGCACACCAATAAAAATACCACTAAGTCAAAGGGGAGGAAAGAATTAAGGGGGAGAAAAGATGGAAAGATTGAGGGTTTGTTCTTCTTCTTTATTCTCTTTATGAAGTTGCACTTCCTTGAGTTGCTTCTAGTTATTCAAGTCTCAGTCCTTTCTTCAGACTTTCTTCAATGGCCTCCCTTGAAATTCTTCGCTCAATATCTTCCTTGAACTAGAGACATATATACCAAGGACTTGGTAATATCAATTGGCCAAAGGAAATAAAGGAACAAAGAACAGAAAGGATGGAGAGAGAGATTGTGGTTAGTCTTCTTGATGATCTTCAGCTCCCTTATAGTTTTCCTCCTTTAGTGTGATGCCCCCATTTCTTCATGTAGGACTTGATGAATTTAGCAAAAACTAGGGGTGGGTATTTTATCTATCTTAGCCACACCTCTAAGTTGGATAGAGAAGGAGAAAATTTAGAAATAGATAGAGTTGGTCTTCTTGAAGTTTCCTCTTGTTTTCTTCTAAGTGCTTCTACTTCTTAGAGGTCACTTTTTATGTTTGTCTCTCTTGCTAAGACCTTCATTGTTCTTCATGTAGTTCCTTCACCTTGACTCCAAGGACGGAGAGGGGGTACTTTCCTTCACTTCATTGTATTCACCAAACAAGACTTAGTGGTTTTTCACCAAGAGGGGTCATCTAGAGAAAATAACTTAGAAAATATTCTAAGGGGGTCCAAGGGCTTTGGTTTCGGTCTCTCTGGTCTAAGATTAGTCCTTAGCACAAATTTACTAGGAAAAACAGATGTAAAACATATATAGGAATTACACTATGTCAAAAGTAGTCAAAGGAGCATATAAATACTAAAACCATCCTAGACTTAGACAAAATTGTTTTGGTCATAAGGGACTGTTTGTAAACGACCTAAGGTCTTGAAAAACATTTTGTTTACCAAAATTGGAATTACAGAATTTAAACTATGCCAAAATCATCAAACAAGCATATTTGAAATTGAAATATTGCAAATTAGTCCTCATGGTCGATAGATCTAAGTGGCAATGGACGACCGAGATTGATCGATTCCTTCTGCGCTAAGTGGCATGTTGTGGACAGTGCAATTGGATCTACAGCGGAGGGGTGGCGGCGCTAGGTCGTCGGAAAGCCCACGAGAAAACGCATGCGCGGCGGCGCCACGCTCGGCATCGAGCGTTCCTGGCTATCCAGCAGATAAAAAGGATTGTGAAGCTCACCTGTGTGATCACGACGTCGAGGCGATCTTCGTGGCGAGGCAGGGGGTGGTGTGGCGCGCTGGGTCGCCGGAAATTCCTCGTCGGAGATGGTCATGGCGGCGGGGAGGTCCTGTCGCAGATGGCAGCGTCAATCTTAGGCACAAAAAGGGACGGGAAATTGTCACATTGGTGCGTGAGAGAGAGAGAGAGAGGAATATATTGGGCACAGAGAGAAGACGCGGTGAGGTTCATGGTCACCGGAGTTCCCAAATCCTGCCGACGGACGTGGTGGCGCGGCAAGCTCAAATTCATGCGGCCTGGAGGCGCACGGGGTCTAGGGTTTTGGGCAGCGGGCATGCACGTCGAGGGGCATCCTTTTATAAGGGGCAGGGCATGGAGGAGGGGGAAGGGCGAGGCCGAGGCGGCGGCCTCCCGTGCTCGAGACGGACGTCGATGCTACGGTGATGTTACGCTCAAGTCAGCGTGTGGGGGCCCATCTGGCAGTGAGTGGGAGAGAGAGGGGAGCGAGCTAGGCCTCTGTTGGGAAGCTTGGCACCGTTCTGCGTGCCTCGTGAGGTAGATAGGAGAGGACATCGAATTGGGCCGGCCCAGTTGGGCTACTGCGCTCGGCTGCTCTTTTTTAGTTCTGTTCTTTTCTTTTCCTTTTCTATATTGTTTAATTCATAAGTTATGATTTATAAGTCCAAATGACCTCAAACTAAAACCTATAGTTTTGTAAAAACATAATCTTTCAACTGAAAAAATTGTGTGATGTTTTATATAAAATTAAATTTTGGAAATTCAAATAGGATTTAAAATTAAAAGGGCACTTTAAGGTTTATATAAAACAGGGCTCATTAAATCCCTTTTGGTTTAAGCAAAAACAATTTGGGAAAATACTCTATGCTATAAATATCTTTGGGGATTTAAAGTACTAAAGTTTTTAATGCCAAGAATAAACAATTTCAAGTAACATTTTAATTGAAAACATTTTATATAAAAAGGTTTTCTACAGAGAAATAATTACCTTGAAATAAAGAATATTTATTTTGATTATACTTTAGGATTTTGGAAAAAGAGTCTTATTTGGATTTTTTAATTCCAATAACATTGGAATGGAAATTTTATTTCTTTTGTGTTGTGTTTTTTTTTGTGGCTTTATTGTAACAACCCAATTTTTTGGAAGACTGAAAAAACTTGTTTTCAATAACCCAAAAGTCAGGCCAATAATTTTTTTTAAATGTTTGACCAAAGGGTACGTTGCATAGAAAACAAAAAAAATTCTACGCACGATAAACCCGAATGGCCAAGATCTAATCTAGGAGATGAAAGGCAACAGGGAGAAAGAGAGTCTTGAGATAACATACCCTCGAAGACTCAAAGTGTTACGAGATCAAATATCGTTTTTGGCGTAGTCGTACTCACGCCGATCCCGAGCGAGAAGATGTGTACCGCAATCCGGCGATGCCCCCGTGATCGGTCACACGTTCAGCTCGATGAAGACCTCCGTTCCCTCGATCTAGCGGGGTAGCGGAAGTAAAGGATCCCCGGAACTCCAGCAGCACGACAGCGTGGTGGTGGTGAAGAATCCCACGGTCAGGGCTCCGCCAAGCCGGAGACCATGGAATGGAGCAGCAGGTGGAGGGAAAGGGAGGTGGGTAAGTGTGTGGAGGAGGGGGAGTTCTCACCCTCCTTTTATAGGGGAGGGGGAGGCATCCCAAAGGGGGGGTGCGGCCAGCCATGGGTGCCCCCACCTCTTGCCCTCTTCATGTGAGTGGAAGCCCTACTCACACCCACTCATGCTCCCGTAATTTTCCACATAGAAAATCCAAAAGTTTTTCTTTAATAAATAAATAAAACATTTTTATTTCTTTATTTATATTTGTTAATTCCATTAACAATCATTTGCATGCAGCACCTCGAATCATTTGTTAATTCTATTAACAACCATTTGACAAAAAACCCCTTGAACTATTTCAATTTTCCCCGAAACAATTTCAGAGCTGCCCAAAACATTCTTCGGTATTCCGTATCCTGTCAAATGCTTCATCGAACCTTAAGTGTTTCACCCTACGGTTCGCGAATAATATAGACACGATCGAGACTCCTCTCCGATCAATAATCAACAGCGGGATCTGGAGATCTGTGATGACTCCTATATATTCAACGATGACTCTCGTGATCGTGTGAACCTTTCAACGTCGTAACAATTTCCCTTTGTCTCGCGATATTTACTTGTTCGAGATCCGATCATTGTTATCAACCATACCATGTTCGATCTCGTTACCTGAAAAGTACTCTTTTCTCATTCCCGTGATATAACATCCTTGTGATCATAACACGTGCTTGCAAGCGTTGTCAATGTGATATCACCGAGAGGGCCCTGAGTATATCTCTCCGTCATATTGGATGGAGAAATCCCACTCTTGATCCATGAGATTCAACTAACACTTTCCGAACACCTAAAGCCACCTTTATAGTCACCCTGCTACGGTGTGACGTTTGATGTCATCAAAGTATTCTTTCGGTATTATTGATTAACATGATCTCATGGTCTAAGGAACAATGTTACTCCGAATGTAAGACATAACAACAAAACTAAATGACTTGATCGTATTGTTATACTTAGTTAGGGTCTAAGTTCATCACTTCATTCTCCTAATGACATGACCCCATTATTAACAACATCCAATGTCTATGATCCCGAAACCTTGATTATTTGTTAATCAACGAGCTAGTTAAGAGAGAGGCTTCACTAAGAACGTTGGTTTGTTTATTAATCACACATGTATTAACGTTTCCGGTTAATACAATTCTAGCATGAGAAATAAACATCTATCATAAACAAGGAATAACATAATAAACACTTTATTATTGCCTCTCTGGCATATTCCCTTTAGTCTCCCACTTGCTCTAGGGGCAATAATCTATATTACATAGTGATGAATCTAACACCCATTGAGTTCCGTTGTTGATCATGATTTGCCCTTGGGAGAGGTTTAGTCAATGGATCTGCCACATTCAGATCCGTATGTACTTTGCAAATCTTCACATCCCCATCTGCGAAATCTTCATGGATGGAGTGAAAACGACACTTGATATGCTTGGAATTCTTGTGAGACCTTGGCTCCTTAGCATTGGCTATGGCACCATTATTTTCACAATAGGTAACCATTGGATCCAACGCACTTGGAACCATGCCTAGTTCGTTTATGACCTGCTTCATTCAAACTGCTTCCTGTGTTGCCTCCGAGGCAGCAACATATTCTTCTTCTGTTGATGATCTCGCCACCACGAATTGCTTGGAACTCCTCCAGCTTACTGCTCCTCCATTCATAACAAAAACGTACCCGGACTGAGACTAAGAGTCATCCGGAACAGTGTCAAAGCTAGCATCGACGTAACATCTTGCGACGAGCTCTTCTTCACCGCCATATATGAGAAACATATCCTTAGTTCTTCTCAAGTACTTAAAGATATTCTTGACTGCCGTCTAGTGTTCCAAACCTGGATCGGATTGGTACCTACTAGTCAAACTAATAGCATGTGCCACATCCGGTCTTGTACATAGCATAGTATACATGATAGAACCTATGGCTGAAGCATAGGGAATCTTTCATTTTATCTCTATCTTCTGTTGTAGCTGGACATTGAGTCTTACTCAATGTTTTGCCTTGCAACATAGGTAAGAACCCCTTCTTACTATCTTCCATTCTGAACTTCTTCAGAATCTTTTCAAGGTATGTACTTTGCGAAAGTCCAATTAAGCGACTTGATCTATCCCTGTAGATTTTGATGCCTAATATATAAGCTGCTTAACCGAGGTCTTTACTTGAAAAACTACTGTTCAAATAACCTTTTACGTTTTTTTAAAAGTTCTATATCATTTCCAATCAACAATATGTCATCTACATATAGTACTAGAAATGTTATAGAGCTCCCACTCACTTTCTTGTAAATACAAGCGTCTCCGTATGTTTGGACAAATCCAAACCTTTTGATCACCTTATCAAAACGGAGGTTCCAACTCCGGAATGCTTGCTTCAGCCCATGAATGGAACGTTGAAGCTTTCACACCTTGTCAGCATCCTTAGGATCAACAAAACCTTTGGGTTGCATCATATACAACTCTTCCTCAATGTCACCATTAAAGAACGCCGTTTTGACATCCATCTACCAGATTTCATAATCAAAAAATGCAGCAACTGCTAACATAATCCTAACTGACTTAAGCATCGCTACTGGTGAGAAAGTCTCATCGTAGTCAACTCCTTGAATTTGTCAGAAACCTTTTGCGACAAGTCGAGCTTTATAGACGGTCACATTACCATCAGCGTCAGTTTTCTTTTTAAAGACCCCTTTGTTCTCAACGGCCTTGCGGTCATCGGGTAAGTCCACCAAAGTCCAAACTTGGTTTTCGTACATGGATCCTATTTCGGATTTCATGGCTTCAAGCCATTTGTTGGAATCTAGGATCATCATCGCTTCATCATACGTCGTAGGGTCATCACCTCCATCTACCATGAAGTTTAATACGGGATCTCCATACAGTTCAGTTGTTGTACGTTCCCTAGTTGACCTGCGAGGTGCGGTAGTTTCCTCTTCTGGAGTTTCATGATCTTGATCATTAGCTCTCTCTTCAACTGACGGGGTCGGCACCGGAACAACTTCCGGCGCTGCGCTACTCGCCATTCCAAGAAGAGAAGGTTCAGTAACCTCGTCGAGTTCTACCTTCCTACTATTCACACCTTTCGAGAGAAACTCTTTCTCCAAAAAGGATCCATTCTTGGCAACAAAAATCTTGCCTTCGGATCTGTGATAGAAGGTGTACCCTATTGTTTCTTTAGGGTATCCTATGAACACGCACTTTTCCGCTTTGGGCTCGAGTTTATCAGGTTGAAGCTTCTTCACATAAACATCGCATCCCCAAACTTTTAGAAATGACAGATTAGGTTTGTTTCCAAACCATAATTCATATGGTGTCGTTTCAATGGATTTAGATGGTGCCCTATCTAAACTATATTAAAGCAGTCTTGGTGGTGTCCGTGTTCCATGCGTGGTACGTCCCGCCCTCCACCTCACGAAATAACAACGCACGCTGAAACCCCACCGAAAACCAGCACACGTTTCTGTCAAAAAAAAATGAGGTTAAGAAAAAAAAGAACGAGGAGATTACCTGTCCCCATCGCTCGACCACAATCAACCAATCCAGTCGTACGCGGCTCCCCTATCCGCAGGTTGCACCGCCGGCCGGCGACCCCGATCCCTGTCAATCTGGCCAGCTCTCTGCCGTGCAGAAGCTCCATAGGCGCCGCTGAATCAATCCGCCCCGCCGGAATCAACCACGCCGGATCCCTCGCCCCTCGCTCCATGGTCAGCTCCGGTTATGGCAACCGCCGCCACGATCCAATCGGTCAAACGGCAACTGCCGTTCAACGACTATCGTGGAGCTCATTCGCCGCCTTCAACCAGTACAAAGAGGTACGCGTTGCCCACACGTCCGTCCCTCATTCCCATCTCACTGCTCCTACCATCATCCGTCGCTTCCACTCACGCGGTTCTGTAACTGCAGAAGAACCACCTCGGGGCCTCGTGCAGCCGGCGGGCGACGTCCTCCAGTCCGCCCACGCCGTCGAGCAGGAGTTTGCCCTCAGGCGATTCTGACACTACAGAAGAACCACCTAGAGGCCTCGTGCAGCCGGCGGGCGACGTCCTCCAGTCTGCCCACGCCGTCGAGCACGAGTTTGTCCTCACGCGATTCGGCCACTGCTGAAGAACCACCTGGAGGCCTCGTGCAGCCGGCGGGCGCCGTCCTCCAGTCCGCCCACGCCGTCGAGCACGAGTTCAGGTCGAGCAAGTTTTTTCCTTCGGCAAGCTTATTGTTTGGTTCACGGAAAACAACTTCAATGCATGATTTATGTTGATGCAGGTGTAGGCGTCTTCTTCATCTTTGTCTACGGTTGTTCATTCTCGTGCCTGGGACCATCGAGGTAAAAAACCTCATGCTATGTAGTACCTGAGTTTATAACTTCTCTTTCTGAAATTTTAACGTATTTGAGTGTGATGGGGCTTTCTGAGAATATGCATTTCGTTTAACTTATGTTGATGTATAGTTTATGGTTAGTGCCTTTTTTCATCATGGGAATATTTTTTTTCAAATCTCTTTCCGTATCATCTAAAGATGCTTCTAGGACTTAATTCCTCATATATTGTACGATGATGCTAATTTTTTTCATGCAGCGATAGCTAGGCAAACAAGATCAATATATGTTAGCGCTATTGAGAGTACATCTTTTTAAATATTTTTCCTCCATAGTCTATGTATCTTTTCCCATGTATTTGTTTCTGAAATGAATTTTTTAAGGGAAAAATGGTGTATTCACTAAATTAGGAAAGATCAAGTAGTGCATTTTTTAAGGCATAGATTTGAAATTTACTTGACGCCTAAACTATAAATCTCAATATCTCTGCCTAGCAGATCAGTTGTTCCCGTGAGCTTCCAAAAATATAATCTTACATCTTCTTCAACTTATTGTTTGTTGGTCAATGCTAAAAACTACCGCCTATTCTTTCAGTAAATTTAGAAACTTTGGCATGAATATATTAGCCTTTCATTCTCATAATTATGATGTGCATGTACAGTTGAATATGTATTGGCAGAGATATTAGTTGGCTTTGTTTCGAATTGAGAATTATATTTGTATGCAAAAATTGTTCCTGTGAGCTTCCAAAAAAAAATTAATCTTACATCTTCTCCAACTTATTGTTGGTTGGTAAATGTTTAAAAATTCCACCTATTCTTTCAGTAAATTTAGAAACTTTAACGTGAATATCAGCCTTTCCGTTCTTAGAATTATGATTTGCATGTACAGTTGAATATGTATTGGCAGAGATTTAGCTGGCTTTGTTTTGAAATTAAGAATTAACTTTGTTATTTTCTCCCTACTGACTAATTGGAATGGAGGGTTGCCATTGCAAAAATTTCTACTCCCCAAAGGAGGTGTTATTAGTTAGAATATATTTCATTTATACGTGTTCATTATCAGATGATTAGAGTTGAACCATAGTATGAAATATCAGTGCGAAGATCCTTTCTCTTTGGCATTAATGAATAACGATATAATTTCTAAGCCGAGAGTTTCATATATTGGTGATGCTCTGTTGTGATGATGATGAAACTGTAGACACTTCCTTACCTACATATCAATCTGTTGTCGACCTGATCAAATTACTATTCCCCATCAAATTATATCAGTTATCAAGTTACACTTGAAAAGAAATGCAATCCTGATGCTTTTGAAATGTTGTGACCTTTTTTTATACGTGAATGTTTATATGTCATATGTTCACATGTGGAGCCATCAAAGAAATTTAGAACCTCGTGGCAACGCACGGGCAAAAGTAGTGGTTTAGTTTTAGTCTTGTAGCTCGACTACAACTAAGTACCAAGATGATGTTGTGTGGTTAATTAACGTACCTGATTGTCAATTCTTATTTCATCCTACCTTCTGTATATGATGTTTTGAAACTAAAAAATGAGATATTTCAGTTCTTTCACGTACACTGATAATCAAAATGCAGAGTACTTGCGAATTGTTAAACGTCTTTCACAGACATGAAAAAAAGTATTTATTTCCAGGATATCTTTAAACATGTGCATCTATTTTGGATCTTTGCCTGGAAATAAACTCGTTCAAAATGCTAGGTAATACTGTTTTATCCATAATCTTGTGGTTCCTTTTTCTGGTCATTTTTCGTGCTAAATCTTGCTCTGGAATATGCTTTTTGTATGGCTAGCATCTCCTGATAATTGGTTTTGGTTGCATTCTAATTTTCTGTTCCTTCTCTACCACAATGCTCCATAATCATGCTCGGCTGAATTCTTGTTCGTTCTGTGTGCGCCTGCTCACTGTCTCACTGTCTAGAAAATTCATTACTGTAAAAGTTAATTGTACGTGTATATAAAGTCATCATACCTTCTGTATATAAGGACCATAGCAGGATTTGAGTCTATCATCATCATAAACCAAGTAAGCTAGAACCAATTTTCTAATCAGCCGATCAAATCTTCCAAGTGGTAATAGTGCAGCATCAATTTTGGGTGGCTTGCTATGCATGCGTGTTTGGCTGACATATATATAGTTTAGATTTGAGTGGTCTGATATACTTATATCCTACTGGTTTGTTTGCTCTGAAAACGTCTATTGTTCACCTCTGCCAAAAATCCCATGCTTTCTTGTTAATTTCTGGGGCGTTTTGTCGCAGCTCTAAATGCTAACTTATATTCCATGAACATCTTTTCCGGTAGATTGCAGCACATTACAACTTGAAATTGAACTCTGTTGTTACTTCTGGAGGGTACATTGTCTTGAGACGCTAGCAAGATACAGGGCGGGGTTCGAACTAACCAACCTGGTGCTCAGATCCGGTTCAGAAGGTATACAACTACCAATTGATGCTTTTGTTACTTCTCTGTTTGAAATTGAGTTGCACATAACTATTCATATGGTTGCACAAATGTGACCAACTTATCCACTTTTGAAATATTCACATGACTCAGATCACCTTGGTTATTGGGGTTTGTATTGGTGAGAATTCGTGCAGGGTCCTCTACGTCGGGAGCATTCGAGGATGGCTATATATTATACCCCTTGGTCTGACTGCAGTTAGTTGTAGATGTAAATGTCCTATGTTTAACTTGATCAATGAATGGTCTCACTTTAAATGACTAGCATTACCAAAGAAACCCAATCAGATATACAATATTTGCCTATCCTGTTACCTGATGCTTCTATGGTTTAGATTTCCAGTGGATGCACAATTCGTTCACTCATTCACGCAATAGTTTTCTAACCGTGTAGATTGAGAAAAATTCACCTTGCGATCTCGTAGATAGTGACAATTTTTCTCAATTTTATTAGCTTTATCATCCGTCTTGCATAACTGAATTATCGCTTGTTTTATATTCCATATTCAATATCATCACTTAGTAACTTATAGTGATAAAATAAATGCCAAGTACTTGTGAGTTGCTCAACCTCTTTCAGGATATGACAAAAATATTTGTTCCCAGGATATCTTAAAGCTAGTGCATCTATTTTGCATCCTCGCCTGGAAATAAACTTGTTCAAGCTTATTACTGACACATAGCTCCAGGTCAGCACATGCTAGCTATATTATCTTTCCCATATAGTCTTCTGGTTTCTTTTTTTCCTGTCACGATTTCATTACAAAAACTGTTAGTATTGCATTCTAGCATATCTTTCCAATTAACACAGAAGGTAATCATTGATCTGTAACTCATGTTTAAGCTTCCCTTATAAAGTCTCGCTTAATATGCAAGTTGCACCTCACATGCGTTAAGAAAAAAATACCATGTAATCAATCGGGTCTGTGATATCAAAGTGTATTTCCAGTCATGTGGCCACATGTGAAAAGTTCATATCGTGTAATAAAACCAACCCAAGTATCATGTCACTATCTCAATCAGGATGAGGATTGATTTCATATAGCTCCATTGGTTAGCTTTTCCTGAAAATGCACAAAGGATTTACATAGAAGCTTTCAGACATGAAAAGTATTAAGAGTATATATATATGTGCTGATAGTGTACCATCTCAAAAGGCTAGACCTCGGGTCTTATCTAGGCTGAAACTTAATGATAATAAATACATGAACATATGTATTTGTATTTTTGTGTTTTTAGATGCAGTGAAACTCGGTTTACTTGTTCAACTGTGAGCACCACAATTACGACCATTATTCTAAGGGAAAATGGAATTGCTGTTTAGTGGACGTATTGCTTTTTCTCACATGCACTTGTCCACTACACGTGAACTTAAAAAGTTTGAAGTTTGCTTTTCTTGCTCCTGCATATGCCTTCTGCCTAATACATAGATGTCTTAGGTTGTGGTACACATCTGTAATACTATGCACATGTTCAATTTTTTTCCTTGGCATGGTACTACCAATAACCATTTAGTACCTTTCATATGTAGATGGAACCCATTAAACTTAATAGCAAGCGGACACATGCGGCCATCACTGAAACCCCGCCGACCCGTAGGTTTAAGGATTTTGATGATATTGAATGTGGAGATATCTACCTAAAGTGGAGCATGTGTGTGAGGGTGGAAGTAAAATTCTATCCTAATAAATATGGAGACAACATTTCCTTCATTCTTATGGATAAGAGTGTAAGTACCAAACACTTACGATAAATTGCTAAAATGTACACATGTTTTTATCACAACATTACCTTTTCTTCTCAAACATGTTTAAGGGGGCAAAAATCGAAGCAAATGTTTGTGGACACGCTGAAGTAGAGAGATTCAACCGCATACTGCAACCTGGTTGCAAGTATGTTATACACATGGTTAAAATTAGGACTAACATGGAAGAAGTGGAGTTTAGAGCGATCGGACACGCATATGAATGCTACTTTGATCAACACACAGTTGTCGAACCTTCTTTGCCCATTCAGTTTACATTACTCCCAAAGCACTTGATGCCATTTTCGGATGTTAACAAGCGTCCAAACAAAACCTTTGTAGGTATGTACTGTATACATTTCAACTATATAATACTCACTCCGACAAATACAACTTCAGTATTGAAAATCGAATAATAATGCATGTTGTACAGACATAGTTGGCATAGTTGTTCACTGTTGTGAACGTGAACGTGTTGGGACTTGCGGCAACTATAGAGAGGCAATCTTCATGGATGAGTGGTATGTGTAGTTTATACATAAACACCACAATTGTCTTAGCACATATTACTACAAAGATTTTTTGAAATAACATTCAAAAACTTGAAACTCCAGGCGCAATCTTATTGCCGTTGGCATTTGGGGTTCTCAGATGATTCAGAACTCATACCTGTGGTCAACGGCTGAAGGCGGCAACCCCATTGTTATTGCAACTATGTTGCAGAAAGATATTGAATTTGGTAATCGCTTTTCTGCATCACAATATATTGTATATGCTAACTTATTTACAAACACCGAAATAATATTTGTTCATCTTAATGTTAGGTGATCTAAATACTTCAGAGCATACTAAATTTGCATTCAAACCAACTCATCATGCAACGCGTCCTCTCCGGGGTGAGTTATTTAACACAAGACAGAATTGCAAGAATGTTACACAACTAATAATGATTACTATCTTTCCTATGAAATTCAAATGTTAAATGCAGATATCCGCCATAAAATAAGTAGTGGAGAAATTGACACGAGCTTTGTGCGAAGGTTTCTTGAGAGGAGGTGGGCCTTCTGTGCATTTGTGTTGGCGAGAAGGGATGCTCGATACAAAAAGTTGATCTAGGAACAAGTAGATGTTGGAGATGGTTTATGATACATGGTTCTAATATGTCCTAGCTCTAATGATTTAGGGAAAGCTATGTATTGTAATGTGGGAAGTGTCATAGTATTTTGATATTTGGTCTGTCCAGTATTTGTTTAAAAGAACCTATTTTGTGAAGGCTTGGATGTATAAAGGTTGTTTCCTTGGAGTTTTTGTCATTTTCTATAAGGAGTTCTTACTATTTCGCAAATGTATCATAATATTTTCTAAGATTATAATATATTCTTCTACCTTAATTCCTGAAATATATTTTTTGGTTTCTTCAAAAAATATCGAAATGATTGATCTATGTACCAATCCATTTCTTCATTATTATTTTTATATAGTACCTTGAAATGAGCTTTAAGTACCTCAGCATTTTCCTCGTATTTATGTTAGCAGGAGAAATTCTAACTAACTTATGTTCAAGTCAAACATGTCTCCAAATTATTTACTTAAAAAATAGACACACCAACCCTTGGCAATCTTTGTACTGCACGTGCAACAAGTGAAACCGTGAGAGCCTAACTTCTTCATTAACCCGATCTTTGCACAAACCATCCCTACCCTGGTTGTGTCAAGCAAATAAAAGTATCAAGTCAACAAAAATCTTTAGTGGAAATAACATGCTCAAAATGCTGGTGTATAGTTTAGATTCTCCTAGGAATTTAACTCAGTACACCATCTACAAAGCCATTCTTAACACATGTGGCTAAGTACTGAAATGTTCAAGGCGCCACTATGTCGTTGACATCTCTAAATTGAGGATCCCGATAACAAGCAGTCCTCATGAATTTTTACCTAAATTAGATTGCTGCTAATTATATTGTTTAGATTTTATTTTAATTATCTTTAAGGTTATGTTACAACATTGAACTATCAGAACATTCATTTATTTGACAGTTACTTTGGACCAGCAGAAAAAATGAGACTGAAGAAAATTAGGATATGGAGTGAAGATAGGAGTAAATGTCGGGGGGTTACCCCCGAGTAGGGTAAAGGCCAAGGGTCAGAAGAGAAGTTTGGTCGAGTAGCCGCCTACCCGGTACTTGCTACCCGGTCGACCTCTACTCGGTCTTACAAAAAGATGACCAGAAGGAGATATCAAGCAAGTTATATCTGTTCGAGTAGAAGAGTTGGTCCGAGTAAGATTGGCGGGAACCTACTCGGGCCAGAAGTCAAAGGAGCCGTTCTGACACAGGATCCCGCGTACCCCGGGTCCGTACTTGGCACTGTTCACACCACTGTTCATCTGGGGACGGCGTGCCTGACAGCGATAGTGTGTCAGCAGGGCGTCGCAGGATAGGGGGGACCTACTCTGCGTTCGCACAGTGATAACAGACTGGTTACTTGGTTTTGCCCAACGACTTTCTGCATCAGGACAAGCTTAGAAGCCAAAGCTGTCAGCGGGAACTCGGAAGAAGGACGGTGTGCACACAATGTCGACACTTGTTTGTATTTGGCTGTATCCGGCAGGGCACCGGGTATATAAGGTGCCCAGCCGCCTCCTGCGCGAGGCACGACGTTAAGGGACACAACACACGTAGAGATTCTTGACCTAATTCTACCCGGAGAGAGAAGAGTGGCTACTCGGTAGCAAGAACATTTGTACTGTGGCTACTCGGTGAGACACCAGAATACATAGAGAAAGGCAGGAGTAGGGGTTTTACCTCCTCACGAGGGCCCTGAACCTGGGTAGATCGTGTTGTTTGCAGTGTTTGATCTTCACCTCACGCGTCTACTCGTCGCGTGATCCCTCCCCGAGCGCCTCCAGCGTCCTTCGTCCCCACATCTTTAGCCATCCTATGGCATCTGCCGTGACACCACCACGACAGTTGGCGCCCACCGTGGGGCAACCAGCGGCGCTGGCTGGAGTTTCCGTTCGGACGGGATCGATTTCTGCTACTGGAGAGCGCGTGGTCTGTGGCCTTGTCCACAGATTCGGCTCCTTCGACTTCATCACCGACAACGCCGGCGATTTCGGCGGCAAGGCCATGCCGGAGGGCGGCTCGGTGATCTCCTTCGGCTCTCACCTCGTCTACATCGCCACTGTTGTCGACCGCGAGTATCCTGAGGTGGTGCATGTCGCGGAGGATCCTCCTGCCGTCATCGCTGCACGCGGAAGGCCGTTGGGCCGTTCTGCGCACAGCGTGGAGGTGATGGTGGCTGGCCTGGCTGCAGACGCCGGCACGGGTGCTGCTGGCGCCGCGGTCGTCGTCGAGGATCTTGCTGGATCGAGCGCTGGTGGCAGGACCCGCAGGCCTTACGAGAAGGACTGCAACCTCCCTCCCTCCACTACTCCGACTATCCCTGCGTCTGCTGCGCGGACGGGCATGCCGCCTCCCACCGACCTTGAGCTCTTGACCATGAAGGCGCAGCTCGACCGGCAGCGCCAAGAGCTGCTCGCCGAGTAGGCGGAGTTGGATAAGGTTAGGCTTGAGTTGAGTCTAGACCAGCTTGAGTACAACAAGGCTCACGGCTTCACGCCAGTCACTAGGAGAGCTAGCAGAGTAGGCGCCACGCGGCGTAACCTAGGTGCCGAGATGGCAACGGTTGTAGAGGCTCCCGCTCAGTCCGCCACCGCAAACACCTCCACTAGGCCTAGGTATAGCACACCCGCCAAGACGCTTAGAGCTGCAGAGGCCGTGGCCGCCGAGTTACCTCATCTCGACGGTGACGCGCGCGCTAGGCAGCAGGAGAGGCTCAACGAGTTGGTGTTGGAGGCCGCCAGGCAGAACGAGGAGTTCCGAAAAGCAAACCCGGGTGCTGGAGCTTCTCAGGTGGTGCACTCGCACGCGGCTAGATCTAACGATCAGGCCTCATCCCCGCACCCCAGCCGCGAGAAGAGCCGCAGCGGACGTTCTGGCAGAGATAGGCAAATGCAGGTGTACGACCCGACTGCTGCCACGAAACAGCTCGCTGTGCCGCAGCAGCCCGGTCAGAAACACAACGCTGCAGGAGCAGGCTCTCAAGCCCATAAAGCTCAAAGCCAGGTCCGAGCTGGAGAACGCCCAGGACCTTCTCGGCATCCCGCCGCTCAGCCTACTCGGCAGAGGCAGCAGCCGCGCGCAGTGGCGCCAGTCGCCAACCCGGTGGAGCAGCCTGCAGCGGTGCAGGTGGACAGATATGATGACGGCTACTCGGCCATGGAGATGGCTGGCTATGATATTCTGGATCGTGTTGGCGAGCGCGTGTTGGCGCCTGGAGATGCAAGGCACCAGCTGGACCGGATCAGCTTGTCGGCGCGGCTTGAGAACACGGGTTCCCCTGGCCCCGAGTGCTTTGGCCCGCGCATCATGAACGAGCCGTCCGTGAAGAACTTCCAGCTCGCAAGAGGCACCAAGAGTTACAACGGCAGCACCAAGCCGGAGGATTGGCTCAATGACTATGTCACCGCGGTTCATATCGCGAACGGCAACCGGAGATGGGCGGTGCGGTACGTCCCGCAGATGCTAGAGGGTCCAGCTCGCACTTGGCTCAACAACTTGCCCAAGAACAGCATCAATTGCTGGCTGGACTTCTCGGACGCCTTCATCAGCAACTTCACAAGCACTTACAAGAGACCGAATAGGCCGCAGCAGCTGTCCGCTTGCAGGCAGCGAGAAGACGAGACGGACCGCGAGTACCTTACTCGTTGGAGCACATTGAGGAACACCTGTGAAGGTGTGAATGAAGCCCAGGCCATTACTTGGTTCGCGCAGGGTTGCAGACATGGCAGTATGCTGTGGCAAAGGTTGCAGAGGGAGATGCCAAACACTCTGGCGGAGACCATCAAGATTGCGGATCAGTACGCACTCGGTGATCCTACTCAGCCCTTGATGGACTCCTCTGAGCCGAGAAGAAACTTCAACAGCAACAAGCACAACGAGTTCCGCAACAAACGCCGGGGTGACCGAATAGATACTCGGTATGACCCCGAGGAGGTGAATGCAGTGGCTGTTGGAGCTGGGGGTAGCCAAAGGCAGAAACCTGCTGGAGCCTATGGGCAGAACCAGAACCAGGGCCAAGGCAACAAGAAACCATTCCGTGCTCCTCAGTCGGGTAGCGGCAACTCCGAGCAGCCGAGGAAGTTCGTCTTTGACGACATGAAGGATGGCCCATGCAGCTTTCACACTCAGCACCCCTCAAGGCCAGCTAATCATACCACCCGGCAGTGCGAGTGGTGGGATCTGATCAAGAATGAAGGCTTGCCTCCTCCTCCTCCTCTGCCAGCGGCCAATGCTAATGTGCAGCCTGCTCGCGCACCCGCAGCTCGGCCGCCAGTGTTTCCGAGAAGGGAAAATGTGAACCAAGTGGCTTTAGGAGCCAACCGTCACTTCAACAATGAGGGCTATCGCAACAACAACAACAACTACAACCGCAACAACAACAGAGGCAACAACAACTACCAGGGCAACAACAACAACGGCAACAATGGGGGCGGAGGCTCCAACCAGTACCAAGAGCACCACGAGAGCTACATGATCTTCACCTCTGAGCCGGTCAACAAGCAATCACAGCACAGGCGTGCCATGGAGGTCAATGCAGTGATTCCTGCTGTCCCTCACTACATGTACTGGTGCGACCAAGAGATCAGGTGGTCCCGAGTAGATCATCCCAAGGTGATGCCCAACCCGGGTAGCTACGCCTTGGTGTTGGATCCTACTTTCCTGGGCCCCGAGAAGAATGTGAGGTTCAGCAAGGTGCTAATCGACAACGGCAGCAGCATCAACATTGTGTACAAAGACACACTCGAGAAGCTTGGGCTGGCCGAGAACATGCTGCTACCTAGCAAGACCACCTTCCATGGCATTGTGCCGGGAGTCTCGTGCAACCCGATTGGCCGAGTATGGATAGATGTGCTATTCGGTACAAGGGAGAACTGCCGCACAGAGCGCCTGCAGTTCGAGGTGGTTGATCATAAGAGCCCTTACCATGCTCTACTCGGCAGGCCCGCTCTGAGCAAGTTCATGGCCTCTACCCACACCGCATATCTGAAGATGAAGATCCCTGGTCCCAATGGTGCGATTACCATTGCTGGTGATTACAAGAAGTCCATGGAGTGTGCCTCTGCTGGTTCCCAGTTGGCGGAGTCAATGGTGATTGCTGCCGAGAAGAAGAAGATGTATGAGGTGGTAGCTATGGCGCAATCCGCGCAGGCTGGTGCGCAAGGCGTGCCGAGTGCCCAACACGGGACCGCGTTCCAGGCATCTCAGGAAACCAAGAAGGTCCAGGTCGACCCCGAGTTCCCCGACCGCGTAGCCATCATTGGCTCCGGGTTGGCGGAGAAATAGGAAAGCGATCTCATCCACTTCCTCCGTGAGAATCGGGACGTGTTCGCCTGGTCCAATGAAGATCTACCAGGAGTCCCGAGGGAGTTGGTTGAGCACTCATTACATGTGCGTCCTGACGCCAAGCCAGTGAAGCAGGCTATGCGCCGCTTCGGAGATGAGAGAAGGAAGGCCATTGGTGACCAGATCACCAAGCTGCTGATAAGCAACTTCATCATGGAGGTGCTGCATCCGGATTGGCTAGCCAACCCGGTCATGGTCGAGAAGAAAAAGGAGGATCCCAAGGCCGCTACTGCATGGGGCATGTGTGTCGACTACACCGACTTGAACAAGGCATGCCCCAAGGATCCCTTCCCGCTACCTCGCATCGATCAGGTGATCGATTCCACTGCTGGTTGTGAACTGCTGTCTTTCATAGATGCCTACTCTGGTTTCCACCAGATTGCACTCAATCCTGCTGATCAAATAAAGACTGCTTTCATTACCCCGTCCGGGGCTTATTGCTATCGTGTCATGTGTTTTGGCTTGAGGAATGCGGGTGCAACCTATCAGAGATGCATGCAGAAATGCTTGCACGATCAGCTCGGCAAGAATGTGCAGGTGTACGTAGATGACATTGTCATCAAAACGAATAAAACACATACTCTGCTTGCTGACCTGGAGGAAACCTTTGCTAACCTACGCAAGTATAAAATGAAGCTGAATCCGAGTAAATGCACCTTTGTTGTCCCGGCTGGAAATCTACTCGGCTTCCTGGTGTCTAGTCGGGGCATTGAAGCCAATCCTTCAAAGATAAAAGCTATTGAGAGCATGTCTTTGCCGAGATCCCTGAAAGACGTGCAGAAATTCACTGGTTGCTTGGCATCTCTGAGCCGTTTCCTGGGCCGAATGGGCGAGAAGGCACTGCCTCTATACCAGCTGATGAAGAAAAGTGACAAGTTTGTCTGGACTCCGCAAGCGGATGTGGCATTCAACGAGCTGAAGGCAATGCTGGCTAGTGCTCCCATCTTGGCTAGTCCGCTACCCAAGGAGCCAATGCTACTGTACATTGCTGCCACTAACCGAGTAGTCAGTGTGGTGATTGTGGTGGAGCGAGAAGAAGAAGGCAAGAGTGTGCAGCGCCCAGTGTACTATCTCAGTGAAGTGCTGTCTAGCTCCAAGCAAAACTACCCGCACTACCAGAAGATGACCTATGGCGTGTACCTGGGCGCCAAGAAGCTAAAGCATTACTTCCAAGAGCATCCCATCACGGTTGTGAGCTCTGCGCCCATCTCGGATATCATGGGCAACAAGGAGGCGAGTGGCAGAGTAGCCAAGTGGGCAATCGAGCTGGCCGCGTATGCACCCGCGTATGCGAGAAGAGAAGCCATCAAGTCTCAGATTCTGGCGGAGTTTCTGGTGGATTGGGCCGAGGTGCAGTATGAACCTCCTGCTCCAGTTTCTAATTACTGGAAGATGCACTTTGATGGCTCGAAGGTGAAGGAAGGCCTTGGTGCTGGCGTGGTGCTTACGTCACCCAAGCGAGATCAACTCAAGTATGTGCTACAGATTCATTTCAAGGCGTCCAACAACGTAGCAGAGTACGAGGCAGTGGTGCATGGTTTGCGAGTAGCCAAGGAGGTTGGCGTGCAGCGCATTATTTGCTATGGCGATTCAGATCTGGTGGTGCAGCAAGTCTCTGGCACCTGGGATGCCCTAGATGTCAACATGGCATCGTATCGCTTCCTGGTACAGTCTATGACTAGATTCTTCGAAGGCTGCGAGTTCCAGCATATTCACCGAGCAGAGAACGAAGCGGCAGACGAGCTGTCCAAGTTGGGATCTTCTCGGCAATCCATCCCGGCGGGGGTTGCCTTGGAGCACTTGAGGAAGCCATCCATCAAGCCATCTCCCAACTCGGAATCCATATTTGTCCCTTCTCTGCCAAGCGAGGAATCTGATCCCATGGAGATTGACTGGGAGAATGCTACAGGAAACCCGGGGACTGCTGCTCCCAACTCGGGGACTGCCGTTCTCTACTCGGGGACTGCCACTCCTTACTCGGGGACTGCCACTCCCTACTCGGGGACTGCCACTCCCTACTCGGGGACTGCCACTCGTTACCCGGGGACTGCCACTCCCTACTCGGGGACTGCCACTCCCTACTCGGGGACTGCCACTCCCTACTTGGGGACTGCCACTCCATACTCGGGGACTTTTGTCCTTAACCCGGGGACTGTCGCATTCATTGAGGAAGTCCTTGCCAATCGATCAGGGCTCCAGAGAAGTGCTCCCAACCCTAAAGAGCAACCAGAGGTGCCTGTCCCAATGGAAGTGGACGAACCAGTGTTTCCCACACGGGAGACACCGAGTTGGGCCATGCCCATATTATCCTTTCTAAGGGACGGTACTCTGCCAGAAGATGAGGTGGCCGCAAGACAGATTCAGAGAAGATCCAAGGGCTACACTATATTCCGGGATGTGCTGCACAAAAGAAGTGCCACCGGCGTGCTTCAACATTGTGTGGACCCAGAAGAAGGAGGAGAAATTCTGCTGGAGATACACCAAGGAGAATGCGGGCACCACGCCTCTTCTCGGGCATTGGTCAAGAAAGCTTTTCGGCATGGCTTCTACTGGCTCACAGCTCTGCAGCAAGCTGAAGATATCGTGAGGAAGTGCAATGGCTGCCAGATGTTCGTGAGTAAGATTCACATGCCTGCTTCCGAGCTGAAGACAATTCCTATCACATGGCCGTTTGCTGTATGGTGCCTAGATATGGTTGGCCCCTTCAAGCCGGCTAAAGGCAACATGACACACATCTTGGTCATGGTGGACAAGTTCACCAAGTGGATCGAAGTGAAGCCTATTCGGAAGTGCGATGGGGCCACAGCTGTGAAATTCTTGAAGGATGTGATCCTGAGATATGGCTACCCGCACAGCATCATCACCGACAACGGCACAAATTTCGCAGAGGGGGAAATGGTGCGATTCTGCAGAGACAAGCACATCCGACTAGATGTTGCGTCTGTTGCGCATCCCGCCTCCAATGGACAAGTGGAAAGAGCAAACGGCATGGTACTGGCAGGCATAAAGCCAAGGCTGATTGAGCCACTGCTGAAAACACCTGGGTGCTGGCTAGACGAGTTGCCAGCGGTGTTGTGGAGTCTAAGGACTACCCCTAACCGGTCAACCGGCTACACGCCATTCTTCTTGGTATACGGGGCTGAGGCCGTGTTGCCAATAGACTTGGAGCATGACTCCCCTCGAGTAACCCTTTACACTGAGGTAGAGGCGAGAGAAGCTCGAGAAGACGACGTTGACCTGCTTGAAGAAGCAAGAGAGCTTACTCTATCACGTTCGGCTATCTACCAGCAAAACCTGCGGCGTTATCATAGCCGAAAGGTGAACCCAAGGGTTTTCCGAGAAGGAGACATGGTCCTTAGGCTTGTGCAACGCACAGCCGGGATGCACAAGTTGTCTCCTCCATGGGAAGGGCCCTTCATTGTGAGCAAAGCGCTGCACAACGATGCATACTACCTTGTAGATGTGCGCCCATCACAGGCGAACAGGGCAGATAAAGCTGGAGAGGAGTCTAAGCGTCCCTGGAATGTAGCTCTACTCCGTCGTTTTCATTCGAGAGCAAAAATGTGTGTGTACTCTCAATTCTACTCCGTAATCTGAAATTGAACTCGGGGACTGCCCTCGTCCAAAATTGCTCTAAGTGTTTCTACTCGGCTTCACTTTTTGCCTATTCGGTTGCTCTACTTCAAAATTCAAAAGTACATTGAGTATTGTGTTTAAACCTACATGCCACCTCTTCGACTCTGCTGTTGTCCGAAACCCGGCTTCATGGCAAGCAAGAGAACAAGCAAAAGGTCAATGGGCACAAGAAAAATTGCTAAGGAAGAAAAGAGTGCAGGAACCGAGTAGGGTGCATTTACTTTTGTTCTCTGTCTTTTCTTTTCGGTTAAGTGGTGGGCTGCGTTACTATGATTGTTTCTAAGCGGCTAAGTATTTGCAGCTCTGCTCTTTAACTCTTGTGACTCGAATACCAAAAAAGCAACAAGTTGCGGGTAGAGCTAAGACGAAAAGAGAGAGTGAATAAGAAATGCAACTCGGGGACTCGCATGATAACGCAACCCGGCATCGAGCCAAGGCTGAACAAAATGATTAAGTTGAAAACAACAAGTGTGAATAAAAATGAGTAGCAAAACGGCATAAGTAGTTTGATACATTTGCACCCGGCATCCCGGGGATCTGATAAGTGTTTGAGGAATGAGTTGCAGGACAGATTCAGGTCGAGGCGGCGTTCTCAGTGGCGGCCTTGGCTGCTTCATCTTCGGTATTGGCCGTGGTAGCATCTGCTTCAGAGCTGGCGTCAACGGTCTTCGCAGTTTCGTCCTCGGTGCTGGCCTTGGCAGCATCTGCTTCCGAGTTGGCGATATCGGACTTTGTTGCATCTGTGTTCGCCTCGGTGGCTACCCGGTCTGAAATGGCCGTGGCCACCTAGACGGGCACTGTCGCTGAGGTGGAGCCACTGGCTTGGGCGCGAAGGCTAATCGTGTCGTCGAGGGCAGCTCCTGACGAGGTGCCGAACTCGAGCGCGGAGGTGTCAATCGACATCTTCTCGTTCTCGTCCTCCTCATCGCTACCCGCGACGACCGCGGCCTTCCCCTTCCCGGCCTTGCCACCAGGAGACTCGAAGCAGCTCAGGTCCAGCTCCTCTGTGTCCGTCTCTTCGTCTTCGTCCTCCTCCTCGCCTTCGTCCACCTCGGTGTCGGGCTCGGTGAGGCCGTCGATGAAGGTCGCAGTATCAGCATATTGAGCGACCTCGTGAGCGACCAGCTGGCGGATAGCCACGCAGTCGGGGTTCTTCTCCCACTTGGAGTCCTGGCGCATCTCGCGGATGATTTGCAAGTTCAGATTTTCGTACCAGCTGGTGATGAATAGAAGCATCATGTCCGCGCCTGCCCAAGATCCCGATGCGCGCCATTTCTTCAGCTCGGCTTTCACGCGGTGCAGCTTCAAGGCAAGTCCGCAGATGGTCGTTGGTGCAGAGTCATGAGGCCAGAAAAGGTCGTGGATCTGGAAAGCGACGCGCACCAGCTCGGTGCCCACGCCCGCCAGTCGCTGGAACTGCCCTTGCATAATCAGGATGCTTTCCCTGATTTCTGCTCTGGTGTCCAAAGGCTCGCCCTTCTCAGCGCGAGCTGCTCGGACCTTCGCCAGGGCAGGCACGCAAGAAGACTCGAGGTCGGGGAAGACTCCTGCAAGAGCTATCGAGAAGATCAGAAACAGAAACAGAGTAGAAATACGAAACGAGTAGCAGAGGAACAAGAGGAAGCAGTGAAGCAAAGAAAAGAGAACACTTACTGTTCAAATCATAGCGCAGCCCTTGCAGCTGGTTCTTCCACGTTTCCTCGTTGGCTAGGTGCCTCTCTTTAATCAAGCGGAGCCCGGACAGCTGAGCAAAGAGATCAGCATTGCTTTTCTTCAGCACCTCGCACTCCTGCTCGAGGGCTTTCTCCTTGGCCTTGGCTGCTGTTTCGCTCTTTGCCTTCTCGGCGATTATTCTATCCCTTTCGGCAGCAATGTTGATAGCATCCTGGAGCGCAGTGCGCAGCTGGACTTGGAGCTTCTCCATCTCGGTAGCATGTTCTTTCTGCAGCTCGACAGCCTGGCTGGACAACTGGTGCTGCACCTCAGCAGGTTTGAGGCAATCTTGATGTTCCTCGGCAAACTTCTTATGATCTTCTGAGAAAAGCAAAGCACGGTTAGCAGAGTAGCGAAGAAAGAAACACAAAGACAAGCCGAGAAGACGGCAACGCACCTTCTAGTCTTTTAATCGTGGCTTGGCCACTCTCGACAAAGGCGCGGCAGGTTGAGTGCTCCTCCGCCAGGGCCTTTAACTTCCCTGCAGAGTAGAAGTGGTTAGCGCAAAAAGCAGAAGCGGGCGTAAACAACAAACGCAAGAACCGCGTAGCTAAAAGCGTACCTTCAACTTCAGAAAGTTTCAATGTGTTGTTCATCACATCCTTCTCGGCTGCCTCGTCGACTGCGCGCTCTCTTTCCAGGGCCTCAATGCGTCTCTTGGCAATGGCATGGTTCCAGAGTAGCTGACGGTGCAGGCCGGTCCGCTTCAGTAAGCTATTCTGAGAAGCAAAAGGAAGAAGAATCAGGCAAAGTAATAAAGATTCAACCCTAGAAGGCGGCAACTCGGGAGTATATCCGCCTACTCGGCCAGAATCTCGGGGACTGGGTGATGGATAAGGAAAAGAAGAAGAGTAGAAGAAAAGCGAAACGCAACTCGGGGAGGAAGAGTAGAAGCTTACCGCGTAAGATTGCTCAAGGTCCTCTGCGTTCTTGCGGTGGACGAACATCTTGGCGGCAAGCGTGCTGGAATTGGATGAGATAGTCATGGGTTTGTAACCCAAGTCTGCCTTGTTCCAATCGACACGCATATGGTCTGTCGCCCAAATCCGTGCCGTCCCAGTTCGAGTTGCCAAGGACCTTGCTGTCCCACTTGGCATCAATGAAGCCAACCAAATCGAGCACTTGCTCAAGGCCCTGGGACGTCACCGCCTTGTCCTGAACCCCGCGCGAAGAAATGGAGAGGGACTTGTCCTGATTTTGGGCCGGGGGTCTGGAGTCCACTGCCACGGTTTTCTTCCCTTTCCGAAGAGCAAGTTTCCTCTCCGCGGGGGTTAAGCCAACCTGGTGCTGCTGGCTGACCTTCACCATATAAGGTGGGAAGCTGGGCGGATCAGTGACACTGGATGCGCCAACGGCGTCAGCAGCCGCGCCAGGCTCGCGGATAGCCAGCTGAGTGGACTTGGCGATTGACGTTGGCGGCGGCATCACGGCTGCATCTTGACCGGCACCACGCGCCGGATTCCTGCGAACAGTGTCTTCTGCCGGGCCTGCTGGCTTCTCGGCAGCCCGCTTCTTCGAAGTCTCCTTCTGGGCAGTTGGCTTCTCGGTGGTCTTCTTCTCGGTGGCCTTCTTGGCCTTCTCCTCGGCGGCCTTCTTCTCTGCAGCTTCCTGAGCGTTCTTCCTTGTAACCGGCTTGGCCGGAGGGCTGGCTGCGGCCTTGGTTTTCTGCACCAAGGAGGAGTCGGCTGCACTGGAGGAAGTACCCTGCGCGGTGTCTGGTTGCGCATCGCTCAGTGGGTACTGCTCTGTCTCGTCAACGGTCTCAACCCGCTGCCCGGCATCGGGGTCTTGCTGTGTGGCATCTGGTTCTTCTACCCGCGGCTGGGCCGCGGGGTCTTCTTGTTCAGCAGCCCCTGTTGCTGGCTGCTCTTGTTCTCTTCCCTGCCACTCAAGGGCGGCGTCGTCGTGCATCTCGCGGTCTTGATCTTGGTTCTCCTCGGCTGTGTTGGCCGGAGGAGAAGGTGGCATCTCTTGGCGAGCAGCGTCCTGCGCCTCCTGCTCGGCGCGGGACTGCTGCTCCGGCTCGACATTCTGGGCGTCGGTATCCCTGTACCGAGCCTCGTCGGAGTCCTCTTCATGGGCTGTGGCGGCTTCATTCTCATCGCCGTCGAGGTTGATGAGCTTATCAACGTCAATGGCGGCTTTCTTCTTGGTCTTCGTGGGCGCACGAGCGGCATCCGCATCCAAGGGGGCTCTGAAGAGAAAATTGCATTCAGAAATAAGAAGAGGGCAGAGGAAACTGAGAGGAAACAGCTAAGTAAAAGGATTGGGAATCAATCGAGAAGGAACTTACCCCTTGCGGGTAGGGATCGCTGGTCGTTTCCTCTTCACGACCTTCTTGGTCGTCTTCTCGGTCGGCTTCTTCTTCTTGGCGGGGGGCTCTTGGGCGCCGCTACCCGTGCGCTTGCGGGTAAGAGGAGCGGCAACTGAAAGAGGATCGACGACCAGGGCTTCCTTGTCCTCGTCCTCATCCTCGCTTTCGTCCTCAGCATCGGCACCATCTGTGAAATAGAAAGGAAGAAAGGCAATTCAGAAGCAGGAAGCAGTTAGTTGGTGCTGCTCGCGATCAGACGGGATAAAATCAGTTACCTTCATCTTCGTCCTCGGACCAGTCACGAAGAGACGCGTCCACGCGATGCTTACTCGTCTGGGCGGCTTCAGGAGGATCAAGCTTGTCCGCGGTCTCGAAGGAGACCTCATCGTCTTCCTCTCGGTCATCTGATCAGTTGCCCTCGAAGCGCTCACTGCTCTCAGCGAGCTGGCGATCAAGGACCTGAAGAATAGAGAAACATCGCAAGTGAGCCGAGTAGCATGAAGGCACTCTACCCGACTGGGCGTGCAAACACCAAGCACATTAAGCCTAAGCGATTCGGCTAAGTGTCCTACTCGGCAAGGCGTGCAAACATCAAACACATTAAGCCTAAATGTTTCTCCTAAGTGTCCTACTCGGCAAGGCGTGCAAACATCAAGCACATTAAGCCTAAATGTTTCTCCTAAGTGTGCTACCCGACAAGGCGTGCAAACAACAAGCACACTAAGCCTGAGCAGTTCCGCTAAACGCCCTACTCGGCGTAGAGTGCGAATGATAGTCGCAGCAAGGAGAGGAAGCTATCTACTCGGATTGCATATACAAGAAGCAGATTAAGAAGGACATACCCGTGGAATCGGCTTTGTGCGGCTGTAGGGGATGAAGCCATACTGCCAGTTGTCTCGAAGGCCAGTGGTCAGGATGGACCGAGCGTAAGCGGCGACATCCGCGTTGCTGAGCTCGAAAGTAGTCGTCCGAGTATAGTCACGAGGGCCGCCCATGTAGCACATGGGGTGGGAGCGGCGTTGCAGAGGCAGCACGCGGTTACGAATCCAGCAGGCGACTGGATCGTCGCTCTTGAGCCCTTCTCCGATCAGATGGGCGAGCCGCTCCTCCATCTACACCAAAGTCCTGCTGTTGGATGGCTTGCTCCTCCAATTCTGCCCGGTAGGAGCTCGGTTGCTCCAAGGGGGCAGATTGATGCGGTCCTCGATCTTGGCCTCCTTCGTGGCGGGGATGTTCTTCACGTACAAGAAGGACTTCTGCCACTTGCGGACAGAATCCAGGCCCTTGATTCGAGGATGATTGGTGCCCGGGCGCTGCACCATCATGGCGCTGCCGGTCTCGGTTACCCGGCTGCTGGTGTCCGCGCCATCCTTCTTGCCCTGGCTCTGTTGGCGGAAGAAGAAGTACTTCGACCACGTCTCCGTCGTGGGGCGAACGCCGAGGAAAGCTTCGCACACCACAGCATGGTAGGAGAGGAAGAACACCGCGTTGGGAGGAAGATGGTGCATCTGGAGACCATAATGATCCAGGAAAGAACGGAGGAAATTGGATGCAGGAAGACCGAATCCTCGCGCGAAGTGCGCGAGGAAGACGACGTGTTCTCCCTCCTCTGGAGCCGGAACGATCTCGCCGTTAGACGGCCGGCAGCGAACACCGGGAGGAACCCTCCGGGTGTTCACGAGCCACTGGCAGTCCTCGGCGGTGACGTCGGAACCGGCCCAGCAGGCGCGAGCACTATCACCGCGAGCCATGGCGGCGAGTAGGAAGTTGGGAGAAGATTGGAAGGAATTGGTGGAGTGGACGAGCCCGCGGCAGCGCAAAGAGTTGCACGGCGGCGGAGAGCTCTGTGACGGCGGAGGATCGAGGAGGCAGAAGGGGAAAGTGAGGCGGAAGGAGAAAAAGAAGTTACCGAGGGGTATTTATACCGCACCTCGGGTTACCGTTACGAATTGGAGTAGTGGGATCGATCGTGGCAATAAATCGTGCGGCGTGGGGTCTGTGGCCGGTTGGAAACGCACACAGCGCGGAACGCGCGCGTAACGGCCGCATTAGATCCCACGACGAGATCGTGGGCGATTACTGCGCGTTATGGGACATTACGAGGCAGTGGGCCCACTCCGTGAAAACTGGGCGCGTGGCCTGTCAGGTCCTGGGCAGCGAGGCGTCGCAGTCCTGGATGCGTGACATGTGCCCAGTTGCAGCACGGAAAGCCGGATTGTGCTCTGCGCTGCAGAGATTCGATTGAAGAAATTCCCTAAGTCTTTTTACTCGGTTACAGACAAGGAAGCTAGCTCTATTCGGAAGAGAGGAAACTCAAGGTACTCTTCAAAGTGCTACTCGGAGGTTTTACTCGGCATATTGAGGTTCAAGGGCAAGGTTACCAAGCTTGGTTTTAAGCTGGCAGGGCCCAGTGAACAAGTTCGCAGGGCTCTACCAGCTTCGGGGACTGCTGTCGGGGGGTTACCCCCGAGTAGGGTAAAGGCCAAGGGTCAGAAGAGAAGTTTGGTCGAGTAGCCGCCTACCCGGTACTTGCTACCCGGTCGACTGCTACTCGGTCTTACAAAAAGATGACCAGAAGGAGATATCAAGCAAGTTATATCTGTTCGAGTAGAAGAGTTGGTCCGAGTAAGATTGGCGGGAACCTACTCGGGCCAGAAGTCAAAGGAGCCGTTCTGACACAGGATCCCGCGTATCCCGGGTCCGTACTTGGCACTGTTCACACCACTGTTCATCTGGAGACGGCGTGCCTGACAGCGACAGTGTGTCAGCAGGGCGTCGCAGGATAGGGGGACCTACTCTGCGTTCGCACAGTGATAACAGACTGGTTACTTGGTTTTGCCCAACGACTTTCTGCATCAGGACAAGCTTAGAAGCCAAAGCTGTCAGCGGGAACTCGGAAGAAGGACGGTGTGCACACAATGTCGACACTTGTTTGTATTTGGCTGTATCGGGCAGGGCACCGGGTATATAAGGTGCCCAGCCGCCTCCTGCGCGAGGCACGACGTTAAGGGACACAACACACGTAGAGATTCTTGACCTAATTCTACCCGGAGAGAGAAGAGTGGCTACTCGGTAGCAAGAACATTTGTACTGTGGCTACTCGGTGAGACACCAGAATACATAGAGAAAGGCAGGAGTAGGGGTTTTACCTCCTCACGAGGGCCCTGAACCTGGGTAGATCGTGCTGTTTGCAGTGTTTGATCTTCACCTCACGCGTCTACTCGTCGCGTGATCCCTCCCCGAGCGCCTCCAGCGTCCTTCGTCCCCACATCTTTAGCCATCCTATGGCATCTGCCGTGACACCACCACGACAGTAAAGAAGCAAGAAAGAAAGACCATTGTCTTCAAGCCAACATATCTTTGCATGCACATTAGCAAAAGGTGGTGCCAAGAGTAGATTAGAAGAGTGCTGCAAAGATGTCGCATTCAAACCAACCATCATGAAAAGGAAAAGAAGGTTTGCAATTTGTCGACTCTTCAATAAGTATAATCGAGAAATTATATCTCATCACATGTGACATTAATTTAGAATAACATTATCATTGTTTTTGAATTGTTTGTTCACCAGTGGTTATTGAACATGTTGTTTCAAAGCGACCCCTCACAAGTAATGTGCCGCGCCCTCTTACCGGGTTTTCTATACGTGATCCTTTGAACACTCCACTTTATTCATCTTCCGATGAAGAAGAAGGCCATATTGAATTGAGTACTCCGTGTACAACCCAATTTCAAAGCAACCTTACAAGTACCGCGATGCTACGAGGAGAAGGTTCAAATGGTACGTACTTTGGTCTGTAGCACAATATAATGTTGCCCACCTGGTTTAAAATCTAATTAGTTTTCTTAATGCTGTAATTCAGGTGGTAAACATGTCAATGATCTCATAGGAAGTTCAGCTATGGTGATGACAGAGCAAAGGCAACCAATTATGAACATTTCAGAAGAAGATAGAAATCGAGCAAGGCAACCAATTGTGAACATTTCAGAAGAAGATAGAAATCGAGCAAGACGTGAACGAGATAGAGCTCTCCGAAATAGCTTGATGACTGTGCAAAAGGAGGAGATTAATGCACATAGAAGGGCCGCCCGAAAAAACAAAGCTTTAACAGCTGAGCAAAAGGAGGAGATTAATGCACGTGCAAGAGCGGCCCGACAGAACAAAGTGCTGACTGCTGAGCAAAAGGAAGAGATTAATGCACGCGCGAGAGCATCCTGGCAAAGCAAAACGCTCGATGAGAGAAACACACGAAAGAGGGTTAGCAGAAAAAATATGTCCGCCGAAGAGAGGGAGAAAGAAAACAAACATCGTCAGGCTGCTAGCCAAAGTTTATCCTTTGAGGAAAGGAACACCTACCGAAGGCAGTCGAGGCAAAATATGTCAACACATGAGAGGCAAGAGATGAACGCAAACAGAAGAACACGCAGGCAAAGCATACCTGAACATGACAGGGAGGTATTGCTCGCTAAGCGTAGGGCAAACAGTGCATCTAGGAGGAACACACCTTGCAGTCAATCCATTGCAATGTCGTGCCCAAATGTAGCTTCTTTGGCGACGGTAAACCCAAAATTGAGCACACACATATGACCCACCAGAGAGGGGGATGCTTCACCTCCCGTCTCCCCTTCGAGCACGTCAGACTACACCACTGGAACCGATGGTGATTCTCCCATATTTACTCCACGCCTTATGTTAAGACTCATGTAACCATTACTTACGGGCTAAATACCATTGCAGGTGACATGGATGCCTTCCTCAGGAGGCTCATGGACGAGAATGATGTCCCTGAAGACTTCATGGATGCGGAGGACTACCTATTTTCTGGCGAAGGTACGTCTACGAGGCTTTCCATTGGCCAATTGTTTAGGACTTAAGATGCAAATCCTATTGTGACACATTATTCCTGTAGGTTCCGATATTGATGACGCGGACCTCGGTGATCCAGATCCAACAGATTCACGCGGCATGGACTGTGTCGATCCTTTCGACTTTGTGTACTCGAACCTTCCGAATAGCACGCACACCTTGAAGAAAGTCCCGGACTGTCGACACTGCAAGGCCAAGAAATTTGAATATGAGACTGACGGTTTCTGTTGCCGAAATGGAGACATCGAGTTGGCTGAATCAGAACCTATCCCAGAGTTGATGAGGTTATGGTCTAGCGCAGATGCGGACTCTCGACATTTCCGGGAGAGCATTCGGTTCTTCAACGGCCACTTCTCCTTCACAACCCTTGGTGTCAACCTCGACAACAGTTGCAGTCGTTCGGGCCAGGCTCTCGTCCGGAACATCTGCAGTTGTACTTCTATGACGACGACCCCAACTTGACCCATCGCAAGGAGGTTGTCCGGAAATTGACTAACATCATGAGAAGAAACCCCTACTCTCAGCAGTTTAGGAGTTTGGGGGCCCATAGGGACAATCTCGAGGATTATCGGATAGAACTGAACACGGACCAGAAGCTAGACCAACGAAGATACAATCTGCCATTATCATCGGAGGTGGCTGCCATCTGGGTCGAGGGTAGCGAACTAGCAAATAGGTTCAAGCGCAGCATTAACCTCTATGGTAACAACAATGAGAAGTATAGCATACAAGCCACACAAGGGTGCTACGACCCGCTCTCGTATCCCCTCTTCTTCCCGAAGGGGGAGCTCGGATGGCATCCAAATATTCCTAAACGTGACAAGTCTTGGCACGTTGCGCAACTACCTAGGGCGGATCGTGATGATGATGAAGGTTCGCCCATTTGACCTGCTTGTGCATTTTAAAGAGAAAAAACCATTCTCCAATTTTTGTCTAACTTTCATTTTTCAATGATTCACGCAGAGGGGGGGTGGCCGCTTATGCGTCTCCGTCAGGGACTACTACCGCTATAGGCTACAGACGCGTCCTGCGATATTCAACCCCATACTGCATGGAGGGCGTCTGTTCCAACAGTGGGGGGTCGACATGTACATAAAGATAGAGGGATGCAGGTTAAAATGGATTAGAGACCACCAGACGGAGCTACGTGCTGACTTATACAAAGGTGTTGTCGATAGCATCACTGCAGGGGAGACACGAGCGAGCGCTATTGGCACTAGGACTGTTCTCCCGTGGTCGTTTCAAGGGGGCTATCGTGACATGAAGCGAAGGCATATGGATGCCATGGCATTGGTGCAGACGTATGGGAAGCCTGACATCTTCCTTACGATGACCTGTAACCCAAATTGGCAGGAGATACAAGATGAGTTACTTCCAGGACAAACCCCGCAGGACCGACCAGATCTTGTGGCGCGAGTGTTCAGAGCCAAGTTGGAGAAGATGAAACATATGCTGACCAAGGAAAACATCCTCGGTGTTGTGAAGGCGTATTTCTATGTGGTAGAGTTCCAGAAAAGGGGCCTCCCACATGCCCATTTTCTGTTGATTATGGATTCAAGATATAAGCTTGTTGTGCCAGAGCAGTACGACCGTCTCATATCTGCCGAGCTCCCAGACAAGCATAAGTATCCGGAGCTCTACGCCATGGTCGTGAAGCATATGATGCACGGCCCATGCGGGGTCTTGAATCCCAATAATGTGTGCATGCAAGAGGGTTCGTGCAAGTGCAGGTACCCACGAGAGTTCAACGAGACCACTGTACAAGGAAAAGACTCCTATCCCATTTATCGGAGACGGAAAGATGGTCGCTCGGCGAAGGTCCGTCGTCAAATGCTAGACAATAGATGGGTTGTCCCGTACAATCCTTTGCTCCTACGGATGTTCAACTGTCACATCAATGTGGAGGTGTGCTCCAGCATAAAGGCCGTCAAGTACCTATATAAGTACATATACAACGGTCATGATCAGACTTCATTCAATATCGACCAGCCCGACGCCGACGGTAACATAGACGAGATAAAGAGATTCATTGATGCGAGGTGGATAACTCCACCGGAGGCGATGTGGAGGATATTCGGCTTCACCCTCTGTGAGAACCATCCATCTGTCCTGCATTTGCCTCTACATCTCCCAAACATGCACATGGTCACATTCAAAGCGGGAGAGAACCTGAATAACGTCCTCGCTAATGATAAATCATCGAAGTCGATGTTGACGGAGTATTTCATGGCCAACCAGAACAACATGTGGGCTCGGGATATTCTATACAAGGACTTTCCGGGAAGGTTCACATGGCAAAGAACAAAGTATTGGAAAAAAAGGGAACAAGGTTACCAAGTAGGCCAAATCGTGTCAGCCAATCCTGCCGAGGGGGAGCGGTACTTTCTAAGGGTGCTTCTAAACCACGTACCAGACTCAACGTCCTTCGAAGACCTGAAAACCGTGGAAGGTGTGCTATGTGATACCTTTCGTGAGGCCGCAGAGAGGAGGGGTCTCATCGAGGCCGATAACACGCTTGACGAGTGTCTTACTGAGTCGGAGCAGTGGGCCATGCCAATTTCGCTGAGGAGGCTCTTTGCAACGATCTTGGTATTCTGTGAGCCTGGCGATGTTCGTGGTCTTTGGGATAGGCACCTTGAGGTGATGTCTGACGACTACAAGCAGCGTCACACATGCGCAATCACGGTGGAGCAGATGGTGTTGCTTGATATCAGGGGAATGTTACAGTCCATGGGTAAGGACATAACGTCATTCCCGCTTCCACACATCAACGAGACTTATGACACCACAAATGGAGAGGCCAGGGAGATCATCGAGGAAACCAATATTGAGGTTGATGAGGACGAAATATCCCTGGAGTCCTCACTAAACCCCGAGCAGAGGCGTGTCTATGATGAGATATTAGCGGTAGTTGATGACAACAAAGGGGGTGTCTTCTTCATCGATGGCCCGGGAGGCACTGGGAAGACATTCTTGTACAGGGCCTTGCTAGCAAGGGTTCGACGTGCGGGAAAGATTGCGGTGGCCACAGCGACGTCCGGTGTTGCTGCTTCGATCATGCCTGGAGGTAGGACCGCCCACTCGAGGTTCAAGATACCACTAAACTTTGAAGAAGGGACATCGTGCAAGTTCAACAAGCAGAGTGGGATAGCCAAGCTCCTAAAGAAGGATTCACTCATCCTATTGGATAAAAGCATGCGCGACGTAATAGGCCAAGAGGAGCAACCTTTTGGGGGAAAGACCGTCGTCTTCGGTGGGGACTTCAGGCAGGTGCTTCCTGTAGTCAGGAAAGGGTCACGAGGTCAGATAATCGACGCGACCCTGCGTAGTTCATACCTCTGGAAATGCATACGCCAGCGAAGGCTCGTCACCAACATGAGGGCTCATAACGACCCATGGTTTGCAGATTACCTATTAAGGGTAGGAAATGGCACTGAGGAAACCGACGAGGAAGGAAACATTCAGCTACCCGAAGATATATGTGTGCCTTCGACAGGCAAGGTAGCCGACATAGAGAAGCTGATCGAGCACGTGTTTCCGTCCCTAGACCATAATATGGATAATTCGGGTTATATGACGTCTCGAGCAATCCTCTCCACCAAGAATGAAAATGTCGATGTAATAAACATGCGTATGATAGAGCGTTTCCAGGGTGAAGAGAAGATCTACCACAGCTTTGACAGTGTAGAAGAAGATCCGCACGGCTACTACGCTCCTGAATTCCTGAATGACTTGACTCCGAATGGGCTTCCTCCGCACGCACTTAAACTGAAGATAAATTGCCCTGTTATACTCCTCAGAAACATCGATCCAGCTAACGGGTTGTGTAACGGTACCAGACTTGTGGTCCGTGGGTTCCAGAGGAACGCCATCGACGCGGAGATCGTGATGGGACAACATGCCGGTCGTAGGGTCTTTCTTCCTCGAATACCTCTTAGTCCCTCCGACGATGAAATGTTCTCATTCAAATTCCTGAGGAAGCAGTTCCCGATCAGACTCAGTTTTGCCATGACAATCAACAAGGCGCAAGGGCAGACCATACCGATTGTCGGCGTGTACCTACCGGAACCCGTATTCTCACATGGTCAGCTCTATGTGGCGTTGTCAAGAGCTACCGCAAAGCGCAATATCAAGATTCTCGCATTCAAGGACAAGAGAAAAGAACAAATAAAAAATTCCAAGAAGCAAAAATTATCTGAGTCTGAGTCCTTAATAACGACCACAGAAAACATAGTATACAAGGAAGTTCTTAGTGCATGATGTCGTTGGGCCAAATTTAAACAGCTTATATCTTTTACCATTATATCTGTCCGGTTATCAGTGTCTTCAATAATGTAATCGTTGGAAACATATCTGACATATGTGCATTTGGATGTAAAGTTGAGAATATCTTGTGGCCGTTTTATAGATGAATGTTCACTTGTATTACTTTTCTTATGCGTGAATATTTAATTGTATTGTTTTAAATACGTTTAAGAAAATAAATAATCCGTAGCAACGCACGGGCATTCAACTAGTTTAAAGTGAATGCAGCGGTCTCTAGTGCATAACCCCAAAACGATAGTGGAAAATCTGTAAGAGACATCCTAGATCGAACCATATCCAATAAAGTACGATTACGACATTCGGAAACACCATTATGCTGTGGTGTTCCGGCATGTGTGAGTTGTGAAACTATTCCACATTGTTTCATATGCATGCCAAACTCGTAACTTAAATATTCACCTCCACGATCAGATAAAAAAAAAATCTGTTACGATGATTTTCAACTTCACACTGAAATTCTTTGAACTTTTCAAATGTCTCAAATTTGTGTTTCATTAAGTAAATATACCCATATCTACTCAAATCATCTGTGAAAGTGAAAAAATAACGATATCCACCGCGCCGATACACTCATTGGTCCACACACATTAGTATGTATGATTTCCAGTAAGTCTATCGCCCGTTCCATGGTTCCAGAAAACGGGGTTCTAGTCATCTTGCCCATAAGGCATTGTTCACCTGTTTCAAATGATTCATAATCAAGTGATTCTAAGGGTCCATCAGAATGGAGCTTCTTCATGCGTTTAACACCAATATGACCTAAGCGGCAATGCTACATGTAAGTAGCAATATCATTATTTAACTTAATTCTTTTGGCATTCACATTATGAATATGTGTATCAATACTATCAAAATTCAAAAGAAATAAACCATTCTTATCAGGTGCATGACCATAAAAGATATTATTCATATAAATCGAACAACCATTATTCTCAGACTTAAAGGAATAACCATTCCACATTAAGAAAGATCCAGAAACGATATTCATTCTTAATGTAGGCACCAAATAACAATTATTGAGATTTATAACTAATCCCGATGGTAGACATAGAGGTAGCGTCCCGACGGTGATCACATCAACTCTTGATCCATTGCCGACGCGCATCGTCACCTCATCCTTTACTAGTGGTTGCTTATTCTGCAGCTCTTGTTTCAAGTTACATATGTGAGCAACCGAACCAGTATCAAATACCCATGTGCTACTGCGAGTACTAGTAAGGTACACATCAATAACAAGTATATCATATATACCTTTGTTCACTTTTCCGACCTTCTTATCTGCCAGATATTTGGGGCAATTGCGCTTCAAGTGGCCAGTGCCCTTGCAATAAAAACACTCAGTCTCAGGCTTAGGGCATACTTGGTTTTCTTCTCAGGGGCAGCAACAGATTTGCCACCCTTCTTGAAGTTTACCCTTGGCTTGCCTTTCTTGAAACTAGTTGTCTTATTGATCATCAACACTTGATGTTCTTTCTTGATCTCATCTTCAGAAGTTTTAAGCATCGAGAGAAGCTCAGGAAGAGACTTCTTCATGCTTTGCATATTATAGTTCATCACGAAGTTCTTGTAACTAGGTTGCAGAGATTGGAGAACATGATGTATCCCTAGCTCAATAGGAATCGATATTACCAAGGGTATGAGCTTATCAGCGTACGCAGACATCTTGAGTACGTGCTCACTAACGGAGCTGTTATCTTCCATCATGTAGCTAAAGAACTTTTCTGAAGCGTCATAACTCTCAACTGTGGCATGGGTATCGAAAATAATTTTCAATTCTCCCATTGTAGCATAAGAACTGTTGTTCTCGAAATGTTTTCGCAGATCTGTCCCTAATCCATAGAGGATGCCGCAATGAACTATACTGTGGTCTTCTTGTTGAGTCAGATAAACATTTTTATCTTCATCAGAAGCATCATCCGCGGGCGGGTCACCTAGCGGTGCATCAAGCACATAGAGCTTCTTGCAAGCGGTGAGGAGAATCCTCAGGTTAAGTTCCCAGGTGGTAAAGGTTCTTCCATTGTTTGCTAGTTTTTCTCTCTCCATGAACATATTGAAATTCAAGGTGGGTGGTGCCATGATCTACAACATATTTGCAAAGACTATTTAGACTAGGTTTATGATAAATTAAGTTCAAGTTAATTCTAAAATTATCCCATGAACTCTCACTCAAAAACAACATCCCTCTTAGTCGTCTTTAGTGATTACACGAACCAAAATCACTACACCGAAACCGATCATCACGTGAGACAGTGTAGTTGCAAAGGAGAACATCAACATGTTCATCAAATCATCCAGATGACTCATGCTTTACCTTTCGGTTACGTGTTCCAAGGCCATGTCTATACATGCTAGGCTCGCCAAGTAGAAACGTAGTATTGCGTGTGTTTCAAGGCCATGTCTGTACATGCTAGGCTTGAAAACACCCGTTGTATGCGAACATTGAGTCTATCACACCCGATCATCACGTGGTGTCTCTAAACGACAAACTTTTTTAACGGATCATACTTAAGGAAGAACACATTATTATCTTGATATTAAGTGAGAGGGATCATCTTATAATGCTACCATCGCGATCTAAGCAAAATAAGATGCATAAAAAGGATTAACACCACATGCACGGATAATGTGATATGATATGGTCCTTCTTGCACTTGATCTCCATCTTGTGCATCATGGTATGATCTCCATCATTCCACCGGCGTGGCACCAAGGTCCGTCGCACCTCCATCTTGATTGTCCATTACAACATATCACATGGATATGATATGCAGCACGCGGGCCATAAAAATAAGACAACCATATGGCTCCAGCCGGTATGTCAATAATTTACAAAAGATATCATCTCATACATAACGTTTGTAACATTGACCATATCACATCACATGCCCTGAGAAAACAAGTTAGACGACTCTAATTTATTTTTGCATATTTTACGTGGCTTGGGCTTACGAGGATAGAACCGTTCATAAATACGTACAAGATCCACAACGTTGATAAAACATATTTTTAACAACCCTTTGTTGATTAGATCTTAACTATAGTAGGAGAAACGGACACCCCCTCAGTCACAAGTGAGACAATTCTCGCGTACATAGTACACGTAAACTTAGTCTAGGGCAGCTTCATCCTACTATACCACTAAGATCATAAAATACTCAAAGAGGAAAAAACATGATCATCAACGCCCACATACTCCTATGTGTTCTACCCGTACAAATCATCTACGCATAGACCTGGCTCTGATACCACTGAAAGGTACGTTGCATAGAAAAAAAATCCTACGCGCAATAAACCCGAATGGCCAAGATCTAATCTAGGAGATGAAAGGCAACAGGGAGAAAGAGAGTCTTGAGATAACATACTCTCAAAGACTCAAAGTGTTACGAGATCAAATCTCGTTGTTGGCGTAGTCGTACTAACGCCGATCCCGAGCAAGAAGATGTGCACCACAATGCGAAGATGCCTCCGTGATCGGTCACACATTCAGCTTGATGAAGACCTATGTTCCCTCGATCCAGCGGGGTAGCGGAAGTAGAGGATCCCCAGAACTCCAGCAGCACGACAGCGTGGTGGTGGTGAAGAATCCCACGGTCAAGGCTTCGCCAAGCCGGAGACCATGGAATGGAGCAGCGGGTGGAGGGAAAGGGAGGTAGGAAAGTGTGTGGATGAGGGGGAGCTCTCACCCTCCTTTTATAGGGGAGGGGGAGGCAGCCCAAAGGGGGGTGCGGCCAGCCATGGGTTCCCCCACCTCTTCCCCTCTTCATGTGAGTGGAAGCCCCACTCACACCCACTCATTCTCCCTTAATTTTCCACTTAGAAAATCCAAAGGTTTTTCTTTAATAAATAAATAAAACATTTTTATTTCTTTATTTATATTTGTTAATTCCATTAACAAACATTTGCATGCAGCACCTCGAATCATTTGTTAATTCTATTAACAACCATTCGACCAAAAACCCCTTGAACTATTTCAATTTTCCCCGAAACAATTTCGGAGCTGCCTAAAACATTCTTCGGTATTCCGTATCCTATCAAACGCTTCATCGAACCTTAAGTGTGTCACCCTACGGTTCGCGAATAATATAGACATGATCGAGACTCCTCTCTGATCAATAATCAACAGCGGGATCTGGAGATCCTTGATGACTCCTATATATTCAACGATGACTCTCGTGATCGTGTGAACCTTTCAACGTCGTAACGATTTCCCTTTGTCTCACAATATTTTACTTGTCCGAGATCCGATCATCGGTATCAACCATACCTTGTTCGATCTCGTTACCCGACAAGTACTCTTTTCTCGTTCCCGTGATATAACATCCTTGTGATCATATCACGTGCTTGCAAGCGGTGTCGATGTGATATCACCGAGAGGGCCCTGAGTATATCTCTTCATCATATTGGATGGAAAAATCCCACTCTTAATCCATGAGCTTCAACTAACACTTTCCGAATACCTAAAGCCACCTTTATAGTCACCCTGTTACGGTGTGAGGTTTGATGTCATCAAAGTATTCTTTCGGTATTAGTGATTAACATGATCTCATGGTCTAAGGAACAATGTTACTCCGAATGTAAGACATAACAACAAAACTAAATGACTTGATCGTATTGTTATACTTAGTTAGGGTCTAAGTTCATCACGTCATTCTCCTAATGACATGACCCCGTTATTAACAACATTCAATGTCTATGATCAGGAAACCTTGATCATCTGTTAATCAATGAGCTAGTTAAGAGAGAGGCTTCACTAGAAACGTTGGTTTGTTTATTAATCACACATGTATTAACGTTTCCGGTTAATACAATTCTAGCATGAGAAATAAAAATCTATCATAAACAAGGAATAACATAATAAACACTTTATTATTGCCTCTCGGGCATATTCCCTTCATTGACTTATGCTTGTGTTTTCATTTCTATTTGCTTATTTTTGTGCTTGTGTTTTTGTTTTTGTTTGTGCTTGAGTTTGTTAACACCTAAAAATAAAACCCATGTTCACATCCTACTTAAAATTTAACCCTTGTGATCAAGTAATGGAAAGAAAACTTATCACCTTCATCTATCCACTTGTTTTGGCCAAACACTTTTGAAAATGGTTTGGTTTTAACAACAACCCAAAGGCCAAGCTTTTGAGAAAAACAAAAAGGTATTTTCCAAAACTATATGAAAAGTATATTTTAGGTAATTATCTCCTACCTGTTTTCAACCAAGATATTTCTACGATTATTTCAAAAACCCCTTCTCACTTCTTTCTTTGCAAAAACTATAAGTGGGGGCTATTACCCATGTGTTTTACTTCAAATATATTCTTTTGGAAATAACAAGATTTGAGTTGAAATACTTTCTAAAATACTATTATCATGGTGTGGCTTGATCACTACCTCTAATTACCACTTGAGAAAAACATCCTGGAAATGGAATTGAAGAACTCACTTGCTTGAGTGAACTTGTTAAGTCTTGATTATTATCTGCTTATTGTGTGAACTTATCTTGTGTTTTCCTTGAAGTATTTATATATGTTTGATTGTGAATGTGTGTTGTTTAAGAGAATAAAATCTATAAATAACAAGACCAGGCATCAGTATCAGATTCCATCTTATCTCTATCTCATCTTCTGTTTTCTTTAAAACTTCCAAGTTTGGAGACATGCATCTATGTCTAATCTTTCTCTACTCATCAATGTACCATCCTGGATATTATGATACATATCTATAACTTCCATCCAAGTTGTTCATTTGGATATTGAAACACTTTGGTATCATCTTTCAAGGCCCTTTAGAAAGCATCCCTGAATATTGATCATATCCCTGTTATCTTGATGCATTTTGGCTATCTTCCTAAAAATCCCTCCTCTCTATTTTTATCTCCACCAACCTCCCCTTGCCATCTTCATGACTTATACATCATATCCATGTGGTCCATTTATATTTAAAAGGTCATTTAATTATTCTTCTCTCGGGGTTTTTGGCCTATTAAATAAACCCTTGTTTTCACCATTCTTTCACTTGGAACCTCAAATATTTTCAAAAGAGTTATTTATTAGAATTTACTTTTGAGACCTACACTATATACTTTCTCCTCCTAACTCAAAAATATTTGTTTTAAAAGCATTTTACTATTTATTATATTTCATTTTCCAAAAGGCCAGAAATGGACTTTTAAATACTTTGTGAATAAAAGTGTTTCCTAAAATCTTGGAAAAATTACCCAACATGCCTATGGTCATGTGGGACTTATTTATATAAAAACATTTCCAATTCTTCTAAAGCCACTCGATTAGCTGTTGCACCAGGTGCATTTCCCCAAGGATGTCCTAAAGTTCCGCCATCAAATTGTAATATGGAATCATCCCCAAAGATTTCGGTCAGAGCTGGCATATGCCATTTCCCCAACTTTCCTCCACATTTTATCAAGTGGTCATGCTAGAGACAAAAACAGTCATGGATAGTTATAAGGACAATATCCTTCCAAACGGGATAGTGTTCAAAAATCTTGTGAAAACTTTTAAAAACAGTTTCAGCACTTTTGTATTTTCAAAAATTTGCGAAACAAATATTTTTAGACAACCTTGAGACCACCACCCCTAGGCTCCATTTTTTATTCTCTATGCAATATACATGATCTCTTACATAGGTTCTATTCAAAAATTTGGTGAAAACAATAAAAATCTTCTCTGCCCGAAGGGTCCATACTTGGATTATTGCACCTCCTAGCCACCCACTCCTTCCACTTACCTTCCCCTTGCATCTAATGTTAACATGAGGTGTCCTAGTGATAGAGGCAAAGGTGTCCGATCTTTCGATGAGATGATAACTACGATTTGGGTGGCGTTGACGTTGACGATCCGACTACAAACGTACGAGGACGTTGCGCCTTAGCAATCGCTGCACCAACTCCGGGAGGTTCTTGGCAGCGCCGTAGCACGGTCGACCCAACCACTAAGGTCTAGCTCCTGCAATCAATCGAGAACAAGCAAGAACTAAGAATTGGAAATCAATATATTGCGAATATGGATGAATGATTATAGCTGAAAGTGGGGTTCCGAAAAGCGGTCTTAGTCTGGTCGATCTGACACAAACAAAGTACGGCGAAGTTGCAGCGACGGCTAACTTTTAACTAAACAAAACCCAGCCCTAAACGAAACCCTAGGGGCTGTATTTATGAGGGGAAATTCGTGCTCCCGTGGGTGGGGCCACGAAATCCAGCCTAAACCTCTTCTTCCCATGAATACGGACTCGAAAAACTGCCCACCAAGGGGTATGACGAAAATACTTGGGGCTGGCCCAATAATGAGGTGTCGCAGCACCTATAAAAGGATTTGGACGAAAATAATGAAGTGGCAGCTTGTATAATTTGTTCAAGGCTTCATTTGGCATTACGGTGACTTCCTGCTGCTGTAATCTCCCTCCGTGGCAGTGCCATCTTCTCCACTTGTGCTTCTGCTGCCAGCTCCATCCTCGAACATGCTCCATAGCTTGTCCCTCTCATCCATGCTAGGTCCATTATTCCTGAGAGAAACAAACACATTTGATTTAGGCAATATCATATTCTCATGTATATTAGGAACAACTCGTAGAAATGATAGTACCTGCTGATCAAGTTGACATGCACGAGCTCTAGTCATAGGTCCTTATAATGGAAGTGGTGTAGTAGTAGCGATGTCCTCATCATCCCCCCCCCCTTCTTGAATCGAAGTCGTCCTCGACGCTATGTCATCATTGTCTCCCAAATATGGCTTCAAATATACAATGTTAAATGTGGGACTAACCCCGAAATCTGCAGGTAACTCAAGTTTATATGCATTATCATTGATCCTCTCTAACACCTTAAAAGGACCATCAGCTTGTGGCATTAATTTTGACTTGCGCAACTCAGGAAAACGGTCTTTACGCAAATGCAACCAAACAAGATCTCCGGGTTCAAATATAAGTTCCTTCCGTCCCTTATCACCATACATTTTATATTTAGCATTCATGCGTTCAATGTTCTCTTTAACAGTGGCATGCTATTTTAAGATCAAGTCAGCACGTTGTGTAGCATCTAAATTATGTTGCACCGATGATGGAAGAGGCAATAAATCAATAGGTGCACGAGGAATAAAACCATATACAATCTCAAAAGGGCACAATTTAGTAGTAGAATGCAGCGAACGATTATAAGCGAACTCTATATGAGGCAAACATTCTTCCCGCTTTTTTAAATTATGTTTTAACACAGCCCTTAACATAGTAGACAAAGTTCTATTAACTACTTCAGTTTGTCCATCAGTTTGGGGATGACATGTAGTACTAAATAGTAATTTAGTCCCCAACTTAGCCCATAAACAGCGCCAAAAATGACTAAGAAACTTACTATCACGATCTGAAACAATAGTATTTGGCACACCATGTAAGCGAACAATTTCACGAAAGATAAATCAGCAACATGTGTAGCATCATCACTCTTATGACAAGGAATAAAGTGTGCCATCTTTGAAAAATGATCCACAACAACAAAAATTCTATCCCTCCCCTGTTGTGTGCGAGGCAATCCCAAAACAAAATCCATAGAAATATCCTCCCAAGGCACACTAGGGACAGGAAGAGGCATATATAAACAATGTGGATTCAAACGAGACTTAGCTTTTTGACATGTAGTGCAGCGAGCAACAAACCTCTCAACATCGCGTCTCATACGTGGCCAGAAAAAGTGTGCAACAAGTATTTCCTCCGTCTTCTTCACTCCAAAGTGACCCATCAGTCCTCCTCCATGCGCTTCCTGTAACAACAAAATACGAACCGGGCTATCTGGAATGCATAACTTGTTAGCACGAAACACAAATCCATCACAAAGGACGAATTTGTTCCATGTTCTACCATCCTTACAATTCTGCATTACGTCCTTAAACTCAGCATCATGCATATACAAATCTTTGATGGTCTCCAACCCAAATATTTTGAAATCAAGTTGAGAAAGCATAGTGTAACGACGAGACAAAGCATCAGCAATAACATTATCTTCACCCTTCTTGTGATGTATGACATAAGGAAAAGACTCAATGAACTCAACCCACTTAGCATGTCTACGGTTCAGTTTTGCTTGACATCGAATATGTTTTAAAGATTCATGATCAGAATGGATAACAAATTATTTGGGACATAAATAATGTCGCCAAGTTTCTAAAGTCCTAACAAGAGCATATATTCCTTATCATAAGTAGAATAGTTGAGACTAGGCCCACTCAATTTTTTAGAAAAGTATGCAACAGGTTTACCATCTTGCAGTAACACACCTCCCAAACCAATACCACTAGCATCACATTCAAGCTCAAAAGTCTTACTAAAATCAGGAAGTTATAACAAAGGAGCATGTGTTAACTTATCCTTTAATAACTTGAAGGCCTCATTTTGTGGTGTACCCCACACAAAAGTAACATCTTTCCTTGTCAATTCATTCAGAGGGGAAGAAATGGTGCTGAAATCTTTCACAAAACGCCTATAAAATCCCGCGAGGCCAAGAAAACTCCGCACTTGTGTCACTGTTTTTGGTTGCGGCCAACTCTCAATAGCTTCAATCTTGGCTTTGTCAACTTCAATTCCCTGTGGAGTAACAACATAGCCAAGAAAAGAAACACGGTCTGTGCAAAAGGTGCACTTACCAAGATTACCAAACAAATGCGCAGATCGCAAGGCATTTAAAACAACACGCAAATGTTCCAAGTGATCATCCAAAGATTTGCTATAAATCAATATATCATCAAAATAAACTACCACAAATTGTCCAATGAAAGCACGTAAAACTTCATTCATTAATCGCATGAAAGTGCTAGGTGCATTAGTTAACCCAAAAGGCATAACCAACCACTCATATAAACCAAACTTAGTTTTAAATGTTTTTTTCCATTCATCTCCCAATTTCATACGAATTTGATGGTATCCACTACGCAAATCAACTTTAGAAAACAGAATAGAGCCACTTAATTCATCAAGCATATCCTCTAATCTAGGAATGGGATGACGATATCGAATAGTAATATTATTAATGGCTCGACAATCAACAAAAAAACGAGATGTGCCATCCTTTTTTGGTACCAACAAAACAGGGACAGCACAAGGACTAAGGGATTCACGTATATGACCTTTCTCAAGTAGCTCCTGTATGTGACGCTGAATCTCTTTTGTCTCCTCGGGGTTGGTACAATAGGGCTCCCTGTTTGGTAGTGAAGCACCGGGAATTAAATCAATCTGATGCTCAATCCCTCTAATAGGTGGTAATCCCAGTGGTACATCTTGTGGAAAAACATCCACATACTCCTGCAAAATGTTAGTGACAGCAGAAGTCAAAGAAGGAGGCAAATCCTCAAATGAAAATAACACCTCTTTGCACACAATAGGATAGCAAACAGAATTGAGAATATCCAAATCAGTAATATCAGATTTGCTAGCTAAGAAACATGGACTTGTCAATTTAATCTCAGGTGAAGGTGACAAATTTGTATTAGTCTTATGTTCGTGCAATTCTTTAGCCACAATCTGATTTTCACTCTTGTTAATCTCTTGTTTCTTTGCCTTACTAGCTCTAGCAATGTCATCTTTCAAAATTTGTTCAGGAGACATAGGAAGCAAAGCAATTTTTTTATCCTTATGAACAAGAGTATATTTATTTGTACTACCATGATGTACAGAATTTTTATCAAATTGACATGGTCTACCGAGTAAAAGAGAGCATGCTTGCATAGGTACCACATCACAATCAACAAAATCAGTATATGTAGCAATAGTAAAATGCACACGAACGGTACGCGATATTTTAACCTTACCGTTGTTGTTGAACCATCGTATGTAGTAAGGACGAGGATGTGGCTTCGTTTAAAGGGAGAGCTTCTCTACCATCTCAACACTTGCCAAATTGTTGCAGCTCCCTCCATCAATAATGATGTGTATACATCGTTCTTTGACGACCCCTTTCGTATGGAACAGATTGTTCCGCTGGTCATGTTCTGCCTTGGTCACCTGCACACTCAAAGCCCGTTGAACAATTAAAGACTCATACCTCTCAGCGGCTTCGGCACCCATATATTGTACATCTTGATCAGACTCGGTGCCATCATGATCCTCTTGTGCAATAAGAGCCAAAGTCTCCTCATCATAGTCACTAGCGGAATCGTACCCTCCATCTTCACGAGCTATCATCACACGCTTGTTTGTACACTCACGAGCATAATGACCCCAACCATCACAACAGCGACACTGAATTTTACTTGTGTGCCCCGTAGAAGCCATGGAAGATGAAGACTGTGTAGAACCAGTTGGGGCCATCTTAGGTGATGGTAGTGGTGCCTTGCTTGACGGTTCTCTGCTGGTCGTGGTAGCGGGACTCGAAGGAGAAGCTGTGGTGCGTGTAGGACGTGTACGAGTAGTCCCTGATGTAGCACGACCTGCAGAAAAAATTAGTCTGTGCGGCTTGCCGATCCTGCACTTCACGTTCAGCCATACAAGCAAGATGGAACAAACGAGTGATGGTATGATATTCTTTATATTCCAAAATAGTTTGAATTTCTTTGTTTAACCCACTGTGACGCCCCGAGATCGGGCACTATGCAGATTTCAGCATTTCCGTCAAATTCGCATAATAACCGATTCCAGGTTGCCACTCATGATAACATTACAACAGTTCACGAATATTCCACAATTACAACAGAAACAGATAGATACAAGATGACTCAAACTAGTCAGGATACAACTGATACAATACAAAGATCCAAATAACAGCGGAAGAAACAACCTAACGTCCGTCTACGGACAAGATCCAAATTGGACTAAGAGTCCTGAAGATAACCGAGAGCGTCCAATCCCTGCCCAGGCCAAACCGGAGGGATTCCCAAGCTAACGTCGTCAGACTTCAAACCTGTTGACTGCAATGTTGAATATGCAGCCACGAAAAAGGATTTGTGGGTCAGTACGGTTAAGTACTGGCAAGTGGATAAACCCATACTCACAAGATACCGGCGTAGCCAGTCATCACAAGATACAAATACTTTGGGATCAACGGAAAGGAAGGGATTATTGCAAATAAGCGGCAACGGGCTGCTCTAACCAACTACAGAAACACACTACAACTTCCGGCTAAAAGAGGGGGATAAGATAGCGTAGCGGAATCAACTACAGCTACTCACCAAACAATACCCATCCAATGTCACCCCCTACTAAGGAAGCAACCCAAGGATAACTCACATTGTTGGATTAATGATGGATCAAGTTATTGTGTCAATAAGACTATTACTAGTCAAGTTATTACCATTAGGTGTAAGTTGTCTGAGTACTTGTTAGCCAGTACTTTCACCAAGTCGTCACATAACCGCGGACAACACGGCTTCTCGAGAAGATTCATCCCTGCAGGGTGTGCTCCAGTACCCGTACACACTCAAGCCACCAACTAAAACTCAGGTTGGCTTGACACGACCCAAACCGTCTCTACAACCCTTCCTAGGAGCCACGGAGCTATAAGGTCCCAGCCACGCAGCCGAATACTCAGCGCAGGTGTGCAAAACTCCCGCAGGACACAACACCCCGGCACTACAGGCCTCGCCCTATATGCATCATCATCATCATCAGTAACCAAGGGGGGCCAACCCATTATGCAAAGGAGCAAATGGAACACCTGAACTAAGTGTGGCTCTTCGGACAAGCTGCAGATCAGGTCTAAGTCGAGGGGGTCCCATACTACCACCCGGATGCGGTGAGCACGCTCATCATGGATCAGTAGACAAGACTCTTTTCCTAATTAAGTTCGACACTAGCAGGCTCCAAAACCCTAACCCGGGCCTCCTGCCGGTGCCTTATCATCAAATTATTATTGTTACCCCAAACATTAACATGTTGTTGATTGAATTGAACCCAACTATAAACTAAGCAGGTGATAGGAAAAAGGACAACAAGACTTGAGCGCAAACAAACCTAAGCATGCAACTATGACACGAGGGCCAACAAGGTAAACAAACAACAGTTAATAGGAAGTGGAAGAAAAGGCTATATCATGGCTGCAAGGTAAACATATAATGGGATCGAGACACAAGCATTGTAACAACAGGCTAGAATAAGACCAACGGAAAGAATCGGTAACAGGTGATGAAAGGCAGCCATTTGGCAGCAAGTGAGTATACTTGCCTGAGATCCCGCAAGGTAGCAGAACTTGTCGTTGCTCACATCATCTCAACGTCCTATCCGCGAAGAAGCAACGAACTAAAAGAAACACCGGATGCAATAATTACTACTACGGCAAAAGATCCAGCATGATCCTAGTTTATATGCATGACATGGCAAGATGCAACAGGGGAAACAATTTAAGCAATTTAATTGGAACCGGAGTCCGGAGAAATAGGAAATTGGTTCAATTTGTTTAGCTAACCATCAAGTTAAATGTTGTTTAACATGGAAAACAGTAAAATAGGTGGGTTAAGCAATATTAAATGGAATAGGGCAACAATTGAATTAAATACCCCAACACATTCCATATTTATTTATTAGGTGAACATACATAACACTACTACAAATGCAACATGCAAGGTGCAAACATGAACATCGATGGCATGAACAGATTAAGTGCATTATTCTGGTATGAAAACATATTTTATTTGTTGGATTTGGAATTAAAGTGAGCAAGTTATCAAATTAGCAATTTTAATGCATTAATTAAGAAATAGTTGTTTTCAGCAATTTAATTTATTCAAAATAGAAAACAAAGTTGATATTTGCAAAGTTCAGAGAATTTTGATTGGAAAACATATTTTACTTTTCAAATTTGGAGTTAAAATGAATTAGTTATGATTTATGCAATTAAATCAATTTAAATTGAGCCGGAAGCCCAACATTTAATTTAGGAGGTTCACGTTATTTATTTACCCATCAAGATTAAATTTTGTTTAACATGGAGAGATAATATAACGATGAGTTATGCAATTTTAAATGGAACCAGAACAATATTTAATTATCCCAACTCATTCCATAATTAATTATTAGATGACATTATTATTGCCCGCACCCACAAAATGCAATGCAAACATGATGCGATGACATTTTAATTATAGTTGATATGTTATAGAAAATAGTGCATAGGTATAGGGGTTTGGGTTTGGGGTGCACACGTGTGGAGAGGATCTTCGGGTTCGGCGCCGGTGTCTTCGGGATGAAGAAGAAGAAGACGACGAATAGGGAGATAGACGGCGGCGAGGAAGGATGGAAAGTAGACGTTCTCGCGTCGTCGTCGAGGTAGTCGAAGTAGGCGTAGCCGACGTCTTCGGGTAGAGGAAGTAGTCGACGTCGGGGGCGTAGACGTTCCGATGTCGATGTAGTAGCGGAAGTAGTCGTTCTCGTGCCGTAGTCGAAGTAGTCGTTCACGTCATCGTTCCCGTTCCGTAGCCAAAGTAGGCGTAGTAGTCGAAGTAGTCGACGGAGGAACCGCAACATTGTCATCTTCGGGGTCGATTGTGCACAGGGCGGCTTCGGGGTACAAGGCACGCACGAAGCGACAACGCAAGCGGACATGGTAGATCTTGTCGAGGTAGCGGAACTTGTCGACGAAGATCTTGTCGTCGAGGTACTCTTAGCATCCTTGTAGGAGATCATGGCGGCATCACGGTCACGAGGACACGGGCACGAAGGCCACGGTCGCCACAACAACTGTAACACATGCACATACGGATACCCGGGATGCACCACTCTTCTTGCGGGACTTCTGCCGAACACATGGCGGGCAGCAGAGGTTCGGGTACGTGTCCGGCGCCAGCAGCTCGTGGAGGTGGTCGGCGAGCAGCAGAAACTCCATCTCCTTGTCTGCAACGGAGCAGGAGCTCCATCTGCATCGGTCGTGTGCCGCCGCCGCTGCTTGTTCAGTTCTGGGGGCTGGTGCGTCGAGCCTAGGAGCAGAGGAGAGGGAGCAGCCGGAGGGGCGCCGTCGGTGACGGGAAGAGGAGGGCGGAGATGGCGACGGGGCTCGCCGGCCGGTGTCCATGGTGGCCAACCGGGGCAGAGGAGAGGTGAGGCGGAGGGAGCATGGGCCGGCGGCGGCCATGGCGGGGAGAGGGGAGGCGACGGGATAGGGGCTTGGCGAGAGGGAGGGGGTCGTGGTGGCGGAGCATGGCCGGCGGGAGGCGGGTGGAGGCGTCTGCTCGGGGAAGGAGGTCTTGGACGGCGGAGCTCCGGGCCCCCGGCCGAGGAGAGGCGCCGGTGGCGGCCTTGAACGGAGGGGCCGAACGAGGAAGGAGGCTCGGGGGGAGGGAGGAGGAGGCGAGCTCGGAGATGGAGGGGAGGGAGCGATGGGCGCTCTCCCTGGCGGCGCTCTACGGGAGGAAAGGAGGGAGGCGGCGCTCGGGTACAGAGGAGGACGAAGGTGGGGATCGCTCGATCCCCTTCGCTGGCGTGCGTGTGCGTGTGTGGTCGGGTGCGTGCGTGAGTGCGGTGTGGCCTGGTGTGTGGCGTTGCGTGTGGGGTGTTGTGTTAGGGTTAGGTCTAGGGTTTGGGGTTGGGTTGGTGGCCTCCGGTTGGGCCACTAGGGCCTGGCCGGTTGGCTGCCACCCAGCCAAACATTTTTTTTTCATTTGTAATTTATTATTTTCAGAAAACAACACAAATGGATTTAGGGAATAATAGACAAGCTCAAACAAAATGGAATTTTCTGCAATTTAGTTGATTTAAAATTTGTGAAGGAAAATAGATGTTTCAAAATAAGATGCAATGCACGATGCCATGATGCGAAAAACGAAACAAACAAACAATTTCTATTGGGGGGGGGCGAAACCCCCGGGTGTTACAGCCGACACCACTAACAAGGGGATTGCGCCCTCGCAATCCGCTCACAACCACGGGGGAGGGAAGAACTCGGAGCTATCGAATCTTTGGCCGCATCGTTGATCTCCTCGACACCACTAACAAGAGATTCTTGCTTGGGGTGACGACGATGTGCTTCCACCAGGAATCTTCCGATGATCGAACCTATTAGGTTAAAGGCTCAGAAAACGTCCACCCACGTAGGATCCTAACACTTTGAAAGATTGAGTACGAGAGTAGAATCCAAAACAAATGAGATAGAAGGAGAAGTAGAATAGAGATAAGGAGAAAACAAGAATCCTATTGAGATGTTTCCAAAATAGTTTAGCATAAATAGTTTTTGACACTCTAGAAACAACGACCGTTAGCGAGGTTATCCTACAGGCTTTGCGGACCCGTTGCTTCGATAACCATTCGTATCGAAACAATATCGGGAATCGGAACCTGGCTCTGATACCATTTGTGACGCCCCGAGATCGGGCACTATGCAGATTTCAGCATTTCCGTCAAATTCGCATAATAACCGATTCCAGGTTGCCACTCATGATAACATTACAACAGTTCACGAATATTCCACAATTACAACAGAAACAGATAGATACAAGATGACTCAAACTAGTCAGGGATACAACTGATACAATACAAAGATCCAAATAACAGCGGAAGAAACAACCTAACGTCCGTCTACGGACAAGATCCAAATTGGACTAAGAGTCCTGAAGATAACCGAGAGCGTCCAATCCCTGCCCAGGCCAAACCGGAGGGATTACCAAGCTAACGTCGTCAAACTTCAAACCTGTTGACTGCAATTGAATATGCAGCCACGAAAAAGGATTCGTGGGTCAGTACGGTTAAGTACTGGCAAGTGGATAAACCCATACTCACAAGATACCGGCGTAGCCAGTCATCACAAGATACAAATACTTTGGGAGCAACGGAAAGGAAGGGATTATTGCAAATAAGCGGCAACGGGCTGCTCTAACCAACTACAGAAACACACTACAACTTCCGGCTAAAAGAGGGGGATAAGATAGCGTAGCGGAATCAACTACAGCTACTCACCAAACAATACCCATCCAATGTCACCCCCTACTAAGGAATCAACCCAAGGATAACTCACACTGTTGGATTAATGATGGATCAAGTTATTGTGTCAATAAGACTATTACTAGTCAAGTTATTACCATTAGGTGTAAGTTGTCTGAGTACTTGTTAGCCAGTACTTTCACCAAGTCGTCACATAACAGCGGACAACACGGCTTCTCGAGAAGATTCATCCCTGCAGGGTGTGCTCCAGTACCCGTACACACTCAAGCCACCAACTAAAACTCAGGTTGGCTTGACACGACCCAAACCGTCTCTACAACCCATCCTAGGAGCCACGGAGCTATAAGGTCCCAGCCACGCAGCCGAATACTCAGCGCAGGTGTGCAAAACTCCCGCAGGACACAACACCCCGGCACTACAGGCCTCGCCCTATATGCATCATCATCATCATCAGTAACCAAGGGGGGCCAACCCATTATGCAAAGGAGCAAATGGAACACCCGAACTAAGTGTGGCTCTTCGGACAAGCTGCAGATCAGGTCTAAGTCGAGGGGGTCCCATACTACCACCCGGATGCGGTGAGCACGCTCATCATGGATCAGTAGACAAGACTCTTTTCCTAATTAAGTTCGACACTAGCAGGCTCCAAAACCCTAACCCGGGCCTCCTGCCGGTGCCTTATCATCAAATTATTATTGTTACCCCAAACATTAACATGTTGTTGATTGAATTGAACCCAACTATAAACTAAACAGGTGATAGGAAAAAGGACAACAAGACTTGAGCGCAAACAAACCTAAGCATGCAACTATGACACGAGGGCCAACAAGGTAAACAAACAACAGTTAATAGGAAGTGGAAGGAAAGGCTATATCATGGCTGCAAGGTAAACATATAATGGGATCGAGACACAAGCATCATAACAACAGGCTAGAATAAGACCAACGGAAAGAATCGGTAACAGGTGATGAAAGGCAGCCATTTGGCAGCAAGTGAGTATACTTGCCTGAGATCCCGCAAGGTAGCAGAACTTGTCGTTGCTCACATCATCTCAACGTCCTATCCGCGAAGAAGCAACGAACTAAAAGAAACACCGGATGCAATAATTACTACTACGGCAAAAGATCCAGCATGATCCTAGTTTATATGCATGACATGGCAAGATGCAACAGGGGAAACAATTTAAGCAATTTAATCGGAACCGGAGTCCGGAGAAATAGGAAATTGGTTCAAGTTGTTTAGCTAACCATCAAGTTAAATGTTGTTTAACATGGAAAACAGTAAATAGGTGGGTTAAGCAATATTAAATGGAATAGGGCAACAATTGAATTAAATACCCCAACACATTCCATATTTATTTATTAGGTGAACATACATAACACTACTACAAATGCAACATGCAAGGTGCAAACATGAACATGGATGGCATGAACAGATTAAGTGCATTTTTCTGGTATGAAAACATATTTTATTTGTTGGATTTGGAATTAAAGTGAGCAAGTTATCAAATTAGCAATTTTAATGCATTAATTAAGAAATAGTTGTTTTCAGCAATTTAATTTATTCAAAATAGAAAACAAAGTTGATATTTGCTAAGTTCAGAGAATTTTGATTGGAAAACATATTTTACTTTTCAAATTTGGAGTTAAAATGTATTAGTTATGATTTATGCAATTAAATCAATTTAAATTGAGCCGGAAGCCCAACATTTAATTTAGGAGGTTCACGTTATTTATTTACCCATCAAGATTAAATTTTGTTTAACATGGAGAGATAATATAACGATGAGTTATGCAATTTTAAATGGAACCGGAACAATATTTAATTATCCCAACTCATTCCATAATTAATTATTAGATGACATTATTATTGCCCGCACCCACAAAATGCAATGCAAACATGATGCGATGACATTTTAATTATAGTTGATATGTTATAGAAAATAGGGCATAGGTATAGGGGTTTGGGTTTGGGGTGCACACGTGTGGAGAGGATCTTCGGGTTCGGCGCCGGTGTCTTCGGGATGAAGAAGAAGAAGACGACGAATAGGGAGATAGACGGCGGCGAGGAAGGATGGAAAGTAGACGTTCTCGCGTCGTCGTCGAGGTAGTCGAAGTAGGCGTAGCCGACGTCTTCGGGTAGAGGAAGTAGTCGACGTCGGGGGCGTAGACGTTCCGATGTCGTTGTAGTAGCGGAAGTAGTCGTTCTCGTGCCATAGTCGAAGTAGTCGTTCACGTCATCGTTCTCGTTCCGTAGCCGAAGTAGGCGTAGTAGTCGAAGTAGTCGACGGAGGAACCGCAACATCGTCATCTTAGGGGTCGATTGTGCACAGGGCGGCTTCGGGGTACAAGGCACGCACGAAGCGACAACGCAAGCGGACATGGTAGATGTTGTCGAGGTAGCGGAACTTGTCGACGAAGATCTTGTCGTCGAGGTACTCTTAGCATCCTTGTAGGAGATCATGGCGGCATCACGGTCACGAGGACACGGGCACGAAGGCCACGGTCGCCACAACAACTGTAACACATGCACATACGGATACCCGGGATGCACCACTCTTCTTGCGGAACTTCTGCCGAACACATGGTGGGCAGCAGAGGTTCGGGTACGTGTCCGGCGCCAGCAGCTCGTGGAGGTGGTCGGCGAGCAGCAGAAACTCCATCTCCTTGTCTGCAACGGAGCAGGAGCTCCATCTGCGTCGGTCGTGTGCCGCCGCCGCTGCTTGTTCAGTTCTGGGGGCTGGTGCGTCGAGCCTAGGAGCAGAGGAGAGGGAGCAGCCGGAGGGGCGCCGTCGGCGACGGGAAGAGGAGGGCGGAGATGGCGACGGGGCTCGCCGGCCGGTGTCCATGGTGGCCAACCGGGGCAGAGGAGAGGTGAGGCGGAGGGAGCATGGGCCGGCGGCGGCCATGGCGGGGAGAGGGGAGGCGACGGGAGAGGGGCTTGGCGAGAGGGAGGGGGTCGTGGTGGCGGAGCATGGCCGGCGGGAGGCGGGTGGAGGCGTCTGCTCGGGGAAGGAGGTCTTGGGCGGCGGAGCTCCGGGCCCCCGGCCGAGGAGAGGCGCCGGTGGCGGCCTTGAACGGAGGGGCCGAACGAGGAAGGAGGCTCGGGGGGAGGGAGGAGGAGGCGAGCTCGGAGGTGGAGGGGAGGGAGCGATGGGCGCTCTCCCTGGCGGCGCTCGACGGGAGGAAAGGAGGGAGGCGGCGCTCGGGGACAGAGGAGGACGAAGGTGGGGATCGCTCGATCCCCTTCGCTGGCGTGCGTGTGCGTGTGTGGTCGGGTGCGTGCGTGAATGCGGTGTGGCCTGGTGTGTGGCGTTGCGTGTGGGGTGTTGTGTTAGGGTTAGGTCTAGGGTTTGGGGTTGGGTTGGTGGCCTCCGGTTGGGCCACTAGGGCCTGGCCGGTTGGCTGCCACCCAGCCAAACATTTTTTTTTTCATTTGTAATTTATTATTTTCAGAAAACAACACAAATGGATTTAGGGAATAATAGACAAGCTCAAACAAAATGGAATTTTCTGCAATTTAGTTGATTTAAAATTTGTGAAGGAAAATAGATGTTTCAAAATAAGATGCAATGCACGATGCCATGATGCGAAAAACGAAACAAACAAACAATTTCTATTGGGGGGGGGGGGCGAAACCCCCGGGTGTTACACCCACCCCTAAAACGTGCAAGCATAGGTTCAGTATCCTTAATAACACCACATCTTATTAACCCAGTTTGCAATTCCTGATAGTACTCCTCTACAGAATGTTTGCCTTGTTTTAGGTTCTGTAATTTTTGAAGCAAATCACGTTGATAATATGGCAGCACCCAACGCGTACGCATAGCATTCTTTAAATCAGTCCAAGTGGTGGGAACGGCATTAAGATTTACTCGACAATATTCAGACCACCAAATAGAAGCAAAACCAGTAAATTCACAAACAGCAGCTTTAACATGTCTAGCATCAGAATAATGTAAGCATGCGAAACGTTGTTCAGTTTCGAATTCCCATGTAAGATAAGCATCAGGATCATATCTACCCGCAAACGGTGATATATGTAATTTTAATTTGGCTACATGGTCATCGTCGTGCAATACCGGAGGGCGTGTTCTAACATTACCATTACGCACGTGGGGGCGCGGCCTACCCGCGGGATGCACCGGAACCTCATCTCCCACGTCCTCATCTTCATCCTCATACCCAGCAACATTAGCATCACGAGCAGCTGCAACAACACCTTGCTCAACAGGAATACGTTGCGCCCGTCCAACATTCGAAGGTATGCAAGGACCAGCGCGTGGACGTGCTAGACGAGCGAGCAACTCGTCGAATTTTGTGTCGAGCTTGGTGTCAAAAGCTTGCTCGAGGCATGTTATCTTCTCAAGCGCCTCTCCAATTTTGGTGTCGATGTCCTCTGTGTGAACCATCACAAGCTTGGCAAACTTTGTGTGCAACTCTTTGGTCGTTAAGCTCTCCCATTCATCATCGGATCCTGGCATGGTTAGTGGACAATAAAAGAAAAAAAATCACGAGTATATGGTCCTATCAACTACTAGGTGGTGGAAAAAAATGCCTAATATGTCAAACCAAAAACAAAACTCTTACAAGTTCTCACCCAACAGCAGGAGGTGACCGGCAACGAACGATGTCAAGTCTCAGTGAAGATTAGATGGAGCGATTGCCAGGTAAAAGTCACAACGCATGATGTAGAATCTCTGGCGCATTAGGAGGTTTGAATATAGTAGCAAGAATTAGCAATAATCAAATCAGGAATGCAAGTTGAATAAACGCTCAAAGACGGTACTGTACTGGTCCTAGGCTGGACCGTTTTAGAGACGCGAGCCTATAACACCAACAACGTCATGGCGCGGCAACAACAAGCAAAAAGAGAAGAAGTATGAGCAAAGAGCAGTAAAAAAACTGCACTAAAAAGAGGAAGAATTTTTTTTTTTTGCTCTCTCCAAACCTCAGACTATGTCTGTGGTCGGGCGAGTTCCCGATTTTTTTTTTTCGCTCTCTCCAAACCTCAGACTATGTCTGTGGTCAGGCGAGACCACGAAATTGTTTTTTTTTCGGCTCTCTCCAAACCTCAGACTATGTCTGTGGTCAGGCGAGATCACGATTTTTTTCTTTTCCTTTTTTTTTTGCTCTCTCCAAACCTCAGACTATGTCTGTGGTCAGGCGAGTTCCCGAAAAAAAAATTCGCTCTCTCCAAACCTCAGACTATGTCTGTGGTGAGGCGAGACCACGAATTTTTTTTTCGGCTCTCTCCAAACCTCAGACTATGTCTGTGGTCAGGCGAGATCACGATTTTTTTTTATGCTACAGTAGGTCACGAATTTGGAGTCCCAAGCTGATTAGAACTCTAATCTATTGATAGAAAAAAAGGATTGAAACAACTAGAAAACCCCTAACCCTAACTAGTAGCGTGGAGGCGGCGCACAGGAACAAGTGGAGACGCACGCGTGCGGATGGAAGCTATTGGCGGCGCGATGCAATGTGGTGGCGGCAAGGTAGCGACGCGATGGATAGCTTGTCGAACAGCGATAATGGAGATGATAGCGGCGGCTGATTGTGGTGTGTGCGGCGGCTGTTTGTGGTGGCTGGATAGTGGCGGAATTTGTGGTGGTGGGAGGCAGCGGTGATCTGCAAACGTGCGAGGTGATGCGGCAGCGGCACTGACGAACTATGCAAAGCACTCGAAACTCTACGGGAATAAACGCTAAGACCAGCAACTTAACACGACGATGCAGACGAAAACTCAACAATGCAAAACACTGAAAAGAAGATGCAAAAGGACCGGACTGGTTGTAGGATGGGATGATCTAACCCTAACATTTTTTTGGGGTTTTTGTGGACTATAGGTATGAAGAACAGATTGAATCTAATCTATGAAAAACAGTAAATCTCACCGATCAACCTGAAATATGATACCACTTGATAGAGGCAAAGGTGTCCGATCTTTCGATGAGATGATATCTACGATTTGGGTTGCGTTGACGTTGACGATCCGACTACAAACGTACGAGGACGTTGCGCCTTAGCAATCGCTGCACCAACTCCGGGAGGTTCTTGACAGCGCTGTAGCACGGTCGACCCAACCACTAAGGTGTAGCTCCTGCAATCAATCGAGAACAAGCAAGAACTAAGAATTGGCAATCAATATATTGTGAATATGGATGAATGATTATAGCTGAAAGTGGGGTTCCGAAAAGCGGTCTTAGTCTGGTTAATCTGACACAAACAAAGTACGGCGAAGTTGCAGCGACGGCTAACTTTTAACTAAACAAAACCCAGCCCTAAAAGAAACCCTAGGGGTTGTATTTATGAGGAGAAAAGAGGGGAAATTCGTGCTCCCATGGGTGGGGCCACGAAATCCAGCCTAAACCTCTTTTTCCCATGAATACGGACTCTAAAAACTGCCCACCAAGGGGTATGACGAAAATATACGGGCCTGGCCCAATAATGAGGTGTCGCAGCACCTATAAAAGGACTTGGACGAAAATAATGAAGTGGTAGCTTGTATAATTTGTTCAAGGCTTCATTTGGCATTACGGTGACTTCCTGCTGCTATAATCTCCCTCCGTGGCAGTGCCATCTTCCCCCACTTGTGCTTCTGCTGCCAGCTCCATCCTCGAACATGCTCCATAGCTTGTCCCTCTCATCCATGCTATGTCCATTATTCCTGAGAGAAACAAACACATTTGATTTAGGCAATATCATATTCTCATGTATATTAGGAACAACTCGTAGAAACGATAGTACCTGCTGATTAAGTTGACGTGCACGAGCTCTAGTCATAGGTCCTTGTAATTGAAGTGGTGTAGTAGTAGCGATGTCCTCATCACCTAGGCCCCCTGGACACAATGCCCCTATTACTATCCCTCTCTCCAAGACACTAGCAAGTGGAAAAGTATGGTGATCACCCCCCCTGTTTCGAGCCCAACACCATAGTGCATCCCAGAAGAAACTTGTTGCCTTAATGCTTAACTTGCACCCCGTGACTCTCTGGTGAAGCCCCATTCCTTCTCCTTGTCTCCTTTTTCCTTGGCCATGAGCTGGCCATGGCGCCCAAGACACGCTTGCCACGTCCCTCGTGCTCCGCCACTTGGAACGTATGCCTGAGCTCGAAGCCTCGTCAACCATCTCCACGAGCTCTCCAGAATCACACATGTGACCTTCACTTGCCCCCTCTCGCCCTCCTCCATCCTCAATCTTCTGTCGAACACCTGCCGGTAAGAATATGGAGCTCCAGATTCCGCTCGCCTCAAGCCCCCTCCTTACTCTCCTCTATTTCCAGGAGGACCTCCTCTATGTGCCCTCTCGGATGCGCAAGTTTTTGCTCTCTGGCATCGCCGTGGGCAAGCTCACCTCAAGCCGCCATTGCTGCAGCTCGCCAAGCTCATCACCAGCTCGGTACAGGGGAACTCCACCCCTCCCGTTTTCTCCTCTGAACTTGACTTGCTCCCAATCGTATTTCCTCCTCCCTTATTTTTCTTTCTATCTGTTGTAGGGATGGCGCCGTCATCGACCTTGCTCGGCCGCTGCGGTACCCCGTCAAAATCCCCTCCGTGGTGCGATTCTGTCTCCAGCGACGGGGGCAATCGATGCGTGGCCTCACGTCGCGTCTTCCCGGCCTAGCCTACTTTCCTGGAGAGCACGAAAATGACCAAAGTCAAAACTCCAGCGAGAACCCTAGTTCCTCTGCCGCTCCTCAGTTTCTACCACTCGTCTTTGGTCGCCGCCGATGGAAGAGGACATGGGCTACTCGCAGCCGTCAAATTCAAATCTGACAGATCTCTTTGAACCCAGAGATTTTAAATCTCAACCGCCGATCATCGATCGAACATCGATGTACCGATTCTGCATGCGCGCGCTCGCCAGCGGGCTGGCGTACCTCTGCTCGGCCCATTTCCTTCAGATCTGGCCTGCTAACTTTTTGTGTAGGTGGTTTTATTATTTTCCCTACAGATATGTTTCTACCTATTTACTTTGAATCGAAATTAAAATGCAAATAAGTAAAACTGGCCAAAACAAAAATACCAGTGGTAGATCTACATTTTCTTAACCACCTCCAACATGTAGATCTATGTTTTGTGCAATATTTTAGGAGAAATTGTTGAATAAATCCCAGAACTACTCATTTTCACCATTAAATCCATAACCTGAGTTTTATGTATCCAAAACATGCAAACTAAATTGTTTTGAGATGCTCTTGTTGTTACCTATATGTGGAAATTAACTTTATGTTGACTTGAGTTGTTGTGTGAAAATGCGATGAATGTTTGTTTAGGGCCAGAGAGCATTTATTTGATTTATTTAAATTAATTGGTGATGATTTTTTATGTGAATCCAATTGTGTTCGTTTTCTAGTGAATAGGAGCACCTAATAATAGGTTTTCATGATTGTAGGAGTTACATAATAGGCTTGGTGAATTATTTAGTGTTTAGCCCTTTTCCGCCTTTTTATATTATGTCTTTATTAATTGAGTTGGTGTGTTCTTATTGTTGTAAATGTGATTACTAGCATGTGTAGGGTGTTAATCCATCATTGTGATATTCTTTGAGTGTGTCACTAGGATGTTAGGAATTGTGTGTGAAAATCATGTTTGTTAGAGTTTAATTCTCGTAGGGTTGTTTTTCTAGTAATAAGAGATTAATATTTGATACCTCCTTTTTATTTTGATGACTTGAGTAAATTCTTTAGCATTTTTTGTCATAGCATAGCTATTGATATTGTGACATCTTTTCCCTACTTGCATGATTGATTTGCCTCTAGATCATTTAGGCATGCAATGCTAGTTTTAGGTGTTTTCTGCCATAGTTGTTATGTGTATGCTTAAGTATTGATACATTGCTTAGATTGTTATTTTGATATTACTAGCATTTCTAGGTGTTGTTTTATATGTTAGATGAATGACATATTATAGATCTATCCTTTTAAAATAATTCTTGTTTGATGTTCTATTATGATTTTGCTTGTATACCTGTCTAAATAGTCATTTTTTTCATGTCTAGTTTTAGTGGTTGTTTTGCTCCGTGACTATTTTCATGTATTGAGTAATGCGATGACATGTTTAGTATAGATACGTCTCTATTATTAGGTTGCTTAGCCACTGGTTTTATTATTTCTCCATGTTTAGAAAAGCATGTGTTTTCTATAGGCTTGTAGTATTGTTTGTTATTATTTTCCTGTGCATGTGTAGTTGTTTCTAGTTTGTTTTTTTGTTATTTTGATTCATCCTTATGAAAGATCAGAGATTCATCTAACCTTATATGACCATGCTATGAGAGTGGAACACCCACTGAACTCATGCCAATTTGGTTGAGGATCAATAGCACCATTTCTAGTGTTTTCAGTGTATTGTCTATATATGTTTTGCTTGTTGGTGTGTACCCTAGTGCTATTGCTTTAGAGTGTATTTGTTTGATGAATTTCTTGTTGTATTTTTACTTTTTCTCACGTGTTTGATTTTGTTTGGTTCTGATTGGGTGTTTTCCTTTTTATTTTACGATGTTAGAAAACGAAGACGGTATTATTCTCGGAAAATTTTTATTGCAACTCTTGTTTATTTCAAGAGCAAGACCAAGACCAGTGCCAAGGAAAGACACTCTAAATTTTTTCTTGTTGTTTAATTACCATTATCTATCATGCATGTTTTACTTCTGAAGTTTTACAAAAAAATTATTCAAAAACTATTTTCTTAAGTGGACTATACCACTATCTATATTATGTATCTAATATGCCATAGAAACTATATAATCTTGGTGTTACCAGGCGCTTTAGACATTTCAGTATCATCACATAATCACTTTAAGTCCATTAGTGGACATTTTAACTTGATGTTTTTGGAAAAACAACAGCTTTGGAAAAACATCGAGGAAAGATGGGACCTTGTCCGAGGGAGGTTTGTGAAGGAGGAAATGTTTTTTCAACTTGCTTTCCAAAAATGACACATAACCTAGTCTTCGCCGGACAACCAAGCCGTGTTTCCACATTACCTCAATATGGGAATGGGGTCTAACTAGAAGCTTGTCGGTGTTAGTCCGTGTCTACCTCAATGTGCTATAGGGGTTAGAGTCCTCTAAACCGAATTGTCGCCAGAAAGCAAAAATGGGACATTCAGAGTGTGGGCTTAACTTTGCCACCGGTTGCAACATTTGGGTCTCCTGTCATGGTGGTATGTTTTCAGGGGAAATCGGATCGATACGGCTGACTCACTCAGCGCCGCGGAGAACAAACCCAGTTGAAGAGGTAGCCATTTACTAGCACTTGCATAGTGGATCGTTAGGACCAGTTATCTGATGTTTGCATACTATCTCGGACAGTCCATGGTTGTTCACGGTGGATGTACTAGATCTTGTGGATTGTGTACACCTCTATAGAGTAAAACTATTCAGAGTGGCCGAGTCCTCGGATATGGATAGTTGAATGGCCATGTAGTTTTGAAAAACTGGATCTTGTGGATGGTGTCAATGTTTTCAAAAAGCTTGAAAAGTGTTTTGGAATTGTACCTGGGAGGTACTTGGAAAGGGAATGATTGTACCTTTGAGGTACCGTAAAATGATGATTTTGAAGATATGATCTTCCAAAAAGTTTTGAAAATAAAAACTTTCTTTTATTTAGAATACTTTATCAAAACCTTGTGGACATGCAATATCTACAAGAGAAACTAAGTATCTTTTGAAGTATCTTATTCAACAAGAAAACCTAAAACTTGATCAACCATGATGGGTCTTCAATTCATCATGGCTAGTCGAACCCTAATTACAGCCTTTCCTACCACCTATATTTATGCATACTTGCATGTTTTAGCTTTCATTTGGGGTGTCTTGCGAGTACAATCAGATGTACTCATATTGGTTTCGTCCCTGGCTATTGTCTTAGCCAGACTTTGAGCAGAAAATCGGAGAACCTATCGAAGATGGTGTCGCTGACGGTTGTGCGAACTAGGAACATCTCCGAGTCACTAGCATGTCGGTAGTCAAGGCATGCCTTGGGTTTTACCACGAGTTTTATTTGAAGAATTCCGTTGTTTAGTGTGTTTTCCTGCTCTGCGTGTTAGTTGTTTTCAACTAAGTCATGCGACCAGTTGTGTAAGACGTGTATTCGTGTAGTGGATGTTGAATTCGCAATACCAACTCGAGTATGTTGTTCATGACTAACTGATCATGGGATCGTGAATGCATGCATACTGGAGGTCTCGGATTGCTAGTCTAGGGTCCCACATTGCTAGTCTGGGGTCCCACATTGCTTTGGTTTAAAACAAAAGTTCTAAAAAAATTTGATTTTTTAATTCCTCCAAAAATCAGGGATGTTACACACTACCACCCTTAAAATAAATCTCGTCCCGAGATTTGGGAAGGCTAGAAATAAAGATAGTTTTGGGGTTACTTGGATTTCGTTGCAACTGGGTGGCTACCACCCTTAAAATAAATCTTTGTGTGTTCACTAATCTCACGGCTTGATTGTGTGGCTTGTCTCAGGATGGCATGAGTAGAACTTTCCTTCACAGTAGGGCTGCAAACTAACTGGTGTCTCTTGATCTTCATTTGACACTAAGGGGTCACTCTTTGGGTCAATCAAAAGTCTTTGGGTCACTCTCAACTTGGTATTTTCATGTCTTTGGCCATCTTCCATCTTGTTGTTGTCATGGCTGTTGGCATTCTAGCTAGGTATCTGGTTGGGTTTAGCATAGTGATGGCTAGGTTGAGACTCCAAGTGCAGAGTGTGTAGCTAGTGGCAAGCCTTCTTCCCCACGAGGGTGACTCGAGGGTTTATATCGAACTCTTGGGGAGCCAGTATTTCAACAGTTGTCTTCCAAGCTTCCTCCAGGATCCTGCAAACAAGTAGAGAATTTTGTGCCCTCAACCTCACCAAGTGGTTGTCAAGCACAAGGTGTGAGACTTCTAAATTGGAATGCAAAACTGAAAGTAAATGTGCAATAATTAAATCTACTACTAAATGCAAATGAGAAAATAAATATGCAATGGATTATTTTTGTATTTTTGTGATGCAAGTGGTGATGGAGATAATGTAAATTCGAATTGGAGATGTAAGTAAAGTAAAGTGCAAGTAAAGTAAATTGCAGCGAAGTAACTAGAGTGTTTTCTTATAATTAAAATAGGACCGGGGTTCATGGTTTCACACTTGCATTCTCTCAAATAAAGTGGTAGACGGTGGACATAAAGAATTACATGTGAGATTACAATAACATGTTTAACATTGAGTACTTTCATATGGGCATCACGTCCTAGCATAGAGATCTCTACGGTCATATTGATCCCTCTTATACTCCACCAAGATGCGAAATAAATCATAACACCTCGATAATTAAGGAAAAACCAGAGTATAGCTTTAAGCAATGCGACATGAAGTTGAAGTAAGAACTTGCTAGATCTAGTCATGGAGATTGATTAGTGTCACTTCAAATCCCCGGTAACAAGGTACTCCTTTTTATCCCTAGTGAGGTGACTAAGAAAGGTTTAACAAAACCTAAGTGGATCGCTGAACTTCTGTCACTTTCACAGCACTAGCCACCCCCTGTTACTCCAACTAATGCACCCATCACCCCACACACGCTCTCAAGAACTAGATTGATCAAAGCTAGCAAATAAGAACGGGGTACATAAGATACATCTACTCAAATAACTCAAGAGAAACAATTGCAATCTCAGATTCAATAACTCATAGAAAAGATCCACCACATAGGAATTACAACGGTGCCCGTAATCATGTGAGGCAGCTCATACGGATCTAATTAGTGAAGCACATAGAGAGAGAGATACAAGTGCTACTTCCACAAACCCATAGCCCTGGGGTGGACTACTCCCTCTTCATGGAGATGTCGATGGAGATGACGTTGGAGGGGTAGGAGATCACATCGGCGGCGCCCCGTCGGAGTTTTCCCCCTCCAATCTGGAACTTCTGGTCTCGGTTTCGGTGTTTCGCTGTTTCGGCGGCGCTCCTCTCCGTAAGGGTACGGGGGACCCTTTTTATAGTCGGTTTTAGGTCAAGACAGTGTCGGTAAGTCAAAGATGGAAGGAATTGGGGCCACAGGGGCCAAAAGGGGGCCTCTCACGCGGCCAAGGAATCTGGCCGCGTGGAGGGTCCTCGTTTGGGCCTCCTTGCCCAATTCTCGTGGATCCTTCGCCCGCAAGTCTTCTCCTTCCAAAAAAATGACCCCCGCAGATTTTCAGGTGATTTCGCGGAAGTTTGCCCCATGAAACGTCAAAAATATAGAAAACGGGGTTTCTGACAGGCAGGGTTAATTCCATAAAAGTTCGGGGACTTTGTAATTTAACCCCAAAATACTATAAAACATTGAATTATACCCTTATATGATGCAATATGTAATAGAAAATCATGTGAAAATATGCAAAATTCATTTATGCATTTTACATGCATCAACATCCCCAAGCTTAACCCATGCCCGTCCTCGAGTATGAAGGTGATAAAACTAAGATGGGTTTTGCATATTGAAACAATCATGGGATATCAAGGAGGATTATTCATGCTACATATAATCAAACGATTAATACTAGAAATGAGTAGCAATATACAATTCATGTTGTAAGAAATATAAAATATGCAAGCAGAGATGCTTCATGAAAGTTCAGAAAGTGTATAATGAAATAAAAGCACTATGGACCAAATGCATACACAAAATGAAAAATAAAATCCTATATTGGTCAAAGAATAGCATAATGGAGAATAGAAAATATAGTGGACACTTTGGAGAAAATTGAGTAGAGGTAAAACATGATCAAGTCTTATTTAGCCTCTAAATTATTCAACTAAAATTACTAATTGAAATGTGGTATCCATTGATCTAGGACTCTCATTGCCCCTTTATCACTAGCATCTTAAAATTGTGAGTATTGAAGTAATGAGAATGACAAGGTGGTTGAAAGCCTCATGCCCCGTGAGTGTGAAAACCTACTCCATGATTACTCAACTTAAGATTCCTAATAAGCTTTGTACAATCATAATAAGTATTAATGACATCATAGAGAACCGCAAAGAGGTACCTCTTGCCCCATTACATGGAAACAAGCCCATGTTACAATGACAAGATGAACAAACGGAGTAGACTCATCATCCTTTTTATTTTCATTCACTATTATGCATAGCTTCTTATTTTATTATAGGATGTGTTGTAGAGTCAATGAAGCTGTAAGTAAATTTCCACCATGATAAAGCATGGCTTGGGTTACCGGCCCAATGCGTTTCTCTAGTCATATAGATACTTACTCATCAAAACTTACTATTCCTCTATTTCATTTCGGCATGGCAGGAGTCCAAAAACAAAAGTACATGATATCAACCAAATGTAAAAAAAATTGTGCAATGTTGAAAGCTTTCCGGTGATACACGTTTATAGCTAGCTCCCAACCACACACTTGTCAAACGCAAAACTTGTGGCTCCCATTATTGGGTCATGTTTATTAGATGCATAAAAAGTAAAGTGTGCCTTCAAAAGTTCGTGAGAGTCCTATCCCAAGTTCAACCCATGACAATTAATAAAGTGAATATCTTAATTTAGAACATAAATAACACAATAACATGGTGAACATACTCGGAATAGCAATGAAGCTAATGGGAAGATATGGTGGACTCACTGGAAATACTTGGCTAAGCAGTGTTGGAAACAAGTTTTTACTTGTTGGAATTTTAAAAATTTTGGGCTAGCAAGAGGGAGATAGTTGACCAGCTACTATGCATGCATATGTCCATAGAACTACTCATTTCATGACAAACTAACTAAACCAGAAATTAACATGAAGGACATGAATAAGAGATAGCTCAAGACAACATTATTGCAAATTTCTACACATAAAAAGCCTATAAATCATGCAAACATATGTAGCTCTTCAAATCAACCATGGCATCCCTATTCCAAGTCATAATACTAGCATCCAATACATTCCAACCCTAAACTCCAGTAGCTCAATCTCATATAAAATGATGGTGGTGGTCTTATCAAAACAAAAATAAAAACAAAAACTAGACGCTTCAAGTCTCTACGATAAATGCTTTGCTTAGAAAAACAGAAAGTAGACGTGTGCTAACCAAAAGAGTGTAGCTCCAGTGGGGTGTTCATCACATCCCCAAGCTTATGGCTTTCACCATTCTTGGATGTCTTGAGGCGCAGCTCCTCTATTCCCTGTGAAAAAACTTCACAAAACATGTTTCTCCCATTCTTTTTCTGTGGGGTGAGATTAGCAAGGACAAAAAAATCACATGCTTGTTGTGCAAAATTCCAAATCAAATGCTCCAGTATATATACAATAAGGTTCATTATGTTGTATGTTCACTCTCTTGCTTGAAAGAATCATGGAAATTCGATTTCCAAGCCCAAAGAGTGCATAAAACAAAAGAAGGCAGAATCTGTCCAGAAAAGCAGAAGCAGCAAAACGAACGTTTTTCACTAAGCTAGGTTCGTCAAAAAATTAAGCCAATTTTTGCGCTTACAGAGGACGAAAAGTTGCAGAACATACTAAAAAATTAGCTCAATCCGACGTACCAATAAAAAACTTAAAATCATACGATGAGCAGACTCGTGCTGAAACAGAAATTTCATGCACTAGGATAGCAACTTATAAGTCCAAATGGGTTTGACTTGACTCTTTATTGAAAACTCCAGAATTAAAACAAAAAAACTAATCTCTTGAGACATCAACAGGACACTAGGAAAATCCAAAAAAAAACAACTGGGTTGCCTCCCGTAAAGAGCTTTCTTTATAGCCACATAGCTAGGCTTTACTTACTTGATAATCAAGAGGGATAAAGCTCATGAGGGATCTTGTTCTTCAGCGTGCCCCTCTTCCTTGGGAAGTGCTCCATGCTTTTATTGTGAGGGAACTGAAACTTGACATTCCCTTCCTTGGAGTCTACGATTGCACCTGTAGTATGAGGAAAAGGTCTACCCAAAATAGTAGGACTAGGGGATTTATCCCCCATATCCATAATAATAAAATCAACGGGTACGAAAGTCATGTGCAATTCAATCATAACATATTTTACATGTCCTACAGCATGTTTAGTAGAGTTATCAGCAAGGACAAATTCACTTGAGCACTTTTCTAAATTTTCTAGTTCTAGCAATTCATATAATTCTTTAGAGAGTACCGATACACTAGAACCTAGATCTAACATAGCATGGTGAATTTCTTTTCCAATTGTAACTAGCACCTTGGGGATCCATGCATCCCCAAGCTTAGGAGGTATCATGGCCTCATTCTTGTACCTAGCAATTTTTTCTTGCAAGACATGATTAGCAATATAAGATCCAAAGCCAGGTTGATTAACATTTATAGTGGGATCACTAGCAAATTTTTGTAGAGTAGCAATAAGTTCTTGCAAGCTACTTTTTTCTAAATCAAGCAATGGATCCTTAATTTCAGTAAGCATCATAATTTCCTCTACTTTACTCTCTAATTTAGCTAGCATGCTTGATTCATGAGGACTAATTTCATCTTTGCTAGCAAGATAAGACATATATGGAAGTAAATATTCAGGGTACTTCACTATTTCATTCAAAGTTTCTTCTAAGCTAGTAGGGACATGCTCACTTGTATTATTAGCAATATGATCAATATTTTCAATAATAGGAGCAGCAATAGTAATAGAATTCATTCCTACACTAGGTTGTGCTTGTGGCTTTCCTGCTGACATGCTTAATAGAGTTGCTTGATTATCAGCTAATTTTGACAATGCTTTATCTAAATTCGAAGATTGAAGTTGCAGTCCTTTAATATCACTACTAATGGATGCAATAGACTTATTTAACTCATGTATCATAGCATTGTGACTAGCAACTTGTTCCATAAGCAATTTATTAGATTCAGAAATTTCACTAGAAGGCTTCCACTTATTTTCATTAGCATTAGGATATGGAACAAAAGGTTTATTTGGCACATAAGGAGGTTTACTATATGAATTGTAAGCATTACCAAAACCATTGCTACCATAATTCCTAACAAAATTAACATCCACACTTTCAGAATTACTACCAACTAGCTCCTGCAAAGGCACATTCTCCATATTTTGTTTATTAATAAAAGCAAGAATAGTGTCCATTTTAGAAGACAAATCATTGGTTTCTTCAATTGAGTTTATTTTCTTAGTGGGATTGGGTGCTCTTTCAGTATTCCATTGACTATAATTTTGCAATATGCTCTTAGCCTCTCCTACAGTTTTACTCATAAAGGCACCTCCAGCAGCAGAATCAAGTATATTTCTAGACATGTAGTTTAGACCATTATAAAAAGAGTGTAGTATGGTCCATTCATTTACTCCATGTGATGGGAATGTTCTAATTATTAATTTAATTCTATCCCATGCCATGGCTACATGTTCATTATCATTTTGCCTAAATGAGAGGATATTATTCCTATTTTGCAAAATTTTAACGGGAGGATAATATTTCTTAATGAAAGCTTCTTTTAAATCATCCCAAGACTTTATACTAGTTGTAGGTAGTGAAAGTAACCATTCTTTAGCCTTTCCTCTAAGTGAAAAAGTAAATAGTTTCAGTTTTAAAACACTACTTTCCAGATTTTTAAATTTTTTCATATCACATATTTCCATGAAATCATGAAGATGCATAGAGGCATCCTCCATAGCACTACCACCAAATTGCTCTCTAGTAATTAAATTCAATAAACTAGGACTTACTTCATAGCTTTCAGCTTGTATTTCAGGTGTAGTAATTGGCCTAGCAATGAGTTGGTCATTGGGTGTATTTGTGTAGTCACTTAATTTAGTTCTATCACCCATTTTAACAGTTTTTATGTAATTTTTAATTTTTTATGCAAAAAAAAAGTAAAGTAACTAGGCAAATTCGAAATACTAAAATAAACTAGATAACTAAATGCAAAACTAAAATGCAAACTAAAATAAAATATGCAAGACAAAACAAAAACAAGAACAAAAACAAAACAAAAACAAGACAAGAAACAAAACAATCTACTTGAAAGAAGGTGGAGATAGAAAGGACGGTACTCACGTAGGTGCAACCTCCCCAAGCTTAGGTGTTTGCACACCTTGTTGGTGATGAAGACTTCTTGTGAGCTCCCTTGGACAACTCCATCACCTATGGCTCCCTGGCAACGGCGCCAGAAAAACGCTTGATGGCTAGGTTGAGACTCCAAGTGCAGAGTGTGTAGCTAGTGGCAAGCCTTCTTCCCCACGAGGGTGACTCGAGGGTTTATATCGAACTCTTGGGGAGCCAGTATTTCAGCAATTGTCTTCCAAGCTTCCTCCAGGATCCTGCAAACAAGTAGAGAATTTTGAGCCCTCAACCTCACCAAGTGGTTGTCAAGCACAAGGTGTGAGACTTCTAAATTGCAATGCAAAACTGAAAGTAAATGTGCAATAATTAAATCTACTACTAAATGCAAATAAGAAAATAAATATGCAATGGATTGTTTTTGTATTTTTGTGATGCAAGTGGTGATGGAGATAATGTAAATTCGAATTGGAGATGCAAGTAAAGTAAAGTGCAAGTAAAGTAAATTGCAGCAAAGTAACTAGAGTGTTTTCTTATAATTAAAATAGGACCGGGGTTCATGGTTTCACACTTGCATTCTCTCAAATAAAGTGGTAGACGGTGGACATAAAGAATTACATGTCAGATTACAATAACATGTTTAACATTGAGTACTTTCATATGGGCATCACATCCTAGCATAGAGATCTCTACGGTCATATTGATCCCTCTTATACTCCACCAAGATGCGAAATAAATCATAACACCTCGATAATTAAGGAAAAACCAGAGTATAGCTTTAAGCAATGTGACATGAAGTTGAAGTAAGAACTTGCTAGATCTAGTCATGGAGATTGATTAGTGTCACTTCAAATCCCCGGTAACAAGGTACTCCTTTTTATCCCTAGTGAGGTAACTAAGAAAGGTTTAACAAAACCTAAGTGGATCGCTGAACTTCTGTCACTTTCACAGCACTAGCCACCCCCCCGTTACTCCAACTAATGCACCCATCACCCCACACACGCTCTCAAGAACTAGATTGATCAAAGCTAGCAAATAAGAACGGGGTACATAAGATACATCTACTAAAATAACTCAAGAGAAACAATTGCAATCTCAGATTCAATAACTCATAGAAAAGATCCACCATATAGGAATTACAACGGTGCCCGTAATCATGTGAGGCAGCTCATACGGATCTAATTAGTGAAGCACATAGAGAGGGAGATACAAGTGCTACTTCCACAAACCCATAGCCCTGGGGTGGAATACTCCCTCTTCATGGAGATGTCGATGGAGATGACGTTGGAGGGGTAGGAGATCACACCGGTGGCGCCCCGTCGGAGTTTTCCCCCTCCAATCTGGAACTTCTGGTCTCGGTTTCGGTGTTTTGCTGTTTCGGCGGCGCTCCTCTCCGTAAGGGTACGGGGGACCCTTTTTATAGTCGGTTTTAGGTCAAGACAGAGTCGGTAAGTCGAAGATGGAAGGAATTGGGGCCACAGGGGCCAAAAGGGGGCCTCTCACGCGGCCAAGGAATCTGGCCGCATGGAGGGTCCTCTTTTGGGCCTCCTTGCCCAATTCTCGTGGATCCTTCGCCCGCAAGTCTTCTCCTTCCAAAAAAATGACCCCCGCAGATTTTCAGCTGATTTCGCGGAAGTTTGCCCCCTGAAACGTCAAAAATATAGAAAACGGGGTTTCTGACAGGCAGGGTTAATTCCATAAAAGTTGGGGGACTTTGTAATTTAACCCCAAAATACTATAAAACATTGAATTATACCCTTATATGATGCAATATGTAATAGAAAACCGTGTGAAAATATGAAAAATTCATCTATGCATTTTACATCCATCACATAGATGAGTAGAGATTTAGAGAGATCTAAGGAAGGTCCCTACCCCAACACAGCAGATCAAGGAAACTCATATTACAAACAACATATAATCGAGCATATTCACATAGAACCACAAGGTTTTTAGGAAACCAAACTAATATTGTCATATCCCATTCATTGGTATGATCAATATACTAACACGATAAAGTTGTTCTAACAAATTATCTATTTTGGTGGTCTCATCTATATCTTATGGAGTCTCTTCAGGTCCTTCTCTCTATACTATGAGGTGTTTCCGATTGTCGTGAAGCCTAGGTATATCTCGAAGTTTTCTCAATTGTCTTGAATGTAGATCTTCATGTGGAAGGGTCATGTGATAACTATTCTATATACTTCATGTCATGATTATCACCAATCATGTCTTGATAGAAAACAAGAGGTAGGTCATCTATAATAAGAGAAGAAGATTTTGAAGGTGAATAACATATGATAGGATATGAGAAAGATGATAAGTTTTGAGTTTAAAGATTTGAATAAAATAGGTTTTCAACCTAGGGTCTTTTCCAGACTTAGGGTCTCGAAATCTACAGGAAACACAATGCTCTGATACCATTTTGTAGTGTTCCCACATTAAATAATGCAATAACACCTGTGTTATTGTGCTAGTCCCTGGATCAATTGCTAGCACCACAATACAAAATGAAATATCATGCAAATGCGTCAAATTCTATTACATTGCATTATTCAAACTTTACAAAATAACATTACAACTTGCATAGTCTTAGAAGACTAGAAGGATACAAAGTATTACAGCGGAAAACATAGTACAACATTGAGCCCATGTTCTCCATGTGCCACAGGCAAAACATGTTTGTTGTAGACTCGAGATCCTGAACGAAACCTCACTCGTCTTCAAATTCATCTGTGGGATGGAATATGCAGCCACAAGGGGTCAATACAATTTAATGTATTGGCAAGTAACACTAGGGTAATTATAAATGACAAGACTAATATCTACATCCATATTTGTCTTGGTGGAGTTTTGGCTAAGTTTGCATAAAGCAAGTTTTCTCCTATCTCTTTTGTAAAACAAACTTTTCTTCTCAAAGGGTGGCAACATTGGATTGAAATCCAAGCAACACAACTACTGTTCACTTGGAAAAAAATTTACTTATTGAAAATGGTGCTGAGACTCTTCTGTCTATCCTTGTCCAGCTGCTCGTCCATTACCGGGGACACGACTATGATCATAGTTTCTAACTCTGCAGAGGTTGTGAACTTTCACCCTTTGTCTTCAATCAGCCCAAACATCGTATACACACAGAGTGCATCATGGAAAGGAGAGAATTGAGACGAGATCTTTCAGAAGAAGAAATCCAACCCAACCGGCAAGACCCGTTCCACCTATAATTATGCTACATCTGCTTGTCAAGCCTAGGCTGAACTCTCACAACTTAGTTGATCAAGACAGAGCCCGTATTATCAAAGGGTTGCACGAGAAGCTACTAAACTTAGAGGGACTTAGGAATCTCTTTGTTCCTGGGTGGCAATCCGCAAGTGAACACCCCTCGGGAAGACACTCAACTCTCATCAACCAAGTTCACCCAGGTAGTCCATTAAGCTTAGTACTTAGAATTTTCCTCAACATCAAATGAAAACAATTTAATAGGAATGCTAAGAATCTACTAAGCTTAATGGCTACAAAGTAACAAGGTAAACAGGATGGCTACACACTACTAGGATAATAGCATAGCATTATATAACTTATTAAAATTTCCGATCATGCATACTACTCAAAAATCTATAATGCATATAGAAAATAATGGGTAGTTGATGGTGTGTTACTTTCCTTTGAAGTTTGTGAAGAAAACACACTTCCTTCACAAAAGCGAATGTTGCTCTCCGTACAATCTATTTAATGAAAACACAACAACATAAACAATCATGCTAACAATCATTCAAACAACAGAAGCAAACATACCAAACAACAATCATGTCAAAGAGTTTCAACCAAATTAGTTGGGAAAAGGGGTTTGTTCACAATAAAACAAGTTGTCAAAAAGACTTGATTAAAGTAGGGCATAGGGCTAGCTACTAGGTCATGGGTTGGTAGGTCTAGGTCATGGGTTGGTAGGTCTTTCCATTTTGGGTTAAGGTAGGTCTAGGTCCAAATAACTTCATAGCAAAAGGTAAAATGTGATAAGTTCTTGTAATTTCTATTTAGGTCAATGGTTAGACAAAAACAACTTGCTACTCCTCCACTTGTGTAGATTGCTCCAAGTCTTCATATGCTTTGTCTTCTTGAACATCATCTTCATGCTTCCATTGTGGTTTCTATCTTGGTGTAGTGCCTCTCTTGAACTTGGATTCTACTCAACAGTTGGTCTAAAATGGGATGCCCCAACTAAGGGTTTGATCTTGCACACCAATCAAAATACCACTAAGTCAACAAGGGAGGAAAGAATTAAGGGGGAGAAAAGAAGGAAATATAGAGGGTTTGGTCTTCTTCTTGATTATCTTCATGAAGTTGCACTTCCTTGAGTTGCTTCTAGTTATTGAAGTCTAAGTCCTTTCTTCAATGGCCTCCCTTGAAATTCTTCAAGCAATATCTTCCTTGAAATTGAGTCATATATACCAAGGACATGGTAATATCAATTGGCTAAGGGAAATAAAGGAAAAAAGAAAATAAAGGATGGTTGTTAGTCTTCTTGATGATCTTCAGCTCCCTTATAGTTTTCCTCCTTCAGTGTGATGACTCCATTTCTTCTTGTAGGACTTGATGACTTTAGCAAAAACAAGGGGCTGTTCTTTGATCTAACTTAGCCACACCTCTAAGTCAAATAGAGAGAGAAGATAGAGAAGGAGAAAACTAAGAAATAGATAGAGTTGGTCTTCTTGAAGTTTCCTCTTGTTTCCTTATAAGTGCTTCTACTTCTTAGAGATTTCTTCTGATGTTTATCTCCCTTTCTAATCCCTTCATTGTTCTTCATGTAGTTCCTTCAGCTTGACTCCAAGGATGAAGAGGGGGTACTTTCCTTCACTTCATTGTATTCACCAAACCGGACTTAGTGGTTTTTTACCAAGAGGGGTCATCTAGAGAAAATAACTTAGAAAATATTCCAAGAGGGTCTAGGTGCTTTGGTTTTGGTCTCTCTGGTCTAAGATTAGTCCTTAGCACAAATTTACTAGGAAAAACAGATGGAAAACATATATAGGATTTACACTATGTCAAAAATAGTCAAAGGAGCATACAAATCCTAAAACCATCCTATATTTAGACAAAATTTATTTTGGGCATAGGGGACTATTAGTACACGACCTAAGGTCTCCAAAAACATTTTTTTTACAAAAATTGGAATTACAGAATTTAAACTATGCCAAAATCATCAAACAAGCATATTTAAAATTTAAATATTGTAAATTAGTCAAATTTAAATTTGGTCACTACTAAATTATTCTAAAAGTTTAGAGCTTCTCAAAAAGTTCAAGTTTGCTCAAATTGGATTTATAGATTAAAAGTTATTAGCAAAATAATATTTACAAAGATTCAACAATAGCAAGTGTATGCACGTATCAAAATTCAGTTTTCATAATTTTAATAAATTCTACACACTGTGCTGATTTCAACGAGTACAAAATCATCTAATTTGGCTTAGTGGTTCAAAAGTTATTGCAATTTTAAGTTGGGGGCTTTTCTACAAAATTACAGGGGTTGTTTTGTTTTACAAGAAAATAGGCGTTCCGGGGGATAATCAACGGAGGCATATGATTGGTTGATACCGCTTCCACGCGGATTGGGGCTCACGATCATTAGATCTAAGTGGTGATGGACGCGCGAGATTGACCTATTCCTTCTGTGCTCAGTGGGCTATTGTGGACCGTGTGATTGGATCTATGGCTAAGATTGGATCTGGGAGGGGTGGCGGCGCTAGGTCGTCGGAAAGCCCACCGGAAAACGCGTGCGCGGCGGCACCACGCTCGGCATCGAGCGTTTTGGGCAGCGAGTGCGCACATCGAGGGGCACCCTTTTATAATGGGCAAGGCATGGAGGAGGGGAAGGGCGAGGCCGAAGCGGTGGGGTCCCGTGCTTGACACAGACATCGATGCTACGGTGATGTCACGCTCATGTCAGCGTGTGGGGGCCCATCTGGCAGCGAGTGGGAGGGAGAGGGGAGCGAGCTGGGCCTCTGTTGGGCTGCTTGGCGCTGTTCTGCGCGGCTCGCGCGGTAGATAGGAGAGGACAGCGAATTGGGCTGGCCCAGTTGGGCTACTACGCTCGGATGCTTTTTTTTTCTATTCTTTTCTTTTCCTTTTCTATATTCTTTAATTCATAAGTTATGATTTATAAGTCCAAATGACCTCAAACTAAAACCTATAGTTTTGTAAAAACATAATCTTTCAACCGAAAACTTTTGTGTGCTATTTTATATAAAATTAAATTTTGGAAATTCAAATAAGATTTAAAATTAAAAGGGCACATTAAGGTTTATATAAAATAGGGCTGATTAAATCCCTTTTGGTTTAAGCAAAAACAATTTGGAAAAATACTCTATGCTATAAATATCTTTGGGGATTTAAAGTACTCAAGTTTTCAATGCCAAGAAAAAACAATTTCAATTTAATTGAAAACATCTTATTTAAAAAGGTTTGCTATAGAGAAATAATTACTTTGAAATAAAGAATATTTATTTTGATTATACTTTAGGGTTTTGGAAAAAGAGTCCTATTTGGATTTTCTTAATTCCAATAACATTGGAATGGACATTTTATTTATTTTGTGTTGTGTTTTATTTTATTTTTGGTGGCTTTCTTTGGTGGAAAACAAAAGTTTTAGATTTTTTATTTTTGAATTTCTCCAAAAATCAGGGATGTTACAGATTAAGCCTGCACTATTAAGTCTTGTTATGAGAGAACAATTTTCTGGTGTTAGTACTGATGTTGCTGCTGCCCATCTTAATAATTTTGTTGAACTCTGTGAGATGCAAAAAAATATAAGGATGTAGCTGGAGATATTATTAAACTGAAATTGTTTCCTTTTTCTTTGAGAGGAAGAGGTAAAGAATGGTTGTTATCTTTGCCTAGAAATAGTACTGATTCATGGATTAATTTAAAGATGCTTTCATTGGAAAATATTATCCTCCCTCTAAGATTATATCCTTAATAAGTAGCATTATGAATTTTAAGCAACTTGATAATGATCATGTTGCTAAAGCTTCGGATAGAATGAAATCTTTGGTAAAGAATTGCCCCACTCATGGACTGACTACTTGGATGATCATCCAAACCTTTTATGCAGGTCTGAATTTATCTTCAAGAAACCTTCTGAATCATCTTCTAGAGGAACCTTTATGTCCATCACTTTGGGGTCTTCAACAAAGCTTCTTGATGATATGATGATAAATTATTCTGAATGGCACACTGAGAGCGCTCCACAAGGTAAGAAGGTAAACTCTGTTGAAGAAACCTTTTCCTTGAGTGATAGGGTTGATGCTATTATGTCTATGCTTGTTAATGGTAATGCTCATATTGATCCAAACAATGTTCCTTTAGCCTATTTGGTTCCTCAAGAAGAGCGTGTTGATGTGAACTTCATTAAAAACGATAATTTTCACAAGAATGCTTATAGGAATAATTTTGGTAGCAACAATTATAGGCCATGTCCTTCTAATAATGGTAATGGTTATGCCAAATCTTATAGTAATTACTACAACAATAATAGAAGTGTACCCTCTGATCTTGAAAACATGCTTAAGAATTTTATTAGTGCACAAATTCCTTTTAGTAAATATGTTGAGGAAAATTTTGGCAAAATTGATGTTCTTGCTTCCAAAGTTGATAGCCTTGATCTTGATGTTGATTTTATGAAACTAAAGGTTATGCCTCATGATTTTAAAGAAAGCAAAACTTTCAATGCCATTCAAGTTAGAATTGATGACAATGTTAGGATGTTAAGTGAATTGCATGCTAGATGGGAAAGAGAAGATGAAGGCTTTCACAAAACATATTACAAATCCTCTCATGCAAATTAGAGAAGAAGAATTAAGATGTGAAGCCTCTAGACCTAGGAAGTTAGATGATGGTTGGGAACCCATCATTAAAATGAAGTTGAATGATTTTGATTCTAATTCTTTATGTGATCTTGGTGCTAGTATCTCTTTTATGCCTAAGAAACTTTATGATATGCTTGATTTGCCTCCTTTGGAACACTGTTATTTGGATGTTCGTCTTGCTGATAATGTTAGAAAGAAACCTTTGGGGAGAGTTGATGATGTTCTTATTATGGTTAACATTAACCTTGTGCCCGTTGATATCATTGTTATGAATATTGAATGCAATTCTTCTTGTCCTATTGTTTTGGGAAGACCTTTTCTTAGAACTGTTGGTGTTGTTATTGATATGAAAGAGGGGAATATTAAATACCGATTCCCACTCAAGAAAGGTATGGAACACTTTCCTAGAAATTTACAATTTGGATGCTTCTTCACTTGAAAATACTTGATTCTAGTTTTCCGGGCCTAACTAAAAGGCGTTAAAGAAAATCACTTCTTGGGAGATAACCCATGGTTTTATTTTTGCTTTATTTTTCTCTGTTTTGTTTGAGTTAAGGTGTTTTTTACTTCTGTAGGAACTCCTTTGTATCATTATTTTCTCGCATTTGTTGTGCCAAGTAAAGTCTCTAGTGAAAGTTGAGGTTAGATTTGGATTACTACGCAGAAAATAGATTTATGTTGCCCACCGTTAAATTCGTGAAAATTCACAGAAAGATCAAAATGACCTGCAAATGTTTGTGCTTATTTCTCAGCTAATTCCTAAACTTTTTATAGCTTTGTGTTTTTCTATTTGAGCAACGTAAGTGCCCCGAAAAAAATTACCTTTACAAACTGTTCTAGTTTTGAAAGATTCTGCCTTTTTACTTCCATTCTATCTTTTACTATGTTGAGTGGATTTATTTGCTCCAAAAAAAGAAGTGCATGTAGCTAATGTTTAAAAAGTATAAATAATTCTTGTGTCCAAGGAGAACGTGTGATTTTTTTATTGTTCACTATCCCTCTAATGAGAATTACATTGAGTTTGGTGTGAAGGAAGTTTTCAAGGGTCAAGATAAGAGGGTGATATAATGTGATCAAGAAGAGTGAAAAGAAAAAGCTTGGGGATGCCCCTATGGTTTATGCCGGAAAATTCTAAGAAGACTCAAGCGTCTATTCTTGGGGATGCCCAAGGCATCCCCTTCTGCATCTGCAACTTATCAGGTCACTTCTAGTGAAACCATATTTTTATTCAGTCACATCATACGCACTTTACTTGGAGTGTCTGTTTTTTTTCCTTGATGCAATAAATATGTTTTGAACCTAGCATTCTTTGTGTGGGAGAGAGACACGCTCCACTTTTTTCATACGAACACTCGTTTTCTTCCATGCTCGTATTCTTAGTTTTTCTTCTAGCTGCTACAAATCCTTTTAGCTCTTCTTTTTCCTGCATCTCTTATTCAGAGTTGTTAGTTCTAGTAGAGTTATGTTAGTACTCTCGTGTATCATTGCTATATTAGTTGGATAATTTTGTTGAAATATATATTCTTTGGTGGAAATAGAAAATGCTACATGTGGTAGATGGTATGTTGGAAAAGACTTGCATACTTGATGGTGCAGGTCTTGCACTCGTTGGGAGACCCCAAGAGGAAGGTATGAAGAGCACAGCAGCAAGTTTCCCTCAGAAAGAACCCAAGGTTGAATCGACCAGTAGGAGAAATAAATCACTTCCGAAGGTTGATGCAGCTGATATTGGTAGGGCGCACTACCGGTTCAGCAGCAACATGGAACCTACAAAACACAATCAAATCACTTTGCCCAGACGAAGAAGTGAGGTTGTCAATCTCACTAGTTTTGCTGAAAACAAAGAGGTTAAACGTATGGTGTGGAAAACAGTAGTAACAGTATGAAAACAAAGATTGTAGTGATTGTATTATAAGTATAAGGAAAATGGACCGGGGTCCACAGTTCACTAGAGGTGTCTCTCCAAAACAGATAGATATCATGTTGGGTAAACAAATTACAGATGGGCAATTGACATATATAAAGGCTGCACCGTAGTGCATATGCATGACATGATGATTACTATGTGATTCATGTGGGCATTACAACAAGTTACATAGACCGTCATCCAACTGCATATATGACTAATAAACCACCCTTAGAATGTCATCCGAGCAAACCTTGACTATTAAGTTGCAAGCAATAGATAATCGTAGTAAGCAAAGTGTGTAATGTAAACAATGTAAACATCATTGTTTTCTCCCTAGTGGGAACAACACATCCCCCACCCGTTTACGTTTCTGTCACTCGAGCGTGAGTGAAAGGAATGCATGAACCCACTATCGAGCATAAATACTCCCTCTTAGAGTTACTAGCATCTACTTGGCCAGAGCATCTACTAACAACGGAGAGCATAAAAGATCATAAATAACATACACATGAAAATAACATGATATATTGATAATCATTGGACACAAAATTCAATATTCATCGGGTCCTAGCAAACACAACATGTAGCATTACAATAAGATGATCTTGGTCATGTAGGCCAGCTCACAAGACCTAAACATGAGGCATAAAGAGGAGAGAACAACCATCTAGCTACTGCTATGGACCCTTAGTCCAAGGATGAACTACACACACATCATTCTGGAGGCGGGCATGGTGGTATAGAGCCCTCCGGTGATGATTCCCCCTCCCGGCAGGGTGCCGAGGAGAGCTCCAAAACCCTCCCGAACTAGGGTTCACGATGATGGCGGTTACGGATGTTTTTCATGGAAAAGAGTTCTGTATTTAGGGTTAACCCTTCGAGGAGAATATATAGGCACAAGGGCAACGTCGGTGGGCGAGCAGGGGACACACCACCCCTGGGAGCAACCAGGGGCGCGCCCACCCATGGTGTGGGGCCCCTCTGGCTCCCCTTCGGACTCCGTGTGCGCGACGACTTTCTAAGACTTCCGGGCTTCGAATGGTCCAATTCCGAGAATAATTCCAGAACAACTTTTATGAAACTAAAAACAAAGGAAAACAGGAACTGGCTCAGTGGCATCTTTTCAATATGTTAGTCCCAGGAAATCGATAAAAATGGCATAAAGTGTAAAGGAAACATGTAGCATATGGCATGAAAACAACATGGAACATCAGAAAATATGGATACGTTTATGACGTATCAACATCCCCAAGCTTAGTTCCTACTCGTCCGCGAGTAGGTAAACGATAAAAAATACAAATAATTTATGAGGTGATATGCTACCAACATAAACTTGATCATCATAGTAATGTAAAGCATGTAAACTAGGATCAAATGAATAAAGGTTGTGGTTTATAGTTAATATAAAATAGAATAATGTATTAACCATTAGGAAGAACAAAGTAAAAAAATTCAATGAATCAATACTAAAAGACAATCAACCGTGCAAGGTTTATTACAGATGATTTCAGCTTCAAGAACAACAATAAAATCAACCAAGGCATCAAACTCTCACAACAACTCCTGTTAGGATCAAGTCAAGTGACAATAATATGCACATAGGAAAATCAGTAAGATATTTATGCACTCAAAACAAGCAAGTGTTTTGTATTGGTCCCTGACACCAGGATGTTATGGCTAAAAGAACATTATGGGGGGTTTGGATGTTCAATGGAAGAAAGTCTCACACAACTGAAAGTGATCATTAGACAAGAGGAAGTCTTATAATCGAAGTTATGCAAGGAGTAGTGATTGCCACACAACAGATGCACATAGAGCTATAAGTGTATGAACTCTCTCCGATGGAACTAGTGGGGGTGCATCCAACTTGCTTGCTCACGAAGACCTAGAGCTCTTTTGAGGAGGCTCATCATCGGAATATACAAGCCAAGTTGTATAATGTAAGTTCCCCACATAGTTATGCAAGTCATATTATGAAAACTCTCTCCTGACTGAAGTAATGATGCTAACCAAGCACAAGTGTGGAATAAATGATAGTAGTGCTGCCCCCTCTCTCTTTATTATCTCTCTTTTCCCCTTTCTTTCCTTATTTTCTTTTGGGTTTTTTTCTCTTTTTTTTGATATATAACCTCACTAGTACGGGCAACACTCTATTTTAAAATGAATCATCACACTATTAGTACTCATAACTCAAACTAAAATATCTCTGATGTATATAAAACTAAATGCTCCTGCCAATGTAGAAGTATGCAAAATATCAATGAAGCATGACAAGTAACATAATGAAGATGGATGTTGTATGGAAATATATCTCAGAATGGATATGGAAAGGACATGGTAGGTAGGTATGGTGGTTGTTTTGAGGAAGATAATTTTTTTCTTATGTGTAGAAGAACAAAGTTCTCCCACGGGGTTTGGATGCACTGGCAAAGTTTGGACAAACTCTCAATGTGAGAATGAGCAATGCACAGTACCGAAGAGGCTAGCAAAATATGGATGGTGGAAGTGCCAGAAAACAGTAACGTAGAACTCACGAGTTAAAAGATTACAACTAAAATTATGATCTTACAAGGCATAACGAAAATCACTCCAAGAGGGTCCGTGGCAGTGACAAGTCATTGTTAGCTACCCCGACCGTAGCGCGTAACAAAAATCCATCACGATTGCTATCAGCAAAGGAAGTCATATACCATTATCCTATCAACTGGTTATTTGAGTGTGGCACAGTTTCAAGCTTTTAGACCAACCATTAATTGTTTTTACCCTACTAAACCAGCAAATTTAGCATTAAGAAAATTAATATCTCAAAACAACAGCAAATAATAAAGTGAAACAGTTTAATGATCTACAAGAATATGCAAGCTTTTTCGTTATACCATCTACCACATGTGGTATTTTCTATTTCCATCAAGCACCAAACAACAAAAACTCTCCAAGAGATATAGCAATAAAACAAGAGAGTACTAACATAACTCTACTAGAACTAATAGCTCTGAATAAGAGATGCATGAAAAAACAGGAGCTAAAAGTAATTTGCAGCAGTTAGAAGAAAAACTAAGAATACAAGCATAACGAGTATTCGTATGAAAAAGCGGAGCATGTCTCTCTCCCATACAAAGAATGCTAGGTTCCAAACATATTTATTGCAGCAAGAAAAACAAAACAAAAAAAACAAACAGACACCCCAAGTAAAGTTCATATGATGTGACCAAATAAAAATATAGTTCCACTAGAAGTGACCTGATAAGTTGCTGATGAAGAAGCGGATGCCTTGGGCATCCCCAAGCTTAGACGCTTGAGTCTTCTTATAATTTGCTGGGATGAACCACGGTGTCATCCCCAAGCTTTGGCTTTGCACTCTTCTTGATCACATTATATCACCCTCTTCTCTTGACCCTTGAAAACTTCCTTCACACCACACTTAGTGTAATTCACATTAGAGGGTTAGTGCACAATCAAAAATTCACATGTTCTGCATGGACACAAGAATTATTACTACTTTTTAAACATTAGCTACAACCATTGATGTTTCGTGGAGCAAAGAAACCCACTCGACATAGTAAAAGAGAGAATGCAAGTAAAAAAAGGCAGAATCTGTCAAAACCAGATTAGTCTGTAAAGACGAATTTTTTCAGGGCACTTACGTTTCTCAAATCGAATACGTAAAGAACAAAAACGTTTTGAAATTAGCTGAGGAAAAAGCACAAAAAATTTCAAGTCATTTTGATCTTTCTGTGAATTATGCGATAGTTTACAGTGGACAGAAGAAATATGTTTCCTATGCAGAAATATGTCTCCTGGCTAGAGGCGGGAGTTCATGGATTTTATTCTTCTCTATCGATGCCATCCGTATCCCTGCTCCTCTTATGTCAGTGGTCCCATCCCTTGCTCCTCTTTTACATTTTTTTTCTGATTTCCCTCATGAGTAGACCGTCAGTCTCCAAGTTGGCAGTGCATGCACCATCTTACGTGCTTTCTCCACTGATTCAGCAACAATAGATCGCTCCATCATGTTGTTGTGACCGTAGTTGGCGGTAAAATGAACATATGGCCTTCAAGTGCAGTTCATAATTCTTGCATATGTTTCTACGACCAACTGCTACTATTTGTAACTCGATCTGTGAATTTTGTGCTCTGACAAGCAGGTACTATTAGCATGCTGATCCGTTTTCTTATGAGATGGTTTGCCCGTATTGCAACCTGCTCCAAATTAGCAAAAAAAAAACAAGTAAGACGATGTTGTTGTTTTTTTACCAGAATGCGTGTGCTTTATTAATCAAATCATAATGTCAATACCTAATGTTTCCCGGATGCAATCCGGGGGCACACCACTAGCCTCACTAGAACGAGCTAAAAGATGAGCTGCAAAGTTCTGCTCACGCTTAACATGAATTAAAGAACAAACAGAGAACGATGACATCAACTCTTGGATATCATGAACAACTGATCCACAGAGCGAACGGTCCATCTCCTTCTTTGCCACACGCTGAACCACGGACAAACAATCAGAGGCCAGCACAATGTTGTCCAGGCCTTCCTCGTGCGCAAAGGAGAGCGTCATCCGTACCGCATGTGCTTCAGCTAGTTCAGGACATGTGATACCTGGTAGATTGTTGATGTATGCCGCCACACAGGTACCCATATGGTCACGAATAACAATCCCTGCACCCATTTGGCGAGAGGAAGCAAAGATGGCAGCATCAACATTGATCATAAGTGACCCAACCGGCGGTGGAGACCAAGAACCTGCGACATAAGACTCACGCCTGTGGTTAGTAGATGAAGAATAGAGATGCTCCAAGATCATGTCAACGTAGGCCTTGATTTTAGCAGATAGGCCTAAAGGCGACACAATCAAATTTTCTTCCCTCAACTTGTTTCTTGCATCCCATATATGCCAGCATGTTACTGCAAGAGTAGTTTCTTGAACATCTCCCTCTCGAGCCAGGAAATCAAAGATCCATGACTTCGGTGAGGTAAACCCTCTGAGAGCTAAGTGCACAACCAGGGATTGTTTCACATCATCCCAGACTGCCCGAGCATAAGGACAGAAGAGGAGAGCATGCTCGATGGATTCCTCTTTCGAGCAGTGGATACAGAGGTGTCATGTCGGGATCTGTCGACGTTGGAGTTGCAAGCCAGAAGGCAAGCAGTCATGTGCGAATCTCCAGAGAGTGATCAACATCTTCCCAGGGGCCTTGATGGCCCAGAGTTTTTTCCACATTTTCGCTACCTCGTCACCATTAGAGGCCATACCCCGGCCACTTTGACTTCGTGTCACAATAGCCGACTGAGAACGTGCCAGATTATATGCTGACCGCACCGAGAAAACGCCATTGCGTGTGTGAGGCCATGCTACAAAGTCTTCGCCGCCGAGACGGCTAATGGGAACTTGGAGCACTTGCTCAGCTACCTCCTCCTTAAAGATACTCCTGACCAAAGATTCATTCCATGATCTGTGATCATCCTCCATGAGAGTGTTCACGGTTTGGCCATCCGTCACCGGCTGGCGAATCTGGAGGCTACACGGTGGGGTACCCGAGATCCAATTGTCCGTGACGATCCTGGTCCTACTGCCATCACCAATGCCCCATCGGATTCCTTTCATGATCAGCTCTCTGCCATGCAAAATGCTACGCCAAGTATAGGATGCTGATCGAGGGCAACCCGCTTCCTGGAAATCCCCATGTGGGAAATACCGCCCTTTTAGCACTCGTGCACAAAGGGAAGAGGGATCTGTCAATAATCTCCAACACTGCTTCGCCAACATCGCTTGGTTGAAAATCTCCAGGTCACGAAAACCGAGACCCCGAATTGCCTTCGGGGAAGATAGCCATTCCCAAGATCGCCAGTGCATCTTCCGCTGCCCATTATCTATACCCCACCACTGGTTTGCAATCGCTCGTCTCATCTGGACACAGGTGGATACAGGTAGCATGAAATAGCTCATGACATATGTTGGGATTGCTTGGATGACAGCCTTAAGCATCACCTCATTGCCACGGCGTGAAAGAGGTTTATCTGACAACCCATTAATCCGCTGCCACATCCGCTCATACAGATACCGAAATGTCAAAGTGGTAGACCGTCCCACTTCAGTTGGCATACCGAGATAGGAATTCTGTAGTTGTTCCGATTGAACACCCAATCTCTGCTTAACCTCATTCTTCACCTCCTCTCTGCAGCCATTGCCAAAGAATATAGTAGATTTGTCCAGATTAACCTTTTGGCCAGAACCCTCACAATAAATCCTGAGGGTATTATGCAAGGCATCCACACTCCTCCTATCACTCTTAACAAAGAAGATATTGTCGTATGCAAACAGTAGATGTGAAATAGCAGGTCCAAGTCTACCATTTTTTATACCATGTAGCTCACCTTGGACCTCATGTTTATGCAGAAGACATGACAAACCTTCAGTGCACAAGAGAAATAAGTACGGACTAATAGGGTCACCTTGTCGAATGCCTCGGGATGGCATCACAGGCTCTGTCAGATCTCCATTGACTCGGACAGCATACCTAGCAGATGTCACACATCGCATAACAGAACTGATCCACGAGGCAGCAAAACCCAATCGAGCTAGACAACCTTGTAAATAGTTCCACTCAACACGGTCGTATGCTTTCATCATATCAATCTTCAGAGCAAAGAAAGGGGTCTTCACATTCTGACGGCGGATAGTATGGAGACATTCAAAAGCAATCAGAGCGTTATCAGTAATCAGTCGTCCGGGGATGAACGCGCTCTGATTTTCGGACACCACAGAAGGAAGTAACAACTTCAACCGATTAGCAAGCACCTTTGAAGCTATCTTGTAGAGAACATTACAAAGGCTTATAGGGCGGAAGTTCTTGAGGAGTTTAGGATGGGATACCTTCGGAATCAGAACTATGACAGAATCACAAAAACCCTCTGGGATTTGATCACCCTTCAGGAAACTTCTCACCGCATTGCAAATCTCCTTCTTGAGAAATTCCCAATGGGTCTGATAAAATAAGGCGGGAAACCCATCAGGACCAGGTGCCTTCGTTGGACCCATCTGAAATAGTGCCTCCTTGATCTCCTCATCTGCATAATCTTTGCATAACGACAAATTCATGTCATCCGTGATCTTCTGAGGTATAGCATCAACGATGGCGTCCACCGAGGGACATGGTTCAGAGCTAAACAAATGTCCATAATATTGCTGCACCATGCCCTTTATCTCGGTCACATCATCACACATAGATCCATCTTCACATGCCAAACTCGAGATTTTATTGGCCCGTTTGCGTGCCGATGCACGTGCGTGGAAGAAAGCAGTGTTACGGTCACCCTCACGTAACCAATCGACCCTCGAACGTTGGCGTGCCATAATTTCTTCTCTTTCAAACAGTTCGCACAGAGATTTCTCAACCACTCGAACATCAGCATTGCTAGCTGCAGAATCATTCTGCAAACCCTTCAGCTTACGTTCCAGCTTCTTGATCCTCTGCCGAATGACCCCAAAAGATTCATGACTCCATCGTTTTAGCGAACTTGCCACGTGTCGTAGATTATCGCACGTGGATTGTAGGGACATGGCACCATTCCTACCCTCCTCCCAAGCTTTCTCCATCACCTCCTTGTAATCGGGTGCCCTGAGCCATGCTGCTTCGAAGTGAAACTGCTGCTGGACAGGAGCCGAATGAACCACATCAGTTGCATTAGCCACTGTGATAGAGGGAGCAAAGTGGTCAGACGTCGATGTAATGACATTCTCGACTTTGCAGTCGTCGAACATCTTCATGAAATCTCCGTTAGCCACTGCACGGTCAAGTCTGACCCGAATAAGGTCATTGCCCTCCTGCCGGTTATTCCATGTAAACTTGGGCCCCACAAAGCCCATGTCTACAAGACAGCAGTGCTCCATGCAATCTCAGAATAAATTCATTTGGGCCTCCGACCTCTCCGACGAACCCATATGTTCATCGCTGGAGAGTACCTCGTTGAAATCACCGCAGCAAATCCAAGGCCCTCTCCATTCCTTATGAATACGTGTGAGCAAGCTCCAGAACACATGACGACTCCCACGTCGGGGCTCCCCATACACGAATGTTGCACGCCACGGAGCACACTGCTCTTTGTTGATCACCACATCTATACAGTGAGAATTAAAACCCTTCAACCAGACAGAGTATGGCTTCAACCAAAACAGCGCCAGACCACCGCTAAGCCCAACACTGCTGACAGCAAAACTTCTAGTATAACCCAGCGACCACATAAAATTATGCACCCTTAAATCCTTCATCTTCGTCTCACTGAGAAAGAGGAAGGTAGGTCGGAAGAACCTCACTAACCAGCGAAGTTCACCGACTGTCGAGTCCGACCCGAGCCCTCGACAGTTCCAACATAACAGATTCATTGCGTGCGACAGGGCTGCTCCACAGCCTCAGCCAGATCCGCCGATCGAGATGATGTTGGTGAGATTGTTTTCTGTTTCTTGTTTGAATTTTCTACTTCCTCAATGCCTCCATCCCCGGTAGCCACAAGAACAGAGGCAGGGGTGCCACTCTTAGTGATAGGCACTATAGCCAATCCCGGGGTAGGATCTTGCTCCACTGGCTTTGGGTTCTTCTCTTTATAGATTTTTCGTTTTTGACCAGCCACTTTGCCTTCATCCCCGACAGACACCATCGCGGCTTTACCACCACTCTTCCTCGCCGTGCCTCCAGTCGCAGCACGACGTGTACGAGATTTCTTAGGCTTTACCGGCGAGTTCACCTCGCCCCCACCCTCGCCACCCTGCTTAGGTGCGGAGGATATTTGGTTCCACTATGACCAGCTGCGGGGTCAGAGAAATTCCCCGAGAACGAGCTCTGCCCAGAACGTGTAGCCGAGTTCTTTTTCCTTTCATCCGGCACTCACAATAAGGTTCCATGGTACGGAAGGAACCCCTCAGCATCCCTCTCCCCTGGCCTCGGGCACACCACAGAAGAGTGACCAAGAATACCACAGGAATAGCAGAATAGCGGCATCTTCTCATACATCACACGGTAGACATCCGTTGCTCGCCGTTTCTGAGAGAAGACGGAGACACACCTTAGGAGCGGATCATCAACCTTGATCGATACCCGGAACCGCAGGTAATCTCCCCATGCCCTTCCTTTCTCATCAACATCCACTTTCTCAACCAGACCCACACTGCCAGCCAGAATCTTGCCACGAACGTCATTCATCAGGCCAAAAGGTAGGTTCAGAATACGAGCCCAGAGTAACAACCGATCAAAACAGATTTCACTCGGTTTGAGGGCCGGATCAAACTTCTTCAACAGGACAGCATGCTTGCTAACTGTCCATGGGGATCCACTCACGACCCGATCTCTATCCGCCTGACAGCGAAACTCAGCCAAGAACATGTTGGGTCCAAGCGGATGGAGCTCCACACCTTTAGGGTTACCCCATGCAGGACGTAGAGCCGACCTGATCGTCGAGATATGCAAAGTATTTTGCGCCAGGACCTTTCCAACAAAAGCCCACTCCGGGCATCCAGGGTACTCATCATCCTCGTCCTCCAATACGAAGGCATTCGCCTCCTGAGCTGTGAGGTTGAGGCGCTCCAGCATCTCCGCCACATGGTCACCCGGTAGCTGGAGAAGATCCAGAGCCCTCCATTGATTTCCCCTTGTGTGTCGAATCCGTCTCCCGGATCGACAGTGTCTTGCCGGCCGCCATGGGCAAGCCAGCGATCGCGTCCTCCTTGCCGGTACTCGACCCCTCCATCGCCCTCACCGATCCGAAAAAACCGCACGAAGCCAAGGGCGGGTAGCAAACCAGGTTCGCCCCAAGATCGCCCCGAACCCGCGTGGAACTTCAGATCAGGGAGGGCAGGATGGGTGGGAGCAGACGCCGGCGTGAGGGAAGATGGATGGCGGAGCAGGGAGAGCCGCCGTCAGAAGCAGTCGAGGAAGTTATGGTTCGCCTCTCCGTCGCCAGAGGGAGCGCTCCAAAACGTAACCGACAGAGTCGTGTGCGTAAGTAAGACGATGTTGTTGTGGCCTGTATCATCTACCAGATTTTCTACAATGAGATATGGCACAGTCTCATTTGTTTGAAAATGAAATTGATGATTCGTTGAGTACTGTACATAAATGTTACTAGAATACTATACTGGAATTTTTTAAATGCATCTAAGCAGGTCACAATCTGGATTACAGAATAATGAATGGGCAATCTTTATTCATCAGTTATGAAAAGTTTTAACACACGATTCTCATTTTCCTATCAATTATGTACTGTAGCAAGCTAAGTGCAAATATCTCTGGTTGGATTTTCTTTGGTTATGGTTATGTCGTTTTCCCCTGAAGCCTTTCCATGGTTCTCTTATCAATTCGTTCTAAGATAATTTCTTCTACTCTACACTTTTAGTTTCAAATTTTCTACAATATATATAGAAGACTCCCACAGCAACACGCGGGGAACCATCTAGTATCTTATATAGGGGGGCATGACTATGTTACAAATGGTGACGATAATGTAATTATGGGACATTATCTCACCGATAATGGCAAATCAACCCCTAGTGGCGCTGGATAGTAACGGTGATCTTGATTAACAATAACTCTAGTTTTCATTGCGTTGTTGGAACAAATTGTTTCCCATCCCGAGCCTACCGTTCGATTCCTTGGCGGAGTCGGGCATCTCCTATTCGGGCACAAGACTTCAATCGGTCCAAGACGGCCACTTGTCATTCGCTTTCTCAGCTTGTTGAGCTTCAGACATCGTCCTCGTTTTGGCCTGCTAGGCCTAGTATTTGGTAATAATCCTGCTATTAGTTCTAATTTTTAAGGTTTTGCTAAGGACTAAATCGACTTAGTTGTAGGTGTTAAATCCATATCTCATATCTTGTAATGGTTCTGAGGTAGTTATTTTATGTTATGTACTCTTCTTATGGATGACTTTGCCTCATTGCCTTGCACCAGCTTCAGTAAACATCATCTCAAAAAAAAAAAATCAATAAACTTGCTGTGCGCATCAATTTTATGCAGAGGCCTTTCAACCTTCTTTTCCAGGGAAAAAAAAAGAAAGAAATCTCCTCCAACGTGTGTCCTTTCGAAACTACCCCAGAACCACAGAAGCACACCCGTCTGACTTCAGACTAAAAATCAGAGACAAACGTACAAAACATAGTAGTGTTCGTTAACCGTGAGCATACGTTCTAATTGTACACGACGCTAAGTGATGCAACATGATTATTATACACATTTAGAAACGGATAATGTAGTACAGTACAATTTAGACTGCATTTTCCAAACCATTTACAACGTGTGGTGAATCTGAATCTTATTATGGCAACAAACAGGTGGTTGGTCCTAACACTGAATGAAAGTGAAATACAGATACTGACCGCATACAGCTTCCGATCAATACCTTCTAGGAGGGATGATTGCAAGACCTAGAATGCAATATCATGCTGGATGTGTCGGAGCAAGACGGGTGTGACGATGTCCGGTGAGCTAAGCTGGGGGAGATGGCCCTCGGAAGGCATCACCTCAACAATGGAGTCACTGCCAAGATGCTTGTGCAGGTACTCTGACACCGTAACCGGCACTGCAAGGTCCTTGGTGCTCTGAACAATGTGGCAAGCGACTGTGACATGGGGGAGGAGGCTGCGCACGTCGCTCTGGAAGATTGTCTGGGCAACGCTCAGGGCAATGTCTGGACGGATGTTAAAGAGAGTTCTGCTGAACTCCTGAACAGCCACTGATTCCATGTCCCCTCCAACACAGAGTGGTGCAAAACCTGAGCACCAGGCCTTGTAGTTCGATCTCATCGCTTCAAACAGCTCATCAAGTTCCTCCTGCTCGAATCCGCCATAGTAGTCCACATCATTGAGGTACCTGTTTTGTCAAGACAGGATTGGAGATGTGAAAAAAAAAGAGGAAAAACAAAAGCCGAGGACGAATAAAACCAGAAGTTAACTGATACAGTTGTAGTAGAGAAGGCCCGAAAGGAACACTGTGAACTTACAAAAAAACAGAGTTGGATAGGATGTCCACCAAACAAATCAAACAAACAGCATGCACCTGTGGCCTTTAATTGCATTTTCTACAGAAAGAGAGCTGAATGATTCAAATAACATCTGATCTATAAGCTCGATCATCCTCACATCCAACAAGGAGCAGCGCAGAAGGCACACTTTAGATTGTAGAAAAGTTGGCATTGCCGGAAAGTGCAATGACAAGGTGGACGAACAAGCCATGCACAGATCCTTGGTAAGGAATATTTCCCACTTACGACCCTAATTTTCTAAACTAGCTTGACCTGCCTAAACTCTCACAGACATTAGACATGACACCCTGAACTTCTATATTAGCTTGGAAGTAGACAGTCAACGAGATTTAGTTGATAGGGAGAGCAAATCTGTTAGGGGTCAATCTCAGGTAGTTTTTTCAATGTTGGTAGTTTCTCTTTTTGACGTGAAACAGTACAGAAAATCTAGACTTAATTTTTTATTTATAAGTAATATTTACATGTGTATAATAATCATGTTCTAAATGTGTATGATCTAAATCCTAAGAACTTCCAAGCAAAAAAAAAAATCTTAAGAACTTGTTACTAATCATGCAAATCCAACACGGTGGAAGGGTGGAGCTGATCCGACCCCTAAGAATTTGGCCCAACAGCCCTACTATTTAATATATTTTAGAAAAAAAAAGATAATTCCATATCTAGACCTGGCCTAGGAAGCAAGAGGATGCAGAATACCAGAACAAACCAGTATATGTTAGTACATATATTCCATTTCCCTCAAAAAAAGGTGCATGTATTCCATAGCGATACAGTTTCAATCTCAGTAATTGTATTCGGCCAAATCTCCTAGTCTCCTCGAGCTGCCCTAGCCTGTAGTCCCAATCGAGCCAAAGTAGAATCTACGGCGCTGCAGCGAGTCGGTGATTGCAGCGGTCAGGGCGACGGCACACAGCAGCCATGCACACCGTATATGCACGACCGGGCGGCCACTAAGGCAACGACCCATCTGAGTTGTTCGACGATTCTCATCAGGTCTCTCTTTATATATCTCTGTGTAAATTTGATTAGCTTATTCTTAATCCTATTGCATTGCAAAATTGCGACATTTCTCTTTGCATATTTGAATTAGCTTATTCTTATTCTTATTGCAGCGCAAAGTTACAACATCCCTCCTTGCATATTAAAATAAATTGTGTCTAGATGCCCCACCCTAATACAAAATCCTAGATTCGCCAGCCTAGAGCAAGGAACGAAAAAAGAGAAAAAATCTATTAGTTAATTAGTCAAACCAATAATGGGATGCATATTTCCTGCTAGCACAATGGCCAATCATGCCAGTTCATGATACTAAACTTGCTTGCATTTTTCCCAAATGTATTTGGTTCCTATTTTGAAGGAGGATTGCTACATCTGAAAGATCTTATTTGTAGTAATCCATATGCTCCATGATGCAAGAATGATGATTTTCATATTGAAATGTAAATTCAGGTTATACCTGATGTCACCGAATGTTTCATCAACAGAGTTGTTTATAGTTTTGTTTGAGGAAAAAAAAACCTTAACTATGATCTAAATCCTAAGAACTTGCTCTGACCAATCTTAGAAATTTCTCCTAGGAAAACTGAATCTACCAGCAAGGACTCACCTTAAGGATCAGGCCTGGTTTTGTATCCACCTCCAACTTACATATTTAAACGTGCAAATCTTATATGGATATGTTCGGTAAGCTGATTAAGAATATACAATATGCATATAGAGCACCATGCAATATAAATCCTTGAGCTAGCAGTCTAGCACAGTTGTGTCACCTGAGTCTGAAGCTTGGGGACTAATATGTTACTCCCTCCGTCTCATATTAATTGTCTCAAAGTTGGACAAAAGTGAGTGTATCTAACACTAAACATGTCTAGATACATCCACTTTTGTCCAACTTTGAGACAATTATTTTGAGACGGAGGGAGTAGATAATTGTACTAGTGTAACTGAGTGAAGGCAAATCTAACTCGATTTACCGGACATGGCATAGTTTTTTTTAATAGTTAGTATTTTTTTTATAGAGATTCAACATGTCATCGAAATCATTTAAGCTGTATGAACTGAGTTTTCTCCAAATTATTGCAAAGAAAAAATATCACACATGTTTATGTCCTCTGTAGCCACGAAAGTCTATGATTTTCATTGAATTACGGTACTATCTATCATGGTAAACTGGTGGCGAGGAAAAAAAAATGTCGAAACATTACAAGATGAATCTTTTTTTAAGCCCTCATCAAGACAAATTCAACGAATCCATGGATCGCTAATGGATTAACGGTTTGTGAAGTACTCCCTCCGTATCAAAGTATAAGATGGTTTAGCGTTTTCTATACAAAACGTATCTAGACATGTTTTAGTGTGTAGATTCATATGCATCTTACACTAAAACATGTCTAGGTACGTTTTGTCTAAGAAAAGCTAAAACATCTTACATTTCGATACAGAGGGAGTATATCATTTTGAATTTTCAAATTTAGCTAATTAATGTTGATGATGTCAGCATGGGGCTGAAGACTTTTCATTCATGCACCTCCTCTATAAGGAAAAACCACAACGGGAAGCTTCTGCACGCTAAGAAAAATGTGCACACATACGTTACTTAGATTCTCCAAAGCGCAACCTTGTATGCTACCTTTCTGGTATTATCTTGCTTTTTTTCTCAGCTGAGTTCTTAAGTATAAGATAAACAAAAAAACATTTCAACACTCAACGCCCCAGTAAAATCAAAGTAGCAAATTAAACTGTAACATGTTGACAGCTTTCGGATATCTAGATCACCATCACCCATAAATGTCTTTGGAGTACAACTGGAAGAGCTAATCCTTTAAGCCAAGACCGCAAGGTGTCACCATCTCAATATAGGTACGTTCGTCTAAATAAATATAGGTACGTTGAATTAGTGACGCCTTAAGCCATGGTATGAGGCATTCTACGCCTGTATCCAACGGGAGAAGATTTGTTCATGTTGCAGCCGCAACCTGCTCGATCCCAAATCCAAAATTTCCCTCGTGAGGTTGACCAAATGAATCTATTATCCCAAATCGATCAACACGAAAGCATAATATGTACAGCAAGCGACCAGCAAACGAGGCCCCGAGCAGTGAAATTCCCCGGTCGATACGAATCATATGGGCCAATATCTTGTGTGATTGGTTGCAGTTGGGGAATTAAACGAATAAAGCAACTCTGCACGTGAGAGAGAAGGACCCTGACTACCTGGGAGAGGCGGAAAGGAGTACGAGCTTGGCGAAGAGGTCGGGCCTGGAGATGGAGGCGAGCACGCCGATGACGGCAGAGACAGAGTGGCCGACGTAGATGCAGGAGGCGATCCCGAGCTCCTCGAGGATGGCGAGGAGGTCGAGCGCGTATCCCTCGAGCGTGGCGTAGCGGGAGAAGTCGAAGTAGTCCGGATTGGTCGGGCCGGCGCCCATGGTGTCGAAGAGGACGACGCGGTAGTCGGCGACGAGGTGCGGCACCAGGTGCTTCCACACGGACTGGTCCGTACCGAAGCCGTGCGCCAGGACGATCACCCCGCGCCTCCCCTCCCCCACCACCCGCAGGTTGTGAGCCTCCTCCACGATCCCCATCGATTTGGGCGACGCCTTCGCCTCGCCTAGCTTTGCTTTATTTTCTGGTCTCCTCTTCTTTGACGGGGTGGGAGGGCGGCAGTGGGAAATGGATGGGTGGCGGGGGTTTTAAGGCGGGCGGGGTCGGGGTCGGGGGCGTGAACCGGGACCGGATTCTGCCACTCGGGGAAGGGGACCGAGGAGAGGAGAGGCAGGCTGTAACAGATCTGGTAGGAATCTCACACCCAGACGAGGGTGACTCGATATGTCTCAATTACTTGCCGCATATCCGCTAGTTCGTCCTCTCTTAAGGTCGATTTTTAGCAAAAGATTCGTCGCCGGAGCGATGCTGGCGGTTTTTTCGGTCTGGAGCGATGGTTTCACTCGTAACGCCTTCAGGCTGGCCGAAGGATTTTAAAAGATTCGGATGGATTCGGCAGTTTGGACATAATTCGACAGGTTTCGCCCTTTATTCAGCACAATCTAGCACAAAAAAGCATATTTCGGCACAGAATTCAACACCACGTACATTCTTAAACATAGTTCATCACATAAATCAATACAAATTAGATAGTTCAATAAAGCAAGTTCATAATTTAACAAGTTTTGAATACAAAGTGAAACACATGAAACTATGCATTGCCCTTGCGCTCTATAGATTCTCCACTAGATAATCATGTAGTCGTTGATGTGTCGTCGGATCGCGTATCTGCGAACGTATAGTGAGGAAGGCAGCCCATGTTGCAGGGTGATCAACAACTGCAAGAGGATCCTGTCTGAAATATGGATCAGTGTCAATCATTGGATCTTTTTTCTCGCTCTGAATGATCATGTTGTGCAACATCACACAAGCATTCATCACCGACCACATCTGATCTTTCGACCAGGTGAGAGCCGAGTACCGAACAATGGCAAAACGAGATTGAAGCACACCAAATGCTCGCTCTACATACTTTCTGCAATCCCCCTGACACGTTGCAAACCAAGAAGTTTTTCCTTCAAGTATGGGGTTTGAGATGGTCTTCAGAAATGTTGCCCACTTGGGATAAATGCCATTGTCGGGCCCATGGATACCAGGGTATCCTGGGCCGACTGCTGCGGTCCAACCCAGCGGGTGCTCCAGGCCTCGTTAAGGTACGACCAACATAGGCAAGGTTCTCCATCAAGACATAGCCTCCGACGGGGCTCAGCCAGCATGAGGTTGGTCCCTCTCTAGAGAGGCTGCTTCGCCTACCCTTGGGGAGGAGGTTTACCTCGCCCCCACTCCTCTCCAGGGGATGTTCCCTCTCAAGAGGGGACAACCCATGTGCGGCTGACATCCGCTCCTCTGCGTGCTGACGAAGGTTGCGGAGAGTCGCAGAGCCCCTTTGGTCGCAGTTGTCATTCTCGTGTATAAAGTGTGGACGACAGCTGCGCGCGCCAAAGTGCCTCCCCAGGACTTCCTCTCTGGTGTAAGGAGACCAAGACGACGCTACAAGATGGAGGAAACATCACCGGATTCACCCACCGCTCTTCCATGGACGGTGGCGCTGCCATCGACGACCAAGACCAGCAGGTGACACAGAGCTCCGCTGGTCTCCATTTTGGCACTTTGTGGTAGCCCTTTCTCGCCAAGAATGAGCGGGAAGGAGGTCCAAACGCCATTATAAGAGGAGTCCATTGGCCCCCGTAGAAGAGGAGCTCAATTCATTCGGAGCCCTCCTAGTCTGACTCGAGCACAAGCTCGCGTCTTGTAATGTAACTACAACAATGCAATCCATCACACAAGCAGGAGTAGGGTTTTACACCGCAAGGTGGCCTGAACCTGGGTAAACTCCCCGTGTCGACATTTCCATCGGTCCCAAGCTTCCCTCGTGAAGCCTTCTCGAGGATGTAGGAAGTGTGTAGCCCCTAGTGTTCGAACCTCTAAAGAGCTCATGTCCATTGACAGACCATTCTCCAACATTTGGCGCGCCACGTAGGGGGCTCAGACACTCCTTCACCTCCTCGTCGCCATGTCACCAGCCACCCGGACACGCCCTCGCCCTACCCGAGCCGAGCGCGCTCGCCGCAGGGGCCAGGTAAATACGACCGGCAACGACAACAATGACGACACGCAGCAACACGACCCCACTAGCGCTAACGCGCACCCGACGTCGAGGACGAAGCCTCCTCCCACCCGTCGAAGCAAGACGCGCTTGTGTCTCAGCATCCGCCCCCACCGCCGCCAGGAACGCAGGGACGCCGGGAGCAGCCCACCCCCGCTGCAGCCCTACTGCTGGCCCGGGAGCTGCTTGCGCACCCGCCCGCGCCGGAAGGGCATGCCGCATGACTCACCCGCCTCCAGAAGCTCTTCAAAGCCACAAACGTCCCCCCGCGGGAATCGCGGGGAGGCGGCACTGGCCAGCCTAGGAGCGCGGAAACTTCGCCGGTGCAAGGCGATCCCCGCACCAAGTTCCCTGACAAGGCCCACACTACCAAGGTGACTGACAAAAGCAACAACAGCTGCCATATCTTGCGCACCCCACCAGACGCGCGCGTACAGATCAAACGCAGCCACAAGCGCGAGCGAAGCACCATCTCTGACCTCGCTAGAGCCGGCCGCGTCAACCGCCCGATGGACCTCGACGCACGCGCCATGGTCTACATCGGGGGCTCCCTCGCGTTCACCGAGCAGCTTCGTACAGTCGCATGGACGCCGAAGTTCAACACGACGCTGCCATCCCGCTACGACGGCACCACCCCTCCCCTCGACTTCCTGTAGCTGTACATCCTCAGCGTGTGCGCTGCAAAGGGGGACGAAAAGTGCATGGCCAACTGGCTGCCCATGGCACTCTAAAGGGCCGCTCTCCTCTGGCTCATGAACCTGCCATAAGGGTCCATCGGGTCGTATGAGGAGTTGTGCCTCAGCTTTGTCGCCTACTTCAAGGGCTCCTACAAGCGCCCCCTCACCTACAACAACCTCCACGGCATCCGCCAGTGCCCTGGCGAAACACTTCGCCAGTACCTGCAGGGCTTCAACCAGACGCACAACAAAATCGCCTGCATCGCCGATGCGAATGTCATCTCCGCCTTCCGCGAAGGGGTCACCATCGAGCGCATGCTCGAAGAGCTCGGCATCAGGGACAACCTCACCTCCACCGTCGAGCTCGTGGACATGGCCGACAGATGTGCCAAGGCTGAGGAAGGTCGCATCTTTAGGCACAATGCTCCTGCCGATGAATCTAAGCAAGAGCCAAGACACGGAGCGATGACGCGGACGATAAGCGCAAGGCTCCGGCCGTCCTGGCGGCAGAGCCAAAACGCAAGTATAGCCGCAGAAATGCCGCTCCCATGGAGGACAACATCCCTTGTGTGCGTTCTAAAAAATGCACTCCCACTCCATGGAGGACTGTTTACAGCTAGAGAAGATGCGAGGCGACCGCCTCATGAGAAGTGTCAAGGAGGGCTACTCTCGAGGCAGCAGCTGGCGCAATTCTGGACGAGGAGGCAGCCACGGTGGCGATCGCTTGGAGGAGCGTGGCCCAAACAAATACAACGGGTACAACAACTACAACACCAACACCGGCGGCTACAACAACTACTACTACTACCAGCAGTTTCCTTAGTAGCTGTCGCAGCAGCGACATCAGCGCCCCGCCGCTGTAGCGTCCCAACCACCCACTTCTCAGGTGAACGTTGTCGCACAACACCACCCTGAGGGGAACCATGGCCATGGCAACGAAAACTGTGGGGGCTACCAAGAGTCCACATGCTACATCACATGCATCCTTGGCGGAGCACAAGCTCCCCTCTGCAACAGCAACTTTAAGAAAATCTCGCACGAGATCAACGCCGTCCTCCCAGGAGTAGAGGCGGCCAAACCTCTCAAGTGGTCCGACCACAAGATCTCCTTCGACGTCCGCGACCAACCCAAATCCACAAGGACCATGGGCACCATTCCCCTGGTCCACACCCCCACCATCAACAACATCGCCATCACCAAGACAATCCTCGATGGGGGCGTATGCCTTAACGTCATCTTGGTGCAAACGTTCGAGAAGCTACAACTGCCCTACGAGGGCCTAGCCCTTCACCGGCACCACCGACGGAACCACAGTTCCCCTGGGATAGGTGCGCCCCACCGTCACGCTCGACACTCGCCAGAATTAGCAAACCGAGACCCTCGACTTCGACATGACACACATCACCCTCCCCTATAAAGCCATCCTCGGCTACCCATCCCTCGCCAAGTTCATGGTCGTGACGCACCACACGTACAACATTGCCAAGTTGCATGGGCCCGCTGGGACCATCACCATCCACGGCAAGGTGCAGGACGCGATGCGCTCCGTCGAGCGAGCCTACAAAGAGGTGGAAACCTCGCACCATGCCAACAAAAACAACGTGGGACACCTCGACGAGGTCCCCAAGAAGCGTCTGCTATTATCTCTAGAGGTGGCAGGCACCCAGAAGACCTCCTCGAGCACTGAGGGCCCGGGGGCTACTGCCACTCTCCATGAGGGCGTGCCTCCCAACTAGGGGGGGGGGGCTGACTATATGCTCGCTCCACGCGCCTCCACAAGGTCATGGAGGCGTACCCACGAGGAGACCCCGTGACGCCACGGTAAAAACAACGCCAGACCTCTCTCCGTGAGGGTCTCAGGGAGCTCTCACCAGCCATGTCGCGTGGCCACGAGAGCTTCTACCCACACCAGTGAGAGCCCCGTTCCAGCGGGGCAAACTTTTGTTACTCGAGGGCGCCACAAGGCCACTACATCCTCGAGTTGTGCACCTGAACTCGCACGAGTATCAGCCGACGATGGGAGTCTCGTGTCCGCACGGTGACGTCAAGTGCTTGTTGGGGGACCACACAGTCACGACATCCCCAAGCGGTTTGTAAATGAACAATGCCTCACCCTAGCAGTAAAATCAGTTGCTTTGCCGAACAATTCTCTCTCTTTTGCATGTCGGCATGCTTGCATCTTTACATCCAACACACTCATGAGCATTCATCTCAGCATGCATACCTTCTCTCTCTAAGGGAGGCACGCGAGTAGCTCTTCCTCATGAGAGCACCCCATGAGCGGGGGCTGGAACGGTGTATGTCTATGGGTCGCTACTGTACACAACACCTCGCCAAGTTCCTTGGTGGAGTTCTCCTCGTGATATTCTCATGAAGGAACAGTCAAACGCACACCTGATGCATGTAGAATGCATAGATGAATTTTGCATATTTTCACATGGTTTTCTATTACATATTGCATCATATAAGGGTATAATTCAATGTTTTATAGTATTTTGGGGTTAAATTACAAAGTCCCCCAACTTTTATGGAATTAACCCTGCCTGTCAGAAACCCCGTTTTCTATATTTTTGACGTTTCAGGGGGCAAACTTCCGTGAAATCACCTGAAAATCTGCGGGGGTCATTTTCTTGGAAGAAGAAGACTTGCGGGCGAAGGATCCACGAGAATTGGGCAAGGAGGCCCAAAAGAGGACCCTCCACGCGGCCAGATTCCTTGGCCGCGTGAGAGGCCCCCTTTTGGCCCCTGTGGCCCCAATTCCTTCCATCTTCGACTTACCGACTCCGTCTTGACCTAAAACCGACTATAAAAGGGGTCCCCCGTACCCTTACGGAGAAGAGCGCCGCCGAAACACCAAAACAGAGACCTGGAGTTCCAGATTGGAGGGGGAAAACTCTGGCGGGGCGCCGCCGGTGTGATCTCCTACCCCTCCAACGTCATCTCCATCGACATCTCCATGAAGAGGGAGTAGTCCACCCCAGGGCTATGGGTTTGTGGAAGTAGAGCTTGTATCTCTCTCTCTATGTGCTTCACTAATTAGATCCGTATGAGCTGCCTCACATGATTACGGGCACCGTTGTAATTCCTATGTGGTGGATCTTTTCTATGAGTTATTGAATCTGAGATTGCAATTGTTTCTCTTGAGTTATTTGAGTAGATGTATCTTATGTACCCCGTTCTTATTTGCTAGCTTTGATCAATCTAGTTCTTGAGAGCGTGTGTGGGGTGATGGGTGCATTAGTTGGAGTAACGGGGGGTGGTTAGTGCTGTGAAAGCGACAAAAGTTCAGCGATCCACTTAGGTTTTGTTAAACCTTTCTTACTTACCTCACTAGGGATAAAAAGGAGTAACTTGTTACCGGGGATTTGAAGTGACACTAATCAATCTCCATGACTAGATCTAGCAAGTTCTTACTTCAACTTCATGTCACATTGCTTAAAGCTATACTCTGGTTTTTCCTTAATTATCGAGGTGTTATGATTTATTTCGCATCTTGGTGGAGTATAAGAGGGATCAATATGACCGTAGAGATCTCTATGCTAGGACGTGATGCCCATATGAAAGTACTCAATGTTAAACATGTTATTGTAATCTCACATGTAATTATTTATGTCCACCGTCTACTACTTTATTTGAGAGAATGCAAGTGTGAAACCATGAACCCCGGTCCTATTTTAATTATAAGAAAACACTCTAGTTACTTTGCTGCAATTTACTTTACTTGCACTTTACTTTACTTGCATCTCCAATTCGAATTTACATTATCTCCATCACCACTTGCATCACAAAAATACAAAAACATTCCATTTCATATTTATTTTCTCATTTGCATTTAGTAGTAGATTTAATTATTGCACATTTACTTTCAGTTTTGCATTGCAATTTAGAAGTCTCACACCTTGTGCTTGACAACCACTTGGTGAGGTTGAGGGCACAAAACTCTCTATTTGTTTGCAGGATCCTGGAGGAAGCTTGGAAGACAACTGCTGAAATACTGGCTCCCCAAGAGTTCGATATAAACCCTCGAGTCACCCTCGTGGGGAATAAGGCTTGCCACTAGCTACACACTCTGCACTTGGAGTCTCAACCTAGCCATCAACACCCCTCTAGAAAACACAAATGATTGCAGACTGTCACATTCTCTGGGAGAAGTCGTGCAACCCGCTACAAGAAGCCTAAAAGCGATTCCCCACAAGGTCACGACATCCCGAAGCATTTTGTAAAAGAAAAATGTTGATATAGGCTTGGCCTCTAGGGTGGCCCGATCTTCACGGATTGACGCACGAGAGGTGGGGAGATTGGGAAGAACGCGAAGAACGCACGAAGAACACGATGAACTCACGCACACAAAAGGGGAGATAACTCGTGAAGCCTACGAGGGATCGCAAACCCAAGTCAACAACACGCTAATTGGAACCGTTTCCTCTCACCGGCCGGTCCACCGATCCAACAGAAGCCACAAGGGGAAGGTTGGCAAGAACTACTAGAGTCACAAGGTGAAAGAGTAGCTACTTGGAGAGATCTTGATACATTCCAATAGATGAATCTATGGAGTAGCCATGGATCCCATGGGGGAGGGGGAGCACAAAGCCCAATCCTATCTCAAGTTAACTCTATCCCTAGAACTAGCCACCTTGGTCCCTTATATAGCCTAGGGGGTAGGTGGGGTGAAAAGGGGCGTTTTCCTCTTGATTCTCGCACTTCGGAGGGGGGCCGGCCTGGGAGGCCGGGGTGGGGCTGGGCGCCCAGCCTAGGGGCCAGCCGCCTGGGAGGCCGGCCTGGGGCCGGGGTGGGGGCCGGAGCCTTCGGGCACCTGGCCGGCTTGAGGAGGAGCTGGGCCGGCCCGAGGCCGGGGTGGGTGAGGGGGAGGCCGTCCTGCTCGGGTGGGTGGCCGGCCTGAGGGGGAGGGAGGCCGTCCTGGCCGGGGGTGAGGCCGGGAGACCCCGTTTCCCTCCGTTTTTCCTCCTCGGAGCTCCGATCTTGACGCCGTCTTCTCCCGCTTCCTTCCTAGCTTCTCGGGCACCGTCTTGGGCTCCATTGTGGGATCCACCCTAGGCATGAAGAGGGGAATTTCATGAGGTAGCGCACCGTTCACCAAGTCACCGGAAACATACGGAGATAGGAGTGAGTTCACCTTGTCGTGTATCGATGTTGTGCTTGGTGGAATACGGTGGGCTGCATCATCTCCCCCCCTTGAAGAAGAGTCGTCCTCGACTCTCGTTCCGTCCATTCATGAGCGGAGTAAGGAATGTTGACGACGAAGATGTCGTTGAAGTTGAGGCTGTAACATCCATGTTTTGCTAAATTAGGGTGTGTGGTGTGTGTTCATCTCATACATGCATGAAATAAAAATTTAATCATGTTTGAACCAATTTAAAGTGAATTTAAATGGAATTGAGAAAATTCCACAAATCCTACTTAATGTGGTTTTCAAAATTATCAATTCAAAACTATTTCACTTTCACCAAAGCAGCACATGGTGAGTTTGCAAATTTTGTGAGGGTTCTAAAATATATTTTTGCCAAATTTTATTCTTACAAATAGGCCCTGAAAAGTATAAAACCAGTGCTGTTTCTAAAAGAAAAGGATCTAGTTGCGTTTTCCCAAAACTCCAGGGGGTTTTGCAATTTCCATTTTTCTTTCTTCTTCTTCCTCTTGTTAGAAGGCAGAGAAGCTGCTCGCTGTCACCGAGTCTGTCGCCGTTCGACACCTCCTGCCTGCTTCGGTCGCGCTTGGATAACGAGAGAAGGACGAAGCCGTGATGCTCTTCTCCTCACTTGCCCTCGCCTCGTTCTCTCTGTCTCCCTCTCTGTAGAATTCCGGCCGAAACCCTAGCTTGGGTCAACGCCATGGCGCCGTCTCTATAGGGCTCACCGGAGCAAATTGAGGGTGCCCACACCTTCGCACCGCTCCCCTCTCCTTCCTCTTCGAGTCGTGCAAGCCGGGAGGGCAGGAATCGTGCGGGCTTCGGTCTTCTTCCCCGCGCCCGGTCAACCGCCGCCTCGCTCGATCTCCTCCGTGCGGCCTTCCACGAGCTCCCCGAGGCCTCTCCCGTCATCACGGTGAGCTCCTGCACCTCTCGGTGCTCTCGCCATTCCCCCTCTCCCTCTGAAACGACGTGACGTCGAGGACCATGGTGTGCCGCCGCCGTTCAAGCTCGCCGGCGAGTTTCCGGCCCCTTTTTGGGCGGCGCCGCCAATTCTTGGCTCGCCATCGGGTGCTCTTCCTTGCAGTGGTACCAATTTCACGGTTTGCGCCCGTACTCGATGGATTGAACCGCGACAGTGGCATTCCGGCCATTCGCTGACGTCACCAGGACGTCAGCGTGGTGTCAGCTAGGCCACCTTTCATCCACGGTTTTTGTTTTGAATTATTCACTGAAAAGAAAACAGTCACGGACAGTGGGCCCCACCCCTTTAAAAATTACATAAAATGATTAATTCTAATAATTCAATATCTAATGTTTCACACCTGAGAAAAATATGGAAAAATGTTCAAAACGTTCAGAAAATTAAACTCTATCAAAATATATAGTTTTCATACATGTTGGACAACCTTTATTTTTGGACATTATTTTAATGTTGTTTAAATCATTTTAAAATAGAAAAATAAGTTTTTATTCAATAAAATTAGAAAGTTAAAAGTTATATACCAAATTGCTCAAAATGACAAGTACAATCAAGTTATGATGTTTTCAAACCCATTTGAGAAATTTAAATTGTACTCACTTTCATAATCATCCGAATTGCCCCTCCGGGGTCTATTTCGGGCTAATCTCAGAGAAACTGCATAACTAACATACGAACCCTAGCAACCCAACGAACATGTTTAGGGATTTATTTAAGTGCATTAATTTTCTCATGCATACATATTGCGCATTGCATCGATGCCATGTGTTGATTGTTATTTTTCTTTTTGGTGTTATTTCCCCCTCGGTACGTGACTCCGAAGAGAAGGCCAGCAGTCCAATGGCGAATACTTGATCTTAACCGACAAGTCAAGCACTTATTCCTGAAGCCTATATCTGGTTTTCTTATAACCAAGGCAAGCATAACCTCTTATCTGCTCATATATGTTTTCGAACAACATTTGAATCTCGTACTTTGCATTCGATTCCAAAATATTTGATGCTAGTAGATATAGTTCACCTATATACTGCATTGCCTCAATATCCTGATCCACTGCTCCTAGCCGCCATAGATTTGCTTGTGCGCATCGCTAGAGCCTCAAATCTGCTTCGCTTAGTCATACATGTTTGTTACCTCTGCTCCATCCGGTTGATGAATCAGATCTGCGATAATCTAGTATGATATGTGTTGGCACGCGTAGAGATAAACGAAAACTTTTTCCTACGCGATACTACCAAGATCTAGCCGAGGTAGAAGGCCACGAGTATTACCACTAGACGCGCAGGTGCGGATTATCGATGTAGCGCGTCGGGTCGGGGCAGTGCAGTCCCACGATCCGGTCCGGCCGATCCAATCCCTCGAACGTCGAAGTGCTGAACGTACAGCACCTCTGCCGGTATCCACACGTACGAGGAGGAGCTCCGACGGCGGACTGCTAGGTCCGGTGCGGCGGCTGGACTGAGTGGGGCTAGGGTTCCCAACGCATGGGAGAGTGGACTAACGTGCCCTCTGGGCAACCTGCGCCCCTCTTTATATAGCGTACGGTAATGGGCTGCACAACACTTGTGGCCCATTCCCTCTGTGAGTCCGACTCACTAACTCAGTCCATTTCCGGTTTGGGTCCAACCCAACCAATACTTGCTCCCGCTCTTAAGTGTGCGACCCTGCAGGCTCATGGCGACATGGACACGATTGGAGTCCAACTCCCAATCGATCAATCGGTAGCGGCTCCTAGCAGAACATGCCGACTCCCAAGTCCCATTGAGTCATGACGACATACCTTTCAATGTGATATTCATCTTAGTCCTTTTTGCCTCACGATATACCTTGTCGAGCTATAGGCGATTTATCGTCATCCCTTAAATAGCTCAACTCTCTTCTCGATCCGTGATATGTGATTCACCTGACTAACACTTAGTCAACAGACACAGTTAACACTTAACTGAGTTGCGCATGGCCATGCTTCCTGAATCATATCACTCGAGAGGGCCCAGAGAATATCTCTCCATTCGGAGGGGCAAAATCCCATCTTGATTATCCACATCACGCAGCTTGCTTCTCATTCGACCCGAACTCTGCCTTTATAGTTGCCTTGTCACAGAACAACGTTTGACAGAACCTAAGTCGGTGATCCACAACTCGGATTGTGCGACAACCTCAGGTCTAAGGATTACATTGATTGAGACATGCAAATGACGACTTGATCGTTGCATCTCAATGTGGGTCAGTCCGACTTGCTAAACTCTTTAGCCAAGTCCGTGAACGTTGGAATGGCATCACCATGCCCATGACAAGTGGAACCGTGTCATCAGGCAACACTCACATTAGTCTAGGGTGTGTGTCCAGCACAACCTAAATGACCAAGGACAATCTAGTATGAACAACATGAATATATAGTTCCACAATCGAATCACATATTCAATGACATATATCAGATGTTCAAAACAAGGACAACTTAATAACTTTATGAATACAGTGGGAATTACATCATACATGATTGCCTCTAGGGCATATTCCCAACAGTCTCCCACTTGCACTAGAGTCAATCATCCTGGCATCATATGCCTAGGCATCGAATGCCCATGCCTCTCGTGTGCGCCTCATGCTTAGGCTGTGGTAGCGCCTTTGTCAACGGATCTGCAATGTTTGCATCCGTGTGTACTTTGCATAACTTGATATCACCTTGTTCGACAAACTGGCGAATGAGGTGGTACCGCATGAGTATATGTTTGTTCTTCTGGTGTTGTCTAGGTTCCTTGGCCTGTGCGATAGCACCATTGTTGTCACAATATACGTCCAAAGGATTGGACGCGCCCTGAACCACACCAAGATCAATCAGGAGGTTCCTGATCCAAACAGCTTCCTTTGCCGCCTCTGAGGCAGCAATATACTCAGCCTCTGTTGTAGATGCAGACACCGTATCTTGCTTGGAACTCTTCCAGCTCACAGCTCCTCCGTTCATTACGAACACGTATCCCGATTGCGAACGAGAATCATCCGAGTCGGTGAGATAACTCGCATCCGTGTAACCCTTTACACTGAATTCCTCATCACCTCCATAAACTAGGAACATTTCCTTAGTATTTCTCAAATACTTAAGGATGTTCTTAACCGCTGCCCAGTGGGCTTCGCCAGGGTCAGCCTGGTATCTGCTCGTAACACTTAGAGCATAGGAAACATCTGGCCTAGTACAAATCATGGCATACATGATGGATCCGATTGCCGAAGCATACGGGATCACACTCATCCGACTTCGCTCATCAGTCGTCGAAGGACACTGAGTCTTGCTAAGTTTTATGCCATGGGACATCGGCAAGAATCCCTTCTTGGACTCTTGCATTTTGAATTTCTTCAAAACTTTGTCCAGATATGTACTCTGACTCAATCCAATGAGCCGCCTTGATCTATCTCTATAGATCCTGATTCCTAATATGTAAGTTGCCTCACCCAAATCTTTCATTGAGAAACTCCTTTCCAATGACTCTTTGGTTTCTTGCAACATCATGACATCATTTCCAATCAGTAATATGTCATCCACATATAAGATTAGAAAGTTTACTTTGCTCCCACTAAACTTCTTGTATAAACAAGAATCGTGATCGCTCTTGATGAAGCCAAACGATTTGACTACCTCATCAAAGCGAATGTTCCAACTCCGAGATGCTTGCTTCAACCCATAAATGGATTTCTGAAGTTTGCATACCTTGTCAGCATTAGCCGGATCGACAAAACCTTCGGGCTGTATCATATACACGTCCTCAGTCAAATTTCCATTAAGGAAAGCCGTCTTGACATCCATCTGCCATATCTCATAGTCGAAATAGGCTGCTATGGCTAACATGATCCGAATTGATTTAAGCATCGCTACAGGCGAGAATGTCTCGTCGTAGTCAACTCCTTGAACCTGTCGGAACCCCTTCGCGACAAGTCGTGCTTTATAGACGGAAATATTTCCATCCATATCAATTTTCTTCTTAAAGACCCATTTGCACTCGACGGGTCTTGCACCGTCAGGCAGATCAACCAAATTCCAAACTTGGTTTTCATCCATGGACTTTAACTCGGATCTCATGGCTCCAAGCCATGACTCGGAATCAGATCCCACCATCGCTTCCGAATAAGTTGCCGGCTCATTACTGTCTAACAGTAAAACATCTCGAGCACTCTGTAATCTGGCAGATCTCCGTGGTTCAGGTGCTGTTACCGGTGTAGGTACCACGACCGGCTCAGCCTCCAAGGCGTTCGCCGACTCGCCCCTAGCCGGTTCCTCTCGAATTTCTTCGAGTTGCACTGTGCTCCCACTGACTTCCCGACCGAGAAACTCTTTCTCAAGGAAGACACCATTCCGAGCGACAAACACTTTGCCCTCTTCCCGGTTGTAGAAGTAGTACCCCAAGGTTTCCCTCGGATACCCCACGAAAATACACTTATCCGACTTGGGCGTGAGCTTGTCCGACTGAAGTCGCTTGACAAATGCTTCACAACCCCAAATCTTTAGAAAAGACAAACTTGGCTTTTTACCAGTCCACATCTCATGTGGTGTCTTCTCTACTGACTTTGATGGTACTCTGTTTAGTGTGAAAGCTGCAGTTTCTAGACAATAACCCCAAAATGATAAAGGTAGATCTGTCCGACTCATCATTGATCGTACCATGTCCAACAAGGTCCGATTTCTCCGTTCCGATACACCGTTTCTCTGCGGTGTACCCGGAGGAGTGAGTTGAGGAACTATTCCACAACTCTTTAGATGGTCATCAAACTCATGGCTCATGTACTCGCCTCCACGGTCCGACCGTAGAAACTTTATTTTCTTGCCGAGCTGATTTTGTACCTCATTCTGGAATTCCTTGAACTTTTCAAAGGCTTCCGACTTGTGTTTCATTATATAGATATATCCATACCTACTTAAATCATCAGTGAAGGTAATGAAGTACTCATAACCACCTCTGGCTGTCGTGCTCATTGGTCCACATACATCACTATGTATTAGTTCCAACAAGTCAGACGCCCTTTCACAACTCCTTGCAAAAGGTGTCTTGGTCATCTTGCCTAGTAGGCATGATTCGCATGTCTCGAATGACTCTAAGTCAAACGAAGTTAGAAGTCCATCATCATGGAGCTTCTTCATACGCTTCCAACTTATATGACCAAGCCGACAGTGCCAAAAGTAAGTCATATTCAGATCATTTGGTTTCAACCTTTTAACATTTATGTTATAGACCGATTCACTATCAAGATTTAAAATAAATAGCCCGTTCTGAACGGGTGCAAAGCCATGAAACATATCTTTCAAATATAAAGAACAACCATTATTCTTAATATTCGACTCATAACCTTGTCTCATCAAACATGAGGCGGAAATAATATTTCGACTAAGCGCTGGAACATAATAACAATTATTTAGTTCCAAAATAAATCCTGAAGGTAAATGAAGTTGCATCGTGCCGACTTCCAACGCAGCGACTCTCGCCTTGTTGCCGACCCGAATATCAACCTCTCCTCTTGCCACGCTCCTAGTTCTTACCAGCCCCTGCAACGAGTTGCAAATGTGAATGACTGATCCGGTATCATATACCCAAGAACTATTAGGGGAATCAGCAAGATAAATGTCTATAACATTGCACACAAGTGTACCTGAGTCGGAAGTCATACCTCCACTCTTGGCCTTGTCAGCCAAATACTTGGTGCAGTTCCTCTTCCAGTGGCCATCCTGCTTGCAATAGAAGCAATTGGCTCCGGCTGCATGAGAAGGCTTAGTCTTTGAGGGAGCACTCTGGACAGGGCCATGGGCGCTACCTCCTGACTTATCCTTCTTCTTCTTAGTCCAAGAACTCTTCTTGAACTTAGCCTTATTCTGCACCATCAACACTTGACTGGCGCCTTTCTTGATATCAGCCTCTGCCGTTTTGAGCATCCCATGTAATTCAGTGATACTCTTATCCATACCATGCATATGATAGTTCGAGATGAACGGACCATACGCACTAGGAAGAGAGTTCAGAATTATATCAGTGGCGATCTCTTCTTTAATTGAGAAGCCCAAGCGATCCAAAGACTGTATGTAACCAATCATCTTGATTACATGCGGACTCAGTGGATCGCCGTCTTTAAGCTTACAGCCAAGCAAAGCTTGAGAGACTTGATACCTCTCAGTCCTTGCTTGAGCCTGGAACATACTTTTGAGGCTTTCGATCATATCGTAGGCCTCAACATTTTCGAACTGCTGCTGCAAGTCCGGTTCCATGTGTGCAAGCATAAGACAGCTAATCTCCGTAGACTCATCTCTAGTCTTACGGTAGGCATTTGTGACAGCGACAGTCGCATCATCATCAGGCTCTTCTGGAAGTGGAGTTTCTAGAACATGTTCTTTCTTGTCATGCTTGAGGACTATCCTCAGATTACGATACCAGTTGGTGAAATTAATTCCATTAAGCTTATCTTTCTCTAGGATTGACCTCAACGCAAAAGTGGACAACTGAGGAAGGTTGCTAGGTGCCATTGATCTACAACAGAAAATACGCAAAAACACTTAAGACATGTATTCATAAAAGAGCAGGCATATTAAACGATTTAATACTTATGCTCCCACTAGAACCAACATCCCTCCGATGGTTGCTAAGTGATTCAAGATCCTAAATAAGCAAGCCGACTAGTGAGCTTTAGCATCACCGCTAGCCGTCAAGTGATCTAGGTAGGCAACACCTTGCCAATCGTATCTCTATACGACTCCTGTTAGTTGGGTGACATCACATGCCCCGGCTCCCAACCTACCTCGCCCCGAGCCCCACAACCGTTGTGATGGACTCGTCTAGATTACCAAGTGCTTCTGCTTGTAAGAGTCCGACTCAAACCCACCTAACCGGAAAGAATTGGTAGCACCTCAATTTTATGAGCCCACTACCAAGAATGTCCGACTTGTGATGGTGCAGCACTGGCGGGGCGACCGACTAGACCTTCTTTGAGGGATTAAAGAATCTACCAACTATCTAAATAGAGGTAAATAGAGACATAACAATAACACAAATAAAGAAATTATAATGTGAAATGGTATGGCTCTCTTCATGGTGATCTCCATCTCCACGAAGCTTGTAAGTCGACTCGTGCCAACTCTTGTCACGTGCCATCTTACTCCATGTAGCCGACTTGTACATCGACTTGCATGCCTTCCGGGTTCTCCAACAAGCTACACTAGCTAAGTAAATGAAATTTACATAGAGAATCCGACACGCAGGCCGGTATACAATAAAATGACAGCACCTAGGCTCCAGCCGGCTGACAAAAAACATGATACGCAGATCATGTATGGATTACACACATCACATGCACATAAGCCATACCATTCACAACTTCCTGCAAAAACAAGTTATGCATAGATACGATATCTACCGGCGTTGTGAAACTCGCAACGACATCTAAGGCGCTACGACAGGACGACGGCGGTCCCATCTGCATTCCGATCATGGATTTCTTCATCGGATAAAACGATTTTACCCGAATCTGATCCGTATTCCGATTCGACCAAACTCTTTGATCTTCGATCACCGCAACTGGATTTATGTGTCACGGTATACCCCGATGGCGGAAACCGACCGGTAGGGGTAAGTTGTTCCACGACCTTAGCAGTATGATCACGGAAACCAGATCATCCATTAACCCCGAGTACGATTGATCCAATCAACCTTGTACAAAACCGATCTATCTCATAGACCGACCACCAAAACAGCAATTAGATCACATCTAACGCTAACTACATATCACATATGTACGGATCTCGGGCCTAATACCAGAAGCTACCGCTCTGATACCACTGTTGGCACGCGTAGAGATAAACGAAAACTTTTTCCTACGCGATACTACCAAGATCTAGCCGAGGTAGAAGGCCACGAGTATTACCACTAGACGCGCAGGTGCGGATTATCGATGTAGCGCGTCGGGTCGGGGCAGTGCAGTCCCACGATCCGGTCCGGCCGATCCAATCCCTCGAACGTCGAAGTGCTGAACGTACAGCACCTCTGCCGGTATCCACACGTACGAGGAGGAGCTCCGACGGCGGACTGCTAGGTCCGGTGCGGCGGCTGGACTGAGTGGGGCTAGGGTTCCCAACGCATGGGAGAGTGGACTAACGTGCCCTCTGGGCAACCTGCGCCCCTCTTTATATAGCGTACGGTAATGGGCTGCACAACACTTGTGGCCCATTCCCTCTGTGAGTCCGACTCACTAACTCAGTCCATTTCCGGTTCGGGTCCAACCCAACCAATACTTGCTCCCGCTCTTAAGTGTGCGACCCTGCAGGCTCATGGCGACATGGACACGATTGGAGTCCAACTCCCAATCGATCAATCGGTAGCGGCTCCTAGCAGAACATGCCGACTCCCAAGTCCCATTGAGTCATGACGACATACCTTTCAATGTGATATTCATCTTAGTCCTTTTTGCCTCACGATATACCTTGTCGAGCTATAGGCGATTTATCGTCATCCCTTAAATAGCTCAACTCTCTTCTCGATCCGTGATATGTGATTCACCTGACTAACACTTAGTCAACAGACACAGTTAACACTTAACTGAGTTGCGCATGGCCATGCTTCCTGAATCATATCACTCGAGAGGGCCCAGAGAATATCTCTCCATTCGGAGGGGCAAAATCCCATCTTGATTATCCACATCACGCAGCTTGCTTCTCATTCGACCCGAACTCTGCCTTTATAGTTGCCTTGTCACAGAACAACGTTTGACAGAACCTAAGTCGGTGATCCACAACTCGGATTGTGCGACAACCTCAGGTCTAAGGATTACATTGATTGAGACATGCAAATGACGACTTGATCGTTGCATCTCAATGTGGGTCAGTCCGACTTGCTAAACTCTTTAGCCAAGTCCGTGAACGTTGGAATGGCATCACCATGCCCATGACAAGTGGAACCGTGTCATCAGCCAACACTCACATTAGTCTAGGGTGTGTGTCCAGCACAACCTAAATGACCAAGGACAATCTAGTATGAACAACATGAATATATAGTTCCACAATCGAATCACATATTCAATGACATATATCAGATGTTCAAAACAAGGACAACTTAATAACTTTATGAATACAGTGGGAATTACATCATACATGATTGCCTCTAGGGCATATTCCCAACAATATGATTACATGGTGAGATGAGCTTTGTGTGGATAACTTGACTAAGGCTGGTATGGGAGGCCACTTGGGAAGTGGTTGTTCGTCCTATAGTCGCCAACCCTAGGATTACGGTCTCGAGCGGAAGCCAAGACTGAGCGTGCAACCACACGCGGGGTCTAAGTAACCGCGCTCGACCAACTAACTTGTTTGGCCAGATCCATGAGTCACGTAGTTTGAGATTTCCATTCGGCACCGCAAATAAAGCCTTTTAAACGGTTTTGAAAACAAAATGCTCCGCTAGGGCGTGACCGGGGCCAAGTGATGGACATACACGGATCTTGACCCCGCCTCACAGAGACAGGTGCCGTCAGGAGGATGGCCAACTCCCTATTGACGGGGTGGCCCTGTCTTGGGTTGACTCATGGATAGGGTCGGGTAAGGTAAAGGTCGTGGCCAGCCACCCTCTGCCGCGTTCCATGGAAGAACGTACATGTGGCGCTAAGAGTCGGATGGTACGTGTGGGTAAAGTGTACATCCCTGCAGGGCAATCTTTTCGAAAAGCCGTGTTCACGGTTAAGGACGACTTGGTGAAGGCAAAGACCATGGATAACCTGAACGTGGCGTAAAAGATGTTGACAAAGCATGGAGATAATGTTTGAAGAATGCCTCCTCGGAGATTCCGAGAGGGGTGATCCTCGTAGCATGTGATATGCTGGGAATTGATGTTGGTGGTTTCCAAAGATGATGACTATAGTAGTGAGTTTCTCATCTGTTTTAAAAACCTTCTATGAGACGTGCTATTCTTCATCGATTTGGAAAATAAAGATTGCTTTACACAAATCAACCTTCATAAAACCCTTTATGAAACTAGCAGATATATAATAGGTTAACTAAGTCTTGTTGAGTACATCCCGTACTCAGGTTTGCTTAATTTTGGTTCAGGTGGAGTTCGTCACTTCGGTGGTGGTTCAACGTGGACATCGACGAGTAGTTTGGGGTTCCCAGGTAGCATCCTGGAATCTATGGGCTGGGACGTCGCCTTATGTTGCGGCCTCTTAGGCCTTTTTGGTTCTTGTTGACTAGCAACATAACTTGCCTTCCGTTGTCTGATGTAATGTTGGGTCGTGTGACCTCTGCTTGTAAGCTATACTCTAGTAACACCTGTTTAATACAGCTTCCATGTTTAGAGTACTGCTTTGATCGGTTGTTGGTTTCGAGCTCATTGTTATACAGTTTTGGCTATGCCTACATAGTTGTCGCAGTAGAGGGGTTGTGGAGCCGATGATCCATGTCCGAGCCCGCCTGCCGATGTGATTCGGCCTGGGGCTAGGTAACCCCAGTAACCCTCGATTGTTGTTGCACTTTCTGGACACATAGCAGCTCTATATAGCTTTGGTCTCGTTTCCTTTAGTTTCATATGATTCGTGGACGCTTTGATATGCATAGTTGGTTATGACTAGCATGGATACAAGGAGTAGTAGACTGGGGGTCCAGACTACGTGCCGATGAATCCAGTCTGCCTGCCGTTGTTTGTTGCGGCCGGGGATGGTAACCCTGAAGCCCTTGTGAGTCCATGGCTAGGAGCACATAACAGTATGTATATCTCTGGGTCCGGGGTCGTGACAGGTCATGGTATCAGAGCAGGACTGCCTGTAGGAAAAACTTACTGCTTGGTCGATGTTGAGTCTAGTGTTTGTGAAAACTACTTTGAAACTCCAAATGGATTGTGAAAACCTTCTTAGGATTCTTTTTACTCCTTATCTGGTATCGCTCTAACTCTGGGTCTCCTTACCTGTTTTGATTTGAATTTTTTTGCTATTTTTCTATTCATTCAAAACCTAGGTGCCTTCTTTGGCAATGACGTTGTTACCCATGTTGACTTAGTGTTAAAAAGTTTCTAGAGTCGTGTGTGTTCCATACTCCGTTATCTCTTGTTTCAACTGGGAGATTCCTTTCCATCATAATCTCTCAGAGTTGTGTGGGTTCCACATACTCATGTTCTAAAGTTTCAAAATCCTGAACCTCGAGATGTCCTTTTCATCTCGAATATATCCGTTATCCTCTGCTCAAATTCTTTCGGAGTTATGTTGTATTTTGAAAGATACCTCGTGATTGCTATTCGTAGTGTTCTTCAAGGCACTCAGATAGTAGTTACTCCTTTCCCTATGTTTTTAACCTTGGACTTGAACCGAAGGTCCCGGAATGTGCTGAATTGCAGTGGGTTGGATCGTGTGGTTTCTTAACTACCCGATGCTCACGCTATCAGTACAGAATGCTGACCTTTAACCCAAGATCTGTTTCGTTGAATCCTGAGGAATCTGTTCTACCTCAGGATGGCTAGGTAATCTCAGCTCCAATAGCCATAGGTTTTCTCTAGGAATCAAAAGGATCACGACAAGAGTGTTCTTATGATTCTCATATCTTTGTTCTTGGTTCAGCTATACCAACCTTTAGCATGGGTTCTACAAATGAGTATTACCCTGTGCAGTCAACGTGACCTTAGGATCTCCCCTGAGCATGATTCCACCCTTTAGTTGCTCTCAAGTCTCCATCCGTTGTGTTGGACACCAAGTTGCTCATGTGTATTGGATTCCTCCAATGCATTTGCTCTTGTTTTCCGTCAGAACATTCCACCTTGGAATGTCAGGAGAAACAAACTCCAGAGCCTCGTTCATCTCTAGGACCAGGTCAAAGTTTTGTAATTCGCAGAATAAAGAAGTTTCATTAGCTTCTGTTCTATTCCGTTCTACCTCCGAGTATCACATTCTTACATACCAAGAGGCTGTGTTGAGTTTCATGGCCATATTGATGAAGTGGTGCTCCTACACATTTTCACTCACCCTTCCTCCAAGCCTGAAATGCTCGAGAAGGTTAGGTGTGTACCGATGTGTGTATCAGCTATTCCTAGCAATTATTATTGCTTTGAAAAATCTATGAAACATTTGTATCCTTCTTAGCACTGTTGGTTACCCGGTCTCAACTTAAAGTTGATTGTGTTAACAAGTCCGTTCATTCTGGTGCACATTCTTGGTCAAAGAGTTAGGTCCATGACCAAGCTCTCATGTTCATATCAGTTGCCTTGAAAAGCAAGATTCCTTTCGAACTCCGAGACATACCGGTAAGTTCTGATATCCTGGTTGTCTTTCTAGAAGTATCACCAGGTTGTTACCTGGCCGTAATGTCTAAGCAAAGGGTAAATTTGAATTGCTCTTTTCTCCAAGAAACTATGCTGGACACCTTGAATTAGTTGGTTGAGCTTAAACAAGAACTTGGAGAGTTGAAAGGCAAAAGTTCAGCCTAACTTGATCCTCAGTTAAGGGATGTCTAGTTCTTTCTGTGTTGAAGCATGATAGTATCTCTTCACTGGACATGTTATCATCCTACCTTGGTTTGATTTGGGCTACCTTCAAATCAAGTTCAGGTTCAAGGACTATCTTGATGGTGTTTTCACTCATGGTGTTTTGCCCGAGTATACCTTCATATCCTTTGGTCTGACCAATATTCTGCCTTGTTCATATATCATATGAATACCTCTCCTTGGAGTGTCTTGATACGCGTGTTGTCGAGCCCATCGATGACATTCCTATTTCTTCCAAGTTGCAAGAGGTTCATGCTGAACACCTGGCACTAATGTTGGAAACTTTCGAGAACCATCTTTGTTCCATTACGAAGATTGTGTTCTGGATGTTTGAAGTACCTTACCCCGGTCCATGTGTTTTTGATGAAAGTTGTTGCCATGGATCTGAGTAAAGTTTCCTTGTTCCTTCGGGAATAACTCCAAGTCGGTCATGTGTGTGTGGGCTATTATTGAGATGGTAGGTTGTTACCTCCACTCCTTGATTAAGTTTGCATCCACACCAAGCCACTAACGGATCTTTCGTAAAAGAGAAGAAGTCCTAGAACTTTGTTATCTTTGTGACCGTCTTCCCAACAAGGACTCTGATGTGTTCCAATGCAAGTAATTCATGTAGGTGCAACCGTCTTTCACAAGTTTCTAATACATGAGTTCCATAATCCTGATCATCTTCTTGAGCTTGGCATCATAGTCCTTATCTTGAGAATTCAACATATGTATCTCGTTGGTAACCGGTGCAATCTCTTCGCTCAAACATACCGATCCTGAGCTATAAATCCACGAACCAGAGCTGAATCTCAAGCAGCAATGATGGTTGGTGTTTCCTTAAGGGTATTGAATTAGGTCCTTCCGAAAATCCGGCATGGTTGATGAGTGGTTGACACAATTAGCCGGAAGGCCTAATGTCATATATCTTTGAATCCGTAATAACAACCACTCTCCGTGAGAATTCTGGTGTGGCTCATTCTAACAAGTTTTCCCTCCCCGTTCTTCCAAACCGGAGTTTTACTTTCACTTGATGACCTACAGAAGGCTTGTCGTGAGCCTGCTGTCGGTATCTAGAACATCCAGCAGAACCTGGAAGTTGATTCTTCCAATGCCTCTTCGTTGATCCTCCAAACTTTTCTTTCAGTGGAAACAAGTTCATCATGAAATCATCTCGTGGTGTTTTGTAACCATCATTGAACAGTTCTCCTTTTCAAGTTGATGGTACCTGAAATTATGTTCATCTCACACATTGTGTGAATTTGTCAGTCACTTCAGCCATGGGGTCTTAACCATGTGGTAGATGTGTTTCTACGTCCAACCACAACAGGAAAGAGATTCCCTATTTTCTTCCGGTGTTTCAATCCCCGTTGGTTACTCATCTTTATGGTGTGACTAAGAAATTCCTCTTTAATTATGGTGTTACAACATCCTTTGGTTACTCATCCTCTGCCGTGAAGTAACATCCCGATCCATGATAAGGATTTCAAGAAATTGTTATGGAATGGTTGAAAGTTCCGTTATCTTTCGTGTCCACTCCGAAGAGTGAGCATGATCATGTATCAAATTTTCTCTGACGCACGAATTACACTGTTATCTTGTGTTCCCCCTCTTCTACAGATATTATTTTTGTGGTATCCAAGACCATCCTTTCCACCTTGGTTTTCTGTTTGAAGAAACCTCTATGTCAAAAGTTTTCCAACCTTTCTTTTCCAAAATGATTTAAAGTCTTGTGCAAAACTCATATTCTAAATCCTTTCAAGAACATTCGCCCACAAACTTGAAACCTTCTCCTATTCCCTCCGTTATCTTGATGTGTTTCATGCACGTTAACTCAACAGTTCTTTATGAACATTCCTGTCATGAGTTACCCATGAGATACTAGATCTTTGTGAAGATCAAATCCTAAGAGTTTTCCTCTTACCTAAGGTGTATCCGTTCAATACTTCACGGTGCTACGGATCAACCTCATCAAGAAGAAAACGCAAGTTTCGAGAAGATCGCTCAAACCCGGTGTTCCTTCTTTCTTTCTCCTTCAGGAATCTCGGAACGAGATTCTTGTAAGGGGGGTAGATTTGTAACATCCCTGTTTTGCTAAATTAGGGTGTGTGGTATGTGTTCATCTCATACATGCATGAAATAAAAATTTAATCATGTTTGAACCAATTTAATTTGTGAATTTAAATGGAATTGAGAAAATTCCACAAATCCTACTTAATGTGGTTTTCAAAATTATCAATTCAAAACTATTTCACTTTCACCAAAGCAACACATGGTGAGTTTGCAAATTTTGTGAGGGTTCTAAAATATATTTTTGCCAAATTTTATTCTTACAAATAGGCCCTGAAAAAGTATAAAACCAGTGCTGTTTCTAAAAGAAAAGAACCTAGTTGCGTTTTCCCAAAACTCCAGGGGGGTTTTGCAATTTCCATTTTTATTTCTTCTTCTTCCTCTTGTCAGAAGGCAGAGAAGCTGCTCGCTGTCATCGAGTCCGTCGCCGTTCGACACCTCCTGCCTGCTTCGGTCGCGCTTGGATAACGAGAGAAGGATGAAGCCGTGATGCTCTTCTCCTCACTTGCCCTCGCCTCGTTCTCTCTGTCTCCCTCTCTGTAGAATTCCGGCCGAAACCCTAGCTTGGGTCAACGCCATGGCGCCGTCTCTATAGGGCTCACCGGAGCAAATTGAGGGTGCCCACACCTTCGCACCGCTCCCCTCTCCTTCCTCTTCGAGTCGTGCAAGCCGGGAGGGCAGGAATCATGCGGGCTTTGGTCTTCTTCCCCGCGGCCGGTCAACCGCCACCGTCGCTCGATCTCCTCCGTGCGGCCTTCCACGAGCTCCCCGAGGCCTCTCCCGTCATCACGGTGAGCTCCTGCACCTCTCGGTGCTCTCGCCATTCCCCCTCTCCCTCTGAATCGACGTGACGTCGAGGACCATGGTGTGCCGCCGCCGTTCAAGCTTGCCGGCGAGCTTCCTGCGCCCCTTTTTGGGCGGCGCCGCCAATTCTTGGCTCGCCATCGTCTGCTCTTCCTTGCGGTGGTACCAATTTCACGGTTTGCGCCCGTACTCGATGGATTGAACCGCGGCAGTGGCATTCCGGCCATTCGCTGACGTCACCATGACGTCAGCGTGGCGTCAGCTAGGCCACCTGTCAGCCACGGTTTTTGTTTTGAATTATTCACTGAAAAGAAAATAGTCACAGACAGTGGGCCCCACCCCTTTAAAAATTACAGAAAATGATTAATTCTAATAGTTCAATATCTAATGTTTCACACATCAGAAAAATATGGAAAAATGTTCAAAACATTCAGAAAATTAAACTCTATCCAAATATATAATTTTCATACATGTTGGACAACCTTTATTTTTGGACATTATTTTAATGTTATTTAAATCATTTTAAAATAGAAAATAAGTTTTTATTCAATAAAATTAGAAAGTTAAAAGTTATATACCAAATTGCTCAAAATGACAAGTACAATCAAGTTATGATGTTTTCAAACCCATTTGAGCAATTTAAATTGTACTCACTTTCATAATCATCCGAATTGCCCCTCCGGGGTCTATTTCGGGCTAATCTCAGATAAACTGCATAACTGACATACGAACCCTAGCAACCCAACGAACATGTTTAGGGCTTTATTTAAGTGCATTAATTTGCTCATGCATACATATTGCGTATTGCATCGATGCCATGTGTTGATTGTTATTCTTCTTTTGGGTGTTATTCCCCCCTAGGTACGTGACTCCGAAGAGAAGGCCAGTAGTCCAATGGCGAATACTTGATCTTAACCGACAAGTCAAGCACTTATTCCTGAAGCCTCTATCTGGTTTTCTTATAACCAAGGCAAGCATAACCTCTTATCTGCTCATATATGTTTTCGAACAACATTTGAATCTCGTACTTTGCATTCTATTCCAAAGTATTTGATGCTAGTAGATATAGTTCACCTATATACTGCATTGCCTTAATATCCTGATCCACTGCTCCTAGCCGCCATAGATTTGCTTGTGTGCATAGCCAGAGCCTCATATCTGCTTCGCTTAGTCATAAATGTTTGTTACCTCTGCTCCATCCGGTTGATGAATCAGAGCCGCGATAATCTAGTATGATATGATGACGTGGTGAGATGAGCTTGGTGTGGATAACTTGACTAAGGCTGGTATGGGAGGCCACTTGGGAAGTGGTTGTTCGTTCTATACTCGCCAACCCTAGGATTACGGTCTCGAGCGGAAGCCAAGACTGAGCGTGCAACCACACGCGGGGTCTAAGTAACCGCACTCGACCAACTAACTTGTTTGGCCAGATCCATGAGTCATGTAGTTTGAGATTTCCATTCGGAACCGCAAATAAAGCCTTTTAAACGGTTTTGAAAACAAAATGCTCCGCTAGGGCGTGACCGGGGCCAAGTGATGGACGTACACGGATCTTGACCCCGCCTCACAGAGACATGTGCCGTCAGGAGGATGGCCAACTCCCTGTTGACGGGGTGGCCCTGTCTTGGGTTGACTCATGGATAGGGTCGGGTAAGGTAAAGGTCGTGGCCAGCCACCCTCTGCCGCGTTCCATGGAAGAACGTACATGTGGCGCTAATAGTCGGATGGTACGTGTGGGTAAAGTGTACATCCCTGCAGGGCAATCTTTTCGAAAAGCCGTATCCACGGTTAAGGACGACTTGGTGAAGGCAAAGACCATAGATAGCCTGAACATGGCGTAAACGATGTTGACAAAGCATGGAGATAATGTTTGAAGGATGCCTCCTCGGAGATTCCGAGAGGGGTGATCCTCGTAGCATGTGAGATGCTGGGAATCAATGTTGGTGGTTTCCAAAGATGCTGACTATAGTAGTGAGTTTCTCATCTGTTTTAAAAACCTTCTATGAGACGTGCTATTCCTCCTCGATTTGGAAAATAAAGATTGCTTTACGCAAATCAACCTTCATAAAACCCTTTATGAAACCAGCAGAAATATAATAGGTTAACTAAGTCTTGTTGAGTACATCCCGTACTCAGGTTTGCTTAATTTTGGTTCAGGTGGAGTTCTTCACTTCGGTGGTGGTTCAACGTGGACATCGACGAGTAGTTTGGGGTTCCCAGGTAGCAGCCTGGAATCTATGGGCTGGGACGTCGCCTTATGTTGCGGCCTCTTAGGCCTTTTTGGTTCTTGTTGACTTGCAACATAACTTGCCTTCCGTTGTCTGATGTAATGTTGGGTCGTGTGACCTCTGCTTGTAAGCTATACTCTAGTAACACCTGTTTAATACAGCTTCCATGTTTAGAGTACTGCTTTGATCGGTTGTTGGTTTCGAGCTCATTGTTATACAGTTTTGGCTATGCCTGCATAGTTGTCGTAGTCGAGGGATTGTGGAGCCGATGATCCATGTCCGAGCCCGCCTGCCGATGTGATTCGGCCTGGGGCGAGGTAACCCCAGTAACCCTCGATTGTTGTTGCACTTTCTGGACACATAGCAGCTCTGTATAGCTTTGGTCCCGTTTCCTTCAGTTTCATACGATTCGTGGACGCTTTGATATGCATAGTTGGTTATGACTAGCATGGATACAAGGAGTAGTAGACTGGGGATCCGGACTACGTGCCGATGAATCCAGTCTGCCTGCCGTTGTTTGTTGCGGCCGGGGCTGGTAACCCTGAAGCCCTTGTGAGTCCATGGCTAGGAGCACATAACAGTATGTATATCTCTGGGTCCGGGGTCGTGACAGAGGCGCTTGTCGAAGATCATGTGACGGTAGGCTCGTAGTGGGGGTGGTCCAAAAGCGATGACGATGTTGAAGTTGTCGTCCTTGGTTTGATGAAGAAGATCTTGAAAGGCGGTGTAGTCGTTGATGTTGAGCCTCTTATCGAAGAATATGCCAAGGTATGCTCGTGGAGGATGTAGTCCAAAGGCGATGACGAGCTTGACATGGTCCTCATTGGATGGATGAGGATGAGCTTCAAAGGAGATGTAGCCGTCGGCGAAGAGCTCGAGAGGTGTTTGGTCGGTGTCGTTGACGCGCTTGTAGAACGCCAAGTGCATCTTGACGATTGGTATGTAGTCGTGGTAGTCATTGTCGTTGATGCGCTTGTCGAACTCTAAGTGCATCTTGACGTGTGTGATGTAGACGGAGAAGTCGTTGTCGTGGATGCGCATGTGGAACTCCAAGTACATCTTGACATGAGGTAGGTAGGCGTAGAAGTCGTTGTAGTGGATGCGCTTGTCGAACTCCATGCACCTCTTGACATGTGGTATGTAGGCGTAGAAGGCGTTGTTGTCGAAGTGCTTGTGAAACACCATGTAGATCTTGACTTGAGGAGTGTGGATGGAGAATGCATTGTCGTAAAAGCTCTTGTCAATCTCCATGTGGATCATGAAGAGAGGAATGTGCTCCTTCCAAATATTCAAGTCGGTGTCGATGTTCATGCGGTGTGGAGAGCCTTCTATGTGGAGAAGTCCATGAGGTCGAGGATGCTTGATAGGGTCACCAAATCTCTGCAAAATAGACAACAAAGATGGAGAGAAAGTTGGTAAGCCGTTAGTGTCGATAAGCACACATGGGGTTTTGCTCTCAACTCTCATCTCACTATTGGTGGCTATCATGGCGATGCCTCTAAGAACACTCATGCTTTTCCACTCATTATGGGCTTGTGGCTCTCACTCACGTGATGGTGGATCTCTCTCTCACCACTCGTCTCACTAGAAGCTTGAGAGGGGACAATAGAAGGCTCCAAAGTCTTGGCACTTGAGGTGTGCGGGTTTGTCGAGGTAGTTGCATTGCTTGGAGTCGGTAGTGTCATATCATGTGGCGAGGAGGACTCGAGCATCTCGTCTCTTGGTTTGATCTCCAAGTGTGGAATGTTGGGCTTGCTTGGCGGAGGAGGTAGGGTCATGGCTTGTGTCGAAGAAGGCTCGATCATCTCCGTGATGTGGTAGTGTAAGCCATGCCTTATAGCATCCTCAAGTGGTTGATGGTGATGATGACGCTCATGTGCTTGATCATGGAGTCCATAGTCCTTCCTCAAAGTATGGCGCACATGGGTGTTGTGGATGGGTGTCGGTGATGAAGTGTCTGTTGCCTCTTGCCTTGATGAAGTAGTGGTATCATAGTGTCCATGGCGAGGATAATCTTGATCCTTGTCGAAGGCGGGGTGCGAATAGGAGGCACACTCTTGGTGATGATGAGGTGGAGGATCCCATTCCTCATGTTGGTGATGACACTCATGGTCCTTGAACCTTTTAACATTGAGGCAAAGGGTGCTCAAGTTTTTGTCTTCATGGCCTTGATGATGCGATGGAAATCCGTGGTCAAGGTGATGCGGTGCTTCATCCAATATGGTAGGAGAAGAATCATGGATGGCATCTCCATTTGACGCACCATCTTGGTCGCCGCCTTGGCAATCCCACATTATGTGACCATGGCCCTTGCAAATGGGGCATAAGAGGTCTTCATCTTGAAGGAGAGGGGAAAGTAGACTCATAGCATCATCATCATATATGGGACCTCACTTCCTCCATCTTGTTGTAGGTCTTCATAAAAGATGGGTAGTGAAGTAGCAAGTTGATCAATCCCACTTGGTTGATGTCGAAATGGACGCTCATTGGGGTCTTCCTCAAAGAAGGGGAAAGACAAGCCATACGGAGCATTCTCACTTTCTTGGCGTTGAGGAAGTATCTCATGTGGGTCTTCATCAAAGATGGGTAGCGGAAGCTCATGTTGGTCATCCTCATTGGTTTGGCGATGGCGCTCATGATGGAGAGGATGGCGCCGGTGGTCATTGTGGTGGAGTTGTGGGAGGCATTCACTCGAAGCCATGTCGAGGGCACCTTCTTGATAAGGGACTTGGTCTTGGTGGTCATTGTGGTGATGACACACATTTTGCCTTGGAAGCCTTGAATGTGGGCGAGCACCATCCACGAAGCCATGTAGACCATAGTCATGAGTCGAGCTTGGAGAAGGTAGGTGATGAACAATATCCGGTCGTAGAGGGTGATCTTGAAGAGGGTCACCACGGCCTTGTCGGTGTCGAGGTCGAGGTAGTGGTGATGGCGAGCAATGCTCAAACCAATGTCGTCGCGGTGCTTGTGGTGGAGGATGCGGTGAGGTGGGTGTACCACTCTCTCCCATATGGCGGTGATGATCATGGCGACGGTCTTGGTGATGAGCGTGGTGATGGTCATGTCGACGGTGTTGGTGATGAAGCTTGCGGCGTCATAGTTGTAATAGTGGTTCATGTCGTTGGAGCTCATGGAGTCGAAGTTGTCGTGGTTGGTGTGGTGCTCCTCCATGTCGACGATGCTTGGGGAGGAGTAGTCGGTGTAGAGCTCGACGTCGTGGTCGTAGTAGTGGTGGTGATCCACCATGTCATGCTCGTAGTAGTGGTCAACCACAATGTCGTGCTCGTAGGAGTGGTGGTCCATGTCTAGCTCGTTGTAGTTATTGTCGTTGTTGTGGTCGTAGTGGTCCATCATGTGCTCGTCATGGTCATCATGGCCTCCATATGCTCCTCTCTCGCTACACATGGTTACTCACAAGCACAAGTGTATATATATAGTGTGAAAACCTAAGAGCTCAAAGCTCACATTTTAGCAAATATTGGAACAAGTGGGCCATGCCAAGAGAAACCGATAACAAAAAGAATGAAGTGACTTGAGTTCGAAAGATCCAAAAACACGCTCCAAAACACACACGGATTATGGGTGGATAGGTATGGAAAGTGGAAAGCAAATGGAACAACCGGAAACCAAGATATTGCAATGGCAAGTAGAGAACCACAAGATCACAAAGCAACAACAAGTCGATCTCCAAAAGGTATGGAAACGCACGCACGGAGATAAATGAGACTAGTGCAACCAAAATGTGAGCTAAGGAACCAAATTATCCTAGCAAAGACTATAAAGCTCGTGTTGCACAAGTACAAGGAGAGCCGCTAGTTCGATTGCAATTTATTGGTGGGCTACAAGATTTGCGCACAATGCACCACCTACGAGAAGTTCATCGAGCTTGCGTGCTTCCTACAAGTGGGATGGCAAGTGGTGGCTTCCTTTTTCTCTCTTATTCTTTCGCTTCTCTTCTCTCTTTTGCTTTTTCACCTTTTGCTCACTCACTTTGTGCCAACAAATTAAACTATATGAATTAGCGTATACAACGGTCGCTCGGAAACTACACGGTACAAGTGTGCAAATCCCAAGCAATCAAAGATGAACTAGCCTCAATAGGTAAGGTAATCACAAGGTAAGTTGGCTCACAAAGGAATGGCAAGAGGGAGAAGATTCAGGATGATTATACCTCTCTCCGACGATCTTCACCCTATAGGCTGAAAACTTTCGTGCTTTATCACGAAATTAGGCTTCAATGGATCATGTATGTTCTTCAATGGTGATGTAGATGATGTAATTTCCTACAAAACAAGCTAAAGATCACTCAAAACGGAGTCCCGAGTGAAAAGTTATGGCCAAAACGGTGAAGGAACGCGGCCGTTTTCTGGGAGGCCGGCCTGGCCGGGCTTTGAGGCCGGGGTGGAGGCCGGGAGACTCGGGTAGGGGGAAAAGGTGGAATTGAGCCACAAAAATGCAAGGGAAGGTAGATCAACAAGTGTAGCAATAGATCCATGGATCAAAACCTACCAAAACGCACTCAAATCACAGATCAATCCAAAAGCAAATTGGGGCTATTTTTGGTGGAAATTTTCGAATTTAGGCAAAATCAAGAAAAAATTTAGTGGAAAGAGGGTGTCAAATCCGTGGCAACCTTGCTCTTGATACCAGATGATATAGGCTTGGCCTCTAGGGTGGCCCAATCTTCACTGATTGACGCACGATGGGTGGGGAGATTGGGAAGAACGCGAAGAACGCACAAAGAACATGATGAACTCACGCACACAAAAGGGGAGATAACTCGTGAAGCCTACGAGGGATCGCATACTCAAGTCAACAACACGCTAATTGGAACCGTTTCCTCTCACCGGCCGGACCACCGATCCAACAAAAGCCACAAGGGGAAGGTTGGCAAGAACTAATAGAGTCACAAGGTGAAAGAGTAGCTAATTGGAGAGATCTTGATACATTCCAATAGATGAATCTATGGAGTAGCCATGGATCCCATGGGGGAGGTTCTCCACATGGGAGGGGGATCACAAAGCCCAATCCTATCTCAAGTCAACTCTATCCCTAGAACTAGCCACATTGGTCCCTTATATAGCCTAGGGGGGTAGGTGGGGTGAAAAGGGGCGTTTTCCTCTTGATTCTCGCACTTCGGAGGGGGGCCGGCCAGTGAGGCCGGGGTGGGGCTGGGCGCCCAGCCTAGGGGCCAGCCGGCCTGGGGCCGGGGTGGGGGCCGGAGCCTTCGGGCACCTGGCCGGCCTGAGGTGGAGCTGGGCCGGCCCAAGGCCGGGGTGGGCGAGGGGGAGGCCGTCCTGCTCGGGTGGGTAGCCGGCCTGAGGGGGAGGGAGGCCGGCCTGGCCGGGGGGTGAGGCCGGGAGACCCCGTTTGCCTCCGTTCTTCCTCCTCGGAGCTCCGATCTTGACATCGTCTTCTCCCGCTTCTTTCCTAGCTTCTCGGGCACCGTCTTGGGCATGCTCTTGAGCATCGAGGACACCGTCTTGGGATCCATTATGGGATCCACCCTAGGCATGAAGAGGGGCATTTTATGAGGTAGCGCACCGTTCACCAAGTCACCGGAAACATACGGAGATAGGAGTGAGTTCACCTTGTCGTGTATCGATGTTGTGCTTGGTGGAATACGGTGGGCTGCATCAAATGCCTCACCCTAGCAGTAAAATCCTCGTGAGATCCTCATGAAGGAACAGTCGAACGCACACCCCTCTAGAAAACACAAATGATTGCAGGTTGTCACATTCTCTGGGAGCTGTCGTGTAACCCGCTACAAGAAGCCTAAAAGAGATTTCTCACAAGGGGCGACGAGAGGTCCTCCACAAGGAATGCGAGTAAAAGTGTCTCGAAGGACCCCACCATACAAAATCTAAGTACCTTCACACAAAGCATATAAGAGAAAGATACGACAATAAGAAGTATGGAATATCCTTTACAAGACTGAAAAAGTTCGTAGGTGCTCAAGATAAATGCGGCGCACGAAAATCAGAAGGCCATCAGGTGACAGGGACACCTGAAAGTATAGTATGGGCACCTAGAGGGAGGGGTGAATAGGTGCTACGACCAATTTTTATTTAACAATTAGGCTTGACACAAAGGTAAATTCTCTAGATGATGCAACTACGGTGAATTTACCTATATGACAAGAAAAAGCACAATAACAATACAGGCACGAGTAAAGGAGGAAGGGAACGAGGTAACCGATATGAAGCACACGGAGACACGATGTATTCCCGAGTTCCTCCTTGTTAAGGGAGTACGTCTCGTTGGAGGGTTGTGAGCTCGCCACGAAGGCCTACTCAACGCCACAAAGGCCTCACCCTATTCTCCGATTAACCCCGCCACAAAGGCCTAGTCCACCTTCCACTATTGATCCCCTTTGAGGCGGGAATCGAGTCCTTTACAAACAAGCTTGGGGCACACACCCACAACCAAATTGGGGGCTCCTAACAATCTCAAATCACCAACAAATGTAGCAATGGAGTCTAGGTTTTCCATAAGGAAACCCTAGACTAGATCCCTCTAGAATATGAGGAGGAAATGAAGATCGGCTCGGTGAAGATGTAGATCGGGGTCTTCTCCTTCAATCCTCCAAGTATCAACAAGTTTGGTTGGAGGGATTGGGGGAAATCTAGCTTTTGGAGGCTCAATAAATGCTTGTCTTCAATGCTGGTTCAAGCAACCTTTTGGATAAGGGTATTTATAGCCCCCTCCCCAAACTAGCCGTTTGACCCTTTTCATGCCTAGCAGTACTACCACTGGGGTCAGCGGTACTACCGCTACCTGGTAACGTAACCGGTACTGCAGCGACCCAGAGACAGGGTGCGAGCGGTACCACCGCAGAAATACCGTGGTACTCCAGCAGAGGTACTACCACGAGTGCCCACCGGTACTACCGCTGGCCACTTCTTCGAAATAAATCGAAGTGGATGGCGGTAGTACTAGGGAACTACCGCTCTAGTACCTAAACGTTACTGCGAGCAGAATCTCGCTGGCGGTACTTTGACCGGTACTACCGCTGGCGGTAGCGGTACTACCGTCGAGCAAGGTTTTGCTCCTTGACCAAGTTGGTCACAGCGGTACTACCGAACCAGTACCGCTGGATGCAGTAGCCATTTTTACTCTGGCGGTACTGGGCGCGGTACTACCGCTTGCTGTGCAGAGCGGTACTACCACTGAGGCACCCGGTACTACAGCTGGATCAAGTTGATCTTGGTGGCTTTTTCTTGAACACTCTTCACCTTTTTGCTTTTAAATGATATTTCCTAAAATACTTTGACGCACTGTTAGATTCTTACTAGTGTTGTTATCAACTCCAAAACCTAAGAGAGATAAAAATGCAAATGCACTTTCAATCTCCCCCTTTTTGGAGATTGATGACAACACCACTAAGAGAGGTCTAAAAAATTTGGACGAGCACTTCTTGAGAGAGTGATGCATCAAGAAAATTTGCTTAATGAGGCAAACTTTGTTCTCTTTTAGAATGTGTGCTCCCCCTAACATTTAGAGACCTGGCAAGGATATAAATGATATAACAATATGAATACTTGCCAAAATATACAACGATAACAACCATAAAATCCATAACACCAAATGGTTCAACACCATAACACCAAATGGTTCAACACCAATAGCAACACCACACAAAGTTTGACAACACAAACACAACCCAAGCAAATGATAAGGCGATCCTAAATAGAACTCTCTCCCCCTTTGGTATCAAGACAAAAAAAGGGAAGAGGCGATGCTAACGTCCCTGGAGGTCAGTCGATGTGGCTAGAGGCACTAGCTAGGCTTCCGAGTCCACGCTCATCTTCGGAGTTGACATCTTCTACCTCATCATCATTCTCACCACAAGTCCAAGGCTCATGAGAAGTAGTAGCATCATCGAGAAGATCTGGGTCTACCCACGTGTTGCCTTGCTTTGACTTCCACTCCTTGGAAGTGGTGATCCTATCCTCGGAACCTGGACGAACAGGCACCCCAAGATGGGAAAACCTGTCACGAGAAAGATGACGCTCCTTCTTGCTACGCACATGAGAAAGATATTCCTTGTTCTCCATATCAATCTGACGACAGAACACTTTCTTCAAAGTCGAGGACATCCACTTGCGAAAGCTATTCTTCTGAGCTCTCCCTCCATCTCGAAATCCGAGTCACTAGAGCCATCAGTGTCCGGACCAAGATCCTCCAGACCTAGCAGGGGAGTGGCATGCTTCTTGACTCGAAGTTCCTTGACCCTTTGAGTAGCGAGCTCTTGGTCATTATCCAAGAGAGCATCAGAAAGCTTGGCATTGCGCCAAGTGGTGGCAATGATCTTGAAGACCAAAGCAGCAAACACATGGACTCTCCTCCTTAGCACATAGTTATACATTTCATTCTAGAGGATATCCATCACATCGAGCCTAAGGACATCACCACGACGCTTATGAGTGTAAACCATCAAGTCAGTGAGTGATCCATGGATTTGGTCAAAGTTGCCAACACGCGGAGCCAACGTGTTCCTGAAGATCCTCTGGAGGATATCATATACGGCAAGCAGGTTCTTACACTGACCAACTACAGCACAACCAGTGATATAGAGATCATAAATCTCAGTGGGGGCCATAAACTTCTCCGGGTAAGGAACCCGGAAGAAATTAGAGTGAAAAGCAACATCTGGAATCTCCCCAAAGTCCTGCAGACCTTGCACAGTAGCAAACTCAGCCCATGAAGCAGAAAACTTCTGATTCTTGGTCATCCAAGTGATCCTCCTCTCATCAGTATGGAAATAAAGCATGGCATAGAGTTGGCCCACGAGGTGCTCATCATAATCTTCATTGATCTCGATCTAATCTAGAAGTCCAAACTCCTCACAGACCTCCAATGCCTCACCAAAGTAGTCCATCTTTGATCTCATGAAAGGAACATTGATGGAGAATTGAGTCACTACCTTGTTCATGTTCACTGGGTACTCCTCATAGAAAATCCACTGCTGAAAACGAGTCCAGAAGCACTCGTTGGCCCTAGCTTCCCTAGGCTTGTTCTAGGGGTTGGTCCTCCTTTCTCTTCGGAACTGATCATCGGGCATGTTGACAACTGATTTTCTTTGGCTGCATGTGATTTCATAAGCATAGACCTCTGTCTCCTTGTCATATTACCCTGTGGCATGACCTCTGGAGTTTCATCTTCCTCGGGATTCTTCCGAGTCCTCTTAGCCTCATGCTTGCGACCTCCACCCTTAGAGCCACTAGCACCTGCTCCTAAGAAAGCATAGGGGGATAGCAAAGAGGTAAGGTTAACTTCAATCAAAATGATCTACGATAAAAATCACACAAGAACTAGAAGTGCGCAAACTCTAGGAAGCGGTAGTACCACTATCTCTAGCAGTTCCAGCCATAGCGGTAGTACCGCTATTGCCAGCGGTAGTACCGCAGCTGGAGGATTCTGCCATGGCACCCAAGGGAACAACCGAATCTAATCTAGAGGAAATGCACCAAACGTTCTTATGCAATTTACTCTACTAGGAAGCACAACGAACTACTTTTAGACTAGGAGATCTCTAGAACCCTAAACATCATCATCTCACAAGATTTACTCAAGGGAGAGAGATAGAAAGGGTTACCGGAGCTCATCGTCGTGGCGAAGGAGTTGGGTGCGATCCCCGACCGTCCTCCGGTGTGATTGGAGCACTCAATCACCGGAGAGAGCCCTCCCCGGCGGATGGAAGACTTGGCGGCAGCGAGATCCAATGTGGGGAGAGGATGAGGGAGAGAAAGAGGTAAGTGGGTAACCCCCTTCTCCCAGATCCGTATTTATCCCCACGGATTTTCACCGCAGCGGTAGTACCGCTATGCTCAGCGGTAGTACCGCCCACCTGGGACTACTGGAGCCAGGAGGTAGTATCGCTGCTGGGTCTGTGCTGGGCACGAGCCCCTGCAGCGGTAGTACCGTGCGAGGCCACCGGTAGTACCGTGCTCTGGGTACTACTGTCAGTTACAGCGGTAGTACCGCTAGCTGGGTCTTCCTTCCACCAAGAGATCAAAGTGATTAAACTTTTCGTAAGAGAAAATGTCTAAGGGAGGAAATGTTTGGGCTTGGGATAAGAACTCAAACTGAGATGGTACTACACACTCCAACTTTTGCAAAGAAGACAAAATTCGAATAAGGAAAAGAGAGAGTGTGCTTCCCAAACAACAACAACGACACACAAAACATAAAGAGAGAAGAAAAAACACAACGAAAAACACCACATAAGAACCCAACAAGAACCAACTCTTCAAGAGAAGAGGTTGGTGGCCTAAGCCAGCATGTAAGATAATATGGTATGTCACCGCAAAGATATATCTTGGGTACATTGCCAATTCTCGACATTGAAGCTCACAATTCAACATTAGAAAAAGAGAGATAACAATGAATATTTGCTTTGGGCATAATGGGGGAGGGAAACCCAATGTGTTAGGATAACACCCCCCCTATGTCCATGCCTACACCTAAACCCAAACACGTTTCATCTATAGGGGTGTGTGCAAGATCCTCAAGTCAAACTCCTAGAATCAATGATGTTTAGTTCATTCCTCAAGAACATGAATCTTGCATCGTCGAGTGGCTTCGTGAAGATATCCGTGAGATTGTCCTTGGTTGGCACATATGCGAGAGCAATATCACCTCTTGCCACATGGTCACGGATGAAAAGATGACGAATCTCAATATGCCTCGTTCTTGTGTGTTGCACGGGGTTGTAGGCGATCTTGATGGCACTTTCGTTGTCACACATGAGAGGCACCTTATGCAAATGAACGTCATATTCCTTGAGAGTTTGCCTCATCCATAGCAATTGGGGGAAAGCACTTGCGGCGGCTACATACTCGGCTTCGGCGGTGGAGAGAGATATGCAATTTTGCTTCTTAGAAGACCAACTCACCAAAGACGTACCAAGAAATTGGCAAGCCTTGGAAGTGGACTTCCTATCATCTTGATCACCCGCCCAATCAGAATCCGTGTAGCCCTTGAGAGAGAATTGTGCCCCCTTTGGGTACCACAAACCAAACCTTGAGGTATGAACCAAATATCGAAAGATCCTATGGACCGCCACTAAGTGGCTTTCCTTAGGAGCCGCTTGATACCTTGCGCACACACCTACACTCAAAACGATATCGGGCCTATATGCACAAAGGTAAAGCAAAGAACCAATCATAGATCAATACAACTTTTGGTCCACATCTTTACCATCCAGGTTACGCTTGAGGTGGCAATTGACTTGCATAGAATATGGATTGATCTTTGCATTTTGGAAATTGAACCTCTTGATCATGTCTTCGGTATACTTGGCTTGAGAAATGAAGGTACCACGAGCCAATTGCTTGATCTCAAAGCCAAGGAAGAATTTAAGCTCTCCCATCATAGACATCTCGAACCTGTCAGTCATAAGCTTTGAGAACTCATTATTGAAAGCTTGGTTAGTTGAGCCAAAGATAATATCGTCCACATAGAGTTGGCATATGAAAATATCTCCCTTTACTCTCTTTGTGAAAAGAGTGGGGTCGATCTTCCCAACTTCAAAACCACGGTCATCCAACAACTCTCTAAGGTGCTCATACCATGCACGTGGTGCTTGTTTAAGTCCATAGAGCGCCTTATCGAGCTTGTAGACATGGTTAGGAAAGTTGAGGTTCTCGAACCCCGGAGGTTGCTTAACATATACCTCCTCTTTGAGTGGACAATTCAAGAAATCACTTTTAACACCATCTGTTACAATTTGAAATTATGCGAAGATGCATAAGCAAGAAGGATACGGATGGACTCAAGGCGATCCACGGGAGCATAGGTTTCATCAAAGTCAATGCCTTCAACTTGAGTGTAACCTTGAGCTACCAATCTTGCCTTGTTACTTATAAAAATGCCATGCTCATCTTGCTTGTTCTTGAATATCCACTTAGTGCCAATAACATTGTGGCAATCTTTGGGCTTATCAACTAATCTCCAAACCTTGTTTCTCTCAAAGTTATTGAGCTCATCATGCATAGCTTCAACCCAATCGGAGTCTTAAAGAGCTTCAAACACTTTCTTTGGTTCCACCATAGATATGTGAGCTTGATGCTCACTAAAATGTGCCAATTGCCTTCTAGTGGATCTTCTAGCTTGAATATCTTCTAAGACCTTGTTATCTTGGGCATCAATATGCTTCAAATATCTTCTTATCCTTCTAGCACGACGGGCTTCGATCTCCTCATTGTTGCGAGCAGGGATCACTTGATCATCTTGATCATTTGGGTCCCCATCTTGGCCAACTTGACCTTGATCATCATCATCATCAACAACAAATTCTTCAAAACAAGCTTCAACTTGAGGAGAGGAGGATGAGAGTGGTTGATCTTGGCCTTGATCTTGACTAGCATGAATGATAGGAGTGGTTGCATCTTGCGTAGTAACTTGATTAATAAGAGGAGGGTCTTCAACATGTTCTTGGATAGGTGCATCACTTGGCCCCTTGTGTAACGCCCGGGGTTCCCCCCCCCAAATAGAATTGATTGTTGTTTTTATTTTTGCATCCCATGACAACCTCGTGCAACATCCTGCATTTAAAACTTGCACATTGTTTAAAATTCATCAACTCCTATTTTATAAAATTTGTTCGATTGATTAATCAAATTTTAATAGTACAAAGCACTTTCTGAAAATAATAAAACAAAAGAGAAGAAAAAAAATGTTTTGGGTGGCCAGACCAGGCCAACAAGGCCCACTCTAGCCAGCCCACCACCTAACCCTAAGCCCACCCCTAGCCCACAGAACACACGCCCACGCACGCAACGCACACCGCACGCTCACGGGAGGGGATCGATCGATCCCCTCGACCCCGTCGTCCTCCTCCTGCCCGCTACCTCCCACACCCGCACGCCTGCCTCCCCCTCGCCTCCCTTCCTCGCTAGCACCGGCAGGAGGCCATGCTCCGCCGCCTCCCTGCCCCCCTCGTCTCCCTCCTCTCGCCGGCCTCTCCACCTCATGGTCGCCGCCGCCACCTCCTCTGCTCCGGTGGTTGCCGGCCGTCCCCAGCGCCGCCGCGCCATGGAGCTGCTCCGCTGCCTCCTTCCCCACCGATTCTCCGTCGCTCTCCTTCCGATTTGGAGTTCGTGCTCTCCAATCAGACCTGCCCAAGGAACCCTAACCTTGGCCATGGCTCGGTCGATCGCGCTCCGGTTGCTCCTCTCTGGCTTCCGCTGTTTCCCCGCCGCCGTGTCCTCCTCCTCGGTGTCTAGCGCCGCCACCCAGGCCAGCTCTTCCTCTCGAGCCCCTGCTCGAATAGGCCGCCATGGTCTCCTCCTCTCTTGCTCACTGGCGATGATATGGTGGTGGTCTGTAGTTGCGCGGCGAGGGTGTGTGGTGGTGCGGTGACAAGGTGCTGACGGTGTGGCTCAGCGCAGGTGATGCGCCGCTTCTGTGGTGCTCCCTGTGCCGCCGTCGCTGCGGTGATGCGGATGCTCCGATCTCGCTCCCGGCGGGAAGGTGCTTTCGTGCAACTCCGGCATCGACCTTTGTGTGGTTTCTGTCGCCGACGGGACGGCGGTGATGCCGTCACCGCAACCACGGAGACACACGACTGCGATACCCTTCCTCGACAACGGCATGGTACTATATCGCCAACGCACGAACGACCGCTGACAAGATCTCCGTTCCGTGGAAAATACGACGACTGTGCAAAGGTCGACCCCGACCCGTACCTCGACGACAAGGCCTTCATCGAAAAGTTCCACAACGACTGGGTGGACATCTTCCATTGCCGTGTCCGTTTCGTCGTTGCTTGTTTGTGTTGGCCGCCGTCGTGTGTGCCATGAAGACCGGAACCGCCAAGATCTCCTACCTGGATATGACGAGTACCTCGACCACGACTACGTCCACTTCCTCTTCGAACCTCGATGACAAGATCGACAACTACCACCGATGACGTGAACGACTACTTCCCCTACCTCCTCGACGTCGACTACTTCCTCTACGGACGTCTACTTTCTCCACGTTCCGAAGTTTCCGGCGTTGACCCCGACGATCCTCTTTCCAACGTGCGAACCCAAACCCCAACCCTACACCTATATGCCTATTTTTCTAAATGCCATCTATATCGTGCATATTAAATCATTCATGTGTTGCATTGCATATTGTGGGTGCGGGCAATAATAATATCATCTAATAATTAAATATGGAATGAGTTGGGATAATTAGATATTGTCCCGGTTCCATTTAAATTGTGTATCTCATCTATATCCTTGTCACTACATGTTAAACAACATTTAATCTTGATGGGTAGATAAATAACGTGAACCTCCTAAATTAAATGTTGGGCTTCCGGCTCAATTTAAATTGATTTAATTGCATAAATCATAACTAATTCATTTTAACTCCAAATTTGAAAAGTAAAATATGTTTTCCAATCAAAATTCTCTATGCTTTCCAAATATAAACTTTGTTTTCTGTTTTGAATAATTAAAATTGCTGAAAACAACTATTTCTTATTTAGTGCATTTAAATTGCCAATTTAATAACTTGCTCAATTCAAAACCAAATTCCACATATCAAATATGTTTTCCAACCAGAAAAACGCAAGGAATATTAATATGCCATCCATGTTCATGTTTGCACCTTGCATTTTGCATTTGTAGTAGTGTTATGTATGTTCACCTAATAAATAAATATGGAATGTGTTGGGGTATTTAATTCAATTGTGCCCTATTCCATTTAATATTGAATAGATCACCCCTTCCTCGTTTAAAGCTGTTAATCAACATTTAATATGATGGGTAGCTAAAAAATTTGAACCAATTCCTATTTCTCCGGTCTCCGGTTCCGATTAAATTGCTTAAGTTGTTTCCCCTGTTGCATCTTGCCATGCCATGCATATAAAATAGGATCATGCTGGATCTTTTGCCGTAGTAGTAATTGTTGCATCCGGTGTTTGTTCGAGGTTCGTTGCTTCTTCGCGGATAGGACATTGAGATGATGTGAGCAACGACAAGTTCTGCGGATGTACCTCTACTTGCTGGATCTCAGGCAAGTATACTCACTTGCTGCCAAATGGCTGCCTTTCATCACTTGTTACCGATTCTTTCCGTTGTTCTTATGCTAGCCTTTTGATTCGATGCTTGTGTCTCGATCCTATCATATGTTTTCCTTGCAACCATGATATAGCCTTCCTTCCACTTCCTATTAACTGTTGTTTGTTTACCTTGTTGGCCCTCGTGTCGTAGTTGCATGCTTAGTGTTGTTTGCGCTCAAGTCTTGTTGTCCGTCTTATCACCTGTTTAGTTTGATAGTTGGGTTTCAATTCAATCAACAACATGTTAATGTTTGAGGTAATGCTAATTTGATGATAAGGCACCGGCAGGAGGCCCGGCGTGGTTTTGAGGCCTGCTAGTGTCGACCCTAATTAGGAAAAGGGTCTTGTCCATTGATCCATGATGAGCGTACTAACCGCATGTGGGAAGCGAGTATGGGCGCCCCCCGCAATTCTGATTCGATTCGCATCTCATTCAAATCGCCACACTTAGTTCGAGCTTTCCATTTGATGCATGCATATGAAGGTGCGAGCCCTTGGCGCCAGGGTGGAACTTTTGTAGTCGGCATTTAGGGCGGCGTGGTCTTCCAGTGCTATGAGGGTCCCCCTTTTGTTCGTGGGGGCTCGATTAGCCGCGCACGCACAGCACGTGGTTCTTTGGGCTTGATGCGAAGAAGAGTTGGGTTGTGTTGAGTGGCCTGCTTGGTGGGTTTGCTCCCCGCCTGGCGGGTCATTCTTACGTGTACGGCCAAATTGGTGCATCCCTGCAGGGTTAAATCTTCTCGAGAAGCCGTGTTGTCCGCGGTTATGGATGACTTGGTGAAAGTGCTGGCTAACAAGTACTCAGACAACTTACACTTAACGATGATAACTTGACTAGTAATATAGATTACCTCCACCATAAAAATGAATGTCACCTTAATCAACAGTGTGAGTTTCCTTGGGTTGCTTCCTTAGTAGGGGGTAACATTGGATGGGTATTGTTTGGTGAGTAGTTGTAGTTGGTTCTGATACGCTATCTTATCCCTTTCTTTTAGCCGGATGTTGTAGCGAGTCTCTGTAGTTAGTTAGTGCAGCCAGCTGCCGCTCCTTTGCAATAATCCCTTCCTTTCCGTTGTATCCAAAGTATTTGTATCTTGTGATGATTGGTTACGCTGGTATCTTGTGAGTATGGGTTATCCACTTGCCAGTACTTAACCGTACTGACCCACGAATTCTTTTCGTGGCTGCATATTCCACATTGCAGTCAACATGTTTGAAGTCTGACGACGTTAGCTTGGGAATCCCTCCGGCTTGGCCTGGGCAGGGATTGGACGCCATCGGTTATCTTCAGGACTCTTAGTCCAATTTGTATCTTGTCCGTAGCCGGACGCTATGTTGTTTCTTCCGCTGTTATTTGGATCTTTGTGTTGTATCAGTTGTGTCCTTGACTCGTTTGAGTCGTCTTGTATATATCTTTTCTGTTGTTGTTGCGGAATATTCGTGAACTGTTGTAATGTTATCACAAGTGGCAACCTGGAATCGGTTATTATGTGGATTTTGGCGGGAATGCTGAAATCTGCATAGTGCCCGATCTCGGGGCGTCACACCTTGGCTGGTTCTTCTATTGTAGATGAGGGCTCCACTTGAGTAGAGCATAGTCCTTCTCGAGTCGTCGTAAGGTGTCCCTCAATGGGGCGTAAAAATCCCACACCCATCCTTCCTATGGTTTCTTGAGGCATTTCAACATCTACATTAGAAGCATGAAATTGCGCCACTCGGGAGCCATCATTTTCCTCGAACACCACACTACAAGATTCTATGACAATCCGCGAGGCTTTGTCAAAGACTCTATAAGTGTGGGATTCGGCACCGTAACCAACAAATATACCCTCAATAGTTTTGGATTGAAATTTAGACAACCTAACACCCTTGATCAAGTAGAAGCACTTACAACCGAATACACAGAAGTAGGAGATGTTGGGCTTGTTGCCAGTGAGGATCTCATATGGAGGAGTGGCATGTGGTGGATATGGCCTCGGCCCATAAATATTGGGGAGAAGAATACTCCATCAACATGGTCCTTGCCATATCCAAGAGAGTGTGATTCTTCCTTTCGGCAACACCATTTTGTTGAGGAGTGTAAGTGGCGGAGTATTGATGACGAATGCCCTCTTCACTAAGGAATTCATTCAAAGTGTAGTTCTTGAACTCGGAACCACTGTCACTCCTTATAGCCATGATTTGCACATTGTGTTGACGTTGCACTTGGTTGGAGAAATCGGTGATGGTTTGTTGAGTCTCACTCTTGCACTTGAAGAAATAAACCCAAGTGTAGCTTGAATAATCATCGACAATCACCAAGCAATACTTCTTGCCACCAAGACTTGCCTCGGGCATGGCACCAAAGAGATCAACATGGAGAAGCTCCAATATCCTCTTTGATAAAATAATATTCTTGGCCTTGTGCGAGATATCATGCATCTTTCCTTCAACACGTGACCTACAAACACGATCTTTGGAAAAGGAAACATTTTTTTTAGTCCGACAATAAGGCCACCTTTGTGAAGACTTTGCAAAGTTCTCATTTTGACATGGGATAAGCGGCGATGCCACAACCACCCCACGTCCGCCTTTCCGAAAAGACACATTGCTTGAGAGTTGGTAGACTTCGAAAAGTCCACCACGAACAACTCATTTTCTAGTTCACTTGGGGTCTTAGAGTTGGGATAAGGTGATACCTCCGAGGCGTTATCCATGAAGCACTTGGCATTTGGGTGAGGATGATTCTCATTGGGGGATTCAAATAGAAATGAAGATGATGAAGTAGAAGCAGTAGCAAGAGCGGCCACTTCACTTGTGGTTTCTTCTTCTTCATCACTATCGGAATAATATTCCTCTTGAGTCACTAGCACAAACTTTGTGGGAGATTTCTTGTTGAATGGTTTCTTCTTACAATGAGGTTTCTTGTAGTCAGCCTTGGATTTTTCCTTGCGAATGAGCTTGCCACCATGGATTTCTCTATTTGCATAGGGACACTCCGCAATGAAATGGTGCTTATCTTGACAATTGAAGCAAGACCTCACTCGTTGAGTCCCATCATTGCCATAGAGAGACTTGGTCTTCTCCTAAACATATTGCTTGGCCTTGGGAGGATTCCTCCAAAACTTTTGCACGGTAAGAGCAATGATATCCTTGATCACGGGATCATATTCTTGATCCTTCAATGGAGCCAACTCCTCATGGCCCTCTTCTTCATACTCAACCTCTTTTGACACAACCTTCGCCTTCAAAGAAACCGATGCCCCTTTGTGCATTCCTATGGCCCTAGCACGGTTGTCAAGAGCATTCTTGGTTTGCACTTGATAGGAGCACATCTCTTGCATAACTTGAGTTGAGGTCAAAGCAGAAAAGTCATGTCTTCCTTGAATGCTCTTCAAGTCCGTGGGCTCAAATGTACTTCCTTTTGATCCAAGCATCATCAATGTACTTGGCACCAACATTAGAGAATGGGTGGCAAGAGTCCTGAGCCTTCGGTATATGTCTTCATATTTCTCTCCATCATGCATATAGAACCCTTCGACAAGAGTCCTGAGCCTATTCCTTTGCATGCTCTCATTGCCCACAAACATGACGACGAGAGTGTCCCATGTTTCCTTGGCGGTGGAATATTGTTGAAGATGCGGCATGTGGTTAGGACCCACGGCTTGTTGAAGAATTGACAAGGAGGTGTAGTTGAGTTGACAATCTACGACTTATCTTCTTGTTAAGTTCTTGGGGTCATGAGGCTTGTATCCATCACGAGTGACCCTCCAAAGCTCTATACAAGAAGAGTTCAAGTGATTCTCCATGTAATATTGCCATTCACGAAAAGAAAATGCATCAATTTTAGGTGGATCTCCCATATGAATTATATGAGGATGTGGGACGGGGGGATCAGGAGAATAACGTCCTTTTACGGAGTGATATTATTCCTCTCCTTCCGTACCCTTCTCGGTGGATTTTCGGCGGAAGCATTTTTAGATGGATCACAATCATCCCCTTTCTTGGCTCCCTCCGGATTTTCATCCGGAGGAGATGAGCTGGAGACCTTCGGTCCTTTGGATTTCAAGAGTTGCATCAAGACTTGACGCAAATCATCGATTTTGGTCTCCATGGATGAGGTCAATTAATTTTTCAACTCATTGAGATCATTCATAGAGACCGACGCCTTGGGACCGGCAGTCTCCGTCTCATCGACCATACTTAAACTCTTAGGAGGTTAAGCCCGATAGAAGAGCCGAGGCTCTGATACCAATTGAAAGTATAGAATGGGCACCTAGAGGGGGGTGAATAGTTGCTACGACCAATTTTAATTTTTCTTTAACAATTAGGCTTTACACAAAGGTAAATTCTCTGGATGATGCAACTACAGTGAATTTAGCTATATGACAAGAACACGCACAATAACAATACAAGCACGAGTAAAGGAGGAAGAGAACGAGGTAACCGATATGAAGCACATGGAGACACGATGTATTCCTGAGTTCCTCCTTGTTAAGGGAGTGCGTCTCGTTGGAGGGGTGTGAGATCGCCACGAAGGCCTACTAAACGCCACAAAGGCCTCACCCTATTCTCCGATGAACCCCACCACAAAGGCCTAGTCCACCTTCCACTATTGATCCCCTTTGAGGCGGGAATCGAGTCCTTTACAAACAAGCTTGGGGCACACACCCACAACCAAATTGGGGGCTCCCAACAATCTCAAATCACCAACAAGTGTAGCAATTGAGTCTAGGTTTTCCATAAGGAAACCCTAGACTAGATCCCTCTAGAATATGAGGGGGAAATGAAGACCGGCTCGTTGAAGATGTAGATCGGGGTCTTCTCCTTCAATCCTCCAAGTATCAACGAGTTTGAGTGGAGGGATTGGGAGAAATCTAGCTTTTGGAGTCTCAATAAATGCTTGTCATCAATGCTGGTTCGAGCAACCTTTTGGAGAAGAAGGGGATGGGGTATTTATAGACCCGTCCCCAAACTAGCCGTTTGGCCCTTTTTCGTGCCTAGCGGTACTACCGCTGGGGTCAGCGGTACTACCGCTAGCTGGTAACGTAAGAGGTACTGCAGTGACCCAGAGACAGGGTGCGAGCAGTACCACCGCAGAAGTACCATGGTACTGCAGCAGCGGTACTACCGCGAGTGCCCACTGGTACTACCGCTGGCCACTTCTTCAAAATAAATCTAAGTGGCTGGCGGAAGTACTAGGGTAATACCGCTCTAGTACCGTAAACGTTACTGTGAGCAGAATCTCGCTGCCGATACTTTGACCAGTAATACCGCTTCCTGGAAGCAGCGGTACTACCGCTGGCGGTAGCGTTACTTCCGTCGAGCAAGGTTTTGCTCATCAACCAAGTTGATCACAGCGGTACTACCAAACCAGTACCGTTGAAGTACCTCTGGATGCAGTAGCCATTTTTACTCTGGCGGTACTTCTGGCGGTACTGGGCGCGGTACTACCGCTTAGGCGCCCGGTACTACCGCTGGATCAAGTTGATCTTGGTGGCTTTGTCTTGAACACTCTTCACCTTTTTGCGTCTAGATGATATTTCCTGAAATACTTTGATGCACTATTAGATTCTTACTAGTGTTGTTATCAACTCCAAAACCTAAGAGAGATCAAAATGCAAATGCACTTTCAACACCCTTTCCAGAATCTCCTCTGGCACCAGAAGTTTGCCCTGCATCACCGGGGGTGGCCGACGAGAAGGCCTTCACAAAGGCACCCACGACGACCTTCAAGGGAGCAGCAAGAGAAATGGCGAGCTCCTTTGAGACCTCTCCAGCCAAGGATCCAAGCTTGAAGTCAGGCTAAACCACGAGGACGCAGGAAAACAGGTGGGTCGCGCCTCCATCAAGAGTTGACGGCACTCCTCGTTGATAACTGCCTCCATGCTTTGGACGTCCTCTTGCAGCAAGTCGAGGAACCAAGAAAAGAAGTGGAGACTGTGTACCGCGTCATACTAGTCGAGCGGAGAAAGTGTTTCAAGGCACAATCGCTCGCCCACCTCCCGAACACAGCTGATAGCATGCTGAAACGCCTCCTCCAGCTGGCGCTGAAGCTCCCACACCAGCCCCGACAACTCCCCCAGCTCAGGCACTTCCTCGGCAAGAGGGGCGAGCTTCTCCCTCCGAGCATACATGTCCGAGTGGAACCGCGTGGACTCGACGACGGCGCTCTCCCTTGCGCTCTTTTCCTTGCCATGCTACTTGCGGAGCTGGGCGATCTCTCCTTTGAGCCTCTCAGCCTCCAAAAGTAGCACCCGCTCGGCTTCACTAGGGGCCTCTCTGCTGCTGGAGTTTGCCGCTGAAGTCCGCGTCGGCTCCCTATAGCATTTCAGCCCCTCCTTCACTCCCGCCTCACGACTGGTGGGATCAGCAAGCTCCTCAGCAGACGGTGAGTGAAGAGGGTCCCACCTCCATTCGGACACCACAGGGCCAGCGCAAGGAGAGAGCGAAGCTGCAGCAGGGCCTGATATCCCACAAGTATAGGGGATCATGTGTAGCCTTTTTGATAAGTAGGAGCGTCAAACCCAACGAGGAGCTAAAGGTAGGATAAGTATTCTCTCAAGTTCTATCAACCACTGATACAACTCTACGCACACTAAACGTTTACTTTACCTAGGAAATAATACTAGAGCAATAATACAGGTATAAGAGATAACTTTGCAAGATAATAAATACAAGAAAGTAAAGTTAGTTGCTGGAACAATTAGGCATACTAAGTAACTATAAACTAACAGCACCACGAGTTTGGAAAAGTGGTGGTAATTGTGATGGATGTGTCCATGACCAAATAGTCAAATACAAGGTTGATATTTATCTTTTATGTTGGAGAGGTAAAGCTAACAAGATCTCACTATCCAATGATTGAAAGTACTTATGATTGGAACTCTAGCAAACATCTGTAACTAGTAGAAGATACATTAAGGTAAAAATATCCAACCATAACATTAAGATCAAAAGGTCCTCTTTATCCCATATGCTTTAATCACTAGATTGGAGGTCATGTTTCTGTCACTCAAGCAACCCTCCCTCTAGCTTTCTCCACATACTACAAAACCTATGATGTGATCCATGCACGCATAAACATATGATGTCACCATAGGACTGTAACAAATTCAATATATAGCTCAAATCATCCATAGAGATTCAACAATCAATCATATGACAAAAGGGATCTACACAAACATGACATAGATGCAATAGATCATGTGCAAATAATTTATAACGTCAAACACCATGTTTACATAGGGCGGTACAGAGGTGTGTGGGAGGATAAACTACTGTATACAAGGAGGAATTGGCGATGGAGATGGCGGTGAAGATGGTGGAGAGGACAACGCGGGGTGCAGGGCGGCGCTGGCGGTGGCGCAGGGACTCCTTCCCTACGCCGCCGGCATCATGGGGGAGTGCCGCCCCTTAGCCCTCTTGCTTCATGGTCTTTGGAGCCCTCCCCCATGGAGATGGGATCCATGGGGAGGCTAAAACATGGCTTTGGTGGCTGGAAATTCGTGGTATGGGGTGTGTTTCATGATCTAGGTTTCCTCCCTTTATATAGTCTCACGGATTTCCATCTTCCCATCTAGGGCTGTAGTAAATCGGGTGTATCTCTGCCGTCCGGACTCAAAATCAGGCAAATTTTAAGTCTAGAACGGTCGTCGCAAAATTTTCCACAATTTTTTCTTATGTGAGATTTCTGTTTGACGCCGTCTTCGACCCGTAATGTGGCAATCGTTAAAAAGAGTTTTCAGACGGATTTCAGGAAAGTCCCAATTCGACTCCAACAAGATTTCCTCTTCCATTTCTGATAATTCTTACACACCAAAGTGTAAAACAAGAACATTGTGCACTTTTGCAACTATTAGTAAGTTAGTCCAAATAAATTATAAACTTAATATAAAAACAATTATCAAAAGCATACAAGTAGCATGTACCAATCTTTCTGACAAATCTGAGCAAATCCCTGAGTGGTCACATCATGCTTGTAGTTCTTCCTGACTTCCTTTCCTTTGTTATTCCTTGAGGATGACTTTGAAGAAATAGACTTGGCTTTCCCCTTGGCAACAACTTTCCTCGGAGGCCAAGAATCACCGGGATCCTCATCACTAGTGTCCTTGTAGGAAGGACGCTTGCGAGTGCTCAACTTGTCAGCCTGAGAACCAGCTGTGAATGAAGTACTTAGACGGAAGAAAGGGGGTAAGTGAACACAAGTCATCAAAGCGGAAACATACAGTCAAAACAACAGGGTAGCATCCACAAAATGATCAAGTAACAATCCTAGAGAGTAGCAAAACAATACTGAAAAATTTGGGACAGAACCCAACCGGATATTCTGGTTCAGTTCTGAACCGGATATTTCGGTTCTAGGAATCCATCACTGATTTGATCTTCACCTAGGTTCAAAACTAGATCGGTGATACGGGGTGCTAACCTATTGTCTATAGTATTCATTAGATAGCCTAGAGAACATCCACTACCAAGCATTGACAAGAAAAACATGCATCCAAGAAGGGGTAGGGTTAGGGCACCAAGATTCAAAGAGATTGAAGATTACCTGCTTCCATGGATGAAAATGCTTGGATGGGATTGATCCCAAGGAGATGGAGCACAAGATCTGGCCAAGAACACACAAATCCTATGGAGGAAGTGGCCCGGGAGGCCAAGAATCACACTGGCGGCAATTTGGTGGAGGAGGGGGGTTGGGGAAGAAAGGCAGGAACTGCCTCTCCAACCCGTGCCCCCTTAGATTTGAGGAGATTCGCCGGACCGGATATTCTGGTTCAATTTCGAACCGGATATTCCGCTACAGAACTGTACCAAAAATTCCGGCTTCCTTCTTATCCGAAACTTCCTAGTTTCAAAGGAGTGACTTGAGTGCTAGATAGAGTTTGGTTTTTAGGTAGAAAGGCTTAGGATAGAAACACCAAACTGAAAGTAGTACTTATCCCACTCATTTGCAAGAATCAAACAACAAAATCCAAGTGAGTGAGATTTTCCTACGAAAACACTTAGCGAGGGAAAACAAGAGAAATGCAATGAAAATCAAATAAAACCCAACTAAGATCCAACTCTTCACAAATAAGAGGTTGGTGGCCTAATCCACCATGTAAGAGACCATGGTATGCAACTGCGAAGATATATCTTGGGTGCACTGCCAATTCTTAACATTGAAGCTCACAATTCAACATTAGAAAAGGAGAGATAACAATGAATTTTTTCTTTGGGCATAGTGGGGAGAGGGAGAACCCAATGTGTTAGGATAACACTCCCCTATGTCCATGCCTACACCTAAACCCAAACACGTATCAAATATAGGGGTGTGTGAAAGATCTTCAAGTCAAACTCCTAGAATCGATGATATTTAGCTCATTCCTCAAGAACATGAATCTTGCATCATCAAGTGGCTTCGTGAAGATGTCCGCGAGATTATCCTTGGTGGGGACATATGCTAGCTCAATGTCACCTCTTGCCACATGATCCCAGATGAAATGATGACGAATCTCAATATGCTTCGTCCTCGTGTGTTGCACGGGGTTGTAGGCAATCTTCATGGCACTTTCATTGTCAAACATGAGAGACACCTTATCCAAGTGAACATCGTATCTTTGAGGGTTTGCCTCATCCATAGCAATTGGGTGCAAGCACTAGCGGCCGCCACATACTCGGCTTCAGCGGTGGAGAGAGAAATACAATTTTTCTTCTTGGAAGACCAACTCACCAAGGACATACCAAGAAATTGGCATGGCCTAGAAGTAGACTTCCTATCATCTTGATCACCGGCCCAATCCGAGTCCGTGTAGCCCTTGAGAGAAAATTGTGCCCCCTTTGGGTACCACAAACCAAACGTTGAGGTATGAACCAAATACCGAAAGATCCTATGGACCGCCACCAAGTGGCTTTCTGTAGGAGCCACTTGATACCTTGCACACACACCTACACTCAAAACGATATCGGGTCTAGATGCACAAAGGTAAAGCAAAGAACCAATCATAGAACGATACAACTTTTGGTCCACATCTTTACCATCCGGATTGCACTTGAGGTGGCATTTGAATTACATAGGAGATGGCTTCTTCTTTGCACCTTGGAAATTAAACCTCTTGATCATGTCTTGGGTGTACTTGGCTTGAGAAATGAAAGTCCCACGAGCCAGTTTCTTGATCTTAGAGCCAAGGAAGAATTTAAGCTCTCCCATGATGGACATCTCAAACCTGTCAGACACAAGCTTTCAGAACTCATTATTAAAAGCTTGGTTAGTTGAGACAAAGAAAATATCGTCCACATAGAGTTGGCATATGAAAAGCTCTCCCTTGAACCTCTTTGTGAAAAGGGTGGGATCGATCTTCCCAACTTCAAACCCACGATCTTCCAACAACTCTCTAAGGTGCTCCTAACACGCACGTGGTGCTTGTTTAAGTCCATAGAGCGCCTTATCTAACTTGTAGACATGGTTAGGAAAGTTGGGGTTCTCGAGCCCCGGTGGTTGCTTAACATATACCTCCTCTTTTAGTGGACCATTTAGGAAAGAACTTTTGACATCCATTTGTTGCAATTTGAAATTATGTGAATATGCATATGCAAGAAGGATCCGGATGGACTCAAGACGAGCCACGGGAGCATAGGTTTCATCGAAGTCAATGCCTTCCACTTGAGTGTAGCCTTGAGCCACCAATCTTGCCTTGTTCTTTATGACAATACCATGCTCATCTTGCTTGTTCTTGAATATCCACTTAGTGCCAATGACATTGTGGCAATCCTTGTGCTTCTCAACTAGTTTCCAAACTTTATTGCGCTCAAAGTTATTGAGCTCATAATGCATAGCTTCAACCCAATCGGAGTCCTCAAGAGCTTCAAACAACTTCTTTGGTTCCACCATGATATGTGAGCTTGATGCTCACTAAACTTTGCCAATTGCCTTCTTTTGTATCTTTTAGTTTGAATATCTTCCAACACTTTGTTGTCGGAAGCATAAATACGCTTCAAAGATCTTCTAATCCTCTTGGCCCGACGGGCTTGGATCTCCTCATTATTGCAAGGAGGAATCACTTGATCATCTTGATCATTTGGGTCCCCGTCTTGACTAACTTGTTGGCCTTGATCATCATCATCATCATCATCATCATCATCATCACTTGCTTCAACTTGAGAAGAGGAGGATGAGGAAGGTTGATCTTGGCCTTGACCTTGACTAGCTTGAATGATAGGAGTGGTTGCATGTTGCATAGTAACTTGGTCAATGAGAGGAGGGTCTTCAACATGTTCTTGGTTAGGTGCATCACTTGGCTCCTTGGCATGTTCTTCTATTGTAGAGGAGGGCTCCACTTGAGTAGAGCATAGTTTTTCTCGAGTTGCCATAAGGTGTCCCTCGATGGCGCGAAAAAATCCCACACCCATCCTTCCTATGGCTTCTTGAGGCATTTCAACATCTACATTAGAAACATGAAATTGCGCCACTTGGGAGCCATCATTTTCCTCGAAAAACACACTACAAGATTCTATGACAATCCGTAAGTCTTTGTCAAATACTCTATAAGTGTGGGATTCGGCACCGTAACCAACAAATATACCCTCAATAGTTTTGGATTAAAATTTAGACAACTGAACACCCTTGATCAAATAGAAACACTTACAACCGAATACACGGAAGTAGGAGACGTTGGGTTTGTTGCCGGTGAGGATCTCATATGGAGTCTTGTCCAAGCCCTTGTGGATGTAGAGGCGGTTGGAGGAGTGGTATGCGGTAGAAATAGCCTCCGCTCATAGATATTGGGGAGAAGAATACTCCTCCAACATTGTCCTTGCCATATCCAATAGAGTTCTATTCTTCCGCTCGGCTACACCATTTTGTTGAGGGGTGTAGGTGGCGGAATATTGATGAAGAATACCCTCATCACTAAGGAATTCATTCAAAGTGTAGTTCTTGAACTAGGAGCCATTATCACTCCTAATAGCCATGGTTTGAACATTGTGTTGATGTTGCACTTGGCTGGTGAAGTCGACGATAGTTTGTTGGGTCTCACTCTTGAACTTGAAGAAATAGACCCATGTGTATCTTGAGTAGTCATCAACAATCACCAAGAAATACTTCTTGCCTCCAAGACTTTCCTCGGGCACGACACCAAAGAGATCAACATGGAGAAGATCCAAGATCATCTTCGATGAGATAATAGTCTTGGCCTTGTGGGAGGCATCATGCATCTTTCTTTCAACACACGACCTAAAAACATGATGTTTGGAAAAGGAAACATTTTCTTTTAGTCTGAGGATAAGGCCACCTTTGTGAAGACTTTGCAAAGTTCTCATGTTGACATGGGATAAGCGGAGATGCCACAACCACTCACGTCCGCCATTCTGAAAATACACGTTGATTGAGAGTTGGTAGACTTCAAAAAGTCCACCACGAACAACTCATTTTCAACATGTCCCACTTATGCAACGTCAAGAGTCTTGCTCCTCGAAAGGACCACAATATCAAGATCAAAGAAGATGGAGAAACCTATCCTCCCTAATGAACGAACTGAAAGTAAATTGTAACCAAGGGATTCAACAAGGATGACGTCCATGATAGTAATATCAGGAGCAATCACAACCTTGCCAAACCCCGATACCTTAGACTTGGACTTGTATCCATAGGTGATGGTTGCATCAATATCATTTCGGCGTAACTCCGTTACAAGTTCTTTGCTTCCGGTCATATGACTAGTGCATCCACTATCAATTATCCATTTAGACCCACCAGAAGCATAGTCCCGCAAGAGATCATTGACTAGAGTTAGGACCCGAGGAGGGTCCCCTCATGTCAGCAACAAGGGTTTTTGGAACCCAAATAGTATAGTCAATGTAACCTTCAATAGGACCAACATATTTAGCTTGCACGATACCATAATAATCAACATATAAGAAATGATGTAGATTGTTAGTTCCCGCGGAAATGCTACGAGTAGTGTTGTCCCTCATGACACCACCACTCAAAGAAACATTGTTGGCTTGTGCGGGAATGCTACGAGTAGTGTTGTCCCTAATGACAATACCACCTGTCTAATATGCATCTCAACAAGTCCCTCGGATGAACCGATAGGGTTTCGAGTAAGAGAACGAGTAGGCGTTGATGACAATCGTCGGCTAACAGGGGGCAAGATTTACCCAGGTTCGGGGCCCTCGTAGAGGTAAAACCCTTACTCCTGCTTCTGTCGATCTGTATTAACGAGTAGATCGGTTACAATGGGGGATGCTCAAGTCGAGAGTATGATCTTGATCTCAAGGCTTTGATGGTGCGGTATTGCTTGGTCCTCCCCCCCGGTGGTTCTCCAGGCTTTATATAGATAGCAAGGTCCCAAACCATGCCCGGGGGGATACAAACCCTAACCTAAAGTCGGTTACAAGTTTCCTTTCTTAACCCGCAAGGCTTTGCGGATGGGCCTTCGATTGGGCCGTCTAGAACAGTTCATGGCGTCTCCCTTGGAGCTTGGGTCTTGGGCCTTAGACCGGGTAGGCTCACCCGGTAGGTCTAGGATCCATCCCTTCGTTAGTAGCCCTCGAGCGTTTACTCGGCTGAGAACTTGTCGGGTAGACGCTTAAAGTTTATCTCGATTTCTTTCCGACTGGTGACTTCAATCGTTTGAAGAGGATGTGTACCCTGTATGCGATGCATTTCTTGTACTCGAGTATCGAGAAAATCAAAGTGACTGTGTGTTGGCTGTTTTCGCAGAAGTATGTGGCTCAGTTGCTTGGCTCTCCCGAAAGCTCAGGGCCAATTAATTGCATCTAGGGAAAAAACAGTTCTGGCCTACACAGATTCGAGACCTCCGACTCGAATCTGGTGATGTGATCATTGCGACTGGGCCGTGGAGGTCTTACCGAGTCGAACTTAACCTACTAGGGTACCCGGCGCGTCCGTTAGGATTTTTCTTCGTGTTGTTGACACAGAAATTTACCGGAGGACGCAGCTTGAGTGCGATTCCAGGCCCTCAAGAAAGATCTTTTGGGTCTTACCTTCGTATAGAGAGGATACAACATCCGGATGTGCCTAGTCGGCTGAACGATCCAGGGTAAAGATGCGTATACATCGTATGCTAGAGTGGCTGGGACCGCTCACCCGTGAATATTTCCTTGCGAATTTGTGAGTAAAGAATTTTTCTTGTTGCATTAACGCATATGGATTTTTGCATTTGTGTTTTCCTGTCCATACAAGAAAAAATTCTTGCTTGGAAGCCTTGTTGTGCCTATACGAAAGAAATTTCGTGTTTTAAAGGCTTTTATGCGAAAGAGTTTTCGCGTCTTGAAGTGTCCGTACGAAAAAAAAGTTTCGTGTTATGGAGTTTATGTGAAGGAATCTTCGCGTCCTGATATGTCCATACGAAAGAAATTTCGTGTTTAGGATCTTATGCGAAATTTTTTTGTGTCTTGATATGTCCATACGAAAGAAGTTTCGTGTTTAGGATTCTACCCGAGGAAGTTCTCGGGTTTGATGAGGTACGCAATGATGTCATTGTGCAGTTTGTTCATTCTGACTCCTCCCGATGGGACGTGACGAAGTGAAAACAGAGCACGCTGGCCCACCTTGTCAGCTTTTTGACCGGAAACGAGACATCGTTTCCGGTATTTCCGTGAGCCACGCGCAGTAAATGCGCACGCTCTGCTGTTTAGATCGTAGCACAAAACAGCTTTTCACCGCCGCCTCATTTCCGCTTCACGCGTGGCAGCCGCGATGGGTGCCACGTTGCACGATGGGCGGTCTAGATCACTTTGTCATGTATATATACTAGAGGCTGTGCGCCCCAACCCTAACACAAGGTCATCTTAATTGAAGAAGCACTTCAGTGTTTAGTCTAAGATTGCATTGATCAATTGAGTTGAACAAACACGCTAGACAAGCCAACATCCATAGAAACATTGTGTATCGTGAGTGGCAAGCTCACATACAATCTCAGACTTGAGGCTCCTTTATTTAATCTCTTTCCGTGGGATAATAATACCACCATTGTTTGTAGACCTCATCACCTACATGTACATTCTCTCCAAGGAGTCATATTTTCTGTGTGCGCATATTGTCCAATAGTCAAGTGCCATCCGGCAATACTACTATAGTATTTGAGACACAGTTCTTAATATGTCATCATGCATCACCGTACATTGGAAAAGCCTGACACCATCCCCACAATGCATCTAGGTCTAATAAGAACATCAGGACCAAGCAAACAACTCTCCCCACTTTTGGCACCCTTGTGCACCAAGACGTTCCCGACAACATGTGTTCCAGTGGCCAGCCTGCAGCTATGTAATCCCTTGGTAACCAATATCCATCCAAAAACCTGTAAGGAACATGGTGTAGAGGTTTTGATCAGCTGCAATTCAAGGAATTTTGATCTTGTTTCGTAGGAATATTCCTGGCTTATCTACAAATCTTTAAACCACTCCAGTTGTGTCCTCCACAACTGCAGCACCATATTTCAATACTGTGTCCAATAAATCCTTCAAGAAGTTAATCATGACCAAAAAGATATAGCACACCGATTATATTGCCAAAGTAGAAGTATGTGAGGATCGTAAAGATGAATTATCTCTTCTTTACCTCTGAACCATAGTTAATGGCTAAAACAACTTCTGTCACATCAACTTCCTTCAAAGTTTTAATCTGCACAAATTGGCAAGTTTTTCAGAAAAAAATGTTCTTTCATCGGACAAAAAATAATCATTTGTCAGTGAATTACCATAATTATTTGGATACAGAGCAATTTGCAGATAATAACTGTTCTGCATCTGTGGGAGAGAAAAATCCTAGGAAAAGCATAACTTTGCAAACAAAGAGGCAGCTAGTAAGAAAGTAACAATTTCACGGGTAAGGGATCTCTTAGGTCCCTTATGTTAGCACACACTGAAATTCTAGTAATGTCAAATGGTTACCGCTCAAAATATACATAAATACCACAGGGTCTAGCTTTTAAACCAACAAAGCCAATACAATGTAATGTTCTTATGCAAGACAGCTACAAATAGACTGTGCATAGCTTACGAATTCACATACACAAACTTTATCACCGTCCTGACCCGGTCAGTGAGGAAACTAATCAGTCTCATACAAATTTTTATTGGTTGGTCAGTGAGGATCTAATCCAGAGTCTAATATAAGTTCTTATTATCAGTTCGTTTCAAGATTACTGGCTTGTCGACACCAGAAGATCTAGCTTTACTGAATTACGAATCAGTTGAGACTAAATCTGAAAACAAGTAAAGCAATTACACTCTTTTTCCCAAATAAATTATCACCATTTTTCTTGTTTGCTTCAAAAAGTATGTATAAAGTACACGCAAGCACATTTTGATACATTCATGAACAAGAGATAGAGGCAGTGATGAAGAGATGACAGAAGGCCCCCATTGGCGTTTTATCAATTTTGTCTTTGGAAAAATAAGCTATCAAATATTGATGGATTTGTTGTAAGAAAAGGCGTCTTCTAATCAATATTAAACGATATTCATTGGGCCAAAGGTGCTACCTTTTTGTGTTGCATATCTCGTCCATATGATCTGCGTGCTTGAGCTCCACTCGGTCAGCGCCGGTGCTCTAAATCTGAAGTAAATAATGTACAGGTTTAGAGGCTCATGCGCAAAAGAGAAAACATTAACATGTAATGAAAAGACCAATCGATGAATTGGATAAGCAAAACATGAATGAGCATGCACTAAATGGATAATCTAGAGCATCTCTTGAGAAACTAAAGCGTGGCATATGAATTATCTCAAATGCAAATTATCTGAAATGCAATCTCAATGCTACAATCTATATATCAGTAATACAATTGATTGCTCCAGGACATGGACGAGGCTGACCCGGACATCGATATAGCCATGGCATACAAATTCGATGCCTCCCTATGGTACACATCTCCAGTATTGCAATAATCAACGACATGAATTAACTGTTGGAAGTTTCTCGTTGCGTCCTCTACTATCATTTGACAATGGTCTACCTTGCTCTTTCTCTGAGCCAAACAGAACTGCAAGAATAAGAACTTGACTTGAGCAGACCAAATATACAAGTATAACTAATTCAATTAAAAACATACAGAAGATTATGTATAAAATACAACCAGCAAACATTCATTATATTAAAGGAAAGTAGAATATGTATGTGACCATAATATATCAACATGCAAATTTAACAAGATGACCCATCTGGTATTTAAAATAAATAGCAAATGGAGGACAAAAAAATCAAGCGAAAAATACAGTCCATACCAACTGCCGCAATCCTTCGTACTAACGGCTAGTAAGTAATACCAGTAAAAAATGTCTCCAATTCAATCCTTGGTACATAGGCAAACATCTTCAGCTGAGAAGTTTAGTACATCGTCCTCTATACCAAAGAGTGCTTCATCTAATCTGAGAAGTTATTTGACATCGAAGAGCCTAAAAAACATGAAGATATCATCACATGGTTTGGGTGGATGATGACCTGGTCAGTGCAGCAGAGGAAAAATGGCTCAATGGCTAGTGCTCCTCCTTCCCTCTCGCCCGCTGTGTCTGCGGACCGAGCACAGAAAGGGGGCGTCACAACAGTACAAAACATCAAAATAATATGGATGAAACCACACCAGCCACTGTTATCACTTCGCAACCCAGAAGGATAAATAACTAACATCTATATAAAACAGATGGAGATAACAGCACTGCCCTACCATGCTAATACCGGTAATCGAAATATAATCCCTTTTTATTTAGTTAATCATGCATCATCCTCCATAGTAAAATACCTGGAACTAATTGACGGCATGTTTCCTTACAGAGGCAAAGGCATCATGCTCATAACTGCAATAAGAAGCTGCATACAAAAAAATCCCTAACTTGCATAATGAGAAGCCCAATTTAAATAATCATGGACGAGGAAAATAACTCGAGGCACTGCGCCAAGCCATTCAAATGCAGAAATAATCTAAATACAATATTAACTTTGATGATTACCAATATCTGATGTTGCAGACATTACATCAAACACCAAGTGAGCAACACTTACTTGTCAATATGGCCATGTCAAAGAGGGGGTGCGGTAACAGCACGAGCAGAGGCGATGGAGGGGCCGCTCTTTTCAATGTCGCGGTTGTGGCATGAGGACCATCTCCGCATCGCTCTAGCCTAAACCTGAAGGGGCTGTTCGATGCACATGGCGTGAAAGAGCTGCTGCCAGAATCACGCCGTCGCCGCCGCGTGGTTTCCGGGGAAGCAACAGGGCGATGACGTGGTGCCTCCCCTACTCAACCTCCTCGCCTCCTATAGCCAGCGCCCTTGTACACGAGACAAAGGGAGAGACGATTGAGAGCAGGGAGAAGAGATGCAGATAGAGAGAAAGAGAGGAGGGAGTTGAAAACCTGGACGAATCTGAGCCCCATGCTCCTGCTTCCCACTTGAGGCCCAATGAAATCTCCAACTCTGAGGCACGCCTTCCTCCATCGCTAGGCATGGCGCCTGCTTTCCGCCGGCCCGTCCACAGCCGATGTTGGCCGGAGACGAGAGGGAGAGGAAGAGGAGATGGGCGGCGTCGAGGAGGCTTGTAACGGCGCCGCCGACTCCCGACGTGGAGAAACGGGCCAAACACGCTCCTCGCCTCCTATAGCCAGCGCCCTTGTACACGAGACAAAGGGAGAGACGATTGAGAGCAGGGAGAAGATATGCAGAGAGAGAGAGAGAGAGGAGGGAGAGGAAAACCTGGACGAATCTGAGCCGCGTGCTCCTTCTTGCAACTTGAGGCCCAATGAAATCTCCACCTCCGAGGAACGCCTTCCTCCATCGCTAGGCATGGCGCCTGCTTTCCGCCGGCCCGTCCGCAACCGATGTAGGCCGGAGACGAGAGGGAGAGGAAGAGGAGATGGACGGCGTCGAGGAGGCTTGTGACGGCACCGCCGACTCCCGACGTGGAGAAACGGGCCAAAGACGCCGAAACCGCAAGAACACACATCAACCGAGACCCTCCATTGCGGGGCGAGCACCGCACGAGGACAAAGATCAGTGAAGAAGAGAGATGGAGAGACGGCAGCAGCAAGAAACCAATCGCCCGGAAGAAACGAGGAGCTCGAGCGAGAGCTCTGTTCGGGAGAGAATCGAGGACAGGAAAGCAAGCGCACGCAACCTCTGTCCTGGCCTCTGTCCTCATGTACCTCCGCCGCGGGACCGTCACTCGCGGCACAAACAAGACGACGAGTCGACCCACCGACTGAAACGTGAGGCCACACAGTGCCGCGGCCCGCTAACAGGCACACAGTCACGCTCAGACGAGGCGAAAAGCGCTCGCATAAACGAGCCAACCGCGCGACGACAAAGAGGAACGCGTGCCGTGCGCGCGCACCACCGTCTGCCACGTGGACAGCGCGAGGAGGCGCCCAGCCCCTCCGCTCTTGCTTGTTCTTCGATATCCTCCCTTAGGCGGAAAGTGAAAACCTCCCGGTCATTTGCTTTCTCATCTTCTTCTTCCTCGCGCACATCTCTTCCTATTTAAACACCCACAAGCTCTCATGGCGGGAGGAAAGAAACGCAGCGCCGCTGCCTCATCGTTGAAAGCGCCCGAAGATGTTCCTGCACCACTCGCCCCGAGGACGGGCGACTGGCACTCTGCCAAAACCACCAACAAGAGCATCAAGGAGATGCAGAGGGAGGGGCTGCTGGGTCCGGATGGCGACAAGCGAGTTCGCCTCGGCAAGAAGGAGGAGGTACCTAACCCTCGCGCGAACGAACGCGTGATCTTCGCGGATCACGTTTCGCGCGGGCTCTGAATCCCCCTTCATCCCTTCCTCCTCGGTCTGTTGTATGTCTATGGCATACAACTCCACGACCTGCCTCCAAATGCGGTGCAGCACATCTCGTGCTTCATCGTACTTTGTGAGTGCTTTCTAGGTATTCGCCCGCACTGGGGCCTTTGGAAGGCCCTGTTCAAAGTGTGGGTGTTTTGCGAAAAATTGCGGGTGGAGAGCCAGCTTGGAGAGACGCTGCGTACCGGCGGCTTTGGAATCCTAGTGAAGACGGACGACTCCTACCCGGAGATGCATTTCCTCGACTCCGCGCAAGGATGGCGGAGGAAATGGTTTTATGTTGTTGACAACAGCGCGGGTGGAACTCACGAATTCCACCCGTTCGCTGTTTTGAAGCAACGGAAGTCCTGGGCGCACAAGCTCTCAGTCAAAGAGAACCGCGTCATCTCCCCGCTACTTGCCAAGGTGACAGATCTTCGCGACCCGACCGCAGGGGTCGCGTTGAATGGTTTGCATCTGGCGAGCGTCTTCCTCAGGCGCAGGATCCAGCCTCTCCAAGAGAGGCCCTCAACCATGTGGGAGTACCAGGGCGTCAAAGACCCTAGCCGTGTTAGCCAAGATATCCTTTCGAATGCTGAATTAGAGAAGAAAATTGCGGCTATCACCAAGCTGAAGGTGGGCGAAGCCTTTGCTATCTGCCCTATTGCACCATTCGAAGCTTCGAGGTCTCCTCCATCCGAGGTAAAACTTTTCTTCTCTGCTTCAACATTTTTGCCATTCGATAGTTTATCGACTGAGTTTTCTCTTTTCCTCTTCTTCTCTTGTAAAGTTTGGAGATAGCCACATGCTATCCGCCAGTTTTTGCTGATGATGCTTCTGACTTGCTGGCTAGCAACGTTGAGGCTGCTCTCGACACCAGCGTTGCTGAGGCCGAGTCGAGCTCCAAGCACGGCTCCTCAGATGAAGTGGAATAGTCGGGTAGCGAACTCCACCACCGCAAGGGCCGCCGGCAAGTAGACGATGAGGCCACCTCCAAAGATAGTTCTTAGGGTGGTGGACCTGGCAAGGCGACAGAGCCCCTTGTGGTGACGCCCTTGAACTTGCTTCCTCCTCCAGCCCCCAAGTCGAAGATTGGCACCGCCTGGAATGCGGATATGCTGGAGGACGACGATGACGACGAGTGAGTTCTTCCTCTCCTATTGTCCTTTAGTCGAATGTTTTCTCTCGTTTTCCTTATGCTTTTGTTCGATTCTTCCTCTCATGACAGACTTCAATTCATCCGCCCTGGTTAGTTTGCTTCCTCTATTCCCTCTGTGAAGAGAAAAGAAGCGGATGCGGGCGAAACTCCAGTCGCCAAGGTCACCCAGAAACCTTCGAGCCCAGCACCGGCAGCTGCGGCTCCAGAGTATGGACTGCCTAGCTTCGCGGGTGGGGCTCCGTTGAATAAAGAAGTCTCGAGTATCTTGGCGGTCCTGTGTGCACCGCCCAGGTCCAGGTAAATCTTGTCTCTTCTTTCGCATCCTCTATTTTGTCCGCTTGCATTTTTTTATCGGGTGCACGTCAGTGCTCCCGATGGGAGTAACCCCGAGGCCGAGCTTAATTGCTTGCGATTAGCCACGGACTCAAGTATAAGCTTTTTTCTTCCTTTGATGTTATCGGGTGCACGGCAGTGCTCCCGATGGGAGTAGCCCCCGAAGCTATACTCGACTTTGTACAGTCGTGAATAGGCTCAAGAACTTTTTTCTTTAACTTGAAATTTGTTTTCTGCTTTTGTAGTCTCTTCTTGACTCCCTAGCCGCCATTGGCCGACGCATGCTTTCGGCTGAGGCAGATTGCGCCGCCCTTCGGCTGGATCGTGATCGACTTGTCGAGGATGGCCAAGCTCTCCAAGGTAGGTTAATCCACTCCATTTTTCTTCTGCTAATTCTTTTGATCATATCTGTTTTCTTTAGGCTGAAATTTACTGCTCTACAGCTCAAGTCGATCTCCTGAAGGCCGAGAAAACCGAAGCTGTCTCTCGGGTGAAAACCCTTGAGGCCGAGTTGGAGTCCACCCGAAAGGAGCTGGAGTCCATTCGCAAGAATTCGGTTGACTTTGAGGGGAAGCTCGCCGAGGCCCATGATGCGTTGAAGCAGTTGGAGGACGATAATGCTAACCACGACAACAATCTTGTTGGCATCATCCGCCCTCTGCCTCAGCAATTCGCGGGTAAGTTGTATTTGATTTTCGCCATGACGCGATTTTGATTGGCTATCTCGGGAATTTACGGTGTCCTTTTGTAGATATTCTTGGTGTTGCACTGGAGCTACCTGGGAGTCGGCGATTGGATGCTTTGACGGACTCCTGCTCCCAGCTCCAGAAACACGCGAGTAGGATCTGCTGCCTCGTTGGCGAAGCCATTCGAGTGCTGACGCAATTCCACGAGCGTCTTCTGGTGGATGATGCGGTTCCGCCCACGCTAGACGGCCTTCTGAAAGTTTTCCTGGATGGTGATCTTCTTCAGGCTTACTCGGTTGCCCAGTCTGAACGTGGAGCGAAGACTGCCATCCAGTTTGCGTTGACGCACGGAGTCGAAGGCCTGGAGAAAGCGTACTCGAGCCTTCCTTACGACGCCGCCACGGGCAGAAAGGCAGCGCTTCGTCCTTTTGGCAATCCGACATAAGACCTCGCCAAGAAGCTATCTGAATTGCTCGCCGTGCTAGTCGCACGGGACATCCTGCTGCGAGCGCTAGTAGCTCCGCAGTTCCATAGGATAGTTTATTTTTAATTTGCCCTTTCGATGTAATGAATCTTGGGATGCATTCCCGTATTTTGCTTTTAATCGAAGTGTTCTTTTGATGTCTAAAATGCCTGATTATTGCGATTGAAGCGTTACGAGCTCCCGAGCACCTGCTAAGTAGGTGGTATATTTCTCGAGTGGGGTCTTGGAGTGTATCTGAACTTGTTTCATTTCCTTCCAGGTTGTGTGTCCTAACACAGAGTCTTTGAGTGGATCTGCTGCATGAGTAGATCCCCTTGTTGCTGTTGTTGGTACATTTGCCGGGCTCCGTGATCGTGTCGCAGATGGCGAGTGCAAGCTGAAAGCTTTGCGTGGAGTGGCTGATGTGGCTAAATTAAAGCAAAAGTTTGCGGCTGAGCGTGAACAGTTCGTGATGGAGGAGCTGGCAGCTGTTACCAAAGACATGCTTTGTAAGCATGCTAGCCCCCTAGCACTTTGTTGTTTACCTTCGCTTCACCTTTTTAACCTTTCGCGTTGTTTTTTGCAGTTGTTAAGCCCGACGGTCCTTGTGAAACTCATTGGGTAGACAACCACATTGTGCATGAAGAGAGTGGCTCAAAGCCGCATGCGAACAACTTCTGGTCTGACCGCAGTCGTGGCTTTATTCTGGCTACTTTGAAGTACCGGGCTGGCCAGGCGAGGCTGCTTGTGGGTTCTTGTCGCGAAGCCTTGTCTTCTGTGCACCGGACGTTCTATCCGCTGGGTACCGTTCCGGAAAGGTTGAGCGACCTGCTAAGAGTAATTGGCCGAGTTGGTGAAGGTCGCGAGTGCGTTCGTCAGCAGCTTATCTGCGGTGCTCAAGTAGCGCTTGCTTTTGTTCGGTTGTGGCATCCCGATGTCAATTTCAATTTCGTGGCCAGGCTCCCCAACGCTCCAGTCGATTTGACCCCTCATTACGCAGTCATGCAACCTGTGGCGGAGGAGATCATTCGACTGACTTCTGAAGAGGTTGACCAGATGGTGGCTGCGAGGACTACTCCTCATCAGGTGTAATCGTAGGATGTGGATATCCTGTTACCTTGTATAGTTCACTCGATATTTTATAAGGTGTTTTCTAAGGTGTGAACCTTGTTTAAACCTCTGTATTTGTAATTTTTCATGTAATGCTTAGTTAGGCGTAGCCCCCGTGCGTTTGGGGTGTATACCTGTTGCTTAGCATGTAAAATAAAGAAACACGAATAGCTATGGTTGAGAAACCATGTGTTTTTATTGATATGGCTGAGAAGCCATGTATTTTCCTCGAGCTACAAGATGGCTAGTATAGCCTTATTTTTTCAAATAGAATAATCCTAAGGATAGAACTTGCGGAGATGCGCAACATTCCATGGATTGGAGTAGATGCCACCGGTCTCGGGGTTCTTCAATCGATACGCGCCACCTGGGATAACTTCGTGTCTGATGAAGGGTCCTTCCCATGGTGGCTCGAGCTTGTGTCCTTCCTTTTGCTTGAGCCGCAACACTAGGTCGCCTACCACAAAGGATCTGTGGCGTATGCGACGACTGTGGTAGTTGCGCAGTGATTGCTGGTATACCGCCGATCTTGCGAGTTCAATGTCACGAATTTCATCGAGTGCGTCCACGCCTTCTGCAAGTGCCCTGTTCGAGGTTTCTTCACTGTATGCGACAACTCGGGGTGCGCTGAATTTGACATCTTCAGGTAGGAAGGCCTCGGCACCATAGACCATGAAAAATGGCGTATAGTTTGTTGACCGATTTGGCGTTGTGCGAAGGCTCCACAGTACTGATGGTAACTCCTCTGCCCAGTGCCCTACTGCTGGGTTTAGGCGATCAAGTAGCCGCTTCTTGAGGCCGGCTGAGACTAATCCGTTGGATTGCTCGACGTGACCATTAGTTTGCGGGTGAGACACTAAGGCGAAACTGAGGGTGATTCCCTTCTATTCGCATAATTCTTGTGTTTCCTTCGCTGTGAAGTTGCTGCCGTTGTCGGTGATGATGTTCTGCGGTATGCCAAACCTGCACACAATGGAGTTGAGAAATTTCACGGCGCATTGGGCGCTGGCAGAAATGACTGGCATAGCCTCGATCCACTTCGTGAATTTGTCGGCTGCTACAAGCAAGTGCGTCTATCCTCCGGGTGTCGATTTTCGCAGTGGCCCCACCATGTCTAGCCCCCATTGTGCAAAGGGCCAGGAGATTGGGATCATGTGAAGTTCAGTGGCAGGGGCGTGTGGCTTGGGCGCGAATCTTTGGCAAGCGTTGCACTTGTCGACTAGGTCCTTTGCGTCTCTGGCCGCTGTGAGCCAGTAGAATCCTGCTCGGAAAGCTTTACCCAGGATCGCCTTCCAGCTGGCGTGGTGCCTGCAATCTCCTTGGTGTATATCCCGCAGCAATTCCGTGCCATCCTCGGGTGCTATGCATCTCTGCAATATTCCTGATATGCTCTGTTTGTATAGCTCTCCGTTGAGTAGTCGAAAAGCTTTGCTGCGTCGTACTATCTGTCGAGCCTCGCGAACATTTGCTGGGAGATGCTTGTTGGACAAGTAGTCAAGGTATTTCTGCGTCCAGACTGGTTCGACCAGAAAAAACTTGTCTCAAAATTTTTTGGCTGAGCTCAATCATAGCAGTTTGCGGGTTGACCTCTGTCTCCAATGCTGCGGGTGCTTTTGCTGATTTTTTCACCTTGACGGAGCGCTTGATCATCCTCTCGAAGTATATTTCAGGCGGTATGGGTGTGTTGGTAGAACCCATATTTGCCAATTTATCTGCTTCCTCGTTGCTGGATCGCGCGATGTGCTTTAGTTCGCACCCTTTGAAACTTCCTTCGAGTAGGTTGTACATATCTCCATATGCGACCATGTTTTCTGCAATGGCGTCGCATTCTTTCATTGTCTGCTGTACGATGAGGTTTGAATCTCCGTAGATCATCAGTCGGGTGGCTCCACAGGCGATCTCCATCTTCATGCCGTGAAGGAGGGCCTCGTATTCTGCATCATTGTTTGATGCTGGGTTGTCGGGTGGAAAATCCAATCGCAGGACGTACTGCAACTTGTCACCTCTGGGGGATATCAGTACAACCCCGGCTCCAGCTCCTTCATTTCTCTTTGACCCGTCGAAGTACATTATTCAGTTGATCGTGTATTCTGGGGGGCCTGGTGTTTGTACTTCTGTCCACTCGCTCAGGAATTCCACGAGTACTTGTGATTTCACAGATTTGCGCCCTGCATATATGATGTCCCAGGCGCCAAGCTCGATACTCCACTTTGCAATTCTTCCGGATGCCATGGGGTTATGCATGATAGTACCGAGTGATTCGTTGTTTAGCACCGTAACGGTGTGCTCTTGGAAGTAGTGCTTGAGTTTTCGAGCTGTGAGTACCACGCCATACGCGAGCTTCTGATAATGAGGGTATTGCTGTTTGCAGGGCGAGAGCACCTCGCTGATATAATATATTGGCCTTTGGACGCCATACGTCTTGCCATCTTCCGGCCGCTCAACCACGATTGTTGTGCTAATGACTTGATTTGTTGTGGCTAGGTACAGATACAGTGGCTCCCGTTCTTGTGGCGTTGCCAGGACATGCCTACTCTGCAATGCTCGCTTGAGGTCTGCGAATGCTTTCTGCGCTTCGGGTGTCCACTCGAACTTATCCGTTTTCTTCAGTAGCTTGTAGAAAGGGAATGCTTGCTCGCCCAGCCTCGCAATGAATATGCTTAGAGCGGCTAGTTGTCCAGCGAGCTGCTGCATACCGCGGAGATTAGTTGGCTCCTTCATTGTCAGGATCGCTGGATTTTCTCCGAGTTGGCTTCAATTCCTCGAGCAGAAACCAGGTACCCGAGAAGTTGTCCTGTAGGGATGCCAAAGACACATTTTGTCGGGTTGAGCTTGATTCGATACGTGTTCAGCGCGTCGAATGTTTCTCTGATGCCATCGAGGAGCGTATCCTCCACTCGAGTCTTGATGACTATATCGTCAACGTACACTTGTACATTCTAGCCAATGAGTTTGGCGAGGCATTTTTGCATGCAGCGCTAATATGTTGCGCCTGTGTTCTTTAGCCCGAAGGGCATTGTCGTGTAGCAGTAAACACCGTGGGGTGTGATAAACGCTGTCTTTTCATCGTCCTCCTTTTTCATCCTGATCTGATTATAGCCCGAGTAGGCGTCCAAGAAGGAGAGGCGCTGGCAGCCTGCTGTGGAGTCCACGATCTGGTCGATCCGTGGTTGGGGAAAGTTATCCTTGGGGCAGTGCTTATTCAATGACGTGTAGTCGATGCACACGCGAACCATGTTAGTATTTTTCTTCGGGACCAGCACCGGGTTTGCTAAACAGGTGGAGATTTTTATCTCGCGGATGAACTTTGCTGCGAGTAATCTGTTCACTTCTTCTCCAAGTGCTTTTTGCTTTGGCTCTAAAAACCGCCGGGTTGTCTGCTTGATAGGTTTGGCATCTTTATAAACTTCGAGTGAGTGCTCGGCGAACTCCCTGGGTATCCCTGGCATATCTGAAGGCTGGCAGGCGAAAATTTCCCAGTACTCACGGAGGAGTTCGACGAGCGCGCCTTCCTATGCTGGCGAGAGGGTGGTGGACACCATCGCCGTTTTCGTAGATTCGGTCGGGTGCACCTGATGTTTTCGAGTGCCGCTGTTTGCGCTGAACTTGAGCTCTGGGGCGTTCTTCTTGGTGAGAGGCATCACGGAGTGATCCGTGGTTTTTGCTATCTCTTCCAGCTCTTCCTGCATCCCGAAGGATTTGGCGATCTCGTTGAAATCAATGTCGCATTTATTGGATTTTTGGAAACCGCCGTAGATGGTGATGGTGCCATGTTCTCTAGGCAGCTTGAGCTTCAGGTATGCATAGTGTGGTACTACCATGAATCTGGCGAACGCTGTTCGGCCAAGAATAGCGTGGTACTGTGAGGGCCAGTCGACTACTTCGAAGTCGAGGAATTCTCGTCTGTAATTGCTTCGGTTGCCGAGCACCACCTTCAAGTTTATTGTTCCGAGTCGGCGGACTGCCTTCCCTGGTACTATCCCGTGAAATGATGTATCTGATTGCGCGAGTCCGTCCAGGTTTCTGTTCATCCTGCGGAGTGTGTCCGCGTAAATGAAGTTAATCCCACTGCCTCCATCCATGAATACTCGGGCGAGTTCATAGTTGCCTATTTGTGCCTGGATGACGAGTGCGGCATGCCCTGGTCGATAGACTCGAGGGAATGGTCTTCCTTGGAGAAAATTATCGGCTGGTCGGCCATCTTCAGATACTCGGGTTGGGATGGTGGTGCCTGGACAGCCATGAATACCTGTCGAGTGTTTGTTTTCTGGGCCCTGCGGGATGGGCAAACTTTATGTATCATTCCTAGGAGTCCTGCTGGGTTCGGGTATCCGTTGGTTCCTTGGTTTGCGGCGGGTGGTGCGGGTAGCGCGGCTAGCACCGTGTTTTGGTTTCCTGGTGGAGGTAGGGCTTGCGACGGGTGGAATCCTTGAGTTCCCCCTCCCGGGAGCTGCGGGTAGCCCTGGTTGACTGCTGCTCTATTTTTCTTTGAGAAGGCCTCGTGGATGTCAATGAACTTTCGGCAATCCTTGAGAAGGTGTGTTGCCTTAGTTTTGCCTGTGCGCTTATCTGTAAATAGATGTAGCGTGCAGTAACCATCGAGGTCCTCCTCGGGGGTTTTTGTCCTCTGGCTTTGGCTTCCACTCGCGATTTCCGCGATATCCGCTGTCGCGGTTTCTTGTGAATTCTGCTGCCACCAGTTCCTCCCGATCATCGCAGTCGTAATGCTTTCTCCTTTTTTTTTGACCATGGCGATCGTCTTCTGGTGCTGGTGATGATGCTTTCTCATTGCGCACCGCGTCCTCGCCGTTGGCCCATCTGTCGGCTATAGCCATCAGTTCTCCAATGGTTTTGGGTGCGGACCGTCCCAGTTCTTCCCGGAAGGAGGTTCGCCGAGCTCCTTTGGCGAATGCTTCGACTGCAACTTCTTCTGATATATTTCCTGCTGTATTCCTAAGTGTGGCCCATCGCTGAATATATTCGCGAGTAGACTCGCCACTTTTCTGCTTGCAAGCTCGTAGTTCCTCGATGGTCGCAGGTCTTTTGTATGTTGCCTGGAAGTTTTTGCAGAAGTCGAAGGTTAGATCGTCGCATGATTTGTAGCACGCCTTCGGTCTTCCTTCGAGCCAGCTGCGCACGGCCCCTACAAGGTGTAGGTTAAGGTACTGCATACCGGTGTTTTTGTTCCCACGTTGGCATTTTACTGTCGTGAGGTAATCTAACAACCGGCTTGTGACTCTAGCGATCCGTCGTATTTTTGCACCTCCGAGGAGAGCTTAAACCTCTTGGGCAACGGTTCCTCGCGGATGTCGCGAGCAAAGCATAAGGCTCCGCAGACCTCCTCGTCGGAAGAGGTGGATGAAGAACGGGCGCGGTTCCTGGCCGCTCGAGCTTTGTCAACTTTGTGCTGAGCGATGTCTGATTGCGCATTGTATCCGGGCTCATCGCGATTGACGTCTCTCCGCAGCTCCTTGCTGCGGTGTCACGAGCGACTGCCGTGACGTCGTGGGCTGCGATCGCGATCTCTCCTCGGGCTGCGATCGCGACCTCTCCGCGGGCTACGATCCCGACCTCTCGGGCTGTCGTCACTCTCACTCGGACTATCTCCGCGTCGTCGAGCTTCTTTTCCTCGTGCGCGACGAGGTGACATCTCCCTCCTAGGTGACGTGCTCATGCGTCCACGAGGTGCTTCTTTATCTTTTTGCGCAGCCGCCTTCCTGCGGTCGTAAGCGGCGATTCTTGCGGCTGCCATGCCTAGCCCCTTCTGGACCTGCCTGTACTGCTCTGCGCGGGGGTCGTTCTCCCCTGGTTGGTTTGTTTGCAGGTAGTGGCTGTAGCTAGTACTGTGGCAGCGGGAGTCGTCGGGTGCACGTTGCCGTCCTTGTCGACGCGCATGAGGGAGGCCTCGAGTGACCTACTGATCCCAGTTAAGGATTCTCCATCTATAGTCGCGGTTCTTGATACGTGTCTTTTTCTCCTGGGATGGTTCCCGACAGAAGGTGTCTTCGAGAGCGCCGCACGGCGTTGAGTAGACTCGTCCGCTTGCTTTCTTCGTTCAGCCAGGTCCTTTCGAGCTTCCTTGATCAAAGTTGCTGCTCTCACTAGGTGGTAGTGGTATGCAGTCATATCTTCGTGAGGGGCTCCGGCTTCGAGTGGTTTTCTTGTGCGGATGGCCTCCTTTGCCCGATCCCACGCTGCTCACGACACGCCAATGGCTGCGCATTCCCTGGCACTGTCTTCAGTTTCTTTGGGTGGGTCTCCTGATCTTGCCATGCAGACCTGAGCCAGAAATGGCTCGCGGGTCCTAGGCGTAGTTTGGATAGATTTGCCACTTTTCGCTAAGTTGCGATCCGTGTAGTTAGGCCGTGAGTCGACAGCTTCTGGGCTTGAGATTGACTTCGAGCCTGATCCGTCGAGATTGAGTTGCTCGGGGAATTGTAGGATTCCTTCTTTGTCGGCGTAGAACAGGAAGCTCCTGAAGGTTAGGGTGATGCTTTTCTCCAACTCGCTGAATACCGGGCGTGATTCCGGCGAGTGAGGGGTGACGACGACCGACCCGATGCGGATCGGATTGGTTGGAGTTGAACTTCCTGGGTTCTAGCGTGAGTTGTTTGTCGATCAAGCCGAAGATGCCGGAGATCCAGCGCCCGCCGTTCCCACAGACGACGCCAATTGTCGAATATGCATCTCAACAAGTCCCTCGGATGAACCGATAGGGTTTCGAGTAAGAGAACGAGTAGGCGTTGGTGAAAATCGTCGGCTAACAGGGGGCAAGATTTACCGAGGTTCGGGGCCCTCGTAGAGGTAAAACCCTTACTCCTGCTTCTGTCGATCTGTATTCACGAGTAGATCGGTTACAATGGGGGATGCTCAAGTAGAGAGTATGATCTCGATCTCAAGGCTTTGATGGTGCGATATTGCTTGGTCCTCCCCCCAGTGGTTCTCCAGGATTTATATAGATAGCCAGGTCCTAAACCGTGCCCGGGGGGATACAAACCCTAACCTAAAGTCGGTTACAAGTTTCCTTTCTTAACCCGCAAGGCTTTGCGGGTGGGCCTTCGATTGGGCCTTCTAGAACAGTTCATGGCGTCTCCCTTGGAGCTTGGGTCTTGGGCCTTAGACTGGGTAGGCTCACCCGGTAGGTCTAGGATCCATCCCTTTGTCACCACCCAAAGCAACATTGTTGGCCTTCTTCTTGTTCTTCTTCTTGGCAACATAGCCAAGACCTTGATTGCCAACTTGTGACCTTGGAGCACTTACTTTTGGTCTAGAAACAACCACTTGTGGACTTGAGGCCACAACCTTCTCAACTTGAGGGCTCTTTCCCTTGAGCCTAGCTAGCTCATCCTTCAAGCTAGCATTTTCCTCAATAATATTTGCATGATCACAAGAAGAAGTAGAGGTGCTAGGGGTGTTGAATTGATTAAGTTTAGTTTTAAGTTGTTCACGTAACTCTTTGAGGGTATAGTGTTGACTCTCCAAGGCCTTGTGAGCCTTGGTGAGCTTTTCAAACTCCTCGTTTAGTTTATCATGAACAACCCCAAACTCAACCTTATCCTTTTTAGCCTTTTTATATTTAGCAATTGCAAGGTCACGTTCTTTAGTGATATTAGAGACAAGTTCATTATGTGACTCTTCAATAGAATCAAGTTCCTCTTCAAGAGAAACTCTACCATTATGCTCTTCCTCAAGAGTCATGGAGAGAGATGCTAATTCATCCGCATTCCTCCTTTCAATCCCACCTTTCTTTTCAAGAGATTCATGGGCCTCTCCCAATTGGCTCATGAGGTGATCAAAGTACTTCTTGGTCTCACCTTGAATGTTAGACATAAAATGTTCCAAAGAGGAAATTTCATCTTGACTCTAAGATTAGCATGGTTTACCAATTCATTTGAGGTCTTAGAGTTGGGAGAAGGTGATACCTCCAAGGCCTTAGCCATGAAGCACTTGGAATTGGAGTGAGGATTCTCATTGGGGGATTCAAAGAGAGATGAATATGATGGAGTTGTAGAAATGGGAAGAGAGGCCACTTCACTTGTGGTTTCTTGTTCTTCATCCTTTCCAGAATCATACTCCTCTTGAGTCACTAGCATAAACTTGGTGGGGGACTTCTTGTTGAAAGGTTTCTTCTTGAAGTGAGGTTTCTTGTAAGAAACCTTGTACTTGTCCTTGCGAATGACCTCGCCACCATGGAGTTCTCTATTCTCATAGGGGCACTCTACAATGAAATGGTGCTTATCTTGACAATTGAAGCAAGACCCCACTCTTTGAGTCCCTTCGTTGCCATAGCGAGACTTGGTCTTCTCCTCAACATATGCCTTGGCCTACGATGGATTCTTTCAAAACTTTCGCACGGTAAGAGCAATGAAATCTTTGAGCACGGGGTCATATTCTTGATCCTTCAACGGAGCCAAATCCTCAAAGCAATCTTCTTCATACTCAACCTCCCTTGACACAACCTTGGCCTTCAAAGCAACCGGTGCTCCTTTGTGCATTCCTAGGGATCTAGCACGGTTATCAGGAGCATTTTTGGTTTTCACTTGATAGGAGCACACCTCTTGCTTCACTTGGGTTGAGGTCAAGGATGCAAAGTCATGTCTTCCTTTAATGCTCTTCAAGTCTGTGTGCTCAAAAGGCATGAGAGCAATCATTTACTTCCTTTTGATCCATGCATCATCAATATACTTGGCACATACATTGTTGAATGCGGTGGCAAGAGTCTTGAGCCTTCGGTACATGTATTCATGGCTCTCACCATCATGCATATATAACCCTTCGGCCTCATTGCTCAAGGCATCATACCTATTCCTTTGCATACTCTCATTGCCCACAAACATGACGACTAGAGCGTCCCATGTTTCCTTGGCGGTGGAATATTGTTGAAGATGAGGCATGTGGTTTGGACCCACGGCTTGTTGAATGATGGACAAGGCAGTGTAGTTGAGTTGACAATCTATGACTTCTATTCTTGTCAATTTCTTGGGGTCATGTGGCTTGTATCCATCTCGAGTGACCCTCCAAAGTTCTATACAAGAAGAGTTCAAGTGAGTTTCCATGTAATATTTCCACTCACCAAAAGAATGTTCATCAATTTTAGGAGGTTCTCCTCAAGAAATTATATGGGGATGTGGGACGGGAGGATCGGGAGAGTAGTGTCCTTCGACGGCATGGAATTCTCCTTTTCCTTCCGTACCCTTATCGGTGGAGTTCTTAGCGGAAGCGTATTTAGGTGGCTCATCATTTGCCCCATTCTTGGCACCCTCCGGTGGTTCAGTCGTAGGGGATGAAGTGGAGGTCTCCGTTTCCTTGGCTGTCATAAGTTGCGACACGAGTGTTCGCAACTCATCAAATTTTCCCTCCACGGATGAGGTCAAGGAATTTTTCAAATCCTTGATATCATCTATAGTGACTTGCGCCACGGAAACGGTGACATCCGGTTCATCGGCCATACTAAACTCTTAGGCGGTTAAGCCCGCTAAAAGAGTCGAGGCTCTGATACCAATTGAACGGATAGTAAGGGCACCTGGAGGGGGGCTGAATAGGTGCTACGACCAATTTTAGTTTTTCTTCAAGATTAGGCTTGACACAAACGTAAATTCTGTAGACAATGCAACTATGGTGAATTTACCTATATGACAAGAACAAGCACAAACACAATACAAGAAAAAGTAAAGGGAAAGGAACGAGGTAGCCGATATGAAGCACGCAGAGACACGATGTAATCCTGAGTTCCTCCTTGTTAAGGGAGTACGTCTCGCTGGAGGGGTGTGAGCTTCTCCACAAAGGCCTACTCAACGCCACAAAGGCCCCACCCTATTCTCTGATGAACCCTGCCACAAAGTCCTAGTCCACCTTCCACTATTGATCCCCTTTGAGGAGAGAATCGAATCCTTTACAAACAAGCTTGGGGCATACACCCACAACCAAATTGGGGGCTCCCAACACCAAGAATCACCAATTGTAGCAAGAGGTCTAGGTTCTTCACAAATGGAAACCCTCGACTCAAATCCCTCAAGTGAATGAGGGGGAAATGAAGAACGGCTCGGTGAAGATGTAAATAGGGGCCTTCTCCTTCAATCCCCCGAAGATTAACAAGTTTGATGGGAGGGATTGGGAGTAATTGAGGATTTGGTGAGCTCAATAAATGGTATTCGATGCAATGGACAAACTAGAGCTCAAGGAGGAAGAGGAGGGGTATTTATACCCCTCCACAAATCTAGCCGTTTGAGCAGAAAATGGTACCGGAATATCCGGTTCAAACTTGAACCGGAATATTCGGTTAGCCTCAAATCTTCAAATTTGGAAATCGACTGTGTTGACCTCTACCGGAATATCCGATTGGAGTGAATAATCCGGCTAACTTCTGTCCTGAATAGGCTCCTCAACCGAAATATCCGGTTGATATGAAGTAATCTGGTTGTGTTCTGCGTCTCCAACCTTCCAGTCCTTAGCCATTTTGAGCCTAAACTTCCACAACCGGAATATCCGGTTGTTCCAGAATAATCCGGTTGGAATAATCCGACTCTTCTCTTTCTCAAACGGGTTGGGTTCTTCCTAACCGAAATATCCGGTTGCCCTGGAATAATCCTGTTAGAATAATCCGGTTCCTCTCTGTCCCAAACCTCAATGATCCAACTTCAACGATATTTTGGTGATCGATGCGGATGTTGAAAATAATACCTACACACTTAACACCTCAATAAATAATATACTTTGTCGAGACATCGTGGTAGATATCATAGACAGGGGTGCCATGAGATTACCGATAGAGACGTGGGGGGACGAGGTTGTGCGAAGGACAATGACACAGGGTCTTTACCCAGGTTCGGTACGGCGCAGTAATGCGACGTTCCTACTCCTGCAAACTCACTATTCAGGACTAAATCCTGGAGATACAGAGTACAATGTGAGGTTCTATTGGCTGCTCGTCAAGGATCAACCTCTCGGCGAGTTAGCCTTTAGCTTCTTGTCTATCTATCATATCTCCCGTCCGGCTTTATATAATAGCCGGATTAGGGCATACAGAGTAGGAAACCTAGAAGACTACGATATCTCTTTACCTTGGAAAGTAAGGAATCCGCCTTCTACTCCAAGCCAGATCACGTGGGCCGTGATCCGGGTTCTTCTAGAATCCGGCTTCTGTGCGTCAGCTTACTGGGCCGCCTAACGGACCATAGCCCATCACCATTTAGGCCACCCTGGTAATCCGGCACTTTAGACTACCATCTCATATACCCCTAGTTGGTATATATCCGACAGTAGCCCCCAAGAAGGATTAAGACTCGGATTCGCCGTCTTTCGCCAAATGCATATTTTCCAAAAAATATCGTCCTGCAGTCTTGATTCTTTTTTTTCTCCTCAAAGGATGTTACAACGCAAAAACTCGGAATATGGAAAATCCGGCTTTTCTCCCACGAATCTTCGCGGAGAAGGAACTTCCTACGTCAGCGCTTTAATCTTGCTGACGTAAGGAACGTTTGGGTTACAGGTGGGAAACCCAGAAACATATCTCTGACAGATTCTCGCGGGAAACGAGGCGATAGCGATAATCACCCGTCGTTTCATTTCCCGGAATTTCCGGCGAGTGACACGCGTTGATCATCCAACGGTCAAAAGAGTCGTTAGCACGCATCGTGACGAGATTCCGGCTATAAATAGCCGTCTTCGTCCTCCTCAGAAACCTTCCACTCTCACTTCCCAGCACCACTCCAGCGCCAAAGTTCTCGCAGAGCCCTTCCCGAGCGCACGAAGCACCCAGGACCTCATCGGAGCGACCAAGCGCCGCCACTCAATGGCATCTCCGTCGTCCTCCCCGGCCCGCACCGTCGCAAAATACATAGACGAGATAATCGCCACGATGGACCCGCAACTGGACTCGCCAGTGCAAGCCTCCGGCGACGAGCCGGTGAAGGTCTCCGGCGGCGCGGAGGGCGAGGAAATCCCTCTCGCCTCCGCGGATCTTGCGGGATCTTCCTCCGCGCCTCCCCCACCATTCGCGCCCGAGACGGTGGAGGAAAAAATCGCGCTCGTCGGAGACGAGCTCGCGGCCGCGAAGGCCGCTACGTCCGCCGCCGCCGGAGCTGAAGAAGAGGCGGAAACTACCGGCAACTAGAGTGCCAGCAGTATTCCGCCATCCCTCCTTCCGACAATGGAGAAGGAGGGACTCGTACTGAAGGGAAAATGGCGGCTCCCGGAGGAGGAGACCGAGCCCATGCCAAAAGATGGAGAACGCGTCCTCCTTACCTCTCATATGACGAGAGGTATGGGTTTTCTGCCTTCCGCCTTTTTCTTAGAAGTTCTCCACCACTACGGTGTCCAAACTCACAACCTTCCCCCAAATTCCATTCTTTATCTAGTCGGCTTCCGAGCCCTTTTCGAAGGGTATTTAGGAATAGCTCCAAGACTAGATTTTTGGCAATACTGCTTTGGTGTGAAGCGTAACCCCACAGAGGGCGTTCTTCCCATCTGCGGGACCATTTCTTTCACTCTTAGGAGGTTTAGGGAAGATTGGTATCCCAAGATAAAAACATAGGAATCCGTCAAATTTTGGACGGGTTCCTTCTTTTATCATCCCGACGTTCCCTTTCCTGGGAAAACCACCGGGGTTCCACCTTTCTTGAACACCGCCGTTGTTCGCCAAGAAAATTGGGGAACTGAAGCAGTTCAAACCCTGCCGCCGGATCTTCTTAGGATCAAGCGGCGCATCGCAAAGCTCGTCGCCTCTGATCCGCCTCTAACCGGCATGGACACAGTCCTTTGCTGGTTGGAAAGGCGGATTCAGCCTTTGGCGAATCACGACGCTCGCCTCCTCTGCGAATATTCGGGAGATGGCGATGCGATGCGGACAACCGACAAAGTTTGGTCGGCAAAAGATTTACGGAAACGCGTAAATCAATTGGTCGCATCCCGCGACCAATACGAAGAAAGCCGGCCAATGTATACGGCCGAGAATCCGGCTCCCAAGGTACAGTTTTCGCCTTTTGGGTTTAACTCCTTGTCGTTTACTTGGTTTTCATGCTTTCAACTCATTTTTTGTCTTTTTGACAGATTGCCGAACTTCCTGAGTCGGAACTTGCTTCCGATGCAGGTCTGGAAGCATTGCGCTCTGCCTTTGCCGGTGGACGTAAGCGCAAGAAGATTTCCGCTTCCCAAGAAGTCATTGATCTTGACGGGGTCCCCGTTGTCACCTCCAGGTTTGAACATCTGGGTTTGTTCTACTTTGTTGGAATTTTGTTCCTTTACCTCGGGGTTTAACTTTCCGGCTTCTTTTTTATTTATTTTTAGCCTGCACTCTAAAGCCGAAAAAGCTGAAGAGGCACAAGGTTGTGGCCAGCAGAGGCCCACTTCCTTCTCCTTCTACCGCTCCAACTACACCAATCGCAGCAACAGAGGAGCATGCTGCAGCCCCCAACACCGAGTCCCAGACCAGCCAGCCCATTGTGCCGGAAACGGACACGAGGGAAAGGGCGGTACCTGAGGTGGGAGGTCCTTCTCGGATAACTGAGGAGGAGATTCCCACCTTTGATAAGGAATTCAAAGATATCAACGAGGGCCTTAGCACATTTGGGACTCTTTTTGCCGACTACGCAAAAGAGTTCACTGAAAACTTGGCAGGTTTACAGCGGATGAGCCAGGTATTATCTGTAGCCCCCAAGCAATAAGTTGAATGTATGATTTTCACTTAATTCTTTTTATCTTTATCATGCTTGTTTCTAACTTAAGCGTTCTGGTTCGTTTCCTTATTTCAGCAAACCGCTGAAACCATAAATATGGAAGTTTTCAACAAGCTAACTGTCAAGAATAAGGAGGATAGAAGCCTTCTCTCTATTCTTGAAGTTAAGGAAACGGAGTTGGCCTCATCTCAGCTGGTGCTGAAGGAAACAACAGGTAACTTTTAGTTCTCTGTAGTTCCTTGTCCATAATTTTTGCTAAGTACTTGTCCGAATTTTCTTATCTCGGATATTTTTCCTTACTTTTCAGCTGCCTTGGCGAAAGCCAAGCAAATAGCTGAAGATGCCGGCAATGCCGAGAATCGCCACCGGGAGAATATGGACCTTCATAAGGAACTTATGAAGGCTCAAAAAGATCTGGAGGCCAGCAATATGGCTCTTGGAATTGCTCAATCCAAGGCCTCCCAGCAAGCAGACAAGGACAAGGCCACTATCCAAGATTTGGAGAACGCCTTGAACCTGCGCCTGGAGGAAGGCTCCGAGATGGACAAGATTCTCGGTAAGTTATCAACTTTTACCGGATTTTCCATGAACTCTTTGGTTATTTTAACTTGAAAAAACAGGAGATGACCCAGATCTTACTCGGATTGAGAAAATCCGAGCCTTCGGGAAGGTGTTCACTGCGATCCGAGCTGCAGGCATGCAGCTGGTCAACAAGTACTTTCCCGCAAGAACTGGGGAGTTCTCAGAAGTTGAGAAACTTCCGGAAGCTATCCTGGAGGTGGCGGAGTCCAAGGAATCCACCTTGCGCTCCGCAGCACGGGGTGGTGCACGCATGGCCTTAGGCCTTATGCGTATGCATTATCCCAGTGCCAAATCTTGGCGCGTGGCGTCCGGTATCCCTGTTGGATATACGGAGAACCAGCGGACCACCATCTTTGTCGAGATCAAGGGTCACGCCACTAAGATCGCCTCTATGGTGAACATCTCCATCACCTATCTGGAAGAAGAGATTCCAGAAGCCCCCGAGGATGACAGCATCGAGGAAGACTCGGATGCTTGAAGAATTCTCCTCCTCCTGGATGGTGGAAATAGGAAATAGGAGCATTACTGCACTTTACAATGTAATTTATATTGTAATGCTTCTATTCTTTTGTATAAACAAGTACTCCGTCTTTTGCAGTTAATATTTATGAAATCCTTTGCAAGTTTTCCGGGTTTTATATTCCTTTATCTTCCAAGTTCTCTGTTTTGTGTGCTTTAACTGTCCTTAGCGTTTGAAATGGCTCAGTAGTATTGTAATCTTCACGCCAAGTTACTGGGTAAAACCAATCAGTTTAAACTTGGAAACATGGATCATACTAAAGGCATTTTTACTTACTAGCTCCAGTGACCCAGCACATAAACAATGAGATAATGCTTAGAGAAAAGTAAGGAATTTTTTGAATGAAACTCGGGCACGCAGGCACAACCTGAGTTTCCTTTAACCTTTAGTAGGCTGAAAATCATTCAGTTTTTAAACGCCAAGCACGCAGGCACAATTCGGGTTAACATTGAGTATTTTGTAAGATCATTGGGAAATAGATGAGACGGAATCATGCTTTGCACTATAATAAACTTGTAAAAACATGGATGTAAGAATTTCGACAACTTTATTTCATGATCTCAAAGATGTTTACATAGAAATTGAACTAAGTATAGAAGGGACGTAACTGCTGGATACTCCAGGGCCTCTTTGTCTCCCCTAGTTCATCATCTATCTTTCTCTCTCTTTTGCGATTCGGCTTCTCGGGATCATCTTCCGTATCGCGAATGTCTACAAGATAATACGATCCATTCTTCATGGCTTTACTGATGACAAATGGTCCTTTCCATACTGGGGCCAGTTTGTGCTTTCTTTGCTGCACCAATCTTAGCACTAGGTCACCTTCTTTAAAAGAACGATGTCTGATTTTCCGACTATGATAACGTCGTAAACCTTGCTGATAGAGGACGGATCTTTGAAGCACAAGTTCTCGTTCTTCTTCTAAGAGATCGACGACATCCTGTCGTGCATTTTCGGCATCTGATTCATCGAAAGCCTGCACTCTTGGGCTGTCATGGAGCATATCCGTTGGGAGAATTTCTTCCGCACCATAAACTAGGAAAAACGGGGTTTGCCCAGTTAACCTATTTGGTGTTGTTCGGATACTCCAAAGCACGGAAGGTAACTCTTATACCCATGCTCCAGCTGCTCTATGAAGAGGAGATTCGAGTCTTGGGCGTATCCCTTGTAAGATTGAGCTATTCATTCTTTAAACTCACCATTGGATTGCCGGTGTGCCACAGATGCAAGATCTAGGCGAATTCCCGTTTGTCGGCAATATTTTGCCAACTCTCCAATAGAGAAATTTGTCCCGTTATCGGTTATTATGCTGTGTGGAACGCCGTATCTCATGACTATGTCAATGATGAAATTTCTGGCAGTCACACCGTCAAGCTTTTTGATGGGTTTGGCCTCCACCCACTTGGTGTATTTATCCACTGCAACGAGTAGATGCGTAAGTCCTCCTCTGGCAGTTTTGAATGGTCCCATCATATCTAGCCCCCAGACCGCAAACGGCCATGTAATGGGGATAGTTTTGAGTGCTTGGGCCGACATATTTGTCTGCTTGGCGTAATATTGACACCTGCACATGTGTTTACTATGTGCTCAGCGTCTGTCTTGGCTGTTAGCCAGAAAAACCCGGCGCGGAATGCTTTTTTGACTATGCTTTTTGATTGAGCATGATGTTCGCAATCTCCGGCATGGATTTCTTGCAGAATTTCTCGTCCTTCCTCTGGTGAAATACATCACAGAAAAATTCCGGTAGTGCTGCGTTTATACAGGCAATTATTAATTACCGTGTACCCTTTGCATCGACGCTGAATTTGTCTTTGCAAGACTTCGTCTGCTCCATCCGGGTACTTCTGATCAACTAAGAAGTTTAAATATGGGATTGTCCAATCCGGGTTAACGAGAATGACTTCAATTGACTCGGAAGCCAGAGGATAATCAACATCTCCACCTTTTATCGATGGTTCGTACAAATGTTGGACGAAAACCCCTGGTGGTAGGGTTTTGACCCTTTCTGACCCCATGCGGGCTAATGCGTCCGCGTTCCAATTTTCCTCCCGTTTAACATGGAGTACTTCGAATCCAAAGAAACCGATGGCAAACTCGTCCACCGTTCTCCGATATTTGGCCATTATAGGGCTTTTGGCGTCCCAAGTTTGGTTGAGCAGGTGTTGTACCAAATCTGAGTTGCCGTAGCATAGGATGCGTTTGACACCTATTTCCTTTGCAATATGCAAGCCGTGAAGCAAAGCTTCATATTCTGCCACGTTATTACTGACGTTAAAGTGTATTTGTAATACATACTCCATTGTATCTCCTTTAGGGGAGTTTAGAACTACACCAGCTCCAGCACCCTCCTTCATCTTGGATCCGTCAAAGTGCATTATCCAGTACTCGGACTCCGGCATTGGTGTTTTTTCCATTGCTTCCGTCCAGTCGGCGACAAAACCTGCCAGGATCTGGGATTTTATTGCCGTCCTAGGCTGGTACTTAATGTCGAATGCTGCTAGCTCGATGCCCCATTTGGCTACTCGGCTTGTTGCCTCCGCATTGTTTATTATATCCCCTAGGCGCTTTGCATACCACTGTTATGGAATGTCCTTGGAAGTAATGGCGAAGTTTTCTAGATGCGAAAAATACGCCATATGCCAGTTTTTGATAGTGTGGATACCTTTGTTTGGACTCGGAGAAAACTTCACTTATGTAATATACCGGATGCTGGTCTGGTATGCTTTGTTCGTCTTTCTTCCTTTCCACAACGATTACTGCACTAATAACCCGACTTGTAGCCGTAAGGTACAATAACATAGGTTCTTCGTCTTTTGGGGATGCCAAAATCGGAGCTTTCATCAAAGTGTCCTTCAACTGGGTTAGCGCTGCATCTGCTTCCTCTGTCCACTCAATTTTGTCGGATTTCTTCAACAACTTGTATAATGGCAGGGCTTTATCCCCCAGCCGGCTAATAAACCTGCTGACGGCTGGAGCGGAACCCGTCAATCTTTGGACATCTTATACGCACGTAGGCTTGGAGATGTTTAAGATTGCTTTGATCTTTTCCGGGTTTACTTCTATTCCTCTGTGAGAAACGATAAAACCCAGGAGTTTTCCTGAGGGAACCCCGAATACGCACTTTAATGGATTTAACTTCATTTTATAAGTGCGCAAATTTTCGAAGGTTTCTCGCAAATCCTCAAGGAGTGTTTCTTTTTCCTTGGTTACGACAGCAATGTCGTCCACGTAAACGTGGACATTTTTTCCAATCTGACTATGCAAACACCGTTGCATGCAACGCTGGTAGGTTGCACCTGCGTTCTTCAGGCCAAATGGCATGGTTATGTAATAGTACGTACCATAAGGGGTTATGAACGAGGTTTCGATTTGATCCTCCTTGTTCATCCGTATTTGATGATACCCGGAATATGCATCCAAAAAGCACAAAAGCTCAGAGCCTGCAGTGGCATCTATTATTTGATCGATTCGCGGTAACGCAAACCTATCTTTTGGACATAGTTTGTTCAGGACGGTGTAATCTATACACATTCTAAGGGAAGTTGTATCTTTCTTCGGGACTAATACTGGGTTTGCAAACCATTCAGTATGTATAACTTCCCGGATAAAATCTGCTGCTAAAAGCCGGATGATATCCTTGCCAATAGCCTTCCGTCTTCTTCCGTCAAATCGACGGAGACCTTGTTTGACGGGTTTCGATCCCGGAATTACCTTGAGTTGATGCTCAGCAAGCTCCCCGGGTACACGTGGCATGTCCGCTGGACACCAAGCGAAAATATCCCAGTTCTCACGGAGGAACTTGATGAGCTCGCCTTCCTATTTGTCGGTCATCCCAGTTCCCACTACGAAAATTTTTGGCGGATCTTTGGGATCTAGGATTACCTGTCTTGTATTCTCGGAAGCCTTGAAGCTATCTGCTGGCTTCCGGCTTTCTTTTCCTGCCGGCATTTCTGTTGGCGATACCTCTTTTGCTAGCTCTTTCAACTCTTCCTTTGCTATGACTTTTTTAGCGCAAAGGGCGTTTTCTTTTTCTAGCTCGTTTGCCAACTTGAAGTCTCCAGATATGGTGATTACTCCTCCTTTGGGTCCTGGCATCTTCAGCTTGTTATAGATATAACATGATCTTGCCATGAATTTGGCGAAAGCTGGACGTCCGAGTATCGCGTGATACACGCTTTCGAACGGCACAACCTCGAAGGATACTTTTTCCTGCCGGAAGTGATCTTTGTCTCCAAAGGTTACATATAGGGAAATTTCTCCTAGGGATCGTGCTTGTCTGCCAGGAATGATGCCGTGAAAACGTATGTTGCTGTGGTTGAGCTGGGTCTCGGAAATTTTCAGATGCTTCAGTGTATCCAGGAACATTATGTTAATGCTGGATCCTCCATCCATCAGCACTCTTTTTAGCCTAATGTTTTGAACAATTGGACTTACGATTAGAGCTTGTGTGCCGGGTTCAGGGATATTCCCGGGATGATCAGACTGATCCCAGGTAATTGGTGTGTTTGAGTACTTCAAGAATTTCGGGGTTGCAGGGACAACCGCGTTTATTTCTCGAAGCGTTCTCTTTGCCACCTTTGCTGAAGGAGTTGCCAGGAAAGTTAGGTTGCATTCTCCATCAACTCTCAGAAACTTAGGCTCGCCTTTTCGCTGTTGTTCCTGGATTTTTTCGTCAGTGTCCGATTCACTGTCTTCCTTCTCAGCTTCTGGCTTTTGCTTGGAAAATTTCCTCTTGGAATTCTTCCCTTTGTTTCCGGATCCTGCACTGCCTTTCATATGCTTGTTCAAGTGGCATTGTGCGTTAGTATGAGTGGGCTTCCCAAATTGCGAGTGGTGGACACAGTTTTCCGACTTTATTTTCTCGCACTCTTCTTTAGTGTAGTTTATCGGCTCGGTACTGCGTCCTTTCCACCTATTGCCATTTTCCCTTCCAAAGGCTATGTTTACCTCTTTGGGTTTTTGTGCTGCATCTGGAGTTCCTTTTTTCTCAGGGCGAGGGTTCTTTTTGGCCTGTATCAGTGTATCGATATTGCCTCCTCTTGCCCTGATGTCGTCCTCGGCTGCAGCGTGTTCGTTGGCAGTTGTAAGCATAGATCCGAGATCTTTGTGCTTTTTGGAGACAATCATGAACGGTACACGTCCGGGTTTTAGGCCATTGACGAAAGCATGCATTGATTGAACGTCAGTTACTCCAGGGCAACTATTCTTCATTGCCGTCCATCTTGAGATGAAATCCACGTATGGTTCGTCCTCAAATTGGGTGCAACGGTTTAGCTGGTTGATGCTATTCGGGTGTTTGTAGGTTCCCCGGAAATGCTGAGTAAATACTCGAGCCATATCATCCCAGCTGTCGACAGTTCTGGAGGGTAATCCATTGATCCAATCTCTGGCTCCATCCAGTAACATTAGGGGTAGAAACTTTACAGCTTCCAAGTCTGTCCCATTGTTGATCTGGACGGCTGTATAGTAGTCTGAGAGCCAGGTATCCGGGTTTGTACTACCGGTATATTTTTGGTATGTTGGACCAACTTTGGCAAAGCCAGAATGCAGGGTTATCCTTCGAATCCTATCTGTGAAGCACTTAGGTCCAAAGTATAACTCGTCTCTTTCCTCTCTATCCATGTGTGCGGAGTACCTGCCGGCTGAATGGACAGAAGGGGATCTGCTCCTTTCTTTTCCATTGTGGCGAGAACGCGCTTTTCCGGGATTCTCTCTATTTCTTCCGAGATCTTGCCCCTTTGGATAAGGTGGAGTTGTACTCCTGTTTCTTTCCTTATTTCTAGGGGGTGTCCGGGATCTCTCACGCCTGTGAGGTATATCCTGCCTTCCAGGTTTTTCAACTGGGCGTCTCGGAGGCGGCATTGCTTTTCCGTCATTCCGGAGTTTTTCTTCCCGATCGCGAGGATTAAGTCCGTCTTTCGGGAGATGGGATCCAGTTCTAGACGCTTCATCCTTGTTGTCGGGATTTTTCTTGTCTTTTCTCGGATCTACTTTCTTCTCTTTTGTGTTGCTTGAATCTCCAGGTTCTTCCGGTCAAGGTGCTCCAGCGGCGCATGTAGCTGTTTTACATAGGGCCGAGTCGTCATGCAACTTCCCTGATCGTTCCTGCCCTCGCTGTTGTTGTTGCAATGATTTTCCTAAGAAAGCATACACCCCTTGAAGTTTTTCGCCATTGGAGTACAAATCATTGTTGAGGATGGCGAACGCTACTTCCGCATTCTCTGCTGCGGTTTTGTATATTGGTTCGCCTCTGGCATCTTTGCCGTTTACCTGCTTTTGCCAAGATGGGTTATGAAACCTTTATTTTGGCGGCAGTACTTCCGGTCTTACAATTCCGTGTAACCTTGTAGGTTTAATTCCATATCTATTCTTTCTCTCGTATTCCTCGATTTCTTCCTTCATGAGTTTGATGTCATCCTGGGTTTTTTCGAGGTGTTCACGAGTTCTGAATAGATGTTGTTGTTGCCTCTGGAGAGCTTGTCTCCTGGCTTCTAGCACTTCAGGGGGTTCATGCAATCCCACTGGTGTTTGGAGTAACTCATGTTCTTCTTGTTCTGTCATTGGCGGAACAAGGATTTCTTTTGTTTTCTTCTCCGAAGATTTCACACCGCTTGCGTCTCCGACTTCCGGGCTTTCATTTGCTGGATCAGCCAATTTCTTCTTCCGGAGTTTATATTGGAGCTTTTTAGCAGTTTTTGCTTTTTATTGGAAGAGGGAGGTTTTTTGATTGGTTCTTCCTCTGTCAATTCTTTGACATCGGGGAATTTCGAAGAGGTTTCTCCTTCTTCTCTCTCTTCCTCTGGCGGAGGAGTTCTAGGGCTTTCCTGACTGTCGGCATCCGTGTTTTCAGCCGGTTTTGCCATCAGTACTTCGTGGAATCCCTCTTGGAAGGATTTGACCTTTCTTTCGAAAGCGTCTTCATCTTCGTCTTCGGTGTCGGAGTGATCCGATCCGGTTTCCGACTCTAATCTCGCCTCAATGGCGGCTAGTACTGAGTCAGCTTCCGAGTTCGTTGTGATGCTGACGGATGTCGGATCTTCCACCTCTGTTGTGGGAGTTGTTTTCTGCCTCTTGCACGGGATTACTTTCATCCGTGTTTTCGGCGATCTCGGATTGCACCATGCCGATAAAGTGTGATTCACTTGTATGTCGGCGATCTGAGCAAAACCCGGTATCGTAGTCATCTTCGACTGGGTATAGGGCGGGTGGGATAAATTTACTTCCACCGCAAAACCCCATGGCCTCTGTGGTTAATCCGATAAAGATATTTGCAGATCCAATCGGTAATACGCAGGCACTTACCAGATGATTTTGCGCCGGTATGTAAGATCCATTGTCGAGGAAGCGTCCAACGTCGTTGTCGACCTCCAAACTTCCGACAGTTATGGAACTGCCGATCCCGCCGAGTATCCCAGATCGAAACTTAACGCCTGACGTCGCTGGCCCCACGGTGGGCGCCAACTGTCGAGACATCGTGGTAGATTTCATAGACGGGGGTGCCATGAGACTACCGATAGAGACATGGGGGGACGTGGTTGTGCGAAGGACAATGACACAGGGTTTTTACCCAGGTTCGGTACGGCGCAGTAATGCGACGTTCCTACTCCTGCAAACTCACTATTCAGGACTAAAGCCTGGAGATACAGAGTACAATGTGAGGTTCTATTGGCTGCTCGTCAAGGATCAACCTCTCGGCGAGTTAGCCTTTAGCTTCTTGTCTATCTATCATATCTCCCGTCCGGCTTTATGTAATAGCCGGATTAGGGCATACAGAGTAGGAAACCTAGAAGACTACGGTATCTCTTTAACTTGGAAAGTAAGGAATCCGCCTTCTACTCCAAGCCAGATCACGTGGGCCGTGATCCGGGTTCTTCTAGAATTCGGCTTCTGTGCGTCAGCTTACTGGGCCGCCTAACGGACCATAGCCCATCACCATTTAGGCCACCCTGGTAATCCGGCACTTTAGACTACCATCTGATATACCCCTAGTTGGTATATATCCGACATACTTAGTATTGTTAACTAACACACAAAACCAACAGGAAAATGAAATGCACTTTCACTATGCTTCCAAGCATACCGGGGAATCCTCTTGCTTTATTCTCTGCTAGGATCTGAGCAGTGTATTCAACATTGGGTTTCCTCATGTACTTTGGTCCAAACACAGTGACCACTGCATTGCAGAATTTGTACAAGCACTGAATGGCGGTGGACTCGGCCATTTGGAAGTAGTCATATTGTGAATCACCGGGAGCTCCATATGCAAGCATCCTCATAGCCATCATGCACTTATGGAGTGAGGAAAATCCAACACAGCCGGTGCAATCCTTCTTGCATATGAATTAGTCGTCGTACTCCCGATGTTCATGTATAATTTTGAGAAAGAGCTTTCGGTTCATCCTGAAACGGCGCCAGAACACCGTGTCATAACGGATTGGGTTGTCGACGTAGTAGTCAGCGTAAATTATGTAGTAGCCATCTGCCCGCTGTCTTGCCTTGCTCTTTGACCGGCCAGACGCCGAACCACCTCGCCACGGCTTCGCTTTCTCGGCGATCTACCCGGCCAGCGCGGCGAGCATCAGCAGGTGTTCCTCATTGTCGCTGCCATTGTCCGCCTCCTCAACCAGCAGTTCGGCGACCAACTCCTCATTCTCGAAGTCCATCGCCGAATAGGCAAATGGCCAAACACCTCGCGGGTGTGGGTGGGTAGTGGCTGCCAGCAGCTGCCCCTTCTCGACTTGCTGGCTCGCCTGGAAAGGGGAAGGAGGGGCGGAGCACGGCGGAGCAGCGAGAGCTGTGTTTTTGCGGCGGCAAGGGCCCTCCTAGTGGCGGAATAGCGGCAGCGGTCGGAGGGGTGGTGCCGAAGTCGACATGGTTTGCTCGGAGAATGGCTCTCCTTTGGCGCGCGGGTGGCCGAATCAGGGGGAAATGTCGTTTTTCCCCTGACAGAACTGGCCCGCGCAGCGATATTGGCCCCAAGTGACCCTCGGGGCGCTGGGTTCGGCTTGGGAATGACCGGTGTTTTTCCGCGCAATCCGGCGGTTTTCGGCGTTCTGGGAGGGGGGGGTGGACGAGTGGGAAATTTTGGAACTGCCGTCGCCAAAAAATGGCATGTGGCGCCTAGGGGGGCGAGCGGAGATGCTCTTAGTGGCTTGTTTGGTGCTAGAGGTTCTGAGGGGATTGATGGTCGTGATTCACACGTTTGTTGGGAGACCCCAAGAGGAGGGTGTGATGAGCATAGTGGTAGGTATTTCCCCTTAGTTAGGAACCAAGGTTACGCTTCACCGATGTCAGCAACAACGTGGATCCTGCACACAACACAATAAAAATACTTTTCCCCAACGGTACAGTGAGGTTGTGAATCTCACCGGTCTTGCTGAAAACAAAGATTAGACGTATAGTGTGGAAAAATAGTGTATGCTTGCAGAAAGTAAAGAAAGCAGGTAATTGTTGTGGTTTGTTTATCAGTGTGGTAAAATGGACCGGGGTTTGTAGTTTCACTAGTGGCGTCTCTCCATAAAAGATAGCATGCTGAGTGAACAAACTACAGCTGGGCAATTGACAAATAGAGGTTGCACCATGGTGCACAATATAACATGAAGATTACTATGATATTTAGTGCGGGCATTGCAACAAGATACATAGACCGACATCCATCTGCATCTATGACTAATAATCCACCCTCAGGTTATCATCCGAACCCCCTTAGGTATTAAGTTGCAAGCAACAGATAATTGCATTAAACAAAGTGTGTAATGTAAGCAATGATTATGCACGCGTGCACTCTCACCGCTGTTTTCTCCCTAGTGGCAATAGCACATCCTCCTCCGTCACGTTTCTGTCACTCGAGAAAGGCAACAAGGAGGCATGAACCCACTCTCGAGCATAAATACCCCCTCTTGGAGTCTCTAGACACTACTTGGCCAGAATAACCACTAGCAATGGAGACCATGTAAGATCACAAATAACATATGCAAATAAAGACTATAATCAACTTGGCATAAGGTCAATATTCATCGGATCCCAGCAAACACAACACAGAGAATTACATAAGATCAATCTTGATCATGATAGGTAGCTCACGAGATCTAAACATGGAGGTATATGAGGAGAAGACAACCATCTAGCTACAGCTACGAACCCGTAGTCCAAGGATGAACTACTCACGCATCACTCCAGAGGCAGGCATGGTGATGTAGAAGCCTCCGGTGATGATCTCCTCTCTGGCAGGGTGCCGGAAATAGCTTCAGAACCCCCATGATCTGGGGTTGATGGTGACGGCGGCTGCGAAACATTTTCGGGGATTTTGATCAGGTGCCTAGGGTTTTCCATCTAGGGGGCTTAAGTAGGCGAAAGGGCAAATGCTGTGGAGCTCCACGGGGACCACACCTATAGCCGGTGCGGCCAGGGGGGCCACGCCACCCTATGGTGTGGCCTCCTACTGACCCTCTTCGGCTCCTCTTCGGTCTCCTGGATGCTTCTGGGGAAAATAGGACTTCCGGGCTTCGAATTTTCCAATTCCGAGAATATTTCCAGAACAACTTTTCTGAAACTAAAAAAACAACAGAAAATAGGGAACTGGCTCTGTGGCATCTTTTTAATAGGTTAGTCCGGAAAATCAATAAAAATGACATAAAGAAGGGAGAAAACATGTAGCAATTGGCATAATATGATCATAGAGCATCAGAAATTAGGGATACATTTATAACGTATCAAGCATCCCGAAGCTTAGTTCCTACTCGTCCTCGGGTAGGTAAACGATAAAACAATAATTTCTAAGGTGACATGCTACTAACATAAACTTGATCAATCTAATGTAAAAGCATATGTACGCTGAGATCATAAAACTTTAAACACATGCATGATAAATAAAACTTTAATAATAAAGCATAGCAATTACTTTGCATCACGAAGAGTAAATCAAATAAAGGATCATGAATAATAATACAAAGAAAGGTAAACATTTGTTTCAGGTATAGAGAAAGCATGGCAAAGTGATATGTCTATAGTCCTTAAGAGTGGGGCAAAACATAAATGCCAGGACACCTTCAAACTTCAAGAGGAAGACTAGAACAAATAAATTAAGAACAAATAATGTCACATCATGAAGTAATTATTGATGTTTATAGGACAAATGCACATAGAACTCAGAATGGCAAAAATAATCTCTCGACTGTGCATAAAGTTAGAAGATGGAGACTCAACATAGAAGTAAAAGAAAGGCCCTTCGCAGAGGGAACCAGGGATCACTCATGTGCTAGAGCTTTTATTTTATTAAACAGAGGTATTAAAAGTTTAACATTTTTGGAGGAATGTCTATATTTTGGGAGATGTATGCTGATGTCAACGAATGGTAAACAGAAAATACAGTACGTCACAAGCCAACTGGATTCACATGAGTGCCTCCCATGGTGAAGGACGCAACTGGTGTAGAAGGTCATCCCTGTTTCTCTTTTGTTTAAACAATTATGCTTTGACTGGTAAATCAGGGGCAAAATAGTGAAGAGAATTTGTATGCATTAATTTGGGGCTGGGCACCCCGCTGCCAGCTCTTCTATCATTTGGATAAGCGGATGAAGCCACTAGTCTAGGGTGTGAAATCGAATCAACAAGTGAGATAAAGATTCTCTATTTACGTCCTCATGAGCAAAACAGGAACATAAAGCAGGAGTAATTTTGAAGGTTTTAAAGGTAACACATGAGCAATTTACTTTGGAATGGCAGTTAAATACCACATGTAGGTAGGTATGGTAGACAAAATGGAAAAAACTTTGGTTTAAGGGAGTTTGGATGCACAAGCAGAGCTCATACTCAGTACAGGTGGAGGCTAGCAAAAGACTGGGAGGGACAAATCAAGAGAGCATAAGAGCCATAATCATGCATAGCGACATAAGAATCATTAATTAAAACATAAGCAGTATCACAAGTTCAAAAACTAAGTGGTGATGGAGGCTATTCGTGACTGGTTTGTAGTCATAAACATGGTGTGATCATGCGCCAAGTCAACCAAATAAAACATTCGAAAGACAATACCATATATTGATGCTTTACTATGACAAGAACAACTCATGAGTCTTTCAATACATATTAAACACTCAGATATTTGAGGCTAAGCATGCTACTCAATAACCACAAGGCTTTAAAACTAAAATAACATTTAGCATGGCATGAAAAATTCCTAGCCACAGTCTATACAAGCTTCTACTTGTACTGTTATAGATTCTACTTCAAGCAATCGTTTTCTTTTGTTTCTCCCAACAAGCACCATACAAAACATGCTTTAACAAAAATAATCTTTATGATACAGAAAGAAAACATGAGATTACTCACATAATACTACTAAAACTAACAGCTCTAATAATAGATGCGTGCAAAACAGGAGCTGAATAAATGCAGCTGTCAAACAGAGACTAAGAATACAACGTATTCTCATGAAAAAGCGGAGCGTGTCACTCTCCAATGAAAGAATGCTGGGGTCCAACCAAGTTTATTATAGAATTAAAAAAAAACTGAAAGAAAAAGAAAAATAAAACTAAAAACAAAAAATAAAAGACGCTCCAAGCAAAGCACATAAGATGCGACCGAATAAAAATATAGTTTCACTAGAAGTGACCTGATAATTTGTTGATGAAGAAGGGGATGCCTTGGGCATCCCAAAGCTTAGATGCTTGAGTCTTCTTGGAATTTGATTGGATGTACCACCGGGGAAGGCCCAAGCTTAGGCTTGTCACTCTTCTTGATCACATCATATCATCCTCTTCTCTTGTCCCTTGAAAATTTCCTTCGCATCAAAATTCTCACAATCTTCATTAGCAACGTTAGTGCAATTGAAACAATAAATCCACATGGTTGAGTTTCAACACAAGTATAACACTCAAAAACAAATTATCTACTGTCACAACTTCTTTCAAAACTCTTTTTCTGAAAAGAACACCAAAAGAAAGAGATTAAGATGCAAATGCGATAAATGGCAGAAATCTGTCAAAACCAGAACAACAGGTAAAGATAGATTTAAAATAAAATCTTCTGTTGCTCAAATAAAAAATTGGAATTCTAAGAAAAGTTGAGTAATTATCTGAGGAATAAGCACAAAAAAATTCAGATCATTCAGATCTTTCAGGATTTTATACGGTATTTTACGGTGGACAGCAGAAATCTGTTTTCTGCGCAGAAATCCGAAAACCAACTTCAACTTTCCACTAGAGGCTTTGCTTGGATCAAAAAAACACAAAATAAAAGATACATCAGGGTTGCTAAGGAAATATAAAACACCCAGGTGCAATAACACCAAAGAAAACAAAGTAAAACTGAAAGAAAACAGATAAATAAAACGGGTTATCTCCCGGCAGCGCTTTTCTTTAACGCCTTTCAGCTAGGCATAAAAAATCAACTCAAGTGTTTTCAAGAGAGGAAGAATCAACATCATATTTTTCTCTAATAATAGAGTCAAATGGTAGCTTCATCATCTTTCTAGGAAAGTTTTCCAAACCTTTCTTGGGGGGAAGTTGATATTTAATACTCCCCTCTTTCATATCAATAATAGCACCAACAGTTCTAAGAAAAGATCTTCCCAAAACAATAGGACAAGAAGCATTGCATTCAATGTTCATCACGACAAAATAAACAGGGGAAAGTTTATTATTAACCATAATAAGAACATCATTAATTCTACCAAGAGGTTTCTTCTTAGCATTATCAGCAAGATGAACATACAAATAACAGTGCTCCAACGGTGGTAAATCAAGAATATCATAGAGCTTTTGAGGCATAAAAGAGATACTAGCACCAAGATCACACAAATCATTGCAATCAAAATAATTTACTTTTATCTTAATGATAGGCTCCAAACCATCATCTAATTTTCTAGGGATAGATGTCTCAAATTACAATTTTCTTCCCTAACTTTCATGAGAGCATTGGTAATATGTTTAGTAAAGGCCATATTCATGGCACTAGCATTGGGACTTCTAGCAAGATTTTGTAGAAACATAATTAATTAAGAGATGTTGCAATCATCAAAATCAAAATTATTATCATCAAAAGTAATGGGACAATTATCTCCTACTTCGCTAAAAATTTCAGCACTTTTACTAGAAGTAGTTTCAGCAGTTTGAGGCAACTTAGCACGTTCCATCAAAGGAGTAGGGACTTTATTAACACCAACTATTTTACCATTGATAGTAGGAGGTTTAATAGCACTTGGAGCTTCAGTTTTACTAGTGGTTGTGATAGTACAAACTCCAGCAATATTATTCTTTTTAGCCATTTCATCTTCTCTTTCCTACCTAGCACGTAATTCAGCCATCAACCTAACATTATCATCAATTCGAACTTGGATGGCATTCAAAGTTTTATTTTGTTTAACATCTTGTGGAAAAAACTTCAGTTTTATAAAATCAACATCAATAGCAAGGTTATCTACTTTAGAGGCAAGAACATCTATTTTACCAAGCTTTTCCTCAACAGATTTATTAAAAGCAGTTTGTGTGCTAATAAATTCTTTAAGCATGTTTTCAAGATCAGAGGTAGAGGTTTTATTACTATTGTAGGAGTTGCCATAAGAACTACCATAGCCATTATTAGGAGGATAAGGTTTATAATTGTTTCCACCAAAATTGTTTCTATAAGCATTGTTGTTAAAATTATTATTTCTAATAAATTCACATCAACATGCTCTTCTTGAGCAACCAAAGAGGCTAAAGGAACATTATTTGGATCAATTTGAGCTTTACCATTAACAAGCATAGACATAATAGCATCAAGCCTTTCACTTAAAGAGGAGGTTTCCTCAACGGAATTTACCTTCTTACCTTATGGAGCTCCCTTAGTGTGCCACTATGAATAATTTATCATCATATCATCAAGAAGCTTTGTTGCATTGCCCAAAGTGATGGACATAAAGGTACCTCTAGCAGATGAATCCAATAGGTTCCTTGAAGAAAAATTCAGACCTGCATAAAAGTTTTGTATAATCATCCAAGTAGTTAGTCCATGAGTGGGACAATTCTTCACCATAGTTTTCATTCTTTCCCAAGCTTTAGCAATATGTTCATTATAAAATTGTTTAAAATTCATTATGTCACTTCTTAGGGATATAATCTTAGAAGGAGAATAATATTTGCCAATGAAAGCATCTTTACACTTAGTCCATGAATCAATACTATTTCTAGGCAAAGATAGCAACCATTCTTTAGCTCTTCCTCTCAAAGAGAAAGGAAATAATTTCAATTTAATAATATCTCCATCTACATCTTTATATTTTTGCATCTCACATAGTTCAACAAAATTATTATGGTGGGCAACAGCATCATCAGTACTAATACCAGAAAATTGTTCTTTCATCACAAGATTTAATAAAGTAGGTTTAATCTCATAGAAAGCAACAGTAGGAGCAGGTGGAGCAATATGTGTGAAAATAAAATCATTGTTGTTTGTGCTAGTGAAGTCACACAACTTAGTATTCTCAGAGGAACTCATTTGAGCAGAATAAAAGCAAGCAAATAAATAACAGCTATGAAGTAAAATAATTTTGTGTGTGTTTTTGATATAGAGAAGCAAACTAATTTTTTTTGTGTTTTTGATATAGAGAAATAAACTATTTTTTTTTGTGTTTTTGATATAGAGAAATGAAAACAAGACAAAAATAAAAACAAGACAATAAACAAAATAAAGAGATTGAGAGTGAGAGACTTCCCTTGACAGAAGACTTCCTTCTCCCCGGTAACGGCGCCAGAAAATATCTTTGATGCTCGTGATTCACACGTTTGTTTGGGAGACCCCAAGAGGAGGGTGTGATGACTACAGTGGTACATATTTCCCCTTAGTTTGGAACCAAGGTTATCAATCCAGTAGGAGAAAGAGGACCTTCGGAAGGTTGATGCCACTGATGGTGGTGCTGGCGCTTCACCGGTGTCAGCAACAACGTGGAACCTGCACACAACACAATATAAATACTTTGCCCCAACGGTACAGTGAGATTATCAATCTCACCGGTCCTGCTAAAAACAAAGATTAGACGTATAGTGTGAAAAAATAGTGTATGCTTGCAGAAAGTAAAGAAAGGAGGAAATTGTTGTGGTTTGTTTAACAGTGTGAAAAAATGGACCGGGGTTTGTAGTTTCACTAGTGGTGTCGCTCCATAAAAGATAGCATGATGGGTGAATGAATTATAGCTGGGCAATTGACAAATAGAGGTTGCATCATGGTGCATAATATAACATGAAGATTACTATGATATTTAATGCGGGCATTACAACAAGATACAAAGACCGAGATCCATCTGCATCGATGACTAATAATCCACCCTCAGGTTATCATCCGACCCCCCTAGGTATTAAGTTGCAAGCAACAGATAATTGCATTAAACAAAGTTGGTAATGTAAGCAATGATTATGCATGTGGGCACTATCACCGCTGTTTTCTCCCTAGTGGCACTACAAGAAATATGTTGATACATGACTCTCACTTTTTGTCACTAGAAGGTCACGTAGTTTCATTCATGACCCCTTTTTGACCAAAAATGGAAAGTCACATACCGAGCGTCTTATTTGATCGTCAATGACTAATTTAATGGAATTGTCATAGCCTCTATGACCCAATCAGAGGAGTCATAACCCTATGACCGATTGATTTGGTCACGTGATATCCTGCCATAGCCACGTCAGATCCTATGTGGCCAATCCTACGTGGCAAAATTATGACCAACTGAGTAGGTCATTAAAGAGATTTGGCCCAATCCACACAGCTCCTCTAAACGGGCCAAGCCCAATATTTTATCCCATTTAATGTTTCTTCTCTTTGCAATTTTTTTCAGCTTAACAGGCCAGCTAATATTATTCCAGGCCCTTGGCTTTTTTAAGGTAGGCTTATTCCCTGGGCCTTGGCCTTTCTACAGTACAATTTATTTCCCAGTTCTGGCCTTTTATGGTAGATTTTTTCGAAATAATATTTATTTTACTGCCAAATAGAGTCACTGTTAGTTGGGTTGAGGCCTTTTGTCATAGCCCAATAATTTCATGAAAATGCTCTCGTTATGGGCTTTATACTCTTAAGCTGACTTGCATCATGCTAGATCAAATTCAAATCTCTATTAACAAATCTGAATTCAAACTTCATTTGAATTACAATAAATTTGAATTACATCGCATATTTAAGGAATACAAATCATCACAGAGCATAACCACATACTACAGGTCACGCCATATTACAGGTTCAAAGAACAGACCAAGTCACAAATGCTTCTGTCAGGTCCCAGAAATCTCAACACATCAACATCAGTCTCAACACGTATGGCTCATCATAAGGAAATGGAGTCTTCTGGTCGCAATATGGAACAACTGCTAGAACTCCCAGCTCATGCATGCAAAGAAGAAATAACAGTAGGTAAAATAATATAAAATGAGAGACTCACAGTGCATGAAAACATTTCAAGTTCTACCAGCATTAGTGTACTGCTACCAAGGGACTGCAATGGCAACAAATATAAACACTAATGTAAGCAGTAGAGCAACTGCAATGGCAACACTGATGTAAGCAGAAGAACATATCGAAGCAAATGTTTCGAGGGTTTGCAGGAAAGAGAATAATACCGTGTTGGAGAGGGTCTGCGATAGCCAGCTGATCTACGATTTGATCTCATCAGATAAAACAACAAGGACACAAACAGAAGCATTTGCTTACCTACAATAAGTAAATGATGGTTCAGCATTTGCTTATTTAGACACAAAGACAATTTCATTAAGATATTGAAAGAATATAAAGCTTCGTTGTTTTGAAACTCTAGAAGCATTTGCTTATTTACAACAAACAAATGATGGGTCTGCATTATCCGATAGCAGAACATTATATATTTTTTGGCTCAAATAGATGCTAGTGGAGAAAAACAGTAAACATGCCAACATCGAAGGGTATGCTGGAGAAGTATCACTTGCTAGTAATTAATCCAAACCTAACCAGCTGCAATGGATTTATGATTTAATTTAGTGAACCATCTGCAGGTACAACTGCCATAGATTAACCACAACAACAAGAGATTACCATCACAGAACGAAGAGAGACTTGGATATACATACTGCCCTGGTGGCGCCTCTGCTGCACAACATAACAAAGTTTGCCACTTGTATTCAGCTGAAGAATAAGATGAAAAATGAATCAGTTGAAGGAAATATTCTTAAGATCAAACCAGATGAAGCTAGCAACAGTATACCACAAGTCAACTGTATTTACTAATATTTTGAGTTCCCAAGTTAAGGAAACTATTATATTCAGAATGTACTACGACACATAACTATCGGGGTAGATATAGTAAGCAATGAATAGAGTTACACAATAATGGTGTTTCAAGGAATAAACAAAACAACAATGATGAACCAAAACAATATATAAACACAGTAGCATTGTTAGAGATAAATATTTGGGATTCAGGCTTGATAAATATTGCACATACAAATTCAATTTAGCAAATTCGTATCAGCATAGATGTCACAAGCAGCATTCCAATGTTCCATGTGCTATTTAGGATCCATCTACCAGGCAAGAGAAGCCACACAGATTGCAGAACTCAGGCATGAGCATCAATTTCCAATACAATCTACAAAAGCTTTGTGACAGAAAGTGGGCCATAAGTATACATAACCGTATGACTGCCAGAACCAACAATCATCTGCATTCTACAAAAGCGTGCTTAATAATGCTATAACCAGGTAGGCACATACAACATCACAAGTGTGTAAATATTTATCCCACCACATGACAGTATTTCAGAACAGAGTCTAATCAGCGCACTCACAGGTTTAATTCAATAAAGTTGCAAAAACTGAGAATCTTTATGCCAAATTCCCAAACTCAAAAATTCATTTACTAACAAACTAGTAATTGCTATGGCAGTCAACGAGTAGATTAAACAGCTAGCTATGAATCTTTGGGGGTAAATCATCATAACTGAAAGAAGAAAATACAAACGCTGAAGTAGGCGTTTAAGAATACGCCCTGGACGGCGATGACGAGGGCGCGCTCGTACCACCTGGGCTGAGCCACCTCCATGAAGGTCATCAGGTGCATGCGCTCATTCTCGGCCTCCCCCAGCTGCGCGCGGATCCACCCACCGCTCGAAGCGCCGGAGGGAACGCAGGTGGAGAAGCATGCCGCCCACCATCCCTGGCACTGCAGCGACGGTCTCCAGCATCATTGCACGGCACCATACCTCCTCAGCATCCAATTTGCAGGGTCAGAATTTGCATAAGAACGACAAGACTTTGTAACTACAGCAATTAAGGTTAAAGCTAATACTACTGTATTAGAAATGGATAACTTGATTGTTCTTCTGGACACAGAAATACAGAGAGGAGATCAAGAGGATAAACTTTGTGCAAAATTCATGATAAACAGCTACTAGTACTGACAGAAGAAATGGTATCCTGTCAGTTGCATTGCAAGCAATAAAAAAAATCATGCTTAGTAGTATGATCATCTAGCAGACAAATTGCACACATATGTATGGTGATCAACTAGCCAGAATGCAGGGGAACCCGAACCAAAGCGTGACAGGGACCATGCTAATCTGTCCCCCATGACACGCCACGATGCACACACGGCCGGCTTGTGCTCTCTGGCGAAACAGCCTGAACTAGAAACTAGAAACTAGCCATGGGGCAGACGCACATACCTGGAAGAAGATGTTGGTGGGGAAGTTGAGCGACTTGACGGTATAGTAGGCGATCTTGTCGAGCATGGTCTTGGGCTTGTGGTGCTTGGTCAGATCGATGGACGTGTCTGTGGTGTACGTCTTCCACGGCTGCGGCAACAAAAGCCAACCACACACGGCGCAACAAAGTCAATAAATGCCATGACCACCACTCCGATCTGGCGACGCACCGCGGGCGAACAAAACAAAACAGGGAAAACAGAGCAGGGCAGAGGAAGCAGGCGCGCGCACGTACCTTGAAGCATGACCACTTCCACTCGGTGTCGTCCTCGTGCACCAGCTTCTGCGACTGCTCGATCCCCAAAACCTCGAAACCTGTCGGCCGGCGACTAGGACGGGGGTGGAGGCAGCAGCACGGACGCGGTGTCCAGGCGAGGGAGATTGGTAACCGCGATGGAGGCCGGGGACGCGCGTGAGAGGCGGGGTTGTCTGGGGATGGGGGCGTGAGGCGGGCGCGGGAGCAGCTTCTCCTTGGGGATGGAGAGCAGGCGCTCGAGGATGTCTGAGCTGCTTGAGGACCTTGATGGCCTGGGCGGTCTTCTCGATGCCCTCGGAGGAGTCGGAGAGGACGAGCGGGAACTCGGGGACGGACACGATGCGGTGGCCGCGGGCGAGGACGAGGGACGAGACGGCGGTGGTGGCGAGCGTGGGGGCGACGACAATGCTGCGGAGGCGGACGTTGACGTCAGGGCGGCTGGGGGCGAGGAAGACGTGCGGCATCGGGACACCGGCCGAGTCCATGGCCATGTCCCCCTCCAGGGCCTTGATAGAGACCGTAGGTGGCCATTACGGCGGCACCGAGAGAGAAGGACGGAGCGCTAGCGACGCGATCTGGAGATCTAGGTTGGAGTCGGAGGTGATGCGAAGGGGAGGGGAGGGGAAGTGGCGCCGGTGGATGGGAAGTGCCCGCGGTGCGAATAGGGTTAGGGGAGTGGGGCCTGAAAATTTCGCAAAGGGCGCGGATAACGAGCGGGTGGGCGCTCAATTCACCGTGGGCATATTTTCGCAAACAGGTCTACTCTCCACCTAGCAAACTAGTGTGGCTGCCACCGGGCCCCAGGCTTTGAGGTCCCATATTGAGAACCTTATTTAGAGCTAGGTGTAATATTAATGCTTGTTAATTTTCTATTTAATGTAAAACTTATTATCGGCATAAAGTTAAGTTGTACTCATGCAATAAGTTTCAAAAATTTATATTTCTTTAAATTGATACATTTGTTTTATCGAGAAACGACAAAAACACCGTCCATCATATCTAGCTACAAAGATGTCTCGGGGAACACATTGTTGTTTTCTCTAGGGTTGCGCGAAGCACGGAGACCTTTGCGGCTTCGGAGTACATAGAATGAAATTTGTATTTGGAGATCATTTCATAAAACATTCCATAGTTGGTCTTACAATGAAACATATTGCGTGCTTTTCAATCGCCATCAAATGGTAAACTTTGTCCCCGTACATGGCTTTCAGACCCGATAACGAATGTTATGGCCACATCCACGTCATAATTTCTTGAAACTTTCCCATATTCTACACAAATATGTATCTTTGAACCACGAACAATGTTGACAAAGGAAGTTTCATTTTTCTTTGAATAAAAATACCATTTTCCATTTCCGGAGTGTCAAAACTGGGTTTTTTTTTGTGAAGCACATACACAAAATATGTTGCAAAAAAGTACAAAGTAAAATTCTAAATATATTATGTCATATTTGATGCACAAATAACAAATTTACTACCTCTCAATAGATCAAAATACACCTCTTTTGAAAAAGACAAATTTGTGCCGATTCAGCTGAAACCGGGCCAAATTTGAACTACATGTGCCTCGTAGTTTTCTCTTTATTTTTTGCAAAAATCATTTTTAGGTACCCAACTAGCTATTTCAACATAGATACACCAAGAGTTCATCAAGATTCGGCACCTAGCTACGAACGGTCATGTCCCCCGTTTCGACCGTTTTCCGAAACCGGCTTAGAAAATTCCATAAAATTCAAAAAAACTCGAAACGATGCAAGATCTTCGCGTGGTGTTATTATATATGTCCTAGTATCCACAATGAATAATAAACTTGGAATACGACAATTTGGTGGAAAATGTGTTCACATAAATGAGCTATCTTCTACGAAGATTCATGGTTTTCGGGCCAAATGACGGATGTTATGGCCACATCCATGGAATAGTTTGTTTAAATGTGACCATATTCCACACAAAGATGCATATTGGTACAACTAACAATGTTCACGAAGAAAGTTTTATTTTTCGTTCAATAAAAATACCATTTTCTATTTTCGGATTGTCAAAACTGGGTTTTTTTGTGAAGCGCATACACAAAATATGTTGCAAAAATGTACAAAGTAAAATTCTAAATATATTATGTCATATTTGATCTACAAATAACAAATTTACTACCTCTCAATATCTCAAAATACACCTCTTTTGAAAAAGACAAATTTGTGCCGATTCAGCTGAAACCGGGCCAAATTTGAACTACATGTGTCTCGTAGTTTTCTCTTTATTTTTTGCAAAATTCATTTTTAGGTATCCAAGTAGCTATTTCAACATAGATACACCAATATTTCATCAAGATTCATCACCTAGCTATGAACGGTCATGTCCCCCGTTTCGACCGTTTTCCGAAACCGGCTTAGAAAATTTTAGAAAATTCAAAAAAACTCGAAACGATGCAAGATCTTCGCGTGGTGTTATTATATATGTCCTAGTATCCACCAAAAATAATAAATTTGGAATACGACAATTTGGTGGAAAATGTGTTCACATAAATGAGCTATCTTCTACGAAGATTCATGGCTTTCGGGCCAAATGACGGATGTTATGGCCACATCCATGGCATAGTTTGTTCAAATGTGACCATATTCCACACAAAGATGTATATTGGTACAACTAACAATGTTCACAAAGAAAGTTTTCTTTTTCGTTCAATAAAAATACCATTTTCTATTTCCGGATTGTTAAAACTGGGTTTTTTTGTGAAGCGCATACACAAAATATGTTGCAAAAATGTAGAAAGTAAAATTCTAAATATATTATGTCATATTTTATCTACAAATAACAAATTTGCTACCTCTCAATATCTCAAAATATACTTCTTTTGAAAAAGACAAATTTGTGCCGATTCAGTTGAAACCGGGCCAAATTTGAACTACATGTGCCTCGTAGTTTTCTCTTTATGTTTTGAAAAAATCATTTTTAGATACCCAAGTAGCTATTTAAACATATATACACCAAGAGTTCATCAAGATTCATCACCTAGCTACGAACGGTCATGTCTCTCGTTTCAACCGTTTTCTGAAAACGGCTTAGAAAATTCCAGAAAATTCAAAAAAACTCGAAACGATGCAAGATCTTCGCGTGGTGTTATTATATATGTCCTAGTATCCACCAAAAATAATAAACTTGGAATACGACAATTTGGTGGAAAATGTGTTCACATAAATGAGCTATCTTCTACGAAGATTCATGGCTTTCGGGCCAAATGACGGATGTTATGGCCACATCCATGGCATAGTTTGTTTAAATGTGACCATATTACACACAAAGATGCATATTGGTACAACTAACAATGTTCACGAAGAAAGTTTTATTTTTCGTTCAATAAAAATACCATTTTCTATTTTCGGATTCTCAAAACTGGGTTATTTTGTGAAGCGCATACACAAAATATGTTGCAAAAATGTACAAAGTAAAATTCTAAATATATTATGTCATATTTGATCTACAAATAACAAACACCTCTTTTGAAAAAGACGAATTTGTGCCGATTCAGCTGAAAGCGAGTCAAATTTGAACTACAGGTGCCTCGTAGTTTTCTCTTTATTTTTTGAAAAAATCATTTTTAGGTACCCAAGTATCTATTTCAACATATATACACCAAGAGGTCATCAAGATTCGGCACCTAGCTACTAACGGTCATGTCCCCCGTTTCGACCGTTTTTCGAAATCGGCTTAGAAAATTTCAGAAAATTCAAAAAAACTCGAAACGATGCAAGATCTTCGCGTGGTGTTATTATATATGTCCTAATATCCACCAAAAATAATAAACTTGGAATACGACAATTTGGTGGAAAATGTGTTCACATAACTGATCTATCTCCTACGAAGATTCATGGCTTTCGGGCCAAATGACAGATGTTATGGCCACATCCATGGCATAGTTTATTTAAATGTGACAATATTCCACACAAAGATGCATATTGGAACAACTAACAATGTTCACGAAGAAAGTTTTATTTTTCTTTGAATAAAAACATCATTTTCCATTTCCGGGGTGTAAAAAATGGGTTATTTTGTGAAGCACATACACAAAATATGACACAAAATTGTACAAAGTAAAATTATAAAGCAAATATATCATATTTTATCTACAAATAACATAGTTCCTACCTCTCGGTAGGTAAAAATACACCTCTTTTGAAGAAGACAAATTTGTGCTGATTCAGATGAAACCGGGCCAAATTTGAACTACATGTGCCTCGTAGTTTTCTCATGATTTTTGGTAAAAATCATGTTTAGGTACAAAAGTACCTCTTTCATCAGAGATACACCAATAGTTTTGCGAGATTCAACACCTAGATACGAACGGTCACGTCCCCCATTTTAACCGTTTTCCGAAATCGACATAAAAGATTCAAAAGAAATTCAAAAATGGAAAAACTTCGCAATGTGTCATCATAAGTGACCTAGTAACCTTACAAAACAATAAACTTGAAATAATGTGTAAACCCTGCATTTTTTTTATCTTGTATTCGAATTTAAAACAGTAATCCAAAATTTTAATTATGAATCTTCACAATCCTATATGAAACAATATATAAAGCATAGGGGTATTTTTATTTTATTTTGCCTAAAAATGGTCCCTAATAGTCTATAATAACAGAATACATATTTTAAAAAAATCGAAACTGGTTTGGTTGAAATTGAAGTTCAAAAGCAAAAGTTATGAAAGAAGACAAAAATGAAAAAAAAGTGAAAAGAGAAAAAAAAACTGCCAAAGTGGTCAGCCAAGCCTAGCAGCGAGGCCGACCTAGCCCAACAGCGAGGCCCATCCCTCCTAGCAGCAGGTCGGCCCAGTCCAACTTTCCATTGGACGGGCTACTGATAAAAAACACGTAAATGTCTTATTGAATAACAAAGATGTTTGTGGACTGATGGTTAGAGCATGCGAGCGGGAGTAGGAGGTCATGTGTTCGAATCCTCACCACCCCTTATTTCCTAGTTCATTTTTCTTGTCCTTAGTTCGGATGGATCTTAGTGATCAAATAAAGTTGCGATTCATATTTAACATGAAATCATTCCTGCCTTAGTGGTTACGTTGGTTGTAGAGTTCCCAGGAGGTCGTGGGTTCGAATCCTCACCTCCCCTTATTTCCTAATTCTTTTTTCTTGTCTTAGTTTGGATCACTCTTAGTGATCAAATACAGTTAGGATTCATATTTAACACGGAATAATTCCTGGCTTAGTGGTTACGTTGGTTGTAGAGGTCCTAGGAGTTGCGGGTTCAAATACTCAACTTCGCTTATTTCCTATTTTATTTTTCTTGTCTCAGTCCGGATGGCTCCTTAGTTCAAATAGAGTTGCGCTTCATATTTATCATGAAATAATTGTTGTCTTAGTGGTTGGGTTGTAGAGCTCCTGGGAGGCGCGGGTTCAAGCCCTCATTTTGCCTATTTTCTTTGTTTTCCGTGGATGACAAAATTTGACACGTGGAAGTGACACATAGGCAAAAATCACTGACAACAAACTCATAACCAATTCAATTGGTCTTTCTTTATTTTCCATGGATGACAAAAATTGACACGTGGAAGTGACACATAGGCGAAAATTGACACGTGGACATGACACATAGGCAAAAATTGACACGTGGACATGATACATAGGCAAAAATCACTGCCAACAAACGCATGACCAATTCAATTGGTCTTAGTTAAGCAAAAAAAGGGTCATACACCAGGTATCATGTGCTATGACCATCTTGTTAAAGAAAATCATGACTTTTTTGCCAAAAAAGTCATGGGTTTAGTCCCTCCCAAACATGTCATGACCAACATATTAAAAATGGTCATGGATCTATGACCAGTTCATCCACGGTCATTAAAAAAGGGTCATGTATCAACATATTTCTTGTAGTGTGGCAACAACACGTCCTCTCCCTTCACGGTTCTGTCACTCGAGCAAGGCAACAAGGAGGCATGAACCCACAATCGATCATAAATACTCCTTCTTGGAGTCACTAGCAATTAATTGGCCAGAATAACCACTAGCAAAGGAGAGCATGCAAGATCACAAATAACATATGCAAATAAAGACTATAATCAACTTGGCATAAGGTCAATATTCATCAAATCCCAGCAAACACAGCACAGAGAATTACATAAGATCAATCTCGATCATGATAGGCAGCTCACGAGATCTAAACATGGAGGCATATGAGGAGAAGGCAACCATCTAGCTACATCTACGAACCCGTAGTCCAAGGATGAACTACTCACGCATCACTCCGGAGGCAGGCATGGTGATGTAGAAGCCTCCGGTGATGATCTCCCCTCCGGCAGGGTGCCGTAAACAGCTTCAGAAACCCCAGATCTAGGGTTGATGGTGATGTCGGCTGCAGAACTTTTTCGTGGATTTTGATCAGGTGCCTAGGGTTTTCCATCCGGGGGGCTTAAATAGGCGAAAGGGAAAAGGCGGTGGAGCTCCAGGGAGCCCACACCTATAGCTGGCACGGCTAGGGGGCACTCTACCCTATGGTGTGGCCCCCTTGCTGCCCCTCTTAGGCTCCTCTTCAGTCTTCTGGATGCTTCCGGGGAAATAGGACTTCCAGGCTTCGAATTTTCCAATTCCGAGGATATTTCCAGAACAACTTTTCTGAAACTAAAAAAACAGCAGAAAATAGGGAACTGGCTCTGTGGCATCTTGTTAATAGGTTAGTCCGGAAAATCGATAAAAATGACATAATGATGAGGACATCCCTAGTACATTTTTTATTCCTCCTATTGATGATGATGTTGCTGTTCAAGAGAAGCATGATGAAGTAAGGATTGGTCCAATGACTAGATCAAGAACCAAACTATTAGAACAACAGGTGAACTCACTCCTTTTAAATTATGATGTTTGTTCTCATGAGAATTTTATACTACCTAAATCACTGCATTTATGTATGATTCAGGTTATTGATGACACAAACATTATTGGAGGCAAGGATCATGGAATCATGGAGCAAAGCATGGAAGCACACATGGAGGGAGATGATCATGCAAGCCCAAGGGAGAAGGAGGAGGCAGAATAAAGATAAGAGGGAATTGAGACCACCAAGGACATGTCCTTGCTTGGTTCAGCCCAAATTATTATTTGGTGCGTTTTAGGTTTATGGGAGCACCAAGGACATTTCCTAGGTACTCCCATACGAGTCCAATAAAGCCCTGCGTGGCTGGTTGGCCGAAACCCACTTGATGGGGTCGGTTTGTATCCTTTAGGTTCGAGTCCATGTTGAGTTCGAGTCCAAACCCAAGTAGGTCTAGGGCTGGTGCGCATTGGCCTTTGGACGCACCCCCCTCTCTCTTATATACCTCTTCACCTGCGTGTGAGAGGTTCAGACTACCTTTATTCATAAACCCTAGAACTCCATTGTTGATTGCTCGAAGCATTCATCAGGAATTGATATATTGCAAGTTTTGCGTGTTATCTGCTATTCCACTGGGAATTAGTTGATACAAGACCACTAGTAGTCAGTGGCTGCTCGTGCAAGTGTGTGGATTTACGAATATCCAAGGGATTGGTTGCTGCTGCAATTGGCATCAGGAATTAGCCGGAGAGTTCGTGGAGAGACACAATTTATCAGATCCTTGTTATCGTGTGAGTTCATCGAGAAGATCGGGCAACCCCTTATCATCTTGGTATCAGATTTACAGGTTCACTCGGTGAGCTATCGTGTTCTAGTAGATTAGTTTTGTTTCCATTACCTACCCACCGAAAAAGCCACAAAAAACAGGATTAGTTTTGCCTAGCCGTAGATCATCACCAATTTCATACCCTAGTTGCTGTTTTGTGTTTGATTTTTGCGTTTCCTTTCTCTTTTTGTGTCGTGTTCTAGTCGGTCTAGGTTTAGGGTCCTTGTTCTTCGTGTGTTTCCCTGTTGAGTCCACCGAAATCCCCTCAATTTTCCAAACCGTGTGGTGCTTGTGATCCAATCCGAGTTGGAATCGAATTTCTGCCGCGGCAGCAAATCAGCGGTTTTCCTGCCGCCGCCGGGCTCTACTCGCACTCGGTTTCCTCCCTGTTGCGCGCTTACAAAACGCCCCTGTAGCACCGTAACGCAGGCACCAGCAGCCCCCCCCCCCCCCCCGCGCGCTGTCGTGGTACAGAAACATCGCGTTTCTCTGCCGCGCGTCTACTCGCTGCGCACCGCACAACTGCTGCCGTACGACAGCGTTTTGGTCCATTTTTGTGCCACGGCAGGCTGCTGTGAGCGTAAAACGTAGCGTTTTTCTGCCGTGAGTCTGTTTCCTTCTAGTTTCTTTTTTGTTTTAGTTTCTTTTACAATTTTCTTTAGGTTTTCTTGTCCTATCATTGTGAGCCTTAGCTACAGCCATTCCACAACAACATATAGGTATCTTTCCCACAAAGAATAGCTACTTATTGCTCTTTCCAGGCTGCTCCTTATCATATATATCGTGTCACATTGATAATTGTGTGCTTATTTTTGCTCCTAGCTAGTTTTGGCCAGTTATAAAAGTATATATAAAAAAGAGAAAAACAGAAAATAGAAAACGAGAAAAACAGAATTGTGAAAAGAGAAAAAGGCCTTGTGATCTATTGCTATATTGTTCTTGGAGCTGTTTCACCACTACTATCTTGACATTTTCCATTGAGCAATCTTGTGCCTGTGATATTTTGGAGCATAGCTATTGTATTTCGAGAGCATTGCAATATTTCCATACATATAATTGCATTGCCACAACTGTCTCCACTTTGGTATGTGTTTCCTAGGTGCTATTTTTCAGTCATCACAAACAGCAAATAGGACTTGTTATTGGTGTTGTTAGGTATCCATACCAAGCCCCACTATATATCCTGCTTTTCCTTGTGTTAGCTAAAATCCCTGGGTATTCTTTTATTCACACCAAGTCATAGTACTACTGTTTACTTGTGGTAAGTATTGCTATTCACTTTGGAACAGTAAGTTAACCTCATTGCTTTGCTGTTTTGAGTGAGTTGTGAGAGAACACCACATCCCATATTTCTGTTTTCACTAACACATTAATCTATGGAGTCTTCTGTGGCTAGTGATGTGCAGGTGGATAAACATGGTGGGAAGGCTACTGAGACTGCTGCTAAGAAGAGTTTTGATGATCCTCTCACATGGGGAGATCTCTCCAAATTTAGAGACATGATCACATCCAGAATTGATAAAAAATTGGATGAATATGATGAAGTGGTAGCCACCCGAATGGATAAGAAGCTTGATGCCTATGATGACAGTTTGAGGAGGGATTTACAACAGATGGATATTAAAATTGAGAAAGCTGCTTGTCAAGAATCTGTTGATATTATGCAAGAATCTCTCACCAATTTGACTAGGCAAATCACACAATTGACTACTCAATTAGAGCAAAGAGATCATGATGATGATTGGGAACCAGGCCGAGTCCAAGCTTATAATGTTCGTGGTGGTTTTCAAGCTAGAAGAGTACAAGCTCAAGATAATCATAGAGAAGATGATGGTTTGGGCAAGCCAAAATTTTCTATTCCTCCTTTCTCTTTTGATTCTGATGATGTAGAGGAATATTTGATGTGGGAGCTTAAAATTGAGAAGCTATGGAGATTGCATGAGTACACTGAAGATAGGAAGATTAAATTGGCTTCTTCTAGTTTTGATGGTTATGCTCTATTGTGGTGGGATAATATTACCCAAATGAGGGCAGAAAATGGTGATCCTGAAGTGATTACTTGGGCTACTATGAAGCAACTCATGAGGAGCAGATTTGTGCCAAAGAATTATGTGAGAACATTATATGATAAATTGCAGCAATTGAAGCAAGGTACATTATCTGTTGATGCTTATTATAGAGAGATGGAGTTAATTATTCAGAGGGCCAAAGTGAGAGAAGAACCAGAACATACTATGCAACGTTTTCTCTCAGGTTTGCAATTTAAAATCAGAAGCATTGTGAGGCACCTCCAATATAGTGATATGAATGAATTGCTACATCATGCAAGAGAGGCAGAATCACAGCTAGCCGAGGAGGCAAAATTGAGTGCTAGAAGGTTGTTTTCACCTCAAAATACCAATTTTTCTTCTCCATCACCACAACCAGTACCTAGCCGTGGGGTTTCTACACCCAAGGCCGAGAGCACACCCTCCACTTCTAGGAGGCAAGTGCATCCAGCAGCAAGTGCTAGTGGATCCACTTCTTCTACAGCATGCAATAGAGATATGTTATGTCACACATGTGGTGGAAGAGGCCACTTTAAGAGGGAATGCCCCAATAAAAAGACCATGCTTATTCAGGATAATGGGTATGAGACTGGAGAGGATGCTGATCCTAATGAGGAGGATGATTGTGATGAGCAAGAAGGTCCACTTGATGCTTATGCCACACATTATCCCACTATTGTTTGCTCACAAAATGCTGCTGCTTTGAGTGTTATTCCTTCTCCAGAAAATCAGAGGTGCAATCTTTTCCAAACCAAAGCAATTGTAGGTCCTAAAATGGCTTGCAAAGTTATTATTGATGGAGGGAGTTGCAGAAATCTTGCTAGTAAACAGCTATGTGCAAAACTGAAATTGAAATATATTCCACACCCTCATCCTTATTATATACAGTGTCTGAGTGATAAAGGAGAGATGAAGGTGAGCTACATGGTGAGAGTGGAGTTCCAAATTGGGCCCTATACTGATACCATTGAGTGTGATGTTGTCCCCATGACTGTTTGTCACATGTTGCTTGGAAGACCATGGCAGTTTGACAGGAATGTTACACATAATGGGAGAGCTAACACATAGCAATTAAATTGGCATGGGAAGGATATTGTTTTGAGGCCTATGACACCACAACAAATTGTAAATGAGTCTCGTCAAAAACCTGAAGTGAATGTAGAGAAGGATAGTGAGAAAGAAAAACAAGAGAGTAATCCTTCTATGAGTGAAAACAATAAATTGAGTGGTAAAAATAAAAGTGAGGGAGTGAGCCTATTATGTATGCTAGCTACCAAAGAGGATCTGAGAGAGTTTCGAGAGGACCCTACTATGCTTCCTATAGTGCTTATGCACAAGGGAGAAATTTTGGTTTCTTCTGACATGACCCCTATTCCTCTTGGTTTCTCTCATGTTTTGCAGGATTTGGATGATGTTTTTCTAGAAGAGGTACCAGCAGGGCTGCCACCATTGCGTGGCATTGAGCATCAGCTTGATTTGATCCCTGGAGCAACATTACCAAACCGAGCCCCTTACAGGACTAATCCCCAAGAAACCAAGGAAATTCAGAAACAAGTGCAGGAGCTACTCGACAAAGGTTATATTCGTATTAGCTTATCTCCATGTGTTGTTCATGTTATTTTAGTGCCTAAGAAAGATGGTACTTGGCGCATGTGTGTCGATTGTAGAGCAATTAACAACATCACTATTCGTTATCGTCATCCTATACCTCATTTGGAGGACATGTTAGATGAATTAAGTGGTGCTGCTGTTTTCTCTAAAATTGATTTGCGTAGTGGTTACCATCAAATAAGAATGAAAGAAGGGGATGAATGGAAAACTGCTTTCAAAACTAAATTTGGTTTATATGAATGGTTAGTGATGCCTTTTGGTTTAACTAATGCACCTAGTACTTTCATGAGACTTATGAACCATGTTTTGAGAGAGTTTATTGGAAATTTTGTGGTAGTTTATTTTGATGATATTCTCATATATAGCCACAATGAAACTAAGCATGTTGATCACATTAGACAAGTCTTGCATGTTTTAAGAGCAAATCAATTATATGGTAATCTTGCTAAATGTTCTTTTTGCAAAGACAAGGTCATTTTTCTGGGATATGTTGTATCTAAACATCCCATTGAAGTTGATGAATCTAAAATTGAAGCTATTAAAAATTGGCCTATTCCAACTAATGTTAGTCAAGTGAGAAGTTTTAATGGATTGGCTGGTTTCTATAGAAGATTTGTCAAGGATTTTAGTACTCTTGCTGCACCATTAATTGATTTAACTAAGAAGGGTGTTGATTTTACATGGGGGGTAGAACAAGATATTGCTTTTGATGAGATTAAGCACAAGCTCATTTCGGCCCCATTGTTAATATTGCCTAATTTCAACAAACAATTCGAAATTAAGTGTGATGCAAGTGGTATTGGTATTGGTGGTGTGCTTATGGAAGAAAACAAACCTGTTGCTTATTTTTCTGAGAAATTTCATGGTGCCCAATTGAACTATTCTGTTTATGATAAAGAATTGTATGCACTTGTTAGAGTTCTTGAGGTTTGGAAACATTATTTGTGGCCAAAAGAATTTATCATACATTCTGATCATGAAGCATTGAGATTTTTAAAGAGCCAATCTAGCCTTAATAAAAGGCATGCTAAGTGGGTTGAATTCATTGAATCATTCCCATACATAATTAAATATAAGAAAGGCAAAGATAATGTTGTTGTTGATGCTCTCTCTAGGAAAAATATGCTATTAACTCAACTGGATGTGAAAATTCCTGGTTTGGAGAGTGTAAAAGATTTGTATGCTCAGGACAATGATTTTAAAACTGCTTATGCGAATTGTACTACTGTGAAAGCATGGGATAAATTTCATTTGCATGATGGATATTTGTTTAGAGCTAACAAATTATGTGTGCCCGAGTCGTCCTTGCGTTTGTTATTGTTGCAGGAATCACACAGTGGTGGATTGATGGGACACTTTGGGAGGGAGAAAACATTGATGATGTTACGTATGAGAAGAGATGTGGAGAGGTTTGTGAGACGTTGCATCACTTGCAACAAGGCTAAGTCAAAACTGAAACCTCATGGTTTATATACTCCTCTTCCTGCACCTACTACACCTTGGCAAGACATTAGTATGGATTTTGTGTTAGGATTGCCTATGACTAAAAGAGGACATGATTCAATATTTGTGGTAGTTGATAGATTCTCTAAAATTTCACATTTTATTGCATACCACAAGAGCGACGATGCGTCGCACATTGCTAATCTGTTTTTCAGGGACATAGTGAGATTACATGGAGTACCCAAGACTGTTGTTTCTGATCGTGATGTCAAGTTCATGAGCTATTTCTGGAAGACACTATGGGGGAAGCTGGGGAGAAAGCTGCTGTTTTCTACTACTTGTCACCCCCAAACTGATGGACAAACGGAGGTGGTGAATCGCACATTATCCACATTGCTGCGAGCCATGATTAAAAAGAACCTGCGGGAGTGGGAGGAGTGTTTGCCTCATGTTGAGTTTGCATACAACAGGGTTGTACATTCTACCACTCAGCTATGCCCGTTTGAGGTGGTCTATGGTTTCAAACCCATAACACCATTTGATTTATTGCCACTTCCTATGCAAGAGAGAGTTAATATGGAGGCTTCAAAACGAGCTGATTATGTGAGGAAGTGTCACATCCCAATTTTGGAATACCTGTTAACACAGTTGTTTTGCTAATTGATTGACTAATAAACCTTGGTTGGGTTTGTTTGTGTTTGTTTAAGTGCAACTAAACAAAGTAATTATATAAACTTACATGGCTAAGAAATGGAAAGCAAACTTTAAAAGATAGCAAAGCAGTAAACTAAAAATATTCAACATATTGTTCCAATGACTTTGACAATATTTTCTAAAGTAAATATTGATCAAAGAGTTTTCCAAAAACTATCTTATGAAACTCATACTTGTTGAATATTATTCCAAGACCTAAATTAAGAAAGAGGAAACACTTAATAAATTTCCCTAAAAAGATTATCAGAAAAAGAGGCATTCTTAAATGCTTCACCAAAATATTATCAAATGTTTTTCCAACCTTGCAAGATTAAAAACAAAGGTATTGGAGAGCATTGACTTGCTATCTCTAGTCCCATAAATATTTTGGCAAAGCATTGTTAAAGAAAAGCCAAGTGCCTTATTAAATAGAAATTCCAATATTTCCAGAAACAGAAAACTAAAACAAGTTACTATTGGAAACTTTCTTAAAATGATTTGAAATTCATACCATTGCTTCCTTATATCAAATAAGGAACACACAAAAGAGGAGACCAAGAATTGAATCCATTAAAGCCCTGAAAACATGAATTTTCTCCACAGCAACATTTGGGGTTTTGAACAAGTTTGTTCTACAAACTTTTTCCAAATGCCATGAAATAAATACCACATGCTCTATATCATAAATAAGGATGAAAACCAAAAGGGCACAAGTTTTTGAATAATTTAAGTTGCCAAAAACCCCTGTTTTCTTGACAGCACCTTTTTGAAATTTTAACAAGTTTGTTCTATGAAGTAACTCAAAATGACTTGAATTTTCTACCACATAAGGAACACATCAAATCAGGAATGTGTGCCAAAAATTATCATTTTTGGAAGCTCCTAAGTAGGTTAATAAATTCAATGTCCATTTGTGTAAGAATTCAAATTTGAACAACTTTGAATTATAAAGTTTATCTAATTGAGCCAATTTTCATATATGTTGTGTATCTTAACTAATTAGAATTTTGGGCAAAAGGATTTAAAATTTAAACTTTGTTTGATTGGTGAAAACAGGCTTTTTCAGAGAGGACAGGGACCTAGTTGTAAATTGCAGGGACCTAAATGTAATCCCAGTCATCATCTTCAACCTCTAGCTCTCTGTAGCAAACAGCACACCTACGACATTGCTTCGATGAGAAGGTATTGAGGAGGATAAAGAGGCCCCCCCATGTGGTCTGTCTCCCCATTGCCCCCCTCTCTCCCCCCCCCACGAGATCTTCTCTCTCTCTCTAGTTCTTGCCCAACCCGAAACCCTAGCTCGGGCTCGTCGTCGATTGGCCCGAATGGGAGCTCACCGACGGCCGCCGTTGTGCCCATAAGCTCCGCCTCGTCGTGGTGGTTCTGGGTGCCAAGGGAATCGAGATGGGACGACCCGTAGTGCCCGCGCCATCCCCCTCCTTCTTCGGCTCCGGGAGGACTCCGGCGAGGGATTCCCGCCGATTAGCTCCCTCTCCGACCTCACCGACTCCTCCTACGCGTCTAGGGTAAGGAGGCGGACCCCCGCCGTGCTTTTTCCCTCTCCCTCTCTCCCTAAAACGTGGCCGCGATGTGGTCGCTGCACGGCCGGCGCGCGTCGCCGACGCCGCCGCTCTCCGGCGCCTTTCCGGGAAGCGAGGGTGGGTTCATTCGGTTCCCCGCAACGTTAGCTACGTGTAGATGCTTTTGGATTCGAGAAACGTGGCCGGTTGCGCCGGAATTTGCTCGCCGGAGTTCATCTCCCGCCGGCGTGACGTCGTGATGACGCAGCGCTGGCGTCAGCCCGCCCTGACCGCGCGCTGCGAGTCAAACCTGCAGGTGGGGCTTGGCCTTGCTTGCGTGGCTGCCTGCGTGGCCTCTGGCCCGCCAGTCAGCGGCATGGGCTAGATCCCACCGCGGTAGGTTTTGTTCTGGCCGGCCCTTTAACAGATCTGGCCCAACAACTTGTTTGTTTTCCATTTTAAATTTTACAGATTATTCCATGGTTACTTTTGGCTCAAAAAGGAAACTTAAAAGATGAATTTTACCAAACCAAAATTCACAGGTGTAAAGGAACTAAATCTAAACCACCTCCAACTTGTAGATCTACTTTTGGATGAATATATTTGAAATGAAAAATGATTTGGCAACAGGTACCACAAACACCAAAATGAGCACCATTTTTATTTTACAACTCAGAATGAAGTGAGGCCAATTGCATTGGAAATCCCTTGAAATTTCCTAACAGGAGCATTTAACCTCGTTTCCAAATTCATTGTATTTTTGAAATGGCATGCAATTTGGTAAAACACCAGAGAGCACTTTGGTGATTTTTATAAAATTATTAAAAATGAATTTTGATGCAAACTAAATTGGATGGTCTTGTACATGTTTAGGGATATCCAAACCTAGTTGGGTTTAATTTTTAGAGCATCCTAGAAATTTTGGTGGACAGATCTTTGTTTTGCATATTTCTGCCATTTTGGCATTTTAAGTAATTAAATTGTGTGAGCATATTTTTGTGTTGCAATATTGTTTTCTAGCATGTATAAGTTGTGTGAACTTGTTTTCTAAGTGTTACTCAACTATTTTAGCATGTTAGAATGTGTGGACTTGAGTTGAGAAGAATTAGGATTTTTGTTAATAGCATATGTTTCATCTCTAGTTATTACTTGCATAGAATTTTTGATTGATTAATTTGTGTGCAAGTGATTGAATTGTTGTGTTGAGATATTAGATTCAGTACCATGTTGGTACTTAATTTGTGTTGTTATCACCTCTGCTATCTTGCATTTGAATTGGTAGAAAATCATGAGTAGCTTTGTCATGACTATGAGAATGTTATGGAAAACTTCTCTCATGTGTAGAGTTTTTAGCACAATTTTTGTGGTTGAGTAGCCACATATTTTTATGTTGTATTCATAGGACCAGTAGCATTTTGATAATGTTTGTTATGAGTACTTGACCCCTAAAGTTTTCACTTGTGTGAAAATAATAGCATGAGTAGCATTGCCTTGCTTAATTAAGCACCCTATTATTTTCTGCTAGTATTGTTATTGCACTAGGTGCTAGTTTAGGTTTTTGCTAATTTTTGTCAAGTATGACCAGAGGCTTTGTGACCTCTTAATTCTTTGTTATGCTAGTGGAACACCCACTGGTTTCATTGCATTGTTGGTGGAAACATTATTTCCCCAAACTAGATGCATTTCTTTTATATAGTTTCATAACTAATGAGTGCCTAGTATTTTTGCTTTGGGAATTTTTGTGCTAAACAAAAATGGGTATGCTTCTGTTTGTAAGTGGTTGTAATCATGTGTGGCTTTCTAGTAAAAATACATTATTGGAGTGTTGTTTGATTCCTCTAGTAATGCCCTTTTTATTACTACTAGTATGTAGGAGTTGCCCTGCAAATTGATACCTTGTTTTGTTAAATGGGATATTTTTGTTATAGCAAGTATAGATGTTTTTCACTCCTGTTTTTATGACATGGACCCTCTGGTTGTATTTCAATTACTTTATTGAAATACATCCATTGATTCTTCATGTGTGAGTAGTACTAGTTTCCTTAGCAGTTTTTGTATTGAATTATTTTTCCTGCCAAGTGTGTTGGGTGGATATTTGTGTATCCTTGCATGAGGACATGTTTTCATTCCCATTATGATAACATGGTTCCTTGCTTGCATTTCAGTACTTTACTTATTATGCTTGCTTGCATAGCAAACTTTTAGTAGAAACATGTCTATAGGATTCCTCCTTTTTAGGCATTGTTTCTATTGTTCTCACTATGAGAAATTGTGTGTTTTGTGATGAGTCTATTACTTTGTTACATTTGTGTAGGCTCACTGATTTGTAAAAGTAACTTTTACAACTCATGTGTTTCATTTATTCTTGATGTCAATTTAGACTTAATAGATTGGCTATCTTATTCTTTTTGTGGTATGGTTGATAGACCCATTGCCATGCTTATTTTTGTGCATGTTTTATATACTTTTAGTAGTCTCACCCTTGTGAAACTAGGTGTATTTTGGTTTTACTAATATCTTGGTATGAGAGTGGCACACCCACTGAATCCATGATATTGAGGTTGTGAGCTATGTTCCTCCAACCTTAAGTTGTCTTATTAAATGGCATTTCTGCCAAGTAGTTTTGTTTGATTGTTTGCCTCCATTAATAATGGTGTGATTAGTTATTTTTAGTTTTCCTTGCTGTATGTATTGTTATGTATGGTTGCTTGCCTTGATTGGTTCTGAATGTGTGTCCTTTATTCCTTTTACGGCGTTCGAAAACGAAGAGGAAGGAAGTGTCGGGAAGCTCTGTTTCAAGTTCCAGTCACTCCAAAACCAGGGACACAAGGAGATACCAGGCAAGCCATCCTGATGCTTGCTGATACAATACTTATCATTATCTATCATGCATGTTTTACCTCTGAAGTTTTACAAAAACTTGATTATCAAAACTATTTTTGATGTGGAATTTACTACTATACTATATTATAGGTTACTATCATGCCAATAGTTAAACTTGGTAATACCAAGCCCATAAGACACCATATGGTATTTATTACCATCAAATATACTAGTCCCTAAGTGGACACCCTAAAATTGTGATTCTACAAAACAAAGGCTTTACGGAAAAAAACCCGGAGAAAAGGCGGATCCTTGTTCTCCGGAGGAATGTGGAAGTGGTCATTTTTGAGAAAGTGGTGTTTTCAAAAATGACACATAACCTAGTCTTCGCCGGACAACCTTTACCGTACTGCCACCCTACCCCAACATGGGCAAGGGGCTTAACTTGAAGTTTGTTCTTATTAGTGTGTGCTATCTCAATGTGCTATAGGGGATGCGATCCTCTGAACCGAATGTCGTGGAGACATATAAAGTGTGGGATTAATTTTCCCTCCGGATGCATCAGTTGAGGCATCCTGGCTTGGCGGGGATTAGCTCGGTGCCGGGGATGTGGTAAAACTCAACTGAGAGATAGGCATATTCTAGCTTGAACATAGTGGATGGTTATGATCAGATACCTGATGTTTACATACTGTTGTTACAATCCGTGATTGTTCACGGGAGGTGTACTGGATCTGGTGGATGTGTACACCTCTGCAGAGTATAACTTTTTCGAAGAAGCCGCGTCCTCGGATATGGACAGTTGAATGGCCATGTAGCTAGCATTGTGTCAATGTTTTCAAAAAGGAAGTTTTTGAAAAGGGAATTTTGGACAGGAAGGTTTGAACTTGTGAAGTTCGGAAAGGAATGGAAACTCATACCGTGGAGGTATCGTCGATGATGAAAAGCCAGATGATGTTATACAAAACAAAATGTTTTGCAAAGAAAACCTTTTCTACTCTAAGCAAGAATTCTGGAAACTGATTCCAAGAAGTTTTGCAAAGAGAAAATATTCTTTAACAAAGTTTTACAAAACCTCTTGTACATGTGATATCTGCAAGAGAAATAAAACTATATTATTTTTCTTCTGAAGTATCTTCTTCAACGAAGATACAGATAAACTTGACTGCAACTGTGGTGTCATCATATATGAACACCATTGGTAGTGAACCCTATTTATAGCCTACCTATTCCACCATATAAGCATAGTTGCATGTTTGGTAAGTGACATGATGGATGTCTTGCTGAGTACATTCAAATGTACTCATTATGGTTTCGCCCCTGGTATCTACTTATCAGATTTGGAGAAGGAGCCTCCAAAGGAGATCTATGAAGAGAAGTACGGAGTTGACGGCTTTGCGAACTAGGATCGTCTCCGGGTCAGCAGCCTGTAGGTTAAGGCGTGACTTGGGCTCAACTACGTTGTGTTTTATTGGTCTTCCGCTGTGTTTGTTAAGTTGCCTGCCCTTTGTGGCAGTTGCGTTAAACTTGATCATGTGATCTTTTTGTAATACCTTTATGTATTCGTGTAATGGATGATGTATTTCTGTGTGCCAACTGTGTATGTTGTTCACGACTGATCTTTCTGGGATCGTGAATGTATGCATACGTAGGGTTTCAGACTGCCGGTCTGGGGTCCTTACAGAGTTGGTATCAGAGCCAGGTTGACCTTAGGAGACCTTAGTTAGCATGGACGTCAGATAGGAAAGAAAAGTATTTTTGAGTAAAAACCTATTTACTATCTAAATTATTTTTATCTAAGGGAATTTTAGTATATTTTCCCCTCCTTATTATCTTTTCAAAAGATTATAAATGCATATCAAGGGCGTTCCTGAACAGTGGTTCGAAGGGCGGGCCTTATAGAGTTGGTATGTCTCTCGGTTAAGAGTCTATTTCTTACTTGTTTGCAACTGCTCCGCTCTGTTTTTGAAACATCTCTCGTCTTTGAAGTTTTCTGTCTAGAAAATAGTTGGGGTTTCAAAAACAGATTGTTGTATATTTTTACCTCTCCCAGTTAAAAGTTTATTCAAAAACTTTACTTCTATTATCTTGTATACTTGCCGATGTCCCGAGAGACCAAAATAATTGCCTAGCTCTACAGTGATGATGGTCAGAAGTAGATATAGTTCTTCAGCCACTTCTAGGATTTTTGGATCATTCCCCTGACGTAGCTCCAATGGAGTCTTGCTTGTGTGTTTTGGCTTGCTTATGTGTGTCCGTAGGACTTTGTGCTATTGTGTGGTGTAGAATTTTGGTTCATCTAGGCTTCTATATGTTTGTGGGGTGCTCAAATTTTGCAAAATTGTGATTGCCCCGCTCTTGTTTTTGAATCGCCTCGTGTTAAATTTTTGCAAGCAAAAATGTTTGTATAGCATTCAAAAACAAGAATTTGTTGCTTAGACTTATACTTGTTTTCGCTTCATAATGCGACCCGTCGTGAACCACCACCATCTCCACCGTCAATAAAAGCACCATTGGACCAAATAATAGAGGACCATCAAGCCACACGAGCTGATAGCATTGCTACCAGTGATGCACTCCAACAGATAAAGTTCCAACAACGACAACCTTCAAAGAAGAAAAGGCGTGAAGAAAACCAACCAATACTAACCTAAACCTCTATGTTTTGTCTGTTTGCAAAAGACTCTTTTTACCTTGTTGGCTAAATGTCGCACTTTTTTTGTTATGTTCCCTTTTAAAAGACCAAATAAGAGAAATCCCCTTTTAAAAGTTATATACCTCCCTCCTCTGGAGAAAGGTGCAAAAGAATTCTTCACATGCCATGATGCGCAACCCCCTCAAAAGCCAATCCGAAGAGCACGATTCAATATTCGACGTACGATGACGCTAGTCGTATATTGTCGGACAAACATGATTAAATAGGAAGCTAACAAGGCTAACATGCTTGGTCTAATCTTAGGTTGACACCTAACCAAAGCATGTGAACAACTCTTTCTAAACCAAAGAATTGAGTGACTTACGACACTTTTTAATCTAGTTGGTAAAAAAGGAGAAGTCACGAGAAAATAAAATGATGACCTATTCGTATACTAGTCAATAGGATATCAGGTGTATCGACTTTGGAAACCAAATTTTAGTAGACATTGTAGGTACTATGATATTCGAGGTTTAGAAATAAAGTGAACGATGGAATGGATATGATAGATCTAGAAAACAGCAGTTTTCCGGTGTTTGTTTCTTTGTGTGCTCTTGATTGAAATAAATTTGTGTTTTATTCAATCTTGCTTCCTAACTTATATGGAGTTGTTAGGACTTGTTATTATGTTGTTTTCTTACAATAAATCTACCCTAGAAAGTGTGTGTTTGATTGGAAACTCGAATAAAAATGAAATAGCATTTGTTACCTTCCAGTTTTTATTATTTGGAATTATTGTGAAAGCTAGATCTTTGTGTGAATGCTTTGATAAATTTTGTGCTATGTTTTCTTTGAGTCCAGTACCATTTAGGTACTGATATTTTGATGCTTGTACCTATGTTAGCTTGCACGTCTTTTAATAAAACAGCATGTGTAAGAATTTCTATCAATATGCACTAGTATTGCTTCACTAGATTAAATAGCCTTATATTTTTATCTTGTATGCAAAGATTTTCATGAGTAACCAGAGGCTTAGTACCTATTTTTCCTTGGTATTAGTAGTCCATAGCCCACTGGTCCCATTTCATTTTGGCTTGAGGATGAAAATCCCCAACCATACACATGTGTGAAAATAGCATGTTTCACTATGTGATTGATTTCTATTTTCCACCATGGAAAATATAATTGTTTCTTTTCACTTATGCAAGTGAGAAGTTTATTTCTTATTAGTAAATACTAATATATTTAGTGGTGATCCTTTTGTTAGCATAATATTCCTTAGGGGTATCATGTTAAGAAATGTTTCACTATCGTGTGCTAAAATTAAATTGTTCGCAAATAAAATAAATTCCTCTTGATTGGTAGATTGTTTGTGAATGATTTTAAATTGAGTGTATGGATTTTTGAAAAGGTTTAGATAACTTTTCATTAATTGCATAGCTACTGGTTGTGTGAATTATACCTTGCTTGTTTGCTAGTAATTGTTTAAGAAAAACATAAATTGCTAGAATTAATTTATGCATGTTTGATAGTTGTTTCATGGGATTGTTTTGATGTTTGTGCTTACTAACATGAGTAAGTTTTGTGTACTGTTATTAGGTAAATTTATATTCATGACTTGCTTGTTTAAGTTTAAACATCATGATAGCATTGTTTGCTTCTCTAGAGATGAACTAGTTTCACCACTAGAAAATGGTGATTTTTGCTCTAGTTTTACACTCTTTTTATTTTATGAGTATATGTGTTGATATAGCATGTTAGGAAGTTATTTACTTCTGTTATCATGCCATGAATTATTTAGTTTCATGTTCTATGGTTATAGGATATGATTATCTCTTATAGCATGCTGGTGTAGTTTTTTTTTCATACTAGTGTGTTATTTGTGCAGTCCTGATTTTTATGCCTGTGTAATAGGAGTTTTATCTTGTGTAAAGATGGTGTTTTAGAGCATCTTTATGATTGAATTCATTGGTTTTTAGCTACTGGTTGTTTGCTAATTGTTCATGATTGATGGATTCCAAAACCTCTAATAAACAATAACCTAGTGAATAAATAGTTTATTCATCTGTGGTGTTGTTTGCTGGCTTATTGGATTTTGTTTAAATGTTTTACCTTAGCATGAGTTTATACTTGTGTTATGATTGTGCTTAAGAGTATCTTATGAAACTAAAACATCCAACCAAAATCATGAACACATTAAGTGGTAGTTGCTTCTGGTGAGTAATGCCCACTGCCATGGGTATTATTCTGTCTGTTTGTTTTACCTTAGCAACCTAACCTTTGCACCCACAGGCTATATTTTTAGCTTATTATATACCTTATTATGAGAGTGGTATACCACTCCATATGTGTTATGTAAGATGTGGGATATAGATAGGAACTCACGTAAAAATTTACGGTACATTTCCAGGTAGTTCTGCACTAAAAGGAACTAGTTGGCAGTAGTGATGTTATCAGAAAATTTTAAAATTTGGTGGTTGAGTAAAGTGATAGCTAGAGAAAATTTTAAAGTAAATTTGCTAATTTAGGGATGTACCCCACCTCCCAAGAAAAGTCAAAGGGGGGAAGCACCTGCACTCCAACACTAACATTGTGTTTGTTGGCCCTCCCTTAGTCCTCGCTTGCGAATCTCGGGGACGAGATTCTTTTTAAGGGGGGAAGACCTGTCACATCCCAATTTTGGAATACCTGTTAACACAGTTGTTTTGCTAATTGATTGACTAATAAACCTTGGTTGGGTTTGTTTGTGTTTGTTTAAGTGCAACTAAACAAAGTAATTATATAAACTTACATGGCTAAGAAATGGAAAGCAAACTTTAAAAGATAGCAAAGCAGTAAACTAAAAATATTCAACATATTGTTCCAATGACTTTGACAATATTTTCTAAAGTAAATATTGATCAAAGAGTTTTCCAAAAACTATCTTATGAAACTCATACTTGTTGAATATTATTCCAAGACCTAAATTAAGAAAGAGGAAACACTTAATAAATTTCCCTAAAAAGATTATCAGAAAAAGAGGCATTCTTAAATGCTTCACCAAAATATTATCAAATGTTTTTCCAACCTTGCAAGATTAAAAACAAAGGTATTGGAGAGCATTGACTTGCTATCTCTAGTCCCATAAATATTTTGGCAAAGCATTGTTAAAGAAAAGCCAAGTGCCTTATTAAATAGAAATTCCAATATTTCCAGAAACAGAAAACTAAAACAAGTTACTATTGGAAACTTTCTTAAAATGATTTGAAATTCATACCATTGCTTCCTTATATCAAATAAGGAACACACAAAAGAGGAGACCAAGAATTGAATCCATTAAAGCCCTGAAAACATGAATTTTCTCCACAGCAACATTTGGGGTTTTGAACAAGTTTGTTCTACAAACTTTTTCCAAATGCCATGAAATAAATACCACATGCTCTATATCATAAATAAGGATGAAAACCAAAAGGGCACAAGTTTTTGAATAATTTAAGTTTCCAAAAACCCCTGTTTTCTTGACAGCACCTTTTTGAAATTTTAACAAGTTTGTTCTATGAAGTAACTCAAAATGACTTGAATTTTCTACCACATAAGGAACACATCAAATAAGGAATGTGTGCCAAAAATTATCATTTTTGGAAGCTCCTAAGTAGGTTAATAAATTCAATGTCCATTTGTGTAAGAATTCAAATTTGAACAACTTTGAATTATAAAGTTTATCTAATTGAGCCAATTTTCATATATGTTGTGTATCTTAACTAATTAGAATTTTGGGCAAAAGGATTTAAAATTTAAACTTTGTTTGATTGGTGAAAACAGGCTTTTTCAGAGAGGACAGGGACCTAGTTGTAAATTGCAGGGACCTAAATGTAATCCCAGTCATCATCTTCAACCTCTAGCTCTCTGTAGCAAACATCACACCTACGACATTGCTTCGATGAGAAGGTATTGAGGAGGATAAAGAGGCCCCCCCATGTGGTCTGTCTCCCCATTGCCCCCCTCTCTCCCCCCCCCCCCCACGAGATCTTCTCTCTCTCTCTAGTTCTTGCCCAACCCGAAACCCTAGCTCGGGCTCGTCGTCGATTGGCCCGAATGGGAGCTCACCGACGGCCGCCGTTGTGCCCATAAGCTCCGCCTCGTCGTGGTGGTTCTGGGTGCCAAGGGAATCGAGATGGGACGACCCGTAGTGCCCGCGCCATCCCCCTCCTTCTTCGGCTCCGGGAGGACTCCGGCGAGGGATTCCCGCCGATTAGCTCCCTCTCCGACCTCACCGACTCCTCCTACGCGTCTAGGGTAAGGAGGCGGACCCCCGCCGTGCTTTTTCCCTCTCCCTCTCTCCCTAAAACGTGGCCGCGATGTGGTCGCTGCACGGCCGGCGCGCGTCGCCGACGCCGCCGCTCTCCGGCGCCTTTCCGGGAAGCGAGGGTGGGTTCATTCGGTTCCCCGCAACGTTAGCTACGTGTAGATGCTTTTGGATTCGAGAAACGTGGCCGGTTGCGCCGGAATTTGCTCGCCGGAGTTCATCTCCCGCCGGCGTGACGTCGTGATGACGCAGCGCTGGCGTCAGCCCGCCCTGACCGCGCGCTGCGAGTCAAACCTGCAGGTGGGGCTTGGCCTTGCTTGCGTGGCTGCCTGCGTGGCCTCTGGCCCGCCAGTCAGCGGCATGGGCTAGATCCCACCGCGGTAGGTTTTGTTCTGGCCGGCCCTTTAACAGATCTGGCCCAACAACTTGTTTGTTTTCCATTTTAAATTTTACAGATTATTCCATGGTTACTTTTGGCTCAAAAAGGAAACTTAAAAGATGAATTTTACCAAACCAAAATTCACAGGTGTAAAGGAACTAAATCTAAACCACCTCCAACTTGTAGATCTACTTTTGGATGAATAGATTTGAAATGAAAAATGATTTGGCAACAGGTACCACAAACACCAAAATGAGCACCATTTTTATTTTACAACTCAGAATGAAGTGAGGCCAATTGCATTGGAAATCCCTTGAAATTTCCTAACAGGAGCATTTAACCTAGTTTCCAAATACATTGTATTTTTGAAATGGCATGCAATTTGGTAAAACACCAGAGAGCACTTTGGTGATTTTTATAAAATTATTAAAAATGAATTTTGATGCAAACTCAATTGGATGGTCTTGTACATGTTTAGGGCTATCCAAACCTAGTTGGGTTTAATTTTTAGAGCATCTTACAAATTTTGGTGGACAGATCTTTGTTTTGCATATTTCTGCCATTTTGGCATTTTAAGTAATTAAATTGTGTGAGCATATTTTTGTGTTGCAATATTGTTTTCTAGCATGTATAAGTTGTGTGAACTTGTTTTCTAAGTGTTACTCAACTATTTTAGCATGTTAGAATGTGTGGACTTGAGTTGAGAAGAATTAGGATTTTTGTTAATAGCATATGTTTCATCTCTAGTTATTACTTGCATAGAATTTTTGATTGATTAATTTGTGTGCAAGTGATTGAATTGTTGTGTTGAGATATTAGATTCAGTACCATGTTGGTACTTAATTTGTGTTGTTATCACCTCTGCTATTTTGCATTTGAATTGGTAGAAAATCATGAGTAGCTTTGTCATGACTATGAGAATGTTATGGAAAACTTCTCTCATGTGTAGAGTTTTTAGCACAATTTTTGTGGTTGAGTAGCCACATATTTTTATGTTGTATTCATAGGACCAGTAGCATTTTGATAATGGTTGTTATGAGTACTTGACCCCTAAAGTTTTCACTTGTGTGAAAATAATAGCATGAGTAGCATTGCCTTGCTTAATTAAGCACCCTATTATTTTCTGCTAGTATTGTTATTGCACTAGGTGCTAGTTTAGGTTTTTGCTAATTTTTGTCAAGTATGACCAGAGGCTTTGTGACCTCTTAATGCTTTTTTATGCTAGTGGAACACCCACTGGTTTCATTGCATTGTTGGTGGAAACATTATTTCCCCAAACTAGATGCATTTCTTTTATATAGTTTCATAACTAATGAGTGCCTAGTATTTTTGCTTTGGGAATTTTTGTGCTAAACAAAAATGGGTATGCTTCTGTTTGTAAGTGGTTGTAATCATGTGTGGCTTTCTAGTAAAAATACATTATTGGAGTGTTGTTTGATTCCTCTAGTAATGCCCTTTTTATTACTACTAGTATGTAGGAGTTGCCCTGCAAATTGATACCTTGTTTTGTTAAATGGGATATTTTTGTTATAGCAAGTATAGATGTTTTTCACTCCTGTTTTTATGACATGGACCCTCTGGTTGTATTTCAATTACTTTATTGAAATACATCCATTGATTCTTCATGTGTGAGTAGTACTAGTTTCCTTAGCAGTTTTTGTATTGAATTATTTTTTCTGCCAAGTGTGTTGGGTGGATATTTGTGTATCCTTGCATGAGGACATGTTTTCATTCCCATTATGATAACATGGTTCCTTGCTTGCATTTCAGTACTTTACTTATTATGCTTGCTTGCATAGCAAACTTTTAGTAGAAACATGTCTATAGGATTCCTCCTTTTTAGGCATTGTTTCTATTGTTCTCACTATGAGAAATTGTGTGTTTTGTGATGAGTCTATTACTTTGTTACATTTGTGTAGGCTCACTGATTTGTAAAAGTAACTTTTACAACTCATGTGTTTCATTTATTCTTGATGTCAATTTAGACTTAATAGATTGGCTATCTTATTCTTTTTGTGGTATGGTTGATAGACCCATTGCCATGCTTATTTTTGTGCATGTTTTATATACTTTTAGTAGTCTCACCCTTGTGAAACTAGGTGTATTTTGGTTTTACTAATATCTTGGTATGAGAGTGGCACACCCACTGAATCCATGATATTGAGGTTGTGAGCTATGTTCCTCCAACCTTAAGTTGTCTTATTAAATGGCATTTCTGCCAAGTAGTTTTGTTTGATTGTTTGCCTCCATTAATAATGGTGTGATTAGTTATTTTTAGTTTTCCTTGCTGTATGTATTGTTATGTATGGTTGCTTGCCTTGATTGGTTCTGAATGTGTGTCCTTTATTCCTTTTACGGCGTTAGAAAACGAAGAGGAAGGAAGTGTCGGGAAGCTCTGTTTCAAGTTCCAGTCACTCCAAAACCAGGGACACAAGGAGATACCAGGCAAGCCATCCTGATGCTTGCTGATACAATACTTATCATTATCTATCATGCATGTTTTACCTCTGAAGTTTTACAAAAACTTGATTATCAAAACTATTTTTGATGTGGAATTTACTACTATACTATATTATAGGTTACTATCATGCCAATAGTTAAACTTGGTAATACCAAGCCCATAAGACACCATATGGTATTTATTACCATCAAATATACTAGTCCCTAAGTGGACACCCTAAAATTGTGATTCTACAAAACAAAGGCTTTACGGAAAAAAAACCCGGAGAAAAGGCGGATCCTTGTTCTCCGGAGGAATGTGGAAGTGGTCATTTTTGAGAAAGTGGTGTTTTCAAAAATGACACATAACCTAGTCTTCGCCGGACAACCTTTACCGTACTGCCACCCTACCCCAACATGGGCAAGGGGCTTAACTTGAAGTTTGTTCTTATTAGTGTGTGCTATCTCAATGTGCTATAGGGGATGCGATCCTCTGAACCGAATGTCGTGGAGACATATAAAGTGTGGGATTAATTTTCCCTCCGGATGCATCAGTTGAGGCATCCTGGCTTGGCGGGGATTAGCTCGGTGCCGGGGATGTGGTAAAACTCAACTGAGAGATAGGCATATTCTAGTTTGAACATAGTGGATGGTTATGATCAGATACCTGATGTTTACATACTGTTGTTACAGTCCGTGATTGTTCACGGGAGGTGTACTGGATCTGGTGGATGTGTACACCTCTGCAGAGTATAACTTTTTCGAAGAAGCCGCGTCCTCGGATATGGACAGTTGAATGGCCATGTAGCTAGCATTGTGTCAATGTTTTCAAAAAGGAAGTTTTTGAAAAGGGAATTTTGGACAGGAAGGTTTGAACTTGTGAAGTTCGGAAAGGAATGGAAACTCATACCGTGGAGGTATCGTCGATGATGAAAAGCCAGATGATGTTATACAAAACAAAATGTTTTGCAAAGAAAACCTTTTCTACTCTAAGCAAGAATTCTGGAAACTGATTCCAAGAAGTTTTGCAAAGAGAAAATATTCTTTAACAAAGTTTTACAAAACCTCTTGTACATGTGATATCTGCAAGAGAAATAAAACTATATTATTTTTCTTCTGAAGTATCTTCTTCAACGAAGATACAGATAAACTTGACTGCAATTGTGGTGTCATCATATATGAACACCATTGGTAGTGAACCCTATTTATAGCCTACCTATTCCACCATATAAGCATAGTTGCATGTTTGGTAAGTGACATGATGGATGTCTTGCTGAGTACATTCAAATGTACTCATTATGGTTTCGCCCCTGGTATCTACTTATCAGATTTGGAGAAGGAGCCTCCAAAGGAGATCTATGAAGAGAAGTACGGAGTTGACGGCTTTAAGAAACTAGGATCGTCTCCGGGTCAGCAGCCTGTAGGTTAAGGCGTGACTTGGGCTCAACTACGTTGTGTTTTATTGGTCTTCCGCTGTGTTTGTTAAGTTGCCTGCCCTTTGTGGCAGTTGCGTTAAACTTGATCATGTGATCTTTTTGTAATACCTTTATGTATTCGTGTAATGGATGATGTATTTCTGTGTGCCAACTGTGTATGTTGTTCACGACTGATCTTTCTGGGATCGTGAATGTATGCATACGTAGGGTTTCAGACTGCCGGTCTGGGGTCCTTACAGGAAGATCCATGAGAAGACCAAGGAAGCAATCGAGAAGACAGGAAAACATGTTGCTGAGAGGATTAACAAGAAGAGGAAGGAGGTACTTTTTCGGCCAGGTGATTTGGTGTGGGTACATTTTCGTAAGGACAGATTTCCCACATTGCGCAAGTCCAAGTTGATGCCACGTGGTGCTGGTCCATATAAAGTGCTTCACAAGATTAATGATAATGCATACAAGATTGATCTTCCTAGTGATGAGTTTGGTGTGAGTAATTCGTTCAATGTTGCTGATCTATCACCATACCATGGAGAGGACGTTGACGCGTCGAGGTCGACGCCTTTTCAAGGGGGGAGGATGATGAGGACATCCCTAGTACATTTGTTATTCCTCCTATTGATGATGATGTTGCTGTTCAAGAGAAGCATGATGAAGTAAGGATTGGTCCAATGACTAGATCAAGAACCAAACTATTAGAGCAGCAGGTGAACTCACTCCTTTTAAATTATGATGTTTGTTCTCATGAGAATTTTATACTACCTAAAACCCTGCATTTATGTATGATTCAGGTTATTGATAACACAAACATTATTGGAGGCAAGGAGCATGGAATCATGGAGCAAAGCATGGAAGCACACATGGAGGGAGATGATCATGCAAGCCCAAGGGAGAAGGAGGAGGCAGAATAAAGATAAGAGGGAATTGAGACCACCAAGGACATGTCCTTGCTTGGTTCAGCCCAAATTATTATTTGGTGCGTTTTAGGTTTATGGGAGCACCAAGGACATGTCCTAGGTACTCCCATACGAGTCCAATAAAGCCCTGCGTGGCTGGTTGGCCGAAACCCACTTGATGGGGTCGGTTTGTATCCTTTAGGTTTGAGTCCATGTTGAGTTCGAGTCCAAACCCAAGTAGGTCTAGGGCTGGTGCACATTGGCCTTTGGCCGCACCCCCTCTCTCTTATATAGCTCTTCACCTGCGTGTGAGAGGTTCAGACTACCTTTATTCATAAACCCTAGAACTCCATTGTTGATTGCTCGAAGCATTCATCAGGAATTGATATATTGCAAGTTTTGCGTGTTATCTGCTATTCCACTGGGAATTAGTTGATACAGGACCACTAGTAGTCAGTGGTTGCTCGTGCAAGTGTGTGGATTTGCGAATATCCAAGGGATTGGTTGCTGCTGCAATTGGCATCAGGAATTAGCCGGAGAGTTCGTGGAGAGACACAATTTATCAGATCCTTGTTATCGTGTGAGTTCATCGAGAAGATCGGGCAACCCGTTATCACATAAATAAGGGAGAAAACATGTAGCAATTGGCATAATATGATCATGGAGCATCAGAAATTAGGGATACATTTACGACGTATCAGGGATCAATGGGGATAAGCCCTCTAGAGACTGGGAGAAACTCCCTTCTCCACCCAATCCCATAAAAATCCCTATTTATCCCCAATCCAGTAGTTAGAGGGAGTGGATTTTATATAGAGAAAAATACACTAAGGACTAGTTTACTTCTAGGGTATTTTTATCCCCAAGGGGACTGTGGATGGGAGAGGACCTGATGAACACCCAATACCCAAATATCCCCACAAATACTCTTCCACCAAAATACACTAGTATAGTGTAATGTTCTTAATCTAGGCAAACATGAGTTGATTGGTGGGGGATATTTATGGATTATCCCCTTCAAAACTGGAGTAGTAAATGGACTATCAGGTATTTTTTGGGATTTGAGGGGATTCCCTCGAGTCCCCTAAAATACCCTAGAAGTAAACAAGGGCTAAAGTGGAGGGAATTTTGGGGAAAAGTGGGGATAAACACTACTAAGTACACTTGAACCAAACAAGGTTTTTGGGGATATTTATGCCTTGTTTACTTCTAGTGTATTTTAGGGGATTAGAGGGGATCCCTTCGAATCCCGAAAAATACCTGATAGTCTATTTATTATTCTAATTTTGGAGGGCATAATCCCCTAAAATCCCCCACCAACCAACTCATGTTTGCCTAAATTAAAAACTCTACCCTATGCTAGTGTATTATGGTGGAAAAGTATTTGTGGGGATATTTAGGGATTGGGTGTTCACCAAATCCCCTCACATACCCGATCCCCTTGAGGATAAAAATACCCTAGAAGTAAACAAGGCTTTAGGATTTGGGGTTAGGCCGGGATAATCACCCTCAATCCCCAAATATACACCGGGACCAAACAAGGCCTAAGGCATGATGGGTTGCCCCATGAAATTCGGCAAACTTGCGTGACTTCTAGAGCTAGGCTCTAAAGGCCCTGCTGAGTGAAAACGAGAACTGAGTCAGGTTGTGCATATGAGTTGGTTGCCCACAAAGTGCCATGAAGGCATGTTTGGCAGGATGCAATTTGAAAACACCCAGTGTTTGGTCTAAATCTGTGCTTCGTATACTCTAACCTCTTGCCTACATGGTGATTTTACCTTACACCACTACAACGTGTGCGGCGAGAAGAACAACGGGTCGACAGGAAGACAATGCGATAGCTGAGGTAGCGGTCGGAACTACACTGGCAGCGACAAACTAGTATCAGCAGGGCGACAATATGGTAGCAGTAGTGGCCACCGTCTGTTAGCATCAGCAACGACGGCCTAGTAGTACCAGCGGCGACAGTCTAGTAGCAGCAGCGACGACGGCCTAGTAGCAGCAGCGTCAACTGCCTAGTACCATGATACGTCATAAATGTATCCTTCATTTCTGATGTTCCATGTTGTTTTCATGTTGTTTCCTACATGTTTGTTATACACTTTATGTAGTTTTTATCGATTTTCCGAACTAACCTATTGACAAGATGCCACAGAGCGAGTTCCCTGTTTTCTGCTGTTTTTAGTTTCAGAAAAATTGTTCTAGAAATATTCTCAGAATTGGAAAACTCAAAGTCCGGAGGTCCTATAATCCCCGAAGGTTCCACGGTGTCCCGAAGAGGCCCGGAGGGGGGCCACAGGGGGCCACACCATAGGGCGGCGCGCCCCCTGGCCGCGCCATGGGCTGGTGTGGGCCCCCCAGGCCTCCACTGCCTTTGCCCTTTCACCTATTTATACCCCCCGACATATCAACCCTAAGAATATACCACTTCGCCCCGAGGAACACCCGAGGCCTCCGTCATGTCATCCCGATATCGGGAGGGTTGTGGAGCTCTTCCCGGCACCCTACCGGGAGGGGAATTCATCACCGGAGGGGTCTACACCACCATGCCCTCCTCTGAAGTGATGCGTGAGTAGTTCATCCCTGGACTGCAAGTCCATAATAGTAACTAGATGGTTGTCTCTCCACTTTGTACCTCATGTTTAGATCTCGTAAGCTGCCCTACATGATCGAGATCATCTTTATGTAATGCTACATGTTGTGTTTGCTGGGAACTGATGAATGTTGAATGCTATGTCGTGTTATTATCAATCTATCATGTTATCTTCATGCTTATGATATTTTGATCTTGCATGCTCTTCGTTATTAGTAGATGATCTTGCCAAGTAGATAGTAGTAACTCCAAGAGGGAGTATTTATGCTCGATAGTGTGTTCATGCCTTCTTTGCATCTGTGCTCGAGTGACAGAAACGTGACGGATGGAGGATGTGATGTTGCCATTAGGGAGAAAACAACGGTGTTTACCTAGTTTACATTGTTTACATTACACACTTTTCTTACGGTGATAATCTGTTGCTTGCAACTTAATACTCAACGTTTGTTCGGATGATATTCACACAATGGATTATTAGACATAGATGTAGTTGGATGACGGTCTATTGATGACTCCCAAGTCCAGGAGATCAATTGTAGTACCTTTCGATAAGTATTTGAGTGTCGAACCCACGAGGAGCTGAAGGTAAGCTATCTATTCTCTAAAGCCTTATAACCCTCTTATATGGCTGTTTATGCAAAGCAATAAGTTTGACTAAAAGGAACTAACTAATTAAAAGCAAGTGACGTGGAGTGTGGTTTGTCTAGTAACTAGTGAAGCAAGTTTAAAATGCAAGTAATCCTAGAGCAAGTTTCTAAGCAAGTTTCACAAGTAGCAAGTAGCAAATATCTCAAGTATCTCAAGGGAGCAAGTGTTCTAGCAATAGGTGTTTCGTTCGTGTGGTTGTCACAATTAGTGAAGCACATGTTTTAGTCTTAGTTGTTTCTTCTAGGAAGGAGCCATGAATAGGTATAGTCAAGTAAATGATCTACAACCCCTTATGATGGATCATGTTGCCAAGTAAATGACTGCACAAGATTGATTAAGACATAAAGTCCCACCATAGCCTTACGTTCTAAGGTCCCCTATATATATCCCCCAATAACTTAACTTTGTGGCTCGGTCTCAGGTTACTGTCACTCCCAAGTCACCACCACTCCATTATGCTACCGGTGATCACGTTACATGCATTCCCCAACATATGCGTGCACTCATATATTGGACATAAAGACAATCATAGAAGATAACAAACTTGTCTGCAACCAATCAACGAACTATTTCACCATTGCCAAGAACAATTGACTACTCAAACATAGACGGGGAGACACAATACATCAAGGGAATATAGTATTGCATCATACATCGTGTTTGCCAAGAGATTACAGTGGACAGATGGAGCTGATCTTGCTGTAGAAGTTGATGATGAACACGCCGGAGGGGGTGGAGCCCTCCGGGGGTGATCCCGGCGGCGTTTCCCCCCTCCGATCTTCTCCGGCGGCAGCCTTCTGTCTCTCTGTTTCGTGGTTTCGTCTCTCAGCGTCGCCTCCTTCTCGAAAAGTCTAGGGGACCCTTTATATAGTCGTTTTTAGGTCACGAGACACTCGGGAGAAGAAAGATCGATGGCATCGGAGCCACGGGGGCAAAAAGGGGGCCCCACAGGCTGCAAAGGAATCTGGCCGCGTGGAGGGTCCTCTTTTCCACCTGGTTGGCCTTTTGGCCCTCTACTTTGGCCCATGGTCTTCGTCTCGAAAATTCTGAACCGTGCTCTTTGGCCTTGCCCTTTTTGGAGTCCCGAAGCTCCCGGAAAGTCTGAAACACTAAAAAGTACGTTTTCTGGAAAAAGAGGGTTAGAACCAAAAAAGGGGGATTGTTCAGAAAATCCCCCAAATCATTATAAAACATGAATATAAGTTGCTAATATGTAGGAAAAACAAGTAATAACATGCAAAGTTCATGTATGCATTTTACATGCATCATCTATGTATTTTGTTGTAATGCCCGTATAAATCACATATTAATCTTTATGTCTTGCATATGCACTACGGTGCAGCCTTCATTTATGTCAATTGCCCAGCCTTAATTTGTTCACCACGCATGTTATTTTTCTTTCATGGAGATACATCACTAGTGAACTGTGGACCCCGGTCCATTTTCTCATACTGATAATACACACACTGCTTTCATACTGCTGCTACTGATTTCATACTGTTTTCCTACTGTTTTCCACACCATACATTTAACCTCTTTGTGTTCAGCAAAACCGGTGAGATTGACAATCTCACTGCTTCGTTGGGGACAAAGTGATTTGATTGTGTTGTGTAGGTTCCATGTTGCTTCTGAACTGGTAGTGCACCCTGCCATCTCAGCTGCTTCAACCTTCTGAAGTTAATCCTTCCTCCTACTGGTTGATTCAACCTTGGTTTCTTACTGAGGGAAAACTGCTGTTGTGCTCATCGTACCTTCCTCTTGGGGTCTCCCAACGAGTGCAAGATCTGCACCATCAAACATAATTTTCTAACGCCGTTGCCGGGGAGGAAGAGAATTTTCCAAGGGGAGTCTCTCACTTCCAATCTCTTTACTTTGTTTTTGTTTTTCTTAGTTTATTTTATTTTGTCTTGTTTACTTCTCTTTATCAAAAACACACACACAAAAAATAGTTCTTATTCTAGCTGTAGTTTATTCCTGTTTTAGTCTTGTTAAAAGGACTACTCCTGAGAACACCAAGTTGTGTGAATTTACTATAACCAACAAAAATGATTTCATTAGCACACCCATTGATCCAGCTACTCCTACTGCTGATTTTTATGAGATAAAGCCTGCCCTGTTAAACCTTGTTATGAGAGAGCAATTTTCTGGTGTTAGTACTGATGATGCTGCTGCCCATCTTAATAATTTTGTTGAACTATGTGAGATGCAAAAATATAAAGATGTAGATGGAGATATTATTAAACTGAAATTGTTTCCTTTCGCTTTGAGAGGAAGAGCTAAAGAATTGTTGCTATCTTTGCCTAGAAATAGTATTGATTCTTGGACTAAGTGTAAAGATGCTTTCATTGGAAAATATTATTCTTGGACTAATTAGCATTATGAATTTTAATCAACTTGATAATGAGCATGTTGCTAAATCTTGGGAAAGAATGAAATCTTTAGTAAATAATTGTCCCACTCATGGAATGACTACTTGGATGATCATCCAAACCTTTTATGCAGGTCTGAATTTTTCTTCAAGAAACCTTCTAGATTAAGCTGCTGGAGGAACCTTTATGGCCATGACCTTGGGGTCAGCAACAATGCTTCTTGATGATATGATGTTAAATTATTCTAAGTAGCACACTGAAAGAGCTACAACTGGTAAGAAGGTAAATTCTGTTAAAGAAACCTCCTCTTTGAGTGATAGACTTGATGCTATTATGTCTATGCTCGTGAATGGCCATGCTCTTATTGATCCAAATAATGTTCCTTTAGCCTCTTTGGTTGCTCAAGAAGAGCATGTTGATGTGAACTTCATTAAAAATAATAATATCAACACCAATGCTTATAGGAATAATTTTGGTAGCAACAACTATAGGCCATATCCTTCCAATAATAGTAATGCTTATGGTAATTCTTAGGACCCGATTGGATTGTCGTATTTGAGGACAAATCGAGGGTATTTCACGGTGCAAGAAATTTTCCGACAAATGCCACTGAAGCCACTTGGTTGGCTGTTTTATTTTCGTGTGCATAACAGTTTCGGCCCGTATCCAGCGGGAAAAGTCACAGACGTGCGAAGGTCCGTTTTTCTTACCACCCGTTTCGTTGTGCACCAGGAAAAGACGGTTCCGATTATTACAGGCGCAAAAATCGACAGAGTTGCCAAGCGGGCCCTTATGGTAATTCCTACAACAACAATAAAAGTGTACACTCTGATCTTGAGAACATGCTTAAGAATTTTATTAGTACACAAACTACTTTCAATAAATCTGTTGAGGAAAAATTTGGCAAAATTGACGTTCTTGCTTCTAAAGTTGATAGCCTTGCTCTTGATGTTGATTTTCTGAAACTCAAGGTTATACCTCACGATGCTAAAGAAATAAAAACTTCGAATGCAATCCAAATTTGAATTGATGATAATGTTAGGATGTTAGCTAAATTGCATGCTAGATGGGAAAAAGAAGATGAATTAGCTAGAAAGAATAATATAGCTAATGTTTCACCATCACCACCACTAGTAAAAATGAAGCTTCTCATGCTAGAAAACCTTGTACTATCAATGGTAAAGTAATTGGAGTTGGAAATACTCCCACCTTTGCTATTAAAAATGCAAAACTGCATGAAACTGCTAAAAATGTTCCTGATAAAAGTGATGAAATTTTTAGAAATATGCCAGACAATGGTCCCATTACCTTTAATAAAAATGATCTTGACTTTGATGATTGAAACATAACTACAGTGATTAAGTTATTGCAAAATCTTGCTAGTTGTCCTAATGCTAGTGCTATGAATATGGCTTTCACAAAACATATTACAAATGCTCTCATGCAAATCAGAGAGGATGAATTAAGATGTGAAGCCTCTATCACTAGGAAGCTAGAGTATGGATGGGAACCTATTATTAAAATGAAAGTGGATGATTTTTATTGCAATTCTCTATGTGATCTCTGTTATGCCCAAGAAACTCTATGATATTATTGATTTACCACCATTGGAACCTTGTTATTTGGATATTCGTCTTATTGATAATGTTAGAAAGAAAAATTTGGGAAGAGTTGATGATGTTCTTATCATGGTTAATAATAATTTTGTCCCTGTTGATTTTGTTGTCTTGAATATTTTAAGCAGTGCTTCCTGTCCAATTGTTTTGGGAAGACCTTTTCTTAGAACTGTTTGTGCTGTTATTGATATGAAAGAGGGGAATAATAAATTTGAGTTCCCACTCAATAAAGGTATGGAACACTTTCCTAGAAAGAGAATGAACTTGCCTTTTGATTCTATTATTCGAACGAGTTACAATTTGGATGCTTCTTCACTTTAAAACACTTCATTCCACTTTTGTAGCGAGTGGCGAGGGAAAATTTTATGCAGAGGATTGTGCACGACTGCTTATAACTCCAAGAGGGAGTATTTATACTCGATAGTGGGTTCATGCCTCCCTTTCTCTCACTCTCGAGTGACAGAAACGTAACAGATGGGGGATGTACTATTTCCATTAGGTAGAAAATAACAATGCTTTGTCTAAGGATGATTTTGTTGTTTACATTACACAATTTGCTTACTGCGTTTATCTGTTGCTTGCAAGTTAATACCCAACGTTTGTTCTTATGATATTCGGAGGGTGGATTATTAGTCGTAGATGCAGTTGGATGACGGTCTATGTTATCTTGTTGTAATGCCCGCATGAACCACATAGTAATCTTTATGTCTTGCATATGCACTACAGTGCAGCCTTCATTTCTGTCAATTGCCTAGCTGTAATTTGTTCACCACACATGTTATTTATCTTTTATGGAGAGACTCCTCTAGTGAACTGTGGACCCGGTACATTTTCTCATACTGATAATAGACACACTACTTCCACTATTTTCACACTGTTTTCACACTGCTGCTACAACTTTCATATTGTTCTCATAATGTTTTCCACACCATATGTTTAACCTCTTTGTGTTCAGCAAAACCGGTGAGATTGACAACCTCACTGCTTTGGTGGGGCAAAGTGATTTGATTGTGTTGTGTAGGTTCCACGTTGCTGCTGAACCGGTAGTGCGCCCTGCCATATCAGCTGCATCAACCTTCAGAGATTGCTTGTCCTCCTACTGGTCGATTCAACCTTGGTTTCTTTTCTGAGGGAAAACTTTCCGCTGCACTCTTCACAACCTTTCTCTTGGGGTTTACCAACGTCAGCCATCAACAAGTTTTCTGGCGCCGTTGCCGGGGATTTCAAAGTCATCAAGAAGCAACCACTACCCCGTTAACTCTCGCACCATCAAGTTTTCTGGCGCCGTTGCCGGGGAGGAAGAGAATTTCTGCAAGGGGAGTCTCTCACCTCCAATAATTTCTACTTTGTTATGGTTTTGCTTGTTACTTGCTTTATCATGCTTGCTATCAATGTTTGACTTCTTTTAAACTAGATCTTATTGGCAAGGTGGGTTCATGGATGAAGAACAAAAATATTATAAGGAACACCGCTTGTCACAGAATGTGATACACTTATGGGAGAAAATTAATAAATTGCATGACTATGGTGAAAACTTGTGCTCTACTTATAATGTTAGTTATTGCTTTGATAAATCTTGTTGCTATAGGAGGTATAAACACCTCCGTTTTCCATGTGAGTATAATGATAATGTTACCATATCTTCTTATGTTAAGGGAAAGTATGACTTTGATGGTGTGGAACAAATTGAGGAATTTATTGCTTGAAAGGGTGCATTCGAAATTTCCTATTTGCTTGAAAATATTGATGATGCACGTTATAAATATAATATTTATGATATACTTGAATATTTCTTTGATAATGTAATTACTACATACTTCAATATCTTAATCAATTCTCTTCCACAGAGGGAGAGACTAATGCCTTGTAGGAAGCTATGGAAGAAGAAATTGCTGAATCTTGAAGTTCATTGGATGAAAAAGAGGAGGAGAGTGATGATAAAGAAGAGGAAGAATGGAGCTACCCATCTCTACCTCCCAATGAGATTAACTCTTTAACTCATACATCATTTGATGAAAGTGATGATCCTATTGATTCTTTTGAAATATCCCTTTTTGATGAAGTTGATACTTGCTATACTTGTGACCTTGATACTACTATGAATGAAACTTGTGAGAATGATATAGATACTGTCATTTATGATAATCATGTCTATTTTGATAAATCCTATCATAATCCTCTATTTATTCAACTATTGATATAAATGATAATGAGGAAGTTTGTTTAGAAAATTCATATGATAATGCTCTAGATGATGGTACTATGTTACTTGAAGTTATAAATTATAATGCAACTGGAAATAGGATTTCTATAATGTGTCCCATACCTTTTAAGATTGATCAATCATCTTGTTTTTCTATTGCTAAAAGTGGGAGAGGAGAGGTCTTTATTAATTTTGATCCCACTATTTTTGAGCTTGATATGAATTGTGTGATTTTGGACCATGAAAAACATGCTTTATGTGATAATTATGTTGGTGATTTTGTTCATGATGCTACTGAAAATTATTATGAGAGAGGAAAATATGGTTTTAGTAATTTTCATATTACTGAAACACCTCTCTTTTTGTTGAAAGTTTTGAAGTTGCTCTTGTTCTTCCTTCCCATGATTTCTAGTTTGAGATTCTTTGATTTATTTATTTACAAGATTCCTATGCATAGGAAGTGGGTTAGACTTAAATTTTTTTTATACTTTCTCCCGGATGCTCTCTTTTGCTTAATTCATATTTCTTATGTGAGCATCTTGTTCACTTGAAAACACGTGAATCCACTTTACTCGGCCTAGCTGAAAGGCGTTAAAGAAAAGCACTTCTTGGGAGATAACCCATGGTTTTATTTTTGCTTTGTTTTTCTCTGTTTTCTTTGATTCAAGGGGTTTTATACTTCTGTATCAACTCCTTTGTATCTTTATTTTCATGTTTTAGTTGTGCCAAGTAAAGTTTCTGACGAGAGTTGGAGTTGATTTTTGGATTTCTGCGCAGGAAACAGATTTCTGCTGTCTACCGTAAAAAAAATCGTATAATTCAACAAAAAAGTAGAATGACCTGAAATTTCTTGTGCTTATTTCTCGGCTAATTCCGCAACTGTTTTGTTCTTTAAGTTTTTCTATTTGAGCAATATAAGTGCCCCGGAAAAAATCGTCTTTACAGACTGTTCTGGTTTTGACAGATTCTGACATTTTTCTTGCATTTCCTCTTTTACGATGTCAGGTGGATTTCTTTGCTTCACGAAACATCATTGGCTATAGATAATGTTTAAAAGTACCAATATAACTAGCGAACTTACAGAACCCATGGTTTTTTTTATTTTTTCACTAACCCTCTAATGCGAATTACTCTTTGAGTGTGGTGTGAAGGAAGTTTTCAAGGGTCAAGAGAAGAGGGTGATATATGTGATCAAGAAGAGTGCAAGGTCAGAGCTTGGGGATGCCCCGTGGTTCATCCAAGCATATTTTAAGAAGACTCAAGCATCTAATCTTGGGGATGCCCAAGGCATGCCCTTCTTCATCCACAATCTATCAGGTCACTTCTAGTGAAACTATATTTTTATTCGGTCACATCATATGAAGTTTACTTGGAGCGTATGTTTGTTTTTATTTTTTTTTCTTTTGTTTTCCTTTCTGCAATAATATAGTTGGACCGTATCATTCCTTGTTTTGGAGAGAGACACGCTCCTCTTTTTCGTTTGAATACTCGGTATGCTCGCATTCTTAGTTTTTCTTCTAGATGCAGCAAAATTCCTATTTAGCTCTTTTTTTCATTGCATCTCTTGTTCAGAGCTGTTAGTTTTAGTAGTGTTATGTGAGTACTCTCATGTTTTCTTGCTGTATCATTTAGAGAGTTTTTTAAAGAATTTTTTGTACGGTGCTTGTTGGGAAAAGAAACTGCTGCTTGTAGTAGAATTTATAACAGTACAAGTAGAAGCTTGTATATACTGTGGCTAGACTTTTTCATATCATGCCAGATGTTATTAGTTCTAAAGCCTTGTGGTTATTTAGTAGCATGATTAGCCTCAAATATCTGGGAGTGTTAAATGTGCCATTGAAAGAATCATGAGTTTTTCTTTTCATATTGAAGTATAAATTTGTGGTGTTCTCCTTTGAATGTTTTATTTGGTTGACTTGGCGCATGCTCAGACCATGATTATGACTATGAACCATTCACTTATAGCCTCTATGATAATTTATTTTTTGAACTTGTGGTACCACTTATGCTTTGATTAATGATGTTTATGTCACAATGCGTGATTATGGCTCTTATGCTCTCTTGATTTATCGCTCCCAGTCCTTTGCTAGCCTCCACCTGTACTAAGTATGAGCTCTACTCGTGCACCCAACTCCCAAAAGCCAAAGTATGCCAAATGTTTCCACCATACCTACCTAAATGTGGTATTTAACCGACACTGCAAAGTAAATTGCTCATGTGTTATCTTTAAAACTTTCAAAATTACTCCAGTTTCTTGCTCCTGTTTTAGCCCATGAGGACGTAGATAGAGAATCTTTATCTCACTTGTTGATTGGACTTTCACACCCTAGACTAGTGGCTTCATCCGCTTATCCAATGATAGAAGAGCTGGTAGCGGGGTGCCCAACCCCAAATTAATAACAACAAATTCTCTTTACTATTTTTCCCTTGATTTATCGGTCAAAGCATAATTGTGTAAACAAAAGAGAAAGAGGGATGACCTTCTACCCATATGCTTCCTTCTATGGGAGCCACTCTTGTGAAGTCTAGTTGGTTTGTGACGTACTGTATTTTCTATTTACCATTCGCTGACATAACCATACACCTCTCTAAAAAATAGACACTCCTCCACGGTATGTGATTGTTGGCAGGCACCCGAGGATTCGGTTATCCATGGTTTGTGTAAGATGGATGGGAGGAGTGTCAAGATTTTTATACCTATGTTTAATAAAATAAAAGCTCTAGCACATGAGTTGATCCATGTTTCCCTCTGCGAAGGGCCTTTCTTTTACTTCTATGTTGTGTCTCCATCTTCTAACTTTATGCACAATTGAGAGAGCATAGTTGCGATTATGAGTTTTATGTGCATTTGTCCCAGAAACATTATTAATTGATTCATGACGTGTTATTGCTTGTTCTCTAATTATTTTTTCTGGTCTTCCTCATGAACTTTGAAGGTGTCCTGGCATTTATGTTTTGCCCCACTCTTAAGGACTAGCGAAATATCACTTTTCCATGTTTTCTCTATACTTGAAACAAACGTATATGTTTTTTTGCATTGTTATTCATGATCTTTTATTTGTGTTACTTCTCATGATGCAAGGTGATTGCTATGCTTTATTGTTAAAATTCTATGTATCATTCTTGTGTTGAAGTTCTATGATCTCAGCTTACTTATGTTTTTACATTATTTATGATCAGGTTTATGTAGGTAGCATGTCACCTCAGAAATTTTATGTTTTTATCGTTTACCTACTCGAGGACGAGTAGGAACTAATCTTGGGGATCTTGATACGTCATAAAAGTATCCTTAATTTCTGATGTTCCATGTTGTTTCCTACATGTTTGCTATACACTTTATGTCATTTTTATCGATTTTCCGGACTAACCTATTGACAAGATGCCACACAGCAAGTTCCCTGTTTTCTGATGTTTTTAGTTTCAGAAAAGTTGTTCTAGAAATATTCTTGGAATTGGAAAATTCGAAGTCCGGAGGTCCTAGAATTCCCGAAGGTTCCTAGAATACCCAACATATGTTCGGATGATATTCGTAGGGTGGATTATTAGACATAGATGCAGTTGGATGACGGTCTATGTATTTTGTTGTAATGACCGCATGAATCACATAGTAATCTTTATGTCTTGCATATACACTACGGTGCAGCCTTCATTTCTGTCAATTGCCTAGCTGTAATTTGTTCACCACGCATGTTATATATCTTTCACGGAGAGACACCACTAGTGAACTGTGGACCCCGGTCCATTTTCTCATACTGATAATACACACACTGCTTTCATACTGCTGCTACTGCTTTCATACTATTTTGCTACTGTTTTCCACACCATACATTTAACCTCTTTGTGTTTAGCAAAACCGATGAGATTGACAACCTCACTGCTTCGTTGGGGCAAAGTGATTGTGTAGGTTCCACATTGCTTCTGGACCGGTAGTGCGCCCTGCCATCTCAGTTGCTTCAACCTTCTGAAGTTACTTCTTCCCCCTACTGGTCGATTAAACCTTGGTTTCTTACTGAGGGAAAACTGCTGATGTGCTCATCATACCTTCCTCTTGGGGTCTCCAAACGAGTGCAAGATCTGCACCAGCATACCAGCGCGGTGATAGAGGTTGAAGAACATACCGTACACTAGCATGGCCAAGTAGCAGTAGCCGCGACGGCATAGTAACAGCAGCAGCGATTGTCTAGTAGCAGCAGCGACGACGACCTAGTAGTAGTAGTAGTGTCGACGGCCTAGTTGCGGCGCGATGACGGAGGTTGAAGAAGACACCCTACACTAGTTGGATTCTAAATACGACATGTGTCAGTACAAACTATGCTCGTATATGATCGTCGAAATGAAAAAATTACAACAAGTTATGCAAAACATCGAGATGCAACTGCTCATAAAAGGACATTTCAAACGCTCAACCGAGTGCGACGAATTTAACAAAATTCGTGCAAAAAGTTCCAAACACCGGTTCGATATTGGAAAGTTAGAGTGGACAAAATTCGAAACCGAGCACGGAAACGGAACCAACTTGTCGGCGCGCATGTTTTTCATGTATACATTATTTTGAGTCGAAGTATATTTTTCTATATTTAAGAGGCTCTAAGTGGAGAAGTTTAAGGGAGGTGACCGGAGAAAAAGCTCACGTACCACGCAGCCACATGAAACCATGCACATGGGCGACTTTAGCGGAACGCGAGATGGCCCGATAGAAACGGTCGTTTCAAGCGTTCCTACTCAGCCAGGCCCTGGAGACATTTTGGGTGCTATAAACATCATGTATATACAAGACAAGGCCGAGAGAAGAAACCAAACAGGCCCAAACTCGCATGGAACAGTAAGAAACATGAAATCCCATAGCTAGCCAAACACAACCTTAGGATACGCGTCATATGGGTTTGGATTTGACTCTGAAGCGGAAAAGGGGGAGAGAAGAGCGATGCTCATCCGGGCTCGTCAGTTCGTGATCTGATCCCAGGTTATCCACACACATGCCACCATCCACACCTCTTACAGGTGGGTACCTTGTTACCCCACCACTCGCAGCGATCTAATTGGTCCAGCTGTCGCAAGTGTACTTAGGGTTGGCCCATCTCGTACGTGTAATAAGTTGGTCCGCCGCGGCCGCCTGTTTCTCTCCTCTCTCTGCCGCGGCAGATTTCTCTGTTTCCTTCTTCTTTTTCTCCGTGTGTTCATTCCATTTGAGCCACTGGTGCCATTGCCGATTCGTTACATTCCTCCTCCCCTTCAATAGCAGATTCTCCCCAAGCAGCGGCTTTAGGAAATTTGACTTGCAGCTCTGCTTCATTCTGCCATGCGGCGAGACCTGCATCAACCCCAGACCAATGAACCAAAACCTGGGTTTTGTAGCTCGCACCTTTATTGACTTAGCTTCATTTTAGTGCAGCCTCTGGAACCGCCAAACTGTCATCTGTTACAGGTAGTGGAGTAGGGTCAGACATAAGCTGATGTTGCATCCCCACTGCGTATTTTGGCTGAGATACATGGAATATTGGATGCACCGTGGAAGTAGTGGGCAACTGCAATTCATAATCCACTGGTCCAATTGGTCCTAGGATCTAAAATGGGCCATAATACTTGAAATCCATCTTGGTATTTGCTCGAGTAGCGATATACTTTTTGATGTACGGCTGTAGATTCAGGCATATGTCGGAGATATCCAGGATAGGGTATCATCTGGCATCCGCAAGGCCGGACTATGAGAGTGGCCCAAAGCAGTATGGCAGAAGGCCATATGGGGTAGCCTTGTGGTGCGTAGCGCAGGACGGCGGCCCACAAGCCCATCCAAGTTAGGTTAAGACTCGGATGACGTATATGTTAGGTTTAGTTGTTTGGACGGTCTATCTTCCCGTAAGCCCTGCTCCGACTCTTCTATATAAAGTCGGACGAGATAAACCCTAGAACAGACTCGATCTAGCCTAGGTATTTGTAACCTATACTCGTCTACCGCCACCATAGTTGATTAGCAGGAAGCAGGGAGTCAATCCGGCTAACCTGAACCTAGGTAAAAGCTCTGTGTCTTCGTCCTTAGCACTCGCCCCACTTTCTCCCCCATGCTCTCTACCTCCGGGATATGGTATCCCCTACCACGAATACCTTCCCTAGAACTCGACAATTGGCACCTACCATGGGGCCAGCAGCGTCTAGGGTGATCTTTCGGGAAGGACTCCTCTGCGCCATCGGTGACACGATCACCATAGGCACCACCGTCCCGGGACCATATGGCGGCTACATAATCAACAGCAACACGGTAACACCGACACGCAACTACCTCATTTCCTCATACATCATCCCCATCGGCTCCCTCAACATCTTCGTCGGGCTAATGGCGGAAGCGATGGGATTTCATGGAGGAAGCAAGTTTTTTCCACCCACCCACCACCCCATCAACGAAGGTAATAAAAACGCATGTCTCCAAAACAAATCTACAGTCGCCTCTTCCTCGGATGTTCCGGGAAACAGATCAATTTTCGTGGGCATGCTACAAGCAGATCCCTGTATGGAAGGCCCTGAGCCCTAATCCATACTGGCCGCTATAAACAGCAAGGAGGACTCAGAAGCCGGAACTGATTTTGATGATGATGGTATAGTGAACGGACAACGACGTCGCCTAGAGGGGGGGTGAATAGGCGATTAAAACTTTTCCGGTTAATGCTTGCTAAATGCGGAAATAAACTAGGTGTTTAAATTAACAAGCATACAACCTAAATATTCTATGGTCAACTAGATGAACCAACAACTTATGCTAAGAAGGACAAGTAACAAGGTGATAGCAAGATATATAACTTCAAGCTCGAAGGCTATCACAATGTAAATTGCATAAGTAAAAAGCTCGGGTATAGAAATAACCGAGGCACACGGAGACGAAGATGTATTCCCGAGTTCCTCCCACAAAGGGGAGTACGTCTCGTTGGAGGGGTGTGAGCTCACCACGAAGGCCTACTCAACGCCACAAAGGCCTCACCCTATTCTCCGATGAACTTCCGCCACAAAGGCCTAGTTCACCTTTCACTATTGGCAACCTACAAATCCGAGGCACGCATCCACAACTTAATTGGAGGCTCTCGGTGTCACCACAATCTTGGGGCACACATCCACAACTCAATTGGAGGCTCCCAAGAACACCACAAGTCGTCTAGGGTCCAAGACCCAAGATTAACAAGCTCACAAACTTTCAACTTCCACGAATCCTTGTGGAGAGAGCAAACCGATGCAACCGATGCAAATGGCAAGAGCACAAGTGCTCAAATCCTTCACTCTCAAATTCCAACAAAGAAACAAATGCTTATGGGGGAATAAGAGAGGAAGAACAATGGAGGAGAAACACCAAGAACTCCAAGATCAAGATCTACTAAGTTTCCCTCACTAAGAAGGAAGATGGATTGGTGGAAATGTAGATCTAGATCTCCTCTCTCTTTTCCCTCAAAGATATGCAAGAACCATAGGAGGGATTGGGAGAGGGGCAAGCTTTCCAAGGTCAACAATGGTGGGGGAGAGGGAGAAAAACAAGCTTGGAAGACTTGGGGACCAATGGGGAAGAAAGCCCCCTTAAATAGGTCCCCACAAAAACTAGCCGTTTTGTGTGCAGTCTGAGCAGGATATTTCAAAATATCCGGTTCAAAACTGAACAGGAATATCCGGTCCGAAGTGAATAATCCGGTTCAAATAATCCGGTTCACTCCAGTGAGAAATATGGTCTGAAAACTGCCCAAACCGGAATATCCGGTATGCCCCGAATAATCCGGTTCAAATAATCCGGTTCACTCCAGAAAGTTTAGACTCCGGTCCTTAGCCGTTTTCGAGCAAGTGGAGGGACAGATGCCAACCGGATATTCCGGTTCAAACTTGAACCGGAATATCCGCCCCCCGCAAAACTAACAAAAACAACAACACGAAAACTGCAATAACTTTTTCATCCGGACTCCGTTTTTGATGATCTTGGGCTCGTTGAAATCACCACAACGAGCACTACAATAATATGCATAGAAACATCATTGTCCAGCAATGAAAGATAAAACCAAATGGGGAAAGGTTTTGGCCTCTCAAAAAGGAACAACCGGTAAAACCTCCTACATGAAAACGCACGTAACTTTTGCGAATGAACTCCGAACGGGGTAAATCCAATTGCATTGGAAAGATAATAGCAAGGAGTATACAAATAGAAGTATGGAAAAGTTAACACACATGGAAGGTGTGGGAACATTCTCAAGGACGAGCGGAATATTTTCACCACCGAAAACGCAACAAGTTTTTCTTACGAAATCCGTTTTCGAGAAACCAAGGCTTGTCATGAAGATCACGACAAGCACTAAAACCCAAAGGAGACAAAAGCCAAATAAGAACCAAGAAATATGATATGCAAAGTATGCAAAGGTTTGAGCTCTCCATAACGATTCGATCGAGTTACTCACTTGAGAGCCCCTCTTGATAGTACGACTATCTATCCTATAACCCGGTCTCCCAAAGACACGGGACCGGTAAAATAGAAAACCTATCAAGATTATACCTTTGCCTTGAGCATTCCACTTGAGATAGATGATGACGATCTTTACTCTCTCAAGTTGGATCTTCTTTCTTGATTGCGCTTGCTAGCACAAACTCCGCTTGATGAAGACTTGCAAGTTGCTCCCCCATACACCATTATGGGAGAGACTAGCTCCCCCATACACCATTATGGGAGAGACCCTTCGGCAAATCTTCACAAGACCACAATCTCCAAACGGGTGGCAAGCATCAAGCATAGGATATCTTCTAGATGCTTCACTTGAGCTTCCACGTCAAGCTAGATGACAAACACCGCTTGACGACGACATAGACCATGGGCTATATGAAATCTTCCTTTTGGTTCATGCCCATGGAAAGATACCTAACCACACATAGAGATGCGACACACACATATCATGGGTTAGTTCACAAAGCTATATTGACAAATGCTTACCATACCATGGGATACACAATCCCACTTGGTACAACTTGTAGCTTCGTGTGTTGATCGCTTGCTTGATCAACCTTGTATCTTTGCTTCTCACTTCTAAAGATGATGTCTTGAAGATGATAATGAAAGATCACCTAAACCTTTTCTTCAAGACACACTAGCAATAAGCTCAACTCAAACCATGACCATTCTTCATATAAATCCTTGAATGTAACAATGGCCATCAAGGAAGCTAATAGAGTTCAACACATGAACTCCATTATTTCCTATGGACAAGATCTACAAAGATAACTCAATGCAAACATTAGTCCATAAGGATTGTCATTAATTACCAAAACCACATATGGGGGAACCATGCGCTTTCAATCTCCCCCATTTTGGTAATTGATGACAATCCCTTTTTACGAGGGTTTATATGATGAATAAAGCAAACATGCTAAACAAGAGCAAGGATGGAATAGCATGGAAAGGCAAATGCTTAAGAACGAAACTAAAGCATAAACCAAATTCCCTTAAATCCTCTAAACTTCTCCCCCATTGGCATCCTATTGCCGAAATGGGCAAAAAGATTAGAAGGTCAATATAGTAAGAGCTCCCCCATAGTGTATGCATTCCTCATGATATGAGTGAAATCAAGTGCATATATACAACTATAAATAGATGGAGGAAGATCAAACTATATTGAGGATCCAAAAGATTTATAAGCAAAGTAAAATTGAAGGATACTTTCACAAAGAAGCAACCAACCACAAGGATCCGAAAAACCGATTGACCAACATCAATATTTTGATAGGATCAACCAAGTGTTCTAGAAAATCAAGAGGGAACTCCCCAAGGTACATGCACAATGTTAGATTTGAATTACTATATAATGTGCACAACATGGAATCATCTCTCCCTTCTAGATAATTTTGAACACAAACAAGAGCAAGATAATAGATTGGAGATGAAGCAAAGCAACTTGCAAACAAACAAAAGTTGAGCAATGAAGATCAAGAAGTGAGAAATAAATACTTACTCAACCGAAATAGATGCGTGTGACAAGGAAAAACATTTTTAGGAGACTAATAGGATGATAGAATCATCAACATAGTCTTTCAATATAGGAGGCACATAGTGCATATCATGTCTTTCCCATACACACAAACCATCAAATGATAAAACACATAGGTCCACAAGCTTATTAAGATGCAAAAGGAATACCAAACCAAAAGCAAAGCTTGTGCCTTTTAGGAACCACAAAGGAATATAAAGCAATAAAAAGTGGTCACTAAAGAAATAGAATATCAATTAAAGATGTAACTATTATCGTGTGTATAAGTTTCTAAGTGGACAACAATCACAAAGATATATATCCACAAAGAAACATGCACACACAAAATAGGTACAAAAGATGAAGAACATGATATCCAAGAGAGGTTCATTAATATACCAATAAGATTTTTGCTTGAAAGCAAAGCACTAAGCTTAGTTTAATCTTAAGGGGATATAGATGAACACACAAAACTCATCAAAGCATCACAAATATCACAAGGGAAAAGTGATAGTTGGAATGCTTCGAGAAAGGTAACGCATATCACAAAAGATTCAAATGGTTATTTTTTGAGAATTCATCAATATTGCATATGAGATACTTCAAGAAGAAGTTGCTAGATTAAACTACTTGGGATTGGTGAATCATGGAAATGATTATAAATATCCCCTTAGTATGTAATCATCCCGGCTTACTCATAGTTGCAATAAAGATGCTTTTGATAAGACATTTGCAAGAAACAAATGAAATGCAACAAAGGGAAATCATGCGAAGATGCAACCTACACAAGGTTGAAAGCTAGAAATGTATGCATGAGATAGATACTTGTTACCGAGACGACATTGGTGATGAAGAGGATGCGAGTTTGATAATCATCGTAGCTTGACTCCTATAATACCATGGTGATAACACCTTCCTTATGAATGGAGCAAGCAACCAATGTATCTCCATTGTACCTAAAACCAAAATTCAAGTACAAAATGGTACCCAAACGCATTGAGTCCGAAGTAGTTAGAACAACTACAATACATAGGACAAACTCCACATAAATATGTGCATATTGATATGAATTTGAATATCATGAACATCTTAGCCATTTAGGATTTGATGGAGTTTATCCTATATATTGGATCAACGAAAGTAAGCATGCCAAAAGATATATAGTAAATATGCATGCACAAAACTTTCAAGAACCAAAACAAGATACAAATTGGACAAAGAACTAATTAAACCAAGAAGCCACTCACAAGAGTGAAAAGAAAGAGAATTGTCCAAAATATATCAAGACCCAAATCAACACATGATTGAGGAAACCAACATAGATAAGATACCAAAAAAAACATAAAAGAGTGAACAAACCCTCTACACTTTTCATGATAGCACACAAAGTACCAAGACGAAAAGTGTTTGTCTTCCAAAGAGACAAGTCATTGGGAAAACAAACAAATTTAAAGACAACAAGTGTTCAAACGCATATAGGATAGTTCTTCCAATAATAGTGCATTATTTATGATCTTGCATTTGAATACAAAATGCACACAATGGAATCGTTACTCTCCATATATATTATTCAAACACTAGTCATGTTTAAATAAAATCAATTAGATGCAATACCAATTTAAGGAATGGTGATCTACTCAATGTAGGATAGCTTCCCCAAGAATAGTGCAACCCAAAGAAGTATGACTTTGAACACAAGTGCACAAGTATGGTATCATTGCTTTTCCTAACTCAAGAAAGCATGAAACAAATTTTGAGTAGAGCAAGGAAGACACAAAGTAGTTTGAACCAAACAAATCCTTGGCAAGAAACAAGGCAATATTAGAGCAATGGCCAAAGTAAATATGATCAATAAACTTACCACAAATTATTATAACTTGTCAAAGACAAGAGTTGTATGGAGATATTTCTCGGTGGTAGATTTGTTCACAATCTTATTCACAAAACATAAGCATGTGGTAAAAGATAGGAATAAAAACATGCTTAGATAGAGATTCTTGAAGGCTTCAAATAAAACTCGAAAAAGCAAGGCAACAAGAAACTCTCTAACAAACAAGATACCAAAGAAGAGAGACACAAGATATTTTAAGTAAAAATGGAACTTGTTTGAGCAACATGCCACTTAGGAACAAGATAACTAACAATATCAACTCTAGGTGGCAATACCTCAAATGTTCACATTTTCTAGGCTTGTAATATGCACATAGCTTATTACTCCCCCATAATGTGATAATCCATTTTTTTAACAAGAGGCAAAGAAAATAAATCCAACTAGGGAAAGCTAATGGACATTTAGAAATGAATTTCTCATGAGAATGACATACCACATAGAGAATAGATAATATGATACATCAACACTAAGTGGTATTCCTCATGTACACACATTTTAGGATAGTAAAGTGCAAAGCATATTACTCCCCCAAAATGGGATAGTCCATTAATCTCCCAAAGATCCAACTAAGATAAGCAATGAAAGCAATGAAGGCTCAACACAAAGAACACAAGTACATGGAGTGCAAACCAACAAACATAACTAGATTACTCAAGATAGGTAAGTAGGAAGCACAACATATACAAACACATGCTAGAAACAAAACTAACATATGCAAGGGAGCAAGCAACTTTCAAAGTATATAGAATTAAATACAAGTTACCGCTTGGAGGAACATAGGGTAAGAGATATATATAATCCAAGTGACTTGGCTTGCGGAAATATAATTGATGAAGATCCCTTAATTCTTCATAAAATAGCCAAGTCTCCAATGCCCTCCAACAACACCTATTGATCAAGTTTGAGCTTGTTGGTCCCCAACCAAGTTGGGTCCTAAGAGGTTAGTCACAATAGGTTTGGCAACCCAAATGGTTCTTTTCTTGACACCACTTGGAGTACCAACATACTTGGCAAACACATTGCCCACATTATCCTTCCTAATAGAATAAACATCATCAACAAGGATAGGGTTGGATAATGTACCATTAGTGCATGAAGAAGCAAAGTGTCCCTTCTTGCGACAAAGGTAGCAACATCGACTCTTTTCTTTCTTCTCAATAGGCTTCTCAACAAGAGGAGCATTGGCTTGAGTCTTCTTAGGAGGTGGCCGTTGTTCAACTCGTGGTTGAGCATGAGATTGAACAAGAGGCCGCTTCCCTAATTGCTTCTCACTAAGAGGCTTCTTCTTCAAAGGGCAAGATCTAACATGGTGCCCTTCAATCTTGCACTTGAAGCAAATAATCTTGGCCGAATCTTTTTCTTGTTCTTGGCCCTTCTTCTTGTCAATAATGGACTTGTTCTTGAGATTGGAGTTGAATCCAAGTCCACTCTTGTCATTGGGAAGTCTTCGCACTCTCAACATCTTGTCAAGTGTCGAACTCCCTTCATGACACTTTTCCAAGTCTTTCTTCAAAGAAGTGACTTGGGCCTTGAGCTCTTTAATTTCCTCTACATGGTTAGAATCAACACAAGAGCTAGAGGAAGTAGATGCTTCATTGTTAGAGCAACAAGGCAAGGAAAGCAATTCATCACAAGATGTAGAAACATTATGGGAGGATGAATTACTAATACGAGCACAAGTCAATATAGCATTATTAGAAGATATTGTGCTAGTAACCACATGAGGCTCACAAGATGTTACCTTTGTAGTGATAGCCTCAAGAGCTAATTTTAGCTTGGTATGGGATTATAGAAGATCCTCATGAGAGCTAGATAGCTTTTCATGACTTTCTTCCAATTTCCCATACTTGCTAGTCATTAGCTCAAGTTGAGACCTTAGCTCAACATTCTCCTTCAAAATAGATGCTTCACAAGATGTGGAGTTAGTAGCACAAGCATCAATTGAAATAGAAGAAGATAACTTGGCAAGCTCATTATTTAACCTAGAGTTTTCTTCAATTAGATTAGCATTGCCAACAACAAATTCAACCTTTTCATTTTTAAGCACTTTATATTTAGCATGGGTATGGTCACGTGCTTTAGTGAGATAGGCTATTTGTTCATTATAGAGCTCCTCAATAGATTCAAGTTTCTCCTCAAGAGTAACTCGGAGCTCATACTCTTCCTCAAGAGACATAGTGAGGGATGCCTTTTCATTGGCATCACTTCTTTCAATCTCACCTTTCTTTTCAATGATTTTAGCGCTATAAATAGCAAAAGCCATTATTTCACTAAAAGGAGTGATAGCTTTACTACCTTTAGGGAGATCAAGAAGAACCAACTCACCCTTCTCCATTAAAGAGTCTTCGTCCTCAAACTCTCCATAAAATATATCCTCATCCTCATCATCACAAGATATACTAGAAGAGCCATTAAGGTCCATGTCTTGTTCCACAAAAAAATGGGATTCCTCTACATTGTTAGCCACACAAGTACTAGAGGAAATGGAAGCATTATTTTCATGAAAACAAGACATAGGAAGCATAACATCATGAGATTTAGTTAAACAACTATTACATGATATGCAAGGACTATCAACACTAGCATGTATGGAATTTTGAGTGCTAGAAGATATTAAGTCCAAAGATAGATCATTGCAATGGGATAGAGATGAAGTATAGTCAATAGAAAATTCACTATCCACAATGCAATTTCTATCACCACTCACCATATCATTACCTTGTGACAAATCACATGTTGGTGGAGTGGAGAAAGATGTGAACTCATCACGGCCGGAAGTGGATGGAGAACAATCATCCTCAATAATATTGGACACATCATATATATCTTGAAGTTTTGTCCATAGCTCATGAGCGTTCCGAAAAGGCTTGATTGATTCAATGACTACATCGCTCAAAAAACACAAGAGACCATTAGATACAAGAGTATCGAGATAAGAGTTTTCCTTATCCTCTAAAGATAAATCTTGAGAATCCTTTGGAGGAGGAAAATCCATATCTACAATTCTCTTAACATACTTTGGACCCATGTCCGTAAGAAATTTAAGAATGCGAATTTTCCAAACATCAAAGTTTCTACCATAGAATATAAAAGCGGGATCATGTTCTATTTCTCTAAACGACATCGTACTCTCTAGGATGTAAAGCCTAATAAAGAGAGACGAGGCTCTAATACCAATTGAACGGACAACGACGTCGCCTAGAGGGAGGGGGTGAATAGGCGATTAAAACTTTTCCGGTTAATGCTTGCTAAATGCGGAAATAAACTAGGTGTTTAAATTAACAAGCATACAACCTAAATATTCTATGGTCAACTAGATGAACCAACAACTTATGCTAAGAAGGACAAGTAACAAGGTGATAGCAAGATATATAACTTCAAGCTCGAAGGCTATCACAATGTAAATTGCATAAGTAAAAAGCTCGGGTATAGAAATAACCGAGGCACACGGAGACGAAGATGTATTCCCGAGTTCCTCCCACAAAGGGGAGTACGTCTCGTTGGAGGGGTGTGAGCTCACCACGAAGGCCTACTCAACGCCACAAAGGCCTCACCCTATTCTCCGATGAACTTCCGCCACAAAGGCCTAGTTCACCTTTCACTATTGGCAACCTACAAATCCGAGGCACGCATCCACAACTTAATTGGAGGCTCTCGGTGTCACCACAATCTTGGGGCACACATCCACAACTCAATTGGAGGCTCCCAAGAACACCACAAGTCGTCTAGGGTCCAAGACCCAAGATTAACAAGCTCACAAACTTTCAACTTCCACGAATCCTCGTGGAGAGAGCAAACCGATGCAACCGATGCAAATGGCAAGAGCACAAGTGCTCAAATCCTTCACTCTCAAATTCCAACAAAGCAACAAATGCTTATGGGGGAATAAGAGAGGAAGAACAATGGAGGAGAAACACCAAGAACTCCAAGATCAAGATCTACTAAGTTTCCCTCACTAAGAAGGAAGATGGATTGGTGGAAATGTAGATCTAGATCTCCTCTCTCTTTTCCCTCAAAGATATGCAAGAACCATAGGAGGGATTGGGAGAGGGGCAAGCTTTCCAAGGTCAACAATGGTGGGGGAGAGGGAGAAAAACAAGCTTGGAAGACTTGGGGACCAATGGGGAAGAAAGCCCCCTTAAATAGGTCCCCACAAAAACTAGCCGTTTTGTGTGCAGTCTGAGCAGGATATTTCAAAATATCCGGTTCAAAACTGAACAGGAATATCCGGTCCGAAGTGAATAATCCGGTTCAAATAATCCGGTTCACTCCAGTGAGAAATATGGTCCGAAAACTGCCCAAACCGGAATATCCGGTATGCCCCGAATAATCCGGTTCAAATAATCCGGTTCACTCCAGAAAGTTTAGACTCCGGTCCTTAGCCGTTTTCGAGCAAGTGGAGGGACAGATGCCAACCGGATATTCCGGTTCAAACTTGAACCGGAATATCCGCCCCCCGCAAAACTAACAAAAACAACAACACGAAAACTGCAATAACTTTTTCATCCGGACTCCGTTTTTGATGATCTTGGGCTCGTTGAAATCACCACAACGAGCACTACAATAATATGCATAGAAACATCATTGTCCATCAATGAAAGATAAAACCAAATGGGGAAAGGTTTTGGCCTCTCAAAAAGGAACAACCGGTAAAACCTCCTACATGAAAACGCACGTAACTTTTGCGAATGAACTCCGAACGGGGTAAATCCAATTGCATTGGAAAGATAATAGCAAGGAGTATACAAATAGAAGTATGGAAAAGTTAACACACATGGAAGGTGTGGGAACATTCTCAAGGACGAGCGGAATATTTTCACCACCGAAAACGCAAGAAGTTTTTCTTACGAAATCCGTTTTCGAGAAACCAAGGCTTGTCATGAAGATCACGACAAGCACTAAAACCCAAAGGAGACAAAAGCCAAATAAGAACCAAGAAAGATGATATGCAAAGTATGCAAAGGTTTGAGCTCTCCATAACGATTCGATCGAGTTACTCACTTGAGAGCCCCTCTTGATAGTACGACTATCTATCCTATAACCCGGTCTCCCAAAGACACGAGACCGGTAAAATAGAAAACCTATCAAGATTATACCTTTGCCTTGAGCATTCCACTTGAGATAGATGATGACGATCTTTACTCTCTCAAGTTGGATCTTCTTTCTTGATTGCGCTTGCTAGCACAAACTCCGCTTGATGAAGACTTGCAAGTTGCTCCCCCATACACCATTATGGGAGAGACTAGCTCCCCCATACACCATTATGGGAGAGACCCTTCGGCAAATCTTCACAAGACCACAATCTCCAAACGGGTGGCAAGCATCAAGCATAGGATATCTTCTAGATGCTTCACTTGAGCTTCCACGTCAAGCTAGATGACAAACACCGCTTGACGACGACATAGACCATGGGCTATATGAAATCTTCCTTTTGGTTCATGCCCATGGAAAGATACCTAACCACACATAGAGATGCGACACACACATATCATGGGTTAGTTCACAAAGCTATATTGACAAATGCTTACCATACCATGGGATACACAATCCCACTTGGTACAACTTGTAGCTTCGTGTGTTGATCGCTTGCTTGATCAACCTTGTATCTTTGCTTCTCACTTCTAAAGATGATGTCTTGAAGATGACAATGAAAGATCACCTAAACCTTTTCTTCAAGACACACTAGCAATAAGCTCAACTCAAACCATGACCATTCTTCATATAAATCCTTGAATGTAACAATGGCCATCAAGGAAGCTAATAGAGTTCAACACATGAACTCCATTATTTCCTATGGACAAGATCTACAAAGATAACTCAATGCAAACATTAGTCCATAAGGATTGTCATTAATTACCAAAACCACATATGGGGGAACCATGCGCTTTCATATAGGCTTTGCGAAAAAAGTCCGGGAAGCAACTGGATGCGCAAACAGCATCTACATGGCGGCGCATGCTAAGCCAACAGAGAAATAAATCCCAAAGGAGGATGAGCACACACCCTCCAAGGAAGAACAAGCCCTCGAAAAGGCAGAAGCCGCACTCCCGGACGGAAAAGGAGGAGATCTAACGGCATCAAAGATACAACTCAAAGGATCAAAGGTAGCTCCATCAAATTCACTGCCTCCACTACGCCAAAAGGCGGAACCGCTGAAACGACGGCTGCCTATCAACCCCAACAAGCTGGATCTGCGGGACTGGGTGATTGAGAAGGGCGGCCCCAGTGGCACTAAGGAGGACGATGGGAAGAAGAAATCCCCACCAGCTGCTCAGGACACCGGTGGATCCATACGAACCACCCGAGTTCCGTAAGCCAGACGCCAATTGCTGCTGAAATGGACTAACTATTTGGAAAATAAGCGCAAAGAATTGAAAAGCATGCAAGCTGCCATCAAGGATGCCCAAGTTTTCGATGAAGAGTACGAGAGAAGAGTCACGCACTCTTCTCTCAAGGCAAAACCCGGCAAGCAAAAGCCGGAAGACAACCCAACTCATCGTCGGATATTAGCCACCAATTGGACGAAGGAAGCAGCCCACAAAAATAAAAAAGTGAACATGTATACGGAACACTAGCGGTGAACATGGAAGAAACGTATGAAATATTAAATGATGTCCGTTAGGTGCTATAGGAAAAACTGAAATACTCGAACGTTTTGCTGCATCAGGCAATGGTACCACAGTAGGGCAAATCACGTTCAGGAAATCTATTTGATGACTGATAGTTGTGCAGAACCCAGACAACAACCCTCGCTCCTAGCGCCTCCAAAGCCCCGAAGGATGAGGGCAAAGGGACGATGAAGTGTCAAAGACATAATCAAGCCATGGGAACCATGAGGGAGGCAGCAGGAAAATAGATCTAGCCCCTCATAAGGAGGAAATCCCTCGCCAAGATAGGAATCGGGACAGGGAAGCACCTCGCCAAACCCGCCATGGTGAAAATAGGGATGACAAGCCACCTCCGGCAAATCCTAACAACGGACGCAGAAGATCAGCTAATAACTAGCGACGTGAACGCTAACAATCGCTATAGCGCGACAATGGGGAAGACAGACAAACAAGACGCCTCCAAGAGCACAGAACGCTCACGATGGAAGGGCAAGTGCGAACCCCGGCATGAGCCCTCTAGGAACAACTATTCACACCACTTCAAATCCATGCACTCAGATGCCCGAGCACATCTAGATGCGATTATGGTAGCCAAAGATGCAAACTACCTAGGCCCCAAGTGTTTCAGTGAAAGCATAAGGCATATGGAGCTCCCGTCGGATTCGCCAAATTCAGAAAAATGCATGAGCTTTATGACGGATCCACTATCCCGAACACATGGCTGCTAAACTACAACATGGAGGTGAAGATCAATGGTGGCCCAAACTTGGAAGCAGTGTGTTTATTTCCCTTGATGTTAACGGAAGGAGCAAGAATATGGATTCAAAGCTTGCCGCCAAAATCAATAAAAAGTTGGGAAGACATGGAAAGAGTATTCACCTAGCACTTTCGGGGCGCATATAAACGCCCCAAGAGCATCAATGAGCTACAAAGTTTTGTCCAGTACGACAATGAAACCAATGTGGATTTCATCTCAAGATGGATCGCGTTAAATAATATATGTGAGGGGGTCAGTGACCTCCAAGCAATGCACGCCTTTGTCAATGGCCTAAGGAATGGATTGGTCAAATTCATGATAACATTATCCGACCATCCGGACCTTGGATCCATGTTGAAAATCGCCAAAAAGAACGCAGCAATGGACGATTTGAATGGCTGAAAATTTGGCCAATATATCAATAGTCAAAGACAGCCAAATGCGGAGCAGAAGACCAGCCAAGATCTTCCAAAGCCGCAAAAAGTGGTGAACGTCGCCTTCGGGAAAGGCTGATAGACCAATGGCGAATAGTGGAAGAGAAAATCCAAGGAGGCCTACCTCAATGAAGATATCAAGAAGATGGATCGGGATAAGGTGAAAGGCGAACCCTGCCTCCACCATTCCAGGTTCAGGATGCCCAACCACACCAACCAGCAATGCCGCCTCAACAATGCGTTGATGAAGGAAGCTGATGGCGGGTACAAGGGGAGGAATTTCAAGACGAAGTTCAACCCAAGGGCCCAGTCCAAAGACGGACCGGCAGATTGTGTCTCTGACATGGATGACCAAATCCATGAACAACAGAGGAAGGGGGAACCAAAATTCACCAAAGTGACTAACGGTATAAATCACACATTTTTGGAAACACCATCCGCACGGAAGGTGAAAGCTGTCTGGAGGGAAATTGTCGGCCTAGTGGATACCAGGGTACCACAACCCGTCCGCTGCGGCCTAGTCCAGTTGGCACAAAGGAGCCTTCACAAGGATGCTCTAAGAAAGGATTCTCCCTCGGCAAGACTTTCACCCCTCTCGAGGTTCCGCCAGCAGGTGGCTGGCCCCTCCGGAGGGAAGCAACCCACTTTCCCTCAGAGAGAAGTTCTACCCCAAGATCTCCGCCTCCTCTCTAGAGGTTATATCCCTCAATAGGAGACACCCCATGTGCTTATGACGTGCGCAAACCTACGCGCGCTAACGAAGGTGCAGCAGCGCTGCAGGGCACCTTTGGCAGGAGTTGCCATTCTCGTGTATAAAGCGTAGGTGACAGCTGCCCATGCCAAAGCTCCGCCCAAAGCTTTCCTCTTTTGTGACGCCCCGAGATCGGGCACTATGCAGATTTCAGCATTCCCGCCAAAATCCACATAATAACCGATTCCAGGTTGCCACTTGTGATAACATTACAACAGTTCACGAATAATCCACAACAACAACAGAAAAGATATATACAAGATGACTCAAACGAGTCAAAGATACAACTGATACAATACAAAGATCCAAATAACAGCGGAAGAAACAACATAGTGTCTGACTACGGACAAGATTCAAATTGGACTAAGAGTCCTGAAGATAACCGATGGCGTCCAATCCCTGCCCAGGCCAAGCCGGAGGGATTCCCAAGCTATAGTCGTCAGACTTCAAACCTGTTGACTGCAATGTGGAATATGCAGCCACGAAAAGGATTCGTGGGTCAGTACGGGTAAGTACTGGCAAGTGGATAAACCATACTCACAAGATACCGGTGTAACCAGTCATCACAAGATACAAATACTTTGGGTTCAACGGAAAGGAAAGGATTATTGCAAAGAAGCGGCAACGGGCTGCACTAACTAACTACAGAGACTCGATATAACATCCGGCTAAAAGAGGGGGAATAAGATAGCGTATCGTAACCAACTACAACTAACATCAAACAAACCCATCCTGGATCTCGCCCCTTATCCAAAGAAGCAATCCAAGGATAACTCACACAGTTGGATTAATGATGGTTCAAGTTATTGTGTCAATAAGACTATTACTAGTCAAGTTATCATTAGTTAGGTGTAAGTTGTTCTGAGTACTTGTTAGCCAGTACTTTCACCAAGTCATCCATAACCGCGGAAAACACGGCTTCTCGAGAAGATTTAACCCTGCAGGGATGCACCAATTTGGCCGTACACGTAAGAATACCCCGCCAGGATGGAAATGCACTTCCACCAAGCGAGGAACTCAACACAACCCAACTCTTCTTCGCATCAAGACCAAAGAACCACATGATGTGCGTGCACGGCTAATCGAGCCCCCACGAAGAAAAGGGGGACCCTCATAGCACTCTAAGACCACGCCTCCCTAAATGCCGACTACAAAAGTTCCACCCTGGCGCCAAGGGTTCGCACCTGCACATGCATGCATCAAATGGAAAGCCCGAACTAAGTGTGGCGATTTGGACGAGATGCGAATCGAATCAAGTTGAGGGGGGCGCCCATACTCGCTTCCCACATGCGGTTAGTGCGCTCATCATGGATCAGTAGACAGGACCCTTTTCCTAATTAGGGTCGACACTAGCAGGCCTCAAAACCACGCCGGGCCTCCTGCCGGTGCCTTATCATCAAATTATTATTATCCAAATCATTAACATGTTGTTGATTGAATTGAAATCCAACTATCAAACTAAACAGGTGATAAGACGGACAACAGGAATTGAGCGCAAACAACACTAAGGATGCCACTACGACACAAGGGCCAACAGGGTAAACAAACAACAGTTAATAGGAAGTGGAAGGAAGGCTATATCATGGCTGCAAGGTAAACATATGATAGGATCGAGACACAAGCATCGAATCATAAGGCTAGAATAAAGGCAACGGAAAGAATCGGTAACAAGTGATGAAAGGCAGCCATTTGGCAGCAAGTGAGTATACTTGCCTGGAATCCAGCAAGTAGAGGTACATCCGAAGAACTTGTCGTTGCTCACATCATCTCAACGTCCTATCCGTGAAGAAGCAACGAACCTCGAACAAACACCGGATGCAACAATTACTACTACGGCAAAAGATCCAGCATGATCAAGATATGGATGCATGACAAGTTTAAGGATGCATCAAAGATAAACTAGTTGACATGGTAGACATGTTTAAATGGGCCCATATGCAATTTGGATTGCATATGGAAAGCTCATGAGTTAATGTTGAATTAAATGATCTACAAATAACCATCGTGTGAAAGTTGATTAGAATGATGCATGGATGAGGAAAACAATAAGAAAACAACAATAGCTTCAATTTGAAAAGGTGTTTACCAAGTTTGGAAATTTATTTATTAAGTTATGAATTTTTGATTTCTTAAAGGAGTTACACAAGCATTTGTTGTTTTCACCAATTTTAATTGTTCAAAATAGATAACAAAGTTCATATTTTGAAAGAACACACAATTTTAGATGGAATACATGTTTCAATTATTGAAAAAGGAATTATAATGAATTACTTATGAATTAAACAAGTTTAAACAAGATTTAAATGAATTTAATTCAAGTATGAATTTATTTGAATTTTTATTTGTTCAAAACATTAATTCAAATTCATATTTGAAAAGTTTATAATTTTCTGGTTTGAAAACATATTTTATATGTTGGAAAACTATTTTTAAATGATTTAGTTAAGCAGGTTACCAATTTAAATGCATTAATTAAGAGGTGAAACAATTATCCAATTTAGATATTGCAAACCAGAAAACAAAGTTGATATTCAAGTGTGGCATGTAATTTTGGATGGAAAACATGTTTTGAGTATTTAATTTGGAGCAACCATTTGAAATTTATTAATTATGCCATTTAGTTTGTCATTTTTAAGGATTATTAAATAACCTTAATTTTAATTGTCCAAATTGCAAAACAAAGTTGATAAACAGAAAGTACATTGAATTTTGACTGAAAAACATATTTTACATTTTCAATTTGCAGTTGTTTTGCAATTTCTAGAGGCAAAATAAAAACAGGGACCAAACTGTGATTTTTTAGGGACCTGGATGGGAAAGAAACAGTGGGGACAGGGCCTCTCTGCGAAAACTGCGCCCAAAAATGGTTGCAGCACCACGGCACAGCGGCCCTAGGTCGATGACAAGCGGGCCCTCTCCACGCTGGCGTACACGCAGTCGCGGGTGGCAGCTGTGCTGGCCACCACGGTGTATGGCAAGTGGGGCCGCCCTTCCGCGAAGAAGATGGTAAAAAGAGGGCTAATTGCGCCCGGGGGGACTCGATCTCCTGCCCTCACGGATGCGCGCGCAGGTTCCTTGCCACTGGGCTGGGCTCACGGATCTTGTCAGATCTCGTGTGCGAGGGGGGTTTGAGGTGCAGTTGGCCGTTACTGAAACTGAAACACGGCAGTTTCAGTTATCTGAAACTCCGGCGAGCGGAGGCAGCGCTGCGCTGCTGTGGACGTGGGGGGGCTGTGCGTGCGGCGGGGTGCAGGTGTGGGGTGCATCGAGAGGAGAAGGGACAGGGGGAAGAGAGGTGCTCACCAGGGCTTTGTGGCCGGACTGACGGACGAGGAAAGGTTGGAGCAGCAGGTTCCCGCCGGGAGGAAGTCGTCGACGGCGGGGGGGGCTACGACGCCTCCCGGGCCTGGCCGAGGGCACGGAGGCGCAGAGGGCACCCCCCCGGTGCCATTCCCGGCCGCAGCTTGCTCCGGTGGAGGCCAGGGTGACGGTGCCGTGATCGCCATCCCACAGCTGCTGCTGCTGATCGGGTGGGGTTTCAGAGCAGCAAAGAAGGGGGAAACAGAGGGGGACGGCGGCGGAGGAAGATGGGAGAGGGTAGGGCTAGGGTGAGCAGAGGGGAAGGTTTTTATGGGGGGTTAGAGCTTGTACGGCAGAGCATCGGGAGGGGGAGAGGAGATCACACGGTGGCGGTGCGGTCGTACAGGGAGATGACGACAACGGAGACGACGATCTCCTCGCAGCAAGGGGTACCGGGCCAGGAGAGGGGTGGTAGGTGGGCTGCCCCTTGCGGGCTGGCCTGCCTCCCCCAGCCCAAAAGGGTTTTTCCTTATTTTATTTTATTTTATTTTTTCTTCCTCTTTTTTTTTGCTTGTAGGAAAGAAAAGAGAGAGAGAAAAGAATAGATTCTTAGGGGTTTTTATTTTATGAATAACTTTTGTTAATTTGCAAAACAGTGAGTAAAAGCAATGTTAACATTATTCCCAAAAGTTTGAAATATTAATGTGATTTTAATTTGTTAGTTGAATTTCAAATAGGGTTTGATTTGGAATTTTTGGAAATAAACAAGTTTTATTTAATAAGCTCAAACACTATGAAAACTTAGTGAGTTTAAAAATGTTTGCAAGATTTTACTTTTTAAATCACAATTGGAACATGCCAATTATGATTGATTTGATTTGAATTTGAATTTACCATTTGGGGTTAATAAAAAGGAATTTTTATTTAACAAGCAATTTAACTAAATCAACTTCAAACTATTTGAAAACAAGTTGAGTTGTTTAGGTTGCAACTTTTAATTGAAATTTTAGACATGTTTTGAAAGTTTAAATTGGTTTGGATTTTTGAGTTGTTTTTTAGAACATGATGCAATGCATATGATGCATGTGATGCAAAGCAAAAAGAAAAACAACCAACTTTTCTAACTTAGGGGGAACACCCCAGGTGTTACATCTTTGGTGCAAGGAGACCAAGCTGGCGCTACGAGACATGAGAAACACCATCTGGAGCCCCCACCATCCTGCCATGGACGGTGGTGCTGTCTCCCAAAGACAAAGACCGCCGGAAGCTGCAGGGCACGTTCATCCCCCTCCTTGTAGCTATGTGGTACCCTTTCCCACCAAGAATGAGCGGGAAATATGGGCGGAGCGGGTAGATAAGGGGTTCCTTCGCCACTATAGAAGGGATAGACGGCGAACTCATTCGCTCCCTCGTGTCCCTAGTCTGAAGTCTAGCACAAGCTCACCTATTGTATTGTAATCAATCAGAGTGCAATCTATCAAATAAGAAAGAGTAGGGTATTACACTGTGAGGTGGTCTGAACCTGGGTAAACTCTCTGTGTCGCCATTGTTGAGCTTTCTTCTCCAGGCCTTCGACTGGTGCTAAGAGTGGAGTTGGCCCCCAGTGTTCGAACCTCTTGAGAGATCTTGTCCCAGGACCACCACTCTCCAACCTTTGGCGCGCCAGGTAGGGTGCTAAGGCACTCATTCACCTTCTTACTGCCATGGCATCCGCTCATGCCGCGCGTGCTTGCCACATAGGTCGAGCTAACCCCGCCGACAACAACAACAACAACGGTGACGACACTCAGTGCGGTCCTGATTGTGCTAGTGGCGCGCCCGAGGCTGAGGACCATGCTTCCCCCACCCATCACAGTGTAACACACAGCGGTCCTCGCAGAGGACCCTGCCTCAGCGGCCGCCGCCACCGCCACCCTCCAACCGCAATGAGCCTTCGGGGTTGCAGTTACGCCATGGGCGGCCTACCCGCTGTGCAGCCTTGCCGCCGACCCGGAAGCTGCCCAGGCACCCGCCCACGCTAGAGGGGTACGATGCCTGGCTCGCCCACATCCAGGAGCTCGTCGATGTCGCTGACGTCCCCCCCGTCTTTGTCGCTGGAAGGCGGCATAGGCCGGCCTAGAAGCGCGCATGCGAACGGCACGCCAGCCCCCACCCATGGTGCCACCTCGTATGTCCAAGAAAACCCCGCGCCAACGCGCATGACAAGGCCAACGTCACCAAGGCCCCCGATAAGAGCAATAACAGATGCCAGATCCAGCGCACCCTGCCGGACGCGAGCCTACAGATCGAGCGCAACCACGATCACGCGCGACGCACCATCCGCGACCTCGCTAGGGCTAGGTGTGCCAACCACCCGGCATGCGCCGCGCCAGGAACCAAGGTTTACGTCGGGAGCTGCGTCGCATTCTCCAGGGATCTCTGCCATGTGGCATGGCCGCTCAAGTTCAACCCGACGCTGCCCTCATGCTACGTTGGCACCATTCCTCGTGTGGCTCATGAACCTCCCTAAGGGTTCGATTGGCTCATTCGAGGAGATGTGCCTGCAGTTTGTCGCCAACTTCAAGGGCTCTTGCAAACGCCCCTCATCCACAACGACATTCGTGCCATGCGCTAGTGCCCAGGTGAAACGCTTCCCCAATACCTCTAGGCTTCAGCCAGACCCCCAACAAGATTTCCCGCATCGTGGACACGGATGTCTTCTCCTCGTTCCGCGACGAAGTCACCAACGAGCACATGCTCGAGGAGCTCGGCATCACGGACAACCTCGCCTCCGTCGTGGAGCTTGTTGATATGGCTGACAGATGAGCCAAGGCCGAGGAAAGCCGCCTCTTCAGGCACAACATCCCCCTTGACGATTCAAAAGCCGTGGCCCACAAGGGCAAGAGCAAAAGCAAGAGTGACACCATGGACACCAAGTGCAAACCTCCCGCCGTCCTGGCAGCGGAGCCCGTGCACAAGTATAACAGCAATGACAGCGCCCCTGGGGCGGACGATCGCCCTTTCCGCGTATTCGACAAGATGTAGTCCCACTGGTGGTGGAAAATCGGGCCGTTTTTTATGGCTATCCACACCTCCCACCGCACCCCCTCCTCCCAAAACACCTTATCCTTTCTTCTCCACAGATTTCTCTGATCTTTTGAGATCATCCTTTTCTACTCCAATTAAAATCTCCAGCGTCTCTCCCTCTTCACAATCATACCCATGGCGGTTTCAAGTACCCTAGCAATGGGTCTAGATTTCTCAGAAGGAGTCACGTTCAAGAAGGAGATGTGGTATCGTTTTGGTCCAACGGTACACCCTATTAGTAAATCAGACCACTTTCTTCTAGCAGTTTCTTTTGCTAGATCAACTTTTCGGCTTGATGAATAATCTGTTAGTATTGCACTTGAATCTTGCATTGAAGGTTTATGTGATGACCTTTCTGTCATTGAACTTGGTAATCGTACGTTTTGTTTTTCGGTTGCCTCAAGATACATGGGTTTTATGATAAATTCAATGAGGTTTAATTCTTGTTCCAAGTTCAAGTGATATTTCCATCTTTGGGGTAATGGTGGCCCAAATTGGAATAGAGAATTCATCTCTTGGCAGAAAGAGCGTGATCAAGAATGGACTCTAGTTCGTCCAAATAAGAAGTGTACTAATAGAGCCTTGCATGCTTTGCGGCTAAAACCTTCCAAGTCTATTATCCGGAAAGATTTTTGTTTGGGTGTCTAGAAAAAAATATCGTTTGCCACCTTTCTCAATTACGATGCTTGTCCTGGCTATGAGTTCCCGGCAACAGATTTGGAAGTTCAAGATTTTATTGAAGCTGGCTATGACTACCCACAATTGCGTTGGAGATTTCATAATTTCTCTAAGAATGTATCGTTCATATATTTACCCTGGATGAATAAAGTTCCTTGGATTCAATTTGGTTCTAATACTGAAGATTTATTTGATCAAATTGGGATGGTCGTTATTCCTCCAGAGGATGATTCACCTGAGGAGATTGCCTCGAATTCCATTCCCCCAATGGAGACATAAATTTCGCTCCAATTATTCCTTCTCCAGACATTGATCCGGGCATTGGTCCGCATTTATTGTGTCCTCCACCGGGTGATAACGCTAATCAACAGATTATTCACGATATTAATAGCAATATTAATGGCTCTTCAGACAAGGTATGGAAATGCTCTAATTGCCATAGTTTCAGCCTTTTTCCGCTGAATGTACAGGTGAAGTTCGTTGCAAATTTTGCTACAATTATGGCCATATTCAATGTGACTGTTAGAGGGCAAAACGGTCTCTTTGCTGGGTTGACAAATCTAATCAATTTGTTAGAAGCGTCTCTCCCGCGGTTGCCTCCCATGTATCAAGCCTAGAGAAAAAGAAGAAACCAAACGACACTACCAACACTATGTTTGTCTTGGCGCCATCGCCTGCTACTTCCACCTCCACTCTAGTCATGGCGAATTTTGCTGTCAACCCCGATCGCTTCATCCTAGAGGGAATGCATGCTATCGAGCCATGGGGTGCTGAAAACTGCCCTCCTCGCATCTACGTCACCGTCACCAACACTCCACAACGCCTGCACGAATCCCGAGCGCTGGCAATTGTGGAGCCTAGGCCACCAGAGGGAGAGATTAACGACATCCTGCAGCAGATTCATGATCACATTGTGCAGCATCGTCAAGTGGAGGTGAGAAATTTCTCTAAAAGTGAAATGGGTTTCGGATTTTTTTCGTCTGAACAACACCTTCGTCAGAGATCGTCTTGTGCATGTACCTGTTCATCATTTGGGGGGAGGCAGAATGTTGACTTTTTCTAGGCATGATGAAGGACCAAACTATAGAACTACAACCTACACTCGCATTGGTTGTCTTATGCTTCTCAATTTACCAATGTATTTTAGGAATGAGGCCTTCCTTATAGATGTTGTTGCTCAGTTTGGTAAGCTTAAAGGATGGTACAGAGAGGACCCTGCTCCTGGACGCACACTGATCAAATGTACTTTTGGTGGTAATGGAGATGTGCCTAGACCAATTGTGGTCAGATATCCACAGAGGTATGGTGGAAAAGTTGTTTCGTGGACTGTCCCCTGCTACATTCTCACCAATGAGGCAAATGAAATTTTGCCAGGAGATGAATCTCCTATTCCTTTTCATGGCAATCCACATCCTTTCCCTGGAAATGGCAATAACAATGAAAACCCACCTGATGATTGGATGCCACCTCAACTCAATGACAATGCACATGGATGGGATAAATGGAACTAGGAAGCTGCTGGGGAGAATCAAGGAGATTGGGATATGCTTTTCGAACAACAGCAGCAAGACCACATTGCTCACTCTTCCATTACTGCTCAGTAATCTGGTGCATCTGCCTCTTCCATCCACCCAATGCAGGGACCTGGCGTGATCTTCATATGGATGTAAACATTGCACACATCCCATAGATGGCCCGTCCTGCAGTTTTAGTTGATGCAGATGTCCCTTTGCTCCAGGAACACATTGTTGTCCAATTGGCCCCTCCTCCAGCGTTGCCTGCTGACGATGTCCCCCTAGCTCAGGAAAACATTGTTGGTCAGGTCCCTGCTATGAATGAGCACCTTGTTATAGCTCCTGCTTTACATAATCCAAATGAGGCGCTTCCTGTCCTTGATCATGACAATGCACAGGGATCTGTAGAATAGTCTATTGGGTTAGCTGGGACCCATGAAAACGTGTCTGACCATATCACTCAAAAGGAAGTAGATGAGGATTGTGTCAACTCATGGGCAAGTGTGCCTTATGTGCCTCCCTTGCAAGTACAGTTCATGCATCAGTCTCACATTGGTTTCTCTGTGCTGGAGCACATTAGTGCCATCAACACTCCCACTCTCTTCTTGGAAGGAACTAGCAGCAATAGGATTGCAAGTAGACTTTTTGCTGAAGATCAAGAGGCCCATGTCGCAAATTTGACTGCCCATGATCATGCCTCCAATTCTGTAAGTATCTCCCCTGTGAAGAAAAGCACAAGACCAAGAATCTCCACTCCATCTTGTGAAGAACTCGCCAGAAGAAGCCCAAGACCGGCTGCTCTGAAAGAAGGATACAAGAAGGGGCCAGAGGCAGAGGTTTCTGTTCCCAAGAAGAAACCAAGATCAACACATGGTGGCAAGAAAGATGTCACACCTCACACTCCTTTCCCTGTGCTGCAAAAGATGGAAAAAATTCTTCAAATCCCTCAGGATCAGTTGGCAGTGGACAAGCTTATGGCTTCTCCTCCACCTTCCAAGCCGAAGAAAGTTTAAATGATTAATAAGGCACAATGTTTATTTTGGCCGAGCAAGGGCATCTTTTGTTTCAGTATTTAGCAGATTTGGATATTATCTATCTGGGTGTGAACTATATAACTTTCATTACTATGATAGTCCTGTTATGCTTGACTGTGAATTATCCTTGTTATGTGGTTATCAATGAATAGTACAACCATTTGGCTTTTTGATTGGAGAGTTTTGTGCTGGAATGTGAGAGGACTAAATGACCAAGATAAAAGATTGATTATTTATAACAAGATTGATGAAAGCAATTGTGATGTAATTTGCTTGCAAGAAACCAAAAGAGTTAATTTTGATCACACTTTCATCAAGTCTTCTGTCCTAAGAGGTTTGATTGATTTGCTTTCTCTCCCTGTGTGGGGGCTTCTGGTGGAATTATTGTGATATGGAATAGCTCTGTTTTTACTGGCAATCTATTAGAAATTCACAAATCTACACTAATAATATCTTTTACTTCAACTCACTCTGCTGAAACCTAGTAACTATTTATGGCCCATGCAAAGGACAAAACAGAGATAATTTTGTCACTTGGATGTCTAATCTTCAAATTCCTTCACATGAAAACTGGTTGCTGCTTAAGATTTTAATTTCATGAGATCTGTTGATAATAGAAACAAACATGGTGCAGACATGAATGATATATTTCTATTTAACTTAATTATAAGGTACCTAGGCCTGCTAGAATTGCCACTCAAAGGGAGAAATTATACTTGGTCAAACATGCAAGAACAACCTCTTCTTGAACAACTAGATTGGTTTTTTACCACACCTGATTGATCTATTAAATTCCCAAATAATATAGTCCTTCCACTTGCAAAACCAATTTCTGATCACATCCCATGTGTGGTGTCCATTTCAACCACCATTCCAAAATCCAAACTAGTCAGGTTTGAAAAATATTGGATACATCAATTTGTTTTCATGGTTATTGTGCAGAAGGCTTGGTTAGAGCGTGTGAGAGCAAGTTGTTCGGCCACAAGGTTAAATGATAAATTAAAGAATGTAAGGTATAGTCTCAAAAGGTGGGGCAAAAATCTTTCTCATATAAGAAATCTCATTGAGAAATGTAGCAAAGTTATTTTATTCTTTGACCAATTAGAGGATGAGAGAGTATTGAGCAGACCAGAATCAAATTTTAGGATAATTGTCAAATCTCACCTCTCAAATCTAATCAAATACGAAGCTCGATATTGGAAAAAGAGATGTACAATTAGGTGGATTCAGTTAGGAGGTGAGAACACTAAATTTTTCCATGCTAAAGTAACTGAAAGATACATGCACAACATAATTACTGAATTGAAAGATGAGAATGATATCTTTTTGTTTGATCATCAACACAAAGCAGCTGCTTTGTTAAAATGCTAAAATGAGAGAATGGGCACTTCTTATCCAACTTTTGGCTCTGGTGCCAAGGGGCGCCACTCTGTCTCGGGCGAGTCCTCTTCCTCCTCCTCCTCGTCGGAACACTCCGTGTCGCTGGATTGCACGTTGTCGTCGATGCGGTGGGAGTGGAGCCGCCCTTCGTACTCCAGCTTCACTTGCTGGTCCCGGTACAAACAAAGACATGGTGTCCTGGGGGTGATGATGCCTCGTCTTCCACGGCATGTTCTCGTAGCACTGGTTGATGTAGTCGACCCGTGCCTGGCCAGAGAGACGCGGCGCCACCGGGACAAAGACGGTGTTGGTCTTCCAACCTTCCAGGAGGCGTAAAGCAGCCGGAACGGGAGTGTGCGTGTGGATAAGTGCGCGCACGTCCTCCTGCTTCAGCAGATTCTCGTCAGATGGAGGCGCGTGGGCACCCGCAGGGTTACGGAGATCTCGTTGGTGGGCCGCGTCGCGTCAGCGTTGGTGCATAGTGGAGGCCGAGAGAAGCTAATGGATGAGTGGACTTTAGGAGCGGAGAAGGAGAGAAGCTAATGGAGGAGTGGACTTTAGGAGCAGAGGAGGAGAGAAGCTAATGGAGGAGTGGACTTTAGGAGTGGAGGAGGAGAGATGCTCGACTCCTTAAAATTTAACTCCGCCCAAAATAGCTCTCCACGGTACATACATGCATTAACGACTCAGTGGGAAAGACGGGACGTCGCCAAAGTTCTGTCTACATGCGTGCTGAGACAACTTTTGGGCTAGCTAGTTGTTGCACGCCACGCCTGCCTACTTTGGGCGAGTTAGCTTCATGCGCGCGAGACATGCACTCTTTGCCTCCGTGTGCTGCGTGATGTGCCTGCGTGACTCATCGCGTCTTGATCTTAATGCGTGCATGCGTGCATGCCCGGTGATGCATGTAAAATGCATACATGAACTTTGCATGTTATTACTTGTTTTTCCTACATATTAGCAACTTATATTCATGTTTTATAATGATTTGGGGGATTTTCTAAACAATCCCCCTTCTTTTGGTTCTAACCCTGTTTTTTCCAAAAAAACGTACTTTTTAGTGTTTCAGACTTTCCGGGAGCTTCGGGGCTCCAAAAAGGGCAAGGCCAAAGAGCACGGTTCAGAATTTTCGAGACAAAGACCATGGGCCAAAGTAGAGGGCCAAAAGGCCAACCAGGTGGCAAAGAGGACCCTCCACGCGGCCAGATTCCTTGGCCGCGTGAGAGGCCCCCTTTTTGCCCCCGTGGCTCCGATGCCGCCGATCTTTCTTTTCCCGAGTGTCTCGTGACCTAAAAACGACTATATAAAGGGTCCCCTGGCCTTTTCGAGGAGGAGGCGGCATCGAGAGACGAAACCACAAAACAGAGAGACAGAAGGCTGCCGCCGGAGAAGATCGGAGGGGGGAAACGCCGCCGGGATCACCCCCGGAGGGCTCCACCCCCCTCTGGCGTGTTCATCATCAACATCTACAGCAAGATCAGCTCCATCTCTCCACTGTAATCTCTTGGCAAACACGATGTATGATGCAATACTATATTCCCTTGATGTATTGTGTCTCCCCGTCTATGTTTGAGTAGTGAATTGTTCTTGGCAATGGTGAAATAGTTAGTTGATTGGTTGCATACAAGTTTGTTATCTTCTATGATTGTCTTTGTGTACAATATATGAGTGCACGCATATGTTGGGGAATGCATGTAAGGTGATCACCGGTAGCATAATGGAGTGGTGGTGACTTGGGAGTGACAGTAACCTGAGACCGAGCCACAAAGTTAAGTTATTGGGGGATATATATAGGGGACCTTAGAACGTAAGGCTATGGTGGGACTTTATGTCTTAATCAATCTTGTGCAGTCATTTACTTGGCCACATGATCCATCATAAGGGGTTGTAGATCATTTACTTGACTATACCTATTCATGGCTCCTTCCTAGAAGAAACAACTAAGACTAAAACATGTGCTTCACTAATTGTGACAACCACACGAACGAAACACCTATTGCTAGAACACTTGCTCCCTTGAGATACTTGAGATATTTGCTGCTTGCTACTTGTGAAACTTGCTTTAGAAACTTGCTTTAGGATTACTTGCATTTTAAACTTGCTTCACTAGTCACTAGACAAACCACACTCCACGTCACTTTCTTTTAATTAGTTAGTTTCTTTTAGTCAAACTTATTGCTTTGCATAAACAGCCATATAAGAGGGTTATAGGGCTTTAGAGAATAAATAGCTTACCTTCAGCTCCTCGTGGGTTCGACACTCAAATACTTATCGAAAGGTACTACAATTGATCTCCTGCACTTGGGAGTCATCAAGCACTTTCCTGGCGCCGTTGCCGGGGACCGTTGTGCTAAGCTTTTATTCTTGTTTGTATTGCATACTAACATATAAACCTAAAACACAAAAAAAAATTTATAAAATGTAAAACAACCAAACAATTTTAGAACTGTATAATATCTACCTTGAATTAGGACATGAAGTGTTTGAGGAGAAATTGAAAAATTATTTGCACAACAATCATATTTGTGGTATTACTAATTTTGAACACCTTTATTGCTAAGGAAAACCTTGAGCTTGGGGAAGTTTGTCTTGATGAATATGATATTTTTAGTCCCCCTACTATTGAGTATAAAAATGATATACTTGCTGACTCTATGGAAAGTTTTAAGCTTGGGGAAGTTGGTTTTGATGAGCATGATATTTCTAGTTCCCCAAGCTTGGAGGAGAAAATTCACTTTGATGATACTATGCCTCCTATATATGATGATTGCAATGAAAATTATGAATGTTTAACTCCCACTATCACTAATGAGGATTTTACTTATGTGGAGAGTAGTGATTCTTTTATGCATGTGGCTCATGATAAGAATGTTTTATGTGATATTCATATTGTTGAATCTATTCATGGTGCTACTTAAATTATTATGAGAGAGGGAAACATGGTTACACATATTTCAACAATATTAAGTTTCCCCTCTTTATGCTGAAAGTATTGAAGTTGCACTTGATCTACCTTTCTATGCTTGCTATTATGTGCTTCTTTTATTTGTTTCATTACAAAATGCCAATGCATAGGAAATGGGTTAGACTTAAACATAAATTGTTTAATATTTTTTGGTGTGTTCCTTATGCTTTAATTTCCTATTGTTATGTATCATTTAGTTTAAGATTTTCATTTTATAAAAAATTTGGGGAAGTAAATGAGAAGGAAGAGTAATGGAGAAGTTGGGGTCGACCTTGAACATGTGTTGTTCATGCCAATGAAACCATTGCAAAGTCTCTATCATTAAAACTTTTTCCAAAGATAAAAACAATAAAAATATTAGTTCACTACTGTAACATCACATTTCTGTCTTATTTCTCATTTTAAATGGCAAGAATAATCTTATATGAGAGATAGGATTAAACAATAGTAATTAGCTATCAAAAAAACAGATTCCTGAACTTCACTGCGAAAAATGTTTAAAATCACAGAAGTGGAATTTTGACCTGGTAATTTATGACAGAAATATTTAGTTATCACTACATATTTCATTAGTTTTAAGTTTTCTGATTTGAGCAACTTAAGTGCCTCTAAAATTCACTCTTTACGGGTTATTCAGTTTTTGGCAGATTATGTCTTTATTTTGCATTGCTCTCATTACTTGTGTTTTGTGTGGTTATTCTGATCAAGGAGCAATGCACAACTGTAGTAACAGTAGTTAATATTTAGAATTAACTCATGATTGTCTTTGCTGTACCTATGTGGATTTTATTTATGGAGGCACTAACCCCTCTAATCAAGTTTTATGTCGAGATTTGTGTAAGAAGAATTTTTCAGGAGGAAGAGTTGAGTGAGATGAACAAAGATCAAGAGGGACAACCAATCAAGTTTGGGGATGTACCCCTGGGCTCACCCTACATGTATCAAATAAGTACAAGAATCCAAGCTTGGGGATGCCGAGCCACCTCACTCCAACCATCATGATGTTAAGTAAGTAAAGCCTAGCTATATGGCTATAAAGAAAGCGCTTTACGGGAGACAACCCGGTTGTTTTTGTTTGGATTTTCCTAGTGTCCTCTTTCTGTCTCAAGATATTAGTTCTTTTTGTTTTAATTCTGTAGTTTTCAATAAAGAGTCAAGTCAAACCCATTTGCACTTATAAGTTGCTATCCTAGTGCATGAAATTTCTGTTTCATTACGAGTCTTCTCACCGTATGATTTTATGTTTTTTATTGGTATGTCGGATTGAACTAATTTTTTAGTATATTCTGAAACGTTTCGTCCTCTGTAAGCACAAAAATTGGCTTAAGTTTTTGACGAGTCTAGCTTAGGGAAAAATGTTCGTTTTGCTGCTGCTGCTTTTCTGGACAGATTCTGCCTTCTTTTGTTTTATGCACTCTTTGGGCTTGGGAATCGAATTTCCATGATTCTTTCAAGAAATAGAGTGAACATACAACATAATGAACCTTATTGTCTATCTACTGGAGCATTTGATTTGGAATTTTGCACAGCAAGCATGTGATTTGTTTGTCCTTGCTAATCTCACCCCACAGAAAAAGAATGGGAGAAACATGTTTTGTGAAGTTTTTTTCACAGGGAATAGAGGAGCTGCGCCTCAAGACATCCAAGAATGGTGAAAGCCATAAGCTTGGGGATGTGATTAACACCCCACTGGAGCTACACTCTTTTGGTTAGCACATGTCTACTTTCTGTTTTTCTAAGCAAAGCATTTATCCTAGAGACTTGAAGCGTCTAGTTTTTTTTTTTTTTTTTGATAAGACCACACCCATCATTTTATATGAGATTGAGCTACTGGAGTTTGGGGTTGGAATTTATTGGATCCTAGTATTATGACTTGGAATAGGGATGCCATGGTTGATTTGAAGAGCTACATATGTTTGCATGATTTATAGACTTTTGATGTGTAGAAATTTGCAATAATGTTGTCTTGAGCTGTCTCTTATTCATGTCCTTGATGTTAATTGCTGGTTTATTTAGTTTGTCATGAAATGAGTAGTTCTATGGACATATGCATGCATAGTAGCTGGTCAACTATCTCCCTCTTGCTAGCCAAAAATTTAAAAATTCCAACAAGTAAAAACTTGTTTCCAACACTCCTTAGCCAAGTATTTCCAGTGAGTCCACCATATCTTCCCATTAGCTTCATTGCTATTCCGAGTATGTTCACCATGTTATTGTGTTATTTATGTTCTAAATTAATATATTCACTTTATTAATTGTCATGGGTTGAACTTGGGATAGGACTCTCACGAACTTTTGAAGGCACACTTTACTTTTTATGCATCTAATAAACATGACCCAATAATGGGAGCCACAATTTTTGCGCTTGACAAGTGTGTGGTTGGGAGCTAGCTATAAACGTGTATCACCGGAAAGCTTTCAACAATGCACAAAAATTTACATTTGGTTGATATCATGTACTTTTGTTTTTGGACTCCTGCCATGCCGAAATGAAATAGAGGAATAGTAAGTTTTGATGAGTAAGTATCTATATGACTAGAGAAACGCATTGGGCCGGTAACCCAAGCCATGCTTTATCATGGTGGAAATTTACTTACAGCTTGAGTGACTCTACAACACATCCTACAATAAAATAAGAAGCTATGCATAATAGTGAATGAAAATAAAAAGGATGATGAGTCTACTCCGTTTGTTTGTCTTGTCATCGTGACATGGGCTTGTTTCCATGTCATGGGGCAAGAGGTACCTCTTTGCGGTTCTCTATGATGTCATTAATACTTATTATGATTGTACAAAGCTTATTAGGAATCTTAAGTTGAGTAATCATGGAGTAGGTTTTCACACTCACGGGGCATGAGGCTTTCAACCACCTTGTCATTCACATTACTTCAACATTCACCATTTAAGATGCTAGTGATAAAGGGGCAATGAGAGTCCTAGATCAATGGATACCACATTTCAATTAGTAATTTTAGTTGAATAATTTAGAGGCTAAATAAGACTTGATCATGTTTTACCTCTACTCAATTTTCTCCAAAGTGTCCACCATATTTTCTATTTTCAATTATGCTATTCTTTGACCAATATAGGATTTTATTTTTCATTTTGTGTATGCAATTGGTCTATAGTGCTTTTATTTCATTATGCACTTTGTGAACTTTCATGAAGCATCTTTGCTTGCATATTTGATATTTCTTACAACATGAAATGTATATTGCTACTCATTTCTAGTATTAATCATTTGATTATATGTAGCATGAATAATCCTCCTTGATATCCCATGATTGTTTCAATATGCAAAGTCCATGTTAGTTTTATCACCTTCATACTCGAGGACGAGCATGGGTTAAGCTTGGGGATGTTGATGCATGTAAAATACATACATGAACTTTGCATGTTATTACTTGTTTTTCCTACATATTAGCAACTTATATTCATGTTTTATAATGATTTGGGGGATTTTCTAAACAATCCCCCTTCTTTTGGTTCTAACCCAGTTTTTCTAGAAAACGTACTTTTTAGTGTTTCAGACTTTCCGGGAGCTTCGGGACTCCAAAAAGGGCAAGGCCAAAGAGCACGGTTCAGAATTTTAGAGACGAAGACCATGGGCCAAAGTAGAGGGCCAAAAGGCCAACCAGGTGGCAAAGAGGACCCTCCACGCGGCCAGATTCCTTGGCCGCGTGAGAGGCCCCCTTTTTGCCCCCGTGGCTGCGATGCCGTCGATCTTTCTTCTCCCGAGTGTCTCGTGACCTAAAAACGACTATATAAAGGTTCCCCCGGCCTTTTCGAGGAGGAGGCGTCGCCGAGAGACGAAACCACAAAACAGAGAGACAGAAGGCTGCCGCCGGAGAAGATCGGAGGGGGGAAACGCCGCCGGGATCACCCCCGGAGGGCTCCACCCCCTCCGGCGTGTTCATCATCAACATCTACAGAAAGATCAGCTCCATCTCTCCACTGTAATCTCTTGGCAAACACGATGTATGATGCAATACTATATTCCCTTGATGTATTGTGTCTCCCCATCTATGTTTGAGTAGTGAATTGTTCTTGGCAATGGTGAAATAGTTCGTTGATTGGTTGCATACAAGTTTGTTATCTTCTATGATTGTCTTTATGTACAATATATGAGTGCACGCATATGTTGGGGAATGCATGTAAGGTGATCACCGGTAGCATAATGGAGTGGTGGTGACTTGGGAGTGACAGTAACCTGAGACCGAGCCACAAAGTTAAGTTATTGGGGGATATATATAGGGGACCTTAGAACGTAAGGCTATGGTGGGACTTTATGTCTTAATCAATCTTGTGCAGTCATTTACTTGGCAACATGATCCATCATAAGGGGTTGTAGATCATTTACTTGACTATACCTATTCATGGCTCCTTCCTAGAAGAAACAACTAAGACTAAAACATGTGCTTCACTAATTGTGACAACCACACGAACGAAACACCTATTGCTAGAACACTTGCTCCCTTGAGATACTTGAGATATTTGCTGCTTGCTACTTGTGAAACTTGCTTAGAAACTTGCTTTAGGATTACTTGCATTTTAAACTTGCTTCACTAGTCACTAGACAAACCACACTCCACGTCACTTGCTTTTAATTAGTTAGTTCCTTTTAGTCAAACTTATTGCTTTGCATAAACAGCCATATCAGAGGGTTATAGGGCTTTAGAGAATAGATAGCTTACCTTCAGCTCCTCGTGGGTTCGACACTCGAATACTTATCGAAATGTACTGCAATTGATCTCCTGCACTTGGGAGTCATCACCCGGCCATGTGCATGCATGCCCATGCCTCACTTCTGCTTGCATGCGTTGCTGTCTAGCTATGAACTGTTGGGTCGAAGTCGGTGCCGGCCGTATGCGTACTGGCCCGGGCTGCATGCGTGTTGCTCTGCGCCTGCATGACCCGGCCGTTTGTGTGTGCTTGTTGTCATCGCTGCGCCTGGAAAGCAAATTTCAATGGTAAAGGCCGGCCTCGGCACCAATTAATGGTTTTTGGTGATCTGCCTGCCGGCCTCTCCCCGCCGCTATATTACCCGATCGGTGCATTTGGAGGGCTCTGCAAAACATGCCCCCTTCATCAACACGTCTCGAATAGATAGCTTGTGCAAAACACAAGAGGTCATCTTTGTGCTCTCTGCACGCGCCATGGCCTGGACGACCATCAAGCTGATCGAGGAGGAACCGCTCGAGGTCGCACACTAAGTGGAGTACGTCAGCCCCGACGGCTATGACCTCTCCGACGTGGTGCAGTTCTTCACCGCTGGTGGAAATATCTCTGCTTGGAGCGCCGCGCACATCGTGCTTGGCGCAAAGTATGCCGATCGGTGGATGTTCATCATCGACCACGGCAAGGATGGCGGTGGGGTCTACGCCAGGCTTTGGGAGCATGGCTCGGGAGCAAATCTGCACGGCGGCCTCTACTGGCTGAACGACACCCTGGTGTGTTGCGTCCAGGTCAACCCTTTACTCCTATAGAACGAGTCCCACCCATTGGTGCGTCCGGTTGTTCGTGTCCTTCATCGCGACAACTAGTGTGCTTATAGAGCTTATGTGTAATCTGCTACGTCGTCGACTCGTCGTGTTTTACTTGTCGACACGTCTGTGTGTTGTGGTTGTGTTTTGCTACTCTATAATTAAGTTAATCTGTGTTGTGTTGCAACTACTCAGTTATCTATAGTTCTTTAGTTACTGTTGATTTCACAGAGAACCGTTCTGCATGTTCTAACGCGTTTTATGCCCGAAGACCTCAACTCCAAAATTATTTCATAATACTTTTTTATTTTATCACAAGGTCCCTTTAGTAAATTATTGCATAAATGATCAATTTGTTTAATTCACCCATCAGCATCCGAAGGCTAGCATAGTTTCCCGCACTTCCGCCAAAAATTTCGCGTCCCTCCAAAAATTTCGTGCCAGGACACCCACCCAAATTGTTTTGCGCAAGAATATTACTTCTCAGCCCTCCCGCACACAACGGTCAAACTATATCGTGGAGGGCATTTCTGTAATCTTTCCGAAACCCTCCCTTATCCCCTCGGCCCTCGCCCAAAGAAGACTACTCCAGCTTCTACCCTCCAGTTCCCGTCCTCCCAGACCAAATCCCATCCCTCTTACACATCGCCGTATAGCTCGCTTGCCAGATCTCCCACGTCGCCGTCGAGATCCCCCATGCCGCCCAGGTCGCCGTCTAGGACCAGCACCTCGCCATCGTGCACACCGGTCTGCCACATCGTCACCAACCTCACCGTCGTGTGATCGCTGGTGTGCCACCTTGCCGTCGTGCTCACTGGTCTGCCACATCGTCACCAACCTCGCCTTCATGTGCTCGATGGTGTGCCTCCTCGCCATTAACCTCGCCGTACGTCCAGATATGCCACCTCGTCTCCAACCTCGCCGCAACTTCACCGTCAATGTATGCAACCACGCCGAGACGGGTAAAGGTTGAAGGTGAGAAACACAGTAAGATTGATGGTGCTTCATATGTTCGATGCAATTGATCTTTATGAATTAGTTGTCTGTTTAATTGTATGTTTGATCCTTCTTATGTTCGATGCAATTAACCTCTCTCTAAATTGTTTGATCGATGCTTCTTAATTATCCTGCTAATGTTTGATGTAATAAATTTCTCTAAACTGTTTCTCTGTTTAGTTGTATGATTGATGGTTCCTTATATCCATCTTTGTTCTTGGCTTTGCATTTATAACTTTGTATAGTGGTAAACAGAGGCTTGTCCATGTGTTAATTCTGTCAAATCTGTAGCAGAAATGGGTGTGTTTCCCTCCTGATGCTCCTTTTTTAATTATTTGCTTTCGTAGTAGAGTTTTAGCAAACGACTGCATGGTTTCTTTTAATGGAAATCAGAAGGGGGACCTTCTTGCTAATCTTGCATAAAAATAAAAATAGAAGTATCCAACTTTGTTTTCCTACGGTAAAAGTTTGCTTATTTTCAGCCTGTATACTATTAGGTTTAAGCTCACTTTGTTTATGATCCTATCAGTCTTAGTTACGATCAGAATTTATATTATTTACACTGGACTGTTCTTATAGGATGAGTACCTTAATTTTTTATTCTGTATTAGGTTCTTACCAAGTGTTTATATTTGGAGCTTAGTTTGATTAATTTATTCATGTTAGGATCACCACTACACCCCATAGAAGAAGAGCGTGCCAGAACTATCATGGCAAACAATGCAAGAATGCATCAACTAGGTGTAAAGTCTTTAGCAAGTATTCTTGCATGCCCTACTGTATTCACATCCAAAAAGATCAAGAAGAAAGACTCTAGATCTGAGTACACTCCTGAGGATGATGTTCAAGAGGAATCAGATTCCAGTGAAGGAGACTAGTCATGTCAATCATTATTCAGTAAGGACAATGAGCTGCAGGTTATTCCCTAATTTGGCAGCTCAACATTCTTCCATGATATCACAACAACTAGGGTGTAATGCTTAAAACTCTTTAAGTAATAAAAAACTCCCTTTAGTGAAAAAAGACAAGTAGGGCGCAGCTTACTTATCTTGTGTTGAACAGTTTGATTACTGTTGTGTCATATATTTTGTGCTACTTCATCTATTTCATACCATAAGACATTTTGGCAAGCTAATTAAGTTTGTGGTTGTCATTTCAATATGGTTTCCATCTATGCTCCTGACATGCTTGACATCTGCTATGTCATTACAGACGCGCTTGTTTGATTTTCATCTGCTATTTTTCATATATGCACCGCCCAACTAGGACTAATACATACTTGTGATTATACCCCTCGTAAGCATCCGCTAGGTCATTACATGCTCCGGACATGCTTGACACCTGCTAGGTCATTACAGACACGCTTGTTTGAATTTCATCTGCTATTTTTCATATATTTTATGTACATTGCTGGCCATTTGTTAGTTTCATCTATTTTCTGTACATTGTTGATCACCTGCTAGTTTCATCTTTTTTCTGTACATACTTACATCTATTTTCTTTGCATGCTTGATAGGCAAGCAAGAAAAGGATGATGTCGAAATCAGCTTCAAAGAATGAGGATGATACTTTATGTTTCATGTGGATCGTGGAAAGCATACTTTGTCGAAGAAATCCCGTGTGGAAACAATTATTTCAAAGTCTGAACTTGAAGTGCAAAATGATGTTGAGAGAGGAGGCATGCCAATATGCGCAACACAATTGCTGATTTGAGAGTGGCGAATGCAGAATCCGAGCGAATGAGGCTCCAGTTTGCATTTGAATTGAAGAAATGCAGAAGGAACAAGACGAGCTAATAACGTGCCAACAAGAAGGAGTTGCCCTGCTTCAGCAGTTAGTTCAGTGCATATGTGGTAATTGAAACGGTGGTCGTCTTGCTAAAAACTGAATTTCTGTATGTTGGTTTGCTTTTCTGTAAATAAACCAGTAGTGCTTGACTTTCTGTATTTGATGTCTCCTATGTGGTTTGCTTTTCTGCATATGGAACATGTAAAGGTCAATTCAAACGATGATTTAAGCACCCATCTGGCAAGAAAACAAAAACGTCGTAGTACTGTAACGTAAAAAGAGACCCAAATCAGGACACGTGGTGCCGTATGCCATGCCCACGTGTCGTTTTACGATTGGGCAGTTCCACAACGAAACAAAACGTCGCGGAAAGGGCGCCATGTGAACCGTGCATTTGGTCCATGTGGCGTCGCTTTGCCGCTCGCTTCGCGTCGGAAAAAAATACGTCACCGCGTAGCCCACGACGACCGGAGATCGTCCCGGAAAAAAGCCACGCGGCGACCTACGATCGTTCCACGTGGCGTCATCTTTTTGCGTCATCTCATACCACGGCGCTAGCAATTCGTCGCAGATGGCGTCCACATGGTTTCACCTGATTGGTCGAGGCCGTGACAATAAAAAACCGTCATGAACGGGATCGGCGGTTATGACGTAATGAAAGGGATCGGCGATGTCATAAACGGGGCCTTAACAATATCTATTCTTGACGGAAAAAAACGTTGCGCTTGTAATGAAGTAAGCTGCATGTAATGTGACGTCAGCTGATTACGCTAACTGCTGTCAGTTAATCATTTGCCACGTGTCAGCCGCTTATTGGGCCGGGACCGGACGGCCCAGCTGCGCGCGACGATTGTCTTAACGTTGCGGATAGCCTCGACGTTCTCCGGGTCAAATTAACGTCGCAAAATCGTCCGTGACAGTCGATCAGGCACGTTCTCACTCCGTCGCGTAAACCGTCGCGGATTTCCCTTAGCAACAGTTTGGAGCTCATCCGAAACGTTATTGAAACGTCCCAGACCGTGTGGAATTTGGTAGTGTCTACCACGAGCGAAGCAATAACAACATCGGAAAGACATTAGTGTTAGTGAGCTTTTGTAAACTAGATCATTGACTCTAGTGCAAGTGGGAGACTGTTGGAGATATGCCCTAGAGGCAATAATAAAAGTTAATATTTATTTCCATGTTCATAATTAACGGTTATATTTATGTGCTATAACTGTTACGGTTTTTGAATATGAGATTCGGAGGAAAACCCATATGCATGTGTGGAAACATAAACACTAAAGAGTTCCCTAGTCTCGCCTCTAATACTAGCTCATGTGTTGCATGATGATCTCGTTTTCCTAATCATGGGCATAGTTGGATGCCAGCAAAAATAGAAGCACATTGTTGGTGGAACAATGAGTGTTGGGCAGACCCAATTAAATGATATAGTATGAGATCGCGTTGTCACATGTTGTTAGTATAATCATAGAAATGTTAAAGTATACCACGTCCTTAGACCATGTGAATATCTAGTTCCTACGTACCAGACGATTTACCTTGATGTTGTCAAACGTTACCTGTAACAGGATAATCATACCGGCAGTCCTCGGGTACTTCGAAAAAGTGCGTCTAGGACTTGATAGTTCAAGATTCGGATTTGCTCCTCCAGCGATGGAGAGATACTTTTTGGCCCTCTCGGTATTATGGTATCCATCACCTTCTGGCCAGACACAGCGTGATGTGATCAACGAGGATACCGGAATGTAGAAACGAGAAAAGAGAACAAACCGGCAACAAGGATAACTAGGTATCGTGATCAAGTGTTGCTTCACATGGATACCGATATAATCTCGCCTTGGGTTTTGTTATGTATCGCGAAGCAAAGTTAATTGTGTACGGGAACAGAAGGTTCACTCGAATTCATTCGTGTAACTGTAGGAATCAATATGGATGTCCAGATCTTGCTATTGATTATTGACCGGAAGGAGTTTCGGGTCATGTCTACATTTTCATCGAACCTGCGGGGTCACACGCTTAAGTATCATCGATTTGTTGAGTACTAGTAGATAATGTCAATGGAATGGTTCCGAGAACATCGAAATAGTTTCTGAGAGAAACCAGAAAAATGCTGGAGTATCGGGAAAGTCACGGGAAAACCTAAAGGCACCGGAAGGGTCTAGGAAGATTCTAGACTGTTCTAGAATATTCTAGAATGTTCCGGAAGACACCATGGGCTGCATGCAATGAATGAGTGGTAAATCCACTCTTTTATGTGTATGCTATTAAGAAGTGGCAACCCCCCTATTTTATGTGCATGGGTTTAAAGAGGTGGTAACCCCCTCACTAATAGACCAGCCATTATATGGAGGTTTCTCCCCTTGGCCTTCCCCTTTGGGCTATATAAGGAGAGGAGGAGCAGCCTTCAAATTCGTGCTAAGTGGCTGAAAGGCTGCTGCCTCCTCCCTCTCTTTCTCTCACACTTTCACATACGCCGTAAGGCTGCTCGTGCTCCGGCTTCTCTTCGTCCTGTACGGCGGAGCGCTGCTGGACTGGTGATCACGTACGCGTGGAAACTGGCAGAGGGATCGTACGTTCGATCCTAGAAAGGAGTGCAAATCCTCACGGCTCGGAGGGATACACCTAGCTGCGGGGATCTGCATCAACAGTTCTTCATCAATAATCTACTTCCGCTACCGGTTGTTGGTAATTATTTAGATCGTCATCTCTCTTGCACCTTCATAGTAGATCGTAGGTTTATGCGTAGGACAATTTTTTTATTTTCTACTACGAACCCAACACACACCTCTTATCTACGACGCTGTCGGCCCCACTTATTCTCGCACCGCCACCCCTGAGCTACGTCGCACCCAAGGGCACCCTCAGATGCGTCGCCGCCGCATGCACTAGTCACCTATGGCGCCGACTCGGCCGGCTGCACAAACGGGAAAACGCACCTGTGACATAGGAGCTCCAAATTATTTCGGAGGGACCGAGTTCCGAAGTTTCGTACGACTGGGTATGGCAACTGGTTGTGTGTCAACAGCCTTGGCGCAAACGTAAATAGTTTCACGGCCACCCTACCAGGCGGTTTATCGTAAGACCCGTCTCAGAAACTACTACATTGAGAGGCGATCGTATTCCGCACCGACACACAATTGTGAGGCGGTTAGTAGTACAGGCTGGCTTCAATGGTGTATCCAACTGAGTCGGTTATATTTCGCAGCAGTCTCAGAAATTTGTGGAAACGGGGTTTATTTTGGACCGCTATGGATGTCGTCTTAATAGAGCCGGGATTTTCTTTACGGACGGCTTATCTACACAAACCGGCTGAGGAGTCACGTTTCCGAGGCTATTTTTTTAGGGTAAAACCTTCTCTAGTAACAGTCTCTAATACTCAGTTTTCTACTAGTGACGGGTCTATACTGTAGGATACTAAATTAGCATACTGAATCTTTGGAGTAGAGAAAAGATACCATAGTTTAGCCTGGACTTCAAGAGTTGGAGTTGAGAAAGCACACTACTACTTGAAAGCGAGCTAGGAGATTTGGATTCCAGTTACGAAAGATAAAGGAAATTAGGAGAAGCGATTGAGGAAAGAAAAAACAAGGAAAGAAATTAGGAGAAGCGATTTGGTGGTGTTCAATCTATTCCGGCCACGGAAATTCAAATTCCTCCGTAAAGTCCCCCACCCCCACCCCATTCCCCCTTACGTCCACCACGTACGGCTGCGTGAGAAGGTTGACGAAAATGGCCTTGTTGTGCCTCACTCTTGTCTTCTATGGGTTCAGGTCTTTTCTTTTCTGTAGGAGAATATGCCAATATGATCTTAGTGAGGTGTGGGGCTTTCCATCTTACACTCGTTGGGATTTCGTCTGCGTGAGCCCACGTGCGGGGCTATCCGCCTACTATGGTTGATTTCTTCTTGTTTTCAAATCTCTATCTTTCAGTGAGATTCCTTTGATCGAAATTTGTAGTGAACTTGACAGATCGCATAGACTAGAATCGGAACTGAAATCCCTTCTCTAACTACCCACTCGGTCTTGGTTTGAGAAGTAGCTTGTTCAATTTATCCTCAGCATAAGTGAAACTTGAATGAGCAAACCAGAAGAACCAAGAAACGGGAGGGGTGCGGTTTAAAGATTTGGGGGGGTTTGGTCACGCTTCCCTGTAATCAATTCACCAAGTTCAGGAGACATTTCTTGTCTTTTTTTATGCACAACACAAAAATTGTAGGTTTTTTCGTGAAACGAATTTTTGCACAAATATAATGTCAAGGTCTATGAGCGAACATTTTTTTGGAATATCTTTACATTAAAAATTTTGTTTTTTTAAAACGATGATGGATTTCTAATTTCTAATTCCATTGCTAAGAACGGGGTCAAATAACTGCAGGGCCCAATCAGATTCAATACTCGCTCAATAACTGCACAGCGCAATCAGGTACAGCAGCCGTCCCTGTAGTGGTTGCACACATCATCGCATTTCATTTTTTTTTTCTCTTCTTCTTCTCATTCGCGAACAAAATCGCAAGTGTTGATCGTCGATTCATCGCGGGAAATATCGAACATGGATCGATTTCCGTTGTAACATGTCGGTGATACAACGGCCGACATTAACAGTACAGATCAGATGAACACATCCATCCAAGATCCAACTCTTATTACTAGGAATCGACCGAAACTAGCTAGCCATACATGATGAATACGAGTAGTTGGTGGTGGGCGGCGCTACAATAGATATAGCTGCTAGTTGGTGAAGTTGTTGAGGCAGGCGTGGGGCTCGGTGGCCTTGGCTGCCGGCGTGGGCTCGACGGTTGGGGAGGGCGGGACGGGCGTGCAGAGCAGCTCCCGCGGGAGGTCAGGGATGCCCTTGAGGTAGAAAGTGTAGAAGATCTTGAAGGGGAAGACGATCTGGTTGAGCTTGACCTGTCCGTAGGCGCCCTCGAAGACGCCGGAGCCGCCGGTGACGGCTAGGTAGGACTCCTCGTAGGTGAGGTAGGGGCCCTGCACGGTGAGGTGGCCGTAGTCGCCGAAGTACATGCTGTAGATGGCCTCGTAGCGGTCTCCGTTGCGCTCCGGCACGTGCTGGATCAGGATGCAGATCCCGGCCGTGATCCCGATCCGCTTGTCCAGGCTGCCGTTGTAGAGCTACAGACCGGGCAAGCAAAGAAATGAAAACCGAGGAAAGAAAGAGAGGAGGGAGAGAGCGACCGAGGCAAGCAGCAATCCTGACCTTGTTGGTGAAGGGGACGAGGTCGCCCAGCGCGTTCTCGCTCTGCTTGGCGCTGAGGCGGAGGTAGGCCGGGCTCTCGCGGTCACGCTCGTTCAGCTCGTACACGTACAGCTCCTGCACCTTGGTCGGCCTCGCGTCCTTGGCCACCGCCGGCTTCGGCGAGAAGAGCGACGCCCGCACGGCCCCGCCCTTCCTGACCCTGCTGACACTCGCCCTGCTGCCACCGAGACCGATCGCCCCGATACGCGTGGCCTGGGAAGAGAGGTTCGCAGAGGCGGAGGCCGCGGTCCTGACGGAAACAGGGGAGGGGAAGGCTGCCATGGTGAACTGCTGACGAGTTCTTGGAAAAAGGAACTCTAGCTTTTCTTCTCGCTTGATTCGCTCTGGATGCACGACGCTCACTCTTTATTTAACACCAGGACGAACCAGTGAGAAAGGCTGGGTAGGTGGTGCGCCGTGCTGGTCCTTGGGTGCTTGTTAAGCGCACCGGCCAATTTAGCACGAGGAGAACATGGTGTGCGCAAAGCTTAACTGTGATGTCTTCAGTTGGTCAGATGGATCGATCATCGCGAGCTTATTTCTTCTCTCACAGCATGTTCCATGCATCACCCCAACGTTGGCAGGGGCAGACGGGCAGTATAATTTTTTTTTGTAGCTCGTCTCTAATTCATTCGTGCTTAGTGGGCCAGCTTCCAGGTCATTATTACCAATCTGATCGACTGCTGGTGTACCACATGCTAATAGAAGATGGCTGTTCGGCCGGGAAGCCGGCGCCGCTTCCCCCTCTGGCCTGAAACAGAGATTAAAAGAAAAATCTGAAGTAAAACTCAAATTTAAACTTCGATTTCATTCGATTTTTTATGAAATATTACATAATTTGAACAAAATTTAAGCTAAAATTTAAAATTAAACTAAATTCGACGTGTTCATTGGTTAAACACGTCGAAGTTTTCCTCCTTCACGCCGTAGCCACCGTCGTCGCTCCGGTCCTCGCCTGGAGAGGGCGCCCGGTTGCTCGGATCCGCCTCGTCGTCGTTGCCCGCCGAGGAGAAGCCATCGTAGGTCAATGATCGGCGCGCTGGTGATCTGCGTGTGGTCGTAGAAGGACCACGCGCCCGCGGCGCGCTCCGGCAGCACCACCGGCGTATTGAACGACTCGTTGAAGGCCACCGGCCCTCGGGGTCGTCCGACGTCCCCATTGAGCCCTGGAGAGCTTGGCAAATAGGATGGAGACGGGCGCCTCCTTCTTCACCTTCAACTTGGCCTTCTTCGGCGGCGGTGGAGCGGAGCGGCACGCGGACTCGCCGATGAAGACCCCGTCGGAGCGGCGCGTCGAGGAGCGCGGCTCCGGTTTGCGCACGCTCAAGTGCGGCGGCGCGGAGCAAAGCGACGAGCCGCCCACGGAGGGGTGGGAGGAGGAGCGTGAGCGGAAGGACGACAGAATCACCACCGTGCGCCTCGGCTATCAGAGGGTGGGCGCCGACCACGGGAGACAGGGCTGGCCGCCAGCGTTGATGTGCGCGAGCACAAACACCAGCGTGAAGCCCGGCTGCGACCAAAAGGCCGAGCGGCTATGACGGTTGTGCTCGCCGGCGGGGGGCGCTGGGCCGGGGCCGTCCCAGCGGTTCATCCTCGCCGTGTGGAGGCTGTGGAATTCCGCCTCATACCTCGCCGTCGAGGCAGGGTTCTGCGGTTCCCATACTGGTTCCTCGCGCTGCTCCGGCGTCAGCACCTCGTAGAAGTGTGCGAGCACCTCCGCGCCCAGGAGGATTCACTGACGCGCGGCGAGTCGGGGATAGGGACGCCGACGCGCCCAAGGGTGAAGCCGTACCCGGCGTGCATGTCGGGCGGGCACGGGTACCAGGCGGTGAACATGGCCCGCGCCTGGTACTTGAGGAAGGAGCGGCGCGGGAAGCCGTTGGCGGCGAGGGGATCCATTGGTGAGTCGGTGCGGTAGAAGAAGGCGAGAGGGGAGAGCGGTGGTGTTGCAGACGGGAGCGCACCGATGTTGTAGTAGGGAGAGAGGCGGTGGCAATGTGGTGAGGGACGACGCGGGATCACGGTATTTATACCGCGGCGGTAGGCCAAAGGGTTGTTCGCATTAATGCCGGCGTACGCGTGGGCGACGCGGCTGGGCGACGGGACGGCTCCCTGCGCCTCTGCGCCGCCTCGGGAGAAGACGAAGACACGCGCGCCGCTTTGGCTTCGCGCCTCTCACTGACGGATCGGGCCCACGGCCGCCACGTGGCGTTTTCTTTCCGTCCGGAGACCCACGGGAAACCATACGCGGCGGGGTTGGGCTTGGGTTTCCGGACGGAAACTGGGGAGCGTCTGGACCGGAATGTCCAATGGGGACGCGAGTTGGCGAGTTGGAGCCGGTACGGACAGGAGAAGACCGGAGGGGGAGTGCCTTTGGGGGGGGCGCGAGTGGAGATGCTCTAACACATCGGAAAAAGATTAAGTCGTATTCACTCGTTTCTAAAATAGGTGAATTCCATCAGTCCCGTGTTTTAGTTTATAATAATCGCATGGATATTTGGACAAATAAAAGTCGTGTATTTTGGAACAGGAGTGAGTAGCTAACATCCCTACTTTCTTTTTTGTCAATGTTTACCGCAATAATACTACTCCCTCCGTCCACTTTTATTATGCATTTCTATTTTTGTCATATACATTTTAAAATAAGTGAATCTAAACTCATTCTACACATAGATTCATTAATTTTACTATATATGTGGGCAAAACTGAAATGATAAGAATTATGCGTTATAAAAGTAACGTACGCAAAATTAAAATGATAAGAAGTTACTTTATAAAAATGAACCGAGAGAATACTACTCCCTCCGTTACTAAATATAAGATGTTATAGTTATTGCTCATATTGTCTAGATATACATGCTAATATGAGTGAACATGTGTACTAAAAGTTGTCTAGATATACATGTGTATATGAAAAAGGGCTAAAACATTTTACATTTAGTAAATTTAGGAACGGAGGAGTATCGTAGTAGTACTCCCTACATATGAAGCACGGATAGGGACTCCGGACTTTTGTCAATCCGGGCTTTCTTGCGTGTTGTGTTGGTTCGTTCCCTTTCGACCTGGACGGTGCGTGTTTGTTTCGGCGCTTTCCGAAAAGAGGTGGTAGCAATTGCCAATTGATTTCCAGGGATCATCTGCTGACCGACGCAGCTCCCAACTCATTCCAACAGTACAGCATGGTGGCCGGTGGCCAGAGAATATACAGTCCAACCACCCTTTTGATGCTTCCTATGCCACCATTCAAAAAAAATTATAAGTTTTAAAAAAATTATACTAAAATTATGAGTGTGACCTACAAATATTTCAGGTCAAAATTTGAAAGGACCAATGAACACCAAAAAACATAAATCTAATCGCAAATTCTTAAACGGGAGCGGGCTCGTTCTGTCCAAAAACGTGATCACACGGCACTTCCGCGCGATGCGAATCGGACGGCTCGCGTGTAGCCTTCTCCCGACCGGTTTGGTACCCTAGCAGTTAATGTGTTCGGGCCACACATTTTGAAATTGGGAACCGTGCCCAGGTGAGACGGAGAGAGAAAGGAGAAACGCTCTTCGCGAGCATTCGGAGCCGGGTTCTCCTCCTCCACATCGCCTCTCCCCCTCCCCCCGGCGATTCCTCTGGCGTTCGCCGTCCATTCGCTCCGTCGGGCTTCTGTCTGCGCACCGGCGACACCCCTCGGGAGTTAGCTCCATCCTGATATTTCATCGGAGGCGCCAAGAGCAGCGACGGCGGCTGATCTGCTGCCCGCATCGAGCACATCGAGGCTCTCCCGGGACAGTCCCAGCCGCACGCAGGTACCCACTGCAACTTCTGCATGTGCTCGGCGGAGGCGACTGGAGCAGTGTGAAGGGAAGCGACGGGGGGCTGATCTGTATCCGCATCGAGCGCATCGCGGCAGGGATTTCGCGTCGAGTAGCTCCCGGGCAGTTCTAGCCCCAGGTACCTACTGCAAGCACTGTCCCTGCGCTCTTGTGTTATCGCAACCCCTTCACCCCCTCCTCCCCACGCAGAGAGAGGGGTGTCCCCTCTGATTTTCTCTGTAGATGCCCCCTGTACAACCCAACGACTGCGTTGTGTGTGGCGAGTAGATGGGTTTTTTTGCGATTCCAAAGTTCATGTTTAGCTGCTTATTCGACACTAGTGCTTTCAGCGGGAAGGGACACCCCCCTGCATGTTCAGGTATATGAAGGATAATTGAGAAATTTTTAGACAAAGAACTTTGTTTTTTCTTTTTGTAATGGGGGTAAAATGTAAGAATAGCATATGCAAATATCCCAATATGATGTACAAGCATATGTGTGGAAGAGAGGGGGAGTTGTTGTCAGTGTGTAATCTCTCGGAGAGAGGGATGTAAGCACATGCATTCAGGTACGCGGGCTCGATGTTTTTCCCCGATGCAAGCGTTTTTCCCGATATAAGTGTGTGTGTGGGGGGTGGGGTGGGGGGGGGGGTCGGTACGGAAAGTACAGCGACAACAGGCAAAATGTAATTACAGGGTGTTTTGTTCAAATGCACCTACTACCCCGATGTTAGTTCCTGTGTTTTTTAGTAGCCAAAGTGTCATTACATGTTCCCCTGTTATTTTCAAAATGAACTTTTACTGCCTGATGTCAGTTCTGTTGTTAGAAAGCAAAAAATGTAATTACATTTTTTTCAATGTACTTACTGCTCGATGTTAGTTCTCCTTTTTTGTAGTAAGGGCACAAATGTAATTACATTTTTTTAATGAACTTACTGCTCGATGTTAGTTCTCCTTTTTTTTTTTGCTAGGTCAAAAATGTAATTTACATTTTTTTCAATGAATAGATTGCTCGATGTTTAGTTCTCCTTTTTTTTGTAGTAGGAAAAAAATGTAATTACATTTTTTTCAATGAACTTACTGCTTGATGTTTACTTCTCCTTTTCAGTAGGCAAAATGTAATTACATCTTTCATTGTGCGTACTGGCCGATGTTAGTTCTCTTTTTTAGGAGGCAAAATGTAATTACATTTTGTTTTTTTTATGTTGTTTTTCAAAATGAACTTACTTTCCCAATGTCAGTTCTATTTTATAGAAGGCAAAAATGTAATCATAATTTCAGGGAGGGGGTGGGGGATTATTACATAGCAGCCAATACGACACTGTCTATTTTGTTTGGATGGTTCACAAGCCGGGGAGGAATTTGCCTCTTTATGTGGTATGGGATTATTTGGAGTCATTATAGTCTAGTTTAGGCAGCGACACCACTTCGTTCTCATTATAGTGTTTTGACAAGAGAACCAATAAGCTTATCAATGTTCTTTTTTTTGTCTGTCGTAACTATCTAATATTCTCACGAGTTTTTCACACCACGTTTTATGTACAAGGTTTTAAAACCATGGGAAAGGACAAAATGACGCGAAAGTTGAAAGGAGATAGTGGACGAACATCACCGCATGGGAAACTAAGCATGCTGAGGCACAAGTTAAAGCTAAGAACTGGCAATTCAGTGAAGGACGAGCCTAATGAGCGGAATGAAGATGGATTTGATATCAGTTATTTTCTGTCATTTTTGGTTATCCTTTTATTTTTCACACTGTGTAAAATGTATTTTGCTTACTTGTTTTTGTTACATTTTTTTCCTTTTAACTTAAAATCAGTATAAGGCTTTAGACACCCTAGATTTGTCAGATTAGGCATTTTTATTTTTAAAGTTTGGTCATGCTGGAGTCAGGGGGATTTAATAACTTACTTTTTCCTGACAAATCTTGTTTTGTGAAGCTACATTTTGTTATTTGTTTTGACATTTCTTTCATGTTTACATTTTTCATGAAAGTTCATTTTATTTATTGCAAACAGGAACTTCCTAATCCATGCTTTTCCGAAACTAACATTATGCAGGTCAAGAACTGTAGGCTTTTTCAACGTGCATCGCCGATGAAACTAGTTCGACTGTCGAGACATCGTAGTAGAGTTCATAGACTGGGGTACCATGAGCCTACGGGTAGAGACGTGGGGGGACGTGGTAGCACAACAACCAGGAACACCAAATTTACCCAGGTTCGGTACGTCGCAACTAGGCGGCGTTCCTACTCCTGCAATCCCAGCAAATCAGGGCTGAAGCCTGAAGTATACAAAGTACAAAGTGAGTAGGGTTTTGCTAACTCGGCGAGGATCAACTTCTCGGCGAGTTGGCTTCTAGCTAATTTTCTATATTTGTTCTTCTCTTCCGCCCGACTTTATATAATAGCCGGGTTAGGGCTTACAGAAAGGAAACCTAGAAGACTACGGAAAGTATCCTAACTTGGAAAGCAGGAATCCGACTTCTACTCCAACACGCACCACTTTGGGCCGTGCTCCGGGTTCTTCTAGAATCCGGCTTCTGTGCGTCAGCTTACTGGGCCGCCTAATGGAATGTGATCCATTATGTCGGGGGGTTACCCCCGAGTAGGGTAAAGGCAAGTGGTAAAGGCAACAGTCAGAAGAGAAGTTTGGTCGAGTAGCCGCCTACCCGGTACTTGCTACCCGGTCGACTGCTACTCGGTCTTACGAAAAGATGACCAGAAGGAGATATTAAGCGAGTTATGTCCGTTCGAGTAGAAGAGCTGGTCCGAGTAAGATTGGCGGGAATCTACTCGGGCCAGAAGTCAAAGGAGCCGTTCTGACACAGGATCCCGCGTATCCTGGGTCCGTACTTGGCACTATTCAAACTACTGTTCATCTGGGACCGGCCTGCCTGACAGCGACAGAGTGGAAGCAGGCGGTCGCAGGATAAGGGGGCCCTACTCTGTGTTTGGCACAGTGATACCAGACTGTCCCCTTGGTTTGGCCAACGACTTTCCGGATGCAGCCAAGATTAGGAACCAAAGCTGTCAGCGGGAACTCGGAAGAAGGACGATGTGCACACTATGTCGACACTTGTCCGTGTTTGGACGTATCCGGCTGGGCACCGTGTATATAAGGTGCCCCGCCGCCTCCTGCGTGAGGATCGCATGCTGGGACGCTGGAAACCCTAGATTCTTGACCTAGTTCATCACAAAGAGAGAAGAGTGGCTACTCGGTAGCAAGAACATTGTACTGTGGCTACTCGGTGAGACACCAGAATACAAAAAGAAAGGCAGGAGTAGGGGTTTTACCTCCTCACGAGGGCCCTGAACCTGGGTAGATCGTGTTGTTTGCAGTGCTTAGCTCTTACCTCACGCGGCTACTCGTCGCGTGATCCCTCCCCGAGCACCTCCAGCGTCCATCGTTCCCACATCTTTAGCCATCCTATGGCATCTGCCGTGACACCACCACGACAGTTGGCGCCCACCGTGGGGCAACCAGCGGCGCTGGCTGGAGTTTCTGTTCGGACGGGATCTTCTTCAGCGGAGCGCGTAGTCTGTGGCCTTGTCCACAGATTCGGCTCTTTCGACTTCGTCACCGACAACGCGGGCGATTTCGGCGGCAAGGCCATGCCGGAGGGCGGCACGGTGATCTCCTTCGGCGCGCACCTTGTCTACGTCGCCACCGTCACCGACCGTGTCTACCCCGAGCTGGTGCATGACGCGGAGGATCCTCCTGCGGTGATCGCTGCTCGCGGAAGGCCTGCGCGCCGTTCTGCGGACCGCGCCGAGGTGATGGTGACCGGCTTGGCGGCAAACACCGGCGCAGCTGCTACTGGCGCCGCGGCCGTCGTCGAGGATCTTGCTGCATCGAGCGCTGGTGGCAGGACTCACAGGCCTTACGAGAAGGACTGCAACCTCCCTCCCTCCACCACTCCGACTATTCCCGCGTCGGCTGGGCGGAATGGCATGCCGCCTCCCACCGACCTGGAGCTCCTGAGCATGAAGGAGCAGCTCGAGCGGCAACGCCAGGAGCTGCTCGCCGAGCAGGCGGAGTTGGACAAGGTCAGGCTAGAGCTTAGCTTAGACCAGCTTGAGTACAACAGGGCTCATGGCTTCACCCCAGTCACTAGGAGAGCTAGCAGAGTAGGCGCCACGCGGCGTAACCTTGGTGCCGAGATGGCGACAGTGGTAGAGGTTCCTGCTCAGTCCGCCACCGCAAACACTTCCACTAGGCCTAGGTATAGCACACCTGCCAAGACACTTAGAGCTGCAGAGGCTGTAGCTGCCGAGTTGCCTCGTCTCGACGGCGACGCGCGCGTTAGGCAGCAGGAAAGGCTCAACGAGTTGGTGTTGGAGGCTGCTAGGCAGAATGAGGAGTTCCGGAAGGCCAACCCGGGTGCTGGAGCTTCGCAGGTGGTGCACTCGCACGCGGCTAGATCTAACGATCAGGCCTCGTCTCCGCACCCCAGCCGCGAGAAGAGCCGCAGCGGACGTTCCGCCAGGGATAGGCAAATGCAGGTGTATGACCCGGCTGCTGCCGCGAGACAGCTTGCTGTGCCGCAGCAGCCCGGGCAGGAACACAACGCTGCAAGAGCAGGCTCTCAAGCCCATCAAGCTCAAAGCCAGGCCCGAGGTGGAGCACGCCCAGGTCCTTCTCAGCGTCCCGCTGCTCCGCCTACTCGGCAGAGGCAGCAGCCGCGTGCAGTGGCGCCAGTCGCCAACCCGGTGGAGCAGCCTGCAGCTATGCAGGTGGACAGATATGATGACGGCTACTCGGCCATGGAGATGGCTGGCTCGTACATTCTGGACCGTGTTGGCGAGCGCGTGTTGGCGCCTGGAGACGCAAGGCATCAGCTGGACCGGATCAACTTGTCAGCCCGGCTGGAGAACACGGGTCCCCCTGGCCCCGAGTGCTTTGGCCCGCGCATCATGAACGAGCCGTCCGTGAAGAACTTCCAGCTTGCAAGAGGCACCAAGAGCTACAATGGCAGCACCAAGCCGGAAGATTGGCTCAATGACTATGTCACCGCGGTCCATATCACGAACGGCAACAGAAGATGGGCGGTGCGCTATGTTCCGCAGATGCTAGAGGGTCCAGCTCGCACTTGGCTCAACAACTTTCCCAAGAACAGCATCAATTGCTGGTTGGATTTCTCGGACGCCTTCATCAGCAACTTCACAAGCACCTACAAGAGACCGAATAGGCCACAGCAGCTGTCCGCTTGCAGGCAGCGAGAAGACGAGACAGACCGCGAGTACCTTACTCGGTGGAGCACGTTGAGGAACACCTGTGAAGGTGTGAACGAAGCCCAGGCCATCACTTGGTTTGCGCAGGGTTGCAGGTATGGCAGCATGTTGTGGCAGAGGTTGCAGAGGGAAATGCCAAACACTCTGGCGGAGACCATCAAGATTGCGGATCAATACGCACTCGGTGACCCCACTCAGCCCCTGATGGACTCCTCTGAGCCAAGAAGGAACTTCAGCAACAGCAAGCGCAACGAGTTCCGCAACAAGCGCAGGGGTGACCGGATAGATACTCGGTATGACCCTGAAGAGGTGAATGCAGTGACTGTTGGAGCTGGTGGTAGCCAAAGGCAAAAACCTGCTGGAGCCTACGGGCAGAACCAGAATCAGGGCCAGGGCAACAACAAACCATTCCGCACTCCTCAATCGGGTAGCGGCAACTCCGAGCAGCCGAGGAAGTTCGTCTTTGACGACATGAAGGATGGTCCATGCAGTTTTCACACTCACCACCCCTCAAGGCCTGCTAACCACACTACTCGGCAGTGCGAGTGGTGGGATGTGATCAAGAATGATGGCTTGCCTCCTCCTCCTCCTCTGCCAGCGGCCAATGCTAATGTGCAACCTACTCGTGCACCCGCAGCTGGGCCGCCAGTGTTCCCGAGAAGAGAAAATGTGAACCAAGTGGCTTTGGGAGCCAACCGACACTTCAACAATGAGAGCTATCGCAACAACAACAACTACAACTGCAACAACAACAACAGAGGCAACAACAACTACCAGGGCAACAACAACAACAACGGCAACAATGGGGGCGGAGGCTCCAACCAGTATCAAGAGCACCACGAGAGCTACATGATCTTCACCTCTGAGCCAGTCGACAAGCAATCACAGCACAGGCGTGCCATGGAGGTCAATGCAGTGATTCCTGCTGTCCCTCACTACATGTATTGGTGTGACCAGGAGATCAGGTGGTCCCGAGTAGATCATCCCAAGGTGATGCCAAACCCGGGTAGCTATGCCTTGGTGCTGGATCCTACCTTCCTAGGTCCCGAGAAGAATGTGAGGTTCAGCAAGGTGCTAATCGACAACGGCAGCAGCATCAACATCGTGTAAAAAGACACACTTGAGAAGCTTGGCCTGGCCGAGAACATGATGCTGCCCAGCAAGACCACTTTCCATGGCATTGTGCCCGGGATCTCGTGCAACCCGATTGGCCGAGTGTGGATAGATGTGCTATTCGGCACCAGGGAAAACTGCCGCACAGAGCGCCTGCAGTTCGAAGTGGTTGATCATCAGAGCCCTTACCATGCTCTACTCGGCAGGCCTGCTCTGAGCAAGTTCATGGCCTCTACTCATGTTGCATATCTGAAGATGAAGATCCCTGGTCCCAATGGCATAATTACTATCTCTGGTGATTACAAGAAGTCCATGGAGTGTGCCTCTGCTGGTTCCCAGTTGGCGGAGTCGATGGTGATTGCTGCCGAGAAGAAGAAGATGTATGAGGTGGTGGCTATGGTGCAATCCGCGCAAGCTGGCGCGCAAGGCGTGCCGAATACCCAACACGGGACCGCATTCCAGGCATCTCAGGAGACCAAGAAGGTCCAGGTCGACCCCGAGTTCCCCGACCGCGTAGCCATCATTGGCTCCGGGTTGGCGGAGAAATAGGAAAGCGAGCTCATCCACTTCCTCCGTGAGAATCGAGATGTATTCGCCTGGTCCAATGAAGATCTACCAGGAGTCCCGAGGGAGTTGGTTGAGCACTCACTACATGTGCGTCCTGGCGCCAAGCCAGTGAAGCAGGCTATGCGCCGCTTCGGAGATGAGAGAAGGAAGGCCATTGGTGACCAGATCACCAAGCTGCTGATAAGCAACTTCATCATGGAGGTGCTGCATCCGGATTGGCTAGCCAACCCGGTCATGGTCGAGAAGAAGAAGGAGGATCCCAAGGCTGCCACTGCATGGCGCATGTGTGTCGACTACACCGACTTGAACAAGGCATGCCCCAAGGATCCCTTCCTGCTACCTCGCATCGATCAGGTGATCGATTCCACTGCTGGTTGTGAACTGTTGTCTTTCATAGATGCCTACTCTGGTTTCCACCAGATTGCACTCAATCCTGCTGATCAAATAAAGACTGCTTTCATTACCCCGTACGGGGCTTATTGCTATCGTGTCATGTGTTTTGGCTTGAGGATTGCGGGTGCAACCTATCAGAGATGCATGCAGAAATGTTTGCACGACCAGCTCGGCAAGAATGTGCAGGTGTACATAGATGACATTGTCATCAAAACGAATAAAACACATACTCTGCTTGCCGACCTGGAGGAAACCTTTGCTAACCTACGCAAGTACAAAATGAAGCTGAATCCGAGTAAATGCACCTTTGGTGTCCCGGCTGGTAAGCTACTCGGCTTCCTGGTGTCTAGTCGGGGCATTGAAGCCAATCCTTCAAAGATAAAAGCTATTGAGAGCATGTCTTTGCCGAGATCCCTGAAAGACGTGCAGAAATTCACTAGTTGCTTGGCATCTCTGAGCCGTTTTCTGGGCCGAATGGGCGAGAAGGCCCTGCCTCTGTACCAATTGATGAAGAAAAGTGACAAGTTTGTTTGGACTCCGCAAGCGGATGTGGCATTCAACGAGCTGAAAGCAATGCTGGCTAGCGCTCCCATCTTGGCTAGTCCGCTACCCAAGGAGCCAATGCTGCTGTACATTGCTGCGACTAACCGAGTAGTCAGTGTGGTGATTGTGGTGGAACAAGAAGAAGAAGGCAAGAGTGTGCATCGCCCAGTGTACTATCTCAGTGAAGTGCTGTCCAGCTCTAAGCAAAACTACCCGCACTACCAGAAGATGACCTACGGCGTGTACCTGGGCGCCAAGAAGCTAAAGCATTACTTCCAAGAGCATCCTATCACGGTTGTGAGCTCTGCTCCCATCTCGGATATCATGGGTAACAAGGAGGCGAGTGGCAGAGTAGCCAAGTGGGCAATCGAGCTGGACGCGTATGCACCCGCGTATGCGAGAAGAGAAGCCATCAAGTCTCAGATTCTGGAAGAATTCCTGGTGGATTGGGCCGAGGTGCAGTATGAACCTCCTGCGCCAGTTTCTAATTACTGGAAGATGCACTTTGATGGCTCAAAGGTGAAGGAAGGCCTTGGTGCTGGCGTAGTGCTTACGTCACCCAAGCGAGACCAACTCAAGTATGTGCTGCAGATTCACTTCAAGGCGTCCAACAACGTAGCAGAGTATGAGGCAGTGGTGCATGGTTTGCGGGTAGCCAAGGAGGTTGGCGTGCAGCGCATTATAAGCTATGGCGATTCAGATCTGGTGCTGCAGCAAGTCTCTGGTACATGGGATGCTCTAGATGCCAACATGGCATCCTATCGCTTCCTGGTGCAGTCTATGACTGGATTCTTCGAGGGCTGCGAGTTCCAGCACATCCACCGAGCAGAAAACGAAGCGGCAGACGAGCTGTCCAAGTTGGGATCTTCTCGGCAATCCATCCCGGCGGGGGTTGCCTTGGAGCACTTGAGGAAGCCATCCATCAAGCCCTCTCCCAACTCGGAGTCCATATTTGTTCCTTCTCTGCCAAGTGAGGAATCTGATCCCATGGAGATTGACTGGGAGAATGCTACAGGAAACCCGGGGACTACTGCTCCTAACTCGGGAACTGCCGTCCTCTACTCGGGGACTGCCACTCCCTACTCGGGGACTGCCACTCCCTACTCGGGGACTGCCGCTCCCTACTCGGGGACTGCCGCTCCCTACTCGGGGACTGCCACTCCTTACCCGGGGACTGCCACTCCTCACTCGGGGACTGCCACTCCTTACTCGGGGACTGCTGTCCTCAATCCGGGGACTGTCGCATTCATTGAGGAAGTCCTTGCCAATCGATCTTGGCTCCAGAGAAGTGCTCCCAACCCCGAGCAACCAGAGGTGCCTGTCCCAATGGAAGTGGACGAACCAGTGTTTCCCACACGGGAGACACCGAGTTGGGCCATGCCCATATTATCCTTTCTAAGGGACGGCACTCTGCCAAAAGATGAGGTGACTGCAAGGCAGATTCAGAGAAGATCCAAGGGCTACACTATAGTCCGAGATGTGCTGCACAAGAGAAGTGCCACCGGCGTGCTGCAGCGCTGTGTGGATCCAGCAGAAGGAGAAGAAATTCTGGTAGAGATACACCAAGGAGAATGCGGGCACCATGCCTCTTCTCGGGCATTGGTCAAGAAAGCTTTTCGGCATGGCTTCTACTGGCTCACAGCTCTGCAGCAAGCCGAAGACATCGTGAGGAAGTGCAACGGCTGCCAGATGTTCGCGAGTAAGATTCACATGCCTGCTTCCGAGCTGAAGACAATTCCTATCACTTGGCCATTTGCTGTTTGGTGTTTGGACATGGTCAGGCCCTTCCAGCCGGCTAGAGGCAACATGACTCACATCTTGGTCATGGTGGACAAGTTCACCAAGTGGATCGAGGTGAAGCCTATTCGGAAGTGCGATGGGGCCACAGCTGTGAAATTCGTGAAGGATGTGATCCTGAGATATGGCTACCCGCACAGCATCATCACCGACAACGGCACAAATTTTGCTGAGGGAGCAATGGTGCGGTTCTGTAGAGATAAGCATATCCGACTAGACGTTGCGTCTGTTGTGCATCCAGCCTCCAATGGACAAGTGGAAAGAGCAAACGGCATGGTACTGGCAGGCATAAAGCCAAGGCTGATTGAGCCACTGCTGAAAACACCTGGGTGTTGGCTAGACGAGTTGCCAGCGGTGTTGTGGAGTCTAAGGACTACCCCTAACCGGTCAACCGGCTACACGCCATTCTTCTTGGTATACGGGGCTGAGGCCATGTTGCCAATAGACCTAGAGCATGACTCCCCCCGAGTAACCCTCTACACTGAGGTGGAGGCGAGAGAAGCTCGAGAAGACGACGTTGACCTGCTTGAGGAAGCAAGAGAGCTGACTCTGTCACGTTTGGCTATCTACCAGCAAAACCTGCAGCGTTATCATAGCCGAAAGGTGAACCCAAGGGTTTTCCGAGAAGGAGACTTGGTCCTTAGGCTCGTGCAGCGCACAGCCGGGATGCACAAGTTGTCTCCTCCATGGGAAGGGCCCTTCATTGTGAGCAAAGCGCTGCACAACGATGCTTACTATCTTATAGATGCGCGCCCACCACAGGCGAACAGGGCAGATAAAGCTGGAGAGGAAACCAAGCGCCCTTGGAATGTAGCTCTACTCCGTCGTTTTCATTCGTGAGCAAAGATGTGTATGTACCCTCTTATCCGAGTCGAAGTTCTATTCTGCAATCTGAAAATGAACTCGGGGACTGCCCTCGTCCAAAATTGCTCTAAGTGTTTCTACTCGGCTTTACCTCTTGCCTATTCGGTTGCTCTACTTCAAAATTCAAAGGTACATTTAGTACTGTGTTTAAACCCACATGCCAACTCTTCAACTTTGCTGTTGTCCGAAACCCGGCTTCATGGCAAGCAAGAGAACAAGCAAAGGGTCCATGAGCACAAGAAAAATTACTAAGGAAAGGAAGAGTGCATGAACCGAGTAGGGTGCTTTTATTATTGTTCTGTGTCTTATCTTTTCGGCTAAGTGGTGGGCTGCGTTACTATGATTGTTTCTAAGCGGCTAAGTATTTGCAGCTCTACTCTTTAACTCTTGTGACTCGAATACCAAAAAAGCAACAAGTTGCGGGTAGAGCTGAGACGAAAAGAGAGAGTGAATAAGAAATGCAACTCGGGGACTCGCATGATAACGCAACCCGGCATCCAGCCCAGGCTGAACAAATTGATTAAGTTGAAAATAACAAGTGGGAATAAAAATGAGTAGCAACGGCATAAATAGTCTCATACATTTGCACCCGGCATCCCGGGGATCTGATAAGTGTTTGAGAAATAAAGCTGCAGGATAAACTCAGGTCGAGGCGGCGTTCTCGGTGCTAGCCTTAGCTGCCTCTTCTTCAGTAGTGCCCTTGGTCGTGTCCGTTTCTGGGCTGGCGTCAACAGACTTCGCTGCTTCGTCCTCGGCGTTGGGCTCGGTGGCTACCTGGTCTGAAGTGGCCGTGGCCACCGAGACGGGCGTTGTCGTGGAGGTGGAGCCGCTGGCTTGGGCGCGAAGGTTGACGGTGTCGTCAAGGGCAGCTCCTGACGAGGTGCCGAACTCGAGCGCGGAGGTGTCGATCGACATCTCCACGTTCTCGTCCTCCTCATCGCTACCCGCGATGACCGCGGCCTTCCCCTTCCCGTCCTTGACAGCTGGAGAGTCGAAGTAGCTCAGGTCCGGCTCATCGGTGTCCGTCTCCTCGTCTTCATCTTCCTCCTCGCCCTCGTCCACCTCGGTGTCGGGCTCGGTGAGGCCGTCGATGAAGGCTGCTGTGTCGGCATACTGAGCGACCTCGTGAGCAATCACCTGGCGAATAGCCACGCAGTCGGGGTCCTTCTCCCACCTGGAGTCTCGGCGCATCTCGCGGATAATCTGCATGTTCAGGTTTTCGTACCAGGTGGTAACGAAGAGCAACATCATGTCCGCACCTGCCCGAGCTCCCGAGGCACGCCACTTCTTCAGTTCAGCTTTCACGCGCTGCAGCTTCAAGGCAAGTCCGGAGATTGTTGTCGGCGCGGAGTCATCAGGCCAGAAGACGTTGTGGATCTGGAAGGCGACGCGCACCAGCTCGATGCCCACGCCCGCTAGCCGCGGACACTGGCTCTGCATAATCAGGATACTTTCCTCGATTTCTGCTCTGGTGTCCAAAGGCTCGCCCTTCGCAGCACGAGCTGCTCGGACCTTTTCCAGGGCGGGCACGCTAGAAGATTCAAGGTTGGGAAAGATTCCTGCAAGAGCTATCGAGAAGATCAGAAACAGTAACAGAGTGGAAGCGTGAAACGAGAAGCAGAGAAGAAAGGCGCAGCCGAGTAGCGGAGAAGCGGAGAAAAGGGAGCACTTACTGTTCAAATCATGGCGCAGCCCTAACAGCTGGGTCTTCCATGTTTCCTCGTTGAATATATGCTTCTCTTGGATCAGGCGGAGCTCCTCTAGCTGAGTGAAGAGCCCAGCGTTGCTCTTCGTTAGCACCTCACACTCCTGTTTGAGGGTTCTCTCCCTGGCCTTGGCTGCTGCTGCGCTCTTTGCCTTCTCGGCTATTACTCTATCCCTTTCGGCACCAAGATTGATGGCATCCCGGAGCGCAGTCTGCAGCTGGACTTGGAGTTTCTCCATCTCAGTAGTGTGCTCTTTCATCAGCTCGACAGCCTGGCTGGACAACTGTTGCTGCACCTCAGCCGGTTTGAGGCAGTCTTGATGCTCCTCAGCGAATTTCTTATGATCTTCTGCGGAAGGCGAAGCGCGGTTAGCAGAGAAGCGAAAGAAAGAAACACAGGAAAAGCCGAGTAGACGGCAACGTACCTTCCAATCTCTTGATGGTGGCCTGGCCACTCTCGACGAAGGCACGACAGTTCTCGTGCTCGTCAGTTAGGGCCTTCAGCTTCCCTGCAGAGTAAAATTAGTTAGCGCAAAAAGCAAAAGCGGGCGTAAACACCAAACGCAAGAACCGCGCAGCTAGAAGCGTACCTTCAACTTCAGACAGCCTCAGAGTGATGTTCATCACTTCCTTGTCGGCTTCCTCGGCGATCATCTTCTCTTTTTCCAAGGCAACAATCCGCCTCTTGGCAATGGCGTGATTCCAGAGTAGCCGACGATGCAAGTTGGTCTGTTTCAGTACGCTGTTATGAGAAGCAAAAGAAACAAAAATCAGGCAAAGTACTTGAGATTCAACCCGAGAAGGTGGCTACTCGGGAGAGTGTCCGCCTACTCGGCCAGAATCTCGGGGACTGGGTGATGGATAAGGAAAAGAAGAAGAGTAGAAAAGAAGTGAAAATGCAACTCGGAGAGGATGAATAGGAACTTACCGCGTAGGATTGCTCGAGGTCTTCGGCGTTCTTGCGGTGGACAAACATCTTGGCAGCAAGTGTAGCAGAGGTGGTCGAGACAGTCATGGGTTTGTAACCCAAGTCCACCTTGTTCCAATCCAGACGCATATGGTCGATGTCGCCCAAATCGGTGCCGTTCCAATTGGTGTTGCCGAGAACTTTGCTGTCCCACTTGGCGTCGATGAAGCCGATCAAGTCGAGTACTTGCTCGAGGCTCTGGGACGTTATCGCCTGGTCCTGAACTCCACGAGAAGCGATGGAGATGGATTTGTCTTGATTTGGGGCCGGGGGCCTGGAGTCCACTGCCGCGGCTTTCCTCCCTTTCTGAAGAGCAAGATTCCGGTCCTTGGGGGAAAAGCCGACCTGGTGCTGATGGCTAACCTTCACCATGTAGTCAGGGTAGCAGGGCTGATCAGCTGCAGCGGCGGCGACAGCAACCGCGTTGGGATCGCGAATAACCAGCTGACTGGACTGGCCAGTTGATGTTGGCGGCGGCATGTCGGCAGCCCGCTTCTTCGTCTTCTCCTTCTGGGTAGTTGGCTTCGCGGCAACTGGCTTCTCGGTTTTCTGCTTCTCGGTCGTCTTCTTCTCAGCCTTCTCCTTCTCGGCGGCTTTCTTCTCGGTTGCCTCCTTCTCTGCAGCATCTTGGGCACTCTTCCTTGTAAGCGGCCTGGCCGGAGGGCTGGGTGAAGCCTCGGTTGTCTGCACCGAGGAGGAATCAGGCTGAGCGCTACCCTGATCTGTTGGTGGCGCCAGGGGCGCGCTATCCGGTGCGGCATCTGGCTGGGCGCTACCCTGCGCGGCGACTGGTTGCACGTCGCTCAGAGGGTAATGCCCAGTCGCGTCTTCTACCCGCTGCTCGGCAGCGGGATCCGGCTGTGAGACATCCATTTCTTCTACCCGCGGCTGGGCCGCAGGATCTTCTTGTCCAGCAGCCCCTGTTACTGGCTGCTCTTCTTATTCGTCCTGCCGCTCAAGGGCGGCGTCGTGGTGCATCTCGGTCTCTTGATCTTGGTTCTCCTCGGCGGTGTTGGCCGGAGGAGAAGGTGGCTTCTCTTGGTGAGCAGCATCCTGCGCCTCCTACTCGGCGCGAGACTGCGGCTCCGGCTCGGTGTTTTGGGCATTGCTTCCCTCGGTTTGTGCGTTGGCGGCATTGTTCTCATCGCCGTCGAGGTCGATTAGATTGTCGACATCGATGGCGGCCTTCTTCTGGGTCTCGGTGGACGCAAGAGCGGCGTCCGCGTCCAAGGGGTCTCTGAAGAGAAAATTGTGTTCAAAAGCAAGAAGAGGGCAGAGGAAATCAAGAGGAGACAGCGAAGCAAAAAAGATTGGGAGTCAACCGAGAAGAACGAAGTAAACCGAAGCGTGCAACCGAGAAGGAACTTACCCCTTGCGGCTAGGAATCTGTGGTCGTTTCCTCTTCACGATTTTCTTAGTCGTCTTCTCGGTCACCTTCTTCTTCTTGGCGGGAGGTTCTTGGGCGCCACTGCCTGTCCGTTTGCGGGTGGCAGGAGCGGCAACTGCAAGAGGCTTGACAACCTGGGCTGCCTCGTCCTCATCCTCATCCTCGTCTTCGCCATCAGCATCAGCAACATCTGTAAAATAGAAAGGAAGAAAAGCATTTCAGAAGCAGAAAGCGATTGGTTTGCGCTGCTCGCGGTCAGAAGGGATAAGTTCAATTACCTTCAACTTCATCCTCGGACCAGTCACGAAGAGACGATTCCGCGGGACGATCACCCGCCTGGGCGGCGTCAGAAGGATCGAGCTGGTCCGCGGTCTCGAAGGAGGCCTGGTCATCTTCCTCTCGGTCAGAGGACCAGTTGCCCTCGAAGCGCTCACAGCTCTCAGCAAGCTGGCGGTCAAGGACCTGAAAGAACAGAGAAACATCGCAAATTAGCCGAGTAGCGTGGAGACATTCTACCCGGATGGGCGTGCAAACACAAAGCACACTAGGCCTAAGGAAATTTGCTAAGTATCCTACTCGGCAAGGCGTGCAAACAACAAGCACATTAAGCCTAAGTATTTCTCCTAAGTATGCTACTCGGCAAGGCGTGCAAACATCAAGCATACTAAGCCTAGGCAGTTCTGTAGAGTGCTCTACTCGGTGCGGAATGCAATTGCTAGTCGCGGCAAGGAGAGAAGGCTATCTACTCGGATTACATATATACTGGAAGCAGAGTAAGGAGAACGTACCCGTGGGATCGGCTTCGTGCGGCTGAAGGGGATGAACCCATACTGCCAGTTATCTCGGAGGCCTGTGGTCAGGATGGACCTTGCGTGCGCGGCGACGTCCGCGTTTCTGAACTCGAACGTGGTCGTCCGAGTGCAATCGCGGGGGCCTCCCAAGTAGCACATTGGGTGGGAACGCTGCTGTAGAGGCAGCACCCGGTTCCGGATCCAGCAGGCCACGGGATCATCGCTCTTGAGGCCCTCTCCGATTAGTTCAGCGAGCCGCTCCTCCATTTGCACGGTGTTGCGATCGTTGGAGGGCTTCGTCTTCCAATTCTGCCCGGATGGAGCCCGATTGCTCCAAGCAGGCAGGTTGATGCGGTCCGTTACCTTTCCCCCCTTCGTGGCGGGGATATTCTTCACGTAGAGGAAGGATTTTTGCCACATACGGACGGAATCCAAGCCCTTGATGCGAGGGTGATTGGTTCCCGTCCGCTGCACCATCATGGCGCTGCCGGTGTCGGTTACCCGGCTGCCAGAGGCCGCGCCGTCCTTCTTCCCTGTGCTCTGCTGCCGGAGGTGGAAGTACTTCAGCCATGTCTGCACCGTGGGGCGGACGCCAAGAAAGGCCTCGCACACCACGGTGTGATAGGCGAGGAATACAACTGCATTTGGGGGGAGATGATGCATCTGAACACCGAAGTGGTCCAGAAAGGAGCGGAGGAAATCGGAAGCCGGCAGGCCGAATCCTCGCGCGAAGTGCGCGAGGAAGACGACATGCTCGCCCTCCCGCGGGGCCGGAACGATTTCGCCGTCGGACGGCCGGCACTGAACACCAGGAGGAACCCTCCGGGTGTTCACGAGCCAGGAGCAGTCGTCGACGGTGACATCAGAACCAGCCCAGCCGGCGCGAGCAGCCATGGCAGCGAGTGAGAAAGCGGTGGAAGGTTTGGAAGAGTCTGATGGAAAGAATGAATCCGCGGCGGCGCAAAGAGTTGCGCGGCGGCGGAGGGCTCGGTGGCGGAGAAGAAACAGAGAGGCGAAAGAAGAAAGTACGGAGGAAAGAGAAGTGGAAGTTACCGATGGGGGTATTTATACCCTCTCCTCAGATTACCGTTACCATCGGGGTAGTGGGATCGATCGTGGCCATAACTCTCGTGTGGTGGGGCCTGTGGCCGGTTAGAAACGCACGCAAGCGCGGAACGCGCGCGTAACGGCCACAGTTGATCCCACGACCAGATCGTGGGTTATTACTGCGCTTGATGGGACATGATGAGCCGGTGGGCCCACTCCGTGAAAACTGGGCGCGTGGCACGTCGTGTCCTGGGCAGCGAGACGTCGGGGTCGCGGAAGCTTGACACGTGCCCAGTTGCAGCACGGAAGGCTGGATAGTGCTCTGCGCTGCAGAGACTCTGCTTGAGAAATTCTTTAAGTCCTTTTACTCGGACACAGAGAAGGAGACTAGACTTATTCGGAAGAAAAGAGACCCAAGGCACTTTCCAGAGTGCTACTCGGAGGTTTCACTCGGCATCTTGAGGCTCAAGGGTGGTGTTGCAAAGATTGGTTTTAAGCTGGCAGAGCCTAGTGAACGAGTTCGCAAGACTCTACCAGCTTCAGGGACTGCTGTCGGGGGGTTACCCCCGAGTAGGGTAAAGGCAAGTGGTAAAGGCAACAGTCAGAAGAGAAGTTTGGTCGAGTAGCCGCCTACCCGGTACTTGCTACCCGGTCGACTGCTACTCGGTCTTACGAAAAGATGACCAGAAGGAGATATTAAGCGAGTTATGTCCGTTCGAGTAGAAGAGCTGGTCCGAGTAAGATTGGCGGGAATCTACTCGGGCCAGAAGTCAAAGGAGCCGTTCTGACACAGGATCCCGCGTATCCTGGGTCCGTACTTGGCACTATTCAAACTACTGTTCATCTAGGACCGGCCTGCCTGACAGCGACAGAGTGGAAGCAGGCGGTCGCAGGATAAGGGGGCCCTACTCTGTGTTTGGCACAGTGATACCAGACCGTCCCCTTGGTTTTGCCCAACGACTTTCCGGATGCAGCCAAGATTAGGAACCAAAGCTGTCAGCGGGAACTCGGAAGAAGGACGATGTGCACACTATGTCGACACTTGTCCGTGTTTGGACGTATCCGGCTGGGCACCGTGTATATAAGGTGCCCCGCCGCCTCCTGCGTGAGGATCGCATGCTGGGACGCTGGAAACCCTAGATTCTTGACCTAGTTCATCACAAAGAGAGAAGAGTGGCTACTCGGTAGCAAGAACATTGTACTGTGGCTACTCGGTGAGACACCAGAATACAAAGAGAAAGGCAGGAGTAGGGATTTTACCTCCTCACGAGGGCCCTGAACCTGGGTAGATCGTGTTGTTTGCAGTGCTTAGCTCTTACCTCACGCGGCTACTCGTCGCGTGATCCCTCCCCGAGCACCTCCAGCGTCCATCGTTCCCACATCTTTAGCCATCCTATGGCATCTGCCGTGACACCACCACGACACATTACTAATCAGGCCACCCTGGTAATCCGGCTCTTTAGGACCATGCCGGATATACCCCTATTCAGTATATATCCGACAGTAGCCCCTAAGAAGGATTGAGACTTGATTCTGCCACCTTCCGTCCACTCGCATTCTCCTCCGAGAAATGTTGGCTCTTTGTCTCGATTCTTCTTTTCCCCAAAATTTCATAACGCATAACTCTAATTTTATAAAAATCCGGCTTTCTCTTCCCCGAACCTTCGTGGAGAAGGAGTTTCTTGACATGTAAACCCAAAACTCGGATTTTCCAGAATCCGGCTTTTATTCCTTGAGCCTTCGTGGAGAAGGAACCCCGTGACGTCAACGATAAAAGCGTGCTGACATCACGGACGTTTGGGTTCAGTCAAATCCTGAAACGTATCTCTGACAGATTCTCGCGGGAAACGAGGACATAATAGTTATCATTCCGCCTCCTCATTTCCCGGATTTTCTGGCGTGAAACGCGTCGCAGATCTAACGATCAAAAGATCCGTTAGCACGTATCTTAACGTTTTTCCGGCTATAAATAGCCTTCCTCGGGCCCTCCGGTAAACCTTCCGCTCTCACACCGTCCCCTAGCCCTCAAGCGCCATTGCTCTCGAACCAAGGTCTTACTAGTGCGAGCAGAGCCCGTGCACACCGCACCGTCCCCGGAACTTACCATCGGAGGCTCGCAATCCTCTCCGCGCCGCCCACAAATGGCACCCAGCGATTCACCGCGCGCCAGAGGAAAACATCGTAGACCGCGACACCGACGACATCATCAATGACATCGACCCTTTGCTCGATTCCTCGAGCCGCGCCGCCGCGAACACGCCGGAGAAAACTTCCGGCGACCAGGCCCGCGAGGATCTCCCTCTAGCGGCAGATAACCTGGCGGCCTCGTCTTCTGCGCCGCCTCCCCCATTCGCCCCCGAAACGGCGGAAGAAAAGATCCTCCTCGTCGGCGAGGAGCTCTCCACTGCGGCTGCTGCCGGAGCGGAAGACGAAGGCGAGATGTCCGGGAACTGGAGCCGGTGCAACTTGGCCCCTTCCCTTCTTCCGACAATGGAGAAGGAGGGGCTGGTTGTGAAGGGAAATGGCGGCACGAGGAGGACGACTCCGAGCCCTTGCCGAGAGCTGGGGAAAGGGTTCTCCTTTCCTCGCACATCAGTCGAGGTATGGGGTTTTCACCTTCCGCCTTTTTCCTCCAGGTTTTAAACCACTACAACATCCAGCCCCACAACCTTCCTCCAAACTCCATTCTATATCTAGCCGGGTTCCAGGCCCTCTTTGAAGGGTATCTAGGATTAGAGCCTAGGTTAGATTTTTGGCAGTACTGTTTCGGGGTTAAGCGAAACCTGTCTGAGGGCGCACTCCCGACATGCGGAACCATATCCTTCACCCTACGTAGATTTAGGGAGGATTGGTTCCCCAAGATCAGAACTTCGGAATCCGTCAAATTTTGGACGGGTTCCTTCTTCTACCACCAAGATGTCCCGTTTCCTGGAAAGGAAACGGGGATTCCACATTTCGCCAACTACGCGGCCACTCCCCAAGACAATTAAGCAGTGGACGCAGTTCAAACTCTGCTGCCGGATCTTCTAAGGATCAAACGGCGCATCGCGAAGCTTGTTTCCGCATCTCCTCCTCTCACCGGCATGGATGCAGTCTTATGCTGGTTAGAGAGGCGTATTCAGCCTCTGGCCCACCACGGTCCCCGGCTCTTATGCGAATACTCGGAAACCGAAGACGCCGTGCGGAAAACGAACAAATCTTTGACGGCGAAAGATTTGAGGAAGCACGTTAACCAGTTGGTCGCATCACGCGACCAATATGAGGAAAGCCGGCCAATGTACAGGGCGACAAACCCGGCTCCAAAGGTATGTCTTTTTCATTTTGGGCTTTGGTTTTACGTTTCTTTGTTCTCGGACAATTTTTTTAACCCGGACTTTGTCTTTTTTGACAGATCGTCGATCTTCCTGAGGCGGATCTTGCAACCGATGCCGAGTTGGACGCAATGCGTGCCAATTTTGCAGGCGGACGGAAACGCAAGAAGCCTTCCACTACCTAGGAGGTAATCGATCTTGACGGAGTTCCAGTTTCTACTTCGAGGTAAATCATCCAGGTTACTTCTTTCTCTGCTTTTTGTCGCATGAGTTCTTATTATTTTCTCGGAATTCTAACATCTCGGATTTTATATTTCTAGCCTGGCTCCGACAACATTGAAGCCAAAAGGCCAGAAGAAAATCAAGTTTGTGGCTCGGAGAGGACCACAACCTTTTCCTGCTACTGCTCCAGACACTCCGGTCACAGCCGCAGAGGGAAACACTGCTAACAGGGAAGAAGAAACCAAGCAGACCAGTCAGTCTATTGTGCCGGAGACGGACACGAGGGAAAAGGCGGTGCCGGAAATGGGTGGCCCTTCTCGTACAGCTGAGGAGGAGCCCATTCCGACTTTTGACACAGAATTCAAGGTAAAAGAAGAGCCTTTTGACGAACACGGATTTATGAAACTGTGGGCGACAAAACACTTCACTCCTGCTCCTTTAATCCGTCCTTGGCCAAAAGGCGGGTTCTTTTATCAGAAATAACTTCGTAGTTTCACCTCGGCAGGTCATCCAGGACGGCCTCTGCCACGTCGGGATTCTTTTTGCAGAGTATGCAAAAGAATTCAACGAAAACTTGTCGGGTCTGCAGCGGATGAGCCAGGTAATATCTTTAGCCCCCAAGCAATAAGTCAAATGCATACTTTTGTCTTAGTGTTTTTTTCATTGTTATGCTTGTTTTTAACTTAAGCATTTTTTGTCTATTTTCCGTGTTTCAGCAAACTGCTGAAAACATCAACATGGAAGTTTTCAGTAAACTTACTATCAAGAACAAGGAGGTGAAAACCCTTCTTTCTATTCTTGAAGATAAGGAGGTAGAACTGGCATCCATTCAGCAACAGCTGAGTGAATCAGCAGGTAAAATATTTCTCTGCTTTCAGTTGTGAGTTTTTCTAAGTAATTTTCCGAGTTTTTAACTCTTCCTTTACTTGCTTTTTAGCTTCTTTGGCGAAAGCCAAACAAATTGCTGAAGATGCTGGCAACGCCGAGAACCTCCGCCACGAGAACCTGAATCTTCACAAGCTGACTGTGAAGCTCCAGAAGGATCTGGAGGCTAGCCAACTAGCTGTTGGCATTACCGAGTCTAAGGCCTCCAGCCAGGCCGAGAAAGACAAGTCTACAATCAGGGACCTGGAGAACGCCCTGAACCAGTGCCTGGAAGAAGGCACCGAGATGGATCGGATTCTCGGTAAGTAACTTGTCTTTTACCGGATTTTTCTTGTTTCCCTTCTCCTGTTTTTCCTGACATTTGTTTGTTGATTGAAATAGAAGGTAGCCCCCAGCTTACTCGGATTGAGAGAATCCGGGCTTTCGGGAAAATCTTCACCGCGCTCAAGACCGTGGGGTACATTCCCGAGAAATCTGGGGAGCTCTCGGAAGTCAGTAAACTTCCTGAGGCTATTGTCAAGGTGGCGAACCGCAAGGAGTCGTGGCTCCGCTCCGCGGCTTGTGGTGGTGCACGCATGGCCCTTGGGCTCATGCATATGCACTACCCCACCGCCAAATCTTGGCGCGTGGCGTCCAGCATCCCGCAAGGATACACGGATGTTCAGCGTATCAGCATCTTTGATGAAATCGAAGGTCACGCCACCAAGATCGCCAATATGGTGAACATCTCCACCTTCTAGCCCGAGGAGGAAATCCCGCCAACTCCTGAGGAATCCAGCAGCGAAGAAGAAGAATCGGATGCCCGAGGAAGCTGCTTGGTCCTGGGTAGAGGGTAGGAAAATAGAAGCATTACTAATCTTACAATGTAACACTTATTGTAATGTTATCTATTCTTTTGTATAAACAAGTACTACTTTTTTGCAGTTAAATTATTAAGTCTTTGCAAGTTTTCCGGGTTTTAATTCCTTTATCTTCTATATAAGTTCTCTGGTTTGTATGTCTTAACTGTCCTTAGTGTTTGAAATGGCTCGATAGTACATAATCTTCATGCCAAGTGACTGGGTACAACAAATCAGTCGAAACTCGGAAACATGGATCTTACTAAAGGCATTTTTACTGACTAGTTCCAGTGACCCAACATAAAAACAATCAGATAATACTTAGAGAAAAAGTAAGGAATTGTGAAAAAGTATGAAACTCAGGTACGCAGGCATATTCTGGGTTTCCTTAAGCCTCCATAGGCTGAGTAGCATTCAGTTTTTATAACTCTGAGCACGCAGGCACAATTCGGGTTAACATTGAGTATTTTGAAAGATCATTGGGAAATAGATAAAACGGACTTATGCTTTGCATGAAAACAGATAAAACAGTAATGCATGAATTCCGACAATTTTATTTCATGATCTCAAAGATGTTTACATAGAAATTGAACTAAGTGTAAAAGGGACGTAACTGTTGGATGCTCCAGGGCCTTTTCGTCTCTCCTAACTCAACATCTATCTTTCTCTTTATTTTGCGATTCGGACGCTTGGGATCATCTTCCGTGTCTCGAATATCTACAAGATAATAAGATCCATTTTTCATAGCCTTGCTAATGACAAATGGTCCCTCCCAGACCGGGGCTAACTTGTGCTTCCTTTCCTGCACCAAACTTAGCACTAGGTCACCTTCTTTGAAAGATCGATGTCTGATTTTCCGACTATGGTAGCGTCTCAATCCTTGCTGATAAATGGCGGATCTTTGAAGCACAAGGTCTCGTTCTTCTTCTAAAAGATCAACGGCATCATGTCGAGCACATTCGGCATCCGAGTCATCGTAAGCCTGCAGTCTTGGGCTATCATGGAGCATGTCCATTGGAAGCATTGCTTCTGCCCCATAAACCAAGAAAAACGGGGTTTGCCCTGTTGATCTATTTGGTGTCGTTCGAATACTCTAAAGCACGGAAGGTAATTCTTCTACCCATGCTCCAGCTGCTCTATAAAGAGGAGATTCGAGTCTTGGGCGTATTCCTTGCAGGATTGAGCTATTCATTCTTTCAAGTTGCCCATTGGATTGTGGGTGAGCCACAGATGCAAGGTCTAGGCGTATTCCCGTTTGTCGGCAATATTTTGCCAACTCTCCAATAGAGAAATTTGTCCCGTTGTCGGTGATTATACTGTATGGAACGCCATATCTCATGACTACGTCAATGATGAAGTTTCTGGCAGTCACACCGTCAAGTTTTTTGATGAGTTTTGCCTCCACCCACTTGGTGTATTTATCCACTGCAACGAGTAGATGTGTAAGTCCGCCTCTTGCAGTTTTGAATGGTCCCATAATATCTAGCCCCCAGACCGCGAACGGCCATGTTATAGGGATAGTTTTGAGTGCTTGAGCTGGCATATTCGTTTGCTTGGCATAATACTGGCATCCGGCACATGTGTTTACTATGTGTTCGGCATCTGTTTTGGCTGTGAGTCAGAAAAACCCTGCACGGAATGCTTTTTTGACTATGCTTTTTGATTGAGCATGATGTCCGCAATCTCCTGCATGGATTTCCTGCAAGATTTCTCGTCCTTCTTCTGGCGAAATACATCGCTGAAAAATTCCGATAGTGCTGCGCTTATACAGGCAACCATTAATTACCGTGTATCCTTTGCATCGACGCTGTATCTGTCTTTGCAAGACCTCGTCTGCTCCATCCGGGAACTTCTGATCAACTAAGAAGTTTAAGTATGGAATTGTCCAATCCGGGTTAACGAGCAGAACTTCAATTGACTCGGAAACGAGAGGATAATCCACATCTCCACCTTTGATTGATGGTTCGTGCAAATGCTGAACAAACACACCAGGTGGTAAGGTTCTCGCTCTTTCCGATCCCATGCGGGCTAATGCATCCGCGTTCCAATTTTCTTCCCTTTTGATGTGAAGTACTTCAAATCCGAGGAAGCAAATTGCAAACTCGTCCACCGTTCACCGATATTCGGCCATGATGGGGCTTTTGGCGTCCCATGTTTGGTTTAGCTGGTGTTGTACCATATCTGAGTCACCATAGCATAGTATGCGTTTGACGCATATTTCTTTTGCAATATGCAAGCCATGAAGCAATGCTTCGTATTCTGCCACGTTATTACTGGCGTTGAAGTGTAGCTGTAATACATACTCCATAATGTCACCTTTTGGGGATTTTAGCACTACACCAGCTCCAGTGCCTTCTTTCATCTTGGATCCATCAAAGTGCATGATCTAGTATTCCGACTCCGGCATTGGTGTGTTCTCCATTGCTTCTGTCCAATCAGCGACAAAATCTGCCAACACCTGGGATTTAATTGTCGTCCGAGGTTGGTACTTAATGTCAAACGCGGCCAGATCAATGCCCCATTTGGCTACTCGGCCTGTTGCGTCCGCATTGTTAATGATATCCCCTAGTGGTGCTTTGCTTACCACTGTTATGGAATGTCCTTGGAAATAATGGCGTAGTTTTCTAGATGCAAAAAACACGCCATATGCCAGTTTTTGATAATGTGGATACCTTTTCTTTGACTCGGAGAAAACTTCACTAACATAGTATACATGATGCTGATCCGGTATGATTTGTTCTTGTTTCCGCCTTTCCACAATTATCAAAGTGCTAATAACCCTGTTTGTTGTTGTAAGATACAGCAACATAGGTTCTTCGTCTTTTGGTGATGCCAAAATCGGTGCTTTCATCAAGGTTTCTTTTAGCTGGGTTAATGCTTTGTACGCCTCTTCTGTCCACTCATTTTTCGGATTTTTTCAACAATTTGTGTAATGGCAGAGCTTTATCTCCTAGCCGGCTTATAAACCTGCTGATTCCGGCTGCAGAACCCGTCAATCTTTGTACATCTTTTAAGCATGTAGGCTTTGTGATGTTCAAGATTGCCTTGATCTTTTCCCGGTTTACTTCTATTCCTCTGTGAGAAACGATAAAACCTAGAAGCTTTCCCGAAGGAACCCCGAATACGCACTTTAATGGATTCAACTTCATTTTGTAAGTGCGTAAATTTTCGAAAGTTTCTCGTAGATCTTCAAGGAGTGTATCTTTTTCCTTGGAAACGACGGCAATGTCGTCCACGTAAACGTGAACATTTTTGCCAATCTGACTATGCAAACAACGTTGCATGCAACGCTGGTAAGTTGCACCTGAGTTCTTCAGGCCAAAAGGTATGGTTATATAATAGTATGTTCCGTACAGGGTTATGAAAGAAGTTTTGATTTTATCGTCTTCCCTCATACGTATTTGATGGTACCCGGAATAAGCATGCAAAAATCATAAAAGCTCAGAGCCAGCAGTGGCATCTATTATTTGATCGATTCGCGGTAATGCGAACCTATCTTTTGGACACAGTTTGTTCAGGCCAGTGTAATCTATACACATCCTAAGAATAATACTATCTTTCTTCGGGACTAATACTGGGTTCGCAGACCAGTCAGTATGTATAACTTCCCGGATAAAATCAGCTGCTAAAAGCCAGATAATTTCCTTACTTATAGCCTTCCGTCTTCTTCCATCAAAACGACGAAGACCTTGTTTGACGGGTTTTGAACCTGGAATTACCTTCAATTTGTGCTCAGCAAGTTCCCTAGGTACTCCCGGCATGTCCGCAGGACACCAGGCAAAAATATCCCAGTTCTCACGGAGGAACTCGATGAGCGCGCTTTCGTATTTGTCCGTCATCCCTGTCCCTACTACGACGAATTTTGTCGGATTTTTTGGTACCGAGGATAACCTGTCTTGTATTCTCGGAAGTTTTGAAGCTATCTGTCGGCTTCCGGCTTTCTTTTCCTGCCGGAATTTCCATCGGCGATACTTCCTTTTCCAGCTCTTTTAATTCTTCCTTTGCTATTACTTTTTCAGCACAAAGGGTGTTTCCTTTTTCCAGCTCGTGAGCTAGTTTGAAGTCTCCTGATATGGTGATTACTCCTCCTTTGGGCCCTGGCATCTTCATCTTGTTATAAATATAACATGATCTTGCCATGAATTTGGCAAAAGCTGGACGTCCGAGTATTGCATGGTATACACTTTCGAACGGCACGACCTCGAATGAGATTTTTTCCTGTCGGAAATGTTCTCTTTCTCCGAAGGTTACATCTAGGGAAATTTATCCTAGGGAATGTGCTTACCTGCCAGGAACGATGCCGTGGAAATGTATGTTTCTATGTTTGAGCTGGGTCTGGGAGATTCGCAGATGCTTCAGTGTATCCAAGTACATAATATTGATACAGGATCCTCCACCATCAGCACTCTTTTTAGCCTAGTGTTTTGAACAATAGGGTTTACAATTAGAGCTTGTGTGTTGGGTTCTGGGATATTTCCGGGATGATCTGACTGATCGCAGGTAATTGGCGTATTGGAATACTTCAAGAATTTGGGCGTTGGTGGGACCACCGCGTTTATTTCTTGAAGTGTTCGCTTTGCCTGTTTTGCTGAAGGAGTTGCCAGGAAAGTTAAATTGCATTCTTCATCGACTCTCGGGAATTTTGGTTCGCCTTTTCGCTGTTGTTCCTGGATGTTTTTCATCAGTGTCTGATTCACTGTCTTCTTTTTTCAGTTTCTGGCTTTAGCTTGCAGAATTTCCTCTTGGAGTTCTTTCCTTTGTTCCCGGGTCCTGCAGTGCCCTTCATGTGCTTATTGAGGCGACACTGCGCATTTGTATGGGTAGTTTCCCAAATTGCGAATGGTGGACACACTTTTCCGACTTAATTTTTCCCCATTCTTCCTTAGAATAGGAGATAGGTTCTGTGATTCTTCCCTTCCATTTGCCACCAGTATCCTTTCCAATGGTTAAATTTACTTCTTTGGGTTTTGTCTGTGCTTCTGGAGTAGTCTTCTTTTCAGAACGAGGCTTCTTTTTGGCCTGAACCAAAGCATCAATATTTCCACCTCTCGCTCTGATGTCATCTTTGGCTGCTGCGTGTTCATTGGCTGTAGTAAGCATAGATCCGAGATCTTTGTGCTCCTTTGAACCAACCATAAACGGTATGAGGCCGGGTTTTAATCCATTGATGAAAGCGTGCATTGCTTGTACATCACTTAATCCAGAGCAACAGTTTTTCATTGCTGTCCATCTTGATATAAAGTCGACATACGACTCATCTTCAAATTGGACGCAGCGATTTAGCTGGTTGATGCTCTTAGGGAGTTTGTATGTACCCCGGAAGTGCTGAGCGAACAGTTTAGCCATATCATCCCAGCTATCCATTGTTCTTGACGGCAGCCTGTTAATCCAATCTATGGCTCCATCCATCAATATTAGGGGAGGAATTTTACTACTCCGAAGTTTGTTCCTTTGTTGATCTAGACGGCAGTATAGTAATCTGAAAGCCATGTATCCGGGTTTGTACTTCCGGTATATTTTTGATAAGTTGGACCAACTTTGGCAAAGCCAGAATGTAGAGTTATTCTTCGTATCCTATCATTGAAACACTTAGTTCCAAAGTATAGGTCATCTCTTTCCGCCTTATCGGTGTGTGAGGAATATCTACCGGCTGAATGGACAGAGGGGGATCTGCTCCTTTCTGGCCCATTGTTGCGCGAATGCGCTCTTCCGGGATTATCCCTGTTTCGTCCGTTATCGTGTCCTTTGGAATGAGGCAGAGTTCTACTCCTTGGCCTTTCCTTATTCCTAGGAGGAGTACGAGACCTTTCATGTCTGTGAGGATTTTCATGTCTTCCGGCTTTTTCAGCAGGGCGTCTCGGAGGCGGCATCATTTTTCCGTCTTTCCGGTCTTGTTCTTCCCGGTCTTTATGATTGCGGGTATATTTCCGCCTTTAGGCATATGGGATCCCGTTCTGGATGCTCCATCCCTATTGTCCGGGATTTTCTTGTCCTTTTTAGGGTCTCCCTTTTTGTCCTTAGAATTGCCTGAATCTCCAGGTTCTCCGGGTCCAGGTGCCCCAGCGGCGCAAGTGGCAGTTTTGCATAGGCATGCAACTTCCCTAATCTTGCCTGACCTCGTTGCTGCTGTTCCAGCGCTTTCCCCAGGAAAGCGTACACTCCTTGCAGCTTTTCTTCTTTGGAGTACAGATCGTTGTTAAGAATGGCGAACGCGGCCACCGCGCTTTCAGCTGCGGTCTTATACATGCGTTCGCCCTTGGCGTTTACGCCGTCAACCTGTCGTTGCCAGGAAGGGTTTTGGAACCGTTCCTTTGCTGGCAGTACATCCGGCCTTGCGATTCCGGGTAGTCTCGTGGGTTTTATCCCGGACATATTCTGGCTTTCGAATTCCTAAATTTCCTCTTGCTTTGCTTTTACAGTGGCTTGGGCTTTGAGGAGTTTTTCTTGTGATCAGAATAGTTGTTGCTGTTGCCGCATAATGGCTTGCCTTCTGGCTTCCAGCACTTCCGGTGGCTCATATGGTCCGACCGGGGTTTGGATCAGATTGATCTCGTCCTGATCCGACAATTCAGGGATAGAGATTTCTTTATTTTTCTTATCCACAGGTGTGACCCCGCTTGCTCCCCCTGCTTCCAGGTTTTGGCTGGAGTTTGTACTGGAGTTTCTTGGCAGTCTTCTTTTTCTTTTTGGAAGAGGGAGGTTTTTTACCAGGTTCTTCCTCTATCAATTCCTTGACGTCGGGATAAATAGGGCTGTTTTCACCATCCTCTCTTTCCTCATCTGGTGGAGGTGTTTTGGGATCTTCATCGTCTTCGGCGTCCGAGTTATCAGTCGGTTTTGCCATAAGCACTTCATGGAAGCCCCCTGCATGGATTTAACCTTTCTTTCGAAAGCGTCTTCATCTTCATCTTCCGAATCTATGTCTTCAGATCCAGGTTCCGGCTCCAATCTTGCCTCTATGGCAGCTAGTATGGAGTCGGCTTCCGAGTTCACCGTTTCGTTGGCGGGTGTCGGATCTTCCACTGGTTCTGTGGGATTATTGTTTTCTGCTTCTTCCACGGGATTACTTACTTCCGTGTTTTTAGCGACCTCGGATTGCACCATGCCAATGAAGTGAGATCTGATTGCCGGCATCTCCGAAGAGGCAGCGAATTCAGGGCTTTGGCGATCTGAGCAAAATCCGGTATCATAGTTTTCTTCAACTGGGTATAGGGCGGGTGGGATAAATTTACTTACACCACAGAATCCCATTGCTTCTGAAGTTAATCCGATAAAGATGTTTGCAGATCCAATCGGTAAAACGCAGGCACTTACCAGATGATTCCATGCTGGCATGTACGATCCGTTGTCGAGGAAGCGCCCGACGTCGTTGTCGAATTCCAAGCTTCCGACAGTTATGCTACTGCCGATTCCGCCGAGTATCCCCGATCGAAACATAATGCCTGACGTCGCTGGCCCCACGGTGGGCGCCAACTGTCGAGACATCGTAGTAGAGTTCATAGACTGGGGTACCATGAGCCTACGGGTAGAGACGTGGGGGGACGTGGTAGCACAACAACCAGGAACACCAAATTTACCCAGGTTCGGTATGTCGCAACTAGGCGACGTTCCTACTCCTGAATTCTCACTAAATCAGGGCTGAAGCCTGAAGTATACAAAGTACAACGTGAGTAGGGTTTTGCTAACTCGGCGAGGATCAACTTCTCGGCGAGTTGGCTTCTAACTAATTGTCTATATTTGTTCTTCTCTCCCGCCCGGCTTTATATAATAGCCGGGTCAGGGCTTACATAAAGGAAACCTAGAAGACTACGGAAAGTATCCTAACTTGGAAAGCAGGAATCCGTCTTCTACTCCAAGCCGCACCACTTTGGGCCGTGGTCCAGGTTCTTCTAGAATCCGGCTTCTGTGCGTCAGCTTACTGGGCCGCCTAATGGACTGTGATCCATTACCAATCAGGCCACCCTGGTAATCCGGCTCTTTAGGACCATGCCAGATATACCCCTATTCAGTATATATGCGACATCGAATGTATCCTTTCATGTCAGCAAAGCAAATGGAATTAGTGTCAAGAGCTGAGTTTGGCGGTTTGCTAGACATCAAGTGCTCAATGCTCCAACCAAAACTGTGCAAGTATTTGATGGAATATTTTGACCACACGTCATGTGCATTTGTGTTCCCCGAACGGGGCTCGATACGTGTCACTGAAGATTCTGTCTACCTAGTTCTTGGTGTGCCCTCGGGTAACAAGGATGTCACATACAAGATGTCAGGTCATGCAATCTCATTCATGTTGGAAGAGCTTGGGCACAAGGGTAGCAACCAACCAACCATGAGTTAATTAGAGAAGAAACTGAAGGAGATGAAAAAGGCAAACAATACCTACCTAAGGCTGTGGGTAGTATGTGCAATGTGTTCCGTTCTGGCACCAACGACGGGTATACATGTGAGCCCAAGGATCTACCCATTGCTGATAGATATCAAAAGTGTTAACCAGCTGAATGTGTGCAATTTTGTTATTAAGAGACTACGCAAAGTAGCAAAGACACATGAATGTTTTAAAGCATGCATGTTATACTGTATGTACGTGTTCGTTTTGTTGGATCCCCTCCTTTTTAGCAGCATTTTTTTATTTCTTGTATAGCAGCCCTAGTAACAGAAACATTTTTTCCCCCTGTTTTTTGGTTGTACTACAGATAAAGTATCTTGACTCATTAGAGCTAAATGGAATGGAGGTAAACAATGAAGGAACACGAGTAAGTGTTTGGCCGAATGCAATGGTCAAGAAAGCGATAGGACAAGATATGAAGAAGGATGGAAGTTTTGGGAGAGCACCGGTATGTGCACAAACAACACACAGACCTGAAGTAGACAATGGTACAAACTCCCATTCTAAATGTTTGTTTGTTTTGTTGATTGTGTTGCAGCTAAAAGCAGAGTTTGCCCAGCTTGGGAACAGAGGCAATTCTTCAAATGAACACATACACACGTGGAAAACGAGGATGAAGAACCGCATGAATGCAATTTTTCTCAAGGTAGTATGGCTGATGGAAGCAAAAGCACAACACCGAGCAATGAGGAACAAATTTATCAACACAGTATACTTTTCCCAGACTCTAAAGTGTTTGCAAATTTCATTGGAAGACATGCCCCAAGAGCGTTCTCATCATATGTAAGTTTTTCACAAAGGGGGGAGGGGGAATTTTTTTTCTTTGTTTGTGATCTAGATGCATGACTTCCTTTTCCATAGTTTCTTAACCCGTTATTTTTTAATCCGTAGGAACAACGAAGGTTCACAGCAGTTGTCGAAGAAGCATGTTGTACATTCAAGAAGGTCCTCCAGAGAATGGTTGGTGGATTTTTGAAACAACCAGCTAGTCAACACTTCCAACAAACCAGGAGAGAAGGACGTCCAATATTAAAGAAGAGCATGAAGTTGTCAACGCATGTCCCAAAATAAGAAGAGACAACCACTCCATCTTGTGAAAATTCAGAACTCAAATCCCTTTCTGACCAAGACTACGCGCCTAACGATACTGATGATGAAATGATAGAAACACATGTATCATTGGATGAAGAGTCATTCGACATCAGGAAGTCTTGTTCTAAGCAGTCCGACAAAGCAAATGTTGTAATGAGGCAGCGAAGGAAGCGCAAGGTCTCAAAGGCACAATCCAAATATGTGGAACCTCAGAGCACAGACGAAGTTGAAACAAGACATTCACTTGATCGTCAGAATTGCGAAAAAAGTCCACAAAATTCACCATTAGCTGGAGTTGAGCAGGGGACAAATGACATGGAACAGAGTGGGCACAACAACTGGATGCAAGAAGAGGAAACTAATAGGACTAGTGAAGACCAAGGGCAAGCAAGTGCACAACCGACAGAAGCTTCTGCCCATGGGAATAGAACGGAGGAGACACGAACACATCAAGATTCAGTTGAAGCCAGGGACAAGACAGATGCCGAAGCTGACATTTTGAGTGATCACAATGCTCGGGTCACAATGGACCGCCATCTCGATGCTCCGAAAACTCTAGCAAAATAAGCGAAACGTACATGACATTGTCAATGTCATACAACGACAATGTAGAGTGGTTTTAGAAGGATCAAATTAACAGTACCACTGAAGGAACAAGTAAAAGCAACCTCATTGACATCGTCACGTATACTCCTCCAAAATTTCAGATTCCACGGTTTGAGACACATGTGATCTTTGACTTTGAGAGGCTAACCGAGATTCCTTTAAGAGCATGATTAGTGGCATGAAAAAAATGGAACATGCAGAAATAGAGAAACTGCCAAGTGTACTAACCAGGAGTGCAAGCAAAGAGTTGAACAAAATATTGTCTGAAGTTGAGCCGTCAGTCTCAACAAGCAAAGGTAAAAGTGTTTCATTTGCAGACCAACCCAAGTTGAAGAAGAATAAGAGCAGCGACATGGCACACTCACCAGCAAAGTACATGACAAGAGCTGCAATTCGGTCCAAAGCAGCGCAAAGCCCTAGCAAGGAATGTGATATTCAGAGGAGGGAATTCCAAGGCGCACGTTTTTTACAAGAAAACACTAGTTACTGAAGAGGTAGCAACAAAAGTTGGGATCGAGAAGCCACATAGTGAAAGAATGGAATGTAATAAACAGAGGAGGCAGTCCCCAAGGCATGGTAGCAAAACTCTCGTAGAAACAACTACAAACATAGTAGCTACTCCAAGACCTCCACCAAGCAATGTGACACCAATTCAAGAGCAACCAACAGATAAATCTAGTCCTCCACAAGATTCAATGGTTAGGAGACTAAATTTCAGTAGCAGCATATCTGAAAAGATGAGACAAAATTTGGATGCAGCTCTAGATGCGCCATCATTTTGATCTAGGTTTTGACACCCAACAAGACGAAGAGGAAGGCAGAGAACAGGATGGAGGTCCATCAAATGGCAGTATTACTCCCGTGCCACATGAATATAACAAGAGGTTGGTAAAGACCGCTAAGTTTGAAAAATCGCCATACATGCCTCTAGGCAGTAAGAAGAATTTTATAGTCAGTAGAGCCGCAAATGAGATATACAACATGGTGCTTAAGCATGGACCAAGATCAAAATCAGAACATAGAACATAGCCAATAATTGATGTGGGTGTTTTCTTCATACACCTATCAGATTTGGCTGATTCGGTTGTACCGGGAGAGCAGTTGATCAACGTAGTAGCTGAAATAGGTATTTACATTATCAATTAAGAAAACAAGAATAGGAACAAATTCATTATGCATCTGTGCATTTTCGTGAGTATCCATTCAACTGCACAATCGTTTTAACATGTGTTAGTTTCTATAAATAAATTTTTGCACTGTTCTTGTTTTTTGTAGAAGTAGCTTTTTCACTGACTATGGGTTTCTTTCTTTATGCTATGCTTGATTTTGTTTTTCTTTTAGCTACAGAAGTACCTGATTGAGTGTCGTTTCGATTTGAAAGATGTAAATAGGGTTTTCTCAATGACTCTGACACATAGGATTTACAACAAGAAATTGTAAGAAACCACAAAACCTATGTACTTATTTTTTTATCTGTCTCCTTTACCTGGGTTTATTTTTATATACTTTAATGACTACATAGGCTTGACCGAGATTTAGGTTCTTCAGTTTGGTAAAACATTTTTCTCTTTTTTTTTCAAACAGATATGCTTCCCGACACTTCGAGCCTTCGACAACAACAGGACCACAATCAGGACACTACTTCCTTGTCAACTTGAACCCGAGGGCCGAAAGATTCGAGATCATGGATTCACTTGAGAGGAATGGAGAGCCATTGATGATGGAGGACTGCCACTACTTGGCTGCCTCGATAAAAACGCTGTGGAAGACTGAATATAAATCATCTAGAGTTGACATCTCCAATTATCCAATGGATATTGTCCCCTGTCCATGGCAAACAAACTCGTAAGTGAGATTTTTTACATTTTTGTTGCAAAATGCCATGTCCTAACTTTCCCAAAAACAAGCGAGATTGTTTTAATAAAAAGTTTTTGCTAGCTGACATTTTTTTTCCTTTTTCTCCTTTTTGTTGAACAGATATGACTGTGGTTTTTTCATGCTCCAACTTCTGGAAGATTGGCAAGGCGGTCGGAGGGTTGATTGGTTCGAGCAGAAAGATATGCCAAACCTTAGGAAGATTCTATGTGAAAAATGGGTTCGCTGGCACGAAAACAAGGTGCAATGGTTTCTTGTTCTGTAGCGTGGATTTTCTCAAGATAGAGGTGAACAAAACCTACACACTATCTTTTAAAAAAATGTCACAAACGTTTTTTTTTTCATTATCCATGCAAAATATTTCCCTTTGTCAACAACTATAATAAATAAGGCACGAAGGAAAAGACATTTCCCCGATTTTTTCTTACATTTTGGTAATTTTAGAATCACCAGCAATTCAGACCGTTTGAATAGGAGAATACAGTAAATACGTTACACCTAATCACTCAAACAACGATAAAATGGGGTATCTTTCTTGATTGGTTAGCCTAACAGGGCAATTTCTTGAATCATGGTCAGTCTCCTTGCAAATACTGCATGTAGTTTTCTTTGTTGGTTGTAAATGCAGCGCGCCTTTCTTCCTTTTCTGCTCTAGTCTCCCTCTTGTCGTAGTGGTGGGTGGATCTCGAGCTATCGAGTCCATGTAGGCCTGTTCTCCTGGTTGCATCACAACATAGCCTTTTGCCCATGGATCGTTCTCAGCCTATTCTGTTGGACCGTGCTGCTGGTCTTGCACCGGAGTACCCCCTGTTTCTCTCGCCTCATGTTGTGTCGTCCACAGAGCATCCTGGTACTGAGCACTCCCTGTTGTCCATGGTCCATGGTGCGTTTGACGCATCGGAGATTGATGTTGCTGCCGCATAGGAGTATGCTGTTGCTGCTCACTCAGAGCACTAGTTGTCGTTCCAGCATCTTGCTGCATTCGAGCACGGCCTGATAATGACGTTTTTTGTTTCTTTTTTTTTTTGCTCAGCAGCACCATTGCTCCTTTTCCTTTTAGCAACATCAGACGCTGCTTTCTTAAGATCCGCTAGCTCTTTCTATAAAGCACGCATGTGTTTCTCCGCAACTTCTTTTGTCTTGTTTGAAGCTGCAGCGCCAACCACAATTCTTTTAAAGTCAGTACATAAGTTTCCAAAGCACGACATCCGCATATCCTTCTTTGACAACTTGCCAGTAGGTAGAACTTTTTTAGGGGCTTTCAATGCACTAGTGGAGAACGGGGATTTTGCTCAATGGCAAGCACCCCTTTTGCCCCGGCTCGGCCACCACCCGGTGCAAAAGACTGCAGAGGTGGGGCCGGGGCGAGCAGGGCGCGTGGTGCGGGGGTCATTTTCCCCGGTTGGTGGCTCAAACCGGGGATAAAGGCCCTCGACGAGCAGGGCGCGTGCGGGCGCGTCGTGGGGGGGGGGGGTCTTTTGCCCCGGTTTATGGCTCCAACCGGGTCAAATGAGCCCCACCTAGATGAAAAGTTGTTTATTTATTTCTATATTGCCGTTTAGTTGATAATTTCAATTTCATTAAGAAAAACTATCCAAATAGATGGAAAATGAAAATTAATAGAATTCTTTTTTCTTCAAATCCAATTTTTTTCTTTTTTTTATAAACACTACATGCCAGCGTTCTCCACTCCTCATGCCACTCACTTTTTGGTGTGGTGTGCTCACTTATTTTTCCCTCACACGCATAAGAGGTGTTCGATGAAATGCCCGAGAGCATAATGCCATCTATGCTCGCAGAAAACAAACATGTAATATTGCTAGACTATTGTGTAATAATGTATCAAACCTGCATGGTTCATGTATTTGGATTAGTCCACCTCTGTTTTTCACATGCTGGGCGTGTGAACTGGAGGATTTGTAGATATATAGAACAAAACAAACGGTGTCGCCATCATACAGCCCGACCGTGGCTCATGAGTGCATATATGCATATCGAAAGCACGGTCGGACGTATGATGGCGAATCCGGATGATTTGTAGTCGGTCGATGAACTAAATGATCTATCAAACCTTTTGTCAAACCTTGACTGGGTGATGTAGAACAAAACAATCAGTATCGCCAGCATACAGCCCCACCGTGGCTCCTGGAGTGCATATATGCATACCAAATGCATGGTAGGACGTATGTTGGCGAATCCGAATGATTTGTATTCGGTGGATGAACTGAATGATGTATGAAGGGACTCCGAGAGGTGGGCTATAAATAGGGCCCTCTGGCTCACGAAGTGATGTGCTAGGGTTTCGATCCAACGGTTAAGAAGCGCTCGAAAGAAACACCCCTAATCCAACGGCTAACAAGCGCTCGAAACAAACACACCATACCCCTGATCGAACGGCTGACAAGAGCGCGAAAGAAACACACCTCTGATCCAATTACTGACTGACGCTTGAAATAAGCACACGATCCGTGTGATTCTTTGTGATTGGTCCCAACAAAGCCGTAACCCTTTAGCCCCGGTTGGTAAAACGGGCCGGGACTAAAGGGGTATGTTTCTTCTCACTATATATATGTATGCATGCATTGCCACCATTGGAATAAACACATATAAACTCCCCACTCTCCCATGGCTTCTACCGTACCCACTCTAACCTTCCTGCAGGCGGAGGCACTTTCCACCTCGAACTACCCCTGCCCACCCGGCTACAACGTCCCCGCCGGCTGGATGCTGAGCGTCGGAGGAGTGCCGGTCCCTCCTGTTCCTCAAGGTGTGGCGCGTCGGACGGCCATCACGAACCACTACTACCACGAGCTCACGCCGGAGCAGCAGAGGAATTTCAGTTGGAATCCCGACTACCGCCCTACTTGGGACGCCTTCTTCATTAATCGGCGTGAGAGTGCGCTCGCAAGGTACAAGGAGAACGGTCCGCCTCCTTCGAACTTCAACGAGGCCGGTCGTCAGCTATGGTGGGGCGGCGGATGGACTCTTCAGAGCGTCATGAACTACATCAGGGCCGGGGATAACCCCCGCCTGGGCTACTCTCACGCCCAGTCCTGGGGTCGTGATCCTCCGAGGGAGTCCAGAGCACTGTCCGACGATAGTGACGATGACGGCGGCGACTACGACGACTACGAGTCGGAGTACTATAGGCCTAGGCAAGAGTATGACTAGCAGATCAGATCCACTCTTGCCATTATGTACTACCTTGTTTATCTAGATCTCTATGCTCTCCATTTAGGTTTAGATCCACTCTTGCCATTATGTACTGTCTTGTTTTATCTATCCAAATGTACCGGCCTCCTCCCTAATTAATGTTAGCTCTTGTGAGTCGTTGGATAAGGAGTGTATTTCTTTCTAGCGTATGAATCCCACCAATCAGGAAGAATCACACGGAATACAAATTCTTTTATTAAAAACAGAAAATAGACGCGCTAGCACGCTGCAGTTTGCCGGAATACAAATTCTTTTATTAAAAACAGAAAACAGACGAACACTACTCCTCCTCGTCGTCGTCGGGGAACTCGTCGGTGACCTCCTCCTGGTCGTCGTCGGCGGCGAAATCGTCGGTGATCTCCTCCTCATCGTCGGAGGTGCATGATGGTATGTCCGAGATAGGCCCCCACCTCGGATCATCGGAGGCCCAGACTTCGCCGGTGTGGTCGGCCCGGCGGAGCTTTTGCAGCGCCTTCGTCCTGGTCTCCCGAGCGACATCTAACGCGAGGTGACGTTGGAGGCGGCGCTCCGCCCGCTAAGCCGCGCGGGTCTGCCAGAGCTACTCATCGGCGCTCTCCTCCCCCGGATTGTTCCGGTAATACTCGCGGACGACGCGGTCGTCCCTGGCATCGACTAGGCCCTGAAACATGTGGTGGCGGAGGTGGTGGTGGTCGGCGGCAGTGACGATCTGCGGCCTCGGCGCCCTGGCCTCCGCTTCCCAGAGGGTGTGGCAGTCGTTGAAGTTCATCAGTGACCGCGGGCGGTTGAGGCGCCAGGCCGCCACGTCCCAGGCGCGGGCGGCCTCCGCCGCCGTTGCAAAGGAGCCGAGAGGGATGCAGTCGTCCCCGTAGCGGGTATGCGCAGTGAACATTCCGTTATGGCGTGCTCGGACGCCGCGGAAGCCGGTGGTGCTGTTCCTCCTCGAAGGCATGGTGGCGGCGCGACGGTGCGTGGAGAGGAGTGCGCGCATGGAGTGGAGAAGACGCTCGAGGCGCGGCAGTTTATACCACGCGCTCGTGGCCACGCGGCACAAACCGCGCGCCACGCTTCACGCGGCAGGACTTTCATATTGAAAATGTATTTGAAATGTTTACGCAATTTTAAACACTTTTCGTATTGAAAGTTTTTTCAAATTCAAAACCATTCGTAAACTAGGTTTTTAAAAATGTTTGAAATTTCAAAAATTGTTAATAGTTTAAATAGTTGGAATAATTAATTTTTTAAACAGAAAATGTGTTTGAAATCTTTGTCCAATTTTAAACACATTTCATATTGAAATTTTCTCCTAATTCGAAATCATTTGAAATGTAATTGAAAAAACATTTTGAAAATGTATTTAAACGGGGCAGGGGGAAAAATGGCGGCAGGAAGCTAAAAAACTAAATTTTGGGGCTTTTGCCCCGGTTCGTGTTACCAACAGAGGCAAAAGGGGGGAGGTGAGCGGCAAGCGAGGGCCCCACCTCCCACCCTTTTGCCCCGGTTGGTAATACGAACTGGGGCAAAAGACACCCTTTTGCCCCGGTTCGTGTTACTAACTGGGACAAAAAGCCTCCCAGTATATAACCCCGGGCGGAGCAACCGCCCGGGACAAACCCTCAGAACTCGTAGAAACCGCTAAGTCCCCGGCGCCGAAATCCTCTCCGACGCCCTCAGGCTGCCCAATTTCACCGGTGTCGGAGAGAGCTCCACCGCGCCGCGCCGTCCCCCTCGCCCCCGAGCCCGCGCCACCGCGCCCTTCCCCTTGCCCCCGAGCCCGCACCCGGCCCCGAGACCGCGCCGGCGCCCGGCCCCGAGCTCGCCGCCGGGATCCTCGTCGCCGATCTCGCTGCCGTTCGGCTCGCCTCAGCTCCCTCGTTGTACTGCTCGCCGTAGTGCTCACCGCCGTATCAAAATACTTAGGAAATTTTAGTATACTTAGAAATTTTTAGTATACTTAATTTTTTTTAGTATACTTAGAATTTTTTAGACATACTTAGGAATTTTTAGTATACTTAGAAATTTTTAGATATACTTAGTATACTTAGGAATTTTTAGATATGACTTGTTCAAATAAAGATATGATATAGAATTTTTAGATAGTAATCCCTCCGTATCAAAATATAAGATGTTTTAGCATTTTGTAGATATAATGTATCTAGACATGTTTTAGTGTGTAGATTCATATGCATCTTACACTAAAACATGTCTAGGTACATATTGTTTAGAAAATGCTAGCTAAAACATCTTATATTTCGATACGGAGGGAGTATTTTTTTTAGGGAAATTAGCTATATATCTACATGGAACCGAGACGAACACTACGCGTCAGAGTACTACAGGCCTAGGTAGGAGTATAACTAGAAGATCAGATCCACTCTTTCCTAGTAAATTTGTGCTCGAACGGTGCATAACAGTGTTCCAGATTATCCAATCATGTGTGAAAATATTGAAGAAGAAGAGGAAGTGATCTGCAATATTTTCGCACATGATATGGATAATCTGGGATGCTACATCTATTATGTCCCGTTCGAGTTGCAACTTTACTCGGCAAGACTCGATCTGAGCTGCTAGTCATACTCCTTAGTAAAGTGTACTGTTGTGATGATTGTTTAGTGGAATATTATTTTTTCAAGAGAATTTATAACTTACTAAAGTATTTTATCTTCCATTTGTATTAGTTGAGCTATGGACGGCAGAGAGAGTGAAGAACAGGTGTTCGCGATAATAGAAGAAGGTACACTCCCCGGTGGACCCAATGACGGTGGAGATGATCAAGACGACGTCTCACAGTACCTGAATGAATCAGGTCAAGGAATGGAGGAAGACGAGCAATTGCAAGGAATAAATGCGGAACCGGAGAAAACAAGTGATGAACAAGCCTTAGTTAAGACTGCATCGACATCGTCTAGCAAGAGGTCGAAACGAGGCCCGGCTCAAGAGATGAGCTCGAAAGTGCATCTGTTAATTGAGCAAGTCTATTGAACCGGCGAACCTGCTTGGCCCATCAAGACAACAACTAAGTTTACAAGCCAATGTGGAGTTATTGTTAGGGACATGATCCCTATAAGTATTGATGAATGGAATGAGCCAGCAAAGGACGAAGACGATCCTGGGCGAATGGCAGTTTCTTTTGTCGCAGACCGGTCCAAACAACTCATGTTCGACAAGCTGATGAGCCATTTCAGGCTTCCAGAATGTGATGATGAAGAGGACGAGACGGCACAACAGGAAATGCGCGACGCTGTGAAGCTCTGGGCTCTGAAGAAGATGGCCGAGGCTTTCAATGCTTACAAGAAAAGATTATGGAAGGAAAATCAGAAGAAATTCCGTGGATGAGTAAAGACAGATGCCATGGGATGGCTTAAGTTTGGGGCCGATGGACGCTGTAGGTATTCGGTGAGGGATCGCATGTCGAGCAGACGTGCTCATGTAACACTGCAAACACCAAGAACTACGCAGGTTCGGGGCCCTCGTGTGGAGGTAACACCCCTACTCCTGCCTATCTCTCTGTATGTATAATCTCCAAGTAGCCACAGTACAACTTTGCCTCTAAGCCGAGTAGCCACTCTGCTGTTCTCTCTCGCTCTAGTTCTAGCTCTTGTAATTAATGCAATCTGGGCCAACGTTCCTCGCGCAGGAGGGGGCAGGGCACCTTATATACTGGTGCCCAGCCGAATAAACAAAGAATAAAAGGTACAATGATGCGACACCTCCACAGTGACGCAGAGCACGCCTCCGGCTTCTCGCTGACGCGGGTGCGGGAAGTCGCCGCGCCGTCCGGCTGACAGGACTTGTCCACCCTGTCAGTCACACAGAGTAGGCCCCCCGCCATGTCCTGTCCCCTCTGTCAGTGACAGTGCATGACAGGCGCCTACCTCACTGTAGCCACGCCGTTGCGCGGATAACCATGTGCTCCGTAAGTTGAACCGCACGCCTGTACGGCTGCGGGATCTCCGTGATCTTGTCAGAACGGCTCCATTGACTACTTGCCCGAGTAGGATTGCAGCCCATCTACTCGGACCATCTGACCGCTACCCGGACGATTATAATCTTTCTCCTTATCTTCTTTTGGCCTTCAATACTTATGACCGGATAGAAACTACCGGGTAGAGGGTACCCGGGTAGCCTCCTACCCGGTAAACAACACCCTGATCTTCATTTTACCACCTGCCTTATCCCTACTCGGGGGTAGCCCCCCGACAAGAAAAAAAATTCCCAAAATTCGAGGGGCCTCTTGAGAAGCAGAAGGTACACTGGCCATCATTTCTAGCGTACAAGCAATCAGAAAAGGGGAAGCTAAGGTCAGCCAAGAATGCCGCAAATGCAAAGAGGAAGGTATGTCATCATAAGATGGGTTCAGGTGGCTACAGAGTTGGAGTGCGTAAGTTTGACGCACTCGAGGCAGAGCTGCGAGAGAAGGGGATCATCTCGAGGCAGAGCTGCGAGAGAAGGGGATCATTCCAGGTACTCAGGATTTTCCGCGGAGGTCAAGGAATTTGTTGCTTGGGCATGGGCGACGTTTGACGAACAAGGGCACCTTATTATGAGTGAAAAATAAAGGTCCCCTTTGCAGCACTGGAGAAAGTGTTCAAGGAGGTTAAAGCGGGAGAGTTCAATCCAGATCGAGAGAATGACGAGCTTACAAAGGCCCTCGGGAATGCAGAACATGGCGGCTGGACACGAGGCAAAGGACGATATCCGTGGTTCTTTGGCTTCAAGGCGGAAGATTGTCTCTTTCCATATAGAAGCCGAGCGAGAGGACAGATAAAGAAGGATGCAGCGGTCGTAGAACGGGTTGGTGCCTTGGAAGCCGTAGTGATGAAGCAGCAACTACAGATTAATGAGCTTACTAGCCGGCCCTCCCAGACGCAAGACACTAGTACATTCGAGGAAACAGAACCATCTCAACGTCGGAGCAGCGTGGCTTCAACGGAGGTACCGGCTTCCGCTGCAGTTCTGCTTGTTGATGCCCCTCCACAGACGGAGGCCGTGGATGCAATCAAGGAGAAGACAAGCTATGCGCTATACGTGTCGGTCTCAAACATATCCATCAAGGTGGCGAACGGCTACGCTTTACCTTGTGTAGAGGGAGCGACCTCGCATGTCCGTCCGGTTACACCTGGCTATGCTCGTGTCGGCGTTGATGATGTTCAGCCAGATTGGAGGATATTGCGGCTTGACATCCCCGGAGGTGAACGGGTAGAGACACTTGGAGAGGCCGTCAATTCAATCATTCAATGGAAAAAGAGTGGCATAGTGTTTCCCCCACGCAGTCCACCGCCGCCACCACCGCCACCTTCTCATAGACGCAGTCCACCGCCAACACAAGCAGCTACTTCTCGGAGACGCAGTTCATCGCCGCCACCGCCAACACCTTCGCCGAGACGTAGTCCACCGCCGCCATCACCGCCACCTACTTCTCTGAGACACAACCCAGCTCGATCATCGCCAGCACACGTCGACGCCATGGACGTCAGCAGCCCGAGTCCGGCTCGATCTCCGATGCCTGAGCCGACTCCGCCGCCCACTAAGTCCTCTAAGCGCAAGGCTGCTTCCTCTAAGTCTTCCCCAAAGAAGAAACCTCCTACGAAGAAGAAAGCCAAGAAGCTGCCAGAAGTGTTGCCTTACCATAAGACTGACCAGGAGTTAGAAGAATGGGTGACTGCGAAAACGAAACGTCAGATGGCTTCGTGGGGAAAGAAAACCCCGGAACCGCCAAAGGAACCAATAGATCCGGCTGTAAAGAAGCACTTCCAGAATATGCTGGAGATGCCGTCCCAAGTTAAGATGAATCTGCCATCTGACTATGATCGTGGAGTAACGGCGAGTTATTCCAAAGCCGAGAAGGCGGGGAAAACAATTCCCCAGCTCGGGAAGCTGTCAAAACAATCGGACACTGTACAGGCTCAAGTTGATCGGGAAGCTGCTGAGAAGTTTGCCAGAGACTGTGGTATAACACTTGACCAACTCCTAGGCCAATCCAACAACTTTAAAAAGGCTGAATTGGCATGGAAATATGAGTGTGGGAAGTCTCTCGTCAAACCTGGTCAGCTCAGCTCTATGACAACATTGAATCGCCAACTACATACGTGGTATATCCAAACCGCAAAAGAGGGGCTAGACCAAATCATGCTGAAAATTAGAGAACATGATTACTTCCGCGATGACACGATGTTTATTGATTTTGAAGATCGTTTTTTCTTCTATAATCTAGACGCCCTCGACAAATCAATCATCAGCACCTATTGTCTGTAAGTATCTACCTCAGCTAGTTCTATCATTGCTTCTTATGTATATTATATCCTCACTACACGATATATATTATGCAGGATGAAGATTCTGGAATGTAATGGAAACAGTGGCATTGGGTTCATTGACCCATATATCGTCAATGATATCGTTTTAAAGCAACACGCTCAAGATACGGAGGATAACATGGTTATGTTTTTGAGGAATCAATTTCAGTGCAGTGAAATACTATTTCCTTACAGACATAAGTGAGTGTTACTGTCTTATGCATATTTCTTCACATTTCTATTTTGCTAAGTCAGTGTTAATTAAGTGTAATTGATGAGTTAATCGCATGTGCAGTTTTCACTGGATTCTTTTCGACATTCACGTTGACAACGGAATATTTGATCTCATGGACTCTTTGGATAAAGGCCAAGAGGAGTACCAGCCATTATGTCAATGCTCATAAAGTAAGTTCAATCGTTTTCGCACTACACCGTCCCCTTTTGTTCAATCATTATCGTACGATGACTCATAATTTTTGTTTCACGGACAGGGCTTGGAACCGGTTTAGGAAGCAACAACCCGGTTTAACGGAGTTGAATATGAGATTTGACACACTTGTCGTAAGTAGTACTTGCTACATTCACGCATCTCTCTTTAATTCCTTTATCATTATTCCACTCAATTATATTTCTCGTAAAATGCCCTCAGCAGCCAAATGGAACAAATTTATGTGGCTTCTATGTCATGGAGAACATAAGGATAATCGTGAATGAGCGGTTAGGAACAACAGTAAATATAAGGCTCTACGATCTCCAGAGGCAGCTCCTACCGGCAGACTGCTTACAAGCACTTCAAGAGGAATTTGCGGGTTTTATGCTAAAGGAGGTCGTATCTCAAAATGGAAGATTGCATTGTTAAGTATAAACAATGATCTACATGTAATGATCTCAATGTGTATAACTCTATTCGGATGTAATGATATAATTGAGATCAGTGTAATCATATTTTGATGATATCAATGCATGCAATGATTTTTATGATGATTATGCAAAACATATGTTATTAACAGCCCCACCGAAAAAAACAGCACAGAAAAAATCCTCAAAAGAAACATGCCAAAGCTCTGCCGCGGCAGGGAACCTGTTGCCCCGGTTGGTGTTACCAACCTGGGTAAAAGGGTTGGTGCCTGCACGCTGCGCGGTGCTCACGTGGGGCACGCCTTTTACCATGGTTGGTAACCCCACCGGGGCATAAGGGGGGCCTTTAGCCCGGGTTTGCGGAACCCGGTTGGGCAGCCGGGGCATTAGGCCCTTACCAACCGGGGCAAATGCCCTGTTCTGCACTAGTGATGGTACAACAATATTAGGAGGGGGACACACCACCTAGGTAATATATAATGCACCGACATGTAGTGGACTCTGCCCAAATGCGTCATAACTTTCAGTGCATGACAACATAGGATTCCGTCCCTACTAAACTTGCAACACTGACAGTTGTATGTATCATTAGTTAAATCCACTTGGACCATGTAACTCCTCCTGCCATAACCAAATGCGGACCCAAAGATTGGTGATGCCTCATACAGGCCAGCCCCATTGTCTGTAATGTTGTAAGACGTAATTTTGCGAAGCTCATTGTAGAAACGCATGTAGATGGGCAGAGTGTAGGTGGACAGCATCTGTTCTTCCATCGGGTAGTCCGACCACACTCTAACTATCTTGTCCCCTCCCACGAACTCGTTTGAATCCTCCGCAACCTCTATATTCTCCTAAAGCTTCATATATTGGTTGAAGAAGCGGAACAAACTTTCATGCGGGTTCACATACAGCTTCAAGACTGCATTAAAGCCTTCACTTCTTGATGTAGTTTGGAGGAAAGGGAAGGATTTGTCAATAAAATAAGCTGGCACAAAGCACGTCCTCGGAGCATAGTGGTCAATGAAATGTTTGTTGCCAGCTACTCCATGCCTCTGAACCATCTCTTCCCACTTAGTTTCAAACTCAAGAGGAGTTAGGCTGTAGTCAATAATATCATTAAAATCCTTCCGCAAAGCTTCATTTGTCGAGGCAAGGGGGCCAAGTTTTTCCTATAATTTTTTGCATTATATGCCATCTGCAGTTGCAGTGTATAATCCCAAGAAATACCAACGAGATAACAGTGCCCGTGCCCTGGTCTTGATCTGTAATAATATTCAGTGGATGCAAACCATCCATTGCTTCCAAGAAAATTTGGAAAAGCCACACAAAACTAGTTATGTTTTTATTCCTCATAAATCCACATCCCAATTGAATCGATTGTCCGTATCTGTTGATGCCAATAAACGGAGCATAGGGCATGTTATACATGTTAACCATGTAGGTGGTGTTAAAGGAAATGCTGTCATGATACAACTTTTAAACCTCCCTTGCATCACCATCCACCCAAAACAATTTCTCAACTCTAGACAAACTATTAAGAGTGTACTTGTAGAAGAATCTAGGATCTTCTTTCTGTAATTATTTGAAGTGTAGGAGGAGCTCATGGACGTCGTTGATTCTGTCATTTTTTACGCATTGTAATTACTGATAGTTTTTCTGTCATAAGGAACATTTTTTTTGAGCCATAGATTTCACCCAATATATCCATGATTCTGCCAGACGACAAGTTGAGCTCACGCAGCAGATCGATGAACTTCATCTCTTCTTGAGGAATCTTCTTGTGTGACCTGAGATATTTTTCAGTACAAACTTCTCAACCAAATCATGCGTGTGTTCCTCGACAAACTGAGTCACCTCCTAGTTGACACAACGTCTCTTGACATGCATTCTAGCTTTACAGCATGTAAGCTTGGTTATGGTCCTCATTCGTAGCTTCATAGGCTCAGCCTATCCTTGCTTCTCCACATTCTTACCAGCTTTGTTGCAGATAAATAGAGCCTTATCAAGCTCATTGTCCATTGCATATCTCCTGGAAGTGCTGCTTTTAACTGAGAAGATGACATACTTTGCATACCTGTTGTAATGCATTTTTGCTTCTTCCGGTGTCTAAAACTTCATGCCAACGAATGGTTGCGCAAAGCCCCTCAGGCATGGACTGGACCTCGTCATCACTGCCACTGTCCTCGGCAGGCAGCATGTCGCCTGTAGGAACACCTGAACCAAAAGTTGTCCTGGTATCCGAAGTGTTCCCAACACCATCAACATTTGGTTCAGCAAACCTAATAGGACTCGGTCCAGCAGCCCCAGCATCAGGTGTATCACTTGTATCTTGCGCGTTTGTCCCTGAATCCTCAGAAGCTCCAACCGGCACGACAGGTCCAAAACGTTCATCACTTCCATCATCTGTAGCTAGCATATTGAGATCGATACCCCCATGGCCCAAATTGACATCCATAATATCTGCACACTAACACACTATGGGGGGGGGGAAGATTAGTCTTCGACAGTTACTGAAAGTTTGCTTTCATGGTTCATCTTTTTTGTCTGCTATTTTTTCTAAATGCGCACTGATAATGTTTTTGACTGTTAGTACGACTGTCATTTTTCATTACATTTTGATTTCAAACTAGCAAAAATCACAAAATGTCACATATCGGGGGAGCAGTGTAATATATAGAATGTCATAGATAAAACAAGTGCATTTTTTACTTGCTTTCGTCTCTATAACACAAAGAGTAACAAAAGTCCCTCCCCTGATGATACTAAAAGGCAAGAGGAGTAGTGTTAAGTACAAAATGTCACATCTAAAAAAGAAAAGAAGGATGTAGCTGGAGAGAGGAGTTTTGCTGATCGATTTGATGATCAATTCTAGAGCACAAGAAAACATATGCATAGTTACATTTTTCCTACTGACGTACTAAAACAATTTTTTATTATTTTTCTTAACCGCAGGAATGTAACAATATGATTCTATGCAAATTCTATGTGCTAAATTCTATACAAGTTGCCGATCGATTTTTAATGAACTGTAGGTGGGGGAGGGGAGTTGTTGATCAAATCTGGTGTACAAAAAACATCTGGACAGTTAAATTTTCCTTTTTTCCATTATGAAAACCCTGGAGTACAAATACAAGATGGGGAGAGGAGCACACGCATGTACCATGATGGAGTATGCACAGAAGATTCGCAGATTCTTAAAAGAAGATGGCTGACAGAAAAATTCGCAAGAACTCAGGGCAGGAGAGAACTTACATCTCTTCCTTGTTCTTTCTTTCCCCTTTTTGGGTTCTCCTGTGATTGTTGTCTCTAATCTTGACGTGATAGATTGTAAGTCTTGTATATATTTTGGAGCTCCCGTGGAGTTCTCATGTCGATCTAGATTGAATCGAGGGGAGGAAGAAGATGGTCCTTTTTCGGCGTAGCTTGAGAAGGAAGAAAGAGGAAAGGAGGGGCAGGTAAAAAGGGGAAAGGGGAAAGGGATACAGACAACGCAGGGACGAGGGACGCGGTCGGTAACTTCCTAGAGTAGGACGTATGCCTTTTCTAGTGCGGGGCAGGTGAGCTCGTTTTAGAGCATGGCCAATGCTCCACCGTGGACCGCTGCCTCGTCAGTCCACGTAGGCTCGGATGGTCCAAGATCAAGAAAGTAGCTGCTTGCAGATAAAAGCGGGATCCTGCAGGGGAGGCAACCTCCTCGCTGCCAAAAGCTGAAAACCATGGAGGCCATTGGTTCATATTCTGAATAAAGCAGGAGAGAGATGGCAGAAGTGAGAGAAAATGGACCCGCTAGAGCTATTGTTGCATTGGGCCATAATTAAATCGAACGGTGGCCTCAAACCTACGAACCTATGTGGATGGCATGAGACCACGGTATGCTACTGCTTCCATTGATCGTGCCCTTAGGCCCAAACGAGACCGGGATCGACGTAGCTGCGTCCAAATATAATAAGAATAGTGTCAGAAAAAGACGAACCAAAAAACTGATACTATTCATTCTAGCTTTTTTAATCTCAATACTCTTCTCTATTTTGGGCATGAGGGTCTATTTGATTTATAGGATAGAAAAAAACATGAACAGGAAAAGGAGGTGGTAGCAATTGCCAATTTGTGTAGGATCTAGAGATGTATCTTGTGAACATTCACAATTTTTCCTATATTTTTTAAACTTTTAAAATTGTTTTATAAATGGTAGCCTAGGGAGCACCCAAAAAAGGGGTGGTAGCACTTGTGGCTGGTGATACTAGTAGTCTCGTCTGATTGTTTTTTTAAGGGAACAAAGCTTGTCCTGGAAACTACATTAGATAGGCGGTAGCAACAACTTTAAGGGCCTCTTTGATTTTTAGGATAGGGAAATCAAAGGAATAGGAAATAGATAGAGATAGGAAAGGATAGCAGGTGCAATCCTTTGCTCGTTCCTTGTGCACAGGAATTGAAAAATAACCTCTCAGTGAATTTTTGTTTCCTCCATGTTTTGCCTTGAAACTGAGATCCGAAGGAAAAGTTCCTATAGTTTTCCTCTCCACATTTCCTGTCAATCAAACGGACGATTAGTGGCATTTTTTGAAAACTTCCTATTCCCTTACTATTCATTCATTTTTTTCTCCAAATCAAAGGAGGCCTAAAACATCTCCAACCTGACAGACTAAAGCCCCCTATCTGCTCAGCCGGACAGCCTGGGCACGGACTAAGAGCAACTCCAATGTGCCGACCCATTTGGGGTCAGCGCGTGGTCCGTTTTCCTCCGTTTGGGTCAGGATTCGGATGGCCATTCGGTCCATGTCCGACCTCCCCACGCGAGTGAACCCAACGCGCTTACCCATTTGGTCCGCCCGCGCGCCAGGTTTTTTCGATCATTCCCCAATCTGCACCAAAATATAGACAAGACCAACAAATAGATTAATATAGAACAATTTTATAGTACCCAAAAGAATAGAATGTTCATTGACATTCTACATAGTGCCCAAAAGAATTGTGCCGTGCAAGGCCCCATGTGTACCCCGGCCAACGTTCATGCACAAACACAAAATAGGACCGAGGATATGATCTCAAGCATCCCTCTCCATGTAGTACAACTGCTTCTTCTCGACCCAGGCCCTCCTCCTTCGGCTCAAGGTCATCAAGTCGGTGGTCATGATCGCGGCCTCGACCTCGTGTGCCTTGAGCTCAGCCTCAGCTCGCCTTGTCTTGGCGTTGGTGAGCTCCACCTCGACCTTCTTTTGGATCTCGTGGAAGTTCTTGTCCCTCTCCTCCCTTTCCCGATGCTTCTCTTTCTCCCTCTTATTTTTCTTCTCGATGCTCTTCTCTTTTTGGGTGATGAACACCTTCAAGGTGTCTTGCAAGGCGATCGTTGAAGCATCTCACTTCATCTCCATCTTGGTGCTCTTGTTCCCCCTTGGCCCCTTCGCCAATGCGGGATCAACATTGGCCACCTCGGTCTCACCTCTTTTTTTAAGAAAAGGACTACAGGGGAGAACCCCCACATTTATTTATTTAAGAGCATAGGGGACAAGAATTTACAATATGTACAAGTTAAAAGTATCAAGGTAGACTACTCAACTAATTATTTGAAGTTACAACCACAGATTCCTTTAACCTACGCTTAAGCAAGGTTAAATCCAGAACAAAACTAGCTTTCCAAGCACTGAAAGAAGGTTTGAGATCCTTGAAAATCCATCCATTTTGCTGCTTCCAAATGTTCTAGCATGTAAGGATAACAACTTCAGAAAACAAAGGATAAAAAAACCCTTCTTTGCCTTGATGAGACAATTACCCAAAGAGTGACCTTCCCAAGAAATTTGAAGATAATTCCAAATACGAGTGCTAAAATTGCAGGTGAAAAATAAATGGAATCTATCCTCGAGAATATGGGAAGGGCATAGAGCACAATTATTATCATCAGTTACTTTCCAATGTATTCTCGTCATCATGTCCTTGGTGTTCAGCATGTCATGTAACAACAGCCATGCAAAAACCTTGTGCTTTAACATGCATTTTGATTTCCAGATCCAGATGGAAGGAGTATGGTTAGGAGAAGCTGCAAAATTCTGAGCATAGAAAGCTCTAGGGTGAAATTCTCCCTTTTTGTTGAGATTAAAAAACCATTTATCTGGCCCATTTCCAAGGAAGAAGTCAGACAGTAAAGATTGCATATCATTCTGTTCCTAGAAAGCCTCAATTGATAGAGTTAGATGAAACCCATCAGCATAATGAGATATACTCAAAAAATCCTTAACGGATATGAATTTATCCTTGGCAAAGGAGAAAAGTCTAGGGAACTGATGAGACAAAGGGGCTCCATGCCATAAGTCTTCCCAAAAAAGGATTATAAATCCAGAAACAACTTGGCATTTGGTGATTTTTCTCCAACTATCAATTAGATTGTGAACTGCCCTCCACCAAAAAGAACCACTTGTTACCACAACATGTGGACAGCCTGATGATAGTATGAGTCTCTGATAAGGTTCACCCAAGGGATATCCATGTTGTTATAGAATTTTTCCAGATGCTTCAGCAATAAAGCTCTGTTTTGGACATGTAGGTTGATAATACCTAAACCTCCCTTATTTTTTGGCTGACACACCATGTCCCAAGAAGCCAGGGAATTAACTCTTTGCTTGTTCTTATCTTTTCTCCAAAGGAATCACCTCCTTGCCTTATCAATGACATCAATCACTCCTTTAGGAATTACCAGAGAGCTCATATAATATGTGGGGAGAGAAGAAAGAACTGAGTTAACAAGGACCAAGCTGTCCCCATAGGAAAGTAAAGAAACTGTAGCAGATAATCTTCTTTCAACCCTGTCAATTAGAGGAGCAAAATCCTTAATTGTAGGTTTAGTTGTACCCATGGGTAAACCCAAATAAGGGAAATTCATGGAAGCAATCTGACACTCCATCATATTTGCAAGTGTAACTGCATCATCAGTAGATAGGTTTATTGGGATCATAGAAGATTTGTTGGAATTCACCTTAAGACTAGTGAACTTGGCATATTGATCCAATAAACCTTTAAAATTCTCAATTGACCAGATTCAGCAGGTAGAACAATCAAGGTATCATTTGCATATTGCACTATTGGATAATATCCACTAATAGGTAGGGGGAGGGATAAAGTACCCTCAGAAAGAGCCAGACTGACAATACTCTCCAACAAATCTCCTCCCAACACATACAGGAGAGGAGATAGGGGATCCCCTTGCCTAACCGCCCTTTTGCAAATAAATGGCTTGCCAGGTAAACCATTGAGCAAGACCGAGGAGGAACCAGAAGATAAAATCTCCTTGACCCATGTAATAAACATTGGTGGGAAACCCTTATGGACAAGAATTTGGATAATTTCCTCATGTTCAATGGTGTCAAAAGCTTTTTTAGAATAAATCTTGAACAATACCACCTTTCTCTTGGAATGTTTACATTGGCGAATATACTCCAAACACCATGCTAAAAAATCTTGGATAGTTCCGTCCTTTATGAACCCATATTGATTCTCATGAATGCATGAAGTGATGACCTTTTGAACCCTGTTAGCAATAATCTTTGTCAAGAATTTCAAACAAGTGTTGGTCAAGGAAATTGGTCTGAAATCATTGACAAAAACTGGACTGGAATTTTCAGGCACCAAAGTGATGAAAGAACCATTTATGTTTTCCAGGGGACCATGCCCAGAAGAAAACTCATGACAAACTTTAGTGAAATACTCTTTCACTATGTCCCAGCAATGCTTAACAAAAAGGCCAGTGAACCCATCAGGGCCAGGTGCTTTGTCAGTTTTAAGGTGTTTGACCACATCCTCTATCTCCTGTGTGGTAAAAGGAAGCCCAATATCGTGTAGACCAGCCACATGTTGCACTATGGATGTTAAATCCAAATCTGTACAGATATTGTGAGAAATACCCATCCTTTGTTTGAAACATTGAAAAAAAGCAGAGGCTTTTTCATCATGGGTTACCAACATATTTCCCTGAGTATCAGTAATAGAAGAAATAACATTCTGTCTATATCTCTTAGTGGCCCTAGCATGGAAATACTTGGTATTTTCCCCCATGAAGTTTGACCCACCTAATTGTGCACCTCTATTTCCAATAATCTGACACGGTGATAAGTAGTTTCTTGTGATAAGCCTTGACCACATTCCTGAAGTTGAATTCAGGTATACTCAATAATCTCTCATCCTCTAACTGATCAAGGAACAAAATCACATGGTTACATCTGTCAATAAGGAGTTTGATACGGGACAAAGATTTCCATCATTTCTTAAGAGCATCTCTGACATTTTTAAATTTAGAGGTAATAATTCCAGTAATAGATCTTCCTCTAACTGGTATATTCCAGGCCTTTTTCACAATGTCCGAGAAACCAGGTTGCCTGACCCAATAATTCTCAAATCTGAAGATTCTAGCCTTTGGAATTTTAGTGGAGATTCTTACCCCCAAAGGAATGTGATCAGAGGTAGGCTTTGCAAGAGGCTAAACTACAATATTGGGATAGAATAAAGTCCAAGCATTGGAAGTAAAGAATGAGTCCAGTTTCTCCAAAATAGGAGAATCTTGCATGTTGGACCAAGTGTAATCCCTACCCTTTATTGGGATTTCCTGTATCCCAAGATGGCTGATAATATCATTGAATAAGAAAATATCGTTCATGTTTGCACCAGGTTTATTCCTATTTTCAACTGTTCTCATGAAGTTGAAATCTCCAAGAATTAACCAGTTCTCAGAAGATGGGATTGTTAAATTATAGAGCCAAGAAACAAAATTGTCCCTTTCAATGCCAGCACAAGGTCCATAAACATTAACCAAATGCCATAATTATGATTTATGAACATAAGTGAATTCAATCCTAATAGCAGTTTTATGAATCTCAATTAATTTTCTAGAGAATATAGCTGAATTCCATAAGACAATAAGGCCACCATAGGCTCCAATGGAAGGAGAGAAAATAAAATGGTCATATCTTTTAGGAGCAAAACTTCTAATAAAAGAGAGTTCAAAATTCTCACATTTAGTTTCTTGTAGACAAATGATTGCAACATTGCTATCCTTGATTTTATGATAAACTGCAATTCTCTTATTTTTATCATTAAGTCCCCTCACATTCCAATCAAACACCAGCCAATCCATATAATATAGATGTTGATTATCCATAAAGCCACCATAAGAATCCACAGACTTGTGCTCCACATAAGCACAATCAACAAAGCACCCAAATGAAGCCAGTGCATACATAATTGTTCCACAGAAAGAAACCCATATAACAGAGTGGCAATACCAACACAAAATGACCACAAGTCATAAAGAAAAAAGGACAAAGATAAAAGGCCAAAAAGGCATGCAAAATAACTTGATGGGCCTTATTCCTCATCTGAACTTGAGGTCTCTTTGGCAGTAGGAGTTGCTGTAAGCTTGTCCTCTGAGAGTTCAGCATCATCAATTTCCAACAGACGACCCACCTTCTATAAGTCTGCAATGGAAGTGCACTGGCCAACAGTGGCAAATTTGGAAGATCTAGGCTTCTTCTTGGGCTCTGGTGTGTCCATCATAGGCACTATTTTGAACCCACCATTGCGGACTGCACTCCTGGTGGACCTTCTTGCTTCAAAATTGACAAGCATCTTGGCCTTAGTCCTGGGCCTCTTCCTACTCTTCCCTAAAGCAGAGAAAGAAAATTGTTCCCTCTCATTGATCTCAAAAGAAACTAAGATAGGTTTTCCTTGAGATACATATAATATAAATTTATGGAAACAATCCAGTTGCATGGCCTCAGGGAGAGACCTTGGAATCATGTGATAAGGAAGCCCATGCATTCTGTCAGCAAAACAGCTGGTCCAGGCAATAATTGGGTCAGGAAGAACTCTGAAAATCTGAATGTTCTGTTGAGCAGGTTCAATTGCATCCTCCTGAACAATAGCCAATTGGTTGTCCCCCCCTTGTGACTCAATATCTTCCACATGAACTAGCCCCGCCTGCTGCAGATTAATTCAAGCAACAGAACCACCAGATAGTGGAGTGGTGATAGAAGACTGCTGCTCATTATCCTGCTGCTGGTGGGCATTGTCTCGCAGCTTCATCAGCCCAGTTGCCCCATTCTGGCAGTTCTGGTTCACCATTGGCAGGCTGCTAATCATTATCATTAACATTAAGGACAGGTCCTTGTCTTGGCAGTGGATGGGGGTTGCCATCTAGTGGCTCCGGATCTTCATCACCAGGGAGCACATCAGCTTGTTCACTGTTTAAAATCAAAACAGTGACAGTCCATGAAACAACAACGCCACCATGCCTCTGTGGTTCTCTGATAACAATGGAGCAAGGGATGTCCCGTCCAGATCCATAAGCACACTTAATCAGGGTCCTTGGCGGTGATGGGTCATCATGTTGGAACGCGTAGAGATAAATGAAAAACTTTTCTACGCGGTACTTCCAAGATCTAGCCGAGGTAGAAGGCCACGAGGATTACCACTAGACGCGCGGTTGCGTATTATCGATGCAGCGCGTCGATGCAGTGCAGTCCCACGATCCGATCCAGCCGATCCAATCCCACGAACGTCGAAGTGCTGAACGTACAACACCTCTGCCGGTATCCACATGTGGGAGGAGGAGCTCCGACGGCGGACTGCTAGGTCCAGTGCGACGGCTAGACTGCTTGGGGCTAGGGTTCCCTACGCATGGGAGTGGATTAACGTGCCCGCTGGGCAACCTGCGCCCCTCTTTATATAGCGAGTGGTAGTGGGCTTCACAACTCTTGTGGCCCATTCCCTCTGTGAGTCCGACTCACAAACTCAGTCCATTTCCGGTTCGGGTCCAACCCGACCAATACACTTGCTCCCGCTCTTAAGTGTGCGACCCTGCAGGCTCATGGCGACTTGGACACGATTGGAATCCGACTCCCTATCGATCAATCGGTAGCGGCTCCTAGCAGAACGTGCCGACTCCCAAGTCCCATTGAGTCATGACGACATACCTTCCAATGTGACTTTCATCTTAGTCCCTTATGCCTCACGATATACCTTGTCGAACTATTGGCGATTTATCGTCATCCCTTAATAGCTCAACTCTCTTCTCGGTCCGTGATATATGATTCATCTAACTAACTCTTAGTCAACAGACTCAGTTAACACTTAACCGAGTCGCACATGGCCATGCTTCTGGAATCATATCACTCGAGAGTGCCCAGAGAATATCTCTCCATTCGGAGGGGCAAAATCCCATCTTGATTATCCACATCATGCACCTTGCTTCTCATTCGACCCAGACTCTGCCTTTATAGCTGCCTTGTCACAAAACAGCGTTTGACAGAACCTAAGTCGGTGATTCACAACTCGGATTGTGCGATAATCTCAGGTCTAAGGATTACATTGATTGAGACATGCAAATGACGACTTACTCGTTGCATCTCAATTTGGGTCAGTCCGACTTGCTAAGCTCTTTAGCCAAGTCTGTGAACGTTGGAATGGCATCACCATGCCCATGACAAGTGGAACCGTGTCATCAGCCAACACTCACATTAGTCTAGGGTGTGTGTCCAGCACAACCTAAATGACAAAGAACAATCTAGTATGAACAACATGAATACATAGTTCCACAATCGAATCACATATTCAATGACATGTATCAAATGTTCAAAAGAAGGACGACTTAATAACTTTATGAATACATTGGGAATACATCATACATGATTGCCTCTAGGGCATATTCCCAACACATCACGCGACCAGGTACGCATCTTCCCAAACTTTTTGACAATCTCACGGAGAAACTCATCATTGCTGTAGTCCATGTGCAGGTTCAGTAGCATGATCCAACCCACACGTGTGTAAGTGGTTGCCCTAAAATTCTATCCCTCATCATGCCTAGAAAACGACAGCAGTCGGCCATTGCCAAAGGGAACATGGGGGACAACTACTAGCATTTCTCTGGTCAAATAATCTGCCATGCGTACCAGACCAATGCCTACAGCACTTTCTGCGAAACTAGCCACATCCCATAGATGAACTTGCCCAATATGTTGCACAACTTGATCCAGGATTTCGTCGATCTCATTACCTGGAGGCCTCGGCTCAAGCTGCACGATTGCCCAGTTCTCATGTCGCCGAAGAGGAACTGCCGAGGCCGTGATGTAGAGCCTGGACGGCTGCTCCTCCGCACCCCAAGGTTCTTCCACCTGCCTGTAACATCCCAAGTCTGAAAAATAGCCATTAGAATGTTTGCTCCCTGTTATGTTATGTTTTGCATCATGGCATCATGTTGATTGCATTTGTTTTGTTTGTTTTCCAACTGTTTTCAGTTGTTTTCCTTTGTTTTCTATTTGAATTTCAAACCAAAATTCAAACCTTTTGTTTCATCCTTGTGATGTTACAATTTCCAAAATGTTATTTCAAATAAAACAACCAATTTGCTTTCATATCTTTCCACATTGATCAACTAATATAATGGTGCTTCTATTTCAAATAAATAATTCCCAAATTGTTTTCAAACTCAAACTCAAATTCAACAATACCTCATTTGGAAATTATAAAATATCAAACCATTCCAATAATTCTAATCCAACTAATAATAGGGTTCACCCTATTAAATTGTTGTTTCTATATTAATTAACAAAATATTCCAATTCAACTCAAATTTCAAGTCATTTCAATCATCTTTGACATGATCCAATTGTGGTTTGGCAATTAAAATCTTGCAAACAAAATTAAAGCTAATAATGTTTTCATAATTGCTTGAACCTATTTAATATAATTTGTTTTTCCAAAATTTCCCAAATCAAACATTGTTTGAAACTCAACTAAAACCTTTAAAACCAAATTAAATTTTCAACATTGTGAAACAATGAGTAACTTTTGCTTTAACTATTTGTTTTGGAAAATTATCACAATTAAGGTCTAAAAGAAAACCCTAACCCTTCTCTATTTTTCCCTCTTTTATTCTTTACAAAAAAAAATCAAATCAATCAACTAATAAGAAACAAAAAAAAAATAACAAAGGAGAGGGCAGCCCACCCCTTGTTCTCTTTCTTCCCAAGCCCATCTCCTGATGGCCCAGTACCCCTTCGAGTGGACACCCTTCTTCCTCCCGGTGATGTCATAACAGTACGAACGCAGCAGAACCGTGGATGATCTCCTCCCCTCCTTCAGATGCTTGCCGTACATGGCCCCTTCTCCTTAAGTAGCTCCCCCTCATCCCTCTCCCCGCAGCAAACCTAGACTCCCTCCATCCCATCGCCGCCGTCGCCCCCTCTGCAACTTCTTCTGAACCGAGACCACCTCCACTGCCACCGAATCCTCTCTGAACCTGTCGCCACCGCCGGTCGCCGTGGAAGCGAGTGCCCTATCCGCCGCTGGGAATGGAACCGTGGCGCCTGGCCGCATCTCCTCGTCCTCTCGCCGCGTGCTGGGACGCACCGGAGCGACCGCGCCGTCGCCGGAAAAGTTCGCCGTTTTGCTGCTCCGACGCCTGAACGTCGACAGCGACCAGCGAGGTGAGCTCGCCTCCGCTCCTCCCTTCCCCTCTCTGCTGTACGCGCCCACACGCCCTAGTCCCAGCACCACCCGCACCCACGCACCAGGCGCCCAAGGCCGCGGCGCGGCAGCCATCCCCGCCGGAGTTTCCCCCTGCCCTGTACGTAATGCGATCAGGTTCAGTTATGTAACTAGGTTCAGATAAACCCGCTGCAGAACCTTAACCCCCTATTTGCCTCTGTTCTGTCAGCAGACGAGCTCCACCGCAGTGGTAGCACATGCCCGTGCGCGCTGTGAGGGGGTGGGTTCGAATCCCACCCCTGCGCAATAAACCTAGTTTTTCCATCCTTTTTTTCCAGAACAAGAACAAACTGCAAATCACACCCAGGTCCTTGCTATTATTTTCTAGACCCCTGCTAATTATTTCTAAGTCCCTGCTATTAATTTCTAGATCCCTGGATATTAATTAAAATGGCAGATTGCATCCTAAACTTCTAAAATGCATAATAAAATCATTGTAACTCCAAATCCAGCATTTTTGATATGTTTTCAATACCAAATTAAATGTTCTATCCAAATATAAAATTTGTTTACTGTTTTGAATATTTTAAATTGGTGCAATATTTGAAAACTTGTCAAATTCACTTAAACTTGCAAAAATCATAACTTGGGCATAAAAATTCCAAATTTCACAAACCAAATATGTTTTCCAATAAATTTTTCATGTACTTTCCAAATATAAATTTTGTTTGCTGTTTTGAATAATTTAAATTGATGAAAACAACTGTTTATTCATTATTGCATTTAAAATTGCCAAAATAATAACTTGCTCATTTTAAATCCAATTTCCACAAATGAAATATGTTTTCCATGCAAAATTAAACCCTCTTTCCAAATATAAACTTTGTTTTCTGTTTTGAATAATTAAAATTGGTTAAATAATTTAAACCTTGTTTAATTCATTTTAAATTGGTAATTTCATAACTTGATCAAATCAAATTCTTTTGGAACATATAAAATATGTTTTCCAACCATAAAAGTATAAACTTTTCAAATATGAACTTGGTTTAATGTTTTGATCAAATAAAATTCAATTAACATCCACACTTGAATTAATTCCAATTTAATTCTTGCTTAAACTTGTTTAATTCATAAATAATTTATCTGAAATCCTTTTTCAACAAGTGAAACATGTATTCCAACTAAAATCTTGTTTTCTTTTCAAATATAAACTTTGTTATCTATTTTGAACAATTTAACTTGATGAAAACAACAAATGCTTGAGTGACACCTTTAAGTAACCAAAATTCCAACACTTAATAAATGAATTTCTAAACTTGGTAAACCTTATTTCTATTTGGTTCTATTGTTGTTATTTTGCTGTTTTCCTCATCCATGCATCATGCTAATCCACTTTCATATAATGACTAGTTGTAAAACAATTAATTCAACCATGATTCATGGGCTTTCCATATGCAATCCAATTGCATATGGGTCCATTTAATCCTGTTTCTATCTTGTCAACTAGTTTATTTTTGATGCAACCATTAAACTGTCATGCATCATCTTTGATTGTGCACCCTGCCCTGATATTGATTGTTTATATTTCTGCCTTGTTTGTTTGCTTCTTCTCGGATACACGACGACGTTGAGACCGACGATACTTACGACACCCCTTCTAAGGAGTTAGCTCAGTACCAGGCTACTGGGTTTGCAGGCAAGTTATCACTCACATGAACCACTGTGTTCCTTTCAACATTGGTTACCGATACTTTCCGTTGTTCTTTTCTGCTAGCCTTAGTAGTAGTTGTTTCTGTTACGAACCTATCACATGAATCCCTTAAACCTGATATTGCCTCATCTCCCTTCCTACAACCCATTGTTTGAGCCAGTGTCTTACTAGCATGCTTAGGTTGTTTTGCTCGAGTCTGTTATCCGTTACTTTCTGTTACTATATCTATTACGTTGTGGGGGCTCGATGTTTAATCAATCAATCATGCTAACGTTGCTATTAATAATAAATTTGATGATAAGGCACCGGCAGGAGGCCCATGAGAGGTTTTGAAGCCTGCTAGTGTCGACCCTAATAGGAAAAGGGTCTTGTCTACTGATCCATGATGAGCGCACTAACCGCATGTGGGAAGCGAGTATGGGCGCCCCCCTCAACTTGAACTGATTCGCATCTCGTCCAAATCGCCTCATTTAGTTCGTGTTTTCCATTTGCCGCATGCATGTTTTTGCGAGCCCAGGCCAGGGTGGAACTTTCGTAGTCGGCATATAGGGGGACACGTTCTTAGAGTGCTATGAGGGTCCATTTTCTTCTGGGCTCGATTAGCCGTGCGCCCAAGGTGCTTTGGGCTTGATGCGAAGAATGGTTGGTTGTGTTGAGTGCCCCGCTTGGTGGGGTGATCTCCCATCTGGCGGGCCATTCATGCGTGTACGGCCAAATTGGTGCAACCCTGCAGGGATAATCTTCTCGAGAAGCCGTGTTTTCCGCGGTTATGGATTACTTGGTGAAAGTACTGGCTAACAAGTACTCAGGACAACTTAAACATAATGATCAAACATGTTACACCCCATGATTAATAACTTGACTAGTAATAGGTTGATGACACAATAATTTGATTCACCTTTAATACAACTGTGTGGGTTTTCCTCGGATTGCTTCTTTGGATAAGGGGCGAGATCCAGGATGGGTTTGTTTGAAGTTATCTTTCAGTTGGTTACAATCCTCGATCTTATCTCCTTTCTGTTAGCCGGAAGTGTTAGAATCTCTGTAGTTGGTTAGCGCAGCCAGTTGCAGCATCCTTTATATCCCCTTTCTTCCGTTGAACCCAAGGCATCTGTGCTTGGAGTTGACGGGTTACACTTTGGTGAACTGTGAGTCTTGCTTGCCAGTACGTTTATGTACTGACCCCTTTGGGGCTGTGGTTTCCGCAGACCTACTTTTCCGAGGATCTACATGGTGGCAACTACGTGGAGTATGACGAGACTGCTGACGAGTAGATAGCGGACCCGGGCAGGATCCGAGACTTCGTGGATGGGCTCCGTCTTTTCGTTTCCGGCCTCTTAGGCCTATTTGGTTCTTGTCTGTACTCAGACATGTTGAATGCTTTCGCTGTATTGTAATGATGTATTGTTGGGGCAAGTGCCCTCTGAATGATTGTATTCGCTATCTCTGCTCTAATGAGAGCCAGTTGCAGCTTATTTCAATCTTTTGTGTCGTAGAGATCCGTTGTGATATCACTTGTTAAACGCCGTTGACGTACCATGTGTGTATGGTTTGAAGTACGTCGACGGAAGTGCCTTTGATCTCTAGTGGATAGTTTACATCGACGATGGAATAGCAGGGCTTGTGTTGTCGCGCATAAGTGCTGGCCTACCAGGAAGCTGGGACGTGGGAGCAGTTATGCCCCATAATCCAAGCATCTGCTATCCAGTTCGTACGGTGAGTATCCCCTAGAAATCAGGGTGCGACAAATGGTATCAGAGCCTGTCTGCCTGTAGGATCCCTTTTTACTGGTCGCAGTTGAGTCTAGAAACTATTTTGTAGCTATACAGGAAAAATGAAACGTGAGAGTAGGAATTCTGTTCTTTTTCTTCTTTCCCCACCCACCCTCCCTTTTCTGGTAAGGAAGTGCAACGTTGTTTTTCCTTCTCATCTGAACTTTCAAGTTAGGATTTCACGTATTCTGGTTTCTCTAGGATGGTCATATCTACTAGACCATAGGAATGGAGGTGGTTGTGACGTGATTTATCATGTTGCCTACTCATGATTGAGAACGGAGGCGTGTAAGCCCCGGAAGCAGATCCTCTATTCCTTAAGCAGTAGATATTGATCCTTTAGAAGCCTGGATGGGTTTTTCCGTAGTACCTCAGGAGTTTTGTTCTCGTTTTCCCAGAGTTGCTTCATTATCCTGATCTTCTCAACATCCTTTTCGTCCGTTGAAATCTTGTTGTTGTTTTCCACTTCAAATCTTCTACCGACGTCTAATCAAAACTTCCTCGTAAACTCTTATCCAGTTAAAGTGTTATTTGATACCGGAGCATCACATTCCTTTGTGTCAACAATATTTTCCACAACATACAACCCAATTCTGCTTCCACTAAGCAATCAAAACTCTGTTCACTCCCCGGGATCTCAAATGTTGACTTCCAAGATAAGTAAGAACAATCCAATTCTAATGGGAGGCCACATATTCCTCGTTACTCTCATGTTGCTGATTCTGACATTGATCTCATTTTTGGTGTTGAATTGATGTCAATAACTCTGTTCCACCATTCTAGCCAGATAAGCTATTCTCCAAATGAATCAAGTTCCATTCAGCTATACACCCTCAATACAAAAACCTCTCCCTTTACTTGAAAATATTCCGGTGGTTTGCAAATTCCCTGACGTCTATCCAATGTGCACGATGTGTTTCACGTGTCACAGTTCAAGAGGATCTCCCCAAGAAGTTTCCGGACTTTTTCTTTTCTCAGTAGGAATCTCGGGGCGCGATTCCTTCAAGGGGGGGCGTTTTGTAACATCCCAAGTCTGAAAAATAGCCATTAGAATGTTTGCTCCCTGTTATGTTATGTTTTGCATCATGGCATCATGTTGATTGCATTTGTTTTGTTTGTTTTCCAACTGTTTTCAGTTGTTTTCCTTTGTTTTCTATTTGAATTTCAAACCAAAATTCAAACCTTTTGTTTCATCCTTGTGATGTTACAATTTCCAAAATGTTATTTCAAATAAAACAACCAATTTGCTTTCATATCTTTCCACATTGATCAACTAATATAATGGTGCTTCTATTTCAAATAAATAATTCCCAAATTGTTTTCAAACTCAAACTCAAATTCAACAACACCTCATTTGGAAATTATAAAATATCAAACCATTCCAATAATTCTAATCCAACTAATAATAGGGTTCACCCTATTAAATTGTTGTTTCTATATTAATTAACAAAATATTCCAATTCAACTCAAATTTCAAATCATTTCAATCATCTTTGACATGATCCAATTGTGGTTTGGCAATTAAAATCTTGCAAACAAAATTAAAGCTAATAATGTTTTCATAATTGCTTGAACCTATTTAATATAATTTGTTTTTCCAAAATTTCCCAAATCAAACATTGTTTGAAACTCAACTAAAACCTTTAAAACCAAATTAAATTTTCAACATTGTGAAACAATGAGTAACTTTTGCTTTAACTATTTGTTTTGGAAAATTATCACAATTAAGGTCTAAAAGAAAACCCTAACCCTTCTCTATTTTTCCCTCTTTTATTCTTTACAAAAAAAAATCAAATCAATCAACTAATAAGAAACAAAAAAAATAACAAAGGAGAGGGCAGCCCACCCCTTGTTCTCTTTCTTCCCAAGCCCATCTCCTGATGGCCCAGTACCCCTTCGAGTGGACACCCTTCTTCCTCCCGGTGATGTCATAACAGTACGAACGCAGCAGAACCGTGGATGATCTCCTCCCCTCCTTCAGATGCTTGCCGTACATGGCCCCTTCTCCTTAAGTAGCTCCCCCTCATCCCTCTCCTCGCAGCAACCCTAGACTCCCTCCTTCCCGTCGCCGCCGTCGCCCCCTCTGCAACTTCTTCTGAACCGAGACCACCTCCACTGCCACCGAATCCTCTCTGAACCTGTCGCCACCGCCGGTCGCCGTGGAAGCGGGTGCCCTATCCGCCGCTGGGAATGGAACCGTGGCGCCTGGCCGCATCTCCTCGTCCTCTCGCCGCGTGCTGGGACGCACCGGAGCGACCGCGCCGTCGCCGGAAAAGTTCGCCGTTTTGCTGCTCCGACGCCTGAACGTCGACAGCGACCAGCGAGGTGAGCTCGCCTCCGCTCCTCCCTTCCCCTCTCTGCTGTACGCGCCCACACGCCCTAGTCCCAGCACCACCCGCACCCACGCACCAGGCGCCCAAGGCCGCGGCGCGGCAGCCATCCCCGCCGGAGTTTCCCCCTGCCCTGTACGTAATGCGATCAGGTTCAGTTACGTAACTAGGTTCAGATAAACCCGCTGCAGAACCTTAACCCCCTATTTGCCTCTGTTCTGTCAGCAGACGAGCTCCACCGCAGTGGTAGCACATGCCCGTGCGCGCTGTGAGGGGGTGGGTTCGAATCCCACCCCTGCGCAATAAACCTAGTTTTTCCATCCTTTTTTTTCAGAACAAGAACAAACTGCAAATCACACCCAGGTCCTTGCTATTATTTTCTAGACCCCTGCTAATTATTTCTAAGTCCCTGCTATTAATTTCTAGATCCCTGGATATTAATTAAAATGGCAGATTGCATCCTAAACTTCTAAAATGCATAATAAAATCATTGTAACTCCAATCCAAAATTTTTGATATGTTTTCAATACCAAATTAAATGTTCTATCCAAATATAAAATTTGTTTACTGTTTTGAATATTTTAAATTGGTGCAATATTTGAAAACTTGTCAAATTCACTTAAACTTGCAAAAATCATAACTTGGGCATAAAAATTCCAAATTTCACAAACCAAATATGTTTTCCAATCAATTTTTCATGTACTTTCCAAATATAAATTTTGTTTGCTGTTTTGAATAATTTAAATTGCTGAAAACAACTGTTTCTTAATTATTGCATTTAAAATTGCCAAAATAATAACTTGCTCATTTTAAATCCAATTTCCACAAATGAAATATGTTTTCCATGCAAAATTAAACCCTCTTTCCAAATATAAACTTTGTTTTCTGTTTTGAATAATTAAAATTGGTTAAATAATTTAAACCTTGTTTAATTCATTTTAAATTGGTAATTTCATAACTTGATCAAATCAAATTCTTTTGGAACATATAAAATATGTTTTCCAACCATAAAAGTATAAACTTTTCAAATATGAACTTGGTTTAATGTTTTGATCAAATAAAATTCAATTAACATCCACACTTGAATTAATTCCAATTTAATTCTTGCTTAAACTTGTTTAATTCATAAATAATTTATCTGAAATCCTTTTTCAACAAGTGAAACATGTATTCCAACTAAAATCTTGTTTTCTTTTCAAATATAAACTTTGTTATCTATTTTGAACAATTTAACTTGATGAAAACAACAAATGCTTGAGTGACACCTTTAAGTAACCAAAATTCCAACACTTAATAAATGAATTTCTAAACTTGGTAAACCTTATTTCTATTTGGTTCTATTGTTGTTATTTTGCTGTTTTCCTCATCCGTGCATCATGCTAATCCACTTTCATATAATGACTAGTTGTAAAACAATTAATTCAACCATGATTCATGGGCTTTCCATATGCAATCCAATTGCATATGGGTCCATTTAATCCTGCTTCTATCTTGTCAACTAGTTTATTTTTGATGCAACCATTAAACTGTCATGCATCATCTTTGATTGTGCACCCTGCCCTGATATTGATTGTTTATATTTCTGCCTTGTTTGTTTGCTTCTTCTCGGATACACGACGACGTTGAGACCGACGATACTTACGACACCCCTTCTAAGGAGTTAGCTCAGTACCAGGCTACTGGGTTTGCAGGCAAGTTATCACTCACATGAACCACTGTGTTCCTTTCAACATTGGTTACCGATACTTTCCGTTGTTCTTTTCTGCTAGCCTTAGTAGTAGTTGTTTCTGTTACGAACCTATCACATGAATCCCTTAAACCTGATATTGCCTCATCTCCCTTCCTACAACCCATTGTTTGAGCCAGTGTCTTACTAGCATGCTTAGGTTGTTTTGCTCGAGTCTGTTATCCGTTACTTTCTGTTACTATATCTATTACGTTGTGGGGGCTCGATGTTTAATCAATCAATCATGCTAACGTTGCTATTAATAATAAATTTGATGATAAGGCACCGGCAGGAGGCCCATGAGAGGTTTTGAAGCCTGCTAGTGTCGACCCTAATAGGAAAAGGGTCTTGTCTACTGATCCATGATGAGCGCACTAACCGCATGTGGGAAGCGAGTATGGGCGCCCCCCTCAACTTGACCTGATTCGCATCTCGTCCAAATCGCCTCATTTAGTTCGTGTTTTCCATTTGCCGCATGCATGTTTTTGCGAGCCCAGGCCAGGGTGGAACTTTCGTAGTCGGCATATAGGGGGACACGTTCTTAGAGTGCTATGAGGGTCCATTTTCTTCTGGGCTCGATTAGCCGTGCGCCCAAGGTGCTTTGGGCTTGATGCGAAGAATGGTTGGTTGTGTTGAGTGCCCCGCTTGGTGGGGTGATCTCCCATCTGGCGGGCCATTCATGCGTGTACGACCAAATTGGTGCAACCCTGCAGGGATAATCTTCTCGAGAAGCCGTGTTTTTCGCGGTTATGGATTACTTGGTGAAAGTACTGGCTAACAAGTACTCAGGACAACTTAAACATAATGATCAGACATGTTACACCCCATGATTAATAACTTGACTAGTAATAGGTTGATGACACAATAATTTGATTCACCTTTAATACAACTGTGTGGGTTTTCCTCGGATTGCTTCTTTGGATAAGGGGCGAGATCCAGGATGGGTTTGTTTGAAGTTATCTTTCAGTTGGTTACAATCCTCGATCTTATCTCCTTTCTGTTAGCCGGAAGTGTTAGAATCTCTGTAGTTGGTTAGCGCAGCCAGTTGCAGCATCCTTTATATCCCCTTTCTTCCGTTGAACCCAAGGCATCTGTGCTTGGAGTTGACGGGTTACACTTTGGTGAACTGTGAGTCTTGCTTGCCAGTACGTTTATGTACTGACCCCTTTGGGGCTGTGGTTTCCGCAGACCTACGTTTCCGAGGATCTACATGGTGGCAACTACGTGGAGTATGACGAGACTGCTGACGAGTAGATAGCGGACCCGGGCAGGATCCGAGACTTCGTGGATGGGCTCCGTCTTTTCGTTTCCGGCCTCTTAGGCCTATTTGGTTCTTGTCTGTACTCGGACATGTTGAATGCTTCCGCTGTATTGTAATGATGTATTGTTGGGGCAGGTGCCCTCTGAATGATTGTATTCGCTATCTCTGCTCTAATGAGAGCCAGTTGCAGCTTATTTCAATCTTTTGTGTCGTAGAGATCCGTTGTGATATCACTTGTTAAACGCCGTTGACGTACCATGTGTGTATGGTTTGAAGTACGTCGACGGAAGTGCCTTTGATCTCTAGTGGACAGTTTACATCGACGATGGAATAGCAGGGCTTGTGTTGTCGCGCATAAGCGCTGGCCTACCAGGAAGCTGGGACGTGGGAGCAGTTATGCCCCATAATCCAAGCATCTGCTATCCAGTTCGTACGGTGAGTATCCCCTAGAAATCAGGGTGCGACACTGCCTGCCAGTAGGAAGGAACCTATTCGCCTCTACAGGAAAGTTCGCCATGGAAGCACGAAGTGGGGCATAGCACGAAGGTTTTTCCGTAGAAGCAGAGGATGACGACGGACCAATTTGGAAAGATTGGGGAATAACGACATGAGTTATAGTCGAGGCATACTCTTTGACTACCCAGCGAAAAGTCGATTTAAGCCCTGGACAATTTTTCCTTAAATTCCCTCACGTGTGCAAGACCAACACCTCTTCGAACTCTTACAATCCTTCGTTGCATGCTTTGACCTCAAGCAATGAGAACAATTGTGAACTTTAGCTACCATTTTATCAATAATTTTATGAAAAGTATCATTAGGATTAAGTGTTGTCTCAATATCGACTGAGGAAGAAGGTACAGTAACACTTGAACCAGGATTAGTCGTGGCAGTAGAGGGAAGGGATGGTGTACAAGTACCAAACTTAATTGCATGAATTTTTTCTCCCTGATTGAATGTAGGCTCCGACCTAATAATGACACCCACAGGTGTAGAAGATGAATTGAAAACAACACGGTTCATAGTCGAAGCAACTGTATCCACTTTATGTCTGAAACCCGGATAGTTTGGCTTAAGATGATTCTTCTTTCTAGACTTGACCAAGGTCCATTCCTTATCACAGTGAGAAGACCAGAGTTTAAATTCATGTCGCACATTAGGACCACCCGAGCTCCAGAGATGAAAGAAACATTTAAAATGGAAGCAAGAGAACCATTTCAGTTCCAATATATGAAAACCAATCTGCTGAGATGAGACTTGGAACGAGAAAACCCGATCATGTAAGAGTTTGACATGAAGTACTCCGCAGAAGCCACCAATCACAGCTTCCAGAGCCAAACCAACCGTATCCACATCAAAACGGAAACATGCCCGTGCAAATGATACCACCATGATAAAAGGTTTAAAACCCTCCATTGGATGGACATCCATATTAAAGAAGTTTCTAACTTATTTTTGCAAAAGATTCTCCTTGTGAAAAATCCATATCTAAAACCCTAGAGGCATGAACCATCATAGAAGATGGATCAAAAGGGTTCTGCTCAAAGAGACTAACCGGCCCTTTTTCATGATCCACAGTAATAGCAGATCCATTAAGAGATAATTTCCCATTAACCAAAACGATCCGGCCTTGAACCTTGACACGATGACATGCAAAGGATAATTTAGATCCAGGATGGACGCATTCACGTACCTTAATGGATCTTTGATCTTTAGAAGGATAAACCCCTCATACAAATGATCCACCTTTTGCGTCAAGATCATAGAGAAAATGCACTTCCAACGCCAGCACTCTCGGGCATAAAGATCAGCCCTAGCCATAGCCATATCAAGAAAGGGGGTAGGCAACGGTGGCGTAGTACACACCATTGAGAAAGGGGAGGGGTGGAAAACCCTAGATCTCCTTAGAGTCGCCATGGGAGTCTCCTAGGGAAGGAGTCGTCATCTCCTCCATCGTGCTTCAACTTTGTGCGCAGACTTATTAACAAATACCGTTACACCACCTTTTCGGAGTAGGATTACAAGGTCCTTCCACTTTTGATTTTCCTGGAGCTCCTTCCAACAATGGGTCAAGGTGAAGGCCTTCTCCCATGTTGGGCCATGAAGGTCTCAAGTGCTTGAAGTACCTACATTCTCCATTGTCACAAAGAAAGAAACATGCATATTGGGAACTAGACTTGTGTGCATACGAGAAGGAATGATAGATCATACCATGTCCTTCACCCCAATGCCACTCACGGGCCGAGCACAAACATGATCATAGAAGCCAAAAAATTTGGAGACCTCCGATTTCATGAAACTCCATCTTTTGAATAGAAAGATTTCAATCCGGACACATTCAAATGGCTTCTCGCAAATGAGTTGTTCTTCGTGGAAGTATGTGTGGCAACTCTTCCAAAAGACGGTCCTTTCTGCTCAGCCCCGGTTATTGGACATGTACGCAATTCCTTCCAAGCTTTGAATAGGACGACGTCCTCGGCCTTGGATAACCCCTTGGTTCTCTCGGAGAACCCCTTGGTGGCAGCAACAGCGGCACCACGCTTGCGCCTCGTCTGTGCAGATGCTTGGCGATTGAGCTCATCCTAGAACAATGGCTCCATCTCAATGCCCGTCACATTTTGGGTCTCCTCGATATCTTTGTCTTACCCAACTTCCTCGGCCGCTTCAGCGAGGATAGTGCCCAAGAATTCAGCCCCAGTGTCATCCAGGTCCTCACCCTGTCCTTGGCCTTCCTTGAAGTACCTGTAATCCTCTGCCCCCATTTCATCGACAAGGTTGCGCGTGCTCAGGAGATCGGCCTCCGGGATCACCAGCGGCGGCTTCCTCCCCGCCACACCGATCACCCTGGGGGATTAGTGGACAGTGGGTCTACGTTGAGGTCAAGGGGAGGCAAGACCACCGGCGACCGGCCCAGCCGGCTCCCGCAAGATACGCCGCCGGACAGCTATCGATAGTGGGGCGGGGATGGCGACGTGGCCGGTGTCCTTGGAGGCTTGTGAACTGATGAGCCCGAGCTCGCGGCCATGGCGTTGGCGGCGCCGCCGCAATAGCTTCCGGCTTGGCGACGATTCCCAACATGGGGAGGGTTGCGAAGGTGACAACTTGGGCGCCAGCTTGCAATGCTTTAAAGGCGACGGCCGCTTCCGCCGCTCGCCGCACGGGCTAGGAAGCTGCTTCAATGGACTGAGCAGCCTTAGCAGCGACCTGCCTCCTCCTCCGCTTGCCGCACTTTTGGGACTCTGACGTCCTCTCCACCAGGGTGAGCAGTTTTTTCAGCTTATTTTTCGATGCGGCGGGGCCGTCGTCCAACGGATCGGACGCGACTTAGATAGGTGGTAGCAACCACTTTAAAGCATCTCCAACCTGACAGCCAAAAAGGCCACCCAACTGAGGCCCTCATACGGAGGCCAAGTGACACGGATGTTAGGCGCACCTCAAACCCAGTCCATATGTGGGGCGGGTTTGAGGTGGTCATGGCCATGCCGGACATGTCCGACACTGTGTTGCTGACAACATGGACCCACACGCTGGGAAGCTGACCGGAGCCACACCCGTGGTAGCCTCCTCTACTCCTTGTCACCGGCTATTTACCTCCATCCTCGTCCCCTCTGTTGCCTCAAACCCTAGCCCCCACTACTCCCTGTCTCCTCCACTCCTCTCCCTCCCATCCCCTTCGCGATGTCCTTCTCCTCCGAGTTCGAGTGGAGTGAAGATGAGGCCAAGTCCAACACGCGGCGCCGCCTACGAGACCCCCTCTCTAGATGATGAAGAAAATCTCGCCATCAACCTTGCCATTGTGGAGTCTCCGAAGGACTCCACAACTCCTGTGGCTCGCAGGCAATGCAGTTGTACGCCGCCGCGTCGGGGGGGCACCCGGCCTTTCCCGGTCCTTCCCGACGTGCGGTGCGGCGGTGCACCGCGCGACTCCTCTGCACATGTGTCGGGCGATGTGCACCGCCCACTCTGGCCATGTCCCACTGGTCCAAGCCCCTAAGGTATGGAGGATGATCCCCGACGGAGCGGGCGGGTGACGGGTGTGTCCCATCTTCCCTCCTTGACGGATGAGAACGCTAGAGACAGAGGGTTGGGCCTTCCACCACCTCTGCAACGCGGATCTAGAGGCGAAGGTGAAAGCCCTAGTGGCCGGAGCGGAACAGACGGGCGCCCCCATCAAAGTCATGGTCGCATCACTCACATCGGTGGAGTTCGGTTCTCGACGTCGCCGCCGCATCAACAAAGAGCAGTTCGGCGCTAATGTCGCCATTTGGAAGGTGGAGGAAGAGAAGAACAGCTTGCGTCACGCCCAGCCAGCGATCAGGCCCGCCACGTCCGCCTCCTCGCCACTCGCTACATCAGTGGGATGACACCTCCGACTCCTCTAACAACGGCGACCCCTACGTCCCCGTCCAGCTGATTCGCCGCCGCCCCACCGAAGAGGAGGAAGAGCCCGACCAAGAAGTGATGAAGCTTCGTCGCAGTATTTTGCTAGCTTAGTTTAATTTTCGACACTTATTTTGTAAATCCTATGCGCATCTACATATGCTGAATGCTTCTATGATCTACGTGCATGGTTAGCATGTATTTAGGGTCGGGGTTTGGGGATGACGACACGAGTAGGCTAGTTTTGGGGGCTTCCCGGTCACTGTCCCCGGACACGTTCAGGCATGTACGCAGATAGTTTGGGGTTTAAATTTGGGCTCTCCGGTTGGATATGCTCTTACAAGAAGGACGCCAAATAAAAATAAAATTACAACCTAGTCCTTTATTTTTATGCAGAGAACCCTAGCAGAATAGACATGAAAGGACGGTCCTTTTTCTTAACCGCCATAGCCAAGCAACCTCGAGGTCCCGACACCAGCGTCGCAACCGGGGAAAACACCACTTAGGGCAACACCGGCGAGGAATCCTGGACCGAGATAAAAGATGATCCTCTAGTGAAGGAGGAAGGAATAGCTTGGGCTCACACTACATCCAAGCGCGGAGGGCCTCACTAGGCCGTAGATAACAACGACCAACTCGTGCCACCGTTTGGGGACTCTGTTTCAAGAGTTAACAGCAACCAAGCGGCACAAAATCTCGTGCACGCCTCCTTCCCCCTGGCCCGCAATAGTAGTAGATTGCAGCAGCTCCAAATCCTCTTCTCTAGCACCATGCCACCGAAGGAGAAGTTGAGGACTCACTGGATCTGCCGAGCAACAAACCCCGGCGAGCTTATTCATGTAGCCGCTCCTGGATCCGCCTTAAACCCGTGCTATCCTCCATGGATCTTTGCCGGAAGTAGGCCTCACTATGCCATGGCCACTTCTTAGGAGCGACCACGCCAAGCGCGAGGTAAGTGAATAGGGCATAAAACCTTTCTCCATGTAGGAAAAAAAACGAAAGCACATATACTATAGATCAAAACCCAAAGCTACTATATATAGTGGACTTGTCGGCGCCTCTCCACCGCCATTTCCAGTTGGCCCCACCGCGGAGAGAGGCTCTGGATCGACCTAGTTCTTCACAGATGACTCTCTATGAGGTGTAGAGGAGAGAGAGGATAAGGGAGGAAGTTTTTGAACAAAAGTATCGTCTTCTACTACTACGGAGTACTAGTAGCTCATATACGGTTTCACAAGAAAAGTTGCATGATCTATACGGCCAAATTACCAACTTCTCCATATTTTATGGAGTATATACGCCTGTAGGAGTAAATGTCAACCTGGGACTTGTGCCTTATGGGGGTGTTGGCGCAAATTCTAAACTCTAACATTTGGACTTGGTGAATCCGACATGTCCATACTTTAAAGTCAAAACATGGAACCAGTATTCGTCGTGCCGCCCTACCATATATGCGTTGGTCAGTATAAACACAAACCAGCCGCATGAGTACGATCAGTGGTGTGCAGCACGCTGCAGCCGTGTTGGGTTGACATGTCGACCATGCGTACAAATATGCGCCATACGATTGTGGACGTACCTGAAGCTAAAAAGAGGATGGAGATTACTGCGTTATGTGTCAATAGCACTGAGAACAAAAATACTTCTATGATGGAAAAGCCACCACGGTGCCGGCGGGAGGCGGTGACGTGTGTCGTCATATGTTATTGGGGGTATCCGTAAATCTCGTAGTCGATGCAGAGAATAGTAGAGATGGCCGTAGAGGTGTGGGGAATAATTGTGAATGTAAATGTCTAGAGCATGATTGACACGAGGAATTTATTCAGATTCCGATTCAGCCACTTAGTTGACTTGTGGGGCACTTAACATTCTACGGTTAGAGGGGCATAATTGCTTTGTGGATGAGAGCAGTAAATCCTCTAATGATGGTTGTATCTATATTTGGTATGGCTAGAAAATTATTGGAATGCGAACAGACTCTTTCTTCACGAGGTAATCAGTTCTCGGAGGACTCAACACTTCATGAGAGTCTAGTCTCCATAAATATCTTCATAAACTATTTTGGGTCCCTTGGTTGGCTCCTTCTACTTTCGGCTCTGGTGAACCTATCTAGAATCTATATCCTCGTTGTTATCCACTCCGTTTGCGGTTTCCGTTGTTGTATTGATCTCGAACTCAGTAAAATCTTCATAGATTCTTGTTTCTCCTTAATGTTCTTAGTGGTGGAGTTGAACTACATCGAACTCTTTGCGGCCTTCTTGGATGATGTCACACGAGTCTGGCTCGTCTAGTCACCTCAACCTTTCTAAGGCGTGCAAAACAAGCAACCCTAAAACACATAGGATCCTCTCCTTTATATAGACGTCCCTGATACGTCTCCAACATATGTATAATTTCTGATGCTCCATGATGATATTATGCCAATTGCTACATGTTTTCTCCCTTCTTTATGTCAATTTTACACGTTTTCCGGGACTAACCTATTAACAATATGCCAAGTGCCAGTTCCATGTTTTGTGCTGTTTTTGGTTTCAGAAAAGTTGTTCTAGAAACATTCTCGGAATTGGACCCCACAAAGCCCCTATTTTCCCCGGAAACATCCAGAAGACCGAAGAGGAGTCAAAGAGGGGCATCAGGGGGCCCACACCATGGGGTGGCGCCCCCCTTGGCCGCGCCAGGGGGTGGTGTGGGGCCCCCAGGGCTCCACTACCTCTGCCTGTTCGCCTATTTAATCCCCCGGATGGAAAACCCTAAATACCTGATCAAATATCCTGGAAAAGTTCCGCGGCCGCCGTCACCGTCAACCCTAGATCAGGGGGGTTCTGAAGCTATCTCCGGCACCCTGCCGGAGAGGAAATCATCACCGGAGGCCTCTACATCACCATGCCCGCCTCCGAAGTGATGTGTGAGTAGTTCATCCTTGAACTACGGGTCCATAGCAGTAGCTACATGGTTTTCTTCTCCTCATATGCCTCCATGTTTAGATCTCGTGAGCTGCCTAACATGATTGAGATTGATCTTATGTAACTCTATGTGATGTGTTTGCTGGGATCCGATGTATATTGAACTTATGCCAAGTTGATTATAGTCTTTATTGCATATTTTATTTTTGATCTTGCATGCTTTCCGTTGCTAGTGGTTTCTCTGGCTAAGTAGTTGCTAGTGACTCCAAGAGGGAGTATTTATGCTCGATAGTGGGTTCATGCCTCCTCACCGCCTTGCTCGAGTGACAGAAACGTGAAGGGGGAGGATGTGATGTTGCCATTAGGGAGAAAACAACTATGAGAGTGCATAATCATTGCTTACATTACACACTTTGTTTAATGCAGTTATCGATTGCTTGCAACTTAATACCTAAGAGGGTTCGGATGATAACCCGAGGGTGGATTATTAGTCATAGATGCAGTTGGATTACGGTCTATGTATATTGTTGTAATGCCCGCACTAAATATCATAGTAGTCATCATGTCATGAATGTGCAGTACGGTGCAACATTTATTTGTCAATTTCCCAGTTGTAATTTGTTTACCCAGCATGCTATCTTTTATGGAGAGACACCACTAGTGAACCTATGAACCACGGTCCATTTTCCTATACTATTAAACCAACCACCACAATTTCCTGCTTTCTTTACTTACTGCAAGCATACATTATTTTCCACACTATACGGCTAATCTTTGTTTTCAGCAAGACCGGTGAGATTGACAACCTCACTATACCGTTGGGACAAAGTATTTTGGTTGTGTTGTGTGCAGGTTCCACGTTGTTGCTGACACCGTTGAGCCATCACCACCATCAGTGGCATCAACCTTCCGAAGGTCCTCTTTCTCCTACTAGATTGATAACCTTGGTTCTTAACTAAGGGGAATTTCCTACCGTTGTACTCATCACACCCTCCTCTTGGGGTATCCCAACACACAACCTCAAGGAAATTTCTGGCGCCATTGCCGGGGAGAAGGAAGTCTTCTGGCAAGGGGAGTCTTGTTTTTATTTTTGTCTTGTTTTGCTTATCTTTATCAAAAACAAAAAAATAGTTTATTTCATAGTTGTTATTTATTTGCTTGCTTTTATTCTGCTAAACTGAGTTCCTCTGAGAATACTAAGTTGTGTGACTTCACTAGCACAAACAACAATGATTTTATTTGCACACCTATTGCTCCAACTGCTCCTACTGCTGCTTTCTATGAAATTAAACCTTCTATATTAAATCTTGTTATGAAATAGCAATTTTCTGGTGTTAGTACTGATGATGATGCTGACACCTTAATAATTTTGTTGAACTATGTGAGATGCAAAAATATAAAGATGTGGATGGAGATATTATTAAACTGAAATTATTCCCTTTCTCTTTGAGAGGAAGAGCTAAAGAATGGTTACTATCTTTGCCTAGAAATAGTATTGATTCATGGACTAAGTGTAAAGATGCTTTCATTGGAAAATATTATCCTCCTGCTAAGATTATATCCCTGAGAAGTCACATAATGAATTTTAAACAATTTGATAATGAACATGTTGCTAAAGCTTGAAAAAGAATGAAAACTATGGTGAAGAATTGTCCCACTCATGGACTGACTACTTGGATGATTATGCAAACCTTTTATGCAGGACTGAATTTATCCTCAAGGAACCTATTGGATTCAGCTGCTGGAGGTACCTTTACGTCCATCACTTTGGGCAATGCAACAAAGCTTCTTGATGATATGATGATAAATTATTCAGAGTGGCACACTGAGAGAGCTCCACAAGGTAAGAAGGTAAATTATGTTGAGGAAACCTCCTCTTTGAGTGAAAGGCTTGATGCTATTATGTCTATGCTTGTTAATGGTAAAGCTCAAGTTGATCCAAATAATGTTCCTTTAGCCTCTTTGGTTGCTCAAGAAGAGCATGTTGATGTGAACTTTATTAGAAATAATAATTTTAACAACAATGCTTATAGAAATAATTTTGGTGGAAACAATTATAAGCCCTATCCTCCTAATAATGGTTATGGTAATTCTGATGGCAATTCCTACAATAACAATAAAAGCTCTACATCTGATCTTGAAAACATTCTTAGAGAATTTATTAGCACACAAACTGCTTCTAATAAATCGGTTGAGGAAAAGCTTGGTAAAATAGATGTTCTTGCCTCTAAAGTAGATAGCCTAGCTATTGATGTTGATTTTCTAAAACTGAAGGTTTTGATGTTAAAGAAAGTAAAACTTTGAATTCCATCAAGTTCAAATTGATAATAATGTTAGGTTGATGGTTGAATTACGTGCTAGGTGGGAAAGAGAAGATGGATTGGTTAGAAAGAATAATATTGCTAGAGTTTGCACTATCACAACCACTAGTAAAACTGAAGCTCCAGGTGCTAGTAAACCTCCTACTATTAATGGTAAAGTAGTTGGTGTTAACAAAGACTCCACCCCTTCTGTGAAACGTGCTAAATTGCCTCAAACTGCTAAAATTGCTTCCGATAAAAGTGTTGAAAGTTTTAGAGATGTGGGAGATAATGGTCCCATTACTTTTGATGATAATAATATTTATTTTGATGATTGAAATATCTCTGAAGTTATTAAGTTCCTACAAAAGCTTGCTAGAAGTCCCAATGCTAGTGCCATGAATATGGCCTTTACTAAACATATTACCAATGCTCTCATGAAAGTTAGGGAAGAAAAGCTGAAACTTGAGACATCTATCCCTCGAAAATTAGATGATGATTGGGATCCTATCATTAAGATAAAAGTAAATGATTTTTATTGCAATGCTTTGTGTGATCTGGGTGCTAGTATCTCTGTTATGCCTCAAAAGCTTTATGATATGCTTGATCTACCACCGTTGGAACACTGTTATTTGGATGTTCATCTTGCTGATAATGCTAAGCAGAAACCTCTTGGTAGAATTGATGATGTTCTTATTATGGTTAACAATAACCTTGTCCCTGTTGATTTTGTTGTTATGAACATCGAATGCAATGCTTCTTGTCCTAATGTTTTGGGAAGACCTTTTCTTAGAACTGTTGGTGCTGTTATTGATATGAAAGAGGGGAGTATTAAATATCAATTCCCACTCAAGAAAGGAATGGAACACTTTCCTAGAAAGAGGATAAAGCTACCTTTTGACTCTATTATTATAACAAGTTATGATGTTGATGCTTCTTCACTTGAAAATACTTGAGTTGCCCCTTTTATGCTTAGCTGAAAGGCGTTAAAGAAAAGCGCTACCGGGAGACAACCCGTTTTATTTCGCTGTTTTAAACCCGTTTTCTTTCGTTTTCTTTGGTGTGCTTTGCACCTAGGTGTTTTATATTTCCTTAGCAACCCCGATGTATCTTTTCTTTTGGGTTTTTGTTGAGCCAAGTAAATCCTCTAGTGGAAAGTTGAGGTTATATTTCGGATTTCTGCGCAGGAAACATATTTTTGCTATCCACTGTTTATTCCGTCTAAAATCACAGAAAATTCAAAATGACCTGAGTTTTTTTAGTGCGTAATCCTGATTTATATATGCAAATTTTTTTTGTTGACCAGTTATTGATTTGAGCAACAGAAGATTTTCGAAAAAAATCATCTTTACCTGCTGTCCTGTTTTGACAGATTTGTGCCATTAATTGCATTTGCATCTTAATCACTTTCTTTTGGTGTTCTTTTGATAAAAAGATTTTTAAAAGAAGTTGTGACAGTAGCTAATGTGTTTTTGAGTGTTAAACATGTGTTGAAACTGAACCATGTGAATTTATTATTTCGATTGTACTAACGTTGCTAATGAAGATTGTGAGAAGTTTGGTGTGAAGGAAGTTTTCAAGGGTCAAGAGAAGAGGATGATATGATGTGATCAAGAAGAGTGAAAAGCCTAATCTTGGGGATGCCCCGATGGTACATCCCAGCAAATTCCAAGAATACTCAAGCGTCTAAGCTTGGGGATGCCCAAGGCATCCCCTTCTTCATCAACAAATTATCAGGTCACTTCTAGTGAAACTATATTTTTATTCGGTCACATCTTATGTGCTTTACTTGGAGCGTCTTTTATTTTTGTTTTCTGTTTGTTTTTGTTTTTTATTTCAGTTTGTTTTTACTTTTTGAATAAGCTTGGTTGGACCCCAGCATTCTTTTATTGGAGAGTGACACGTATCGCTTTTTCATGGGAATACTTTGTATTCTTAATCTCTGTCTGGCTGCTGCATTTATTTAGCTCCTGTTTTGCATGCGTCTCTTATTAGAGCTGTTAGTTTTAGTAGTATTATGTGATTACTCTCATGTTTACTTGTTGTAGCATTTAGAGAGTTTTTGTTACAACATATTGTGTATGGTGCTTGTTGGGAGAAAGAAAATGATGTTTAAAGTAGAATTTATACTGGTGCAAGTAAAAGCTTGTATAGACTGTTGCTAGAACTTTTCCATGCCATGCTAAATGTTATTTTAATTCTAAATATTTGTGATGTTGAGTAGCATGAATAGCCTCAAATAGCTAAGAGTGTTTAATATGTCATTGAAAGGTTCATGAGCTGTTCTTGTCAGAAGGAAGCATAAATTTTTGGTATTCTCTTTTGAATGTTTTATTTGGTCGACTTCGCACATGCTCACACCATGTTTATAACTATGAAACAGTCACGAATAACCTCCATGACCACTTAGTTTTTTAACTATGATACCGCTTATGCTTTAATTAATGATGCTTATGTCGCTATGCATGATTATGGCTCTTATGCTCTATTGATTTGTCGCTCACAGTCTTTTGCTAGCCTCCACCTGTACTGAGTATGAGCTCTACTCTTGCATCCAACTCCCTTAAACCAAAGTTTTTTCCGTTGTGTCCACCATACCTACCTACATGTGGTATTTAACTGCCACTCCAAGTAAATTGCTCATGTGTTATCTTTAAAACCTTCAAAATTACTCCTACTTTATGTTCCTGTTTTTGCTCATGAGGACGTCAATAGAGAATCTTTATCTCACTTGTTGATTGGATTTCACACCCTGGACTAGTGGCTTCATCCGCTTATCCCAATGATAGAAGAGTTGGCAGCGGGGTTGCCAGCCCCAAATTAATACACACAAAATCTCTTCACTATTTTTGCCACTGATTTATCAGTCAAAGCATAATTGTGTAAACAAAAGAGAAAGAGGGATGACCTTCTACCCAGATGTGTCCTTCACATGGGAGCCGCTCTTGTCAATCCAGTTGGCTTGTGACGTACTGTATTTTCTACTTACCATTCGTTGACTTTAACATACATCTGCCAAAATATAGACACTCCTCCACGGTATGTGATTATTGTCAAGCACCCGAGGATTTGGTTAGCCATGGTTTGTGTCAGACCCCGGACCCAGAGATATACATACTGTTATGTGCTCCTAGCCATGGACTCACAAGGGCTTCAGGATTACCAGCCCCGGCCGCAACAAACAACGGCAGGCAGACCGGATTCATCGACACGTAGTCCGGATCCCCGGTCTACTACTCCTTGTATCCATGCTAGTCATAACCAATTATGCATACCCAAGAGTCCACGAGTCGGATGAAACTGAAGGAACGGGGCCAAAGTTATACAGAGCTGCTATGCGTCCAGAAAGTGCACCAACAATCGAGGGTTACTGGGGTTACCTCGCCCCAGGCCGAATCACATCGGTAGGCGGGCTCGAACATGGATCATCGGCTCCACAACCCCTCGACTGCGACAACTATGCAGGCATAGCCAAAACTATATAACAACGGGCTCGAAACCAACAACCGATCAAAGCAGCACTCTAGACATGGAAGTTGTATTAAACAGATGTTACTAGAGTATAGCTTTACAAACAGAGGTCACATGACCCAACATTACATCAGACAACGGAAAGAAAGTTATGTTGCTAATCAACAAGAACCAAAAAGGCCTAAGAGGCCACAACATAAGGCGACGTCCCAGCCCTTAGATTCCAGGCTGCTACCTGGGAAACCCCAAACTATCCGTCGATGTCCACGTTGATACACCACAAAAGGTATGGAACTCCACCTGAACCAAACTGAAGCAAACATGAGTACGGGAGGTACTCAACAAGACTTAACTAACCTATTATATATCTGCTTGTTCATAAAGGGTTTATGAAGGTTGTTTTGCGTAAAGCCAACTTTGTTTCGAATAGAGGGAGATAGAGAAGTTTTTCACAAATCTTTTAAAAGAACACCCTCTCACGGTTATTGCCTTCAGAACCTTCGAAGCATCATCTCAACACATGATAACCGGAACCACCTATTGCAACTAAACATTCATTGCCAACATCTTTTACGTCATGTTCAAGTTATCTATGATCTCAGGATCCGTCACCAAGTTGTCCTTAACCGCGGACACGGCTTTTCGAAAAGATTAAACCCTGCAGGGGTGTACAACTTTACCCACACGTATCAACCGACTCTTAATGCCAAGCTATTGGCACAATTCCGACGATGTGTCGGCAGAGGGTGGCTGACCTCGATCTTTCCCTTGCTTCGCCTATTCCATGAGTCGCTCCGAGTAGAGATGGACCGCCAATAGGGAGTGGCCATCTCCTGCCGGGTCTCTATTGTTGTGCGCAATGCTCGACGGTTACCTACCCGCAGAGCGCCGATACACCACCACGTCCTAGTTTTGAAAACGTTTTAATATCCCCAGCAAATCCAAATGGAACGCCCGAACTAGGCAACTCATGGAACAAACTAGACAAGTTGAAACCGAGGGGAATCCAATCCCCGTGTGGTTGCACGATCAGTCTTGGATTCAAAGGCGAGAACTCGCTCCTAGGGGCATGAACGAGGCAAATCACCACACTCCATGTGGCAACTCATCCAAGCCTTTAAACATATTAACCACACATCTCAGACCTTACCACGTCATCCTGTCATACTAGATTCATTTCGTAACTCTGGTCCATCAACTGGATGGAGCAGAGATCAATAGGCATGTATGACTAAGCATGGCATATTTGAGGCTTTGGCGATACACACAAACAAATCCTATGTCTTCTAGGAGCATTGAATCATGATATCTGGTTTATGCAAATAAATAGGACAACTCTATCTACTGACTCAAGATACTTCGTAAAGCATGCATCGTACGAGAAGGAAAACACTTCGAAAACATATATGGCAGATAAGAGGTTATGCTTGCCTTGCTTCAAGAAAACCAGACAAAAGCTTCAGGAATAAGTGCTTGACTTGGTTGTTTAGACCAAGCATTCGGCAACAGGGGTGTCGAACTTCTCTCCGGATTCGAGGTCTACCGATGAAAGCAAACACCGGAAAGAAAGAGAACAACACTCAACACATGCATCGATGCAATTCTCAATATGTATGCATGAACATTTGAATGCATTAAAGATAATCCCTAAACATGGTTCATGGGTTGCTAGGGTTCATATGTTAGGTATGCACTTTTACTGAATTTAGTCCCGAAGTGGACCTCGGAAGCCGATTCGGGTAATACTGAAAGTGAGACTAATTTTAATTGCTCAAAAGGGGTTGAAAACACCATAACTAGGTTGCATTTGTCATTCTAAGCATTTTGACATATAACTTGTAATTTTCTAATTTTCTTGAATAAAAACTTATTTTCTTTATTTTAAATGATTTAAATAATGCTCAAAATTCAACTTTGTCAAAAATGTGCAAATGATATGAACATGTAGATTATATTTTTCGGAACAAAATGGTATATTGAACACATTTTTCTGATGTACCAAAAAAAAGATATTGCATTTATAAAATTAAACATTTTTCTGTAATTTAAATAGCAGTGGGGTCCACGTGGCAGTTCAATTTCGTCTAAAAGAAAATTAAATAGAAAACTGCCGCTGACGTGGGCATGATGTCTGGATGACATCACCCGAGCCCAAATTGGCACAGATGTGATGCAATTCATCGATTTCGCGCGGAATTCCTCGAATCAAATTGCACCACGGGGTAGAGCAAAGCGAGGGGGAGATGGGGGTGGTCGCGGCTGGCCATATGGTCGCCGGAGCTCGCGCCAGCGAGCTCGGGCGCGGCGGCGGTTGGCGGCTGGCGGCGACAGCTAAAACCAGAGGGGGAGGGAGGAAGGGAGGGGCACCAGGGGGTGCGGTTGCTCACAGTGAACGTGATGAAGGGGCTGGGGACGCGATCTGGGCCGGAAATCGGCCGCGACGGAAGGAGAACGGCGGCCACCGGAGTGCTTGTCCGACGAGAAATTAAGGCCCTCTCGGGGCTCCTCGGAAGCGATTCGAACTCGAGGAGGACGAGACGGAGGTGGTGGTGCTGATGGAGTGCTTGGTGGGGAGCGGGGGAGGTCGTAGCTCCGGCGAAAAGCGGCGGAAATCGGCGGTTAGGGTTAGGTTCGGGGTGGCTCCTGTGCGCTCAGATATACAGAGAGAGAGAGAGCTCTGATGCGAGGAAGGGATAGAGGAGGGGGCGTGGCTTTCTCCTCGCCCTTATCCTAGCAGAGGACAAGCAGGAGGTGGAGGGAGGCGACGTCAGGGAGCTTCCGTCCTACTGGCTCGAGGAGGAAGAAGACAAAACGAAAATTTCTGAAACCCCCCTGGAATTACAGAAACTGCGAGAAGATCCCTGCTCCTTTAAGACAGCACACTAAAAATAGTTTTGAGGGCCTTTCTGAAAAAGGTAACAATTTGTAAAAATTATTTTTTAGTTCCTTACAACATGGGCAAACTCAACATATTTTTGGTTTGCAAAAATTGCACCATTTTAAACCATCAATTTAAATTGGCACTTTTAAGTGATTTTGATAAACTCCGTTATTAAATTTTAATGCACTTGTTTTAAAACCAACCTTGGGTTAAAAAATGCATGCATGACATGACATGATCACAAGCACAAACACACAAACTTTATTACAAAAAGGTGGATGTTACAGTTTGTGAAAGATGGATGGGAGGAGTGTCAAACTTTTAATACCTCTGTTTAATAAAATAAATGCTCTAGCACATGAGTGATTCCTGCTTCCCTCCGCGAAGGGCCTTTCTTTTACTTTTATGTTGAGTCTCCATCTTCTAACTTTATACACAGTTGAGAGAGCATTTTTGCCATTCTTAGTTCTACATGCATTGTCCCATGAACATCAATAATTACTTCATGATGTGATATCATTTGTTCTTAAATTATTTGCTCTAGTCTTCCTCATGAACTTTGAAGGTGTCCTGGCATTTATGTTTTGCCCCACTCTTAAGGACTAGCGAAATATCACTTTGCCATGCTTTCTCTATACCTGAAACAGACGTTTATCTTTCTTTGCTTTGTTTCTCATGATCCTTTATTTGAGATACTCTTCATGATGAAAAGGTATTGCTTTGCTTTATTATTAAATTTCTATTTATCATGTTTGTGTTTGAAGTTCTATGATCGCAACTTGCATATGCCTTTACATTTTTATGATCAATATTATGTTAGTAGCATGTCACCTCAGAAATTATTGTTTTATCGTTTACCTACTCGAGGACGTGTAGGAACTAAGCTTGGGGATGCTTGATACATCTCCAACGTATCTATAATTTCTGATGCTCCATGATGATATTATGCCAATTGCTACATGTTTTCTCCCTTCTTTATGTCATTTTTACATGTTTTCCGGGACTAACCTATTAACAAGATGCCAAGTGCCAGTTCCCTGTTTTCTGTTGTTTTTGGTTTAAGAACAGTTGTTCTAGAAATATTCTCGGAATTGGACCCCACAAAGCCCGAAGTGCATATTTACTCTAGAAGCATCCAGAAGACCGAAGAGGAGTCGAAGAGGGGAATCAAAGGTCCCACACCATGGGGTGGCGCGCCCCCCCACGGGGTGGTGTGGGACCCCAGGATTCCATCGCCTCTGCCCATTCGCGTATTTAATCCCCCGGATGGAAAACCCTAAATACCTGATCAAATATCCCCGAAAAGTTCTGCAGCCGCCGTCACCGTCAACCCTAGATCAGGGGGTTCTAAAGCTGTCTCCGGCACCCTGCCGGAGAGGAAATCATCACAGGAGGCCTCTACATCACCATGCCCGCATTTGGAGTCATGCATGAGTAGTTCATCCTTGGACTACGGGTCCATAGCACTAGCTAGATGGTTGTATTCTCCTCATATGCCTCCATGTTTAGATCTCGTGAGATTCCTAACATGATCGAGATTGATCTTATGTAACTCTATGTGATGTGTTTGCTGGGATCCGATGAATATTGAACTTATGCCAAGTTGATTATAGTCTTTATTGCATATGTTATTTGTGATCTTGCATGCTTTCCGTTGCTAGTGGTTGCTCTGGCCAAGTAGTTGCTAGTGACTCCAAGAGGGAGTATTTATGCTCGATAGTGGGTTCATGCCTCCTCACCGCCTTGCTCGAGTGACAGAAACGTGAAGGGGGAGGATGTGATGTTTTCATTAGGGAGAAAACAGCGGTGTGAGTGCCTGCATGCACAATTATTGCTAACATTACACACTTTTTCTAATTCAGTTATCTGTTGCTTGCAACTTAATATCTAAGGGGGTTCAGATGATATCCTGAGGGTGAATTATTAGTCATAGATGCAGTTGGATTACGGTCTATGTATATTGTTGTAATGCCCGGACTAAATATCATAGTAGTCATCATGTCATGAATGTGCACTACGGTGCAACCTTTATTTGTCAATTGCCCAGCTGTAATTTGTTCACCCAGCATGCTATCTTTTATGGAGAGACACCACTAGTGAACCTATGAATCCCGGTCCATTTTCCTATACTGTTAAACCAACCACCACAATTTCCTGCTTTCTTTACTTACTGCAAGCATACATTATTTCCCACACTGTACCGTGAGATTGACAACCTCACTGTACCGTTGGGACAAAATATTTTGGTTGTGTTGTGTGCAGGTTCCATGTTGTTGCTGACACCGGTGAGCCATCACCACCGTTAGTGGCATCAACGTGCCGAAGGTCCTCTTTCTTCTACTGGATAGATAATAATGGTTCTTAACTAAGGGGAATTTCGTACCGCTGTTCTCATCACACCCTCCTCTTGGGGTATCCCAATACACAACATCAGTCCCCATAATGAGCTGCCACTGAACAACCCACTCCATAGTCCATTCACTGCAAGAAATATGCTGATACACGACTCTCAATATTCAGCACTAAATTGTCGCTATATTTCGGTCATGACGATCCAATGACGATAAACAGATCGTTAAAAACCGAGTGTCAGGAACGATCCATAACGACGATATTTTAGAAATCATCATAGACGTCTACGACGATTTTATTCCATCATAATATTATGAAGATTCAAAATCATCAAGCACTGTCCGGCCAGGCAACATCAGATCCGATGTGGCAAGTCCTACGTGGCAAGATCATGCTGAAATGAAATCGTCATTGAGCAAAATCAGCTCGGTCCATTTCGATGATCTACGTGGGCCTAGCCCAATAATTTTGGAATTTTTCTTTTCTCACATTAGGCCTTTTCTGGTCCATTGTTGTTTTGGGTCTTTACCTTTTGTAAAACCATTTGCGTTTTTGGGCTTGGGACTTTTATGGTCCATTTCATTTGATTTCAACATTGTACTTCTATAAATTTAATTTAGGCCATTGCCTTTTTAGTGGCCATGTATTATTAGGCCCAGTCCAATATTCGACCATTTAAATTATATCAATTAAATAGATTTGTGATTCTACTTATGGAGATATCACAACAACGTAGCAAGAAAACAATTATAAACATCACAGAGCGACATTCAACAAATTAAATTAATTCTGTTCCGTCTCACAAAGAGAGGCATCTTACATAGCACCAATATTCATTTGATAAAGAAACAACTAAAAGGAAAAGAAGCCTAGTGTATTCATCAAACAAAAAAGAGGAAAACATATTTCAAAATTTCTCCTATTCGATGGAAACAAGACCCTCAGATGTGCATCCCATCTTAACGGTTCGCCATGGAAACACGCACGATCTCATCCTTAGCATCCATAAGTACTAACATTTCAATTCAACCATGACAATCAGATCAAGACAGAAGCTCGAAAATGTATTGAAAGCATTTTGTAGTATCTATGTAAAAATTCATTGAAAATTTAAGAACCCTACGTTCCTATATGCCTTCTAGCTTACCAACAACTGTTGGTAAACAGTAGAACGTTCTTAGCATACCTAAAAAATATTGTAAACGGAAGCCTAACATTGCCACTTGGTAATTGCTATGATGCAGCCAACCAGGTAGGAAAATCCATATCTAGAAGGATGCTATATGAACTGAATTCACAAAGATTTCTACAGAAACAAACCAAGTTGTCAAACAAATAGAAAGGAACAGAGGCTTGCTAGTGACAAGCACTAGGACTACGAAATTCAGAGAAATTCAGTAATTGACAGCAAACAGAGGTGGAATCTAGGGAATTATCGATGATTGCAGTTACGCCGTCACCAACCAGGAACACTGGTGGTATTAGGGTTCAACCCGTCATTACAAGATAGAGCTCGAAGGCTCGGGAATCCTCTAGATATAGCGATTACAAGGGTAGCAAGGTAAAAGACTAGAGAGCAGAGTGGTTGAGATCGACAGTCTTTTCCAGTTCATCAACAGCGACTCGCGGAGGGCAGATGGCCGTACGATACGTTGAACCGGTATCCGCTAATCTGGGTCGTCGAAGGAATAGAAGCTGTTACTTCCCTCCAACTACACCGTTTGAATCAGCGTCAGGAACGCAGGGTCCTGACAATCCCCCCCCCCCCCGATAGCATCAGACCTGTCCTCAGGGATGAAATTTGGAAACACCTTTTGTATGAATGTGGCATCCTCCCACGTAGCTGCTTCGACTGGAAGATTGATCCACTTAATCAACCATCTGACGACTGGAACTTCGATGTCTCCTTGTGTTCTGGGGATGAGCTTTCTGTCCAACAGTTGTTCAGGCTCGAGAAGAATTGTGCCATCTGCATTGAGTAACGGCAGATTTGGGTTGGCCACTGCTTGAGGACCAATGTGCCTTTTGAGTTGACTGATGTGGAACGTGGGGTGCAGTTTGCAATCATCAGGTAGCAATATTTTGTAAGAGACATTGCCAATCCTCTGAAATACTCGAAATGGTCCATAGTATCTTGAGTGGAGCTTGAGATGCTTGTGTAAGCTGAGGGATGTGTGCCTGTATGGCTGGAGTTTGAGGTAGACCATATCTCCCACTTCCAGTGTTCTTTCAGAACGATTCTTGTCAGCCTGTACTTTCATCCTATTCTGAGCCTTGACGAGGTTTTCTTTGATGAGGGAAGCAGTTTGTTCAGCTGTTAAGGCTGAAGCAAAAGTATCAGTAAGGTCACTTGGGAAAAGAGCAGCTTCAGCAATCATGTTTGGCTGCCTGTTGTAGAGTGCTTGGAAAGGAGTTATCTTTAGGGCAGTGTGGTAGCTGGTGTTATACCACCATTCTGCAAGGGACAACCATTTAGCCCACCTTTTTGGTTGCAAGAATGCCAGGCATCTTAGGTAGTTTTCTAAACATTGATTTACCCTTTCAGTCTGGCCATCAGTCTGAGGGTGATATGATGTGCTAAAATGCAGCTTGACACCCAATTGTTTGAATAATTCTTGCCAGAAATGACTAGTAAAAATCCTGTCTCTATCAGTAACAATTACCAATGGAGGACCATGTAATTTGAAGATGTTATCAGTGAAGGCAGAGACCACTTTGCTGACAGTAATTGGGTGTTTGAGTGAGATGAAATGGCTGTATTTAGTGAATCTATCCACCACTACTAAGATCATATCCTTGTTTCAAGATAAAGGGAGTCCTTCCACAAAGTCCATGCTTATGTGAGCCCAAGCAAAATCAGGTTCAGGCAAGGGCTGGAGCAAGCCAGGATATTTAGTATGCTCTGGTTTGTTGATTTGGCAAACAGGGCACTCTTTAATATAATCAATGATGAATTGTTTCATAGAAGGCCAATGGAATAGCAGTTTGACTCTATTGTAAGTGGCCCTGTGTCCAGAATGTCCCCCAAGCTCAGAGGAGTGCATACCAGCAACCAATTTGGTCTGCAGGGTTTTGTCATTTCCAACAATGATCCTGTTCTTGTATCTGAGGATACCATGTTTGAGAGAGTAATTTGGTATGGTCTGAGGAGATATGGCAAGCTGAGCTAGTAAACCTTTGCATTTGTCATCTTGTTGGTAACTAGCAGTGACCTCTGTAATCCATGCTGGAGCAACAGCAGAAGCAGAGAGGGCATGTATTTTGTATTGTACTCGAGAGAGGGCATCAGCAACTTTATTAGTTTTTCCTTGCTTGTACTCCACAGTGAAGTTGTATCCCAATAATTTGATTAATAGTTTATGCTGGATACCCTCAGTGAGTTTTTGCTCTTGGATGTATTTCAGGCTTTCTTGATCTTTCCTGATAATAAGAGAGGAGGCAGCAAAATAATGTTTCCAATGCTTTAAGGCTTCAATAATTGCCAATGCTTCCTTGTCATATGTTGAAAAACCAGCAGCCTTAGGTCCAATTGCTTTATTGAAGAATGATATGGGTCTTCCAGCTTGCATTAGTACAGCACCTATGCCATAACCACATGCATCAGTTTCCAAAATAAAAGGATCAGCAAAATTTGGCAATGCTAGGACAGGGGCTGTTGTCAGCAGTTGTTTAATATTACTGAAGGCTTCTATCTGATCCTGACCCCAAATGAAGTTATCCTTTTTCAAGCTCATGAATAGTGGCTTGCAAATAATGCCATAGTTCTTGATAAATCTCCTGTAATATCCAGCAAGGCCCAAAAAACTTCTGAGTTCAGAAACATTTGTAGGGGATGGCCATTTAGCTACTGCAGCAATTTTTATTGGATCAGTAGCAACCCCATTAGCAGTGATAACATGACCAAGGTATTCTACCTGTTCCTGAGCAAATACACATTTGCTTTGTTTGGCATAAAGTTTGTTCGCAATCAGTGTTTGAAAAATTTGTGTTAAATGCTGGATGTGATCAGTCATGCTTTTGCTATACACCAGGATGTCATCAAAGAAAACCAGAGCAAATTTTCTCAAGTAGGGGGCTAGCACAGTGTTCATCGGTAGCTGAAAGGTTGCTGGTGCATTAGTTAGGCCAAAAGGCATAACTAAATATTCATAGTGGCCAAAATGAGTGCTAAAAGCAGTCTTTTCAATATCCTTTTCCTGGATTCTAATTTGGTGATAGCCACTTCTCAGGTCCAACTTAGAAAATACCTTTGCTCCCTGTAACTAATCCAGGAGGTCTTCAATGACTGGGATAGGATATTTATTCTTAATAGTTTGGCTATTAAGCTTTCTGAAATCATTGACCACCCTCCAAGTATAGTCCTTCTTTTTCACCAACAAGGCAGGAGATGAATAGGGGCTCACACTGTCCCTTATTATTTTGTTTTTGATCATTTCCTGGATGATTTTCTCCATAGCATCCTTTTGATGGAAGGGCAGTCTATAAGGCCTTTGATTGACTATTTTTGCCTCAGGAATTAGAGGAATAGCATGGTCCACAGCCCTTTTTGGTGGTAGGTCAGTAGGGGTGGAAAACAAGGTGGGAAATTTCTGCAGTAGCTCTTGCACCAATGGATTAACTTGATTCTGACCAGTTGTGTCTTCCATTACTTGGTGAAGTAGTATTACAACACCACAAATAGGGTCCTCTATTATTTCTTCATTGCTTTCAAGTTCAGGCACTGGCACATTTGGGAGGCTTTCATCCTTGAAAATAACTTTGGTGCCATGTGGTGTTGTCACTTGTACTTGCATTTCTTGGAAATCTAGTTCCACAGGGCTATTATATGACATCCAGTCAGCGCCTAATATGGCATCATAGCCATGCAAATTTAAAATTCTGAAGTCAGTGCAAAATTCATGTCCCTGAATAGTGAATGGACAATTTTTGGTGATAAATTCAGTCCATAAAGTTCCACCATTTGCCACTTGGACCTTTCTTTTTGCTGTTGGAGATAATGCACAGTGTGCTCTCTTTGCCATACTGGGAGTCATGAAATTAGCAGTACTTCCACTGTCAATTAGTGCAGTTGCTGGTTGTTTGCCCAGGAATATAGTGACTGTAAAAGTATATCTAGCTGATCTTATTCCCATCAAGGCATGCATAGAAATTTGTAATTCTGGATCATGCTTCAGTTGAATTATAGGTTGGTCCTTTTCTTGCAATGTGTCAGTATAATACACTAACTCAGCCCCATCAGGAATTTCCTCTTGTAGTGCATGAATTTGGGCCTGATTTGCCATTTTACACACCTTTTTATGGCCAGGAAACCATTTTTCCTTGCACTTGTAACAGTTACCAGCTAGCTTTGCTTGTTCAATGATTGCTGCAGCATTATGGCCAGTAGTTTTAAGTGACTCAAACTGCACCTGCCTTCTTGTTGATGGATTGTAAGTACTAATGGGTTTTCGTGTTGGTTGTGCCTGTTCCATGCGTCTAGCTAGCCAAATAGCTTTTTGCAAGTCCTGGGGCTCATGACATTGCACATAATGCTGGATGCTATCCTGTAAACCTGCTATGAAACTTTTCCTGTAATATTCCACTGGAATAGCTGGATTATCTCTTCGCATTAAGTTCATTGCTTGCTCAAATTTGAGTACATACTCATTGACAGTCCCAGTTTGTTGCAGAGCATGAAAAACCCTGACATTGTCACATTCAGAAGATTCAGAAAATCTGTCCTTAACATATCTGCAGAATCTATACCAAGGTAAATTTTGGGCAGAAATACCAGTGCCTCTCCACCATTCCATAGCTGGTCCCTTTAAGTAAATGACTGCAATTTCAGTTTTCTGTTCAGCTGGTGTGCGAGCAGCCTCAAAATACATCTCTACGGTTTGAATCCAAGATGTTGTGTTGTTTCCATCGAATTCAGGGATATTGTATTTAGCTGGTTTGACAATAGCCATAGTTCTTCTGTCCATGGTATTTTCCCTCTGCTGGCAAGTACCCCCATTACCTTCCAGGTTGATGATTTGCAGATTATTATGGTGTGTTTCTTGATTGGATGATCCAGGCTTCATATCCATTTGCAGTGGCTGTGGTTTGTGGACAAAGTGAGGGTGGCGGTAAGGAACCTTGATGGTGCCATCCAGGTTTAATTCCTTGCCAGTAACGTGATCTTGCAAGGTAGCAGAGCCCACAGTGGCTGGAGAATTTTGGCATTCCATGGCCTTCTTGCCAGCACCGAGAGGAGTGGTGTTCTGTGCTGATAAACCAAGATCAGTGGCAACCTGTGGGATTTCATTCTTTTGTGCAGGAAAAGCATTCATGAAATTTGCTAGAGACGAGTGTAATTCCGTTAAGGTTTTCTGAACAGCCTGGAAATTTGTGGCTACTGTATCACGAAAAGCATAGAATTCCGTCCTGTCTTCTTCTCTGGCACGTTGGAGTGTTTTCACATCCAGCTGCAACGAGTGGAACTCAAGCTGTTCCGTGGATTCAGACTCCTCGGTGGTAACCATTGCTAAGAAGCTTTGACAAGAACAGGGAGGGTTTTTCGCTTCAGGCAAGTACCTGCAGCCTCGCTGATCTTGGAACTGTCGACCAAGGGGGGGATTTTACAACAGCAAAAGCTGCAACCAGACCTTGGAAACAGTTTTCCGCCGCCGCCTGCACCGCCTTCCTCGCCCGCCACCGGAGCACAACCGATCTGGGAGGGTGGGTGGGATTTTACGACAGTGACTATGTGTCTCTGCAACCTCCAGCCAGGCCAAACCTTGTGCCGAACAAATCACCGCCGCCAACGCCGTCTTGTGCCGCCGCCGAGATCGGTGGGGAAGTGAAGGATTTTACGGCTCCCCCAACTTCGCTTCCGCACGCAGATCCAAACGCCTCCGAGGATGGATTGGCTCTGATACCAATTGACAAGCACTAGGACTACGAAATTCAGAGAAATTCAGTAATTGACAGCAAACAGAGGTGGAATCTAGGGAATTATCGATGATTGCAGTTACGCCCTCACCAACCAGGAACACTGGTGGTATTAGGGTTCAACCCGTCATTACAAGATAGAGCTCGAAGGCTCGGGAATCCTCTAGATATAGCGATTACAAGGGTAGCAAGGTAAAAGACTAGAGAGCAGAGTGGTTGAGATCGACAGTCTTTTCCAGTTCATCAACATCGACTCGCGGAGGGCAGATGGCCGTACGATACGTTGAACCGGTATCCGCTGATCTGGGCCGTCGAAGGAATAGCAGCTGTTACTTCCCGCCAACTACACCGTTTGAATCAGCGTCAGGAACGCAGGGTCCTGACTGCTAGCAGCATTAATAGTAGCGGATAACACTTCCGACCGTATCACTGTTACAGTCCAAGTAAAATAGTGAAGACACGGGTTACACGCACCCCACATACCAGACTGTGGTGGCCGAGAGAAACAGGTCAGTAAAGATGCTCTAGGAACTAGAGAAATATGCAGGGATGCACTCGCATGCACCACCCCTGTACGAACTCCTGCTTGCCGGCGCCCCTGCACCAGTGTCAGGACCCAAACAGGGCACCTGCCTTTGATCTCTGTTCATAGTTGTGCGGGAAAACTCAACTCGGCCATCCTCCGCAGATCCAACGGCTCCTTGTAAGATACCGGTTTGCCTACGATCGGACGACTCTCCTTCAGTGGTGCGTCCATGTTCACTTTCCGGAAAAGCTGTACGGCGCAACCACTACGTTGTTTGTCTCTTCTTTGATTGCATATGTAAGGCTACAAAAGCCAGGATTCAAGAGCCTGCAAGCTCATACCCCTTTGTATTGGGTTAAACCCTAGCCGCCAGTGTTCCTGGTTGGTAAACGCGTCTCCTAAATAATCCCAGTTTTGTGCCCAGTTTGTGGCAAATTCTCTTACTGTTACTTAGATTTAGTCGATTCTTTCATGTCATCCTAGATGAGGCATGACAAGTGGTATTCAGAGCTTTTTCTGGTCCTCGGAGGCGTTCATATCTGGATACAGAAGTGGAGTTTGAGGAGCAGTAAAATCCTCCTCTTCCCTCCCTATCTCGGCGGCGGTGCAAGACGGCGATTGGCGGCGGTAGATTGTTCGGGTATAGTCTTGGAAGCGACGGTGGTTGCAAGAACACACCGTTCTTGTAAAATCCCTCCCTCCCAATTTGGTGTACTGTTCGGTGGCGTGGTGTTGGAGGCAGTGATCGGCGGCGGTAGGACTCTGTCAACAAGACCTGGTTTCAGTTTTGTCTATGTAAAATTCCCTCCTTGCTCGGTGGTATTCAATCTTGGTCTTCGAGGTGACAAGGTAAACTACCTATATAAACCCTCCCTATACCCTATTGTGTGCCAACATGGTCAATCTGGAAGATTCAGGCTCGACATAGCAATTGGAATTTCAATCTCTTCAACTGGATGTCACAAACCTGCGTAATGAAAGGGAAGCTCACAGAAAGGAATTTCTGGAATTGAGAGACAATATCGGAAGAAATTTTCTTGTTGTCCAGAAGTCACTAAAAGACCTCTCGTCATCCACGGGGCAATTCATGTCTTCCTTCCATAAAAACAGGGACGACTCACCGGATTCTCCGTCAGGTGAACGACCTAGTGGCCTGAACTGCACTACTCAGGGCACAGTCGAGACCCACCTCGACGTGTTAGTTACACCTGCATCTGTAGGATCAACAACATTGCAATATATGGTGGCTGGTAAGGAGCTTAATCTTGATGGTTCTGTCAAGCAGCCATCAGACACCCACACTTTGTAGCACGGAAACAGCAGCAGACAACAAAAATCCCAAATGCAATTATCCAAGGACAACAAGGCCATTCTGATGCCAATGCCATACATGTAGAAGTGGGGGCAAGTGAAAACAAGCAAACCTATAACCAAATAGAGGTACAACAATATCAACGCAGGCAACTAGCTACTGTCAAACCTGCTAAGTACAACATCCATATATTCGAGGGCACTGGCACATCTTCCTGGATACAGACGGTAGAAATGTATTTTGAGGCTGCTAGAACTCATGCAGAGCAAAAGACAGAAATTGCTGTCACTTACTTGAAGGGCCCTGCAATGGAATGGTGGAGGGGTACAGGCATACAAGCCACAACACTCACATGGTATCGTTTCTGCAGATATATAGAGGACAGATTCGCAGAGACATCTATCTGTGATAATGTGAGGCTATTTCACTCCCTGCAGGCTGCAGCAGACCCACTCTGTCAATGAGTATGTACTAAAGTTTGAGCAGTGCATGAAATTGGTAAGAAGGGAAAATCTGGCACTTCCAGCAGATTACTACAAAACTAGTTTTATAGCTGGGCTAAATGACAATATACGGCATTATGTGCAATGCATGAACCACCTGACCTGCAAAAGGCAATATGATTAGCTAGAAGAATGGAACAAGGCAACCACCAAGAAAACAACTTTCCACTTATGCTCCTGCTGCCAAAAGGCAAGTGATCTTTGAAACAAAATAACCTGCATCATCTAATACTGCTGCACTGATTGAGCAAGCCAAGTTGGTGGGAAACTGCTACAAGTGGAAGGAAAAATGGTTTCCTGGGCACAAGAAAGTGTGTAAGATGGCAAACCAAGCTCAAATCCATGCAATGCAAACATCTTGTCCTGAAGGAGAAGAATTGGTATATTTCGCTGAAGACTTTACTGAAACTGTACCTCTTACTGCAGACAAACAAGGGGACCAAGTCCTGGAAATATCCATGCATGCTCTCATGGGTTTAAAATCTTCCAAATACACATTCACTGTTACAGTAATGGTTGGTAGCATCCCTGCTACAACACTCAGTGATAGTGGTAGCATAGCCACCTTCATTACCCCTGAGATAGCTAATAAGGAAAAATGTACACTTAAACCTACTCCCAAGAGAAAGGTCCAAGTAGCCAATGGTGGTACCTTGTGGACAGAATTTATAACACCTAATTTCTCTTTGTCCATCCAATAAATAGAATTATGTGCACATTTCCGAGTACTCAAGCTCCATGGCTATGACATTATATTGGGAGTAGACTGGATGTCAATACACATCCCAGTGGAATTAAACTTCAAAGAAATGCAAGTCCATGTGACAATGCCATCTGGCCAGAAAATCATTTTCCAACATGAAAGTTTGCCTTCTGTCTTAGTGCAAGAAATGGGCAACAAGGTAAATTTCCTAAGAGACCCTATTTGTGGAGCTGTTATATTTCTCACACAAATCATGGAAGACACTCCTGGCACACAAACTATACCAGATGTGGTGCAGAAATTAATTCAAAATATAGCAAATTATTTGCTACTCCTACTAAGCTCCCACCTGCAAGACAAGTGGATCACTCCATACCTCTAATACATGAAGCCAAAGTGGTAAATCAAAGGCCTTACATACTGCCCTTTCACCAGAAAGAAGTCATGGAGAAAATCATTAAGGAAATGCTACAAAACAACATTATTAGGGACAGTGCAAGCCCCTACTCCTCTCCTGCAGTACTGGTTAAGAAACACGATTTCACTTGGAGACTTTGCAATGATTTCAGAAAGTTAAATGCCATGAAAATAAAGAATACATATCATATTCCTGTCATTGAAGATCTCCTGGATGAATTACAAGGAGCAACAATTTTTTCAAGCTAGATTTGAGGAGTGGCTACCACCATATAAGGATGCAAGAAAAAGATATAGAGGAAATTTCCTTTACCACACACATGGGCCATTATGAATACATGGTTATGCCGTTTGGCCTTACAAATGCCCCTATAACATTCCGATTGCTAATGGACACATTATTGGCACCTTTTCTTAGGAAGTTTGTTTTGTTTTGTTTGATGACATTTTGGTCTACAACAAAAATCTGCAAGACTATGTGAAACACTTGGAGGCTATATTTCAAACTCTTGTGGACAACCAACTATATGCAAAGCAAAGCAAATGTGTCTTTACACAAAACCAAGTAGAATACTTGGGGCATGTTATAAGGGGTGATGGTGTGTCTACAAACCCTCTCAAGATACAAGCAGTAATTGGCCTAACCCTGAGAATGTCACCCAACTCTGGAGTTTCTTGGGATTAACCAGCTATTACAGGAGGTTTTTCCACAATTATGGCATTGTCTGCAAGCCATTATACCTATGCTTAAAGAAATACAATTTATCTTGGGGAACTGACCAACAACAAGCTTTCAACAAGTTTAAAGAATTGATGGCTCAAGCCCCTGTCCTAGCACACCTGATTTTTCACAGACTTTTATTCCGGAAACAGATGGCTCTGGATATGGCATTAGAGGTGTGCTCATGCAAAAAGGCAGACCCCTGTTTTTATTTAGCAAGGCAATTGTTCCAAAAGTAGCAGGTCTCTCTACATATGATAAGGAATCAATGGCCATTATTGAAGCACTCAAGCACTGGAAACATTATTTTGTTGCTTCTGCCATTATTATAAGAATTAAGAACTGACCAAGAATGCTTGAAATAAATTCAAGAACAGTAGTTGACTGAGGGAATACAACACAAACTCCTTATCAAATTTCTGGGCTACAAATTTTCCATTGAATACAAGAAAGAAAAATCCAACAAAGTGGCAGATGCACTTTTTAGAGTCAAATATAGCATTTCTTTCTTAACTGCTTCTGCAGTCCAACATGCATGGATTTCTGAAGTAACTACAAGTTACAATAAAGATCCAAAGTGCAAGGAATTATTGGTGCAACTGGCTGTTTCCCCTACCTCGGTCCCAAACTATGTCCTACAACAAGGAGTCATCAGGTACAAGAATAGGATACTTATTGGCCATGACTTGGCACTAAGGAAGAAATTAGTATCTGCAATGCATAACTCTGTATTGGTGGGAGACTCAGGACACAGAGAAACATAGCAAAGAGTAAAGTTGTTGTTGCACTGGACTGGTATGAAACAATTCATTGTGGACTACATCAAAGAATGCCCTACATGCCAAATCAACAAACCAGGGCACTGTAAATATCTTGGCCTTCTACAACCATTACCAACACCTGATTTTGCCTGGGTACACAACAACATGGATTTTATTGAAGGCCTCCCTCTTTCCTTCAATAAAGACATGATTTTGGTAGCGGTAGATCTATATACCAAATACAGTCACTTCATTGCCATGAAGCATCCCATCACTATTCACTTAGTTGTCAAGGCTTTTACTAACAACATATTCAAGTTACATGCCCCCCAACTGTCATTGTCACTGGCCGAATCTTCACCAGTCAGTTTTGGCAAGACTTATTCAAGCAACTTGGAGTAAACTTGCATTTTGGTACTTCTTACCACCCACAGACTGATGGGTAGACAGAGAGAGTAAATCAGTGTCTGGACAACTATCTTAGGTTGATACGTCATAAACGTATCTATAATTTCTGATGTACTATTTTGTTTTCATGCCTTATGCTACATGTTTTCCTTGCACTTTATGTCATTTGTATCGATTTCCCAGGACTAACCTATTGACAAGATGTCATAGAGCCAGTTCCCTGTTTTCTGTTGTTTTTAGTTTCAGAAAAGTTGTTCTGGAAATATTCTTGGAATTAGAAAATTTGAAGCCCGGAAGTCTTAGAATTCCCGAAGGTTCCACGGAGTCCCGAAGAGGCCCGGAGGGGCGCCACACCATAGGGCGGAGCCCCTCCCGCCTGGCCGCGCCTGGGGTGGTTTGGGCCCCTCGGGCGTCCACCGCCATCGCCCTTTTCCTATTTATTACCCCAATACGTCAACCCTAAAAATATACCAATTCTTCCCGAAAAACACCCGAGGCCGCCGTTGTCGTCAACCTGAGATCGGGAGGGTTCTGGAGCTCTCCCCGGCACCCTGCCGGGAGGGAAATTCATCACCGGAGGGGTCTACACCACCATGCCTGCCTCCAGAGTGATGCGTGAGTAGTTCATCCATGGACTACGGATCCATAGAAGTATCTAGATGGTTGTCCTCTCCACTTTATTCCTCATGTTCAGATCTCGTGAGCTGCCTCACATGATCGAGATCATCTATTGTAATGATACATGTTGTGTTTGCTAGGATCTGATGATTATGGAATGATATGTCTTTTGATTATCAATCTATCATGTTATCTTCATGTGTATGTTATTTATGATCTTGCATTCTCTCCGTTGTTAGTAGATGCTCTGACCAAGTAGATACTAGTGACTCCAAATGGAGTATTTATACTCGATAGTGGTGTAACATCCCAAATTTTTGCTACATTAGGGTGTGTGGTGTTGTGTTCATCTCATACATGCATGGAACAAAAATTTAAATCATGTTTTAACCAATTTAAATTGTGAATTTAAACGGTTTGAGAAAATACCACAAATATTACATAATTTGGGTTCCAAAATCTTGTATTGAAAAATATTTCAAATACACCAAAGAAACACATGGTTTTGTTGGAAATTTTACAAGGTTTCCAAAACATTTTTTTTGCCAAATTTTATTCTTCTAAAGGACCTTGTCGCTTTTCCCAAAACTCCAGGGGGTTTTCGTAATTTCTTTTTCCTTTTCCCAAAACTCTGGCCAGAAGGAAAGAACGCATGTGCGTGGCCTTTGCGGGGGTAGTCGTTGCCACGTCCTGCTCGCTGCCTTGCAGAAGATGACCACGAGGGCGTCGTGCCCTGTTTCCCTCCCTCTCCCTCGAGCCCTCTCTGCCTCTCCCTGCCCCGAAACGAACCGTAACCATAGCTTCTGTCCCGCCGGCCGCCGCGTCGTGCCGCCTCTACACGCCGTCCCCCGATGAACCGAGACCACCAAGAGGACCGCCTCGACTTCCTCTTCCATCTCGTGCAAGGAATTGAGCAGGGAAGCTCGGAAACCGCCATTCCGACCCCATCATCCTTGCCTCCGGCCGACGGCCGCCGCGCTCGATGTCGCCGTCTCCGACCATCCCCCACCTCCTCGTCACCTCTACGCGCATCCCGGTGAGCCCCCGCACCCGTGGGTGCCCTTGCCTCTCCCTCGGGAACCTCTCGGCCGCCGGGCATCCATGGCCGCCGCCGCGCCCTCACTCGCCGGCGAGCCACCAGTGAACAATTCCGGGCGGCGCCGCCACCCCAACGTTCACTATAGCTCCCTCTAGCTAATCCCCCATTTAATTTCACGAATCATTTGAATTTGAGTTCGTCTGAGAAGATCTCCTCACTATGATGTCATAGTGACGTCACTATGACGTCAAAATCCTGTTTTATTTGTTTTCCAGAAAATGATTAAATTACATAAAATGTTTAATGTTTGCAAAATCAATAACTAAAGTTTTATAACTCAGAAAAACAAAATGAAAGTATAGAAATGCTGAGAAAAATATGATCTACCCAAATATGTCATTTTCACCCTGGTTTGAGAAAGTTGATTTTTGAACATTATTTAATATTGTTTAATCATTTAAAAATAGGAAAATAAGTTTTTATTCACTAAAATTAGAAAATTAAAAGTTATATACCAAATTGCTCAAAATGACAAATACAATCCATCTATGGTGTTTTCAAACCCATTTGAGCACTTCAACTTGTACTCACTTCCAGAATTGTCCAAATTGCCCCTCCGGGCTCTATTTCGGGACTATTTCACTAAAAATGCATAATTGTCATATCAACCCTAGCAACCCAACGAACATGTTTAGGGCTTTATTTCAGTGCATTAACTTGCTCATGCATACATATTGCGCATTGCATCGATGCCGTGTGTCGATTGTTGTTCCTTTTTCGGTGTTGTTTCCCCCTTGGTAAAATCCGACTCCGAAGTGAAGGCGAACAACTCCAATGGCGAATACTTGATCTTAACCGACAAGTCAAGCACTTATCCGAGAAGATATTTATATTGGTTTTTCTTATAACCAAGGCAAGCATAACCTCTTATCTGCTCATATATGCTTTCGAACAACATTTGAATCTCGTACTTTGCATTCGATCAAAGTATTTGATGCTAGTAGATATAGTTCACATATATACTGCATTGCCTAAATATCTTGATCCACTGCTCCTAGCCGCCATACATTTGCTTGTGCGCATCGCCAGAGCCTTATACCTGCTTCTCTTAGCTTTACATGCTTATTTATCTCTGCTCCATCCGGTTGATGAATCAGAGCTGCGATAACCTAGTATGATATGATGACGTGGTAAGATGAGCATTGTGTGGTTAACTTGACTAAGGCTTGGACGGGAGGCCACTTGGGAAGTGGTTGTTCGTTTCGTACTTGCCAACTCTAGGAGTAAGGTCGGGTGCAGAAGCCAAGACTTAGCGTACAACCATGCGCGATGGCCATGAACCTCGCCGACCGACTAACTTAGCTGACTTTATCCTTGAGTCACGTAGTTTGAGATTTCCATTCGGCAACGCAAATAAAACCTTTTAAACGGTTTTGAAAACAAAATGCTCCGCTAGGGCGTGACCGTGGCCAAGTGATGGACGTACACGGATCTTGACCCCGCCTCACAGAGACAGGTGTCGTCAGGAGGATGGCCAACTCCCTGTTGACGGGGTGGCCCTGTCTTGGGTTGACTCATGGATAGGGTCGGGTAAGGTAAAGGTCGTGGTCAGCCACCCTCTGTCGCGTTCCATGGAAGAGCGTACATGTGGCGCTAAGAGTCGGATGGTACGTGTGGGTAAAGTGTACCCCCTGCAAGGATAAATCTTTTCGAGAAGCCGTGTCCACGGTTAAGGACGACTTGGTGAAAGTAGTTGTCCATAGATAACCTGAACATGACGTAAAAGATGTTGACAAAGCATGGCGGCAATAGATGAAGGGTGCCTCCTCGGAGATGCCGAGAGGGGTGATCCTTGTAGCATGTGAGATGCTGGGAATTGATGTTGGTGGATTCAAAATATGATGATTACAGTAGTGAGTTTCTCATCTGTTTTGAAAACCTTCTATGAGACGTGCTATTCCTCCTCGATTTGGAAAATAAAGATTGCTTTATGCAAAATAGCCTTCATAAAACCCTTTCTGAAGATAGCAGATATATGATAGGTTAAATAAGTCTTGTTGAGTACCTCCTGTACTCAGGTTTGCTTAATTTTGGTTCAGGTGGAGTTCGTCACTTCAGTGGTGGTTCAGCGTGGACATCGACGAGTAGTTTGGGGTTCCCAGGTAGCAGCCTGGAATCTATGGGCTGGGACGTCGCCTTATGTTGCGGCCTCTTAGGCCTTTTTGGTTCTTGTTGATTAGCAACATAATTTACCTTCCGTTGTCTGATGTAATGTTTGGTCGTGTGACCTCTGCTTGTAAGCTATACTCTAGTAACACATGTTTAATACAACTTTCATGTTTAGAGTACTGCTTTGATCGGTTGTTGGTTTCGAGCTCATTGTTATACAGTTTTGGCTATGTCTGCATAGTTGTCGCAGTCGAGGGGTTGTGGAGCCGATGATCCATGCCCGGGCCCGCCTTCCGACGTGATTCGGCCTGGGGTGAGGTAACCCCAGTAACCCTCGATTGTTGTTGCACTTTTTGGACACATAGCATCTCCGTATAGCTTTGGTCCCGTTTCGTTCAGTTTCTTTCAATTCGTGGACGCTTTGATTTTCATAGTTGATTATGACTAGCTTGGACACAAGGAGTAGTAGTACCGTGGTGATCCGGCCTGCGTGCCGATGAATCTGGTCTGCATGCCGTTGTTTGTTGCGGCCGGGGCTGGTAACCCTGAAGCCCTTGTGGGTCCATGTCTAGGAGCACATAACAGTATGTATATCTCTGGGTCCAGGGTCATGACAGGTCATGTTATCAGAGCAGGACTGCCTGTAGGAAAACCTTATTGCTTGGTCGATGTTGAGTCTAGTGGTTGTGAAAAATACTTTGAAACTCCAAATGGATTGTTAAAAACATTCTTAGGATTCTTTTTACTCAGTATCTGGTATCGCTCTAACTCTGGGTCTCCTTACCTGTTTTGGATTTGAAAATGTTTTTGCTATCCCTTCTAGTCATTCAAAACTCAGGAGCCTTCTTTGGCAAGGACGTTGTTACCCAAATTGACCTAGTGTTAAAAAGTTTCTAGAGTCGTGTGAGTTCCATGTTTCATTATATCTTAATCTGGGAGGTTTCCTTTCCATCCTAGTCTAGCAGAGTTGTGTGGATTCCACGTTACCCTATTTAAAGGCTGAAATCCTGAACCTCGAGATCTGCTTTCCATCTCGAATGTATCCGTTATGCTCTGCTCAAATTCTTCCGGAGTTATGTTTGTCTTTTGAAAGATACTTCGTGATTGCTATTCATAGTGTCCTTTAAGACACTAAGAGAGTAGTTACTCCTTTCTCTTGGTTTCTAACCTTGGACTTGAACCGAAGGTCCCGGAATGTGCTGAATTGCGGTGGGTTGAATCACGTGGTTTTATAACCGTGTAATGCTCACGCTACCAGTACAGGATGCTGACCTTTAACCCAAGTTCCGTTTTCTTTGGATCTTGAGATATCTGATCCACCTCGGGATGGCTAGGTAATCTCAGCTCCAATAGCCGTAGGTTTTCTCTAGGAATTAAAAGGGATCATGGCAAGAGTGTTCTTATGATTCGCCTATCCTTGTTCTTGACTTTGCTATACCTCTCGTTTTAGCATGGGTTCTATAAACGAGTACTACCCTGCGCAATCAACATAACCTTAGGATCTTCCCTGAGCATGTTTCCACCTTCCAGTTGTTCTCAAATCTCCACCCGTTGTTTTGGACATAAAGTTGCATATGTGTGTTGGATTCTTACAATGCCTTTGCTCTTGTTTTCCGTCAGAACATTCCACCTTGGAATGGGAGGAGAAACAAACTCCGGAACCTCGTTCATCTCTAGGACCAGGTCCAAAGTTTTGTAATTCATAGATAAAAGAAGTTTTTATAAGCTTATGTTTTGTTCCACCTTCGAGTATCACACTCTTTTATGTCAAGAGGTCGTGCCTAGTTTCATGGCCTTATTGATGAAGTGGTGCTCTTACACGTTTTTACTCACCCTTCCTCCAAGTTTGAATGCTTGAGTACGGTGGGTCTGTGCTTTGAGGTGTGTATCAGGTATCCCTAACAATTCTAATTGCTTTGAAAAATCTAAGAAACATTTGTATCCTTCTTAGCACTATTGCTCAACCGGTCTTTAATAAAAGTAGACCGCGTTATCAAATCCGTTTATTCCGGTGCACATTCTTGGTCAGAAAGTTAGGTTCATATCGAAGCTCTCAAGATCATGTCAACTGCTTGGAAAAGTCGGACTTCTTTCGAACTCCAAGACATAACGGTAGGTTGTGGTATTATGGTCGTCTTTCTAGAAGTATCATCAGGTTGGTTACCTGACCGTGATGTCTAAACAAGGGGTAGTTTGAACCCATCCTTTCTCCAAGAAACTATGCTAGACACCCTAGACTAGCAGTTGAGGTTAAACAATAACTTGGAGAGTTTAAAGGCAAAAGGTCCGCCTAACTTGTTCCTTTGCAATGGGATGTCTAGTTTCCTTTGTGTTGAAGCAGGATAGTATCTCCTTAGTGGACATGTTACCTTTCCACCCTTGATTTGATTTGGGCTATTGTCAGATCAAGTTCAGACTCAAGGACTATCTTGATGGTGTTTTCACTCATGGTGTTCCACCTAAGTACCCCTTCATGTCCGTTAGTCTGATCAATATTTTGCCTTGATCATAGATCTTATGAATCCCTCTTCTTGGAGTAACTTGATAAGTCTATTTTCGAGCCCATCGATGACATTTCTACTTCCTCCGAGTTGTAAGAGGCTCATGTTGAACAATTGACATTAATGTTGGAAAATTTTGAGAACCATCTTTGTGTCCTCACGAAGATTGTGTTCTGGATGTTTGAAGTCACTTACTCTGGTCCATGTGCTCTCGGTGAAAGTTGTCGCCGTGGATTCGAGTATAGTTCCCTTGTTCCTTCGGGAATAATCCCAAGTCAGTCATGCATGTGTGGTCTATTCTTGATATGGTAGGTTGTTACCTCCATTCACTTGAAGAAGTTTGCATCCACACCAAGCCACTGACTGATCGTTCGGGAAACAGAAGAGGTCTAAGAACTTCGTTATCTTTGTAATCGTTTGCCCAACAATGACTCCGATGTGTTCTTCTGCAAGTAAGTCATGTAGGTGCAACCGTCTTTCACAAGTTGCTAATACATGAGTTCCATAATCCTGCTCATCTTCTTGAGTGTTGCATCGTAGTCCATGTCTTTAGAATCTAGTAAGTGTATCTCGTTGGTAACCGGTGCAATCTCTTTGATCAAACATGTCGATTCTGAGTTATCAACCCACTAACCAGAGCTGAATCTCAACCAACAACGATGGTTGGTGTTTCCTCAAGGGTTTCGACTTAGGTCCTTTTAGAATCCTGCATGATTGATGTTCTGGTTGACACAATTAGCCGGAAGGCCTAATGTCATATCCCTTTGAATCAGAAAGAACAACCACTCTCCGTGAGAATTCTTGTGTGGCTCGTTCTCAACAAGTTTTCCTCCTTGTTCTTCCAAAACGGAGTTTTACTTTCACTTGATGACCTATAGAAGGCTTGTCGTGAGCCTGATGTCGGTATTTAGAACATCAAGGATAAGTTGGAAGTTGATCTTTCCAATATCTTTCCGTTGAACCTCCAAAACCTTTGTTCTAGTGGAAACAAGTTCATCACGAGAACATCTCTTGGTGTTTTGTAACCGCCCATGATCAGTTTACTTTTTCAAGTTGTTTGTACTTGAAGTTCTGTTTTTCTCACACATTGTGTGAATTTGTCAGTTACTTCAGTCGTGGGGTCTTGACCATGTGGTAAACGTATTGCTACGTCCAAATCCACCATAGGAAAGAGATTCTCTATTCCTCCTGGTGTTTCAATCCTCGTTGGTTAACCAACCTTATGGTGTGACCGAGAATCCCTCCTTAACTATGTTGTTTCAACATCCTTTGGTTACTCATCCTCTATCGTGAAGTAACATCCTGATCCTTGACAAGGATTTCAAGAAACTGTTATGGAATGGTTGAAAGTTCCGTTATCTTCCATGTCCACTCCAAAGAGTGAACATGATCTTGTATCAAATTTTCTTCGATGCACGATTATAGTGTATTCTCGTGTTTCCCCTCGTCTATGGATATCAGGTTGAGGTACCCAAGGTAATCCTTTCCGTCTTGGTATTCTGTTTGAAAAAAACCTCTATGTCATAAGTTGTTCATCCTTTCTTTTCCAAAAGGATTTAAAGTCGTGTGCAAAGCTCATATTCTAAATACTTTCAAGAACATCGTCCAAAACCTTGAAACCTTCTCTTATTCCCTCTGTTATCTTGATGTGTTTCACGCATGTTAACTCAAAAGTTCTTTACGAACATTGTTGTCCTGAGTTAGCCATGAGATACTCGATCTTCATGAAAATCAATTTCTAAGAGTTTTCCCTCTACCTAAGGTGTAGCCGGTGGAGATCTTCGCAAGTGCTACATATCAATCTCTTCAAGAAGAGAACCGTAAGGTTCAAGAAGATCGTTCAAACTGGAGTTCCTTCTTTCTTTCTCCTTCAGGAATCTCGGGACGAGATTCTTGTAAGGGGGGTAGATTTGTAACATCCCCAATTTTTGCTACATTAGGGTGTGTGGTGTTGTGTTCATCTCATACATGCATGGAACAAAAATTTAAATCATGTTTAACCAATTTAAATTGTGAATTTAAACAATTTGAGAAAATACCACAAATAGTACTTAATTTGGGTTCCAAAATCTTGTATTGAAAAATATTTCAAATACACCAAAGAAACACATGGTTTTGTTGGAAACTTTACAAGGTTTCCAAAACTTATTTTTTCCAAATTTTATTCTTCAAAAAGGCCCTCAAATTCTAGTTTTCAGCTCTGTTTTATAAAAGAAAAGGACCTTGTCGCTTTTTCCCAAAACTCCATGGGGTTTTCGTAATTTCTTTTTCCTTTTCCCTTTCTTCTAGCTCTGGCCAGAAGGAAAGAACGCATGTGCGTGGCCTCTGCGGGCGTAGTCGTTGCCACGTCCTGCTCGCTGCCTTGCAGAAGATGACCATGAGGGCGTCGTGCCCTGTTTCCCTCCCTCTCCCTCGAGCCCTCTCTGCCTCTCCCTTCCCCGAAACGAACCCTAACCATAGCTTCTGTCCCGCCGGCCGACGCGTCGTGCCGCCTCTACATGCCGTCCCCCGATGAACCGAGACCACCAAGAGGACCGCCTCGACTTCCTCTTCCATCTCGTGCAAGGAATTGATCAGGGAGGCTCGGAAACCGCCATTCCGACCCCATCATCCTTGCCTCCGGCCGACGGCCGCCGCGCTCGATGTCGCCGTCTTCGACCATCCCCCACCTCCTCGTCACCTCTACGCGCATTCCGATGAGCCTCCGCACCCGTGGGTGCCCTTGCCTCTCCCTCGGGAACCTCTCGGTCGCTGGGCATCCATGGCCGCCGCCGCGCCCTCACTCGCCGGCGAGCCACCAGTGAACAATTCCAGGTGGCGCCGCCACCCCAACGTTCACTATAGCCCCCTCTAGCTAATCGCCCACTTAATTTCACGAACCATTCAACAAATCATTTGAATTTGAGTTCGTCTGAGAAGATCTCCTCACTGTGATGTCATAGTGACGTCACTATGACGTCAAAATCATGTTTTATTTGTTTTCCAGAAAATTGTTAAATTACAGAAAATGTTTGTAAAATCAATAATTAATGTTTTATAACTCAGAAAAATAAAATGAAAGTATAGAAATGCTCAGAAAAATGTGATCTACCCAAATATGTCATTTTCACCCTCGTTTGAGAAAGTTGATTGTTGAACATTATTTAATATTGTTTAATCATTTAAAAATAGGAAAATAAGTTTTTATTCACTAAAATTAGAAAATTAAAAGTTATATACCAAATTGCTAAAATGACAAATACAATCCATCTATGATGTTTTCAAACCCATTTGAGCACTTTAACTTGTACTCACTTCCAGAATTGTCCAAATTGCCCCTCCGGGGTCTATTTCGGGACTATTTCAGTAAAAATGCATAACTGTCATATGAACCCTAGCAACCCAACGAACATGTTTAGGGCTTTATTTCAGTGCATTAACTTGATCATGCATACATATTGCGCATTGCATCGATGCCATGTGTTGATTGTTGTTCCTCTTTTCGGTGTTGTTTCCCCCTCGGTAAAATCCGACTCCGAAGTGAAGGCCAGCAACTCCAATGGCGAATACCTGATCTTAACCAACAAGTCAAACACTTATCCGAGAAGATATTTCTATTGGTTTTCTTATAACCAAGGCAAGCATAACCTCTTATCTGCTCATATATGCTTTCGAACAACATTTGAATCTCGTACTTTGCATTCGATTCCAAAGTATTTGATGCTAGTAGATATAGTTCACCTATATACTGCATTGCCTCAATATCCTGATCCACTGCTCCTAGCCGCCATAGATTTGCTTGTGCGCATCGCCAGAGCCTTATACCTGCTTCGCTTATCTTTACATGCTTGTTTATCTCTGCTCCATCCGGTTGATGAATCAGAGCTGCGATAACCTAGTATGATATGATGACGTGGTAAGATGAGCACTATGTGGTTAACTTGACTAAGGCTTGGAAGGGAGGCCACTTGGGAAGTGGTTGTTCGTTTCGTACTTGCCAACTCTAGGAGTAAGGTCTGGTGCAGAAGCCAAGACTGAGCGTACAACCATGCGCGATGGCCATGAGCCTCGTTGACCGACTAACTTAGCTGACTTCATCCATGAGTCACATAGTTTGAGATTTCCATTCGGCAACGCAAATAAAACCTTTTAAACGGTTTTGAAAAAAAAATGCTCCGCTAGGGCGTGACCGGGGCCAAGTGATGGACGTACACAGATCTTGAACCCGCCTCACAGAGACAGGTGCCGTCAGGAGGATGGCCAACTCCCTATTGACGGGGTGGCCCTGTCTTGGGTTGACTCATGGATAGGGTCGGGTAAGGTAAAGGTCGTGGACAGCCACCCTCTGCCGCGTTCCATGGAAGAGCGTACATGTGGCGCTAAGAGTCGTATGGTACGTGTGGGTAAAGTGTACCCCCTGCAGGAATAAATCTTTTCGAGAAGCCGTGTCCACGGTTAAGGACGACTTGGTGAAAGTAGTTGGCCATAGATAACCTGAACATGAAGTAAAAGATGTTGACAAAGCATGGAGGCAATAGATGAAGGGTGCCTCTTCGAAGATGCCGAGAGGGGTGATCCTTGAAGCACGTGAGATGCTGGAAATTGATGTTGGTGGATTCAAAAGATGATGATTACAGTAGTGAGTTTCTCATCTGTTTTGAAAACCTTCTATGAGACGTGCTATTCCTCCTCGATTTGGAAAATAAAGATTGCTTTACGCAAAATAGCCTTCATAAAACCCTTTCTGATGATAGCAGATATATAATACGTTAACTAAGTCTTGTTGAGTACCTCCCGTACTCAGGTTTGCTTAATTTTGGTTCAGGTGGAGTTCGTCACTTCAGTGGTGGTTCAGCATGGACATCGACGACTAGTTTGGGGTTCCCAGGTAGCAGCCTGGAATCTATGGGCTGGGACGTCGCCTTATGTTGCGGCCTCTTAGGCCTTTTTGGTTCTTGTTGATTAGCAACATAATTTTCCTTCCGTTGTCTGATGTAATGTTGGGTCGTGTGACCTCTGCTTGTAAGCTATACTCTAGTAACACCTGTTTAATACAACTTTCATGTTTAGAGTACTGCTTTGATCGGTTGTTGGTTTCGAGCTCATTGTTATACAGTTTTGGCTATGACTGCATAGTTGTCGCAGTCGAGGGGTTGTGGAGCCGATGATCCATGCCCGAGCCCGCCTGCCGATGTGATTCAGCCTGGGGCGAGGTAACCCCAGTAACCCTCGATTGTTGTTGCACTTTTTGGACACATAGCATCTATGTATAGCTTTGGTCCCATTTCCTTCAGTTTCATTCGATTCGTGGACGCTTTGATATGCATAGTTGATTATGACTAGCTTGGACACAAGGAGTAGTAGTACCGTGGTGGTCCGGCATGCGTGCCGATGAATTCGGTCTGCCTGCCGTTGTTTGTTGCGGCCGGGGCTGGTAACCCTGAAGCCCTTGTGGGTCCATGTCTAGGAGCACATAACAGTATGTATATCTCTGGGTCCGGGGTCGTGAGAAGTGGGTTCATGCCTCATTTGCATATGTGCTCGAGTGACAGAAACGTGACGGATGGAGGATGTGATGTTGCCATTAGGGAGAAAACAATGACGTTTACTTCGTTTACATTGTTTACATTACACACTTTGCTTACTACGATTATCTGTTGCTTGCAACTTAATACCTAACGTTTGTTCGGTTGATATTCGAAGGGTGGATTATTAGTCATAGATGCAGTTGGATGACGATCTATGTATTTTGTTTTAATGCCCGCATGAATCTCATAGTAATCTTTATGTCATGGATGTTTCATTATCTGTCAATTGCCCAACTGTAATTTTTTCACCATGCATGTTAGCTATCTTTTATGGAGAGACACCTCTAGTGAACGTGGACCCCGGGACATTTTCTTATACTGGTAATACACACACTGCTTCCACGGTTTTCACATTTTTACTGTTGTTTTCATATTGTTCTCATACTGTTTTCCACACTATACATTTAACCTCTTTGTGTTCAGCAAAACCGGTGAGATTGACAACCTCACTGCTTCGTTGGGGCAAAGTGAATTGTTTGTGTTGTGTAGGTTCCACGTTGCTTCTGAACCGGTAGTGCGCCCTACCATCTCAACTGCATCAACCTTCTGAAGTTACTCATTCCTCCTACTGGTCGATTCAACTTTGGTTTCTTTCTGAGCGCAACTTGCTACTGTGCTCTTCATACCTTCCTCTTGGTCTTGTTCTTTGCTATAGATATGCTTTGGATACTGTGGTAGGAGGAGATTTCCTTCATTGTGATGGAGTTCAAGCTTTTAATTCCATAAAAAATTTAATTGCGACGTATAACTCACCTAGTAGCTCTAATAAAGCCTTTGCAAGTATTTATGCTAGATTGAATTCTCTTGAGTCACACGTTTAAGGTCATAATCAGATTCGTGAACACCTTGATCATGTTCCAATAAACTCTGAAGCCTCAAATATAATCCCTACTATGAATCTTGTTATTTATGGTGAAACTTTTCATGCTCATTGTGATATTATGTCTGAATTTTGTCTTATGCCTAAAGAAATTTATGAATCTTTGAGTACTTGGAGACTTTCTGAGGGGGGGAGAAGAAATACGTCTCACTGATAACACCACTATATTCCCCATTGGGATAGCTGAGGGAATATTTACAAAAATCCTAGGAAGAATGGTATCCACTGATTATCTTGTTATTGAATGTGTAGGAGAAGGCCAAATTACCCTTGGAAGATCTCTGCTAAAGCTCTTAGGAGCAACTATTGATATGGGGAAAGCTACCATGACTTTCACTGGCAAACTATGCTCAGACCATCGGTTCCCTAAAAGCAAGAATAAGGGTAAAAAAGGTAAACATAAGCCTCGTAACAATTTGGATGCTTCTTCACTTGAAAACACTTGATTCCACTTTTCTGGGCCTAGCTAAAAGGCGTTAAAGAAACGCACTTCTTGGGAGATAACCCATGGTTTTATTTTTGCTTTGTTTTTCTCTGTTTTATTTGAGTCAAGGGGTTGTATACTTCTGTAGAAACTCCTTTGTATCTTTATTTTCATGTTTTAGTTGTGCCAAGTGAAGTTTCTAACGAAAGTTGGAGTTGGTTTTGGATTTCTGTGCAGGAAACAGATTTCTTCTGTGCACCGTAAAAAATCGTATAAAATCCAGAAAGATCAGAATGACCTGAATTTTTGTGTGCTTCTTCCTAAGATAATTCCGAAACTTCTCGTTCTTTAAGTTTTTCGGTATGAGCAATGTAAGTGCCCCAAAAAAATTCGTCTTTGTAGACGGTTCTGGTTTTGGCAGATTCTTCCATTTTCTTGCATTTGCTCTTTTACGATGTCAAGTGGATTTCTTTGCTTCACGAAACATTAGTGGCTGTAGCTAATGTTTAAAAGTATCAATAGCACTTGTCCCCATATAGAACCCATGGATTTTTTTATTATTGCACTAACCCTCTAATGCGAATTACTCTTTGAGTGTGGTGTGAAGGAAGTTTTCAAGGGTCCATAGAAGAGGGTGATATAATGTGATCAAGAAGAGTGCAAGGTCAAAGCTTGGGGATGCCCCCGTGGTTCATCCCAGAAAATTCTAAGAAGACTCAAGCATGTAAGCTTGGTCATCCCCTTCTTCATCAACAATTTATCAGGTCACTTCTAGTGTAACGATATTTTTATTCGGTCACATCATATGAAGTTTACTTGGAGCGTCTGTTTGTTTTTATTTTGTTTTCCTTGCTACAATAATATAGTTGGACCGTAGAATTCTTTGTGTGGGAGAGAGACACGCTCCGCTTTTTCATAGGAATACTTGTTGTGCTCGTATTCTTAGTTTTTCTTCTAGCTGCTGCAAAATTCCTGTTTAGCTCAACTTTTTCTTCCATCTCTTATTCAGAGCTGTTAGTTTTAGTAGAGTTGTGTCAGTACTCTCTTGCTTCATTGCTATATCTCTTGGAGAGTTTTTTGTTGTTTGGTGCTTGGTAGAAAATGCTACGTGTGGTAGATGGTATAACAAAAAAGCTTGCATATTCTTGTAGATCATTAAACTATTTCACTTGATTATTTGCTGTTGTTTTGAGATAATAATATTCTTGATGGTACACTTTCTGGTATAGTAGAGTAAACACAATTATTGGTTGGTCGAAAAGCTTGAAACTGTGCCACACTCAAATAACCAGTTGATAGGATAATGGTATATGACTTCCTTTGCTGATAGCAATCGTAATGGCTTTTTATTACGCGCTACGGTCGGGGTAGCTAACAGTGACTTGTCACTGCCACATACCCTCTTGGAGTGATTTTCATTATGCCTTGTGATCTCATGATTTTATTTGGAATCTTTTAACTTGTGAGTTCTATGTTGCGGTTTTCTGGCACTTCCACCATCCATATTTGCTAGCCTCTTCGGTACTGTGCATTGCTCATTCTCGCATTGAGAGTTGGTGCAAACTTCGCCAGTGCATCCAAACCCCGTGGAAGAACTTTGTTCTTCTATACATAAGCCAAAATTTATCTTCCTCAAAGCAGACACCATACCTACCTACCATGGCATTTCCATAGCCATTCCGAGATATGTTGCCATACAACATCTATCATCATTATGTTACTTGTCATGCTTCATTGTTATTTTTGCATACTGCTACACTGGAAGGAGCATTTAGTATTATTTACATCAGAGATATTTCAGTTTGAGTTATGAGTACGAAAAGTGTGTTGATTCATTATAAAATAGAGTGTTGCCCCTACCAGTGAGGTTATATATCAAAAAAAAGAAAACTCCCGAAAAAAGAAAAAAAAAAGAGGCAGAAGAGAGAAAACAAAGAGAGAGGGCAGCACTACTATCATTTATTCCACACTTGCGCTTGTTTAGCATCATTACTTCAGTTTGGAGAGAGTTTTCATATTATGACTTGCATAACTATGTGGGGAACTTACATTATAGAACTTGGCTTGTACATTCCAATGACGAGTCTCCTCAAAAGTGCTCTAGGTATTTGTGAGCAAGCAAGTTGGATGCACCCCCACTAGTTCCATTGGAGAGATTTCATACATTTATAGCTCTATGTGCATCCGTTGTGTGGAAATCACTACTCCTTGCATTACTTCGATTATAATACTTCCTCTTGTCTAATGATCACTTGCAGTTGTGTGAGACTTTCTTCCATTGACCATCCAACCCCCCCCCCCCATAATGTTCTTTTAGCCATCACATCATGGTACCAGGAACCAATACAAAAAGCTTGCTTGTTTTGAGTGCACAATTATTTGAATGATTTTCCTACGTGCATATTCTTGTCACTTGACTTGATCCTAATAGGAGTTGTTGTGATTGTTTGATGCCTTGGATGATTATATTGTTGTTCTTGAAGCTTAAATCATCTCTAATATACTTTGCACAGTGGATTGTCTTTTAGTATTGATTCATTGAAAGGTTTTACTTTGTTATTCCTAATGGTTTATACATTACTCTATTTGATATCAACTATAAACCACAACCTTTATTCATTTGATCCTAGTTTACATGCTTTACATTACTATGATGATCAAGTTTATGTTGGTAGCATGTCACCTCAGAAATTATTATTTTTATCGTTTACCTACTCGAGGACGAGTAGGAACTAAGCTTACGCATGTTGATAGGTCATAAACGTATCTATAATTTCTGATGTTCCATGTTGTTTTCAGGCCTTATGCTACATGTTTTCCTTACACTTTATGTCAATTTTATGGATTTCCCGGGACTAACCTATTGACAAGATACCACAGATCCAGTTTCCTATTTTCTATTGTTTTTAGTTTCAGAAAAGTTGTTCCGAAAATATCTCAGAATTGGAAAATTCGAAGCCTGGAAGTCTTAGAATCCCCGAAGGTTCCACAGAGTCCCGAAGAGGCCCGGAGGGGGGCCACACCATAGGGTGGCGCGCCTCCCCCTGGCCATGCCTAGGGTGGTGTGGGCCCCTCAGGCGTCCACTACCATCGCCCTTTCGCCTATTTGTAACATCCCAAGTATGAAAAACCACCCCTAGCATGTTTGTTTCTTGTTTTATTAAAGTTTTGCATCATGTCATCATACTCATTACTTTGTTTGCATTTGTTGCATTTGTTTTCCTTTTGTTTGCATCTGTTTTTCTCTGTTTTCACAATTCAAATTCAAACAATATTTCAAATGCTTGTTCATACTTGTTATGTTACAACTTTTCAAATAAAAAGTTCAAATAAAAACAACCAATTGGTTCCATTAAGCTAAGGTTCAAACCATTTAAATGTTGTTTTCAATAATTCACTCAATTTAAATGATATTTCAAATCCAATCAAATTTCAAACAGCAACCTTTTGGAATTTTTGAAAATTACCAAAACATTTATAATCTTTTGCTTCCAATTAAAACTATATGTTCACCCTAATTAAATTCTTGTTTTCAATAACCACTTAATATAAGAATGATTCAAATTTGAATTAATTTGCAAACAGCAAGTTATTTTGAAATTTTTGAAAATCAAAGTTTGGCAAGTGTTTGCTGTTGACCAAATTAACTCACAGAAATTTTACCTAATTTTTTCCCTAACTCAAACACTCAAATTCTTCCTATTTCATTTTTCAGCAAAAAAAATAAACAGAAGAAAATTTAAAAAGAAAAACGAGCGCCAGGGGCAGTGGGCTGCGCCCAGCCCACCTTTTTCCTTCTCCCCGCGCGGCCCGGTACCCCTTCGAGCCCCTCCCCTTTCTTCTTCCCGCAGTACGGCACGCCATCGGGCGGTGCCACGTCGCCGGCAGCAGCAGCGCACGGCCAGCAGCGCCCCTAACCCTCTATATAGCCACCCTAGGCCCCGCGCCGCTGCCCTAACCCTAGGTCTACCCTATCCCCCTCGCGACGCCGCCGTTTCCCTCTCTCTCACCGGAATTCCCCTCTCTGCAATCTCTCCGGCGCCACCGTGACTGAACCCATGGTGCTCGCCGCTGTTGCAGTCCTCCTTCTCCCTAGCTGACCCCGGGAATCAACTCCCCGCTTCCACCTCGTCCTGTTCGACACCTCCCCGACGCCGTCTAGCCGCTGGATCTCCGCCGCCGAGCTCGTCGCTGTCGCCGGCGTCCACGTCTTCCTCGAGCCTCTGCTCGACTACACCGAGGGTGAGCAGCTAACCCTCCCCTCCCTCCTTGCTCCTCTCAGCAGCACGAACGAGCACAAGCACACGCACCGCATCCGTGCACGCACACGAGCAGCACGGCAGCTGCAGCGCGCAGCAGCTCGCCGCCGGCGTGCGTTCTCCGTCAGGTTCAGAAAAGGGCGCGCTTTCTTCAGTTTCGTCAGAGAACGCTAACTGAACCTAATCCTGTTTGCGCATGTTATACTGATAAGAAACGATTCGCAGCGCAGTGGTTGCAGTGCGTTGCGCGCGCGCTCGAGCCCAGGGTTCGATCCCTGGCGCTCGCGATTAAACCCACATTTTTGCACGGTGCACTGACAGGGTGGCCCCCCTGTCAGCTGCTGTGCACGCGCGCGTGCCACCGTGGCCTAGGGGCCCTCTGTCAGTGGCTAGGGCTAGCCACTGCAGATTACAAATAGTTTTTCAGCCCTTTTCTTTTTTAAAACAAGTCCTTTTAATTACAGATTAGTCCCTAGGTTTAAATTGCTAATAACTTTTATTTTATAAACCCAAATAATAAAAATAAAATATGTGCACTGCACCAAATTAAATTATCTATCTAATTAAACCATTTGTAATCTGTTTTAAATAATTCAAATGCATTCAAATTTCAAATTCAAACAAATCCTTTTCAATTTGGTTAATTCCATAAATAATTCATACTTAATCCAAATAATGCAAATAAAATATGTTTTCCATGCTATTTTGAACCACCTTTTCAAATATAATTTTTATTTCATGATTTGAATAATTAAAATTGCCTAAATAATTTAAACCTTGTTTAAATCATAGAAATTTGCTAAATTCATAACTTGCTCAAAATAAATTAGTTTTGAACTTATAAAATATGTTTTCAAACCAGAAAAGTATAAACTTTTCAAATATGAATTTGAATTTATGATTGGAACAAATAAAATTCAAATAATATTCAAACTTGTTTCAAATTCATTTAAAACTTGTTTAATCTTGTTTATTTCATAATAAACTCATCCTAATTCCTTTTTCAATAATTGAAACATGTAATCCAACTAAAATTGTGTGTTCTTTTCAAATATGAACTTTGTTATTTGTTTTGGACAATTTAAATTGCTGAAAACAACAAATGCTTGTGTAACACCTTTAAGGAACCAAAATTCCTTAACTTAATAACTAAAATTTCAAACTTGGTAAACCTTATTTCAAAATTGTTCTATTGTTGTTATTTTTCTGTTTTCCTCATCCATGCATCATACTAATCCACTTTCACCTGTTGCTTAGTTGTAAAACAATTATTCCAACCTTAATTGATGGGTTTTTCATATGCAACTCAAATTGCATGTGGATCCATTTAATCATGTTGTTACCATGTCAACTAGTTTATTTTGATGCATCACTTAAATGGTCATGCATCATCCCATGATTGTGGATTATGCCATGTTATTGATTGTTTGTCTCTTTGCGTTGTTTGTTTGCTTCTTCTCGAATAGACGACGACGTTGAGACAGACGATATTTACGACACCCCTTCTAAGGATCTAGCTCAGTACCAGGCTGATGAGTTTGCAGGCAAGTTATCACTCACATGAACCACTGTGTTCCCTTCAACATTGGTTACCGATACTTTCCGTTGTCTATTTCTGCTAGCCGTTTGTATCGTTGCTTCTGTTACGAACCTATCACATGTTATCCCTTAACCATGATATTGCCTCACCTCCACACCTATAACCCTTTGCTTGTCGCCCGTGTCTTACTAGCATGCTTAGGGTTGTTTTGCTCGAGTCTGTTACCCGTTACTTTCTGTTATCATTTTCTATTATGTTCTGGGGCTCGATGTTAAACAACAACCTGTTAATCTTGAGGTAATAATAATTTGCTGATAAGGCACCGGCAGGAGGCCCGGCGTGGTTTTGAGGCCTGCTAGTGTCGACCCTAATTAGGAAAAGGGTCTTGTCTACTGATCCATGATGAGCGCACTATCCGCATGTGGGAAGCGTGTATGGGCGCCCCCCTCAATTTGATTCGATTCGCATCTCGTCCAAATCGCCACACTTAGTTCGGGCTTTCCATTTGATGCACGCATATGCAGGTACGAACCCGAGGCCAGGGTGGAACTTTTGTAGTCGGCATTTAGGGCGGCGTGGTCTTCCAGTGCTATGAGGGTCCCCCTTTTCTTCGTGGGGGCTCGATTAGCCGCGCACGCACAGCACGTGGTTCTTTGGGCTTGATGCGAAGAAGAGTTGAGTTGTGTAGAGTGCCTCGCTTGGTGGGTTTGATTCCCGTCTGGCGGGATATTCTTACGTGTACGGCCAAATTGGTGCACCCCTGCAGGGATAAATCTTCTCGAGAAGCCGTGTTTTCTGCGGTTATGGTTAACTTGGTGAAAGTACTGGCTAACAAGTACTCAGAAAAACTTACACCTAACTAATGAGAACTTGACTAGCAATAGCTTTATTGCCACAATAACTTGATCCATCTTTAATCCAACTTTGTGAGTTATCCTCGGATTGCTTCTTTGGATAAGGGGCGAGATCCAGGATGGGTTTGATTTGGTGGTTAGTTATAGTTGGTTACGATACGCTATCTTATCTTCTTTCTGTTAGCCGGAAGTTATATCATGTTTCTGTAGTTGGTTAGTGCAGCCAGCTGCCGCATCTTTTGTATCACCCTTTCTTCCGTTGAACCCAAGGCATCTGTGCTTGGTGTTGACGGGTTACACTTTGGTGAACTGTGAGTATTGCTTGCCAGTACGTTTATGTACTGACCCCTTTGGGGCTGTGGTTTCCGCAGACTACGCTTACGAGGATCCCCGTGACGGCTACTACATGGAGTTTGACGAGGCTGCTGACGAGTAGATAGCGGACCCGGGCAGGATCCGAGACAACGTGGATGGGCTCCGTTTTCCCTTTTCATTCCCGGCTTCTTAAGCCTGTTTGGTTTTGTCTGTACTCAGACCCTTTGAATGCTTCCGCTGAGATGTAATGATGTTATGTTGGGACATGTGTCCTCTGGATGATTGTATTTGCTATCTCTGCTCTAGTGAGAGCCATTTGCAACTTATTTCTATTTATTTGTGTCTTAGAGATATGTTGTGCTATCATTCTGTTAAACGCCGTTGACGTACCATGTGTGTATGGTATGAAGTACGTCAATGGTAGTATCCTGATTTCTATGGGATGGTTTACGTAGACGATGAACAGTAGGGGTTGGTTGTCACACATACGTGTGTTGGCCTACTCGTAAGAGATGCGGGTGCCGGTAAGCCCCGTAATCCAATCAACTACTGTTCAACGGAACTGCGAGTATCCTCTAGAAGTCCGGGTGCGACAAATGGTATCAGAGCCTGTCTGCCTGTAGGATCCCTTTTACTGGTCGCAGTTGAGTCTAGAAACTATTTTGTAGCTATATAGGAAAAATGAAACGTGAGAGTAGGAATTCTGCCATTTTATTTCTTTCCCCACCCACCCTCCCTTTTCTGGTAAGGAAGTGCAACGTTGTTTTCTCTTCTCACCTAAACTTTCAAGTTAGGTTTTCACGAATCCTGGTTTCTCTAGCATAGTTATATCTACTAGACCATAGGAATGGAGGTGGTTGTGACATGATTTATCATGTTGCCTACTCACGATTGAGAACGGAGGCGTGTAAGCCCCGGAAGCAAATCCTCTATTCCTTAAGCAGTAGATATTGATCCTTTAGAAGCCCGGATGGGTTTTCCGTAGTACCTCAGGAGTTTTTGGTCTCGTGTTTCCCGTTGTTGCTTCGATATCCTGTTCTTCTCAACATCCTTATCGTCCGTTGAAACCTTGTTGTTGCTTTCCACTTCAGTTCTTCTACCGGCGTCTAATCAAAACTTCCCCGATCATCTGCAGATGGATCTCAGGTTCTACCCGCAGGTGGTTCGGATGACTCGTTGCGAGAGCACTGCCGGTTATCCGGAGATGCTGAGAGACATGGTCACTTATCTGGGATTCCGTTGGGCACCAGAGTACCAAGTCTACGAGCAGCAGCGAGAGTTTGACCAGACCTACTACCAGGCTATCGTCTACATTCTGTCAGATGATGGCATGAGCGTCGTCCACCGCTACGAGGCAGTAGGTTCCACAGTGGATATGGCCGTGCAGCAGGCAGCTTATGTGAGTCTCACCGTCCTTCATGCTGACTACTGGGGATTTGACGATTCTATCTATCGCCACATCCCACGTGGTTACATCACTTCGGAGGGAGCTCACTTCACTCTCTACGACAACCTGGATGTCTACGAGCATGATAACTCCAGGCTGCACACCACCGCTCAGTTTGTGAGGCACAGTGACGCAGTTGCCAGCACACTGTCTCAGGAGTTGGCTTCCGTCAGAGAGCAGCTCTACCTTGCTTTGACTCGTCTGGCGACTTACACCACAGACTTTGTTGGAGATGAGCGCTTTGCACGTTTCGATCAGCCAGTTGGTCGTCGTCTGCCAGATGATGGAGGTTACGAGCCGATCAGAGGTCCACTCCTCAACCTCGGTGCTGGTTACACTGGGATTCCACGCTTTGGAGCACAGGGAGTCGGCGCTATGTACTTCACCACACCTAGAGTCGCTCTCAGACCACGTCAGATCTATGTGGATCGTCGTTCTACCTACTTTCGTGGGCGTGCTCCTCACCGTACCTCTCGTCGTACTACTCACCGCCGTCCTGTGTGATGAGCATGGGAGTACCGATGTATCCATTCTTAGCTATGTTTAGTTATCCTTTGGCATTTGAACCATTTATGGTGTGTTGGATATTCTGATGTATTTGAACATGTGATGATGTACCTGTCGGTTATCTATTCATGTGTCGGAATAATCTCTCTTTCGGTTACAAAGTCTATCCTTTTCTGTTGTTGTGCTAAAATGCATGTCTATTCAGGATGCCCCCAACAAGGAACAACCCGCCTGAGCCACCGCCAATCACAGAGCTGTTGACTCAGATGACCCAGGTCGTGACGCAGATGGCCCAGTTCCAGGCTAATCAGCACAACAACCAGAACGCTCCACGAGTCAGTATCAAGGAGTTTCTGAGTCTGGGGCCGAGAGCTTTCGTGGCAACACGCGAGCCTCTGGATGCTGATGACTGGATACGTGAGATGGCCAAGGCTCTGGACATTGCTCACGTTGCTGAGGAAGACAAGGTCAAGTATGCCTCCTACCTACTGAAGGGTCAGGCAGCTACTTGGTGGGAAAACTACCAGACCATGAGAGCTGGCTATCCAATCACCTGGGGCTGTTTCAGGGAAGCTTTCCTGAAGCACCACATTCCAGATGGTCTCATGGAAAGGATGCGTGAAGAGTTTTGCTCTCTCAAGCAGGGCAAGCTGGACGTCATTGGCTATCAGAGTGAGTTCAATCGCCTCGCTCGATACGCCGATGATGAGGTGTCCACTGAGACTAAGAAGATGGCAAGGTTCCGCCGAGGGTTTAACCCGGAACTCAAGTACGCCCTCACCAACATCAAGGCCAAAGACTTCGAGGAGCTCGTGAACACCGCGCTCAATGAGGAAAATGCGCGCAAGGCGTTCGAGGAGTCTCGAAAGCCCTCGCGTGAGGGTGGTTCCTCCTCCAACATGACCACCCCTCCGCAGAAGCGCCGCATCTGGGTGCCAAATGGAGCTGTCACTAGGGCTCCACATGCCCAAGCTTCTCCAGGCTTTGCTCCCCGCCCACCCAACCCAGCTCACATGCAAGGTCAGAGGTTTTCAATGGGGCAGCCAAGGCCAGATACTCCTCGTGTCGTCACTTGCTACAAATGCAAGCAGACGGGGCACTACGCTGACAAGTGCACTCAGAGGCAGCTACCTCCACCACCACCTCGTCCCAACACAAACCAGGCAATGGTGCGTGCTCCCCCGGCTAAAGCCTTCAACTCCAACAACAGGCCTGTCGGGAGGACCGCAAGGGTGAATCACGTCAAGATCGACAAAGCTGAGGAAGCTCCTGACGTCGTTCTCGGTACATTCCCCGTAAACTCTTTTCCAGCTAAAGTGTTGTTTGATACCGGAGCATCGCATTCTTTCGTGTCAAAGATCTTTGCGACAGCAGTTAAGCTCCCCTTTGTTGGTTTGGGTTCCCCGCTAGTAGTAAACTCCCCTGGAGCAACTATGCAAACTTCCAAAATCATTCATGAAAATCAGATTCTAATTGGAGGTCACATATTCCTTGCTTCCCTCATACTGCTTGGCAATTCTGACATTGATGTCATTCTTGGCATGGATTGGTTGAAGGCCAATAAAGCTACGATTGACTGTGCTCAAAAGTCAATAACTCTGTTCCACCCTTCTGGACAGATAGTCTATTCTCCAAATGAAGCAAGTTCCACTCAGCTTTACACCCTCGATGCTAAACCTCTACCTCTACTTGAAAATGTTCCGGTGGTTTGTGAATTCCCTGACGTCTTTCCAGAAGAGTTGCCAGGGATGCCTCCGGACAGAGCAGTTGAGTTCGTGATCGAGCTTGAACCAGGTACTGCTCCAATCTCTAAGCATCCATACAAGATAGCTCCTCCTGAACTGAAACTGTTAAAGGAGCAAATCGATATGTACATGGAAAAAGGTTACATTCAATATAGTTCCTCCGCTTGGGGTTGCCCAACTCTGTTCGTTGCGAAGAAGGATCAAACAAAGAGACTCGTTGTTGACTATCGTCCTCTTAACGAGAAAACCATCAAAAACAAGTATCCAATTCCTCGTATCGATGATCTTTTTGATCAACTTGCTGGAGCCTCAATATTCTCCAAGTTGGACTTGAGGATGGGTTACCATCAAATAAAGATCAGAAAGGAAGATATTCCAAAAACAGCCTTCACCACTCGGTACGGTCTATATGAATATACCGTCATGTCCTTTGGTCTCACCAATGCACCGGCGACATTCTCTAGACTCATGAATTATGTCTTCCATGAATACCTCGACAAGTTCGGTGTGGTATATCTTGATGACATTCTGGTCTACTCCAAATCTGAGAAAGAGCATGGAGAACATCTTCGTCTCACTCTCATGAAACTTCGCGAGCATCGTCTATATGCCAAGTTCTCCAAATGTGAGTTCTGGATTCCAGAAGTTGCTTACCTTGGTCATGTCATCTCTGCCAAGGGCATAGCCATTGATCCAGAAAAGGTTAAAGCAATTGTTGATTGGAAACCTCCTAAGACGGTGAAGCAAGTAAGAAGTTTTCTTGGCTTGGCTAGCTATTGCCGTCGTTTCGTCCAAAACTTTTCCAAGATTGCCAAACCTCTCACTGATCTCACAAAGAAGGACAAGAAGTTCGTTTGGTCTCCACAATGTGATGAAAGTTTCAATCTCCTGAAGACTAAACTCACTTCTACACCAGTTCTGGTTGGCCCAGATACTACCAAACCTTTCCAGATATTCTGCGATGCATCTCTCCAAGGTCTAGGTGCAGTTCTTATGCAAGAACGTCAAGTTGTGGCTTATGCTTCACGTCAGTTGAATGCACATGAGCAAAACTATCCAACACATGATCTTGAACTTGCAGCAGTTGTGTTTTCCCTCAAGAAATGGAGACAATACCTGTTGGGTAACCGCACTGAAATCTTTTCCGATCATAAGAGTCTGAAATACATCTTCACTCAACCAGATCTAAACCTCAGGCAAAGGAGATTGATTGAAAAGATTAAAGACTTTGATCTCACCATTTCTTACACTCCAGGCAAGGCTAATGTTATGGCCGATGCTCTCAGTCGCAAGTCCTATTGCAATAATCTCATGATCATGGAAAGCCAACCTCCACTTCATGAAGAATTCCAGAAGCTGAACCTTGGTCTGGTTCCGCAAGGCTATCTTGCTAGCTTGACAGCCAGTCCAACTCTCGAAGATAAGATTCGTTCTGAACAACTTCGTGATGCTGAAATCAAGAAGATGGTAGAACACATCAAAGAAGGCAAGGAGAAATTTAAGTCCTTCTCAATTGATGACAAGGGAACTGTGTTCTTCGAAGGACGCATTGCAGTTCCTCAGATTCAAAGTCTCAAAGATGTTATTCTCAAGGAGGCTCATGAAACTCCTCTTTCCATTCACCCTGGAAGTACAAAGATGTACCAGGATCTTAAGACACTGTATTGGTGGCCTGGCATGAAACGTGAAATTGCTCAATACGTTTCTGAATGCGACGTTTGTCAACGTGTTAAGGCAGTCCATCAGAAAACAGCCGGTCTACTCCAACCTCTGAAAATTCCTGAGTGGAAGTGGGACATGATTGAAATGGACTTCGTCACTGGTTTTCCAAACTCCAAGAAGGGCAACGATGCAATCTTCGTTGTCATTGATCGCCTCACTAAAGTAGCTCACTTCTTTGCTGTCAAAGAAACAATCTCAGCTAGCCAATTAGCAGAGCTCTACACAGCAAAGATTGTTCCTCTTCATGGTGTTCCATTGGAAATAAGCTCAGATCGTGGAAGCATATTCACTTCTCATTTCTGGAAAAGCTTTCAAGAAGCATTGGGCACCAAACTTCTGTTCAGCACAGCTTATCACCCTCAGTCTCAAGGGAAAGTCGAAAGAGTCAATCAGATTCTCGAGGATATGCTCAAAGCATGTGGTATCTCCTTTGGCATGAAATGGGAGGATTGCCTTCCATATGCTGAATTCTCCTACAACAACAGCTTCCAGGCAAGCCTAGGCATGGCACCATTTGAAGCACTCTATTCGTGACAATCTCAAGATTGCTCAGTCTCGTCAGAAAAGCTACTATGACAGCAAGCACAGGGATACGATCTATGCACCTGGTGACAAGGCATATCTCCATGCAACTCCCCTCAGAGGCACTCATCGTTTTGGTGTGAAAGGAAAGCTTGCACCAAGATACATTGGTCCTTTCAACATTCTCTCAAGGCGTGCGGAAAATGCCTATCGTCTTGAACTTCCAGAAAAACTATCCAAGGTGCACGATGTGTTTCACGTGTCACAGCTCAAGAAGTGTTTCAAAGATCCAGATCGTGCAGTTGATCACGATTCCATTGAACTGCAAGATGATCTATCTTATGAGGAGCACCCTGTTCGTATTCTCGATGAGACCGACCGTAAGACTCGCAACAAGAGCACCAAGTTCTTGAAGGTGCAGTGGTCTCATCATTCCGATAAAGAGGCAACGTGGGAGACCGAAGAGGATCTTCGCAAGAAGTATCCGAACCTTTTCTATTCTCAGTAAGGAATCTCGGGGCGCGATTCCTTCAAGGGGGGCGTTTTGTAACATCCCAAGTATGAAAAACCACCCCTAGCATGTTTGTTTCTTGTTTTATTAAAGTTTTGCATCATGTCATCATACTCATTACTTTGTTTGCATTTGTTGCATTTGTTTTCCTTTTGTTTGCATCTGTTTTTCTCTGTTTTCACAATTCAAATTCAAACAATATTTCAAATGCTTGTTCATACTTGTTATGTTACAACTTTTCAAATAAAAAGTTCAAATAAAAACAACCAATTGGTTCCATTAAGCTAAGGTTCAAACCATTTAAATGTTGTTTTAAATAATTCACTCAATTCAAATGATATTTCAAATCCAATCAAATTTCAAACAGCAACCTTTTGGAATTATTGAAAATTACCAAAACATTTATAATCTTTTGCTTCCAATTAAAACTATATGTTCACCCTAATTAAATTCTTGTTTTCAATAACCACTTAATATAAGAATGATTCAAATTTGAATTAATTTGCAAACAGCATGTTATTTTGAAATTTTGGAAAATCAAAGTTTGGCAAGTGTTTGCTGTTGACCTAATTAACTCACAGAAATTTTACCTAATTTTTTCCCTAACTCAAACACTCAAATTCTTCCTATTTCATTTTTCAGCAAAAAAAAATAAACAGAAGAAAATTTAAAAAGAAAAATGAGCGCCAGGGGCAGTGGGCTGCGCCCAGCCCACCTTTTTCCTTCTCCCCGCGCGGCCCGGTACCCCTTCGAGCCCCTCCCCTTTCTTCTTCCCGCAGTACGGCACGCCATCGGGCGGTGCCACGTCGCCGGCAGCAGCAGCGCACGGCCAGCAGCGCCCCTAACCCTCTATATAGCCACCCTAGGCCCCGCGCCGCTGCCCTAACCCTAGGTCTACCCTATCCCCCTCGCGACGCCGCCGTTTCCCTCTCTCTCACCGGAATTCCCCTCTCTGCAACCTCTCCAGCGCCACCGTGACTGAACCCATGGTGCTCGCCGCTGCTGCAGTCCTCCTTCTCCCTAGCTGACCCCGGGAATCAACTCCTCGATTCCACCTCGTCCTGTTCGACACCTCCCCGACGCCGTCTAGCCGCGGGATCTCCGCCGCCGAGCTCGTCGCTGTCGCCGGCGTCCACGTCTTCCTCGAGCCTCTGCTCGACTACACCGAGGGTGAGCAGCTAACCCTCCCCTCCCTCCTTGCTCCTCTCAGTAGCACGAACGAGCACAAGCACACGCACCGCATCCGTGCACGCACACGAGCAGCACGGCAGCTGCAGCGCGCAGCAGCTTGCCGCCGGCGTGCGTTCTCCGTAAGGTTCAGAAAAGGGCGTGCTTTCTTCAGTTTCGTCAGAGAACGCTAACTGAACCTAATCCTGTTTGCGCATGTTATACTGATAAGAAACGATTCGCAACGCAGTGGTTGCAGTGCGTTGCGCGCGCGCTCGAGCCCAGGGTTCGATCCCTGGCGCTCGCGATTAAACCCACATTTTTGCACGGTGCACTGACAGGGTGGCCCCCCTGTCAGCTGCTGTGCACGCGCGCGTGCCACCGTGGCCTAGGGGCCCTCTATCAGTGGCTAGGGCTAGCCACTGTAGAGTACAAATAGTTTTTCAGCCCTTTTCTTTTTTAAAACAAGTCCTTTTAATTACAGATTAGTCCCTAGGTTTAAATTGCTAATAACTTTTATTTTATAAACCCAAATAATAAAAATAAAATATGTGCACTGCACCAAATAAAATTATCTATCTAGTTAAACCATTTGTAATCTGTTTTGAATAATTCAAATGCATTCAAATTTCAAATTCAAACAAATCCTTTTCAATTTGGTTAATTCCATAAATAATTCATACTTAATCCAAATAATGCAAATAAAATATGTTTTCCATGCTATTTTGAACCACCTTTTCAAATATAAATTTTATTTCATGATTTGAATAATTAAAATTGCCTAAATAATTTAAACCTTGTTTAAATCATTTAAATTTGCTAAATTCATAACTTGCTCAAAATAAATTAGTTTTGAACTTATAAAATATGTTTTCAAACCAGAAAAGTATAAACTTTTCAAATATGAATTTGAATTTATGATTGGAACAAATAAAATTCAAATAATATTCAAACTTGTTTTAAATTCATTTAAAACTTGTTTAATCTTGTTTATTTCATAATAAACTCATCCTAATTCCTTTTTCAATAATTGAAACATGTAATCCAACTAAAATTGTGTGTTCTTTTCAAATATGAACCTTGTTATTTGTTTTGGACAATTTAAATTGCCGAAAACAACAAATTCTTGTGTAACACCTTTAAGCAACCAAAATTCCTTAACTTAATAACTAAAATTCCAAACTTGGTAAACCTTATTTCAAAATTGTTCTATTGTTGTTATTTTTCTGTTTTCCTCATCCATGCATCATACTAATCCACTTTCACCTGTTGCTTAGTTGTAAAACAATTATTCCAACCTTAATTGATGGGTTTTTCATATGCAACTCAAATTGCATGTGGATCCATTTAATCATGTTGTTACCATGTCAACTAGTTTATTTTAATGCATCACTTAAATGGTCATGCATCATCCCATGATTGTGCATTATGCCATGTTATTGATTGTTTGTCTCTTCGCGTTGTTTGTTTGCTTCTTCTCGAATAGACGACGACGTTGAGACAGACGATATTTACGACACCCCTTCTGAGGATCTAGCTCAGTACCAGGCTGCTGAGTTTGCAGGCAAGTTATCACTCACATGAACCACTGTGTTCCCTTCAACATTGGTTACCGATACTTTCCGTTGTCTATTTCTGCTAGCCGTTTGTATCGTTGCTTCTGTTACGAACCTATCACATGTTATCCCTTAACCATGATATTGCCTCACCTCCACACCTATAACCCTTTGCTTGTCGCCCGTGTCTTACTAGCATGCTTAGGGTTGTTTTGCTCGAGTCTGTTACCCGTTACTTTCTGTTATCATTTTCTATTATGTTCTGGGGCTCGATGTTAAACAACAACCTGTTAATCTTGAGGTAATAATAATTTGCTGATAAGGCACCGGCAGGAGGCCCGGCGTGGTTTTGAGGCCTGCTAGTGTCGACCCTAATTAGGAAAAGGGTCTTGTCTACTGATCCATGATGAGCGCACTATCCGCATGTGGGAAGCGTGTATAGGCGCCCTCCTCAATTTGATTCGATTCGCATCTCGTCCAAATCGCCACACTTAGTTCGGGCTTTCCATTTGATGCACGCATATGCAGGTACGAACCCGAGGCCAGGGTGGAACTTTTGTAGTCGGCATTTAGGGCGGCGTGGTCTTCCAGTGCTATGAGGGTCCCCCTTTTCTTCGTGGGGGCTCGATTATCCGCGCACGCACAGCACGTGGTTCTTTGGGCTTGATGCGAAGAAGAGTTGAGTTGTGTAGAGTGCCTCGCTTGGTGGGTTTGATACCCGTCTGGCGGGATATTCTTACGTGTACGGCCAAATTGGTGCACCCCTGCAGGGATAAATCTTCTCGAGAAGCCGTGTTTTCCGCGGTTATGGTTAACTTGGTTAAAGTACTGGCTAACAAGTACTCAGAACAACTTACACCTAACTAATGAGAACTTGACTAGTAATAGCTTTATTGCCACAATAACTTGATCCATCTTTAATCCAACTGTGTGAGTTATCCTCGGATTGCTTCTTTGGATAAGGGGCGAGATCCAGGATGGGTTTGATTTGGTGGTTAGTTATAGTTGGTTACGATACGCTATCTTATCTTCTTTCTGTTAGCCGGAAGTTATATCATGTTTCTGTAGTTGGTCAGTGCAGCCAGCTGCCGCATCTTTTGTATCACCCTTTCTTCCGTTGAACCCAAGGCATCTGTGCTTGGTGTTGACGGGTTACACTTTGGTGAACTGTGAGTCTTGCTTGCCAGTACGTTTATGTACTGACCCCTTTGGGGCTGTGGTTTCCGCAGACTACGCTTACGAGGATCCCCGTGACGGCTACTACGTGGAGTTTGACGAGGCTGCTGACGAGTAGATAGCGGACCCGGGCAGGATCCGAGGCAACGTGGATGGGCTCCGTTTTCCCTTTTCATTCCCGGCTTCTTAAGCCTGTTTGGTTTTGTCTGTACTCAGACCCTTTGAATGCTTCCGCTGAGATGTAATGATGTTATGTTGGGACATGTGTCCTCTGGATGATTGTATTTGCTATCTCTGCTCTAGTGAGAGCCATTTGCAACTTATTTCTATTTATTTGTGTCTTAGAGATATGTTGTGCTATCATTCTGTTAAACGCCGTTGACGTACCATGTGTGTATGGTATGAAGTACGTCAATGGTAGTATCCTGATTTCTATGGGATGGTTTACGTAGACGATGAACAGTAGGGGTTGGTTGTCACACATACGTGTGTTGGCCTACTCGTAAGAGATGCGGGTGCCGGTAAGCCCCGTAATCCAATCAACTACTGTTCAACGGAACTGCGAGTATCCTCTAGAAGTCCGGGTGCGACACTATTTATTCCCCCCGTTATGTCAACCCTAGAAATATACCACTTCTTCCCGAAAAACACCTGAGGCCGCTGTCATCGTCAATCCGAGATTGGGAGGGTTCTGGAGCTCTCCCCGGCACCCTGCCAGGAGGGAAATTCATCACTGGAGGGGTCTACACCACCATGCCCGCCTCCGGAGTGATGCGTGAGTAGTTCATCCCTCGACTACGGGTCCATAGCAGTAGCTAGATGGTTGTCCTCTCCACTTTATGCCTCATGTTTAGATTTCCTAAGCTGACTCACATGATCGAGATCATTTATTTGTAATGCTACATGTTGTGTTTGTTGGGATCCGAGGATTATTGAATGTTATGTCTTTTGATTATCAATCTATCATGTTATCTTCATCTGTATGTTATTTATGATCTTGCATCCTCTCCGTTGTTACTAGATGCTTTAGCCAAGTAGATGCTAGTGACTCCGAGAGGGAGTATTTATGCTCGATAGTGGGTTTATGCCTCCTTTGCATCTGTGCTCGAGTGACAGAAATGTGACGGATGGAGGATGTGCTGTTTCCATCAGGGAGAAAACAACGATGTTTACTTCATTTACATTGTTTACATTACACACTTTGCTTACTACGATTATCAGTTGCTTGCAACTTAATACCCAATGTTTGTTCGGATGATATTCGAAGGGTGGATTATTAGTCATAGATGCAGTTGGATGACGATCTATGTATTTTGTTGTAATGACCACATGAATCTCATAGTAATCTTTATGTCATGCATGTTTCATTATGTGTCAACCGGCTGTAATTTGTTCACCACGCATATTAACTATCTTTTATGGAGAGACACCTCTAGTGAACTGTGGACCCCGGTCCATTTTCTCATACTGATAATAGACACACTGCCTCCACTGTTTTCACATTGTTACTGTTATTTTCATATTGTTCTCATAGTGTTTTCCACACCATACATTTAACATCTTTGTGTTCAGCAAAACCGGTGAGATTGACAACCTCACTGCTTCGTTGGGGCAAAGTGAATTGCTTGTGTTGTGTAGGTTCCACGCTGTTGCTGAACCGGTAGTGCGTCCTACCATCACAACTGCATCAACCTTCTGAAGTTACTCCTTCCTCCTACTGGCCGATTCAATCTTGGTTTCTTTCTGAGCAAAACTTGCTACTGTGCTCTGCATACCTTCCTCTTGGAGTCTCCCAATGAACGTGTGATACACGCGCATCACAGGTGCATGGCATTCTTGCAGCCAAAAAATGGGCTCAATGGCTTTCCCTGGTAGAATGGTGGTACAATACCAGTTACCACACTTCATTGAAAATTACCCCTTTCCAAGCATTGTACAACAGGCCACAAACATGATTGTTGAAGCTGCCCTATACCCTGAAGAACAAACTGCAAACTTCTCCTCTGTGCTTACAGCTGAACAGACAGGAACACTCATCAAGGAAAATCTCTGAAAAACCCAACACGGAATGAAGGTCCAAGCTGACAAAAATAGGACAGAGAGATCCATGGCTATTGGAGACATGGCGTACCTCAAATTTCATCCCTACAGACACACTACCTTGAGCATTCACAACCACTTAAATCTCCATTCCAAATACTATGGGCCATTCCGGGTACTTCAGAAAGTGGGAAATGTTTCTTACAAAGTGTTCTTACCCGAGAACTACAAGCTGCACCACACCTTCCACGTCAGTCAACTAAAGAAACATTTTGGTCCTCAAGCTATTGCCAACCCCAAACTGCCATTATTCAATGAAGACGGTACAATATCACTAGAACCAGAACAGTTGTTGGAAAAAATTGTCCCAAGAACTCAAGGTGACATCCAAATACCAGTCGTTCGCTGGCTTATCAAGTGGAGCAACATGCCCACGGAAGAAGCTACGTGGGAAGAAACCACTTTCATCTAGAAGGTGTTTCCTTCCTTTCATGCCTGAGGACACGTCTGATGTAATTGGGGGGAGGAGGGAGGGGGGTTGTCAGGACCCAAACAGATCGAACTTGGTGCGGGAAAACTTAACTTGATCCTTTCATTCCTGACTTTGATCTCTGTTTGTAATTGCGCGGGAAAACTCAACTTGGCCATCCTCCACAGATCCAACGGCTCTCCTTGGAAGATATCGGTTTGCCTGCGATCGGACGGCTCTCCTTCAGTGGCGGGTCCCTGTTCACTTTCCGGCAAAGTTGTACGGCGCCAACCCCTACGTTGTTTGTCTATTCTTTGATTTTGTGTGTAAGGCTATAAAGCCAGGATTCGAGAGCCTTCAAGATCATTACCCTTTCTATTGGGTTAAACCCTAGCCTCGGCGTTCCTTGTCGGTAAACCGGTCTCCTAAATAATCCCAGTTTCGTGCCCAATTTGTGTCCAATTCTCTTACTGTTTCTTAGATTTAGTTGATTATTTCATGCTATCCTAGTTGAGGCATGACTACCAGCTCCTCCACCGCCCCTTCTCGCCGGCCTGCTCGTGCTCAAGATCCTGCTGTCAGTGGAGCTTCTACCTGAATAAGAACAAGCACATACTTTGGATTGATGAAATTTGATGCACTGTCCACCACAAAGTTCAGAAAAGGCAGCATGGATGCTTCACTAGCACGTGAGACCGGGACGCACATCAGTCTAAATCCATCATCAAATTACTCTACAAGTCCATGAAGAGAAATCCTCTTGTTTGATTAGGCGCATCTCATACTCTCTTCTGAAAGCATCCGATTCTTCGCTGGAATGGAAGTAGTCTTCATCCAAAGTTTCAGCTGCAGTTCGTCGACACAAAACAATTGGTTTGCATTCCGAAAGGAGCATGGAAATCTAGTGTGTCATGCTGACGAACCTGTAAGGCTGTGACTGCACTAGGGAAACATCTGTCATGTTACCAATCTTATGTTTACAACAGTAGCTAAATCTGGATGTGTCACTTTCCGTGTCACCATATCGTATCCACGTTTTGTACTTCTGGATGAGTAAGTAGTATTTCAAGTGTCACCTGGTAGTGCACGTGACAAAGTATTTCAATTCTTTTGAGTAAAACAAGACAAGTATTTCAATATGAAGTAAACCAGTAATGGGACAAAACCTGCGACACTAATAAGCAATCCTACATGCTACTGGAAGGCAACGCTCAACTTGCTGCAAATCTCTGCCCGTCACTTAAATATGAATACAGTTAAGCATGCAGAAAGGAAAGATGGATCCATTAGGCTTTTTAGATAGGCGTATAAGTATGTTTATCGCTAGATATTCAAACTATTTATTGGCTGAAGCACTTTAGATATCTATAAGTAGTCCCTGACACGTTCGCTGACGGTCCTGCCGGCCCGAGGACGCTGGCGTCCGTGAGGGTTGCAGTCTGCAAGTCGGTCACATCGTCACATGCCTCAGTAGGGGGGGGACACTACATTACATGACTTTCAACATACAGATTTATCTTTTAACATTCACATATACTGGTACAATTAGGATAGAAAATATCAAAATTACCCCCCTCCCTCCCTCCATAATTCGTATCATCATTTAGTTAAAATTAGAATGCATTAGCATGACCCTGCAAGTCAGCTACCCTGTTTTATCCATTAGCATCACATGACTTGAACAGTTGACACATTTGGTATCTTTTCCTCACTCTTGGCTACTAGTGGTTAGATGTTATTTAGATCAATGGTAATACAGAGCAAATAAATCTAACAAAAGATCAAAAGTGGGAAATGCATATCCAATGACTTATTCTGGTCTCGAAAAAATAACTAAGGGCAGTACCCTCTGGGGACCGGCGCCCTCCTCTGGGGGTCGGCGCCGGTGGTGTCATCCTCCTCTGGCATGGTGGTGTCGTCCTCCTCTGGGGGGTTGGCGCCGGCGTTTCCATGGCAAAACGCAATAGGGTCGTGTGAACACCGGGCTTGTCGAGGGGGAAACGGTCGCAGTGTCGAAAATGGTGGAAGAACAGTGCACGCAGGGCTTCCCACATGCTCACGGAGCTGTCTGGGAGGTTTAGCAATCATGCGAAGGGTGTGCCCCCAAGTGCCAGGGGGAAGTACCTCATGAGGCACCTGTTGCACCCCCCAGACGCCCGGACGCTCGCCTTGTACACCCGCAGAAAGCCGAAGGGGGCAACATCGCCATTGTAGCGAGGTGGGAGGCAAGGACGGAACGCGGAAGGCCACCTTGCCTTCCAAAGATCCCTAGAGAACGCGTAGCAGCACCCGGCCCAGGCGCTTGCGCGCCGCTCACGGTAGCTGGGCTGCTCCGGGTTTGCGCGGGCGTCACCTAGAGGGATTAAGTGGCTCTGCATCGCACGCTTGGTGGAGTTGAGTCTCGCGCGTGCGAGACTCTACGGCGTCGGCCACTGGCGCGGCTTCCACGGTGGAGCTGGTGAGCTCCCATGTGGTGGGTGAAACACCTCGAGCCACGGTCTCGGCCCCCGCAACACAGGCGAGCTCTATGGAGGGCATCGACCGAGAATCATGAACGGCGGCGTTGGACGGACAGCGTTGCGGCCCCTGTGCTCCTAGCAGGGCTTCCCGTGAGCACTGTCGGACGTGCTCGTGCACGGCCAATGTCCGCAGGGCGAGCGTTGCCTACGCAGGAGACTGCAAGGACCGGGTTGGGTCCGTACGGGACTCGCCGATGGGTGTCGTGTCACCTCCGCGACATAGCACGGGGGAGCGGGAGCAACGAGGTCCGCTGCTGGAGAGGCTTGGGCCGGGGCCGCCAAGGGATGCCCACTTCCAATACCGAGCCTTGTGGCCGGCGCAATTGGTGCGAGAGACGACCATGACGGCAAAGATGCAAAGGAACGCCTTAGCCCCCCTACCTGGTGCGCCACATGTCGGAGAGTGGTATGCCAGGGGCAGGGACTCCTATAGAGGTTCGAACACTGGGGGCGAACCACTTTCGCAGCACACCTCGAGAGGAAAGTTTAGGATGGTCGTCAATGGAGGCACGGAGAGTTTACCCAGGTTCAGGCCATGATTGCGGTGTAAAAACCTACTCCTGCTTGTCTGTGGATTGCACTGCGATGGTTGCAGTACAAAGTGTCAGCTTGTGCTCTCTCAGACTACTATGGCTCAGAATGAGTTATCCTCCCTTTCTCACGGAGGCCAAGGTGCCTCCCTTATACTGGCGTTTTGGGCCTCCTTCCCTCCCATTCTTGTCGGGAAAGGGCTACCACAAGGTGCCAAAGTGGAGATCGGCAGAGCCCTACGCCACCAGCTGGTCCTGGACGTCAAGGACAGTGCCACCGTCCATGGCAGGGTCGTGGGGGCTCCGGGTGACGTTCCTTCCGTCTTGTAGCGCTCGACTGGTCTTCTTGCACCGAAGGAGAAAACCTTGGAGAGGCTTTGGCACGCGCATCCGGGGCTCGCACTTTATACACGAGAACGACAACTGTGGCCAAAGCGACTATGCCGCTCTGTAGTGCCATCCTCACTTCGTCGAGATGCAGGCGTCACCGCCACATGGGCTGTCTCCATGGGAGAGTGAACTCCTCTAGAGGGGAGTGGGGGTGATGTGGAGCTCCCCTCCAAAGGTAAAGAAGCCAGCGAGGGACTCTGAAGGACACGTCCTTTGTTGAAACGCCTTCCAGGCATGTGGGCGCCCTCGCGAGGTAACCTGGCAAGGGTCTTTGTCGCGCTGATTGGGTTGGGCCTGCAGCAGACGGCCCAAGATACCCTGGTATCCGTGGGTCCGATAGAATCAAGCATTGCACGAGAAGAAGGAAGAGTCGTAGTAACATCATAAAGTGGGGACTTCAAATATATGCGCGAGGGAGGAGAGGGAGGCATGCGCACGAGAAGGAGAAGGGATTCCTTCGTGACAAGTTGATGTGCCGCACTAAGACATAATGGACACAATCAAAATAGTTTTGTGATGGCTGGGATCGGCAAATGCAGATTTATCGCTCCCACTAAATCCACATAATAACGATACTAAGACTATGACCAAGCATAATGTGCAAACCTAAGAATGTGCGCAATGCATGTGAAATTGTGATATCATTACAACCGTTCATGAATAGTCCTGAACAACAACAAAAGACACATATAGAACACGAATCCAACGAGTCAAGAATACAACTGATACAATACAAAGATATAAATTATAGCAAAAGAAAAAATAGTATCCGACAACAGATAAGATACAAATCGGAATACGAGTGGTGAAGATTTATAAATGATGGTTTCCATATCCCTACCCAGACCAAACCAGAGGGATTCTCAAGGTAACATCATCAAACTTCAAACATGTCAACTGCAAGATGAAACGTTGTTTCGCAAAAAGGGCCAGTACTTTGAATGTACTAGCGCGTTGCAAAGTGAGTTCAAGGTTACGAAGGTAGGGAAAAGGTGGATTAGTGGCAGCGAGCAAGCACTAACAACCTATAGAGACACACTACAAATTCTATCTATTATAGAGGGATAAGAGATCAAAAACTAAACCAAGTATCAACTACTCACCAAGAAAACCCGTTCAGGATTCACCCCGTCGACCAGTGCGAGGAAGCCAAGGAAGATCATAATGTTGATAAGGTTATCTGTTTACTACCAAATTGACATTATTAAGAAGGTGCTAGTTGTCTATTATTGTTAGCCAGCTCTTTCACCAAGTCGTCCATAATAGCGACAGGGTTTCTCGAAAAGATCTAACCCCATAGGGGTGCAATACTATAGCCACATGCACTTCAAACCTTTGTGTCGATCAATAGTACACTTCCGAGGTATGCTAGCAGGATATGACACACTACACTTCCCTTTCACCACAGACAAGTCCAAGGAGCCACCTCGCTAGTTTGGAACTGCATAAAAAGTTTGACCAGTGCTCCGAGGAAGACCTAGATGTTTGCGTCTACGTGCTCGACGGGCCAAAACACACGAGGAAATGTCTACTTTGTGTCATACCTTGAAGACCTATATAAATGTCCTCACATCGGTTAAAAACATTCATCATCATCTTCATCGCACCTGCAGAAATAAGGTGATGTACGTACGCCAAATGAAAGCCCAAACCACGTTGTGGCACCTTGGACAAGCATGCAAATCGAGTAATAGGTTGCCGGGAGTCCCATATGTCTCACATATGATTAGCATGCTTAATCTTGGAGTGGAGGACAAGAACTTTTCCTAGGTATACACTAGAAGAAAGCAAAATACACCCATGGTATTCTACTTGTGATTTATCATCAAACTATTACTACCCCAAACATTAACATGATATTGATTAAGGTGAACCAATTTATCCTACTAAACATGATTAAGACGTGATAACAAGACTCGCCAAACAAGCTAATTATGCAGGTACGACTCGCAAGGACAACATGGTAAACAAACCACATGTTAATAGGATGTGGAGATAAGGCTATATCATGGCGACAAGGTAAACATGTGAATGGTATTGCAATACAAAAATCCAATCACAAGGCTAGAATGAAGGTGCTAAGGCAAAACATAGGTATCAAGTGGGCTACGCTTGCCTCGAATCCAGCGGTAGAGATAACAGCACTTGTCCTTTCTCACATTATCTCAACATCTTGTCCGCGAAGAAGCAAAACACTAAAAGGAACAACAAATGTAACACTTACTACTACGACAAAAGATCCAACATGATCATGATACCAGAATCCCAAAATTAATTATACGGTTCAAATTATTTATCTACAATCAATATTAAATTTTTATTAACATGTATAACAAGGCATGGGTGAGCTACAAAATTTAAATGGAATATGGACAACAATTATATTTATGCCCCCACACATTCCACATTTAATGATTTAGGTGATATGCTAATTTCCCACAACCACAAGATTCAGTGCAAACATGTATTAATGAATTGGATACATACAAGATACATGACATTTATGAAAATAGGTTATAGGTGATAGGGTTCTTATTCACGCATCAGATCGGGAAGCTTCGGGTTGAAGCAATTGTCTTTAGGTCATAGAGGAAGTAGTCCTTCTAGAGTTGATGTAGCCATTCAAAAACCCGTCTTTGGGGTTGGTGGTGATCTTGTCAGGTTCCAATCTTCAGGAATGGCGGAGTCTTGCATGGATCTTGGCAGCATCACAATCATAGTAGACGTTCGGATCCGAGGTTGAAGGTATGTCACCAAGGAACCAAGGACAATGTGACACCACCACACCACACAACAGAACCCGGAAAAACATGGCCACTTGATAATGAACTAAGAGGAGTCGTGATGTTCACGGGAGGCATAGATGTCTAGGGCTAGGGCTGGCCTAGCTGGCAGAGCCTTGCATTCTTGAACTAAGTGGAGGGGGCCCGAGGAGGTGCACGGGAGTGAAGATCGATGACCTGGAGGCTCACTGGCGAGTAGGAGCAGGGAAGCACGTGGATAGTAGGGGCACGACTGCGTCGGGTGTGGCAGATCTTGGCGGCTGGCAACTACTAGGCGGGATGATGGTGCTCATCGCCGAGGGGGTCATGGTGAAGCCGCGACTGAGGTGGAGGGCGGCGACCAGGAGCAGAGCGAGCCAGGCACGAAGGCGCACGGGACCATGCGCTGGCGGACGGCCGAAGGAGTGAGCCCAACGACTACTTGTTGGGGGCGAGGTTGAGGACGATGATCGAAGTAGAAGGTGTTGGCGCTGTGTCAGCTCAAGGAGGTGGGAAACGTGGTAACACGCTGCGGCCAAAGAGGCGGACAAGGTGGAGGCAATGGAAGTGGACGATCGGAGCTGCTGATGTGCTAGAAGTAGGCGAGGATGGGTGAAGGAAGAGAGGAGAAACGGCGGTGGTGCCAGGGATCAAGCGCGGGGGCTTAGGGTCTCTGCGTGCCGAATTCCTCCCGGCGGGAGGTACCGAAAAAAGAGAGAGAGAAGTGACATGGTAGGTGGGGTTAGGCTTTGGGGGTTGGTGGCCGGCTGGGCTGGTTCGGGCCGGCCCAGTTCGGCTACCTTCCCCTAGAACATTTTTTTTTAGAAAATTTTGGTTATTAATTTATTTTGGCTTCTACCAACCTTTTTTGAATATATTATTTTAGAGAAACACTATATATAGGTTTTAATTTAATACAAATGAAGAGAAAGAGTTTATTAACCTCTATGATAATTTGGCAAAGTAAAATAGGGTTTAAAAACAATAATTTTAATGGTAAAAAATATGCAATGCTAATAATGCATGATGTCATGAGATGCACAAAATAAAAACATGCAATCGAAAATCTAACCAGGTAAAACCCTGGGATGTTACAAGTCTAAGGTGCACCACATGTGCGATGGCGTGCGTAAGTGTTTTTCCGAGCCATTGCATCCATGTGCGGTACTTTTTAGACGGAAGGCACTACGTGCCCAACTTTAAATTAATCAAGCCAACAAACTGGCAGAGTCACAGACGACTTACATCACAGCTAAGGCAACAAAAGCTGGGCTACCCCATCCAGCAAACAAAGGGACAGGCAAGACGAACATAAGGTCCTCGACACGCAAAATAAACACGGCAACACACCGCCACATCAGGATGATAGACGCAGCTGTCCTGGAGGAACACACGCCAACAAAGAACTAGCCTTGACTCCGCGCCGGGGGGATGAAGTTGCGGAGAAGATCTCCTTAAGCATGGCCACTAGCACGTCCAACAGCGCCACCAAGTCGGCCTTTAGAAGGGATCTCCATTGCTGCAGAAAAAGCATGATTTTGAATATGCAGTCAGCCGGTTGCCTAGGAAACTTTGCTTCAATGGTAAACTTATTGCGAATGAGCCAAAGAGACCAGCAAATAGCTGCAACAAGCACCCTAAGAATCCTACGGGATTTCCCCGTAACCCCGGTCAGGATCGCTGACACGTCCATAAAAGACAAGGGGTTCCAAGCTACATGGAGCCCTTCCCTTATGGCACTCCACACGAATTGTGCTAAAGCACACCCAAAGAAGATGTGACTGGCATCTTCAGGCGCATCACAAAGGGCACACTGCCCATTGGAAGGCCCTCGCCTAAGGGCGACTTGGTCGTTCGACGATAGCCTGCCCGGGACTAACTGCCAAAGGAAAATGCGCACTTTCTTGCCGAGCAACGGGGATCAAAATAACACCTCAAGTCAAGCTCCAATAGGGCGGCCTAGCAGCAACCTGTGCAACCTGCGAGAACCGGTACGAGGTGGTCGCAACATTCCCAACATCACCAGCTTGGAGGACAAACACTAATTTTCAGTAGAATCAGACCTGTAAACTGAACCCGACTGGTTTCTCTCTTCTTCCTTCCCCACCGATGAACTAGTTAGAGTTCATCAGGGTTCCATCCGCCTTGCGTGATGCTAGGGTTTGTACTATGTGAATTCGAGTGTGTATCTGTGTTGTGAGATCGAGTGTGTCACACATTTTCGAAATAGCATGTCATGGTAACATAGGCAGCTAACAAGGTATAAATAACAAAGTTTTGATAAATAACCGGAAGGTCATAGCTAAGCTTACTTGGTGTGTTTTTTCTGAGGACGAACACTAATTTTCAGTGTTGGTGCCCTGAAAATTTGCGGTGTTTGTGACAAGGATGGATCTTGCGGCAATCGGCATGGTATTTGATTGTGTCTTTTTTTTATAAAGGGAAGTATATTAATATCGCGGAGATACAAATTACACCCGTCCTCTGCAACAACGCAATGGATGCACACATCCAAAAGACAATAAAAAGAAGAAATAAAAAGAAAAGTCCCGCTACAGAGTTACAGCCCTCGCGGTATCCGCACAACCACCACCTAAACAACAGTTGATGTCTATCTCTTCGAAAACAACGTCTCCAAGAAGAACGGTGTCAGGCACAACCAATTAAGGCCAGACCTTGGGTTTTCACCCTGAAGATAATCCTCGCTCTCAAAACAACGGTTCCAAAAAGACCAGTGTCAGGCACAACCAATTAAGGCCAGACATTGGGCTTTCACCCTGAAAGGTAGGACTTTGGACTTCACACATGTTGTCGCCCCCTCGTACATACGGCTGCCACGAATCTTGTAACTCCAAGCCAGTTCCACATCATGCAAAGAGTCCGAACACTGTTGCTAGTCCTCCAATCTCACCTTCGATGACTGAGCATTGTGACCGAATTCCACCGATTCAGCAATCTCCAGGCGTCGCCCATGGGAGTTCGCCGGCGGAGCCTTTCGGGTCGACACTCCGGCTTGATCAAAGAGAACCTACATCAGGATCTTCATCTTCGCGCGGTGGGAAACCCAAGTTTCACCTCCTTTATTCTGATATCTCGCCGCCCCGACGCCGCGAAACGACTCCCAGCAGGGAATTTGCGGGAGGGTTTCGCATCCGCCTCCACCGGGAGCCCTGCCGCCGACGGTCCCTAGCACCACCGCCTCCCGCCGCCAAAGACAGAGGAGGCCGCGCTGCCAGGGAGCCAAGCCAATGGCGCCGCCGCCGCACCATGGCCGAGCCACCCCAGATCCCATCGGCGGCGCCACCACCCCGGCCAGCGCCGGCTGCCCACGCAGACCCAGCCACTAGCCGCCGCCAGAAGAACCAGGGCCGCTGCACCGGCGTCCGTGTTCCGCCGTCCGCACAAGCCGTCCAGGGCCGACCAACGCATCTGGCCGGAGGCCTCCCGCCGTGTTTGTGCTGAGGAGGCGAGGACCCGCCGGCCGCCGTCCACCACGCGGAGGGTTATGCCCCGGTAGCTTCCTCCGGCGGCGGCGGGTGGATGGGGAGGAGGGGGTGTGGGTGCGGCAGCGGCTAGGGTTTCGCCCGTGCCGCCCCCCTGAGAGTTTTGATTGTGTCTGTGCTACCAAATTATTTGTACCGTATTTTAAAATCAGGGGAATGGAAAAGTACTGTGCCATAATAATCGGCAGAACCGAGCTCGTACTGGCGGTATGCTGACAATGGCGCAGCTACTGAGGTGCTATGATCGAGCTATCTGTTACATAATCGGCAATATAGATCGTCGCAAAATTTCATTCTGATAAGATACATTTGCTTAGCTTTTGCATATTATATCATTGTAGCAAACTGCTTATATCAGAATATGTACGTATGTATTATGAGCCCTATGATCAGTTGAGCAGGTCGTCTGAGGTGCAGTACTGCCCGCCGGCGAGCGCCCGGTAGTAGCGGTCCCTGCAGTAAACCGGCCGTCCATCGGCGGCCTTTGCAGCAGCCGCGGCGAGGTCATCGTCTTGCCTCACCTCCGCAGGCAACCTCAGCAGGTCCTCTCTCCTGGACAGGTACCCACGTTAGTTCCATTTTCAACAATGGATGAAAATATGATGAGATGGACCCAGCGAAGTTTACTTTGTGCATTCAATTCAGGGCCGCAACATTGACTTACCTCATGATCGGCTTGGAGGAGGCGGCGGTGGGGGATGCGTTGAAGGAGTGGACGTAGTCCTGGACCGGGGAGGCGAAGGCAAAGAGCGACACCGCCCCGACGAGCAGCGCCCCGGTACCTACCAGAGTCTGCTTCAGCAGGTTGATCACCGGCTTTACCTGAAGAATGGAATTACGTTTGTTAGTGAAGCCTCGAAGATCATCATGTCAGTAACGGTGGGAAGAAGATAAATTCCAGGCTACCTTGTAAGATCCCAAGAGCCTGTCGCGAGCCAGCACCTGCATCAGGAAGGGAAATGCGGACATTAGAGCTAGACTGAACTCTGAACTGCGGCGAAGTTTCTTCTATTATATGCAAATGCAAACATGTTTCAGTTTCTTGATCTGAACAGCTGATAATTATAGGCAACTGATATACTGGACCGCCAACTTGGATGCAAGCGACGCATACCTCTGGTGGCTTCACCCACATCTGGCCGTCGTACCATCCGGTTTCTTCATACGGCACAACTGCCGACAGAAGCCTGTCACCAACGTAGCTCCATCCCTGCAGTACCAGCAGTTCAGAGGCTGATCTGTCTGCAAAGAGTTCTCTTTTATGGCGTTTGTCTGGCTTACCAGATAGATCCTGAGAACCACCAGAGACACCAGGAGCATTGTCCCTATCCCAGCAGCTAGCACAAACTTGAGCGGATCCTGCATAACATCGGAGAAACATGGCCAAACATTCACATCCATATCATGGAGAAATATATATGGCAAAACATTCACATGCATATCATGTAGAAGGACACGCACACTGCACATAATGGCTGTCTGACACAAATCATGTTTATTTTTTTCTTCATCGGTGTGTATTTTTTCTTAACTAGTGTTTCACTGTCTAAGAGGATCATTACTAGCTTAACTTCCGTGCTCAACATATACTGAAACGAAACACCGATTACACCGGACAATTATTTGAACTCAACTGAAAATATGAGACGATAGTGAACTGTCGTACCTTTCCCGGACTGAAACTTGCTGCTGAGATTGGAGCCGCCAGAACTGTAAATGTGACCAAGCACAGGCTGCCTAGGCGCATGAAGAAGGATCCTGGACTCAGCTCTGCCCACGAGTAGAGGCTGCTTTCCTTGAGAGCGGAATACTCGTTAACCTGAACCAATCATGCAAATTAACCAAAGAATATAAGTACATCATTAATTAATCTGTTGTTAAGAAAAAAACATATACTAACTGTACATAGTACTCGAAGACTAGAAGGTGTCGCAAGTGTCTAATTCTGTGCAAGATTGCTCTAACTGACAGTATCTCTTACCGGTCTTTGCTCGTACGGGACTCCGATTTCCATTCCGGGGTCCCAGCTCGCGGCCCCGCCTGCGAAGCGGCTGCGGCTGCTCTCCGGCTCTTCCTCCTTCAGCGCCATCGCCACCGTGATGCTCCTCAGCCTGTTCTTCCTCGTCGACACGCCGCCGCCTCGCGGAAGGGCTCCGGCCAGCCGCCGCAGAGGTGCGGTAGCGCCATGGTCATGCGCCACAGGCTGGACGGTAACAATCTTCAGCCGGAGCAACATGGAAAATCTCACGCCTATTATCCGCTAACCTACCGTACGCAGTGAGCTCTGAGGGGGAGAGGGTGTCATGTATAGCCGTGCATCTTTTACGTGGCGCAGGTTTTCGATGGCGGTTTTTTGTGGTTGAGGCTAGCTGTGCGGTGGTCACGACGGCCAGGTCTGGAGACGCTGCGTACACGTGGTGAAGAGCGCCGTGGCACGCTGCCTGCTCGTTTCGGCGCGCGCCGGCGCATGGCTACTGGCAATTGCGAGGCCTCGTCATAATGTCATATGCAGGCCCTCTCACGCCCATGCTTAAAGATTATTGGTCAAAGGTGAAAGCAAAAAATATACGCCTTCTTTTACGGAACGGAGGTAGTATATAGCATTTAAGATCTGCTTACTTCGTCCAGACAAAAACGCCAGACCCCTATGGTGCTGTCTAAACGGACCGTGGTCCGTTTTTTGCCCGGGGCTACTCATTCCCGGCCCAGAATTGATCCAGCTATGAGTAGCGTCCGGACACGCTCGTGTTCTGTTTTTTCCTGTCTGGACGCACCAGGGCCGCCCCCAGCATAGCCTTCCGCTCGCCTTTCGCCCTCCTCGTCCCACCTTCTCGCCGCCGTTGGCCCGATTTGGCCACCCTCGGCCGCAGTTCGTCCACCCCACCGGCGTAAAAACCGTCCGCCCTCGCCCCGCCGCCGGCCACCCGCTGGTCCCGCACGCGCTTGGCCGCCTCGCCGTTGGACGGGCCGCGCCATCGAGCACATCCCGAGGGGCCGCACGCAAGGTGCTCGTCCATTTGCCGGACCCGAATTCATCGTCGTTCCGGGTGGAGAAATGGCGGATGGTGGGGACGAGTTCTTCTTCAACCAAGTCCTCATGTACTCGTCCTCCTCCGACAATGACTCCGAGGAAGAGAGCGACCTCCTCATTGCCACCCTTGTGGTCAATGACCACATTGCCATGATGAGGCCAGTTTTCAAAGGTTCTGTCCCCGGGCATGCGCCTGCCTTGTAGAGGGACAGAGAAGCTGGCCATATCCAGCTGTACAATGACTACTTCCATCTCACCAGTCCAGTGTGCAATGCCAAGTTATTCCGACGCCGTTTCCGAATGAGAAGAGATCTATTCAACCGTATTCGAGTTGGATTCATGGACTACGATGATTTCTTCATGTGCAAACCAGATGCATGTGGTAAGCTTGGCTTCTCCTCTTATCAAAAAATGCACCGCAGCAATCAGGATTCTTGCGTATGGAGTCGCCGGAGACTTGGTTCATGAATACATGCGCATGAGTGAATCCATATTGACGAAGGGATGGATCCTAGACCTATCGGGTGAGCCTACCCGGTCTAAGGCCCAAGACCCAAGCTCCAAGGGAGACGCCGTGAACTGTTCTAGAAGGCCCAATCGAGGCCCACCCGCAAAGCCTTGCGGGTTAAGAAAGGAAACTTGTAACCGACTTTAGGTTAGGGTTTGTATCCCCCCGGGCACGGTTTGGGACCTGGCTATCTATATAAAGCCAGGAGAACCACCGGGGGGAGGGACCAAGCAATACCGCACCATCAAAGCCTTGAGATCGGGATCATACTCTCGACTTGAGCATCCCCCATTGTAACCGATCTACTCGTTAATACAGATCGACAAAATCAGGAGTAAGGGTTTTACCTCTACGAGGGCCCCGAACCTGGGTAAATCTTGCTCCCCTGTTAGCCGACGATTGTCACCAGCGCCTACTCGTTCTTTTACTCGAAACCCTATCGGTTCATCCGAGGGACTTGTTGAGATGCATATTCGACAATTGGCGCCGTCTGTGGGAACGGCGGGCGTTGGATCTCCGGCATCTTCGGCTTCATCGACCAACAACTCACGCTGGAACCCAGAAACTTCGACTCCAACCAATCCAATCCGCATCGGTTCGATCATCGTCACCCCTCACTCGCCAGAATTCAGCGAGTTGGAGAAAAGCATCACCCTAACCTTCGAGAGCTTCCAGTTCTACGCCGACAAAGAAGGAATCCTACAATTCCCCGAGCAATCCAATCTCGAGGGATCGGGCTCGGAGTCGATCTCGAGCCCGGGAGCTGTCGACTCGCTGCCCAACTACGCGGATCGCAACTTAGCACAAAGCGGCGAATCCATCCGCCTCAACACACGCAATTTCCATACCCTCTCCACAGAGGAACCTTCTTGGGTTAGGAAAGCTTTCCAAACTACGCCTAGGACCCGCGAGCCATATCTGGCTCAGGTCTGCATGGCAGGATCAGGAGATCCACCTGAAGAAGCTGAAGACAGCGCAAGGGAACGCGCAGCCATCGGCGTATCGCGAGCCGCTTGGGATCGAGCAAAGGAGGCCATCCGTACAAGCAAACCGCTCGAAGCCGGAGCCCCTCACGAAGACATGACTGCATACGACTACCACCTAGTGAGAGCAACAACTTTGATCAAGGAAGCTAGAAAAGACCTGGCTGAACGAAGGAAGCTAGCGGACGAGTCTAGTCAACGCCGTGCAGCGCTTTCAAGGACACCTTCTGTCGGGAACCATCCCGGGAGAAAAAGACATGTCTCAAGAACCGCGACTATGGATGGCGAATCCCTAACTGGGATCAGTAGGTCACTCGAGGCCTCCCTTATGCGCGTCGACGAGGACGGCAACGTGCACCCGACGTCTCCCGCCGCCGCAGTACTAGCTGCAGCCACCTACCTGCAAATGAACCAACCAGGGGAGAACGACCCCCGCGAGAGCAATACAGGCAGGTCCAGAAAGGTCTAGGCATGGCAGCCGCAAGAATCGCCGCTTACGACCGCAGGAAGGCGGGTGCGCAAAAAGACAAAGAAGCACCTCGCTGGCACAGGAGCACGTCACCCAGGAAGGAGAAGTCACCTCGCCGCGCGCGAGGAAAAGAAGCTCGACGACACGGAGATAGTCCGAGTGACAGTGACGACAGCCCGAGAGATCGAGATCGTAGCCCACGATGTCACAGCAGTCGCTCGTGACACCGCAGCAAGGAACCACGGAGAGACGTCAATCGCGACGAGCATGGGTACAACGCGCGATCAGACATCACTCAGCACAAAATCGACAAAGCTCGAGCGGCCAGGAACCGCGCGCATACCCCATCTACCTCTTCCGACGAAGAGGTCTGTGGAGCCCTATGCTTTGCTTGCAACATCCGCGAGGCACCGTTTCCCAAGAGGTTTAAGCTCTCTACGGAGGTGCAAAAATACGACGGTTCGCTAGAGCCACAAGCTTGGTTGTCAGATTACCTCACGGTAGTAAAATGCCAACGTGGAAACAAAAACACGGCTATGCAGTACCTTAACCTACATCTCGTAGGCGCTGCGCGCAGCTGGCTCGAAGGAAGACCAAAGGTGTGCTACAGATCATGGGACGATCTAAACCTCGACTTCTGCAAGAACTTCCAGGCGACATACAAAAGACCTGCGACCATCGAGGAGTTACGAGTTTGCAAGCAGAAAAGTGGTGAGTCTACTCGCGAATATATTCAGCGATGGACCACGCTCAGGAATACATCAGGAAACATATCAGAGGAAGTTGCAGTCAAAGCATTCGCCAAAGGAGATCGGCGAACCGCCTTCCGGGAAGAACTGGGACGGGCCGCACCCAAAACCATGGGAGAACTTATGGCTATAGCTGACAGATGGGCCAACGGCGAGGACGCGGTGCGCAACGAGAAAGCATCCTCACCAGCACTAGAGGACGACCGCCATGGTCGAAAGAAAAGGAGAAAGCATTACAATCGAGATGATCGGGAAGAACTGGTGACAGCAGAATTTACAAGAAATCGCGAGAGCGGGTATCGCGGAAATCGTGAGTGGAAGACAAAACCAGAGGACAAAACTCCCAAGGAGGACCTTGATGGTTACTGCACGCTACATCTATTTACAGATAAGCGCACTGGCAAAACTAAGGCAACACACCTTCTCAAGAATTGCCGAAAGTTTCTTGACATCCACGAGGCCTTCTCGAAGAAAAACAGAGCAGCAGTCAATCAGGGCTACCCGCAGATCCCTGGAGGAGGAGCCCAAGGATTCCACCCGCCGCAAGCCCTACCTCCACCAGGAAACAAAAACACGGTGCTAGCCGCGCTACCAGCACCACCCGCCGCAAACCAAGGAGCCAACGGATACCCGAATCCAGCAGGACTCCTGGGAATGATACAGAAAGTTTGCCCGTCCCGCAGGGCCCAGAAAACAAACACTCGACAAGTATTCATGGCCGTCCAGGCACCACCATCCCAACCTGAGTACCTAAAGATGGCTGACCAGCCGATAATTTTCTCCAAGGAGGAACATCCCCCCCCCCCCCCGAGTCTATCGGCCAGGGCATGCCGCACTCGTCATCTAGGCACAGATAGGAAACTATGAACTTGCCCGAGTGTTCATGGACGGAGGCAGTGGGATTAACATATTTACGTGGACACACTCCGCAGGATGAACAGGAACCTGGACGGACTCGCGGAATCGAAGACATGTTTTCACGGGATAGTACCAGGGAAGGCAGTCCGCCCACTCGAAACAATAAACCTGGAGGTGGTGCTCGGCAACCGAAGCAATTACAGACGAGAATTCCTCGACTTCGAAGTAGTCGACTGGCCCTCACAGTACCACGCTATTCTTGGCCGAACAGCGTTCGCCAGATTCATGGCAGTACCACATTACGCATACCTAAAGCTCAAGTTACCTGGGGAACATGGCACCATCACCAACGGTGGCGATTTCCAAAAATCCAATAAATGCGATATCGAGTTCAACGAGATCGCCAAATCCTTCGGGATGCAGGAGGAGCTGGAAAAGATAGCAAAAACCACGGATCACTCCGTGATGCCTCTCACCAAAAAGAACGCCCCAGAGCTCGAATTCAGCGCAAACAACGGCACTCGAAACATCAGGTGCACCCGACCGAGTCTACGAAAACGGCGATGGTGTTCACCACCCTCTCGCCAGCATAGGAAGTCGCGCTCGTCGAACTCCTCCGCGAGTACTGGGAAATTTTCGCCTGGCAGCCTTCAGATATGCCAGGGATACCTAGGGAGTTCGCCGAGCACTCACTCTAAGTTTATAAAGATGCCAAGCCTATCAAGCAGACAACCCGACGGTTTTAAGAGCCAAAGCAAAAAAGCACTTGGAGAAGAAGTGAACAGGTTACTCGCAGCAAAGTTCATCCGCGAGATAAAGATCTCCACCTGGTTAGCAAACCCGGTGCTGGTCCCGAAGAAAAATACTGACATCCTTCGCGTGTGCATCGACTTCACGTCGTTGAACAAGCATTGCCCCAAGGATAACTTCCCCCTACCACGGATCAACCAGATCGTGGACTCTACAGCAGGCTGCTAGCGTCTCTCCTTCTTGGACGCCTACTCGGACTATAATCAGATTAGGATGAAAAAGGAGGACAAGGAGAAGACAACGTTTATCACACCCCACGGCGTTTAATGCTACACGACAATGCCCTTCGGGCTAAAGAACGCATGCGCAACATATCAGCGCTGCATGCAAAAATTGAAAGTGCATACTCGATATCTCGCTGTTTTGTGTGTTTGTTAACAACATAAAGAGGCTACTAACCGCACATGCTATTTTGTCAAAGGAATAGGACTTAATTCAGCACGTATACGGTGTCAAAGAAATGGTGAAGAATTCGAAGATCAAATGGATCTTTCCTGGCCAATAACAGAGTTTCAAAGGAAAGCCCGGAAAATTCCAGGCCAATCCGGGCTCCGGAATAATCCGGCCACTATGGGAAAAGGCACTGTTGCAATCCGGAATATTCCGGAAGATTCCGGCAGCCGGAATTTTCCGGGGTCATTCCGGCCACAACGGGTTTTTGTTCTGTTAGCATACGGAATATTCCGGGGGTCATTCCGGCCACAACGGGATTTTGCTCTGTTGGCATCCGGATTGCTCCGGATTATTCCGGGGGTCCGGAATATTCCGGACCATTCCGGGCTGGTCGGAATCTGGCTGAAAAACGGCTAGTTTTGTTGGAGGCTATAAATAGAGCCTCACTTCTCTCCCCAAGGGTTAGCTCTCCCCAGCATTGAAGACACCATTAATGGAGCTCACCCACTAGCAAGATCTCCTCCCTCCTCCATTCAAACTCGTTGATTCTTTGAGGATAGAAGGAGGACCACCGGATCTACATTTTCACCAACCGGATTTTCATTTCCCTCTCATTTGCTTGAGAGATCTTTGCTTAGGGTTTCCTCTTGTGGATAACCTAAGCTCCTTGTTCTTGTGGTGATTCAAGAAGAGTTGGGAGCCCCCAATTAAGTTGTGGGTGTGTGCCCTAAGTTGTTTGTAAAGGATTCGATCCCCGCCTCAAAGGGGTTCAATAGTGGAAGGTGAACTAGGCCTTTGTGGCGAAGTTCATCGGAGAATAGGGTGAGGCCTTAGTGGCGTTGAGTAGGCCTTTGTGGCGAGCTCACACCCCTCCAACGAGACGTACTCCCCTTAAAAGGAGGAACTCGGAAATACATCGTGTCTCCGTGTGCTTCCATCGGTTACCTCGTTCCTCCCTCTCTTTAATTACTCGTACTTGTTGCATTAATTGCTTGCCTTGTCATATAGGTAAATTCATCACTAGTTGCACTATGTAGAGAATTTACCTTCTTGTCAAGCCTAAACTTTAAGAAAAATTAAAATTTGTCGTAGCACCTATTCACCCCCCCTCTAGGTGCCCATACTTTGCTTTCAATTGGTATCAGAGCCTCGGCTCTTCTATCGGGCTTAACCGCCTAAGAGTTTAAGTATGGGAGATGAGTTGGTTGACGCTCCGTCCGATGGCAATGTGTCCATGAATGATCTCAATGCTTTGAGAGAATCATTGACCTCATCCATAGACACTAAATTTGAGGAGTTGCGTCAACTCATGACAACACTCCTCAAAGCCAAAGGACCGGAGGTGGTCGACTCATCCCTTCCGGAAGAAACGGAGGGTGCCAAGAAAGGGGTTGATGGTGAACCACTTAGAACTGCTTCCGCCGAACAATCCGCTAAGAAGGGTGCGGGTGGAAAGGAAGGATATCACGCTGTTGAAGGCCAATATTCTCCCGATCCCCCCATCCCTTTTCCTCATATAATCCCTAGTGGAGATCCACCTAAAATTGATGCATATTCCTTTCGTGAATGGCAATACTACATGGAGACTCACTTGAACTCTTCTTGTATAGATCTTTGGAGAATCACTCGGGATGGATACAAGCCATATGATCCCAAGAATCTCACAAGAAGAGAGTGAACGGACAACGACGTCGCCTAGAGGGGGGGTGAATAGGCGATTAAAACTTTTCCGGTTAAGGCTTGCTAAATGCGGAAATAAACTAGGTGTTTAAATTAACAAGCATACAACCCAAATATTCTAGGGTCAACTAGATGAACCAACAACTTATGCTAAGCAAGACAAGTAACAAGGTGATAGCAAGATATATAACTTCAAGCTTGAAGGCTATCACAATGTAAATTGCATAAGTAAAAAGCTCGGGTATAGAAATAACCGAGGCACACGGAGACGATGATGTATTCCCGAGTTCCTCCCACAAAGGGGAGTACGTCTCGTTGGAGGGGTGTGAGCTCGCCACGAAGGCCTACTCAACGCCACAAAGGCCTCACCTATTCTCCGATGAACCCCGCCACAAAGGCCTAGTTCACCTTCCACTATTGGCAACCTTCAAACCCGAGGCACGCATCCACAACTCAATTGGAGGCTCTCGGTGTCACCACAATCTTGGGGCCCACATCCACAACTCAATTGGAGGCTCCCAAGAACACCACAAGTCGTCTAAGGTCCAAGACCCAAGAGTAACAAGCTCACAATCTTTCACTTTCACGAATCCTCGTGGAGAGACCAAACCGATGCAATCGATGCAAATGGCAAGAGCACAAGTGCTCGAATCCTCCACTCTCAAATTCCAACAAAGCAACAAATGCTTATGGGGGAATAAGAGAGGAAGAACAATGGAGAAACACCAAGAACTCCAAAATCAAGATCTACTAGGTTTCCCTCACTAAGAAGGAGAATGGATTGGTGGAAATGTAGATCTAGATCTCCTCTAGCTTTTCCCTCAAAGATATGCAAGAATCATTGGAGGGATTGAGAGAGGAGCAAGCTTTCCAAAGTCAACAATGGTGGAGAGAAAGAGGAAAAACGGGTTGGGAAAGTCTTAGGAGCTTTGGGGAAGAAAACCCCTTAAATAGGGGCTCAAAACTAGCCGTTTTCTGCCCAAAACGCGTCCAGGCCGGATTGGTCCGGAAAAATCCGGACCCCCGGAATTTTCCGGATGCAAACAGAGCTTTTTCCCGTTATGGCCGGAATGGCCCCGGAATATTCCGGATGCACACAGAGAGACTGACACCCGATACGAGAAATGCTATAACTTTTGCATATGGACTCCGTTTTCGATGTTCTTGGGCTCGTTGAAATCGCAACGACGAGCACTACAAGAATATGCAGAGAAACATCATTGTCCATGAATGGAATATAAAACCAAATTGGTAAAGGTTTAGACCTCTCAAATAGGAACACCCGGTAAAACCTCCAACACGAAAACACACATAACTTTTGCGAATGAACTCCGAATAAGGTGAATCCAAATGGGTTGGAAAGGTAATAATAAGGACTATCCAAACAAAAAGGAATGTAGAAGTTACCACACATGGAAGGTGTGGAAACATTCTAAAAACTGAACCGGATATTTTCACCACCGAAATCGCAACAAGTTTTTCTTACCAAAACCGTTTTCGATAAACCTTGCCTTGCCATGAAGATCATGAAAAGCACTAAACCCAAAGGAGAAAAAAGCCAAATAAGAACCAAGAAAGATGATATGCAAGTATGCAAAGGTTTGAGCTCTCCACAACAATTCGATCACGTTACTCACTTGAGAGCCCCTCTTGATAGTACGACTATCTATCCTATAGCCCGGTCTCCCAAAGACACGAGACCGGTAAAATAGAAAACCTATCAAGATTATACCTTTGCCTTGAGCATTCCACTTGAGGTAGATGATGACGATCTTGACTCTCTCAAGTTGGATCTTCTTTCTTGATTGCGCTTGCTAGCACAAACTCCGCTTGATGAAGACTTGCAAGTTGCTCCCCCATACACCCTTATGGGAGAGACCCTTCGGCAAATCTTCACAAGGCCACAATCTCCAAAAGGGTGGCAAGCATCAAGCATAGGATATCTTCTAGATGCTTCACTTGAGCTTCCACGTCAAGCTAGATGACAAACACCGCTTGACGACGACATAGACCATGGGCTATAAGAAATCTTCCTTTTGGTTCATGCCCATGGAAAGATACCTAACCACACATAGAGATGCGACACACACATATCATGGGTTAGTTCACAAAGCTATATTGACAATTGCTTACCATACCATGAGATACACAATCCCACTTGGTACAACTTGTAGCTTTGTGTGTTGATCGCTTGCTTGATCAACCTTGTATCTTTGCTTCTCACTTCTAAAGATGATGTCTTGAAGATGATAATGAAAGATCACCTAATCCTTTTCTTCAAGACACACTAGCAATAAACTCAACTCAAACCATGACCATTCTTGATATAAATCCATGAATAACAATGGCCATCAAGGGAGCTAATAGAGTTCAACACATGAACTCCATTATTTCCTATGGACAATATCTACAAAGGATAACTCAATGCAAACATTAGTCCATAAGGATTGTCATTAATTACCAAAACCACATATGGGGGAACCATGCGCTTTCAATCTCCCCCATTTTGGTAATTGATGACAATCCCTTTTTACGAGGGTTTATATGATGAATAAAGCAAACATGCTAAAATAAGAGCAAGGATGCAATAGCATGGAAAGGCAAATGCTTAAGAACGAAACTAAAGCATAAACCAAATTCCCTTAAACCCTCTAAACTTCTCCCCCATTGGCATCCATTGCCGAAATGGGCAAAAAGGTTAGAAGGACAATATAGTAAGAGCTCCCCCATAGTGTATTCATTCCTCATGATATGAGTGAAAACAAGTGCATATCTTCAACTATGAATAGATGGAGGGAGATCAAACTATATTGAGGATCCAAAGATTTACAAGCAAAGTAAAATTGAAGGATACTTTCACAAAGAAGCAACCAACCACAAGGATCCAAAAAACCGATTGACCAACATCAATATTTTGATACGATCAACCAAGTGTTCTAGAAAATCAAGAGGGAACTACCCAAGGTACATGCACAATGTTAGATTTGAATTACTATATAGTGTGCATAACATGGAATCATCACTCCCTTCTAGATAATTTTGAACACAAACAAGTGCAACCGAATAGATTGGAAAAGAAGCAAAGCAACTTGAAAACAAACAAAAGTTGAGCAAAAGGATCAAGAAGTGACAAATGAAGACTTACTGAACCGAAATAGATGCGTGTGACAAGGAAAAACATTTTTAGGAGACTAATAGAATGATAGAATCATCAACATAGTCTTTCAATATAAGTAGCACCTAGTGCATATCATGTCTTTCCCATACACACAAACCATCAAATGATGAAACACATAGGTCCACAAGCTTATTAAGATGCAAAAGGAATACCAAAACAAAAGCAAAGCTTGTGCCTTTTAGGAACCACCAAGGAATATAAAGCAATAAAAAGTGGTCACTAAATAAATAGAATATCAATTAAAGATGTAACTATTATCGTGTGTATAAGTTTCTAAGTGGACAACAATCACAAGATATATATCCACAAAGAAACATGCACACACAAAATAGGTACAAAAGTGAAGAACATGATATCCAAGAAAGGTTCATTAATATACCAATAAGATTTTTGCTTGAAAGCAAAGCACTAAGCTTAATTTTATCTTAAAGGGATATATATGAACAACCAAAACTCATCAAAGCATGACAAATATCACAAGGGAAAAGTGATAGTTGGAATGCTTCGATAAAGGTAACGCATATCACAAAAGATTCAAATGGTTTTTGAGAATTCATCAATATTGCATATGAGATACTTCAAGAAAAAGTTGCTAGATTAAACTACTTGGGATTGGTGAATCATGGAAATGATTATAAATATCCCCTTAGTATGTAATCATCCCGGGTTACTCATAGTTGCAATAAAGATGCTTTTGATAAGACATTTGCAAAACCAAATGAAATGCAACAAAGGGAAATCATGCGAAGATGCAACCTACACAAGGTTGAAAGCTAGAAATGTATGCATGAGATAGATACTTGTTACCGAGACGACATTGGTGATGAAGAGGATGCGAGTTTTATAATCATCGAAGCTTGACTCCTATAAAACCATGTTGAGAACACCTTCCTTATGAATGGAGCAAGCAACCAATGTATCTCCATTGTACCTAAAAACAAAATTCAAGTACAAAATGGTACCCAAACTCATTGGGTCCAAAGTAGTTAGAACAACTACAATACATAGGACAAACTCCACATAAATATGTGCATATTGATATGAATTTGAATTTCATGCACATCTTAGCCATTTAGGATTTGATGGAGTTTATCCTATATATTGGATCAACGAAAGTAAGCATGCCAAAAGATATATATAGTAAATATGCATGCACAAAACTTTCAAGAACCAAAACAAGATACAAGTTGGACAAAGAACTAATTAAACCAAGAAGCCATTCACAAGAGTGAAAAGAAAGAGAATTGTCCAAAATATATCAAGACCCAAATCAACACATGATTGAGGAAACCAACATAGAGAGGATACCAAAAAAAAAACATAAAAGAGTGAACAAACCCTCTACACTTTTCATGATAGCACACAAAGTACCAAGACGAAAAGTGTTTGTCTTCCAAAGAGACAAGTCATTGGGATAACAAACAAATTTAAAGACAACAAGTGTTCAAACGCATATAGGATAGTTCTTCCAATAATAGTGCATTATTTATGATCTTGCATTTGAATACAAAATGCACACAATGGAATCATTACTCTCCATATATATTATTCAAACACTAGTCATGTTTAAATAAAACCAATTAGATGCAATACCAATTTAAAGAATGGTGATCTACTCAATGTAGGATAGCTTCCCCAAGAATAGTGCAACCCAAAGAAGTATGACTTTGAAAACAAGTGCACAAGTATGGGATCATTGCTTTTCCTAACTCAAGAAAGCATAAAACAAATTTTGAGTAGAGCAAGGAAGACATAAAGGAGTTTGAACCAAACAAAATCCTTGGCAAGAAACAAGGCAATATTAGAGCAATGGCCAAAGTAAATATGATCAATAAACTTACCACAAATTATTATAACTTGTCAAAGACAAGAGATGTATGGAGATATTTCTCGGCGGTAGATTTGTTCACAATCATATTCACAAAACATAAGCATGTGGTAAAAAATAGGAATAAAAAAAACATGCTTAGATAGAGATTCTTGAAGGCTTCAAATAAAACTCGAAAAAGCAAGGCAACAAGAAACTCTCTTACAAACAAGATACCAAAGAAGAGAGACACAAGATATTTTAAGAAAATATGGAACTTGTTTGAGAAACATGCCACTTAGGAACAAGATAACTAGAATATCAACTCTAGGTGGCAATACCTCACATGTTCACATTTTCTAGGCTTGTAATATGCACATAGCTTATTACTCCCCCATAATGTGATAATCCATTTTTTTACAAGAGGCAAAGAAAAAAAATTCAACTAGAGAAAGTTAATGGACATTTTAGAAATGAATTTCTCATGAGAATGACATACCACATAGGGAATAGATAATATTGATATATCAACACTAAGTGGTATTCCTCATGTACACACATTTTAGGATAGTAAAGTGCAAAGCATATTACTTCCCCAAAATGGGATAGTCCATTAATCTCCCAAAGAGCCAACTAAGATAAGCAATGAAAGCAATGAAGGCTCAACACAAAGAACACAAGTACATGGAGTGCAAACCAACAAACATAACTAGATTACTCAAGATAGGTAAGTAGGAAGCACAACATATACAAACACATGCTAGAAACAAAACTAACATATGCAAGGGAGCAAGCAACTTTCAATGTATATAGAATTAAATACAAGTTACCGCTTGGAGGAACAATGGGCAAGAGATATATATAATCCAAGTGACTTGGCTTGAGGAAATATAATTGATGAAGATCCCTTAATTCTTCATAAAATAGCGAAGTCTCCAATGCCCTCCACCAACACCTATTGATCAAGTTTGAGCTTGTTGGTCCCCAACCAAGTTGGGTCCTAAGAGGTTAGTCACAATAGGTTTGGCAACCCAAATGGTTCTTTTCTTGACACCACTTGGAGTACCAACATACTTGGCAAACACATTGCCCACATTATCCTTCCTAATGGAATAAACATCATCAACAAGGATAGGGTTGGATAATGTACCATTAGTGCATGAAGAAGCAAAATGTCCCTTCTTGCGACAAAGGTAGCAACATCGACTCTTTTCTTTCTTCTCAATAGGCTTCTCAACAAGAGGAGCATTGGCTTGAGTCTTCTTAGGAGGTGGTCGTTGTTCAACTCGTGGTTGAGCATGAGATTGAACAAGAGGCCGCTTCCCTAGTTGCTTCTCACTAAGAGGCTTCTTCTTCAAAGGGCAAGATCTAACATGGTGCCCTTCAATCTTGCACTTGAAGCAAATAATCTTGGCCGAATCTTTTTCTTGTTCTTGGCCCTTCTTCTTGTCAATAATGGACTTGTTCTTGAGATTGGAGTTGAATCCAAGTCCACTCTTGTCATTGGGAAGTCTTCGCACTCTCAACATCTTGTCAAGTGTGGAACTCCCTTCATGACACTTTTCCAAGTCTTTCTTCAAAGAAGTGACTTGGGCCTTGAGCTCTTTATTTTCCTCTACATGGTTAGAAACAACACAAGAGCTAGAGGAAGTAGATGCTTCATTGTTAGAGCAACAAGGCAAGGAAAGCAACTCATCACAAGTTGTAGAAACATTATGAGAGGATGAGTTACTAATACTAGCACAAGTCAATATAGCATTATTAGAAGATATTGTGCTAGTAACCATATGAGGCTCACAAGATGTTACCTTTGTAGTGATAGCCTCAAGAGCTAATTTTAGCTTGGTATGGGATTCTAGAAGATCCTCATGAGAGCTAGATAGCTTTTCATGACTTTCTTCCAATTTCCCATACTTGCTAGTCATTAGCTCAAGTTGAGCCCTTAGCTCAACATTCTCCTTCAAAATAGATGCTTCACAAGACGTGGAGTTAGTAGCACAAGCATCATTAGAAATAGAAGAAGATAACTTGGCGAGCTCATTATTTAACCTAGAGTTTTCCTCAATTAGATTAGCATTGCCAACAACAAATTGAACCTTTTCATTTTTAAGCACTTTATATTTAGCATTGGTATGGTCACGTGCTTTAGTGAGATAGGCTATTTGTTCATTATAGAGCTCCTCGATAGATTCAAGTTTCTCCTCAAGAGTAACTCGGAGCTCATACTCTTCCTCAAGAGACATAGTGAGGGATGCCTTTTCATCGGCATCACTTCTTTCAATCTCACCTTTCTTTTCAATGATTTTAGCGCTATAAATAGCAAAAGCCAATATTTCACTAAAAGGAGTGATAGCTTTACTACCTTTAGGGAGATCTAGAAGAACCAACTCACCCTTCTCCATTAAAGAGACTTCATCCTCAAACTCTCCATAAAATATATCCTCATCCTCATCCTCATCATCACAAGATGTAGTGGGTTCCAAAGGTGGAGATACCTTTGAATCCCTAGCCATAAGGCACATATGAGAAATGGATGGCGATGATGAAGATATACTAGAAGCGCCATTAAGGTCCATGTCTTGTTCCACCAAAAAATGGGATTCCTCTACATTGTTAGCCACACAAGTACTAGAGGAAATGGAAGCATTGTTTTCATGAAAACAAGACATAGGAAGCATATCATCATGAGATTTAGTTGAACAACTATTACATGATATGCAAGGACTATCAACACTAGCATGTATGGAATTTTGAGTGCTAGAAGATATTAAGTCCAAAGATAGATCATTGCAATGGGATAGGGATGAAGTATAGTCAATAGCGAATTCACTATCCACAATGCAATTTCTATCACCACTCACCATATCATTACCTTGTGACAAATCACATGTTGGTGGAGTGGAGAAAGATGTGAACTCATCACGGCCGGAAGTGGATGGAGAACAATCATCCTCAATAATATTGGAAACATCATATATATCTTGAAGTTTTGTCCATAGCTCATGAGCGTTCCGAAAAGGCATGATTGATTCAATAACTACATCGCTCAAAATGCACAAGAGACCATTAGATACAAGAGTATCGAGATAAGAGTTTTCCTCATCCTCTAAAGATAAATCTTGAGAATCATTTGGAGGAGGAAAATCCATATCTACAATTCTCTTAACATACTTTGGACCCATGTCCTCAAGAAAATTAAGAATGCGAATTTTCCAAACATCATAGTTTCTACCATAGAATATAAAAGCGGGATCATGTTCTATTTCTCTAAACGACATCGTACTCTCTAGGATGTAAACCCTAATAAAGAGAGACGAGGCTCTGATACCAATTGAACGGACAACGACGTCGCCTAGAGGGGGGGTGAATAGGCGATTAAAACTTTTCCGGTTAAGGCTTGCTAAATGCGGAAATAAACTAGGTGTTTAAATTAACAAGCATACAACCCAAATATTCTAGGGTCAACTAGATGAACCAACAACTTATGCTAAGCAAGACAAGTAACAAGGTGATAGCAAGATATATAACTTCAAGCTTGAAGGCTATCACAATGTAAATTGCATAAGTAAAAAGCTCGGGTATAGAAATAACCGAGGCACACGGAGACGATGATGTATTCCCGAGTTCCTCCCACAAAGGGGAGTACGTCTCGTTGGAGGGGTGTGAGCTCGCCACGAAGGCCTACTCAACGCCACAAAGGCCTCACCTATTCTCCGATGAACCCCGCCACAAAGGCCTAGTTCACCTTCCACTATTGGCAACCTTCAAACCCGAGGCACGCATCCACAACTCAATTGGAGGCTCTCGGTGTCACCACAATCTTGGGGCCCACATCCACAACTCAATTGGAGGCTCCCAAGAACACCACAAGTCGTCTAAGGTCCAAGACCCAAGAGTAACAAGCTCACAATCTTTCACTTTCACGAATCCTCGTGGAGAGACCAAACCGATGCAATCGATGCAAATGGCAAGAGCACAAGTGCTCGAATCCTCCACTCTCAAATTCCAACAAAGCAACAAATGCTTATGGGGGAATAAGAGAGGAAGAACAATGGAGAAACACCAAGAACTCCAAAATCAAGATCTACTAGGTTTCCCTCACTAAGAAGGAGAATGGATTGGTGGAAATGTAGATCTAGATCTCCTCTAGCTTTTCCCTCAAAGATATGCAAGAATCATTGGAGGGATTGAGAGAGGAGCAAGCTTTCCAAAGTCAACAATGGTGGAGAGAAAGAGGAAAAACGGGTTGGGAAAGTCTTAGGAGCTTTGGGGAAGAAAACCCCTTAAATAGGGGCTCAAAACTAGCCGTTTTCTGCCCAAAACGCGTCCAGGCCGGATTGGTCCGGAAAAATCCGGACCCCCGGAATTTTCCGGATGCAAACAGAGCTTTTTCCCGTTATGGCCGGAATGGCCCCGGAATATTCCGGATGCACACAGAGAGACTGACACCCGATACGAGAAATGCTATAACTTTTGCATATGGACTCCGTTTTCGATGTTCTTGGGCTCGTTGAAATCGCAACGACGAGCACTACAAGAATATGCAGAGAAACATCATTGTCCATGAATGGAATATAAAACCAAATTGGTAAAGGTTTAGACCTCTCAAATAGGAACACCCGGTAAAACCTCCAACACGAAAACACACATAACTTTTGCGAATGAACTCCGAATAAGGTGAATCCAAATGGGTTGGAAAGGTAATAATAAGGACTATCCAAACAAAAAGGAATGTAGAAGTTACCACACATGGAAGGTGTGGAAACATTCTAAAAACTGAACCGGATATTTTCACCACCGAAATCGCAACAAGTTTTTCTTACCAAAACCGTTTTCGATAAACCTTGCCTTGCCATGAAGATCATGAAAAGCACTAAACCCAAAGGAGAAAAAAGACAAATAAGAACCAAGAAAGATGATATGCAAGTATGCAAAGGTTTGAGCTCTCCACAACAATTCGATCACGTTACTCACTTGAGAGCCCCTCTTGATAGTACGACTATCTATCCTATAGCCCGGTCTCCCAAAGACACGAGACCGGTAAAATAGAAAACCTATCAAGATTATACCTTTGCCTTGAGCATTCCACTTGAGGTAGATGATGACGATCTTGACTCTCTCAAGTTGGATCTTCTTTCTTGATTGCGCTTGCTAGCACAAACTCCGCTTGATGAAGACTTGCAAGTTGCTCCCCCATACACCCTTATGGGAGAGACCCTTCGGCAAATCTTCACAAGGCCACAATCTCCAAAAGGGTGGCAAGCATCAAGCATAGGATATCTTCTAGATGCTTCACTTGAGCTTCCACGTCAAGCTAGATGACAAACACCGCTTGACGACGACATAGACCATGGGCTATAAGAAATCTTCCTTTTGGTTCATGCCCATGGAAAGATACCTAACCACACATAGAGATGCGACACACACATATCATGGGTTAGTTCACAAAGCTATATTGACAATTGCTTACCATACCATGAGATACACAATCCCACTTGGTACAACTTGTAGCTTTGTGTGTTGATCGCTTGCTTGATCAACCTTGTATCTTTGCTTCTCACTTCTAAAGATGATGTCTTGAAGATGATAATGAAAGATCACCTAATCCTTTTCTTCAAGACACACTAGCAATAAACTCAACTCAAACCATGACCATTCTTGATATAAATCCATGAATAACAATGGCCATCAAGGGAGCTAATAGAGTTCAACACATGAACTCCATTATTTCCTATGGACAATATCTACAAAGGATAACTCAATGCAAACATTAGTCCATAAGGATTGTCATTAATTACCAAAACCACATATGGGGGAACCATGCGCTTTCAGAGAGGTCGTAGATTGCCAACTCAACTACACCGCTTTGTCCATCCTTCATCAAGCCGTGGGCCCCAACCACATGCCGCATCTTCAACACTTCTCCACCGCCAAAGAAACATGGGATGCTCTTGTCATCATGTTTGTTGGGAATGAGAGCATGCAAAGAAATCGATATGATGCCTTGACCAATGAGGCCGAGGGTTCTTCATGCGTGATGGAGAAGATCATGTTGACATGTATCGAAGACTCAAAACTCTTGCCACCGCCTTCTCTAGTGCGGGTGCAACATATATTGATGATGCTTGGATCAAGAGGAAGTACATGATTGCCGTGATGCCGTTTGAGGGCACGGACTTGAAGAGCATTCAAGGAAGACATGATTTCTCCTCCATGACCTCAACTCAAGTGATGCAAGAATTGTGCTCCTACAAAGTGCAAACCAAGAATGCTCTTGACAACCGTGCTAGAGCCATTGGAATGCATCAAGGAGCATCCGTTTCTTTGAAGGCCAAGGTTTTGTCAAGAGAGGTTGAGAATGAAGAAGATGGAGAAGAGGCATTGCCTCCCTTGAAGGAACAAGACTATGATCCCGTCCTAAAGTATCTCATCGCCCTCACCGTGAAAAAGTTTTGGAGCAATCCTCCCAAGGGCAAGAAATTTGTTGAGGAAAAAACAAGGTCTCGCTATGGAAACGATGGAGCTCAAAAAGTGAGGTCTTGTTTCAATTGCCAAGACAAGTATCACTTTATTGCGGAATGCCCCTACGAGAATAGAGAACACCATAGTGGCAAGCTCATTCGCAAGGACAAGTCCAAGGTTGAATACAAGAAACCTCACTTCAAGAAGAAACCTTTCAACAAGAAATCCCCCCACCAAGTTTGTGCTCTTGACTCAAGAAGAGTATGATTCCGGGAGTGATGAAGAAGAAGAAACAACAAGTGAAGTGGCCGCTCTAGCTATTGCTTCCACTCCATCTTCATCATCCCTCTTTGAATCCCCCAATGAAAATCTTCCTCAATGCGATGCCAAGTGCTTCATGGCTAAGGCCACGGAGGTATCACCTTCTCCTAACTCTAAGACCCCTAGTGAACTAGAACATATTGCTAGTCTTAGAGAAGAAGAGGAAAGGGCCTCCTTGGACCGTTTTATGTCTAACATGCAAGGGGAGACCAAGAAGTACTTCGAGCATATCATGAGGCAATTGGGAGAGGCCCAAGAGGCCCTTGAGAAGAAAGGTGAGATTGAGAGAAGGGATGCGGATGAAATTGCATCTCTCTCTATGACTCTTGAGGAAGAGCATGATGGTAGAGTTTCTCTAGAGGATGAACTCGAATCTATTGAATCAACCCATAATGAACTTGTCTCTAAAATCATTAAGGAACGTGATCTTGCTATTGCTAAATATAAAAAGGCTAAAAAGGATAAAGTCGAGTTTGGGGTTGGTCATGGTAAACTAACCGAGGAGTTTGAAAAGCTAACCAATGCTCACAAAGCTTTGGAAAGCCAACACTCATCCCTCAAAGAGTTGCATGAACAACTTCAAACTCAACTTACTCAATCTAACCATCCTAGCACCTCTAATTCTTCTTGTGATCATGCAAATATTTTTGAGGAAAATGCTAGGTTGAAGGATGAGCTAGCAAGGCTCAAGGGCAAAAGCTCTCAAGTTGAGAAGGTTGTGCTAGCCACCCCACAAGTGGTTGCCCCTATCCCTAATGCGGTCATCGCTAGACCACAATTGAGTGCTCCAAGGCAACAAGTGGGTAAGCAAGGGCTTGGCTATATAGCTAAGAATAAGAACAAGAAGAAGAAGAACAAGAAGAAGAACCAAAAGGGTGCTTCGGGTAGTAATGTCATTAGGGACAACACTACTCGTAGCACACCCGCACAAGCAAACAATGTTGCCTCGAGTAGTAATGTCATGAGGGACACCACTACTCGTAGCACCTCCGCGGGAACTAACAATCCACACCATTTCTTATATGTTGATTATTATGGTGTTGTGCAAGCTAAATATGTTGGTCCTATTGAGGGTTTCATTGACTATACTATTTGGGTCCCAAAGACCCTTGTTGCTAACATGAAGGGACCCATCTCGGGTCCTAACACTAGTCAATGATCTCTTGCAGGGCTATGCTTCCGGTGGGACTAAATGGATTCTCGATAGTGGGTGCACTAATCATATGACCGGAAGCAAAGAACTAGTGATGGAGTTGCGACCAAATGACATCCAAGCAACCGTCACTTATGGGGACTCGTCCAAGTCTAAGGTATCCGGATTCGGAAAGGTTGTGGTGGCTCCCGATATCACTATCGTGAACGTCATGCTTGTTGAATCCCTTGGTTATAATTTACTTTCCGTCCGCTCTCTAAGTAAGATGGGTTTTTTCGTCTTTTTTGATGGTGATATTGTGGTCCTTTTGAGGAGCAAGACTCTTGACGTCGCTCACGTGGGACATGTTGAAAATGAGTTGTATGTGGTGGAATTTACGAAGTCAACCAACACTCAAGCAATGTGTCTTTTCGGGAAGGCGGACTTGGGATGGTTGTGGCATCGCCGCCTATCCCATGTCAACATGAGAACTTTGCAAAGTCTTCACAAAGGTGGTCTTATTGTTAGACTAAAAGAAAATGTTTCCTTTGCAAAGGATCGCGTTTGTAGGTCGTGTGTTGAAGGGAAGATGCATGACATTGTGCACAAGGCCAAGACTATTATCTCATCAAAGAGGATCTTGGAGCTTCTCCATGTTGATCTCTTTGGTGCCGTGCCCGAGGCAAGTCTTGGCGGCAAGAAGTATTGCTTGGTGATTGTCGATGATTTTTCAAGATACACTTGGGTTTATTTCTTCAAGTGCAAGAGTGAGACTCAACAAACCATCATCGACTTCTCCAACGAAGTACAACGTCAACACAATGTGCAAATCATGGCTATTAGGAGTGATAATGGCTCGGAGTTCAAGAACTATACATTGAATGAATTTCTTAGTGAAGAAGGCATTCGTCACCAATACTCCGCCACTTACACTCCTCAACAAAATGGTGTTGCCGAAAGGAAGAATCGCACTCTCTTGGATATGGCAAGGACCATGTTGGCGGAGTACTCTTCTCCTCAATATTTATGGGCCGAGGCCATATCCACCGCATGCCACTCCTCCAACCGCCTCTACATCCGCAAAGGCTTGAGCAAGACCCCATATGAGATTCTCACCGGCAACAAGACCAACGTATCCTACTTCCGTGTATTCGGTTGTAAGTGCTTCTATTTGATCAAGGGTATTAGGTTGTCGAAATTTCAATCCAAAACTATTGAGGGTATTTTTGTTGGTTACGGTGCCGAATCCCACACTTATAGAGTCTATGAAAAAGCCTCACGGATTGTCATAGAATCTTGTAGTGTGGTTTTCGAGGAAAATGACGGCTCCCAAGTGGCGCAATTTCATGTTTCAAATGTAGATGTTGAAATGCCTCAAGAAGCCATAGGAAGGATGGGTGTGGGATTCTTCCGCCCCATCGAGGGACACCTTATGGCGACTCGAGAAGCACTATGCTCTACTCAAGTGGAGCCCTCCTCTACATTAGAAGATCAAGCCAAGGAGCCAACTATTACACCTAACCAAGAACATATTCAAGACCCTCCTCTCATTGATCAAGTGACTCCGCAAGTCGTACCCACTCCTCTCACTAATGCGAGTCAAGATCAAGACCAAGATCAACCATCCTCTTCATCCTCTCCTCAAGTTGAAGCTAGTGTTGAAGATATTGATGATGATGATGATGATGATCAAGGTCAAATTGGTCAATATGGGGACCCAAATGATCAAGATAATCAAGTGGTCCCTCCTCGCAATAATGAGGAGATCGAAGCCCGTCGCATCAAAAGAATAAGAAGAGATTTGAAGCAAATTGATGCCCAAGACGACAAGGTCTTGGAGGATGTTCAAACTAGAAGATCTACAAGAAGGCAATTGGCTCATTTTTGTGAACATAAAGCTCATATCTCTATGGTGGAGCCTAAGAAAGTGTATGAAGCTCTTGAGGACTCCGATTGGGTTGAAGCTATGCATGATGAGCTCAATAACTTTGAGCGCAACAAAGTTTGGAGATTGGTTGAGATGCCCAAGGATTGCCACAATGTTATTGGCACTAAGTGGATTTTCAAGAACAAGCAAGATGAAAATGGAATTGTCATTAGGAACAAGGCAAGATTGGTTGCTCAAGGTTACACCCAAGTTGAAGGCATCGACTTTGATGAAACCTACGCGCCCGTGGCTCGCCTTGAGTCCATCCGTATCCTCCTTGCTTATGCATCCTCACATAATTTCAAATTGCAACAAATGGATGTGAAAAGTGCTTTCTTGAATGGTCTACTAAAAGAGGAGGTATATGTTAAGCAACCTCCGGGGTTCGAGAATCTCAACTCTGGGGACTACTGATGGGGGGATAGTAATCCGGTAGGCCCACTTCAAGGTATAATCCGGCCCGAGGTGAACTGAGCAATACCCGGATAGGGGTAAAGAGGTTACTAGAAGGCCCAAAGGCTTGTGAGATGCGTAACCCGGCTTGTGGGTTGCGATAAGGAAAGTTAGGCTTTATATGCGGAGTTCGAGTAGGACTCAAAGATGTGCCTTGAAGGGCAAGTTAGGGGTGTACGGGTGCTTTATAAACCGGCCCCTAGGTTTAGTTTTGCCAGAGATTCAAGTCATAGTTGTAACACCTGTTATCGAGTATCCAGTATAATAATATCGAGAGCCGGCGAGTTGCTTTCCGGTTCTTAGATTGCTCTTCGCCATGTTTTCCTTCGAGCTAAACCCTCTCCCGAATACCTGTGTCGACTTGCCCCAAGATCAGTTACCCCAGGTAACATCTGCCGTGATTATCCCACGACAGTTCTATAATTGGTTCTTTGCTCTATCTTTGTGCATCTAGGCCCGATATCGTTTTGAGTGTAGGTTTGTGTGCAAGGTATCAAGCGGCTCCTAAGTATTGCCATTTGATGGCGGTCCATATGATCTTTCGTTATTTGGTTCATACCCCAAGATTTGGTTTGTGGTACCCAAAAGGGGCACAATTTTCTCTCAATGGATATACGGATTCCGATTGGGCGGGTGATCAAGATGATAGGAAGTCAACTTCCGGGGCTTGCCAATTTCTTGGTAGGTCCCTTGTAAGTTGATCCTCGAAGAAGCAAAATTGCATATCTCTTTCCACCGCCGAAGCCGAGTATGTTGCCGCCGCAAGTGCTTGCACTCAATTGTTATGGATGAGGCAAACTCTTAAGGAATATGGTGTCCATTTGGACAAAGTGCCTCTTTTATGTGACAATGAAAGTGCCATCAAGATTGCATACAACCCGGTGCAACACACAAGGACGAAGCACATTGAGATTCTGTAACATCCCAGTGTTTGGGAAGTTATAAGGATCTAAAATTAATATGTGCATTTGCAAAGCATGCATCTAAAAGTACGGGAAATTTTGGCGCGAAAGTTTAAACGAATCAAAGTGACCAAAGTTTCACTTGACATGATGAAATAGGTCTAGTTCATCTAGTCAGGAGTACATTTGGAGTGATCTTTATAACAAGTATCTTAAGAAACCCAATCATCTGGTTACACAAACCATAATTGGTTGTGACCAACACAAATTTTCAACCACCTAAACCTCAAGTCTATAAGTGACTTGGGATAATTCACGAGGTATCTAGAACTCAAAGAGGGGTGAGAATCCAAATCTCATAAATGATGATCACACTTTCACTAATGAGTAATGCATAACTGAACCATCTCATCAACAGAGGTGTTATGTCCTCTCAAACAATAACTCTTAAGTTATCCACCATTCACACCACATCTGTCCAAATTATTAAGTAACTACTAAGTGAACCTTCACAAGTAAATAACAAAGGTTCAACAGAACACAAGTGATATAAACAAGTGTTAACCCAAGTCCCACAAGTGGGAAGTAACTTAATTATCATTAATAATATATTTATCGAAGATGTACATATCTCCTCAACCATAAAAGAAGTATCACCAAGAAGAAGTAAATCTTCTTAACCAACTGTTTAATTTTGATCATTACATATGATCTTTCCAAATCTCTATATCTGCATTAAGAATAACAAAGTTAATAAGTGATGAATATAAAGTAGATCATGACACCTGGGAGAACAAATAACAACTTTGACATAAGTTCTTAAACCTCAATAACTTTATATGTTCATTGTCTCATACATCTTATACAAGTGAACATATGAAATCTCAATACCCCAATGAACCATTTGATTAACTTATAATCTTAAGTTTCCATTTCACAAACACTCCACATTTCTATCCATATCAATATTCAACAACAAAAGTATCTCTGGATGTGAGTAATGAATGACAACAAGTTATAACCTCTATTTGAGGAATTGAAATGATAAGTAAGTAAACCAATCATGTATGATATAAGAACATCTTATGGGAAATAAAATAAGAAGTTTATAGAAGGATAATAAAAGCATGAACTATATCTTAATCTAGATCTTGTTGTGTTGTCAAGACCATTCTATCTTGTCTTCCAATCTTCTCTAAATCATTCTGCAAGAGAAGCAATCCACAAGACAGAAAGAACTACCACAGGAAGATATCCAAGGAGATTATTTAGAGTGAGCTAGAAGTACTACTCTAAGCTACTATAAGAGTACTTGGAAACTCTTATACCTTGATCTGATCTTATTAAACCTCTTGAAATAGTATGATATTCCAATGTTAAGGCTATATAGAAGTAGTTTGATAACAAGCCTTGCAACCTTGTTAACATATCACTTTTGTATACTCAAACAAGTGAGTGTCATACACAAATAAACAGAAGGTTGAATAACCTAGCACATCTCAGTCTCTTGTATATGAAAAGTAATTTGGGGACAAACATTGCAAACTTGTCAACAGATTCTTCTTATATGCTTAAGGCTAACTGATGTCATAAACTACTCCTACACTCCTTTTGTAATCATCCAATAGAAAGAATAACACTAAGGAAACAAGAAATCACAATATAATCATCTAAGTAAAGTCTTTGCTTGGAATAACTGTTTGTTCTCACCACAAGGGTGAGCTAGTTGAAGATTGAATCCAAGAGATGATATTACTTGCAAATTGACACCAGGTGAGAACAGAAGGCTAGTGGAAACTAGAGAGAAGAACATGAAGCAACAGGAGACCACATGAAGCAACACTGCATCAGTAAGGGAGCATAAGAAATTATCCAGTGAATGATTAGGTATTATTAGAGAACCTATAATTTATATTCCTTGACAAGCTCATCTGAGATGAGGAACTCATAATGATATCTTTAATGGAAATAATTATCAAGTATAAATGATAACCAACCATTGCATCCACATGTCTTATGATATGTGGAGGGTAATGGAAACAAGTTTAACACCTTGTTTTCCAGATCAATCTCATCCATAAGACCAATGTATAATAACAAAAATCCATCCAAACATAATCATAAAAGTTATTACATGTTATAAAATCAACAAAGGATAATATCCATAGTGGAACCTATGTGGAAAACAGACAAATGAGATTCCAAAGCCACACATGTTTTCCACTTGATCCAGTGCTGAAAACAGCAAACATAGACACACACCTAAGTATAATGTCAACCAAAAATGGCTAAGAGTACAACTATGAAAATAACCAAACCTTGTAAAAAGAAAACAAGTCCTTTCACCAATTATAAATCATTTGATATGACTTGGAGTGATATTTCATAATTGGTGAATTTCCCATAATAGATAATAACACTACTCAGTAGTGTTACCAAGTTATTTTCTATAAAGGATTATACTTAAAATTGTCCAATTAAACTATATCACCTTGTTAAACCACATATTCATTGTGTGTGCTCATGATAATGATGCTTAAAATAGTTGTAAATCCATTTAACCAATTAAATGGTGAGAAATAATAAAAATCACTTAATTTAGTACCCTAAATAGAAAATACAAGTATTCTTCAAATTCACCAAAACAAAACATGGTGAGTTGTGAAATTTGATAAGGAATCCAAATATATTTTTTATTAATTTTTCTGTTCACGGATAGGCCCTGAAAACATAGGTTTTATCTCAGTTTACATAAATAGAAGGACTTAAGCGTGATTTCCGAAACTTTCAGGGGGGTATCAAAAGATGGCATTTCTTTTCTGAACCTTTCTTCTTCCTCCTGCCAGAAGGCAGAGGAGAAGACAGGGATGGCCACGCCATCGTTGCCACCTCTCCCTCGCCGCCATTCCGCGGGTATAAAACGTGGAGAGGCGTCCACATCTCTCCCTCTCACTCTCACTTCTCCTCGCTGCTCTCTCTTCCTCTCTGTAGGAACTTGAACCTAACCCTAACCCTAGCTACCACGGACGCCGCCGAGCGCCGTCGATTCCGGTCATTCCGCGAGCAACTGAGACCACCCCTGGATGCGTCATAGCCTCCTCTACGTCCTCATCGAGTATCGCTTGCCGGGAAGCCGTGGCGCCGGAGAAATCGACCGTTCCTTTTCTCACTGTCGGCGGCCACCGCGGTGAAATTCGCCGCCGTCGAGCTACCCCGTGCGTCCCCGATGGTTCCTTCATGTACTAGGTGAGCCCACGCATCACTAGGTGCATTTTAATCGAGGAATTGCGTTCAAATTTGTGGTTTCCGTCGATACCCGCCACCGCCGCCGCAGAGGCTCGCCGCTGTTGATGCTCCGGCGACCATATGGTCAAGCCGCAGCCACCCCGGGTTCGCCTTGATCATCTCTAGCTATTGGAACAAACTAAATTCATCAATTTGCACTAAATCGATCGATTGCTTGTAGGCAGTGGAGATTCCCTGTTCTGTTGAGGTAGCCATGACGTCATCATGACGTCATGGGAGAAATTCTTTTCTTTTTCTTTTAATTTTGATTTAAAAATCGTACATGACAGGTGGGACCCACCTGTCAATTTGAATTCTGGCAGAAATTAAATTAAACTTCATAATTCAATAAGCTTTAATTCAATAATCAGAAAAATATAAATAAAATATGATAATGATCAGAAAAATAAAATCTATTTGATTATGATATTTTCAAATGAATTTGATAAAGTTTAAAATTAAACATTTTCCCTAATTAAATTAAATCATTTAAAATAGAGAAAAATAATAAATAATTCATAAAATCAGAAAAATACAAGTTATATACCAAAATGCTCCAAATGACATATACAACTCATCTATGATATTTTTAAGGTCATTTGATCAAGTTTTCAGGTGTTCAATAATTGCCTAGTCATTTAATTTATTTAAAATTAATAAATTAATAGTTTATTCAAATATTTTCAGAAAGCATTGAATAATATACCAAATTAAAGAGAAAATCATTTCCAATTAAAATATGTCAACATGACAACATTTTGTTGAACTTATAAACTTGTTATTCAAGGTATATTGGAATTCTATAATATTCCATTATAACCAGAAATAACCACCAACATTATTTTCCTTATTAATAAACAACCACATGTTTTCACGTCTACAAAACCTATCATCACAAGTAATTGTCAAGTGTTGTGATGATAGAGCTTACTGTACTAGTTCATCATTTTCAACTAAACTCATTTTCATTACCTCTCCACTTTTGGAAAATAAAATCAAACATGTTTGTTACCTTTTCAATAATTGTTTTCCATGTGTTTTTGTTTTGTTATCCAACCAAGTCATCAACACTTCTACTTAAACATAATAACCATTGTTTGCTAAATAAAAGTGAAACACATGTAAATCTAAAAAGAAATAATAACCACATCACCTCAAGTAATGAAACAATTCACCTAACAATTGTGTGAATGCGTTATCGTTTCAAACGTGGCTTACACTTGTAAGCTGGGGTGTGTTCCAGGGTATTTTCGCGATGCATCTCATTACTATGCATATATCATCTTGCCAGTGTTTTCTGTAGTCCTTACCGGGACTACTTTGCTATCTTTCAGATGTTTGGATTTCTCTTCGCGACCCTCGAATCCCGAAGACCTGGATTATTAGTATGGTTATTTCAATCTCAGGCAAGTTCATCACTTGTTCATATCCTTTGCAGTACTTCATAACAAACTAATTGCAAAAACCCTATCGTCTTATCACCTACTCTCAAAAGAATGCATGATCCTATTTTTATAATAATATGACTAATTGAATGACTACCCGAGTGGTAGTGTTCTGTTTGGTGGGCGGATGGAACCATGGTAAGATGAATAGGTCAAAGGAAGGTTCCATCTGCATGGGAACGTATTACCTAGGAATTAACAACAACTGCCGTCAGGATTCTTGCGCCGTAAATTCGCGTTGACCATGGATCTTCTATGGGGGGAGTAAGTCAGCCGTGATACTTTTCTCGTTCGCATGTCAACGGGCTGCCAGAGACGTACGCTGTACTCTCGCGTAGGTAGTGCGGGACTACATGCACATGGGTGGGATCCCTTAATTCCCACGGACTCTGCGGGTCTATGATGGTCTGCCAGGGGCGCGTAGATATCCATCGTGAGGGGTGGAATCAGGCGTTCAACCTGCTGGCAGAAATGGGTGGGCATGCGTTGTGCGGAGAAGCACGGTTTGGCTTGGACCAACAACCGGGCCCCACACCTAAGTGGGCGTGGACAGGAAAGATCGCCTGGTTGTGCAACATGGTCTTGGTCGTCCATGGGTAAAGTAACGCACCTCTGCAGAGTGTAAAAGGATGTGGCATGTTACCCCTTGTTCCGGGAAGGAACTGCGAACGCCGCAGGAAAGGCAACTCCATGAAAGTTCTAACCCTGTGAAGATCTGGCGGGCATAGTTTTCAGAATTAAAAGCAACCTCTTGAAGAAAGTTTTACAAAACCTTGCATTAGCTTATGACTCTTTCGAGTCTAAAGCTGTAGTTAGTGCATCAACCACCCACTATATATCATGAACTTGCTGAGTAACGCTCGTTACTCATTCTATTCCGTTTGACCCCTTGCTTAGAGTTGAAGCCATTGGAAGTCGTCATCGTGAAGACATCGCTACCTCATGAAGCTAGGGGAAGTGATATACTACTTAGCCAGTAAAGCATCATCGCCAACAACGCTGATGGAGGAGAAGCTATCAAGGTGTAGGTTGAGTCCATTCTTGGACTTAGCAGTTACAAGCCATAGATTAGGGCTGACATCAGCCGTAATGGATTAGTTCTGAGCTAGAGTTCTTCTCCGGCTCGGAGCTTCGAATTGCTTCTTCTGATGTTTCTTTTGCAGGAGATCTTCTTGATTCATTAAGGAGATTCTCAAGATTTTGTAATGAAGTTTGTATCCTATAGTTTTACCTGGTCCCGCTGTGTTTCTGTTGTACTACTCTGAGGGATGTAATATTCACGGATAAGTCCTTCTGTGAGTATTATGTCACTGACTTGCGCGCTACACATGCAGTGGTGTGCTGGGTCTCCACAGATGGTATCAGAGCGAAGCGACCTTAGGTTTAAAACCTTTTAGGAGATCTGTAGGTTGGTAAAGTCTATAGGAAGCCATCTTATCTAAACCACATTTCCTACAACTATGATGATCATTCACTTGAGAATGATATAATCATACTTGTATAGCATTATTCTTACTCAACCTGAGTAAATCTACTTATCTATTATCTTTATACCTAGGTATGGATAGTTAGAAGTTTATCATGTAGAAGTGTTATTGTGAGAAACAGAGATCTGACATAGTCAGAGATGATTAAGTCAAAGTGATGATTACCCCATTCTATGAATGTATAGAATGGAGTAGAACACTGCATAGGTTAAGTATAGGAGTCATTAATAAGGTATGTTCGTGAATAATGAAGAGTCATTAGACCATGGTAACTATGGGGTATATACTATATCCTTAGTTATCAGGTACAGAGGTGAATCACAATAGTATAGAATAGATTTAGGAGAAGGCATAAGCATGGAAAGAAGCTACGTTACTACTCCTAAGGTGATCAACAAGATGACGGATCAACAGATGCCATGAGAAGCTTATCATAATCAAGATGAAGTAATTCAAATAAATAATACTCAGTCCTATATGGAACCAAGCTAGACAATAACTACTATAGGATCATTTTGTCTGGGTTTATTCCATTGCAGTAAGGCATGCAATTGGAGTAATTACCGAGGCAAAGAGTGGTTGTGTAGACTAGGATTACAAGGTAATATATATCTGCTTGTAGTGTATAGCATTTAAGAGCCTTGGTACTTGAGATGTTTTACTCGAAGTACTGTTATTTCACAGGCTTTTGATGCATGTGTGATAACTGCATTTGGGATTTATTGGATCTTATTTGGATCTTTGATTGACTAGATCTGTGCATGAAGTTGGAACTTGATGTGCATATGCATGTGCAAACATTGAGTTCTATCTTGATGTTACTGGTCTAGAGGGTATAGGATTAGTATGAGAGCGGTCTGAAATCTAAGCTAATTGAAGCAACTATCAAAGCTCTGGAAGACCAAGAAGTCAAGAAGGCAGAAGACAAATGAAGCCACTGATGGGATGGACCGCATTCACATCTTGTTTGGATCTGGTGAGATACTTCATCAACACATGGTGAGCTACCACAAGTGATGCTCAGAAAATCACATGAGTAGTTATATCCTAGAAGGAAACATGTAGACGTTTGATGAGTTAACTTATAGAGTCACCCCGTAGAAGTTGAAACCCAATGATATAGAAGGACCATAAGAAGTAACCAATGGAATAGGTTATAGTCACCTATAGGAAGGAGTTAAAACTCGAGGAAACTCGAAGATATTTTCACTAATACTTGAGTCTAAGTGAGTGTACACAACTTTGTACAAGTTTCTTTGAAAAATATTTATCTTGAGACCATTAGACTGAACCAAATGGAGTCCAAACCATAGACAATATCCAGTGTATCGGAAGAATCTTATTGGTTATTCATCACCTGGTGGATGTACCAAATGTTCTTCAGAAAGTTGTGAGGGATAGGAAACCATACCTATTCATCGGAGAATTAAACCTGGTATCCACTATATGGTGGAAATACCACATGTTCTTTGTGAGACCATTAGGAAGGCCTAGTAACAAGACAAAGTTGTCCTAATAACTGGCATACTATTAGATTATCATACAAGACAGTGGAAGGTGAACAATCAAGACAAGAGGATACACATGCCAAGGTCAACACAACAAACAGATATGAAGATTCAATGGTCTACAGAAGTTCTCTCTACCTATCTTTACGTGAGAGAGGTTGAACTTCGGGACGAAGTTCTTGTTAAGGGGGAGATACTGTAACATCCCAGTGTTTGGGAAGTTATAAGGATCTAAAATTAATATGTGCATTTGCAAAGCATGCATCTAAAAGTACGGGAAATTTTGGCGCGAAAGTTTAAACGAATCAAAGTGACCAAAGTTTCACTTGACATGATGAAATAGGTCTAGTTCATCTAGTCAGGAGTACATTTGGAGTGATCTTTATAACAAGTATCTTAAGAAACCCAATCATCTGGTTACACAAACCATAATTGGTTGTGACCAACACAAATTTTCAACCACCTAAACCTCAAGTCTATAAGTGACTTGGGATAATTCACGAGGTATCTAGAAATCAAAGAGGGGTGAGAATCCAAATCTCATAAATGATGATCACACTTTCACTAATGAGTAATGCATAACTGAACCATCTCATCAACAGAGGTGTTATGTCCTCTCAAACAATAACTCTTAAGTTATCCACCATTCACACCACATCTGTCCAAATTATTAAGTAACTACTAAGTGAACCTTCACAAGTAAATAACAAAGGTTCAACAGAACACAAGTGATATAAACAAGTGTTAACCCAAGTCCCACAAGTGGGAAGTAACTTAATTATCATTAATAATATATTTATCGAAGATGTACATATCTCCTCAACCATAAAAGAAGTATCACCAAGAAGAAGTAAATCTTCTTAACCAACTGTTTAATTTTGATCATTACATATGATCTTTCCAAATCTCTATATCTGCATTAAGAATAACAAAGTTAATAAGTGATGAATATAAAGTAGATCATGACACCTGGGAGAACAAATAACAACTTTGACATAAGTTCTTAAACCTCAATAACTTTATATGTTCATTGTCTCATACATCCTTTAGAAGTGAACATATGAAATCTCAATACCCCAATGAACCATTTGATTAACTTATAATCTTAAGTTTCCATTTCACAAACACTCCACATTTCTATCCATATCAATATTCAACAACTAAAGTATCTCTGGATGTGAGTAATGAATGACAACAAGTTATAACCTCTATTTGAGGAATTGAAATGATAAGTAAGTAAACCAATCATGTATGATATAAGAACATCTTATGGGAAATAAAATAAGAAGTTTATAGAAGGATAATAAAAGCATGAACTATATCTTAATCTAGATCTTGTTGTGTTGTCAAGACCATTCTATCTTGTCTTCCAATCTTCTCTAAATCATTCTGCAAGAGAAGCAATCCACAAGACAGAAAGAACTACCACAGGAAGATATCCAAGGAGATTATTTAGAGTGAGCTAGAAGTACTACTCTAAGCTACTATAAGAGTACTTGGAAACTCTTATACCTTGATCTGATCTTATTAAACCTCTTGAAATAGTATGATATTCCAATGTTAAGGCTATATAGAAGTAGTTTGATAACAAGCCTTGCAACCTTGTTAACATATCACTTTTGTATACTCAAACAAGTGAGTGTCATACACAAATAAACAGAAGGTTGAATAACCTAGCACATCTCAGTCTCTTGTATATGAAAAGTAATTTGGGGACAAACATTGCAAACTTGTCAACAGATTCTTCTTATATGCTTAAGGCTAACTGATGTCATAAACTACTCCTACACTCCTTTTGTAATCATCCAATAGAAAGAATAACACTAAGGAAACAAGAAATCACAATATAATCATCTAAGTAAAGTCTTTGCTTGGAATAACTGTTTGTTCTCACCACAAGGGTGAGCTAGTTGAAGATTGAATCCAAGAGATGATATTACTTGCAAATTGACACCAGGTGAGAACAGAAGGCTAGTGGAAACTAGAGAGAAGAACATGAAGCAACAGGAGACCACATGAAGCAACACTGCATCAGTAAGGGAGCATAAGAAATTATCCAGTGAATGATTAGGTATTATTAGAGAACCTATAATTTATATTCCTTGACAAGCTCATCTGAGATGAGGAACTCATAATGATATCTTTAATGGAAATAATTATCAAGTATAAATGATAACCAACCATTGCATCCACATGTCTTATGATATGTGGAGGGTAATGGAAACAAGTTTAACACCTTGTTTTCCAGATCAATCTCATCCATAAGACCAATGTATAATAACAAAAATCCATCCAAACATAATCATAAAAGTTATTACATGTTATAAAATCAACAAAGGATAATATCCATAGTGGAACCTATGTGGAAAACAGACAAATGAGATTCCAAAGCCACACATGTTTTCCACTTGATCCAGTGCTGAAAACAGCAAACATAGACACACACCTAAGTATAATGTCAACCAAAAATGGCTAAGAGTACAACTATGAAAATAACCAAACCTTGTAAAAAGAAAACAAGTCCTTTCACCAATTATAAATCATTTGATATGACTTGGAGTGATATTTCATAATTGGTGAATTTCCCATAATAGATAATAACACTACTCAGTAGTGTTACCAAGTTATTTTCTATAAAGGATTATACTTAAAATTGTCCAATTAAACTATATCACCTTGTTAAACCACATATTCATTGTGTGTGCTCATGATAATGATGCTTAAAATAGTTGTAAATCCATTTAACCAATTAAATGGTGAGAAATAATAAAAATCACTTAATTTAGTACCCTAAATAGAAAATACAAGTATTCTTCAAATTCACCAAAACAAAACATGGTGAGTTGTGAAATTTGATAAGGAATCCAAATATATTTTTTATTAATTTTTCTGTTCACGGATAGGCCCTGAAAACATAGGTTTTATCTCAGTTTACATAAATAGAAGGACTTAAGCGTGATTTCCGAAACTTTCAGGGGGGTATCAAAAGATGGCATTTCTTTTCTGAACCTTTCTTCTTCCTCCTGCCAGAAGGCAGAGGAGAAGACAGGGATGGCCACGCCATCGTTGCCACCTCTCCCTCGCCGCCATTCCGCGGGTATAAAACGTGGAGAGGCGTCCACATCTCTCCCTCTCACTCTCACTTCTCCTCGCTGCTCTCTCTTCCTCTCTGTAGGAACTTGAACCTAACCCTAACCCTAGCTACCACGGACGCCGCCGAGCGCCGTCGATTCCGGTCATTCCGCGAGCAACTGAGACCACCCCTGGATGCGTCATAGCCTCCTCTACGTCCTCATCGAGTATCGCTTGCCGGGAAGCCGTGGCGCCGGAGAAATCGACCGTTCCTTTTCTCACTGTCGGCGGCCACCGCGGTGAAATTCGCCGCCGTCGAGCTACCCCGTGCGTCCCCGATGGTTCCTTCATGTACTAGGTGAGCCCACGCATCACTAGGTGCATTTTAATCGAGGAATTGCGTTCAAATTTGTGGTTTCCGTCGATACCCGCCACCGCCGCCGCAGAGGCTCGCCGCTGTTGATGCTCCGGCGACCATATGGTCAAGCCGCAGCCACCCCGGGTTCGCCTTGATCATCTCTAGCTATTGGAACAAACTAAATTCATCAATTTGCACTAAATCGATCGATTGCTTGTAGGCAGTGGAGATTCCCTGTTCTGTTGAGGTAGCCATGACGTCATCATGACGTCATGGGAGAAATTCTTTTCTTTTTCTTTTAATTTTGATTTAAAAATCGTACATGACAGGTGGGACCCACCTGTCAATTTGAATTCTGGCAGAAATTAAATTAAACTTCATAATTCAATAAGCTTTAATTCAATAATCAGAAAAATATAAATAAAATATGATAATGATCAGAAAAATAAAATATATTTGATTATGATATTTTCAAATGAATTTGATAAAGTTTAAAATTAAACATTTTCCCTAATTAAATTAAATCATTTAAAATAGAGAAAAATAATAAATAATTCATAAAATCAGAAAAATACAAGTTATATACCAAAATGCTCCAAATGACATATACAACTCATCTATGATATTTTTAAGGTCATTTGATCAAGTTTTCAGGTGTTCAATAATTGCCTAGTCATTTAATTTATTTAAAATTAATAAATTAATAGTTTATTCAAATATTTTCAGAAAGCATTGAATAATATACCAAATTAAAGAGAAAATCATTTCCAATTAAAATATGTCAACATGACAACATTTTGTTGAACTTATAAACTTGTTATTCAAGGTATATTGGAATTCTATAATATTCCATTATAACCAGAAATAACCACCAACATTATTTTCCTTATTAATAAACAACCACATGTTTTCACGTCTACAAAACCTATCATCACAAGTAATTGTCAAGTGTTGTGATGATAGAGCTTACTGTACTAGTTCATCATTTTCAACTAAACTCATTTTCATTACCTCTCCACTTTTGGAAAATAAAATCAAACATGTTTGTTACCTTTTCAATAATTGTTTTCCATGTGTTTTTGTTTTGTTATCCAACCAAGTCATCAACACTTCTACTTAAACATAATAACCATTGTTTGCTAAATAAAAGTGAAACACATGTAAATCTAAAAAGAAATAATAACCACATCACCTCAAGTAATGAAACAATTCACCTAACAATTGTGTGAATGCGTTATCGTTTCAAACGTGGCTTACACTTGTAAGCTGGGGTGTGTTCCAGGGTATTTTCGCGATGCATCTCATTACTATGCATATATCATCTTGCCAGTGTTTTCTGTAGTCCTTACCGGGACTACTTTGCTATCTTTCAGATGTTTGGATTTCTCTTCGCGACCCTCGAATCCCGAAGACCTGGATTATTAGTATGGTTATTTCAATCTCAGGCAAGTTCATCACTTGTTCATATCCTTTGCAGTACTTCATAACAAACTAATTGCAAAAACCCTATCGTCTTATCACCTACTCTCAAAAGAATGCATGATCCTATTTTTATAATAATATGACTAATTGAATGACTACCCGAGTGGTAGTGTTCTGTTTGGTGGGCGGATGGAACCATGGTAAGATGAATAGGTCAAAGGAAGGTTCCATCTGCATGGGAACGTATTACCTAGGAATTAACAACAACTGCCGTCAGGATTCTTGCGCCGTAAATTCGCGTTGACCATGGATCTTCTATGGGGGGAGTAAGTCAGCCGTGATACTTTTCTCGTTCGCATGTCAACGGGCTGCCAGAGACGTACGCTGTACTCTCGCGTAGGTAGTGCGGGACTACATGCACATGGGTGGGATCCCTTAATTCCCACGGACTCTGCGGGTCTATGATGGTCTGCCAGGGGCGCGTAGATATCCATCGTGAGGGGTGGAATCAGGCGTTCAACCTGCTGGCAGAAATGGGTGGGCATGCGTTGTGCGGAGAAGCACGGTTTGGCTTGGACCAACAACCGGGCCCCACACCTAAGTGGGCGTGGACAGGAAAGATCGCCTGGTTGTGCAACATGGTCTTGGTCGTCCATGGGTAAAGTAACGCACCTCTGCAGAGTGTAAAAGGATGTGGCATGTTACCCCTTGTTCCGGGAAGGAACTGCGAACGCCGCAGGAAAGGCAACTCCATGAAAGTTCTAACCCTGTGAAGATCTGGCGGGCATAGTTTTCAGAATTAAAAGCAACCTCTTGAAGAAAGTTTTACAAAACCTTGCATTAGCTTATGACTCTTTCGAGTCTAAAGCTGTAGTTAGTGCATCAACCACCCACTATATATCATGAACTTGCTGAGTAACGCTCGTTACTCATTCTATTCCGTTTGACCCCTTGCTTAGAGTTGAAGCCATTGGAAGTCGTCATCGTGAAGACATCGCTACCTCATGAAGCTAGGGGAAGTGATATACTACTTAGCCAGTAAAGCATCATCGCCAACAACGCTGATGGAGGAGAAGCTATCAAGGTGTAGGTTGAGTCCATTCTTGGACTTAGCAGTTACAAGCCATAGATTAGGGCTGACATCAGCCGTAATGGATTAGTTCTGAGCTAGAGTTCTTCTCCGGCTCGGAGCTTCGAATTGCTTCTTCTGATGTTTCTTTTGCAGGAGATCTTCTTGATTCATTAAGGAGATTCTCAAGATTTTGTAATGAAGTTTGTATCCTATAGTTTTACCTGGTCCCGCTGTGTTTCTGTTGTACTACTCTGAGGGATGTAATATTCACGGATAAGTCCTTCTGTGAGTATTATGTCACTGACTTGCGCGCTACACATGCAGTGGTGTGCTGGGTCTCCACAGATTCGCCACCACTTCATCCGTGATCACGTGGCAAGAGGGGATATTGCACTATCTTATGTTCCCACCAAGGACAATCTCGCGGATATTTTCACGAAGCCACTTGATGATGCAAGATTCTTATTCTTGAGGAATGAACTAAATGTGATTGATTCTAGGAGTTTGACTTGAGGATCTTGCACACACCCCTATAGATGAAACGTGTTTGAGCTTAGGTGTAGGCATGGACATAGGGGGAGTGTTATCCTAACACATTGGGTTCTCCCTCCCCCCATTATGCCCATGGCAAAAATTCATTGTGATCTCTCTATTTCTAATGTTGAATTGTGATCTTCAATGTTGAGTATTGGCAATGCCCCCAAGATATATCTTCGCGGTTGCATACCATGAACTCTTACATGGTGGCTTAGGCCACCAACCTCTTCCCACGTGAAGAGTTGGTTCTTAGTTGGGTATTTTGTGGTTATTGTGTTTTTCTCCGAATACTACTTCTCGTTGCTATTTCGATCTTATTTGTTTTTCCCCGAGAAGTAAGACTAGGAAACCTAACCCCTTGTGTTTTGCTCTATTTGTCCTCTCTCATGTTCATCTATGCATATGCCGTACTCCACACATCAACACATCATTCCTAGCCTTTCAAAACTCGCCCTCCGGAATTTTTGGAGTTGTTTGCTGCTTCTGCCGGAATTTTCTGGCCATCCGGATTTTTCCGGACCATTCCGGACCTCCGGAATTCTCCGGAATATTCCGGACCCCCGGAAATTTCCGGACCATTCCGGATGGGCAGTTGTTCCCTATAAATACCCCCCCGCACGCACGGGTGGACGGTTTTCCTCCACTCCTTTCTCTCCTCCCGTGCCCTAGCCGCCTTTGTTCGTCGATTTCGTCCCCGTTTCCCCTAGGGAGGATTGTTGGATCCCTCCTTTGGACAAGGACATCACCATGGACGGTATGTTGTTTGGCATCTATTATTTTTCATTTTGATTGGTTGATTTTGGCTCTAGATGCAATCTCAACTAGGGATTGATCTAGTTCCAAGTTCTATCAATGTGTTCATCTTGCCAATCACTACCTAGATGCCATATTTGCTTTAGATCTAGTCTAACCACTCATCAAATCTTGACTTAGATCCAAATCGTAGATGGTGACCATCCCACAATTACCAGCACGTAGATCTACTTTAGGTTCATCTCTTGGTATTCCTTGATGTTTGGTTTAGTTGTTGAGTCAAAAATTCAAAGTTTTGGTCAGTTCCTTGAATCAAATCGAGGAGCCCGGAATTGTTCCGGAAAATTCCGGCCCAGCTGGAATATTCCGGACCATTCCGGCCCAGCCGGAATAATTCGGACCACTCCGGAATTTTCCGGATGCTGCCAGAAATTCGAATGTTTGCACTACACCAAACCTTTTGGAGTTCCTTTGACCCGTATGGCATATGCACTTATCTTTGCTACTCCTTTGTCCTCTATTCTCAGGTCCTAGAGCTCGTACTGGTCTGAAAAGGAAGCAAACCGTTTCAAGGGGTGCTCGTCCGGTCAGAGGACGTTCTTCCAGCTCTCGTGGGACTCGTGAGGATGATAACACTGAAAGGGTTCCTGATATTGATCTGAAAGTTTGTTCTATCCCTCAGTGGAAGTACATCAAGCGGAAGAACCCGTACCGTTTCCCTGATTCCACCTGTGAGGATCCTCGGTTCTGGACAAATCTGCAGTTCAAATGTTGGAATGAGTTCTATTCTACCCAGCAGCCCCTTACTTGTGTGCAAGCCCAAGTGGACATGGACGTCTACAATAGGTACAAGAACTCTGAGCTCCCCCATGTGCATGCCTGTTTGGAGAAGCTTGGTATGATTCCTCTGTTTGACAACACCGAGAGTGAGTATTGCCCGGAGTTGATTGCTCAGTTCTATTGCACTCTCCACGCTACGGGTGATGCCAAGCGCTCCATGACTTGGATGTGCGGGGAGGAGAAGATCACTGGTGACTTGTCTGAGTTTGCTGAGGCCTTGGGCTACACCTGGACTGCCACCTGTGCAGATCATGGTCACAAGATTCATGACGCCCCTGAGTATGATATCTCGAGCCTGGATTTCTGATATCCTCCCAATGTCAAAGGAAAGACTAAGCCTTTCAACTCCAACATGTACCCCTACTACAACTTGCTCTCCAAGATCTTCCGTGCCTCCATTGTGGTCAAGGCCGGTGATTTCTCCGCCATTAGGGCCTTCATGGTGAACCTCATGCTCCTCACTAGGCCTAAGAACCAAAGGAAGATTGACGTGATGGACTTCATCTACCGGGAGATTTGCTTAGGGGTCATGGAGAAGAGGAAGCCCGCTTATGGCCCCCTCATTCAAAAGTTCATCAATACCAAGGTAGGGATTGAGGTCATGGAAAACTATGAGGTGATCAAGTGCAAGAAGATGGCTCCTCGGTTGATCAATGGTGATGAGATTCCGGAGTTTGCTAAAGGGAAGTCCAAGTCCCCCTCGGCCACTCCTTCTGCTTCCTCCAGTGGCATTCCTGAGCGTCCCTCTAGTGGAATTGCAAAGTTCTTCAAGTCTATGTTCAACATGTGCAAGGACACTAGGGCCATTGCCCATGAGGCTCGTGAGTTGGCCAAGGAGACTAGGCGTATTCAGAACGCCGACCGCAGGGCTGCTGGTTATGAAGTTCCTGCCAATCCTCCTTCTCTTGCTGCTGCTGATCTTGTCCCCATTGAGATGCCGGAGATCCATGATGATAACTTTTACTTTGGGGTTCCTCCAGCGGATGTTGATGAGGAGGAGTATTCCAATGATGAAGACGACTTTGATTCTGCTGGGCTTGGAGGACGTGATGGTGAGGAAGAAGGAGATGATGAGGAAGGCAATGGAGAAGATGACGACATGGAGTGATCTCTTGGGGCGCTAGTGGACTCTTTGTCCCTTTTTGGCGTCTGGATGCCAAAGGGGGAGAAGGAGTCCCCATATTAGGATTCCACGGGCTTTGCAAGGGTTGGGGCACAAGTCTTTTGCTTTTGATTTCGATCTTATAGGCTTGTGCTCCGGTATCTTTATTTCGTTTCTTCGTTTTAAAACTTCGTACTATGTGTGTGGAACCTCGTGACGTATTCGTGTCACCCTTCCCGTGGTTATGTTACTATTATCTTGCGTACTTTTATTGTCCATCTTTATCTATGCTTGATATATGAACTTGTTTAGTCGGCTTGGTGTTTAAAACATAGGGGGAGCTAAGCCTATGAAGTGTGTGGCTCACGACACACATCAAGGAAAAACTCCGTCTATTTTTTAGACACTGTTTCTTTTGTTCCGTTTGATCTATCCCCGTGAAATCTTTATGTTGTCATCAAACACCAAAAAGGGGGAGATTTAAAGTGCATACTCGATATCTCGCTGTTTTGTGTGTTTGTTAACAACATAAAGAGGCTACTAACTGCACATGCTATTTTGTCAAAGGAATAGGACTTAATTCAGCACGTATACGGTGTCAAAGAAATGGTGAAGAATTCGAAGATCAAATGGATCTTTCCTGGCCAATAACAGAGTTTCAAAGGAAAGCCCGGAAAATTCCGGGCCAATCCGGGCTCCGGAATCCTTCCGGAATAATCCGGCCACTATGGGAAAAGGCTCTGTTGCAATCCGGAATATTCCGGAAGATTCCGGCAGCCGGAATTTTCCGGGGTCATTCCGGCCACAACGGGTTTTTGTTCTGTTAGCATCCGGAATATTCCGGGGGTCATTCCGGCCACAACGGGATTTTGCTCTGTTGGCATCCGGATTGCTCCGGATTATTCCGGGGGTCCGGAATATTCCGGACCATTCCGGGCTGGTCGGAATCTGGCTGAAAAACGGCTAGTTTTGTTGGAGGCTATAAATAGAGCCTCAATTCTCTCCAAGGGTTAGCTCTCCCCAGCATTGAAGACACCATTAATGGAGCTCACCCACTAGCAAGATCTCCTCCCTCCTCCACCCAAACTCATTGATTCTTTGAGAATAGAAGGAGGACCACCGGATCTACATCTTCACCAACCGGATTTTCATTTCCCTCTCATTTTCTTGAGAGATCTTTGCTTAGGGTTTCCTCTTGTTGATAACCTAAGCTCCTTGTTCTTGTGGTGATTCAAGAAGAGTTGGGAGCCCCCAATTAAGTTGTGGGTGTGTGCCCCAAGTTGTTTGTAAAGGATTCGATCCCGCCTCAAAGGGGTTCAATAGTGGAAGGTGAACTAGGCCTTTGTGGTGAAGTTCATCGGAGAATAGGGTGAGGCCTTAGTGGCGTTGAGTAGGCCTTTGTGGCGAGCTCACACCTCTCCAACGAGACGTACTCCCCTTAAAAGGAGGAACTCGGAAATACATCGTGTCTCCGTGTGCTTCCATCGGTTACCTCGTTCCTCCCTCTCTTTACTTACTCGTACTTGTTGCATTAATTGCTTGCCTTGTCATATAGGTAAATTCACCACTAGTTGCACTATCTAGAGAATTTACCTTTTTGTCAAGCCTAAACTTTAAGAAAAATTAAAATTGGTCGTAGCACCTATTCACCCCCCCTCTAGGTGCCCATACTTTGCTTTCAAAAATGCCTCGCCAAGCTCATTGGCAAGAATGTACAAGTGTACGTTGACGACATCGTCATCAAGACTCGATTAAAGGACACGCTCCTCGATGACATCAGAGAAACATTCGACGCGTTGAACACGTACCGAATCAAGCTCAACCTGACCAAATGCGTATTTGGCGTCCCTGCAGGACAACTTCTCGGGTACCTGGTGTTTGCTCGAAGAATTGAAGCCAACCCGTAGAAAATCCAACCGATCCTGACAATGAAGGAGCCAACTAATCTCCGCGGTGTGCAGCAACTCGCAGGACGACTAGCCGCTCTAAGAAGATTCATTGTGCGGCTGGGCGAGCAAGCATTGCCTTTCTACAAGCTATTGAAGAAAACGGATAAGTTCGAGTGGACACCTGAAACGAAGAAAGCATTCGCAGACCTCAAGCGAGCATTGCAGAGTAGGCGTGTCCTGGCAACGCCACAAGAACGGGAGTCACTGTACTTATACCTAGCCGCAACAAATCAAGTCATCAGCACAGCGATCGTGGTGGAGCGGCCGGAAGATGGAAAGGCATATGGCGTCCAAAGACCAATATATTACATCAGCGAGGTGCTTTCGCCCTGCAAACAGCGATACCCTCATTATCAGAAGCTCGCGTATGGCGTGGTACTCACAGCTCGAAAACTCAAGCATTACTTCCAAGAGCACACCGTCACGATGCTTAACGACGCATCACTCGGTACTATCATGAATAACCCCATGGCATCCGGAAGAACTGCAAAGTGGAGTATCGAGCTCGGCGCCAGGGACATCATATATGCAGGGCGCAAATCTGTGAAATCACAAGTACTCGTGGAATTCCTGAGTGAGTGGACGGAACTGCAAACGCCAGGCCCTCCAAGATACACGAGCAACTGGATAATGTACTTCGACGGGTCGAAGAGAAACGAAGGAGTTGGAGCCGGGGTTGTCCTGATATCACCCACAGGAGACAAACTGCAGTACGTCCTGCGGTTGGATTTTCCACCCGACGACTCGGCGTCAAACAATGATGCAGAATACGAGGCCCTCCTTCACGGCATGAAAATGGCGATCGCCTGCGGAGCCACCCGACTGATGATCTATGGAGATTCAAACCTCATCGTACAGCGGACGATGAAAGAGTGCGATGCTATTGCAGAAAACATGGTTGCCTATCGAGATATGTATAACCTACTCGAAGGAAGTTTCAAAGGGTGCAAACTAAAGCACATCGCGCGATCCAGCAACGAGGAAGAAGATAAATTGATAAACATGGGTTCTACCAACACACCCATACCACCTGGAATATACTTCGAGAGGATGATCAAGCGCTCAGTCAAGATCAAAAAACCAGCAGAAGCACCCGCAGCATTGGAGACAGAGGTCAGTCCGCAAACCGCTATGATTGAGCTCAGCCACAACATTTCGAGACAAGTTTTTCTGGTCGAACCAGTCTGGACGCAGAAATACCTCGACTACTTGTCCAACAAGCAGCTCCCAGCAGATGTTTGTGAGGCTCGACAGATAGTACGTCGCGGCAAAGCTTTTCGGGTGCTCAACGGAGAGCTATACAAACAGAGCATATCAGGAATATTGTAGAGGTGCATAGCACCCGGGGATGGCATGGAACTACTGCGAGATATACACCAAGGAGATTGCGGACACCACGTCAGCTGGAAGGCAATCGTGGGTAAAGCTTTCCGAGCAGGATTCTACTGGCTCACAGCGGCCAGAGACGCAAAGGACCTAGTCGACAAGTGCAACGCTTGCGAAAGATTCGCGCCCAAGGCACACGCCCCTGCCACTGAACTTCACATTATCCCAATCGCCTGGCCCTTTGCACAATGGGGGATAGACATGATGGGGCCACTGCGAAAGTCGAAACCCAGAGGATATACACACTTGCTCGTAGCAGTCGACAAATTCACGAAGTGGATCGAGGCTATGCCAGTCACCTCCGCCAGCGCCCAATGCGCCATGAAATTCCTCAGTTCCATTGTGTGCAAGTTTGGCATATCGCACAACATCATCACCGACAACAGCAGCAACTTCACAGCGAAGGAAACACAGGGATTCTACGAACAGAAGGGAATCACCCTTAGTTTCGCCTCAGTGGCTCACCCGCAAACTAATGGTCAAGTCGAGTGATCCAACGGATTAGTGTCAGCCGGCCTCAAGAAGCGGCTACTCGATCGCCTAACCCGGCAGCATGGCACTGGGCAGAGGAGTTACCATCAGTACTGTGGAGCCTTCGCACAACGCCAAATCGGTCAACAAACTACACACCATTTTTCATGGTCTATGGAGCCGAGGCCGTCCTACCTGAAGATGTCAAATTCAGCGCACCTCGAGTCGTCGCTTACAGCGAAGAAACCTCGAACAGAGAACTCGCAGAAGACGTGGACGCACTCGATGAAATTCGTGACATTGCACATGCAAGATCGGCGGTATACAGCAATCACTGCGCAACTACCACAGTCGTCGCATACGCCACAGATCCTTCGTGGTAGGCGACCTGGTGTTATGGCTCAAGCAAAAGGAGGGGCACAAGCTCGAGCCGCCATGGGAAGGACCCTTCATCATACACGAAGTTATCCCGAGTGGCGCGTATCGATTGAAGAACCCCGAGACCGGTGGCATCTACTCCAATCCATGGAATGTTGCGCATCTGCGCAAGTTCTATCCTTAGGATTATTCTATTCACAAAAATAAGGCTATACTAGCCATTTTGTAGCTCGAGGAAAATACATGGCTTCTCAGCCATATCAATAAAAACACATGGTTTCTCAACCATAGCTATTCCTGCTTCTTTATTTTACATGCTAAACAACAGGTATACACTCCAAAAGCACGGGAGCTACGCCTAACTAAGCATTACAGGAAAATTTACAAATAAAAAGGTATAAACAAGGTTCACACCTTATAAAATCTCAAGTTGTAACATCCCTGATTTTTGGAGGAATACAAAAATAAAAAAAATAAAAACTTTTCGCTTTCTACTAATGCAAGGCATCAAAAACCAAATAAAACTCAAACACAAAGGAAACATTATTTGTTTTTCCAATGTTATTGGAAATGATAATCCAAATACCTCTATTTTCTAAAAACATAAATCCTCAAAATAAATAGATCATGCAAAGAAACTATTTTCCTTTCTGCAAAACATAAAAATATAAAATGGTGTTCTTAACAATATGTTTTCCAAATGATTATTTTCAACCTCTATTCAACAATAATGATTCATCTCTCTATTATAGGATTAAAAAAGTGTTTTCATAAAGTATTTAGGTTTTAAAAAATAAGTTTAATGACTATGGGAAGCAATATTTTCAAATGTATAGGTCACTCAATATCATTTGACTATAAACATTATTTAGCCATTTTCCTATTTTTAAAATTGTATTAAATAGCTATTAGTAGGTTAATCACATTTTGAAAATAAAATTATTTTAAGTATGTTAAAACAGCACCTAAATATTTTCATCTAAAAGAGAATGATTCTACAAATATATAGGTTTTTGTTTGAGGCCATTTGGAGTTTTATTTAAAAAGATATGTTTTAATTGAATAAAAGAAAAAAAGAGAGAAAAAAAAGAGATAGGAGCCTACCGGCCAGCCCATCTCCCCTGTCCCCGCTTTCTGCCGCACGCGCGCACGCAGACAGAACCCACGAGGCCCAGCAAGCCACGGGCAGAAACCCAAACCAGCCTGCAGCCCGTTTTCCTTCTCCCTCACACTAACAAGCGGGTCCCACCGATGACGTCATCCGTGACGCCAGCGAGGCCCTCGACGTCCGTGTCTCAGTCAAACTCCACCGCGCCGCCACAGTTTGCCTCGCCCATGCCTCCTGTCCCCATATAAGCCCGGCCTCCCTCGACGTTCGTGCCCTGTTTTTGAAAACCCTAAACCCTAGCTCGAAGCTCGACACAGCCGCCACGATTTTTTTTCTCGCCGAGGTCCGCCGCCGCGTCGGTACCTACGGTCGTCGGTGTTCCACGCCTTGGAAGGAGGAGGAAAGAAAGCAGCAGAGACCACCGCTCCGCGTGCATCACCCTGGTGCTCTCGGCGCTTCCAGGGAGCTCCGGGAACAACCACGCCGTCCTCGACAAGTCGCCGGCGACACCGTCTTCCACCTCTCCGGCGGGAACCACGGTGAGAAATCTCCCCTCCGGCCACGATCTATTTTCGACCGTGAGATCTACATCGGGCGCGCAGGATAGATCACATCCCCGAACAGGTATTAGCCATTGGGAGATCGCCACCTGTTGCGCCACGTCGTCAGCCTCGTCAGCCGTCGCGCCAGCCCCGCACCACTCAGAGCCAGCCACGTGGCGTCCAGTCAGCCCAGTCAAACCCAGTCAAAATCGTTTTTAAATAGAATTAAAATTCCAGAAAAGGTTGCAAACTTCAAAAATTCATAACTTTACTTCTGTAAGTCCAATTTTGATGATTTTGTACGTTTGAAATCAGCACAATGTGTAGAATTTATTAAAATTACGAAAACTGAATTTTGATACGTGCACACACTTTCTATTGTTGAATCTTTGTAAATCTTGTTTTGTTGATAACTTTTTATGTATGACTCCAAATTCGACAAACTTGGATTTTTTTGAAAAGCCCTGATCATGTAGACTCTGTTAGTACTGGCCAAAATTAAAATTGACTATTTAAATTTGGTTCAAATTTAAATATACTTGTTTGATGATTTTTTTCATAGTTTAAATTCTACAAATCTAAAAATTGCAAATAAAATATTTTTGGAGACCTTAGGATGTGTACTAATAGTCCCTTGCGCCCAAGATAATTTTTGGCTAAGTTAAAATGGTTTTGGTTGTTATATGCCCATCTGACTATTTCTGACTTAGTTTATTTTCTGTAATTATTTTTAATATGTTTTCTCTAGCAAAATTGTGTTAAGAACTAACCTTAGACCAGAGAGACTAAAACCAAAGCCCTTAGAATATTTCTAAGTTATTTTTCCTAGTTGACCCTCCTAGTTGAAAACCACTAAGTCTGGATTAGTGAAAAGCCATGGAGAGTATGCTACTGTTTTCAACTTGAAGATTTTCAACATGAAGCTAGAAGACCAATGAAGGACTTAGCCAAGAAAATATGACTTCAGAAACCTCTCCAAGAATGCAGAAGTACTTAGAAGAAAACAAGAAGAAACTTCAAGAAGACCAACCCCCTTCTTCTCTTAAGTCTTTTCCCTCTCTTCTTTCTTTTCCATTTGACTTCATGAAGGTACCAAAATCATCAAGTCCTTCAAGGAGCAATGGAGTCAGCACCCTAGAAGGAATCAAGAAGAACTTCATGAAGACTTAGTCAAAATTTCAATGTCACTATTTTTTTCTTTGTTGCCTTTGACTTAGAAAATATTTTGCATATATGTTTTATGTGTTGTGGATATTTTGGAACAAGACTAAGTCCTTAGTATGGTTCAAGTATTTACTTAGCCAACTAGTAAAGTCAAAAAACAAGTACAAGTATTTTCTGTCCACTTCTCTAATTCTTACTTCAAGATTTATCAAGACTCAAGCACATGGGGATACTTCAAATTCAACTTGGTGGAAAACATGAAGAGCTACAAGGAAGGCCTAAGAAGAAATTGAAGGAAGGACATAGAGTCCACTCAACTAGAAGAAACACAAGCAAATACAAGTGCAACAAGAAATGAAGAAGGAGAACAATCCCTCTATCTTTCTATCTCTCTCTATTTCTTCTTTCTATTCTTTTAACTTAGTAGTATTTCAGCATGAAAGCAAGTCATGAAGAATTATTCAAGTTCAAGGGAGACACTACATCAAGGAGAAAACAACTTAGAAGAAATGAAACAATTTTCCAGATGACAAGCATGAGAAGACTTGGAGCAATCCATACAAGTGGAGGAGTAGCAAGTTGTTTTTGTCTAACCTTTGAAAAATAGGAAATCCCAAGACTTCATTTTATTTTCCCCTTTGCAATGAAGTTAGTGGAATCTAAATTAAATAAATCAAATGTTTTTATGAAAATAACTAAGTGTTGAACATGTCTTGTTTCCTTGGTTTAATATTGGTGTAATCACCTTTAGTGAACTCTTGGAACTTCCTTGACAAGTATGAGTTTGTGCTATTCAAACTTTACCCTTAACCAGCCCATGCCCTATTAGCTAACCATAATCCCTATTTAGCTAAGTCTTTCTTTTGTTGAACCTTTGTGAATGGATTGTTTAAAACTCTTTTGTTGTGATTGTTGTTTGCATGTTTTCTCTTGTCTGTATGAATGCTTGTTGATGTTGTTGTTGTGTTTTCAATGTATAGATTGTACGGAGAGCAACGTTCCCTTTTGTGAAGGAACTGTGTTTTCTTCACCAAGTTCAAAGGCAAGTAACACACCATCAACTACCCATTATTTTACTTTCTGCATTAGTCGATTTTGAGTAGTATGCATGATAGGAAATTTTACAATATTATATATATTATTGCTATGCTATTATCCTATCCCAGTGGTATATATATAGCCACATCTATTACCTACATAAACCCTATAGTCATTAGACTCAGTAGATGCTTAGCAATGCTACAAAATTGTTTTACTAGTGTCGAGGAAAAATTCTAAGTACCAACTCAATGAACCACCTGGGTGGATTGGTTGTTTGGCTGATGAGAGTTGGGTGTTGCCTCAGGGCCCTTGTCTAAGGGTTGTTTACTTGAGGTATTCACCTGAGGAATGCCACCAGGAACAAAGAGATGATGAAGTCCTTTCAAGTTTAGAAGCTTCCCGCGCAGCCTTAGACAATGGGCTATGTCCTGATCAATTAAGTTGTGGGAGTTCAACTTGTCAGCTTGACATGAAGATGTAGCAGAATTATAGGTGGAACGGGTCTTGCAGTAGAGTTGGATTCTCCTTCTGAAAGGTCTTGTGTCAATTCTCTCCTTTCCTTAATACACTCAGCGTGTATAGGATGTTTGGGTTGATTGAGGCTAAGGTGAAAGTGCACAAACTCTGCAGAGTCAAAAACTAAGTACTTAGCCGTGTCCCCGGTAATGGAAAATTTGAGCAGCTGGACAAGGATGGACAGAAGAGTCTCATCGCCATTTTCAATAAGTAAAACTTGTTTAGAACAATAGCTGGAGATTTGCCCTGGTTTCTATCAGTGGCACTCCTCAATAATTATTTATGGTTCACTGGTTTCCATCAGTGGTACCAACTTATTGATCAAAATGTATTTATGAAAACTTAGGAGAAAACTGCTTTATGCAAATAGCCAAAACTCCACTCAGCCAGATATGCATATAGAAGCTAGTCTTTGCCACTATATATCCACCATAGTGTTACTTGCCAATACATTAAATTATATTGACTCCCTTGTGGCTGCATATTCCAAATTGCAGATGGAAGATGACGTGTGAGGTTTCGTTCAGGATCTCGAGTCTACAACCAACATGTTTTGCCTGTGGCACATGAAGATGAAGAGGCTCATTGAAGTACTATGTTTCTGCTGATCAACTATGTGTTCATGCTAGCCTTGAGCTATGCAAGTTGTAAAATATTTTTCTAAGTCTGGATCATGCGAGTTAATACAGATTTTGACGCATTTGCATGATATTTCATTTTTGTACTGTGGTGCTAGCAATTGATCCAGGGACTAGCACATTTACACAGAGGTCTTGTATTTATTTAGAAGATGGGATCGCTACACAAGTGAACTATACAAGGTAACAGGATATCTACATCCTACGATTACACCTAATGAGGAGCAGTCGTCTCAGCCAGCATCTGGTCAACCTCTTCAGAAGTCAGTCGAATGATCTTCTCCGCCGCTGGTTGCACGACTGCATAATGAGGGGTCAAATCGACTGGAGCATTGGGGAGCCTGGCCACAACCGAACAAAAGCAAACGCTACTTGGGCACCGCAGATAAGCTGCTGACGAACATACTCGCGAACTTCACCAACTCGGCCAAAAATTCTTAGCAGGTCGCTCAACCTTTCTGGAACGATACCCCACGGATAGAACGTTCGGTGCACAGAAGACAAAACTTCATGACAAGATTCCACAAGCATCTTCGCCTGACCAGCCCGGTACATCAAGGTCGCCAAAACAAATCCACGGCTATGATCGGACCAGAAGTTGTTCGCATGCGGCATCAAGCTACCTGCTTCATGGACAATGTGGTTGTCCACCCAATGAGTTTCACACGGACCGTCAGACTCAACAACTGCAAAAAACAGCGCGAAGGGTTAAGAGTGAAAAGGAAGGAAACAACAAAGTACTAGGGGGCTCGCAGGCTTACAAAGCATGTCTTTTGCAACAACTGACAGCTCTCCCATCACAAACTGTTCACGCTCAGCTGCAAACTTTTGCTTCGACTTGGCCACATCAACCACTCCACGCAAAGCTTTCAGCTTGCGCTCGCCATCTGCGACACGATCACGGAACCCGCCAAATGTACTAACAACAGCAACAAGAGGATCTACTCGTGCAGCACACCCACTCGAAGACTCTGCGTTAGGACCCACAACCTGGAAGGAAATGAAACAAGTTCAGATACACTCCAAGACCCCACTCGAGAAATATACCACCTACTTAACAGGTGCTCGGGGGCTACTCCCATCGGGAGCTCGTAACGCTTCAATCGCAAAAATTTGGCATTTTAGACATCAAAAGAACACTTCGATTAAAAGAAAAATACGGGAATGCATCCCAAGGTTCATCACATCAAAAGGGCAAAGTGAAAACAGACTATCCTATGGAACTGCGGAGGTACTGGCGCTCGCATCAGGATGTCCCTTGCGACTAGCGCGGGCAAGCAATTCAGATAGCTTCTTCACAAGGGCTTCAGCCGGATCGCCAAAAGGACGAAGCGCTACCTTTCTGCCTGTGGCGGCGTCGTAAGGAAGGCTCGAGTACGCCTTCTCCAGGCACTCGACTCCGTGCGCCAACGCAAACTGGATAGCAGTCTTTGCTCCGCATTCAGACTGGGCAACCGAGTAAGCCTGAAGAAGATCACCCTCCAGGAAAACCTTCAGAAGGCCACCCAACGTAGGCGAAACCGCAACATCTACCAGAAGGCGCTCGTGGAATTGCGTCAACACTCGAATGGCTTCGCCAACGAGGGAGCAAATCCCACTCACGTGTTTCTGAAGCTAAGAGCAGGAGTCCGTCAAAGCATCCAATCGCCGACTTCTAGAAAGCTCTAGTGCAGCACCAAGGATATCTACAAAGGGACACCGTAAGCTCCCGAGATAGCCAATCAAAATTGCGTCGCAGCAAAAATCAAGTACAAACTTACCCACGAATTGCTGAGCCAGAGGGAGGATGATGCCAACAAGATCGTTATCATGTTTAGCACCAGCATCCTCCAACTGCTTCAGCGCATCCTGGGCCTCAGCGAGCTTCCCCTCAAAGGCAACCGAATTCTTGCGAGTGGACTCCAACTCCTTTCGGGTGGACTCCAACTCGGCCTCAAGGGTTTTCACCCGAGAGACAGCTTCGGTTTTCTCGGCCTTCAGGAGATCGACTTGAGCTGTAGAGTAGTGAATTCAGCCTAAAGAAAACCTATATGATCAAAAGAAATAGCGGAAGAAAAATAGAGTGGATTAACCTACCTTGGAGAGCTTGGCCGTCCTCGACAAGTCGATCATGATCCAGCCGAAGGGAAGCGCAATCTGCCTCAGCCGAAAGCACGCGTCGGCCAATGGCGGCAAGGGAGTCAAGAAGAGACTGCAAAAGCACAAGACAAATTTCAAATTAAAGGAAAAAGCTCTTGAGCCAATTCGCGAATGTACATAGTCGAGTATAGCCTCGGGGGCTACTCCGATCCGATAACATCTAAGGAAGAAAAAAGCTTAAACTTGAGTCCATGGCTAATCTCAAGCGATTAACCACGGCCTCGGGGCCTACTCCCATCAGGAGCACTGACGTGCACCCGATAAAAAACGCAAACGGACAAAGTAGAAGATACGAAAGAAGTGACAAGATTTACCTGGCCCTGGGCGGTGCACATAGGATCCGCCGAGCTACCCGAGACTTCTTTGTTCGCCGAAGCCCTACCCGTGAAGCCAGGCAGTCTATAATCTGGAGCCGCAGCTGCCGGTGCTGGACTTGAAGGCTTCTGGGTGACCTTGGCGACTGGAGTTTTGCCCGCAGCCGCTTCTTTTCTCTTCATAGAAGGAATAGAAGAAGCAAACTGACCAGGGCTGATGGATTGAAGCCTGTCATGAAAGGAAGAATCGAACAAATGCATAAGGAAAACGAGAAAAAACATTCGACTAAAGGATAATAGGAAAGGAAGAACTCACTCATCGTCGTCGTCATCATCCAGCATATCCGCATTCTAGGCGGTGCCAATCTTCGACTTGGGGGCTGGAGGAGGAAGCACGTTCAAGGGCTTCACCATGAGGGGTTATGTCGCCTTGCCAGATCCGCCACCCAAAGAACTATCTTTGGAAGTGGCTTTATCGTCAACTTGCCGGCGGCGCTTGCGCTGGTGGAGGTCGCTACCCGACTCTTCCACGTCGTCTAAAGAGCCATGCTCGGAGCTCGCCTCGGCCTCAGCAACAATGGTGTCGAGAGCAGCTTCAACGTTGCTCGCCAGCAAGTCCGAAGCATCATCAGCAGAAACTGGCGGATAGCATGTGGCTATTTCCAAACTCTACAAGAGAAGAAGAAGAAAAGAGAAAACTCAGTCGACAAACTCTCGAGTGGCAAAAATGTTGAAGCAGAGAAGATAAGAAACTTACATCAGCTGGGGGAGGCCTTGAAGCCTCGAATGCTTCAAGAGGGCGAGCAGGAAACTTCTCGCCCACCTTCAGCTTGGTGATAGCCGCAATTTTCTTCTTGAATTCAGCATTCGAGAGAATATCCTGGCACACACGGCTGGGGTCTTGAGGGCCCTGGTACTCCCACATGGTTGAGGGCCTCTCTTGAAGAGGCTGGATCTTGCGCCTGAGGAAAACACTCGCCAGATGAAGACCATTCAGCGCGACCCCTGTTGTCTGGTCGCGGAGAGCTGCCACCTTCGCGAGTAGCGGAGTTACGATCCGGTTTTCTTCGACTAAGAGCTTGTGAGTCCAAGACTTCTGGCGCTTCAAAACAGCGAACGGGTGGAATTCATGGGCTACAACCGCGTTGTTGTCGACGACATAAACCCACTTCCTCCACCATCCTTGCGCGGAGCCGATGAAGTGCATCGCCAAGTAGGAGTTGTCAGTCTTCGCCTGGATTCCGAAGCCGCCAGTTCGCAGCGTCTCTCCAAGCTGGTCCTCCACCCGCGACTTCTCGCGGAAGACCCGCACTTTGAATAGGGCCTTCCAAAGGCCCCGATGCAGGCGAATGCCCAAGAAGCACTCGCAAAGTACGATGAAGCACGAGATGTGCTGCATCGTATTTGGAGGCAGGTCATGGAGCTGTATGCCATAGACATACAACAGACCAAGAAGGAAAGGATGAAGGGGGAGTGAGAGCCAGCGCGAGACGTGATCTGCAAAGATCACGCGCTCGTTCTCGTGAGGGTTTGGTACCTCCTATTTTTTGCCGAGGCGAACGCGCTTGTCGCCATCAGGGGGCAGCAGCCCCTCCCTCTGCATCTCCTTGATGCTCTTGTTGGTGGTGTTTGCGGAGCGCCAGTCGCCCGTCCTCGCCGCGGGCAGCACAGGGACGTCCTCGGTCGCCCTCGATGACGAAGCAGCACCGCCGCGTTTCTTGCCTCCCGCCATGAGAGCTGGTGGGTGCTTACATAGGAAGAGATGTGCGCAGGGAAGAAGAAGATGGGGAAGCAAATGACCGGGAAGTTTTTACTTTCCGCTAAGGATGGATATTTATACATGAGCCAATCCAATCTGGGCCGCAGATCAAGCAACGTGGGGTCCATCGCGGCTGCCACGCGGGGAGTGGAAACGAAGCGGCGGTGGAAAGCTGTTTTATGCCACGATCTTAACAGCGGATCATGCGCATTTACTGCGCGTGGCTCTCGGAAAAACAGGAAATGATGTCTCGTTTCCGGTCAAAAAGCTGACATGGTGGGCCAGCGTGCCCTGTTTTCACTTCGTCACGTCCCATCGGGAGGATTTAGAGCGAACAAATTGCACAATGACAGCATTGTGCACGTCATCAAACCCGAGAATTCTCTCGGGTAGAGTCCTAAACACGAAATTTCTTTCGTATGGACACATCAAGACGCGAAAATTCTTTCGCATGAACTCCATAACACGGAATTTCTTTCGTACGGACACACCAACACGCAAAAACTCTTTCGCATAAACTCCATAACACAAAATTTCTTTCGTATGGACTCATCGAGACGTGAAAACTCTTTCGCATAAACTCCATAACACGAAATTTCTTTCGTATGGACATTATCAATATGTGAAAACTCTTTCGCACAAAAGCCCTTGACACGAAAATTCTTTCGTACAGGCACAACAAGGCTTCCGGACAAGAAAATTATTTTGTATGGATAGGAAAACACAAATGCAAAATCCTTGTGCGTGAACTCAAACAAGGAAAAACTTTTTACTCGCAAAAGTCGCGAAGAAATATTCACGGGTGAGCAGTCCCTGCCTTTCTAACATACGATGTATACACATATTTACCTTGGATAGTTCAGCCGACTAGGCACATCCGGATGTCGTATCCTCTCGATATGAAGGTAAGACCAAAAAGATCTTTCTTGAGGGCCTGGAATCGCACTCAAGCTGCGTCCTCCGGTATATGTCCGTGTCAACAACACGAAGAAATATTCTAGTGGCGCGCCGGGTACCCTCTTAGGTTAAGTTCGACTCGGTAAGACCTCCACGGCCCAGTCGCAATGATCACCTCACCAGATTCGAGTCGGAGGTCTCGAATCTGTGTAGACCAGAACTGTTTTTGCCCTAGATGCAATTAATTGGCCCTGAGCTTTCGAGAGAGCCAAGCAAATGAGCCACATCCTTCTGCGAAAACAGCCAACACACATGCACTTTTATTTTCTCGATACTCGAGTACAAGAAATGCATCGCATACAGGGTACACACCCTCTTCAAACGATTGAAGCCACCAATCAAAAGGAAATCAAGATAAACTTTGAGCGTCTACCCGACAGATTCTCAGCCGAGTAAACGCTCGGGGGCTACTGACGAAGGGATGGATCCTAGACCTATCGGGTGAGCCTACCCGGTCTAAGGCCCAAGACCCAAGCTCCAAGGGAGACGCCGTGAACTGTTCTAGAAGGCCCAATCGAGGCCCACCCGCAAAGCCTTGCGGGTTAAGAAAGAAAACTTATAACCGACTTTAGGTTAGGGTTTGTATCCCCCCGGGCACGGTTTGGGACCTAGCTATCTATATAAAGCCAGGAGAACCGTCGGGGGGAGGGACCAAGAAATACCGCACCATCAAAGCCTTGAGATCGGGATCATACTCTCGACTTGAGCATCCCCAATTGTAACCGATCTACTCGTTAATACAGATCGACAGAAGCAGGAGTAAGGGTTTTACCTCTACGAGGGCCCCAAACCTGGGTAAATCTTGCCCCTGTTAGCCGACGATTGTCACCAGCGCCTACTCGTTCTTTTACTCGAAACCCTATCGGTTCATCCGAGGGACTTGTTGAGATGCATATTCGACGCATATGCCTAGATTCAATGTACAAATTGTGTGAAACTGTTGCTGACACTCAACGACTGTTGTCGATCAACGAGGGCATAGGGATGTTTGGAAGTATAGACTGTTCACTGGGAGTGGAAGAACTGCTCATTTGGTTGGCAGGGGCAGTACAAGGGGCATGTAGGGGAGTGCACTGTCATTCTTGAAATTATTGCATCACATGATCTCTGGAATTGGCGCTCTTTTTTGGGCATGGCAGGTTCTCACAATGGTATCAACATGCTGCAGCGCTCTTCGGTGTTCGGTCGACTCGCGACTAGCAACTCCCCCGAGGTGAGATATCATATCAATGGCCACAAATACACCAAGGGATACTACCTAGCTGATGGTATCTATCCTCGGTGGGCTACTTTTGTCAAGACTATATCCAATCCTCATGGAGGGATGAGACAAAGGTTCACGAAAGAGCAGAAGAGTGCTCGGAAAGATGTAGAGCGTGCCTTTGGTGCGCTTCAATCTCGACGGGCTATTGTTCAGCACCCTGCTAGAACATGGAGCCCGGAGATTATAAGGATGGTGATAACAGATTGTGTGATCATGCAGAAAATGACCATACAAGATGAGCATGATGACAGTCTTTACGATGAAAACCAGGAGTGTCAACATTTCAGGAGTTTTAGTATGAGTTGCGTGATCGCGACGTGCACACTCAACTTCAGAATGACTTGGTACAACACGTCTGAAACTTCGTAGGAAACCAGCAGAACTATGCACTTTGATTTTATTTATTTATGTTAATTTATTCAGTTGTGTTGTAAAACTATGAACTTGCCATATTTGTTTAAATTTTTCATAAATTGTTTCAATTTATAATTGCCAAGTTCAGTTGTTTTGAGAGATATGAAAAAGAAATGATTTTTTTTTGGTCCAGCCACCAAATGAGCAGTCCCGTCGGTGCTCTATCCGGGAACGGACGGACAGTGGCCCGGACCGCTGCTCAAACGGAAAAATCTGGGACACATTTGGTCCGGATTTGAGCAGTCCCGTAGGAGATGTCCTTAGATTTTCTATTTTTTATTATTGGAGTTAGAGTGTTTAGAAAGAATGATTCACAATCTCTCACGTACTAGAATAATTGCTTGTATAGAGAAAGAGGAAAACACGAACTAGGGATGGTTAAATTGAGCGAAAGAGGAGCTACCTCAGCCATCCCCCACGAACCAGGCAATTTAGGGTCATCTGATCATGTCCTCCTTTCGATTTTAGCCGTCATATTTTCTAAACTGGGTTAGATATCCCTAGGATACTCCTCTAGTCATCAAATTGGCCCAGTCTCGTGTATTGGGTCCAAAAAGGCCTAAAGGCTACTAAAAGCAACTCTAACGCATCGATCCATTTGGTCCGTTCGCGTCCGAACCCATTCGCGCGTGGCAAAACCAACGTCCAACGCGTGCGACCCATTTAAAGAATCCAGACAGATGACCGGTTTGCCGTCCGTTTTCGACCCATTCCTAGCCCATATTAGGGACAGAAATGCGTCGGCACGGACGCGCGCGGATGTTTTCGATATCCTGCCAATTCCCTCCCTAGTTCTCTCCTAGCCCACCTGTCTGTGGCACACCAAGGACACTCCGACGCTTTCGCTCCTGTGTCCCAGCTCGAAACACCCCATGGCCGCTGTCGCTGCCGCCGCCGTCGCTGCTGAAGCCGATCAGGTCCCCACTCGTCCCGGCGCGTCCGATCTATTGGACGACGGCCCTGCCGTGTCAAAAAAGAAGTCGAAAAACAGCTCACCCCGGCAAAGAGGGTGTCGGAGTCCCAGAAGCGTGGCAATCCGAGGATGAGGCAGGTTGCTACATAGGCTACTCAGGCCATTGAAGCAGTTGTCGGGCCTGTGCGACGAGCGGAGAAAGCGGCCATCGCCTACAAAGCTTTGCTTTATGGCGCCCAAGCTAGCACCCTGACAACCCTACGCATGTTGGGCATCGTCGCCGAGCCGGAAGCTGTTGCGGCGGTGGCCGCCAACGCCGCCAGCGCCATGGTCGCGAGCTCGGGCTCGACGGTTCACAAGCCTCCAAGGACACTGAGTATGTCGCCATCCCCGACCCTCTATGGATATCTGTCCGGCGGCGTACAACTTGCCGGGAGCCGGCTAGGCCGGTCGCCGGTGGTATTTCCTTCCCTTGACCTCAACGCAGACCCACTATCCACTGATTCCCCCAAGGCGATCGGCGTGGCGGGGAGGAAGCTGCCGCTGTTGATCCCGGAGGCCGATCTCCCGAGCGCGCGCAACCTGGTCGACGAAATGGGGATGGAGGATTACGGGCACTTCGAGGAAGGCCAAGGGCAGGGTGAGGACCTGGAGGACGGTGGGGACGATTTCTTGGGCACTGTCCTTGCTGAAGAGGCCGAAGAAGTTGGTTACGGCGAAGATATAGAGGAGACCCAAGATGTCATTGGCATCGACACCGAGCCATTATTTGAGGAGGAGCTCACTCACCAAGCAGGTGCACAGAGGAGGCGCAAGCGTGGTGCCGCAGCTGCCGCCGCCAAGGGGCTCTCCTAGAGAACCAAGGGATTCACCAAGGCTGAGGACATCGTCCTATGCCAAGCTTGGAAGAAATTGGGCACATGTCCAATAGCCGGGGCCGAGCATAAAGGGACCGTCTTTTGGAAGAGTTGACACGCCTACTTCAACGAAGAACGGCTCATTTGCGAGAAGCCATTTCAAAGTGACCGAAATGACATCTCTCAATCCAAACGATGGAGCTTCATTCAATCAGAGGTGTCCAAATTTTTTGGCTCCTATGATCATGTTTGTGCTTGGCCCGTGAGTGGCATTGGGTGAAGGACATGGTATGATCTATCCTCCCTTCTTGTATGCACAAGTCTAGTTCCCAATATGCGCATTTCTTGCTTTGTGACAATGGAGAATGTAGGTACTTCAAGACCTTGAGACCTTCAAGGCCGAACATGGGGGGAAGTCATTCACCTTGACCCATTGTTGGAAAGAGCTCAAAGAAAATCAAAAGTAGAATGACCTTGTAATCCTACTCCAAAAAGGTGGGACCGAGGTGGTTGATGTTGATCCCGCATTGGAGAAGAGGCCAAGGGGGACAAGAGCACTAAGATGGAGATGAAGCGAGATGCTTCAACGATCGCATTGCAAGACACCTTGAAGGTGTTCATCACCTAAAAGGAGAAAAGCACCAAGAAGAAGGGTGATAGGGAGAAAGAGAAGCATCGAGAAAGGGGGAGAGGGACAAGAACTTCCACGAGGTCCAAAATAAGAAGATAGAGCTCGATGCGATGAAGGTGGAGGTGGAGCTGACCTACGCCAAGAAAAGGGCAGCCGAGGCCGAGATCAAGACACAAGAGGTCGAGGCCGCGATCATGACCACCGACTTGACAACCTTGACCCCAAGGAGGAGGGTCGTGGTCGATAAGAAGCAGTGGTACTACATGGAGAGGGATGCATGATCATTTCCTCGGTCATACTTTGTGTTGTGCATGAACATTCGCTAGGACACATATGGGTCCTTGCGTGGAACAATTCATTTGGGCACTTTGTAGAATTTCAATGGGCATTCTATTCTTTTGGTACAATGGAAATGTTGCATCTATTTCGTCTATTTGATCTGTATTTTGATGAAATTTGGGGCCATTTGGGAATGATCTAAAAAAAACCTGGCGCAGGCGGACCAAATGGGTTGGCGTGTTGGGTTCACTGGCGTGGGGCGGCCAGACATGCGCCGGATGGCCATCCGATTCCTGGCCCAAACAAAGAATAACAGACCAAGCGCGGACCCCAAATGGGTCGGCGCGTTGGAGTTGCTCTAATGGACAAAGTGAACTCAAACCGGTGGGTACCACTGGCGAGAGAGGACCTTCCTGATCTCGCGACTCCTGAGCGAGCCTACGTGAAGAGCCACGGAAAATTTGACACGTGTTTCTAGATATTTCCGTTTCATGACTAGAATGTGGCGAATCCGGAGCAGCTCGCTCGAGCAGAAGGGCAAGCGGCGAGAGTTTCTAGACTATAAGTTTTCATGTTGTACTTCATCAAAATGTACACCACACGAGCATGTACATACACGACCTTGGAAATACAAAATTTTGGAAATACAATATCTAAAGTAAAAAAGTTCAAATTACATAGTTCAAAATTTCAAAGTACAAAAGTATAGAAACCAACCTAGAAGTACACATACACACGAAGTGCAAACATACAGAAACACGAAGTACAAGCACACTGAAACATGGTGTACAAAGTACATAGACACATGAAGTACAAGTACACACACATGGAGTACGAACTACACACAAAGATTGATGTACACGCACCTTAAAACCCAAAGTACATGTATGTAGATTGTGTGATAAGGGGTGGCCCAATCTTCTCAGTGAACTCACAGACAACTCCAGTATGATAACTAGTGCGCCACTAAGAACTCTCCCGGCTGATCCCTGATGCCAATGCAAAAGATAGCAACCCCAAGGATATTCTCAACTCCACACTCTTGCACAAGTAATCCACCGACTACAAGTGGTCCTGTACCGTCGTATTCCCAGTGGAACAGCAGGTATCACGTAAAGTTTGCAGATGAACTTCCAGATGAAAGGCTTACAAGCAGTTTCAATCTAGAGGTCTAGGGTTTTTGGGTTTAACGTAGTCTGACCTCTCCTATGCGCCCCAATGGGTATATATGAGAGGGGGTGCGGCCACAAGGGTCTCCCTTGCGCAAGCACCAAACCTACTAGGACTAGGACTCCTACCACTACCACAATTGGATACAAACCGACCCAAATAGGTGGGTTTCGGCCATATTGGTATACAAACCAATCCTAACACAACTAGGTCTTGTATATGGCGCATTGATCTTCCTTGTGGGCGCACTCCTCTTGCCTTGTCCATCTATGAGTGTGAAATAACAATATGGCATTGTTTTCCACACTTAGTGCATTTGACCTTGTGGAAACACCATCCCCTTGTCATCATATCATTTGTAACTTGTTGTTTTCACCATGCTAGCACTTGTTTTCCATCTCCCCTTGTAGTCCTTCTCCATCCATATGTATCTCCTCTCCATGATCTCCATTCATGCTTGTGTTATCAATAAACCTGAGAATACATAAATGCAATGATTTAGGTAGTATAAAGTTCTCACAATTATAAACATTATACTCAAGTAGGAGTGAATTCACCTGTTGTTGTAATAGCTTGGTTCTTCATCTTGTCATTGGACCAATCCTTACTTCATTAGCTTGTCTAGGAACATCCTCATGTGTAACAATAGGTGAAGAGCTAGGGATGTCCTCATCATCCTCCCCCTCTTGAAAAGGCATCGACGTCGATGCTAAATCATCTCCATGGTAAGGTGTCAAATCAGCCACATTAAAAGAGTTACTAACACCAAACTCATCAATTGGGAGGTCAATCTTGTATGCATTATCATTGATCCTTGAAATAACTTTGTAAGGACCAGCACCTCTAGGCATCAATTTGGATTTTCTCAATGTGCGAAATCTATCCTTTCTAAAGTGCACCCACACCATATCTCCTGGCCTAAATATAATCTCCTTCCTCTTCTTCTTTACTCTTTCAGCCACATGCTTTCCTCTCTTCTCTATAGCCTCTTTTGTTTTCTCATGTATCCTCTTAACAAAATCAGCCCTCTTTGATGCCTCCATATTAATTCTCTCATGTAAAGGAAGTGGTAATAAATCAAGAGGAGTAATAGGCTTGAAACCATAAACCACCTCAAAAGGACATAATTGAGTAGTTGAATGCACAGCTCTATTATATGAAAATTCCACATGGGGCAAACACTCCTCCCACTCCTTCAAATTTTTCTTGATCATACCTCTTAGCAATGTGGACAATGTTCTATTAACCACCTCGGTTTGTCCATCAGTTTGGGGGTGGCAAGTAGTAGAAAATAATACCTTAGTGCCAAGCTTACCCCAAAGTGTCTTCCAAAAGTAACTCATGAACTTGACATCTCTATCTGAAACAATAGTTCTTGGCACTCCATGTAATCTCACAATTTCTCTAAAGAATAAATTTGCAATGTGAGAAGCATCATCACTCTTGTGGCAAGCAATGAAGTGAGCCATCTTTGAAAATCTGTCCACAACCACAAAGATAGAATCATGTCCTCGTTTTGTCCTTGGCAAGCCCAAAACAAAATCCATACTTATATCCTCCCATGGTGTACTAGGTGATGGCAATGGGGTGTACAACTCGTGGGGTTTGAGCTTTGATTTAGACTTGTTGGAAGTAATGCATCTTTGCACCAATCTATACACATCTCTCCTCATATGTGCCCAATAGAAATTTTCAGCCAACATAAGCAATGTCTTCTCTCTTCCAAAGTGTCCCATCAAACCTCCACTATGAGATTCCTGTATCAAAAACAAACGCAAAGAACACTCGGGAATACATAATTTGTTAGCTCTAAACAAGTACCCATTATGTATATGAAATTTTTCCCATGCCTTAACATTAGTACACTTATTAAATGGCATAGAAAACTCATTATCTTCATCATATAAATTTCTAATACCCTCCAAACCCGAAACCTTAATTTCTAAATTTGAGAGTAACATGTTCTTTCTTGACAAAGCATCAGCAACTACATTATCCAATCCCTTTTTATGTTTAATGATGTATGGAAAAGATTCAATAAACTCAACCCATTTAGCATGTCTCTTATTCAAATTGGATTGGCACTTTAAAAATTTCAATGCTTCATGATCACTATGTATAATAAATTCTTTAGGCCACAAATAATGTTTCCACACCTCTAAAACTCTCACAAGTGTATATAATTCCTTGTCATAAACATAATAATTCAATTGTGCACCATTCAATTTTTCAGAAAAATAGGCAATAGGTTGTTTATTTTGCATGAGCACACCTCCAATACCTATGCCACTAGCATCACACTCAATCTCAAATTGTTTATCAAAATTTGGAAGCATAAGAAGTGGGGCCGAAATCAACTTTTCTTTCAATGTATCAAAAGCAATATCTTGAGCAACACCCCATTCGAAATTACCACCATTTTTAGTTAGATCATTTAAAGGGGCAGCAATTGTACTAAAATTAGGCACAAATCTTCTATAGAAACTAGCAAGCCCATTAAAACTTCTAACTTGACTCACATTAGTTGGAATTGGCCAATTTCGAATAGCTTCAATTTTTGATGTATCAACTTCAATTCCATGCTTAGAAACAACATAACCAAGAAATATAACCTTATCTTTGCAAAAAGTGCACTTCTAAAGATTACCATACAATTTATTTTCTCTTAGCACTTGCAAAACTTGTCTAATATGATCAATGTGTTCATGTTCATTGTGGCTATATATGAGAATATCATCAAAATAAACTACCACAAATCTACCAATAAAGTCTCTCAAAATATGGTTCATTAATCTCATGAAAGTACTAGGTGCATTAGTTAAACCAAAAGGCATCACTAACCACTCATATAAACCAAATTTTGTCTTAAAAGCAGTTTTCCATTCATCTCCCTCTTTCATTCTTATTTGATGGTATCCACTATGCAAATCAATTTTAGAGAAAAGAGTAGCACCACTTAATTCATCCAACATGTCATCTAAACGTGGTATAGGATGAAGATAACGAATAGTGATGTTATTAATTGCTCTACAATCTACACACATGCGCCAAGTACCATCTTTCTTAGGAACCAAAATAACTGGGACATCACAAGGAGAAAGACTAACTCGAATATAACCTTTATCTAGTAGCTCTTGTACTTGCCTTTGTATCTCCTTTGTTTCTTGTGGATTGGTTCTATAAGGTGCTCGGTTTGGGAGACATGCTCCAGGAATTAAATCAATTTGATGTTCTATCCCTCTAAATGGTGGCAATCCCGAGGGAATATCTTCTGGAAACACATCCTCAAAATCCTGCAAAACATGAGAAACACCAAGAGGAATAGGGGTCATGTCATTAGAAACCAAAATCTCTCCCTTGTGAATAAGCACAATAGGGACTAGTGTAGGATCATCCCTAAATTCCCTCAAATCCTCTTTAGTGGCTAACATGCATAATAGGTTCTCTCTCTTTTTACCACTCGAATTGGTTTTACTATCACTCCCCAAGGCTTGTGAATTTTTTGATCCCTCATCCCTCTCTCTTTCTTTTTCCACTCTCATATCAATTTTGGATTGGGAATCATTTACAATTTGTTGTGGAGTCATAGGTCTCAAAATAATAGTCTTCCCATGATGATGTAACTCATAAGTATTTGCTCTTCCTTCATGCTTCACACTTCTATCAAATTGCCAAGGTCTTCCCAATAATAATTGGCAAACTGTCATGGGCACCACATCAAACTCAATAGTATCCTTGTAAGGTCCAATTTGAAATTCCACTCTCACCATATGAGATACCTTCATTTGTCCCGTGCTACTCAACCATTGTATATGATAAGGAGAAGGGTGTGGCAAATATTTCAAATTGAGTTTTGCACATAGATCTTTGCTAGCCAAATTCCTGCAACTCCCTCCATCAATAATGACTTTGCAAGCCATATTAGGACCAATGATAGCCTTAGTTTGAAACAAATTGCACATTTGATTTTCAGGACTAGGCACCACACTCAAGGAATTTTGGGTGCAAATAATAGTGGGCATGTTAGTAGCATATGCATCCAATGGAGTATCACTCAAATAACCATCATCATCATCAATATCATTAGGATCAACATCATCACCTGTCTCATACTCATTGTTCTCATTGATAATCATCACTTTTGTATTTGGACAATCCCTCTTGAAGTGCCCCTTTCCTCCACATGTGTGACATGTAATATCTCTATTCCTTGTAGTAGGAGCACTAGAACCCGAGGCACTTGTTGTTGGTTGTGGTGATTTCTTGGAAATAGAAGCACTAGGCTCGGGTTTAGAGGAAGTAGCACCTCGAAAACTAGATGATGGAGGTGGTGGAGGAGGTGCACTAGGCATAGATGATGATCTCATGGGAAATCTAGCCCTTGTCCTTGTAGTAATTTTTGCCTCCTCCATAAGATGTGCTTCGGCCTCCCTTGCATGATGTAGCAACTCATGTATATCATTGTATTGGTGATGCCTAACAATTCCCTTGATTTTGTAGTTCAAACCCGAAAGGAACCTTTGCATTGTTTGCTCCAATTGCTCTCTCACACGTGCCCTTTGCATGATTAGCTCCATCTCTTGATAATAAGCATCAAAACTCATAGTACCTTGCCTCAATTGTTGCAATTGATCAAATTGTTGCCTTATGTAATTTGGTGGAACAAATCTATCCCTCATGACTCTCTCCATAGTGTTCCAAGTGACAATGGGTAATTCTCCATCTTCTTGCCTCTTTCTCACAAGATTATCCCACCATCTAAGAGCATATCCATCAAACTCAGAAGATGCCAACTTGATTTTTCTATCCTCATTATACTCATGCATTCTCCATAGCTTCTCAATTTTTAACTCCCATAGCAAATATTCTTCCACATCCATAGTACCAAAGCTGAAAGAAGGAATTGAGAATTTTGGCTTACTCAAACCATCCTCTCTCGGATTGTCTTGAACCACATTATTAGGCACTCTCCTTGGAGCAAAATTATGAGCTCGGCCTTGATGTCCTTCATGGCCTCTTTCTCCTCTAGCACGGCCATGATTATTATTCCTTGCACCAAAAGCTTCCAAACCATTATTAGCATCACTATGGACACTAGCATTGTCATCGTCCACAAGAGGTAATCTTTCTTGAATCATGGTTTGAAGTCCAGCAGCGTAGCAGTCATTTGAGCAATTGAGTCATTGATTGATCTCACTTCCCCTCTATTAGTCTCGGCCAATTTATGAGTGGCCTCCATCTTGGTCTCCATAGCTTGGAGAGCCTCATATAAGGGATCACATGCATCTTGTACAAATTGCTTGAGTCCATTATGGTTGTCCAATATTTCTTTTTCCAAAACATCCCTAAGAGCCTCATACTCCCTCCAATTAACTCCCTCCTTATGGTCCTTCTTTTGCTGCACAAGATCACCACTAGAAAGATCCATTAGTAGGTTAGTGTAATAGAAACAAGTATAGATTGTGGTGCTCTCTCACAACTCACTCAAAAATCTAGCAAGACAATAGGATATCTTACCCTTCCAAAGTGAATAGAGATACTTACCACAAGTAGAGGCAATTAAAGTACTTTGGTGTGAAGAAGAGAATACCCAGGTTTTTAACTCTCACAATAGCAAACAAGGTTATTTAGTGGGGTTTGGTATGGATACCTAACAATCACCAAAGTAACAATCCTATTTGCTGTCTTTGTGAAGATATAAAAATACCCAAGGAAACTCACACAATAATGGAGACAAATGTGGCAATGCAAATATATGGATGAATTTTTGCAATGCACTAGAAAGTCACTAGCTAGGCTCTTAATTGACAGGCACAAGATTGCTCAATGAAAAACCAAGTGTCACAATGGCAAGCTCAACTAGTAAACAATAGCAATGATATGGCCTCTTTGCACTTTTTTCTTTTTCTCTTTTCTCTTTTTTTTATACTTTTGCTTTTTATATATTTTTTTTGTATTTTTTCAATGGCCTTAAACATAGTTAGAGCAATATGAACCAATAAACAAGTGAACACAATGGTGGTGATGAAAAATGAGAAACCTGTTAGAGCACAAAATAGCTATACTTGTGGGCAAGTTCCTATTAATATGCTGTAGAAAGGCTGTGGCTATGGTTCACAAGGTATGGAGATATTAGTCCTAGTGAGAAAACAGGAAATAACAAGGAAAAACAGAAAAAAAATCTAGGTGAAATCTAGCTCCAAAACGCTCACGACAGCAAAAATGTCTCACTGCAGTAAAACAGATGGTTTTCTGTGCCACGGCAGCACGCAGGTCCGAAAAACTAGTTCTGGTAACCGTGTTACGGTGAAAATCAGTGCGCGCGCGGGGCAGCGTTTTGCGCTGTTTCTTTGCCGCGGCAGTGCGCAGTGTTGCGGTGGTGTGGTCCGTTACGGCCGCGGGAAGGGATTTTGTAAGCGCGCGCTGGGCGAAACCGAGCCCGAGTTGGAATTGGTAGCGGTGGGGTGGCGGCAGCGTTTTGCGGCAAAACCGTGTCGTGGCAGGGCACATGTGGGAATATGGTAAGCGCGCTGCGGGGTGTGGGGCGGGTTTGGTAACCGAGCGACGGGAGGAATCCGAGTGCGGGTAGGCTGCCGTACGGCAGGAAATTTGCACAAATCTCTGCCGAGGTAGGAAAAAAGATGGACTCGGATTTGGGGTGGATTAGGGCAATGAGCAGCGGATTTTTTCGGTATTTTTGATTAGTTTTCGGCTAGATGAACAAAGAACCCTAAACCTAGCCGAAAGTATGAAATCTAAAAAGAGAAAAAGCAACACGAAATCTAACACAAAAACAGCACTAGTAATTAAAACTAAGGTGATATCTAGGCTAAGGCAATGACTAACACTATTTTTGTGGGGCAATTTTCTGGATAGGAAATAAAAACACTCAAACTAAAGGGAAATTTGATAGCTCACCGAGGCAACCTGTAAATCTGATACCAAGATGATAAGGGGTGGCCCAATCTTCTCAGTGAACTCACAGACAACTCCAGTATGATAACTAGTGCGCCACTAAGAACTCTCCCGGCTGATCCCTGATGCCAATGCAAAAGATAGCAACCCCAAGGATATTCTCAACTCCACACTCTTGCACAAGTAATCCATCGACTACAAGTGGTCCTGTACCATCTTATTCCCAGTGGAACAGCAGGTATCACGTAAAGTTTGCAGATGAACTTCCAGATGAAAGGCTTACAAGCAGTTTCAATCTAGAGGTCTAGGGTTTTTGGGTTTAACGTAGTCTGACCTGTCCTATGCGCCCCAAGGGGTATATATGAGAGGGGGTGCGGCCATAAGGGTCTCCCTTGCGCAAGCACCAAACCTACTAGGACTAGGACTCCTACCACTACCACAATTGGATACAAACCGACCCAAATAGGTGGGTTTCGGCCATATTGGTATACAAACCAATCCTAACACAACTAGGTCTTGTATATGGCGCATTGATCTTCCTTGTGAACGCCCTCCTCTTGCCTTGTCCATCTATGAGTGTGAAATAACAATATGGCATTGTTTTCCACACTTAGTGCATTTGACCTTGTGGAGGCACCATCCCCTTGTCATCATATCATTTGTAACTTGTTGTTTTCACCATGCTAGCACTTGTTTTCCATCTCCCCTTGTAGTCCTTCTCCATCCATATGTATCTCCTCTCCATGATCTCCATTCATGCTTGTGTTATCAATAAACCTGAGAATACATAAATGCAATGATTTAGGTAGTATAAAGTTCTCACAATTATAAACATTATACTCAAGTAGGAGTGAATTCACCTGTTGTTGTAATAGCTTGGTTCTTCATCTTGTCATTGGACCAATCCTTACTTCATTAGCTTGTATAGGAACATCCTCATGTGTAACAATAGGTGAAGAGCTAGGGATGTCCTCATCATTGTGTAAGTATAAAAAAGGTTCGTTAAATCTATCAGTAGGGATCTAGTTTTAAAGATGTCGACGCGAGAAGCTCAAAAGTGAAAACAGATCGGTTCTCAAGATATTTTGTTCTGAAACTTTGGTTCTAAAGAATAAAAGTGAAAAACTACAATTTCTCCCACCTCACTTATCTCTATCTCTCTCATCCTCATCCCCACTTATAACCAGGTTGCATGCAAATAACCGCCGGAGGATCATGTGAAGGAGAAGGTGACACTTGGAAAGAGGGGAACCCATGGATAAGAAGAATGCGACAACACGCACTATTCTAAGCATATCATATACTTGAAAATAAATAAAATCACATATGATGCATACTACTAGAAAAGACTAATGCATATAAAAGTAGGACATGAAGTATCACTTGCCTATTTTTGAAGTTGGTGTAGAGGTACACTCTCTTCACAAGCAGAACTTTCATCTTTGTAAAATCTAAACAATACAAATAAATAACAAAAAACAAGCAATTCAACAACATACAAACAAATACAACAAAATATGCAATACAGAAGCATAACCAGTTATTCAACTTGATTGGTGTTAACATGGACAAGGTTTTGACACATAGTTCAATATGCAAAAAGAATATGATGACATGGTTATTGTTTGGTCTTTTATGGGCTTGTTCAAAGTTTATCACAATAATTCAATTTATGAAAATGAATTATAGTGGTTTGGGTTAGGCTTAACACATAATTCTAATTTAGAAAAAGAATTATGGTAAAATGGTTTAGGGATAGCTACTAGGGCATGGGTTCATCAAGGTTTAAGTTTGAAATATTTAAACACTAGTGGATTCATATTGTCAAGGAGGTTCCAAGAGTTCACCTAAGGGTTATCACATTTACTTCAATATGATAAAGGAAACAATGTGGTAAGCTTTAGTACTTAATTCAATGTGCAAAAAGAAACTAAGTGTTTAGATATGGAGTTTTCCATTGTTGGTTAAAGGTTGTCAAGGAATATCACTTCACTCAATATACAAAAGAAGTGGATGCGATATGGTTTAGGGTTTAATACTTAATTCAATGGACAAAAGGAATTAAGATGTTTGGGTCAGGCTTTACACATTGACAAAACAAACTTGTTCCAATGTTCCTAGGGTTGGTCATTTTATCAAAAAGATCACACAAGACTTTGGCCTAAAATTCATGAATAACATGATTCACAAAAGGGTTTGAGTACTGGGTTTCCAATGAATTCACAACAGGAATTGTAAGCTTGCAAATGATTTTAGTACATGGGTTTAGTCTCACTATTTTGTTTATCATGTGATTGACACACACTAGGTGTTGTTCTTGATCCAAAGTGGTCACCCAAAATTTTGCAAAAAGCGCTAGACAATAATTAAATCACTAAGGACAATATTAAGTCATTACTAAGGATTTTAACTCAAGTTCACACTTCTACGAAACAAATGAACTTAAATAGGTTGGTTTTAGGTCTCTCTGGTCCAAGGTTGCTATTTGGAACAATTTTACAAAAGAAACCATGTTAAAATTATTCATAGAATTTAAACTAGGTGGTAAATACTCAATTGTCTATTTAAATTCTAAATTCAGTTTTAATTGGTTCAAAAATTATTTTGAGACAAAGGGTATTAAATTACACATCTTAAGATTTCCAATTATATATTTTTTGCAATTTTTGGATTAGTAGAATTTCAATTATGCCTAAATTCATCAAACAAACATATTTGAATTTGAACAAATTTTAAATGGTAAAATTTAAATTTGACTAGTGCCAATGGTTTCTACATGTCATGGGCTTTTCAAAAAGGCCAATTTTACTAAATTTGGACTTATGGTTAAAAAGATATGAATATTCTAAGTTGCAGGGACTTTTATGCAAAATTGTCGATTGATTTTATTCCACATTAAATCCAGAAAAGGTTAGGATGACGTGGCTGTTGGCTGCACAGTGACTGGGCGCTAACTAAGCAGTGACTGGGTGCCACACGGCATGCTCCTATTGGCCAGTACCTTTTCGATAAACGATCTAACAGGGACAGTTGGATTAAGATTCAACGGCTGAGGATCTAGGGTAACCTCGACGACACTTTCATTGGCCGGAGATGGCTGTGCGGTAGCGCGGATCCTTGGACTTTTACGGGGGTGGTGATCTGGCGCGTTCCAGGGCTCGGGGAGGTCACACCGGAGTGCGGGACTCCATGGCGAGCGCGATGGTGCGGTCGGCGCCCTCAGTAACGACCTCCGTCGCGCAGACGGAGACGGCGAAGGCTCCGGAGACTGCAAATGCGCTCGGCATGCTTGATACACTTCACAAAAAATCGAACTCGTGGTCAGGAATACTCGCAAGGGCATGGGAAGTCATCTACGTGTAGTCTCGGGAACGAGCACGCATTGACCTCACCGGAATTCGACGAAAATGGTGGTGGCAGAGGTCAAGTCCGACGAGAAAATTCGGCATAGTGGACTCGCAATCCAGAGGGGAGGTAGAGGGGAAAGAGGGAGGAGCTCGAGGGATTTTAGGAGAGGGGCTCGGGAGGTCGAGGCACTCGCGGGGTGAGGAGAATGTGTCGCGGCCGTTTCGGCTAGATCGTGGCGCGGGGACGGTTGGAGGTGGGGGACGACAGGTGGGTCCCGCTAGTCAGTGAGAGGGAGAGGGAGACTGGCCGGGCTGGTGCGTTGCTCCATTTAGCGTACGTGCGGTAGGTAAGGGTGGGATGGCTCGGGCCGGCCCGTTTCCTTCTCTCTTTTTTTGTTCATTTTTTCTGATTTCTTAAATAAGACATAGATTTTTTTTATAAGTCCAATTGAACTCAATTTTGTTTCTATGGTTTTATAAAAATAAAGCCTTTCATATAAAAACTATCTTGTGTTGTTTCCAACATATTTAAATTTTGAGTTTTCAAAAAGGGTTTAAATTTTATGGGGTACTTTATGTCTATTTAAAAATAGAGTTTAATAAATCCCTTTTGGATTTAATAAAAATTTGTAAAATTGTACATGTTATAATCTTAAATGTTGAAACATATCAACCTTGTTTTCTTACTAAATATTTTGAAAATGTTTATAATTTTTAAAGTCATTTTTATAAAACATAATGTACTTTTGGTGTCTTAAAATATTTTTGAGGCCTAGAATATTATCACGAGTGATAATGCCATGAAAACATTTAAAAACAAAATGAGACCATTTTATAATTTTAAATACTTGTCAAAATATTTATTCTGAAAACAATTTCGGGGTTAATGAAATACATGCCAAAATTGGATTAGGAATCTCCAATACTTTGGAAAGATATTACTTTTGTTTTGTGTTTTCTTTGTTTTTGGTGACTTGCATTAGTGGAAAACAAAAGTTTTAATTTTTTGTGATTTTTGAGTTTCTCGAAAATCAGGAATGTTACATAATACTAATATGTCTCCAGAACCCTCCAACTGCCTAGATCCATCAAAATGCATGGTTCAATATATGGTGTCTGGCTTCTCAGGTGGATCCTTCAACTCCGTCCAATCGTTCACAAAGTCGATTAAGGCCTGAGATTTTATACTTATACGGGGTTCATATTTAATATGATATGGTCCCAGTGCTATTGCCCAATTGGCAACTCTTCCATATGCTTCCCTATTATGTATAATATCTACCAAAGGTGCGGAACTGACCACTGTTATTGGATGCTTCTGAAAATAATGCTTGAGCTTACGACTAGCCAGAAAAAACCCAAATACTAGCTTCTGCCTATGTGGGTAGGGTTGCTTAGATTCTTTCAATACTTCACTGACATAATAAACTGGCCTTTGTCCCAGCTTCTCTTTCCCATCATGTGCTTGTTCTACCACTACCATTGCGCTGACTACTCTATTATTTGCGGCAATGTATAGTAACATAGGTTCCTTCGATTTAGGATTGTTAACACATGAGCTTCAGAGAGTTGTTTCTTAAGAGTCTCTAAGGCTTCACCTTCCACATTCTAGAAAAAATTATTTGTTTTCTTCAAGAGCCGGTATAGGGGAATTGTTTTTTGCCAAGCTGTCTTATAAACCGAATTAATGTTGCGACACATCTTGTGAGCTTCTACACATATTTCAGACAAGCTGGCTTCTTTAAGTTCTGATGCGGGCATCTACTGGTTAGCGCGCTAGGATAATAAATTACGATGTATAATGATTAAGGCATGCGAGCCGTAGTGTTAGCCAAGCCTTCTAACAGGCCGGTTTGTATCTTATCGAGTCCAACTAGCTTTAGGTTCGAGTCAGTTTTGGTTTGGGTTTGTCCAACCGACTAGGGTTGGCCTCTTATATGAAGAGAGTCAGAGCCAAGGGTTTTAGATAGAGTTAAAATCCTGTAGAACATTGTGTTCACATTACCACCATCCCTCGGAGATTAGCGTGTAGACGGCATCTCGGACGTTCGTCGATTATCTTGAAATAAAGGGATGAGTGTTCTTGGATCTTCCAAGGGTTATCGTGCGTTTGCGAGAAGATCCTTGAGCGATCAAGGGTTGTCGAGCTTGGCGTGAGGCGTGGTGTTCATCACCGTTTTACTCGCCTAAATCTATCCATGTTCTTCAGATTACGTGTATTGATCACGTGGTTGGGAGAATAGTTATCTTTGGTGGTTCTGCGGTGAAAGATCGGGCAAACATTCGTATAGTGTGCTATCAGAGCGCCAGGTTGATCACCGCGAGGAGTTCGTCTAAGTTGAATATCGAATCTACAGGTTTTGCAAAAGATTGGTAGATCAGTTTTCCGCTGAACTTGTTTGGAGGAGTCGCGATGAGCTGGCACGTTGTGTATCTCGATGTGATCGTGGGAGTACATGATTGGAGGATCAGCTGGGATTTCCGTTCGCGCATCACGGCAGAACAAGAAGAAAAAAATATAAAAGGAAAGAGGCGGTCGTTGCAGTTCGGTTCTGGTAAAGGATATGATCATCCTGATTTTCTTGTGCATCCGATTAGAACTCAGAATGGTTTTTCCCTTAATTCCTGGTTACGTGGAGGATAGGGAAAAAAACAACGATTCGGTGGGATGAAAGAGAATATGTGATCGTACTCCCTCCATCTCAAATTAATTGTCACAAAAATTGACAAAAGCGGATGTATTTAGACATAATTTAATGTTAGATACATCAACTTTTGTCCAAATTTGTGACAATTAATTTGAGATAGAGGGAGTACTTTTGCCCTGGCGTGGAGGTATTCTGGTCGGTCGTGCTTCCTTGCACATCACGATCAATCAAAGAAAAAGATGTCACATGACTTTTTTATATTAAAAAAGGGACGTTGCTATATTTAGAACGTTCTAACCTTAAACATAGAACGTTAGAACAAGTAGCCAAAATTAATTATCCAACCAAAATTTTCCCTATCCCCCCCTTCTCTAGGAACCTCCTTCATGCATGTATAAAAAGACAAAACTAGTGATTTCACCTGTTTTAAATACAAAATTTCAAAATTTAAAAAGTTTTGTAGATCAAACCTTTTGTCGGATTTAAGATCCGATTTCACCGTTGGACTAGTCGCGGCGAGATCTTCGAAACTAAATCTCATGTTGATATGTTTCGATAACTTTTTTTTGGGCCCGAAAGTTACCCAGCACTAACACGTGAGTTATCCGGCCTGTAGTGTCTATGAAGGGTTCGTTCCATAGAAAACAAAAAATTCCTACGTGACAGACACCTGAAAGGCCAAGATCTAATCTAGGAGATGAAAGCAACGGAAATAGAGAGAGTCTTAAGAAAACGTACCCTCGAAGACTCTAAGCATTACGAGATCGAATCTCGTTGTTGGCGTATTCGTACTCACACCAATCTCAAGATCAAGAAGATGTGCATCGCAATCCGGCGGTGCCTCCGTGATCGGTCACACGTACGTCTTGATGACAACCTCTGTTCCCTCGATCGAGCGGAGTAACGGAAGTAGAGGATCCCTCGGAACTCCAGCAGCACAACAGCGTGGTGTGGTAGAGAAAACTTCGTTCATGGCTTCGCCAAGCGTGTTAACATGAGATGGGTCAGCGGAAGGAGTGAGGTGGAGATGACACCAAGTGTTTTGAGGAGGGAGAGCCCTCACCCTCCTTTTATAGGGGAGGGGGGAGGCAGCCTAAGGAGGGTGCGGCCAACCCATGGTGGTGCCCCCACCTCTTCCCTTTTCATGTGAGTGGACTCTCCCCTCACACCCACTCATCCTCCACTTAGACTCCACTCAAAAATCCCACAAGTTTTCTTTAATAAATAAATAAACATTTTTATTTCCTTATTTCAGCATTTATTAATTCTATTAACAAACATTTGCATATAGCACCTCGAGTTAATTCTATTAACAATCATTCGATGAAAACCCTTGAACTATTTCAAATTTACCCGAAACGATTTCGGTGTTGTTCAAACTTTTCTCCGATATTCCGTATCCTCTCAAATGCGTCATCGAACCTTAAGTGTGTCACCCTAAGGTTCTCGAATAACATATACATGATCAAGACACCTCTCCGATCAATAATCAACAGCGGGATCTGGTGATCCGTGATGACTCCTATATATTCAATGATGAATCTCGTGATCGTGTGAACCATCAACGTCGTAACTAATTCCCTTTGTCTCGCGATATTTTACTTGTCCGAGATCCGATCATTGGTATCAACCATACCTTATTCGATCTCGTTACCGACAAGTACTTTTTTACTCGTTCTGTGATATGGCATCCTTGTGACCTAGTCACGTTCTTGCAAGCGGTGTCAATGTGATATCACCGAGAGGGCCCAGAGTATATCTCTCCGTCATTTGGATGGACAAATCCCACTTTTGATGCATGAGCCTCAATTAATACTTTTTGAATACCCAACGGCACCTTTATAGTCACCTTGTTATGGCGTGTCATTTGATGACATCAAAATACCCTTCCGGTATTAGCGATTGACATGATCTCATGGTCTAAGGAATAAGTTACTTCGTATGCAAGATACAACAATATAAACTAAATGACTTGATCGTATTGTTATAATTAATTTGGGTCTATGTTCATCACATCATTCTTCTAATGACATGACCCCGTTATTAACAACATCCAATGTTCATGATCAGGAAATCTTGATCATCTATTAATCAACGAGCTAGTTAAAAGAGAGGCTTTACTAGGAAGCATTGTTTGTTTATTAAAAACACATGTAACAACATTTCCGGTTAATACAATTCTAGCATGAGAAATAAACATTTATCATAAATAAGGAATAAGATAATAACCACTTTATTATTGCCTCTCGGGCATATTCCCTTCAGACTCCCACTTGCACTAGATTCAGTAATCTAGTTTGTAAGCACTTAACACATATGGCGTTCTAGTGTTATTACCATGCTTCGCATGTGGTAAACATCATCAAAAGATCTGACATGTTCAGGTCCTACTGTATTTGCATGTTCTTTGCGTCTACACGCATCACTCATTCTCTAATGAGATGGATTTGTATATATTTGGTAAACCGGCGGGACCTTATTTCCTCAGCTTAAATCAATGTTACTAACATTGTGAAAATGTAGCTTCATAGTGTCAGCATTCTTGGAAATTCACCAAGTTCAATCAAGAACTCCTTGACACAAAATACTCCTATTATTTTATGTCAACACAACGATATACTTAGCATTTGTTGTAGTATCCGTCACGATACTTTAATTTTGAAACTCATTCAAATCCAGCATGGAACTTTCTTCCAGCCTATTGTGCTACGTTTCATCACATATTTTAATTGAGATAAAATTACTTGAATAAATGACAAGACTATTAGTGTAACATATTAGAGCGAATATTTTTTCATTACTACATAGGAAAACATATCCTTAGCATTTCTAAAATGACACAAGGATCTGTCCCACTGTTGTCTAATCATCATGTTAATTATCCCGCTCTAACATTCTATAGCACATGACTCATCTGGTTGTGTACATAGCATGGAACACATGACTTAGAAATCTTAATTTCAATTATGCACATCATGTGTCAAAACACATGAATCTTGCTCAATTCCTTTTCATATGACAAGAACTCCTTCTTGTCATTTCGATATTGAATTACTTCAATATTTCATCTATGTAATTTGGCTCAACCATATTAAGCGCTTCAATCCATCTCTTATAGATATCGATTCCCAATATCTCCTAAGCATTTCATCAATATGAAAATCTTAACCGTCTTAATTTAAAATATATATTTTCCAATCAACCATATGTCATCTACATAAAGCATAAGAAATATGTCATAGCACTTAATTTATTGTAACTCTACAAGCATCTTTATATTTCATGATGGAATCAAACTCTTTTGATAACTTCATTAAGGTAATGATTCCAACTTCGTTATGCTCACGTCAACCATTGAAGTGTGCATACTTTTTCAGCAACCTTTTGAATTTTACAAAACTCTCAGAGTGTGTCAAGTACACATTCTTGATCAAACTTCCTTGAGAGGAAAGTTGGTTTTTGTTATTCAACTGCCATATCATAATATATAACTTTTGCTAGAACAATCCGCAAAGACTAAAGCATCACCACGGAAGATCAAAATCTTGTAGTAGTCAACTCTTTGAACTTCGTCGAAAACATCTTTTCGACAAGAACAACTTTCAAAGGATGTAAAAATCCATGTCTTTGTCGCTATATATACCCGTTTGCTATCGTTAGGCATCATGCCTTTCGAAAAGACTACCAAGTCACATACTTGATATTCATACAGGAATACTATCACGGATATAACGACTCATAGCCAATTTTACGAAGTCAGAGCCCATCATTTTCTTCTTGTATAAGTTCCAGGTCCTTTGTTGTGAAAACAACACTTTACTATTAAACCACCAGTTTATATAAGTACAAAGTTTAGGACTTTTGTGGTTAAGTTCGCAAACTCATTCGAAGTATCTACAACACATGTAGTGTCTTCTACTTTGTCAAAGTAGGAAACCCCGGAATAACTTTTAGTGCTGCGCTACTCTTGACATGATAACAAAGATTCTCTAATATCGTTGAGTTTGTACTGTCCTCCCACTCACTTGTTTCGCAAGAACTACTTTCTCGAGAAATCAACCTTTTCTGACAAACAACATTTGTCTTTTCGTTCGGTGATAGGAGAAATACCCAATGGATTCGTTAAGATAACCTTATAAATATATATGTATCCTATTTTGGTTGTAAATAGTTTACACATGCTATGCATACCAAAACATAAGAAAAATACAATTTGGGTCACTACCGAAACCATTACTTATATGGTGTCAATTTCAATGGATCATGATGGTGCTCTTTTCAGTGTCAAAGCGGGTGTCTCTAATGTATAAACTACAAAATTATAATGGCAATTTTATTAATATTACCATGTCCAACAAGGTTTGATTTTTTCTCTTGAATACTCCAAACTAATGTGGGGTATTCGAGAAGTATAAGTTGTAGAACAATTCTGCAACTACTCAGATATTTTGCTAAACTTGTAAATCAAACTTTATCCTTTATGATCCAATCATAAATACTTGATTATCTTGTTACAATGATTTTTACTTCATACTAAAAATAATTTGAACCAATTCAAATATGTCAAACTCCGTTCTCTTTAAATAGATATACTCATATATCTACTCAAATCATCGACGGAATTTTATGAAGGAAAAATCCACCACACATGACTATACATAATGGACTATATGCATCAATATTTACAATATCCATTAAATTAGTCGTCCATTCTACTTCGGCCCATGAACGGAATTCTAGTCATCTTTTGTAAGAGGTCTCACAGGCGTCAATTTATTCAAAAATAAAATGACTCTGGAAGTCCATTAACATGGAGTTCCTTTCAAGTTTTCCTTTCTGATATGAACTAAAAATATGGTGTCACAATTTAAGTGAAATTCTTTTACGTCTTGCAACGTTTAGCATTTAGTCTTATAGATGTTTACTTTACCAACACGATTTATATTAACTCATCCATCAATTATGGAATATGGTCATAGTTTGAACAATCTCATTTATTCTCACAAAAGACCGGAACAAAATAACAATGTATTAATTTCTTAAAATAAATCTTGAATGTTTGGTTCGATACGACGATGAACACAATAACACTTTATTTCTGTTCTTGTCATGATCGATTTCACTTCTACTACTAGTTCCTTTTGGGCCCTTGTATTTCATGCATTGTGTTGCTTTGTGTGAAAACTCATACCAACCAATCTGGTATCAAAATAACCAAAAAATACTTTGTTAACTAGTAATACATCTATAACTTGTATATCAAGCATATACACCATAGCTGGACTTTTTCAGTTATCTTCTTTTCTGCCATATATCTTTTCGTAATTCTATTTTTAATATTCCCTTTTCTTTACAGAAGAATCATTCAACATCAAACAATGCTAGTCATGTACTAGCACATTTTCCTTTGCGTGTTAGTCATATACTATCACCCATTGAGTCATACTTTGAGTTTGATTGCTCTACTAATATCACCATATTAATAGCATTCTTCTAGATTCTACTCTTGGCAATCTCCAAGCAAGGTAAACGATTTTTACCCATACTTTTAATCCATCCCATCATAACAATTTTGTGATTAAGCTACTATAGCTCGAAGGAAGGAATTTAGAGGATAAATTTCAGCACCCAACTTCTTGGAAGATTCAAACGCCTAGCGTCTTCAATCATTGCATATATTTAAATAATATAAGCACACATTGTCATGCTAAATTATACGCAGTCATGTTGCCACAAATAAGTTTCTAGATATCAATATATCTTTCACTTGATTATTTTTGAAAACAATTCTTTTCAATTCCTAAAATACCTTGATCAACGAAACATTCTTTTGAAGATAAAGTATTATGGAAGCAAGCATGACACTGGATTCTAAGTAGGAATTATTTGCTCTATAGATCAATCAAATCATTAATCATATGGAGCTAGGTAGGAAATACCGAAAATCTACAATATGACTTAATTTTAAATTTCACTAATACGGTACCAATCTTAAATGGTTTTACCAGATCATAACAGTTATATCTCAATTAACAATCTAAGTGTAAGGTCTTTTGTGGATGCCAATGAATACTACAATTTTATGCAAATTCTCTTAGATTGGTTGTTCATGATAAAATAAGTTCAAATTAATTTTAAAATTACTGCGTGAATTCCCACTCAAAAACAACATCACTCTAGTCGTTTTAGTGATTACACAAACCAAATTCAATACACCAAAACCGATTATCGCATGAGATGATGTAGCTGCAAAGGCGAACATCGACATGTTCATCATATCATCCATATGACTCATGCTTTACCTTTCGGTTACGTGTTCCGAGGCCATGTCTGTACAAGCTAGTCTCGCCAAGTAGAACCGTAGTATTGCGTGTGTTCGGAGGTTATATCTGTACATGCTAGGCTCGTCAGCACCCGTTGTATGCGAACGTTGAGTCTGTCACCCCCGATCATCACGTGGTGTCTCGAAATGATGAAATTTCTTAACGTTGCATACTGAGGAAGAACACATTATTATCTTATATTAAGTGAGAGGGGTCATCTTATAATGCTACCGTCGCGATCTACGCATTATAAGATGCATAAAAGGATTAACATCACATGCATGGATAATGTGATATGATACGGTCCTTCTTGCACTTGATCTCCATCTTGTGCATCACGGTATGATCTCCATCATTCCACCTGCGTGGCACCAAGATCCATGGCACCTCCATCTTGATTGTACATCAAAATTACAACATATCACATGGATATGATATACAACATGCATGTCATAAATAATAAGACAACCATATGGCTTCTGCCGGTATATCAATAATTTACAAAAGAGATCATCTCATAACCAAATTTGTAACATTGACCATATCACATCACATTCCCTGCAAAAACTAGTTAGACGTCTCTAATTTATTTTTGCATATTTTACGTGGCTTAGGGCTTTCGAGGATAGAACCGTTCATACCTACGAACATGAACAACAACGTTGATAAACGTATTTTTAACAACCCTTCGTAGATTAGATCTTAACTATAGTAGGAGAAATGGACACCCCCTCAGCCACAAGTGAGGTAGGTCTCGCGTACAAAGTACACGTGAAGTTTACCTAGGGAAGCTTCATCCTACTATGCCACTAAGATCATAAAATACTCAAGGAGGCAATAACATGATCATAAACGCCCACATACACCAATGTGTTCTACCCGTATAAATCATCTATGCATAGATCCGGGTCTGATACCACTGAAGGGTTCGTTGCATAGAAAACAAAAAATTCCTACACGAGAGACACCCGAACGGCCAAGATCTAATCTAGGAGATGAAAGCAACGGGCATAGAGAGAGTATTAAGAAAACATACCCTCGAAGACTCTAAGCGTTACGAGATCGAATCTCATTTTTGGCGTAGTCGTACTCACACCAATCTCAAGACCGAGAAGATGTGCACCGCAATCCGGCGGTGCCTCCATGATCGGTCACACGTACGGCTTGATGATGGCCTCTGTTCCCTCGATCCAGCGGGGCAACGGAAGTAGAGGATCCCTCAGAACTCCAGCAACACGACGGCGTGGTATGGTAGATAAAACTTTGTTCACAGCTTTGCCAAGCGCATGAACATGAGGTGGATCAGCGGAAGGAGGGAGGTGGAGATGACACCAAGTGTTTTGAGGAGGGAGAGCCCTCACCCTCCTTTTATAGGGGAGGAGGAGGCAGCCCAAGGGGGTGCGGCCAGCCCATGGTGGTGCCCCCACCTCTTCCCTCTTCATGTGAGTGGACTCTCCACTCACACCCACTCATCCTCTACTTAAACTCTACTAAAAAATCCCAAAGGTTTTTCTTTAATAAATAAATAAAACATTTTTTTCTTTATTTCAGCATTTGTTAATTGTATTAACAAACATTTGCATATAGCACCTCAAATCATTTGTTAATTCTATTAACAACCATTTGATGAAAAACCCCTTGAACTATTTCAAATTTACCCAAAACGATTTCGGTGTTGTCCAAACTTTTCTCCGATATTCCGTATCCTCTCAAATGTGTCATCGAACCTTAAGTGTGCCACCCTACGGTTCGCGAATAACATAGACATGATCGAGACACCTCTCCGATCAATAATCAACAGCGGGATCTGGTGATCCATGATGACTCCTATATATTCAACGTTGAATCTCGTGATCGTGTGAACCATCAACGTCGTAACTAATTCCCTTTGTCTTACGATATTTTACTTGTGTGAGATCTGATCATCGGTATCAACCAAACATTGTTCGATCTCGTTACCGACAAGTACTCTTTTACTCGTTCCGTGATATGACATTCATGTGACCTAGTCACGTGCTTGCAAGCGGTGTCAATGTGATATCACCGAGTGGGCCCAGAGCATATCTCTCCATCATTTGGATGGACAAATCCCACCATGGATCCATGAGCCTCAACTAATACTTTCTGAATACCCAACGGCACCTTTATAGTCACTCTGTTATGGCGTGACGTTTGATGACATCAAAGCACCCTTCCGGTATTAGTGATTGACATGATCTCATGGTCTAAGAAATAAGTTACTTCGTATGCAAGATATAACAATATAAACTAAATGACTTGATCGTATTGTTACACTTAATTTGGGTGTATATTTATTATATTATTCTTCTAATGACATGATCTCGTTATTAACAACATTCAATGTTCATGACCAGGTAATCTTGATCATCTATTAATCAACGAGCTAGTTAAAAGAGAGCCTTTACTAGGAACCATTGTTTGTTTATTAAACACACATGTATCAACGTTTCCGGTTAATACAATTCTACCATGAGAAATAAACATTTATCATAAATAAGGAATAAGATAATTAACCATTTTATTATTGCCTCTCGACCATATTCCCTTCAGTTTAAATTACCCATCCTGTATTGTATAAGTTACCCAATATAAACAATCCAGAGCTTCTTTTCCATGCATCCAGAAAAGATAAAATTGATGATGTCATCTGTACTAGCTTTAGAACGTTCTGAGGTTAACGTTACATAGAACGTTCGGACAACTATTGTTCAACATCAAACTAGCTATCGCGCAACGTATATGCGGAACAAACTCGAAAATGGCCAATGCATATTGCGTGGAGTGGACAAGGACAAAACTGATTACACCATCAATATTTAATGCATGAATCTAAAATTTTCAAAAAAATTGTAACTCAAACCGTTTATTCAATTTAGAATATGTTTTTACTGTCGTACTAGCCGCGACGAGATTTTTGAAACTAGATCACATGTCGATATGTTTGGACAACATTTTTTCGAACCCAAAATTTACCCACGTTACACATCGTGAGTTATCCGGTCTTTAATATTTAAGTTACCTGTCGCTACCAACAATTACTTTTGGCTTAAAACTAGATCTCACGTTTAACTGTTCTTTTATTGTTTCAAAATTTGGAGTTACCTCATAGTTTATAAAGGAAGAGATATCACTTTGGGATGTAATGTGCCGTGAAAAAGTTGGTGACTCTATATAAAACACCAAGACACCTCCATGAGTATTATATTGACAACTAGAGCATAAAACCAATCGGTATGTTTCATCTGTAGCGAGTTAGTAATTATTGGTTATAGAGCGGGATAAATGTGTAGACTTCTTGATAGACAAACTAAAAAATATGGGCAACTCTATAAACAATGGATGGATAACAATTGCATAGAGAGTATGGTAACTACATCAATTAGGTTTATAACTCTATTATAAACACCAGGTAACTCTACCCTCCTGGGTAACTCTGTGTGTAACCAGATGGAAATTATAGAATAAACAGCTGGGTAACTCTATAACTACTAGGTTCATAACTATATCTTGAACAGCCATGTAACTCCATCAATACTAGGTTGGTAACTATTATTTAAAGACATGGTAACTATATTGAATTTGTGTTGATATGTATACTCTAAGCACCTGGGTAACTCGCTAGATTACTGGGTTGGTAACTATTAGATAGAAGACGGGACAATTAAATCGATATTATGGTGATAACTACACCATGGACATCTGGTTAACACCATATGTAATTGGTGACTATACTCTTAACACATGGGTAACTTTATAAGTACTCCCTCCGATCCATATTAATAGGTGCTGAAGTGGATGTATTTAGACATGTTTTATTGCTAGATACATTCACTTCAGCACCTATTAATATGGATCGGAGGGAGTATTAGATTGGTAATTATACCTCATATACCTGGGTAATTCTATTGGTACATGGTTGATAAATATTATCTAGAGGGCATGGTAACTACATTGACTTCGTGGTGATAACTTTATGCTTAACATTTGGACAACTCTATAAATAATGAGTGGATAACCGTTAGATAGAGGCACATAAATTCGGTGATGGTATCTATATCATAAACCCGGGGTAACTCTACTTCGAACAAACAGAGAACTACATATTTAGTCGGTTGGTAACTATCAGTTAAACCGTGGGGTAACCACATTGACACTCCGTATGTTCGGTTTGGTTTAGTCGTCCGCGGCTCATTATGGGTCTTGTCGCCGGGGAACAACGGTCTTGTGGGTAAAGGTGGTTGACTTCAATGGTGTAGTTGAACTTATCGACAGGATTCACCGAAGTAATTGACGATGGTAGCGGTATGATAAAATGGTCACAATCCAGCAATAAGGCGTGCCAACATTGTTTTGCTTCCTTGCAATGAGCAATAAATGGCCACCATCCTTAGGAAACCCTAATGGAGACCGAGATACATGGAGGACATTTTTATATTAAAAAAAAACTCGGTTTTTTAGTTCCAAACAATTTGGAAAAAAACTAGATGTACTCCTTCTGATCCATAAACAGTGTCGCTTACTAAATATGTGCACAACAAACGTGCAAATTTTCAATGCAAAATACCTTATATTTTTGGCTCAGCAAAAAAGACAAATTAGAATGTTATAGGACATTCTAAATTTATGCTATTCATGCTGCCAGATCTGCATATTTGTTATTTTTCTGCAGAAAAGTCTGAAGTATATGGTTGTTCTGTTTGAAAATTTACGCAGAGGTAGATTAAATCGTTGACTATATCCTGGGTTTTTTTTTCTGGATCTTTTTTAGGCTTTAAATTTGCAGTTTTTAAAATTTTCAAAACGGGCTACATCATCCTTAAAATACTTGTGGCATACACAACATCGAGTACCTAAGCTTTACTCTGCACCGGACGTTGTTATGCGCTTAGAAGAAAAAAAAACATGCATGATCTCTCGTATAAAAAATCGGGCGCAGAAGAGTATCGTTCCCTCACCAAGAGACACATCAAAAGAAAGAATACACCAGCAACAATCAATCTGCCAGAACGGCGAGTTGGGCCCTAGCTTGGGGGTGCCCATGGTCACGGCTGTGGCTGGACAGGAGGAGAGAGCGTAGCGACGCGGGTAGCTCGCTGGCAAGTTCATCGGACAGCAGATGGCCGATGTCAGCGTGGGTCCACGCCTAATCCACAGAGAGAGGTTGGGCGGGGATGAGAGAGGGGCCAAGCGGCGCTTGAAAGTTCGGAGAGGAGGCATAGATGGGCGGGGGAGCGAGGCCCGTGGATATGATCCGCGGCGGTGCAGGTTCGGAGAAGGTAGTGTTGCAAAGGAGAGAAAAGAAGAGGGGTGGAACTGAAGGAAATCGAAAGGAAACAGTCAACGCTTTAAAGACTAACCACCCCGACCGTTCGAAAACAAGATTTTCCGTAAAAGAAAGGCTTCACGTGGTGTGCAAGAAGGAAAGGAGAGCATAGAACGAAAAAAAATAGGGGAAAGGTAAATTCAGATCGGATGGGAATCTGCTTCCATGTGCATGTTGGTTCCCTTCTACGCAAGTGCAGGCAGAAAAAAAAGGTACAGGAGTTTGTGGTGGAATAGATTGGATCGATTGTTAACAGTTACTAGCAGACGAGCCCGTGCGTTGCAACGGGACATTAAAAAAAATCCTCATCCGAGTCATTGTTGTTAGATCAGTCCAATTTTAAGAAGATGCTCAGCCTGACCAGGCCACAATTGCTATCACGATAGCAGACAATGGAGTTGAATACTAAATCTTTCAACTACTGAAACATGCGTCGCGTCACGGGAGTTGCCTACAACTGGGATCGATGTAGTCTGCCATCATTAGTCTATCTTATAAAGTAGTGATGAGACTTATAATTGAATTAGATGACTAATAAGAAGCTAATGTGAGGAGGTAATAACTTATCATTGGACCAAAACCTGAATATTTAGAGAGTATAACCAAAACCTGAATGTAAGTATGTAACCATTGAGCTGGTAATGTGGCACAGACTATAGAGAATAGCAACGACGGGGCAAACGTGCCAGGTCCATTGTGGCCGAATCGGCTGCAGAAGCGTTGAAGTCCTTGAGTTGGACCTGCATGTCCGATGCTACGCCATGAACCTGAACAACCACCAGGAGCAGCATGTCACCAGCAGACTAACAGCTGGACCTTTGCATGCGAACACTTCTTTTCTTTTGTTACCCATCTCAATACTCTGAAGGATGTGTGCAGCCCATGGACATCCTGGTTAGAGACTCCGTGTTGCTTGGCAAACCAAATCATGAAGCCTTCTTTTCTTCGCTTCTTCGTGCTTCTTTGAAGCCCATGGCCTGATCGCGTCCAGATCAGAGGATTCCGCATCTTCTACTCCAACTGTGCAAGGTGGAGGACGACTCGCGCTCGAAGGGATTGCGAGCGGTGAGGAGAGTGTTGGCGAAGGCTCGATCTAGGCCGGCGAGATCGCGGAAGAGAGATGGAGGCGTGGGTGGCAGGGGCTGCGGCCGGATTTGTCGGGCAGCGGCGTGCGGCAGAGGGCGGGAAGAGGACGGTCGGTGCGACGGCGTCCCCCTCGATTCGTGAGTGACGACCTGATGCGTAGGTGGCGGCGGCGGTTGAGGCTCGCGCGAAGAAGCAAAGAGAGAGAGGATACGGAAGCACTGCCGGTTCGTTTTTTCCCCGGCCCGAGCCGATTTTCCTGGTGCCTGTCGCTGGTTTTTTTTCGATCGCTACCGTGGTTTTTTAGACGTACGTACGGTCGTTAGCCGGTACTATATAGTAGAGATTGTACGTGACTATTCTATGCCAATTTGGTGGAATTTTTGCGTACAACCAAAGAAAAGGAGGCACATGTATGGAAATTGCACGCTGGCGTATTCGGCAAATTTGGATCCTTGGAGTACGGGAATTGTCCTGATGCGTTTCGGATGATTTGTGTGTTACGTTTACACGTTGCGATTCGTCGAATTGTGTGTCTCAATCAGCTTAGTGGTGCCAAACATGGAGGGGTCAAGAACAAGTCTAGTTAGCTGAGAGGGATAATATGTGGTGTGGCAGGCGGCAAGACTCGAGGATTGTGCAGGATCGTGGCGATGTGAAGATTTGACGCTACACACGCTGGAGAAGACCTTCCGGCATACCCCTTCCTAAAAAGGGGAGGATGATGCGGGCATCTACTAGTTAGCGCGCTAGGACAATAAATTACAATGTATAATGTCTAAGGTCTGCAAGTCACAGTGTTGGCCGAGCCTTCTAATAGGCCGGTTTGTATCATGTCGAGTCCAACTAGGTTTAGGTTCGAGTCAGTTTCGGTTTGATTTTGTCCAACCGACTAGGGGTTGGCCTCTTATATAAAGAGAGCCAGAGCCTAGGGTTTTAGACAAAGTTAAAATTATGTAGAACATTGTGTTCACGTTACCACCGTCCCTCGGGGATTGGCGTGTAGACGTCATCTTGGACGTTCGTCGGTTATCTTTGAAATAAAGGTATGAGTGTTCTTGGATCTGCCAAGAGTTACCGTGTGTTTGCGAGAAGGTCCTTGAGCGATCAAGGGTTGTCGAGCTTGGCGTGAGGCATGGTGTTCATCACCGTGTTGCTCGCCTAAATCTATCCATGTTCTCCAGGTTATGTGTATTGCTCACGTGGTTGGGAGAATAATTATCTTTGGTGGTTCTTGCGGTGAAAGATCGGGCAGACATTTGTATCAAGTTGCTGATGGACTATATGTTTTCTGAGTCTGCTTCAATTCCTCGCTCAGAAATAATGAACCCAAGCAATTTTCTGGCTGGGACTCCAAACACGCACTTGGTTGGGTTCATCTTCATTTCATACTTCCGAAGGCTTGCGAATGTCTCTTCTAAATCGGATATCAAGGAATCTCCTTTTTGGGATTTAACCACTATATCATCAACGTATGCATGAACATTGCGCCCAGTCTGATGCTACAAACAATTTTGTATACACCGATAGGATGTTTCTCCCGCGTTTTTCAAACCGAAGTGCATAGAGGTATAGTAGAAGGCTCCAAATGGTGTAATGGAAGAGGTCTTTTCTTGATCCTCCTCCTTCATCTTGATCTGGTGGTAACCATAGTACGCGTCCAAAAAACACAGTAACTCACATCCCGCGGTTGAATCAATTATCTGGTCAATGCGAGGTAGAGAAAACGGATCTTTTGGGAAAGCTTTGTTCAAATATGTATAATCAATACATATTTTCTAGGACCCGTTTTTCTTCAATACTAAAACCGGGTTCGCTAACCACTTTGGGTGAAAAAACTCCACAATAAACCCTGCTGCAAGGAGTCTGGCTATTTCTTCCCCAATCGCTTTGCGTCTCTCATAATTGAACCGCCAGAGAAATTGTTTAATCGATATCATGTGAGGGTCAACATTTAAGTTGTGCTCAGCAAGTTCTCACGGGACTCCATGCATGTCACTTGGTTTCCATTAAAAAATATCCCGATTCTCATGGAGGAACTTGATGAGAGCGTTTCCTATTTATCAGATATATGGGATCCCGCGATGAACTGTTTGGAAGAATCACTTGGGGTAAAATCAACTTGTTTCGTATCCTGCGCATAATTGAACTTCAGTTTTGACTCTGTGGAAGGTGTTTTGAGTGAAGTCATATCTTCTGGGTCAACATTTAGTTTGTAAAACTTCAACTCCTCTTCTACACAAGTTGTTTCTGCATAAGTGACGTCTCCATCTTCACACTCCAAAGCTATCTTCCTGTCACCGTCTACCATAATATTTCCCTTAGGACCCGACATTTTGAGATTCAGGTAGACATAACATGGTCTATCCATGAATTTGGCATATTCTGGGCGTCCAAATAATGCATGATATGGACTCTTGAATTTGACCACCTCAAAGGGCAGTATTTCAGACCTGTAATTGTCCATAGTCCCAAAAGCTACCTCCAAATTAATTTACCAATAGGTTGTGTCAATTTACATGGAACGATACCGTGGCAGATAGTGGATGAGGGTTGCAATTGCTTTTCCTAGAGATTCATTCTCCTTAAACGTATCATAGTATAGTATTTTTATGCTGCTACCACCATCCATCAGTACTTTTGTGAGTTTATAACCTCCAACTTGGGGATCAACCACCAAGGAAAATCTTCCAGGACTGTCCTGAGGTGGATGATCTGCTCTGCTCTAGGTTATGGGTTGCTCGGACCAATTCATCCATATTTGTACAGCTGGAACTACCGCATTGACTACCCTCTTGTGTAACTTCTTATCCATCATGTTTGAGTTTGTATTAAATACATTATATTTCCCCTGGCTAAGCTGATGCAGGTTGCTCTAGAACCCGAAATGTCCTCCTTGAGAAGAACCTCCCTGACCGGCGGTCCATGATGTCATGGTCCTGAATTGTGTGGAATTAGATTTCCTCCCATTTTCACGGAGTGACATCCTCCATTATTTCCACCATTACCTTGGCCGCAGAAACATTGCATGATGAAACAATTTTCCCAAGAGTGATTGGCTGGTCTTCCTGGCCTGCTGTGTTTTGGGCATGGACCTTTAAGGGCTTGGTGGCTTTGCTGATAGTTGTTTGGGTGGAACTGTTGCTGCTAACTTCCTCTGAACCTGCTACTTTGTCGCTGGTTTTTATAACCTGTGTGCGTGTTGGCCATCAAATCTGAAGTCCCATCACCATTTTTCCTCTTGTTGTTGTTCTGCCCATTGTTTGGGAGACCTTGGCTTGCTGGGGGCTTGCTGCTGTTTTTCTTTCCTTTCCTCGATTTCTCATCATCAGATTCTGGGTCCTTTGTTTTTTCAGATCCTTCATACTTTGTCATGGAGTTCATAATTTCGCTCATGTCCATGGTGGTTTTCACCCTTCCCAGCTTATGTTTTAGAGGTTCAAATCTACAGTTCCTTTATAGGATCAAGACAGCCGACTGCTCAGTAATACTATCTGAAGAATTGATGATTTGGGCGACCCTTTGCGACCAATGTTGGGCATACTCTGTCTCCCTCTGAACACATTTTTCCAAGTCTGTGAATGTCATTGGGCGTTTGGACGTCCCCCGGAATTTTTTTATGAACATCTCTCTTAGTTCCTGCCATGTATTAACAGAATTGGGTGGTGGGTTTTTCAACCATGTTTTAGTTGTTCCTTCCAACATCATACTCAAATATCTTGCACATATGGCATCGCTGACATCCAAAGTCTCCATACCCATCTCATAACTCTCAATCCATTTAGCTGGCTCCATATCTGTTGTGTAATTTGGAACCCGACGAGGCCCTTTTAAATCTATGGGTAACTTCTCGCTCTGTAAAGCCGGACCTAGACATTAAATTCCAAAACTTCTTCCCCCTAGGGGTGGACAATGGTGGTACAAAATGTGGGTTATGGGTCATGGTGGGAACTGCATTGGTGTTATGGACTGGCTGTTGTACTGGATTTCCCGTGCTTACCGCGTGTCTGGGCATGTGTCCAACATTTGTAATTCCTGGAGCAAACAAAGCTGGCTGGGGTTTCTGTAGACTTTGGGCTTCCCTCTAGCGCCTTGCATTGCTTGAACCAACTGGTGTTGGGGAGTTCCGGTGGTGACTCTGTGAGCCGAATTTCTGCCGTTGTAGGGCGTTGAGTGCAGTCTTTCTGCTCCATTGCAATAGTTCAGCTGTTGTACCACCGCTGTTTGTAACATCTAAATTTCTCTTTTTGCTTCATACCCGAGTGGAGTAGATTCATCAACCCGGGATCTGGGCGAGGTTTGTTGTGGCTCCCAAATGTTGTCCACCGGATTAGTATAATGGCCACCGGGCGTATGGAAACGTACCGGCTGCTTGATGGGATGCTGAATATGTGGTTGAAGGGGGTAGGTTCATGTTCGTGGGTGCCGCATCGGGACCTGGTGGGGGTACTCCTGCTCCTGGCACAACTCCTGGCCTGGGTGTGACCAACGCAGGATTCCCTATGGTGTTTCCTGGGTCTCCTAGGGAGTTTTGAGAACCAAACCTGAAGGCACAAGGCCACCCGGGAGCCGGCTCATGCTTTCCTATGCTGAATACTGGATAATTCTCTCTCACAGAAGTTTAAATGGATCCTTCCTCTTCCAGCCTCGGCGGTTCTTATAGCATATCCTTCTATACTATATTTATATTTTGTGTATCCACATTGACTTTGTCTCAAAAACTTCCTAGGCGTTCACGAAGAGCTACAATCTCAGTGGTCCGCGCATCCATGGTCTTTATCGTAATCGGAGTTGCTAGCGCTATATTAAGTGCTTCAATCGCATCCATGAGCTCCTGGCTTTGTACCCGAGGTGCCACATTGTTCTTCACTCCTCCGGCTGTCGCTGCAGCCCTAGTATTTAGAAACGGGTTCCCCATCAGTGGATCTACCCGCGTTATGGACATGGTGTTTATTAGACGCCCGTTCTTATCATAAGTTGGTGTTGCGGCTCCTTTGGCCATGTAAACTGCTGCATGATGCAGGGTTTCCAGCACTCCATATCCTATCTCCGGCTCCGAGTGATCTCCTAGTCTATCCTCGTGAAGCGGCTGAATTAACCCAGTTTCGTCGAGGTCATTATTTCCAACTGACGACTCTCCATCTGAGTGCACAATAGTAGCTTCGCCTGAAACGGAGTCCTCCTCCTGTTCCGGCTCCTCCTGCGAGGTAGAGATGAATCCGACAAAAAACATTGATTTTCCCAAAAGGAACTCGGAATCCGGTTTCCACGAAATCAAACTCAGGTCCCAGATTTTGTCGTTGACGTAGTAGTTTCCGCGCTGACTCTTATTGATCTTTCCAATTGCCATATTCTCGATTTCCAGGAGTGCTCCTTCCGAAAAGGCGACTCCTCCGTGTGTAGGCCCCACGGTGGACGCCAGCTGTCGTGGGGTTGTCACGGCAAGTGTCCTTGATGGGGGGACGATAACCCAGTAGGCCAACTCCAAGGTATAACCCGGCCCAAAGGACGCTGCGCAGGATCCGGCTAAGGATAAAGAAACTTCTAGAAGGCCCAAGGTTTATAGGCCTTGTAACCCGGATTGTGGGTTGCAGTAAGGAAAGCTAGGGTTTGTAAGCGGTGTTCGGATAGGACTCAAGCTGCGTCTTGGAGGGCAAGCCGGGTAGGGGGACGGGTGCTTTATAAACCAGCCCTATGCTTAGCTTTGCAGAGATCCAAGTAGTAATCATATCGCCGAATATCGAGTATCCATTGTACACAAAGAGATCGAGTTAATAAAGCGAGATTGGAGACTCGGCGACTTCATCGCCGGTTACCAGATTGAATTCCATCATGCTTTCCTCTGAGCTAAACCCTCTCCCAAACGCCTGTGTCGACTTTCCCCAAGATCAGTTACCCCTGGTAACATCTGCCGTGATCATCCCACGACAGTTGGCGCCCACCGTGGGGCATGCGTCCAAAGGTGTTTACATCACGGGAGAAGCTCGGAAAAGCATGAGGAACCTCGTCGTCGGAGAGATCTACGACGACCACAAAGGAGAGAAGGTGGTGGACGATTCCGGCTGGGGGCCAGAATCGGATCGCCTCGAGTCCGGATCTGTCGTGACAATCGGCCGGATCAGCGTCTTCATCGGTATGGTATGTACCCCTGGCTCGGCTCCTGACGATGTTGAATCTGATTCTGTGTCAGGGGAGGCTACTTATGCCCAGTCAGATAGAGAAGAATCAGTTGGAGCAACAGACCAGATAGAAGAATCCATCGCGCAGTGGGAACAGCCGGAGGAGCCGGCATGGGCCCCGTGTGACCCGGACGGTGGAAAGGATGATACTGAATCTATCCGGGACCTGCTGGAAGATCGGTACGGGGAAGATAACAGCGGAGAAGAACAGCATGAACTCACAACAAGCGTAATACGCCGAGCAGCGGTCTACACGGCTCCCGCAGCCAACCTTAATCAGGGAAACGTGACCACGACTCCGGTCGGGGCGGCTCAGGCATTGGCGCATCGGCAGGACGCAGCTAACGGAAACCCGGACCCGGCCCGGGTCGATGGAGAGTCGGCATCAGTGACTAGCCGTGCGGCGGATGAGGAGTTGCACGCGAATACGTTCGGATTCCTGGGAAACCGGACACCGGGGGCGAGTCCTTCAAACCCGCGCCACCCGGCCTTGTTCGACAATAATCTGATCCTAGACCCCACGGTCCTTGCTACGGTTATCACTCCAGAAAACGCAGCTGAACGTGTCAGGGACCTGGATGTAGCCCGCCGCGCGTTGGAACAGCAAAGAAGGCAAGTGGAGGCGGAGAAACGAGGGATGGCTACGCGTCAGCGCGAGCTGGATGCATTGGAAACCCGGCTCCGAGAGGAAACATCTAGAGTACACCAGAGACATCAAACTAGACTAGCGGCCACGGGTGGGGTCATTAACCCGGCAGCTTTGTTTATTACGCCTCAGGACCAACCGATCCCAGCAGTAAACCAGGGAACTGCGCCTCAGCCGGCAACAGGGGAAGCCCACGCGGCAAACGTGCAGGCCGGGTTACCCCCACCACGAACCAGAGTCACAACCGGCAACGAGTTGCCACCACAGCCACCGTCACGGTTTCGCACACCAGCAGGACACTACAACAATCCCATGGACAACGTGTATGCAGCAACGCTTGCATTGAACCAGATCCCGGTAGGAGAATCGCCCCATGCAGAAAGGACCCGGCAAGCGATCGATCTACTGCGCACTGCAGTGGCGCAGCAAGCCAATTACCCGGACCACAGAAGCGGGATGCATGGGACGCCATACGCCAGTCAACAACAAGGGAATATTCAAGCAAACTCGGCGCGGCGGAGGGAAGAGCAGCAGCAAATGCCGCCTCCTCCCCGTGTCCCGGCAGCGTCGGTGGCGCAGGCCGTTGTGGATAGCTCCAGGGCTCGGAGAGCCGGGGCCGGGTCTGCTGCACATGGGTTGCCTGCAGCACCGCACCCCGCTGCGCCCCCGGCGGGATCGCACGCTTCCCGAGTAAGGCCAGCCTCAACCGTCCTCGCAGGGCCCAAGTGTCTCTCGGACGACATCAGAGCTGAACCTTACCCGGAAAAATTCAAAGAGCCGGGAAAAGTAGTGAATTATGAACCGACCATGGATCCGGAAACATGGTTGAGTAGTTATGAGATGGCAATGTCAATCCGCAACGCGTCCGAGAATCTTCAAGCCAAGTTCATGTACTTGATGATGTCAGAAGGGGCAGCAAAGTTATGGTTCACCAACCTGCCAGAAAAATCGATCAAGTCCTGGGAAGAACTGAAGACCGCGTTCGTCAAGCACTTTCATGGAACGTGCAGGAAGCTATTCACTATTGATGATTTAGAGCGATGCGTTCAGAAGAAGGGAGAATCAGCACGCAGTTGGGTACGCCGGGTTATGGAGATACTTCACTCATCCACAGATATTCAGCCCAAAGATGCGCTACAAGCTATGGCAAAAACATGCAAGTATATTCCTTTAGTACAAAAGTTAACTCGCATGAAGTCCAGTATGAATGCATCGGAGGTTACGATGGGAGAATTAATGGATGCGTACAACAAACACGCCGCAACAGACGCTACAGAGGAGGAAGTTGATGACAAAAAAGCGAAGGTGAATACCAGTAATAGTGGAAGAACCGGCAATGGGTCGGCACCGAGTAATAACGGAAATAGTCAGAACAAGCGCCCATTTGAAGGAGGTTTCGAGTTTGTAGCTAATACTGAAGCCGGGTCTTCGAGACCCAGATCTGAAGGGAATTTTAATACCGGAAATCATAATGGAGGACACTATCAGGGACCTCCGAGGCCAGGCAACAGTTGGGACATATTCAGGATGGCGTGCCCGAAGCACAGCAGGAACGGCAAGCCGGCTAATCACTCCTTGGAGCAATGTGCCGACTTACAGAGATGGAAGAACGAGGAAGTAAACAGAGCCATGCGAGGTGCGGGTCGGGGAGGGGGCCCGGGTCCAGCAGGAAATCTGGGCAACGGTCCACCCCCAGCCGGTAACCCGGCAGCAGGAAATCCGGGCAACAATCAAGGGGGAGCGGGAGGTTTCCAGGCTAACCCCAAACAGTTGGGTCAGTATCATGTGCATACTACGGGAGGCTCTAACAAGGACAAAAAGATGCTAAAGCAGGCGGTTAACTCAGTTTCTTCTGCTGTTCCGAGGTATTTGAGATGGTCAAAACAGGAGGTAACATGGAGCAGGAGGGATCACCCGGATAGAGTGGATCACCCGGGAGTCTTAGCATTGGTAGTGGCGCCACAGGTCAATGGGTACGAGCTGAAAAAAGTCTTGATGGATGGAGGGAGCAGCATCAATATCCTGTACTGGGAAACTTTCCTGCGCATGGGTCTAAAAGAATCTCAGCTACAAAAAAGTACAACAGTTTTTCACGGGATAGTGCCGGGTCATTCAGCGTGCCCTGAAGGAAAAATTGCGTTGGAGGTAGCTTTTGGGGAATCAAAGGACAATTATCGAGTTGAGTGGCTTACTTTTGAGGTGGTTAAGTTGCGCAGTCCTTATCACGCATTGTTTGGGAGACCGGCTTATGCCAAATTCATGGCAAGGCCGTGCTATGTGTATCTACAGCTGAAAATTCCGGGTCCTAAGAAGACCATTACCATACATGGAAATCGAGATATAGCGGCTGAGTGCGATGAAGGAGATGCAGCAATGGCTGAGCAAGCCTGTAGGAAAGAGGAACTCAGGCATTACCGATCTCAGGCGGACCTGGAGGAAAGGGCAACTTCAAAAAGGCCGAGCCCTGAGGAAGAAAAAGGAAAACCCAGGGCAGAGCAAGATGCTAAGATGGTGGCTTTCATCAGGAACGATCCCTCCAAATTGTCCGGCATAGAAGGGGAAATCACACCGTCATCTACGGCTAGCGGCGCTGCGATAACGACACACCCGGATTGGCTAGCAAACTCGGTACTCGTCATGAAAGGGTCTAACAAGTGGAGAATGTGCGTCGGTCGCGCCAGCCCGGGACCGATTGTCAAAAAGAACTAGACAGTGTAACGGGCAGCAAGTTTCAGACGCGCTCTTTTCCTACCCAGGGTACCTAAGGGGACTGGAAGGTTTTTAATGAGGCGGCTTGCTGACCCAAACTTTATCGTACCAATAAAAAGAGATGGTTTTCAAGTATTGTCATGGTCTTTGCTTCGATTACGGGTAAGTGGTGCTTGTTATTATCAATACATCAGTATCATCAAAATACATTGCACATACATAGGTCTTTGGGGGCTGAGCTGCTTAAATAGCAGACACGAACCCAAATACCCGGCCTTGATGCCTATGAGTTATGAGGGCCGATTACTCGCAAGACGAGTACGGTTGCAATCTTATAACTGGACGAAGGAGCCAAATTTCTTGGTTATTCTTACTTAAGCTCGATGTGACTCGCACTAAAGTGGCATGATCTGTTCGCTTACGATTACAATCAACCACGCAGCCCAATGGGATTTGCTTGACCCTGTTTTTCGTATAGATGTAACAGCATGGTATCCACGCGAAAGCCGGCTTACAGTACAAGATAATCAAAAGGGTCATCTAAACCACAAGTCTATGCAGAGTACAAGGCTAATAGCCGGAAACTCAACGAGTATTAAGCATGACTTCAGTATTTACGCAAACGGCTATCGGTTTCCGGCTTGGTAAAGAGCAATTTGTCCTCTGAGAAAGGCCGCACCCCCCTGGCTCGTACTTTGGGTCATGGGGACTGGGGACTTCGAAACAGAAACAAACTGTTTAGCTATCAAAGCTCGAGAGACCCTAGCTTCCGAGTCTTGGGGACTTAAAGAAAAGTCCACTTATCAAAACCCGTGACGCTCGGAAAACCGAGTCTCGCAAAGGGAATCAACAAATAGTTAGGTATCGAGAATAAGTTTAAAGAATAAGACAAGTGTCAAGACTATCAAAAGCCGGGAGAGGCACAAACATGTTCCGAACCAAAAATATGTTACAAGTGATGGTACCAATATCAAGGGTGCACAGACGCACCATCAAAATCATATTAGTTTTAAAACACAAAAGTACCAGGTAATGCTCTACTCAGCATCCTGAGAGTGGTCTTCCGGGTCTTGGTCCTGGATCTGCTCCTTAGCCTTTCCAGCAGCATTACCCGGACTTTCCGCGTCAGGACGGATAGGTGGAGGGACAGCTGGCGTAGAGGTAGACGGCTGTAATCCTAACTCGGCCTCCCTCTTAGCAGCCTCTTCTTTTCTCCTGGCCAGATCAGTCGCCCACTTTTCCAACATATCAAAGGGAGGGGTTGCCTCTTCCAATATGATTTTTCCTTCAGCATCGTATGAGCTCATGATTGTGTCCAGGTCCATCTTATCGGCCAAAGCGGTGGCCGAGGGGCGTACTGCGGATTGTATGGCCTTGAAGTCCTTGGGTGTAAACTTGGAGCCATCAGCCTTTAATTCTAGAAACCCGGATACTACCTTTGCCGGGTCAAGCTTAGGAAAGTAAGCCTTTGCCAGCGTCAAGGCCCGGGTCATACCGATCCGGCAGGACGAGCGCTTCCATATCTCAATCCATCCAGGCACCGTTGAGCAAGCTTGCACAAGATTCTCTTCACCCGGGTATACCTCGGAAGGCCACTTCACAGCGTCCAATATAAGCTTTGTGCCGGCAAAAAAGGTCCGAAGCACAGTCTTCAATGTTTTTACCTTGGCAATGGCATCGTCCTCTGGAGCAGCGAGGTTCGCACCTGCAGTTGAACCAAAAGGAAAGTATATCAGTTATCCCGATTGTCATAGCGATAAAGTAGAGGCAATTAAGTTAGTCGAAGGCAAAAAGCTCACTTAGCAAGATGCGATAAGTATCCGCAATCTGGTTCGATAAGTTCTTCAGCGCGGATTGAGCAGTGTGGTACTTCTTTTTGTATTTGGAAACGTCTTTTTTCAAAGTTTCCATGTTGGCCTCAAGGGCTTCTCTTCGTTTTACCTCAGCAAGTAGGAGCTGTTCGGTCTTGAGTAACACCTCATCGGACCGGGTCACTTCCGCCTGTAAGGAACGGAAAGTGTCAGTCGGATATCATGAAAAACCGGGTATTGCGTGAAGTACCGAGCACAACTTCGGTAAGTTATGCCCGGAACTTGGGGACTAGGTATGTACCAATAGATATCCGGTGTCAATTACCTGATGCGCTGCAGACATACGCTCTAGGAGGTTGTTCTCTGAAGCTTTCATGGTGAGGAGAGCGCTCATCAGCTGGTCAAAATCATCGTTACCCGAGTTAGAAGTCTCGGGGTCGCGGAAACTTGGAGAAAAAGTTTTCCTCTTAGCAGGAGATGGCACCCGGGTCATTCGAATGTCGGGGTCTGCTCCTCCTCTCGCGCCCAAAGTGGCAGTATCTTCTTTCTCGCTTGCGTGCGAGGCTATCGGATACCCGGCTTCTCGCCCAGCCGGGTCTGTCGGTGATGCTTGTCCATCACCAGCTGCGGCGAACACGTCATTAGTTGGCTTCCCTTTGCCCGGGTCCTCGGTTTCCATGTCTTCTTGGTCGCTAACAACGACCGTGGCCCTGTGAAAAATATGAAGGCACAGTTAGCACATAGCCGTGAAAAAGACAGCGAGAGTATGGTATAACATTAGGAAAAGAACTTTACCCGGGATTCACCATAAGGTCTACAGGGAACTCGCTGCTAGAACCAGATGAAACTGAAAAAAGCCAAACGAGGCGTGAGGTTACCTTGCGAGGGAGTATTCTAGAAGGATCTTTATGTTTAAATAAGGGTGTGATCAGTACCAGCATGTCGAGTTGGAGGGGAGGAAATACCCGGGTTAAGGGTATCATCGCCCGGGTGGTTCCGAGTTACCCTGCGCTTCGTCATAGGCGACTCCTTCAGGTATGGCAAAAGGGGTAATGCCATGGTCAGCTCAGGAATATTATCACAGGAACGCGAATTAGATGTGAGAAATTGATGCAAAACCTTGAAGGCGACCCCTTGGGGTTTTCTTTTAGATCCGGCCTTAATTGCCGGCTCTGGTTCATCTTCATCGCTGGCGGACTCCACTTTGCCGTCAGTTTCTTCTTCCTCGTCTTGGTCTTCTTGTTCTGAAAATTACCATGGTTACAATAGGAAAATGAAAAGTGGGATGTGACGAACTCAAAAGAACTGAGCATGTACCTTCGTCTGAGTTAACGGCCTCCTCCTTTTCCTCCGGGTTTCCGGAGTTAGGAGAAGCGTCCATCTTCCAGAAATCATCATCGGCCTGAAGTAAAAGCATAAGAGCAAGGGTTAATGATTGTATCAAGTAAAGAAGATAAGGATGGAATCGAGAAAACCAGGTCCTTACCGCGGGGGCCGGGTTCTCGAGAGTGAAGGGCTCTAATCCGGCTATGTTCCGGATTACCTCGAGCTTCTCTGTCAGAAAGCCCTTGATTGTCTTGTTGGTGTCACTAGGAGCGAAGCTGCTGGTGGAGTATCGAATGGGGTCCGTGGTTTGCCCCGAGTATTTGCACATCAATTTTGTGCGAATGGAGTTAGGTTGGATGCGGAAATCGACCCAAGTCTTCACCAGGTTAAGCCCGATGAGGCCTTGGGCAGAAAGGATGGAGATTTTAGCCAATGGAGGCAGAATTTTTTCCCTTTCCGGGTCAGGGGCAAACCCATTGAAGGTTTCAGAAATGTCAAGCTGACCCTCCGAGTAACCCGGCAACTTCTTTTCGCCGGGAGGGGAGGTGTCCCGGCAGGAAAAGTACGAGAGCTGCCAGTGCTTGACGTGGGAGTTGAGGGTGAGAGGAGGCATTAAAGAATTCTTGCGGCGTTGGATAGAAACCCCGCCGCAAGTAAGAAGTGCACCGTCGCCGCTTTCGCGGCACGGTTTGCACTGGAAAAGTTCGACAAATAGAGCCAAACTTGGCGGAGTGCACAAGTAAGACTCGGAGAGAACGATAAAATGGGAGATGTTTAGTACAGAGTTGGGTCCTATGTCGAAAATGCGAAGGCCGTAATGGCTTAAAACATCGCGGAAGAAAGGGTGACCCGGAGGCCGGAAGCCCCGGGTCACGTGTTCAACAAAACAAATTACCTCATCTTCTGCCGGGGTGGGCCGGGTTTCGTTACCCGGTACCCTCCAGTGGATAATTTCTTGAGAGGGGAGAACCCCTAGTTCGACCAGTTCCTCCAGTTTGGCCTTGGTGACGGAGGACCGCGCCCAGTTGGCGGATATGGAGCTTGTGGTTTTGGCTTTAGCCGGCAGCTTTCCCTGCTTCTTGGGTGCCATGGGGTTAACCTGAAAAAGCGTCAGAAGAAAATATGTGAGAAACAAAACTCGGAAATTATCCGTTGACCGAGTATTGACGAGTGGTGTCAAGTTAGCCTGGAAGTTAAATATGATCCGGGTATTATTTTGCTAAGAAAGGTATGAATTGTCCGGGTATCGTACATTATTACAAAAGTTGTAGAATTTTATGCATGGATGAGCGTTTGGGGGTGATAAGTGGGTGTCCGTACATCTGTTATGAGCAAATGAGCCGGAGAAGGAGGATTTTCCGGGTGATAGGAACAGGGGCGGAAGGTTTGGGCGGCTCAAGCACAGATTGGGAATTCTATTTCCAGGTTATTGGTGAAATTAATGATTACAGTTGGTAGGAGAATGAGTTGGATGGTATATCCTACCTATTGGGTGGGTTAGAGTGAATGCTAGTGGCCTAATTCGGCGCGACCCGAGAAATCGTGGGCGGCCTAATCCAGATCCCATCTGAGGAGAACTAAGAAGTTGTGAGGGAAAATTAAAGAATGTGAGAGACTTACCGGAGGAGATTGTAGCGAAGCTTTGCGGAGGCAAATGGCGCAAGCTTGGTGCCCCTTCGCGATTCCTGGCGGACAGGCTGGGGGTCTTGCGGTGGATCTGGGCGGCGGGGCGGAGCGCGCTGTGGCGGAGCGCAACCGGCAACGGATGGGCTCCGGTGATGCGTGCGAGGCTTCCGTGGTGACGCTCTAGGAGCTCGAGCTCGAAAGAAGGAAGGAGGAGAAATGGGGGAAAGTGAGCCGTTGGGGTTAGGGTTACCTCTAAGGGCTTATTTATAACGGCCGGGGTGGAAAAACTCATCCCAACGGGTGGGACCCGGAAATTACGGGGTAACGGCTATTTGTGTGAAATCTGCGAGATACGCCTTAAGTGTAGATCGAGGTCTCCGAATGAAAAAGGGAAGCAGATCCTCTCCGCGGTGTCAAGGCAAATTATCGAGAAAAGTATGAAGTTTCGCTATTCTTATCAAGGCTTAGACCGGGAAGTAGAGCAAGGCATCTGGAAGGAAAGCCGGGTTATTATGTGGCCACCAGGGAGTTGGGCCTAGTCATTTCATGAAGTACTTCAACTCGGTTTCCGCACATTCGTGTGATTGATATTTTTTGCAGGGAATAGCCATCGCTTCAAGGAGGGATCTTTGAAGCCCATGCTATTCTGGGGACTACTGATGGGGGGACGATAACCCGGTAGGCCAACTCCAAGGTATAACCCGGCCCAAAGGACGTTGCGCAGGATCCGGCTAAGGATAAAGAAACTTCTAGAAGGCCCAAGGTTTATAGGCCTTGTAACCCGGATTGTGGGTTGCAGTAAGGAAAGTTAGGGTTTGTAAGCGGTGTTCGGATAGGACTCAAGCTGCGCCTTGGAGGGCAAGCCGGGTAGGGGGACGGGTGCTTTATAAACCAGCCCTATGCTTAGCTTTGCAGAGATCCAAGTAGTAATCATATCGCCGAATATCGAGTATCCATTGTACACAAAGAGATCGAGTTAATAAAGCGAGATTGGAGACTCGGCGACTTCATCGCCGGTTACCAGATTGAATTCCATCATGCTTTCCTCTGAGCTAAACCCTCTCCCAAACGCCTGTGTCGACTTGCCCCAAGATCAGTTACCCCTGGTAACATCTGCCGTGATCATCCCACGACAGTCCTCATCTGAGAACTTAGTTGTGAGGCCATTGGCACGAGATGAACCTTCGAAAGGGTTGAGTCGGGTTCGAGAGGAAAAACTTTACCAGGGTTCGGCCACTCGATTCAGGGTAAAACCTACTCCTACTAGATCGCTATTGATAATATCGATCTCAGTTACAAGGTGCGAAATCCGGCTACCTATGTCTTGAGAAACTAGAACTTAGTTTTCTGTATCTTGGGACCCGCCTTATATAGCCGTCGGATCCCTAGATTTACAAGGTAATCCGGGTTCTTCCCATCCACAGAGTCCTACTAGGATTCCACCTTCTCCTGGGAATAACTCCATCTTTCCGAGTAGGAAACTGGACTCCTGGATGCCGGGTCTTGGTCATGTTGGCCGAAAGGACGGACCCGGTTTAACTCTGTGGGCCGGATCTAGTGTCCATAAGCCGGGTCCAGTTCGCGGTATCCTTAAGGGCCCGTATTATCATTCCCCCAATAGTCGATGATGCGGCATCCTTCCTCGTTGAAGATGACAGTTCCGACGATGATTGTATCTCCGGTCCCGCCGAGTATCCCCGCTTGGAACATAACCCTACACGTGGCTGGCCGGTGGGCGCCAACTGTTGGTGTATCGATGACCTAGGCATGGCGTGAGGTACCATACCCCAGAGTAGAACGTGGCGACTAAACACAAGGGAAGTGCCGGTGGCGGGTTGCACAAGGGTTTTCCCAAGTTCAGGTTAGCCGACGCCTGCTCCCTACTTCCTGCAATGTTCACTATAATGGCAAACAGCTAGTACATAGTACAATTGAGCTTAACCCTTAGGGTTTCTCCCATCTAGATTTATATAGACAGCCGGACCGGGCTAACAAGATTAGATCCTACTCATAAATCCGGGTAACCTAACTACTGACGGTCACGGTGCTCTTCTCCTTCTCCAAGTCGGAGTCCCTTTGGGCCTTCGTCTTCTTATACGCTAGATCCCCATCTTGTGCATCGGCCTACTAGGTCGCCCTACAAGGCCTTCTTCATTATAAACACATGGGCCACCCTGGCACTCTAGCTTTAGGGCCATGTCGGATAGTACCCTATCCAACAACAACCCCAACAACAACCGTCTAGGGTTCCAAGAACACAAGAGAGAACAAGATTCCAACAACAAAACCCTCTACACTTTTTTAGGATGGTACCAAGTACTGAAAATAAAAGGTTTTTCTTCCGTAACCAAACATGTAAGGATCAATAGATGTTATTATAAGAGTACAAAGAGAGTGTTCTAAAGAATGTCAGATTGCTCCCGCAAGATTTCTACATTATTTAGAAGTTTGCATTTGAATAGAAAATGCACAAAAACGGGATCAGCTCTCTCCCCGCATCTATTAAAACACTAAACATGGTCATCTAAATCATAAGGATCCTCAAGAAGGCATAAAATACAATTGGAGCAAAAAAAACACAATTTGTTGGCAGAAAATACTGAACCAATTTAAATATGATCAACAAATTCTACCGCAAAAATGAATACTAATTGCCAAAGGACATGAAGTATTTAGAATTTTTTCTTGCTGGTAGATTTCAAAGATATCCAAGATCATATTCGCAACATGAGCATATGAAAAAAATATAAGAATTGAGCACCATTCTTAGACAAAGATTCTTGATAGATTCAAATAGTCAAAAATTTATCTAAATCAATGCTTTGAATAACTTGAACCAAATGGTTTCCCAAATAAGACAGAGAAGTACACATTTGAGGAAAACCACACCAAGATAATCTCTCATAAACAAGATCCAAAATATAAGAAATAAAAGCGTTTAAGAAAATTGGAATTTGTTTGAGCTAAAATGCAACATAAAACAAGATAATTTACAACATCAATTCTAAGTGGCAACCCCTCAATTGTTCGAATCTTCTAGGCTTTTAATATGCACATAGCACATTACTCCCATATAGTGTTATAATATATTTCACCTTAACAAGAGGAAAATAAAATCCAACTAGAGATAATTAATGGAGCTTATAGAATTTGAATTTATCATCAGCATGACATGCCACATAGAGACTACATAATCCGTCAATATCAATACTAAGTGGCATTCGTCATGTACACACATTATTAGTATTGTGAAGTGACCAAAGCACACCATTCCCCCCTAAAATTTGATGGTCCATTAATCTCTCAAATGGGCCAACTAAGATACACATAAAATAAAGACTTAACACAAATACAAACGTCCATGGTGTGCAAATCAATATACACATACTTGATTACTCAAGACAAGAAGTAGTAAGCACAACATATACAAATAAATGCAAGGTACGAAGAAATAAAACGGGGAAGTACTTTCAAGGTTAACATTTAAGTCGCAAGGAGGCACGTTGGATATAGGATAGAAACATGATAATGCAAATGAATTTCCTCTAGAAAATATAATTGATGAATATGTCTTAATTCTTCATGAGGTATCCAAGTCTCCAATTCCCTCCAAAAACATCCATTGATCAAGTTTGAATTTTTTGTTGGTCCCCAACCAAGTTGGGTCCTAATAAGTTAGTCATAAAGGATTGACAATCTAAATGGTTGTTTTCTTGAAACCACTTTGATTATTAGCATACTTGGAAAACATATTTTCGTTCTTATCCTTCTGAAGATAATATATATCATCAACTGTAATAGGATCTGAGAAGGTACCATTAGTGCATGAAGTATGAGACCTTTGTCACGATATATGTAACACAGTTTCGCCCCTCGTTATTTTTTTCTCAACTTGGGGTGCAATATCTTGATTCTTCTTAGGAAATGTCCTTTGTTCAACTTGTGGTTGAGTATGAGATAGAACTTGAGGTTGCTTCCCTTGTGCCTTCTCACTAAGGGGCTTATTATTCAATGGGAAAGATTTAATATGTTGCCCTTCAACCTTGCGCTTGAAGCAAATAATTTTGGCTAGATAATCGACTTGTTTTTGGCCTTATTCTTATTGTTCTTGGAGTTCTTCTTGCCATTGAGTACACTCAAGGTAGTGTCGAGTGTAAATTTCCCCCGTGAGTTTGAGAACGTTTGTTGATCACCACAAGATCTCTCCTTAATGACCGGGACACAATTTTGTTTAGCAAATTTAAGGACAATAGGGCTAGATCCTTCAGACCATGTGTGCTTTGTTTGCCACAACCTCTCCCAGGGATATTTAAGTCCCCAACCAACGACTTAAACATTGGGATCAACCGACTTCGTCTCCGAATCATTTGGGTCATTTCTTCTTAATTTTGCCTCTAGTTTGTTTATCTTGTTTCCGAGAGCAACATTTGCCATTACGATTTGATCACTTAAATGTAGTCTATTAAACTTACAATACCCCATTTCCTAAGATCGACACAAAGAAAAATATACTCGTCTATTCACTCCCCACTCCCCCCTCTAGTGGACATCCTTGATCCTCAATAGTTTTTGTAATAAATAAGCAAAAGTTCTACGAAGTTGAAGATGGAAGATTAATTAGGATTTTTCTTTGAAACCGGATGCAAATTAGTTAATAGAAATGCATTTGAGTGATGGCACTACAACCTCTACAGAAAAAAAAAAACTGAAATAAAATCTTCCGAAACTATGATGGCGTCAAAGTCAAAGAAGCTCTTCAACATGAGGAAATGAATTCCATGAACAATATTTCAAAGGATTGAACAACTTTATCAATTAAATTGAGTTTCCCCCAAAATACCTACCTAAGCCTTTCATGTCAAACATGGCCTAAAATGTTGAGGAAATTTTATTTGCCAATACGATTCCTCATATTAAGTAGCTCGAATTCAAGTCCCATAAGATTTCCTTTTTCTCTAGTAGAATCGTATTAAAAGCCTTGAACCCTTTACCGATAAGATACTCAATTTGACCTTACTTGACGAAACAAAATATACGGCAAAGCATTATCATTTGTTCCGTTGAGTCGTATACACTTTGCCATCGTGTGAAGCATATCAAAGTGATCCATATTTCCAAGTCAATCTTTTCAACTTTAGTGGGCGGCAGTTGCGCTGATGTTTCCTCGCGTGCCCTCTCTTTTCGCTGCAGGCTCACAAGCCCACAGCACGTTGTCCGTGTCGGAGAGCCATCGTACGTAGTACTACACAGTACTGACAAGATAAATGCGCGACTACAGAAAGGAAAATGCGTGACTATAGAAAGGATTCGCTTACTGAAGCTGGGTACAGAATTTCAGTTGGCTTGGAATTTTCTCCATGGGCCGACAAAACGCGCAGAGGAAAAGGAAATCCAATCCTACGTCAGATTCCACCTCCGACCCCACTACCCTGAAATTCTCTTCCAGTTCATCCACTGCTTTTGCCAGGACTTTTGGATGCGACCCATTTTTTAAAAAATATGGCCTCTGACCAAAACTAATCTCACTTATTGGCCCTCCCCAAAACTATTTTCAAATCTGGTATCCGAGGTCGGCTCCAAAGAAGATGGAGCCGAAGTTGACCAAAACAATTTCCATCCTAAAAAAAAAAAAAAAAAAAAAAAAAAGTCGACATATCCAAGAAAAAAAATGAGACCAAAACAGGGTTTTGTGCCAAATTCGGCTCGACCCCAAGAGGCTAGATTCTGAAATAGTTTTGATGAAGAATCGTACATGTGTTATGTTTCTTAAAAGGGACAGATTTTCCAACGGACCTAGTGTGTTCTTTTTTGTCCGGACAAACAGATAGAAGGCCCTGACGGACACTTCACTGCAAAAATGTCCAACGCGACGCAAAACGGGGCCAAGTTTGGTCCACGGATGCGCCCACGGGGTCATTCTGCTGACACTCCCCCGTTCACATTGGCCCCACCTGCAAGTCACATGTCGTCCCCTTCATCAACCTTGACCGATCCTTTTAATGGGGACCACTTCCCTATCTCTCTCCCACCCCACTCCCACTCAAAACCCTAGCCACCGACGAGCTCCAAACCCTAGCCCACCCGACATAGAAGGGTGAGAACTGGTTCAAGCTCGGCTGCAGGGACCCCGAGGCCGGGTCGTCGAACAGTCGCAGTCGGCGGGAGAGGATTCCGATGTCGGTGGGGTGGCCCAACTCTAAGATCTCGGTGAGCCTTGCCATACCCGTATGTGAAGCTCTCGGACCGCTTGCACCTAAACCGACGGCACGTCCCCGTTCCTGATATGCCAGTGTCGGGCCGCGCGCCGCCGAGCGTTCCTCCCGTCGAATCCGCGAGAGGACCCGACGTACGCATACTCCAGTCATCCGTGGGTCGCCTAATTTATCGCCAAATATGACGAGCGTCGTCGCTCCTACTTTGCGGAGGAGGACAGCACGATGGACCCCTATGTCGTGTTTGAGGAGGAGGACAACAAGATGGAGGTGGACGGTCCAACCGTGCTGACACACCTCTCGAGCCCGAAGAGGAGGACGGGGATCTCAAGGCTAGAATCAAAGCGTTTGAACTCGCTCCCACGCTCCACAATTCCACCGAGATGGCGACGACCGCCTAAATCACATGCAACGGCATGCGTCGTGGTCGCCTTGGGTGCAACACAAGGTGCACCAAACCTGGGTACCGGCTCCAACATGGGCACATGTGCTATAGGCGCCGCATATGTCTCCTCCGATTACGTGGCCACTGGCGCACCTCTATGGTGCTCCGTCGGATATCAGCCTTGAGGCAATGACAAGGAGTAGGCCACAGCGATTTTCGGGCCATGGCGGTGGCACAATCGGCGAAACCTATTAGGGTTTATTTTATTTTAATGATTTTAATTATTTTTTATCAAGTGAATTGTGTCCCTGTGTATATTAAGTTTAAATTCTGGCCTCTCTCAATGTTTTTTTGTTGCTTTTGCGGGAGGGGGTGGGTACACTGCCAGCCCAAAATGGGCATTGGTGTCTGGCATGTCCCAAACCACCCCCAAACGGACCAGAACTAGCACATTTTGTGTCCGGTTTAATGGGGTCCAATGGCCCCAAAACCCGGACATGAAATATGTTCATTTTGGTCTGTTCGGGGTGTTCCACGGACAAGTCGGAGGCATGTGTTCGTTTGGATTCGGGGTGCACGCACCCAACGCCAACTCCCAAATTTCAAAACAAAATACGGATATAAACTTATAAATTAAATATAATTATACATAACATTGTTAAAAAGGATAAAAATTACCCTATCTAGTGGGGTTGAGGGAGGCGTCGGTGCCGCCTGGTTGGCCTCGTCGACGACGGTGGTGGCCTACTCCAAGTTGTCCTCCATCTTGATGAGAATGTGTGGCCACACCACGGAGGTCACCACACAGCCCGCCAACGAGCATTCATTCGCAGGCATAGGAGACGTTGTAGGTGCCTGAGGCACATATGGCCAACCAGGCGCAGGGTGTCAGCCCTGTAGTGCCTCCCGCTATTTCCGTGGTGACCGCGGAGCACGAGGATCCAGCGAAGGACGCGTGTCCCTTCCCATGGCCGACTCGCAAAGGGCTAGGCTAAATCTGGCCACATCCCAAGCTCCCGCAGCTCGGACGCCTCGATGTCGGCCCGGAGGGCCTCGTCGCTATCATAATCGTGTACGGCCGGAGGGGGAAACGGCGTGGGTATGGGAGGCTCCGCATCGTTTTCATTCTCATGGTTGAACAAGTGGTCTTAGACGTTGCCGGGGTCCACCATCTCCTCATCGTCCTTCTCCACCTCATCATGTGGATCGTCCGGGCGCGGCGACTATGCCACAAAGAACGCGTCGGCGACGCTCTTCATGCTCCTCCTAGAACCAGCAGTCCCAAAGGACTGATTGGAAGGTGTACACTAGGTATTGGAGCAGATCCGACGGGAGGAACACCCGACGCTGTCATTTCTTGTGGCAGCGTGCCGGCCACAATTATGGCACCGTGATGCGCGCGTGGTTCAGATGCCACTCGTGTGAGAGGTGGACATCTGGCCATGGCAGCGGTTCGGACGGCTATGAGTACAATGGGCCACATCCGTGGAGACGTTGGCACGAGCGCAGCGACGATGCTCGTTGAGGTGACCAGAGGAGGACCCGGCCTCTTGGTCATTGCAACCAGGCTTCCACCACGTCGGTGTCTTCATGGCAGGGGACAAGGGAGGTTAGGGTTTCAGCACGTGGCCGCTAGGGTTTTGACTGGGGGAGTGGGGACTGGAAGTGATATGGAGACGCGATCCCCACTAAAAATGACCGCTTGAGGTTGATGAGGGGGCGTCGTGTCGCTGGCAGTTGGTAATGTGCCGGACACGGGTTATGTCAATGTACGCGTGGGAACACCCATGGACCAAACTTGGGCACGATTTGAGGCCATGCGGACATGTCTGTACCTGAGTGTATGTTTGCGACGGGGCGTTGGCCTGTGCCTGGTGTTCGTGCAGACACGAACGGACGCGTCGCGTCCGTTTGCAGAGGGTTGGCATCTCTAATGGTACTCCGCATTTGGGGAGGACATGTGCATTTGTGTTCGTACAAACACACGACACGACCCAACGGGCCACATCAAACGGATCCTCGGGGGGAGGGCGAACACGTCCGCCAGGTCGCATTGCTAGCCAAAATGTGGGTAAATATTACGCCCACGCGGATCGTACGCGAACACTCCCTTGTATGTTCGTGTCTCGGCATATCCCCACCTTCTAGCGATACGGCGCCCCCTTGGATACCTCGGGCAATCCTTTTTAATGGGGACAGTGTCCCAATATCTTTCTGACGGAGTGTAGACACACGCTCGTTGAGAGCCCCCAAGTGTAAGGTGTGAAGAATGCAGCGACAAGTTTTCCCTCAGAAAAAAAACAAGGTTGAATCGACCAGTAGGAGAAAGAAATCACTTCTGAAGCTTGATGTTGGCAGGGCGCACTACCGGTTCAGCAGCAACGTGGAATCTACACAACACAATCAAATTACTTTGCCCCAACGAAGCAGTGAGTTTGTCAATCCCACCGGTTTTGCTGAAACAAAGGATTAGACGTATAGTGTGGAAAGTAGTACTTGTTTCAAGTAGATGAAAGAGAACAGTGATGGCAATGAAGAAAACAGTAATTGCAGTAGGAAAACAATGGTTGCAGTGGTTGTATATCAATGTAAAGAAATGGACCGGGGTCCACATTTCACTAGAGGTGTCTCTCCAAAATAGATATATAACATGTTGGGTAAATAAATTACAGCTGGGCAATTAACAGATATAAAGGTTGCACCGTAGTGCATATGCATGACATGATGATTACTATGTGATTCATGCGGGCATTACAACAAGATACATAGACCGTTATCCAACTGCATCTATGACTAATAATCCACCCTCGGAGTGTCATCCGATCAAACCTTGGGTATTAAGTTGCAAGAAACAGATAATTGCATTAAGCAAAGAGTGTAATGTAAACAATAAAATTATCCTTAGACAAAGAATTGTTGTTTTCTCCCTAATGGCAACAACACATCCCCCACCCGTTACGTTTCTGTCACTCGAGCGTGAGTGAAAGGGAGGAATTAACCCTCTATCGAGCATAAATACTCCCTCTTGGAGTTACAAGCATCTACTTGACTAGAGCATCTCTAGTAACGGAGATCACGAAAGATCATAAATAACATACACATGAAAGAACATGATAGGTTGATAATCATTGGACATAGCATTCAATATTCATCGGATCCCATCAAACACAACATGTAGAATTATAATAAAATGATCTTGATCATGTTAGTAAGCTTACAAGATCTGAACATGAGGCATAAAGAGGAGAGAACAACCATCTAGCTACTGCTATGGACCCGTAGTCCAGGGACGAACTACTCACGCATCACTCTGGAGGCAGGCATGGTGATGAAGAGCCCTCCGGTTATGATCCCCCCTACCGGCAGGGTGCCGGGGAGAGCTCAAGAACCCTCCTGTCGTGGGATAAACACGGCAGACGTTACCAGGGGTAACTTGTCTTGGGGCAAATCGACTCTGGTGTTTGGGAGAGGGTTTAGGTCAGGGAAAAACATGATGATATACGATCTGGTAGCCGGCAATCAAGTCGCCGAGTCTCCGATCTAGATGTATTATCCCAACTCTCGTATTACACTGGATACTCGATACCTAGCGATCTTGTTCTAACTCTTGGATCTCTAAACCTAACCTAGGGGCCGGTTTATAAAGCACCCGGACCCCCTGGCCTGCGCTCCAAGGTATACTCTGAATCCTACCCGGACGCCGCTTACAAAACCCTAAACTTCCTTATCGGAACCCACAATCCGGGTTACCAGGCCTACGATCTTGGGCCTTCCAGAAGCTCTTTTATCCTTAGCCGGGTCTTTGCGCAGCGTCCTTTGGGCCGAGTTACACCTTGGCGTTGGGCTACCGGGTTATCATCCCTCCATCAGTAGTCCCCAGAATAGCTTGGGCTTCACGGGATCCTCCTTGAAGCGCTCGCTATTCCCTGCAAAAATATCAAACGTACAAGTCCATAGAGGCCGGGTTAAGGTGCTTTGATAAACAGCTAGGCCTAACTCCAAGGTGGCCATATAGTAACCCGGCTTTCTCTAGGTCCTTTTTTACTTTTTCCGGGTCAACGCCCTGATAAGGATGTCAAAGATCCGGCTTACTTTACTCGATAATTGATCCCGATATTGCGAAGAGGATCTCTTTCTTATCTCTGTCTGGATATCCCGTCCAACACTTAAAGCATTTCTCAAAAAATCCGGGCAGGTATCCGTTATCCCGAAATTTCCGGCTCCCGCCCATTGGACTAGGTCTATCCGCCTGCACCTTATAAATAAGTACTCAGGGGATAACCTAGCCCCCAACGGTTCATTTCCCCTTCTTCCTCCTTCTCTTCACTTCCGCGCTCAAGCTCGCAGAGCACCGTCACGGAGACCCCACGCGCGTCACCGGAGCCAATCCGCCGCCGGCTACGCTCCGCCACGGTTTGTCCCGCGCTGCCGCCAAGATCCGCCGCCGCGCCCTCGACCTGCCCGCCGGGAATCGCAAAGGGGCACCAACACTGCGCTATTTGTCGCCGGCGAGCTTTACTTCAATCTGCTCCAGTAAGCCTTCTATTCCCGTTGATCTTTCTCTGCAATTTCTCGATTTACTCCCGATTGGATCTAGGTCAATCCGCGGGTTGTTTTTTTCTTGCCGCGCCGGACTAGGCCACTTAAATGCTTGCTAGCTCCTCCAATAGCTCAACAGATTGTAACATCCCAAGTATGGAAATACCCCTAGAATGTTTGTTTCTTGCTTTAATTAAAGTTTTGCATCATGTCATCATAATCATTGCAATTGTTTCCTATTTGTTTGCATCTGTTTTTCTCTGTTTCACAATTGAAATTCAAACTTGATTCAAACATTTATTTCATACTTGCTCTGTTACAACCTTTTAAATAAAAGTTCAAATAAAAACAACCAATTGTTCCAATTAAACCATAAGGTTCAAACCATTAAAATTATGGCTTTTAATAATTTAATTAATGCAAACTTATTTCAAATTCAATTGCAAACAGTACCCACATTTGAAATTATGAAATAACCAAAACAATTGTGCTCATTTGTTTCCAATTAAAATCATTTGATCACCCTAATTAGAATATTGTTTTCAATAACCAATTAACCACAAATTTCAATCAAATTCATTCCAAGTCAAAACAGCACCATAATTCAATTAATTTGAAATTCCAAAACTTGCATGTGGTTAATATTACATAAAGGAGTTAACCCAAATTTTTCTAAGATTTTTACTAACCCCAAAACTCTCTTTTTCTTCCTAATCCTATTTCTGCAAAAAAAATAAACAAAACAAAATAGAAAAAGGAGAAAACTTACCCGGGGGGGGGAGCCCGCGCGGCCCAGCCCAGCTATCCGGCCCGCGTACCGGTTCGCACCTCCCCCTCCTTCTTCTTTTCGTACGGCAGATCATCCGGTGGTGCCACGGCGGCACAGTGCCATCCCGACGGCCATCCTCGCCCCTGGTGGCCTATATCTACCCCCCTCGAGCCCCTGGCGTAGCCCTAGACCCTAGGTTCCCTTTCTCCCTCGAGCTCCGCCGCCGATCGCCACCTCTCTGCCCCGATTTTTCCCCTCTCTGAACTTCTCACCGGCGAGCGCCGCTCTGAAACTCCGATGGACGCCGCCGCTCCCGTACCCCATCACCTTAGCTAGCCTCTGGAACGAGCTCGCCGTGCTTCCGTCGACCTGTTCGACACCACCCCGACACCGTCTATCCGCTGGATCCCCGCCGCCGTCCACGACCACGCCGATGTCGCCGCCGTCGAGCTACCCGAGCCTCTGCCCGACTACAGCCGCCGGTGAGCATCCGTGCTGCTCCTCCTCTCTTTCTGCTCGCGCAAGCACGCAAATCACCACCACACCAGCACGCACACGTACTGCATCGAGCACAACGGCGATCGCCGTCGGCCACCGTCTGTTGCTGTCAAGTGGCAGAATCGTTTGGTCGTCAGTAAAAATTCAGAAACGCGCACGAACAGAACCTTACCTTGGCTGCGTGCGGTATACTGACAAGATCCGCTCGCTCACCCCAGTGGCAACGCCACAGCGCGCGCACGGGAGAGGCCAGGGTTCGAGCCCTGGCTCTCGCACGGGAAATTCCCAACTTTTTTTGCGCAGCGCTGACAGGGTGGCCCCCCCTGTCAGCCACTGCTGTTGCCACGCGTGCATCTGCGTGGGCCCCGTTGGCCCTAGGCCCACTGGCAGTGCCTAGGGTAGATCTCTGCGCTGTATAAAATGTTTTTTTAACTTTTCTGTTTCAAAAACAAGTCCTCTCTTTTTTACAGATTGGCCCCTAGAACTAATTTGCAAATAACTTTTGTTTTATAAACTCAAATAATAAAAGTAAAATATGTGCACTGCCCCAAATTTAATTCTCTATCTAATTATAGCATTTGTTTTCTGTTTTGAATTTTCCAAATGCATTTCAAATTTGAATTCAAACAATTCATTTGTAATTTGATAAAATCCATAACTAATTCATACTAAATCCAAATAATGCAAATAAAGCATGTTTTCCATGCTATTTCAAATAACCTATTCAAATATAAATTTTGTTTCATGGGTTGAATAATTAAAATTGCTTAAATAATTTAAACCTTGTTTAAATCATTTAAATTTGAGAAAATCATAACTTGCTCAAATTAAATTAGTTTTTGAACATGCAAAATATGTTTTCAAACTAGAAAAGTATAAACTTTTCAAATGTGAGTTTGAATTTATGTTTTGAACAAATAAAATTCAAATAATATTCAAACTTGTTCTAAATTCATTTAAAACTTGTTTAATTCATAATTAAATCATTGTAATTCCTTTTTCAATATTTGAAACATGTAATCCAACTAAAATTTTGTATTCTTTTCAAATATGAATTTTGTTATTTATTTTGCACAATTTAAATTGGTGAAAACAACAACTATTTGTGTAATCCCTTTAAGGAACCAAAAAAATTCCCTAACTTAATAAATAAATTTCTAAATTGGTAACCCTTATTTCCAATTGGTTCTATTGTTGTTATTTTGTTGTTTTCCTCATCCATGCATCATACTAATCCACTTTCACCTGTTGGTTAATTGGAAAACAATTGTTTCAACCAAAATTCATGGGCTTTTCATATGCAACTCAAAATTGCATATGGGTCCATTTAAATTGTGTTACCAAGTCCACTAGTTTATTTTGATGCCTCCATTAACTTGACATGCATCATCCCATGATTGTGCACCATGCCATGATATTGATTGTTTATCTTTCTGCATTGTCTGTTTGCTTCTTCTCGGATAGACGACGACGTTGAGACAGACGATACTTACGACACCCCTTCTGAGGATCTAGCTCAGTACCAAGCTGCTGAGTTTGCAGGCAAGTTATCACTCACATGAACCACTGTGTTCCTTTCAACATTGGTTACCGATACTTTCCGTTGTCTATTTATGCTAGCCATATGTATCGTTGCTTTTGTTACGAACCTATCACATGAATCCCTTAACCCTGATATTGCCTCACCTCCACGCCTACAACCCCATTGTTGAGCCAGTGTCTTACTAGCATGCTTAGGTTGTTTTGCTCGAGTCTGTTACCCGTTACTTTCTGATTACTATATTCTATTATGTTCTGGGGGCTCGATGTTAATCAATCATCCTGTTAACAATAATATGCTGATAAGGCACCGGCAGGAGGCCCTGTGTGGTTTTGAGGCCTGCTAGTGTCGACCCTAATAGGAAAAGGGTCTTGTCTACTGATCCATGATGAGCGCACTAACCGCATGTGGGAAGCGTGTATGGGCGCCCCCCTCAATTTGATTCGATTCGCATCTCGTCCAAATCGCCTCATTTAGTTCGTGTTTTCCATTTGCCGCATGCATGTTTTTGCGAGCCCAGCGCAGGGTGGAACTTTCGTAGTCGGCATATAGGGGGACACGTTCTTAGAGTGCTATGAGGGTCCCCTTTCTTCGGGGCTCGATTAGCCGTGCGCCCAAGGTGCTTTGGGCTTGATGCGAAGAAGAGTTGAGTTGTGTTGAGTGCCCCGCTTGGTGGGAGGCATCCCATCTGGCGGGTTATTCTTACGTGTACGGCCAAATTGGTGCACCCCTGCAGGGATAAATCTTCTCGAGAAGCCGTGTTTTCCGCGGTTATGGTTGACTTGGTGAAAGTACTGGCTAACAAGTACTCAGAACAACTTACATCTAACTAATGCTACCTGACTAGTAATAGGCTTATTGACACAACAACTTGATCCATTATTCATTAATCCAACTGTGTGAGTTATCCTCGGATTGCTTCTTTGGATAAGGGGCGAGATCCAGGATGGGTTTGTTTGGTGGTTAATTATAGTTGGTACGATACGATATCTTATCTTCTTTCTGTTAGCCGGAAGTGGTAGAATCTCTGTAGTTGGTTAGCGCAGCCAGTTGCAGCATCTTTTATATCCCCTTTCTTCCGTTGAACCCAAGGCATCTGTGCTTGGTGTTGACGGGCTACACTTTGGTGAACGGTGAGTCTTCCTTGCCAGTACGTTTATGTACTGACCCCTTTGGGGCTGTGGTTTCCGCAGACTACGCTTACGAGGATCCCAGTGACGGCTACTACGTGGAGTCTGACGAGGCTGCTGACGAGTAGGTAGCGGACCCGGGCAGGATCCGAGACATCGTGGATGGGCTCCGTTCTCTTTCATTCCCGGCTTCTTAAGCCTATTTGGATTTGTCTGTACTCAGACCCTTTGAATGCTTCCGCTGAGATGTAATGATGTTATGTTGGGACATGTGTCCTCTGGATGATTGTATTTGCTATTTCTGCTCTAGTGAGAGCTATTTGCAACTTATTTCAATCTTTCGTGTCTTAGAGATATGTTGTGCTATCATTCTGTTACAAGCCGTTGACGTACCATGTGTGTATGGTATGAAGTACGTCAATGGTAGTATCCTGATTTCTATGGGATAGTTTACATCGACGCTGAACAGATAGGGGTTGGTTGTCACACCTACGTGTGTTGGCCTACTCGTAAGAGGACGCGGGTGCCGGTAAGCCCCGTAATACAATCTACTACTGTTCAACGGAACGACGAGTATCCTTTAGAAGTCCGGGTGCGACAAATGGTATCAGAGCCTGTCTGCCTGTAGGATCCCTTTTTACTGGTCGCAGTTGAGTCTAGAAACTATTTTGTAGCTATATAGGAAAAATGAAACGTGAGAGTAGGAATTCTGCCATTTTTCTTCTTTCCCCACCCACCCACCCTTTTCTGGTAAGGAAGTGCAACGTTGTTTTCTCTTCTCACCCAAACTTTCAAGTTAGGTTTTCACGAATCCTGGTTTCTCTAGGATAGTTATATCTACTAGACCATAGGAATGGAGGTTCCTCTATTCCTTACGCAGTAGATATTGATCCTTTAGAAGCCCGGATGGGTTTTCCGTAGTACCTCAGGAGTTTTTGGTCTCGTGTTTCCCGATGTTGCTTCGATATCCTGTTCTTTCTCAACATCCTTTTCGTCCGTTGAAACCTTGTTGTTGCTTTCCACTTCAATTCTTCTACCGGCGTCTAATCAAAACTTACCCAATCATCTGCAGATGGATCTCAGGTTCTACCCGCAGGTGGTTCGGATGACTCGTTGTGAGAGCACCGCCGGTTATCCGGAGATGCTGAGAGACATGGTAACTTATCTGGGGTTCCGTTGGGCACCAGAGTACCAGGTCTACGAGCAGCAGCGAGAGTTCGACCAGACCTACTACCATGCTATCGTCTACATTCTGTCAGATGATGGCATGAGCGTTGTCCACCGCTACGAGGCTGTAGGTTCCACAGTGGATATGGCTGTGCAGCAGGCAGCTTATGTGAGTCTCACCGTCCTTCGTGCTGACTACTGGGGATTTGACGATTCTATCTATCGCCACATCCCCCGTGGTTACATCACTTCGGAGGGAACACACTTCACTCTCTACGACAACTTGGATGTCTACGAGCATGATAACACCAGGCTGCACACCACTGCTCAGTTCGTGAGGCACAGTGACGCAGTTGCCACCACACTTTCTCAGGAGTTGGCCTCAGTCAGAGAGCAGCTCTACCTTGCTTTGACTCGTCTGGCGACGTACACCACAGATTTTGTTGGAGATGAGCGCTTTGCACGTTTCGATCAGCCAGTTGGTCGTCGTCTGCCAGATGCTAGAGGTTACGAGCCGATCAGAGGTCCACTCCTCAACCTCGGTGCTGGTTACACTGGGATTCCACGCTTTGGAGCACAGGGAGTCGACGCTATGTACTTCACCACACCTAGAGTCGCTCTCAGGCCACGTCAGATCTATGTGGATCGTCGTTCTACCTACTTTCGTGGGCGTGCTCCTCACCGTACCTCTCGTCGTACTACTCACCGCCGTCCTGCGTGATGAGCATGGGAGTACCGATGTATCCATTCCTAGCTATGTTTAGTTATCCTTTGGCTGTCGAACCATTTGTGGTGTGTTGGATATTCGGATGTATTTGAACATGTGACGATGTACCTGTTGGTTATCTATTCATGCGTCGGAATAATCTCTCATTTCGGTTACCAAGTCTACCCTTTTCTGTTGTTGTGCTAAAATGCATGTCTATTCAGGATGCCGCCAACAAGGAACAACCCGCCTGAGCCACCGCCAATCAAGGAGCTGTTGACTCAGATGACTCAGGTCGTGGCACAGATGGCCCAGTTTCAGACTAACCAGCACAACAACCAGAATGCTCCAGGGTCAGCATCAAGGAGTTCCTCAGTCTGGGCCCGAGAGCTTTCGTGGCAACACGCGAGCCTCTGGATGCTGATGACTGGATCCGTGAGATGGCCAGGGCTCTGGACATTGCTCACGTTGCTGAGGAAGACAAGGTCAAGTATGCCACCTACCTGTTGAAGGGCCAGGCAGCTACTTGGTGGGAGAACTACCAGACCATGAGAGCTGGCTATCCTATCACCTGGGGTTGTTTCAAGGATGCCTTCCTGAAGCACCACATCCCAGATGGTCTCATGGAAAGGATGTGTGAAGAGTTTTGCTCTCTTAAGCAAGGCAAGCTGGACGTCATCGGCTATCAGAACGAGTGTAATCGTCTCGCTCGATACGCTGGTGATGAGGTGTCCACTGAGGCTAAGAAGATGGCAAGGTTCCACCGAGGTTTTAACCCGGAACTCAAGTACGCACTCACCAACATCAAGTGCAAAGACTTCGAGGAGCTTGTGAACACCGCGCTCAATGAAGAAAATGGGCGCAAGGCGTTCGAGGAGTCTCGTAAGCACTCGCGTGAGGGTGGTTCCTCCTCCAACATGACCACCCCTCCGCAGAAGCGCCGCATCTGGGTGCCAAATGGTGCTGTCACTTGGGCTCCATATGCCCAAGCTTCTCCAGGCTTTGCTCCCCGCCCACCCAACCCATCTCAGATGCATGGTCAGAGGGTTCCAATGGGGCAGCCAAGGCCAGGTCCTCCTCGTGTCGTCACTTGCTTCAAAAGCAAGGAGACGGGACACTACGCTGACAAGTGCACTCAGAGGCAGCTACCTCCACCTCCTCGCCCCAACAACAACCAGGCAATGGTGCGTGCTCCCCCGGCTAAAGCCTTCAACTCCAACAACAGGCCTGTCGAGAGGACCGCGAGGGTGAATCATATCAAGGCCGACAGAGCTGAGGAAGCTGCTGACGTCGTTCTCGGTATATTACCCGTAAACTCTTTTCCAGCTAAAGTGTTGTTTGATACCGGAGCATCGCATTCTTTTGTGTCAAAGATCTTTGCTACAACGTACAACCTAGTTCTGGTTCCACTAAGCAATCAAATCACCGTTCACTCTCCGGGATCTCAAATGTTGACTTCCAAGATAAGTATGGACAATCAAATCCTAATTGGAGGTCGCATATTCCTTGCTTCACTCATGTTGCTGGGAAATTCTGACATTGATGTCATTCTGGGTATGGATTGGTTGAAGACCAACGAAGCTAAAATTGACTGTGCTCAAAAGTCAATAACTCTCTCCCACCCTTCTGGCTAGATAGTCTATTCTCCATATGGATCAAGGTCTATTCAGCTATGCACTCTCGATGCAAAACCTCTTCCTGCAATTGAGAATGTTCCGGTGGTTTGTGATTTCCCTGACGTCTTCCCAGAAGAATTGCCAGGAATGCCTCCGGACAGAGCAGTTGAGTTCGTGATCGAGCTTGAGCCAGGTACTGCTCCAATCTCTAAGCATCCATACAAGATAGCTCCTCCTGAACTGAAATTGTTGAAGGAGCAAATCGATATGTACATGGAGAAAGGTTACATTCAGCCTAGTTCTTCGGCTTGGGGATGCCCAACTCTGTTTGTTGCCAAGAAGGATCAAACAAAAAGACTCGTTGTTGACTATCGTCCTCTTAACGAGAAAACCATCAAAAACAAGTATGCAATTCCTCGTATCGATGATCTTTTTGATCAACTTGCTGGAGCCTCAATATCTCAAAGTTGGACTTGAGGATGGGTTACCATCAAATAAAGATCAGAAAGGAAGATATTCCAAAAACAGCTTTCACCACTCGGTACGGTCTATATGAATACACCGTCATGTCCTTTGGTCTCACCAATGCACCGGCGACATTCTCTAGACTCATGAATTCTGTCTTCCATGAATACCTCGACAAATTCGTTGTGATATATCTTGATGACATCCTGGTCTACTCAAAATCCGGGGAAGAGAATGGAGAACACCTTCGTCTCACTCTCATGAAACTTCGTGAGCATCATCTATATGCCAAGTTCTCCAAATGTGAGTTCTGGATTCCAGAAGTTGCTTACCTTGGTCATATCATCTCTGCCAAGGGCATAGCCATTGATCCAGAAAAGGTTAAAGCAATTGTTGATTGGAAACCTCCTAAGACGGTGAAGCAAGTCAGAAGTTTTCTTGGCTTGGCTAGCTATTGCCGTCGTTTCGTCCAAAACTTCTCCAAGATTGCCAAAACTCTCACTGATCTCACAAAGAAGGACAAGAAGTTCGTTTGGACTGAAAGTTTCAATCTCCTGAAGACTAAGCTCACTTCTACACCAGTTTTGGTTGGCCCAGATACTACCAAACCTTTCCAGATATTCTGCGATGCATCTCTCCAAGGTCTAGGTGCAGTTCTTATGCAAGAACGTCAAGTTGTGGCTTATGCTTCACGACAGTTGAATGCACATGAGCAAAACTATCCCACACATGATCTTGAACTTGCAGCAGTTGTGTTTGCCCTCAAGAAATGGAGACAATACTTGTTGGGTAACTGCACTGAAATCTTTTCCGATCATAAGAGTCTGAAATACATCTTCACTCAACCAGATCTAAACCTCAGGCAAAGGAGATGGATTGAAAAGATTAAAGACTTTGATCTCACCATTTCTTACACTCCAGGCAAGGCTAATGTTATGGGCGATGCTCTCAGTCGCAAGTCGTATTGCAATAATCTCATGATCATGGAAAGCCAACCTCCACTTCATGAAGAATTCCAGAAGCTGAACCTTGGTCTTGTTCCTCAAGGATATCTTGCAAGCTTGACAGCTAGTCCAACTCTCGAGGACAAGATTCGTTCTGAACAACTTCGTGATGCTGAAATCAAGAAGATTGTAGAGCACATCAAAGAAGGCAACGATAAATACAAGTCCTTCTCAATTGATGACAAGGGAACTGTGTTCTTCGAAGGACGCATTGCAGTTCCTCAGATTCAAAGTCTCAAAGATATCATTCTCAAGGAGGCTCATGAAACTCCTCTCTCCATCCACCCTGGAAGTACAAAGATGTACCAGGATCTCAAGACTCTGTATTGGTGGCCTGGCATGAAACGTGAAATTGCTCAATACGTTTCTGAATGCGACGTTTGTCAACGTGTTAAGGCAGTCCATCAGAAAACAGCAGGTCTACTCCAACCTCTGAAAATTCCTGAGTGGAAGTGGGACATGATTGAAATGGACTTCGTCACTGGTTTTCCAAAGTCCAAGAAGGGCAACGATGCAATCTTCGTTGTTATTGATCGTCTCACTAAGGTAGCTCACTTCTTTGCTGTCAAAGAAACAATCTCAGCTAGCCAGTTAGCAGAGCTCTACACAACAAAGATTGTTCCCCTTCATGGTGTTCCATTGGAAATAAGCTCAGACCGTGGAAGCATATTCACTTCTCATTTCTGGAAAAACTTTCAAGAAGCATTGGGCACCAAACTTCTGTTCAGCACAGCTTATCACCCTCAGTCTCAAGGGCAAGTCGAAAGAGTCAATCAGATTCTCGAGGATATGCTCAGAGCATGTGGTCTCTCCTTTGGCATGAAATGGGAGGATTGCCTTCCATATGCTGAATTCTCCTACAACAACAGCTACCAGGCAAGCCTAGGCATGGCACCATTTGAAGCACTCTATGGCCGCAGATGCAGGAGTCCAATAAATTGGTCTGGAGCTGGTGAACATTCACTCTTAGGCCCTGACATTGTTAAGGAAGCCGAAGAGAAAGTTCGTATCATTCGTGACAATCTCAAGATTGCTCAGTCTCGTCAGAAGAGCTACTATGACAGCAAGCACAGGGATATGGTCTATGCACCTGGTGACAAAGCATATCTCCGTGTAACTCCCCTCAGAGGCACTCATCGTTTCGGTGTGAAAGGAAAGCTTGCACCAAGATACATTGGTCCTTTCAACATTCTCTCAAGGCGTGCGGAAAATGCCTATCGTCTTGAACTTCCAGAAAAACTATCCAAGGTGCACGATGTGTTTCACGTGTCACAGCTCAAGAAGTGTTTCAAAGATCCAGATCGTGCAGTTGATCATGATTCCATTGAACTGCAAGATGATCTCTCCTATGAGGAGCACCCTGTTCGTATTCTCGATGAGACCGAGCGTAAGACTCGCAACAAGAGCACCCAGTTCTTGAAAGTGCAGTGGTCGCATCATTCCGATAAAGAGGCAACGTGGGAGACCGAAGAGGATCTTCGAAAGAAGTATCCGGACCTTTTCGCTTCTCAGTAAGGAATCTCGGGGCGCGATTCCTTCAAGGGGGGGCGTTTTGTAACATCCCAAGTATGAAAATATCCCAAGAATGTTTGTTTCTTGCTTTAATTAAAGTTTTGCATCATGTCATCATAATCATTGCAATTGTTTCCTATTTGTTTGCATCTGTTTTTCTCTGTTTTCACAATTGAAATTCAAACTTGATTCAAACATTTATTTCATACTTGCTCTGTTACAACCTTTTAAATAAATGTTCAAATAAAAACAACCAATTGTTCCAATTAAACCATAAGGTTCAAACCATTAAAATTATGGCTTTTAATAATTTAATTAATGCAAACTTATTTCAAATTCTATTGCAAACAGTACCCACTTTTGAAATTATGAAATAACCAAACAATTGTGCTTATTTGTTTCCAATTAAAATCATTTGATCACCCTAATTAGAATATTGTTTTCAATAACCAATTAACCACAAATTTCAATCAAATTCATTCCAAGTCAAAACAGCACCATAATTCAATTAATTTGAAATTCCAAAACTTGCATGTGGTTAATATTACATAAAGGAGTTAACCCAAATTTTTCTAAGATTTTTACTAACCCCAAAACTCTCTTTTTCTTCCTAATCCTATTTCTGCAAAAAAAAAACAAAAAAAAATAGAAAAAGGAGAAAACTTACCCGGTGGGGGAGCCCGCGCGGCCCAGCCCAGCTATCCGGCCCGCGTACCGGTTCGCACCTCCCCCTCCTTCTTCTTTTCGTACGGCAGATCATCCGGTGGTGCCACGGCGGCACAGTGCCATCCCGACGGCCATCCTCGCCCCTGGTGGCCTATATCTACCCCCTCGAGCCCCTGGCGTAACCCTAGACCCTAGGTTCCCTTTCTCCCTCGAGCTCCGCCGCCGATCGCCACCTCTCTGCCCCGATTTTTCCCCTCTCTGAACTTCTCACCGGCGAGCGCCGCTCTGAAACTTCGATGGACACCGCCGCTCCCGTACCCCATCACCTTAGCTAGCCTCTGGAACGAGCTCGCCGTGCTTCCGTCGACCTGTTCGACACCACCCCGACACCGTCTATCCGCTGGATCCCCGCCGCCGTCCACGACCACGCCGCTGTCGCCGCCGTCGAGCTACCCGAGCCTCTGCCCGACTACAGCCGCCGGTGAGCATCCGTGTTGCTCCTCCTCTCTTTCTACTCGCGCAAGCACGCAAATCACCACCACACCAGCACGCACACGTACTGCATCGAGCACAACGGCGATCGCCGCCAGCCACCGTCTGTTGCTGTCAAGTGGCAGAAGCGTTTGGTCGTCAGTAAAAATTCAGAAACGCGCACGAACAGAACCTTACCTTGGCTGCGCGCGGTATACTGACAAGATCCGCTCGCTCACCCCAGTGGCAACGCCACAACGCGCGCACGGGAGAGGCCAGGGTTCGAGCCCTGGCTCTCGCACGGGAAATTCCCAACCTTTTTTTGCGCAGCGCTGACAGGGTGGCCCCCCCTGTCAGCCACTGCTGTTGCCACGCGTGCATCTGCGTGGGCCACGTTGGCCCTAGGCCCACTGGCAGTGCCTAGGGTAGATCTCTGCGCTGTATAAAATGTTTTTTTAACTTTTCTGTTTCAAAAACAAGTCCTCTCTTTTTTACAGATTAGCCCCTGGAACTAATTTGCAAATAACTTTTGTTTTATAAACTCAAATAATAAAAGTAAAATATGTGCACTGCCCCAAATTTAATTCTCTATCTAATTATAGCATTTGTTTTCTGTTTTGAATTTTCCAAATGCATTTCAAATTTGAATTCAAACAATTCATTTGTAATTTGATAAAATCCATAACTAATTCATACTAAATCCAAATAATGCAAATAAAGCATGTTTTCCATGCTATTTCAAATAACCTATTCAAATATAAATTTTGTTTCATGGGTTGAATAATTAAAATTGCTTAAATAATTTAAACCTTGTTTAAATCATTTAAATTTGAGAAAATCATAACTTGCTCAAATTAAATTATTTTTTGGACATGCAAAATATGTTTTCAAACTAGAAAAGTATAAACTTTCAAATTGAGTTTGAATTTATGTTTTGAACAAATAAAATTCAAATAATATTCAAACTTGTTCTAAATTCATTTAAAACTTGTTTAATCTTGTTTAATTCATAATTAAATCATTGTAATTCCTTTTTCAATATTTGAAACATGTAATCCAACTAAAATTTTGTATTCTTTTCAAATATGAATTTTGTTATTTATTTTGCACAATTTAAATTGGTGAAAACAACAACTATTTGTGTAATCCCTTTAAGGAACCAAAAAAATTCCCTAACTTAATAAATAAATTTCTAAATTGGCAACCCTTATTTCCAATTGGTTCTATTGTTGTTATTTTGTTGTTTTCCTCATCCATGCATCATACTAATCCACTTTCACCTGTTGGTTAATTGGAAAACAATTGTTTCAACCAAAATTCATGGGCTTTTCATATGCAACTCAAAATTGCATATGGGTCCATTTAAATTGTGTTACCAAGTCCACTAGTTTATTTTGATGCCTCCATTAACTTGACATGCATCATCCCATGATTGTGCACCATGCCATGATATTGATTGTTTATCTTTCTGCATTGTCTGTTTGCTTCTTCTCGGATAGACGACGACGTTGAGACAGACGATACTTACGACACCCCTTCTGAGGATCTAGCTCAGTACCAGGCTGCTGAGTTTGCAGGCAAGTTATCACTCACATGAACCATTGTGTTCCTTTCAACATTGGTTACCGATACTTTCCGTTGTCTATTTATGCTAGCCATATGTATCGTTGCTTCTGTTAGGAACCTATCACATGAATCCCTTAACCCTGATATTGCCTCACCTCCACTCCTACAACCCCATTGTTGAGCCAGTGTCTTACTAGCATGCTTAGGTTGTTTTGCTCGAGTCTGTTACCCGTTACTTTCTGATTACTATATTCTATTATGTTCTGGGGGCTCGATGTTAATCAATCAACCTGTTAACAATAATATGCTGATAAGGCACCGGCAGGAGGCCCTGTGTGGTTTTGAGGCCTGCTAGTGTCGACCCTAATAGGAAAAGGGTCTTGTCTACTGATCCATGATGAGCGCACTACCCGCATGTGGGAAGCGTGTATGGGCGCCCCCCTCAATTTGATTCGATTCGCATCTCGTCCAAATCGCCTCATTTAGTTCGTGTTTTCCATTTGCAGCATGCATGTTTTTGCGAGCCCAGCGCAGGGTGGAACTTTCGTAGTCGGCATATAGGGGGACACATTCTTAGAGTGCTATGAGGGTCCCCTTTCTTCGGGGCTCGATTAGCCGTGCGCCAAAGGTGCTTTGGGCTTGATGCGAAGAAGAGTTGAGTTGTGTTGAGTGCCCCGCTTGGTGGGAGGCATCCCATCTGGCGGGTTATTCTTACGTGTACGGCCAAATTGGTGCACCCCTGCAGGGATAAATCTTCTCGAGAAGCCGTGTTTTCCGCGGTTATGGTTGACTTGGTGAAAGTACTGGCTAACAAGTACTCAGAACAACTTACATCTAACTAATGCTACCTGACTAGTAATAGGCTTATTGACACAACAACTTGATCCATTATTCATTAATCCAACTGTGTGAGTTATCCTCGGATTGCTTCTTTGGATAAGGGGCGAGATCCAGGATGGGTTTGTTTGGTGGTTAATTATAGTTGGTACGATACGATATCTTATCTTCTTTCTGTTAGCCGGAAGTGGTAGAATCTCTGTAGTTGGTTAGCGCAGCCAGTTGCAGCATCTTTTATATCCCCTTTCTTCCGTTGAACCCAAGGCATCTGTGCTTGGTGTTGACGGGCTACACTTTGGTGAACGGTGAGTCTTCCTTGCCAGTACGTTTATGTACTGACCCCTTTGGGGCTGTGGTTTCCGCAGACTACGCTTACGAGGATCCCAGTGACGGCTACTACGTGGAGTCTGACGAGGCTGCTGACGAGTAGGTAGCGGACCCGGGCAGGATCCGAGACATCGTGGATGGGCTCCGTTCTCTTTCATTCCCGGCTTCTTAAGCCTATTTGGATTTGTCTGTACTCAGACCCTTTGAATGCTTCCGCTGAGATGTAATGATGTTATGTTGGGACATGTGTCCTCTGGATGATTGTATTTGCTATTTCTGCTCTAGTGAGAGCTATTTGCAACTTATTTCAATCTTTCGTGTCTTAGAGATATGTTGTGCTATCATTCTGTTACAAGCCGTTGACGTACCATGTGTGTATGGTATGAAGTACGTCAATGGTAGTATCCTGATTTCTATGGGCTAGTTTACGTTGACGCTGAACAGATAGGGGTTGGTTGTCACACCTACGTGTGTTGGCCTACTCGTAAGAGGACGCGGGTGCCGGTAAGCCCCGTAATCCAATCTACTACTGTTCAACGGAACGGCGAGTATCCTTTAGAAGTCCGGGTGCGACACAGATGATCACACACCACTCCCCTATCATCGTTAATCATTAATTTCTCCGTAGAATCGCCCGCAAACTTTTCGATCTAGATCCATTTCGCCCAAATTTTCTGCACTCCTCATTGACACCCGGAAAATCCTCTTCTTCCGGTTCTTTTGCTTGCAGTAGATACATGGGCAATCATCCTTCTTCCGCAAATGATCATCAATATGTAAGTCCCTCATAATTTCTGTATCACTACTCGATACCCGGATAGCCTGCGATTTTCACCTCGTCTAGTGATACCCGGATAATTCATAGTCCTCATGCTTTCTTTTGATACTGCTTGTACATACTGAGATAACTCACGATTCCGAGTCTTACTCCTTGTACCTTTTTGTCTTGTGTTTTGCAGGTTGATCCCATGGCTCCCAAGAAGCAGGGGAAGCAGTCGGCCAAGGCAAAGACCACCCAATCAATATCCGCCAACTGGGCGCGATCCACAGTTACAAAGGCCAAGCTGGACGAGCTGGACGAGTTAGGGATCCTTCCTTCTCAGAAATATATACACTGGAGGGTGCCGGGTGATGAGACCCGGCCCGCGCCTTCTAATGACGAGGTAATCTGCTTCGTCGAACATGTGACCCGGGGGTTCCGCCCTCCGGGTCACCCTTTCTTTCGTGAGGTTCTGAGCCACTATGGCCTTCGGGTATTCGACATAGGGCCTAACTCTATGCTGATTATAACCCATTTTATCGTTCTTTCCGAGTCATACTTGTGCACTCCGCCAAATTTGGCTCTCTTTATCGAACTCTTTCAGTGCAAGCCGTGTCGCGAAAGCGGTGACAGCGCACTTCTTGCTTGCGGCGGGGTCTCTATCCAGCGCCGTAAGAATCCTCCCATGCCCACCCTCACTCTTAATTCTCATGTCAAACATTGGCAACTCTCTTTCTTCTATTGCCGAGATACCTCCCCACCCGGCGAGAAGAAACTGCCGGGTAATTCGGAGGGTCTCCTCGATCTCTCTGAAAACTTCAACGCCTTCGCCCCTGACTCGGACAGGGAGGCAATCCAGCCCCTCCTCTCAAAGATATCCGTCCTTTCCGCTCAAGGTCTCCTTGGGCTCAACTTGGTTAAGACATGGGTGGATTTCCGGATCCAACCCAACTCTATCCGCACTAAGCTGATGTGCGATTACTCGGGGCATACCACGGACGCGCTCAGGTATTCCTCCAAGAACTATCCAGCCGGCGACACCAACAAAACCATCAAGGGCTTCTTGACGGAAAAGTTGGAAGTGATCAAGAACATCGCCGGGTTACCGCCGTTCACCCGGGAAAATCCGGCCCCAGCGGTAAGACCCGATACGTGTAACCTTATTCCCACGCCTTTGACTTGATACAACTACCGATTCTCACCTTCCTGTTTTTATCTCAGGTTGATGACGCTTTCTGGAGTGTTGAAACCTCCCCTTCCGCCGGAAACCCGGAAGAAGATGACGAGCCAGCTAATAATGATGAAGGTATTTATCCGGGTCTTGCATCAACCTTACTTGCATCATTTTCCTCATCCATCTAACTTTTTTCGACGATGCATACTCGGCTCACAGGGTTGGAGGACGAAGACGAGAAGGACGAGGAGGATCCGGAGGCCACCGAGTCCGATCAAGAAATAACAGCCGGGGCCAAGAGGAAGGCCAGAGGAGTGGTGTCCAAGGTTCCTTATTCCACCATGTCTTCCGAACCCTACTCTTTTGATAACATGCATAGACTTAACCAACAACTATCCAACTCATCGCACTTGAAGGACTCTCTCCCGACCAAGCGCAGGGTGACCCGGAGTTCACCGGGCGACGATCCCCTCAACCCGGGTATCTCCACCTCACCAAACCGCCGGGCCGGTACTCCTCCTCCCGCCCCTCCAAATCTCCTCGGCGTCACCCCTCCCCCAACCATCCTTTGGCCGCGCAGTTCCGGGTTCCACTATCCGCTCCTATGACAATCTCATCGGCTTCCAGCAGTGAACTCCCGCCGGATTACGCTGTGAACACCGGGTAAGTCTCCGCTGTATGATATCCTCGCGCACTTGATTATTTTCATCCGCTGTTGTTGATTATTCCTCTCTTTTCCTTAGCACCCAAGTCACGATTAGTGACCCGGAGAACATGGAGACGGATAACCGGGAGACGGAGGGGCCGACTGATAACATGGACGCCGCGACTGGCGGTGATGCTGAGAACAACCAGGAACAAGGCCCCTTGGGCGATCCAGTTCACCAGGCTGCCGGGTCTCCAGAGTTATCCGAAGTAGTGGACGAGGAGATCGAGGTCCTGGACACGAGGATGGGTTCTCCAAACCCGGATACCCAGACAGTCCGGGTCTCGACCCCAAAGTCGGGGAAAGTTCACCGGCCAAGCGACCAAGCTGCCGGCTCTTCTGGTGTCCGACCCGAAGACATGACGTTTGCCCAGATGCTCGATGCCCTGCACACCTTGAGGGCTGATGAAGAAAATATCTTGGAAGCTTTAATAGCCAAACACGAGGTAAACCCGAATCATATTGCTTGTGTCCTTATCTAGTCCCCAAGTTCCAACTGAATTGATTGATAATTTGCTTGGAACTTTACGGTATAACCGACTGATAGCTTGCTTTTTACCCGGCTAATCCTTCCTTGCGTCCGTGCAGTCCTTCGTGACCCAATCTGAGAAGAAATTGGCAAAGGCCACCAAGCTCATTGAGAAGGAGGTGGCTCTGCGTGAGGCGGCCGAAGCTGAGGCCAGGAGGAGTGGGAAGATCACGAGGAAGTATAGGAGGAGGGCTCATGCAGCAGAAGATAATCTAACGAACCTTTCTGTTCAGATTGCTGATACGTATCGCGCTTTACTCGGTATGATTCTTAGCATAATATTCATAATCCGGGTTATCCTTCTGATAAATAGCTGGGGTTTCCTTACTCGTGTTTTCATTTCTTTCTGCAGGTCCGGATGAAGTAATGCCGGACGAAGATGATATTGCCAGGCTGAAAACCATCAAGAGCGTTATCCGGCAGCTATGTGCCGGAACCAAATGGATCCTTCAAGAGCTACGGTGGCCGGGTGTTGGGCACGTCGACCTGAAGAGAATGCTGGACGCCTGCTCCACTATTCCCGAGTGGATTTGGCATTGGAAGCGCTCGTCCTGCCGGGTTGGAGTAACCCGGGGGCTTGCGCTGGCTAAAGCTTATTTTCCTAAGCTCGAGCCAGCCAAGCTTATGGGCGGGTTTCCGGAATTTAATCACGACGGATCTAAGTTCTCCCCGAAGAATTTCAAGGCCATCCAGAAGGAGGTCCGTCATCCGGCCAGCATGATTGCCGATGGTTTGGACCTGAGTTTCATTATTCCAGCATATGATGCTGATGGTGAAGCGGTTAAGTTGGATCTTCCCAAGCCGTACGATATGCTGGCCCGATGGAAGGCGGAGGCTGCCCAGGCGAGAAAAGAGGCCGATAAGAAGAAGGCTGAGGCCGGCTCTGCGCCTGCTACCTCCACGCCAGTCATCCCTCCTCCTGCACGAGCCGGCACTGCTGCTGATCCGGTTGCCATCGCTGCCAAGGGCGCTGAGGACCAAGGCGAGGAGCAAGACCCAGCCTCCAAGGGCAAGGGCAAGGTTGACGACTCAGCCTGAGATGCTGAATGAAAATTTTTCATCGGCAACCGTTTTTATGCAAACTATCCGGCCTAGGGGTCCTTGGAGTATTTATTTTGAATGGTGCGCTTGTGCATCTTTGATACTGCTGCTGCGAATTGTAATACTCTTTTGAAACTTTGATAGCTTCCCGCGGCCCCTCTTGGCTTTTGGATGTTCTTAATACTATCTGCTTATGAGCCCACTTGCTCTTGATAATCCGGCTTTCTTTATGGTTCCTTTTGTGAGACTCGGTTTCCGGGTGTCGTGGGTTTTGATAGGTGGATCTTTCTGAGTCCCCAAGTCCCCAAGACTTGGATGTTTGGGTATTTTGAGCTTTAGTGACAGCAACTTATTTTTTCAAAATCCCTAGTCCCCAAGACCCGAAGTTCCGAGTCTGGGGTGTGTGGTCTTTTGAAGAGAACAAGTTGTTTTTCTACTAAGCCCAAAAACTAGAGTCGTTTCACATAGGTAATGAAGTTATGCTTAATAAATTTTGAGTTTCCGGCTATCAACCATATACTCTGCATAACTTGTGGTTTAGATGACCCTTTTGACTATCTTGTACTGTAAGCCGGCTTTCGCGTGGATACCATGTTGTTACATCTGTACGAAAACAGGGTCAGGCAAGTCCCATTGGGCATCATGGCTGATTGTAATCATAAGCGAACAAATCATGCCACTTTAGTGCGAGTCACATCGAGCTTAAGTAAGAAAAGTCAAGAAAATTTGGCTCCTTTGTCCGGTTATAAGATTGCAGCCGTACTCGTTTGCGAGTAATCGGCCCTTATAACTCATAGGCATCATGGCCGGGTCTTTGAGTTTGTAACTGCGCTATTCAAGCAACCAGCCCCCAAGACCTAAAATATACGCAACATACTAAGGAAACTGAAAAATAGAACTTGGTACACCGTGCGGAGGAGATATATCGCTTAACCATCTCTTTGTTGATATGAGAAAGCTAGGTCAGCAAGCCGCCTCGTTAAAAACCCTCCAGTCCCATTAGGTACCCTGGATAGGAAAAGAGTGTGTCTGAAACCTGCTGCCTGTTACATCGTGTAATTCCACTTGTGAGTCTGGTCGATACTAGGTATAGTAGGGACACAGGTGAGCTACGTTCCATGGTCTTCCTTTCTCTTGCATAGACGAAGTGGCATGAGCGGTGTCGTTAACCGTAGCCGACTCTTCCCTTGCATCTATCAAGTAGTACGATCCATTGTGCAGATTCCGGCTTATGATAAACGGTCCTTCCCATGGCGGTGATAATTTATGTTTTCCTTCTTTCGACTGTACCAGGCGCAGAACCAGGTCTCCTTCCTGGAAGACCCAGGTTTTCACGTGTCGGCTATGATATCTCCGTAGATCCTGCTGATATATGGCTGATCTTTCCAGTGCTTGTTCCCTTTCTTCTTCTAACATATCCACGGCGTCCTACCGGGTCTTCTCGTTCTCTACCTCAACATAAGCCGAGACTCGAGGCGAGTCATGTATGATATCACTCGGCAACACCGCCTCTGCACCATAAACCATGAAAAATGGTGTCATCTCAGTGGATCTATTTGGTGTTGTGTTGATACCCCAAACTACTGCGGGTAATTCTTCAACCCATGCACCAGCAGCTCTGATACACGGAACTCGCAATCATGGTTTTAATCCACGAAGCAATTCTTGGTTTGCCCTTGCCACTTGTCCATTAGCCTGTGGATGGGCCACTGAAGCTATGTCAAGCTGGATTCCATTGTTGCCACAAAACTTCTCCATCTCGCCAAGGGACATATTGGTTCCATTGTCGGTAATTATGCTATGGGGATACCCGAACCGATAGATAATCCTTTTCAGGAACTTGACTGCTGTAATTGCTTCACAGTTGGTAACTGGCATAACCTCAACCCACTTGGTAAACTTGTCGATGGCCACCAAGAGGTGTGTCTTTTTGCAAGGTCACATGTGAAAGGGGCCAACCATGTCCATACCCCAAACAGCAAACGGCCAAGTTAACGGGATAGTCCGTAGTTCCATAGCCGGCACATGGATTTGGCGGGCGTACCTTTGACACCCATCACATCTTGCCACCAAGCGCTCCGCGTCTGCTAGGGCCGTGAGCCAGAAAAAACCATGTCGATAAGCTTTGGCCACAAGGGATCTTGTGGATGCATGATGCCCACAATCACCTTCATGGATTTCCTTGAGGATCTGTCGGCCTTCTTCTGGTGCTACACAGCGCAGAAAGACTCCTGCTTCGCTCCTCTTGTATAACTCTCCATTGATGATAGAATATCCTTTTGCTCGCCTGAGAATTTGTCTTGCTAATACTTCCTGCTGTGGTAACTCGCCCCGTGATAGGTAGGCCAGGAACGGTTCTGTCCATTCTGGAACAGCACGTACTGTGGCCACGAGCTCCGAATCCGGGTCTTGATTTGCCAGTTCTTCCTCGGACTCGGTTTTAACTGATGGTCGCCATAGCTCATCCAGGAAAACGTTAGGTGGAACCGGCTCTCTGCGCGAGCCGAGTCTGGCGAGTGCATGTGCTGCTTCGTTTTTTCTTCTGTCTATGTGCTCCACCTCATATCCGGAAAAACATCCGGCAACTCTGTCAACCTCTCTGCGATATGTTGCCATAGTTGCGTCCTTTCTATCCCAAGTTCCTGAGACCTGCTGTACCACGAGGTCCGAATCTCCAAAGCACCGTATCCTCTTAATATTCATCTCCTTGGCTACCTTTAAGCCGTGCAATAAGGCCTCATACTCGGCCACGTTGTTAGAACAATCGAAGTGAATCTGCAGTACGTAGCTTAACTTGTCTCCTTTGGGTGATGTTAGCACTACTCCAACTCCTGACCCTTCGTATTGCTTGGAGCCGTCGAAGTGCATGATCCAAGACTCCGAGTTTGGAACCATCGTAGGCATGCCTGTGTGTGTCAAATCATTAACAAAGTCGACTAGAGCTTGAGATTTAATTGCTGACCTTGGCTCGTAATTGATATGATAATCCCCCATCTCAATCGCCCACTTGGATATTCTACCTGTTGCATCCGAATTTCTGATGATATCCGACATTGGTATAAAACTAACCACTGTTATGGGGTGTTCCTGAAAGTATGGCTTTAATTTCCGGCTGGCCATGAAGACCCCGAAAACCAGCTTTTGCCAATGTGGGTAGCGCTGTTTTGCCTCTGATAATACCTCACTGACATAATAAACCGGCCTCTAGACCGGGTACTCTTTTCCATCTTCCTTTCGCTCGACAACAACCACTGTGCTAACCGCCCGGGGCCCTGCTGCGACGTGTAATAACATAGGCTCTTTAGGACCCGGGGCTGCCAGGACTGGTGCCTCAGATAGCTGCTTTTTTAGTGCCTCAAACGCCTCATCCGCCTCTTGATCCCATACGAATTTATCAGATTTTTTCAAGAGCCGGTACAAGGGTATCGCTTTTTCCCCGAGTCTGGATATAAACCGGCTGAGCGCTGCTATGCACCCTGTAAGCTTCTGAACATGCTTCAAATTTTCCGGCTTTTTCAGACTCTGGATAGCTTTGATTTTGTCCGGGTTTGCTTCAATTCCTCTTTCAGAAACGATAAAACCAAGTAATTTCCCGGCTGGAACTCCAAAAACACACTTTGTCGGGTTAAGTTTCATCTGATACCTTCTCAAGTTCTTGAATGTTTCCTTTAGATCATCGATAAATGTCTCCGCCTTTCTGGTCTTGATTACCACATCGTCTACGTAAGCGTGTACGTTGCGTCCGATTTGGTCTTCGAAACACTTCTGAATACACCGTTGATAGGTTGCGCCAGCGTTCTTCAGTCCAAATGTCATTGTCTTGTAACAAAAGGCCCCAAAGGGGGTTATGAATGATGTTTTCTCCCAATCCTCCTTATTGAGCTTGATCTGATGGTACCCGGAATATGCATCCAGGAAACATAATAGGTCGCTTCCAGCCACTGCGTCTATGATCTGATCTATCCTTGGTAAAGCAAACGGATCCTTTGGGCAATGCTTGTTGAGACTGGTGTAGTCAATGCACATCCTCCACTCGTTGGTCTTTTTCATCACGAGAACCGGATTTGCTAACCAGTCCGGGTGAAACACTTCCATAATAAAGCCGGCTGTGAGCAGCCGAGCAATTTCTTCCCCTATAGCTTTCCTTCTTTCCTCATTCATCTTTCTCAAGCCTTGCTTCACGGGTCTGGACTTGGGATCGACGTGCAAGCTGTGCTCTGCCAATTCTGTGGGGATACCCGGCATATCGCTAGGCGTCCAGGCGAACACATCCTGATTTGAACGAATGAACTCCACAAGTGCCTTCTCCTGCTCGCTGTCCAGGTTAGATCCTATAGCAAATTGCTTGGAGCGATCACCCTTGGTAAAATCCACCATCTTTGTGTCCTGTGCTGCTTTAAACTTTGCTCTTTCGTCCTCAGTGCTCGGTCTTTTCAATGTTGTTCCGTCATCCGGGTCTACTTGAGACCGGTAATACCTGAGTTCCTCTTTTCTGCAAGCTTGTTCGGCCATTGCAGCATCTCCTTCATCACACTCGGCCGCTATATCCCGACTCCCGTGTATGGTGATGGTCTGCTTGGGACCCGGGATTTTTAGCTGTAGATACACATAACACGGTCTAGCCATGAATTTGGCATAAGCCGGCCTTTCGAATAGCGCGTGATAAGGACTGCGCAATTTAACCACCTCAAAAGTGAGCCATTCAGCAAGGAAATTGTCCTTCGATTCTCCGAAAGCTACCTCCAATGCGATTTTTCCCTCGGGGCACGCTGAGTGACCCGGCACTATCCCGTGAAAGATTGTTGAGCTTTTCTGTAGCTGAGACTCCTTGAGACCCATGCGTAGAAAGGTTTCCCAATATAAGATATTGATGCTACTTCCAACGTCCATTAGGACCTTTTTCAGCTTGTAGCCATTGACCTGTGGCGCAACCACCAAAGCTAAGACTCCCGGATGTTCTATCCTTTCCGGGTGATCTCTTCTGCTCCATGTTACGTCTTGCTCTGACCACTTCAAGTATCTCGGAACAGCCGAGGAAACCGAGTTTACCGCTTGTTTCTGTATCATCTTATCCTTGTTGGAAATTCCTGTAGTGTGCACGTGATAGGTAGACTCGTACCAATCCTCTAGCGGACGAAAGCTAGATTCGGTATCATCTTCTCTTACGACCCGGCCACGCGGGGTCCATGCCGGCTCCTCCGGCTGTTCCCTCTTTGTGGTGGGCTCTTCTGTCGGATCCACCGTCCCAACCGGTTCTTTTTCATCTGATTGAGCGTTGGTGGCCTCCCCTGACACAGAATCAGATCCAAAGTCGTCGGGGATTGAACCGGACGTACGTACCGTACCGATGAAGACGTTGATCTGGCCGATCGTCACGACAGATCCGGATTCAAGCAGATCCGATTCTGGCCCCCAGCCGGAATCGTCCACCATCTTCTTTCCTTCGCGGTCGGTGTAGATCTCGCCGACGACGAAGTTCTCCATATTCTTCCGAGCTTCTCCCGTGATGTAAACACCCTTGGACGTGTGCCCCACGGTGGGCGCCAATTGTCGTGGGATAAACACGGCAGACGTTACCAGGGGTAACTTGTCTTGGGGCAAATCGACTCTGGTGTTTGGGAGAGGGTTTAGCTCAGGGAAAAACATGATGATATACGATCTGGTAGCCGGCAATCAAGTCGCCGAGTCTCCGATCTAGATGTATTATCCCAACTCTCGTATTACACTGGATACTCGATACCTAGCGATCTTGTTCTAACTCTTGGATCTCTAAACCTAACCTAGGGGCCGGTTTATAAAGCACCCGGACCCCCTGGCCTGCGCTCCAAGGTATACTCTGAATCCTACCCGGACGCCGCTTACAAAACCCTAAACTTCCTTATCGGAACCCACAATCCGGGTTACCAGGCCTACGATCTTGGGCCTTCCAGAAGCTCTTTTATCCTTAGCCGGGTCTTTTCGCAGCGTCCTTTGGGCCGAGTTACACCTTGGCGTTGGGCTACCGGGTTATCATCCCTCCATCACCTCCCAAACTAGGGTTTATGATGACGGTGGCTACGGAACTTGTTGGTGGAAAAGGCTCGGGTATTTAGCGTTAACCCATGGAGGAGCTTAAATAGGCGACAGGGAAATGTCGATGGGTGGCCAGGGGGGCCACACCACCAGCTGGCGCGGCCAGGGGGCGCGCCACCCTATGGTGTGGGGCCCCTGAGGCCCCCCCGGGTCTCCTCCGGACTCCGTGTACGTGACGACTTTCTAAGACTTTGGGATTTTGTTTCGTCCAATTCCGAGAATATTTCCAGAACAACTTTTCTTAAACCAAAAACAACAGAAAATAGGTACTAGCTATGTGGCATCTTGTCAATAGGTTAGTCCCAGAATATCCAAAAAAAATGACATAAAGTGTATAGGAAACATGTATCATATGGCATGAAAATAACATGGAACATCAAAAATTATAACGTTTGATATGTATCACTCCCCACTCCCACACTCTAGACCCTAGCATGCACAAACTCCAAATCCTAGCATCGCCATCCATGAAGGTCCCAGCTTGGTGGAAGCTTGGCCGCAACGACCATGAGGTTGGGTCCTCCTCCGGTGGCCGCAACAAGCGACCCTTCGCTTCTCGCGTCAATGTTTCAACACATGTGGCCCCGCTCTACTGGTAGTTGTCCTAGCCAATGCCATGGCCAGATGTCCACCTCCTACACGGCTGCTGAAAGCGCAATTTCTATCCCTCTATGTTTTGTGTGTTAGTTAACAACACAAGATGTGTTTTAATTGTGTGTTAAGTGGTGCAGATCTATCAGATAAATATTTCGTACCACCTGGCATCAAAAAGGAAGAACGAAACCTCGGATTTCTGTTCTGGTGTCCGAGGGATTTTTGGCCAGTAGAGGCTGGATTTTCCGGGGGCCGGATAATCCACCCCCAGAAATCTAGAGAGTGTCGAAGGTGGGGCACGACTCGCAGGAGCTCAGACGGATTTGGGACCGGCTTTTTTTATCGTGTAGAGGCCGGATATTCTGGGGGCAGATATTCCGCCCCCATGAACTCGCCAAAGCTCATTGGTTATCTGGGTGGAACGAGAAGTGCAATTTTCAGCTGGCCCTCAGGCCGGTTATTTGGGCCGAAGGGCCGGATCATCCGGGCCCCCGGATAATCCACCCCCACTTTGGCCGGATATTCCGCCCTAAAGAAGCTGCAACGGCCATATTTTGAGAGGGGCTATAAATACCCCTCTCATTCTTTCACCTCCAGTCATTTCGTCCAGGCCATTAAATGAACATTTATTGAGCTCACCAAATCCCTAGATCTCCCAATCCCTCCACCCAAATTCACTTGATCTTTGGAGGACTGAAGGAGAAGGACCCGATCTACATCTTTACCGACGCGTTCTTCATTTCCCCCTCATTCACTTGAGGGATATAGTCTAGGGTTTTCTTGTGGAAAACCTAGACCTCATTTCTACTTGTGGTGATTGTTCTTGATTCTTGGAACTTGGTTCACTTGAAGGGATTTTGTTGTGGGTGTGTGTGCCTCAAGCTCGTTGTAAAGGACTTGATTCCCGCCTCAAAGGGGATCAATAGTGGAAGGTGAACTAGTCCTTTGTGGCGCGGTTCATCGGAGAATAGGGTGAGGCCTTTGTGGAGTTGAGTAGGCCTTTGTGGCAAAAACTCACACCCCTCCAACTAGACATACTCCCCTCAAAAGGAGGAACTCGGGATTACATTCTTGTCTCCGCGTGCTTCCGTTATCGGTTATCTCGTTCCCTCTCCTTTACTTTGTGTGTGTATCTTGTTTATTGTTGTTGTTGTCATATAGGTATATTCACCGTAGTTTCATATCTATAGAGTTTACCTTTGTCTCAAGACTTAATTTGAAGAAAAATTAAAACTGGTCGTAGCACATATTCACCCCCCTGTAGGTGCCCATACTATATGTTCAATTGGTATCAGAGCCTCGGCTTTTTATTGGGCTTAACCGCCTAAGAGTTATCGTATGGTAAATGGAGATGATGCCTCTAAGCCCTCAGCACAAGTCACTATGGATGATCTCAAGGAATTGAAAACTTACTTGACCTCATCCATGGATTCCAAAATGACAGAGTTGCGAGATATGTTATTGCAACTCTTGAAAGCCAAGGGCCCGGACTCCTCATTATATATCCCTTCGGAAGAAATTCCGAAGAATAAGGGAGATGAGGAGGTGGATGGTGAAGAAACTAAAAGTGAATCTCACTCTAAGAAAAAACTTCTAAGGGGTCGGATGATAAGGGCAAGTGCCACCAAGTGAAAGGACGATACTCCCCCGATCCTCCCGCCCCACATCCTCATATTAACCCTAGAGGCGAACCTCCTAAAATTGATGCACATCCTTTTGATGAATGGAAATATCTCATCAAAACTCACTTGAACCCTTCTTGTATTGAGGTTTGAAGGGTCACTCAAGATGGATACAAGCCTCATGACCCCAAGAACTTTACAAGAAGAGAAGTGGTAGATTGCCAACTCAACTACGCCACCTTGTCAATAATTCAACAAGCCATGGAACCACAAGCCTCATCTTCAACATTATTCAACCGCCAAAGAAACTTGGGATGCTCTCCTCACCGTGTTTGTGAGAAATGAAAGCATGCAAAGGAACAGTATGATACCTTGTGCAATGAGGCCGAAGGGTTCTATATGCTCCATGGTGAGAGCCATGAAGAAATGTACTAAAGACTCAAGACCCTAGATACCTCCTTTAGTGCTCTTAGTGCTAAATATGTTGATGATGCTTGGATCAAGAGTAAGTACATCAATGCCCTCTTGCCATTTGAGCCATTGGATGTGAAGATCCTTCAAAGAAAACACAATTTTTACTCCATGCCCTCAACCGAGGTGATGCAAGAGATGGCCTCCTTTAAGGTGAAATCAAAGATTTCACATGACACACATGCTCGTGCTATTGGGATGCACAAAGAGGTCACCGTTTCTTTGAAGGAAAAGGTGGTGACCAAGATGGTGGATCAACATGAAGAGGTTGCCTTGGAAGAACATTTGTCCCTGCTCATGATCAAGAATATGATCCTATGATTAAGGATTTCATTGCTCTTGCGGTGCAAATGTTTTGGAAGAACCCTCCCAAGGCCAAGGCATATGTTGAGGAAAAAACCAAGTAAAGTTATGGCAAAGAAGGGACTCAAAAAGCGAGAGCTTGTTTCAGTTGCCAAGACAAGTATCACTTTGTTGCCGAATGACCCTTCAATAATAGGGAGCACCTTGGAGGAAATCTAGTCCTCAAGGATAAGTAAAAGGCTCCAAAAAAGAAACCTCAATTCAAGAAGAAACCCTTCAACAAGAAGCCATCATCTAGATATGTGCTTGTGACTCAAGAAGAGTATGATAACAGTGATGAAGAGGAAGAATAAACCACAAGTGAAGTGGTCGCTATTGCAATTGCATCTTCATTATCTCCTTCACTCCCCCAATGAGAATCTTCCTAAATCCTCCGCAAAGTGCTTCATGGCTAAGACCACCGAGGTATGATCTTCTCCCACCACTAAACTTGCTAGTTGTAGTGTCGAAGATGAAATTACCTTCTTGAACCTATATATGACTAACTTTCAAGGCGAGAACAAGAAGTATTTCACTCTTCTCATGAGTCAATTGGGAGAGGCCTAAGAGGCCCTTGAGAAGAAATCTGAAACCGAGAGGAATGATTGCTTTGAAAAGGGTTCCTTGTCAAATGCTCTTGAGGAGGAACATGATACTAGAGTATCTCTTGAGGAGAGACTTGGATCTATTGAAGATTCACACAATGAGTTAATTTCTAAGATCACTAAAAAACATGAGCATGCTATTAATAAATATAAGAGAACTAGAGAAGCTCACCTAATATCCCAAGGCTTTGGAGGGTGAACTCTCTACCCTAACCACGTCTCGTGAATAACTTCAAACTCAACTTGATAAATTTAATGTGCCTAGTACCTCTACTTCTTCTTGTGATCATGCAAATGTTATTGAGGAGAATGCTAGGTTGAAGGAAGAGCTAGCAAGAATCAAGGACCGGGGCCCTAGTGTTGAAAAGGTTGTGGCTCCCAAGCCACAAGTGGTTGCTCCTAGACAAAAAAAATGGCAAGCAAGGTCTTGGCTGTGTTGCCAAGAGCAAGAACAAGAATAAGAAGAACCAGAACAAGGCCAAACCCACTCAAGCTAAGAAGAATGTTGGTGAGAGTGGTAGTGTCATTAGGGACAACACTACTCATTACAACTCCGCTGGAACTAACAATCCACACCATTTCTTATTTGTTGATTATTTTGGTGTTGTGCAAGCTAAATTTGTTTGTCTTATTGAGGGTTAAATTGATTACTCCATTTGGGTTCCAAAGACCCTTGTTGCTAACATGAGAGGACCCTCCTTGGGTCCTAACTCAAGTCAATGATTCCTTGTAGGGCTATGCTTCCACTGGTGCAAAATGGATACTTGATACTGGGTGTACAAGTCATATGACCGAAAGCAAAGAAATTGTGAAGGAGTTCAAACCAAATATAAATCAAGAAACTCTCACTTATTGAGATAAGTCCAAGTCTGAGGTAACAGGGTTTGGCAAGGTGGTTCTTGCTCCTAATATCACCCTTGAAAATGTCATGCTTGTCAAATCCCCTGGTTTCAATTTGATTTCAGACCCTGCTTTAGGGAAGATGGGTTTTTCCAATACTAACAAGGTGATCACAATGTGGAGCAAGTATCTCGATGTTGATTATGTTGGGCATGTTGAAAATGAGTTGTATGTGATAGAATTTTTGGAGTCCACCAACTCTGAATAAATGTGTCTCTTCGGTAAGGCCGACGTGGGGTGGTTGTGGCATGGCCGCTTATCCCATGTCAACATGAGAACTTTTCAAAGTCTTCACAAGGGTGTTCACATCCTTGGACTAAAACAAAATGTTTCCTTTGCCAAAGATTGTGTGTGTAGGGCTTGTGTTGAAGTCAATATGCATGATGCCTCCCATAAAAGCAAGACAGTCATCTCGTCAAACAGGATCTTGGAGCTTCTCCATGTTGATCTCTTTGGTGTCATGCCCGAGGCAAGAAGTATTTCTTGGTGATAGTGGATGACTATTCAAGATACAGATGGGTATATTTCTTCAAGTTGAAGAGTGAGACCCAAAAAACCGTCATCGACTTCTCCAATCAAGTGCAACGTCAACACAATCTTCCTATCTTAGCTATTCAGAGTGATAATGGCTCCGAGTTCAAGAACTACACCCTTAGTGAGTTCCTAAGTGAAGAGGGTATTCGTCATCAATATTCCGCTGCATATACACCTCAACAAAATGGTGTAGCCGAGAGGAAGAACCGTACCTTATTAGATATGGCTAGGACCATGTTGGCGGAGTTTGATTCCCCCCAATATCTTTGGGCCGAAGCCATATCCCGCTTGTCATTCATCCAACTGGCTCTACATTCGCAAGGGCTTAGTGAAGACTCCATATGAGATTCTCACCAGCAACAAACCTAACATCTCCTACTTCCTTATATTCGGTTGTAAGTTCTTCTATTTTATCAAAGGTGTTTGTTTGTCTAAATTACAAGCTAAATTTCTTGAGGGTACATTTTTTGGTTATGGTGCTGAATCCCACACTTATAGAGTCTATGGCAAGTCCTCACAGATTTTCATTGAGTCTTGTAGTGTGGTGTTCAAAGAAAATGATGGCTCCCAAGTTAGGCAATTTTGTGTTTCCGATGTAGATGTTGAAATGCCTCAAAAAGCCATAATAAGAATGGGCGTGGGATTTTTCTACCCCATTGAGGGACACCTTGTGGCGACTCGAGAAGAACTATGATCTACTCAAGTGGAGCCCTCGTCTACATTGGAAGATCAACCCAAAGAAGCAAGTGTTGAAGCAACCCAAGAACAAGTTCAAGACCCTCCCATTGTTGACCAAGTTGCTATGGAAGAACCAACCACTCCTATTACTCAAGCTAACCAAGGTCAATGCCAAGATCAAACTTCCTCATCTCAAATTGAAGCAAGCCATGATAATGATGATTGATACGTCATAAACATATCCTTAATTTCTGATGTTCCATGTTGTTTTCTTATTTTTTTCTCATATGTTTGATATGAACTTTATGTAATTTTTATCGATTTTCCGGACTAACCTATTGACAAGATGCCACAGAGCCAGTTCCCTGTTTTCTGCTGTTTTTAGTTTCAGAAAAGTTGTTTTGGAAATATTCTCAGAATTGGAAAATTTGAAGCCCGGAAGTATTAGAAATCCGCTGAGGTTCCAGAGAGTCCCAAAGAGACCCGAAGAGGGGCCTCGGGGGGCCCACACCATAGGGTGACGTGGCCCCCCTTGGCCGCACCAGGGGGTGGTGTGGGGCCCCTGAGCCCCCATCGCCTCTGCCCTTTCGCCTACTTATTCCCCCAAAGGCATAAACCCTAAAAGGATACCAGTTTTATCCAAGAAACACCCGAGGCCGCCGTAACCGTCATCCCGAGATCGGGAGGGTTCTGGAGCTCTCCCCGGCACCCTGCCGGAGGGGGAAATCATCACCGGAGGGGTCTACACCACCATGCCCTCCTCCGAAGTGATGCGTGAGTAGTTCATCCCTGGACTGTGGGTCCATAGCAGTAGCTAGATAGTTGTCTTCTCCACTTTGTGCCTCATGTTTAGATCTTGTGAGCTGCCTAACATGATCAAGATCATCTCTATGTAATGCTACATGTTGTGTTTGCTGGGATCTGATGAATGTTGAATGCTATGTCTTCTAATTATCAATCTATCATGTTATCTTCATGCATATGTTATTGTCATTAGGGATAAAACAACAATGCTTTTTCTAAGGATGATGTTATTGTTTACATTACACACTTTTCTTATTGTGATTATTTGTTGCTTGCAACTTAATACCCAACGTTTGTTCGGATGATATTCGAAGGGTCAATTTTTACTCATAGATACAGTTGGATAACGGTCTATGTATCTTGTTGTAATGGCCGCATGAATCATATAGTAATCTTTATGTCTTCCATATGCACTACGATGCAGCCTTCATTTTTGTCAATTGCCCAGTTGTAATTTGATCACCACACACGTTATTTATCTTTCTCGGAGAGACACCACTAGTGAACTATGGACCCCAGTCCTTTTTCCTCATACTGATAAACACATACTTCTTTCATACTGCTCTCATACTGCTTTCATACTTTTTTCCACACCATACGTTTAACCTCTTTGTGTTCAGCAAAACCGGTGAGATTGACAACCTCACTACTTTGTTGGGGCAAAGTGATTTGATTGTGTTATGTAGGTTCCACATTGCTTCTGAACCGGTAGTGTGCCCTGCCCTTTGAGCTGCTTCAACCTTCTGAAGTTACTCCTTCCTCCTACTGGTCGATTAAACCTTGGTTTCTTACTGAGGGAAAACCGCTGCTGATCTCATCATACCTTCCTCTTGGGGTCTCCCAACGATTGCAAGGTCTGCACCATCAAGCTATTTTTCTGGCGCCATTGCCGGGGAGGAACAGAATTTCTAGAAGGGGAGTCTCTCACTTCCAATCTCTTTACTTTGTTTTTGTTTTTCTTATTTTATTTTATTTTATTTTGTCTTGTTTGCTTATCTTTATCAAAAATACAAAAAAATAGTTCTTATTCTAGTGGTTATTTTTGTCACTCCGTTGTTATTTTTCATAATGTTGTTCCCTAAGTTTATCCTGAAAGATTTGCCGGTAGGAAGTGGTTCTATACTTGGAAAGGACACTATTAAAGGATTCTTTGATCATGTTAGTAAACATAATAATTTTGAAGAAAAATCCATAGTAGAACTTGCTCCCAATTATGAGACTGCTGCAACTTCTTTAGTTCACATGTTAGAAGCTAGGTTTGTTAATCTCCATCCCATATTACAACATATTTTCCTCAATTTAAATAACATTGAAGATGTTGAGAAAAGAAACTTTATCTTAAAAGCTATGCTTAAAGAATTTGGAGATGTTGCTATAGAAGCTAGAAAAGTCTTTGATCGTTTCAATATGCTTGGCTCATGTGTAGACATTGTTGGTTCTCTTGAAAAAACTAAATCTAATAATGGAGAGGAGGATAAAATACCAATCCCTTTTAAATTCATAGCATTGCATGGAGCCCAAGAAAAGAATTTTGATTGGATTGTTCCAGAGAATTAATTTGATGAAGATAGTAAGCCTAAAAGTACTAAGAGAGGAACCTATGCAACTCACTTAAGTAAAATACAATGCATTATTAAGTAATTTCCAAATCTTGATTTGGATGCTTCTTCACTTGAAAATACTTGATTCCACTTTTCTGGGCCTAGCTAAAAGGCGTTAAAGAAAAGCACTTCTTGGAAGATAACCCATGGTTTTATTTTTGCCTTGTTTTTATATGTTTTGTTTGAGTCAAGGGGTGGTATAATTCTGTAGAAACTCCTTAGCATCTTTCTTTTCATTTTTTAGTAGTGCCAAGTAAGGTTTCTGACGAGAGTTTGAGTTGGTTTTCAGATTTCTGAGCAGGAAACTGATTTCTGCTGTCCACCGTAAAAAATCGTATAAAATCCTGGAAGCTCGGAATGATCTGAAATTGTTTTCTCTTATTCCTTAGCTGATTCTGCAACTTTTACATTCTATAAGTTTTTCAATCTAAGCAACGTAAGTGCCTCGAAAAAATTCGTCTTTACAGACAGTTCTGGTTTTGATAGATTCTGCCATTTTTCTTGCATTTGCTCTTTTGCGATGTCAAGTGGATTTCTTTGCTTCACCAAACATCAGTGGCTGTAGCTAATGTTTAAAAGTATCAATATCACTTGTTCCATACATAACCCATGGATTTTTATTTGTTGCACTAACCCTCTAATGTGAATTACTGTTTGAGTGTGGTGTGAAGGAAGTTTTCAAGGGTCAAGAGAAGAGGTGATATATGTGATCAAGAAGAGTGCAAGATCAAAGCTTGGGGATGCCCCCGTTGTTCATCCAAGCATATTTTTAGAAGACTCAATCATCTAAGCTTGGGGATGCCCAAGGGATCCCCTTCTTCATCAACTATCTACCAGGTCACTTATCGTGAAACTATATTTTTATTCGGTCACATCATATGAAGTATACTTGGAGCGTCTGTTTGTTTTTCTTTTGTTTTCCTTTGTTTTCTTTGTTTTCCTTGCTGAAATAATATAGTTGGATCCTAGCATTCTTTGTTTGGGAGAGATACACGCTCCACTTTTTCGTTTGAATACTTGTTATGCCAGTATTCTTAGTTTTTCTTTTAGCTGCTGCAATATTTCCTGTTTAGCTCTTGTTTTCATTGCATCTCTTATTCAGAGTTGTTAGTTTTAGTAGTGTTATGTGATTACTCTCATGTTTTCTTGCTGTAGCATGTAGAGAATTTGTGTTAAAGCATGATTTGTATGGTGCTTGTGGGGAAAAGAAACTGCTGCTTGAAGTAGAGTTTTTAACGGTGCAAGTAGAAGCTTGTATAGACTGTGGCTAGAACATTTTCATATCATTCTAGATGTTATTTTAGTTTTAAAGCCTTGTGGTTATTGAGTAGAATGATTAGCCTCAAATAGCTGAGAGTGTTTAATGTGCCATTTAAAGAATCATGAGTTGTCCTTGTCATATTGAAGCATAAATTTGTGGTGTTCTCCTTTGCATGTTTTATTTGGTTGACTTTGGCGCATGCTCACACCATGTTTATGACTATGAACGAGTCACGAATAGCCTCTATGATCATTTAGTTTTTTAACTTGTGGTACCACTTATGCTTTGATTAATGATGTTTATGTCGCTATGCATGATTATGACTCTTATGCTCTCTTGATTTGTCGCTCCCAGTCTGTTGCTAGCCTCCACCTATACTGAGTATGAGCTCTACTCGTGCATCCAACTCCCTAAAACCAAAGTTTTCCCATTGTGTCCACCATACCTACCTACATGTGGTATTTAACCGCCACTCCAAAGTAATTTGCTCATGTGTTACCTTTAAAACATTCAAAACTACTCTTATTGTGTGCTCCTGTTTTAGCTCATGGGGATATAAATAGAGAATCTTTATCTCACGTGTTGATTGGACTTTCACACCCTGGACTAGTGGCTTCGTCCGCTTATCCAATTGATAGAAGAGCTGGCAGCATGGTGCCCAGCCCAAAACTAATACAACAAATTCTCTTCACTATTTTTTCCCCTGGTTTATCAGTCAAAGCATAATTGTGTAAACAAAAGAGAAAGAGGGATGACCTTCTACCCAGATGCGTCCTTCTATGGGAGCCTCTCTTGTGAAGTCTAGTTGGCTTGTGACGTACTGTATTTTCTGTTTACAGTTTGTTGACAAACTACCGAATTTCGCGCGGTCTGGGACGTTTCAATAATGTTGCGGGTGGGCTCTAAACCGTTGCTAAGGGCAATCCGGTACGTTTTGCGCGACAGAATGAAAACGTATCAGATCGACTGTCGGGGACGAGTCTGTGACGTTTATATGAACCTAAAACCGTTACGGCTATCCGCAACGTTCATCAAATCGTCGCCACCAGTTGGGCCGTCCGGACTAGGCCCAATAAGCATTAACGCTTTTATTTCATCGCTATGAGGCGACACGTGGCGAACGAGGTTCTAACGGCCGTTATCGTAATCAGCTGACATGACAAACGTGGGAACGTTTTTTTACGTCACGAGTCTTGATCAATGAGGCGAAACCATGTGGACCAATCAAAATACGCCACATGGAAACAAAATGGTGCCATGTTGCCTTCTTCTGGGACAAAATCTGTTCATCCCGGGCTACCCAGCGACGTTTTGTTCCGTCGCGAGTCTCGACCAATCAGGAGAAACCATCTGGAAAAATAAAAATACACCACATGGAAACAAAATAGCGCCACGTCGCCTTCTTCTGGGACGAAATCTGCTCGTCACGGTCTACCCAGCGATGTTTTTTTCCGTCGCTAAACTCGTGGCACGTGCACCAACCAAATGGGGCCACGCAACGTCTTTTCCATGACGTTATTTGTGTCTCGGATTTGGGTGATTTCATCACCGTGTCGGGTACGTTATTTTAACGTCGTCTAATCACCCACTCGTAGTAGGACACGTGGGCTGGGCATACATCGCCACATGTCGATATTTGCCTTGACGGACTTTTACGTTATGTTACTACGATGTCGGTTTTGGTGCTATTTGGGTGGTTACATCATCGTTATAATTTCCAATTGCACACATGAAAAAAATCAAACCACATAACAGGCATCAAATACTTAGTTTTTCTCACAGAATATCAAACCAATATACAGAACCACAGTTTCAAGCACCATGCATCTGCTCATCCAACATCTCAAGTAGGGCAGCTCCTTCTAGTTGAGATTTCTTTAGCACAGCTTGTTGCTTCCGAATGTCTTCCATATCAACTACAAAATTCAGCCCCAGTTGCTCGGATTCTTCTTTCGCCATCCTCATATCAGCAATTGTTCTGCCACATTCACATCAAGCTGCGGTTCAAGCTCAGACTTTGAAGACTTGATTCCACACGGGCCTTCTTTGAGAAAGTATGTTTTCCAATCTTTAGCATGACAACTTCACTATCATCCTCGTCCTCAACCTCTGAAGCAGATTGAGACATCACCCTTTTCTTGCTTGCCTATCAAGCATGCAAAGAAAATGGATGAAAATAACAGATGACAAGAATGTACAGAACGTAGATGAAACTAGCAGATGACAAGCATGTACAAAAATTAATGAAAACTAGCAGATTATAGTCAAACAATGGTGTGTGTAATGAACTAGCAGATGAGAAGCATAAATGAAACAGCAGGTGTCAAGCATGTGAGGAAGATAGATGAAAATAGCAGATGAAAAGCATGTACAAAAAATAGATGAAAACCAGCAGATTAGAATCAACCAACTGTGTGTGTAATGAACTAGCAGATGAGAATCATAGATGGAATAGCAGGTGTCAAGCATGTGAGGAAGATACATGGAGACCATGTTGAAATGACAACGACAACCTTAATTACTATAAGAGGATTTCACAGCCTTAATTAGCTTGCCAAAAAGTTTTATAGTATGGAATAGAGGAAGTAGCACAAAATATATGGCGCCACATTGATCAAACAGTTCAACACAAGATAAGAAAGTTGCACCCTAGTTGTTGCGATATCATGAAAGAATGTTGAGCTACCGGGTTAGGGAATAACCTACAGCTCATTGTCCATGCTGGATTGTGATTGATATGACATGGCTCCTTCAGTGCCATCTGAATCCTCTTCAACATCATACACAGGCATGTACTGAGATCTTGAGTCTTGCTTCTTAGTCTTGGGGGGGGGGGGGGGTACAGTTGGACATGAAAGAAAACTTGCTGGCTTTACGCCCAGTTCATGCATCTTTGCATTGTTTGCCATGATAGTTCTGGCACGCTCTTCTTCAATGGGGTGTAGTGGCGATCCTAACATGAATAAAGAACTAAAAAGTAAAGTACAAATATTACACTTCATAAGAACCTAATACAACATCAAAAATTAAGGCACTCATCTTGTAAGAACAGTCCAGTGCAAGTAATATAAATTCTGATCCTAACTAAGACTGATAGGATCACAAGCAAAGTGACCTAAAACATAATACGTAGTATACAAGCTAGATTGCTGCAAATGAGAAAAGTTTTACTAAGAAAGAAGGGCCCCTTCCTATTTCCGTTACAAGAAACCGTTTAGAGAGATTTATTGCATCAAAGATTAGTAGTATAATTAGGATAATAATGAAGCATCGAACATACGATTAAACAGACAACCAATTTATAAAGATTAACTGTATCGAACATAAGAAGGATAATAAGGAAGCATCAAACATAAAATTTAATAGATAAGAAATTTAGAGAGAATAGTTGCCTGCGGCTTTAGGGTCTTCTTTCTTGCTGCGTTTCTCGCCTTCAATCTTCACTCATTTCAGCGTTCTTGCAGACATTGACGGTGATGTTGTGGAGCGGTTGGAGGCGAGGTGGCAGATCTGGATGTACGGCGAGGTCGGTGGCGAGGTGGCTAACCGACAAACACGGCATCGAGGTGGCTTACCGGCGAGCACGGTGCGAGGTGGAACATAACGTACGGCGAGGTTGGAGACGATGTGGCAGACAGGCGAGCACAATGGCGAGGTGGCGGATCTGGACGGCGAAAATGCCGGTGATGTGGCAGATCTGGAGGGTGATCTCGACGGCGATGAGGGAGTTCTCGCAAGCGAGCTATACGGCGAGGTGTGAGACCGGGGGAATAGAGGATCTGTTTTGGGAGGACAAGGGGGAGTGGATATTTCGAAGTAGTGGCTTTCTCTTTCGGCGAGAGGGCCGATCGAGGGGATAAGGCGGGATTTCAGAACGATTACAGAAATGCCCTCTAGGCTAAAGGTTGCCAGTTGTGTGCGGGAGGGCTGAGAAGTAAAAGATCCTTGCACGAAAAAATTTGGGCGGGCTGTCCTGGCGCAAATTTTTCGGAGCGACGCGAAATTTTGGCGGAACTACGGGAAACTTTGCTAGCCGTCCGATGTTGATGGGTGGCTTAAACAAATTGAGCATTTATGCAATTATTTAGTACTAAAGATTGTGAAGAAATCCCGAAAGTATTATACCTAAAATCCTAGAAAGGGTCAATTATGTGGAATACTACTACATGTTGATTGGTGGCTTGAACTTTGCTAGCCGTTGGATGCTAGTCAACTTTTTTGTCTTCACCTATCACCGCTGTCGGAAGGGGGTATACCACTGTTCTTTTTTGCTTGGTTATGTTAAGATAGGCCATAGTTACATGGATAACCCAAATCTAGATCTAATTGTAACAAGATTCCCTCTAGTTCGCCTGAAGAAACCATAGCCCTGATGGGGGGAAAGACGGAACTGCCGTTCTGGCCCCTCTACGTGAGCCGGAAGGGGGTAGAAAATTGGAACCAATTTCTTGGTTTTGTTAGGTTCGGCACAAGGAACATACAAGACAATGGTAGCGCCCACCTCTTGGCAAGATTTCCCCAGTTCCGTCAGATCTGTGACTTTTGGGCTCTAAGTAGTCCTCGAACATGCGGAGAGAATCCGACGCCAGTGAAGCATTCCCTAACACAAAGATCGAGGGAATCTTGGGAATCCAAGACCCATGATACAATCTAACACACATGGTATGGCATACGCTGGGATTTGGTGGCATTCGGATGATCCGGAGCCCCCTCTCTGGAGAAACAATAGCCCCGCTGGGAAAAAAGACGAAACTGCCGTTCTGGCCCCTCTACGTGAGCCGGAAAGGGATAGAAAAGTGGAACCAATTGCTTTTTTGTGTTATGTTAGGCCCAATTAACACCCAAGACAATTGTAGGTCCTACCTCTTGGCAAGATTCCCCTAGTTCCGTCAGATCCGGGAGTTTGGGGCTCTAAGTAGTCCTCGAACTCGCTAGAGAGAATCCGACGCTAGTGAATCCCTAACACTGGGAGCGAGGGAATCTTGGGAATACAAGACCCATTCCACACTCTAACGCACATGTTATGACATACCATGGTATTTGGTGTCATTCAGACGATCCGGAGCCCTCTCTCCGGAGAAACCATAGCCCCGATATGGAAAAAGACGGAACTGTCGTTCTGGCCCCTCTACGTGAGCCGGAAGGGGGTAATAAAGTGGAACAAATTTCTTGGTTGTGTTAGGTTATACCCAAGGAACACCCAAGACAATGGTTGGGCCCGTTTGGAAATATTCCCCTAGTTCCGTCAGTTCCGGGAGTTTCGGGCTCTAAGTAATCCTGGAACCCGCAGAGAGAATCCGACACCGGTGAAGCCGTAACACAGAGAGCGAGGGAATGTTGGCCATCCAAGACCTATGACACACTCTAACACACATGTTATGACATAACATGGTATTTGGTGGCATTCAGACGATTTAGAGCCCCCTCTCCGGAGAAACCAAAGCCCCGATGTGGAAAAGGACGGAACTGCCGTTCTGGCCACTCTACGTGAGCCGGAAAGGGGTAGCAAAGTGGAAACAGTTGCTTGTTTGTCTGAGGTTAGGCCCAAGGAACACCCAAGACAATGGTTGGTCCCACCTGTTGGCAAGATTCCCCGAGTTCCGTCAGTTTCGGGCTTTAAGTAGTCCTCGAACCGCCAGAGAGAATCTGACGCCAGTGAAGCCCTAATAGACAGAGAGATGGAATATTGGGCATCCAAGACACATACCACACTCTAACACACATGTTATAACATACCATGGGATTTGGTGGCATTCAGACGATCTGGAGCCCCCTCTCCGGAGAAACCATAGCCCCGATGGGGAAAAGACGGAATTATCGTTCTGGCCCCTCTACGTGAGCCGGAAGGGGGTAGCAAAGTGGAACCAATTTCTTGGTTGTGTTATGTTAGGCCCAAGGAACACCCAAGACAATGATTGGGCCCACCGTTTGGCAAGATTCCCCCAGTTTCGTCAGTTCCGGGAGTTTTGGGCTCTAAGTAATCCTAGAACCCGCAGAGAGAATCCGACGCCGGTGAAGCCCTAACACAGAGAGCGAGGGAATGTTTTCCATCCACTACCTACGACACACTCTAACACACATGTTATGGCATTTCATCGGATTTGGTGGCATTCAGATGATCCAGAGCCCCCTCTCCAGAGAAACAATAGCCCCGATGTGGAAAAAGATGGAACTACCGTTCTGGCCACTCTACGTGAGCCGGAAAGGGGTAGCAAAGTGGAACCATTTGCTTGTTTGTGTTAGGTTAGGCCCAAGTAACACACAAGACAATGATTGGGCCCACCTGTTTGCAAGATTCCCTGAGTTCCGTCAGTTTTAGGAGTTTCGGGCTCAAAGTAGTCCTCGAACCCGCGAGAGAGAATCCGACGCCGGTGAAATCCTAACAGAGAGAGAGAGAGAGAGAATCTTGGGCATCCAAGATCCATCACACACTGTAACACACATGGTATGGCATACCATGGGATATTTTGGCATTCAGACGGTCTGGAGGCCCCTCTCCGGAGAAACCATAGCCCCGCTGGGGAAAAAAACAGAAGTACCATTCTGGCCCCTCTACGTTAGGCGAAAGGGGGTAGAAAAGTGGAACCAACTGATTGGTTGTATAAGGTTAGGCCCAAGGAACACCCAAGACAATGGTAGGGCCCACCTCTTGGCAAGATTCCCCGAGTTTTGTCAGTTCCGGAAGTTTTGGGCTCTAAGTAGTCCTAGAACCCGCTAGAGAGAATCCGACGCCGGTGAAGCCCTAACACAGAGAGGGAGGGAATATTGGGCATGCAAGACCCAAGACAAACTATAACACACATGTTATGGAATACCATGGGATTTCATGGCATTCAGACGATCTGGAGGCCCCTCTCCGGTGAAACCATAGCCCCGATGGGGAAAAAGACGGAACAACCGTTCTGGCCCCTCTACGTTAGGCGGAAGGGGTAGCAAAGTGGAACCAACTGCTTGGTTGTATTAGGTTAGGCCCAAGGAACACCCAAGAAAATGGTAGGGCCCGACTCTTGGCAAGATTCCCCCAGTTCCGTCAGATCCGGGAGTTTCGGGCTCTAAGTAGTCCTAGAACCCGCCAGACAGAATCTGACGCCGGTGAAGCCCTAACACTGAGAGAGCGAGTGAATCTTGGCAATACAGGACCCATGAGACACTCTAACACACATGGTATTGCATACCATGGGATTTGGTGGCATTCATACGATCCGGAGCCCCCTCTCCAGAGAAACCATAGCCCCGCTGAAAAAAAAAGAACTGCCATTTTGGCCCCTCTACGTGAGCCGGAAAGGGTTAGCAAAGCGGAACCAATTTCTTGGTTGTGTTATGTTAGGCCCAAGTAAAACCCAGGAAAATGGTTGGGCCCACCTGTTGGCAAGATTCCCCGAGTTCCATCAATTTTGGGAGTTTCGGACTCTAAGTAGTCCTGGAACTCTCTAGAGAGAATCTGATGCGCCGGTGAATCCCTAACACATAGAGACAGAATATTGGGCATCCAATACCCATTCCACACTCTAACACACATGGTATGTCACAGCATGGGATTTGGTGGCGTTCAGACGATCCGGAGCCCCCTCTCCGGAGAAACGATAGCCTCGATGGGAAAAAAGATGAAAATGTCGTTCTGGCCCCAATATGTGAGCCGGAAAGGGGTAGCAAAGTGGAACCGATTTCTTGTTTGTGTTAGGTTAGGCCCAAGGAACACCCAATAAAATGATTGGGACCACCGTTTGGAAAGTTTCCACTAGATCCATAAGTTCCGGGAGTTTCGGGCTCTAAGTAATCTTGGAACCCACAGAGAGAATCCGACGCCGGTGAAGCCCTAACACAGGGAGCGAGGGAACGTTGGCCATCCAAGTCCTATGACACACTCTAACACATATGGTATAGCATAACATGGGATTTGGTGGCATTCAGACGATCCGGAGACTCTCTCCGCAGAAACCATAGCCCCGATGTGGAAAAAGACGGAACTACCGTTCTGGCCACTCTACGTGAGTCGTAAAGAGGTAGCAAAGTGGATCCAATTGTTTTTCTGTTTTAGGTTAGTCCCAATGAACACCCAAGACAATGGTTGGCCCCAAGTGTTGGCAAGATTCCCCGAGTTCCGTCGGTTTTGGGAGTTTCGGGCTCTAAATAGTCCTCGAACCCACTAGAGAGAATCCGAAGTCGGTGAAGCCCTAACAGGGAGAGAAGGAATATTGGGCATACAAGACCCATGACACACTATAACACACATTTTATGGAATACCATGGGATTTTGTGGCATTCAGACGATCTAAAGGCCCCTCTCCGGAGAAACCATAGCCCCGCTGGGGAAAAGACGGAACTGCCGTTCTGGCCCCTCTACGTTAGGCGGAAGGGGGTAGCAAAGTGGAACCAACTTCTTGGTTGTATTAGGTTAGGCCCAAGTAAAACCCAAGACAATGGCAGGGCCCACCTCTTGGCAATATTCCCCGATTTCCGTCAGTTCCGGGAGTTTCGGGCTCTAACTAGTCCTGGAACCCGCCAGAGAGAATCCGATGCCGGTGAAGCCCTAACACAGAGAGGGAGGGAATCGTGGGCATCCAAGACCCAAGACACACTACAACACACATGGTATGGAATACCATGGGATTTGGTGGCATTCAAACGATCTGAATGCCCCTCTCCGGAGAAACCATAGCCCCGGTGGGGAAAAAGACGGAACTGCCGTTCTGGCCCCTCTATGTTAGGCGGAAGGGGTAGCGAAGTGGAACCAAATGCTTGGTTGTATTAGGTTAGGCCCAAAGAACACCCAAGAAAATGGTAGGACCCACCTCTTGGCAAGATTCCCCAGTTCCGTCAGATCCGGGAGTTTCAGGCTCTAAGTAGTCCGGGAACCCGCCAGAGAGAATCTGACGCCGGTGAAGCCCTAACACAAAGAGAGCGAGTGAAGAATACAGGACCCATTCCACACTCTAACACACATGTTATGGCATACCATGGGATTTGGTGGAATTCATACAATCTGGAGCCCCTCTCCAGAGAAACCATAGCCCCGCTGGGAAAAAGATGGAACTTCCGTTTTGGCCCCTCTACGTGAGTGGGAAAGGGGTAGAAAAGTGGAACCAATTGCTTGGTTGTGTTATGTTAGGCCCAAGGAACACCCAAGAAAATGTTTGGGCCCACCTGTTGGCAAGATTCCCCGAGTTCCATCAGTTTCGGGAGTTTCGGGCTCAAAGTAGTCCTGGAACCCGCTAGATAGAATCTGACGCGTCGGTGAAGACCTAATAGAGAGAGAGAGAGAGAGAGAGAGAGAGAGAGAGAGGTAATATTGGGCATCTGATGGCTAGGTTGAGACTCCAAGTGCAGAGTGCGTAGCTAGTGGCAAGCCTTCTTCCTCACGAGGGTGACTCGAGGGTTTATATCGAACTCTTGGGGAGCCAGTATTTCAGCAGTTGTCTTCCAAGCTTCCTCCAGGATCCTGCAAACAAGTAGATAATTTTGTGCCCTCAACCTCACCAAGTGGTTGTCAATCACAAGGTGTGAGACTTCTAAATTGCAATGCAAAACTGAAAGTAAATGTGCAATAATTAATTCTACTACTAAATGCAAATGAGAAAATAAATATGCAATGGATTGTTTTTGTATTTTTGTGATGCAAGTGGTGATGGAGATAATGTAAATTCGAATTGGAGATGCAAGTAAAGTAAAGTGCAAGTAAAGTAAATTGCAGCAAAGTAACTAGAGTGTTTTCTTATATTTAAAATAGGACCGGGGTTCATGGTTTCACACCTGCATTCTCTCAAATAAAGTAGACGGTGGACATAGAGAATTACATGTGAGATTACAATAACATGTTTAATATTGAGTACTTTCATATGGGCATCACGTCCTAGCATAGAGATCTGTACGGTCATATTGATCCCTCTTATACTCCACCAAGATGCGAAATAAATCATAACACCTCGATAATTAAGGAAAAACCAGAGTATAGCTTTAAGCAGTGTGACATGAAGTTGAAGTAAGAACTTGCTAGATCTAGTCATGGAGATTGATTAGTGTCACTTCAAATCCCCGGTAACAAGGTACTCCTTTTTATCCCTAGCGAGGTAACTAAGAAAGGTTTAACAAAAACTAAGTGGATCGCTGAACTTCTGTCACTTTCACAGCACTAGCCACTCCCCGTTACTCCAACTAATGCACCCATCACCCCACACACGATCTCAAGAACTAGATTGATCAAAGCTAGCAAATAAGAACGGGGTACATAAGATACATCTACTCAAATAACTCAAAAGAAACAATTGCAATCTCAGATTTAGTAACTCATAGAAAAGATCCACCACATAGGAATTACAACGGTGCCCGTAATCATGTGAGGTAGCTCATACGGATCTAATTAGTGAAACACATAGAGAGAGAGATACAAGTTCTACTTCCACAAACCCATAGCCCTGGGGTAGACTACTACCTCTTCATGGAGATGTCCAAGGAGATGATGTTGGAGGGGTAGGAGATCACATCGGCGGCGCCCCGCCGGAGTTTTCCCCCTCCAATCTGGAACTTCTGGTCTCTGTTTCGGTGTTTCGGTGTTTCGGCGGCGCTCCCCTCCGTAAGGGTATGGGGACCCTTTTTATAGTCGGTTTTAGGTCAAGACGGAGTCGTTAAGTCGAAGATGGAAGGAATTGGGGCCACAGGGACCAAAAGGGGGCCTCTCACGCGGCCAAGGAATCTGGCCGCGTGGAGGGTCCTCTTTTGGGCCTCCTTGCCCAATTATCGTGGATCCTTCGCCCGCAGGTCTTCTCCTTCCAGGAAAATGACCGCCACAGATTTTGAGGTGATTTCGCGGAAGTTTGCCCCCTGAAACGTCAAAAATATAGAAAACGGGGTTTCTGACAGGCATGGTTAATTCCATAAAAGTTGGGGGACTTTGTAATTTAACCCCAAAATACTATAAAACATTGAATTATACCCTTATATGATGCAATATGTAATAGAAAACCATGTGAAAATATGCAAAATTCATCTATGCATTTTACATGCATCAGCATCCAATACCCATGCCACACTCTAACACATATGGTATGGCATACCATGGGACTTGGTGGCGTTCATACGATCCGGAGCCCCCTCTCCGGAGAAACCATAGCCCCGATGGGGAAAAAGATGGAAATGTCGTTCTGGCCCCTCTACGTGAGCCGGAAGGGGGTAGCAAAGTGGAACCGATTTCTTTGTTGTGTTAGGTTAGTCCCAAGGAACACCCAAGACAATGGTTGGGACCACCGTTTGGAAAAGATTCCCCTAGTTCCATAAGTTCGGGGAGTTTCGGGCTCTAAGTAATCCTGGAACCCTCAGAGAGAATCCGACGCCAGTGAAGCCCTAACACAGAGAGCGAGGGAATGTTGGCCATCCACGACTTATGACACACTGTAACACACATGGTATGGCATAACATGGGATTTCGTGCCATTCAGACGATATGGAGCCCCCTCTCCAGAGAAACCATAGCCCCGATGTGGAAAAAGACGGAACTATCGTTCTGGCCACTCTATGTGAGCTGGAAAGGGGTAGCAAAGTGGAACCAATTGCTTGTTTGTGTTAGGTTAGGCCCAAGGAACACCCGAGACAATGGTTGGGCCCACCTTTCGGCAAGATTCCCCGATTTCCGTCAGTTTCGGGAGTTCCGTGCTCTAAGTAGTCCTCGAACCCGCTAGAGAGAATCCGACGCCGGTGAAGCCCTAATAGACAGAGAGATGGAATATTGGGAATCCAAGACCCATGACACACTATAACACACATGGTATGGCATACCATGGGATTTTTTGTCATTCAGACGATCTGGAGGCCCCTCTCCGGAGAAACCATAGTCCCGCTGGGGAAAAAGACGGAACTGCCGTTCTAGCCCCTCTATGTTAGGCGGAAGGGGGCAGCAAAGTGGAACAAACTGCTTGGTTATATTAGTTTAGGACCAAGGAACACCCAAGAAAATGGTAGGTCCCACCTCTTGGAAAGATTCCCCGAGTTCCGTCAGTTCCGGGAGTTTTGGGCTCTAAGTAGTCCTAGAACCCGGTAGAGACAATCTGACGTCGGTGAAGCCCTAACACAGAGAGAGAGGGAATCGTGCGCATCCAAGACCCACGACACACTATACCATGGGATTTGGTGGCATTCAGACGATCTGGAGGCCCCTCTCCAGAGAAACCATAGCCTCGCTGGGGAAAAAGACGGAACTGTTGTTCTAGCCCCTCTACGTTAGGCGGAAGGGGTAGCAAAGTGGAACCAACTGCTTGGTTGTATTAGGTTATGCCCAAGGAACACCCAAGAAAATGGTAGGGCCCACCTCATGGCAAGATTCCCCCAGTTCCGTCAGATCCGGGAGTTTTGGGCTCTAAGTAGTCCTGGAACCTGCTAGAGAGAAGTTGACACCGGTGAAGCCCTAACACTGAGAGAGCGAGTGAATATTTGAAATACAGGACCCATGCCACACTCTAACACACATGGTATGGCATACCATGGCATTTGGTGGCATTCAGACGATCCGGATTCCCCTCTCTAGAGAAACCATAACACCAACGGGAAAAAGACGGAACTGCCGGTTTGGCCCCTCTACGTGAGCCGGAAGGGGGTAGCAAAGCGGAACCAATTGCTTGGTTGTGTTATGTTAGGCCCAAGTAACACCCAAGACAATTTTAGGTCCTACCTCTTGGATAGATTCCCCCAGTTCCCTCAGATTCGTGAGTTTAAGGTTCTAAGTAGTCCTCAAACCCGCCAGAGAGAATCTGACGCCAATGAAACCCTAAAACAGAGAGAGAGCAAATATTTAGCATCCAATACCCATGCCACACTCTACCACACATGGTATAGCATAACCTATCCTTGGGTGGGATTCAGACGCTCTTGAGCCCCTCTCCGGAGAAACCCTATGCTCGCAGGAGAAAAAGGACGGAACTGCCGTTCTGGACCCTCTACATGAGCCGGAAGTGGTAGCAAAGTGGAAATAATTGCTTGGTTGTGTTAGGTTAGGAAGAAGGAACATCCAAGACAATGGTAGGTCCCACCTCTTGGCAATATTTCCCCCGTTCTGTCATATCCGGGAATTTCGGGCTCTGAGTATAGTCCTCGAACCCGCCAGAGAGAATCTAACGCCGGTGAAGCCATAACAAAGAGAGTGAGGGAATCTTAGGCTTCCAAGACCCATGCCACACTCTAACACACACGGTATAGGATACCATGGGATTTCGTGGGATTCAGACGATCCGGAGTACCACCCCCTCCCCCCCCTGGAGAAACCATAGACCTGATGGGGGAAAAGACGGAACTGTCGTTCTGGCCCCTCTACGTGAGCCGGAAGGGGGTAGAAAATTGGAACCAAATTTTTTGGTTCTGTTTGGTTAGGCACAAGGAACACCCAAGACAATGGTAGCGCCCACCTCTTGGCAAGATTTCCCCAGTTCCTCACATCCGGGAGTTTCGGGCTTTAAGCAGTCCTCGAACATGCGGAGAGAATCTGACGCCAGTGAAGCGTGCCCTAACACAGAGAGCGAGAGATTATTGGGCATACAAGACCCATGACACACTAAAACACATGGTAGGACATACACTGGGATTTTGCGGCATTCGGATGATCCGGAGCCCCCTCTCCGGAGAAACCATAGCCCCGCTGGGAAAAAAAGACGAAACTGCCGTTCTGTCCCCTCTACGTGAGCCGGAAGGGGTAGAAAAGTGGAACCAATTACTTGGTTGTGTTAGGTTAGTCCCAATGAACACCCAAGAGAATTGTAGGTCCTACCTCTTGGGAAGATTCCCCCAGTTCCGTCAGATCTGGGAGTTTCGGGCTGTAAGTAGTCCTCAAACTCGCCAGAGAGAATCCGACGCCGGTGAATCCCTTACACTGGGAGCCAGGGAATATTGGGAATCCATGACCCATGCCACACTATAACACACATGTTATAACATACCATGGGATTTGGTGCCATTCAGACGATCCGGAGCCCCCTCTCCGGAGAAACCATTGCCCCGATGGGGAAAAAGACGGAATTATCATTCTGGCCCCTCTACGTGAGCCGGAAGGGGGTAGAAAAGTGGAACCCATTTCTTGGTTGTGTTATGTTAGTCCCAAGGAACACCCAAGACAATGGTTGGGCCCACCGTTTGGCAAGATTCCCCCAGTTCCGTCAGTTCCGGGAGTTTTGGGCTCTAAGTAATCCTGGAACCCGCAGAGAGAATCCGACGCCGGTGAATCCCTAACACAGAGAGCGAGGGAATGTTGGCCATCCACTACCTATGACACACTCTAACACACATGGTATGGCATAATATCGGATTTCGTGGCATTCAAACGATCCAGAGCCCCCTCTCCGAAGAAACAATAGCCCCGATGTGGAAAAAGATGGAACTACCGTTCTGGCCACTCTACGCTAGCCGGAAAGGGGTAGCAAAGTGGAACAAATTGCTTATTTGTGTTAGGTTAGGCCCAAGTAACACACAAGACAATGGTTTGGCCCACCTGTTTGCAAGATTCCCCGAGTTCCGTCAGTTTCGGGAGTTTCGGGCTCTAAGTAGTCCTCGAACCCGCGAGAGAGAATCCGATGCCGGTGAAACCCTAGCAGAGAGAGAGACTTGGGAATCCAAGACCCATGACACGCTATAAAACACATGTTATGGCATACCATGGGATATGGTGGCATTCAGATGGTCTGGAGGCCCCTCTCCGGAGAAACCATAGCCCCGCCGGGGAAAAAGACGGAACTGTCGTTCTGGCCCCTCTACGTTAGGCGAAAGGGGTAGAAAAGTGGAACCAACTGATTGGTTGTATAAGGTTAGGCCCAAGTAACACCAAAGACAATGTTAGGGCCCACCTCTTGGCAAGATTCCCCGAGTTCTGTCAGTTCCGGAAGTTTCAGGCTCTAAGTAGTCCTGGAACCCGCTAGAGAGAATCTGACGCCGGTGAAGCCCTAACACGGAGAGGGAGGGAATATTGGGCATCCAAGACCCAAGACATACTATAACACACATGGTATGGAATACCATGGGATTTCGTGGCATTCAGATGATCTGGAGGCCCCTCTCCGGAGAAACCATAGCCCGGGCGGGGAAAAAGACAGAACTACCGTTCTGGCCCCTCTATGTTAGGCGGAAGGGGTAGTAAAGTGGAACCAACTGCTTGGTTGTGTTAGGTTAGGCCCAAGGAACACCCAATAAAATGGTAGGTCCCAACTCTTGGCAAGCTTCCCCCAGTTCCGTCAGATCCGGGAGTTTCGGGCTCTAAGTAGTCCTCGAACCCGCCAGAGAGAATCTGACGCCGGTGAAGCCCTAACAAACAGAGAGCGAGTGAATCTTGGGAATACAAGACCCATGAAACACTCTAACACACATGGTATGGCATACCATGGGATCTGGTGGCATTCAGATGATCCGGAGCCCCGTCTCCAGAGAAACCATAGCCCCGCTGAAAAAAAGAACTGCAGTTTTGGCCCCTCTACGTGAGCCGGAAAGGGGTAGCAAAGCGGAACCAATTGCTTGGTTGTGTTATGTTTGGACCAAGTAACACCCAAGAAAATTTTTGGGCCCACCTGTTGCCAAGATTCCTCGAGTTCCATCAATTTCGGGAGTTTCGGGCTCTAAGTAGTCCTGGAACCCGCCAGAGAGAATCTGATACGCTGGTGAAGCCCTAACACATAGAGAGAGGGAATATTGGGCATCCAATATCCATTCCACACTCTAACACACATGTTATGTCATACCATGGGATTTGGTGGCGTTCAGACGATCTGGAGCCCCCTCTCCGGAGAAACCATAGCCTCGATGGGAAAAAAGACGAAAATGTCGTGATGGCCCCAATACGTGAACCGGAAGGGGTAGCAAAGTGGAACCGATTTATTGTTTGTGTTAGTTTAGGCCCAAGGAACACATAATAAAATGGTTGGGACCACCGTTTGGAAAGATTCCCCCAGTTCCGTAAGTTCCGGGAGTTTCGGGCTCTAAGTAATCTTCGAACCCGCAGAGAGAATCCGACGCCGGTGAAGCCCTAACACAGGGAGCGAGGGAACGTTGGCCATCCAAGACCTATGACACACTCTAACACACATGGTATATCATAACATGGTATTTGGTGGCATTCAGACGATCCGGAGCCCCCTCTCCGGAGAAACCGTAGCCCCGATGTGGAAAAAGACGGAACTGCCTTTCTGGCCACTCTACGTGAGTCGTAAAGGGGTAGAAAAGTGGATCCAATTGCTTTTCTGTGTTAGGTTAGTCCCAAGGAACACCCAAGACAATGGTTGGTCCCAAGTGTTGGCAAGATTCCCCGAGTTCCGTCGGTTTTGGGAGTTTCGGGCTCTAAATAGTCCTCGAACCCACTAGAGAGAATCCGAAGTCGGTGAAGCCCTAATAGAGATAGGGAGGGAATATTGGGAATACAAGACCCATGAAACACTATAACACACATGTTATGGCATACCATGGGATTTGGTGGCATTCAGACGATCTAAAGGCCCCTCTCCGGAGAAAACCATAGCCCCGCTGGGGAAAAGACGGATTTGTTGTTCTAGCCCTTCTACGTTAGGCGAAAGGGGGTAGCAAAGTGGAACCAACTTCTTGGTTGTATTAGGTTAGGCCTAAGTAAAACCCAATACAATGGTAGGTCCCACCTCTTGGCAATATTCCCCGAGTACCGTCAGTTCCGGGAGTTTCAGGCTCTAAGTAGTCCTAGAACCCGCCAGAGAGAATCCGACGCCAGTGAAGACCTAACATAGAGAGAGAGAGAGGGAATATTGGGCATACAAGACCCAAGACACAATATAACACACATGGTATGGAATACCATGGGATTTGGTGGCATTCAAACGATCTGGAGGCCCCTCTCCGGAGAAACCATAGCCCCGCTGGGGAAAAAGCCGGAACTGCCTTTCTGGCCCCTCTATGTTAGGCGGACGGGGGTTGAAAAGTGCAACCAAATGCTTGGTTGTATTAGGTTAGTACCAAGGAACACACAAGAAAATTTTAGGGGCCACCTCTTGGCAAGATTCCCCTAGTTCCGTCAAATCCGAGAGCTTCGGGCTCTAAGTAGTCCTAGAACCCGCTAGAGACAATCTGACGCTGGTGAAGCCCTAACACAAAGAGAGCGAGTGAATCTTGGGAATACAGGCCCATTCCACATTCTAACACACATGTTATGGATACCATGGAATTTGGTGGCATTCAGACGATCTGGAGCCCCCTCTCCAGAGAAACCATAGCCCCGCTGGGAAAAAGATGGAACTTCCGTTTTGGCCCCACTACGTGAGTCGGAAAGGGTAGAAAAGTGGAACCAATTGCTTGGTTGTGTTATGTTAGGCCCAAGGAACACCCAAGAAAATGGTTGGGCCCACCTATTGGCAAGATTCCCCGAGTTCCATCAGTTTCGGGAGTTTCGGGCTCAAAGTAGTCCTGGAACCCGCCAGAGAGAATCTGACACGCCGGTGAAGACCTAAGAGAGAGAGAGAGGTAATATTGGGCATAAAATACTCATTCTACACTCTAACACACATGCCATGGGACTTGGTGGCGTTCATACAATCCGGGGCCCCCTCTCTGGAGAAACAATAGCCCCGATGGGGAAAAAGATGGAAATGTCGTTCTGGACCCTCTACGTGAGCCGGAAGGGGCTAGCAAAGTGGAACCGATTTCTTTGTTGTGTTAGGTTAGTCCCAATGAACACCCAATAAAATTGTTGGGACCACCATTTGGCAAGATTCCCCCAATTCCATAAGTTCCAGGAGTTTCGGGCTCTAAGTAATCCTGGAACCCGAAGAGAATCCGACGCCGGTGAAGCCCTAACACAGAGAGCGAGGGAATGTTGGCCATCCACGACCTATGACACACTATAACACACATGGTATGGAATAACATGGGATTTGGTGCCATTCAGACGATCCGGAGCCCCCTCTCCGGAGAAACCATAGCCCCGATGTGGAAAAAGACGGAACTGTCGTTCTGGCCACTCTACGTGAGCCGGAAAGGGGTAGAAAAGTGGAACCAGTTGCTTGTTTGTGTTATTTTAGTCCCAAGGAACACCCAAGACAATGGTTGGTCCCACCTATTGGCAAGATTCCCCGAGTTCCGTCAATTTCGGGAGTTTCGGGCTCTAAATAGTCCTCGAATCCACGAGAGAGAATCCGACGCGAGTGAAGTTCTAACAGAGAGAGAGAGGGGGAATCTTGGGTATCCAATACCTATGAAACACTATAACACACATGGTATGGCATGCCATGGGATTTGGTGGCATTCAGACAATCTGGAGGGCCCTCTCCGGAGAAACCATAGCCCCGCTGGGGAAAAAGACGGAACTGTCGTTCTGGCCCATCTACGTCAGGTCGAAGGGGGTAGCAAAGTGGAACCAACTGCTTGGTCGTATTAGGTTAGGCCAAAGGAACACCCAAGACAATGGTAGGGCCCACCTCTTGGCAAGATTCCCCGAATTCTGTCAGTTTTGGGAATTTCGGGCTCTAAATAGTCCTCGAACTCACCAGAGAGAATCCGACGCCAGTGAAGCCCTAACAGAGAGAGAGAGGGAATCTTGGGAATCCAAGACCCATGAAACACTATAACACACATGGTATGTCATACCATGGGATTTGGTGGCATTCAAATGATCTTGAGGCCCCTCTCAGGAGAAACCATAGCCCCGTTGGGAAAAAAGACGGAACTGCAGTTCTGGCGCATCTACGTCAGGTGGAAGGGGGTAGAAAAGTGGAACCAACTGCTTGGTTGTATTAGGTTAGGCCCAAGGAACACCCAAGACAATGGTAGGGCCCACCTCTTGGCAATATTCCCCGAGTTCTGTCAGTTCCGGGAGTTTCGGGCTCTAAGTAGTCCTAGAACCCGCTAGAGAGAATCCGACGCCAGTGAAGCCCTAACACAGAGAGAGAGGGAGTCTTGGGCATCCAAGACCCACGACACACGTGGTATTGAATACCATGGGATTTGGTGGCATTCAGACAATCTGGAGGCCCCTCTCCGGAGAAACCATAGCCCCGCTTGGGAAAAAATGGAACTGCCGTTCTGGCCCCTCTACATTAGGTGGAAGGGGGTAGAAAAGTGGAACCAACTGCTTAGTTGTATTAGGTTATGCCCAAGGAACACCCAATAAAATGGTAGGGCCCACCTCTTGGCAAGATTACCCCCGTTTCGTCAAATCCGGGAGTTTCGGGCCGTAAGTAGTCCTGGAACCCTCTAGAGAGAATATGACGCCAGTGAAGACCTAACACAGAGAGAGCAAGTCAATATTGGGAATACAGGACCCATGCCACACTCTAACGCACATGGTATGGCATACCATGGGATTTGGTGGCATTGAGACGATCTGGAGCCCTTCTCCACAGAAACCATAGCCCCGTTGGGAAAAAGACGGAACTGCCGTTTTGGCTCCTCTACGTGAGCCGGAAAGGGGTAGCAAAGCGGAACCAATTGCTTGTTTGTGTTATGTTAGGCCCAAGTAACACCAAATAAAATGGTTGGGTCCACCTGTTGGCAAGATTCCCCAAATTCCAACAGTTTCGGGAGTTTCAGGCTCTAAGTAGTCCTGGAACCCGCCAGAGAGAATCTAACGCGCCGGTGAAGCCCTAAATGAGAGAGAGAGCGATAGGGAATTAATTTTGGAAATACAAGACCCATGACACACTATAAAACCCATGGTATGGCATACCATGGTGTATTTGGTGGCATTCAGACGATCTAGAGGCCCCTCTCCAGAGAAACCATAGCCCCGGTGGGAAAAAGACGGAACTACCGTTTTGGCCCCTCTACGTGAGCCAGAAAGGGGTAGCAAATTGGAAACAATTTGTTGGTTGTGTTAGTTTAGGCCCAAGTAACACCCAATAAAATGGTAGGTCCCACCTCTTGGCAAGATTTCCCCCGTTCCGTGAGATCCGGGAGTTTTGGGCCCTAAGTAGTTATGGAACCCGCGAAAGACAATCTGACGTCGGTGAAGCCATAACATAGGGAGTTAGGGAATCTTGGTCATCCAATACCTATACCACACTCTAACACACAAGTTATAGCATATCGTGGGATTTGGTGGCATTCAGACGATCCGGAGGCTCTCTCCAGAGAAACCATAGCCCCGTTGGGAAAAAGACGGAACTGCCGTTCTGGCCCCTCTACGTGAGCCGGAATGGGGTAGAAAAGCGGAAAAAATTGCTTGGTTGTGTTAGTTTAGGCCCAAGTAACACCCAAGACAATCGTAGGTCCCACCTCTTGGCAAGATTTCCCCCATTACGTGAGATCTGGGAGTTTCGGTCTCTGAGTATTCCTGGAACCTGCGAAAGAGTATGCGGCGCCGGTGAAGCCATAACACAAATAGTGAGGGAATCTTGGGCATCCAAGACCCATGACACAATATAACACACATGGTTTGGAATACCCTAAGATTGGGTGGGAATTCAGACGCTCCGGAGCCCCTTCCCGGAGAAACCCTAGGTCCGCTTGAGAAAAAGAAGAAACTGCCAGTCTGGCCCCTCTACTTGAGACAGAAAGGGGTAGAAAAGTGGAACTAATGCCTTGGTTGTGTTCGTTCAGGCCCAAGTAACACCAAATAACATGGTAGGACCCACCTCTTGGCAAGATTCCCCCTGTTCCGTCAGATCCGGGAGTTTCGGGCTCTAAGTAGTTTTGGAACCCGCTAGAGAGAATCCGACGCAGGCGAAGGCCTAACAGAGAGAGAGAGAGAGAGGTAATCTTGGTCATCCAAGACCCATGACACACTATAACACATATGGTATGTCATACCATGGGATTTGGTGGTATTCCGACGATCCAGAGCCCCTCTCCGGAGAAACCCTAGCCCCGCTGGGAAAAAAGACGGAACTGCTGTTATGGCCCGTCTACGTAGCCGGAAGGGGGTAGTAAAGTGAAAGTAATTTCTTGGTTGTGTTAGGTTACGCCCAAGAAACACCCAAGATGATGGTAGGGCCCAACTCTTGGCAGGATTCCCCCTGTTTCGTCACATCCGGGAGTTTCGGGCTCTCAGTAGTCCTTGAACCCGCCAGAGAGAATCCGATGCCAGTGAAGCCATAACACACCGAGTGAGGGAATGTTGGGCATCCAAGACCCATGAAAAACTCTAACACACATGGTATGTCATACCATGGGATTTGGTGGCATATTTAGACGATCCGGAGCCCCCTCTCCGGAGAAACCATAGCCCCGCTAGGGAAAAAGGCGGAACTGCCGTTCTGGCCCCTCTACGTGAGCTGGATGGGGGTAGCAAAGTGGAAACAATTGCTTGGTTGTGTTAGGTTAGGCCCGATGAACACCCAAGACAATGGTAGGTACCACCTCTTGGCAAGATCCCCCCCTGCCGCTTTGCTGGAACATTGATTCGTTGACCAGAAGTCAACCTTTTGGTCTACCCCTATGACCAGCATCGGAAGCGGGTAGACCACAATACTATTTTGCTTGGTTGTGTTAGGTTAGACCAAAGATACATTAATAACCAAAATATAGCTATACTTTTAACAATATTCCCTCCGGTTTGCCCGAAGTGGTAGCATCGACTGTTCGAGACCTCTAAGTGTAGTCCATAACCTTCCATTGTGATGCCAGTGAAACCAGTCATACCTATGGTTAGTATATTGGCCCCTCCCCACCTCGATCCCACCACACATTTATAAGTATTCTTAGTGCTCCACCATGGCTTACATAGGATTCCGACACTTTAGAGCCCAACGCATCACCAAAACACAAATCTGTTGACCAGAAGTCAACCTTTTGGTCTACCCCTATGACCGTGTCGGAAGGGGGTAGAACACAATACTATTTTTCTTGGTTGTGTTAGGTTAGGCCAGAACTACATTAATAACCAAAATCTAGCTATACTTTTAACAATATTTCCTTTGTTTCCCCCGAAGGGGTGGGGCATCGACGGTTTATAACTAAACCGGGTGCTCCACCATGGTTTAGTGCGCCCACCACACGTTTATAATTAGCCTTATAATTAAAACTGGAGTAGTACATATATATTAGTAACTATAGATCATTACATATATATTAGTAAATATAAATTAGGTCTAAACTATCCTAGACGCCGGTCCGGCCGTCCTCCTCGCCGTCGCTCGCTGGCATGCTGGCCTGGACATCGTTCGGCACCACGGACGGGCCAGCCTCATCGTCGTTCGCTGCCAGAACGGGGCGGGCCACCTGTGGGAGACAGCGCCGCCTAGCCCTGACTTGCACCCCCATCCGGTGCAACTCCGCTACCTGCGAGCGAGCGCGCCCGCGCCTATCGTTGCGTGCGCGCGAGCGGGTAAACAGCAGCTGCAGAGCCTCCGCGTCCTTTACCGGGCGTGGTGTGCCTGAAGCGCCTCTCTTCGTACCCGTGCGGCGTTGAACTCCTCGTGCGCCACACTCTGGGCGGCCATGAACGAGGCGGACTCGTCCTCCCTCTGCGCGATGAGGATATGCTGCTCGCTAGACGCCTTGTTGGCGTTGAGCTGCTCGTAAGCCTGCCGCTCGGCGTCCATGAGGGTGCGGGCATGCTCCTCCCTCCGGGCGGTCTCGATGGAAGCCTGATGGCGGCAGTCTCGGCGGCTGCCCCCGCCTCCTCGAACCCCGATCGGACTCGGAAAACGCCTCCTCATTGCGCCATGTGGCGGACGAGTTGTACGCCACCACCTGGTCAGGCCACAACGGAGGACGCTCTCTGGTTCCTGCGCTTCCTCCTGCTGCGGCAGCTCCGAATCCTCCTCCCCATCCGCCTCCTCATTGTACCCCCAATCAAAGGGGTCGTCACCACTCCCGTCGTTGTCTGACGGCGGGTCTAGCCCACGGCGCGCCGCCAGCTGGGTGAACGTCACCCACGAAGTATGGAGGCGGCGCGACATGGTATCGTCGATAGAGAGGAAGCCGCGTTGTAACATCCCAATTTTGCCAAACTAGGGTGTGTGGTGTGTGTTCATCCCATACATGCATGGAAACAAAAAAAATTGCAACCAATTTAAGTTATGAATTTAAATGGTTTGAGAAAAAAAATCTCACAATTAGTACTTATTTTGGTTTCCAAAATTTTGTGTTGGAAAATATTTCAAATACACCAAAGAAACACCTGGTTTCGTTGGAAATTTCATAAGGTTTCCAAAGCTTATTTTTGCCAAATTTTCTGTTTGCAAAAAGGCCCCCAAAACTTCTATTTCTGTTCTGTTCTCAATTAGAGAAGGACCTTGTTGCTAATTTCTGAAACTTCAGGGCGTTTCCGCAATTCCCTTTTCTTTTCCCTTTCTTCTAGCTCCAGCCAAAAGGACGAGGGCGATGGTGAGGTGGCCGAATGCCACCTCCTGCTTCTAGTTGTGAGGGGATGACGACCCCCTTGGAGACGTCCGGATCGTGCAGACCCCGCAGAACCCCCTCCTCGCGTGCCCCTCCCTCTCTTTGCTCGTCTGCGCGAACCCAAACCCTAACCTGCCACGGCCGCCGCTCGCCGTCACTATTCCGGCCACCGTAGAGCTCCGCCGAGGACGCCATACGCTCCGTCGTCCTCTTATCTGCCTCCTCGAGTACTCATGCTTCCCGGGAAGCCGCCAATCGCAGGAATCGATGTCATCTTCCCCGCCTCCGGCCGTCGGCCTCCGCCGCCGATTCGCCGTCGTCTGGCACCGCCCCGCCTCCCCGAGCACACCATCGAGCTCCCGGTGAGCTCACGGTCGCCATGGACCCCTCCCCTTCTCCCCTAACCCTCTGGTTCCTTCCCCCGTCGAAGGTCACCGTCGGCCGCCACTCCGCCTCGTCGCCGGCGAGGTTCCCGGCAACCATTTGGTCACTCACGCCGCTCGTTAGACTCCCCACGAGCTCCTCTAGCCCGTGGTATAGCTTAATTTTTGAATCGTGCGCGGAATCCTCTGATTGGAGTCCAACTGTGAAGATCCAGGAGTGGTGACATCATCATCGCGTCATGCTGATGTCATAACTCCTCTGTTTATATAATTCCAGAAAAATGATTATTTCTTATAGGTTAATAACTAATGTTTTATACCTCAAAAAATTAAAAGTAAGGTATAGAAATGATCAGAAAAATATACTCTATCTGAATATACCATTTTCAATCATGTTTGAGAAAGTTGATTTTTGAACATTATTTGAATTTGTTTAATTCATTTAAAAATGGAAAAATAAGTTTTTATTCAATAAAATCAGAAAATTAAAAGTTATATACCAAATTGCTCAAAATGATTAATGCAACCTGTTTATGATGTTTTTAAACCCATTTGAGCAATTAAAATTAGTCTCACTTTCAGAATTGCCCGAATCGGCCTCCGAGGTCCATTCCGGGACTAAATTCACTAAAACTGTTGCGTTAACATACAAACCCTAGCAACCCATCGAGCATGTTTAGGGTTTCACCGAAGTGCATTAACGTGCTCATGCATACATATTGTGCATTGCATCGATGCCATGTTTGATTGTTCTTCTTTGTTTCGGTGTTGCTTCCCCCTCGGTAGAACGCGACTCCGAAGTGAAGGCCAGCAACTCCTTTGACGAATACTTGATCCTAACCGACAAGTCAAGCACTTATTCCCTAAGATATTTATCTGGTTTTCTTATAACCAAGGCAAGCAGAACCTCTTATCTGCCCATATATGATTTCGAAAGACTTTCGATTCTCGTACATTGCATTCGATTCCAATGTATCTTGTGTCAATAGTTAGAGTTCTCCTATACCATGCATAGCCTTATCCTAATGCCCTACTCCTAGCAGCCATAGGTTTGATTGTGTTCATCGCCAAAGCCTGAAATATGATGTGCTTAGTCATGCATGCCTGTTATCTCTGCTCCATCCGGTTGATGAATCAGAGTTACGAAATAATCTAGTATGGCAGGAAGTAGTGGTAAGTTAAGAGATATTTGTTTAACATGATTTAAAGGTGTGGATGACGAGACCACAGAGGGTCTGTGGTGGTTGTCTCGTTCATGCCCCTAGGAGCGAGTTCTCGTCTTCGAGCCAAGACTGAGCGTGCATCCACATGGGGCTTAGATTCCCCTCGGTCTCAACTTGCCTAGTTTGTTCCATGAGTTGCCTAGTTCGGGCTTTCCATTTGGATTTGCAGGGATATTAAAACACTTTCAAAACTAGGATGTGGGGATGTATCGGCGCTCTGCGGGTAGTTAACCGTCGAGCATTGCGCACAATGATAGACACCTGGCAGGAGATGGCCACTCCCTATTTGCGGTCCATCTCTACTCGGAGCGACTCATGGAATAGGCGAAGCAAGGGAAAGGTCGTGGTCAACCTCCATCTGCCGGCACTTCCCGGAATAGTGCTAATGATCTGGCATTAAGAGTTGGTTGGTACGTGTGGTTAAAGTTGTACACCCCTGCAGGGTTAAATCTTTTCGAAAAGCCGTGTCCGCGGTTAAGGACGACTTGGTGACGGATTCTGGGATCATAGACAACTTAAACGGAATGATTAAAACTTGCTGATAACGAATGAAGGATGCCTCCTCGGAGATGACGAGAGGGGTTACCTTGTAGCATGAGTTACCGGAACAACTTGAGGTGGTGATCTTTGAAGCACGAGGTGCTGAAATGTTTTGGTGGATTAAAAAGATGATGATATCAGTAGTTGAGTAGCTTTCTCATCTGTTTTCAAAATACTCCATGAGACGTGCTACCCCTTCCTCAATTTGGAAAACAAAGATGGCTTTACGCAAAATAACCTTCATAGCTCTTTCTAAAAGAAGCAGATATAAAATAGGTTAACTAAGTCTTGTTGAGTACCTCCCGTACTCATGTTTGCTTCAACTTGGTTCAGGTGGAGTTCCTCAGTTCAGTGGTGTTTCAACATGGACATCGACGAGTAGTTTGGGAGTCCCAGGTAGCAGCCTGGAATCTATGGGCTGGGACGTCGCCTTATGTTGCAGCCTCTTAGGCCTTTTTGGTTCTTGTTGGTTAGCAACATAATTTGCCTTCTGTTGTCTAATGTAATGTTGGGTCGTGTGACCTCTGCTTGTAAGCTATACTCTAGTAACACCTGTTTAGAGCTTCATGTCTAGAGTGTTGCTTTGATCGGTTGTTGGTTTCGAGCTCATTGTTATACAGTTTTGGCTATGCCTGCATAGTTGTCGCAGTCGAGGGGTTGTGGAGCCGATGATCCATGTCCGAGCCCGCCTGCCGATGTGATTCGGCCTGGGGCGAGGTAACCCCAGTAACCCTCGATTGTTGTTGCACTTTATGGACACATAGCAGCTCTGTATAACTTTGGTCCCATTACTTCAGTTTCATCCAGCTCGTGGACGCTTGGGTATGCATAATTGGTTATGACTAGCATGGATACAAGGAGTAGTATACCGGGCATCCGGACTACGTGGCGATGAATCTGGTCTGCCTGCCGTTGTTTGTTGCGGCCGGGGCTGGTAACCCTGAAGCCCTTGTGAGTCCATGGCTAGGAGCACATAACAGTATGTATATCTCTGGGTCCGGGGTCTGACAAAAGTTGGTATCAGAGCTGGACTGCCTGTAGGGAAACCTTACTGCTTGGTCGATGTTGAGTCTAGTGTTTGTGAAAACTATTCTGAAACTTCAAATGATTGTGAAAAACCTTCTTAGGATTCTTTTTACTCCTTATCTGGTATCGTTCTAACTCCGGGTCACCTTACCTGTTTTGATTTGAAAAGTTTTGCTATCTCTTCTAGTCATTCAAAACCTAGGTGCCTTCTTTGGCAAGGACGTTGTCAACCAAGTTGACCTAGTGTTAAAGTTTCTAGAGTCGTGTGTGTTTCATATTCCGTTATTTCTTAACTGGGAGATTTCCTTTCCATTCATAATCTCTCAAATTGGTATCGACTCCACTTCCTAATGTTCTAAAGTCTCAAACCTCGAGATTTCCTTTTCATCTCGAATGTATTCCTTGTCTTTTGATCAGATACTTCCGGAGCTATCGTTGTCTTTTGAAAGATACTTCGTGATTGCTATTCATAGTGTCCTTGAAGGCACTAAGGTAGTAGTTACTCCTTTCTCCAAGAAACTACGCTAGACACCTTGGACTAGTGGTTGAGCTTAAACAACAACTTGGGGAGTTGAAAGGTAAAAGCTCCGCCTAACTTGTTCCTTTGCAATGGGATGTCTAGTTCTCATATAGTATTTTCTTAGTGGACATGCTATCATCCTACCTTGATTTGGTTTGGGCTATCGTCAGATCAAGTTCAGATTCAAGGATTATCTTGATGGTGCTTCTACTCATGGTGTTTTGGCCGAGTACACCTTCATGTCCTTTGGTCTAACCAATGCTTTGCCTCGTTCATGTATCATATGAATCCCGTTACTTGGAATATCTTGATAAGCGTGTTGTCGAGCCCATCGATGACATTCCTATTTCCTCCAAGTTGCACGAGGTTCATGTTGAACAATTGGCACTAATGTTGGAAACTTTTGAGAACCATCTTTGTGTCATCACGAAGTTGTGTTCTAGATGTTCGAAGTAACCTACTCCGGTTCATGTGCCTATGGTGAAAGTTGTCGCCGTGGATCCGAGTAGAGTTTTCTTGTTCCCTCGGGAATAACCTCAAGCCAGTTATGCATGTGTGGACTATTCTTGAGATGGTTAGTTGTTACCTCCGTCTACCGGAAGAATTTTCCATCCACACTAAGCCACTGACTGATCATTTGTAAAAGAGAAGAAGTCCAAGAACTTCGTTATCTTTGTAATCATCTCCTCAATCAGGACTTTGATGTGTTCCTCCGCAAGTAGACCATGTAGGTGTAACCGTCTTTTGCAAGTTACAAATATATGAGTTCTGCCATCTCGCTCATTTTCTTGAGCTTGATATCATAGTAAATATCTTGAGAATCTAGCATATGTATCTCGTTGGTAACCGGTGCAATCTCTTCGATCAAACATACCGAGTCTAAGTTATCAAGCCACTAACCAGAGTTGAATCTCAAGCAGCAACGATGGTTGGTGTTTCCTCAAGGGTTTTGACTTAGGTCTTTTCAAAACCCGGCATGGTTGATGTTGTGGTTGACACAATTAGCCGGGAGGCCTAATGTCATATCTCTCTTTGAACCGGAAAGAACAACAACTCCTCGTGAGAATTCTTGTGTGGCTCGATCTCAACAAGTTTTCCTCACCGTTCTTCCAAACCGGAGTTTTACTTTCACTTGATGACCTATAGAAGGCTTGTCGTGAGCCTGCTGTCTGTATCTAGAACATCAAGGAACTTTTGGAAGTTGATATTTCCAATATCTCTCCGTTGAACCTCCAAAACTTTTGTTCTAGTGGAAACAAGTTCCTCAGGAGAACATCTCTTGGTGTTTCGTAACCGCCATTGAGTAGTCTCCTTCCTACAGTTGTTTTTTACTTGAAGTTCTGTTCATCTCACACATTGTGTGAATTTGTCAGTCACTTCAGCCATGAGGTCTTAACCATGTGGTAAACGTATTTCTACGTACAGTCCACAATAGGAAGGAGATTTCTTATTCCTTTCGGTGTTTCAATCAAGGTTGGTTACCATCCTTATGGTGTGACCAAGAATTCTTTCTTTGTTACGGTGTTCCAAAATTCTTTGGTTACTTATCTCCTGTTGTGAAGTAACATCCTGATCTTTGACAAAGATTTCGACAAACTTTGACGGAATGAAAGTTCCTTCATCTATTGTGTCCACTCCAAAGAGTGAACATGATCTTGTATCAAATTTTCTTCGACGCACGATTATAGTGTTTTCTCGTGTTTTTTTTCCTCGTCTGTGGATATTATGTTTTCATATCCAAGACCTCTCCATCTTGGTATTCTGTTTGAAGAAACCTCGGTGTCAGAAGTTTTCCAACCGTTCTTTTTCAAAAGGATTTAAAGTCTTGTGCAAAGCTCATATTCTAAATCCTTTCAAGAACCATCGTCCATAAACTTGAAACCTTCTCTCAGTTCCCTCCGTTACCTTGATGTGTTTCATGTAGGATAACTCAACAGTTCTTTATGAACATTCCTGTCATGAGTTATCCATTTGTTACTTGATCATCGTGAAGATAAATTCCTTAAAGTTTTCCCTCTTACCTAAGGTGTAGTCGTTGGATATCTTTGCAAGTGCTACGGATCAACCTCTTCAAGAAGAGAACCGTAAGGTTCGAGAAGATCGTTCAAAACCGGTGTTCCTTCTTTCTTCTCCTTCGGGAATCTCGGGACGAGATTCTTGTAAGGGGGTAGATTTGTAACATCCCAATTTTGCTAAACTAGGGTGTGTGGTGTGTGTTCATCCCATACATGCATGGAAACAAAAAAATTGAAACCAATTTAAGTTATGAATTTAAATGGTATGAGAAAAAAATCTCACAATTAGTACTTATTTTGGTTTCTAAAATTTTGTGTTGGAAAATATTTCAAATACACCAAAGAAACACCTGGTTTCGTTGGAAATTTCATAAGGTTTCCAAAACTTATTTTTGCCAAATTTTCGGTTTGCAAAAAGGCCCCCAAAACTTCTGTTTCTGTTCTGTTCTCAATTAGAGAAGGACCATGTTGCCAATTTCTGAAACTTCAGGGGGTTTCCGCAATTCCCTTTTCTTTTCCCTTTCTTCTAGCTCCTGCCAGAAGGACGAGGGCGATGGTGAGGTGGCCGAATGCCACCTCCTGCTTCCAGTCGCGAGGGGATGACGACCCCCTTGGAGACGTCCGGATCGTGCAGACCCCGCAGAACCCCCTCCTCGCGTGCCCCTCCCTCTCTCTGCTCGTCTGCGCGAACCCAAACTCTAACCTGCCATGGCCGCCGCTCGCCGTCGCTATTCCGGCCACCGTAGAGCTCCGCCGAGGACGCCATCTGCTCTGTCGTCCTCTTATCCGCCTCCTCGAGTACTCACGCTTCCCGGGAAGCCGCCAACCGCCGGAATCGATGTCATCTTCCCCGCCTCCGGCCGTCGGCCTCCGCCGCCGATTCGCCGTCGTCCGGCAATGCCCCGCCTCCCCAAGCACACCATCGAGCTCCCGGTGAGCTCACGGTCGCCATGGACCCCTCCCCTTCTCCCCTAACCCTCTGGTTCCTTCCCCCGTCGAAGGTCACCGTCGGCCGCCGCTCCGCCTCGTCGCCGGCGAGGTTCCCGGCAACCATTTGGTCACCCACGCCGCTCGTTAGACTCCCCACGAGCTCCTCTAGCCCGTGGTATAGCTTAATTTTTGAATCGCGCGCGGATTCCTCCGATTGGAGTCCAACTCTGAAGATCCAGGAGTGGTGACATCATCATCGCGTCATGCTGATGTCATAAATCCTCTGTTTATATAATTCTAGAAAAATGATTATTTCTAATAGGTTAATAACTAATGTTTTATACCTCAAAAAAATAAAAGTAAGGTATAGAAATGATCAGAAAAATATACTCTATCTGAATATACCATTTTCAATCATGTTTGAGAAAGTTGATTTTTGAACATTATTTGAATTTGTTTAATTCATTTAAAAATGGAAAAATAAGTTTTTATTCAATAAAATCAGAAAATTAAAAGTTATATACCAAATTGCTCAAAATGATAAATGCAACCTGTTTATGATGTTTTTAAACCCATTTGAGCAATTAAAATTAGTCTTACTTTCAGAATTGGCCGAATCGGCCTCCGAGGTCCATTCCGGGACTAAATTCACTAAAACTGTTTCGTTAACATACAAACCCTAGCAACCCATCGAGCATGTTTAGGGTTTCACCGAAGTGCATTAACTTGCTCATGCATACATATTGTGCATTGCATCGATGCCATGTTTGATTGTTATTCTTTGTTTCGGTGTTGCTTCCCCCTCGGTAGAACGCGACTCCGAAGTGAAGGCCAGCAACTCCTTTGACGAATACTTGATCCTAACCGACAAGTCAAGCACTTATTCCCGAAGATATTTATCTGGTTTTCTTATAACCAAGGCAAGCAGAACCTCTTATCTGCCCATATATGATTTCGAAAGACTTTCGATTCTCGTACATTGCATTCGATTCCAATGTATCTTGTGTCAATAGTTAGAGTTCTCCTATACCATGCATAGCCTACTTATCCTAATCCCCTACTCCTAGCAGCCATAGGTTTGATTGTGTTCATCGCCAAAGCCTGAAATATGATGTGCTTAGTCATACATGCCTATTATCTCTGTTCCATCCGGTTGATGAATCAGAGTTACGAAATAATCTAGTATGGCAGGAAGTACTGGTAACTTAAGAGATATTAGTTTAACATGATTTAAAGGTGTGGATGACGAGACCACAGAGGGTCTGTGGTGGTTGTCTCGTTCATGCCCCTAGAAGCGAGTTCTCGTCTTCGAGCCAAGACTGAGCGTGCATCCACACGAGGCTTAGATTCCCCTCGACCTCAACTTGCCTAGTTTGTTCCATGAGTTGCCTAGTTCGGGATTTCCATTTGGATTTGCGGGGATATTAAAACACTTTAAAAACTAGGATGTGGGGATGTATCGGCGCTCTGCGGATAGGTAACCGTCGATCATTGTGCACAACGATAGAGACCCGGCAGGAGATGGCCACTCCCTATTGGCGGTCCATCTCTACTCGGAGCGACTCATGGAATAGGCGAAGCAAGGGAAAGGTCGTGGTCAACCTCCATCTGCCGGCACTTCCCGGAATAGTGCTAATGATCTGGCATTAAGAGTTGGTTGGTACATGTGGTTAAAATTTTACACCCCTGCAGGGTTAAATCTTTTCGAAAAGCCGTGTCCGCGGTTAAGGACGACTTGGTGACGGATTCTGGGATCATAGACAACTTAAACGGAATGATTAAAACTTGCTGATAACGAATGAAGGGTGCCTCCTCGGAGATGCCGAGAGGGGTTACCTTGTAGCATGAGTTACCGAAACAACTTGAGGTGGTGATCTTTGAAGCACGAGGTGCTGAAATGTTTTGGTGGATTAAAAAGATGATGATATAAGTAGTTGAGTAGCTTTCTCATCTGTTTTCAAAATACTCCATGAGACGTGCTACCCCTTCCTCAATTTGGAAAACAAAGATGGCTTTACGCAAAATAACCTTCATAGCTCTTTCTAAAAGAAGCAGATATATAATAGGTTAACTAAGTCTTGTTGAGTACCTCCCGTACTCATGTTTGCTTCAACTTGGTTCAGGTGGAGTTCCTCAGTTCAGTGGTGTTTCAACATGGACATCGACGAGTAGTTTGGGGTTCCCAGGTAGCAGCCTGGAATCTATGGGCTGGGACGTCGCCTTATGTTGTGGCCTCTTAGGCCTTTTTGGTTCTTGTTGGTTAGCAACATAATTTTCCTTCCGTTGTCTGATGCAATGTTTGGTCGTGTGACCTCTGCTTGTAAGGTATACTCTAGTAACACCTGTTTAATAGAGCTTCATGTCTAGAGTGCTGCTTTGATCGGTTGTTGGTTTCGAGCTCATTGTTATACAGTTTTGGCTATGCCTGCATAGTGGTCGCAGTCGAGGGGTTGTGGAGCCGATAATCCATGTCCGAGCCCGCCTGCCCATGTGATTCGGCCTGGGACGAGGAAACCCCAGTAACCCTCGATTGTTGTTTCGCTTTCTGGACACATAGCAGCTCTGTATAACTTTGGTCCCGTTCCTTCAGTTTCATCCGACTCGTGGACGCTTGGGTATGCATAATTGGTTATGACTAGCATGGATACAAGGAGTAGTAGAATGGGGATCCGGACTACGTGCCGATGAATCCGGTCTGCATGCCGTTGTTTGTTGCGGCCGGGGCTGGTAACCCTGAAGCCCTTGTGAGTCCATGGCTAGGATCACATAACAGTATGTACATCTCTGGGTCCGGGGTCTGACACGCGTGGCGATGGGGGATGGCGAGGATGCGTCGGCAGTGGCAGAGCCAGGACTCAAACTCTGTGTAGTCGATGCGAAATTGTGTAGTCAAATACACCTATTTAAACATTTTGTTGCATGATCTATGCTTTGTAACATTGAGAAAAGCTGTGTAGACGGTGCACGCGTCGGAGCACGCGTCCCGTCGGAGTAAATGGCGGCGACATGCAAACCGCAATGGCCCTGGCGCCGCTTGGCGAGCCGGGAAGTCAACATACCGCGTTAATGCTAGGCGTGCGGCAGAGGCGAAGCACCATCCCGCCGCCTGGTGCAGGTCGCGTCCCGTCGTTGCCATTACGCGCGGCAGGCTAACCACAACCTGCACGACGCCGTGTGCATGTCCAAGGCATGTGAATGCAGAGACGTGTTGGCACGTAACCACATGTTCGTCACGTTGGCTGCATACACATGGTAGTTGTGTTGGCACGTACCATTATTTGTAGTGAACTTGGCAAAAATTGGTACCACATTTCGCAAGCAAACACGTGACATATCGTTTTGTACGCGTACACGTATAAAACGGTATCCTCTTTTCTACACGTATAGAGCCTTTGATATTCGCTGACTTGGTGGGGTGAGCTTTGTGGTGAATTTGAGTCACTAATTGGTGGCCCGGCGGCGTCCCAGGCCCCACTTGTCAATGACTAAATGTCACATCATTCTATGTTGACTAAGTCAGCCGGCGCGCTTCCACCATGCATGCGCACACGTCATCGCGACCAGTCGAAACGACACTCAGTATATAAAGCTCCGGTCGCATCGCCTCTCTCCCCCATCCATTCTCCCCTCACTTCTAGCAAAAAAGCCAACTCCGCCCCGGCAGCATCGTCTCCCAGCCCTCCTTCTCTCCAACTGCCGAGCGCACAACCGCGAGGCGGTTCCGCAGAATGGAAGGTTCAAAGCAGGAGGACGGCGTCGTCCCTTCTGTTGTCGTCGCCGTAGGAGCCGCCCATGGCGGTTCTAGTTCGTCGCAGCCGTAGGATGTCGTCGCGACCACTGAAGTCGCCCCCGCAGGTTCGTCGGCTGGCCATAGCGCTTCGAGTGCACCGCCTGCTCCTGCCGCGATGGAGGTGCATGCTGCCTTCCCTCTCCTGGCAGATCTGGGTGATCCCTACGGGGATCGCCAGGCGTTCGACGAGGACGTCGACGACCCGGACCCTGAGGTATCTATGTCCAGGCCGGCTTAGTTTATTGTCAAAGATCTAGGGTTTGTGCATGACTGCATGCAAGTTCGGCATTCTAGTGTTTGTAGTTGCATGTATACTTTGGTTTTTTTTTGTATATACAAGTTTGGGCCTCTGGTGTTTGCGGTTGCATCTGTACTTAGGGGTTCGAGGTTTTTTATATTCGGGATTAAAAGGTTTGTAGTTGGATATGTACCTAGGGGTTCGAGCGTTTTTTGTACACGCAAGTTCAAGTTTCAGAGGTCTGTTTACTTCTGTACTTAGGGGTTCGCAGGTTTTTTGTATTCGGGATTCAGAGGTTTGTAGTTGCATCTGTAGGGGTTCGCAGGTTTTTTGTATTTTAGGTATTCAGAGCTTTGTAGTTTTGCATCTGTACTTAGGGGTTCGCAGGTTTTGTGTATTTTAGAGCATCTCCAGCAGCTCATCTATATGGACATCTAAACCAAATATGGATGACGGAGGGGTAAAAAACGTTGCCAGCAGATCATCTATAGCATCATCTATTTATACATATCCCCAAATTCTTCTACCCATCATCTACATTTGGGGGATGGCTAGATGATCATCCAAACCAAATATGGGAATATTTTATCGATTTTCAACATGCACTACCCATGTTATTTTATTTTATAGAGACCAAAGGGAAAAACATTATAGAAAAATAGACATTTACTAGACACTAAATTTTGACATCTACTAGAACCATTTGCTTCTACTAAAACTATTGAATTTATGGACTTGTTGAACGGAGGATTTGTTGATATGAATTTTGGGGTATCACACAAAATAGAGTCGTTCACAAAGTCGTTGTTCAAAATAGAGTCGTTGGAAAAAAAAAGTTGATGAACGATAGTTATGACATTATATTAAAATATAGGAGAGATAATATAGATGTCCTGAATATAGATGTTCTGCTGTGAAACTAATAACATCTATGCATGAATCTTTTTAGATGATCTTCTATATAGAGTTATAGATGATCAAATATAGATGAGCTGTTGGAGATGCTTCAGATGTTGTAGTTGCATCTGTACTTAGGGGTTCGCAGATTTTTTGTATTTTAGGGATTCAGAGGTTGTAGTTGCATCTGTTCTTATGGCTTCTAGTTTTTTTTGTGCATGTTAGCATGCATGCGAGTTAGAGATTCTAAGTTTTTTGGAAGCATTTTCAATTTGTGTAGTTATTTTGCCTCATAGACACTCTTGACACATTATGAATTTGTTGCAAAATCATATGTTGTACCCCCGTGCATGATAATTACTTGATCCAGTTTATACATATAATTAAAGAATGATTCTTGTATGATATTTTTGATCTGGTAAGATATAATAACATGTCCTGATTAGAATATTAATCTGTTGAATGTTATCTTAGATCATCAATGAATTCCTGATGTGCTATTATCTGTTTTTGTGCATTAGTTCACCAAATATATATAGTGGAAACTGTGATGTTGTATAAAATTCGACACATTTTTCTCAACATTGATGTCCTCTTTAGGGCGCATCTGCTAAATAAGTTACTTGACGAAGTGTACGCAAATAAATGAAAAACTATTTCTTTATGTTCTTTGTGATCTGGTTAGGTATATTACTCTTTTGCCAATAAGATTATGTTGCTAACTTTTATTTTATTGCAAATTTGCAGGATGAAGATCTTGAAGTCGGCTCGGATGAGGACTCTATGTCTGCCAAGAGCAGACATGTCCTGAGGAAGCTGCAGACGGGAACCATTCGGTACCGTCGTTATGGAAACTTGTTCTGCCCTTTATGTGTCAGAAAGATCGCCAACGATCGCCACAGCTTGATCCGACATGCCGTTGGTGTGGGAAATGGCTCTGAGTATCGTGCGCCCCATGTTAGAGCCAAGCACGCTGCCTACGGCGTCTTCCTGAAGAAGCTGCTTGCACAGGATATCCTCGCAGGTCTTGCGGAACCTCCTCCTCGGCCTTACTCCAACGAGGCCAGGAGGGCCATGAAGAATCGGAAGCAGCAGTACATGATGTAGCTGCTGCTGCCTGCTGCTGCGCTCGTTGTTGTAGCTTGCACGTTGTGTTTGTGTTATCTCTTACTTTTGATAGTGTCGTCTGGTGTAAGCGTAGTAAGAACTTTTAAAGAACCTCTATCATGTTGGTATGTAAGAACCTAATATGTTTATTATATTATTATATGTTTCTTAACCCGATCATGTTTCAAGGATGTCAAAAAACTTATTAGGCATGATTTAGTAATAAGTGGATGCGACAACTCATTGATCTGGTCGATCAATCAATTGTCACATCCCTTTACTACTGGATCATGCCTAATAAGACAATAGTTGGTGCAACATCACAAATGTGAGTAACGAGACTCGATCTTTGGTGTGTGGAAATGAATCAGCCCCTCCCCACCACTAGACACTGACTTATTTTGTAATTATTTGCTAACTAAAATAAAGAAGAATCCGAAGTAGTAGAATAAAAATGCGATCAGATTCTAAAAATCTTTTCCTTTTGGTTATTTTTTTATTTTTTTATTTTCAATCCGAAAAACAAGAATAAATTATGACCGTTAACAGCCACACACCAAATCTCCACGGAAACAGCCTCACGCAGGGTCCCACTCGCCAGCGTCTGCGCGCCAAATCTCCACCACTGCGCTCCTCGCCCACTCGGCTACTCCTCCACTGAAAGCGACCTCCACAGAAAGCCTCCACTTCGCCCTCCCGCCCCAACGGCGGCTGCCACGGCTTCTCCCTCCCCCCGTCCTTGGCGTCAATCTCAAACAATGACATGTAAGCCATGGTTCCCTCCCTTCCCCATCCTCAACCAAACGACGTGATGTAGGTTAGATGCCGGCAGATCTAGGTTTGATACCGGCGGATGTAGGTTAAATGCCGGCGGATGTAGATCACTATTGATGTTTTAAGTTACCACCCGCCATGGATCTAGCTCACGCTACCGTTACAGGGCCCTCGAAGATCATTTCCCAACCCAAATCGACCTGAACAAGGCCTCGGAGCTCGCAAAGCCCCCTGTTATTCAGATAGCCGAGGTAAATAGCATATAAATTAGACCGGCAACCAAATGTTCTTTTAAGATTCATCTATCTCCTTCCGCCTTCGCCGACACTTCTTTGATTTTTATTCTTTTCGTATTTTGCTATAGGACCACAGTGCAGGTTGTGACTTCTGCAGCATGTCGCGTACTGAAATTCAGAAATTGGTGCAGCAATCAGTTGAGACGATTGAATCTCATCGTCCTATGAAGTTTGCAAGCTGGCTGATGATACCAGCGATGAAAAGCTAATATGTTTCGTCTGCTGCGATGATAGGCTAGACATGGCGATGAAAGCTTAAAAAATGCTAGCACTCGAGTTGGAACTGTGGGAACAAAAGAGAAGCTATATGATCATGCACGGCTTAGTTACTAAGCTTGATTCTGAGCTGAAGAGTGCGAAGAAAACTTTGAAAGTAGCCAAAGAGAAGTGCGACATGCTCCAGAGGGGAAAAGACACCCTGTTGGAGAGTGTGAAGGACACCAATGTGAAGTTGAGATACATTCTAAGTTTCTTGAAAGATTATGGAATGAGTTAAACTACTTTGCTCTTTAATTAGATTATGTCAACCTGCAATGCTTGCCAATGAGTCTAGTTGTTATTCATTTCTATGTTTTGTTGCATGTGCCGATGATTAAATTGTACAATGCTAAAATCCAAAGGATTACTACCCAGTATCTAGTAGCGTTTACACGGACATTGTTTGTTCATGCTCCCTGGTCCTGTGGAGCTTGACCCTTTGGACTTTTTTTGCAATGTATGCATGAGGCTTGCTTATTTTATGTTCATTCTCTGTTCTATGTGCCGATGATTAAACTCTGCACCTTCTCTCGGTGAGATATTGGCACTTACCTAGTGTTGTGTACAACTACATTTGTTCTCCATCTTCCTTGGTAAGTGTTCGATGATCTCATTGATTTCTGTGTGCTTCTTTACTATGAGGCCCCAATTATGATTTTGTCTGTAATGCATGAGCCATATTGGTTCTGCATATTCCTTGGCAAGTGTTCGATAATTTCATTGATTTGTGTGTGCTTCTTTACTATGAGGCCCCTATCTAGGCTTGGTTCGCTGCCGATAATTAATATGCAGCAATGTCTCCAATAGTTGGCGTACCATAGAAAAAAGAGTGCCATATTTGTGTTTGATCAGAGTGCCGATGATTAAACCGTGAAATGTTAAAATGCATAGGGAGACTCCTCTAGACCTAGTAGCGTTTACAAGAACCTAGTAGCTTGTTTACGCCACCGGGTCTAGTAGTTTATCACCTCTGTACTTGTGTCATTTGTACACGTGAGGCAGTTTTGTCACTCATCTTTGTATGTTTGGAAGTATATCTGCTTCTTTTTTGTAGATGTGCTAAACATGTATGTTGTTTTTTTACTAGTGTTTTTGTGGAAGCGGTTTCGGAAAGTTCCGGTGGATGATGTGAACCTCTGGCTGTGGGTTCGAAATGCATGCTGGCATAAGAAAATATCCGTTGGATGATGTGAAACTGTGGATGTGGCTTCAGAGTGGATGTTGGCATAAAAAAAAGTTCTGGTTAACTGTGGACCTATTGTTGAACCTTTTGTGATGCTAATTTCAGTTACTATAAATCTCCTATGTATCGGAGTGCATGTAACCGGGATGATGGCGCACAACAGACATCGAAGAGGGCGAGGAGGCAGTCTATTAGTATTAGTACTAGGGTATCCATTGTTGCAAATGTAAAACCATGTCAATTCATTTCCATTTCAGAGTGCATTTTATGATTTAGATCTCCTATATATTCGGTAATTTGGTTGACACCCTCGCCACGTGGGATACCTGGTCAGCTCTCCTCTCCACTCCCAAACTATGGATAATGCAGCGGCTCCCCATACGGACATAGAACTCTCTCCTCTCTACTCCCAAACTGTATGTCTGTGCCACACCTCTCTACTCCCCTTCGCTGTGCGCAGATCCACCGGTACCATGTCTGGCCGTCGCGAGGAGGGACGCCAGCAGCAGATCTACAGGTACTTTCCCCGGCGCAGCGTGCAAGGCACGGAGCGTGCGCGTGCCCGCGAGGCGTACTGGCGCGAGGTGCATCAGGCCAAATCGTCCCGCGCACCACCACCTCCGGCTCCACCCGTCGCACCTTCGGACGTCGAGGAGGAACAAGAGGAGGAGTATCTCGCCGTCGAGTTCCGCAACGAGGTCCTGCAGTGGCCCCACATGCAGGCGAGGATTTTAGCGTCGTTAGAGAGTTTCGCGCCAGAAGAGCTCCGGCAAGCGAGCCTCGCCCGGCTTTTCACTATCAAGCTAGAGGCCGACACCGCGGAAGCGATCCGCCATTCGATGCAGAATGAAGACGCGGCGGCGCTGGCGGAGGCGCGGCGGCGCACCCTTGGCTAGGACGCTAGGTCCGGTGTCTATCCTTTTCTTTTTGTGATTTGTTTCAGAAAGGGCTTGTTCACTGTAATGTTAACTGTGATGATTTCGAAGATTATGTGCATGCTTAATTTCGAAAATTATATGCATGCTTATTTACCGTGGATGACAAGTGGGGTCCAGGCATCAACTGGTCGGTCGTTGCCAGTCAAAGAAGTCAAACAAGGCAGGATGTGTGGCCCCAAGAAAAATTCGCGACGTTCTACGTGACCAGGCAAGTTTCGTCGAATGAAACTGGGCTCTTAGTGGGATACTGGGCCGGAGACGAAAATCCGTGACGTAAAACTAGCAAAGGTCGGGCAAAACCAGTCTACGACGGACCAAACCAATACGTTGAGAGCAAACTCCACTTTTCCGCCATCCGCGACGGAAACACGCGACGTTATCAAAACGTTCCGCTCAAAACATTCGTGATCGCACGGAATTTTGTAGTCACATAAGCATACACCTCTCTTAAAATATAGACACTCATCCACGGTATGTGAATGATGGCAGGCACCCGAGGATTCAATTAGACATGGTTTGTGAAAGATGGTTGGGAGGAGTGTCAAGTTTTCATACCTCTGTTTAATAAAATAAAAGCTCTAGCACATGAGTGATCCATGCTTCCCTCTGCGAAGGGACTTTATTTTACTTTTATGTTGAGTCTCCATCTTCTAACTTTACTAGATGACCCGTTGCGCCAAATGGCGCAAAGAAGTCCGACTTACACCATAATTTTCATCAACACAATAGATTTGATACCTCATTAAATAATATGGATCAAGTTTCCACTAAAGAAAAATGCCTATGGAAAGTGCATGGACATAGATTATTTGCTAAATAGCACATCAATACTGGAACTTAGATCAGAACACCATGTATGCCGCCCTTGCAGAGCATATGGGAATCACTTAAACAACTCTACATCAGGGAGAGCATGGCTCAGGAGTAGCAAAAATGTAGCTTCACCTGTGTTCCAAAGTTGTCTGCCACATAACCCTACTACTCGACACTGCTCAGATGACACAACGGCTGACCTATCTCCCAAAACATGCTCCATCGACTGATACATAGCCTCTTTGTGGGCATCGGCTGTCCTCACCATGTAATCCCTGAGCATTAGAGGAACCACCATAAATGCCTAACCAGGAGCGGGAGTTCGGTGGCGATGCAAAGGAAATATGTTTTTTGTAAAAAAGAAATGTACATGAGCAGACCAACAATCATAAGAGCAAAAAGACTAAGCGCGGACCTCTGGGGGAGATCACCCTGTGTGCGAGGAGGGGAAATATATCAGCACCCATTTTGTGAACTTTTCGCACTGCTTTGAAGAAGAAAGGAGCAATGAGCACAAAGCCAAACATATTAAAAAAATCAAGAAAAAGCGAGAGCGCTGAACATACTTTTCAAATAAGATAAGATTCTATCTCAGGTATGTCTTCATTTAGGTAGCACCTACAAGCCATACCTCCAGTGAGGGTCTCTTCATCTACAAAAGAGACATATTTTGGTGTTGCTCAGGAAGGCAGTAACTACGGGCATGGGAAGTCATAGACAAAGAGGACAAATCAACCAACTACCTCACTATTTATCTACATATGCATACTACAACTACTTGTAACCATGCTTTTTATATATTAGAGTATTTGAACTAATCATGAACAGAAGAAGTGCTGGAGTGCATATATAGAGCAGTAAAATTTGATCTTTCTGATAACATGATATACCAGAAATCCAGGATAATTGTATTCATGTTGAGTAAGTGTAAAAAAAATACTTGGTGCGAAAGAGAACAAGCTGAAAGGCGCTCGAGGTTATTTATCTTTATGTGGCATGGAATATCACCTCTGACCATTGCAATACCACAGTTGTGAGCACCATCATGTGAGCTGCTGCCAGATACGGATGTTCTTATCTCTGTACCTGCCCATCGCAGTCAATGGGCTTCCATCAACCTTAAACTATGGTGATGAAATTTTTCTACCTGACATAGTTTGCGCAAGCATGGTTATAGTACTCAACAAAGAATCCACGGTTACGGCGTGGTTCATGCAAATCCTGCAGGGCGCAATCTGGATTAGCATTTCTGGTACCTCCATGGCAAAGAAAAAAACAAGCTTGGTTCACAACCACACCTTGAACATCTCAATGTTCACTACCCCTGGCCCCTTCCCTTTGATTATGAAGAAGAAGAATCGGATGACGATGACGATGATCCCTTAGGTTAAGCCCAGCTAACAGTCAATTGGCTTCCGTCAACCTTAAATTCTGGTGATGACAATTTCTGCCCAGCATAGTATGCGCAAGCATGGTTATAGTACTCAACAAAGAGAAATCCACAGTTACGGCTTGGATCATGCAAATCCTGCAGGGCACAATTTGAATTAGCATTTCTGGTACCTCCATGTGAAAGAAAAAAACAAGCTTGGTTCACAAGAACACCTTTGAACATCTCAATGTTCACTACCCCTGGCCCCTTCCTTTTGATTATGCTCATCAGCTCCTCCTCACTCAAGCACACAACCTAATGCTACCAAGAACCATATCTGAGTTAAATTGTTAAGAAAAAATAGTATATTGATATGAAGCATCTAGAAAACAAGAATGAAATGAAATTTGACACAAGAATATGGGCAAAGACCAAGATAAATTACTTACCGTTGCTACTGATTACTTGAAACTATCACTTGTGGCTAAAAAAAGGACGACATGGATAAAGAGCAAGGAACATGACACCAGATCAACAAGCAACGACCCCTCCAACACTTGGGAATCCTCATTTCCTACCATAGGCATGGTATCCTTCTGCTCCATATTATAACATTAACCTAAAGCACATATTCAGTACACGTGAAAACTCTGTCCATGAGCCAAGAAGCTAAACCACAAATTTGTAAGATTAGTTCTGCACTTATGATATGTTCATCTAGAAAACAACCGGACAAACCAATCACAAGGGGGGTATTTATCCAAATCCGCATGTGATTTATGATCAATTCATAATAGTTGGTTCAAAATGTGAATCACAAACTAATTTCACGTCTCTTCTCCATTATTTAGACTATCTCAAGCAAGCTGCTTGGACTAAATTGAAATATGTGTAAATATCTATTTTTTTCTTAGACTATCTAAATCATCATATATACTTCACCTATCCTGTCTAACAGATATATGAAAAAAAGACCTACATGTACATATTTCAGTTGGACTACATATGCATCGCCGTGTCATTTCTTTTCTTACTTAAAGTCTGGTGGCAGTGAGGTGAACAATTGAAAAAATCCTGCATGAGGTGAAACTGGTTGACACTGGTATAAGTGAAAGTGGTATATTGCCTAATATACAAGAAATCTCGGTAAGTGGTATCTAACAGTCTATGTCAATGTCTAAATTTTAATATAGAGGTGTACATATACATCCCAATGCCATTTCTTTTCCTAGACCATACATGACCATATATAAGAATTATAAATCTAAATAATCTCATCTAGAAGATGGCCAAAACTGAGGTAGGCTACCAGCCACCATTCCTCTATTGATCTCCTTATCTTTTAGCCAAATCTGTTATCATCTAAATGCAAAACAGGGACAATATTATAGCAACAATAGAAGCACACGGCACAATACCAGCACAAAATTGAGGGAAGGCCAAGAGAAGAAGTGTTCACCTGTTTGACGGAGACGAGAACGAGCCGAGGAGGAGGGGCATGAGCGACGGGCGCGTGGCAATGATCACCCTGCTCTGGTCCACCAACCGCCACAGGGAGATGAAGGGAAGCCACTGACAGTGCCGAGGAGCTTGTGCCGCTGCAGTACGGTATGCCTCATGGCCGAGCAGCATGAACTGGTGGCCTCCCGCGGGCCACCTACCCACAGCCCCACCAGGGCCTCTCATCCTCCTTACTCAAGGAGCATCTCCTCGACGACGCTCCTCCCCGGTGCGAGGCACGGTGCGGCGGCCGCGATCTCCCTTCCGGCTCTTCTTCTCTAGCGTGGGCATGGTGACCGGAAAGGAAAGTGAGACTGTCAGAGCAGAGAGAGATAGAGAGGAAGAGATAGAGTGAAGAAAGAGAACCATACCTAAACGAATCTTAGCCCTATGCTGCCACTGCGGCTTGACCCTCGTCTCCTAGGCATCCTGGCCTCCATCGCAAAGTCTAGGGCACGCGGATGAGAGGAGACAAGCCGACAAGGAGGCTTCCATGCCGTCGGTCGAGCCGATCCCTTCTCCTCCCCTTCGTTTCCCCATGGAGAGAACCTGCGGCGCGGGAGTGGCGACCAATACCCGGCCTCATCCGGCTGCTTCTCGAGCACGACGGCATCGGGTACGTCCGCTGCTGAGTGGGAGGAGAGGTGGCGGACGGGAATGAGGGAGGGCTGGAGCCTGGAGGGAAACTCTCTCGATTTCCTCTCGCCTCTTCTCGATCCACAAATGACGGGAGAGGAAGAGCGAGGAGTAGGTCGCGCGCGAGGTGTGCTGGATGAAGGGTTGGGTCAGTTTGGACCTTCGACGGACCCACACAAAGTAGATCCAAACGACAACCTGAGGGGTAGATAGATATTGTGTCAAAAACAATTAAAATCGCAGTTGTGTGCCTAGCGAAACATCCATGAGAGAACCTTTGGGGCTGAGCCTTTATAGGATAGATGCACAGTTGAGAGAGCATTTTTGCCATTCTGAGTTTTATGTGCATTTGTCCCAGAAACATTATTAATTGATTCATGATGTGTTACTGCTAGTTCTCTAACTATTTTTTCTAGTCTTCCTCGTGAACTTTGAAGGTGTCCTGTCATTTATGTTTTTCCTCACTCTTAAGGACTAGAGAAATATCACTTTGACATGCTTTTTCTATACTTGAAACAAACGGATATCTTTCTTTGAATTGTTATTCATGATCTTTTATTTGAGTTACTTCTCATGATGCAAAGTGATTGCTATGCTTTATTATTAAAGTTTTATTTATCATGCTTATGTTGAAGTTCTATGATCTCAGTTTACTTACGCTTTTACATTATTGATGAACAAGTCTATGTTGGTAGCATGTCACCACAGACATTATTGTGTTTTTATCATTTACCTACTCGAGGACGAGTAGGAACTAAGCTTGGGGATGTTGATACGTCATAAACGTATCCTTAATTTTTGATGTTCCATGTTGTTTTATTATTGTTTCCCACATGTTAGCTATACACTTTATGTCATTTTTATCGATTTTCCGGACTAACCTATTGACAAGATGCCACAGAGCCAGTTCCGTATTTTCTGTTGTTTTTAATTTCAGAAACGTTGTTCTGGAAATATTCTCGGAATTAGAAAATTCGAAGGCCGGAAGTCTTAGAAATCCCGGAGGTTCCACGGAGTCTCAAAGAGACCCGGAGGGGGGCGTCAGGGGGCCCACACCATAGAGTGGCGTGGCTACCCTGGCCGCGCCAGGAGGTGGTGTGGGGCCTCTGAGCCTCCACCGCCTCTACCCTTTCGCCTATTTATTCTCCCCGAGGCGTAAACCCTAAAAGGATACCACTTTTACCCGAGAAACACCCAAGGCCGCTGTCACCGTCATCCCGAGATCTGGAGGGTTCTGAAGCTCTCGCCGGCACCCTGCCGAAGGGGGAAATCATCACCGGAGGGGTCTACTCCACTATGCCCTCCTCCGAAGTGATGCGTGAGTAGTTCATCCCTAGACTATGGGTCCATAGAATTAGCTAGATGGTTTTCTTCTCCACTTTGTGCCTCATGTTTAGATCTTGTGAGCTGCCTAACATGATCAAGATCATCTCTATGTAATGCTACATGTTGTGTTTCCTGGGATCTGATGAATGTTGAATGTTATGTCTTCTGATTATCAATCTATCATGTTAGCTTCATTCATATGTTATTTATGATCTTGCATGATCTCCGTTGTTAGTAGATTCTCTGGCCAAGTAGATGCTAGTAACTCCAAGAGGGAGTATTTATGCTCAATAGTGGATTCATGCCTACTTTTCATCCATGCTCGAGTGACAGAAACGTTACGGATGGAAGATGTGTTGTTGCCATTAGGGAGAAAACAACAATGCTTTGTCTAAGGATGATGTTATTGTTTACATTACACACTTTTCTTACTGCGATTATCTATTGCTTGCAACTTAATACCCAACGTTTGTTCAGACGATATTCGAAGGGTGGATTTTTAGTCATAGATGCAGTTGGATAACGGTCTATGTATCTTGTTGTAATACCCACATGAATCACATAGTAATCTTTATGTCTTGCATATGCACTACGGTGCAGCCTTCATTTCTTTCAATTGCCCAGCTGTAATTTGTTCACCACACATGTTATTTATCTTTCTCGGAGAGGCACCACTAGTGAACTGTGGACCCCAGTCCTTTTTCCTCATACTGATAAACACCTACTGCTTTCATACTGCTCCCATACTGCTTTCCTACTGTTTTCCACAACATACATTTAACCTCTTTGTGTTCAGCAAAACCGGTGAGATTGACAACCTCGCTGCTTCGTTGGGGCAAAGTGATTTGATTGTGTTGTGTAGGTTCCATGTTGCTTCTGAACCGGTGGTGCGCCCTACCATCTCAGCTGCTTCAACCTTCTGAAGTTACTCCTTCCTCCTACTGGTCGATTAAACCTTGGTTTCTTACCGAGGGAAAATTGCTGCTGTGCTCATCATACATTCCTCTTGGGGTCTCCCAACGAGTGCAAGATCTACACCAGCAATGATGATTATCAAGGCCAATAAACTAGTCAAGACAGGGACCCAAATGATCAAGATGATCAAGTGATTCTTCCTTGCAATAATGAGGATATCGAAGCCCGTTGTGCTAGAAGGATTGCAATATCCTTGAAGCATATTGATGCATCCGATAATAAGGTGTTGAGTGATGTGAAAAACAAGAGATCCATGGTGGAACCAAAGAAAGTCACAATGCTATTGGAACTAAATGGATATTCAAGAACAAGCAAGATAAGCATGGTATTGTTGTGAGGAACAAAGAAAGATTGGTGGATCAAGGCTACACTCAAGTGGAAGGCATTGACTTTGATGAAACCTATGATCATGTGGCTCGTCTTGAGTCCATTTGTATCCTCCTTGCATATGCATCTTCTCATAACTTTAAATTGCAACAAATGGATGTCAACGATGCCTTTCTTAATGGCCCATTGAAAAATGCGGTATATGTTAAGCGACCTCCTGGTTTCGAGAACCCAATCTTCCCTAACCATGTCTCTAAGCTCTCTAAGGTGCTCTATGGACTTAAACAAGCTCCACGTGTGTGGTAAGAGCACCTTAGAGAGTTGTTGCAAGACCGTGGGTTTGAAGTGGGGCAAATAGATCCCACCCTTTTCAAAAGAGGTTAAAGGGAGAGATTTTCATATGCTAACTCTACGTGGATGATATTATCCTTGGCTCAACTAACCAAGCTTTCAATAATGAGTTCTCGAAGCTTATGACAGATGATACGTCTCCAACGTATCTATAGATTCTGATGCTCAATGATGATATTGTGCCAATTGCTACATGTTTTCTCCCTTCTTTATGTCATTTTTACATGTTTTCCGGGACTAACCTATTAACAAGATGTCAAGTGTCAGTTCCCTGTTTTCTGTTGTTTTTGGTTTCAGAAAAGTTGTTCTAAAAATATTCTCGGAATTGGACCCCACAAAGACCGAAGTGCTTATTTTCCCTGGAAGCATCCAGAAGACCGAAGAGGAGTCGAAGAGGGGCATCGGGGGGCCCACACCATGGGGTGGCACGACCCCCTTGGTCGCGCCAGGGGGTGGTGTGGGCCCCCCAGGGCTCCACCGCCTCTGCCCTTTCGCCTATTTAATCCCCTGAATGGAAAACCCTAAACACCTAATCAAATATCCCCGAAAAATTCCTCAGCCGCCGTCACGTTCAATCCTAGATCAGGGGGGGTTCTAAAGCTGTCTCCGGCACCCTGCCGGAGAGGAAATCATCACCGGAGGCCTCTACAGCACCATGCCCGCCTCCGGAGTGATGCGTGAGTAATTCATCCTTGGACTACGGGTCCATAGCACTAGCTAGATGGTTGTCTTCTCCTCATATGCCTCCATTGTTAGATCTCGTGAGCTGCCTAACATGATCGAGATTGATCTTATGTAACTATATGTGCTGTGTTTGCTAGGATCCGATGAATATTGAACTTATGCCAAGTTTATTATAGTCTTTAGTGCATATGTTATTTGTGATCTTGCATGCTTTCCGTTGCTAGTGGTTGCTCTGGCCAAGTAGTTGCTAGTGACTCCAAGAGGGAGTATTTATGCTCGATAGTGGGTTCATGCCTCCTCACCGCCTTGCTCGAGTGACAGAAATGTGAAGGGGGAGGATGTGTTGTTGCCATTAGGGAGAAAAAAGCGGTGAGAGTGCCCACATGCATAATCATTGCTACATTACACACTTTGTTTAATGAAGTTATCTGTTGCTTGCAACTTAATACCTAAGGGGGTTTGGATGATAACCTGAGGGTGGATTATTAGTCATAGATGCAGTTGGATTACGTTCTATGTATATTGTTGTAATGCCCGCACTAAATATCATAGTATTCATCATGTCATGAATGTGCACTACGGTGCAACCTTTATTTTTCAATTGCCCAGCTGTATTTTGTTCACCCAGCATGCTATCTTTTATGGAGAGACACCACTAGTAAACCTATGAACCCCGGTCCATTTTCCTAAACTGTTAAAACAAACCACCACAATTTCCTGCTTTCTTTACTTACTGCAAGCATACATTATTTTCCACACTATACGTCTAATCTTTGTTTTCAGCAAGACCGGTGAGATTGACAACCTCATTGTACCGTTGGGACAAAGTATTTTGGTTGTGTTGTGTGCAGGTTCCACGTTGTTGCTGACACCGGTGAGCTATCACCACCATCAGTGGCATCAACCTTCCGAAGGTCCTCTTTCTCCTACTGGATTGATAACCTTAGTTCTTAACTAAGGGGAATTTCCTACCGATGTGCTCATCACACCCTCCTCTTGGGGTATCCCAACACACTACATCAAGGAGATTTCTGGCATCGTTGCCGGGGAGGAAGAAGTCTTCTGGCAAGGGGAGTCTCTCACTCTCAACCTCTTTATTTTTCTTATTGTCTTGGTTTTATTTTTTGTCTTGTTTTGCTTCTCTTTATCAAAAATACAAAAAAAAATAGTTTACTTTATAGTTGTTATTTATTTGCTTGCTTTTATGTCTAGTTTTGTTCCTATCATTATGTCACCAGAAGAAACAATCTTTACTTTCAAAAAAGGTAATTATGACAATTTCAAAGAAGCTTGGTCTAGAGCTTTTGATTCCTATTGCAAAATTGAACCTAAAATGACTTTAAGTCTGTTTCTTCGTAGCTTTTACTTTGATCTTGTTCTTTGTTATAGATATGCTTTGGACACTGTGGTAGGAGGTGATTTCCTTCATTATGATAAAGATCAAGCTTTCAATGCTATAAGAAAATTAATTGCAACCTACAGCTTACCGAGTAGTTCTGATAGAGCCTTTGCAAATATTTATGCTAGATTAAACACTCTTGAGTCACATATTTCTATCTTAAAAGAGGGATATAGCCAAATTTGTGAACATCTTGATCATGTCCCAATAAATTTTGAATCCTCAAATATGACTCCTTTGGTTAAAGTTGTTATAAATGGTGAAACATTTCATGCTCGTTGTGATATCGTGTCTGGATCTTGTCTTATGCCTAAGGAAATTTATGAATCTTTGAACCTATGGGGGCTAGCTGAAGGAGGAGAAGAAATTCCTCTCATTAATAACACCACTATATTTCCCATTGGGATATCTGAGGGAGTGTTTACAAAACTCCTAGGAAAAACAGTCTCCACTGACTATCTTGTCATTGAATGTGCAGAAGGAGGACAAATTACCCTAGGAAGATCTCTGCTGAAGCTCTTAGGAGCAACTATTGATATGGGAGAAGGTACCATGACTTTCATCTCCAAATCATTCTTGGACCATCAGTTCCCTAAAAATAATAAGAGTAAGAAAGGTAAACGCAAGTTTTGTAACAATGTTGCTCCTTCTTCACTTGAAAAAACTTGAGTTGCCCCTTTTATCCCTAGCTGAAAGGCGTTAAAGAAAAGCGCTGCCGGGAGACAACCCGTTTTATTTCGCTGTTTTCAACCTGTTTTATTTGGTGTGCTTTGCACCTGGGTGTTGTCTATTTCCTTAGCAACCCCTCTGTATCTTTTATTTTGAGTTTTTGTTGAGCCAAGTAAAGCGTCTAGTGGAAAATTGAGGCTATATTTCGGATTTCTGCGCAGGAAACAGATTTCTGCTGTCCACTGTTTATTCCGTATAAAATCACAAAAAATTCAAAATGACCTGTGTTTTTTTGTGCGTAATCCTGGGGTGTATATGCAACTTTTCTTAGAAGACTACTTTTTGATTTGAGCAACAGAAGATTTTCTAAAAAAATCATCTTTACCTGCTGTCCTGTTTTGACAGATTTCTGCCAATAATTGCATTTGCTTCTTAATCGCTTTTTTTTGGTGTTCTTTTGAGAAAAAGATTTTTAAAAGAATTGTGACAGTAGCTAATGTGTTTTTGAGTGTTAGACATGTGTTGAAACTGAACCATATGAATTTATTATTTCGATTGCAGTAACGTTGCTAATGAAGATTGTGGGAAGTTTAGTGTGAAGGAAGTTTTCAAGGGTCAAGAGAAGAGGATGATATGATAGATCAAGAAGAGTGAAAAGCCTAAACTTGGGGATGCCCCAGTGGTACATCCCAGCAAATTCCAATAAGACTCAAGCGGCTAAGCTTGGGGATGCCCAAGGTATCCCCTTCTTCATCAACAAATTATCAGGTCACTTCTAGTGAAACTATATTTTTATTCGATCACATCTTATGTGCTTTATTTGGAGCGTCTTTTATTTTGTTTTCAGTTTGTTTTTGTTTATGCTTTCAGTTTGTTTTTACTTTTTCAATAAGCTTGGTTGGACCCCAGCATTCTTTTATTGGAGAGTGACACGCTCCACTCTTTCACGGGAATACTTTGTATTCTTAATCTCTGTCTGGTTGCTGCATTTATTTAGCCCTTGTTTTGCATGCATCTCTTATTAGAGCTGTTAGTTTTATTAGTATTATGTGAGTACTCTCATGTTTTCTTTCTGTAGCATTTAGATAGTTTTTGTTAAAACATATTGTGTATGGTGCTTGTTGGGAGAAATAAACTGCTATTTAAAGTAGAATTTATACTGGTGGAAGTAGAAGCTTGTATAGACTGTTGCTAGAACTTTTTCATGCCATGTGATGAGGTGTTGAACTCTAAGTTGGACCGATCTTCACGAATCGACAAGAACGAACGAAGAACGCACAAAGAACACGATGAACACGAGAGGGGGAATCGAGGGAATCGAGGGCAAACACGTGGAAACACAAAAGGGGGAAGATAACTCGTGAAGCCTACGAGGGATCGCAAACCCAAGTGAACAACACGCTAATTGAAACTGATTCCTCTCACCGGTCGGTCCACCGATCCAACAAAAGCCGCGAGGGGAAGGTTGGCAAGCGCTACTAGAATCACAAGGTGAAAGAGTAGCTCCTTGGAGAGATCTTGATACGGTCCTAGATACACATCATAGGAGTAGCCTCGTAAGAGGAGTCACCTCACAAGAGGGATACAAGGGCATAGCCCGAAGTTCTCAAATCATGCCTAAAAACCCTAGATCTAGCCACCGGGGTCCCTTATATAGCTCGGGGTCGAAACGGTGCCAAAACGGGGCAAACCCGTGCGTTTTTAGGCCACGCCGTCCTGGGAGCCCGGCCTGGCCGGCCTGTGGGGCCGGGGTGGAAGGAGGAGGCAGCCCAGGGCGCGCCGGCCTGGGGCCGGCCTGGTAGCCGGCCTGGGGCCGAGGTGTGGGAGGCAGCCGGCCTAGGAGGGGGCCGGCCTGGGGCCGGGGTGGAGGCCGGCCCTCTCGGGGGGTGCCCGGCCTGAGGAGGGGCAAGGCCGGCCCGAGGCTGGGGTGGGCGAGGGGTAGGCCGGCCTGCTCTGTTAGTTGGCCGGCCTGAGAGGGAGGGAGGCCGGCCTGGCCGGGGGATGAGGCCGGGAGACCCCGTTTCCCTCCGTTCTTCCTCCTCGGATCTCCGATATTGACGCCATCTTCACCAGCTTCCTTCCTAGCTTCGTGTGCACCTTCCTGGATGTGTTCTTGAGCATCTTGGGCACCTTCTTGGGTCTCCATGTGGTGATCCCACCTATGCATGTAGAGGGGTATTTCATGAGGTAGCGCACCGTTCACCAAGTCATAGGAAACAAACGGAGATAGGGGTGAGTTCACCTTGTTGTGTATTGATGTTGTGCTTGGTTGAATACGGTGGGCTACATCATCTCCCCCCCCCCCCCTTAAAAAAGAGTCGTCCTCGAGTCCCGTTCCATCCATTGGTGAGCGGGAGAAGGAATGTTGACGACGAAGAGGTCGTTGAAGTTGAGCCGCTTGTCGAAGTTCATGTGACGGTAGGCTCGTAGTGGGGGCGGTCCAAAGGTGAGGAAGATGTTGAAATGCCCCCCCTTGGATGGGTGAGGAAGATCTTGTGAGGCGGTGTAGTCATTGAAGTTGATCCTCTTATCGAAGATCATGCCAAGGTATTCTCGTGGAGGGTGTGGTCCAAAGGTGATGACGATCTTGACATGATCCTCAATGGGTGGATGAGGATGAGCTTGCGGAAGCGGTAGAGTGTAGATGAACTTGACGCATTGGTTGCACGCCGCTCCATGGGTTGCGTTGTTGTTGATGCTCGTGTCTAAGTCCATGTATCTCGTGGCGGTTGATGTGTAGTCGTGGTGGTCATTGTCGTTGACGTGCTTGTCGAACTCCAAGTGCATCTTGACAATTGGTATGTAGTTGTGGGAGTAATTGTCATTGACGCGCTTGTCGAACTCCAAGTACATCTTGACATAGGGGATGTAGATGAAGAAGTCGTTGTCGGGGATGCGCATGTGGAACTCCAAGTACATCTTGACATGAGGGTTGTAGGCGTAGAAGTCGTTGTCGTGGATGCGCTTGTCAAACTCCATGCACGTCGTGACATGTGGTATGTAGGCGTAGAAGGCGTTGATGTCGAAGTGCTTGTGACGCGCCGTGTAGATCTTGACTTGAGGAGTGTGGATGGAGGATGCTTTGTCGTAGAAGCTCTTGTCAATCTCCATGTGGATCATGATGAGCGGAATGTGCTCCTTCCAACTCTTCAAGTCGGTGTCGATGTTCATGCGATGTGGAGATCCTTGTATGTGGAGAAGTCGATGATGTCGAGGATGCTTGATAGGGTCACCAAATCTCTGCAAAATAGACAACAAAGATGGAGAGAAAGTTGGCAAGCCGTTAGTGTCAATAATCACAAATGGGTTTTTGCTCTCAACTCTCATCTCACTATTGGTGGCTATCATGGCAATGCCTCTAAGAACACTCATGTTTTTTCCACTCATGATGGGCTTGTGGCTCTCACTCACGTGATGGTGGATCTCTCTCTCACCACTCATCTCACTAGAAGCTTGAGAGGGGACACTAGAAGGCTCCAAAGTCTTGGCACAAGAGGTGTGCGGGTTTGTCGAAGTCGTTGCATTGCTTGGAGTCGGTAGTGTCATAGCATGTGGCGAGGAGGACACAATCATCTCATCTCTTGGGTTGAGCTCCAATTGTGGAAAGGGTGGCTTTCTTGGAGGAGGAGGTAGGGTCATTGCTTGTGTCGAAGACGGCTCCATCATCTCCGTGATGTGGTAGTGTAAGCCATGCCTTTTAGCATCCTCAAATGGTCGATGATGATGATGATGATGAAGATATCCTTGGCTAGAATGGTGGCTTGAGCGTGGCCTTGTGGAGGTTGGCATGAGATGCTTTGAAGTCAAGGGTAGTGTGTCACCCAATTCGTCGTTACCTCCATCAATGATAGATGAGCCATTGACGCCGTCTCTAGAGAGGTTGCATCGTTGGTCCCTATCTTGAGGATAGGCTTGAAGAACTCGTGTCCACACTCGTGATGAGTTCGCGACCTCATTGCAATTGACTCTTTCGTCACCATTGGTCGGCATGTCCAAGGAATTGAGAGCTAGTTGGTGCAAGGCATAGTATTGGCCTTCACTCATGTAGGCATGGTCACCATTTTGGTTGGCAACCATGATCATCTCATTGGTAGCATTGGAAGCTCTCTTGTGGATGGTCGAAGTTGGCACTTGTGTCATTGGAGACGAAGAAGAAGAATGCCTTAGCGATGATGGCAAGGGATGAGTCGCTTTCATAAAGTCACATGCATCAACGTCTTCATCATAGAGTGGTAGAGTGGTCTCCTCATACGCATGGTGATGATGATCTTGTGTCATGGGAGGAATAGCTTCACACTCTTGATGTTGGTGTTGCGCTTGTGGCGATGATGGAAGCTCATGCTCTTGATCATGAAGGTCATTGTCCTTCCTCAAAGAATGTCGCTCAAGGAGGTTTTTGTTGGGTGTTGATGGAGAAGTATCTCTCGCCTCTTGTCTCGATGAAGTAGTGGTATCATAGTGTCCATGGCGAGGATGTTCTTGGTCCTTGTCGAAGGCGGGGTGCGAATGGAAAGCACAATCTTGGTGAAGATGAGGTGGAGGCTCCCATTCCTCATATGGATGATGACGCGCATGGTCCTTGCACCTTGCAACATTTAGGCAAACAGCGCTCAATTCGTTGTCTTCATGGCCTAGATGATGTGGTGCTTCATCCAATATGGGAGGAGAAGAAACATGGATAGCATCTCCATTTGCTTGATGTTGACGAGGTCGCTCATGTGGGTCCTCATCAAAAATAGGAAGTGAGAGGTCACTTGGAGCATCTTCACTTGCTTCTTGTTGACGTGGTCGCTCAAAAGGTCCTCATCAAACATGGGAAATGAGAGATCATGAATAGCATCCGAGCCTAGTGGTGGTCGAAGTGGGCGCTCATAGGGTCTTCATCAAAGAGAGGAAGGGAGAGATCATTTGTAGCATGCCCACTTGGTTGTTGATGATGGTGGTGCTCATAGGGGTCCTCATTAAAGATGGGAAGTGAAGTATCAAATTGAGCAATCCCACTTGGTTGTTGTCGATGGTGGCGCTCAATGGGGTCTTCCTCGAAGATGGGGAAAGACAAGCCATAGGGAGCATTCGCACTCGCTTGATGTTGAGAAGGTCTCCCATTTGGGTCTTCATCAAAGATAGGCGGTGGAAGCTCATGTGGGTCATCCTCGTTGGTTTGGCGATGGCGATCATGATGGAGAGGATGGCTCTTATGGTCCTTGTGGTGGAGTCGAGGGAGGCATTCACTAGAAGCCATGTCGAAGGCACCTTCTTGAGAATGGCCTTGGTCTTGGTGGTCATTGTGGTGGTGACACACATTTTGCCTTGGAAGCCTTGAATGTGAGCAAGCACCATCCACGAAGCCATGTAGACCATAGTCATGAGTCGAGCTTTGGGAAGGTGGGTGATGAAGAATATCCGGTCGTAGAGGGTGATCTTGAAGAGGGTCACCACGGCCTTGTCGGTGTCGAGGTCGAGGTAGTGGTGATGGCGAGCGATGCTCAAACCAATGTCGTCGCGGAACTTGTGGTGGAAGATGTGGTGAGGTGGGTGTACCACTCGCTTCCATATGGCGATGGTGATCATGGCGACGGTCTTGGTGATGAGCGTGGTGATGAGAGCTTGAAGGTTGTTGATGATGAAGCTTGTGGCGTTCCCGCACGTCATGTGTGGGATGACACCGAAAGTCATTCGGATGCCTTGGCTCCTTGGCCTTCTCGCTTGATGGGGCCTCGATGATGTCCTTCTTGTGGCGCCGTCTTGATGCTGAAGGAGACAATCTTGACGTTGCCAACTTGTCGGATTTCTTGTCGTTGCACCCTCTTGAGGTTGAAGGGAGTTGTCTTGTGTTGGCCTTGGCATTCTCCTTCAAGTTCCTTGGTGGTGAGCATGAACCATCGGACATGTGATGTATCGCCCCCCGAAGCTTGGAGAGTAAATGCTTGTAGGTGAGCTCGTCCATGTCGGAGTCATTGTCGGTGTAGAACTACGCCATGCTCGAGGATGCGTTGTCGGTGTAGTAGGGCTCCATCTCGTCATCCAAGCTTGCGGTGTCATTGTTGTAGTAGTGGTTCATGTCGATGTAGCTCATGGAGTCGAAGTTGGTGTGGTTGTTGTGGTGCTCCTCCATGTCGATGATGCTTGGGGAGGAGTAGTTGGTGTAGAGCTCGACGTCGTGGTCGTAGTGGTGGTGGTGATCCACCATGTCATGCTCGTAGTAGTGGTCATCCACGAAGTCGTGCTCGTAGGAGTGGTCATCCACCACGTCATGCTCGTAGGAGTGGAGGTCCATGTCTAGCTCTTTGTAGTCGTAGTGGTCCATCAAGGACTCATCATGGTCATCATGGCCTCCATATGATCCACTCTCGCTATACATGGTTAGTCACAAGCGCAAGTGTATATATAGAGTGTGAGGACCTAAGAGCTCAAACCTCACCTTTTAGCAAATGTTGGAAACTAGTGGACCTAGCCAAGAGAAGCCGATAACAAAAAGAATGAAGTGACTTGAGTTCGAAAGATCCCAAAAACACGCTCCAAAACACACACGGCTTATGGGTGGATGGCAATGGGTTAGAAATGTGGCGAGAAAACGACAAATCCAAAGAAAAGTTTGTTGTCAAACGTGGAGAAGAATCAAAGAAAAGTTAGCACGAAAACCAAACCTAGTGGAGGAAAATGCTATGGTGGAAACGAAAAACACACACACACAAGTGATAAATGGGGTTAGTGCGGCCAATGGACGAGCGGAGACGAAATGTACCTATCGAAGACTAAACTCAATGCCACACCAACGCAAGGAGGACGCTAGCTCAAACCGCAATTAACAAGAGGCAAGAAAATTCGCAATGTGGCAACCGGTCACTCTCTTCTCTCTCGCAACTCGAAGCTATGCGTCCCTACAAATGATAGCAATTGGCATAGATCTTTGATTCTTTTGGCTCTTTTTGCTTCTTGCTCTTTCTCCTTTTTTTTTATTTTTTGCTTTTTGATGATGATGATGCGGAGATGATTCCCAAATGCCAATGCCTACTCGTAGCTAGTCTCTCACAGGCGCAAAACTCGCACTCTCGGTGCCACTAATGCGATGCCAAGCGGTGTAAAAGAACTAGTCCAAGTAGGTAAGGTACACAAAGGAATGGGTTAGTTCAAGCGGAAGCAAGTTATACCTATGCGGTGGATGATCTCGGATTTGCGGCCGGTGGATGTCGATGTCGTGTGGATCCGATGATGTAGATGCGTAGGTGATGTCGATGGCGACGCGTAGGAACTTGCCTCACTCAAATCGGAGCAACGACGACAAAGAAAAACAAGATACAAAATCTGTCCAAGAATCGAAGAGCAGGATTTTTCTGAAATTTTTGCTCAAATTCGAAATTTCTCCCAAATCAAGAAATTTTTTGGACAAATTCAAGAAATGTGGCTGAATAGAAAGGTGGGGAATGGTTTTGGGCAACAAATCTATGAAACAAAACCACAAAAAACTCAACAAATCGACAGATCGGTCGAAATCCCTTTTGGCTATTTTTGGTCAAATTTTCGAATTTATGGTGGATAGAAGAAAAATTGGTGGTAGGGGCGGGGGTGGGGTGTCGGATTCGTGTCAATCTAGCTCTGGATACCAGATCATGAGGTGTTGAACTCTAAGTTGGCCCGATCTTCACGAATCGACAAGAACGAACGAAGAACGCAGGAAGAACGCGATGAACACGAGAGGGGGAATCGAGGGGAAATCGAGGGCAAACACGTGGAAACACAAAAGAGGGAAGATAACTCGTGAAGCCTACGAGGGATCGCAAACCCAAGTCAACAACACGCTAATTGAAACCGATTCCTCTCACCGGTCGGTCCACCGATCCAACAGAAGCCGCGAGGGGAAGGTTGGCAAGCGCTACTAGAATCACAAGGTGAAAGAGTAGCTCCTTGGAGAGATCTTGATACGGTCCTAGATACACATCATAGGAGTATCCTCGTAAGAGGAGTCACCTCACAAGAGGGATACAAGGGCATAGCCCGAAGTTCTCAAATCATCCCTAAAAACCCTAGATCTAGCCACCGGGGTCCCTTATATAGCTCGGGGTCGATGGGAGGTCGAAACGGTGCCAAAACGGGGCAAACCCGTGCGTTTTTAGGCCACGCCGGCCTGGGAGCCCGGCCTGGCCGGCCTGTGGGGCCGGGGTGGAAGGAGGAGGCAGCCCAGGGCGCGCCGGCCTGGGGCCGAGGTGGGGGAGGCAGTCGGCCTGGGGCCGGGGTGGAGGCCGGCCCTCTCGGGGGGGGTGCCCGGCCTGAAGAGGGGCACGGCCGGCCCGAGGCCGGGGTGGGCGAGGGGGAGGCCGGCCTGCTCTGTTGGTTGGCCGGCCTGAGAGGGAGGGAGGCTGGCCTGAGAGGGGGATGAGGCCGGGAGACCCCGTTTCCCTCCGTTCTTCCTACTCGAATCTCCGATCTTGACGCCGTCTTCACCCGCTTCCTTCCTAGCTTCGTGTGCACCTTCCTGGATGTGTTCTTGAGCATCTTGGGCACCTTCTTGGGTCTCCATGTGGTGATCCCACCTATGCATGTAGAGGGGTATTTCATGAGGTAGCGCACCGTTCACCAAGTCACCGGAAACAAACGGAGATAGGGGTGAGTTCACCTTGTTGTGTATCGATGTTGTGCTTGGTTGAATACGGTGGGCTACATCACCATGCTAATTGTTATTTTAGTTCTAAAGCTTTGTGATGTTGAGTAGCATGAATAGCCTCAAATAGCTGAGAGTGTTTAATATGCCATTGAAAGGTTCATGAGATGTTCTTGTCATAAGGAAGCATAGATTTTTGGTATTCTCTTTCGATTGTTTTAATTGGTTGACTTGGCGCATGGTCACACCATGTTTATGACTATGAAACAGTCACGAATCGCCTCCATGACCACTTAGTTTTAGAACTATGATACTGCTTATGCTTTAATTAATTATGCTTATGTCGCTATGCATGATTATGGCTCTTATGCTCTCTTGATTTGTCGCTACCAGTCTTTTGCTAGCCTCCACCTGTACTGAGTATGAGCTCTAATCGTGCATCAAACTCCCTTAAACCAAAGTTTTTCCCATTGCGTCCACCATACCTACCTACATGTGGTATTTAACTGCCACTCCAAGTAAATTGCTCATGTGTTACCTTTAAAACTTTCAAAATTACTCCTCCTTTATGTTCCTGTTTTTGCTCATGAGGACGTCAATAGAGAATCTTTATCTCACTTGTTGATTGGATTTCACACCCCTGGACTAGTGGCTTCATCTGCTTATCCAAATGATAGAAGAGCTGGCAGCGGGGTTCCCAGCCCCAAATTAATACACACACAATCTCTTCACTATTTTTGCCCCTGATTTATCAGTCAAAGCATAATTGTGTAAACAAAAGAAAAAGAGGAATGACCTTCTACCCAGATGCGTCCTTCACATGGGAGCCGCTCTTATGAATCCAGTTGGCTTGTGACGTACTGTATTTTCTGTTTACCATTCGTTGACTTAACATACATCTTCCAAAATATAGACACTCCTCCACGGTATGTGGTTGTTGGCAGGCACCCGAGGATTCGGTTAGCCATGGTTTGTGAAAGATGGATGGGAGGAGTGTCAAACTTTTAATACCTCTGTTTAATAAAATAAAAGCTCTACCACATGAGTGATCCCTGCTTCCCTCCGCGAAGGGCCTTTCTTTTACTTTTATGTTGAGTCTCCATCTTCTAAATTTATGCACAGTTGAGAGAGCATGTTTTCATTCTTAGTTCTACATGCATTGTCCCATGAGCATCAATAATTACTTCATGATGTGATATCATTTGTTCTTAAATTATTTTCTATAGTCTTCCTCATGAACTTTGAAGGTGTCCTGGCATTTATGTTTTGCCCCACTCTTAAGGACCAGCGAAATATCACTTTGCCATGCTTTCTCTATACCTGAAACAGACGTTTATCTTTCTTTGCTTTGTTTCTCATGATCCTTTATTTGAGATACTCTTCATGATGTAAAGTTATTGCTTTGCTTTATTATTAAAGTTCTATTTATCATGTTTGTGTTTGAAGTTCTATGATCTCAGCTTGCATATGCCTTTACATTTTATGATCAAGATTATGTTACTAGCATGTCACCTCAGAAATTATTGTTTTATCATTTACCTACTCGAGGATGAGTAGGAACTAAGCTTGGGGATGCTTGATACGTCTCCAACGTATCTATAATTTCTGATGCTCCATGATAATATTATGCCAATTGCTACATGTTTTCTCCCTTCTTTATGTCATTTTACATGTTTTTCGGGACTAACCTATTAACAAGATGCCAAGTGTCAGTTCCCTGTTTTGTGCTGTTTTTGGTTTCAGAAAAGTTGTTCTGGAAATATTCTCGGAATCGGACCCCACAAAGCCCGAAGTGCCTATTTTCCCCGGAAGCATCCAGAAGACCCAAGAGGAGTCGAAGAGGGGCATCAGGGGGCCCACACCATGGGGTGGCGCCCCCCCTTCGCCGCCCGAGGGGGTGGTGTGGGGCCCCCATGGCTCCACCGCCTCTGCCCTTTCGCCTATTTCATCCCCCGGATGGAAAACCCTAAACACCTGATCAAATATCCCCGAAAAGTTCCGTAGCCGCCGTCACCATCAACCCTAGATCAGGGGGGTTCTGAAGGTGTCTTCGGCACCCTGTCGGAGAGGAAATCATCACCGGAGGCCTCTACATCACCATGCCCGCCTCCAGAGTGATGCGTGAGTAATTTATCCTTGGACTACGGGTCCATATCAGTAGCTAGATGGTTGCCTTCTCCTCATATGCCTCCATGTATAGATCTCGTGAGCTGCCTAACATGATCGAGATTGATCTTATGTAACTCTATGTGCTGTGTTTACTAGGATCCGATGAATATTGAACTTATGCCAAGTTGATTATAGTATTTATTGCATATGTTATTTGTGATCTTGCATGCTTTCCGTTGCTAGTGTTTGCTCTGGCCAAGTAGTTGCTAGTGACTCTAAGAGGGAGTATTTATGCTCGATAGTAGGTTCATGACTCCTCACCGCCTTGTTCGAGTGACAGAAACGTGAAGAGGGAGGATGTGTTGTTTCCATTAGGGAGAAAACGGCGGTGAGAGTGCCCGCGTGCATAATCATTGCTTACATTACACAGTTTGTTTAATGCAGTTATCTGTTGCTTGCAACTTAATACCTAAGGGGGTTCAGATGATAACCTGAGGGTAGATTATTAGTCATAGATGCAGTTGGATTACGATCTATGTATATTGTTGTAATGCCCGCACTAAATATCATAGTAATCATCATGTCATGAATGTGCACTACGGTGCAACCTTTATTTGTCAATTGCCCAGCTATAATTTGTTCACCCAGCATACTATCTTTTATGGAGAGACACCACTAGTGAACCTATGAACCACGGTCCATTTTCCTACACTGTTAAAACAAACCACCACAATTTCCTGCTTTCTTTACTTACTGCAAGCATACATTATTTTCCACACTATACGTCTAATCTTTGTTTTCAGCAAGACCGGTGAGATTGACAACCTCACTGTACCGTTAGGACAAAGTATTTTGGTTGTGTTGTGTGCAGGTTCCACGTTGTTGCTGACACCGGTGAGCTATCACCACCGTAAGTGGCATCAACCTTCTGAAGGTCCTCTTTCTCCTACTGGATTGATAACCTTGGTTCTTAATTAAGGGGAATTTCCTACCGTTGTGCTCATCACACCCTCCTCTTGGGGTATCCCAACACACAGCATCAACATACAGGTTTGAGATGTCTATGATGTGAGAGCTTAAATTCTTCCTTTGCTTTGAGATCAAGAAATTGGCCTGTGGGACATTAATTTCTCAAGCCAAGTAAATCCAAGATATTCTCAAGAGGTTTAACTTCCAAGGTGCAAAAGAGAAGGTCTCTCCTATGCAAGTAAAATGCCATATCAAGCGCAATCCGGATGGTAAAGATGTGGACCAAAAGTTGTATCATTCTATGATTGGTTCTTTGCTTTACCTTTGTGCATCTAGGCCCGCTATTGTGTTGAGTGTAGGTGTGTGTGAAAGGTATCAAGCGGCTCCTAAGGAAAGCCATTTGGTGGCGGTCCATATGATCTTTTTGTATTTGGTTCATACCTCAAGATTTGGTTTGTGGTACCCAAAGGAGGCACAATTTACTCTCCAAGGTTACATGGACTCGGATTGGGCTGGCGATAGTGATGATAGGAAATCGACTTCTGGGGCTTGCCAATTTCTTGGTAGGTCTTTGGTGAGTTGGTCTTCTAAGAAGAAAAATTGTATATCTCTCTCCACCCCTAAAGACGAGTATGTGGCAGCTGCTAGAGCTTGCACCCAATTGCTATGGATGATGCAAACCCTCAAAGAGTATGATGTTCACTTGGAGAAGGTGTCACTCTTGTGTGACAATGAGAGTGCGATCAAAATCGCCTACAACCCCGTGCAACACACAAGGACGAAGCATATTGAGATTCGTCATCATTTCATCATGTATCATGTGGCAAGAGGTGATATTGAGCTAGCCTATGTCCCAACCAAGGATAATTTTGCGGACATCTTCACGAAGCCTCTAGAGGATTCAAGATTCATGTTTTTGAGGAATGAGCTAAATACCATCGATTCAAGAATTTGGACTTGAGGACCTTGCACACACCCCTATAGTTGACTATGTGTTTGGGTTTAGGTGTAGGTATGGACATAGGGGGAGTGTTATTTTAACACATTGGGTTCTCCCTCCCCCATTATGCCCAAAGCAAAAATTCATTGTTATCTCTCTATTTCTAATGTTGAATTGTGAGCTTCAATGTCGAGAATTAGCTATGCACCCAAGATATATCTTTGAGTGTCATACCATCATCTCTTACATGGTGGCTTAGGCCACCAACCTCTTCTTTTTGAAGAGTTGGTTCTTATTGATGTTCATTTGGATCTTATTTGCCTACCTTTTTTATCTTTCTCTCTAGTGAGCTTTAATGGGAAATATGCTCAAATTTGGCCTTCTGCATTTGATTCTTGCAAATTAGAGCATATAATACCATTTTCCAGTTTGATTTTATATCCCATGCCCATCGTTCTTCCTAAAACCATGATCTAATTCCTACACACAAGGGTCTGTTTTTTATTTTGAGGAAGTAGTAGTGCAGGCCAGACTATCCGCCCCCTAGGCCGGATAATCCGGGGGGGCGGAATATCCGTCCCAAGCAGTTTCGAAATCCTGCTAGAAGAGGCCAGGGCGGGAAGTTCCAGATCAGAACTCCCACTCCACCCCCGACCTCTCTCCTCTCGCTGCTCTCTATCGCCGCCTCTTCCTCGCCGGAGGAGTTCCATCCACCGGAAACTCCGGGGTGCTTTCCCGATCCCTTCCCTTGATCTTACGTGCATCATCTTCCCCATGTGGTTCCTTCATGGAAGATGGTAATGATGGCTGATGTTGGTAAACCCCAAGAGAAAGGTTGTGAAGAGTGCAGCGGCAAGTTTTCCCTCAGAAAAGAAACCAAGGTTGAATCGACCGGGAGGAGGACAAGCAACTTCTGAAGGTTCATGCAGCTGAGATGGCAGGGCGCACTACCGATTCAGCAGCAACATGGAACCTACACAACACAATCAATTATCTTTGCCCCAACGAAGCAATGAGGTTGTCAATCTAACCGGTTTGGCTGAACACAAAGAGGTTAAACGTATGGTGTGGTAAACAGTATGAGAACAATCTGAAAACAACAGTAGCCGTGTGAAAACAGTGCAAGCAGTGTGTGTATTATCAGTATGAGAAAATGGACCGGGTCCACATCTCACTAGAGATGTCTCTCCATAAAAGATAGCTAACATGCCTGGTGAACAAATTACAGCTAGGCAATTGATAGATACAGAAACATGAATGACATAAAGATTGCTATGAGATTCATGCTGGCATTACAACAAAATACATAGATCGTATCATCCGAACTAATGTTGGGTATTAAGTTGCAAGCAACAAATTATCACAATAAACAAAGTGTGTAATATAAACAATGTAAACGAAGTAAACATGGTTGTTTTCTCCCTAATGGCAACAACACATCCTCCATCCGTCATGTTTCTGTCACTCGAGCACAGATGAAAAGGAGGCATGAACCCACTATAGAGCATAAATACTCCCTCTTGGAGTCACTAGCATCTACTTGGCCAGAGCATCTACTAACTACGGAGAGCACGCAAGATCATAAATAACATACACATGAAGATAACATGATAGATTGATAATCAAAAGACATAGCATTCAATAATCATCGGATCCCAGCAAACACAACATGCATGTAGCATTACAAATAGATGATCTCGATCATGTGAGGCAGCTCACGAGATCTAAACATGAGGCATAAAGTGGAGAGGAAAACCATCTAGCTACTGCTATGGACCCGAAGTCCAGGGATGAACTACTCACGCATCACTCTGGAGGCGGGCATGGTGGTGTAGACCCCTCCGGTGATGATTTTCCCCCGCGGCAGGGTGCCAGGGAGAGCTCCAGAACCCTCCCGATATCGGGTTGACGATGACGGAGGACTCGGGTGTTTCTCGGGAAGAAGTGGTATATTTTTAGGGTTAAAGTATCAGGGAGAATAAATAGGCGAAAGGGCGATGGCGGTGGACGCCCAAGGGGCCCACACCACCCTTAGGCGCGGCCAGGGGGAGCGCCACCCTATGGTGTGGCCCCCCTTAAAGCCTCTTCAGGACTCCATGAAACCTTCGGGAATTCTAAGACTTCCGGGCTTCAAATTTTCCAATTCCGAGAATATTTCCAGAACAAATTTTCTGAAACTAAAAACAGCAGAAAACAGAGAACTGGCTCTGTGGCATCTTTTCAATAGGTTAGTCCCATGAAATCGATAAAAATGACATAAAGTGTAAGGAAAACATGTAGCATAAGGCATGAAAACAACATGGAACATCAGTATAGATACGTTTATGACATATCAACATCCCCAAGTTTAGTTCCTACTCATCCTCGAGTAGGTAAACGACAAAACAAATAATTTCCGAGGTGGTATGCTACCAATATAAACTTGGTCATCATAGTAATGTAAAGCATGTAAACTAGGATCAAATGAATAAAGGTTGTGGTTTATAGTTGATATCAAATAGAGTAATGTATATACCATTAGGAAGAACAAAGTAAAACCTTTCAATGGATCAATACTAAAAGAGAATCAACTGTGCAAGGTATATTAGAGATGATTTAAGCTTCCAGAAGAACAATATAATCATCCAAGGCATCAAACTCTCACAACAACTCCTGTTAGGATCAAGTCAAGTGACAACAATATGCACATAGGAAAATCATTCAAATAACTGTGCACTCAAAACAAGCAAGCGTTCTGTATTGGTTCCTGGCACAAGGATGTTGTGGCTAAAAGAACATTATGGGGGTTTTGGATGGTCAATGGAAAAAAGTCTCACACAACTGAAAGTGATCATTAGAAAAGAGGAAGTCTTATAATTGAAGTTATGCAAGGAGTAGTGATTTCCACACAACGGATGCACATAGATCTATAAGTGTATCAAAGCTCTGCAATGGAACTAGTGGGGGTGCATCCAACTTGCTTGCTCGCGAAGACCTAGAGCTCTTTTGAAGAGGCTCATCATTGGAATATACGAGCCAAGTTCTATAATGTAAGTTCCCCACATAGTTATGCAAGTCATAATATGAAAACTCTCACCAAAATGAAGTAATGATTCTAAACAAGCACAAGTGTGGAATAAATGATAGTAGTGATGCCCCCTCTCTCTTTATTTTCTCTCTTTTGCCTCTTTCTTTCTTTTTTCTGTGGGCTTTTTCTCTTTATTTTTAATTTTTTGATACATATCCTCACTGGTAGGGGCAACACTCTATTTTACAATAAATCAACACACTTTTAGTACTCATAACTCAAACTGAAATATCTATGATGTAAATAAAACTAAATGCTCCTGCCAGTCTAGTAGTATGCAAAATAACAATGAAGCATGACAAGTAACATAATGATAATGGATGTTGTATGGAAATATATCTCGGAATGGCTATGGAAATGCCATGGTAGGTAGGTATGGTGGTTGTTTTGAGGAAGCTTGGCTTATGTGTAGAAGAACAAAGTTCTCCCATGGGGTTTGGATGCACTGGCAAAGTTTGCACCAACTCTCAATGCGAGAATGAGCAATGCACAGTATCGAAGAGGCTAGCAAATATGGATGGTGGAAGTGCTAGAAAAACCGCAACATAGAACTCACAAGTTAAAAGATTCCAAATAAAATCATGATCTCACAAGGCATGATGAAAATCAGTCCACGAGGGTCTGTGGCAGTGACAAGTCGCTGTTAGCTACCCCGACCGTAGCACGTAACAAAAAGCCATTACGATTGCTATCAGTAAAGGAAGTCATATACCATTATCCTATCAACTGGTTATTTGAGTGTGGCACAGTTTCAAGCTTTTAGACCAAAAATTAATTGTTTTTACTATATTAGACTAGCAAGTTCACAATTAAGCATATTAATATCTCAAAACAACAGCAAATAATCAAGTGAAACAGTTTAGTGATCTACAAGAATATCCTAAGTTATTCGCTATACCATCTAGCACACGTAGCATTTTCTAGTTCCATCAAACACCAAACAAAAAAAACTCTCCAAGAGATATAGCAATGAGACAAGAGAGTACTAACACAACTATACTAAAACTAACAGCTCTGAAAAGAGATGCAAGAAAAATAGTAGCTAAACAAGAATTTTGCAGCAGCTAGAAGAAAAACTAAGAATACGAGCATAACGAGTATTCATATGAAAAAGCGGAGCGTGTCTCTCTCCCACACAAATAATACTAGGATCCAACTATATTATTGCAGCAAGGAAAACAAAAGAAAAACAAACATACGCTCCAAGTAAACTTCATATGATGTGACCGAATAAAAATATAGTTTCACTAGAAGTGACCTGCTAAATTGTTGATGAAGAACGGCACGCCTTGGGAATCCCCAAGCTTAGATGATTGAATATTATTATAATTTTCTGGGATGAACCACGGGGGCATCCCCAAACTTTGGCCTTGCACTCTTCTTGATCACATTATATCACCCTCTTCTCTTGACCCTTGAAAAATTCCTTCACACCACACTCAAACAGTAATTCGCATTAGAGGGTTAGTGCAACAATCAAAAAGCCATGGGTTATGCATGGGCACAAGTTCTATTGATACTTATAAATATTAGCTACATCCACTGATGTTTCGTGAAGCAAAAAAACACACTTGAGATCGTAAAAGAGCAAATGCAAGAAAATGGCAGATTCTGCCAAAACCAGAAAAGTCTGCAAAGATGAATTTTCTCCGGGAACTTATGTTGCTCAGATCGAAAAATTAAAGAAAGGAAATTTTTTGGAATTATCTGGGGAATAAGAACAAAAAAATTCAGGTCATTCTGATCTTTCTGGATTTTATAAGATTTCTAACGGTGGACAGCAGAAATTTGTTTCCTGCGCAGAAATCCAAAACCAACTCCAACTTTCGTTAGAAACTTTACTTGACACAACTAAAACCCGGAAATAAAGATACAAAGGAGTTTCTAAACCCTTGAATCAAAGAAAACAGAGAAAAACAAAGCAAAAAATAAAACCATGGGTTATCTCCTAAGACGTGCTTTTCTTTAACGCCTTTTAGCTAGGCCCAGAAAAGTGGATTCACGTGTTTTCAAGTGAAGAAGCATCCAAATTGTAGTTTGTTCGAATAATAGAATCAAAAGGAAACTTAATTATATTTCTAGGAAAGTGTTCCATAACTTTCTTGAGTGGGAACTGAAATTTAATATTCCCCTCTTCCATATCAATAACAACAAATATTTCTAAGAAAAGGTCTTCCCAAAACAATTGGACAAGAAGCATTGCATTCAATATTCATAACAACAAAATAAACGGGGACAAGATTATTATTAACCATGATAAAAACATCATCAATTCTCCCCAAAGGTTTATTTCTAACATTATCAATAAGACGAATATCCAAATAACAGTGCTCCAAAGGTGGCAAATCAAAAATATCATAAAGTTTCTTAGGCATAACAGAGATACTAGAACCAAGATCACACAGAGCATTGCAATCAAAATCATTCACTTTCATTATAATTATGGGTTCCCAACCATCATCTAGCTTCCTAGGGATAGAGGCTTCACATCTTAATTCATCCTCTCAAATTTGCATGAGAGCATTTGTAATATGTTTTGTGAAAGCCATATTCATAGTACTAGCTTTAGGATAACAAGCAAGATTTTGTAGGAACTTAATCACTTCAGTTATGTTGCAATCATCAAAGTCAAGATCATTTTTATTAAAGGTAATGGGACCATTGTCTCCCATGTTTCTGCAAATTTCAGCACATTTATCAAGAACATTTTTAGCAGTTTCAGGCAATTTTGCATGTTTAATAGCAGAAGTGGGAGTATTTCCAACACCAATTACTTTACCATTGAGAGTAGAAGGTTTACTAGCATGATAATCTTAAGTTTTACTACTGGTGGTAATGGTGCAAACATTAGCTATATTATTCTTTATAGCTATTTCATCTTCTCTTTCCCATCTAGCATGCAATTCAACTAACATCCTAACATTATCATCAATTAGAATTTGGATGGCATTCAAAGTTTTGCTTTCTTTAACATCATGATGCATAACCTTTAGTTTCATAAAATCGACATCAAGAGCAAGTCTATCAACTTAAGAAGCAAGAACATAAATTTTTCCAAACTTTTCCTCAACGGATTTATTAGAAGCAGTTTGTGTACTAATAAAATTCTTGAGCATGTTTTCAAGATCAGAGGGTACACTTTTATTTTTGTTATAGGAATTACCATAAGTATTACTATTATTGGGAGGATATGGCCTATAATTGTTGCTACCAAAATTATTCCTATAAGCATTGGTGTTGAAATTATTATTTTTAATGAAGTTCACATCAACATGCTCTTCTTGAGCAACCAAAGAGGCTAAAGGAACATTGTTTGGATCAATAGGAGCATGGACATTCACAAGCATAGACATAATATCATCAAGTCTATCACCCAAAGAGGAGGTTTCTTCAACAGAATTTACCTTCTTACCAGTTGTAGCTCTCTCAGTGTGCCATTCGGAATAATTTACCATCATATCATCAAGAAACTTTGTTGCTGCCCCGAAAGTAATGGACATAAAGGCTCCTCCAGCAGCTGAGTTCATAAGGTTTCTTGTAAAAAAATTCAGACCTACATAAAAGGTTTGGATGATCATCCAAGTAGTCAGTCCATGAGTGGGACAATTCTTTACTAAATATTTCATTCTTTCCCAAGCTTTAGCAACATGCTCATTATAAAGTTTCTTAAAATTTATAATGATACTTCTTAAAGATATAATCATAGTAGGAGGATAATATTTTCCAATGAAAGCATCTTTACACTTAGTCCAAGAATCAATACTATTTCTAGGCAAAGATAGCAACGATTATTTAGCTCTTCCTCTCAAACAGAAAGGAGACAATTTTAGTTTAATAATATATACATCTACATCTTTATATCTCTGCATCTCACATAGTTCGAGAAAATTATTAAGATGGCCAACAACATCATCAGTACTAACACCGGAAAATTTCTCTCTCATAACAAGATTTAACAGGGCAGGCTTTATCTCATAAAAATCAATAGTAGGAGCAAGTGAAGCAATAGGTGTGCAAATGAAATCATTGTTGTTGGTGCTAGTAAAGTCACACAACTTAGTGTTCTCAGGAGTAGTCATTTTAGCAACACTAAAAACAGGATAAAAACTACAACTAGAATAAGAACTAATTTTTTTGTGTTTTTATAAAGAGAAGCAAACAAGACAAAATAAAATAAATTAAGAAAAACAAAAACAAAGTAAAGAGATTAGAAGAGGGAGACTCCCCTGCAGAAATTCTCTTCCTCTCGGCAACGGCGCCAGAAAACTTGTTGATGGCTGATGTTGGTAAACCCCAAGAGAAAGGTTGTGAAGAGTGCAGCGGCAAGTTTTCCCTCAGAAAAGAAACCAAGGTTGAATCGACCAGTGGGAGGACAAGAAACTTCCGAAGGTTGATGCAGCTGAGATGGCAGGGCGCACTACCGGTTCAGCAGGAACGTGGAACCTACACAAGACAATCAATTCACTTTGCCCCCAACGAAGCAGTGAGGTTGTCAATCTCACCGGTTTTACTGAACACAAAGAGGTTAAACGTATGGTGTGGTAAACAGTATCAGAACAATATGAAAACAACAGTAGCAGTGAGAGAACAGTGAAACAAGTGTGTATTATCACTATGAGAAATAATCCACCCTCCGAATATCATCCAACTTCATCTATGACTAATAATCCACCCTCCGAATATCATCTGAACAAACGTTGGGTATTAAATTGCAAGCAACAGATTATCGCAGTAAGCAAAGTGTGTAATGTAAACAATGTAAACAAACTAATCATCGTTGTTTTCTCCCTAATGGAAACACCACATCCAACATCTATCACATTTTTGTCACTCGAGCACAAATGCAAAGGAGGCATGAACCCACTATCGAGCATAAATACTCCATCTTGGAGTCACTAGCATCTACTTGGCCAAAGAATCTACTAACAACATAGAGCATGCAAGATCATAAATAACATACACATGAAGATAACATGATAAATTGATAATCAAAAGACATAGCATTCAATAATCATCGGATCCTAGCAAACACAGCATGTAGCATTACAAATAGATGATCTCGATCATGTGAGGCAGCTCACGAGATCTAAACATGAGGCATAAAGTGGAGAGGACAACCATATAGCTACTGCTATGGACTCGTAGTCCAGGGATGAACTACTCATGCATCACTCTGGAGGCGGGCATGGTGGTGTAGACCCCTCCAGTGATGATTTTCCCTCCCGGTAGGGTTCCGGGGAGAGCTCCAGAACGCTCGCGATCTCGGGTTGACGATGACGGCGGCCTCGGGTGTTTCTCGGGAAGGAGTGGTATATTTTTAGGTTTGACGTATCAGGGGGAATAAATAGGCGAAAGGGTGATGGCAGTGGACGCCCGAGGGGCCCACACCACCCCTAGGCGCGGCCACGGGGGCGCGCCGCCCTATGGTGTACTCCCCCCTGTGGCCCCCCTCCGGGCCTCTTCGGGACTTCGTGGAACCTTCGGGAATTCTACGACTTCCGGGCTTCAAATTTTCCAATTCCGAGAATATTTCCAGAACAACTTTTCTGAAACTAAAAACAACATAAAATAGGGAACTAGCTCTATGGCATCTTGTAAATAGGTTAGTCCCGGGCAATCGATAAAAATGACATAAAGTGTAAGGAAAACATGTAGCATAAGGCATGAAAACAACAAGGAACATCAGAAATTATAGATATGTTTATGACGTATCACGTAACTCCACTTTTTCCTCCTCAGGGTGTTCTTGACCCCTTGCGTGTTTCTTGTGGAGTTACAAGTTTTTGTTTGGGGTAGATGCTGCCTATACACTCCATTGCAAAGTACTTACATTAGTTTTGGTACAATTTGTTCCGATCTATTTTTAGACCTAGGGTTTGAATCAGTTTGAGGAAATTTCGTAGGGCCGGATTATCCACCCCCTCCCCTCCCACAGGTCGGATAATCCGGGGCCGGAGTATCCGCCCCTCCCTGCACGGAAACTTGTAATTTTCTCCTCTTAATTCCTCTATGGACTAAATAGTTTCGCCAACCTGTACCATCTCTCATGTGTATATGCATTTCCTTTTCACCTTGTGTGTACTTATCCCATATTCTATACTCCTTGTTCTCTTTCACACGTGGTTCTCCGACAAATTCCCCCTATGAAGCGTTCTCACAAGTTTGATGCCTGCTTTGAGGAAGCTGGGTGTTCAGTGGATGAAAGAGGTTCCCACCACCACAGCCACGAGGATCTAAGGAAGGTCACAACAAAAATTCTATAATCCTTGTTATTACGTATTCCTTGTTTTTATATTTACTAGCTAGATGTCGCACCCTGATTTCTAGGGGATACTCACCGTACGAACTAGATAGCAGATGCTTGGATTATGGGGCATAACTGCTCCCACGTCCCAGCTTCCTGGTAGGCCTGCGCTTATGCGCGACAACACAAGCCCTGCTATTCCATCGTCGATGTAAACTATCCACTAGAGATCAAAGGCACTTCCGTCGACGTACTTCAAACCATACACACATGGTACGTCAACGGCGTTTAACAAGTGATATCACAACAGATCTCTACGACACAAAAGATTGAAATAAGTTGCAAATGGCTCTCATTAGAGCAGAGATAGCAAATACAATCATTCAGAGGACACATGTCCTAACAATACATCATTACCATACAGCGGAAGCATTCAACATGTCTGAGTACAGACAAGAACCAACTAGGCCTAAGAGGCCGGAAACGAACAGACGGAGCCCATCCACGAAGTCTCGGATCCTGCCCGGGTCCGCTATCTACTCGTCAGCAGTCTCGTCATACTCCACGTAGTAGCCACCATGTAGATCTTCGGAAACGTAGGTCTGCGGAAACCACAGCCCCAAAGGGGTCAGTACATAAACGTACTGGCAAGCAAGACTCACAGTTCACCAAAGTGTAACCCGTCAACACCAAGCACAGATGCCTTGGGTTCAACGGAAGAGAGGGGATATAAAAGATGCTGCAACTGGCTGCGCTAACCAACTACAGAGATTCTACCACTTCCGGCTAACAGAAAGGAGATAAGATCGAGGATTGTAACCAACTGAAAGATAACTTCAAACAAACCCATCCTGGATCTCGCCCCTTATCCAAAGAAGCAATCCGAGGATAACTCACACAGTTGTATTAAGGATGAATCAAGTTATTGTGTCATCAACCTATTACTAGTCAAGTTATTAATCAGTGGGTGTAACATGTTTGATCATTATGTTTAAGTTGTCCTGAGTACTTGTTAGCCAGTACTTTCACCAAGTAATCCATAACCGCGGAAAACACGGCTTCTCGAGAAGATTATCCCTGCAGGGTTGCACCAATTTGGCCGTACACGCATGAATAACCCGCCAGATGGAAAGGCCCTTCCACCAAGCGGGGCACTCAACACAACTCAACTCTTCTTCGCATCAAGCCCAAAGAACCTTGGGCGCACGGCTAATCGAGCCCCGAAGAAAAGGGACCCTCATAGCACTCTAAGACCGTGTCCCCCTATATGCCGACTACGAAAGTTCCACCCGGGTACCAAGGGCTCGCAAGATCATGCATGCAGCAAATGGAAACCCCGAACTAAATGAGGCGATTTGGACGAGATGCGAATCGAGTCAAATTGAGGGGGGCGCCCATACTCGCTTCCCACATGCGGTTAGTGCGCTCATCATGGATCAGTAGACAAGACCCTTTTCCTATTAGGGTCGACACTAGCAGGCCTCAAAACCACAAAGGGCCTCCTGCCGGTGCCTTATCATCAAATTATTATTAATAGTAACATTAGCATGATTGATTGATTGATTAAACATCGAGCCCCCAGAACATAATGAAGTAGTAACAGAAAGTAACGGGTAACAGACTCGAGCAAAACAACCTAAGCATGCTAGTAAGACACTGGCTCAACCAAAGGGGTGATAGGAGTGGAGGTGAGGCAATATCAGGGTTAAGGGATTCATGTGATAGGTTTGTAACAGAAACAACTACTACTAAGGCTAGCAGAAAAGAACAACGGAAAGTATCGGTAACCAATGTTGAAAGGAACACAGTGGTTCATGTGAGTGATAACTTGCCTGCAAAACCCAGTAGCCTGGTACTGAGCTAACTCCTTAGAAGGGGTGTCGTAAGTATCGTCGGTCTCAACGTCGTCGTGTATCCGAGAAGAAGCAAACAAACAAGGCAGAAATATAAACAATCATTATCATGGCATTGTGCTCAATCAAAGATGATTCATGTCAAGTTAATGGTTGCATCAAAATAAACTAGTTGACAAGATAGAAACAGGATTAAATGGACCCACATGCAATTGGATTGCATATGGAAAGCCCATGAATTATGGTTGAATCAATTTTTTTACAACTAATCATTATATGAAAGTGGATTAGCATGATGCATGGATGAGGAAAACAACAAAATAACAACAATAGAACCAAACAGAAATAAGGTTTACCAAGTTTGGAAATTCATTCATTAAGTTAGGAAATTTTGGTTACTTAAAGGTGTCACACAAGCATTTGTTGTTTTCATCAAGTTAAAGTGTGCAAAACCATTAACAAAATTTATATTTGAAAAGAACATCAAATTTTAGTTGGATTACATGTTTCACATGTTGAAATAGGAGTTAGGATAATTTAATTATGAATTAAGCAATATTAAACAAGTTTTAATTGAATTAAACAAGATTTTAAATTGTTTAGGCAATTTTAATTATTCCAAACAGGAAACAAAAATTATATTTGAATAGGTTATTTAAAATGCTATGGAAAACATATTTTATTTGCATTTATTGGATTAATAAATAATTAGTTACGGAATTTACAAATTAACATTTGAAATATTTAAGTTTGAATTTTTAAATACATTTGAAGTTTCCAAAACAGTACACAAATTGAATATTTGGAAAGATTAGAAAATTTGGATCAGAATTCATATAAAACTTGCTTTTATTGGACTTATAGATTTGAAGTTATTAAATTTTGAAGTTTTGTTTTAAATCTGTTAATTAAATGAATTTTGGAATTTTTAGAAATTCGCAGAAACATTTTGTACCGCACTAGTGTCTACTCACTCTCACTGCCCCGTGGGCCTAGACAGCGTGGCGCATGAGCAACTGCTTGCGTGGCAGTAAAGGTGGATGACATGTGGGGCCAGTGGGTGTGGGATGAATAATAGCCAAAAAAAGGTGGCTTTGCGCCCGCCGGGACTCGAACCCGCGCGCTAGCGCTTCCGCGCAGAGGGCTGCGACCAGTGCGGCTGGCGTTTGTATCGTGACAGGTATGGGAAGCGACCGAGGTTAACTTTCAGGTATCGCAACTAACTGAATTTCTCTCTGAATTTGGTTGCAGGTACAGGTGCGGACGGGACTTCGGCCGGCGATCGCTGCTGTGCGCTGCCCGCGGTGATGCCGCGGGTGGCCGGTGAGTGCGGTTGCCGGCCGGTGGGCGTGCGGGCCATGCGTGCGATCGGAGAGGGGAAGGAGGAGAGGACGGACAGGGGCTCACCGCGGTCTGGTGGAGGGAGCGACTGCTGCAGACGTGCAGCCCCGGCGAGGAGGAGTTCCCGGCGACGGCGTGGGCACTGCGTCGGTTCCCAGCGAGCGGCGAGAGGACGAGGAGCTTCAAGGGAACGTGGCGGCTCCATTCCCCTCCTCAGATGCCCCTCGAGGCGACCACGGCGGTCGGAGCTAAGTGGAGGCGATGGTGTTCTGTGAGGTTGCAGACTGTCGATTTTTTCAGAACAGAGAGATAGGGCTTGGTGGCGATGGAAGATGGCGGCGGGGCGGATTAGAGGGAGAGGGTGAGAGGGGAGCTAGGGCACGGGAGGTAGGTGATTTTTATGGAGTGAGGTACCTAGTACGGCAGCTCATCGGTGGAGTTGCAGAAGGATCCCACGGAGGAGATGGAGTCGTACATGTGGGGGAGGAAGACGACAACTGTTCGATGGGTACCGGGCCAAGGCAGAGAAGAGGTGGGCTGGGCCTCTCTCCCTTGTGTGATGTGCGTTTCCTTTCCATCTCTCTTAGTTTTTTTTTTTGCATAAAACCAAATGGAAGAAAAAGGATGGGGTTTTTAAGTTAATAAAATTTAGGAAAATTTTGGTTAGTTGAGTTTTTCAAATAGCCACTCAAAACTAAATTTTGTTTTCCAAAGTTTTTCAAATTTAATTGTTGTTTGTTAATAAAACAAAAATTGGTGAATTTTAGTATTAATTAAACATTAATGTAAACAACATGTTAATAGGGTGACCCCTAAGGTTAATGTGCTCAAAGTGAGTTGATTGGTTTGGAGATTTTCATGACTTGGAATTTTGGTGCTGGTTGAATTTGAATTTGAGTTTGAAAGCAATTTGGGAATTTATTTAATTGAAATAAAAGCACCATTTTATTAGTTGATCCAACATGGAAAAAAAAAATTGGAAACAAGAGATTAGATTGTTTTGGTAATTTTCATAATTTTCCAATTGGGTGTTGTTTCTACAATGTATTGAATTTTGAATGTGATTTTGGAACAATTGATTGATTAAAACCAACAATTTAAGGAGTGATCAACATGAAATAAAATGGAACAATTTGGTTGTTTTCACTTGTTATTTTTATTCCAAAAGTTGTAACAGAACAAGTATGAAAACAAAGTTGAATTTGTTTGGATTTCATTATGAAAACAGAATAAAAACAGAAGCAAAACAAATAGTAACAAATGCAAACAAGGGAATAAACATGATAACATGATGCAATACTTTAGTAAACATGCAACAAACATTCTAATGGGATGGTTTTCATACTTGGGCTGTTACAAAACGCCCCCCCTTGAAGGAATCGCGCCCCGAGATTCCTACTGAGAAAAGAAAAGGTCCGGAAACTTCTTGGGAAGATCCTCTTGAGTTGTGACACGTGAAACACATCGTGCACCTTGGATAGACGTCAGGGAATTTGCAAATCACCGGAACATTTTGAAATAAAGGGAGAGGTTTTTGTATTGAGGGTTTATAGCTGGATAGAATTTTATTCATTTGGAGAATAGATTATCTGGGTAGAATGGTGGAACAGAGTTATTGACATCAAACCAACCAAGAATGGCATCAATGTCAGAATCATCAACATGAGAGTAACGAGGAATATGTGGCCTCCCATTATAATTGGATTGTTCTTACGTATCTTGGAAGTCAACATTTGAGATCCCGGGGAGTGAACAGAGTTTTGATTGCTTAGTGGAACCAGAATTGGGTTGTATGTTGTGGAAAAGATTGTTGACACAAAGGAATGTGATGCTCCGGTATCAAATAACACTTTAACTGGATAAGAGTTTACGAGGAAGTTTTGATTAGACGCCGGTAGAAGATTTGAAGTGGAAAACAACAACAAGATTTCAACGGACGAAAAGGTTCTTTAAAAGAACAGGATATTGAAGCAACACCGGGGAAAACGAGATCAAAACTCCTGAGGTACTACGGAAAACCCAAAACACGTGAAATCCTAACTTGAAAGTTTAGATGAGAAGGGAGAAATCAACGTTGCACTTCCTTACCAGAAAAAGGGAGGGAGGGTCGGGAAAGGAGAAAAAGAACAGAATTCCTACTCTCACGTTTCATTTTTCCTATATAGCTACAAAATAGTTTCTAGACTCAACTGCGACCAGTAAAAAGGGATCCTATAGGCAGACAGGCTCTGATACCATTTGTCGCACCCTGATTTCTAGGGGATACTCACCGTACGAACTGGATAGCAGATGCTTGGATTATGGGGCATAACTGCTCCCACGTCCCAGCTTCCTGGTAGGCCTGCGCTTATGCGCGACAACACAAGCCCTGCTATTCCATCGTCGATGTAAACTATCCACTAGAGATCAAAGGCACTTCCGTCGACGTACTTCAAACCATACACACATGGTACGTCAACGGCGTTTAACAAGTGATATCACAACAGATCTCTACGACACAAAAGATTGAAATAAGTTGCAAATGGCTCTCATTAGAGCAGAGATAGCAAATACAATCATTCAGAGGACACATGTCCTAACAATACATCATTACCATACAGCGGAAGCATTCAACATGTCTGAGTACAGACAAGAACCAACTAGGCCTAAGAGGCCGGAAACGAACAGACGGAGCCCATCCACGAAGTCTCGGATCCTGCCCGGGTCCGCTATCTACTCGTCAGCAGTCTCGTCATACTCCACGTAGTAGCCACCATGTAGATCTTCGGAAACGTAGGTCTGCGGAAACCACAGCCCCAAAGGGGTCAGTACATAAACGTACTGGCAAGCAAGACTCACAGTTCACCAAAGTGTAACCCGTCAACACCAAGCACAGATGCCTTGGGTTCAACGGAAGAGAGGGGATATAAAAGATGCTGCAACTGGCTGCGCTAACCAACTACAGAGATTCTACCACTTCCGGCTAACAGAAAGGAGATAAGATCGAGGATTGTAACCAACTGAAAGATAACTTCAAACAAACCCATCCTGGATCTCGCCCCTTATCCAAAGAAGCAATCCGAGGATAACTCACACAGTTGTATTAAGGATGAATCAAGTTATTGTGTCATCAACCTATTACTAGTCAAGTTATTAATCAGTGGGTGTAACATGTTTGATCATTATGTTTAAGTTGTCCTGAGTACTTGTTAGCCAGTACTTTCACCAAGTAATCCATAACCGCGGAAAACACGGCTTCTCGAGAAGATTATCCCTGCAGGGTTGCACCAATTTGGCCGTACACGCATGAATAACCCGCCAGATGGAAAGGCCCTTCCACCAAGCGGGGCACTCAACACAACTCAACTCTTCTTCGCATCAAGCCCAAAGAACCTTGGGCGCACGGCTAATCGAGCCCCGAAGAAAAGGGACCCTCATAGCACTCTAAGACCGTGTCCCCCTATATGCCGACTACGAAAGTTCCACCCGGGTACCAAGGGCTCGCAAGATCATGCATGCAGCAAATGGAAAACCCGAACTAAATGAGGCGATTTGGACGAGATGCGAATCGATTCAAATTGAGGGGGGCGCCCATACTCGCTTCCCACATGCGGTTAGTGCGCTCATCATGGATCAGTAGACAAGACCCTTTTCCTATTAGGGTCGACACTAGCAGGCCTCAAAACCACAAAGGGCCTCCTGCCGGTGCCTTATCATCAAATTATTATTAATAGTAACATTAGCATGATTGATTGATTGATTAAACATCGAGCCCCCAGAACATAATGAAGTAGTAACAGAAAGTAACGGGTAACAGACTCGAGCAAAACAACCTAAGCATGCTAGTAAGACACTGGCTCAACCAAAGGGGTGATAGGAGTGGAGGTGAGGCAATATCAGGGTTAAGGGATTCATGTGATAGGTTCGTAACAGAAACAACTACTACTAAGGCTAGCAGAAAAGAACAACGGAAAGTATCGGTAACCAATGTTGAAAGGAACACAGTGGTTCATGTGAGTGATAACTTGCCTGCAAAACCCAGTAGCCTGGTACTGAGCTAACTCCTTAGAAGGGGTGTCGTAAGTATCGTCGGTCTCAACGTCGTCGTGTATCCGAGAAGAAGCAAACAAACAAGGCAGAAATATAAACAATCATTATCATGGCATTGTACTCAATCAAAGATGATGCATGTCAAGTTAATGGTTGCATCAAAATAAACTAGTTGACAAGATAGAAACAGGATTAAATGGACCCACATGCAATTGGATTGCATATGGAAAGCCCATGAATTATGGTTGAATCAATTGTTTTACAACTAATCATTATATGAAAGTGGATTAGCATGATGCATGGATGAGGAAAACAACAAAATAACAACAATAGAACCAAACAGAAATAAGGTTTACCAAGTTTGGAAATTCATTCATTAAGTTAGGAAATTTTGGTTACTTAAAGGTGTCACACAAGAATTTGTTGTTTTCATCAAGTTAAAGTGTGCAAAACCATTAACAAAATTTATATTTGAAAAGAACATCAAATTTTAGTTGGATTACATGTTTCACATGTTGAAATAGGAGTTAGGATAATTTAATTATGAATTAAGCAATATTAAACAAGTTTTAATTGAATTAAACAAGATTTTAAATTGTTTAGGCAATTTTAATTATTCCAAACAGGAAACAAAAATTATATTTGAATAGGTTATTTAAAATGGTATGGAAAACATATTTTATTTGCATTTATTGGATTAATAAATAATTAGTTACGGAATTTACAAATTAACATTTGAAATATTTAAGTTTGAATTTTTAAATACATTTGAAGTTTCCAAAACAGTACACAAATTGAATATTTGGAAAGATTAGAAAATTTGATCAGAATTCATATAAAACTTGCTTTTATTGGACTTATAGATTTGAAGTTATTAAATTTTGAAGTTTTGTTTTAAATCTGTTAATTAAATGAATTTTGGAATTTTTAGAAATTCGCAGAAACATTTTGTACCGCACTAGTGTCTACTCACTCTCACTGCCCCGTGGGCCTAGACAGCGTGGCGCATGAGCAACTGCTTGCGTGGCAGTAAAGGTGGATGACATGTGGGGCCAGTGGGGTGTGGGATGAATAATAGCCAAAAAAAGGTGGATTTGCGCCCGCCGGGACTCGAACCCGCGCGCTAGCGCTTCCGCGCAGAGGGCTGCGACCAGTGCGGCTGGCGTTTGTATCGTGACAGGTATGGGAAGCGACCGAGGTTAACTTTCAGGTATCGCAACTAACTGAATTTCTCTCTGAATTTGGTTGCAGGTACAGGTGCGGACGGGACTTCGGCCGGCGATCGCTGCTGTGCGCTGCCCGCGGTGATGCCGCGGGTGGCCGGTGAGTGCGGTTGCCGGCCGGTGGGCGTGCGGGCCATGCGTGCGATCGGAGAGGGGAAGGAGGAGAGGACGGACAGGGGCTCACCGCGGTCTGGTGGAGGGAGCGACTGTTGCAGACGTGCAGCCCCGGCGAGGAGGAGTTCCCGGCGACGGCGTGGGCACTGCGTCGGTTCCCAGCGAGCGGCGAGAGGACGAGGAGCTTCAGGGGAACGCGGCGGCTCCATTCCCCTCCTCAGATGCCCCTCGAGGTGACCACGGTGGTCGGAGCTAAGTGGAGGCGATGGTGTTCTGTGAGGTTGCAGACTGTCGATTTTTTCAGAACAGAGAGATAGGGCTTGGTGGCGATGGAAGATGGCGGCGGGGCGGATGAGAGGGAGAGGGTGAGAGGGAAGCTAGGGCACGGGAGGTAGGTGATTTTTATGGAGTGAGGTACCTAGTACGGCAGCTCATCGGTGGAGTTGCAGAAGGATCCCACGGAGGAGATGGAGTCGTACATGTGGGGGAGGAAGACGACAACTGTTCGATGGGTACCGGGCCAAGGCAGAGAAGAGGTGGGCTGGGCCTCTCTCCCTTGTGTGCTGTGCGTTTCCTTTCCATCTCTCTTAGTTTTTTTTTTGCATAAAACCAAATGGAAGAAAAAGGATGGGGTTTTTAAGTTAATAAAATTTAGGAAAATTTTGGTTAGTTGAGTTTTTCAAATAGCCACTCAAAACTAAATTTTGTTTTCCAAAGTTTTTCAAATTTAATTGTTGTTTGTTAATAAAACAAAAATTGGTGAATTTTAGTATTAATTAAACATTAATGTAAACAACATGTTAATAGGGTGACCCCTAAGGTTAATGTGCTCAAAGTGAGTTGATTGGTTTGGAGATTTTCATGACTTGGAATTTTGGTGCTGGTTGAATTTGAATTTGAGTTTGAAAGCAATTTGGGAATTTATTTAATTGAAATAAAAGCACCATTTTATTAGTTGATCCAACATGGAAAAATAATAATTGGAAACAAGAGATTAGATTGTTTTGGTAATTTTCATAATTTTCCAATTGGGTGTTGTTTCTACAATGTATTGAATTTTGAGTGTGATTTTGGAACAATTGATTTATTAAAACCAACAATTTAAGGAGTGATCAACATGAAATAAAATGGAACAATTTGGTTGTTTTCACTTGTTATTTTTATTCCAAAAGTTGTAACAGAACAAGTATGAAAACAAAGTTGAATTTGTTTGGATTTCATTATGAAAACAGAATAAAAACAGAAGCAAAACAAATAGTAACAAATGCAAACAAGGGAATAAACATGATAACATGATGCAATACTTTAATAAACATGCAACAAACATTCTAATGGGATGGTTTTCATACTTGGGCTGTTACACTAGACTTAATGGAAAACAACAAAAATTTGAGAGAGCTTTATAATATTTATCTTGAGTTAGGACATGAAGTGTTTGAAGAGAAAATTAAAAAAACCTATGGAGATTTATTTGCATGCTAATGGCAATGTTATTAGTATGAATTATTTGAGCACCATTATTGCTAATGCTATGGAAAAGTATAATCTTGGGGAAGCTAGTTTATATGAAAATGATCTTTTTAGTTCTCCAAGAACGGAGGAAAAAATTTGCTTTGATGATGAGCCTATGCCTGTTACATATAGTAGTAATCATGATTGGGAAAAGCACACTACTTTTGATATTGAAAATGATGATATAGAAAGCTCTAAACTTGTGGATGATGTGTTTGAAAATACTTTTGCTACTGATGATTATATGCTTGATACATGTCCTCCTAGTAAAAATGATGATATGTTTACAAATGAACACATTGTGGAGGATAACTATTCTATTGCTTATGATGATATTATTCTTCCTATATATGATGATTACAATGATGAATATGATATTTTCAGTCCACCTACTATTGAGGAGAAAATTTATTTTGATGATACTATGCCTCCTATATTTGATGATTATGGTGATGAGAATAATATTGATAGTATTTTGTTGAATTTGCTCCCACTACTATTAATAAGAATGACTATGCTTATGTGGAGAGTATTAATTCTTTTATGCATGTGGCTCATGATAAGAATGTTTCTTATGATAGTTATATTGTTAATTTTATTCATGATGCTACTTAAAGTTATTATGAGAGAGGGAAACTTGGTTTTATGCATCTCAACAATATTAAGTTTCCCCTCTTTATGTTGAAAATTTTGAAGTTGCACTTATTTTGTCTTCCTATGCTAGTCACTTTGCGCTTCGTTGACTTATTTTTCTACAAGATTCTTTTTCATAGGAAGTGGGTTAGACTTAAATTTGTTTTACATTTTCTTCTTGATGCTCTGTTTTGCTTCAATTCATATTTCTCATGTGAGCATCTTCTCAAATTATCATGCCTAGCGGAAAGGCATTAAAAGAAAAGCGCTTCCGGGAGACAACCCGTTTTATTTCTCCGTTTTCAACCTGTTTTGCATTGTTTTTCTCTGTTACTTTGAGTCAAGAGGTTGTATACTTCTGTAGAAACTACTTTGTATCTTTATTTTCATGTATTAGTTGAGCCAAGTAAAGCCTCTAGTGGAAAGTTGAGACTATATTTCGGATTTCTGTGCAGGAAAAAAATTTCTGCTGTTCACTGCTAAATTCGTATAAAATTACAGAAAATTCAAATGACCTGAGTTTTTTTGTGCGTAATCCTGGGCTATATACGCAACTTTTCTTAGTTTAACACATTTTTATTTGAGAAACAGAGGATTTTTGAAAAAAATCGTCTTTACCTGCTGTCCTGTTTTGACAGATTTCTACCAATAATTGCATTTGCATCTTAATCTCTTTCTTTTGGTGTTATTTTGAGAAAAAGAGTTTTAAAAGAAGTTGTGACAGTAGCTAATGTGTTTATGAGTTTTAGGCTTGTTTTGAAACTGAACCATGTGAATTTATTATTTCGATTGCACTAACGTTGCTAATGAAGATTGTGAGAAGTTTGGTGTGAAGGAAGTTTTCAAGGATCAAGAGAAGAGGATGATATGACGTGATCAAGAAGAGTGAACAGCCTAAGCTTGGGGATGCCCCGGAGGTACATCCCAGCAAATTCCAAGAAGACTCAAGCGTCTAAGCTTGAGGATGCCCAAGACATCCCCTTCTTCATCAACAATTTATCAGGTCACTTCTAGTGAAACTATATTTTTATTCGGTCACATCTTATGTGCTTTACTTGGAGCGCCATTTTTTTTTCTTTCAGTTTGTTTTTATTTTTGCAATAATCTTGGTTGGACCCCAGGATTCTTTTATTCGAGAGTGACATGCTCCGCTTTTTCATGGGAACACTTTGTATTCTTAATCTTTGTTTGGCTGCTGCATTTATTTAGCTCCTGTTTTGCATGAATCTCTTATCTAGAGCTGTCAGTTTTAGTAGTGTTATGTGAGTACTCTCATGTTTTCTTGATGTATCATGTAGAGTATTTTTGTTAAAACATATCTTGCATAGTCTTGTAGATCACTAAACTGCTCCACTTGAATCAATGTTGTTGTTTTCAGATATTAATTTGCTTAATAGATAAACAGGAAGGACTAGTAAGTAGAAAATTTTAATGGTTGGTCTAAGAAACTTGAAGTTGTGCCACACTTAAATTACCAGCTGATAGAAACAATGGTATATGATTGCTACGAGTGATACATTTCCGATCGGCCTTTTGTTACGCGCTACGGTCGGGGTAGCCAACAGTGACTTGTCACTGCCACAGACCCTCTTGGAGCGATTTGCACTTTGCCTTGTAAGATGATTTGCTTGCTGCAATCTTTTAACTTGTGAGTCTATGTTGCGGTTCCTGGCACTTCCACCATCCATATTTTCTAGCCTCTTCAGTATTGTGCATTTCCCTTTCTCACATTGAGAGTTGGTGAAAACTCCGCCAGTGCATCCAAATCCCGTGGGAGGACTTTGTTCTCCTACACATAAGACCATATATTCTTCCTCAAAACAGCCACCATACCTACCTATCATGGCATTTCCATAGCCATTCCGAGATATATTTCTGCACAACATCCACCTCCATTATGTTACTTGATGATGAGCTTCATGGTTATTTATGCATACTGTTACACTGGCAGGAGCATGCAGTTGGATACATCAGAGATATTTCATTGTGAGTTATGAGTACTAAAAGTGTGATGATTCATTGCAATATAGGAGGTTTCCCCTACCGATGAGGATATATAAAAAAAAATGAAAAAGCCCAAAAAGAAGAAAAAAAAGGGACAAAGAGAGAGAACACATCACTATCCTTTATACCACACTTGTGCTTCATGTTTAGCACCAATACTTCAGTTTGGAGAAAGTTTTCATATTATCATTCATTCATAACTATGTGGGGAACTTTACATTATAGAACTTGGCTTGTATATTCCAATGATGAGCCTCCTCAAATGAGCTCTAGGTCTTCGTGAGCAAGCAAGTTGGATGCACCCCCACTAGTTCCATTGGAGAGCTTTCATACACTTATAGCTCTATGTGCATCCGTTGTGTGGCGATACCTACTCCATGCATAGCTTCGGTTGTAAGACTTTCTCTTGTCTAATGACCACTTTCAGCTTTGTGAGCCTTTCTTCCATTAACCTTCCAAACCCCCCATATTGTTCTCTTTGCCATAACATCCCGGTGCCAGGTACCAACGTAGAACACTTGCTTGTTTTTAGTGCGCAAATAGTTTAAGATTCAAGCATTGCATCGTGTGGAAAGCTTGACTTGATCCTAACAGGGGTTGTGAAGATCGTTTGACGAGCATGATATTGTTGTTCTTGAAAGTTTAAATCATCTCTAATAAACTTTGCACGATTGATAGTCTTTTAGTATTGATTCAGTAAAAGTTTTGATTCTTTCTTCTTTGTTTATGCATTACTTGTTGATATCAAATATAGATCACATCTTTAGTTCATTTGATCCTAGTTTACATGCTCTACTTTACATATTATGATTAAGATTGTGTGGTAGCATGTCACCTCAGAAATTATTTTGTTTTATCGTTTACCTACTCGAGGTCGAGTAGGAACTAAGCTTGGGGATGCTTGATATGTTTCCAACGTTTCTATAATTTCTGATGTTCCATGTTGATATTATGTCAATTTCTACATGTTTTCTCCCTTCTTTATAGCATTTTTACACGTTTTCCGGGACTAACCTATTAACAAGATGCCAAGTGCCAGTTCCTTGTTTTCTGTTGTTTTTTATTTAAGAAAAGTTGTTCTCGAAATATTCTCGGAATTGGACCCCACGAATCCCGAAGTTCCTATTTTCCCCGGAAGCATCCAGAAGTCCCGAAGAGCCCCAAAGGGGGGCCACAGGGTGGCCACACCATAGGGTGGCGCGATTCCCCCCTGGCCGCACCACCTGGTGGTGTGGGCCCCCTGGCCACCCCCGGCATCGCCCTTTCGCCTATTTATACTCCTCCGAGGGAAAACCCAAAAAGGATCGACCTTTTCCACAAAATACATCTGTAGCTCCGCCGCCGCCGCCGACAAGTTTCGGGGGACAGATCTCTGTTCTGGCACCCTGCTGGTACGGGGAAGTGCCCCCCGGAGCGATCTCCATCGACTCCATCGCCATCTTCATCGCCGTTGTTGTCTCCTATGATGAGGAGGGAGCAGTTCTCCCTCGGGGCTGAGGGCTCTACAGGTAGCTATGTGGTTCATCTCTCTCTCCCATTGTGTGATCTATATGTGATCGTGATCTTTGTAATCTAGTTGAATAAGTAGATGATACTCTTCATCTTGTGCAACTCAAGTGTTTTGTTAATATGAACTTTGGAGTCACCTTGTCCCGCGGTGTGAAGGTGACAGTGTGCACATCGTGTGTGTCTCCTCTATGAATTGTGGTGTTTGTCTAGTACCTTCTAGGGGACTCATAGTGACAGCGTGGGGTTAACTAGACATGGGAATGCTTACTTTAAGGAAAGCTTTTTGCAGCCCTACGCAATGATTAGTGTTTGTTATCCAACCGGAGAGGGTTAAGAGTAGCATAGTGAAGAGAAGATGTTTAGTTATTCAATTATGCGATCATTGTTGAGAGTGTCCATTAGTGATTATGGGAATGCTTACTTTAAGGATTGAAACAACATTTTCCGTCTGCTCTGCTACATGTTTGCTTGTTGCCATATTTATTGCAGATTGTTATTATTACTTATAACCATCCATATTACTCGCATTTCACTATCTTTTCGCCGAACTAGTGCACCTATATACCTGACAAGTATATTGGGTGTGTTGGGGACACAAGAGACTTCTTGTATCTTAATTACAGGGTTGCTTGAGAGGGATATCTTTTACCTCTACCTCCCTGAGTTCGATAAACCTTGGGTGATCCACTTAAGGGAAACTTTCTCCTATTCTACAAACCTCTGCACTTGGAGGCCCAACACTGTCTACAAGAATAGAAGCGTGCGTAGACATCACCAGCTCACAAGATCTAAACATGAGGTACAAAGTGGAGAGAAAAACCATCTAGCTACTTCAATGGACCCGTAGTCCAGGGATGAACTACTCACGCATCACTTTGGAGGAGGGCATGGTGGTGTAGACCCCTCCGGTGATGAATTCCCCTCCTGGCAGGGTGCCGGGGAGAGCTCCAGAACCCTCCCGATCTCGGGATGACGACGATGGCGGCCTCGGGTGTTTTTCGGGAAGAAGAGGAATATATTTAGGGTTTATGTCTCGGGGGATTAAATAGGCGAAAGGGCAAAGATGGTGGAGGCGTGGGGGCCCCACACCACCCCCCGGTGCGGCCAAGGGGGCGGGCGCCGCCCTATGATGTGGGCCCCCTGAGGCCCCCCTCGAGGTCTCTTCGCGACTCCGTGGAACCTTCGGGAATTCTAAGACTTCTGGGCTTCGAATTTTCCAATTCCAAGAATATTTCCAGAACAACTTTTCTGAAACCAAAAACAGCACAAAAAAGGGAACTGGCTTTGTGGCATCTTGTCAATAGGTTAGTCCGGAAAATCGATAAATATTACATAAAGTGTATAGCAAACATGTTTGAAACAATAAGAAAACCACATGGAAGATCAGAAATTAAGGATACGTTTATGATGTATCAGAGCTCAGCTGGTTTCAGCGCACCATCCTCTGCATGAAGGTGGACATTCGCAAGGAGCAGTAAAATGCTTACCATAGGGAGCACGTGGTAGCAGGGACTCTACAGCAAATATTGCACCATGTTCGTGGTACTCCCTGTTCTCCTCCTGCTATCTCTCAGCCTGTGTCCTACACTCGGTGGAACTTGAACAATGCCAAGTATCCTTGGGATTATCTGGAGAGCTCTCTCTACCATGCATCGTCTGTTGAGGAGCCTAAGGATGGTGATGATGATGATGACGAGGAGCAGCACAGCCCGAGTGAGGAGAATGGCTCGGAGGACCAGGAAGACTCGGAATTGCTTCTTTGGAACGATTAGCATCGCTCTTCTTCCTTTTTGGTGTCTTGATGCCAAAGGGGGAGAAGTATTTCTATTAGGAGTCTCCGTGGGATTTGCATGGGTCGGACACAAGTATTTGATATTATCATTCATTTAGAGCTTGTGTCCATTTATCGTGTGTTTTTTTATTTAAACTATCTGCTTCGATTTGCGTCTTTCTTAGAGTGAGACTTTTGGATGATCTATTATTATTATGTGTTGAGAATTATGTCATGTTGAGAGCATTATGATATCTATCTCTATTATCCTCTATGCAAGGTTTGTTCTCAACCATATCTCATTATCTTGTCTCATATCTTGCAAAATATCTTCTTGTTGCATTGACCCCTTTGGTGTGCATCTAGGTGATTGTAAAATTTTATCTAGGAACACACTTAGGGGAGCTCCAATATCTCTTGCGTAGTTGATTTTATCACAAATCCTTGTGTTGTCATGTAACATAGAAAAGGGGGAGATTGAAAGCGCAATTTCTATCCCTCTATTGGTGTGTGTTAGTTAACAACACAAGCGATGTTTTAATTGTGTGTTAAGTGGTGTAAATCTCTCATGTAAATATTTCATGCCACCTGGCATAAAAAAGGAAGAAAGAAAACTCGGATTTCCGTTCTGGTATCCAAGGGAATTTTGGCCACGAGAGGCCGGATTTTCCGTGGATCGGATAATCCGCCCCCAGAAATCCAGAGAGTGTCTGAGGTGGGGCGCAACTCGCAGGAGATCAAAGGGATTTGGGACCGGCTTTTTCATCGCGCAGAGGCCGGATATTCTGGGGGCGGATATTCCGCCCCCAGGAACTCGCCAAAGCTTAGAGGTTGTTTAGGGTGGAACTAGAAGCGCAGCTTTATAGACTGGCCCTCGGGCCGGTTATTTGGGCCAGATTATTTGGCCGGAGGGCCGGATAATCCACCCCCACTAGGGCCGGATATTCCTCCCTAAAGAAGCTGCAACGGCCATATTTCGAGAGGGGCTATAAATACCCCTCTCCTTTTTTCACCTCTAATCAGTTCATCTAGGCCACTAAATGCACATTTATTGAGCTCACCAAATCCCTAGATCTCCCAATCCCTCCACCCAAATTCTTTGATCTTTGGAGGATTGAAGGATAAGACCCCGATCTACATCTTCACTGACTCGTTCTTAATTTCTCCCTCATTCACTTGAGGGATCTAGTATATGGTTTCCTTGTGGAAAACCTAGACCACCTCGTTGCTACTTGTGGTGATTGTTGCCCCAAATTTGGTTGTGGGTGTGTGTCACACCCGGACTTCTAGAGGATACTCACAGTCCGCTAAACAGTAGAACAAGTGGCTTACGGGGCATACCGGCACCCGCATCTCAATATGAGCAGGCCAACACGTAAATGTGTGACAACCATTTTCTACTATCCATCGTCTGCGTAAACCATCCCATAGAAATCCGGCTACTTCCGTTGACGCACTTCATAACATACACACATGGTACGTCAACGGCATTTGAACAAGTGATATCACAACATATCTCTAGGACACAAAAGATTGAAATAAGTTGCAAATAGCTCTCACTAGAGCAGAGATAGCAAATACAATCATCCAGAGGACACATGTCCCAACAATTCATCATTACATCACAGCGGAAGCATCCAAAGTGTCTGAGTACAGACAAGATCCAAATAGGCCTAAGAGGCCGGAAACGAAAAGACGGAGCCCATCCACGATGTCTCGGATCCTGCCCGGGTCCGCTATCTACTCGTCAGCAGCCTCGTCGTACTCCACGTAGTAGCCACCATGGGGATCCTCGGAAACGTAGTCTGTGGAAACCACAGCCCCAAAGGGGTCAGTACATAAACGTACTGGCAAGCAAGACTCACAAGATACCAAAGTGTACCCGGCAACACCAAGTACAGATGCTTTGGGTTCAACGGAAGAATATGTGATACAAAAGTGCGGCAGCAGGCTGCTCTAACCAACTACAGAAACACGCTACAACTTCCGGCTAAAAGAAGGGGATAAGATAGCGTATCGTAACCAACTACTACTATCCTCAAACAAACCCATCCTGGATCTCGCCCCTTATCCAAAGAAGCAATCCGAGGATAACTCACACAGTTGGATTAAGGTGACAACATTCTTATGGTGGAAGTAATCTCTATTACTAGTCAATTTATTATAGTTAGGTGTAAGTTGTCTGAGTACTTGTTAGCCAGTACTTTCACCAAGTCATCCATAACCGCGGAAAACACGGCTTCTTGAGAAGATTTAACCCTGCAGGGGTGCACCAATTTGGCCGTACACGTAAGAATATCCCGCCAGACGGGAATCAAACCCACCAAGCGAGGCACTCAACAAAACTCAACTCTTCTTCGCATCAAGCCCAAAGAACCACGTGTTGTGCGTGCGCGGCTAATCGAGCCCCCACGAAGAAAAGGGGGACCCTCATAGCACTGGAAGACCACGTCGCCCTAAATGCCGACTACAAAAGTTCCACCCTGGCCTCGGGTTCATACCTGCATATGCGTGCATCAAATGGAAAGCCCGAACTAAGTGTGGCGATTTGGACGAGATGCGAATCGAATCAAATTGAGGGGGGCGCCCATACACGCTTCCCACATGCGGTTAGTGCGCTCATCATGGATCAGTAGACAAGACCCTTTTCCTAATTAGGGTCGACACTAGCAGGCCTCAAAACCACGTCGGGCCTCCTGCCGGTGCCTTAACATCAAATTAGCATTACCTCAAACATTAACAGGTTGATTGTTTAAACATCGAGCCCTAGAACATGATAAATAAGGTAACAGAAATAACGGACAGCGGACTCGAGCATAAACAACCCTAAGCATGCTAGTAAGACACGGGCAACAAGCAACGGGGTTTTAGGTGTGGAGGTGAGGCTATATCAGGGTTAAAGGATAACATGTGATAGGATCGAACACAAGCAACGATTCATAAGGCTAGCAGAATAGACAACAGAAAGTATCGGTATCCAGCGTGGAAAGGAACACAATGGTTCATGTGAGTGAATACTTGCCTGCAAACTCAGTAGCCTGGTACTGAGCTAGATCCTCAGAAGGGGTGTCGTAAGCCTCGTCTGTCTCAACGTCGTCGTCTATTCGAGAAGAAGCAAACAAACAACGCAGAGAAACAAATAATCAATAACATGGCATAATGCACAATCATGGGATGATGCATGACCATTTAATTGATGCATCAAAAATAAGCTAGTTGACTTGGTAACATAACATAATTAAATGGGCCCATATGCAATTTGGATTGCATATGGAAAGCCCATGAATTAAGGTTGGATTAAATGAGCTACAACTAATCATCATGTGTAAGTGGATTAGCATGGTGCATGGATGAGGAAAACAAAAAGAAAACAACAATAAATGCCATTTGAAATGAAGTTTACCAAGTTTGGAATTTTATTTATTAAGTTTTGGAATTTTGGTTTCTTAAAGGTGTTACACAAGCATTTGTTGTTTTCACCAGTTTTAATTGTTCAAAATAGGTAACAAAGTTCATACCTGGAAAGTACACAAAATTTTAGGTGGAATACATGTTTCACTTGTTGAAAAAGGATTTAGAATAAATTACTTATGAATTAAACAAGTTTAAACAATATTTAAATGAATTAAATTCAAGTATGAAATTATTTGAATTTTTATTGGTTTAAAACATTAAATAAAATTCATATTTTAAAAGTTTATACTTTTCTGGTTTGAAAACATATTTTATAAGTTCAAAAATAATTTAATTTGACCAAGTTAGGAATTTAGCAATTTTAAATGATTTAAACAAGGTTTAAATTATTTAACCAATTTTAATTATTCAAAACATGAAACAAAGCTTATATTTGGAAAGTTGGTTCAATTTTGCATGGAAAACATATTTCATATGTTGAAAATGGATTTAAAATGACCAAGTTATTAATTTGACAATTTTAAATGCATTAATCAAGAAACAGTTGTTTTCAGCAATTTAATTTATTTAAAACAGAACACAAAGTTGATATTTTCAAAGTACATGAAAAATTGAATGGAAAACATATTTAGTTTGTTGAATTTGGAATTTTTATGCCCAAGTTATGAATTTTGCAAAATTAAATGAATTAAACAAGGATTCAAATATTTCACCAATTTAAAATATTCAAAAAAGTAAAAAAAAAATTACATTTGGGTAGAGAATTTAATTTGGTATGGAAAACATATTTAAAATGTTGAATTTGGAGTTGTAATAATTTAGTTATGCATTTTTAAAGTTTAGGTATTAATCTGCCATTTATTCAACAGCCAGGGACTTAGAAAATAATTGCAGGGACCTAGAAGAATACTAACAGGGACTGGTCTGTGAATAGAAGTTTGTGCTGGACCTGGAAAATAAAATGGAAAAGATGGGGTTATTGCGCGGGGGTGGGATTCGATCCCAAGCCCTCCTGCTCGCGCGCACAGGGAAGCTACCAGTGCGCTGTGCGTTGTTTCGTGTCAGGTAGCAGTGGCGTGGGTTTTTGAGGTATGTTTCCGTCAGTTAAAACCTGACAAAACTGAACCTTGCCGATGCACTGCAGAGAAACGCATGCGCGCGCGGCGGGACAGCAACGGCGGCGGCCAGGAACTGGTGGCGCCGTGCGTGCGTGTCAAGGGTGCAGGTGGGCGTGCGTGTCAAGGGTGCAGGTGGGCGTGCGTGTGCGGAGGGGGGACAGAGGAGATGGAGCGAGAGGTGCTCACCGAGGGAGAAGTAGCAGGGAGCAGGGCGGGCTCGGGCTCGACGGCGACAGGGACCGGGATGGAGACGGCGGCGGCGCTCTGGTGGCCCTCCGTCACCGGTGAGTGGTCAAGGAGGACGAGGACGTCTAGGGGACTCGATTCCCGTACTCACCCTGGCAGGGAGGCGTCCATGGCGCCGATGATCGCCGGAGGTTCAGGTCGCTGCGGTGGCGGTTCAGAGATACAGAGGGAAAATCGCCGGACAGCGAGGGAGAGAGAGGAGGAGAAAGTGGCGGCGCGAGGGAGAGAGAAGGAAGAGAGAAGCTAGGGCAGGGGGAGAGGAGTGGAGCTCGTTATAAGGAGGAGGGGGAGGAGTTGCAGCCGTTCCTCCTCTCTGAACCCGACGTGGACACCTCCGATCCCCTGCCGTACAGAGGTAGGAGGAGAGGGGGGTACCAGGCCGGTAGGGATGGTGGGCTGGCCCAAAAGGCTAGCCTGCCCCCTCTCCCTCCGGTTTTGTTTTTTATTTTTTCTTTCTATTTATTTTTTTTATTTTTTTTGCTGAAAAGGAAAAGGAAGAAAAAGGAAGGATTTTAGTGGTTAGAAAAATTTAGGAAAATTTGTATTGATTAATTATGGTAACAGCAACAAATACAAACTTTGGTTTTCCAAAAATTTGAAATTAGTTGCTGTTTGCAATTTGTTTGAATTTGATTGAATTTTTGGTATTAATGGATTAAATGAAAAGAACAATTTGACAGTTTTAATTTCAAGTGTAATGATAACAAATGATTGATTTGTTTTGTAATTTCCATAAATTTCAAAATGGTTGCTGTTTGGGAATTTAATTGAATTTGAAAATGTTTTGGTATTAAATGAATTATTGATAGAAACAAATCAATAGTTTGAAATTACAACTTTAATGGAAACAACTAATTGCTTTGATTTGAATATTCATTTGGAAATTGTAACAGCACAAGTATGAAACAAATATTTGAAATTTGGTTTGAAATTCAAATAGAAAAACAAGGAAAAACAATTGAAAACAAAGGAAAACAAATGCAAAACCTAAGATGCCATGATGCAAAACATAAAATAACAGAGAGCAAACATTCTAATGGATGTTTTTCGTACTTGGGATGTTACAGTGTGTGTGCCTCAAGCTTGTTGTAAAAGACTCGATTCCCGCCTCAAAGAGGGTCAATAGTGGAAGGTGAACTAGGACTTTGTGGCTAGGTTCATCAGAGAATAGGGTGAGGCCTTTGTGGCGTTGAGTAAGACTTTGTGGCGAAACTCACACCCCTCCAACGAGACGTACTCCCCTCGAAAGGAGAAACTCGACATTAGATCCTTGTCTCCGCGTGCTTCCATTATCGGTTACCTTGTTCCCTCTCCTTTACTTCGTGTTTGTATCTTGTTTATTGTTGTTGTTGTCATATAGGTAAATTCACTGTAGTTGCATATCTAGAGAATTTATCTTTGTGTCAAGCCTTAATTTGAAGAAAAATTAAAATTGGTCGTAGAACTTATTCGCCCCCTCTCTAGGTGCCCATACTATCCGTTCAGATGGTATCTAAACCACCTGCACATTGCAATGCCCGCATTGGGGCTAGCGTGCCGCCGCGAGATGAGGAGGTGTCTGGCGTTCCTCCCACTGGATCTATCCGCGAAGACCCGACATACACCTACAACTCGGTCATTATGGACCGTCGTTGAAGATGCCCTAACAATATATCTAGCAAGCAGATACGGGGTTGTCTGCCTTTTTATGGCTTATGTCGGTCCCGTGGATACTAAGTTATCCTGGCCCGTCGGCTGTGGCCCAGCTCGGTGGATATTCGAGGCCTCCTCAAGGGTATCTCGTGAAGAGGATCCCCTCCCCGAGACTTTGTCCTCATCGGGACTCGACTAGCAGGAGGATGGTCCCTCTAGACAAGCTACATCGCCTACCTTTGTAGAGGATACCTACCTCGCCTCCCGCTCCTGTCCGAAGGACATCCTCTTAGGAGGGAACCAGCCATGTGCGGCTGACGTTCTCCCCTCTGCAGGCTAACGAAGGCGCGACAGAGCCGCAGTGCTCCTTTGGCGGCAGTTGCCGTTCTCGTGTATAAAGCGTGGACGACAGCTGCCCACGCCAAAGCGCCACCCCAGGATTTCCTCTTTGGTGCAAGAAGACCAGGACGACACTACAAGACAGAGAAAACGTCATCGGGCTCTCCCACTGTCCTGCATGGACGGTGGCGTTGTCCTCAACGACCAAGACCAGCGGGCGTCGCAGAGATCCGCATGTTCCCTCTTTTGGCACTTTGTGGTAGCCCTTTCCCGCTGAGTATGAGTGGGAAAGAGGTCCAAACGACGGTATAAAATGAGCCCCTTGGCTTTCGTAGCAGGGACAACTCAATTCACCTAGAGCCTCCCTAGTCTGAACCAAGAAGAAGCTCACATCTTGTACTGTATCTACATCAGTGCAATCCATCAGACAAGAAGGAGTAGGGTTTTACACCGCAAGGTGGCCTGAACCTGGGTAAACTCCCTGTTTCGCCATTGTTATCTTTCCCAAGCTTTCCTCGTGAAGCCTCCCGAGTGGTGTAGGTAGTGCGGTTAGCCCCCAGTGTTCGAACCTCTTCAGAGTCCCTGTCTTTGACAGACCACTCTCCGACAGCTTGAACATGTCCCTATACTGGGTAGCTTGAAAAAAAAATCTGCAGGGCACACTATATGTACCCCCTCCGCCACTATAGCAAGTGATATGGGGTGGCCCGATCTTCTCGATGAACTAACTCTCTCTTTTTGGTATTTTTCTGATAATTGGATAACTAGTGCTACACTGAGACCTCTCTTAGCTAATCCCCGTTGCCAATGCAACAACAATCAAGCTCCTTAGATATTCTCAACTACACACTCTTGCACAAATGATCAATGATCACAAGTGGTGTTGTATCCCTTTATTCCCAGATGGAATAACAAGATATCACGCTGCTTTGCAATGGATAAACTTCAAGATGAATGCTTTACAAGCAATACAATCTAGAGGCTAGGGTTTCTGGTTTTTGGTTTAAACTTGTTCTCCCCCTCCTATGCGCCCCAGGGGGGTATATATGAGAGGGGGTGCGGCCACAAGACCCCTCCTTGCGCAAGCACTACTCCTAATAGGACTAGGACTCCTACACCTAACACAATTGGATACAAACCGACCCCACACACAAGGGGTGCGGCCAATATTGGTATACAAACCAATTCTACTTCTATTAGGACATATATGGCGCATTGATGCTTCCTTGTGGGCGCCCTCCTCTTGCCTTGTCCATCCATGAGTGTGGAATAACAATATGGCATTGTTTCCACACTTAGTGCATTTGATCTTGTGGAGGCACCATCTCCATATCTTGATGAATAACAATTGTTCTATTGGAATAACAATTGTTATGAATTGTTTTCACCATCTTGAATGTTTGTTTTCACCATGTTCATGTGGTCTTCTATCAACTCTCCATTCATGCTTGTGAGAACATAGTTCTTAGGTCCATCCTTATCATCCTCCCTTTCTTCAAGACAAGACGTCCTCGTCTTGTGATTACCTGAAAGTGGAATAAACAAGAAAAACAAAGTGTATGCACCATATATATAGATATAATGGTACTCATTAGTTGTTAGCAAAACACAATATAGTGAAAATATCATATGATCACGAAATTTGTATGCAAACAACACATAATAGTCATATTCTTTCATCTCATAGCAATCAAAATTGCAAATATAAGTATAGTTTGATTTAATGTAACATGTATCCAACCAATAATGTGGTGAACTAAACATATGTAATTCGGCCACTTCATCATATCTATCAATATTTATCCCAAATATCTCATTATGTAATTCGGCCACTTCATTATAAGTAACACATATGTGATGTATCATGAAAATTTTATCCAAATTATAATCACCAATCAAATAAAATTTGAAACTAGTATCATATGTGTTAGAATTATCATAACCAAATTTATCCATAGCACATTGTATATCAATTGGTTCTTTAAGCATGTCATCATAAATAATATCACTAGAAGGTATCATAGCAAGTACTTCTTTATGTGTAATAAAAACCACATTGTTAAATTTCGAATTTATAGGTTTATATGGTTGAAAATTATCACATAATTCACTACTTGTAGTTATCAAACCGAAATCCATACCCTTATCAATACTAACCTCCTCATGTGTAGTAGGTATGATCTCCTCAATATCTTGTGAATTTGAAGGTTGTGTCTCCCTTTCTTCAAAAATAACCTTCATATCACAAGCAAGCTTTCTTGTATCCATGGCATAATCCTCCAATTTATGTGATGATTGTAATGTTTCCTTGTGCTCCCTTTCTTCAAGAGAAACCTGTACACAAGAAATAATACTAGGAAAAATATTATCATTAGTTAAAAGGCTTGTTCCACTCGGCCTAGGCTTGTCTTCCTCCATGGATTTGGTGTTTTCACTCCCCTTCTCTTTCACTTCAAACTTTTGTCTTGATTCATGCATGATTTGTTGGGGTGACATAGGCCTCAATATGATATCCTTATTGTTCCAATTCAAGTGGTAGGTGTTTGCTCTCCCATCATGTAGCACCTTTCTATCAAATTGCCATGGTCTTCCAAGTAATAGGTGGCAAACCGACATGGGAACAACATCACACTCAATTGTATCCTTGTATGGTCCAATTTGAAATTCCACTCTCACCATATGACATGCCTTCATCTCCTCTTTGTCAGTAATCCATTGAATATAGTATGGATTGGGGTGTGGAATATACTTCAACCTTAGCTTTGCACATAATTCTTTGCTTGCTAGATTTCTACAACTTCCTCCATCTATGATCACCTTGCAAGCCATACTAGGTCCAACAATTGCTTTGGTTTGAAATAAATTGCACCTTTGGCTCTCATCTTTGCTAGGAGCAATAGTCAATGCTTTGGTGCACACAATAGTTGGATAATTTGTAGCAAAGGCATCAATAGGACCATCATCATTATCATCATATGCATCCTCATCATTAGGATCAACATCATCTCCAGTCTCATACTCATCATTAGCATTAAGGAGCATAACTTTCTTGTTGGGACAATCCTTTTTAAAGTGTCCTTTTCCTCCACATGTATGGCATGTCATGTCTCTATTCCTTGTAGGAGGTGTAGCACCACTAGAACCCGAAGTAGAAGCAATGGGTTTCTTTGAACTTGATGAAATTGGCTCGGGTTTGGGTGTAGAAGGTCCACGGGTAGGGGGTGTAGGAGTTGCAAAATTGGATTGTTGAGAAGAAAAACTCCTCCTTGCACTCACTTGAAGCTCCTCTTGCAATCTCTTTTCGGCCTCCCTTGCTTGATGTAGTAATTCACTCATATTGTTGTAAGTAACATGCCTCACAATGCTTCTTATTTTGAATTGCAATCCACTCAAGAATCTTTGCATTGTTTGTTCAGGAGCCTCTCTAATTCGAGCCCTTTGAATAATCAACTCCATCTCCTTGTAATAGGCATCAACTGTCTTTGACCCTTGCTTCAATTGTTGCAATTTGTCATAGAGAGTTCTAATATAATTCTTGGGAACAAATCTATCTCTTAACAATTGCTTCATCTCTCTCCATGTGTTCACCTCTTCCTCTTCTTTTTCTTCTCTATCCTTTGTAATGCCATCCCACCACAAAAGAGCATAGCCATCAAAAGAAGAAGATGCAAGGTTCACCTTTCTCTCCTCGGGATACTCATGTAATCTCCACAATTTTTCAATTTTGAGCTCCCACATTAAGTACTCTTCCACATCTTCAGAGTCACAAGAAAGATTAGGCATAGAGAATTTTGGTTTTCCCAAGCCATCATTCTCTCTATTATTTTCCAAAGGCACTCTCCTTGCTATTTGTCCACGGCCATCATTGAAATTTCCTCTCACATTATCAATTGGAGCAATGGCTTGTGGTGCTTGTTGAAGTTGTTGCAATGTATTTGTAATTGTAGTCATTTGTAGTTGCATAGTCCTTATAGCTTCCTTGATCTCATTGACAGACTCTTGAGATGCACACTCCCTTATCTTCAAATCAATGACATTCAAATCTTCTCTCAATTGATCATCACTTCTTTCAATATCTTTAGCAATTTTGTTAGACAAATGATCTCTCAATGCCTCATACTCATTCCAATGGACAGTATCCTCAGGTTTCTTCTTTGCCTGCACATCAACATCACTAGAAGAACTCATGATTAACTTGTTAGTAACAAAATAATCAATGGGTTTGTGGTGCCTCTCTCAACTCACTCAAAACCAAGCAAAGAGGCTTCACTTGATGTTCCAAGAGAGAAAAAGATCAACTTACCAACAAGGAGCAATGATCAATGTGCTTTGGTGTGAGAAGAGAATATCTGAGCTATCAAGTATCACAATGCAAACAGGGCTTATGGTGGGGCTTGGTATGTATACCTAAAAATCACCAAAGTAATAATCCTATTTGCTGTTCTTGTGAAGATATAAAAGATCCAAGGAAACTCACACAATATGGAGACAAATGTGGCAATGCAATATATGGAGGAATTTTGCAATGCACTAGAAAGTCACTAGCTAGGCTCTTATTGACAGGCACAAGATTGCTCAATGAAAAACCAAGTGTCACAATGGCAAGCTCAACTAGTAAACAATAGTAATAATATGGCCTCTTTGCACTTTCTCTTTTCTCTTTTTTTTTATACTTTTTGCTTTTTCTATTTTTTTTTTAATTTTTCAATGGCCTTACACTAAGCTAGGAGCAACAATGAACCAAATATAAGTGAACACAATGATGGTGATGAATTTAGAGCAACCTGTCAGAGCACAAAATAGCTATACTTGTGGGCAAGTTCCTATAAAGATGCTGTAGAAAGGCTGTGTCTATGGTTCACAAAGTATGGAGGGAAAAGTCCTAGGGATGAAAAACAGGAAAATAAAAAGAAACACAAAAGATTCTAAGTGATTTGTGGCTTTGGAACACTCACGGCAGGATTTAGACCACACGGCAGCAAAACTGATGGTTTTTGAGCCACGGCAGCACTCACGGCAGCGAATTTGGATGCTTTTCGTACCGCGGCAGAGCACAGAAGCTCACGGCAGCAAAACTGCCAAAACCCGTACCGCGGCAGCGCGCGCGCCTGCGTTACACGGATTGGTAAGGGCGCTGCGGTGTTTTTCGGTGCGGGTACTAGATACGTGGGCGCGGCAGCGTTTCTGCGTGTTTTCGTGCCGCGGCAGCGCGCGAGGAGCAGAGTGGTGTGCTGCGTTACGGTCTCGCGAGGCGATTTGTAAGCGCTGCGACAGGGGATTCCGAGTACGATTTGATCACGGCAGCGGTGGGTGTTTGCGGTGGGTTTCGGTGATGGATGAATATGGCAGGTATGGTGCGGATATGTGGGGGGTTTGGTAACCGAATATGGGTGGAAAACCGAGTCCAACAAGGATAGGGGGGTTGCGAGTTGGTTGGGTGGAATCCGAAGAGGACTAGGAAGGGATGTATATGGAAAATTTTGGTGCGGGTATGAGGTGGATATGAATCTAGGGTGGATCGGATTGGTGGTGGGTGGTATGTAGCGGATTTTTTTGGGATTTTTGATAGGTTTTCGCCAAGAACAACAAGAACCCTAGAACTTGGCCGAAACAAAAACAACTAAAAACAGAAAAAGGTGACACGAAATCTAACACAATGACAGCAAAAGAAAAATAACTATGGTGATATCTAAGGCTATGGCAACAACTAGACCTAAAATTTTTGTGTGGCTTTTTCTGGATAGGAATAAAAACAACTAAAAACTAGGGATAACTTTGCTCACCGAGTAAACCTGGAGGCTCTGATACCAAGATGATATGGGGTGGCCCGATCTTCTCGATGAACTAACTCTCTCTTTTTGGTATTTTTCTGATAATTGGATAACTAGTGCTACACTGAGACCTCTCTTAGCTAATCCCCGTTGCCAATGCAACAACAATCAAGCTCCTTAGATATTCTCAACTACACACTCTTGCACAAATGATCAATGATCACAAGTGGTGTTGTATCCCTTTATTCCCAGATGGAATAACAAGATATCACGCTGCTTTGCAATGGATAAACTTCAAGATGAATGCTTTACAAGCAATACAATCTAGAGGCTAGGGTTTCTGGTTTTTGGTTTAAACTTGTTCTCCCCCTCCTATGCGCCCCAGGGGGGTATATATGAGAGGGGGTGCGGCCACAAGACCCCTCCTTGCGCAAGCACTACTCCTAATAGGACTAGGACTCCTACACCTAACACAATTGGATACAAACCGACCCCACACACAAGGGGTGCGGCCAATATTGGTATACAAACCAATTCTACTTCTATTAGGACATATATGGCGCATTGATGCTTCCTTGTGGGCGCCCTCCTCTTGCCTTGTCCATCCATGAGTGTGGAATAACAATATGGCATTGTTTCCACACTTAGTGCATTTGATCTTGTGGAGGCACCATCTCCATATCTTGATGAATAACAATTGTTCTATTGGAATAACAATTGTTATGAATTGTTTTCACCATCTTGAATGTTTGTTTTCACCATGTTCATGTGGTCTTCTATCAACTCTCCATTCATGCTTGTGAGAACATAGTTCTTAGGTCCATCCTTATCAGCAAGGGTCCCATGGGATTTAGGGTTAGCCCCCACCCCCACCCCCCCCCACCCGCACACACACAATCCCTTCCGCCGCGAAATAGAGCCCCTCCAGCGATCAATTTGTCAATCATATCCACCGCGAAATGGAGCGTGGCCTTTGCGGTGACAGTGGCACTGGTGGTGCGCCACCTCTGAGCATCGACGATGCAGATACAGAGGCGCTGCCAGCGTTGGAGTACTCCACCTCCTCTAGAGACCAGGGCTCCGACGGCGAGGACCATTACTCCTCCCCCGGCAAGGACTTCACCGACGACGATGTCAAGGAGCTCGCGGACATCGTCGACGATGATGAGCTGATGGCGCGCATCCGGCACAGAGGCATTCAAAGCGACTTATTACGGGTGTGGAAGATCCGGTCCGCGCGCCTTATTACCTGGCGGGCGCAGAGCAAGCGACGCGTCGAGACTGCTTGAAAACACGTGTAAGAGACGCAGCGGCTCCCAGGAGGTGGATGAACACGCTTTGTCGGCATCAATGCCATGCCATGGGAATCGGTGCTCGACGTTAATGGGCGCCACCCAATCCCGCTCCTCCGGCCAGCTTTAAAACGAGGCGCACACCTCTCTTCTCACACTCTCCACCGCCCACACTCTCCACTCCTCTCCCAAGTTCTGTCACCACAAGATGCCTCGCGATTGAGCCGTGAGGAGGCGGCGGAGCTTTGCGGCTGCGAGTTGAGCGAGATCCATCAACATCGACGCATGGAGGCCTCCGACATCGCCAGATCGAGGCTCGGATTTTTTTTTTTGTGATATGTGCCTTGAAGAACAGGTGGAGCGCGACCGGGCCAACTGGTTCTGCCAAGAGATGCGCCGCGAGGAGGCGGCATATATGGCGCGCCAGTGGTGGTAGGCGGCCTACATGGCGCGTCCTCCATTTTCACCGCCGATGACGGTCCATGAGGCGCGACAGCTCATGTGTGACACCTTCCAGGAAGCATGGGAAGTGGAAGTTTCGAACGAGAGGCGGTTGCTCAACACGCATGCAGCCATGGAGGACACGCTGGAGCCGCATTTTCAAACTGGCGCTTAGCCGGAAGAGGAGGAAGTGGAAGTTTGGAGCGAGACACAATTTCTCGGTAGCCAGACGACTCTCGAGGCTTGAATCCAGCATCGCAAGGGTGGCGACCCACACCGGCAAGGGCGGCCACCCCTAGAGGCATGAAAGTTCCTCGATTCCGCCACCACAACCAAGCGACTGACGGTGACGACACCTCTAACGTCGAGCGGCGAACCAGGAGAAGTTAACATAGATCTATAAAATAGGTTTTAGTTTAAATCTCACTCAAATTTAGGAAATTTTGATGAATTTGTAAGATGTCGTTCAAATTTTAACGAAAACAATCGCCGGTTTCTTTTTATTCTCCGTTTATAATGGAACGCAACGGTGGGTACCGACGCTCTCAATAGCATACGTCGGCAACACTTGCCAGACTTGGAGCCGACGAGATCTGCTAGAACTAACAATTCATCAATTATCGTTAGAACTAAATTTGCCTATTTTTTTCTCTTCCCGCCTATGTTTGTGTAGGATCTCATCCAGGCCGTGGAACATGGAGGTGTTGTTTCTGCTCGTCTTTTTGTTTCCAATCACTCAAAATTGCCCCCCACACGTTGTCTCGCATGAACCGCACGTCATATTGACCAACCATTAATTATCCAAGCCCTCCCCTAGAAGACGACTCTTTTTTCATCAGGGTGGATATCAGTGATCTCACGTGAAATTTCCCTTGGCTCCCGGTGCATGCACCAGATATTTAAAAAGCATATTTTAAAATGTAAAAATATTTTACAATAAAATTTGACGGATACATATTCACATTATATGTATTCATAAAATCGTTTTGTTGAAAACCGATACTTTTTATGCCTTATGTAGAAAAGATAAAAATGTCACGTGAAAAAAATATTTTAGCGCCAAATTTGTCTTTTTACACACGGCAAACAATTTTGTGAACACATCAAATATGACGATCTATATATTTTTGTAACATTTTTACATGTCAAAATATGTTCAAAATGCATTTAAAATATATGATGCATTTTTCACCCGGAGCCAAAACTCCTCTCCCTCCCAAAACCATAGACGCTTTGATTGTTTTGTACTACCTTTGTGTCTTTCGCACTTTTGAGTAAGATAAGAATATACCTTCCTTTATTTTTCTTCTCCATGATGAAGAGTCGCGATTTCCTCGTGGTGAACCTTGCAATTTGCTTCCTTTGCGTGCTGGGTCCAAGTTGGACCGTGGACTTGAGCCGTAGTCGCGGACGTACTGACCACACTACCCTCGCAGTGGCTTTCCCATTACTGACCAGCTCCCCTCTTCTTCCTCCTCCATCTCCAGCGCCTCTCGCTTCTTTTCACACGAGAGCCTCCGAACCCCTCCCTCGACCTACTCTCTGCCATGGCCCCTCGCGTGCCCTTCCTCCTCTCGTCTTCGGCGCCGTCCTCCTCCTGGGCCTGGCCGCCAGCGCCGCGCGGGCGTCCAACGAGGAGGGGGACGCGCTCTACGCGCTGCGGATGCGGTTGTCGGACCCCAACGGCGTGCTGCAGAGCTGGGATCCCACCCTCGTCAACCCCTGCACCTGGTTCCACGTCACCTGCGACCACGCCAGCCGCGTCGTCCGCCTGTAAGTTCCTTACCGATCGACCTCGCTTCTGATTTCTAATAGTACTGATATGGCGCGAATTTTCCTTCTTTCTTCTTTTTTTCCTTCTTTCTTTGATGTATTGTACTAATAAAGTGAATTCGTGTTTCTGCTGTACTGCTAGCTGCCTTGGCTCTCAATTACACAGCTACTGTACATAGTATTTCGCTAGCTATAGATTGCTTCTTGGTTCATGTCATCGCATGGCACCCACGCATAGAAAAATCATGATGGTCGCATGGTTTGGCAAGTCAAAATTGCTTGCGTGCTGGCAAGGATATCGATGGCGTTTGGTCATCCGCTTGCTTCTTGCTCAAGCCCAATAAGCAATAACTAAATAATCATACTCCTGCTATGACAAAGGGCGAAATTTTTATTTTTGAAATATCAATAATTTGGCATCTCTACAATTGCATTCTCAAGGATGATTGTGTTGTGACATCAATTTCTACAGGGATTTAGGCAACTCCAACGTCTCTGGCTCCATTGGCCCTGAGCTCAGCCGACTTGTGAACCTCCAGTACCTGTGCGTGCCCACTATCATGAGTTCTACCTTTTCCGTTACTCCAAAAGATCTAAATGGCATGGTTTCTCAGTTGGAATTGGAATTTCATTTGCAGGGAGCTATACAGGAACAACCTCCATGGCGAGATCCCAAGAGAATTGGGAAAACTAAACAACTTGATCAGCTTGGATTTGTATGCCAACAAGCTCACCGGAAGAATTCCCAAGTCACTTTCCAAGCTCGGCTCGCTAAGATTCATGTACGTATCATACAACTAATAATTCCTGTTCAGTATATATAAATCCCTCATCTAAAAAAATCTACGGTACAATATCATGGCATCTTTACTCCACAGGTCATTTGCTTGTTTGACGTAGTTAGGCATTAGATTAGATTTTGTAAAAAGATTTAGGTTTACATCTCATGATTCGTATGTGAACATTTTTTTTCCTGAGCTAATCATAAGCGGTTTCTTATAGGCGTTTGAACAACAACAAACTTGCTGGATCAATTCCAGGGGAGCTGGCCAAACTCTCCAACCTCAAAGTCATGTGAGTGTACATTCATGCCAGTTTTTTTTTCCCCGCAGTTTAGTACTCAAAATCATAAAGCAATAAAGCATACACTGCACACTTCAGTACATCGATGGGTGCGATTTGCGGATTACCTTCTCAGCATTCATCGTCTCCTTGAGCTTTATTTTGAGCTTCCTTAGGCTAAGCTTGTCTAGCGCCATAGATTCTTTGCCTTCCTTCACTTCATTCTTTTGTGCCACTGCCACCTTCTCATTGAGCTTGGTCCTAAGCTTCCTTAGGCTAAGGATACCCAATGCTTCAGATTCTTTGCCTTCCTTCATTTCCTCCTCTACTTCAACTGCTACGGGTTCACAAGCGTTCTTCTCACCACCAATGCTACCGTACATACAGAGTGCCACATCATAAGCCTCATTCTCTTGTGCCACTACCAACTTATCCTTGAGCTTGATCTTAAGCCTCCTTGGGCTAAGGCCACCCAATGCTTCACATTCCTTGCCTTCCTTCATTTCCTTCTCTCGTTCCACTGCCACCTTCTCCTTGAGCTTCATCCTAAGCTTCCTTAGGCTAAGGCTACCTAATGCTTCACATTCCTTGCCTTCCTTCTCTCGTTCCACTGCCACCGGTTCCGCAACGTTATTCTGACCACCACTGTTACTGTACATGCACAGTGGCACATCATCAACTTCAGACAACATTGGTTCCACAGTGATGGAGTCGATGGACATGGACTTGGTGGCAATTTCAAGCATGCCTGCACACAGCGGTGATGCAATGTGATCACTGAAGCCTCTGGCAGTGTCGACCACCGGCGGGAGGTCACCAGTGAAAGCACTCTCCTTGACTACCCATTCGTCGTCTGTTACTATGGCTTGCGACAGGTTTTCCATGGTGGCTACTTCCTCCTTAACACTCTCGTCCAATGTGGCTGACCTCTGTGACATCTCGTCGGCGGTCACCACTCCACCCTCTTCAACGGACACATCTAGGTCACAATTGAAACCACTCTCCTTGACTGTGCCCTCGTCATCAGTTAATGTGTCTTGAGACAGGTTGTCGATGGTGACAACTTGCTCAACGCTCTCTTCCGGTGTCGCAAAGCTCTGTGGAATACCGTCGGCTGCCACCAATCCTTTCTTTTCAACGGATACACCTGTGCGGTCACAGCTGAAACCACTCTCCTTGACTGCACCCTCGTCATCTGTCACTGTTGCTTGCGACAGGTAGTCAACAGGGACCGCTTCCTCCTTAACACTCTCATCCATTGTGGCTAAGCTCAATGCCATCTCATCCGTGGCCACCGCTGCGTCCTCCTCCATGGACACATCTGTGTGGTCAGCGATGAAACCACTGTCCTTGAATACACCCTCGTCATCAGTTACTGTGGCTTGCGACAGGTTGTCGACTGTGACTACTTCAATAGCGCCCTCCTCCACTGTCACTGACCTCTGTGGCATCTCATCGGTCGCCACCACTGCCTCCTCTTCAGCAGACATATCTGTGTTATTGGTCATTTCATCAGCAGCCATATCTTCCTTCTCAATTGCTTTTGCTGAGGTCGGAAGCATCTCACCAGAAGTTGGTATTTCATTCTCCTCACTGGCACTGCTGGCAAAATCAACTTCCTCGGCAGTCTCACCGGATTTTAGAGTGGCCAGTGGTAACTCCTTGATAGGCCCCATTTCTGTATCTTCATTGGCATGATGAATTTCCTCCCTGGAAATAGTGTCATTCGGTAAAATTGGTGAATCCTCACACCGCTGAACATGGGGCTGCAGCTCTTGTACTGACGAATCAACCACGCATTCATCAGAGACATCACCGTGTGTCCCCTTATCTTCCTCTTCCTGCTCCGTACTAGTCTTCCTCGCCATAGACCTCCTCGGCCTTCGTCTTGCTTTGGGTGCCTCCTCCTCAGGCGCCGACACCACCGTCCTTTGGCTCCGGGAACGAGTGGTCCGAGCCAGCATGGTCTTTGTGGCTGTCTCGGCCATACTTGCCGCAGCCCTTTTCCTCGTAGCCGGAGCGGCTACAGGCTCGACCCGTGCGCGCACGCCAAGGGCCGGCTCCTTCTCTTCATCCTCCACTGTTGCTGGCCGCATCTCATCAGTCACCACCAGTGCCTCCTCTTCAGCAGACATATCTGTGTTATTGGTCATCTCATCAGCAGCCGTGTCTTCCTTCTCCTGAATTGCTTTTCCTGAGCTCTGAAGCATCTCACAGGAAGTTGGTATTTCATTCTTCTCAGTGGCACCACCGCTGGTCAAATCAACTTCCTCCACAACCTCACCGGATTTTAGCGTGGGCAATGGCAACTCGTTGACGGGCACCATCTCTGTATCTTCAGTGGCATCATGAATCTTCTCGCTGGAAACAGGATCATTCCGGAAAATTGGTGAATCCTCACACTGCTGAACATGCTCCTGTACTGACGAATCAACCACGCATTCATCAGAGATATCACCTTGTGTCCCCTTCCCTTCCTCTTCCTGCTCCGTACTAGTCTTCCTCGCCACATCCCTCCTCGGCGTCCGTTTAGCGTTGGGCGCCGCCGACACCACCATCCTTTGGCTCCGGGCAAGGATGGTCCGAGGCAGCACGGTCTCCCCGGCTGTCTCGGCCATACTTGTCGCAGCCCTTTTCCTCGTAGCCGGAGAGGCCACAGGCTCGAGCCGTGCCGCACGGCGCCGCCCCACGCCAAGGGCCGGCGCCTTCTCTTCATCCTGGTTCGGCATAAGATCCTTGTTCTCCTCTTCGCTTTCATCCAGTATGATGACCTTGTGGGGCGTGCGCGCGACGCCGGGGAGCGAGATCCCCTGCATCTCCCCCTCCTGTGCCGCCGCCTGCTTGTCGATCTCATCGACGACGGGGGGGAGCGCGGCGAGGGCGTCGGCCATGGCGACGTTGGTCATGTTGGCGCGGATGCCGTTGCGCTTGCACAGCGCCTGGAGGTCGCGGCGGGGGAGCGCGTGGAAGTCCATGCTCGCCGCCGCCGGCGCAGTCCGCCCGTCTCCTAGTCTCCTACTTTCACTTTATTGTTTTTTGACGAGACCTGCGGGAGCCCGCAAATCGTCACTTTTGTCCCCGCATAACTTATATGCGGGCTTATGCGGGCAGCCCACGGCTGCTCGCGGTGACGGCACAAAAGGCCCGCACGACTTTTGCGGGCTGGATTTGGTGGGACAATTGCTCGAATGTCCCTTTAAAAAAGACAAATATATACTCTAAAAAAAAAGATAAATACTGTATATAGGAGTGCTATATAGTTGTGCCCTTGATTCTCTATCTATGGTTACTGATTATTTAAAGTTGACGTGACATGCAGTGACTTGTCTAACAATGACTTGTGTGGAACAATCCCTGTGGACGGTCCCTTCTCAACCTTCCCTCTTCGAAGGTAATATCTCAAAGTAGAATAAATATCTCGTGGACCTAATGCACGTGAAGTTGTGAGCAATCATGAAATTAACTGTTAGTAGTACTTTCCAGCTTCGAGAACAACAGCAGGCTGAATGGCCCGGAGCTTCAAGGGTTGGTTCCTTATGACTTTGGATGTTAGGAACGCTGATGCACAACAATGCATGTGAAAGGAAGCAAGCAAAAATACTATAGTAGGAACCTAGCATTAGAATATCTCGTTTGTGATAAGTATATGCAGCAGAGCTATGGAAGGTATGTGAGTGTATGGTCTGGGTAGACCGCATCAAAAAGAAGGGAATGTGACAAACTCCATCCATACAGTTATTATCGTATTGTAAACTGTAAGCTTCGTGCTAGAGCAGCTATGCTAAACTTGGGGTTGCCTATCTGAATATCCTTACCAGATCTCTTGTATGGTTCAAGTGCCAACACTGTGAAAGAAAGAAATAAGAGATCCACACATGATTCTCACGCTAGACGGGCCTTTCCCTTTCCCCACCCCCTGCTACAGTGCACAGTTGAGAGTCAACCGCCGTAGAAGCTTAGATCCGGCCATCTTCGCCGCTAGCACTCGTGCTAGCAGGTGTGGTGATGTCTTAGGGTGCCGGTTATTTTGTCACACACACATCAACGAGAACTGTATAAACATCCTTCTATTCCATCAACGAGAACGGTTATTTTGTCATATCATGCTAACCCAAGTTAACGCCATGGCGTTGAAACAAGACCATAGAGAGAAATGAAAAAGGAAGAAAAAAAAATGTGCAACTGCACGCTAATCCCGTGAGAGAAAAATGTTGGCTCACTTGATTTCGAAGTGCCTGCAAAATTGATCATCGCTTGACAAATGAGGCTCGCACATCCATCATTCTACTCTCAGAGAAGATGCATCTCTAGTTGACAAAATTGAGCACTGCAATCTAGACGACTATTTCGCAGTTGGTTCTGTTGGTTGTCCCCCATGTAACCGGAACAGTAAAGACGATTTTGACATCTGATGCTCCCTCTCAAGTGCTGCAACCACATCCTTCACTGTGATGCTCCGTGCCACTTTCATGTGTCCTGACCTTCTAACGCCACCTAGTGAAGACATCCAGGGTTAAACCACAAGTGTATGTCATGAACAATGCAAGAGCCAAAGGATCACGAGCTTACCAGGTCCAAGCATTGAAAAATAGCCTCGCTTTTCAATTTCCTGCTGTTCTCTTGAGCCCTTTCCAGCTTTGGGTGAAGGCTTGTGAGGTGACACAGTGCCTGCCAGGGAGCCGGAAGAGCCGTCGCCTCCTTCACCTCTCTGTTTATTTTTTTCAGCTAGCAGTTGCCACTTCGAAAGCATGTCATCACCTCCGGCAGCAACTCGCACAGCAGCATTTGCAGCTGATGTTCTCATCTTATCATCTTCCTCCTTGTAAGCCTGCAATGCATAAAAATCGTACACATCTCAAGTACTCCCTCCGTTCAACAATAGATGACTTCCACTTGTCTAGATATGAATGTATGTGGACACTAAAAGATGTCTAGATACATCTATATTTGGACAAATGGAAGTCATCTATTGTTGAACGGAGGGAGTAATAAGTAAGAAAGCAATCATCTCAGACCTGAAAGCCAAAGGAGAACTAACCTTAGCATGCTTTGATGTGCCACGGCCATCAGCCTTGTCCTTTTCTGAAGAAACAACCAAATCGTCATCTCCCTGCAAATAAGAGTTTTTTTTTTTTTGAGGGTAATGCAAATAAGAGAAATTGACCATACAATCGAGAATTTCTAATGAAAAACAAAACCGAAGTGAAAAGGGAGTGCTGCAGTAGAACATTATTCACTGCCGTCCCATTCCGATTCAATGAACACAAATTCACCCTTAAGAAGCACTTGGTAGATCATACTCCCTCCATATCAAAATATAAGATGTTTTAGAGTTTTCTAGACAAAACGTATCTAGACATGTTTTAGTGTGTAGATTCATGTGCATCTTGCACTAAAACATCTTACGTTAGATCCTAGTTACGATTATAAAACCACAAAACATCCTGGTTAGATCCTAGGTACGATTATAACCAATTGGAAGAGCTCGTCTACTAACATTTAAATGACTAATTGACAAATCAAATCTTGAAAACAGTTAAAAAAAACTACAAAGGCTACTTAGGTGACTGTGGATATGATAAGCTGTAAGTTTGCTGTATCAAAACAATGGACCTTTTAGAGTAGGTTAAAATTGTAAATAGACTCCAAGCTATGATTTACAACGGGACTCGCCATAATGGAGATGTGGGACATTCTTGTTGTTGCCTACTCTCAGGTTTCCACAAAAACTTTTTTTTCTTACACACCAAGCTTTTGTGTTCTCTACAAAAAAAAAGTAGGACACACATAAATAGTCCTCTACTATAATAATCAGAAATTCACATTGGATGTCTGATTTTTTACATGTAGCAAATACTTAATGATCAATTCAACTGAAATATTGCAGTATACACAGATATTGTGCTGCACTTTCCATATAACCGCTACAAATAATTCATATTAACTGATGCGACAAACAAAATATAGACCTAATATCTGACTCTTTGTTGTTCCGATCTAAAAAGAAACTACTCCTGAGATCGAATTAGTGAACCAATCACCACATGCACTCTCAAGCCTAAACATGGGAGACTTGCACAAATTGTGATTGAATTGATTGCCCAGTCACCAGCCCAACCAAAGAATGCATCCACAGTTGGAATTGGAAATGTATACAATTATTACTTTATCTCATGCAATTTAGTTAACAAATGCCCCCCTCTGATCTGGACTGTACAGTATCCATGCATTTCAAAATTAAAGTTTGACTAATAAATATGAATTATGTAACAGAAAAAGTGCTATCATTGGAAAAAGCTTTTGATTACAAATCCAAATTGTATCACTTGTGTCACAAACATCGCACTACATAGTCTAGAGTCAGCAAACTTGATTTCCTGTCAAGCCTATCAACTATTCAACAGTAGTACCTACATCTGGAGTACCACTATATATAAAGATATAACACACTTGATATTGGCAACTAAAACAATTTGTCAAGTTCTTCAACAAATTCTTCGCAGAAAAACCGAAAAACATATCAACATAAAAAATAGGTCATACGAAGTACAATTACTATATATATATATGTGAATATAAAATTAAAACATAAAAAACATGTAGAACTAACATCACTTTGTTTTCTGATTTTGTCGGCATCTTCAGCCACCTTCCTATCCCACTGTTCTCTAGCTTCCCGGTTCACCCTCAATATATGACTCCGAACATCAGAAGATAAAGGATAAATATGATGCCTGGATTTTTCAACATCAACCCGCTGCGGAAAAATTAAAAAATGAATGAATGAATAGATACTGCATAATTAGTAAGTACCAAAACAGATAACTTTTACGTAGGAAATCTCAACAAGATCAACATATTGCACCTGTTTTGAAAGCCTTATTATATTGCTTATGAATCCTCGTAACCGCTCCTCAACGCACTGGATAAAGCTCAAGTTAGATTAGGCATATGCCAAATCTTGAAAGGGCCTTGATAGATAATCTCTCACCATCGATAGACAACGCTCCACATCACTGCCTATGCTCTTCAGATTATATTTCCTCACTGCCGAAACAATACAACATTAGAAAACAGAACACAAAGTTCCTGTATCAATTTAACAGCACTTGAATTATGAAGGTATTAACTGATCTCTGCTAATTTCTTTGTCAAAGGTTCCTTCTGTAGAATGAGCCTTTCTTCTTCCAGTTGCACAACTTTTCGAGCAGCTTCTGAAACTCGACTCTCTTCCTTCGGAGCAGAAAAAAGTTGCTCCTCTTCTTCCTGGAAAAAATAATAGTTACAGCATTGAAGTTTTTTTAGGGAAGTTACAGCATTAAAGTTTATTCTAATTGATATATGCACAGAGCAAATCAAAAGAACAAAATCACATTAAAGAATGTATGTATACATACCCTCAGATTAACACCACTAACTGCAGTAACATCATTCAGCTGGTCAATGCTTTGATCATGGAAACCTCCAGATCCCTTCTGTTTTTTACTGGCAGAATATAAAAGGCATCAAGAACCAAGAGAAAGTATGATCAAATTGTGATTACTAACCAAAGTAAAAAAATGATCCTTGGAAAATAAAATTACCTAGATGGTGGGGGGGAAGAGCCAATTGCTTCCAAAGGTTTCTTCTGTCCAGCAGATGGCTTCTTTTGAGGGGTTTTGGAAGCTGCTCCAGGAGGTGCTTGGGTACCAGGTTGGAGCTAATGAAGCAGTAACAATCGTTAGAGCAAAACATCAAAACCCTTCATGATAAGAACCATATTGTGAGTAGAGGACAAAAAATAGTCAAATCACATACGAAATTAACAAAAAAAAAAGGCAGGAATGCACGCATTTTGTGTGCACATAAATACTCCCTCCGTTCCATATTAGATGACTCTCAAATAGATGTATCTACTACTAAAACATGTCTAGATACATCTATATGGGAGTCATCTAATATGGAACGGAGGGAGTAGAAGGAATATTTCATTTCTGCAGTCGAATCTCATAGGGTGTTATCAACCAGTGAAATCGACATCAAATTGCTTAACTCGCAGTAAGCAATGAGGAGTTAATCAATCTACGCCCCTCCCACAGTCGTATCTCTCATCGTTGCCCTCTTTGATTCAAGGAATTTCACAGGGATTGTGGAGTACATCCTTAAGAATTTAGCCTGTGTTGGCTGTTTGATTCCTAGGATTATATAATCCATATGAAGTTTCTTCAATGGGCTTCTTTGACTCATAACTCTTAGAATGTACCTATAGTTGCCCTGTGATGCAATTAACCCTATATGATTGAAGATGGAATGACATTATAATTCGTTGCAATCCTACATTTTTCTTGTTCGAATGATTTCTTAACCTTCTAAATCACTTAGTCTGTTCCTTAACCCCCTCACTGGTGCTGCTTCAGAAATCCTCCTGACTGTAGTTATCCCATAAAGATCTCATTTGGCATCAGAGCCAAAACCCTGGCTTCCAATGCTACGCTATCTTCTGCAGGCGAAGAGATGTTCAGAAGGACTCTTATATGATGATCCCTCACATGCTCGACTTTGTACGGTAAGTGTACTTCACCATGTATTCATTTGTTCTGAGCATTAAGGCGGCTGCAAGCCAGTGCACTAGAGGCTACAACAGCTGTTTCCGACTTGCATTTTAGATGATAATAAAGCCTTGCGCACTAGCTATGTTAGTATCACAGCAGTAGGTAGGATCATATTATGTTTGACAGGATCAGACCGTGAATTTGAAGCACATACATTAATGTAGTAAACTATAAATTGCATACTCAAATATGTATGCTTACGATACAGATTGTGGACTTCAAAACAAATTTATAAGCTTGGGTGGTGGGTGCACTTTTTTGGATTACATTCAATTAAACATATTTTGTAATCCACTGCGATAATAAAATACATATATTAGTATCAAATACCAAATTTTATATACTTCTATGGTTTATTGTGAGTATCATGATCATATACCTGCCCTACCGATTCTAAGAGATGGACCACAACCCTACCACAGTATTACCCGATTCCAATCCAAGCCGTATAGGATATAGCGGCCCATTACATCTAGCTCGGGTCGTACGACATGCGCCAACTAGTTCACTCAAAAGTTGGCTCTGATAGTATGACATGCACCAACAAGTTCACCCAAAAGCTCAAGCTGATGGAGAAATATGGGCAATACACTTATACTTCAACACTATACATGGATAAAAAGTGGGCTGCATTTTTATATTTTTTATTGCATGAGCCAGGTCTTGAACTTAAGACCCTCTTGGTTCTGATACCATGTAGAATGCATGCACCAACCAGTTCACCTAAAAGCTCAAGCTGATGGAGGAAGGTGAATAAACTTATACTTCAAGAGATATGACACCTATCGTGATACTGGCAATCTTACTTGATACTACTACTATAAAATTATCTGGCTTCATTTTGGTCAATTCTATCTTACAGCATTGTTGCTACACAGATTGCGAAAGATCCATTCAAGCATCCTGGTGCGGGGCCATCATTTCCAAGTTCCCACTACCAGCAGGTAAGGACCAATCTCCAATATGTTCATCAGAGCTTCAAGTTCCAAACATCATCACAAAGGTTGTAGGATCAACATAGGTTTCATACCCTCAAACTCCATGCACTACATTCTCCTGACCCACCTTGAGTTTGAGAGGGGAGTGGGGGGCATTAGGTGTATGAACCTGTTGTATATATAACTTCTATATGCCCATACAACTATATAACTTATTGTATACCGCGACTCGGTGCAATAGAGAAAATGATTGGTGCTGATTTCAAAATGAACATTAAGTACAACTATGAGTAAACATACATCAACACAATACCATACTAGTAGATACCTGCATGTTAAGTTCTGTTGGGGTTCCATGAGATCGATGAGGTTGACTTGAGCTTGCCGTAGTCAAAGATTTAGAACTGGCAGGCACAGATGACTGATTTTCCAAAACACCACCACCCTTTGAAGATAATAATGCCGGGTTAACTTGTTTTGCATTCGAGGTAGCAAAAGAACTTTGTGCAGACTCAGAGGGCTGGTTAGCAGTTTCTTTGTTCGTATGTGCTGTTGGGGTGAAAGAGTTGGCTTTCTGCTCCTTGTTTGATTGTTGTTGCCGTGAAGGTTGATTACTTTGTAGCGGTGGTCGTGTGGCAACACCTCCTTGGACAAATTGTCCTCTTTGACTGGAATCTGCCATCTGTGGTCTAAGTGGTGCAGTTTGACCGCCAACTGACTGTGGAAATGGACGAGCATGAATATTATTTGCCCCAAACACTGGCAAAGATGTCTGAGGACGCTGCAAATGATGTTGTGTTGCTTGCACTGGGGTTGAGTGGATATTAGGTGGACGGCTTTGTAGCATATGCACTCCTTTCTTATCTGAGATGTTACCAGTTTCATTAGGCTTTTGAAAATTTCCCTCTGAAGCTGCATAGCCCATGTTACTCTGCATTTGTCCAGATGACGAAGGTCGAAACTGTGGTGGTCTTAAGCTCTCATTTTGCTGACCTGAAACTTGACTTAACAAAGAAAAGTTGCTCGGGTTCGCTGGGGGATTTCTTTGTGCCTGAACAGCCTGCGGCCAAACAAGACCAAAATAACTACCAAAAGGAAAAAAGAATATGTCGATAAGAGTAAGAATAACGGTATATGAACTGCTGACAAATATATAGATTGAACTAACTTAAGTATTAACTTCACAGATGCGAGGCAGCACGACAAATGAAGTGGACTCAGGTTATGTTCACATGGACCACATTAAGGTGTAAAGTTTTGTTACCTGCATTTGATATTGTGAAGCAGCTTGCTTGAGCAACTTATCGCCAACAATAGTCCTAACAACCTTTAAAAAATGTTCCTTGCTGACCTCATTTTTCTATTGGAAATAAAAGGTGAACTTTAAAGTCTAAAAATATTAGGTAATCTGTTAAGAAATAACAATAATAAATATTTGGACCAGTTATTTTTCTAATTCAACATAACTGAAGGACAAATACCAACCCGTAACTTTGCAAAAATGGACTGAACTTGTATATCCCTGTCTTTGTCAAGGTAGCGTCTCAAAATCGGGATTAGCATATGAAATGTAACAACAGGAGGTTTTCCCACCGTAGCTGGACTGTTGGTTTGGTTTGTGCCTGGTGGTTGTTGACTCTTTATTTGTTGCATAGGCTGCTGCTGACCAAGTGTACTTTGCTGAGCATTGTTTCCTGGCTCCTGCTTGACCTTTAGCCGGTCACGTTCATTTTGAGTACTAGAGTGAAGTTCTTTGTTATCAGCGCCTATGGAAACTGCTTCAGGTCTGGAGGACTGTTCATTTTTACAATATAAATGTCTTTGCTCCTGTTGTTGTTGGCTCTCGTGGTTTGTAATGTCATTCTTCACTGAAGCTTGCCAGTGTCCATGACTCTGGTTTACTACTGAGTTGCTTTCCTGAGGTAATGCACCTGCAATTTCGGGTCAAATTAGCACACTTCTTCACTCCAGTTCAAATACTACGAAGCAAATGGAAAGTGCAAAACTGCAAATTGTAAATACACCAAAAAGCTACTCCCTCCGTTTCTAATTATAAGATGTTTTAGATATTGAATGTGGACTACATGCGGATTTAAATGCATGAATATACACATTAAAACGCGTTTAGATGCATACGAATCTGAAAAAAATAGAGAAAGGCTAAAACATCTTATATTTAGGAATGGAGGGAGTACTAGATAACAATTTCATTGGTTAAGATGGAGGTTGTTTTCAAGTTTAGGGAATATTTGTTTATTAAGACCTTCATTGCTTCGAGATCACCAGTGTTGATGTTGACTTTTGTTCAAGTTCTTCACAGCAAACGGGAAAAACAAATACTCCGCGGAAAATACCAACTTACTGAAATACTCTCTCCGTCTCAAATTAAGTGTCGCAAAGTTTGACAAAAATGGATGTATCTAACACTAAATTATGTCTAGGTACATCCATTTTTGTCAAACTTTGCGACACTTAATTTGAGACGGAGGGAGTAAGTTAAAACTTGTTTTGAACTTCAAGAAATATTTGTTTGAAAATCTCACTGCTATTAAAAGATCAGTGCAAGGGCATCTACAATCCATTATATGTAAGCTTTGTATCTGGCCATCTATGAGGAGAAAATGATCTATTTAGCATTAAATTATGCAAATATCTAGAAACTACCACTCCAATGCATCACATGTTAGGGTGTATCGAAAGAACATCAGTGTATCTAGAAGAATCCCAGAAAATTTTATATGATGCAACTATACTTGCTCCAACTAGGTTTATTAGATAAAATTATGCTCAAACGTATGGACACATCTCTAGCTTCTTGGTTTGCTCAAAAGGATTATGTCTCATGCAAGATGCAACTTTCTTCTTTCTCTTCACCCTCTCGCCTCCACATCATTAAAATCGGAGGTGGCTTTAGAGTGAAGCACTGTGGTTGCACTAGATGTTTTACGCTTATTTAAATTCTACATACAATAGGAAGGGCGAAACAAAATACAATTACAAGTACCACCACATCACAATTACTGAATCAAGTTGAAACTCATGTTCAAGGAACACATTCAGCTGTGCTAACATGCTTGATTAAATTCATGCACTAACAGAACCATTTCTCTAGGTCTAGTTTCAGAAAATGTACATGTTTTCAAATTCAATAACCACTCTTCATTGTTATATGCATTCCATAACTCCAGCATTTCAAAATTCACTTCCCAGTTGTTGTTTCTTGAACGAATAAGCTTCAAAATTAATACCCTAGTCTGAGCTCAACAAAGTTTGCCTCCTCCTGATTCCTAATCATTCCATCATAGAAGAGGGTCAATCAATTTATGCTGGCTCATTGGTCCGAAATCCCCGGGTGCACTCTAAACCTAAAATTGCAACCCGGTAATAACAAATAAGGAGCTGCATTCCGCATTATGTTTATTGCTTCCATTATTCATCCAAATCAAAAAGCAGGGACTACGGTACTCTGATACCTGGTTGCTGGGGAAGATACGGGGCGGCCCGAATTCAATTCCAGAATAGGAAATAATCTACGAGGGTAATGGGGCTGGGGGCTCACCGTCGGCGTGATCCAGCGGTTGGGAGGAGGAGGAGGCGGCGGCGGCGCTGCTGCTGGTGCTGGCGCTGGCGCTGGCGCTACCCTCCACCTCGCGGTTCAGCGCCGCCGTGAAGGCCTCGACATCGGCGCCCGAGTGCATGCTCTCATCCTGCGAAACCCCAACAACAAGAAACCGCCATTGAGCCCTTCCCCTAATAAGTGGATGAAAATGGCAGGAGAGGACGGAGGATTTCGGTGTCGGGCCGGGCACCTCTTCGTCATCCTCGAGGAGCTTCATGATGGGATCCATGGCAAGGGGCACGAACAGGTTTCCTTCGCCGCCGCCTCGCCCCGCGGCCGTCCCTTGCTCGGCTTGAAAAAAGGACGAGAAATAACAAAATAAATCCCCTTGTGCGGGCAGCAAAGGAACAAGTCCGCCGGGTCGGTTGCTACTTCTTTTCCTTTTAGTTTGCCTTATTAGTTTTATTACACTTTATTTATGTGTTGTGGGTACCACTAGAAAAAAAAAAGCTTCCCTTTCAGAAGAAAACGGAAAGGAAGAACAAGCTCATGCGAGAGCGTCATGTGGCGGATTCGTACGGGAGGAATCGGACGGAGAGAGTGCACACATTTATTTTGAAATTCGTTTTTTAAAATAAAATAACTCGAGAATCTTATTTTGAAATTACAAATTGTTTTCATATTTTTCATATTTGAGATCCTCGCGTCATGATGATTAAAACTAGATCTCATATTGATAAGTTTCGAGAAACTTTTTTTTTCATACTTTTTTTTTGAATTCTTTTTTCATACTTTATACTCCCTATTATATACACTTTGTACTTTCAGTAACAGTTTATACTTCCAGTAGCAACAGGGGTGTACATTCAGTAGGAGACGCGTGACTGTACACCATGTACATCGTGTACATCCGGTAGTACTGTGCTTGTACACCGTTTACTTTTAGTAGCAACGTGGGTGTACATCCTTCTAGGTGTACATCTGTCTGGGTGTACATCCGCATGAGTGTACATCGGCCCTGCACCTGGGTGTACAACCGCCTGGACGTACACGCGTGTTGCACGTGAGTGTACGTCAGCACTGCACTTGGGACGTACTTCGATCACTGCACCTAGACGTATATCTGCGTATAACTGGGCGTACATCCGTGTTGATTATGGATGTAAAAAAAAAGTTTCGCGAAACTTATCAATATAAGATCTAATTTTGAAAATCTCGATGCGAGGATCTCAAATATGAAATACGGTTCACGAGAAATGTTATTTTGAAAAATGGAATCCCGAAATAAATGCGTGCACACCCGTCTACACGTCCCTTCGCGGAAAGGAGAAAAATCCCACCAAAACTCTATCATGGTGACACTTGTCACGCATGCAAGCACCCTTAGGAGGCTAGGGGGAAGGAGAAGGTGACACTTGTCGCAAGGGGAGCACACGTTGGGTGACCTTTTGGAAGATTTCCCTTTTTCTAGTGATTTTGATGTGTTGTCCTTGAATTGTATTTTGATTTTATTTACTTCTTCTTGGTTTCAGTTTTATTTTTATTTTGTTCTCCTTCTTTTTTTATTTGGCTATTGTTTTATTTTATTTTGCTTCTTCTTTTTTTCCTTAGCAAACAAAAACAATAAAAATATTTTATTTTCTTTGCCTCTTTTTGGTTTTTCTTTTGCTTTTTTAAAATTTCTCCGTGCTGTTCCTATTTTCTTCTATTTGCTTTTTCACTTGGTTCTATATTTCGTTTCATTTGTTTCTTTCTTTCACAAAATGAAATTTTAAAAATATTTTCTTTTCTTTTACTTATTTATTTGGTTCTTCCTTTGCATTCTATTTGCTTTTTTTTACTTTTGGTTTTTATTTGGAGTTTTTCTTGCTGTTGCTATCAATTTTTTGTCTTGTTTACCCACTGATCTTCCTGTTTTTCAAAAATATAAATTACCAAATTTTACCTATTTTGTTTTAGTTGTTGCATATTGAAAAAGTGGTTTTCTGTTTTCAGCATCTGTTGTTCACTACGCGATTTTTCATATTTTACTAGAGGCTCAAAAATTTCACATAATAAGTATCCCCTAATCATTTGTATGCAAAAAAAATTGGCAAAAATTTCTGACTTGTGTAAGTGCCTCTAAACATTTAGTTTTTTGGTTGTTATTTCTCTGGACAGATTCTGAATTTTGTTGCAAGATGGTCTCTTTGTGTTTTCATTTGATTCTTTTTTTGGTTCTTACATTTTATTTTGGAGTTGGCCACTCAAGCGACCTTTCTGAAGCTTTAAAACAAAATTTGTTTCAGTCTAATGGCAGCACCTTGGAAATATTATCTTTGGCACTAATGTCAAACCGCCAAAAAGAATGGGAGAATTTTTGTGGTGAAGTTTTTTGTCACATCGAATGAAGGAACATCAAATCGGTGAATATCCAAGAATGGTCAAACCCATAAGCTTGGGGATGCCCCTGCATCCCTTCTACGTCAACAACCCCTGGGTTTGCAAACCTTCAAACTTTGTTTTTTGAGCACCATATAAACCTGCTTAAACTTGGAGCGACGATATCTTACTTTAGCTTCAAAGACCATCACATTCATGAGTCGATTGTTATATCTCTCTTGTTTCACTTATGCCCTTTTTGGAGAGTTGTTTGGAAATTTATTTTGTTGCATACTTAATATGTTAGAACTGAAAAAATGTTATGTACATAATGTTACTTAATAGTTCATGTGTCCTTATTGAAAGTGCAAATGCACTGAAATCATCTTGTTTTGGATGTTTGTTAACAACACACGTATCATCTTAAGTGCGTTGATGTTTTTCAGGGTCCAATGATAATATTTGATATGTTGGTAATGAGTATCAAAAAGGACAATGATCAAATGGGACACTTCTGCTGGAATTTCATTCCAGGCCGGAGTCTATGGTATGGAGCTTTCCCATGGTTTGACCATGTGCTGTGAATCTGGTGTCACCCGTTGGACTCACTCCGGAGACTTACCGGAATAGTCCGGTGTCTCCTCTGTGGGTGTACTTTTGAGAAAATTTGGTGTTGCACAAGTGGTGTCGCTCGCTGGACTCTGTCCAGAGATTTGCCGGAGACACACCGGAGTCTCCGGACCTTCATGCACCTGTGCTACACGCTCAACCACAGACAGGGTCTGCACGATGGAGAGAAGGCCAAGCAAAGTGTACACCGGAATCTCCGGTATGGCACACCAGAGTCTCCAGACTAGTTGATTCCAAGAAGAAACTGAAGTTGGAAGGTGTGGTGTCGCCTGCTGGATCCACACCAGAGACAGACCGGATTCTGTTCGGAGTCTCCGGTGTAAAGGCTATGCAAATTTCTTAGAGCGGAGTCTCGTGACTTACACCAGAGTCTCCGGTGTGACTTTGGAAGAAAAAGCCTCCAACGGCTCTAAAAGTTATGAGGGGTATAAATACCCCCTCTCATCAACCTACCTCCAGCTAGCTCGTCCAGAATAGATCTCACCATTGCTATAGCTCACCCACCTTGCTAGATCTCACAATCCCTCCACCCAAAAGTGTTGATCTTTGGAGGATTGAAGGAGAAGGCCCCGATCTACGTATTCACCAACCGAATTTCATTCACCCGTCATTTGCTTGAGGGTAACTAGTCTAGGGTTTTCTCTTGTGGAGAACCTAGACCTCTTGTCTCTCTTGGTGATTCTTGTGATTGTTGGGAGCCCCCAATTTGGTTGTGGGTGTGTGCCCCAAACTTTTTTGTAAAGTACACGATTCCCGCCTCAAAGGGGATCAATAGTGGAAGGTGGACTAGGCCTTTGTGGCGGGGTTCATCGGAGAATAGGGTGAGTCCTTTGTGGCGTTGAGTAGGCCTTTGTGGCCAAGCTCACATACCTCCAACGAGACGTACTCCCTTAACAAGGAGGAACTCGGGAATACATCGTGTCTCCGCGTGCTTCCTATCGGTTATCTCGTTCCCTTATCCTTTACTTGTGTTTGTATTGCATTTATTGTTGTACTTGCCATATAGGTAAATACACCTTAGTTGCATTATATAGAGAATTTACCTTTGTGTCAAGCCTAATCTTGAAGAAAAATTAAAATTAGTCATAGCACCTATCCACCCCCCTCTAGGTTCCCTTACTATCCGTTCAATTGGTATCAGAGCCTCGGCTCTTTTATCGGGCTTCACCGCCTAAGTGTTTAGTATGGCCGATGATCCGGATGTCACCGGTTCCATGGTGCAAGTCACTATGGATGATCTCAAGGAGTTGAAAAATTCCTTGACCTCATCCATGGAGGAAAAAATTGATGAGTTGCGAACACTCTTGTTGCAACTCATGAAAGCCAAGAATGGGGCAAATGGTGAACCACTTAAAGATGCTTCCGCTAAGAACTCCACCGATAAGGGTACGGATAGAGAAGGAGAATTCCACGCCGTCGAAGGACACTATTCTCTCGATCCTCCCGTCCCACATCCCCATATAATTCCTAGAGGAGAACCTCTTCAAATTGATGCACATTCTTTTGGTGAGTGGCAATATTACATGGAAACTCACTTGAACTCTTCTTGTATAGAACTTTGGAGGGTCACTCGATATGGATACAAGCCACATGACCCAAAAAACATGACAATAAGAGAAGCCGTAGATTGTCAACTCAACTACACCGCCTTGTCCATCATTCAACAAGTCGTGGGTCCTAACCACATGCCTCATCTTCAACAATATTCCACCGCCAAGGAAACATGGGACGCTCTAGTCGTCATGTTTGTGGGCAATGAGAGTATGCAAAGGAATAGGTACGATGCCTTGAGAAATGAGGCCGAAGGATTATATATGCATGATGGTGAGAGCCATGAAGACATGTACCGAAGGCTCAAGACTATTGCCACCTCATCCAACAATGTCGGTGCCAAGTATATTGATGATGCTTGGATCGAAAGGAAGTACATGATTTCTCTCATGCCTTTTGAGCCCATGGACTTGAAGAGCAGTCAAGGAAGACATGACTTTGGATCCTTGACCTCAACCCAAGTGATGGAAGAAGTGTGCTCCTATCAAGTGCAAACCAAAAATGCTCTTTAGAACCATGCTAGATCCATAGAAATGCACAAAGGAGCATCAGTTGCTTTGAAGGCCAAGGTTGTGTCAAGGGAGGTTAAGTATGAAGAAGATTGCTTTGAGTACTTGGCTCCGTTGAAGTATCAAGAATATGACCCCATGCTCAAAGATGTCATTGCTCTTACCGTGCAAAAGTTTTGGAAGAATCCATCCAAGGCCAAGGCATATGTAGAGGAGAAGACCAAGTCTCGCTATGGAAACGAAGGGACTCAAAGGGTGAGGTCTTGCTTCAATTGTCAAGATAAGCACCACTTCATTGCGGAGTGCCCCTATGAGAATACAGAACCTCATGGTGGCAGGCTCATTCGCAAGGACAAGTCGAAGGTTTCTTACAAGAAACCTCACTTCAAGAAGAAACCCTTCAATAAGAAGTCCCCCACCAAGTTTGTGCTAGTGACTTAAGAGGAATATGATTCTGGAAGTGATGAAGAAGAAGAAACCACAAGTGAAGTGGTCGCTTTAGCTATTGCTTCAACTCCATCATCTTCGTCACTCTTCGAATCCCCCAATGAAAATCTTTCTCAAACCAATGCCAAGTGCTTCATGGCTAAGGCCACGGAGGTAGCATCTTCTATCATCTCTAATACTACGAATGACATGAATAACATTGTTAGTCATGGTGTAGAAGATGAAATTGCCTCTTTGGAAAATTTTATGTCTAACATGCAAGGTGAGACCAAGAAGTACTTTGATCTCCTCATGAGCCAATTGGGAGAGGCCCATGAAGCTCTTTAGAAGAAAGGTGAGATTGAAATAAGAGATGCGGATGAAATGGCATCTCTCTCTATGACCCTTGAGGAAGAGCATGAGGGTCGAGTTTATCTTGAGGAGGAACTTGAATCTGTTGAAGAGTCACATAATGAACCTGTTGCTAATATCACTAAATAATGTGACCATGAAATTGCTAAATATAAAAAGGCTAAAAAGGATAAGGTTGAGTTTGGGGTTGGTCATGATAAACTAACCGAGGAGTTTGAAAATCTCACCAAGGATCACAAGGCATTGGAGAGCCAACACTGTACCCTCAAAGAGTTACATGAACAACTTCAAAATCAACCTAATAAACTCAACACCCCTAGCACCTCTACTTCTTATTGTGATCATGCAAATATTATTGAGGAAAATGCTAGGTTGAAGGATGAGCTAGCAAGGCTCAAGGGCAAGATCCCTCAAGTTGAAAAAGTTGTGTCCTCAAGTCCACAAGTGGTTGCTTCTAGAACACAAGTGAGTGCTCCTAGGCCACAAGTTGGCAATCAAGGTCTTGGATATGTTGCCAAGAAGAAGAACAAGAAGAAGAAGAGCAAGAAGAAGGCCAACAATGTTGCTTCGGGTGGAATTGTCATTAGGGACAACGCTACTCGTAGCATTTAAACGGGAACTAACAATCCACACCATTTCTTCTATGTTGATTAGTATGGTGTTGTGCAAGCTAAATATGTTGGTCCTATTGAAGGTTTCATTGAATATACTATTTGGTTTCCAAAGACCCTTGTTGCTAATATGAGGGGACCCTCCTCGGGTCCTAACTCTAGTCAATGATATCTTGCAGGACTATGCTTCCGGTGGGTCTAAATGGTTAATTGATAGTGGATGCACTAGTCATATGACCGGAAGAAAAGAACTTGTGACGGAGTTGTGCCCAAATGATATTGATGCAACCGTAACCTATGGAGACAAGTCCAAGTCTAAGGTATCAGGGTTTGGCAAGGTTGTGATTTCTCCTGATATCACTATCGTGGACGTCATGCTTGTTGAATCCCTTGGTTACAATTTACTTTCAGTTCATTCATTAGGGAAGATGGGTTTCTCCGTCTTCTTTAATCCTGATATTGTGGTCCTTTTGAGGAGAAAGACTCTTGGCGTTGCATAAGTGGGACATGTTGAAAATGAGTTATTCGTGGTGGACTTTTCGAAGTCTACCAACTCTCAGTCAATGTGTCTTTTCGTAAAGGCGGACATGGGGTGGTTGTGGCATCGCCGCTTATCCCATGTCAACATGAGAACTTTGCAAAGTCTTCACAAAGGTGGCCTTATCCTCGGACTAAAATAAAATGTTTCCTTTTCCAAAGATCGCGTTTGTAGGTTGTGTGTTGAAGGAAAGATGCATGATGCCGCCCACAAGTCCAAGACTATTATCTCATCAAAGAGGATCTTGGAGCTTCTCCATGTTGATCTCTTTGGTGCCATGCCCGAGGAAAGTCTTGGAGGCAAGAAGTATTTCTTGGTGATTGTCGATGACTATTCAAGATACACTTGGGTCTATTTCTTCAAGTGCAAGAGTGAGACCCAACAAACTATCATCGACTTCACCAACCAAGTGCAACGTCAACACAATGTCAAAATCATGGCTATTAGGAGTGACAATGGCTCCGAGTTCAAAAAAGTACAGTTTGAATGAATTTCTTAGTGATGATGGTATTCGTCATCAATATTCCGCCACCTACACCTCTCAACAAAATGGTGTAGCTGAGCGGAAGAGTAGAACTCTTTTGGATATGGCAAAGACCATGTTGGCGGAGTATTCTTCTCCCCAATATCTATGGTCTGAAGCCATATCCACCGCATGCCACTCCTCCAACCGCCTCTACATCCGCAAGGGATTGGACAAGACTCCATATGAGATCCTCACCGGCAACAAACCCAACGTCTCCTACTTCCGTGCATCCGGTTGTAAGTGTTTATATTTGATCAAGGGTGTTCGGTTGTCTAAATTACAATCTAAAACTATTGAGGGTATATTTCTTGGTTACGGTGCCGAATCCCACACTTATAGAGTCTTTGACAAAGCCTCATGGATTGTCATAGAATCTTGTAGTGTGGTTTTCGAGGAAAATGATGGCTCCCAAGTGGCGCAATTTCATGTTTCTAATGTAGATGTTGAAATTCCTCAAGAAGCCATAGGAAGGATGGGTGTGGGATTTTTCCGCCCCATCGAGGGACACTCATACGTCATAAATGTATCCTTAATTTATGATGTTCCATGTTGTTTTCATGTTGTTTCCTACATGTTTGCTATACACTTTATGTCATTTTTATCAATTTCCCGGACTAACCTATTGGCAAGATGCCACAGAGCCAATTCCCTGTTTTCTGTTGTTTTTAGTTTCAGAAATGTTGTTCTGAAAATATTCTCGGAATTGGAAAATTTGAAACCCGGAAGTCTTAGAATTCCCAAAGGTTCCACAGAGTCCCAAAGAGGCCCGGAGGGGGGCCACACCATAGGGCGGCGCCCGCTGGCCGCACCTGGGGGTGGTGTGGCCCCCCCGGGCGTCCACTGCCATCGTCCTTTCGCCTATTTATACCCCCTAATATGTCAACCCTAAAAATATACCACTTCGTCCCGTGAAACACCCGAGGCCGCCGTCATCGGCATCCCGAGATCGGGAGGGTTCTAGAGCTCTCCCCGGCACCCTGTCGGGAGGGGAATTCATCACCGAAGGGGTCTACACCACCATGCCCTCCTCCGAAGTGATGCGTGAGTAGTTCATCCCTGGACTACGGGTCCATAGCAGTAGCTAGATGGTTGTCTTCTCCACTTTGTACCTCATGTTTAGATCTCGTGAGCTGCCCTATATGATCGAGATCATCTTTATGTAATGCTACATGTTGTGTTTGCTGGGATCTGATGAATGTTGAATGCTATGTCTTCTGATTATCAATCTATCATGTTATCTTCATGCATATGTTATTTATGATATTGCATGCTCTCTGTTATTAGTAGATGCTCTGGCCAAGTAGATGCTAGTAACTCGAAGAGGGAGTATTTATGCTTGATAGTGGGTACATGCCTCCTTTGCATCTATGCTCGAGTGACAGAAACGTGACGGATGGAGGATGTATTATTGCTATTAGGGAGAAAACAACAGTGTTTACTTAGATTACATTACACACTTTGCTTACTGCGATAATCTGTTGCTTGCAACTTAATACCCAACATTTGTTAGGATGATATTCAGAGGGTGGATTATTAGTCATAGATGCAGTTAGATAACGGTCTATGTATTTTGTTGTAATGCCCGCATGAATCACATAGTAATTTTTATGTCTTGCATATGCACTACGGTGCAGCCTTCATTTCTGTCAATCGCCGAGCTGTAATTTGTTCACCGCACATGTTATTTATCTTCTACGGAGGGACACCACTAGTGAACTATGGACCCCGGTCCATTTTCTCATACTGATAATACACACACTGCTTCCACTGCTTTCATACTGCCGCTACTGTTTTCATATTGTTTTCCAGACCATACATTTAACCTCTTTGTTATCAGCAAAACCGGTGAGATTGACAACCTCACTGCTACGTTGGGGGCAAAGTGATTTGATTTTGTTGTGTAGGTTCCACGTTGTTGCTGAACTGGTAGTGCGCCCTGCCATCTCGGCTGCATCAACCTTCAGAAGTGCTTCTTCCTCCTACTAGTCGATTCAACCTTGGTTTCTTTTCTGAGGGAAGCTTGCTGCTGCACTCTTCACACCTTGCGCTTGGGGTCTCCCAACGAGCGTGTGTGTACACTCCATCAAGATTTTCTGGCGACGTTGCCGTGGATCTCAAAGTCATCAAGAAGCAACCACTCCCTCTCCAACTCTCGCACCAGCTTTTCTAACGCCGTTGACAGGGAGGAATAGAATTTCTGCAAGGGTAGTCTCTCACTTCCAATCTCTTTATCTTGTTTTTGTTTTGCTGAGTTTATTTTATTTTGTCTTATTTGCTTCTCTTTATCAAAAACACTAAAAAATTAGTTCTTATTCAAGCTGTAGTTTTATTCCTGTTTTTAGTCTTACTAAAATGAGTGTTCCTGAAGTTGAAGTTCGTTCTTTTAAGCAACAAGGTGGAGAAAGTTTGAAAGATGCTTGGTATAGGATAAGTGATGCTCATCATAGATGCACTAAGAAATATTCCACTTTAATCCTTCTTAGGAATTTTTATGTCGGTATTACTAGCTGGTATAGGTATGTTCTAGACACTTACAGGCGGTAATTTCTTGGGAACACCTGCTTTGGAAGCCTGTAATTTAACTGAAAGTTTAGTTGGAACACCACCTACTAAGATTGTTAAAACCGAGATCACTTTAGATGATGTTATTAAAAAGCGAAACTCTATGGAGAAAAATTTGCCAAAGTTCCTCGATAATGCTAGCAAAGTTAATGAATCAATAGTAAGTATCAACAAAAAAATCACTATTTTAGAAGCTAGCAATATCCATGATAGTCAAAATATGAGGATTGGTAAATTGGAGGAGGCTATGGAAACTTTAAGCTCAACCTTTTCTTCTCTTAAGTTTAAAAGGGAGAAACCTTCTGTGGGAAAAGAGAAAAAAATTATGTATGTCCTTGATGGAGTGTAGACACACGCTCGTTGGGAGACCCCAAGCGCAAGGTCTGAAGAGTGCAGCATCAAGTTTTCCCTCGGAAAAGAAACCAAGGTTGAATCGACCAGTAGGAGGAAGAAGCACTTCTGAAGGTTGATGCAGCTGAGATGGCAGGGCGCACTACCGGTGCAGCAGCAACGTGGAACCTACACAACACAATCAATTCACTTTGACCCAATGAAGCAGTGAGGTTTTCAATCTCACCGGTTTTGCTGAAAACAAAGAGGTTAAACATATGCTGTGGAAAATAGTAGGAATAGTATGAAAGCAGCAGATGTTTTATCAGTATGAGGAAAAAGGACCGGGGTCCACAGTTCACTAGTGGTGTCTCTCCGTGAAAGATAAATAACATGTGTGGTGAACAAATTACAGCTGGGCAATTGGCAGAAATGAAGGTTGCACCGTAGTGCATATGCAAGACATAAAGATTACTATGTGATTCATGCGGGCATTACAACAAGATACATAGACCGTTATCCAACTAAAAATCCACCCTTCGAATATCATCCGAACAAACGTTGGGTATTAAGTTGCAAGAAACAGACAATCGTAGTAAGCAAAGTGTGTAATGTAAACAATAACATCATCCTTAGACAAGGCATTGGTGTTTTCTCCCTAATGGCAACAACACATCCTCCATCCATCACGTTTCTGTCACTCGAGCACAAATGAAAAGGAGCCATGAAACCACTATCGAGCATAAATACTCCCTCTTGGAGTTACTAGCATCTACTTGGCCAGAGCATCTACTAAAAACGGAGAGCATGCAAGATCATAAATAACATAAACATGAAGATAACATGATAGATTGATAATCAGAAGACATAGCATTCAACAATCATCATATCCCAGCAAACACAACATGTAGCATTACATAAACATGATCTTGATCATGATAGGCAGCTCACAAGATCTAAACATGAGGTACAAAGTGGAGAGAACAACCATCTAGCTACTGCTATGGACCCATAGTTCAGGGATGAACTACTCACGCATCACTTCGGAGGAGGGCATGGTGGTGTAGACCCCTCCGGTGATGATTTCCCCCTCCGGCAGGGTGCCGGGGAGAGCTCCAGAATCCTCCCGATCTCGGGATGACGGTGATGGCAGCCTCGGGTGTTTCTCGGTTAAAAGTGGGATATCTTTAGGGTTTACGTCTCGGGGGGATTATATAGGTGAAAGGGCAGAGGTGGTGGAGGCTTAGGGGCCCCACACCACCCCTAGGCGCGGCCAAGGGGGCGCCACCCTATGGTGTGGCCCCCCTGAGGGCCCCCTCTGGGTCTCTTCGGGACTCCGTGGAACCTCCGAGATTTCTAAGACTTCGGGATTCGAATTTTTCAATTCCGAGAATATTTCCAGAACAACTTTTCTGAAACTAAAAACAATAGAAAATAGGGAACTGGCTCAGTGGCATCTTGTCAATAGGTTAGTTCGGAAAATCGATAAAAATGACATAAAGTGTATTGCAAACATGTGGGAAAACAATAATAAAACAACATGGAACATCAGAAATTAAGGATATGTTTATGACGTATCAACATCCCCAAGCTTAGTTCCTACTCGTCGTTGAGTAGGTAAACGACAAAACAAATAATTTCTGAGGTGACATGCTACCAACATAAACTTGATCATGAAAATGTAAAAGCATAAGTAAGCTGAGATCATAGAACTTCAACACAAGCATGATAAATAAAACTTTAATAATAAAGCATAGAAATCACTTTTCATCATGAGAAGTAACTTAAATAAAAGATCATGAATAACAATGCAAAGAAAGATATACGTTTGTGTCAAGTATAGAGAAAGCATGTCAAAGTGATATTTCGCTAGTCCTTAAGAGTGGGGCAAAACATAAATGCCAGGACACCTTCAAAGTTCATCAGGAAGACTAGAACAAATAATTAGAGAACTAGCAATAACACATCATAAATCAATTAATAATGTTTCTGGGATAAATGCACATAAAACTCAGAATGGCAAAAATGCTCTCTCAACTGTGCATAAAGTTAGAAGATGGAGACTCAATATAAAAGTAAAAGAAAGGCCATTCGCAGAGGGAAGCATGGATCACTCATGTGCTAGAGCTTTTATTTTATTAAACAGAGGTATGAAAACTTGACACTCCTCCCAACCATCTTTCACAAACCATGGCTAACCAAATCCTCGGGTGCCTGCCAACAATCACATACCATGGAGGAGTGTCTATATTTAAAGTGAGGTGTATGCTTATGTCAACGAATGGTAAACATAAAATACAGTACGTCACAAGACAACTAGACTTCACAAGAGCGGCTCCCATAGAAGGACGCATTTGGGTAGAAGGTCATCCCCCTTTCTCTTTTGTTTACACAATTATGCTTTAACTTATAAATTATGGGCAAAAATAGTGAAGAGAATTTGTGTTATTAATTTGGGGATGGGCACCCTGCTGCTAGCTCTTCTATCATTGGATAAGCGGATGAAGCCACTAGTCCAGGGTGTGAAAGTCCAATCAACAAGTGAGATAAAGATTCTCTATTTACGTCCTCATGAGCTAAAAGAGGAGCACAAAATAGGAGTAATTTTGAAAGTTTTAAAGGTAACACATGAGCAATTTATTTTGGAGTGGCGGTTAAATACCACATGTAGGTAGGCATGGTGTACACAATGGGAAAACTTTGGTTTAAGGGAGTTGGATGCACGAGTAGAGCTCATACTAGCAAAAGACTGGGTGCGACAAATCAAGAGAGCATAAGAGCCATAATCATGCATAGCGACATAAACATCATTAATCAAAGCATAAGTGGTACCACAAGGTCAAAAACTAAATGATCATGGACGCTATTCATGACTGTTTCATAGTCATAAACATGGTGTGAGCACGCGCCAAGTCAACCAAATAAAACGTCCAAAGGAGAACACCACAAATTTATGCTTCAATATGACAAGAACAACTCATGATTCTTTCAATGGAACATTAAACACTCTCATATATTTTAGGCTAATCATGCTACTCAATAACCACAAGGCTTTAAAACTAAAATAACTTCTAGCATGATATGAAAAACTTCTAGCCACATTCTATACAAGCTTCTACTTGCACCGTTAAAAATTCTACCTCAAGCAGCAGTTTCTTTTGCCAACAAGCACCATACAAATCATGATTTAACAAAAATATCTACATGCTACAACAAGAAAACATGAGAGGACTCACGTAACACTACTAAAACTAACAGCTCTGAACAAGAGATCAATGAAAACAAGAGCTAAACAGGATTTTTTGCAGCAGCTAGAAGAAAAACTAATAATACTAGCATAGCAAGTATTTAAATGAAAAAAGCGGAGCGTGTCTCTCTCCCAAACAAGGATTCTAGGTCAAATGATATTATTGCAGAAAGGATAACAAAATAAAACAAAGGAAAACAAAAGAAAATAAGGAAAAACAAACAGACGCTCCAAGTAAACTTCATATGATGTGACCGAATAAAAATATAGCTTCACGAGAAGTGACCTGATAGATAGTTGATGAAGAAGGGGATTCCTTGGGAATCCCTAAGCTTACATGCTTGAGTCTTCTAAAAATATGCTTGGATGAACCACGGGGGCATCCCCAAGCTTTGACCTTGCACTCTTCTTGATCACATATATCACCTCTTCTCTTGACACTTGAAAACTTCCTTCACACCACACTCAAACATTAATTCGCATTAGAGGGTTAGTGAAACAAATAAAAATCCATGGGTTATGTATGGAACAAGTACTATTGATACTTTTAAACATTAGATACAGCCACTAATGTTTCGTGAAGCAAAGAAATCCACTTGACATCGCAAAAGAGCAAATGCAAGAAAAATGGCAGAATCTGTCCAGACCAGAACTATTTGTAAAGACGAATTTTTTCGAGCCACTTAGGTTGCTCAGATCGAAAAAATTAAATAATGAAAAAGTTGTATAATTAGCTGAGGAATAAGCACAAAAAATTTAAGATCATTCTGAGCTTCCAGGATTGTATACGATTTTTTTACGGTGGACAGTAGAAACCTGTTTCCTGCGCAGAAATCCGAAAACCAACTCCAACTCTTGTCAGAAAACCTTACTTGGCACTACTGAAACATGGTAAGAAAGATACAAAGGAGTTTCTACAGAAGTATACAACCCCTTGACTCAAAGAAAACATAAAAAACAAAGTAAAAATAAAACCATGGGTTATCTCCCAAGAAGTGCTTTTATTTAACGCCTTTTAGCTAGGCCCAGAAAAATGGAATCAAGTATTTTCAATTGAAGAAGCATCCAAATTGTAACTTGTTCGAATAATGGAATCAAAAGGAAAATTCATTCTCTTTCTAGGAAAGTGTTCCATACCTTTCTTGATTGGGAACTGAAATTTAATATTCCCCTCTTTCATATCAATAACAGAACCAACAGTTCTAAGAAAAGGTCTTTCCCAAACAATTGGACAAGAAGCATTGCATTCAATATTCAAGACAACAAAATCAACGGGGAGAAGAGTATTATTAACCATGATAAGAACATCATCAAATCTCACCAAAGGTTTCTTTCTAACATTATCATAAGACGAATATCCAAATAACAAGGTTCCAATGGTGGTAAATCAAGAATATCATAGAGTTTCTTGGGCATAGCAGAGATACTAACATCAATGTAACATAGAGAATTGAAATAAAAATAATTCACTTTCATTTTAATAATAGGCCCCAACCATCATCTAGCTTCCTAGGGATATAGGCTTCACATCTTAATTCAGCCTCTCTAATTTGCATGAGAGCATTTGTAATATGTTTTGTAAAAGCCATATTCATAGCACTAGCATTAGGACAATTAGCAAGATTTTGTAAGAACTTAATCAATCATGTGATGTTGCAACCATCAAATTCCAGATCATTTTTATCAAAGATAATGAGACCATTGTGTCCCATGTTTCTATTAATTTTCACACTTTTATCAGGAGCATTTTTAGCAGTTTCAGGCAGTTTTGCATTTTTACTAGCAGAAGTGGGAGTGTTTCCAACACCAATTACTTTACCATTGATAGTAGAAGGTTTTATAGAATGAGAAGCTTCAGTTTTACTAGTGGTGGTAATGGTGCAAACATTAGCTATATTATTCTTTCTAGCTATTTCATCTTGTCTTTCCCATCTAGCATGCAATTCAGCTAACATTCTAACATTGTCATCAATTCGAATTTGGATAGCATTTCAAGTTTTACTTTCTTTAACATCATGAGGCATAACCTTTAGTTTCAGAAAATCAACATCAAGGGCAAGGCTATCAACTTTAGAAGCAAGAACATCAATTTTACCAAACTTTTCCTCAACAGATTTATTAAAAGCAGTTTGTGTACTAATAAAATTCTTAAGCATGTTCTCAAGATCAGAGGATACACTTTTTTTTTCTGTTATAGGAGTTACCATAATAATTACCATAAGCATTTCTATTATTAGGAGGATATGACCTATAATTGTTGCTACCAAAATTATTCCTATAAGCGTTGTTGTTAAAATTATTATTTTTAATGAAGTTCACATCAACATGCTCTTCTTGAGCAACCAAACGGGCTAAATGAACATTATTTGGATCAATAGGAGCATGGATATTCACAAGCATAGACATAATGGCATCAAGTCTTTTATTCAAAGAGGAGGTTACTTCAACAGAATTTACCTTCTTACCAGTTGTAGCTCTCTTAGTGTGCCACTCATAATAATTTACCATCATATCATCAAGAAGCTTTGTTGCTGCTCCCAAGGTCATGGACATAAAGGTTCCTCCAGTCGCTGAATCTAGAAGGTTTCTTGAAGAAAAATCCAGACCTGCATAAAAGGTTTGGATGATCATCCAAATAGTCAGTCCATGAGTGGGACGATTCTTTACCAAATATTTCATTCTTTCCCAAGATTTAGCAACATGCTCATTATCAAGTTGGTTAAAATTTATGATGCTACTTCTTAAAGATATAATCTGAGCAGGAGGATAATATTTTCCAATGAAAGCATGTTTACACTTAGTCCAAGAATCAATACTATTTATAGGCAAAGATAGCAACCATTCTTTAGCTCTTCCTCTCAAAGAGAAAGGAAACAATTTCAGTTTAATAATATCCCCATCAACATCTTTATATTTTTGCATCTCACATAGTTCAACAAAATTATTAAGATGGGCAGCAACATCATCAGTACTAAGACCATAAAATTCCTCTCTCATAACAAGGTTTAACAGGGCAGGTTTAATCTCATAAAAATCAGCAGTAGGAGCAGGTGGAGCAATAGGTGTGCTAATGAAATCATAGTTGTTGGTGCTAGTAAAGTCACACAACTTAGAGTTCTCAGGAGTAGTCATTTTAGCAAGACAAAAAACGGAAATAAAACTACAGCTAGTATAAGAACTATTTTTTGTGTGTTTTTTATAAAGAGAAGCAAGCAAGATAAAATAAACTAAGAAAAACAAAAAACAAAGTAAAGAGATTGGAAGTGAGAGACTCCCCTTGCAGAAATTCTCTTCCTCCCCGGCAACGGCGCCAGAAAAAGATTGATGGAGTGTAGACACACACTCGTTGGGAGACCCCAAGCGCAAGGTGTGAAGAGTGCAGCAGCAAGTTTTCCCTCAGAAAAGAAACGAAGGTTGAATCGACCACTAGAAGGAAGAAGCACTTCTGAAGGTTGATGCAGCTGAGATGGCAGGGCGCACTACCGGTGCAGCAACAACGTGGAACATACACAACACAATCAATTCACTTTGACCCAACGAAGCAGTGAGGTTGTCAATCTCACCGGTTTTGCTTAAAACATAGAGGTTAAACGTATGGTGTGGAAAAAAGTACGAAAATAGTAGGAATAGTATGAAAGCGGTATGAAAGCAGCAGATGTTTTATCACTATGAGGAACCAGGGTCCATAGTTCACTAGTGGTGTCTCTCCGTGAAAGATAAATAACATGTGTGGTGAACAAATTACAACTGTGCAATTGATAGAAATGAAGGCTGCACCGTAGTGCATATGTAATACATAAAGATTACTATGTGATTCATGCAGGAATTACAACAAGATACATAGACCTTTATCCAACTGCATCTATGACTGAAAATCCACCCTCCGAATATCATCCGAACGAACGTTGGGTATTAAGTTGCAAGCAACCGATAATCGCAGTAAGCAAAGTGTTTAATGTAAACAATAACATCATCCTTAGACAAGGCATTGTTGTTTTCTCCCTAATGGCAACAGCACATCCTCCATCCGTCACGTTTCTGTCACTCGAGCATAGATGAAAAGGAGGCATGAACCCACTATCGAGCATAAATACTCCCTCTTTAAGTTACTAGCATCTACTTGGCCAGAGAATCTACTAACAACGGAGAGAATGCAAGATCATAAATAACATAAACATGAAGATAACACGATAGATTGATAATCAGAAGACATAGCATTCAACATTCATCAGATCCCACCAAACACAACATATAACATTACATAAATATGATCTTGATCATGATAGGTAGCTCACAAGATCTAAACATGAGGTACAAAATGGAGAGAACAACAATCTAGCTAGTGCTATGGACCCGTAGTCGACGGATGAACTACTCACACATCACTTCGGAGGAGGGCATGGTGGTGTAGACCCCTCCGGTCATGATTTCCCCCTCCGGCAGGGTGCCGAGAAGAGATCCAGAACCCTCCCGATCTCGGGATGATGGTGACGGCGGCCTCCGGTGTGTCTCGGGTAAAAGTGGGATATCTTTAGGGTTTACGTCTCGGGGGGATTATATAAGCGAACGGGCAGAAGCGGTGGAGGCTCATGGGCCCCACATCACCCCTGGCGCGGCCAAGGGGGGCGGCCGTGCCACCCTATGGTGTGGGCCCCATGAGGCCCCCTCCGGGTCTCTTTGGGACTCTGTGGAACCTCCGGGATTTCTAAGACTTTCGGGATTCGAATTTTCCAATTCCGAGAATATTTCCTGAACAACTTTTTTGAAACTAAAAACAGCAGAAAACATGGAACTGGCTCTGTGGCATATTGTCAATAGGTTAGTCCGGAAATCGATAAAAATGGCATAAAGTGTATAGCAAATATGTGGGAAACAATAAGAAAACAACATGGAACATTAGAAATTAGGGATACATTTATGATGTATCAGTCCCCAAGGTACCTAAACCATCTTCAAGGGTGTCTAAGGTACCCATTGCTACAATTGGAGTTTTGGAGGAAATTATTGATTTGGATGCTTCTTCACTTGAAAACACTTGATTCCACTTTTCTAGGCCTAGCTAAAAGGCGTTAAAGAAAAGCACTTCTTGGGAGATAACCCATGGTTTTATTTTTGCTTTGTTTTTCTATGTTTTATTTGAGTCACGGGGTTGTATACTTCTGTAGAAACTCCTTTCTATCTTTATTTTCATGTTTTAGTCGTGCCAAGTAAAGGTTCTGATGAGAGTTGGAGTTGGTTTTGGATTTCTGAGCAGGAAATAGATTTTTGCTGTCCACCGTAAAAAAATCGTATAATTCACAGGAAAATCAGAATTACCTGAAATTTCTTTTGCTTATTCCTCAAATTTTTTGTTCTTTAAGTTTTTCAATCTGATCAACATAAGTGCCCTGAAAAAATTCGTCTTTACACACCGTTCTGGTTTTGACAGATTCTGCCATTTTTCTTACATTTGCTCTTTTATGATGTCAAGTGGATTTCTTTGCTTCACGAAACATCAGTGGATGTAGCTAATGTTTAAAAGTATCAATAGCATTTGTTCCCATACAGAACCCATGGATTTTTTTTGTTGCACTAACCCTCTAATGCCAATTACTCTTTGAGTGTGGTGTGAAGGAAGTTTTCAAGGGTCAAGAGAAGAGGGTGATATATGTGATCAAGAAGAGTGCAAGTTCAAAGCTTGGGGATAACCCCGTGGTTCATACAAGCATATTTTTAGAAGACTCAAGCATCTAAGCTTGGGGATGCCCAATGTCACACCCCAGATTTGGAACACTTGTAACACATGAGGGAAGCCATTTTTGTGAGCCAACAAAAACTTTTTAATGCCCTTGTGTAATCCAGCATTATGTAATGAACCATGGTTATCTATGCAAATGCAAGCAATATTTGACTAAAAAATCATTCACCTTGTTTCCTGATATTTTCCATTTATTTCTGTGATGTTTTCCACCTGGTGTTTCCAAAGTTGTTCACCAAAATTATTGTGGCAATGTTGTTTTCAAATTATTAGTAATATTTGGTTTGTTTAGAATCAAGAAAACATTTTGTCAGAAGAGTTATCCAATGTTTTCCTTAAGGTTTTCTATAGAAACTCTTTTCTAAAAAATAAGTCAATTAGGTGTTTTTCACTCATGTTATCTATATGATAGAGAATCACATTTTGTGTTTTCTTGGCATGGAGGTGATCTCTAATATATGGAATACAAAATGGTGAACTTGGTTTGAAAATTTGATTTATAGAAACAATCATTTGCTTGATGTTTTTGTGTTAAGAAAATAAGACAGAATTAGTGTTTTCTGGAAAACAGAGAAATACATAAACTAGCTGTTTTTCCACCTTGTTTTCATTGTTCTTTTGAAACTCAAAATTGTTTTCTTTTGCTATAAATTAATGTACAAATGTTGCTTAACACAACCACACTTAGAAAATAAATTTTTAAGTTGGTTTGATCCATGAAAACAAGTGCATCTTATGACTAATCCACTCTGTTCCTCAGCACTTAGAAAATTTTCTAAGTTTTTAACTGAAACTGAATTTCTGCAGAAAACAGTAAATGACACGATTTTCAAATACTTATAACTTTAGTTTGGATGATCCATTAGCTGCACCACTTGGACCATCTAGAAGCCTAGTCAGCTCACTACATTTATATCCCTTAGCAACCAAGTCAAGTTAACCACACAGGAGGAGAGTGTGCGGGTTTTAGAGGGGAAAACGGGAGGGGGCGGCATGGGCAAGCCTAACAGAGTGAGCACTGTCGCGTGCCACTATGGCCACCTCGCGATTTTCTTCCTCTCCTCGCCGTTGTAGCCTTTGACTGACCCTAGCTAGCACCCCTGGACGCACCCAAAGGACAAGGGCCATGGCATGGGCACGCCAGGGCGCGCACAAGCGCGTCGCACTGCCACCCGTGCGTGCACACGGCCACTCCCACGCCTATAAAGCCACGGGAGAGCCACAGCCTCGCCACCACACCCGCACACCACCCCTCACTCACCTCGTATCCACCCACGAACACCCCGAGCTCTCTGCGAGCCTAGATCGCCGGAGTACGCCGCCAGCACCCGCGGACGGCAACGGTGGGTTGCGCACGTCTGGGCATCCCCACACCTCCCTTTCGCTCTCAAACCCCTCCCCACCCTCCGTGGAGCACGCCTGACCCACCTTCGTGCGTCCTCGTTTGCAGGAACGCCGGTGACTTCGTCGGAGCCGCCGCGGGACACCTGCTTCGCGCCAGCGACAGACACCACCCGCGCCGTGATTCCAACGCCCCTGCACGGCCCCGAGCACCTGCGAATGCCCCAACCCCTCGCCACCAGCCTACGCAAGCCCTAGGTGAGCAATCGCATCGAAAATCGCCGCCGGTCGTGCTCCGTTCTGTTCGAGAGAGAGGAAAGAGAGAGGAGAGGAGGACGATGGCCGTGCGTCGTTGATCGCGAGATCAACGGCCACGTTTAAACCTTGAAGCGGTATGCGCGCACAACATGCCGTGGAAGCGAGCTGGGCCGCGCACCCGTGTGTTGAACAACCCGCGAACAAATTTCTTTTTTCCTTTTAAAAACAAAATGAATCTGACACTTTGCTTTAATCATGTTAAAAATAGTTAAACTTAAAAATAAAATCAACCAAAATTATCACTGATAGCGAATGCAACTTACAGATCTGTGTTTGAACCATTTTTGAACAAATGAAAAATGATGAACTACACACTGTCTGTTAAGGAAAAAATGCAATAACTTTTTGTTGGAATGTTCAAATTGTGCAAACTAAACTTATTTTAGTAGCTCTTGACTAGGTATATTGTCGCACCCTGATTTCTAGGGGATACTCACCGTACGAACTGGATAGCAGATGCTTGGATTATGGGGCATAACTGCTCCCACGTCCCAGCTTCCTGGTAGGCCTGCGCTTATGCGCGACAACACAAGCCCTGCTATTCCATCGTCGATGTAAACTATCCACTAGAGATCAAAGGCACTTCCGTCGACGTACTTCAAACCATACACACATGGTACGTCAACGGCGTTTAACAAGTGATATCACAACAGATCTCTACGACACAAAAGATTGAAATAACTTGCAATTGGCTCTCATTAGAGCAGAGATAGCAAATACAATCATTTAGAGGGCACATGCCCCAACAATACATCATTACAATACAGCGGAAGCATTCAACAGGTCTGAGTACAGACAAGAACCAAATAGGCCTAAGAGGCCGGAAACAAACAGACGGAGCCCATCCACGAAGTCTCGGATCCTGCCCGGGTCCGCTATCTACTCGTCAGCAGTCTCGTCGTCATACTCCACGTAGTAGCCACCATGGAGATCCTCGGAAACGTCGTCTGCGTAAACCACAGCCCCAAAGGGGTCAGTACATAAACGTACTGGCAAGCAAGACTCACAGTTCACCAAAGTGTAACCCGTCAACACCAAGCACAGATGCCTTGGGTTCAACGGAAGAGAGGGGATTTAAAAGATGCTGCAACTGGATGCGCTAACCAACTACAGAGATTCTACCACTTCCGGCTAACAGAAAGGAGATAAGATCGAGGATTGTAACCAACTGAAAGATAACTTCAAACAAACCCATCCTGGATCTCGCCCCTTATCCAAAGAAGCAATCCGAGGATAACTCACACAGTTGAAATAAGGTGAATCAAGTTATTGTGTGAGTAACCTGTTACTAGTCAAGTTATTAATCATTGGGTGAAACATGATTGATCATTATGTTTAAGTTGTCCTGAGTACTTGTTAGCCAGTACTTTCACCAAGTAATCCATAACCGCGGAAAACACGGCTTCTCGAGAAGATTATCCCTGCAGGGTTGCACCAATTTGGCCGTACACTCAAGAATAACCCGCCAGATGGGAAGCTAACCCACCAAGCGGGGTACTCTACACAACCAACCATTCTTCGCATCAAGCCCAAAGCACCTTGGGCGCACGGCTAATCAAGCCCAGAAGAAAATGGACCATCATAGCACTCTAAGACCGTGTCCCCCTATATGCCGACTACAAAAGTTCCACCCCGCGCTGGGCTCGCAAAAACATGCATGCGGCAAATGGAAAACACGAACTAAATGAGGCGATTTGGACGAGATGCGAATCAGGTCAAGTTGAGGGGGGCGCCCATACTCGCTTCCCAAATGCGGGTAGTGCGCTCATCATGGATCAGTAGACAAGACCCTTTTCCTATTAGGGTCGACACTAGCAGGCTTCAAAACCTCTCATGGGCCTCCTGCCGGTGCCTTATCATCAAATTTATTATTAATAGTAACATTAGCATGATTGATTGACTGATTAAACATCGAGCCCCCACAACGTAAATGATATAGTAACAGAAAGTAACGGATAACAGACTCGAGCAAAAGCAACCTAAGCATGCTAGTAAGACACTGGCTCAAACAATTGTTGTAGGAAGGGAGATGAGGCAATATCAGGGTTAAGGGATTCATGTGATAGGTTCGTAACAGAAACAACTACTACTAAGGCTAGCAGAAAAGAACAACGGAAAGTATCGGTAACCAATGTTGAAAGGAACACAGTGGTTCATGTGAGTGATAACTTGCCTGGCAGCTCAGTATCGTACTGGGCTAGGTCCTGAGTAGCGGTGTCGTAAGGATCGTCGGTCTCAACGTAGTCGTCGTCTAACCGAGAAGAAGCAAACAGACATTGCAGAAAGGGTAGACAATCAATACATGGCATAGTGCACAATCAAATATGATGCATGACAAGTTTAATAGTTGCATCAATTAAACTAGTTGACAAGGTAGAACAATTTAAATGGATCCATGTGCAAAGGTTGCACATGGAAGGATCCATTGAAAGTAATTAGAAACAATGAATCAACATTAGTTATTAGTTGAGAGTTGTTAGCATGATGCATGCATGATGATGATAACAAGATAACAACAATTTAGATGCAAATAGAATGATAGTTAACCAATTAAGAAATCATTTATTAGTTTGGAAAATTGGTTACTTAAACATGGCACACAAATAAATGTTGTTTTCATCAAGTTGAAGTATGCAAAACAGTTTACAAATTTTATATTTGGAAAGGTTATCAAATTTTAGTTGGATTACATGTTTCACAATTTGAAATTGGACTTAGGATTATTTAATTATGAATTAAACAATATTAAACAATTTTTAATTGAATTAAACAAGAATTAAATGGTTTAGGCAATTTAAATTATTCAAACCAGAAAACAAAGTTTATATTTGAATAGAGTATTCAAAAAGGTGTGAAAAACATATTTTATTTGAATTATTTGAAAACAGTATGAATTAGTTATGAATTATTCCAATTTGCATTTGAATTATTCGAATTTGAATTTAAATTGCATTTTGAAATTTCAAAACAGTACACCAATTGAATATTTGAATAGATTATAAGATTTTGAATAGAAAACATATAAGGTTTTTATTTATTGGATGCACAGATTAATAGTTATTGATTTTTGAAGTTTTAAGCTTTAATCTGTTATTTAAAAGAAGCAGAAAACAGTTTATACTTTTGTTACGGGGGTGGCATCTACACGCAGCCTCTGCTGCGTGGGCCAGCGCCAACGTGGCGCAGGGTACGCTCGCGTGGCAACCAGGCCCGATGACGGGTGGGCCACTACACAGGGAGAAAAATCGCCAAAAAGGTGCGCTTCGGGGACTCGAACCCACGACGGCCTGCTTGCGCGTTTGCTGTCTGAACCAAGTGTGCTGTGTGCGTTCGCTCGACAGAGATAGGAATGCAGTGAGGGAAAGGTTCAGTCCAGCGCGGGTTTTCTGAAAGTTAACTGAAACTTTCTTCTGAAGAACGTGTGCTTGCTCTGCTTAACAGAGGCTCACCGGCGGCGATGATCGACGTTGTGCTAGCGGATGCAGTGCTGGATGCCGTGCGAGTGCAGACATGGATGCACGACAGAGAGGAGAGGGAGGGAGGAGATCTCGGCGGCTCACCACCGTTGGAGTCGAGCAGAGGGGCGGTGACGTTGGCGTGACGACGGCGGCTGCGGCGTGGAAGGAGACGGCGGCGGTGATCCACGACGCGCCCCGGCTCGTTGCGGTGTCCAACAGCGCTGGGAAAGGACGGAGTTTGCATTCCCGTAGTCCACGAGGAAGGAGGAGGTGCAAGGCGGCGGTGCCGGGGACGGATTCAGTTGAGGGAACGCCGACGAGGTGGTAGCCGCGGACAGGAACTTGGATGGCGGCGTGGCTACCGTCGATGGCGTGCTCGGAGGCGGTGTCCAATCGCGAGAGGGGGTGGTGGTGATCGAGTTTCGAGGTTTTGGAGGGAAGAAAGGGCGCGGCATCGCTGGTGCTCGCCGGAGATTCAGGCCACGGGCGACGGAAGCAGGGACAGAGGATGGAGATCGCGGCGAGGGAGGGGAGAAGTGGCGGCGGAGCTCGAGGTGGAAGGGAGGTAGGGCTAGGGCCGCGCTCAGGAACCCTAGGGGTAGCTCTTATAGAGGCTAGGGGGGAGCGCTAGGCCGTCGACGAACGGCAGTGTCGCCGTGGCGCCCTCGGATGCACGCCGTACACGAAGGCGACGGGGGCGTCCGCGCGAAGGGGTATCGGGCCCAGAATCTGGGCCGGGCCACGCGAGAGAGTGGGCTGGCGGTGGTAGATTAGGTGCTGCGCGCCTGTTTTTGTTTTATTATTTGGTTCTGTTTTATTTTTTTTGCTGAAAAGCAAATTTGGAAGAAATTGATAGATTTTGTTTAGGAAAAAAATTCCAACAAATTTAGGTTAGGTTGTTTAGGTAACTAGAAATACATTTCCAAGATTGGTTTGCAGAAAATTTGACATTTTGAAATATTGTTTGGATTTGAAACCATTTTGAATGAATTTTCAATATTAAACAACCTTATTTAGAACAACATTTTTAATAGGGTTTCCCCTAATATTTAAAGTGTTTAGGGCTTACAATTGTTGAGTGAATTTCATGTTTTCAAATAGGTACTGATTTGAATACATTTGATTTTAAATTGAAGGGGATTAGCATTAATTGATTGAAATAAAAGCACCATTTTAGTAGTTGATCAACATGGAATAAAATGGAACAATTTGGTTGTTTTCATTTGTTATTTCTATTCCAAAAGTTGTAACAGAACAAGTATGAAAACATAGTTTGAATAAGGTTTGAATTTGAGTTGTGAAAACAGTGGAAAACAATTGCAACAAATAAGAACAAATGCAAACAACATGGAAACAATATGATGACATGATGCAAAACTTTAATAAACAAGAAATCAAACATTCTAATTGGTAGGTTTTCATACTTGGGATGTTACAAAACGCCCCCCCTTGAAGGAATCGCGCCCCGAGATTCCTACTGAGAAAAGAAAGGGTCCGGATACTTCTTGGGAAGATCCACTTGAGTTGTGACACGTGAAACACATCGTGCACATTGGATAGACGTCAGGGAATTTGGAAACCACCGGAACAATCTTAGTAGAGATATAGGTTTTGTATGGAGGGTGTATAGCTGGATAGAATTTGATGCATTTGGAGAATAGATTATCTGTAATAAGGTTGGAACAGAGTTATTGACATCAATGGAACACCAAAAATAATCATCAATGTCATAATCATCAACATGAGAGTAACGAGGAATATGTGGCCTCCCATTAGAATTGGATTGTATGTCTGAACTTGGAAGTCAACATTTGAGATCCCGGGGAGTGAACAGAGTTTTGATTGCTTAGTGGAACCAGAATTGGGTTGTGTGTTGTGGAAAAGATTGTTGACACAAAGGAATGTGATGCTCCGGTATCAAACAACACTTTTAGTTGGAAAAGAGTTTAGCAGATGAACGGGGAAACTTTGATTAGACGCCGGTAGAAGATTTGAAGTGGAAAACAACAACAAGATTTCAATGGACGAAAAGGAAATGTTTAGAAGAACATGATATCAACATCGGGGAAAACGAGAACAAAACTCCTGAGGTACTACGGAAAAACCCATCCGGGCTTCTAAAGGATCAACATCTACTGCTTAAGGAACAGAGGATCTGCTTCCGGGGCTTACACGCCTCCGTTCTTAATCGTGAGTAGGCAACATGATAAATCATGTCACAACCACCTCCATTCCTATGGTCTAGTAGATATAACCATCCTAGAGAAACCAGGATTCGTGAAATCCTAACTTGAAAGTTTAGTTGAGAAGGGAGAAAATCAACGTTGCACTTCCTTACCAGAAAAGGGAGGGAGGGTGGGGAAAGAAGAAAAAGAACAGAATTCCTACTCTCACGTTTCATTTTTCCTATATAGCTACAAAATAGTTTCTAGACTCAACTGCGACCAGTAAAAAGGGATCCTACAGGCAGACAGGCTCTGATACCATTTGTCGCACCCTGATTTCTAGGGGATACTCACCGTACGAACTGGATAGCAGATGCTTGGATTATGGGGCATAACTGCTCCCACGTCCCAGCTTCCTGGTAGGCCTGCGCTTATGCGCGACAACACAAGCCCTGCTATTCCATCGTCGATGTAAACTATCCACTAGAGATCAAAGGCACTTCCGTCGACGTACTTCAAACCATACACACATGGTACGTCAACGGCGTTTAACAAGTGATATCACAACAGATCTCTACGACACAAAAGATTGAAATAACTTGCAATTGGCTCTCATTAGAGCAGAGATAGCAAATACAATCATTCAGAGGGCACATGCCCCAACAATACATCATTACAATACAGCGGAAGCATTCAACAGGTCTGAGTACAGACAAGAACCAAATAGGCCTAAGAGGCCGGAAACAAACAGACGGAGCCCATCCACGAAGTATCGGATCCTGCCCGGGTCCGCTATCTACTCGTCAGCAGTCTCGTCGTCATACTCCACGTAGTAGCCACCATGGAGATCCTCGGAAACGTCGTCTGCGTAAACCACAGCCCCAAAGGGGTCAGTACATAAACGTACTGGCAAGCAAGACTCACAGTTCACCAAAGTGTAACCCGTCAACACCAAGCACAGATGCCTTGGGTTCAACGGAAGAGAGGGGATTTAAAAGATGCTGCAACTGGATGCGCTAACCAACTACAGAGATTCTACCACTTCCGGCTAACAGAAAGGAGATAAGATCGAGGATTGTAACCAACTGAAAGATAACTTCAAACAAACCCATCCTGGATCTCGCCCCTTATCCAAAGAAGCAATCCGAGGATAACTCACACAGTTGAAATAAGGTGAATCAAGTTATTGTGTGAGTAACCTGTTACTAGTCAAGTTATTAATCATTGGGTGAAACATGATTGATCATTATGTTTAAGTTGTCCTGAGTACTTGTTAGCCAGTACTTTCACCAAGTAATCCATAACCGCGGAAAACACGGCTTCTCGAGAAGATTATCCCTGCAGGGTTGCACCAATTTGGCCGTACACTCAAGAATAACCCGCCAGATGGGAAGCTAACCCACCAAGCGGGGTACTCTACACAACCAACCATTCTTCGCATCAAGCCCAAAGCACCTTGGGCGCACGGCTAATCAAGCCCAGAAGAAAATGGACCATCATAGCACTCTAAGACCGTGTCCCCCTATATGCCGACTACAAAAGTTCCACCCTGCGCTGGGCTCGCAAAAACATGCATGCGGCAAATGGAAAACACGAACTAAATGAGGCGATTTGGACGAGATGCGAATCAGGTCAAGTTGAGGGGGGCGCCCATACTCGCTTCCCAAATGCGGGTAGTGCGCTCATCATGGATCAGTAGACAAGACCCTTTTCCTATTAGGGTCGACACTAGCAGGCTTCAAAACCTCTCATGGGCCTCCTGCCGGTGCCTTATCATCAAATTTATTATTAATAGTAACATTAGCATGATTGATTGACTGATTAAACATCGAGCCCCCACAACGTAAATGATATAGTAACAGAAAGTAACGGATAACGGACTCGAGCAAAAGCAACCTAAGCATGCTAGTAAGACACTGGCTCAAACAATGGTTGTAGGAAGGGAGATGAGGCAATATCAGGGTTAAGGGATTCATGTGATAGGTTCGTAACAGAAACAACTACTACTAAGGCTAGCAGAAAAGAACAACGGAAAGTATCGGTAACCAATGTTGAAAGGAACACAGTGGGTCATGTGAGTGATAACTTGCCTGGCAGCTCAGTATCGTACTGGGCTAGGTCCTGAGTAGCGGTGTCGTAAGGATCGTCGGTCTCAACGTAGTCGTCGTCTAACCGAGAAGAAGCAAACAGACATTGCAGAAAGGGTAGACAATCAATACATGGCATAGTGCACAATCAAATATGATGCATGACAAGTTTAATAGTTGCATCAATTAAACTAGTTGACAAGGTAGAACAATTTAAATGGATCCATGTGCAAAGGTTGCACATGGAAGGATCCATTGAAAGTAATTAGAAACAATGAATCAACATTAGTTATTAGTTGAGAGTTGTTAGCATGATGCATGCATGATGATGATAACAAGATAACAACAATTTAGATGCAAATAGAATGATAGTTAACCAATTAAGAAATCATTTATTAGTTTGGAAAATTGGTTACTTAAACATGGCACACAAATAAATGTTGTTTTCATCAAGTTGAAGTATGCAAAACAGTTTACAAATTTTATATTTGGAAAGGTTATCAAATTTTAGTTGGATTACATGTTTCACAATTTGAAATTGGACTTAGGATTATTTAATTATGAATTAAACAATATTAAACAATTTTTAATTGAATTAAACAAGAATTAAATGGTTTAGGCAATTTAAATTATTCAAACCAGAAAACAAAGTTTATATTTGAATAGAGTATTCAAAAAGGTGTGAAAAACATATTTTATTTGAATTATTTGAAAACAGTATGAATTAGTTATGAATTATTCCAATTTGCATTTGAATTATTCGAATTTGAATTTAAATTGCATTTTGAAATTTCAAAACAGTACACCAATTGAATATTTGAATAGATTATAAGATTTTGAACAGAAAACATATAAGGTTTTTATTTATTGGATGCACAGATTAATAGTTATTGATTTTTGAAGTTTTAAGCTTTAATCTGTTATTTAAAAGAAGCAGAAAACAGTTTATACTTTTGTTACGGGGGTGGCATCTACACGCAGCCTCTGCTGCGTGGGCCAGCGCCAACGTGGCGCAGGGTACGCTCGCGTGGCAACCAGGCCCGATGACGGGTGGGCCACTACACAGGGAGAAAAATCGCCAAAAAGGTGCGCTTCGGGGACTCGAACCCACGACGGCCTGCTTGCGCGTTTGCTGTCTGAACCAAGTGTGCTGTGTGCGTTCGCTCGACAGAGATAGGAATGCAGTGAGGGAAAGGTTCAGTCCAGCGCGGGTTTTCTGAAAGTTAACTGAAACTTTCTTCTGAAGAACGTGTGCTTGCTCTGCTTAACAGAGGCTCACCGGCGGCGATGATCGACGTTGTGCTAGCGGATGCAGTGCTGGATGCCGTGCGAGTGCAGACATGGATGCACGACAGAGAGGAGAGGGAGGGAGGAGATCTCGGCGGCTCACCACCGTTGGAGTCGAGCAGAGGGGCGGTGACGTTGGCGTGACGACGGCGGCTGCGGCGTGGAAGGAGACGGCGGCGGTGATCCACGACGCGCCCCGGCTCGTTGCGGTGTCCAACAGCGCTGGGAAAGGACGGAGTTTGCATTCCCGTAGTCCACGAGGAAGGAGGAGGTGCAAGGCGGCGGTGCCGGGGACGGATTCAGTTGAGGGAACGCCGACGAGGTGGTAGCCGCGGACAGGAACTTGGATGGCGGCGTGGCTACCGTCGATGGCGTGCTCGGAGGCGGTGTCCAATCGCGAGAGGGGGTGGTGGTGATCGAGTTTCGAGGTTTTGGAGGGAAGAAAGGGCGCGGCATCGCTGGTGCTCGCCGGAGATTCAGGCCACGGGCGACGGAAGCAGGGACAGAGGATGGAGATCGCGGCGAGGGAGGGGAGAAGTGGCGGCGGAGCTCGAGGTGGAAGGGAGGTAGGGCTAGGGCCGCGCTCAGGAACCCTAGGGGTAGCTCTTATAGAGGCTAGGGGGGAGCGCTAGGCCGTCGACGAACGGCAGTGTCGCCGTGGCGCCCTCGGATGCACGCCGTACACGAAGGCGACGGGGGCGTCCGCGCGAAGGGGTATCGGGCCCAGAATCTGGGCCGGGCCACGCGAGAGAGTGGGCTGGCGGTGGTAGATTAGGTGCTGCGCGCCTGTTTTTGTTTTATTATTTGGTTCTGTTTTATTTTTTTGCTGAAAAGCAAATTTGGAAGAAATTGATAGATTTTGTTTAGGAAAAAAATTCCAACAAATTTAGGTTAGGTTGTTTAGGTAACTAGAAATACATTTCCAAGATTGGTTTGCAGAAAATTTGACATTTTGAAATATTGTTTGGATTTGAAACCATTTTGAATGAATTTTCAATATTAAACAACCTTATTTAGAACAACATTTTTAATAGGGTTTCCCCTAATATTTAAAGTGTTTAGGGCTTACAATTGTTGAGTGAATTTCATGTTTTCAAATAGGTACTGATTTGAATACATTTGATTTTAAATTGAAGGGGATTAGCATTAATTGATTGAAATAAAAGCACCATTTTAGTAGTTGATCAACATGGAATAAAATGGAACAATTTGGTTGTTTTCATTTGTTATTTCTATTCCAAAAGTTGTAACAGAACAAGTATGAAAACATAGTTTGAATAAGGTTTGAATTTGAGTTGTGAAAACAGTGGAAAACAATTGCAACAAATAAGAACAAATGCAAACAACATGGAAACAATATGATGACATGATGCAAAACTTTAATAAACAAGAAATCAAACATTCTAATTGGTAGGTTTTCATACTTGGGATGTTACATATATCAGTAGGGCTTGACCTCACATCAAGGTGAGCTACCATTTGGAAATGCCATCCACTTTGGTAAATGTCCAGTAGCATATTCTAGGATTTTTAGAAGTTGTTTGAAATCAATTTTTGATGTGAATCCAACTGGATCTGTTATATTATGTTTAGATCTATGATATCCTAGCTTGGTGTGATTTTTAGAGCTCTAGATTAATTTTGGCACTTTTCTGTTAGAAATAATATGTGTAGATTTAATTCTAGAATAATTACTTGCTAGTGTTACTTGTTTTTCTAGCATGCTTAGATGTTGTGCTTAGTGTTATAATTTTGTTTTCTCACAGATCTAGCATGTTAGAAAGTTTGTGCATGTTTAGGAAATGTTTGGAACTAGTATGAGCATAGTGTTATTCTCTAGTTTTATTTTATTAAATCTTGTGATGCAAATGCTTAGCTAGATTTTTATCCAATGTAGCGTTCCCACATTTAAATAATGTAAGAACATCTGTGTTAGTGTGCTAGTCCCTGGATCATTTGCTAGCACCACAGTACAAAATGAATATCATGCAAATGCATCAAATTCTATTACATCGCATAATCCAGTCTTTACAAAATAGTATTACAACTTGCATAGTCTTAGAAGACTAGCAGAAAACAAAGAAATACAACGGAAAACATAGTACAACATTGAGCCCATCTTCTTCATGTGCCACAGGCAAAACATGTTGGCGATAGTCTCGAGATCCTAAACGAAATCCTCACTCGTCTTCAGAAATACCTGCAATATGGAATATGCATTCACAAGGGAGTCAATACAATTTAATGTATTGGCAAGTAACACTATGGTGGATATAAATGGCAAGACTAATACTACATGCTTATTTGGCTGAGTGGAGTTTTGGCTAAGTTTGCATAAAGCAAGTTTTATCCTATCACTTTTGTAAAACATCTTTTCTTTTCAAAGGGTGGCAACATTGGAATAAGATCCAAGCACCACAACTACTGTTCACTTGGTCAAAATTTTACTTATTGAAAATGGTGATGTGATTCTTCCGTCCATCCTTGTCCAGCTGCTCATAGTTGTCCATAACCGGGGACACGACTAAGATCTTAGTTTGTTGACTTTGCAGAGTTTGTGCACTTTCACCTTCAGACTCAAATCAGCCCAAACATCCTATACACCCTGAGTGCATTAAGGAAAGGAGAAGATTGAGACGAGATCTTTCAGAAGAAATTCCACCACCGTTTGGCTTACCCGTGCCACCTATAATTATGCTACATCTGCTGGTAAGCCTAGTGAGTTCATTCAACTTAGTTGATCAAGACAGAGCCCATATGACTAAAGGCTGCACGGGAAGCTACTAAACTTAGAAGGACATAGTAATCTCTTTGTTCCTGGGTGGCCATCCTCAAGTGACAACCTCAAGTGGAATAACCCTTAAACAAGGGCCCTGAGGCAACACTCAACATAAACCAGTCTTACCACTTCCACCCAGGTGGTTCATTCATTTGTTATACTTAGAATTTTTCCTCAACATCTAGCAAAACAATTTGTAACATTGCATAGCATCTACTAAGTTCAAAGGATATCAAAATAACAAGGTATAAGGGATGGCTACACACTACTAGGATAATAGCATAGCATAACATAACTTATTAAAAATCCCTATCATGCATACTACTCAAAATCAACTAATGCATATAGAAAATAATGGGTAGTTGATGGTGTGTTACTTGCCTTGTTGAAGTTGGTGAAGATATCACACTCTCTTCACAAAAGATCGTTGCTCTCCGTACAATCTATTCATTGACAAAAAAAAACTAAATAAACAAGCATCCTAACAAACAAACATACAAGTGTAGAAAACATACATAGCAACTAACATATCAAAAGGGGCTTAACTAAGTTGGTTAGGACAAGGTCAAGGTTTGAGTTGAAAGATTCATTCTCTAGTGGTATCATTCTTGTTAAGGAAATTCCAATGGTTTACTTGGGAAGGACTAGGTTGAGCTTGATGTGATCTAACTTTATTATAACCATACTTGTCGAGGAAGTTCCAAGAGTTCACTAAGAATAAACATATTACTTCTTCAACTAAAGTAATACATTGCAAACACTTGGTCATATTCACCTTCAAAAATATTTGAGTGACTATGTTAGTATTTTCCATTGTGGTTAGGGTAGGTCTACTAACTTCATCATCAAAGGGAAAAATATTACTAAGTCTTGGGTTTTCCATTTGGATCAATGGTTGGACAAAAATAACTTGTTACTCTTCAACTTGTATGGATTTCTTCTAGTCCTCATGTGATTGCCTTCTTGAAGATAATCATCATGCCCTCTAAGTTGTTTCCTTCCTTGGTGGGGTGCTTCTCTTGGTCTTGATAGTCTTCATGGTTTTACTTCACTAATTGGTTTGGGTATGGGATGGGAACAAATACCATTAAGTCAATTGGAAAGAATATAAGAAAAAAAATAGAAAGAGAGAGGGAGATGCTTTCTTCTGAATTTCTTCACACTTTTACTTCTTGAGTTACTTCTAGTTGTGGAGTCTTTTCTTCAAAATTTCTTCATTGATCCTCCTTGTAGCTCTTCATGTTGCCACCAAGTTGATATTGAAGTTTCATTCTTGTGCTTGAGTCTTGATCTCCATTTTGCTGACTTGGTGAATTCTTGAAGCAAGAATGGGAGAATGGAGAAGTAGATAGAAAACTATGGTACTAGTGTTTGAGGTTCACTACTTGGTCTTTTATATGGTTAGCATATACTAGGGACTTGGTTTTGGATTCAAAATGGCCACAACATCAAAGATAATCAAATAGAAATAAATTCTAGGGCATGATAATATGGGTGGATTACTATGTTAGGTTTTTGGTCAAAAACACATGGTCATGGTCCAAGGGTGTCCAAAATGGTTGGGCAAGGTTTTTCTGGTCCAAGGTTGTCAAATGGAACAATTTTGCAAAAGGAACTATATTGAAAATATTTATAGAAATTAATCTATGTCAAAAATACTCAAATAGACAACTTAATGCTAAAATCAATTTTAATTTGTTCAAATATTATTTTGGGACAGAGTATATGAAAGTACACATCCTAAGGTTTCCAAATATATTTTATTTACAATTTTTGGATTTGTAGAATTTGAATTATGCCAAATTTTTATCAAACAAGCATATTTGAATTTGAACAGTTTTAAGTTTGTCAAATTTAAATTTGGCCAGTGCCAAAAGTTTCTAGATGTCAAGGGCTTTTCAAAAAGTCCAAGATTGCTAAATTTGGCTAAGTGGTTGAAAAGATATGATGGTTTGAAGTTGCAGGGACTATTCTGCAAATCTGCCAATTAAATTCTATTCGGAAAAATAAACAGAAACTCTGTGGATAAGGTTGGCCACGTGGGGCTCTGTGATTGGATGGGTGTGCTGACTGGGTGCTGACTAGGCTAGGGTGACGTGGATAAGTGATTCAAACTGGGCCGCTGGATCTGGATCTAACGTCAACGTACCCCTTCGCTTAAGTGATTAAATCTCGTGCGTAGGTCCTAGATCTAACGGCCAGAAATAAAAGAGAGAGAGAGGAGGGGTGCTCACCGGATCTAGGTCGCCGGAAATGGTGGCTGCGGTGGCTTTGCTCGTCGGAAAACGACGATGGCGGCGCTACGGTTGTCCTCGGGATCAACGGAGGCAACGAGGAGACGCTGCGCGACACGGCAGAGAAGATGGTGGCGGTGGTCGTCTCTCTCGTTTCGCGGGTTGGTGGCGCGGTGCGGAAGGATATGGTCGGGCTCCGGTGAACTCGCAGATGAACACGGCGGCGTCGATTATCTGCACCAAAAATAATTCTAAGCACATCAGCTCGTGCGCCCAGAAGAGAGGATTCGAAAGGGACAGAAGAGGGTGGCGGAGACGGGATACGGTGCCCGGGATCGACGATGCACGGCGGCGGGCAGATGGTCTCCGACGAGCTATTGCGGTGGTCTACGGGCATAAAAAGAAGAGGGAGGAGAGGGGAAATGGAGAGGAAACCGTGGGCTATAAGGAGGACCAGAGAGAGGAATCAATTCCAGGAAGAAACGCTCGATTTCATTGTGACTGATTTCGGCCGTTTCTGTGTCATTACAGAGATTGAAGACGATGACGTCATGATGACGTCATGAATGATTTTCTTTTCTTTTTAATTTCTGTTTTCTCATTTATTTTATATCTTCTGTTTTATGAATCCAATTAACATGAAACAAATTTCTAAAATCATATTATTTCAAATACTTTCTAACAGTACCATTTTTATAAACTTTTCAACATATTACATTTTTGAATTATGAAATTTGAATAATTCATTAAAAGTGACTTAATAGCATTTTTAATAGAAAATCAAATTTAATTTTGAGAAAGGGTTTTATAAAAATAAAGAGACATTATATAAGTCAAATATCATTTTTGAAAATCATTTACACTTGTTTTGCTATTTTATATTTTGAAGTAAAAATGATTTCACTAATAGCATATTAATGCCATTTTAAAAATATCAATTATATAAATGAAAATTATTGGTTGAATAAAATATCAGATACATCAATGTGATCAAATGACATTTTCCAAAATCATTTTTAATGGTTTTCATATTTTATGATTTTAAAATATGAAGAAACAATGATAGTCACTTAATAGAAAACATTAATTTTTATATGATTAAAACAATTTTTAGAAATATTTTCTATGGTTCAACTATTGTTTTCTAAGACCCTTTTAGGAACTTTCATATTGTATATTTTCAACATATTTGTGAAACCACAATTAGTATCCTTTTGTTATATTTCAAACATAGAGAAATATTTAATAAATTTGGAAATGGGGATTAGTAAAAGTAGAAAGGTTTTCCCAAATGAAAACCTTGTTTTCTCAAAGTATCTTACTTGTTTTCATAAACAATTTATTTCTATAGCACTATATTATTTTGTTGATTGACATAACACTTGGAAAACAAGGATCCAACTTATATCTATTTGGGGGTTATCAATAATAGTGAAACCCTTTTTAGAGATAAGAAGAAAATATTAGAGATAACAATTCTCTAGTTTTTATATATCAAAAATATTTTCAAGATCATAATTGGGTTGAAAACATGTTTGGTGTAAGGGTTTGCTTAAGAAGAAATATTTTCTTTATGTAGAAATATTTATTTTGAAATGACTTTAGGGTTTATGGAATTAAGGCAATTTGGATTCTTTGTTACAATTACATATTGTTTTCTTTTGTTTTCTTGCATCTCATTTGGTTTTTGGTGACTTGCATAGTATGAAAACAAAAAGTTTCAAATTTTTGTGATTTTTGAGTTTTCCAAAAATCAGGGATGTTACAGACTACCACCCTTAAAAGAAATCTCGTCCCGAGATTTGGGAAGGATAGAAAGAAAGATTAGGTTTGGGTAACTGGGTTCCAGGACAACTGGGTGCGCTACCACCCTTAAAAGAAACTTCTGTGGGTAGTCTATTTTCATTGGATTAGAGTGTAGATTGATTTGAGATTGGCTTGAGTAGAACTTTCCTTTGTGGTAAAGGTGTAGACCAACATAGGTATGTTGGACTACCTTTGGCACTGAGGGGTCACTCTTTGGGTCAATCAAAAGCCTTTGGTTCACTCTCAACTTGGTCTTTTGATACCCTTGACAATCTTCCATCTTGTTGTTGTCATCCTTGAAGGCAAACGTCATGCTATTTCTAAACAAACTCGCATGTAACACAAACTGGGTAGTTGTGTTTCTTCATTACTTCTTCTCTTGGTGTAGTTGGCTCTGAAATCTTCATAGCTCATGCAACTTGGGGTTCACTTGTCTTTCTTCACTTGTTGATTGGCTTGATACTCCTTATTAGGCAGTTGGCATTGATCATGGATGTGATTGTTCCTTCACATAGAAGAAGGAAATTTGATACTAGCATTCCTCAAATGGGATGGCTTGTGTATCAATAGGGTAAAGGTTGTATGATTCCAAATGGTTCTCACTATGGTTGGTGAATGAGTATGGTGTTGGGTTTGATCTAGTAGGGATGAGTAGAGATTTAGAAAGATAGCTAAGGAAGTTTCTTATCCAAACATAGCAGATCAAGGAAACTCATCTTACAAACAACACATAACAACACAATCATCACACCAGACAACATAGTTTTTGAAAACAAACTAATATTGTCATACCACACTCATTGGTATGATCAATACACTAATCGTGTTTTCGTGTCTCACAACTTTATTACATCTCATGGTGGTCTACTATTTAAGGGAGGGTAACAACTTTCTTGCTTTATTCCTCATGAGAGGTCTTCAATACTTAGTCTTCACGATGATCTCCTCGTTCTTGTACATTGTAATATCTTTTTCAAGAGTATTGATCTCTTCTTCGGCTTCCTTGAGAATCTTCTTAGTGTTGTGAAGTCTCCACTTGAGTCTCTTAGTAAGTTCTTCAATAGCCCTCCATGCAGCACTTCTTGCTGAATTAAAGAATGTCAAATGCACCTCCTTGTTGGTAAGCATGCAATCTCCTCCCTTCTTGTGGTCGTACTCCTTGTTCATGTACAGATGAATCTGCACCCACCAATATTCAAGATCATCTTCCTCATCAATGTAGGGAAAACCCCAGTAGACTGCTGGTCCTTCAAATCCCATGATTAACATGAGATCCTTCAGTGCTCTTGGGAACTCAGTGTCACACTCCAAGGTCATGGTCATCATTGGTCCTTTCTTGAGTGATTAGATGATACTGGCCATCTACAAATAAGAGTAATTATTAGAAATGTATCATGGGAAGGAGTACGAGGAGAAATGAAGTTATAAAAGATTTCTTTGAGGAGTAGTTGTAAGATAGTAAAATTTTATTCCTATGGATTTTCCTATTCTAATCCAAACCTAGGGTCTCGAATCCTACAGGCAACACAATGCTCTGATACCATTTTGTAGCGTTCCCACATTTAAATAATGTAAGAACATATGTGTTAGTGTGCTAGTCCCTGGATCATTTGCTAGCACCACAGTACAAAATGAATATCATGCAAATGCATCAAATTCTATTACATCGCATGATCCAGTCTTTACAAAATAGTATTACAACTTGCATAGTCTTAGAAGACTAGCAGAAAACAAAGGAATACAGCGGAAAACATAGTACAATATTGAGCCCATCTTCTTCATGTGCCACAGGCAAAACATGTTGGCGATAGTCTCGAGATCCTAAACGAAATCCTCACTCGTCTTCAGAAATATCTGCAATATGGAATATGCAGCCACAAGGGAGTCAATACAATTTAATGTATTGGCAAGTAACACTATGGTGGATATAAATGGCAAGACTAATACTACATGCTTATTTGGCTGAGTGGAGTTTTGGCTAAGTTTGCATAAAGCAAGTTTTCTCCTATCACTTTTGTAAAACATCTTTTCTTTTCAAAGGGTGGAAACATTGGAATAAGATCCAAGCACCACAACTACTGTTCACTTGGTCAAAATTTTACTTATTGAAAATGGTGATGTGATTCTTCCGTCCATCCTTGTCCAGCTGCTCATAGTTGTCCATAACCGGGGACACGGCTAAGATCTTAGTTTGTTGACTCTGCAGAGTTTGTGCACTTTCACCTTCAGACTCAAATCAGCCCAAACATCCTATACACCCTGAGTGCATTAAGGAAAGGAGAAGATTGAGACGAGATCTTTCAGAAGAAATTCCACCACCGTTTGGCTTACCCGTGCCACCTATAATTATGCTACATCTGCTGGTAAGCCTAGTGAGTTCATTCAACTTAGTTGATCAAGACAGAGCCCATATGACTAAAGGCTGCACGGGAAGCTACTAAACTTATAAGGACATAGTAATCTCTTTGTTCCTGGGTGGCCATCCTCAAGTGACAACCTCAAGTGGAATAACCCTTAAACAAGGTCCCTGAGGCAACACTCAACATAAACCAGTCTTACCACTTCCACCCAGGTGGTTCATTCATTTGTTATACTTAGAATTTTTCCTCAACATCTAGCAAAACAATTTGTAACATTGCATAACATCTACTAAGTTCAAAGGATATCAAAATAACAAGGTATAAGGGATGGCTACACACTACTAGGATAATAGCATAGCATAACATAACTTATTAAAAATCCCTATCATGCATACTACTCAAAATCAACTAATGCATATAGAAAATAATGGGTAGTTGATGGTGTGTTACTTGCCTTGTTGAAGTTGGTGCAGATATCACACTCTCTTCACAAAAGATCGTTGCTCTCCGTACAATCTATTCATTGACAACACAAAACTAAATAAACAAGCATCCTAACAAACAAACATACAAGTGTAGAAAACATACATAGCAACTAACATATCAAAAGGGGCTTAACTAAGTTGGTTAGGACAAGGTCAAGGTTTGAGTTGAAAGATTCATTCTCTAGTGGTCTCATTCTTGTTAAGGAAATTCCAATGGTTTACTTGGGAAGGACTAGGTTGAGCTTTATGTGATCTAACTTTATTATAACCATACTTGTCGAGGAAGTTCCAAGAGTTCACTAAGAATAAACATATTACTTCTTCAACTAAAGTAATACATTGCAAACACTTGGTCATATTCACCTTCAAAAATATTTGAGTGACTATGTTAGTATTTTCCATTGTGGTTAGGGTAGGTCTACTAACTTCATCATCAAAGGGAAAAATATTACTAAGTCTTGGGTTTTCCATTTGGATCAATGGTTGGACAAAAATAACTTGTTACTCTTCAACTTGTATGGATTTCTTCTAGTCCTCATGTGATTGCCTTCTTGAAGATAATCATCATGCCCTCTAAGTTGTTTCCTTCCTTGGTGGGGTGCTTCTATTGGTCTTGATAGTCTTCATGGTTTTACTTCACTAATTGGTTTGGGTATGGGATGGGCACAAATACCATTAAGTCAATTGGAAAGAATATAAGAAGAAAAATAGAAAGAGAGAGGGAGATGCTTTCTTCTGAATTTCTTCACACTTGTACTTCTTGAGTTACTTCTAGTTGTGGAGTCTTTTCTTCAAAATTTCTTCATTGATCCTCCTTGTAGCTCTTCATGTTGCCACCAAGTTGATATTGAAGTTTCATTCTTGTGCTTGAGTCTTGATCTCCATTTTGCTGACTTGGTGAATTCTTGTAGCAAGAATGGGAGAATGGAGAAGTATATAGAAAACTATGGTACTAGTGTTTGAGGTTCACTACTTGGTCTTTTATATGGTTAGCATATACTAGGGACTTGGTTTTGGATTCAAAATGGCCACAACATCAAAGATAATCAAATAGAAATAAATTCTAGGGCATGATAATATGGGTGGATTACTATGTTAGGTTTTTGGTCAAAAACACATGGTCATGGTCCAAGGGTGTCCAAAATGGTTGGGCAAGGTTTTTCTGGTCCAAGGTTGTCAAATGGAACAATTTTTCAAAAGGAACTATATTGAAAATATTTATAGAAATTAATCTATGTCAAAAATACTCAAATAGATAACTTAATGCTAAAATCAATTTTAATTTGTTCAAATATTATTTTGGGACAGAGGATATGAAAGTACACATCCTAAGGTTTCCAAATATATTTTATTTACTATTTTTGGATTTGTAGAATTTGAATTATGCCAAATTTCATCAAACAAGCATATTTGAATTTGAACAGTTTTAAGTTTGTCAAATTTAAATTTGTCCAGTGCCAAAAGTTTCTAGATGTCAAGGGCTTTTCAAAAAGTCCAATATTGCTAAATTTGGCTAAGTGGTTGAAAAGATATGATGGTTTGAAGTTGCCGGGACTATTCTGCAAATCTGCCAATTAAATTCTATTCGGAAAAATAAACAGAAACTCTGTGGATAAGGTTGGCCACGTGGGGCTCTGTGATTGGATGGGTGTGCTGACTGGGTGCTGACTAGGCTAGGGTGACGTGGATAAGTGATTCAAACTGGGCCGCTGGATCTGGATCTAACGTCAACGTACCCCTTCGCTTAAGTGATTAAATCTCGTGCGTAGGACCTAGATCTAACGGCCAGAAATAAAAGAGAGAGAGAGGAGGGGTGCTCACCGGATCTAGGTCGCCTGAAATGGTGGCTGCGGTGGCTCTGCTCGCCGGAAAACGACGATGGCGGCGCTACGGTTGTCCTCGGGATCAACGGAGGCAACGAGGAGACGCTGCGCGACACGGCGGAGAAGATGGTGGCGGTGGTCGTCTCTCTCGTTTCGCGGGTTGGTGGCGCGGTGCGGAAGGATATGGTCGGGCTCCGGTGAACTCGCAGATGAACACGGCGGCGTAGATTCTCTGCACCAAAAATAATTCTAAACACATCAGCGCGTGCGCCCAGAAGAGAGGATTCGAAAGGGACAGAAGAGGGTGGCGGAGACGGGATACGGTGCCCGGGATCGACGATGCACGGCGGCGGGCAGATGGTCTCCGACGAGCTATTGCGGTGGTCTACGGGCATAAAAAGAAGAGGGAGGAGAGGGGAATGGAGAGGAAACCGTGGGCTATATGGAGGACCAGAGAGAGGCATCAATTCCAGGAAGAAACGCTTGATTTCATTGTGACTGATTTCGGCCGTTTCTGTGTCATTACAGAGATTGAAGACGATGACGTCATGATGACGTCATCAATGATTTTCTTTTCTTTTTAATTTCTGTTTTCTCATTTATTTTATATCTTCTGTTTTATGAATCCAATTAACATGAAACAAATTTCTAAAATCATATTATTTCAAATACTTTCTAACAGTACCATTTTTATAAACTTTTCAACATATTACATTTTTGAATTATGAAATTTGAATAATTCATTAAAAGTGACTTAATAGCATTTTTAATAGAAAATCAAATTTAATTTTGAGAAAGGGTTTTATAAAAATAAAGAGACATTATATAAGTCAAATATCATTTTTGAAAATCATTTACACTTGTTTTGCTATTTTATATTTTGAAATAAAAATGATTTCACTAATAGCATATTAATGCCATTTTAAAAATATCAATTATATAAATGAAAATTATTGGTTGAATAAAATATCAGATACATCAATGTGATCAAATGACATTTTCCAAAATCATTTTTAATGGTTTTCATATTTTATGATTTTAAAATATGAAGAAACAATGATAGTCACTTAATAGAAAACATTAATTTTTATTTGATTAAAACAATTTTTAGAAATATTTTCTATGGTTCAACTATTGTTTTCTAAGACCCTTTTAGGAACTTTCATATTGTATATTTTCAACATATTAGTGAAACCACAATTAGTATCCTTTTTTTATATTTCAAACATAGAGAAATATTTAATAAATTTGGAAATGGGGATTAGTAAAAGTAGAAAGGTTTTCCCAAATGAAAACATTGTTTTCTCAAAGTATCTTACTTGTTTTCATAAACAATTTATTTCTATAGCACTATATTATTTTGTTGATTGACATAACACTTGGAAAACAAGGATCCAACTTATATCTATTTGGGGGTTATCAATAATAGTGAAACCCTTTTTAGAGATAAGAAGAAAATATTAGAGATAACAATTCTCTAGTTTTTATATATCAAAAATATTTTCAAGATCATAATTGGGTTGAAAACATGTTTGGTGTAAGGGTTTGCTTAAGAAGAAATATTTTCTTTATGTAGAAATATTTATTTTGAAATGACTTTAGGGTTTATGGAATTAAGGCAATTTGGATTCTTTGTTACAATTACATATTGTTTTCTTTTGTTTTCTTGCATCTCATTTGGTTTTTGGTGACTTGCATAGTATGAAAACAAAAAGTTTCAAATTTTTGTGATTTTTGAGTTTTCCAAAAATCAGGGATGTTACATCCAAGTTGTTAGGAGTATTTTTATGTGAGTACAGTACCATTTTGGTACTGGTTAGTACTTGTTTTCACTTCTGTTAGTGTGTGTTTTATTTTCCTTAGAGATGCATGTGTAGCTTTAGTACTTATTTTTCATAGTGTTGTTTTCCACTAGAATCACTAGTTGTATTTTTACTAGGTGAATGTTTTGTTTTCCACAAGTTGGACCATAGGCTTAGTACCTCTTAAATGGCATGGAAAAATCAGTGGAACACCCACTGGTTACATCTCATTTTGTTGAGAAATGATACCTCTCAACCATAGTAGTAGTGGTAATATTATTGGAATATTGTTATTTTGGGTGTATGCTTGTGTAGTATTGTTTTGTGAACTTGTGTGCTGTTTTGTTTGTGTATTGCTTGATGCATGGTGTAGTTGAGAGTCTTTGTTTGTTTAGTTTGGTTCTTATTTGGTGTCCTTATTTTTATTTTACGACGATAGAACCCGAAGAAGAAGTAGTTGGAGCCGGAGGCTACTACTACCACTCTTGCTATTATCGTGAACAGGACCCTCGACTCCTCCAAGGCAAGCCATCCTTAAAGCTTGTTGTTATACTACTTATAATTATCTATCATGCATGTCCTACTTCTGAAGTTTTTCAAAAACTTGATTACCAAAAACTATTTTATTGAGTGGCTACTACTATTAATATTATATAGTTATACTATCACTTTGCCATTGGTCAACTTGGTGTTACCAAGCCCTTAGCCACCATAAGGTATATAAATACTGCCTAAGATAATAATATTGAGTCCCTAAGTGTACACTTTTAAAATGTTCTTTTGCAAACAAAAGGAGTTGAAAAGTCCACGGTGAAGAGGCGGGACCTTGTTCTTTGGGGGACCTAAAGAGTTGTTTTAACAAGGTTTACAAAAGACACATAACCTAGTCTTCGCTGGACGACCAAGAAGAACTCTCACTCTACCCCCAACATGGGTACGGGGCCTATCTCGATACTTGATCTTGTTAGTGTGTGTTCTATCCCAAAAATCTATAGAGAGGATGATACTCTGAACTGAAGTGTCGCCAGGAGGGAGTAACGGGACATACAAAGTGAGGGATTAAGTTACCCCCCAGATGTGACAATTGGGTCCCCTGTTTGGCGATGTGTGACATGGTGCCAGGGGGAATAAACCTAATTGAAGGGATAGCCATATACTAGCTTGTTCAGAGTGGACAGTTAGGATCATTCTTCTGATGCTTGCATATCGCTGTGTCGATCCATGGGTGGTTCATGGCAGATGATTGGATCTAGCGGAATGTGTACACCTCTGTAGAGTAAAACTATTCTGAATAGCCGAGCCCTCAGATATGGGCAGTTGAAAGGCCATGTAGCTAGCATTGTGCCAAGTTTTAAAAAAAAAGTGTTTTTGAACAAGGACTTGTACCTGAGAGGTACCGATGAAGAAGCTGGAGATGTTTCCAAGAAGTTTTCCAAAGAAAACTTTCTCTTATAAAAAAGTTTTATAAAACCTCTTGTACATGCGATATCTACAAGAGAAAGAAAAATTATACTATTTTCTTTTGAAGTATCTTCTTCAACAAAGATACGGAGATATCAAAGCAACAATGATGTTATCTTACATACACCATGGGTAGTGAACCCTATTTATAGCCTACCTACCCACCATATAAGCATACTGCATGTTGTAAGTTTATAAAGGATGTCTTGCAGAGTACATTCAAATGTACTCATATTGGTTTCGCCCCTGGCTATTTACTTGGCCAGACTTTGAGGAGACGCCACCGGAGGAGGAATACGAGGAAGAGTACTATTCCGACGATTATGCGAACTAGGCCCGGCTCCCGGTCAGCAGCCTGTCGGTGAAGGCATGACACGGTTACGTGTGTTTCTTTTCCGCTGTGTGTGTGATGTGAGACATTTGCCTGCCCTGCGTGGCAGTTAATAAAGACTTGGTCATGTGACCCTTGGCTTGTAAGACTATTTTATTCGTGTAATGGATAATGTATCTGTGTACCACTTTGTATGTTGTTCAAGATTGAATTCTTGGGATCATGAATGTATGCATATGAGGGCTTATGGACCATCCAGTTTGGGGCCTCTAAACCCAAGGCATCCGCTTCTTCATCAACTATCTATCAGGTCACTTCTCGTGAAACTATATTTTTATTCGGTCATATCATATGAAGTTTACTTGGAGCGTCAGTTTGTTTTTATTTGTTTTCCTTTGTTTTCTTTTGTTTTCCTTGCTAAAATAATATCATTGGACCTAGCATCCTTATTTGGGAGAGAGACACGCTCTGCTTTTTCATTTAAATACTTGCTATGCTAGTATTCTTAGTTTTTCTTCTAGCTGCTGCAAAAATTCCTGTTTAGCTCTTGTTTTCATTGCATCTCTTGTTAAGAGTTGTTAGTTTTAGTAGTGTTATGTGATTCCTCTCATGTTTGCTTGCTGTAGCATGTAGATATTTTTGTTAAAGCATGATTTGTATGGTGCTTGTTGGGAAAAGAAACTGCTGCTTGAGGTAGAATTTTTAATGGTGCAAGTAGAAGCTTGTATAGACTATGGCTAGAACTTTTTCATATCATGCTAGATGTTATTTTAGGTTTAAATCCTTGTGGTTATTGAGTAGCATGATTAGCCTCAAATAGCTGAGAGTGTTTAATGTGCCATTTAAAGAATCATGAGTTGTTCTTGTCATATTGAAGCATAAATTTGTGGTGTTCGCCTTTGGATGTTTTATCTGGTTGACTTGGCGCATGCTCACACCATGTTTATGACTATGAACCAGTCACTTATAGACTCTATGATCATTTAGTTTTTGAACTTGTGGCACCACTTATGCTTTGATTAATGATGTTTCTGTCGCTATGCATGATTATGGCTCTTATGCTCTCTTGATTTGTCGCTCCCAGTCTTTTGCTAGCCTCCACCTGTACTGAGTATGAGCTCTACTCGTGCATCCAACTCCCAAAAACCAATGTTTGCCCAATGTGTCCACCATACCTACCTACATGTGGTATTTACCGCCACTCCAAAGTAAATTGCTCATGTGTTACCTTTAAAACTTTCAAAACTACTCCTGTTTTGTGCTCTTGTTTTAGCTCATGAGGACGTAAATAGAGAATCTTTATCTCACTTGTTGATTGGACTTTCACACCCTGGACTAGTGTCTTCATCCGCTTATCCAAATTATAGAAGAGTTGGCAGCGGGGGTTCCGAGCCCCAAATTAATAATAACAATTTCTCTTCACTATTTTTGCCCCTAATTTGTCAGTCAAAGCATAATTGTGTAAACAAAAGAGAAAGAGGGATGACCTTCTACCTAGGTGGGTCCTTCTATGGGAGCCGCTCTTGTGAAGTCTAATTGGCTTGTGATGTACCGTATTTTTTGTTTACCATTTGTTGACATAAGCATACACCTCTCTAAAAAATAGACACTCCTCCATGATATGTGATTGTTGGCACGCACCCGAGGATTCGGTTAGCCATGGTTTGTGTAAGATGAACGGGAGGAGTGTCAAACATTTTATACCTCTGTTTAGTAAAATCAAATCTCTAGCACATGAGTTGATCCATGCTTCCCTCTGTGAAGGGCCTTTCTTTTACTTTTATATTGAGTCTCCATCTTCTAACTTTATGCATAGTTGAGAGAGCATAGTTGCCATTCTGAGTTTAATGTGCATTTTTCCGAGAAACATTATTAATTGATTCATGATGTGTTATTGTTTGTTCTCTAATTATTCGTTCTAGTCTTCCTCATGAACTTTGAAGGTGTCCCGGAATTTATGTTTTGCCCCACTCTTAAGGACTAGCGAAATATCACTTTGCCATGTTTTCTCTATACTTGAAACAAACGTATATCTTTTGATGCATTGTTATTCATGATCTTTTATTTGTGTTACTTCTCATGATGCAAGGTAATTGCTATGCTTTATTGTTAAAATTTTATTTATCATGCTTGTGTTGAAGTTCTATGATCTCATCTTACATATGCTTTTACATTATTGATGATCAAGTTTATGTTGGTAGCATGTAACCTCAGAAATTATGTGTTTTTATCGTTTACATACTCGAGGACGAGTAGGAACTAGGCTTGGGGATGTTGATACGTCATAAACATATCCTTAATTTCTGATGTTCCATGTTGTTTTCATGTTGTTTACTACATGTTTGCTATACACTTTATGTCATTTTTATGGATTTCCCGGACTAACCTATTGACAAGATGCCACAGACCCAATTCCCTGTTTTCTGTTGTTTTTAGTTTCAGAAAAGTTGTTCTGAAAATATTCTCGGAATTGGAAAATTCGAAGCCCGAAAGTCTTAGAATTCCCGAAGGTTCCATGGAGTCCCGAAGAGGTCCGGAGGGGGCCACAGGGGGGAGGGTCACACCATAGGGTGGCGCGCCCCCTGGCCGCGCCTGGGGGTAGTGTGGGACCCTCGGGCATCCACCGCCATCGCTCTTTCGCCTATTTATACCCCCCGATATGTCAACCCTAAAAATATACCACTTTGTCCCGAGAAACACCCGAGGCCGCCTCATCGTCATCCCGAGATCGGGAGGGTTCTGGAGCTCTCCCCGGCACCCTGCTGGGAGGGGAATTCATCACCAGAGGGGTCTACACCACTGATGGTGCAGATCTTTCACTCGTTTGGAAACATCAAGAGGAAGGTATGATGAGCACAACATCAGTTTTCTCTCAGAAAGAAACCAAGGTTTAATCGACCAGTAGGAGGAAGGAGTAACTTCAGAAGGTTGAAACAGCTGAGATAGCAAGGTGCACTACCAGTTTAGAAGGAACGTGGAACCTACACAACACAATCAAATCACTCTGCCCCAACGAAGCAGTGAGGTTGTCAATCTCACCGATTTTGCTGAACACAAAGAGGTTAAACGTATGGTGTGGAAAACAATGTGAAAGTATTAACAACAGTATGAAAGTAGTATGAAAGCAGCAGGTGTTTTATCAGTATGAGGAAAAAGGACCGGGGTCCACAGTTCACTAGCGGTGTCTCTCCGTGAAAGATAAATAACATGTGTGGTGAACAAATTACAACTGGGCAATTGAAAGAAATGAAGGCTGCACCATAGTGCATATGCAAGACATAAAGATTACTATGTGATTCATGTGGGCATTACAACAAAATACATAGACCGTCATCCAACTGCATTTATGTCTAATAATCCACCCTTCGAATATCATCCGAACAAACATTGGGTATTAAATTGCTAGCAACAGATTATCGCAGTAAGAAAAGTGTGTAATGTAAACAATGTAAACTAGGTAAACACCATTGTTTTCATCCTAATGGCAACATCACATCCTCCATCCTTCACGTTTGTGTCACTCGAGCACAGATGCAAAGGAGGCATGAACCCAGTATCGAGCATAAATACGCCCTCTTGGACTTACTAGCATCTACTTGGCCAGAGCATCTACTAATAACGGAGAATCTACTAATAACGGAGAGCATGCAAGATCATAAATAACATAAGCGTTAAGATAACATGATAGATTGATAATCATAAGACATAGCATTCAACATTCATCTGATCCCAGCAAACACAACATGTAGCATTACATAAAGGTGATCGCGATCATGTGAGGCAGCTCACGAGATCTAAACATGAGGTACAAAGTGAAGAAGACAACCATCTAGCTATTGTTATGGACCCGTAGTCCAGGGATGAACTACTGACACATAAGTTCGGAGAAGGGCATGGTGGTGTAGACCACTGCTGTGACGAATTCCCCTCCCGGCAGGGTGCCGGGGAGATCTCTAGAACCCTCCTGATCTCGGGATGACGATGACGGCGGCCTCGGGTGTTTTTCGGGACGAAGTGGTATATATTTAGGGTTTATGTCTTGGGGGTATAAATAGGCGAAAGGGCAAAGGCGGTGGAGTCCGGGGGGGCCACACCACCCCATGGCGTGGCCAGGGGGCGTGCCGCCTTATGGCGTGGGCCCCCTGAGGCCCCCCCTCCGGGTCTCTTTGGGACTCCGTGGAACCTTCAGGAATTCTAAGACTTCCGGGCTTCGAATTTTCCAATTCCGTGAATATTTCCAGAATAACTTTTCCGAAACTAAAAACAGCAGAAAACAAGGAACTGGCTCTGTGGCATCTTGTCAATAGGTTAGTCCAAAAAATTGATAAAAATGACATAAAGTGTATAGGAAACATGTGGGAAACAATAAGAAAACAACATGGAACATCATAAATTAAGGATACGTTTATGACGTATCAACGTCCCCAAGCTTAGTTCCTACTCGTCCTCGGGTAGGTAAACGATAAAAACACATAATTTCTGAGGTGACATGCTACCAACATAAACTTGATCATCAATAATGTAAAAGCATAAGTAAGCTGAGATCATAGAACTTCAACACAAGCATGATAAATAGAATTTTATTCATAAAGCATAGGAATCACCTTGCATAATGAGAAGTAACACAAATAAAAGATCATGAATAACAATGCAACGAAAGATATACGTTTGTTTCAAGTATAGAGAAAACATGTCAAAGTGATATTTCGCTAGTCCTTAAGAGTGGGGCAAAACATAAATGCCAGGACACGTTCAAAGTTCATGAGGAAGACTAGAACAAATAATTAGAGAACAAGCAATAACACATCATGAATCAATTAATAATGTTTCTAGGACAATTGCACATAAAACTTAGAATGGCAACTATGCTCTCTCAACCGTGCATAAAGTTAGAAGATGGAGACTCAACAGAAAAGTAAAAGAAAGGCCCTTCGCAGAGGGAAGCATGGATCACTCATGTGCTAGAGCTTTGAATTTATTAAACATAGGTATTGAAAACATTTTTATCATAGGTGCATGCTTATGTCAACGAATGGTAAACAAAAAATACAGTACATCACAATCCAACTAGACTTCACAAGAGCAGCTCCCATAGAAGGACACATTTGGGTAGAAGGTCATCCCTCTTTCACTTTTGTTTACACAATTATGCCTTGACTGATAAATCAGGGGCAAAAATAGTGAAGAGAATTTGTGTTATTAATTTGGGGCTGGGCTCCCTGCTGCCAGATCTTCTATCATTGGATAAGCATATGAAGCCACTAGTCTAGGGTGTGAAAATCCAATCAACAAGTGAGATAAAGATTCTCTATTTACGTCCTCATGAGATAAAACAGGAGCACAAAACAGGAGTAATTTTGAAAGTTATAAAGGTAACACATGAGCAATTTACTTTGGAGTGGCGGTTAAATACCACATGTAGGTAGGTATGGTGGACACAATGGGAAAACTTTGATTTTTGGGAGTTGGATGCACGATTAGAGCTCATACACAATACAGGTGGAGGCTAGCAAAAGACTGGGAGCGATAAATCAAGAGAGCATAAGAGCCATAATCATGCATAGCGACATAAACATAATTAATCGAAGCATAAGTGGTACCACAAGTTCAAAAACTAAATGATCATGGAGGCTATAAGTGACCAGTTCATAGTCATATACATGGTGTGAGCATCCGCCAAGTCAACCAAATAAAACATTCGAAGGAGAACACCAAAAATTTATGCTTCAATATGACAAGAACAACTAATGATTCTTTCAATGGCACATTAAACAATCTCAGCTATTTGAGGCTAATAATGCTACTAAATAACCACAAGGCTTTAGAACTAAAATAACATCTAGCATGATATGCAAAAGTCTAGCCACGGTCCATATAAACTTCTACTTGCACCGTTAAAAATTCTACCTCAAGCAGTAGTTTTCCCAACAAGCACCATACAAAACATGCTTTACAAAAACTCTCTACATGCTACAGAAAGCAAACATGAGATTACTCGCATAAAACTACTAAAACTAACAGCTCTAAACAACATATGCAATGAAAACAAGGGCTAAACATGAATTTTTGCAGCAACTAGAAGAAAAACTAAGAATACTAGCATAGCAAGTATTCAAACAAAAAAGCGGAGCGTGTGTCTCTCCCAAAGAAAGAATGCTAGGGTCCAACTATATTATTGCAGCAAGGAATACAAAAGAAAACAAAGGAAAACAAACAGACGCTCCAAGTAAACTTTATATGATGTGACCGAATAAAAATATAGTTTCACTAGAAGTGACCTGATAGATTGTTAATGAAGAAGGGGATGCCTTGGGAATCTGATGGCCTTAATGCCCTCGTTGGTAAACCCCAAGAGAAAGTTTGTGAAGAGTGTAGAAGCAAGTTTTCCCTCAGAAAAGAAACCAAGGTTGAATCAACCAGTAGGAGGACAAGAAATCTCTGAAGGTTGATGCAACTGAGGTGGTAGGGCGCACTACCGGTTCAGCAGCAACATGGAACCTACACAACATAATCAAATCACTCTGTCCCAACGAAGCAATGAGGTTGTCAATCTCACAGGTTTTGCTGAACACAAAGAGGTTAAACGTATGGTGTGGAAAACAGTAGTAACACTATGAGAGCAGTATGAAAGCAGTAGGTATTTTATCAGTATGAGGAAAATGGACCGGGGTCCACAGTCCACTAGTGGTGTCTCTCCGTGAAAGATAAATAACATGTGTGGTAAACGAATTACAGCTGGGCAATTGACAGAAATGAACGTTGCACCGTAGTGCATATGCAAGACATAAATATTACTATGTGATTCATGCAGGCATTACAACAAAATACATAGACCGTCATCCAACTGCATCTATGTCTAATAATCCACCCTCCGAATATCATCCGAACAAACGTTGGGTATTAAGTTGCAAGCAACAGATTATCGCCGTAAGCAAAGTGTGTAATGTAAACAATGTAAACTAGGTAAACACCGTTGTTTTCGCCCTAATGGAAACATCACATCCTCCATCCGTCACGTTTCTGTCACTCGAGCACAGATGAAAAGGAGGCATGAACCCACTATCGAGCATAAATACTCCCTCTTGGAGTTACTAGCATCTACTTGCGCAGAGCATCTACTAATAACAGAGAGCATGCAAGATCATAAATAACATAAGTATGAAGATAACATGATAGACTGATATCAGAAGACATAACATTCAAAATTCATCAGATCCCAGCAAACACAACATGTAGCAGCTCACAACAACTAAACATGAGGTATAAAGTGGAGAGAATAACCATCTAGCTACTGCTATGGACCCGTAGTTCAGGGATGAACTACTCACGCGTCACGACGGAGGAGGGCAAGGTGGTGTAGACCCCTCCGGTGATGAATTCCCCTCCCGGCAGGGTGCCGGGGAGAGCTTTAGAACCCTCCCGATCTCGGGATGACGATGACGGCGTCCTCGGTTGTTTTTCGGGACGAAGTGGAATATTTTTAGGGTTCACGTCTCGGGAGGTTTAAATAGGCAAAAGGGCAAAGGCGGTGGAGGCCTGGGGGCCCCACACCACCCCCCGGCGCGGCCAAGGGGGGCGCGCCGCCCTATGGTGTGGGCCCCCTGAGGCCCATATCTGGGTCTCTTCGGGACTCCGTGGAACCTTCGGGAATTCTAAAACTTCCGGTCTTCGAATTTTCCAATTCCTAGAATATTTCCAGAACAATTTTTTTGAAACTAAAAACAACATAAAATAGGGAACTGGCTCTGTGGCATCTTGTCAATAGGTTAGTCCGGAAAATCGATAAAAAGGCATAAAGTGTATAGCAAAGATGTGGGAAACAATAACAAAACAACATGGAATATAAGAAATTAAGGATACGTTTATGAAATATCAGCATCCCCAAGCTTAGATGGTTGAGTCTTCTTAAAATATGCTTGGATGAACCACGGGGGCATCCCCAAGCTTTGACCTTGCACTCTTCTTGATCACATATATCACCCTCTTCTCTTGACCCTTGAAAACTTCGTTCACACCACACTGAAAGAGTAATTCGCATTAGAGGGTTAATTCAACAATTAAAAATACATTGGTTCTGTAAGGCACAAGCGCTATTGATAATTTTTTCGTGAAGCAAGAAATCCACTTGACATCGCAAAAGAGCAAATGCAAGAAAAATGGCAGAATCTGTCAAAACCAGAACAATCTGTAAAGCCGAATTTTTTCGAGGCACTTACGTTGCTTAGATCGAAAAACTTAAAGAACTAAAATGTTGCAGAATTAGCCGAGGAATAAGCACGATAAATTTCAGGTCATTCGGATTTTTCTATGATTTATACGATGTTTTACGGTAGACTGCAGAAAGCTGTTTCCTGCGCAGAAATCCGAAAACCAACTACAACTCTCGTCAGAAACCTTACTTAGCACTACTAAAACATGAAAAGAAAGATACGAAGCAGTTTCTACAGAAGTATACAACCCCTTGATTCAAATAAAACAGAGAAAAACAAAGCAAAAAAAAACATGGGTTATCTCCCCAAAAGTGCTTTTCTTTAACGCCTTTAAGCTAGGCCCAGAAAAGTGGAATCAAGTATTTTCAAATGGGGGGGGGGGGGCATTCAAATCAAGAATAGGAAATTCCTTAATAATGCATTTTATTTTATCTAAGTGCGTTTTAGAGGATCCTTTTTTAGAACTTTTAGGCTTACTATTTTCACCAAATAAATTGTTAGGAACAATCCAATCAAAATTCTTCTCTTGAGCTTCATGAAGTGCTACCAATTTAAAGGGGATTGGTATTTTATCCTGCTTTTCATTATTAGATTCAATTTTTTTTCCATAGCACCAACAATATCTGCACATGAGCCTAGCACATTGAAACGATCAAAGACTTTTCTAGCTTAAATAGCAACATCTCCAAATTCTTTAAACATGGTTTCTAAGATAAAGTTCCTTTTCTCAATATCTTCAATGTTATTCAAGTTGAGGAACATATGATGTAATATGGGATGAAGTTTAACAAACCTAGCTTCTAACATGTGAACTAAAAAAGTTACAGCAGTTTCATAATTTGGAGCAAGTTCTACTATGGATTTTCCCTCAAAATTATCATACTTACTAACATAATCAAATAATTCTTTAATGGTATCCTTTCCAAGTATAGAACCACTTCCTACTGGCAGATCTTTCAGGGTAAACTTAGGGAACAACATGATGAAAAATAACAAAAGGTAACAAAAGTAACAACTAGAATAAGAACTATTTTTTGTGTGTTTTTGATAAAGAGAAGCAAACAAGACAAAATAAAATAAACTAAGCAAAACAAAAACAAAGTAAAGAGATTTGAAGTGAGAGACTCCCCTTGCAGAAATTCTCTTCCTCCCTAGCAACGGCGTCAGAAAATAGCCATGATGGTGCAGATCTCGCACTCGTTGGGAAGCCCCAAGAGGAAGGTATGATGAGCACAACATCAGTTTTCCCTCAGAAAGAAACCAAGGTTTAATCGACCAGTAGGAGGAAGGAGTAACTTAACAAGGTTGAAGGAGATGAGATGGATGGGCGCACTACCGGTTCAGAAGCAACGTGGAACCTACACAACACAATCAAATCACTCTGCCCCAACGAAGCAGTGAGGTTGTCAATCTCACCGGTTTTGTTGAACACAAAGAGGTTAAACATATGGTGTGGAAAATAGTATGAAAGCAGTAACAACAATATGAAATTAGTAGGTGTTTTATTAGTATGAGGAAAAAGGACCGGGGTTAATAGTTCACTAGCGGTGTCTCTCTGTGAAAGATAAATAACATGTGTGGTGAACAAATTACAGCTGGGCAATTGACAGATATGAAGGCTGCACCATAGTGCATATGCAAGACATAAATATTACTATGTGATTCATGCGGGCATTACAACAAAATACATAGAGCGTCATCCAACTGCATCTATGTCTAATAATCCACCCTTTGAATATCATCCGAACAAACGTTGGGTATTAAGTTGCTAGCAACAAATTATTGCACTAAGCAAAGTGTGTAATGTAAACAATCTAAACTAGGTAAACACCGTTGTTTTCTCCCTAATGGCAACAACACATCCTCCATCTGTCACATTTCTTTCACTCGAGCATAGATGCAAAGGAGGCATGAACCCACTATCGAGCATAAATACTCCCTCTTCGAGTTACTAGCATCTACTTGGCCAGAGCATCTACTAATAACGGAGATCATGCAAGATCATAAATAACATAAGCATGAAGATAACATGATAGATTGATACTCAGAAGACATAACATTCAACATTCCTCGGATCCCAGCAAACACAACATGTAGCATTACATAAAGATGATCTCAATCAGGTGAGGCAGCTCACGAGATCTAAACATGAGGTACAAAGTGGAGAAAACAACCATCTAGTTACTGCTATGGACCCGTAGTCCAAGGATGAACTACTCACGCATCACTTCGGAGGAGGGCATGGTGGTGTAGACCCCTCCGGTGATAAATTCCCCTCCCGGCAGGGTGCCGGGGAGTGCTCCAGAACCCCCCGATCTCGGGATGACGGTGACAACGGCCTCGGTTGTTTTTCGGGACGAAGTGGTATATCTTTAGGTTTTACGTATTGGGGGGGGGGGCAATAAATAGGCAAAATGACAAAGGCGGTGGAGTCCCGGGGGGCCCACACCACCCCATGGCGCGGCCAGGGGGCGTGCCTCCCTAAGGTGTGGGCCCCCTGAGGCCCCCCTCCGGGTCTCTTCGGGACTCCGTGGAACCTTCGGGAATTCTTAGACTTCTAGGCTTCGAATTTTCCAATTCGGAGAATATTTCTAGAACAACTTTTCTGAAACAAAAAACAACAGAAAATAAGGAACTGGCTCTGTGGCATCTTGTCAATAGGTTAGTCTAGAAAATCGATAAAAATGACATAAAGTGTATAGAAAACATGTGGGAAACAATAAGAAAACAACATGGAACATCAAAAGTTAAGGATACGTTTATGACATATCAACCACCATGCCCTCGTCCAAAGTAATGCGTGAGTAGTTCATCCCTGGACTACGGGTCCATAGTAGTAGTTAGATGCATGTCTTCTCCACTTTGTACCTCATGTTTAGATCTTGTGAGCTGCCCTACATGATCGAGATCATCTTTATGTAATGCTACATGTTGTGTTTGCTGGGATCTGATGAATGTTGAATGCTATGTCTTCTGATTATCAATCTATCATGTTATGTTCATGCATATGTTATTTATGATCTTGCATGATCTCCGTTATTAGTAGATGCTAGTAACTACATGAGGGATTATTTATGCTCGATAGTGGGTTCATGCCTCCTTTGCACTGTGCTCGAGTGACAGAAACGTGAAGGTTGGAGGATGTGCTCTTGCCATTAGGGAGAAAACAACGATGTTTACTTAGTTTACATTGTTTACATTACACACTTTTCTTACTGGATAATCTGTTGCTTGCAACTTAATACCCAAGGTTTGTTCGCATGATATTCGGAGGGTGGATTATTAATCATAGATGCAGTTGGATGACAGTCTATGTATTTTGTTGTAATGCCCGCATGAATCACATAGTAATGCTTATGTCTTGCATATGCACTACGATGCAACCTTCATTTCTGTCAATTGCCCAGCTGTAATTTGTTCACAACACATGTTATATATGTTCTACGGAGAGACACCACTAGTGAACTGTGGATGACGAAGGGATGGATCTTAGACCCTGCGGGTAAGGACACCCCGTCTCAGGCCCAAGGTTAAGGCCCAATAAGGGAAGCCCTTGGAGTATTCTTGAAGGCCCGCTTGAAGCCCACCCGCAATGCCTTGCGGGCTAAGTTAGGAAACTTGAAACCGACGTAGGGTTAGAGTTCGAGTCCTCTCCGAGTAGGGTTTGAGACCTGGCCACCTATATAAGGCCAGGAGAACCACCGGAAGAGGACCAAGCAATACCGCACCACCAAAGCCTTGAGCTCGAGATTGTACTCTCGACTTGAGCGATCATCTTTGTAACCGATCTATTCGATAATACAGATCGACAGAGGCAGGAGTAAGGGTTTTACCTCTACGAGGGCCCCGAACCTGGGTAAATTGTGCCCCCTGTCTAGCCGACGATCGCCACCAGCGCTCATGGGTTTTCCTATTCAAAACCCTATAGGTTCACCTGAGGGATTTGCCGAGCAACAGATTCGACAATTGGCGCCGTCTGTGGGAACGGCAGGGGCTGGATCTCCAGCATCATCGGCTTCATCATCCAACTCACGTTGGAAACCTTCGACCTCGGCTCCAATCAATCCTATTCGGATCGGATCTGTCGTGGTCACCCCTCACTCGCCGGAATCACGCCCGGTATTCAGCGATCTGGAGAAGAGTGTCACCTTGACGTTCGGAAGCTTGAAGTTCTACACCAACAAGGACGGGATCCTCCACTTCCCTGAAGAATCAGGATCTGAGACAGAAGCTGTCGACTCGCGCCCCCATCTGGAAAAAAGTTGCGAGTCCATCCGCTTCAACACCAGCGACTACCATACCCTCTCGATAGAGGAACCTTCACAGATCCAGAAAACTTTCCGGGCAACGCCTAGGACGCACAGACCACGATTGGCCCAAGTCTGCATGGCAGGATCGGAACAACCCCTAGAAACAGAACAAAGCGCTGCAGAGCGCGCTGAGATTGGCGTCTCGCGGGACGCCTGGGACCGAGCTAAAGAGGCTTTGCGAGCAAGCAAGCCGCCTCTGGCAGGAGCGCCACACGAAGATATGGTCGCCTACCACTACTGTCGTGGGATAATCACGGCAGATGTTACCGGGGGTAACTGATCTAGGGGCAAGTCGACACAGGTATTTGGGAGAGGGTTTAGCTCGAAGGAAGACATGGCGAAAAGCAATCTAAGAGCCGGAAAACAACTCGCCGGATCTCGATATGATTATACTGGATACTCGATAATAGGTGTTACAGTTATGACTTGAATCTCTCTCAGGCGAAGCCTAGGGGTTGGTTTATATAGTACTCATACCCCCTTTGGCTTGCCATACAAAGCGCTCCTTGAGTCCTACTCGAACTCTACATACGTATCCTAGCTTTCCTTATCGTAACCCACAATCCGGGTTACGATCCTTACAAGCCCTGGGCCTTCCGGAAGCTTCTGCGTCCTTAGCCGGATTTGGTCCATACGCCGTTTGGGCCGGATTACACCTGGGGTTGGCATACCGAGTTACTATCCCCTCATCAGTAGTCCCCAGAATAGCTTGGGCTTCCAAGATTTACTCTTCGAAGCGCTGGCTATTCCCTACAGAAATATCAGATGCAAACACATGAGGATTAAGACGCAGCGCGTCTATGAATAGCCGAGACTGGCGCCAAGGAAGCCAGGTAAAAACCCGGCTCTTCTTTTTAGGTTCTTCCTTAATCTCTCAAACTTAAATCTCAATAGGAAACTCCCTGACTCCACATCCTTCTTGATAACTACCGCTGATACAGGGAAGGCAATTTCCCCTTCCTTTTTCTCTGGATCATATTGGCCTGCGCATAAAATGTGCCTTTCAAATTTCGAAATCACCAATTACTCCGCATTCCCCGGGTCTCGACCGTTAGGCCAAGCCTTTCCACCCGGACGGTTATAAATAAAGACCAATGAGCAAATCCAACTCTTAACGGCTCATTTCCCCCATTCCACTTCTTCCCAAGCTCGAGCTCGCAGAGTGCCACCACGGGAACCCCACGCATCTCGCCGGAGCCCATCCGACTTCGTTTGCGCTCCGCCACCGCACGAACCGCTCCAGCTCCCGAATCCGCCGCCAAGCCTCCGATTCGCCGGCCAACGGTCACGAAAGGGCACGAATCTTGCGCTATCTGTCTCCGCAAGGCCTTACTCCAATCCTCTTCGGTAAGTTCCTTACACCCTCCAGCTTATTCTCGCAATTTCTTAGTTCTTCCTCAGATTGGATCTGAATCGAGCGGTCCGCGATTTCTCGGGCTGCGCCAAATTAACTCACCGATTTCCACTATAATCACTCCCATAGATAGGATTTATAGCTTGTATTGCTCCCCTAACTCCAGTAATCACTAATTTGGTCACAAATTTAGAAATAAGATCCCCAATCTAGGCTCGGGCCATCTAGAGTTTCCGCCTTTGCTCTCCCTCCTCAGAAAATCTTACTTCTCCGGCTCATTCGCAGATAGTATGCGTATAAGTATCCCCCTAGCTTCTCCAAACATTTGCTTTTGCGGAAAGCTCTTTGGGTTTTGTAAAGTCACTTGATACCCGGACGAACCATACTTAACCCGGCGAGGCAATAGCCGGATTACGTTTAAATTGCCGATAGCTGCTTACCTGCTAACTTCCAAGTTTTTGTTTCTTACGTCCTTTTCTTCAATGTTTCACCAGGTCAATCCCATGGCGCCCAAGAGGCAGGGGAAACAGCCGGCTAAGGCTAAATCCACAAACGCCATTTCAGCCAACTGGGGGAAGTCCTCCATCACCAAGACCAAACTGGAGGAATTGGTAGAGCTTGGAATCCTACCTCCACAGGAATCCATCCGCTGGAGAGCACCTGGCAACGAAACCCGGCCTTCTCCAGCCACGGATGAGGTAATATGCTTCGTTGAACACGTGACCCGGGGCTTCAGGCCTCCGGGTCATCCCTTCTTCCGTGACGTCTTAGACCACTACAAACTCCGTATCTTTGATATAGGCCCGAACTCCATTTTAAACATCTCCCATTTTATCGTTCTTTCCGAGTCTTACTTGTGCACTCCGCCAAGTCTGGCTCTTTTTGTCGAACTTTTCCAGTGCAAGCCGTGTCGCGAAAGCGGCGACGGCGCACTTCTTACTTGCGGCGGGGTTTCTATCCAGCGCCGCAAGAACTCCCTTATGCCTCCCATTTCTCTCAATTCTCACGTAAAACACTGGCAGCTTTCTTACTTCTACTGCCAGGATACCTCTCCACCCGGCGAAAAAAAGTTGCCGGGTTACTCGGAGGGTCAACTTGACATCTCCGAGAAATTCAACGCCTTCGCCCCTGACTCAGACAGGGAGGCGATCTTGCCTTTGTTAGCTAGGATCTCCATCTTGTCCGCCCGAGGCCTCATCGGACTAAACCTGGTGAAGACCTGGGTTAGCTTCCGCATTCAGCCAAACTCCCTTCGTGAGAAGCTGATGTGCGAATACTCGGGTCAAACCACGGACCCAATCCGCTTCTCTACCAGCACCCTTGCTCCGGGTGACATCAACAAAACGATTAAGGGTTTCCTGACAGAGAAACTCGAGGTAATCCGGGGCATAGCCGGATTAGAACCTTTTACCCTCGAGAATCCAGCCCCCGCAGTAAGTTCCCTGCCTTTTGATTTTGACTTCTGACAGCTTACTTTTATCCGCTTCTCTTGTCTTGATATTAACCATTACTCTGGCATTCTCTCCTCAGGCCGATGGCGCCTTCTGGAAGGTCGACACCTCTCCTAGTTCCGAAGACGCGGAGGAGGAAGACGATGTCATTGACTCGAATGAAGGTACACACTTGATTCCCTTGCACACGTTATATCCTGCCACTTCTTCTTCTTTATGCGGGAACTCGGATATTTTTCAGAGCGAGAGGACCAAAGCGAAGAAGAAGAAACAGACAGCAGGGGCGGGTCCACCAGCGAGGAGGAAGAGCCGGAGCCGGCCACCAAAGCCGGAACAAAGAGGAAATCCCAGAGGATAGCCCTCCAGGTTTTTACTTCATCTCCTCACACTTTGGTTTTCTGTTTCCATAACGTCACTCCGGGGCTAACCCCATCTCCACCCCTTTTGATCGTAACTGAAGGAGCCGCCCGCGACTAGGCGCCGAGTAACCCGGAATCATCCGGGCAACGAGACCCCTAACCCGGTCGCTTCGCCGCCCCCGGTTCAACACCCTGGTATTTGTTGTAAACAAAATTTCTTTCCGATCGTTCCTTTGTAACATAATCCCAGGTCTTTCTTGCCATTTTCCAGTCTCTTCCGGGTCTAGTGACGGCTTTCCCTCGGACTTCCCGGTGAACACCGGGTAAGCGCCTTTTCCTGATATTACACCGAACTTTCATCCTTTTTTTTTTTTTTTTTTTTTTAAAATCAAAGACTAATTGCGCCCTTGCGCCTTCTTCAGAGCCACGGTTATTAGTAGCGACCAGGAGGACTCCGGGGCTAGGGTCCGGGTCGAGAGCGAGCCGGCTGATGATGCCTTCACCACGACTGGCGACGAGCAAGTGTCGCCACCGGAGCCAGCTAGGCATGACGCCGAGTATCCAACTGCTTCGCACGCAAGCGAGAAGGAGAAGGGAGCAGCTTCAAGCGCGGGAGGGGGACCAGACTCCGACATTCGGATGACCCGGGTGCCACCTCCTGTTACAAGAAATGCTCCTTTTCCCACTTTCCAGGTACCCGAGCCATCTAACCCGGATAACGCTGACTTTAACCAGCTTATGAGCGCTCTTCTCGCCATGAAAGCTTCAGAAGGGACTGTCTTAGAACGTATGGCTGCAGCACATCAGGTAACTTTCACGTGATACTCCTTATTATACGTCCAGTCCCCAAGTCCCGAGTATAATTTTCTTTAATTATCCTCGGTACTTCGCATAGTACTTTCCGGTACTCATTTCCTCAGATGAAACACTCTCATGATATCCGGCTCACAGCTTTACCCGGCCTTTGCAGGCAGAGATTACTCAGTCAGATGAAGCGTTACTTAAAGCTGAGCAGCTCTTGCTGGCTGAAGTTAAGCGTAGGGAGGCCCTTGAAGCGGAGATAAAGACATTGAAAAAAGATGTCTCCATTTACAAGAAGAAGTACAATACTGCCCAGTCTTCGCTGAATAACCTGTCGACTCAGCTTACGGACACTTACCGTATCTTGCTAAGTAAGTTTGCTATTTGCGATTAATTTGCGTATCTCTATCTTGCTGCTGTAATAACCAACATTACTGATATGCTCTTGCATGTTTCGATTGCAGGTGCTAACCTTGCTGCTCCGGAGGAGAATGCCATTACTCAAGTTAAAACCCTGAAGACTATGCTCCGGACGTTTTTTGCCGGCACGAAACTTTTGCTGGATGCTATCAAGTGGCCTTCTGAGGTATACCCGGGAGAAGATAATCTTATGCAGGCCTTCTCAACGGTGCCTGGATGGATTGAGATAATGAAGCGCTCAGCTTGCCGGATTGGAATGACCCGGGCCCTTACACTGGCGAAGGCTTATTTTCCTAAGCTTGACCCGGCCAAGGTAACATCCGGGTTTCCAGAATTCAAAGCTGACGGGTCCAAGTTTGAGCCCAAGGACTTCAAAGATATTCAACGTGCTGTACGCCCCTCAGCCACTACCTTGGCCGACAAAATGGAGCTGGACCAGATCATGAGTTCATATGACGCTGAGGGCAAAGTTATTTTGGTGGATGCACCTCCTCCTTTTGATATGGTGGAAAGATGGTCGACTGACCTGGCCAGGAGGAAAGAAGAGGCCGCAAAGAGAGAAGCAGAGCTAGGCGCAAAGCCGTCCACCTCTACACCGGCCGTGCCTCCGCCTGTCCGTCCAGATGTGAAGAGCCCGAGCAAAACTGCTGGCAAGGCCAAGGAGCAAGTCCAAGATCTAGACCCGGAGGGCCGCTCTCAGGATGCCGAGTAGGATGCTACCTTGTGCTTTTCGTTTCTCGATACTGATATGATTTTTGTAGTGCGCCTGTGCGCCATTGATGCTGATACTATGACTGTATGCTTTGTTAATTCATGATAACTCTTTGCCTTCCCTGGCTTTTGATAATATCCATCCTTGTGTTACTTATGAGCTTATTCTCGATACTTCGACTCTTGCTTTCAATTTCCTTTTGAGACTCGGTTAACCGAGTATCGTAGGTTTTGATAGATGGACTTTTCTTTAAGTCCCCAATACTCGGCAACTAAGGTTTACAGACCTTGGTAGTTAAATAGTTTGTTTCTGTTTCGAAGTCCCCAGTCCCCATGACCCAAAGTACGAGCTATGGGGGCGTGGGCTTTCTCAGATGACATACTGCTGTTTACCAAGCTGAAGACCAATAGCTGTTCTCATAAATACTGAAGTCATGCTTAATATTTGTTGAGTTTCCGGCTATGTTAGCCTTATACTCTGCATGGACTTGTGGTTTAGATGACCCTTTTGATTACCTTGTACTATAAGCCGGCTTTCGCGTGGATACCATGTCGTTGCATCTATACGAAAAACAAAATCAAGCACGCTCCATTGGGCTGCATAGTTTGATTGTAATCGTAAGTGAACAGATCATGCCACTTTGGTGCGAGTCACATCGAGCTTAAGTAAGAATAATCAAGAAAATTGGCTCCTTCGTCCAGTTATAGGATTGTAGCCGCACCCGTTTGTACGAGTAACCAGCCCCCATAACTTATAGGCATCATGGCCGGGTCTCCGGGTTTGTGATTACTTATTGAAGTAGATCAACCCTCCGGAGACCTATATTCACGTAATGTATTTCGATGATATTGATGTATTGATAATAACAATGTTACTTACTTGTAACTGAAGCAAGGATCATGATAAGACTCGAAACCATCTTCTTTTATTGATAAAAATTTCTTATTTGAATCAGCAGGCCGCCTCATTAAAAACCTTCCAGTCCCCTTAGGTACCCTGGATAGGAAAAGAGTGCGTATGAAACCTGCCGCCCATTACACTGCTTTAGTTATTCTCGAGAATCGGCCTCGCGTTGGTACGGCCGATACACATTCTCCACTTGCTATGCCCTTTCGTAATGAGTACCGGATTTGCTAGCCATTCCGGGTATATTGCCCTTGACACGTGATCAGCTGCGGATGGTGGTACGTCTTCTTCTTCCCTACTGAGAGTTTTGAAAATATCGTTCCCGATGAGGCCTACCATCTTAGGGTTTTGTTCTGCCCTAACTTTTGCTTTGTCCCCCTCAGGAGTTGGCTTTTTTGACGTTGCTCTCTCTTCTAGGTCCACCTGAGAACGGTAATGTTTGAGCTCTTCCTTCCTACAGGCTTGCTCGGCCATTGCCGCGTCTCCTTCATCACACTCAGCTGCTATATCTCGGTTTCCGTGTACGGTGATGGTCTTTTTAGGACCCGGGATCTTCAGCTGTAGATACACATAACATGGTCTTGCCATGAACTTGGCATAAGCCGGCCTTCCAAACAATGCATGATAAGGGCTGCGCAACTTTACTACCTCAAAGGTAAGCCACTCGATTCGATAATTGTCCTTTGACTCCCCGAAAGCTACCTCCAATGCCACTTTTCCTTCGGGGCATGCCGAATGACCCGGCACTATCCCGTGAAAAACTGTTGTACTTTTTTGCAACTGTGATTCCTTTAAGCCCATGCGCAGAAAAGTTTCCCAGTATAGGATATTGATACTACTCCCTCCATCCATCAAGACTTTCTTCAGCTCGTAACCATTGACCTGTGGCGCCACTACCAAAGCCAGGACTCCCGGGTGATCAATCCTATCCGGGTGATCTCTTCTGCTCCATGTTACCTCTTGCTCTGACCACCTCAAATATCTTGGAACAGCGGAGGAGACTGAATTAACTGCTTGTTTCAGTATCTTCTTGTCCTTGCTAGAACCTCCAGTAGTGTGCACATGATACTGACCCAGCTGTTTGGGGTTAGCTTGAAATCCTCCCGCTCCCCCTTGATTGTTACCTTGATTTCCAACTGGCGGATTGCCGGCTGGGGGCGGCCCGTTGCCCGAATTTCCACCTAGACCCGGACCTCCTCCTCGGCCCGCACCTCGCATGGCCCTGTTCACTTCCTCGTTCTTCCACCTTTGTAAGTCGGCACACTGCTCCAATGAATGATTGGCCGGCTTGCCATTCCTGCTATGCTTCGGGCACGCCATCCTAAATATGTCCCAACTGTTGCTTGGTCTTGGGGGTACTTGGTAGTGTCCCCCATTGTGATTTCCGGTATTAAAATTCCCTTCGGATCTAGGTCTCGAAGACCCGGCCTCTGTATTGGCCACAAACTCGGAACTCCCCTCAAACGGGCGCTTGTTCTGGCTATTTCCATTGTTGTTTGGTGCCGATCCATTGCCGGTCTTCCCACTGCTACTTGCGTTTGCTTTTGCCTTCTTGTCATCAACTTCCTCTTCTGTAGTATCCGTTGCAGCGTGTTTGTTGCATGCATCCATTAACTCTCCCATCGTAACCTCCGCTGCATTTCTGCTGGATTTCATGCGGGTTAGCTTTTGTACTAAAGGAACATACTTACATGTTTTCGCCATAGCTTGTAGTGCGTCCTTTGGTTGGATATCTGTAGATGAGTGGAGTATTTCCATAACCCGGCGTACCCAGCTTCGTGCTGACTCTCCTTTCTTCTGGACGCACCTTTCTAAGTCATCAATAGTAAATAACTTCCTACAGGTCCCATGGAAGTGCTTGATAAATGCGGTTTTTAGCTCCTCCCACGACTTGATCGACTTTTCCGGTAAATTGGTGAACCATAACTTTGCTGCTCCCTCTGACATCATTAAGTACATGAACTTGGCTTGGAGATTCTCGGATGCGTTGCGAATTGACATTGCCATCTCGTAGCTGCTTAACCACGTTTCCGGATCCATCGTTGGCTCGTAATTCACTACTTTCCCCGGTTCTTTGAACTTTTCCGGGTAAGGTTCCGCTCTGATATCATCCGAGAGACACTTGGGTCCCGCAAGGGTGGTTGGGGCTGGTCTCGCCCGGGAAATGCGTGACCCGGCCGGGGGTGCCACGGGGTGAGGAGCCACCGGTGGATCGTGTGCTGCAGACCCGGCCCCGGCTCTTCTGGCCCTGGAGCTGTCCACTACTGCCTGTGCTGCTGATACTGCCGGTACTGTCTGGACGCGCGGTGGGGGTGGCATCTGCTGTTGCTCTTCCCTTCGTCGTGCCGCGCTTGTTTGGACGTTGCCCTGTTGTTGACTCACGTATGGCGTCCCATGCATCCCACTTCTGTGATCTGGATAATTGACTTGCTGTGCCACCGCGGTGTGCAGCAGATCTATCGCTCGCCGGGTTTCTTCTGCGTGCGGCGAGTCTCTTACAGGAATCTGGTTTAATGCGAGTGTTGCTGCATACACGTTGTCCATGGGGTTGTTGTAGTGACCTGCTGGGGTACGGAATCGCGATGGTGGAGGCGGCATGATGTTGCCGGCTGTCGCCCCCGTCCGAGGCAAGGGTAACCCGGCTGGCGCGTTTACCGGCTGCACTCCCGTTGCTGGTTGCGGTATGGTCCCTTGGTTCGCCGGTGGGATTGGCTGATCTTGAGGCGTGAACACCAGGGCAGTCGGGTTGATAACCCCTCCTGTTGCCGGTAACATAGTTCGGTGCCTTTGGTGAATCCTCGTCGTTTCCTCCCGAAGCCGGGTCTCTAGGTCATCCAGTTCCCGCTGCCGCGCTGCCATCCCCTGCTTTTCTGCTTCTACCTGCCTTCTTTGCTGCTCCAATGCACGACGAGCCACGTCCAGATCTCTTACACGCTCTGCTGCGTTTTCTGGGGTGATAACTGTAGCTAGGACTGTGGGATCCAAGATCAAATTATTATCAAACAGAGCTGGGTGACGCGGATTCGAGGGGCCCGCCCCTGGTGTCCGGTTTGCTTGGAACCCAAACATATTTGCGTGTCGCTCCTCCTCCGCTGGGCGACTGGTGACTGATGCCGATTCTCCATCGACCTGGGCCAAGATCGGGCCATCCGTACCTTGTTGCTGAGCCAGCACCTGCGCCGCCCCGACTGGCGCCGCGGCTGCGTTTCCTTGATTGGTATTGATTGCGGGGGCCGCATAAACTGCAACCCGGCGCATAATGCTTGGCGTAGATTCGTACCGTTCTTCCTCTTCGCTATTTTCCTTCTCGTATCGGTCCTCCGATAAATCCCGTATAGACTCGGCACCTTCCTCCCTCTCTGTCGGACCCGTTGTTCCGATCGATTCTTCTTTTTCCGATTGAACACGCGTGTCCTCCCCTGACACAGAATCAGATTCAAGATTATCACGGCTTGAATTGGAAGCACATACCATACCGATGAAGACGTTGATGCGGCCGACTGTCACGACGGATCCGGTTTCGAGGTGATCCGACTCTGGCCCCCAGCCAGAATCGTCTACCATCTTCTCTCCTTGGTTGTTGACATAGATTTCTCCGACGACGAGGTTCCTCATGTTCTTCCGAGCTTCTCCCGTGATGTAAACACCTTTGGACGCAGGCCCCACGGTGGGCGCCAACTGTCGTGGGATAATCACGGCAGATGTTACCGGGGGTAACTGATCTAGGGGCAAGTCGACACAGGTATTTGGGAGAGGGTTTAGCTCGAAGGAAGACATGGCGAAAAGCAATCTAAGAGCCGGAAAACAACTCGCCGGATCTCGATATGATTATACTGGATACTCGATAATAGGTGTTACAGTTATGACTTGAATCTCTCTCAGGCGAAGCCTAGGGGTTGGTTTATATAGTACTCATACCCCCTTTGGCTTGCCATACAAAGCGCTCCTTGAGTCCTACTCGAACTCTACATACGTATCCTAGCTTTCCTTATCGTAACCCACAATCCGGGTTACGATCCTTACAAGCCCTGGGCCTTCCGGAAGCTTCTGCGTCCTTAGCCGGATTTGGTCCATACGCCGTTTGGGCCGGATTACACCTGGGGTTGGCATACCGAGTTACTATCCCCTCATCAACTACCATCTAGTGAGAGCAGCCACAACTATCAAAGAAGCTCGGAGAGACCTGGCACATCGGAAGAGATTGGCGGATGAATCAAGTCAACGCCGGGCTGAGCTGTCCCTAACACCTTCGGTCGGAACTCGACCCACAAGGAAGGGATACGCATCAAGAACAACATCCATGGACGCCGAGTCCCTGGGAGGGATCAGTAAGTCACTTGCACCTTCCCTTATGCGGGTTGACGAGGAAGGAAACGTCTACCCGCAAACTCCTGCTGCCGCCGTCCTGGCCGCAGCAACCTACATGCAGATGAACCAGCCAGCGGAGAACGACCCGCGAGCAGAGCAGTACAAACAGGTTCGGAAGGGATTGGGCATGGCAGCCTCAAGGCTCGCCTCCTACGACCGCAGGAAAGCTGCCGAACAGCAAGAGAAGGAAAAAGAAAAAGAGGCATCGCGCAAGCATAGGAGCACTTTGCCTAGGAGAGACAAATCACCTCGCCGCGGTCGAGGAAAAGAAGCTCGGCGACGCGGTGATAGTCGAAGCAGCAGCGAAGGTAGCCCGAGAAATAAAAGCTCGCGGCGTCATAGCAGCCGCTCGCGGAATCGCAGCAAAGAGCCAAGGAAGGAAACTGATCGCGACCAGCCAGGATATAATGCGCGGTCAGATATCGCGCAAAACAAGGTGGACAAGGCAAGAGCTGCAAGGAACCGCGCGCGCTCCTCGTCCAGTTCTTCGGATGACGAGACCTGCGGCGCGCTGTGTTTCGCCCGCAGCATCCGCGAGGCACCCCTACCCAAGAGATTCAAGCTCAGCACAGAAGTCACGAAGTACGATGGTTCACTCGAGCCTTCGTCGTGGCTAAATGACTACCTCACGGTAGTAAAATGCCAACGTGGGAATAAAAACACGGCTATGCAGTACCTCAACCTGCACTTGGTCGGCGCGGCACGTAGCTGGCTGGAAGCAAGGCCAAAGTCCTGTTACGCATCATGGGATGACCTGCACTACGATTTCTGCAAGAACTTCCAGGCCACTTACAAGAGACCAGCAACCATTGAAGAACTACGGGCCTGCAGGCAGAAGAGCGGCGAATCCACCCGCGAGTACATTCAGCGATGGAGAACACTCAGGAACACCGCGGGAAATATCTCAGAAGAAGTAGCGGTTGAGGCCTTCGCGAAAGGCGCCCGACGAACTGCTTTCAGAGAAGAGCTGGGCCGAGCAGCACCGAAAACTATTGGGGAACTGATGATCATAGCCGAAAAATGGGCTAACGGAGAAGGCGCGGTGCACAACGAGAGGGAATCATCGCCCGCGCCCGAAGAAGACCGCCATGGTCGAAAGAAAAGGAGAAAATACTACGATCACGACGATCGGGAAGAGATGGTAGCGGCAGAATTCACACGAAGCCGCGATAATGGGCGCCGCGGGAGTCGCGAGTGGAAACCAAAAACTGAAGACAAAAGCCCCGAGGAGGACCTAAACGCGTACTGCTCGCTACATCTATTTACAGATAAGCGCACGGGCAAAACTAAGGCAACGCACCTCCTCAAGGATTGCCGAAAGTTCATTGAAATCCACGAGGCCTTCTCGAAGAAAAGCAGATCCGCAGCTAATCAAAACTACCCGCCACTCCCAGGAGGAGAACTTCAAGGGTTCCAGCCGCCACTACCCCTACCTCCACCAGGGAATCCAAACATGGCGCTAGCAGCACTAAACGCGCCACCCGCACCAAACGCAGGAACTAACGCGTACCCGAACCCGGCTGGACAGTTAGGGATGATACAAAAAGTCTGCCCATCCCGCAGAGCTTAGAAGACAAACACACGGCAACTATGCATGGTTGTGCAAACCCCGCCAACAAAGCCCGAGTACCTGAAGATGGCGGACCAATCGATCACCTTCTCGATGGAAGACCATCCGCCACGAGTCTATCGACCAGGACACGCTGCCTTGGTAATCCAAGCACAAATTGGTAATTACGAACTGGCTCGCGTATTCATGGACGGAGGCAGCAGCATCAACATTATCTACACGGATACGCTCTACCAGATGAACAGGAACCTGGACGGACTTGCAGAGTCAGAAACATCCTTCCACGGGATAGTTCCAGGAAAGGCGATCCGCCCACTCGGAACAATTAATCTAGAGGTTGTGTTGGGCAATCGACGCAACTACAGAAGAGAATTCCTCGACTTTGAAGTAGTCGATTGACCCACACGGTACCACGCCATTCTTGGCCGAACAACGTTCGCCAGATTCATGGCAGTACCACATTACGCGTACCTGAAGCTCAAGTTACCCGGAGAATATGGTGTAATCACCATCGACGGAGATTTCTAGAAGTCCAACAAATGCGACATCGAGTTCAACGAGATCGCAAAATCTTTCGGGATGCAAGAAGAACTGCAGGAGCTGGCAAAGACCACGGACCACTCCGTGATGCCCCTCACAAAGAAAAACGCGTCAGAATTGGAGTTCAGCACCAACAGCGACACCCGAAAGCATCAGGTGCACCCGACGGATTCTGCGAAGACATCGATGGTCTCAACTACCCTCTCGCCAGCATAGGAAAGCGCGCTCGTCGAACTCCTCCGTGAGTACTGGGAAATTTTCGCTTGGCAGCCCTCAGATATGACGTGAATACCCAGGGAGTTCGCCGAGCACTCACTCGAAGTCTTCAAGGATGCAAAACCGATCAAGCAGACCACTCGACGATTTTCAGAACCCAAGCAGAAAGCGCTTGGAGAAGAAGTAAATAGATTGCTAGCAGCAAAATTCATCAGGGAGATCAAGATATCCACCTGGTTAGCAAACCCGGTGCTGGTTCCAAAGAAGAACACTAACATCCTTCGAGTGTGCATTGACTACACGTTATTAAATAAGCACTGCCCCAAGGATAACTTTCCCCTCCCGCGAATCGACCAGATCGTGGACTCTACTGCGGCTGTCAACGCCTCTCTTTCCTGGACGCCTATTCGGGATATAATCAGATCCGGATGAAGCAGGAAGACGAGGAAAAGACAACATTCATCACGCCACACGGTGTGTACTGCTACACGACAATGCCCTTCGGGCTGAAGAACGCAGGCGCAACATATCAGCGCTGCATGCAAAAATGCCTCGCCAAGCTCATTGGCAAGAACGTACAAGTGTACGTTGACGACATCGTCATCAAGACTCGAGTAGAGGATACACTCCTCGAGGACATTAGAGAAACATTTGACGCCCTCAACGCGTACATGATCAAGCTCAATCCGACAAAGTGCGTCTTTGGCGTCCCAGCAGGAAAACTACTCGGGTACCTGGTATCCGCCAGAGGCATCGAAGCCAACCCGGAAAAAATACAAGCAATCTTGACAATGAAGGAGCCAACCAATCTACGCGGAGTCCAACAGCTCGCAGGGCGACTAGCCGCCTTGAGCAGATTTATCGCACGATTGGGCGAGCAGGCATTACCCTTCTACAAGCTGTTGAAAAAGACGGACAAATTCGAGTGGACACTAGAGGCTAAGCAGGCATTCGCGGACCTGAAACGATCATTGCAAAGCAAGCGCATCCTTGCAACACCGCAAGAGAGGGAGCCACTATACCTGTACCTAGCCGCAACAAACCAAGTCATCAGCACGGCAATTGTAGTCGAACGACCTGAAGAGGGCAAGGCATATGGAGTCCAACGACCAATCTACTACATTAGTGAAGTGCTCTCGCCGTGCAAGCAACGATACCGTCACTACCAGAAGCTCGCTTATGGAGTTGTTCTCACGGCTCGAAAGCTCAAGCACTACTTCCAGGAACACACCATAACAGTGATTAATGATGCATCACTCGGTACAATCATGAACAACCCAATGGCATCTGGACGAATAGCAAAATGGAGCATCGAGCTGGGCGCTTGGGACATCATCTATGCAGGGCGCAATTCAGTAAAATCCTAGGTACTCGTGGAGTTCCTGAGTGAGTGGACAGAGCTACAAACGCCCGGCCCGCTAGAATACACGAGTAATTGGATCATGTACTTCGATGGGTCCAAGAGAAACGAAGGAGCAGGAGCTGGGATCGTCCTAATATCACCTAGAGGGGACAAACTGCAGTACGTCCTCCGATTGGATTTTCCACCTGATGATCCAGCATCAAACAACGACGCAGAATATGAAGCTCTGTTGCATGGAAGAAGATGGCAGTTGCGTGTGGAGCCACCCGACTGATGATCTACGGCGACTCCAATCTCATCGTGCAACAGACAATGAAGGAATGCGATGCTATCACTGAAAACATGGTCGCTTATCGTGACATGTACAACCTACTCGAAGGAAGTTTCAAGGGATGCGAGCTGAAGCATATTGCGAGATCCAGCAACGAAGAAGCAGACAGGCTGGCAAACATGGGTTCCACAAACACACCCATACCGCTAGGGATATATTTCGAGCGGATGACTAGACGATCAGTCAAAATCAAGAAAACTGCAGACGCACCCACAACATCGGAGACAGAGGTCAACCCGCAGGTTGCTATTATCAAGTTCATTCATCATATTTTGCGACAAGTTTTTCTGATCGACCCAGTCTGGACGCAGAAATACCTCGACTACTTGTCCACGAAACAGCTCCCAACAGATCCACGTGAGGCTCGACAGATAGTCAGGCGAAGCAAATCCTTTCGGGTGATCAACGGAGAGCTATACAAGCAAAGCATCTCAGGCATACTACAACGATGCATAGCACCCGAAGATGGCAAGGAATTATTGCAAGATATCCATCAAGGAGATTGTGGACATCATGCTAGCTGGAAAGCAATCATGTGAAAAGCCTTCCGAGCAGGATTCTACTGGCTTACAGCAGCCAGAGATGCAAAGGAACTGGTCGACAGGTGCAACGCTTGCCAGCGATTCGCACCAAAACCACACGCACCCGCTACGGAATTGCATATGATACCCATCGCCTGGCCCTATGCACAATGGGGGCTGGACATGGTAGGACCACTACGCAAGTCCACGCCAGGTGGATACACACACTTGCTGGTCGCAGTTGACAAATTTACCAAATGGATTGAAGCCATGCCGGTAACCTCGGCTAGCGCCCAATGCGCCATCAAATTCCTCGACTCCATCGTATGCAGGTTTGGAGTACCACACGATATCATTACAAACAATGGTACTAACTTCACGGCAAAGGAAACACAGCAGTTCTATGAAGAAAAGGGCATCAACTTCAAATTTGCCTCAGTTGCCCATCCGCAAACCAACGGCCAAGTCGAAAGATCCAACGGATTAGTTTCGGCTGGCATCAAGAAACGTCTACTCGATCGTCTACACTCGGCAGCAGGACATTGGGCAGAAGAGCTACCCTTCGTGCTATGGAGCCTCCGCACAACTCCAAACCGATCCACAAACTACACACCATTTTTCATGGTCTACGGGGCCGAAGCAGTCCTTCCCGAGGACGTCAGGTTCAGCGCCCCAAGGGTTGTTGCTTATAGCGAAGAAACCTCCAACATGGCACTCGCGGATGATATGGACGCACTTGACGAAATACGCGATATTGCGCTCGCAAGATCTGCAGTATACCAGCAGTCGCTGCGAAACTATCACAATCGCCGCATACGCCACAGGGCCTTCGCAGTAGGGGATCTGGTGCTACGGCTCAAGCAGAAGGAAGGACACAAGCTCGAGCCACCATGGGACGGACCCTTCATAATACACGAAGTTATCCCAGGTGGCGCCTATCGACTGAAGAACCCGGCGACTTGAGGCGTCTATTCCAATCCTTGGAAAGTCGCGCAACTCCGCAAATTTTATCCCTTGATTTATTTCTAATAGCAATAATAAGGCTATACTAGCCATCTTGTAGTTCGACAGAAAAACACATGAATTTTCAGTCATTCTAATAAAATACATGGTTTCTCAACCATAGATACTCGGAGATTTCTTATCCTTACATGCTAAAAGTAACAGGTACACACCCCAAAAACACACGGGGGCTACGCCTAACTCAGCATCACAGGAAAATTTATATATACACATCTGGATGCCATATTCTTTCGAATATGAAGGTAAGACCCAAAAGATCACTCTTGAGTGCCTGGAATTGCACTCAAGCTGCGTCTTCCGGCATAATTCCGTGTCAACAACACGAAGAAAAATCCTAGCGTACACGTCGGGTATCCCCATAGGTTACGTTCGACTCGGTAAGACCACTACGGCCCAATCGCAACGATCACCTCATCGGGTTCGAGTCGGAGGTCTCGAATCTGTGTAGGCCAGAATTGTTTTTGCCCTAGTTGCAATTAATTGGACCTGATCTTTCGGGAGAGTCAAGCTACTGCGCCATATCCTTCTGTGATAAACAGCCATAAAAACAGGCACTCTCATTACTCGATACTCGGGTGTAAAATCTTATCATGCAGGGTAACACACCCTCTAAAAAGGAAACGACCATACTGGTTATCCAAAATAAAGAAGAATGAAAAGTTTGACCGTCTGCTCGACCGGAAAAATCCCAATCGAGCAAACGCTCGGGGGCTACTGACGAAGGGATGGATCTTAGACCCTGCGGGTAAGGACACCCCGTCTCAGGCCCAAGGTTAAGGCCCAAGAAGGGAAGCCCTTGGAGTATTCTGGAAGGCCCGCTTGAAGCCCACCCGCAATGCCTTGCGGGCTAAGTTAGGAAACTTGTAACCGACGTAGGGTTAGAGTTCGAGTCCTCTCCGGGTAGGGTTTGAGACCTGGCCACCTATATAAGGCCAGGAGAACCACCGAAAGAGGACCAAGCAATACCGCACCACCAAAGCCTTGAGCTCGAGATTGTACTCTCGACTTGAGCGATCATCTTTGTAACCGATCTATTCGATAATACAGATCGACAGAGGCAGGAGTAAGGGTTTTACCTCTACGAGGGCCCCGAACCTGTGTAAATTGTGCCCCCTGTCTATCCGACGATCGCCACCAGCGCTCATGGGTTCTCCTATTCGAAACCCTATAGGTTCACCTGAGGGATTTGCCGAGCAACAGATTCGACAGTGGACCCGGTCCATTTGCTCATACTGATAATACACACACTGCTTCCACTGCTTTCATACTGATGCTACTGTTTTCATATTGTTTTCCACGCCATACATTTAACCTCTTTGTTATCAGGCAAACCGGTGATATTGAAAACCTCACTGCTACGTTGGGGCAAAGTGATTTGATTGTGTTGTGTAGGTTCCACGTTGCTGCTGAACCGGTAGTGCGCCTTGCCATCTCAGCTGCATCAACCTTCAGAAGTGCTTCTTCCTCCTACTGGTCGATTCAACCTTGGGTTCTTTTCCGAGGGAAAACTTGCTGCTGTAGTCTTCACACCTTGCGCTTGAGGTCTCATAACGAGCGTGTGTCTACACTCCATCAGACACCTTATAGCAACTCGAGAAAGACTATGCTCTACTCAAGTGGAGCCCTCCTCTACAATAGAAGAACAAGCCAAGGAGCCAAGTGATGCACCTAACTAAGAACATGTTGAAGACCCTCCTCTCATTGACCAAGTTACTAGGCAAGATGCAACCACTCCTTTCATTCAAGCTAGTCAAGGTCAAGGACAAGATTAACCTTCCTCATCGTCCTCTCCTCAAGTGAAACCAAGTGTTGATGATGATGGTGATGATGATTAAGGCCAACAAATTGGTCAAGACAGGGACCCAAATGTTCAAGATGATCAAGTGATTCCTCCTTGCAATAATGAGGAAATCGAAGCCCGTCGTGCTAAAAGAATTAGAAGATCTTTAAAGTGTATTGATGCTTCCAACAACAAAGTGTTGGAAGATATTCAAACTAAAAGATACACAAGAAGGCAATTGGAAAAACTTTAGTGAGCATCAAGATCACATATCCATGGTGGAACCAAAGAAGGTGTTTTAAGATCTTGAGGACTCCGATTGGGTTGAAGCTATGCATGATGAGCTCAATAAATTTGAGCGCAATAAAGTTTGGAAGCTAGTTGAGAAGCCCAAGGATTTCCACAATGTTATTGGCACTAAGTGGATATTCAAGAAAAGCAAGATGAGCATGGTATAGTCATAAGGAACAAGGCAAGATTGGTGGCTCAAGGCTACACTGAAGTGGAAGTCATTGACTTTGATGAAACCTGTGCTCACGTGGCTCGTCTTGAGTCCATTCGTATCCTTCTTCCATATGCATCTTCGCATAATTTCAAATTGCAACAAGTGGATGTCAAAAGTGCTTTTCTAAATGGTTCACTAAAAGAGGAGGTATATGTTAAGAAACTGCCGGGGTTCGAGAACCCCAACTTCCCTAACCATGTCTACAAGCTCGATAAGGCGCTCTATGGACTTAAACAAGCACCACGTGTGTGGTATGAGCACCTTAGAGAGTTATTGGAAGACTGTGGGTTTGAAGTTGGGAAGATTGACCACTTTTCACAAAGAGGGTAAAGGGAGAGCTTTTCATATGCTAACTCTATGTGGACGATATTATCTTTGGCTCAACTAACCAAGATTTTAATAATGAGTTCTCAAAGCTTATGACTGACAGGTTTTAGATGTCCATGATGGGAGAGCTTAAATTCTTCCTTGGCTTTGAGATCAAGCAATTGGATCGCGGGACTTTCATTTCTCAAGCCAAGTACACCCAAGACATGCTTAAGAGGTTTAATTTCCAAGGTGCAAAAGAGAAGCCATCTCCTATGCAAGTCAAATGACATCTCAAGCGCAATCCGGATGGTAAAGATGTGGACCAAAAGTTGTATCGTTCTATGATTGGTTCTTTGCTTTACCTTTGTGCATCTAGGCCTGATATCGTTTTGAGTGTAGGTGTGTGTGAAAGGTATTAAGCGGCTCCTATGGAAAGCCACCTAGTGGTGGTCCATAGGATCTTTCGGTATTTGGTTCATACCTCAAGGTTTGGTTTGTGGTACCCAAAGGGGGTGCAATTTTCTCTCAAGGGCTACACAGACTCGGATTGGGCCGGTGATCAAGATGATAGGAAGTCTACTTTGGGGGCTTGCCAATTTCTTGGTAGGTCCTTGGTGAGCTGGTCTTCCAAGAAGCAAAAATGTATATCTCTCTCCACCGCCGAAGGCGAGTATGTGGCGGCCTCTAGTGCTTGCACCCAACTGCTATGGATGATGCAAACCCTCAAAGAGTATGATGTTCACTTGGATAATGTGCCTCTCATGTGTGAAAATGAAAGTGCCATCAAGAGCACCTACATCCCCATGAAACACACAAGGACAAAGCATATTGAGATTCATCATCATTTCATCCGGGATCATGTGGCAAGAGGTGATATTGAGCTAGCATATGTCCCCACCAAGGATAATCTCGCAGACATCTTCACGAATCAACTTGATGATGCAATATTCATGTTCTTGAGGAATGAGCTAAATATCATCGATTCTAGGAGTTTGACTTGAAGATCTTGCACACACCCCTATAGTTGATACATGTTTGGGTTTAGGTGTAGGAATGGACATAGGGGGAGTGTTATCCTAACACATTGGATTCTCCCTCCCCCCATTATGCCCAAAGGAATTTTTTTTGTTATCTCTCTTTTTCTAATGTTGAATTGTGAGCTTCAATGTTGAGAATTGGCAATGCACCCAAGATATATCTTCGCGGTTACATACCATAATCTCTTACATGGTTGCTTAGGCCACCAACCTCTTCTTTTGAAGAGTTGGGTCTTGTTTGGTACTTAAATAGGCTTTTATTTGATTTTCTCTCTCTTTTGGAGTTTTTGATCTTTTTGGAGAACATTCTCAATTTTTCATGTGTTATTGTTTGTTCTTGCTTTCTTTGAGTTTGTTGCTCCATACCTGCTGTTTTTCTCTAATCCCAAGCCAAAATATTCCCAAAAGCCAAGTTCCATAGCCTCATACATGTCCAGTCCATTTTTCTTGAAATTTTGGAGTGTGGGTCCGGAGACTCTGGTCTTTCACACCGGAGATTCCGGTCTGTCCGGAGACTCCGCTGTTAAGTCTGGAGACTCCGTTCTTGCGGTTCAGCAGTATAAAAAAGGGGATCGGGGGAGTTAGGGTTTGATTCCCAAACTTCCACCCCCGACCCCCAAACCGCCTGCTGCGCCGCCACGGCCTCCAAGACCCCATCCGACCGCTTCTCGCCGCCGGAATCCGCCCCCAGGGCCTCCCTCGACTCCCCCACGTGTTTCCCCTCCTTGGGATCCTCCATGGCTGACAAGGGTGGCAAGGGTATCCCCTCTCCCCTCTTTTATTTGTGCTCATCTAGGTTTTTGCTCTAGATGCATGTTTTTGGGAGAGTTGATACTTGCTTATTGCTTTAGAACCACCCTAGGATGTTTTCCCGCCATAGAAATCATCTGGAGATCACTTTGTGCAAGTTTCATTGGATCTATATCTCCGATCTGTAGTCAGTCCGGAGACTCCGGTCTCTTAGACCGGAGACTTCAGTGTCAGTCCAGATATTCCGGTCTACCAGACCGGAGATTCCGGTGTGGATTCTCTAAGACATGCCCAAATCCTTTTGATGATTTCTTCCTCCATCTTGTGGACATGTATGCTTATCTTTTGCTTTCTGGTTTTGCGTTTTGGCTGTGTTGTGTTTTCAGGGAAAAGGACTAAGGCATCCTCATCCAATCCAAATGTCACCACAAGGAAGTACCATGCTCATGCTCACAACTATCCAGTCACTGATCCTGATACTGGAAGTGTTGCTCAGAGGAGGACTCTTGAGGATGAGCGTCATCAACAGGAAGCTAGCCAAGAACGTCAGAGGCGTGAATTGGCGAAGAAGTCCAGATATGACAGGATCACCACTGTGATCAAGATGAGCAAGAGGGACTATATGATTATGAGGGCAAGACCGTTCTTCGGCATGGCTCGCACTGCTGAGAGTCCTCACTACTGAAGGAGCGAGTCTGAGCTTATTCAGAGGGAGATATTTGCTAATCTGAAGCATCCTGTTAGTCCATAGCGGGTTCTTGACTTAGATGAACTGGGAAGTTCTGAGTACTTCGAGGAGGCAGTGTGGATCACTCGAAAGCTGGGGCTTGAGCATCTTGTGGGTATTCAGCAGAACTACAATGTGCATGCCATTCAGTAGTTCTTTGCCACTGTCACCTTTGGAGAGGATGAGCTGGTTACCCTAACTTGGATGACTGGAACAAGGAAGTGTGAGTCTTCTATTCAGAGGCTTGCTGAGCTGCTTGGTTACATGGTGACAATGTTGGTCAGCGCATGCATATTCATGGAGTGGCCTACAACAAGAAGAGGATGGCTCCTATGTATGAGAAGATCTCGAGCACATGCACTGCTAGGAACCTCAGGAGGGTCTATAATATTCTTCTCCGCCTCTTCCGCAACAACATTGCTCCCAAGGCCGGGAGTGTGGATGCTATCCGAGGAGGGATAGTCAACTTTCTCTATCAGGCTTTCCCAGTGTCACTTGGGTGGTCCATATGGTGAGGCTTATGAGATTTATGTCATGCATTTCATAAAGGAGGAAATGTACTCAGCCGCGATTGAGATAAAAATGTCCCTGTTTATGCTCCATATATGATGAGGCTCATTCTTGATGAGTGCCCATGTCTGAACTGTGAGAATGTGCATACAGTTGGCACTCTTCAGGTGATCACATCTCGCTTGTCTGACGAGGACACTACCATGGCTGATGCTGAGGGTGCTGCTCCAAGGTCTAGGAGGAAGAATGCTGATCCTCCCTCTCGCCGTTCTAGCAAGGAAGAAGCTTAAGATGAGATGAAGAAAATTTCTTGGTTTCAGCGTAACATTCTTTGCATGACGATTGCTGTCCACAAGGAGAACCATGAGGCCTATAAGGAGAGGCGTCAACTAAGGAAGATGGTTTCTAAGCTCCAGGACCATGCGGGTATTGGGGCTCCTCCTCCTCTTAGTGACCCTACTACCGAGTCTTTGACCCAGTCCTATGAAAACTAGAACACCCACAACTTCCCGTGGGGTGATTTTGAGGAGGTCACTTCGTCTCATTTCTCTTCTACCAACCGTGGCAAGAGTCCTATGACTGAGGAAGAGGAGAAGGCCGAGGAGCAAAATAAGGAATAATAGGATGAAGAGGAGTATGAAGAAGAAGATGAGGATGATGAGGGAGAAGGCATGAACAAGAATGATGATGGATATGACAAGGACTACGACGAGGGTGACTGATTACTTGGGTTGCGTGTAGTTTTTCTTTTCCCTTTTTGGTGTCTTGATGCCAATGGGGGAGAAGTAGCTATATACTTCTCGGGGTTTCGCAAGGGTTGCTTTGGTTTGAGTTTATTTGCTTCGGAATACAAGTCTTTGGACTTGATTTGCTTTTATGGCTTGTGTTCCCTTTATCTTAGTTGATTTCATTTTAGTTCCTAGTGGACCTTAAATATTTGTGTGGTGAGACTACATGGTGAAGCTATCTATCTTATTATCGTGCATAATATTGCTTTACCTCTCTTACTTATGCATGTATTTATATTGTTCATTAGTAGTTGTGCTAGAGGGAATTGTTTGTAAAACACAGGGGGAGCTCGCGACTTAGTTGTCCTAGAGCCTGTCTATTTTTTACAAACATAGACCAGCTATGATATTCCTTGCAAATATGCGTGTTGTCATCAAACACCAAAATGGGGGAGATTGAAAGTGCAAATGCACAGAAAGCCTCTTGTTTTGGATGTTTGTTAACAACACACGTATCATCTTAAGTGTGGTGATGTTTTCTAGGGTCCAATGATAATATTTGATATGGTGGTAATGAGTATAAACAAAAACAAAGATCAAATGGGACACTTTGCTGGAATTTCATTCCAGACCGGAGTCTCTGGTCTCCGAGACTGGAGTCTCTGATATGGAGCTTTCCCATGGTTTGATCATGTGCTATGAATCCGGTGTCACCCGATGAACTCACTCCAGAGACTTACCGGAGATATTCCGGAGTCTCCTGTGTGGGTGTACTTCTGAGAAGATTTGGTGCTGCACAAGTGGTGTCGCTCGCTGGACTCTGTCCGGAGATTTGCCGGAGACACATCGGAGTCTCTGGACTTTCATGCAATTGTGCTACACGCTCAACCACAGACACAGTCTGCACGATGGAAAGAAGGCCAAGAAAAGGGTACACCGGAATCTCCGGTATGGCGCACCGGAGTGTACAGACTGGCTGATTCCAAGAAGAAGCTGAAGCTGGAAGGTATGGTGTCGCCTGCTGGATCCACACCGTAGAAAGACCGGATTCTGTCCGGAGTCTCCGGTGTAAAGGATACGCAAATTTATCAGACCGGAGTCTCCAGACTTACGGAGTCTCCGGTGTGACTTTGGCAGAAAAAGTCTCCAACGACTCTAAAAGTTATGAGGGGTATAAATACCTTCTCTCCTCCACCTACCTCTAGCTAGCTCATCCAGAATAGAGCTCACCATTGCTAGAGCTCACCCACCTTGCTAGATCTCCCAATCCCTCCACCCAAAAGTGTTGATCTTCGAAGGATTGAAGGAGAAAGCCCCGATCTACGTCTTCACCAACCAGATTTCATTTCCCCCTTCATTTTATTGAGGGGAACTAGTCTAGGGTTTCCTCTTATGGAGAACCTAGACCTCTTGTCTCTCTTGGCGATTCTTTTGATTGTTGGGAGCCCCCAATTTGGTTGAGGGTGTGTGCCCCAAACTTGTTTGTAAAGGACTTGATTCCTGCCTCAAAGGGGATTAATAGTGGAAGGTGGACTAGGCCTTTGTGGCGGGGTTCATCGGAGAATAGGGTGAGGCCTTTGTGGCGTTGAGTAGGCCTTTGTGGCGAAACTCACACCCCTCCAATGAGACGTACTTCCTTAACAAGGAGGAACTCGAGAATACATCATGTCTCCGTGTGCTTCCTATCGGTTATCTCGCTCCCTTATCCTTTACTTGTATTTGTATTGCATTTATTGTTGTACTTTCTATATAGGTAAATTCACCTTAGTTGCATTATCGAGACAATTTCCCTTTGTGTCAATTCTAATCTTGAAGAAAAATGAAAATTGGTCGTAGCACCTATACACCCCCCTCTAGGTGCCCTTACTATTCGTTCACTTATGGTTCATGGCGTGAAATCACACACCATTTGGGACACCCCAAGAGGAAGGTATGATGTAGTCCACCACCATTCCCAAGTTAAGGAACCGAGATGATAAATCCAGTACGACTTCGAAGTCTCTCAATAGGTTGTTTGTTGTCTGGTGCTTCAACAAGCGTGGACCTACACACAGAATACAAACTCTCTATTGCTTCTAACTTTGCGAGAAGATTTTCAATCTTCTTGTCTTGCTGTGAACTAAAGAATTAAACGTATCGAACGTATTGAAGATGACTAAAAGTAAATGGACCGACGAGCAAGTGATGATGAAAAGGAAGTAAAAAGGCCGTATTCAATGAGGAAAAATGGACCGAGGGACATAGTTTCACTAGTGGTCTCTCTATATAAAACAATAAACATGTTGAGTAAACAAATTACAACTGGGCAATTGAGAAATCATGAATGCATAACAATTCTATTATGACGAAATATAGTTCACCGGTTCTAATCATGTATGCATTACGTCAAACATATATAGATCGCCATACAACAACAACTATAACTAATAGTCCACCTCAAGAAAGCTATCCAGCCAATCCCTTGGTATTAAGTTCCAGCAATGAAGTGATTGCTTGTGTGCAACAGAAAATTGCATAGAACAATACATAATGCAAGCAATAATTTTCATCCTTAAACAAGAACACCGCTGTTTTATCCCTAGTGGCAACAACACATCCTCCCCATGCATGTATTTGTCACTTAAGCGTAGGAAACAAGGAGGCATGAATCTACTATCTAGCATATAAACTCCCTCTTGGAGATGCATACAACAACTTGGCCAAAGAAATCATACACACTAGAGAGTATTGCAAGACATGATTTAAATATTCTAAAGATATAAGTAAATCTCTCATATAGACATGAACAAAATAATCATAATCTCATGGTTCATCGGATCCCAGCAAACACAAAATGTAGCAATTACATAATGATGATCTTGATCATGTTAGGAAGATCACAAGATTTGAACATGGTGGCACAACGTGGAGAGAGCACCATATAGCTACTGCTATGGACCCATAGTCTAGGGATGAACTACTCACGCATCACCGGGGAGGCAGACATGGCGATGAAGAAGCCTCCGGTGACAATTCCCCCTCCCGCAGGGTGCCTAAACAAAACTCCAGAAACCCTAGATTGGAATTTCGAGGTGAAGGCGCCTCTGTATCTGTTTCGTGAAAAATTTCTTTGTCCCGGTGATTTTAGGGTAAAAGGCAACCTATAGGCGAAGAGGCGGTGTTGGGGCCTGACCAGGGACACCAGGCGACCTCATGGTGCGGGTGGGCCCTGAGTCATGCCTCATGGCCGCTTGGTAGTTGTGGGGTCCACCCACACCTCACCTTTGGACTCCGTCTTCGTTCCGGGTAAAAAATGATCTCCATAGATTTTCACGACTTTTGGCAAAGCTTTTCTGAAATACAAAAACAACAGAAAGCAAGAACTAGATCTAGGCACTGGGTTAATAGGATCGTGCATGAAAATTCTCGGAAAACGAAGCAAAACATGTGGAAAACATAGGATAATTGGTACAAAACAAGCATGTAGCATAAAAAATTATAGATACGTTTGGGACGTATCAGCATCCCCAAGCTTAACTCCTGCTCGCCCTCGAGTACGTAGGTGATAACAAAGATAATTTTTGAGGTGGCATGATGCCAACATAAACTTGATATATCAATATGTAAAGCATTGTAAGATGAGATCAAAACACTTTAACAAAGACATAATATATGTTATTTGAATAACGTGAACTTAGCAACTAAGTTGTAACATGAAGAGAACACAAATATTTGACAACATGTAGTGATGCATTGAAAGTTGTACGTTTGTTTTAATCATAATAAAAGTATGGTAGAGTGGTATCTCTCTTTTCCTTTGTGGAGTAGCAAACCATAAATGTCAGGAGACCTCTAAATTTCAAGTGGCGACTAGATACAAATAATTTTAGAACAAGCAATATCATAATCATATTACAATCTATAATCAATGTCGGGCCTCTAGATACCAAGGTATGCGGAGGTGACAGCTGCGGCCCAGCCCAACATGTGACTTCAAGGCTATGGGCTCTATCCGTAATGATGGAGCCACCTTTGGGCCTACCCTCCAGGTGGGCCCAATCAAGGGAGTTTCTCCGCGCCGGGAGCTCGCGCCTTAGAGAGGAGCTCTACTCCGCCCCTGCTCCTTTCGCGAGGCACCTCCCTTCAAGAGGGGACATCCCATGTGCCGCTAACGACCGCTCCACTGCATGATGACGAAGGCGCCGCAGAACTGCAGAGCGTCTTTGGCTGCACTTTCGTTCTCGAGTATAAAGTGAGGGCAGACGCCATGGGCACCAAAGCGACCTCCCAAGATTACCTCTTCGGTGCAAGGATACCAAGACCGCGCTACAAGACGGAGGCAACGTCACCGGGCGCCCCCACCATGACGCCATGGACGGTGGAGCTGTCCTCGATGACCAAGACCGCACAGGAGGTGCGGAGTGCGGGACACTCCTCGCTTTGGCTCTTTGTGGGAACCCTTTCCGGCCCTCATAGAAAGGGCGCTCAAAACATCCAAGAGCCCAAGTAGTCTGTTCCGAGCACAAGCTGGTATTTGTACTATAGTCACCGCAGTGCAATCCATCAGAAAAACAAGAGTAGGATTTTACACCACACTGGTGGCCTGAACCTGGGTAAACTCTCCGTATCGTCATTGTTGTCGTGCTCAATCTTCCCTCACGAAGCCTCCTCGAGAGGTGAAGGAAGTGTGTTTGGCCCCCAGTGTTCGAACCTCTAGAAGCTATCCTGTTTAGGACATACGAGCTTCTCCGACATTTGGCGCCCTAGGTAGGGGCCTAAGGCACTCCTTCACTTCCTTGTCGCCATGGACCCTTCCACCCGGACCAGCCCTCTCCTCACCCGCTTTGAGCACGCTCGCCGCTGGGGGCAGGTCGAGCCAACTGGCAACTGGAACGACAACAATGCAACGCTGCGCAACACCGCTGGCGTGGAGGGCGAAAACGGCGCCGAGGAAGAAGCTTCCTCCCACACGCTGCAGCAAGACGCGCCTGCGTCTCAACATCCGCCCCCACCACTGTAACATCCCAAGTATGAAAATCACCTTTAGAATGTTTGTTTCTTGCTTTATTATTGTTTTGCATCATGGCATCTTAATCATTGCATTTGTTTTCCATTTGTTTGCATTTGTTTTCCCTTGTTTTCGATTTGAATTTCAAACCAAGAATTCAAACCTTGTTTCATACTTGTTATGTTACAATTTTTCCAAATAAAAAGTTCAATCAAAACAACCATTTGTTTCCATTAAACCATAAGGTTCAAACTATTCAAAATTATGGCTTTCAATAATTCACTTAATTCAATTATTCAAATTCAATTACAAACAGCAACCATTTTGAACTTATGAAATTTGCAGAACAAATCAATCACTTGTTTCACAATAAAATTTGAACTTAAAACTTCTAAGTTGCTTAAGTCAAAATTATTCAATTAATGTTAATTTCACTCAAATTTCAACAAATTTCAAACAGCCACATAATTTAAATATTTTTGAAAACAAAAACTTGCACAATGTTGCTGTTGCAATAAGCATCCTATAAAAATTTATCACTAAATTTTCCTAACCCAAAAACCTATTCTTTTTCTTCCTATTTCTTTTCAGCAAGAAAAAAAGGAACAGAAAAAAAAGAGAAACAGAGAGGGAGTGGCCAGGCCAGTGGGCAGGCCCAGCCCACCAACCGGCCTGCTTACCCTTTCGCCGTCGTCCTCCTGTACGGCAGAACATCTGCCGTGTCCACGTCGACGGCAGGGCACAGGGACGGCCACCGCGCGCTCCTAGCCCCTATAAAACCTAACCCTAGGCTCCCCGAGCTCGCCCTAACCCTACTCCACCCTCTCCCTCGCTCTCCGCCGTCGTTCTCCTCTCTCTGCCGGCGAATTCTCCTCTCTGCAACCATCGCCACCGCGCCACCCTCCTCTGAATCCATGGCGATCGCCACCGTTCCCACACCCCACCTCGCTGGCTAACCACAGGGATCAGCCCCCCGTCTCTTCCTCGACCTTCTCGACACCGCAGCTGCCTCGGAGGGCCACCACAACGCCGCCGCCATCCTCGACGTCGTCGCCGGCCACCTCTTCCCCGAGCCTCTGCCTCCTCTCCACTCGCCGGTGATCACCTCCACCTTTCCTCTCCTTCTTTCTCTCTGCACTGGCGCAAGCACAAGAACACGCACGCGCGCAACCACAGCGAGCCAGCACGCAACAGCAGCCGCGTCGCTCGCCGCCGGCAGCCACCGCAAGGTTCAGTTAGCGCGCAGTTTTCGTCAGTTTCAGTTAGCAAACTGAAACTGAACCATAACCTGTCCGCGCATCCTATACTGACAAGAAACAATCGCTACTGCAGTGGTAGCGCACCACTGCACGCGCTTCCGCGGCGCGGGTTCGAGCCCTGCCTTGCGGAATAAAACCCCAACCCTTTTTTCGCAAGGGCCACTGACAGGAGGGCCCCCCTGTCAGCTGCTGTGCACCACGCGGGCCACCGTGGCCCAGGGGGCCCCTCTGTCAGTGGCTGGAGCTAGCCACTGCGGGGTAGAAAATGTATTCTGTCCAGTTTTCTTTTAAATAAATCATTTTTCTTTTACAGATTAGTCCATGCTTTTAAAATGCTAATAACTTTTAATTTGTAAATCCAAATAATGCAAATAAAATATGTTTCCTAAACCAAATTAAATTCTCTATCCATTTAAACCATTTGTATTCTGTTTTGAACAATTCAAATGCATTCAAATTTCAAATTCAAACACTTCCTTTTAAATTTGGTTAAAATCATAACTATTTCAAACTTAATTCAAATAACACAAATAAAATATGTTTTCCATGCCATTTTAAACCCTCTTTACAAATATAAATTTTGTTTCATGTTTTGAATAATTAAAATTGCTTAAATAATTTAAACCTTGTTTAAATCATTTAAATTTGCTAAATTCATAACTTGCTCAAATTAAATTATTTTTGAACATATAAAATATGTTTTCAAATCAGAAAAGTATAAACTTTTCAAATATGAATTTGGTTTAATGTTTTGAACAAATAAAATTTCAAATAATTTCATACTTGTTTTAAATTCATTTAAATCTTGTTTAAACTTGTTTAATTCATAATTAAATCATTGTAATTCCTTTTTCAATAATTGAAACATGTATTCCACCTAAAATTTTGTGTTCTTTCCAAATATGAACTTTGTTATCTATTTTGAACAATTTAAATTGTTGAAAACAACAAATGCTTGTGTAACACTTTTAAGGAACCAAAAAATTCCATAACTTAATAAATGAATTTCCAAACTTGGTAAACCTTATTTCCAATTGTTTCTATTGTTGTTTTCTTCCTGTTTTCTTCATCCATGCATCATGCTAATCCACTTTCACCTGTTGGTTAGTTGTAAAACAATTATTTCAACCATAATTCATGGGCTTTCCATATGCAATACAAGTTGCATGTGGGTCCATTTAATTATGTTATGTTACCATGTCAACTAGTTTATTTTGATGCATAAATTAAATGGCCATGCATCATCCCATGATTGTGCACTATGCCATGTTATTGATTGTTTATCTCTCTGCGTTGTTTGTTTGCTTCTTCTCGGATAGACGACGACGTTGAGACAGACGATACTTACGACACCCCTTCTGAGGATCTAGCTCAGTACCAGGCTGCTGAGTTTGCAGGCAAGTATTCACTCACATGAACCATTGTGTTCCTTTCAACATTGGTTACCGATACTTTCCGTTGTCTATTCTGCTAGCCCTATTAATCGTTGCTTCTGTTACGAACCTATCACATGTTATCCTTAACCCTGATATAGCCTCACCTCCACACCTATAACCCCTTTTGCTTGTTGCCCGTGTCTTACTAGCATGCTTAGGGTTGTTTCTGCTCGAGTCTGTTACCCGTTGCTTTCTGTTACTATACTTCTATTTATGTTCTGGGGCTCGATGTTAAACAACAACCTGTTAATTTTGAGGTAATAATAATTTTATGATAAGGCACCGGCAGGAGGCCCAGCATGGTTTTAAGGCCTGCTAGTGTCGACCCTAATTAGGAAAAGGGTCTTGTCTACTGATCCATGATGAGCGCACTAACCGCATGTGGGAAGCGTGTATGGGCGCCCCCTCAATTTGATTCAATTCGCATCTCGTCCAAATCGCCACACTTAGTTCGGGCTTTCCATTTGATGCACTCATATGCAGGTACGAACCCGAGGCCAGGGTGGAACTTTTGTAGTCGGCATTTAGGGCGGCGTGGTCTTAGAGTGCTATGAGGGTCCCCCCTTTTCTTCGTGGGGGCTCGATTAGCCGCGCACGCACAGCACGTGGTCCTTTGGGCTTGATGCAAAGAAGAGTTGAGTTGTGTTGAGTGCCTCACTTGGTGGGTTTGATTCCCGTCTGGCGGGATATTCTTACGTGTACGGCCAAATTGGTGCATCCCTGCAGGGATAAATCTTCTCGAGAAGCCGTGTTTTCCGCGGTTATGGTTAACTTGGTGAAAGTACTGGCTAACAAGTACTCAGAACAACTTACACCTAACTAATGATAACTTGACTAGTAATAGCCTTATTGACACAAAACTTGACCCATCATTAATCCAACGGTGTGAGTTATCCTCGGATTGCTTCTTTGGATAAGGGGCGAGATCCAGGATGGGTTTGTTTGGAGTTAGCTGTTAGTTGGTTATGATACGCTATCTTATCTCCTTCTGTTAGACGGAAGTTATAGTATGTATCTGTAGTTGGTTAGTGCAGCCAGCTGCCGCATCTTTTGTATCACCCTTTCTTTCCGTTGAACCCAAAGCATCTGTGCTTGATGTTGTGGGGTACACTTTGGTGAAATGTGAGTCTTGCTTGCCAGTACGTTGTTGTACTGACCCCTTTGGGGCTGTGGTTTCCGCAGACTACGCTTACGAGGATCCCCGTGATGGCTACTACGTGGAGTTTGACGAGGCTGCTGACGAGTAGATAGCGGACCCGGGCAGGATCCGAGACATCGTGGATGGGCTCCGTCTTTTCGTTTCCGGCCTCTTAGGCCTATTTGGATCTTGTCTGTACTCAGACACTTTGGATGCTTCCGCTGTGTTGTAATGATGATATGTTGGGACATGTGTCCTCTGGATGATTGTATTTGCTATCTCTGCTCTAGTGAGAGCTAATTGCAACTTATTTCTATTTATTTGTGTCTTAGAGATCTGTTGTGCTATCATTTTGTTAAACGCCGTTGACGTACCATGTGTGTATGGTATGAAGTACGTCAATGGTAGTATCCTGATTTCTATGGGATGGTTTACGTAGACGATGAACAGTAGGGGTTGGTTGTCACACATACGTGTGTTGGCCTACTCGTAAGAGATGCGGGTGCCGGTAAGCCCCGTAATCCAATCAGCTACTGTTCAACGGAATTGCGAGTATCCTCTAGAAGTCCGGGTGCGACAAATGGTATCAGAGCCTGTCTGCCTGTAGGATCCCTTTTACTGGTCGCAGTTGAGTCTAGAAACTATTTTGTAGCTATATAGGAAAAAATGAACGTGAGAGTAGGAATTCTGCCATTTTATTTCTTTCCCCACCCACCCTCCCTTTTCTGGTAAGGAAGTGCAACGTTGTTTTTCTCTTCTCATCTAAACTTTCAAGTTAGGATTTCACGTATCCTGGTTTCTCTAGGATAGTTGTATCTACTAGACCCTATGAATGGAGGTGGTTGTGACATGATTTATCATGTTGCCTACTCATGATTGAGAACGGAGGCGTGTAAGCCCCGGAAGCAGATCCTCTATTCCTTAAGAGTAGATATTGATCCTTTAGAAGCCCGGATGGGTTTTCCGTAGTACCTCAGGAGTTTTTGGTCTCGTGTTTCCCCGATGTTACTTCGATATCCTGTTCTTCTCAACATCCGTATCGTCCGTTGAAACCTTGTTGTTGCTTTTCCACTTCAGTTCTTCTACCGGCGTCTAATCAAAACTTTCCCGATCATCTGCAGATGGATCTCAGGTTCTACCCGCAGGTGGTTCGGATGACTCGTTGCGAGAGCACTGCCGGTTATCCGGAGATGCTGAGAGACATGGTCACTTATCTGGGGTTCCGTTGGGCACCAGAGTACCAGGTCTATGAGCACCAGAGAGAGTTTGAGCGGACCTACTACCAGGCTATCGTCTACATTCTGTCAGATGATGGCATGAGCGTAGTCCACCGCTACGAGGCAGTGGGTTCCATAGTGGATATGGCTGTGCAGCAGGCAGCTTATGTGAGTCTCACCGTCCTTCGTGCTGACTACTGGGGATTTGACGATTCTATCTATCGCCACATCCCCCGTGGTTACATCACTTCGGAGGGAGCTCACTTCACTCTCTACGACAACTTGGATGTTTATGAGCATGATAACTCCAGGCTGCACACCACCGCTCAGTTTGTGAGGCACAGTGACGCACTTGCCAGCACACTATCTCAGGAGTTGGCTCCAGTCAGAGAGCAGCTCTACCTTGCGTTGACTCGTCTGGCGACGTACACCACAGACTTTGTTGGAGACGAGCGCTTTGCACGTTTCGATCAGCCAGTTGGATGTCGTCTGCCAGATGCTGGAGGTTACGAGCCGATCAGAGGTCCACTCCTTAACCTCGGTGCTGGTTACACTGGGATTCCACGCTTTGGAGCACAGGGAGTCGACGCTATGTACTTCACCACACCTAGAGTCGCTCTCAGACCACGTCAGGTCTATGTGGATTGTCGTTCTACCTACTTTCGTGGGCGTGCTCCTCACCGTACCTCTCGCCGTACTCCTAGCCGCCGTCCTGCGTGATGAGCATGGGAGTACCAATGTATCCATTCTTAGCTATGTTTAGTTATCCTTTGGCATTCGAACCATTTGTGGTGTGTTGGATATTCTGATGTATTTGAACATGTGATGATGTACCTGTTGGTTATCTATTCATGCGTCGGAATAATCTCTCTTTCGGTTTCCAAGTCTATCCTTTTCTGTTGTTGTGCTAAAATGCATTTCCATTCAGGATGCCGCCAACAAGGAACACCCCGCCTGAGCCACCGCCAATCACGGAGCTGTTGACTCAGATGACCCAAGTCATGGCACAGATGGCCCAGTTTCAGACTAACCAGCACAACAACCAGAATGCTCCACGAGCCAGTATCAAGGAGTTTCTCAGTCTGGGCCTGAGAGCTTTCGTGGCAACACGCGAGCCCCTGGATGCTGATGACTGGATCCGTGAGATAGCTAAGGCTCTGGAGATTGCTCACGTTGTTGAGGAAGACAAGGTCAAGTATGCATCCTATCTGGTGAAGGGTCAGGCAACTACTTGGTGGGAAAACTACCATACCATGAGAGATGGCTATCCAATCACCTGGGGTTGTTTCAAGGAAGCCTTCCTGAAGCACCACATTCCAGATGGTCTCATGGAAAGGATGCGTGAAGAGTTTTGCTCTCTCAAGCAGGGCAAGCTGGACGTCATTGGCTATCAGAGTGAGTTCAATCGCCTCGCTCGTTACGCTGGTGATGAGGTGTCCACTGAGGCTAAGAAGATGGCAAGGTTCCGCAGAGGTTTTAACCCGGAACTCAAGTACGCCCTCACCAACATCAATGCCAACAACTTCGAGGAGCTCGTTAACACCGCGCTCAATGAAGAAAATGGGCGCAAGGCATTCGAGGAGTCTCGCAAGAACTCGCGTGAGGGTGGTTCCTCCTCCAACATGACCACCCCTCCGCAGAAGCGCCGCATCTGGGTGCCAAATGGTGCTGTCACTCGGGCTCCATATGCCCAAGCTTCGCTCCCCGCCCACCCAACCCTGTTCTGATGCATGATCAGAGGGTTTCGATGGGGCAGCCAAGGCCAGGGCCTCCTCGTGTCGTCACTTGCTACAAGTGCAAGCAGACGGGGCACTACGCTGACAAGTGCACGCAGAGGCAGTTACCTCCACCACCACCTCGTCCCAACACAAACCAGGCAATGGTGCGCGCTCCCCCGCCTAAGGCTTTCAACTCCAACAACAGGCCTGTTGGGAGGACCGCAAGGGTGAATCATGTCAAGATCGACAAAGCTGAGGAATCTCCTGACGTCGTTCTCGGTACATTTTCCGTAAACTCTATTCCAGCTAAAGTGTTGTTTGATACCGGAGCATCGCATTCTTTCGTGTCAAAGATCTTTGCGACATCAGTTAAACTCCCCTTTGTTGGTTTGGGTTCCCCGCTAGTAGTAAACTCCCCTGGAGCAACTATGCAAACTACTAAGATCAGTCACAGAAATCAAATTCTAATTGGAGGTCACATATTCCTTGCTTCCCTCATACTGCTTGGCAATTCTGACATTGATGTCATTCTTGGTATGGATTGGTTGAAGGCCAATAAAGCTACAATTGATTGTGCTCAGAAGTCAATAACTCTGTTCCACCCTTCTGGCCAGATAGTCTATTCTCCAAATGAATCAAGTTCCACTCAACTATGCACCCTCGATGCAAAACCTCTTCCTTCAATGGAAAATGTTCCGGTGGTTTGCGAATTCCCTGACGTCTTTCCAAAAGAGTTGCCAGGGATGCCTCCGGACAGAGCAGTTGAGTTCGTGATCGAGCTTGAACCAGGTACTGCTCCAATCTCTAAGCATCCATACAAGATAGCTCATCCTGACCTGAAACTGTTAAAGGAGCAAATCAATATGTACATGGAAAAAGGTTACATTCAACCTAGTTCCTCGGCTTGGGGTTGCCCAACTCTGTTCGTTGCGAAGAAGGATCAAACAAAGAGACTCGTTGTTGACTATCGTCCTCTTAACGAGAAAGCCATCAAAAACAAGTATCCAATTCCTCGTATCGATGATATTTTTGATCAACTTGCTGGAGCCTCAATATTCTCCAAATTGGACTTGAGAATGGGTTACCATCAAATAAAGATGAGAAAAGAGGATATTCCAAAAACAGCTTTCACCACTCGGTACGATCTATATGAATACACCGTCATGTCCTTTGGTCTAACCAATGCACCGACGACATTCTCTCGACTCATGAATTCTGTTTTCCATGAATACCTCGACAAGTTCGTTGTGGTATATCTTGATGACATCCTTGTCTACTCAAAATCCAAGGAAGAGCATGAAGAACATCTTCGTCTCACTCTCATGAAACTTCGCGAGCATCGTCTATATGCCAAGTTCTCCAAATGTGAGTTCTGGATTCCAGAAGTTGCTTACCTTGGTCATGTCATCTCTGCCAAGGGCATAGCCATTGATCCAGAAAAGGTTAAAGCAATTGTTGATTGGAAACCTCCTAAGACGGTAAAGCAAGTAAGAAGTTTTCTTGGCTTAGCTAGCTATTGCCGTCGTTTCGTCCAAAACTTCTCCAAGATTGCCAAACCTCTCACTGATCTCACAAAGAAGGACAAGAAGTTCGTTTGGTCTCCACAATGTGATGAAAGTTTCAATCTCCTCAAGACTAAACTCACTTCTACACCAGTTCTGGTTGGCCCAGATCCTACCAAACCTTTCCAGATATTCTGTGATGCATCTCTCCAAGGTCTAGGTGCAGTTCTTATGCAAGAACGTCAAGTTGTGGCTTATGCTTCACGTCAGTTGAACGCACATGAGCTCAATTATCCCACACATGACCTTGAACTTGCAGCAGTGTGTTTGCCCTCAAGAAATGGAGGCAATACTTGTTGGGTAGTCGCACTGAAATCTTTTCCGATCATAAGAGTCTGAAATACATCTTCACTCAACCAGATCTGAATCTCAGGCAAAGGAGATGGATTGAAAAGATTAAAGACTTTGATCTCACCATTTCTTACACTCCAGGCAAGGCTAATGTTATGGCCGATGCTCTCAGTCGCAAGTCATATTGCAATAATCTCATGATCATGGAAAGCCAACCTCCTCTTCATGAAGAATTCCAGAAGCTGAACCTTGGTCTTGTTCCTCAAGGTTATCTTGCGAACTTGACAGCCACTCCAACTCTCGAGGACAAGATTCGTTCTGAACAACTTCGTGATGCTGAAATCAAGAAGATGGTAGAACACATCAAAGAAGGCAAGGAGAAATTTAAGTCCTTCTCAATTGATGACAAGGGAACTGTGTTCTTTGAAGGACGCATTGCAGTTCCTCAAGTTCAAAGTCTCAAAGATGTCATTCTCAAGGAGGCTCATGAAACTCCTCTCTCCATCCACCCTAGAAGTACAAAGATGTACCAGGATCTCAATACACTGTACTGGTGGCCTGGCATGAAACGTGAAATTGCTCAATACGTTTCGGAATGCGACGTTTGTCAACGTGTTAAGGCAGTCCATCAGAAAACAGCCGGTCTACTCCAACCTCTGAAAATTCCTGAGTGGAAGTGGGACATGATTGAAATGGAGTTCGTCACTGGTTTTCCAAAGTCCAAGAGGGGCAACGATGCAATCTTCGTTGTCATTGATCGTCTCACTAAAGTAGCTCACTTCTTTGCTTTCAAAGAAACAATCTCAGCTAGCCAGTTAGCAGAGCTCTACACAGCAAAGATCGTTCCTCTTCATGGTGTTCCATTGGAAATAAGCTCAGATCGTGGAAGCATATTCACTTCTCATTTCTGGAAAAGCTTTCAAGAAGCATTGGGCACCAAACTTCTGTTCAGCACAGCTTATCACCCTCAGTCTCAAGGGCAAGTCGAAAGAGTCAATCAGATTCTCGAGGATATGCTCAGAGCATGTGGTATCTCTTTTGGCATGAAATGGGAGGAATGTCTTCCATATGCTGAATTCTCCTACAACAACAGCTTCCAGGCAAGCCTAGGCATGGCACCATTTGAAGCTCTCTATGGCCGCAGATGCAGGAGTCCAATCAATTGGTCTGGAGCTGGTGAACGTTCACTCTTAGGTCCTGACATTGTTAAGGAGGCCGAAGAGAAAGTTCGCATCATTCGTGACAATCTCAAGATTGCTCAGTCTCGTCAGAAAAGCTACTATGATAGCAAGCACAGGGATATGATCTATGCACCTGGTGACAAAGCATATCTCCGTGTAACTCCCCTCAGAGGCACTCATCGTTTTGGTGTGAAAGGAAAGCTTGCACCAAGATACATTGGTCCTTTCAACATTCTCTCAAGGCGTGCAGAAAATGCCTATCGTCTTGAACTTCCAGAAAAACTATCCAAGGTGTACGATGTGTTTCACGTGTCACAGCTCAAGAGGTGTTTCAAAGATCCAGATCGTGCAGTTGATCATGACTCCATTGAATTGCAAGATGATCTATCTTATGAGGAGCACCCTGTTCGTATTCTCGATGAGACCGAGCGTAAGACTCGCAACAAGAGAACCAAGTTCTTGAAAGTGCAGTGGTCCCATCATTCCGATAAAGAGGCAACGTGGGAGACCGAAGAGGATCTTCGCAAGAAGTATCCAGACCTTTTCTCTTCTCAGTAGGAATCTCGGGGCGCGATTCCTTCAAGGGGGGGGGGGGCGTTTTGTAACATCCCAAGTATGAAAATCACCTTTAGAATGTTTGTTTCTTGCTTTATTATTGTTTTGCATCATGGCATCTTAATCATTGCATTTGTTTTCCATTTGTTTGCATTTGTTTTCCCTTGTTTTCTATTTGAATTTCAAACCAAGAATTCAAACCTTGTTTCATGCTTGTTATGTGACAATTTTTCCATATAAAAAGTTCAATCAAAACAACCATTTGTTTCCATTAAACCATAAGGTTCAAACTATTCAAAATTATGGCTTTTAATAATTCACTTAATTCAAATGTTATTCAAATTCAATTACAAACAGCAACCATTTTGAACTTATGAAATTTGCAAAACAAATCAATCACTTGTTTCACAATAAAATTTGAACTTAAAACTTCTAAGTTGCTTAAGTCAAAATTATTCAATTAATGTTAATTTCACTCAAATTTTAAACAAATTTCAAACAGCCACATAATTTAAATATTTTTGAAAACAAAAACTTGCACAATGTTGCTGTTGCAATAAACATCCTATAAAAATTTATCACTAAATTTTCCTAACCCAAAAACCTATTCTTTTTCTTCCTATTTCTTTTCAGCAAAAAAAAAGGAACAGAAAAATAAAAAAAAAAAGAGAAACGGAGAGGGAGTGGCCAGGCCAGTGGGCAGGCCCAGCCCACCAACCGGCCTGCTTACCCTTTCGCCGTCGTCCTCCTGTACGGCAGAACATCTGCCGTGTCCACGTCGACGGCAGGGCCCAGGGACGGCCACCTCGCGCTCCTAGCCCCTATAAAACCTAACCCTAGGCTCCCTGAGCTCGCCCTAACCCTACTCCACCCTCTCCCTCGCTCTCCGCCGTCGTTCTCCTCTCTCTGCAGGCGAATTCTCCTCTCTGCAACCATCGCCACCGCGCCACCCTCCTCTGAATCCATGGCGATCGCCGCCGTTCCCACACTCCACCTCGCTGGCTAACCACAGGGATCAGCCCCCCGTCTCTTCCTCGACCTTCTCGACACCGCAGCTGCCTCGGAGGGCCACCACAATGCCGCCGCCATCCTCGACGTCGTCGCCGGCCACCTCTGCCCCGAGCCTCTGCCTCCTCTCCACTCGCCGGTGATCACCTCCACCTTCCCTCTCCTTCTTTCTCTCTGCACTTGCGCAAGCACAAGCACACGCATGCGCGCAACCACAGCGAGCCAGCACGCAACAGCAGCCGCGTCGCTCGCCGCCGGCAGCCACCGCAAGGTTCAGTTAGCGCGCAGTTTTCGTCAGTTTCAGTTAGCTAACTGAAACTGAACCATAACCTGTCCGTGCATTCTATACTGACAAGAAACAATCGCTACTGCAGTGGTAGCGCACCACTGCATGCGCTTCCGCGGCGCGGGTTCGAGCCCTGCCTTGCGGAATAAAACCCCAACCCTTTTTTCGCAAGGGGCACTGACAGGAGGGCCCCCCTGTCAGCTGCTGTGCACCACGCGGGCCACCGTGGCCCAGGGGGCCCCTCTGTCAGTGGCTGGAGCTAGCCACTGCGGGGTAGAAAATGTATTCTGTCCAGTTTTCTTTTAAATAAATCCTTTTTCTTTTACAGATTAGTCCCTGCTTTTAAAATGCTAATAACTTTTAATTTCTAAATCCAAATAATGCAAATAAAATATGTTTCCTAAACCAAATTAAATTCTCTATCCATATAAACCATTTGTATTCTGTTTTGAACAATTCAAATGCATTCAAATTTCAAATTCAAACACTTCCTTTTAAATTTGGTTAAAATCATAACTATTTCAAACTTAATTCAAATAACACAAATAAAATATGTTTTCTATGCCATTTTAAACCCTCTTTACAAATATAAATTTTGTTTCATGTTTTGAATAATTAAAATTGCTTAAATAATTTAAACCTTGTTTAAATCATTTAAATTTGCTAAATTCATAACTTGCTCAAATTAAATTATTTTTGAACATATAAAATATGTTTTCAAATCAGAAAAGTATAAACTTTTCAAATATGAATTTGGTTTAATGTTTTGAACAAATAAAATTTCAAATAATTTCATACTTGTTTTAAATTCATTTAAATCTTGTTTAAACTTGTTTAATTCATAATTAAATCATTGTAATTCCTTTTTCAATAATTGAAACATGTATTCCACCTAAAATTTTGTGTTCTTGCCAAATATGAACTTTGTTATCTATTTTGAACAATTTAAATTGTTGAAAACAACAAATGCTTGTGTAACACCTTTAAGGAACCAAAAAATTCCATAACTTAATAAATGAATTTCCAAACTTGGTAAACCTTATTTCCAATTGTTTCTATTGTTGTTTTCTTCCTGTTTTCTTCATCCATGCATCATGCTAATCCACTTTCACCTGTTGGTTAGTTGTAAAACAATTATTTCAACCATAATTCATGGGCTTTCCATATGCAATACAAGTTGCATGTGGGTCCATTTAATTATGTTATGTTACCATGTCAACTAGTTTATTTTGATGCATAAATTAAATGGCCATGCATCATCCCATGATTGTGCACTATGCCATGTTATTGATTGTTTATCTCTCTGCGTTGTTTGTTTGCTTCTTCTCGGATAGACGACGACGTTGAGACAGACGATACTTACGACACCCCTTCTGAGGATCTAGCTCAGTACCAGGCTGCTGAGTTTGCAGGAAAGTATTCACTCACATGAACCATTGTGTTCCTTTCAACATTGGTTACCGATACTTTCCGTTGTCTATTCTGCTAGCCCTATTAATCGTTGCTTCTGTTACGAACCTATCACATGTTATCCTTAACCCTGATATAGCCTCACCTCCACACCTATAACCCCTTTTGCTTGTTGCCCGTGTCTTACAAGCATGCTTAGGGTTGTTTCTGCTCGAGTCTGTTACCCGTTGCTTTCTGTTACTATACTTCTATTTATGTTCTGGGGCTCGATGTTAAACAACAACCTGTTAATTTTGAGGTAATAATAATTTGATGATAAGGCACCGGCAGGAGGCCCGGCATGGTTTTGAGGCCTGCTAGTGTCGACCCTAATTAGGAAAAGGGTCTTGTCTACTGATCCATGATGAGCGCACTAACCGCATGTGGGAAGCGTGTATGGGCGCCCCCCTCAATTTGATTCGATTCGCATCTCGTCCAAATGGCCACACTTAGTTCGGGCTTTCCATTTGATGCACTCATATGCAGGTACGAACCCGAGGCCAGGGTGGAACTTTTGTAGTCGGCATTTAGGGCGGCGTGGTCTTAGAGTGCTATGAGGGTCCCCCCTTTTCTTCGTGGGGGCTCGATTAGCCGCGCACGCACAACACGTGGTTCTTTGGGCTTGATGCGAAGAAGAGTTGAGTTGTGTTGAGTGCCTCGCTTGGTGGGTTTGATTCCCGTCTGGCGGGATATTCTTACGTGTACGGCCAAATTGGTGCACCCCTGCAGGGATAAATCTTCTCGAGAAGCCGTGTTTTCCGCGGTTATGGTTAACTTGGTGAAAGTACTGGCTAACAAGTACTCAGAACAACTTACACCTAACTAATGATAACCTTACTAGTAATAGCCTTATTGACACAAAACTTGACCCATCATTAATCCAACGGTGTGAGTTATCCTCAGATTGCTTTTTTGGATAAGGGGCGAGATCCAGGATGGGTTTGTTTGGAGTTAGCTGTTAGTTGGTTATGATACGCTATCTTATCTCCTTCTGTTAGCCGGAAGTTATAGTATGTATCTGTAGTTGGTTAGTGCAGCCAGCTGCCGCATCTTTTGTATCACCCTTTCTTTCTGTTGAACCCAAAGCATCTGTGCTTGATGTTGTGGGGTACACTTTGGTTAACTGTGAGTCTTGCTTGCCAGTACGTTGTTGTACTGACCCCTTTGGGGCTGTGGTTTCCGCAGACTACGCTTACGAGGATCCCCGTGATGGCTACTACGTGGAGTTTGACGAGGCTGCTGACGAGTAGATAGCGGACCCGGGCAGGATCCGAGACATCGTGGATGGGCTCCGTCTTTTCGTTTCCGGCCTCTTAGGCCTATTTGGATCTTGTCTGTACTCATACACTTTGGATGATTCCGCTGTGTTGTAATGATGATATGTTGGGACATGTGTCCTCTGGATGATTGTATTTGCTATCTCTGCTCTAGTGAGAGCTAATTGCAACTTATTTCTATTTATTTGTGTCTTAGAGATCTGTTGTGCTATCATTTTGTTAAACGCCGTTGACGTACCATGTGTGTATGGTATGAAGTACGTCAATGGTAGTATCCTGATTTCTATGGGATGGTTTACGTCGACGATGAACAGTAGGGGTTGGTTGTCACACATACGTGTGTTGGCCTACTCGTAAGAGATGCGGGTGCCGGTAAGCCCCATAATCCAATCAGCTACTGTTCAACGGAACTGCGAGTATCCTCTAGAAGTCCGGGTGCGACAACCACCATCAGGAATGCAGGGATGCCTTGAGCAACCTACTCCCGCAGCAGATCTGCTGCTGGTCCGGGAGCTGCTTACGCACCCGCCTGCACCGGAAGGACACGCCGCATGGCTCGCCCGTCTCTAGGAGCTCGCCACCGTCGCAAACGTCCCCCCTCGGGAGGAGCTATGGGGAGGCAATGCTGGCCAGCGTAGGAGCACAACAGCCCATGAGGCTCCGCCCCCTTCTCATGGTGTAAGTTCGCCGATGCAAGGCGATCTCCGCACCAGGTTCCATGACAAGGCGCCCACCATTAAGGTGCCTGAGAAGAGCAGCAACAACTGCCAGATCTTGCGCACTCCACCAGATGCGCGCGTATAGATCGAATGCTGCCACGAGCGCGAGCGGCACACCATCCGTGACCTCGCCAAGGCCAACCACGCCAACCGCCCAGTAAACCTCGACGCGCGCGCCATGGTCTATGTCGGTGGCGCTCTCGCGTTCACCAAGCAACTTCACACGGTCTTCTGGCCACCGAAGTTCAACCCGACGCTGCCTTCTCTCTACGACGACACTACCCCTACCCTCGACTTCCTACAACGCTACTGCCTCAGTGTAGGAGCTGCAAAGGGGGACGCCAAGTGCATGGCGAACTAGCTGCCCATGGCCCTCAAGGGTCCCGCCATCGTTAGGCTCATGAATCTGCCGGAGGGCTCCATCGGGTCGTTTGAGTAGTTGTGCATCCACTTCGTCGCCAACTTCAAGGGATCTGATGAGCTCCACCTCTCCTATAACGACCTTCGTGGCATATGGCAGCGCCCCAGCGAAACACTTTGTCAATACCTGCAACATTTCAGTTAGATGCGCAACAAGATTGCCCGCTTTGCCGACGCGAACTTCGTCTCCGTCTTCCGAGAAGGGGTCACCAATGAGCGCATCCTCAAAGAGCTCGGCATCAAGGGTGACCTCACCTCCACCGTCGAGCTTGTGGACATGGCCGAAAGGTGCGCTAAGTATGAGGAGGGAAGCCTCTTCAGACACAGCATGTGTGCAGACGAATACAATATGGTGGTCCCCAAGACCAAGACCAAGGCACGAAGCGACAATGCATACGCCAAACGGAAAGCTCCGACTGTTCTGGCTGCCGAGCCAGAACACAAGCAAGTCCGCAACGACGCCGCACCCGTTGTGGACAACCGCCCTTTCTGTGAGTTCCACCGGATGCACTCACTCAGCACAAAGGACTGTTTCTAGCTAGAGAGGATGCGGGGAGACCGCCTCATGAGGAGCGCTACCCTCGAGGCGGCGGCTGGGGCAGTCCTGGCGAGGGGGAGGCCTCGCTGGAGGGACATGGGAGGAGCGCGGACCGAACCACTACAACGGGTAGGGAAACTACAACACGAACGGCTACAACAACAGGGGCTACCAGCCGCCCCCGCAGCACCCACCATCGCAGCAGCTGCAACGTCCCAACCCACCCGCACCCCAGGTGAACACCGCCACGCAGCAAGACGCTGAGGGCAACCCAGGTTGGGGCCACAAACACTGCGGGGGCTACCAAGAGCCTACATGCTACATGGCTTGCATTCTTGGCGGAGCACAAGCTCCCCTCTCCAAACGCCACTGCGAGAAGATCTCGCGCGAGATCAATGTTGTCCGCTCAGGCACAGCCGCGGCGAAGCTACTCAAGTGGCCAGACCACAAGGTCTCCTTCGACATCAGCGACCATCCCAAGTCCACAATGACCGTGGTAATCCTACCTCTGGTATGCACCCCCACCATCAACAACATCACCGTGAACAAGACCCTGCTCGACGGGGGTGCAGGCCTCAACGTCATCTTAGTGCTCACGTTCGAGCGACTCCAGGTTCCCTACGAGCGTCTAGCCCCCACGAGGCCGTTCACCGGCGTCACTGACGGCACCACGGTCCCTCTGGGACAGGTGTGCCTTGCCGTCATGCTCGGCACCCGCTAGAACTACCGCACCGAGAACCTCGACTTCGACGTAGCGCACATCACCCTCCCCTACAATGTCATCCTCGGGTACCTAGCTCTCGCGAAGTTCACGGCTGTGACGCACCACGCGTACAACCTCTCCAAGCTGCCCGAGCCTGCTGGCACCATCACCATCCATGGGGAGGTGGAGGACACGACACGTTCCGTCGAGCGAGCCTACAAGGAGGTGGCGACCTCCCACCCAGCCGATGAAGATGATGTGGGACACCTCGATAAGGCTCCCAAGAAGAGGTTGCTAACCTCTCAAGAGATAGCATCCAACCAGAAGACCCCCCCAGAGCACTAGAGGCTTGAGGGCTGCCTCCCAAAAGACCCCTAGAGCACTGGAGGCTCGGGGGCTGCCACTATTCTCCATGCAAGCGCGCCTCCTTGATACGTCCAAAACGTATCTCCTTTTCCGAACACTTTTGCTATTGTTTGCCTCTAAACTTGTGAGTTTTGGATACAACTAACACGGACTAACGATGTTTTTAGCAGAATTACATTGGTGTCTTGATTTTGTGCAAAAAAATCAACTTTCCGGAAAATGCCCAGATAAGATCCCAAAGACCTTAAAACACCCAAAGACCCCCGGAGCCAGAAGGAGTCCTGAAGAGGGCCACACCACCCCTGGGCGCGCCCCCTAGGCCGCGCCACCTGGTGGTGTGGGGCCCCCAGGAGCCCCCTCGGGCTCCCCTTTCGACTACTTATCGCCCGTAACTCTAAAACAACAGAGGGTTCGTCATATTCCACAAAAACACAACAGAGAGCCGCCGCCACCTCGAAACTCAATTCAGGGACCAGAACTTCCTGTTCTGACGCCCTGCCGGGACAGGGATTCAAAGGAGATCATCGCCATCGTCACCGCCACGTCTTCTCCATCAACCATCCATCTATCCCCCGTCCATGTGTGAGTAAACACCACTGTAGGCTGAGAGGGATGGAAGGGTTTGGATGAAATCGATCATGTAATAATGCCAGATTGTTAGGGCATAGTGCCTAATATCCATTGTTAGTGTTTTCTACCGTTGTTGCAACTTGTTATGCTTAATGCTTGTCACTTTGGGCCCGAGTGACATGATCTCAGATCTGAACATGTTATTGTTTCATGAGTATAATTATGTTTCTTGATCATATCTGCAAGTTGTTTACACAAGTCATTGTACGGAACCCGATGCCCCAAAGTGACAGAAATTTGGACAACCGGAGGGGATGGTTGTGATGTGAGGATCACGTGTGTTCACGGAGTGTTAATGCTATGCTCTGATGCTTTATTAAAAGGAGCACCTTAATTACTAGTAGTTTCCCTTGAGGCCCCGCTGCAAACGGACTGGTAGGATAAAAGATGTTGTGCAAGTTTCTCATTGCGAGCACGTATGACTATATTGGAACACAAGCCTATGGTTTGCCTAGAACTTGGATGCTTTATTATTATTATTATCTATAATGCCCATGTCTAGATTATTAAATGAACTATCTTATCCATGCAACGCTTGTTCATCCATCCCCATGCCTACAATATTTTAATCCTGCTATTTTCCGCGATTACTACTGCTGTTACTATTTTACTCATGCTGTTATTTTATTACTACTACTCATATAAAACTGTTAATTGTTGCGAGCGAGTCGACTTTCAGGTTCAGCAGAATTGAAAACTCAGTTGTTAAGGCTTATAAATATTCTTTGGCTCCCCTTGTGTCGAATAAATAAATTTGGGTTTTACTTCCCTCGAAGACTGTTGCGATCCCCAATACTTGTGGGTCATCAAGACTATTTTCTAGCGCCATTGCCAGAGAGCATAGCTTTATTTATTTTCTCACTTGAACGTGATATTGTTTGCTGCAAGCCTTTCATCATGGGTAAGACTCGTGATGGAAAAGTTCCTATATTACCATCCACTACAAGGAGCAGTACAACTCGGAACACCTCTGTTGCTCTTGATTCACCATCTGTTATGAGTATGCTCCTTACACCACCACATGCTACACACACTTCTACTTCTGCTGAGTCTGAAAATGCTTCTGATACTTTTGATGACGGATCTACTGTGATTGATGATACTGGTTCAGTAGATCCTTTCCTAGATGCTACAATTGCTAAATCCAAACAAATTTAAAGTGCTGAAATTCCTGTTGAAAATATTGGTACATATGTTAATTCACCCGAGTCTATTGATGAACTTGATGAAACCTATATTGAACTTAATGATGACTTTATTAAGGAAGCTCAAGCTACTACTGGTGCAAGTGCTCTTAAGAGTCTTCTTACAAGACATGCTGTTAAATACAAATCTTCTCTTGATGCTAAGTTTGCTACATCTCCCATACACATTAGAGACAAAGATTATGATTTCTCTCTAGATTTATCTTATATATATATTGTTGAGAAGGAACCTTTTGTGGAACTGAAAGTAAAAGTGCTATGTAACATATGAACGAGCTTTCATCTTTGAGTAGTTTATTTTCTGATGATACTAAGTTGCGTACTTATTTTGTTACCAAGATCTTCCCTTTCTCATTGAAATATGAAGCTAAAACTTGGTTTAACAATCTGTCACCTGGATCTATTACTAGTCCTATGGGGTTTGGTTAAGGCTTTCTTTCAAAAATATTTTCCTGCTAGTGCTCAACATGTTGTTGTGCTGTATATCTTTAATTTTGAGAAAATTGAAGGAGAGAATTTGCCTGAATCTTGGTCAAGGTTTTGTTATTTAATAAGAACTAGCCCTGGCAATCCATTACCTAATAATGAGCTCCTAGATATATTCTATAATGGACTAACTGTTGAATCTAGGACATACCTGGATTGTTGTGCTGGTTGTGTTTTCAGGAAAAGAACTACAGAAGAAGCTGATGAATTAATGGCTAAAATAGCCAAAAAAATGATGATTGGACTATACCCGAGCCTACACCTACACCAGAATCAACACCAATACCAACACCCAAGAAGAGAGGGATGATTGAATTAAATGACGAAGTGATGAAGGAAGCCAAGAAATCTCTTAAATAGAGGGGTATTAAATCTGAAGATGTGAAGAATTTACCTCCTATAGAAGAATTATGTAAGACAATTCCTCATCCATCAGCAGTTGAGGTACACCCTCTCCAATATTTTAATAACAGAGATATTCCCTATTCAAAACAACCTGATCAATGCTTAGATGAATTTGATAATTATGTTGTTAAGCAAGACAACTTTAATATGAGAGTACAAAATCATCTTATGGAAAACTCTAGAGCTATTCATAATTTGCATGGTATTATTGAGAGAACCATTAATGATGTTAAAATGCTTGTTAAACATTTTCATATGGTTTGAACTCAAATTGATCAACTTACTAAATTGCAAAAAGATATGCTAGCTAATACTTCTAGAGAAAAACATGTTTGTGAAATAATTACTAGAAGTGGTGTTTCTACTTAGGATCCCATGTATCCTGAAGGACATCCTAAAATAATTGAACAAGATTCTCAGCAACCTAAAAAAACAGTTATCCTTCTAAGAAAAAGAAGAAGAGACATAAAACTGTTGTAGAGTCTCCTGAACCTGCTAAAATATCCTAATAGTTTATCTATTTCTGATTCTGAAACTGAAAGTGGTAGTGATAAAAGTGATGTTTCTGATAAATAAGAAATTGTAGCTGAACCTGAAAAGCAAACTAAAACTATGAACTATACTAAGGAGGATTTCATTTCTAATAAACATGGTAATGAAAGAGAACCTTGAGGTACAAACAGCAATGCATTTTCCTGATAAGAAACACAAATCAAAGGAAGAAGAACATTATAACAAGTTTTGTGAGTGGATGAAACCTTTGTTTTTGCAAATTTCTTTGACTGATGCTATTAAGCTGCCCTCTTATTCTAAATATATGAAAGATATTGTCTCTAAAAAATGTAAATTCCTAATGAGGAAATTTCCAGTATGCTTGCTAATTACACTTTCAATGGGAAGGTTCCCAAGAGTCTTGGAGATCCTGGTATTCCTACTATACCTTGTTCTATTAAAAATAATTATGTTAGAACTACTTTATGTGACTTGGGAGTAGGAGTTAGTGTTATGCCCTTTTCTCTCTATAAGAGGCTCTCTCTGAAAAATTTGATACACACTGATATATCTTTGCAAATGTCTGATAAATCTACTGATATTCCTGTTGGTATATGTGAGAATGTTCCTGTTCAAGTGAGTAATAATTGTTTGATATTAACTAACTTTGTTGTGTTGGAAATGCCTGAAGATGATAATATGTCTATTATTCTTGGGAAACCTTTTCTTAACACTGCAGGGGCTGTTATTGATTGCAATCAAGGAAAAGTAACTTTTAATGTTAATGATAAAGAGCATACTGTTTATTTTCCCAAGAAGACTGATAGAAGATATGGTTTAATTCAATAGAAAATATAGAGGCCATAAAGATTGGAGAATTTTATTGTCCCATTCCAATGCCACCATAATAATATGAAATTATTATGATTGGGACTATGTCTATCGAGGTTGCGGTAACATAATTATTTAGTGATAAGCAAATTTTTGCTTCATATAAAAATTGTTTTGGTAACAAGACTTGATCAACCTTGTTAAAAAAATGATTTTGAATGATAAGGACAATGTTTTCACTATGTTTTCACCTCTCCCATTATGTTTTCACCATGTTATCACCTTGCTACCTTAGTATAATTATGTTTTCCATCATCCTTTGTCATGTTTTCCTCATGTTTTCGTCTTGTTTACTGTGGTTATGCATGTTTTCACCATCCATATTTTTGTCTTCACCACTTCCACCTTTGTTTCCTTTGGTTATTTGCCTATTGGAGTGTCATAGAACCTCCGTAGTTCTTGTTTTGGTATTGTTGTCCACCTTTCCACATTTGTTCTTCTGGGTTTTAATTAATTATTAAATTATGAAAATATCTCGAAAATAAAGTTTCTCGAAAAATTCCAGAAAAATTATAATAATTTTTTACGTCAAAAATGAGACAGAGAGGCACCTGTGGCACCCCAGGGGGACCCACCAGTCAGGCACACCATAGGGTGGCGCCAGGGCATGGTGTGGGCCCCCCCTAGCCCCCACTAATTCTCTCCCTTGCCAAAGATTCCCTTCTCTCGCCCCAAAATCAAAGCATTTCCTGGAACCCGAGTTCTTGCTGTTCTTCCTCGATATTTTTTGATCTCTTTGCTCATCCCACCATTGTTGATAAAATTTGGTGCATTTGCTCTCTGGTATGTGACTCCTCCGATTATCCAAGTAGAATTTTATTTGGTGGAGTATTTCTTGAGTATTTTGGTACTATAGGTTAAAGCTTATGTGAGTTTGCATGCTTTATTTAAGTTGAAATAATATAGTTTTGATGCATGTTTAGCTCTCCTATAAGTCTCTATAGTAGTTTCCAAGTTATAGTTGCTTGAAATCAATTTTTGTGATGATTGTTAAAAATTTCAGAGATGGAGCACAATGTGTATCAACTTAACTAGCATGAGTTGGAATTACATGAGGTAATGCTTGTACACCATGAAGAAAGAGTGTTTCCATCAATCTTTATATGCCAGGAATTCATGCGTACTACGGGAATTATACAAGATTTCTATACTCTTGTGCAAAATGCAGGATTGGACCGCTTCATTGAGGATGAACCTACCCAACATATTAAACTAACTATGTCTGTGGTGTAGGACTTTAACTTTAGTTGGTCTTTGCCTAACCCTATGGTCCATTACAAAATTTATAATAAAGTTGTAGACTTGCCTTTCAGTGATTTTTGTGCAGCTATCAAGGTGCCACAATGGGGTTCATGTGATAAAATAAGAGGGAAGCCCAAACCACTGCTGGATTTATATGAGGAGATTTGCCAAGGCAGAAGCTTCACGGGGGAGAGTGGTAAAATACAAGAAATTCAACTCCCATCCACTCGATACTTTGGTTATTTTATTTCCACTAGCTAAATGCCCATGCGTTGCAACAGGAAATTAGGACATATTTACAGAAATTGAAGAAATAGTTGTTATTTTCAAAAAACGACAATTACGGGTGACCTCCATGGAAACTAATTTTTAACCATATCAGAGTAAGTGCATGCTTTTTCTTCGTTTTCTCCTGGATCCCCGAGGAATTATAGACGAGTTTCTTTGCCCAACTTCGCGATAAAATCTTCTCCCTCTGTACTTTCTAAAACCTTTGAATATGAAAGAACAATCTAATTTGCACATCTATGCTCATTTTTCAAGGCCACAAGGACGCCAATTTATGTCTTCTCTCCTACCCAACCCAACCTGCATATCAAAGCATACTTATTATATGACCACCCAAAACATCCACATTACAACAATTATATATTTGACCAGGATTTGGAACATGGGATAAGTACTACAATTTTAGAGATGTTTGTGTAAGCAAAGTACTATGGATGCACGCAAAATCACATAAGTAGAGTTCAGAAAAGAATCGGAAACTAAGGCCTATTTATTCAACTTTGATGTAATATGACATAGATTGATTTCAATATTGTAATTTTGGCATAGATTGATTTTATAATACTGACAAAAGTGCAATTCTAACTACATTGTTAATACTAATATGGTAAACTTCCGAAAAAAAGAATTATGAGAAGATTCAAAACTTATATCACTCTGAAGAGCTCATGAAGCCGTTCCATGAACTTCTACTTCTAATGAAAGCAAGGAGTCCGTGACAACATGGGTGGAAGGAGGAAAAACTTTGAAAGTCTTAGCCGCACGCCGCCTACATTGTTGCTGAGGGTTGAACATCGTTGGTAAGCTTCTTTTATTTCCTGTCCTATATTTATTTTTCTATCCCATCGGAGCATAAATACTATGTTTCATTAGGTATCCATCCAAATTGTTCATGCCTCACTACTATTAAAATTCATTACATTTGTGGTTGGATCTTTGTACGGGCCTTGCCTCTGTCCTTTCTACATGCCTCTCGTTAATTTCTTATCATTTATCATAGACGAATGTCACGTGCATTGTGCAAACTACCGTATGAACTTCCATGAACTAAGTAAACATGAAGACCATTCATGTCATGATTTATTTTCTACATGCTTGACTTAGCGAGAAAGGGTACCGAGGTCTGTGCATCGTCCTGATGTAGAGGCTGGGGCTTTGCTCCCGTTTCTAAAAAAATGTCATAATTTATTTTGTACGGGCTTGACTTAGCGAAAAAGGTTACCGAGGTCTACTTCATTTACTTCACTGAATGCTAAAGTTATGTACTTTTTGTTTCATCAATAAAGCACCATGCTTCTTCACACATACACGAAGTATTTCTCTACCTTTCTTGACAACATTTTTCGAACAAATCGATGCATGTTTTAAGGGAAAAAGACTATTTGGAAATCAACTGAGCAGATTAGTCAAACATGCTACACCGAGTTTTACACTATATTTGTCTGAATTTCATGACAAATCTGTATCTAAATTTTTTCATCCTTATGAATCTCCTGTCGTGCAGTACACATGCATATGGAATGATTGAAACACCACACAAAAGAATATCAGGAAAACTGATGAGCTGAATTAGTTCATTGGAAAGTGATGAGCTGAATTAGTTCATTGGAAAGGACATTTCACGGCTTGATTTTAGTCTCGCGAAAAACTTGCCTCAACATCATCCATGCAAGGCAGGATAGGTTCTGAACACTGCATGATGAGGACATCCCTAGCTCTTCACCTATTGTTACACATGAGGATGCTCCAATACAAGCTAATGAAGTAAGGTTTGGTCCAATGACAAGATCAAGAACCAAGCTATTACAACAACAGGTGAATTCACTCCTACTTGAGTATAATGTTTATAATTTTTAGAACTTTATACTACCTAAATCCATGCACTTATGTATTCTCAGGTTTATTGGTAACACAAGAAAAATGGAGGAGATCATGAAAAGGAGAGGCACATGGATGAAGATAGACTAGAAGAGGAGATGGAGAACAAGTACTAGCATGGTGAAAACAAGAAATAACAAGAAATAACAATTGTTATTCATTGAAAACAATTGTTATTATGATGATGACAAGGGGATGGTGCCTCCACAAGTTCAAATGCACTTAGTAGAAATCCTAACAATATTAGGTATGGTTTGTATACCATTATTTGCCGCACCCCTTAATGGTGGGTCGGTTTGTATCCATTGTGAGTCGGTTTGGGTTTGTGTCCAACCCAAACCATGAGTCCTAGTCCAATTAGGTTTGTACTTGCGCAAGGCATCCCCTTGTGGCCGCACCCCTATCTTAAATAGGTGGAAACCGAGCCAAGGCTCCTTAGACTACGTTAAAACATTAAACCCTAGACCTCTAGATTGAAACAACTTGTAAGCCTTCATCTGAAAGTTCATCTGCAAACTTTACGTGTTACCTGCTGTTCCACTGGGAATAAGAAGGTACATGACCACTTGTAGTCGGTGGATTACTTGTGCAAGAGTGTCGAGTTGAGAATATCCTTGGGGTTGCTATCTTTTGCATTGGCATCAGGGATCAGCCGGGAGAGTTCTTAGTGGCGCGCTAGTTATCAATCAGAAGTTATCTGTGAGTTCACTAAGAAGATTGGGCCACCCCATATCATCTTGGTATCATATTTACTGGTTGCCTCGGTGAGCTATCAAATTTCCCTTTAGTTTGAGTATTTTTATTACCTATCCAGAAAATTGCCCCACAAAAATAAGTTAGTTCATTGCCATAGCCCTAGATAATCACCTTAGTTTCATTACTATAGCTGTTTTTGTGTTTGATTTCGTGTTACTTTTTGTCTTTTTCTATATTTCTTATTTTCGGCTAGGGTTAGGGTTCTTTGTTCCCCTGGTCGAAATCCTATCAAAAACCACAAAATAAATCCGCCGCTAGTTCCCTTTTGTTGATCTAATCCAAGTCCACCTCGCAATCCTACCGCGGCAGCGATTCTGCTCGTTTCTCTGCCGTACCGCAACCCACCACGCCGATCCCTACCCGCACTCGGATTCCCACCGTACCATGCTTACAAATCCCCCCAACCCGCAGCGCACTACACCACCCGCCCACCTGCGCGCTACCAGGGCACAAAAAATCGCCTAAACGCTGCCGCGCCCATGTAACACCCGCACCCCCTTGGTTTTCCCCGTAGCGCGCTTACCATTTGCTGTCACGCGAGCACGCGCACTGCCGCGGCACAGGAATCACTATTTTCGCTGCTGTACTGCTCTGTTCGCGACCTTGAGCACCTAGCTGCTACCGCGGCACGGTTTTTGCTTGTTTTTGCTGCCGTACGGTACCGTTTTGCCCTGTTTTGCTGCCGTGTGCTAAAATTTCCTGCAGTGAGCAATTTAGAGCTGTTTTCACACAGATTTTTTTCTTTCTGTTTTTCCTTGTTATTTCCTGTTTTCTTCTTTAGGAACAATATATCCATACCTTGTGAACCTAGCCACAGCCTTTCTACAGCATATTAATAGGAACTTGCCCACAAGGATAGCTATTTTGTGCTCTGACAGGTTGCTCATTTTCATCACCACCATTGTGTTCACTTATTTATTGGTTCATATTGCTCCTAGTTGTGTTTAAGGCCATTGGAAAAATACAAAAAAATAGAAAAAGAGTACAAGTATAAAAAAAAGGAGAAAAGAGAAAAACAGAAAATTGCAAAGAGGCCATATTGATACTATTGTTTACTAGTTGAACTTGCCATTGTGACACTTGGTTTTTATGGAGCAATCTTGTGACTGTCAATTAAGAGCCTAGCTAGTGATTTTCTAGTGCATTGCAAAATCTCATCCATATATTTGCTTTGCCACATTTGGCTCCATTATTGTGTGAGTTTCCTTGGGTATTTTTTATATCATCACAAAACAGCAAATATGACTTGTTACTTTGGTGATTGTTAGGTATCCATACCAAGCCCCACTAAATAACCTTGTTTTCTTTTGTGAGAGTTAAAAACCTGGGTATTCTCTTCTTCACTTCAAAGTACATTAATTGCCTCTACTTGTGGTAAGTATTTCTATTCACTTTGGAAAGGTAAGATAACCTATTGTCTTGCTAGATTTTTGAGTGAGTTGTGAGAGAACACCACAACCTATACTTGTTTCTATTTCACTAACCTACTAATGGATCTTTCTAGTGATGACCTTGTGCAGCAAAAGAAGGACCATAAGGAGAGAGTAAATTGGAGGGAGTATGAGGCTCTAAGGGATGTGTTGACAAATCAAATGAGGGACAATCATAAGAATATCAAGGAGTTTGTTACTGATGCATGTGATCCTCTATATGAGGCTGTCCAAGCCGTGGAGACCAAGATGGAGGAAACACATAAGATGGCCGAGACCAATAATGGGCAAATGCAAACAATCCATGCTTCTATTGCTACATTGAATACTACCCTTGCTGGTCTTCAAACATTGATTCAACAAAGATTACCACCTATTGATGATGATAATGCTAGTGTCCACAGTGATGCAAATAATGGTTTTGAAGCCAATGTTGAGGTGGATAATAATCATGGCCGTGGAGCTAGAGGTGAAAGAGGCCGAGGAGGATTTCTAGGCCGAGCTAGTCACTTGGGAGCTAGGCGTGTTCCTCTCAATGTTGCTCCTGAAAATCATAGAGAGGATGATGGTTTGGGTAAGCCCAAATTTTCTATACCATCTTTCAGCTTTGACACTATGGATGTGGAAGAATATTTGCTATGGGAATTGAAAATTGAGAAGCTATGGAGATTACATGAGTATACTGAGGATACAAAAATAAAATTGTCTTCTTCTGAGTTTGATGGATATGCTCTTTGTTGGTGGGATACTACTGTGAGAAAGAGACAAGAGGATGGTGAATTGCACATTATCACTTGGAATACCATGAAGAGAGTCATGAGGGATAGATTTGTACCACCAAATTACATAAGGCAATAATTTGATCAATTGCAAATTGAGGCAAGGTACTATGACTGTTGATGCTTATTATCAACAGATGGAATTAATCATGCAAAGAGCATGTGTGAGAGAGAAATTAGAGCAAACAATGCAAAGGTTCCTTTCAGGTTTGAATTATAAAATCAAGGGCACTGTTAGACATCATCAATACCATGATATGCATGAGTTATTACATAATGCTAGGGAGGCCGAATCACATATCAATGAGGAGGCTAAAATTACAGCAAGAACAAGGAGTAGATTTCCCTTGAGATCATCTACTATGCCTAGTACACCACCTCCACCATCTCTTAGCCATGGTGTTTCATCATCCAAGGCCGAGCCTAGTGCCTCTATTGCAAAGAAATCATCACAACCAGCTGCAAGTGCCACAGGTTCAAGTGCTTCCACAACAAGAAATAGAGATATTACATGTCATACATGTGGAGGAAAGGGGCACTTCAAGAAGGATTGTCCAAATATAAAGGTGATGATTATTAATGAGAACAATGAGTATGAGACATGTGATGATGTTGATCCTAATGATAATGATGATGATGATGGCTATTTGAGTGATACTCCATTGGATGCCTATGCTACCACTATGCTATCTATTATTTGCACACAAAAAGTCTTGAGTGTTATTCCTAGTCCTGAAAATCAAAGGTGCAATTTATTTCAAACAAAGGCTGTTATTGGTCCTAATATGGCTTGCAAAGTCATTATTGATGGAGGGAGTTGCAGGAATTTGGCTAGCAAAGATTTATGTGCCAAGCTAAATCTGAAATATTTACCACACCCTTGTCCTTATCATATACAATGGTTGAGTAGCTCGGGACAAATGAAGGTGACCCATATGGTGCGTGTGGAATTTCAGATTGGTCCTTATAAGGATACTATTGAGTTTGATGTGGTTCCTATGAATGTTTGCCACTTATTATTGGGAAGACCATGGCAATTTGATAGAAGTGTGAAGCATGAAGGAAGATCAAATACTTATGAGTTGCATCATCATGGGAAGACTATTATTTTGAGGCCTATGACTCCACAACAAATTGTAAATGAGTCCCAATCCAAAATAGAAGTGAGAGTTGAAAAAGAGAGTGAGAGGGATGAGGGAAAACAAAATTCAAAAGCCTTGGGGAGTGGTAGTCAAACCAATTCGAGTGGTAAAAATAAAAATAAGAGAGAGAGCCTATTATGCATGTTAGCCACTAAAGAGGATTTGAGGGAATTTAGGGATGATCCTACATTAGTCCCTATTGTGCTTATTCACAAGGGAGATATTTTGGTTTCTAATGACATGACCCCTATTCCTCTTGGTGTTTCTCATGTGTTGCAGGATTTTGATGATGTTTTTCCAGGAGATATTCCCACGGGATTGCCACCATTGAGAGGGATTGAGCATCAAATTGATTTAATTCCTGGAGCATCTTTGCCAAACCGAGCCCCTTATAGAACAAATCCACAAGAGACAAAGGAGATACAAAGGCAAGTACAAGAGCTACTAGATAAAGGTTATATTCGAGTTAGTCTTTCTCCTTGTGCTGTTCCCGTTCCTAAGAAAGATGGTACTTGGTGCATGTGTGTAGATTGTAGAGCAATTAATAACATCACTATTCGTTATCGTCATCCTATACCACGTTTAGATGACATGTTAGATGAATTAAGTGGTGCTACTCTTTTCTCTAAAATTGATTTACGTAGTGGGTACCATCAAATAAGAATGAAAGAGGGAGATGAGTGGAAAACTGCATTTTGGTTAGTGATGCCTTTTGGTTTAACTAATGCACCAAGTACTTTCATGAGACTAATGAACCATATTTTGAGAGATTTTATTGGTAGATTTGTGGTAGTTTATTTTGATGATATTCTCATATATAGCCACAATGAACATGAACATATTAATCATATTAGACAAGTTTTGCAAGTGCTAAGAGAACATAAATTGTATGGTAATCTTGAGAAGTGCACTTTTAGCAAAGATAAGGTCATATTTTTGGGATATGTAGTTTCTAAACATGGGATTGAAGTAGATACATCAAAAATTGAAGCAATTCGAAATTGGCCTATTCCAACTAATGTGAGTCAAGTTAGAAGTTTTAATGGGCTTGCTAGTTTCTATAGAAGATTTGTGCCTAATTTTAGTACTATTGCTGCTCGATTAAATAATTTAACATAAAAAGGAGTTGATTTCCAGTGGGGTGTTGCTCAAGACATTGCCTTTGATACATTAAAAGAGAAGTTGATTTCGGCCCCACTATTAATGCTACCAAATTTTGATAAACAATTTGAGATTGAGTGTGATGCTAATGGCATAGGTATTGGAGGTGTGTTAATGTAAGAGAAGAAACCTATTGTCTATTTTTCTGAAAAGTTACATGGTGCACAATTGAATTATTCTGTTTATGATAAATAATTATATGCACTTGTGAGAGTTTTAGAGGTGTGGAAACATTATTTATGGCCTAAAGAATTTATTATACATAGTGATCATGAGGCATTAAAATTCTTAAAGTGCCAATCAAATTTGAATAAAAGACATGCTAAATGGGTTGAATTTATTGAATCTTTTCCATACATAATTAAACATAAAAAAGGATTGGAAAATGTAGTTGCTGATGCTTTGTCAAGAAAGAATATGTTACTCTCAAATTTGGAGATTAAGGTTTCGGGTTTGGAGGGTATTAGAGATTTATATGATGAAGATAATGAATTTTCTATGCCATTTAATAAATGTACTAATGTTAAGGCATGGGATAAATTTCATATACATGATGGATGCTGGTTTAGAGCTAACAAATTATGTATTCCCGAGTGTTCTTTGCGTTTATTCTTAATTCATGAATCTCATAGTGGAGGATTGATGGGACACTTTGGAAGAGAGAAGACATTGCTTATGTTGGGTGAAAATTTCTATTGGACACATATGTGAAGAGATCTGTATAGATTGGTGCAAAGATGCATTACTTGTAACAAGTCCAAGTCCAAATTAAAACCCCACGGGTTGTACACTCCATTGCCATCACCTAGTACACCATGGGAGGATATAAGTATGGATTTCGTGTTGGGCTTGCCAAGGACAAAAAGAGGACATGACTCTATCTTTGTGGTTGTGGACAGATTTTCAAAGATGGCTCACTTCATTGCTTGCCACAAGAGTGATGATGCTTCTCACATTGCAAATTTATTCTTTAGAGAAATTGTGAGATTACATGGAGTGCCAAGAACTATTGTTTCAGATAGAGATGTCAAGTTCATGAGTTACTTTTGGAAGACACTTGGGGGAAGCTTGGAACCAAATTATTATTTTCCACTATTTGTCACCCGCAAACTGATGGACAAACCGAGGTGGTCAATAGGACATTTTCCACATTATTGAGAAGCATGATCAAGAAGAATTTGAAGGAGTGGGAGGAGTGTTTGCCCCATGTGGAATTTGCATATAATAGAGATGTGCATTCAACTACTCAATTATGTCCTTTTGAGGTGGTTTATGGGTTCAAGCCTATGACTCCTCTTGATTTATTACCACTTCCTACACAAGAGAGAATTAATATGGAGGCATCCAAGAGAGCTGATTTTGTGAATAAAATTCATGCGAAAACAAAGGAAGCAATTGAGAAGAAAGGAAGACATGTGGCTGAAAGAGTAAACAAGAAGAGAAAGGAAGTAATATTTCGGCCAGGAGATATGGTGTGGGTTCACTTTAGAAAAGATAGATTTCCCACATTGAGAAAATCAAAATTGATGCCTAGAGGTGCTGGTCCTTATAGAGTTATTTCAAGGATCAATGATAATGCATACAAAATTGACCTCCCAATTGATGAGTTTGGTGTTAGCAATTCTTTTAATGTGGCTGATTTGACACCTTACAATGGAGATGATTTAGCATCGAGGTCGATGCCTTTTCAAGAGGGGGAGGATTATGAGGACATCCCTAGCTCTTCACCTATTGTTACACATGAGGATGCTCCAATACAAGCTAATGAAGTAAGGATTGGTCCAATGACAAGATCAAGAACCAAGCTATTACAACAACAGGTGAATTCGCTCCTACTTGAGTATAATGTTTATAATTGTGAGAACTTTATACTACCTAAATCCATGCACTTATGTATTCTCAGGTTTATTGGTAACACAAGAAAAATGGAGGAGATCATGAAAAGGAGAGGCACATGGATGAAGATGGACTAGAAGAGGAGATGGAGAACAAGTACTAGAATGGTGAAAACAAGAAATAACAAGAAATAACAATTGTTATTCATTGAAAAAAATTGTTATTATGATGATGACAAGGGGATGGTGCCTCCACAAGGTCAAATGCACTTAGTAGAAATCCTAACAATGTTAGGTATGGTTTGTATACCATTATTTGCCGCACCCCTTAATGGTGGGTCAGTTTGTATCCATTGTGAGTCGGTTTGGGTTTGTGTCCAACCCAAACCATGAGTCCTAGTCCAATTAGGTTTGTACTTGCGCAAGGCATCCCCTTGTGGCCGCACCCCTATCTTAAATAGGTGGAAACCGAGCCAAGGCTCCTTAGACTACGTTAAAACATTAAATCCTAGACCTCTAGATTGAAACAACTTGTAAGCCTTCATCTGAAAGTTCATCTGCAAACTTTACGTGTTACCTGCTGATCCACTGGGAATAAGAAGGTACATGAACACTTGTAGTCGGTGGATTACTTGTGCAAGACTGTGGAGTTGAGAATATCCTTGGGGTTGCTATCTTTTGCATTGGCATCAGGGATCAGCCGGGAGAGTTCTTTGTGGCGCGCTAGCTATCAATCAGAAGTTATCTGTGAGTTCACTGAGAAGATTGGGCCACCCCATATCACTGCACCACGATCAATTACCTGAAAACCTCCAAGGCCGTTCCAAACAGTCTTGTGTGAGTAAACCCAAATATCATGCCTGCGTGCGCACATGGCCACGTGCGTGACCATGGCGATGACGTCCTCTACGATCCCGGTCCGCCCGTCCGTCATAGTCAAGAGCGCCTACTTGGCGACGAGCTTAAGGCCGCCTTGTTGAGCAGGTACAACGCGGCGCCGAAGAACACTTGAGGGAATCCTTGGTGGCGCGGTGCCTATCAAGGCGCCACTGAGGGCGATGAGAGCGGCGAAGAGGGACTGCTTGGTGTTGACGATGGTGCGGTAGGTGTCGGCATGGTGCGCGGCTGCGTACTCCTCGGCTAGCATGGCGAAGTATAACGCAATGAGGATGCCCGGGGTTGTTGAACAGCGTGGCGGCGTTGTCCTCAGCGGAGGCGAATGTGGAAGGGTAGATGAGCTGGGATGGGATGCTGTTTGGCCGGGGGCGTAATTATCGCTGATCGATCTATGGTAGAGACGGGATTTATATTGAGCTGTGTATCAAGGTTGGTCGCGTGTATTTAATGTTGATCGCCTAAATCATGCTCGTGTATTAACTGACGGATTCTATGTATGTGATGTCCAAGAATCCATGTACGAGTACTACGCTTATATTTCCTGTAATCGTGCTCGAGTAATTATCTGGCCGCGCTTATTATGGCTTTCCTCCTTTATGCATGTAAGATTGATTTTCGTGTAATTAACTAATGGAGTACTTTCGGCTTTGCATTACATGCAATTAATTCCGTGATTAATGATGGATTCCATGGATTAGAGGATGCGGGGTGGTTGACGTAGTAGGATGGGGTATCACGGGTTGGTTGAGGATAGAATGCGGTTATTGACGGTTGAAGGAACGAGATTCTTTTTTTAGATAGGAGAGAAACGTGTGCTAGCTAGAAAAACTGCCAACAAGCTATCTGTTTATGATATGGATTTTATCTCAGCTGATTTAAGACATGATAGGTCTTATAACTTTGATGCTTTAATTTCTTAACGTCTCTCACTTAACCGTAAGAAGGGCGGAATTTGTGAAGGTCTTATTTCCTCTCGTTTGCTAGCTTTGCATGGTGTGGAGCCACACCCTCTGGACCTTCAGCTTCCTTTAGAGAGGTTGGACCTTATTTCCATGATTCAACATAAATATCTCTCTACCTATGCTAACCTAAACAATTTATCTTATGTAATAAATTTCTCTAAACAATCGAGGTGGAGAGTGACTAAAACTGATATAGTAGTACTTCTTCCTACACCTCTTTTGTTTAACCTTAATGGCAGACAAGGATTGTCACTTTCTGAGAGTGAGCTAGATGCATACATTGAGCAGCATCCCCAGCATGCGGAGGATGCCGGAGAGGGGGACGATAGTGATTTCGTCCATCCCTCTGACCTTGTGGGGTTTCCTTATCAGCACCTAGGTTATGACTATGCGCCCGCTGCTCAGGGCCGGTCCTGTGATTTTCGGGGCCCGGGGCAAAACTAAAACTTGGACCCCTTAATATAGACTTTATCATAATAATAGTGAGTATGTGTGTAAAAGATATTTCCCAGTGATAACGAAATGCGTCCAAAACAGTACACATATCAAATAAATTATACAAATTACCTTAAAATTTTCTTCTAACATTTATCGATGAAAATTCACTTACGATGGGCTCAATGTCAATGTCATCCAATAGTTTCTTCTCGATGCATAATGTTGCCAACCCGTTCAAACTCTCTTGTGTAATTGTAGAACGCAAGTAGTTCTTGAAAAATTTCAATTTTGAAAAGCTTCTCTCAGCCAAGGCAACAGTCACAGCAACAATTTCCCACTCATCTGGGTTTTGTAGAAGCACTAGAACTACCCCTGAAAATTTTAAGAATATCTCATCTCTGTGATTGAACCAAATCATCCACACGTTTTGCTCTTTTCCTTTTAGAGCTACCAGATTCACACTTTCTTGTTGACATGATCCCACCCAATTCTAAAAATTAGATGTCACACCGTTGCACACATATAAATTACTGATTAGTGATAACAAAAACTCAGAAAGAAAAGTACAAAATATTACCTTGCACAGGGCCTGAGCCGAGCGTTGCAGCGACAACGACGGCCGGTCGGCGGCGTCTGCTGGGATGAGATCGCCTAGTTCTAGATGTTTCTGGGATGATTTGTCGTGGCGCCGGTGATCGATTTGGTTTGGTTGTTTGGATGCCGAGAGGAATCAGAGGCGAGGAACCAGCGATCGTTCCTTCGTATATGTGCGTCTTGCGGAAGCGACCAGCGACCTGGGCCCCAATTCATATATTATACCTAGCCGAGCAATTCTTTTTTTTCTGGTAAATACGTATACTAAAGAGTACCTGGGATGGCCCCCCTAGATTTTGGGGGCCCGGGGCGGCCGCCCACCCTGCCACCCTCCAGGGCCGGCCCTGCCGCTGCTTCATCTTGTTCGTGGTCGCCCGAGTACGACCATGCGAGGGACGACCCACCACAGTGGGGATACTTCCCGCGCCGTGATTGATCTCCACTTAGGCCAAAATCCTAAGCTTTGGGGGAGGTATACCGACATGACACACATCTATAAATCATGTTTCTGTCGGTTCTTTGTATATCCATGTTTTCATTTCTTTCGTTCATTTTCGCTTCTTTCGTTTCCCTTTGTTTTTATTGTTTTGTTCTTGCTTTCGAAAACACAAAAAGACCAAAAATATTTCTGTTGTTTCTCTTTATTTGCTTCTTTAGTTTATTTTGTTGGTTTTCTTTACGTTCTCGTTTCGGTTTAATATTGAAAAATCCAAAAATATTTTGCTCTGTTTGCTTGTTTCTTCTGTTCTTGTTTTTAATTCGAAAACCCAAAAATATTTGTTGTTCTTTTTTGGTTTTGTAAAATTTGTTGCAGAGTTCATCGGTCTTCCGTGTCTCCACTAGAGCTTGGTTATCATTCTATATTATCCAATCCACACGAGTGCAGCGCAATAATGACGATTGACGACAATTCAAGTTGTGGTGAGAGGCTGGTATGAACTCTATTTGTTTTATTTTTGTACATATACTCATCCATGTGGACATGCTTAGTTTGTTCGTATAAGGTCTATGTTATTTAATTGATGCTTAGTAGTTCGTGCTCTCACATGTTTAGTTCACACTTATTAATATTAGATAGCATGTCGTATAAATGTTTACTTGCATTGTTTTATTCATAGAAGTGTATGACATTGTGGTATCTCCCTCTGATTGTTTCGCTTGAATCGACTTGGCACATGCTCATGCATGCATATGACTGAAAACAAAAAGTCAATTAAGCCTCGATGATTTATTTTTCCTCAGAGTATTTGTATCACATTTATGCCACTGTTAATTTTGTTTTTTAGCAAGCATGATTATGACAGTTGTTGCTCTCTTGATTGTTGCACCCCGACTATTGCTAGCCTTCACCTATACTGAGTATGAGCTCTACTCGTGCATCCAACTCCCAAAACCAAAGTTTTCCAAATTTGTCCACCATACCTACCTATATGTGGTATTTAACTGTCACTCCAAGTAAATTTCTCACGTGCTACCTTTAAAAACCTTCAAAAAATTATTCATGTTTTGTGCCTCTATTTTAGCTCATGAGGACGTAAATAGAGAATCTTTATCTCACTTTTTGATTGGATTTCACACTCTGGACTAGTGGCTTTATCTCCTTATCCAATTGATAGAAGAGCTGGCAGCGGGGTGCCCATCCCCAAATTAATACAACAAATTCTCTTTACTATTTTTGCCCCTGATTTATCAGTCAAAGCATAATTGTGTAAACAAAAGAGAAAGAGGGATGACCTTCTACCCAAATGCATCCTTCTACGGGAGCCACTCTTGTGAAGTCTAGTTGGCTTGTGACGTACTCTCTTGTCTGTTTACCATTCGTTGACATAAGCATACACCTCTCTAAAAAAATGTTTTCAATACCTCTCTTTATAAAATAAAAATCTCTAGCACATGAGTTAATCTCTGCTTCCCTCTGCGAAGGGCCTTTCTTTTATTTTTATGTTGAGTCTTCACCTTCTATCTTTATGCGCCTTCTTGAGAGCATGGCTGACTTTTTTTTAGTGTAATGTGCTTGCCCAGAACATGGTTGATTGTGGTATAACTTTGATGCTTGTATCTTTGATATCGTTAATTCTAGTCTTCATTTGAACTTCAGAGGTGCCCTAGCATTTATGTTTTTCTCCATCATTAAGGGAAAGCAAGTACATTTCATCATACCCTATTATGAGCATTGCAATCCTGCAGATTGATATACTTTATGTTGTGTATTATTAGTTTGTTGGTATCTCTTCATGGTTTGCATAACTGCTAGGTGACTTTTATCTTGCATACATCTTATTATGAATTTCCTAAGCATTTGATCATATAGTGAGTATATTCACATCATATGAAACAAATGTGTTCGTAAAAGTTCTTTTATCGCACTCAGTTGTCACTGAATTGCTTGAGGACAAGCAATAGGCTAAGCTTGGGGGAGTTGATACGTCTAAAACGTATATCCTTTTCCGAACACTTTTTCTATTGTTTGCCTCTAAACTTGTGAGTTTTGGATACAACTAACACAGACTAATGCTGTTTTCAGCAGAATTACCTTAGTGTCTTGGTTTTGTGCAGAAAAATCAACTTTTGGAAAAATGCCTAGAAAAGATCCCAAAGACCTTAAAACACCCCTTGTCAAGCTTTCACCTAGGTTCCATAGCTCTCTTTGTAGCCAAGGCCAGCAAACAATAAGAAGGTGCTCCCCTAAAAATTTCTCATAGCTCAAAGGAAGTCGAGCCCCTCCTAGAGCGAATGGACACAACAAGAGAAAGAAAACTTCTTCTTATCTTATCAATCCTAAGAAGGAAAGTCCTGTTAGTGAGTGATAAACCAATAGATCCGACTAAACTAGTCCTTGTAGATTCAAGTAGTGGATCAGTACAATGGTTATCTTCTCCTTTTGTCCGTAACAGGTCCAAAACTCAAGACTTTGCGTGAAGACCCCCAAACCCAGAAGGAGTCCCGGAGAAGGGCCACGAGGGGGCCACACCACCCCTGGGCGCGCCCCCTAGGCCGCGCCACCTGGTGGTGTGGCCCCCAGGCACCCCCTCGGCCCGTAACCCTAAAACAACAGGGGATTTGTCATATTCCATAAAAACACAACAGAGCGCCGCCGCCACCTCGAAACTCAATTCGGGGATCAGAACTTTCTGTTCTGGCGCCCTGCCGGGACGAGGATTCGAAGGAGATCATCGCCATCGTCACCGCCACATCTTGTACATCAACCATCCATGTTACCCCCGTCCATGTGTGAGTAAACACCGCTGTAGGCTGAGAGGGATGGAAGGGATTGGATGAGATCGATCATGTAATAATGCCAGATTGTTAGGGCATAGTGCCTAGTATCCATTGTTAGTGTTTTCTACCATTGTCGCAACTTGTTATGCTTAATGTCACTTTGGGCCCGAGTGCCACGATCTTAGATCTGAACATGTTATTGTTTCAGGAGTATAATTATGTTTCTTGATTATATCTGCAAGTAGTTTACACATGTCATTGTGTGGAACCTGAGGCCCCAAAGTGACAGGAATTGGGACAACCGGAGGGGATGGTTGTGATGTGAGGATCACGCATGTTCATGGAGTGTTAATGTTTTGCTTTGGTGCTTTATTAAAAGGAGCACCTTAATCACCAGTAGTTTCCCTTGAGGCCCCGCTACAAACGGGCTGGTAGGACAAAAGATGTTGTGCAAGTTTCAAATTGCGAGCACGTATGACTATATTGGAACATATGCCTATGGTTTGCCTAGAACTTGGATTATTTATTATTATTATCTTCAATGCCCATGTTTAGATTATTATATGAACTATCTTATCCATGCAATGCCCATTCATCCATCCCTATGCCTACAATATTTTAATCCTGTTGTTTTCCGCGATTGCTACTGCTGTTACTATTTGACTCCTACTGTTATTTTATTACTACTACTGCTATAAAACTGTTACCACTAATAAACTGTTGCGAGCAAGTCTACTTTCAGGTGCAGCTGAATTGACAACTCACTTGTTAAAGCTTATAAATATTCTTTGGCTTCCCTTGTGTTGAATCAATAAATTTGGGTTTTACTTCCCTCGAAGACTGTTGCGATCCCCTATACTTGTGGGTCATTACTCCTTACTAGGGAGGAGCACTCACCACATGCTCGCTCCATGGCTCCCACAAGGCCACGGAGACGTACCCTCGAGGGAACCCCGTGACTCCATGGTAAAAACACCGCCAGGACCTCTCTCCGTGAGGGTCTCATGGAGCTCTCGCCAGGCAGGACACAAGGTCGCGGGAGCTTCTACCCACACAAGTGGGAGCCCCGCTCCGGGGGGCAAACTTTTGTAACTCGAGGGCGCCACAAGGCCACTACATCCTCGTGCCGTGCACCTAAACTTTTGTTAGTAGGAAGGAGCACTCACCACATGCTGGATCCCCAAGACGATGCCGAAGATGTCGAACAACGTGCCCAAGATGATGCCCAAGAAGCCAGGGAAGAAGTTCGGGAAGACTGCATCGAGAAAGAAGTCGAGAAGGAGCAAAATGGAGAAAGCCAAGGAAGCCGGCCTCAAAACCCTGCCAGGCCAGCTCGCCTTCCCCTCCAGGCCGGCCCCCAACAGAAGGAGCCGGCCTCCACCCCAGTCTTGGGCTGGCCCGTCCACGCGCCCGGCCAGGAGGCCACCCGAAGCTGCCGGCCTCCACCCAGGCCTCGGGCCGGCCCCTGGTCTGGCTTTCCTGCGCCTCCACCTTGGCCCCAGGCCAACATCTCCTCCCTTCCACCCTGGCCCCCGGCCGGCGCGCCAGCTCATAGGCCATCCTCGCGACGACTCCCACCCCTGCCTCCTAGGACGGCTGCCCTCCTGCTGCGCCAAGAGAGGGAAAAACCCCCTTTTTTCCCCTCACCTACCCAATTGGATATATAAGGTACTCCGTTGGTTGGATCTAGGGTTAGAGATGAATTTAGACATTTGAGCTTTGCTCTTGTACCCCTCTTGTGAGGCTAGTCCTATGATTTGTATCTAGGACCATATCAAGGGTACTCCTATGATGTGTATCTAGGATCGTATCAAGATTCATCGGGTTTCCTATCCTTTCCCCTTGGGATTCAGTTAGGGACTTCCAATCTTCCTCAACTAACCCTTGAGGTTCTATTGGTGTGGTGGACCGGCCACAGGTGTGAAGAAGTTTCTGAAAAGTTGAGTTCGGTTGGATCTATCGTCCCGTAGGCGGCCGTTGCAGCTTAGTTGTCGGGAGATTTGGGTTCTTCAGTTCTTGCTAGTTATCTCCCCTTGTTTTCCCACGATTTTCCCTCGATTCCCCTCTCGTGTTCATCGTGTTCATCGTTCGTTCTTTGTGTTCTTGGTCGATTCGTGAAGATCGGGCCACCCAAGAGGTTAACCCCTCCATCAGCCCTAGTGTGCAGTGTGGCACCACCACACAGGAAGGGTTAGGTCGGGGGAGGGGAAGGTAACCTCAATTGCAAGAGACATGTAATTCACAGTGTGAAATCTTGCTACATCTTTCTAATCACCAAGCAAGCCAGAACTCCTTCCCTCTCTTGCATCCCTAGTGTAGGCCCACATGTTCCGAGTCTATGGGTTGCTCCCGTCAAAAGTAAAAGAAGGAGAAAGGCATATAATGTCTCTTGCTCACTCCACAGATTGTTGTTGCCACCGCCGAATTATTTGCTTGTGATAAAACGTCGAAGGAAGAATGGTTTGCAATGGCACACCTCTCTAGGGGTGGCTCGGCTCATATATATATATATATATATATATATAGCACATAGAGTTACATCAGACATGTACCAAGTTGGGTCGCTTACAACCATTGTACGGATGGCTACAACTATGTAGATTGAGTTAGCTAGGATACTACCAAACTCTACTTGATATAAACGCCTACAGCTAAGATGTCGTCCAACACCCCCCTCAATCACAACTGGTGAAGTTGAGATTGTGTTGAAGGCTCTCAAGTTGTTGTATGCTTATAGGTTTGATAAAGCCGTCAACGAGTTGATCTTATGATGGAACAAACCAAACATCCAAATCCTTCTCAGCAACCCTTTCTCGTACAAAGTGAAAGTACACCTCTATATCCTTTGTCCGTGCATGAAACACCGGATTTGCTGTGAGATATGTGTCTCCAAGATTATCACATCAAAGTACGGGGCCTCAGCCTTGATAAATCCCAAGTTCTCCCAATAACGACTATGTCCACATGACATCTGTCGTAGCATTCGAAAGTGCTTTATATACAGCCTCGATACTTGTCCTTGCCATTGTGGCTTGCTTTCGTGAACTCCATGAAAGTAAATTAGAGCCAAAGAAAGTTTCAAAGCCAGTGCTAGACCGCGTGTCATCAATTGATCATGCCAAATATGCATCAGAGAAAGCACTGACTAGAGTGGAGGAGGATTTGCGAACTCGAAGCCCAACATCCTTAGTATATTGTATATAACGAAAAATCATTTTAACTGCCATCGAATGAACAACAGTGGGTGCGTGCAGAAAATGATAGACTTTGTTAACAACGTATGAAATTTCAGGTACGACGAGAGTGAGGTATTGTAAAGCTCCAACAACACTCCTATATCTGGTTGCATCTTCGGCTGACAGTACACGACCTTTCACCCCGGAAAATTTCTTAGAGGAGGACATCGGGGTGTCCGCTGGACTGCAAACAAGCATACTCGCCTGCCTGAGTATATTAGACGCGTACTTGGATTGTGAGAGTACAACTTCCTCCCATCATATATGCACTTAAATCTCGAGAAAGTAATGGAGATCACTAAGATGTTTGAGTGCAAACTCTGTCCAAAGATCATGAACAAGATGAGTAATAGTGTAAGGTCTCCCAGAACCACTGTTCAAGGACACCTCCGATATGCATACATTCACGATCCCAGATCACACGAGTCGTGCACAACATATCAAGTTGGTACACAGATACAATATCCATTACACGATTGCATAAAACACTTACAAAGGGACATGGTCACATGACCAAGTCCAACACAACTGCCACGCAGGGAAACACCCAACACACACAGCGGAAGACTAAAACACACAAACGTAGTAGAGCCCAAGTCACGCCTTAACCTACAGGCTGCTGACCGGGAGACGATCCTAGTTCACAAAGCCATCAGCTCCCTACTCCTCCTCATAGATCTCCTCCGGAGACTCCTTTTCGATGTCTCGCAAGTAAATACCAGGGACGAAACCAATATGAGTACATTTGAATGTACGCAGCAAGACAACCATCATGCAACTTACCAAAATGGAAGTATGCTTATATGGTGTAATAGGTAGGCTATACATAGAGTTCACTATCCATGATATATGAAAGATATATCATAGTTGATTTTGAAAATCTCTGTATCTTTGTTGAAGAAGATACTTCAGAAGAAAATAATATATTTTTCTTTCTCTTGTAGATATCACATGTACAAGAGGTTTTATAAACTCATTTTGTAAAAGAAGGTTTTCTCTTTGCAAAACTTCTTGTAAAACAACTTCTGGCTTTTCATCAACGGTACCTCCACGGTACAATATTTCCCCCTTTCAGTACTTCATAAGTCCAACACCTTTTTGAAAACTCCGTTTTGAAAACATTGACACAATGCTAGCTACATGGCCATTCAACTACCCATATCCGAGGGCTCGGCTATTCTAAATAGTTTTACTCTGCATAGGTGTACACATTCCACTAGATCCAATCATCTGCCATGAACCAGCCATGGATCGACACAACGATATGCAATCATCAGAAGAATGATCCTAACTGTCCACTCTGAAGAAGCTAGTATATGACTATCCCTTAAATTAGGTTTATTCCCCCTGGCACCATGTCACACATCTCCAAACAGGGGACCCAATTGTCGCATCCGGGGGGTAACTTAATCCCTCACTTTGTATGTCCTGTTACTCCCTCCCGGCGACACTTCGGTTCAAAGTATCATCCTCTCTATAGCTTTTTGGGATAGAACACACACTAACAAGATCAAGTATCTAGATAGGCCCCGTACCCATGTTGGGGTAGAGTGGCAGTACTTCTTGGTTGTCTGGCGAAGACTAGGTTATGTGTCATTTTTGTAAAAACACCTTTTTCTCAAGAATGACCACTTCAACAATCCTCCGGTGAATAAGGCTCAGGCTTTTCCCCGGGGTTTCCATAAAGCCTTTGTTTTGCAAAAACATATTTTTAGGGTGTCCAATTAGGGACTAATACTTTTGGTGGTAATAAATACCATATGGTGGCTGTGGGCTTGGTAACACCAAGTAGCAACTACTGGCATAGTAATAATATAATATTAATAGTAGTAGTAGCCACTCAAAAATAGTTTTTGGTAATCAAAGTTTTATAAAAACTTTTCAGAAGTAAAACATGCATGATAGATAATGATAAGTGTAGTAGCAGCAAGCATCAGGATGGCTTGCCTTAGAACTCTTAGTGTCCCTGGACTTGAAGTAACTTGAACTTGACGCACAGCTCCACAACTGCTTCTTCTTCTTCTTCTTGTTCTTCTTCTTCTTCTTCTTCTTCGTTTTCTAGCATCGTAAAAGAATAAAAAACACACACTCATAACTAAAGACCAAACAACTAAACTAAACAACACATACAACAAGCAAACTTATACTAGCGCAATCCTCAAACGTTATCGAGAAACCTATCTCACATAACTCTCAGGGTACAAAATTGTCGTCAGACAAACATATCTTTGAGAAACCATATCCCACATCTTTAATACCATATATGGAGTGGGTGTACCACTATCATAATGAGATATTCAAGAAGCTAAAATTAGTGCTTGTGGGCACAAAAGGTGAGGCTACTAAAATAATATCAATCAATCAAAGCAATACCCATGGCAGTGGGTATTAACCACACACAAGCAATCATCACCAAACAAGTTCACTACCAAACTAATGCTTAGATAATAACATAATACTAAGCACAACAACAAAACTTAGCACAAAAATAGCATAAGTATAATACTCATGCAAGGCAAACACTCAGACAGTTTCCCAAACAACAAGCAAACACACCACAGATGAATAGGCTAGTCACAGACTATGCTAATGCCTATTTAAAGTTAATGAATCCATCAATCATGAAAATAAACAAAACAAACCAGTAGCTCAATCAATGGTAAAAAGTCATAAATCCTATTCTAAAACACAATCATCACAAAAGATAAAGCTCCTAACAAATAGCACAAAAACAGGAGTGCACTAATAGCATACTAGTATGGAAAATCCTACACAAGCATGTTATAAGAATTAATTGTATTCTACAACTAGTAGAAAAAAGCAACTCAAGAAGTCATGGCATAATAAAAGAAGTAATTACCTCCTAAAAATGCTAGAATAAAACATACACTCATAACATAAAAAGGCAACAATACTAGAACAACTCAAACAATCTAGTGGTGACACTAATTCATCACTAGCGCAGCAGACAATGCTACAATGATGCTTAACTGTAAACAAGCAAGGCATGACCTACTAACAGCACATACACTTACACAGGCTAGTAAGCAAATATACTAAAATAATTCCATGAAAACATCTACTAAGCAAGCATCAATTCATTCTAGTAACACATGCTTTTTTAATTAATTAAATAACAAGCAATCAAAGTGTAAACTACACAACCAGTAGCTATGCACTCAACACAAGCTCAACTAAACACTTTCAAAAATCCAAACAATCAATGAAAACCATTCACAAATAATCTACCAATCACTAGGAAAACATTCTATTTGCAAACAATATACTATTTAAACAAAGTAATAGTGAAACACCTCTTAAGATGATACTCATAAAGGAAATATTATGCTAACAAATGAATCACACTCAAACATACTAGTATTCACAAAGGAGAACTAAACTCTTCACTTACATAAGTGAAACAAACAATCTATTTTCCTTGGTGGAAAATAATAATCAATCATATAGTAATACATGCTATTTTTACACTAGTGCCTGGTAGGGGATTTGGATCCCTAACCAAAGATGCAATGGGACCAGTGGGTTATGGGCCCACTAATACCAGTGAAAAAGAGGTAGTAAGGCCTCTGGTCACACATGACAAAATTAGTACAACAAGGCAAACCAAACAAGGCTACTCATACTAGTGAAAACAAATAACAAATGTTACACATACTTTGCTATAGAATATCATGCAAGTTAACAGAGATAAAAACATCAAGATAACAGTACGAAAATGGTACTGGACTCCACTCAAAACTTATCACAAACCTAGGAAAAATAATCTACCAAGATTTGGTCCACACAATAATCAAATAATAAAACTAGAAAATAACAAATGCTGGTTCTATTTCTATTTGAGTTTACAAATATGCACACACTTTCTAAGGTAGATGTACTGCAAGAAAACAACCTAATACAAGGTCCAACACATCTATACCTGCTAGGAAACAAGATCCACTCAATCAAACATTTTAATACAAACAAACACACACATAAATAAGAAAACAGAAAAGGTGTTGTTTCTAGTTGTGCTCACCAAAAATAATCTAGGGCTCCAAAAATTAATCCAATCTAGGATTAGGTAGATATAGTCATAAGAAAACTCATCCAATTAGATTCACCTCAATTTTTTTTTTGAACTCATTATAAAAATCCTAGAAAAGCCTACTAGCCTTTTACCAAAATGGATGGCATTTCCATTTGGTAACTCACCTTGAGGTGAGGCCAAGTCCTAGTGATAGATCTAGTCCCAAGCTATCCAAAACAATTTTGTTTGAACAAAAAGGATACAGATCTAAAAAGTTATGCCACAAACATGTTTACAGACACCCTGTGGCAAAACAATTCTTGAGACAAAAATACAAGTCAAAACTTAGATCTAAAATTTTAAATGGTTAGGAAAACATAATACTAGGGCAAAGATTTTTGTTTGATTTTATTTTGCACTCTAGGTATTTTTACCTAGCTCAAAGCAAACATGTATAAACTGCAATAGATTTAAAAGAAGTAGAAAACACTCAATGGACTGGCTTTGCTAGCGCGCGGCCCAACTAAACGGCGAATGCAGCCCAACACGCTGCACGCACGCAGCCAGCGCGGGAACGGCGCGATTCAACCAGGGCCGCTAATCGCGGATCGAACGGCCCCCCGGTCGTCTCCTTCCCCGCGCTCTCTATCTCTCGCGCAAAAAAGGCCGGTGACGGGATCGCACGACGGCTAACCTAGGGGACTCGGGGAGCGGTGGCGATGGCTCGGGGGTGGTCCAGGGGTCGAGGGTCGTCGAGGGGTGCAGGTTGCGGGTGCCGGCACAGCTTCTGGCGGTGGCGCAGGCACCGAGCGCTCTCGGCGGCGGGGGTTCCTGTGGGCAGAGAGCGAGGGAAGAGGTCAGGCGGTGTCAGAGGAGTACGAGGAGTCCATCTAGGGCGGTGGAAGGGAGTGGGAAAGCATGGGGGAGGGGGGCACCACCTCGGGCTACCGTGGTGACCGGCGGCGAGTTCGAGCTCGCTCGTGGAGAGCTCAAATGCTCGATTCTGCGGGTCAGGGTGAGTGAGCGAGTATGTGGGGGTGCAGTGGCGACAAGGCTGGGCTTGGGCTAGCTTATAATCGTGGGAAAGATCAAAAAGGGCAAGGGGGTGCTCGGGTGTGTGGCATGTGCAAGCTCTAGGGCTATTTTGGTCCAAACCCAACAAAGCAAAAATGGCCATGGGGCAAGACCACCAAGGGGCAGTCAATGGTTGGCTTTTGGAGGAAAGATGAGCCAAGATCAAGTCCAAAAAAGTCAAGGTATGGGGTCCCATACTCCCCCACCTCATCATGTCTCCCTTATCTTTCCTCTCAAGTTTTCTTCTAACTCAAGGTTTTCTAGAAGCATTCCAAGGGATCCAACGTGGAGTCTAAACTATGGTCAACACAAGGGACAAGGAGGCATTTCAAGTTTTGAACAAAAAAGAAGTGAAAACAACTGCCCAAAAGTGTAACAGCAACTGTTCCTAAGAAATTCAGAAAATTCAGTTTTAGGGACTTAGTGAAATTTCTAAGTGTTGGAAACAGATGAAAAGAGCAAAAAGTTGGGATTGTTTTCAGAGACCAAATGGTTTCCAAAATTTGTTTTAAAGGTTGGAGTTTGTTAAACATGTTATAAACTTTCAGAAACATCTTCTGAAAACAAATTTGAAATAGTTTAAGGCCATGAAAACAATGTGGGAAAAGGTGTACTTTCTGTTTTCCAAAAATGCCTTTTTCTGCCTTATTTTTATACCACAAAGACAACAAGAAAAATATCATTTTTATTAATCCAAAACTAAAAACAAGCTTAAGGATTTGTAGTAAATATATCAAGGAACAAATAAAAGTTAAGAAAACATAAAATAACACTTTATAGCCTAGTGAAAACAAATATGGAAAACAGGTACTTGGCTATATTTCCAGGGAATGTTTTCTATAGAAAACTTAAAAGAAAACTTCCATAAATTATTTTGAAATTTTGTTTTCTTGGATCCAACAAAGTTAAAAGTTTATTTTAAGATGAAAAAAGAATGATCCAAGTCTTGGAATAAAAATCCACTCAAGTAACATTAGGGAAAACATCACGGATTTTTTTTATAAAAGTGTATTCAGAAAAATTGTTATTGGTTCTAAAATGAAACAAGACTTGCATTGCATATATGATTAAGATCATAGACACATGTTAGCTCAAACAATCATGTTGTTAGAATTTTTTTTGTTGGCCCTAATTTTTGTCTTCTTGAACACAGTACAAGAGTCCAAAAACTGGGGTGTGACAGACCGTCCCCCCCTTAAAAGAATCTCGTCCCGAGATTCGCAGGCAAGCGAAAATAGGGTATGGTAAAAAGAAACAATGTTAGATATTTTTTTTTTACAAAAACATGTGTTGGTGGTTGGTAACATTAAGCACAGGTGCTTCCCCCCTTTGATTAATCTTACCAAAATCCACCGGCAGGTTAGTTTTCCAATGATCTGGGTGCCATGTTCTAAACCTCGAACTTAGAGTTCCTCAAAACCATGATATCAAACCAGGGGTTATTCTTCAGACAAAGATCTACTTGTTTCCATTCTAATAATATCGTCATACCACTATATCTCCTTTGGGGCATAACTCTCTCATCACTAAATAGATCAATCAATCGGATATCCACCAATATTTATTATGCATGAGCTTTCCATTGCTCATTCTCTAACAATCCAGGAAAATCCACTATCTTCCTCTTAACCTAATATACTCAAGTTTCAAATCATTTGTCTCCCTCAAAGGTATTTCATCAAGAACACATTGCTAAAAATACACCAGATTCATCAATCATATACCAACCTCTGTACTACTTCTATAAATCCTTTCAAATTCTCCAAACTCCTATCTCATGATCAATGCTAAATCATTTTCCCCAAAAAATCTAGATAGAGCGTGACAAGCTCCGAGAACATCTCATCAAGAATAATCCTCTACTAAATCCAAGTCATATTGATTTTTCCTAAAAATCCAAAATCATCCTTTTATATCCACAAATCTCTTCCTAAATAAAATCCAATATTACTCCAATCCATCTTTAATCAAAAAAAAAATCTATCCCAATCCAACATGATCTTTTTGCTATAATCAACCTTTCCGCTAAAATCCAGGATAAGAATCACCTAGGCAAGACATTATCATCATCCTTCCAATATCACAAATTCTCTCACATGCTACTTCTAATCAATCCAATCTCCTTATAGATCGAGTGCTTCCTAAAATCCAATAGTTTCCACCAATCTTTCTAAACGTCAAATCATTTCTTCCAGGCTACAATTTTAGTTACCGATAACTTCCAAATTTTTGGGGTCCACAACTAGTTAGCCCCAGATATTATATCATAATTCATCTCCACTAAAAATCATGTGATCCTCAATCTTTCACTCCTAAGCTAAACCTCAAATGAATCTCCACAATCTCATTTCCTAAAATCTGTTTCCTCCATCATATATATGAGAGATCTTATGGTCTAGTAACAATCATAGCTCATTAATCCAATATTTTTCCCCAACCTTTCATCTTCCTTTCAAACAAGTATAGAACATCCTAAGGCACCTTTCTCTTTGGTTTTGGAAAAGTTGGTTAGAAATTTTAAAAACTGGTGTTAGGTGTTAAGCTAAAGTTATATGAAGTTACGTTATTATTGTTAAAGTTTAAAGATACTTTTTTCTAGTCCGACGTGACACTTCTAGTGTTCCATTTACGTCAAATTTCTCAGGGTACAAAGCCAAACCCAACTATGGGGTTCACAGGTTTGGTTCGAAAACGTACCATTGGCTATGGCATGAGTCGCAGGTGCTTCTACATCATCATCTTGGTCTCGAGGTCCACTCATCACACTCTTGCGTTTCTTCTGGGTTGGACCCTGGGTCTCTTGGGTTTCATCAGGATGAGCTAGAACATGGTTGTTCTTGGGACACTCGCGAGCAAAATTTCCTTCCTGTCCACAAGTATAACAACCCGTGGTTCTAGGCTTGACATTCACACGCTTCCTTGAAGATTGTGGCATCGCAGGTAAGGCACTGCGAATCACACATGAACTAGTTTCTCCTGGCGTCACTATCTTCCTTTTGCGAATCTCTCCAGCAAGCAGGCGCTGGTATTCTCTCATCAGGATAACATTATTCTCAGCATTGGTGGTGACAAGCCGAGTCAACTATTCCAGGGAAGCATGGGTGGCTATGTGTTCAGCACGAGCGGCTTCACGTTCTTCCTTCAACAGAGCAAACAGTTGAGCAACTGTCGGCTCCGGTGGTGGAGGTAGATTGCTGGCCATGCTGAAGAAAAGAACGATATAAGGCGAGAGAAAACAAAAAGGGTGGTTTTGTTTTGAAAACTTGTGAAACATACTAGCTCATAACGGAGATGAGAACGGTAGGTAACACAACAACAACAAACAAGCGTCTAAGAAACAATCACAAACACAACCAAAGACTAACATACGCAAGAAACAGAGTCTCAACAAGCATAACATGATCTCTAAGGTTCACATGGCAATAGCATAAGGCTTGCAACACATCTCGCACACACATAGCTCTGAACAGAGTTCACACAACACAAACAAGCATCTGGGTGGAAGCAACATAACTCCTAATATCCTGCGACAATCCTAAGTACACGAGGAAGCGCGTAGCTGTTCCTACAACTCTTCAACTATAGTCTTGCTGGTTGCAAGCTGGAACTGGAGGTCTCTCACTTGTGCACGGAGGTGGAAACCAACATACTTCATGGTCTTCCTTTGTACCACGAGACAACGCTCGGTAGCAGAGGACATTCTCAGGTCTTTCTCTAGCTGGTCTATCTCTCTTCCTTGGGTGTCAAACTCTCCTCTGAGCATATCAAGGGAAAATTGAGTGTTGTACAGTTGTCCCTCCAAGTGCTGGAAGTGACGAGCAAACACAAAGTCTTCGATGACCTCCATGGGCTTGTTAAGTGATCTCTAGGGTTGATGGTGCCAGCAAAGGAGCACGAATGATACAGACCACCAACCAGGACAATTCTCGTCCATTATGGTGAATCTGGGCTCCCTTCAACTCAGGCAATGGGCGACCTATAAGACGAGTTATGTTGATCAAATTCTCCTCAAAGCGGCGGTACCAAGGTGCATGCGTACCTAACCGGAAGGATTCGGTGAAGACAACTGCCATCTATACCAAAGGTTTAGGTATAGTTTAAGTTAAGTAAAAGTGTGAAAAGTTTTAAGATGCTCAAGTGTAACTTAGTGTAAGTAGAGTTTTCAAAACACAGAGGGGATGGAACATATAGAATATTTTGGTAAATAGTGATCTTGGTGATATGATTTTATCAACTTTTATTATTAGAGTACTAGCTAACGTCCATGCTAACTAAGGTCTCCTAAGGTCAGGATAGCTCTGATACCAACTCTGTAAGGTCCCCCAGAACGACTGTTCAAGGACACCTTCGATATGCATACATTCACGATCCCAGATCACACCAGTCGTGAACAACAAATCAAGTTGGTACACAGATACAATATCCATTACACAATTGCATCAAACACTTACAAAGGGACATGGTCACATGACCAAGTCCAACACAACTGCCACGCAGGGAAACACACAACACACACAACAGAAGACTAAAACACACAAACGTAGTAGAGCCCAAGTCACGCCTTAACCTACAGGCTATTGACCGGGAGACGATCCTAGTTCGCAAAGCCATCAGCTCCGTACTCCTCCTCATAAATCTCCTCCGGAGATTTCTTATCGATGTCTGGCAAGTAAATACCAGGGGCGAAACCAATGTGAGTACATTTGAATGTACTCAGCAAGACACCCATCATGCAGCTTACCAAAATGCAAGTATGCTTATATGGTGTAATAGGTAGGCTATACATAGGGTTCACTATCCATGATATATGAAAGATATATCATAGTTGATTTAGAAAATCTCTGTATCTTTGTTGAAGAAGATAATTCAAAAGAAAATAATATAGTTGTTTCTCTTGTAGATATCACATGTACAAGAGGTTTTATAAACTCATTTCGTAAAAGAAGGTTCTCTTTGCAAAACTTCTTGTAAAACAACTTCTGGCTTTTCATCAACGGTACCTCCACGGTACAAGATTTCCTCCTTTCAGTACTTCATAAGTCCAACACCTTTTTGAAAACTCTGTTTTGAAAACATTGACACAATGCTAGCTACATGGCCATTCATGTCGCACCCGGACTTCTAGAGGATACTCACCGTATGGACTGAACAGTATTTTGGTTGGATTACGGGGCTTAACGGCTCCCGCGTCCCCTTACGGGTAGGCCAGCACTTATGTGCGACAACCAATCGTTACTGTTCACCGTCGATGTAAACTATCCCGTAGAAATCGGGATACTGCCATTGACGTACTTCATACCATACACACATGGTACGTCAACGGTTTTGAACAAAAGGATAACACAACATGCCTCTAAGACACAAAAGATTGAAATAAGTTGCAAATGGCCTTCACTAAGGCAGAAATAGCAAATACAATCATCCAGAGGACACATGTCCCAACATAATATCATTACAACTCAGCGGAAGCATTCAAAGGGGGTCTGAGTACAGACAAATCCAAATAGGCTTAAGAAGCCGGGAAAATAAGGAAGACGAAGCCCATCCACGTAGGTCCTGGATCCAGCCCTGGTCCAGCTATCTACTCGTCTACAGTCTCGTCAAACTCCACGAAGTAGCCATCCTGGTGGTCATCGTAGCCGTAGTCGTAGTCTGCGTAAACCACAGCCCCAAAGGGGTCAGTACAACAACGTACTGGCAAGCAAGACTCACAGTTCACCAAAGTGTAGCCCGTCAACACCAAGCTCAGATGCCTTGGGATCAACGGAAGGGAAGGTATAAAAGATGCTGCAACTGGCTGCACTAACCAACTACAGAACATACTACAACTTCCGGTGTAACAGAAAGGGATAAGATAGCGTATCGTAACCAACTATAGCTAACCACCAAACAAAACCCATCCTGGATCTCGCCCCTTATCCAAAGAAGCAATCCTAGGATAACTCACACAGTTGGATTAATGAATGGATCAAGTTGTTGTGTCGATAAGCCTATTACTAGTCAAGTTATCATTAGTTAGGTGTAAGTTGTCCTGAGTACTTGTTAGCCAGTACTTTCACCAAGTCAACCATAACCGCGGAAAACAGGGCTTCTCGAGAAGATTTATCCCTGCAGGGGTGCACCAATTTGGCCGTACACGTAAGAATAACCCGCCAGATGGGAAGGCCTTTCCCACCAAGCGGCGCACTCAACACAACTCAACTCTTCTTCGCATCAAGCCCAAAGCACCACGTGCTGTGCGTGCGCGGCTAATCGAGCCCCCCGAAGAAAAGGAGGACCCTCATAGCACTGGAAGACCACGCCGCCCTAAATGCCGACTACAAAAGTTCCACCCTGGCCTCGGGTTCGTACCTGCATATGCGTGCATCAAATGGAAAGCCCGAACTAAGTGTGGTGATTTGGACGAGATGCGAATCGAATCAAATTGAGGGGGGCGCCCATACACGCTTCCCACATGCGGATAGTGCGCTCATCATGGATCAGTAGACAAGACCCTTTTCCTATTAGGGTCGACATTAGCAGGCCTCAAAACCACGCCGGGCCTCCTGCCGGTGCCTTATCAGCAAATTATTATTACCTCAAATTAACAGGTTGTTGTTTATCATCGAGCCCCAGAATATAACAGAATATAATAACAGAAAGTATCTGATAGCAGACTCGAGCAAAACAACCCTAAGCATGCTAGTAAGACACGGGCCCAAGCAACGGGGTTTTAGGACTGGGGTGTGGCAATATCAGGGTTTAGGGTATCATGTGATAGGTTCGTAACAGAAACAACTACCACTATGGCTAGCAGAAAAGAACAACGGAAAGTATCGGTAACCAATGTTGAAAGGAACACAATGGTTCATGTGAGTGATAACTTGCCTGCAAACCCAGTAGCCGGGTACTGAGCTAGATCCTCAGAAGGGGTGTCGTAAAGGTCGTCGGTATCAACGTCGTCGTCTATCCGAGAAGAAGCAAACAAACAAGGCAGAAATATAAACAATCATTATCATGGCATAGTGCACAACCAAATATGATGCATGACAAGTTAATAGATGCATCAAAATAAACTAATTGATATGATAACACAATTTAAATGGACACATATGCAATGTTGAGTTGCATATGAAAAGCCCATGGATTTTGGTTAGATTATTTGTTTTCCAACTAATCAACAGGTGCTAGTGGTTTAGTATGATGCATGCAAAAGGGAAACATCAAAATAACAACATTAGGATCAAATTAAAATAGGGTGTAGCAATTTAGAATTTTATTATTAATTTAGGGAATTTTTGGGTGCCTTAAAGGTGACACACAAGTATTTGTTGTTTTCAACCATTTAAAGTGTTCAAAACAAATAACAAAGTTTATATTTGAAAAGAACATCAAATTTTAGTTGGATTACATGTTTCAAATATTGAAATAGGAGTTAGGATTATTTAATTATGAATTAAACAATATTAAACAAGTTTTAAATGAATTTTAAACAAGTTTGAATTTAATTGAATTTTTATTTGTTCAAAACATGAATTCAAACTCACATTTGAAAAGTTCACACTTTGATGGTTTGAAAACATATTTTGCATGTTCAAAATTATTTTGTTTTGAGCAAGTTATGATTTTATCAAATTTAAATGAATTAAACAAGTATTAAATTATTTAGGCAATTTAAATTATTCAAACCATGAAGCAAAATTTATATTTGAATAGGTTATTTGAAATAGCATTGAAAATATATTTTATTTGCATGATTTGGATTTATTATGAATTACTTATGAATTTTGGCAAAATTCAATTGAATGATTTAAATTTAAATTTGAATTGCAATTTGAAAGTTCAAAACAGTACACAAATAGATTATTTGGAAAGGTTATGAAATTTGGAACAGAAAACATATAAAACTTTTATTTATTGGACTTATGGATTAAAAGTTATTAAAGTTTAAAGTTTTAGGTTTAAATCTGTTTTTTAATTTGATTTAGGAATTACAGAAATTTGCGCAGAAAACATTTTTGTACCGTGCTGTTAGCCAGCCCCAGCCACTGCAGCGTGGGCCTGGGGGCGCCAGCGTGGCGCTGCGCGCCTGCGTGGCCACAGGGTCACAGACATGTGGACCCCGTCTGTCAGCCGCCCTGAAAAAAAGTTTGGATTAAACGCAACAGCGAGGGATCGAACCCTGCACCTGCGGGCGCGCGAGCAGCAGTGCTACCACTGCGCTGCTCTCGTGTGTTTGACAGAATAGGCGACACAGTTAGGTTGAGCTTCAGATCTACTCGCTAATCTGACGAAACTGACGAGCGAAAGCTTGCTCGACTGACAGAAAGACTCGTCGGCGTTGATCTGCAGGGCCGTGCTCGCAATTGATGATGCGTGGAGGTGTGCAGAACGTGCGTAAGTAGAGGGAGAGGGGAGGAGATGGACGGTGTCTCACCACCGGAAGTAATCGAGGCAGAGGCTCGACGGTGACGCAACGGTGACGACGGTGACGTTGATGGCGGCGACGAGTCCGTGCTCCTCCGTGCTCCCGCAGGTGTCCAAGAGGGAGAGTAGATGGTGGTGGTGCGATCTCAGCGAACGGACAGCGTAGAGGGTCTCTGCAACGAGGTGGAAGACCACGGGTTCAGAAACGTGGTACCACGGTGGCCGGAGAGGTAGAAGATCGCGGCGGCGAAACAGGGGCTTACCGGTGGCGATTAGGTGTTCAACAGAGAGAGGAGAGAGTGGCGAGCTGGTTCCAGCAGTTAGATGGCTAGGAGGGGCAGTGAGGTGGCGGCGCCATGGCGGAATTCAGAGGTGGATGCCGCCGGTGAGAATTGCAGAGAGGGGAAGTGGCGACAGCGAGCAGGAATTGGCGGCGCGGCGCGGGGAGCGAGGACCTAGGGACTAGGGTTAGGTCTGCGGGGCCCTGGGGGTACTTTATAGGCGCGGCTGGCGCCCGGATCGCCGTCGGAGTGCGGCACCGTCGCGGTGGCACCGGCCGATGGGGTGCCGTACCTCGAACAGATGATCTGCACGCTTTTTGAAGCGTTAATGTAAGGACCCCAGACCGGCAGTCTGAAACCCTACGTATGCATACATTCACGATCCCAGAAAGATCAGTCGTGAACAACATACACAGTTGGCATACAGAAATACATCATCCATTACACGAATACAAAAAGGTATTACACAAATGATCACATGATCAGGTTGAAAACAACTGCCAAAAGGGCAGGCAACTTAACAAACACAGCGGAAGACAATTAAAACACAACGTAGTTGAGCCCAAGTCACGCCTTAACCTACAGGCTGCTGACCCGGAGACGATCCTAGTTCGCAAAGCCGTCAACTCCGTACTTCTCTTCACAGATCTCCTTCGGAGACTCCTTCTCCAAATCTGATAAGTAGATACCAGGGGCGAAACCATAATGAGTACATTTGAATGTACTCAGCAAGACATCCATCATGTCACTTACCAACATGCAAATATGCTTATATGGTGGAATAGGTAGGCTATAAATATGGTTCACTATCAATGGTGTTCATATATGATGACACCACAGTTGCAGTCAGGTTAATCTGTATCTTCGTTGAAGAAGATACTTCAGAAGAAAATAATATAGTTTTATTTCTCTTGTAGATATCACATGTACAAGAGTTTTTGTAAAACTTTGTTAAAGAATATTTTCTCTTTGCAAAACTTCTTGGAATCAGTTTCCAGAATTCTTGCTTAGAGTAGAAAAGGTTTTCTTTGCAAAACATTTTGTTTTGTATAACATCATCTGGCTTTTCATCATCGACGATACCTCCACGGTATAAGTTTCCATTCCTTTCCGAACTTCACAAGTTCAACACTTCCTTTCCAAAATTTCCCTTTCAAAAACTTCCTTTTTGAAAACATTGACACAATGCTAGCTACATGGCCATTCAACCGTCCATATCCGAGGACGCGGCTATCTCGAAATAGTTTTAGTAATCAAGTTTTTGTAAAACTTCAGAGGTAAAACATGCATGATAGATAATGGTAAGTATTGTATCAGCAAGCAATCAGGATGCTTGCCTGGTATCTCCTTGTGTCCCTGGTTTTGGAGTGACTGGAACTTGAAACAGATCTTCACGACACTTCCTTCCTCTTCGTTTTCTAACGTCGTAAAAGGAATAAAGGACACACATTCAGAACCAATCAAGGCAAGCAACAATGCATAACCATACATACAGCAAGGAAAACTAATAATAACCAATCACACAATTATTAACTTAGGCAAACAATCAAACAAACATACTTGACAGAAATGCCATTTAATAAGACAGCTTAAGGTTGGAGGAACATATTTCACAACCTTAATATCATGGATGCAGTGGGTGTGCCACTCTCATACCAAGATATTAGTAAACCCAAAATACACTTAGGTTCACAAGGGTGAGACTACTAAAAGTGTATAAAACATGCACAATAATAAGCATGGTAATGGGTCTATCAACCCAACCACAAAAATAAAAGGGTAGCCATTCTACTGAGTCTAAATTGACATCAAGAATAAATGAACCACATGATTTGTAAAAGTTACTTTTGCAAATCAGTGAGCCTACACAAGTGTAACAAGGTAATAGACTCATCACAAAACACACAATTTCTCATAGTGAGAACAATAGAAACAATGGCTAAAAAGGAGGAATCCTATAGACATGCTTCTACTAAAGGTTTGCTATGCAAGCAAGCATAATAAGTAAAGTACTAAAATGCAAACAAGGAATCATGTTATCATAATGGGAATGAAAACATGTCCTTTTGCAAGGATACCCAAAATCCACCAAACACAAGTTGGCAGGAAAAATAATTCAATACAAAAATACTAGGGAAAACTAGTACTACTCACACATGAAGAATCAATGGATGAATTTCAATCAAGTAATTGAAATACAACCAGAGGGTCCATGTCATAAAAACAGGAGTGAAAATCATCTATACTTGCTATAACAAAAATATCCCATTAAGCAAAAACAATGCATCAATTTGCAGGGCAACTCCTACATACTAGTAGTAATAAAAAGGGGCATTACTAGAGGAATCAAACAACATTCCAAAGATGTATTTTTCCTAGCAAGCCACACATGATTATAACCACTTACAAACAGAAGCATACCCATTTTTGTTTAGCACAAAAATTCCCAAAGCAAAAATACAAGGCACTCACTAGTTATGAAACTATATAAAAGAAATGCAGCTTGTTTGGGGAAATAATGTTTCCACCAAAAATGCAATGAAACCAGTGGGTGTTCCACTAGCATAACAAAGCATTAAGAGGTCACAAAGCCTCTGGTCATACTTGACAACAATTAGCAAAAACCTAAACTAGCACCTAGTGCAATAACAATGCTAGCAGAAAATAATAGGGTGCTTAAATAAGCAAGGCAATGCTACTCATGCTATTATTTTCACACAAGTGAAAAATCTAGGAGTCAAGTACTCATAATAACATAACCAAGATGCTACTGGTCCTATGAATATAACACAAAAATATGTGGTCACAAAACCACAAATGATTATGTCAAAATTCCACACATGAGGGAATTTTTCCATAACCATCCTCATAGTCATGACAAAGCTAATAATGCTTTTCTACCAACTCAAATGCAATCTTGCAGAGGTGATAACAACAAAATATAGGTATCAACATGGTACTGAATCTAATATTCTCAACACAACAATTCAATCACTTGCACACAAATTAATCAATCAAAAATACTATGCAAGTATAAACTAGAGAATAACCATATGTTAATAACAAAAATCCTATTGCTTCTCCACTCAAGTCCACACAATCTAACATGCTAAAATAGCTAAGTAACACTTGGAAAACAAGTTCACACAACTTTTACATGCTAGAAAACAATATGGAAACACAAAAATATAATCACAACAATTAATTAGCTAAAATGCCAAAATGGCAGAAACAGGTGAAACAAAGATCTGTCCACCAAATTTTATATGATGCTCTAAAAATTAAACCCTTCTAGGTTTGGATAGTCCTAAACATATATAAGACCATCCAGTTGAGTTTGCATCAAAAATCATTTTTAATAATTTTATAAAAATCACCAAAGTGCTCTCTGGTGTTTTACCAAATTGCATGCCATTTCAAAAATACAATGAATTTGGAAACGAGGTTAAATTCTTCTGTTAGGAAATTTCAAGGGCTTTCCAATGCAATTGGCCTCACTTCATTCTGAGTTGTGAAATAAAAATGGTGCTCATTTTGGTGTTTCTGGTACCTGTGGCCAAATCATTTTTCATTTCAAATCTATTCATCCAAATGTAGATCTACAAAGTGGAGGTGGTTTAGATTTTGTTTCTTTACATCTGTGAATTTTGGTTTGGTCAAATTCATCTTTTAGGTAGGTTTTTAGAGCCCAAAGCAATCATACAAGTTTCTGTCAAAATAAATTGGAAAAAGAACTAGGGATGGGCCAGATCCAGTATTTGGGCCGGCCAGATCTGGCTCTACCGCGGGCGGATCTACCCAGCGCCGCTGACCAGCGGGCCAGGGTCCACGCGGGCAGCGCAGAGCCCCACCTGCCGGTTTGACTCTCTACTGCGCGGGTCAAGGGAGATGACGCCAGCGTGACGCCGTGGTGACCTCACTCGCCGGCGGCAAAATCTCCGGCGAGCTAAATCGACCGATACCGAGCATGATTTTGCGATTCACTTGCACCTACACGTAGCACTCGACTCGGGTTACCCACAGAGGACATCGCCGTTTCCTGGGAGTGGCCGGAGCGCGGCCGGCGTCGACGGCGCGCGGCGGCCCGGAGAGGAAAACGACGCGGCGACGAAATACGCGGAGAGGGAGAGGGAAAAATGGTCGGGGGGAATCCCCTGCTCACCATGAACGTGTGGAACGGCTCGGATAGGGAGGAGGAGGTCCGCGGCGGCGGCAATCCCTCGCCGGAGTCCGCCGGAGTCGGAGAAGGGAACGGGATGGCGCGGGCTCTACGGTGGCTCCCGCCTCGATTTCTTCCGCAGGGAGGCTCAGAGAGACGAGGCGGAGACGATGGAACACTCGGCGGCCGGCGGCGAGCTCCGCAGCGGCCAAAACGACGGCGGCCATAGACTAGGGTTTCGGGTTGGGTTTCTTTGAGAGAGAGAGGAAGAGCTCGAGTGGGGGGGAGAGATAGAGGGGGCATGGGGGAGACAAGGCACATGGGGGGCCTCTTATCCCCAAGAGTTCCTTCACTTCGAAGCAATGGCCTAGGTGTGCTGTTTGCTACAGAGAGCTAGAGGTAGAAGAAGGTGGTGACTCGGATTTCATTTTGGTCCCTGGGTATTTACAACTAGGTCCCTGTCCTCTCTGAAAAAGCCTGTTTTCACCAATCAAACAAAGTTTAAATTTTAAATCCTTTTGCCCAAAATTCTAATTAGTTGAGAGGTACAACATATATGAAAATTGGCTCCATTGGATAAACTTCATAATTCAAAGTTGTTCAAATTTGAATTCTTACAAAACTGGACATTGAATTTATTAACCTACTTAGGAGCTTCCAAAAATGATAATTTTTGGCACACATTCCTCATTTGATGTGTTCCTTATGTGGTAGAAAATTCAAGTCATTTAGAGTTACTTCATAGAACAAACTTGTTCAAATTTCAAAAAGGTGCTGTCAAGAAAACAGGGGTTTTTGGCAACTTAAATTATTTCAAAACTTATGCCCTTTTGGTTTTTCATCCTTATTTATGATATAGAGCATGTGGTATTTATTTCATGGCATTTGGAAAAAGTTTGTAGAACAAACTTGTTCAAAATCCCAATTGTTGCTGTGGAGAAAAACCATGTTTTCAGGACTTTAATGGATTCAATTTTTGGTCTCCTCTTGTGTGTGTTCCTTATTTGATATAAGGAAGCAATGGTATTAATTTCAGACCATTTCAAGAAAGTTTCCAATAGTAACTTGTTTGAGTTTTCTGTTTCTAGGAATATTGGAATTTCTATTTAATAAGGCACTTTGCTTTTCTTTAACAATGCTTTGCCAAAATTATTTATGTGACTAGAGATAGCAAGTTAATGCTCTCCAATAATATTGTTTTTAAGCTTGCAAGGTTGGAAAAACATTTGGTAATATTTTGGTGAAGCACTTAAGAATGCCTCTTTTTCTGATAATCTTTTAGTGAAATTCATTAAGTGTTTCCTCTTTCTTAATTTAGGTCTTGGAATAATATTCAACAAGTATTGGATTCATAAGATAGTTTTGGAAAACTCTTTGATCAATATTTACTTTAGAAAATATTGCCAAAGTCATTGGAACAATATGTTGAATATTTTGTTTTCAATTTCTTAGCCATGTAAGTTTATATAATTATTTTGTTTAGTTGCACTCAAACAAATACAACCAAAGTTTAATTGTCAAGCAATTAGCAAAACAACTGTGTTAACAGGTATTCCAAAATTGGGATGTGACAGGTCTTCCCCCCTTAAAAAGAATCTCGTCCCCGAGATTCACAAGTGAGGACTAAGGGAGGGCCAACAAACACAATGTTAGCGTTGGAGTGCAGGTGCTTCCCCCCTTTGACTTTCCTTGGGAGGTGGGGTACATCCCTAAATTAGCAAATTCACTTTAAAAAGTACACCAGTAGTGTTTTAGGTCCAAAACTTTTGTTTCCAAGTTTTGGCGAGACCTGACCAGGGTCTCCTTACCTTGGGTTTTGGAACGATTTAGAAACCAATAAAAATTAAGGTTAGTGCAGAACTACCTCGAAAAATACCGTCAATTATTTCATGAGTTCTTAGCTATATCCCACATCTTACATAACACATATGGAGTGGTGTACCACTCTCATAACAAGGTATATAAGAAGCTAAAAATATAGCTTGTGGGTGCAAAGGTAAGGTTGCTAAGGTAAAATAAACAGACAGAATAATACCCATGGCAGTGGGTATTACTCACCACAAGCAACTATCACTTAATGTGTTCATGATTTTAGTTGGATGTTTTAGTTTCATAAGTTACTCTTAAGCACAATCATAACACAAGTATAAACTCATGCTAAGATAAAACATCTAAACAAAATCCAATAAGCAAGCAAACAACACCACAGATGAACAGACTATTTATTCACTAGGTTATTGTTTATTAGAGGTTTTGGAATCCATCAATCATGAACAATTAGCAAACAACCAGAAGCTAAAAACCAATGAAACCAATCATAAAGATACTCTAAAATACCATCTTCACACAAGATAAAACTCCTATTACACAGGCATAAAAAAAAAGGTCTGCACAAATAACACACTAGTATGAAACATCTACACCAGCATGCTATAAGAGATAATCATATCCTATAACCATAGAACATGTAACTAAATAATTCATGGCATGATAAAAGAAGTAATAACTTCCTAAACCTGCTATATCAACACATATACCCATAAAATAACAAGAGGGTAATACTAGAGCAAAAATCACCATTTTCTAGTGGTGGAACTAGTTTCACTCTAGAGAAACAAACAATGTTAATATGATGTTTAAACTTAAACAAGCAAGTCATGAATATAAGTGTACCTAATAACAGTACACAAAACTTACTCATGTTAGTAAGCACAACCATCAAAACAATTTCCATGATACAACTATTAAACATGCAGAAATTTCTTCTAGCAATTTATGTTTTTCTTAAACAATTGCTAGCAAATAAGCAAGGTATAATTCACACAACCAGTAGCTATGCAATTAATGAAAAGTTATCTAAACCTTTTCAAAAATCCATACACTCAATTTAAAATTATTCACAAACAATCTACCCATCAAGAGGAATTTATTTTATTTGCGAACAATTTAATTTTAGCACACGATAGTGAAACATTTATTAACATGATACCCCTAAGGAATATTATGCTAACAAAAGTATCACACCTAAACATATTAGTATTTACTAATAAGAAATAAACTTCTCACTTGCATAAGTGAAAAGAAACAATTATATTTTTCCATGGTGGAAAATAGAAATCAATCACATAGTGAAACATACTATTTTTACACATGTGTATGGTTGGGGATTTTCATCCTCAAGCCAAAATGCAATGGGACCAGTGGGCTATGGCCTACTAATACCAAGGCAAATTAGGTACTAAACCTCTGGTTACTCATGAAAAACTTTGCATGCAAGATAAAAATATAAGGCTATTTAATCTAGTGAACAATACTAGTGCATATTGATAGCAATTCTTACACATGCATCTCCATAAGATCAAGTGCAACCTAACAGAGATACTACTATCCTAATATCAGTACCAAAATGGTACTGTAATAAACTTAAAGACAACCAAACTTAGGTGCACAACTACACAAGATTTGCTCACACAACTAGTCAAATAAGTACTAGAAAACAAGCAACAAATGTTACACATGCTTTACTATTATAAGACATGCAAGATAATATAGGTACAAGCATCAAAATAACAGTACCTAAATGTTACTTGACTCAAAGAACACATAGCTCAAAAATTATCAAAGCATTCACACAAAGATCTAGCTTTCACAATAATTCCAAATAATAAAAACTGGAAAAATAGCAAATGTTACTCATGCTTTGCTATAAGATCACATGCAAGTTAAGGAAGATAACAGCATATAAATAACAGTACCAAAATGGTACTGGATCTATCATAACCATAACAAAAATCTAGGTACAACAAATCTACAAGGATTTGCCCACTCAACAATCCAAATAATAAACTAGAAGGTAACCAATGCTATTCATTTTTATTCGAGTTTTCAATCATGCACACACTTTCTAGGGTAGATTTATTGTAAGAGAACAACATAATAACAAGTCCTAACAACTCCATATAAGTTAGGAAGCAAGATTGAATAATACACAAATTTATTTCAATCAAGAGCACACAAAGAAACAAACACCGGAAAACTGCTGTTTTCTAGATCTATCATATCCATTCCATCGTTCACTTAATTTCTAAATCTCGAATCTCATAGTACTTACAACGTCTACTAAGATTTGGTTTCCAAAATAGATACACCCGATATCGTATTGGCTAGTAAACGAATAGGTCATCATTTTATTTTCTCGTGACTTCTCCTTTTTACCAACTATATTAAAAGGTGTCTTAAGTCACTTAATTCCTTGGTTTAGAAAGAATTGTCAGTAGTTTGCATGATTTGGTTAGGTGTCAACCTAAGATTAGACAAAGCATGTTAGTCTTGTTAGCTTTCTATTAAATAAGGTTTGTCCGACAAGATACGACTGGCGTCATCGTACGTCGAATATTTAATCGTGTTCTTTTGATTAGCTTTTTAGGGGGTTGCGCATCATGGCATGTGAAGACTTATTTTGCACCTTTCTCCAGAGGAGGGAGGTATATAACTTTTTTTTTTAAAAAAAAGGGGTTTTCTCTTGTTTGGTCTTTTAAAGAGGAACATAAAAAGGTGCGACATTTAGCCAATCATGGTAAAAAGAGTCTTTTTCAAACAGACAAAACACAGAGGTTTTGGTCAGTAGTGGTTGGTGCAGTCACGCCTTTCTTCTTTGAGGGTTGTTGTTGTGGGAGCTTTATCTGTTGGAGTGCAGCATTGTTAGCAACGCTAGCAACTCGTGTGGCTTGATGGTCCTCTATTATTAGGTCCAATGGTGCTTTCATTAATGGTGGGAGAGATGGTGGTGGTTCACGACGGGTCGCATTATGGAGCGAAAACAAGCATAATTCTAAGCAACAAATTCTTGTTTTTGAATGCTATACAAACATTTTTGCTTGCAAAAATTTAACAGGAGGCGATTCAAAAACAAGAGCGGGGCAAGCACAAATCTGCAAATTTTGAGCACCCCACAAACATATAGAAGCCTAGATGAACCAAAATTCTACACCACACAATAGCACAAAGTCCTACGGACACACAGAAGCAAGCCAAAACACACAAGAAAGGCTCCATGGGAGCTACGTCGGGGGATGATCCAAAATCCTAGAAGTGGCTGAAGAACTATATCTACTTCTGACCCTCACCACTGTAGAGCTAGGCAATTATTTTGGTCTTCTCGGGACATCGGCAAGTATATAAGTTTTTGGATAAAAACAAAATACTAGAAGTAAAGTTTTGATAAAAATTTTAACTGAGAGAGGTAATAATATGCAACAATCTGTTTTTGAAACCCCAACTATTTTCTGGACAGAAAACTTCAAAAACGAGAGATGTTTCAAAAACAGAGCGGAGCAGTTGCAAACAAGTAAGAAATAAACTCTTAACAGAGAGAGATACCAACTCGGTAAGGCCCGCCCTTCGAACCACTGTTCAAGGACGCCCTTGATATGCATTTAGAATCTTTTGAAAAGATCAGAAGGAGGGAAAATATACTAAAATTCCCTTAGATAAAAATAATGTAGATTGTAAATAGGTTTTTACTCAAAAAATACTTTTCTTTCCTATCTGACGTCCATGCTAACTAAGGTCTCCTAAGGTCAGGATGGCTCTGATACCAACTCTGTAAGGACCCCAGACCGGCAGTCTGAAACCCTACGTATGCATACATTCACGATCCCAGAAAGATCAGTCGTGAACAACATACACAGTTGGCATACAGAAATACATCATCCATTACACGAATACAAAAAGGTATTACACAAATGATCACATGATCAGGTTGAAAACAACTGCCAAAAGGGCAGGCAAATTAACAAACACAGCGGAAGACAATTAAAACACAACGTAGTTGAGCCCAAGTCACGCCTTAACCTACAGGCTGCTGACCCGGAGACGATCCTAGTTCGCAAAGCCGTCAACTCCGTACTTCTCTTCACAGATCTCCTTCGGAGACTCCTTCTCCAAATCTGATAAGTAGATACCAGGGGCGAAACCATAATGAGTACATTTGAATGTACTCAGCAAGACATCCATCATGTCACTTACCAACATGCAAATATGCTTATATGGTGGAATAGGTAGGCTATAAATATGGTTCACTATCAATGGTGTTCATATATGATGACACCACAGTTGCAGTCAGGTTAATCTGTATCTTCGTTGAAGAAGATACTTCAGAAGAAAATAATATAGTTTTATTTCTCTTGTAGATATCACATGTACAAGAGTTTTTGTAAAACTTTGTTAAAGAATATTTTCTCTTTGCAAAACTTCTTGGAATCAGTTTCCAGAATTCTTGCTTAGAGTAGAAAAGGTTTTCTTTGCAAAACATTTTGTTTTGTATAACATCATCTGGCTTTTCATCATCGACGATACCTCCACGGTATAAGTTTCCATTCCTTTCCGAACTTCACAAGTTCAACACTTCCTTTCCAAAATTTCACTTTCAAAAACTTCCTTTTTGAAAACATTGACACAATGCTAGCTACATGGCCATTCAACCGTCCATATCCGAGGACGCGGCTATCTCGAAATAGTTTTAATAATCAAGTTTTTGTAAAACTTCAGAGGTAAAACATGCATGATAGATAATGGTAAGTATTGTATCAGCAAGCAATCAGGATGCTTGCCTGGTATCTCCTTGTGTCCCTGGTTTTGGAGTGACTGGAACTTGAAACAGATCTTCACGACACTTCCTTCCTCTTCGTTTTCTAACGTCGTAAAAGGAATAAAGGACACACATTCAGAACCAATCAAGGCAAGCAACAATGCATAACCATACATACAGCAAGGAAAACTAATAATAACCAATCACACAATTATTAACTTAGGCAAACAATCAAACAAACATACTTGACAGAAATGCCATTTAATAAGACAGCTTAAGGTTGGAGGAACATATTTCACAACCTTAATATCATGGATGCAGTGGGTGTGCCACTCTCATACCAAGATATTAGTAAACCCAAAATACACTTAGGTTCACAAGGGTGAGACTACTAAAAGTGTATAAAACATGCACAATAATAAGCATGGTAATGGGTCTATCAACCCAACCACAAAAATAAAAGGGTAGCCATTCTACTGAGTCTAAATTGACATCAAGAATAAATGAACCACATGATTTGTAAAAGTTACTTTTGCAAATCAGTGAGCCTACACAAGTGTAACAAGGTAATAGACTCATCACAAAACACACAATTTCTCATAGTGAGAACAATAGAAACAATGGCTAAAAAGGAGGAATCCTATAGACATGCTTCTACTAAAGGTTTGCTATGCAAGCAAGCATAATAAGTAAAGTACTAAAATGCAAACAAGGAATCATGTTATCATAATGGGAATGAAAACATGTCCTTTTGCAAGGATACCCAAAATCCACCAAACACAAGTTGGCAGGAAAAATAATTCAATACAAAAATACTAGGGAAAACTAGTACTACTCACACATGAAGAATCAATGGATGAATTTCAATCAAGTAATTGAAATACAACCAGAGGGTCCATGTCATAAAAACAGGAGTGAAAATCATCTATACTTGCTATAACAAAAATATCCCATTAAGCAAAAACAATGCATCAATTTGCAGGGCAACTCCTACATACTAGTAGTAATAAAAAGGGGCATTACTAGAGGAATCAAACAACATTCCAAAGATGTATTTTTCCTAGCAAGCCACACCTGATTATAACCACTTACAAACAGAAGCATACCCATTTTTGTTTAGCACAAAAATTCCCAAAGCAAAAATACAAGGCACTCACTAGTTATGAAACTATATAAAAGAAATGCAGCTTGTTTGGGGAAATAATGTTTCCACCAAAAATGCAATGAAACCAGTGGGTGTTCCACTAGCATAACAAAGCATTAAGAGGTCACAAAGCCTCTGGTCATACTTGACAACAATTAGCAAAAACCTAAACTAGCACCTAGTGCAATAACAATGCTAGCAGAAAATAATAGGGTGCTTAAATAAGCAAGGCAATGCTACTCATGCTATTATTTTCACACAAGTGAAAAATCTAGGAGTCAAGTACTCATAATAACATAACCAAGATGCTACTGGTCCTATGAATATAACACAAAAATATGTGGTCACAAAACCACAAATGATTATGTCAAAATTCCACACATGAGGGAATTTTTCCATAACCATCCTCATAGTCATGACAAAGCTAATAATGCTTTTCTACCAACTCAAATGCAATCTTGCAGAGGTGATAACAACAAAATATAGGTATCAACATGGTACTGAATCTAATATTCTCAACACAACAATTCAATCACTTGCACACAAATTAATCAATCAAAAATACTATGCAAGTATAAACTAGAGAATAACCATATGTTAATAACAAAAATCCTATTGCTTCTCCACTCAAGTCCACACAATCTAACATGCTAAAATAGCTAAGTAACACTTGGAAAACAAGTTCACACAACTTTTACATGCTAGAAAACAATATGGAAACACAAAAATATAATCACAACAATTAATTAGCTAAAATGCCAAAATGGCAGAAACAGGTGAAACAAAGATCTGTCCACCAAATTTTATATGATGCTCTAAAAATTAAACCCTTCTAGGTTTGGATAGTCCTAAACATATACAAGACCATCCAGTTGAGTTTGCATCAAAAATCGTTTTTAATAATTTTATAAAAATCACCAAAGTGCTCTCTGGTGTTTTACCAAATTGCATGCCATTTCAAAAATACAATGAATTTGGAAACGAGGTTAAATGCTACTGTTAGGAAACTTCAAGCGCTTTCCAATGCAATTGGCCTCACTTCATTCTGAGTTGTGAAATAAAAATGGTGCTCATTTTGGTGTTTCTGGTACCTGTGGCCAAATCATTTTTCATTTCAAATCTATTCATCCAAATGTAGATCTACAAAGTGGAGGTGGTTTAGATTTTGTTTCTTTACATCTGTGAATTTTGGTTTGGTCAAATTCATCTTTTAGGTAGGTTTTTAGAGCCCAAAGCAATCATACAAGTTTCTGTCAAAATAAATTGGAAAAAGAACTAGGGATGGGCCAGATCCAGTATTTGGGCCGGCCAGATCTGGCTCTACCGCGGGCGGATCTACCCAGCGCCGCTGACCAGCGGGCCAGGGTCCACGCGGGCAGCGCAGAGCCCCACCTGCCGGTTTGACTCTCTACTGCGCGGGTCAAGGGAGATGACGCCAGCGTGACGCCGTGGTGACCTCACTCGCCGGCGGCAAAATCTCCGGCGAGCTAAATCGACCGATACCGAGCATGATTTTGCGATTCACTTGCACCTACACGTAGCACTCGACTCGGGTTACCCACAGAGGACATCGCCGTTTCCTGGGAGTGGCCGGAGCGCGGCCGGCGTCGACGGCGCGCGGCGGCCCGGAGAGGAAAACGACGCGGCGACGAAATACGCGGAGAGGGAGAGGGAAAAATGGTCGGGGGGAATCCCCTGCTCACCATGAACGTGTGGAATGGCTCGGATAGGGAGGAGGAGGTCCGCGGCGGCGGCAATCCCTCGCCGGAGTCCGCCGGAGTCGGAGAAGGGAACGGGATGGCGCGGGCTCTACGGTGGCTCCCGCCTCGATTTCTTCCGCAGGGAGGCTCAGAGAGACGAGGCGGAGACGATGGAACACTCGGCGGCCGGCGGCGAGCTCCGCAGCGGCCAAAACGACGGCGGCCATAGACTAGGGTTTCGGGTTGGGTTTCTTTGAGAGAGAGAGGAAGAGCTCGAGTGGGGGGGAGAGATAGAGGGGGCATGGGGGAGACAAGGCACATGGGGGGCCTCTTATCCCCAAGAGTTCCTTCACTTCGAAGCAATGGCCTAGGTGTGCTGTTTGCTACAGAGAGCTAGAGGTAGAAGAAGGTGGTGACTCGGATTTCATTTTGGTCCCTGGGTATTTACAACTAGGTCCCTGTCCTCTCTGAAAAAGCCTGTTTTCACCAATCAAACAAAGTGTAAATTTTAAATCCTTTTGCCCAAAATTCTAATTAGTTGAGAGGTACAACATATATGAAAATTGGCTCCATTGGATAAACTTCATAATTCAAAGTTGTTCAAATTTGAATTCTTACAAAACTGGACATTGAATTTATTAACCTACTTAGGAGCTTCCAAAAATGATAATTTTTGGCACACATTCCTCATTTGATGTGTTCCTTATGTGGTAGAAAATTCAAGTCATTTAGAGTTACTTCATAGAACAAACTTGTTCAAATTTCAAAAAGGTGCTGTCAAGAAAACAGGGGTTTTTGGCAACTTAAATTATTTCAAAACTTGTGCCCTTTTGGTTTTTCATCCTTATTTATGATATAGAGAATGTGGTATTTATTTCATGGCATTTGGAAAAAGTTTGTAGAACAAACTTGTTCAAAATCCCAATTGTTGCTGTGGAGAAAAACCATGTTTTCAGGACTTTAATGGATTCAATTTTTGGTCTCCTCTTGTGTGTGTTCCTTATTTGATATAAGGAAGCAATGGTATTAATTTCAGACCATTTCAAGAAAGTTTCCAATAGTAACTTGTTTGAGTTTTCTGTTTCTAGGAATATTGGAATTTCTATTTAATAAGGCACTTTGCTTTTCTTTAACAATGCTTTGCCAAAATTATTTATGTGACTAGAGATAGCAAGTTAATGCTCTCCAATAATATTGTTTTTAAGCTTGCAAGGTTGGAAAAACATTTGGTAATATTTTGGTGAAGCACTTAAGAATGCCTCTTTTTCTGATAATCTTTTAGTGAAATTCATTAAGTGTTTCCTCTTTCTTAATTTAGGTCTTGGAATAATATTCAACAAGTATTGGATTCATAAGATAGTTTTGGAAAACTCTTTGATCAATATTTACTTTAGAAAATATTGCCAAAGTCATTGGAACAATATGTTGAATATTTTGTTTTCAATTTCTTAGCCATGTAAGTTTATATAATTATTTTGTTTAGTTGCACTCAAACAAATACAACCAAAGTTTAATTGTCAAGCAATTAGCAAAACAACTGTGTTAACAGGTATTCCAAAATTGGGATGTGACAGTTAAGTGAGGGGTTGGCGGGCTGGGCTTGCGCGCGCGGGAGATAGAGAGGGAACGGGTTGGGCCAGCTAGGTTAGTTGCTGCGCGCGAAGAGTTTTTCTCCTTTTATTTTTGTTCCTTCTGTTTTTTTTTTGCTGAAAAGGAATTGGGAGGAAAAGATGGGTTTTTGGTTATTGAAAAATTTGAGAAAAATTAGGGAAGCTCCTTAGGCCAATTACTAACAGTTGGTAACTTCTATTTTCAAAATTTTAAATATTTGATTGCTGTTTAAAATTTAAACCAAATTTGGGTGAACTTTTAATATTTAAAGATCATTAATAAAATCAATCATTTAAATAGGGTAACCCCTATGGTAAAATAGACAATTTGAGTTGGTTTGATTTGGTAACAACATGATTTCAAAATGGTTCTGTTTTGGGTGCTTTGATTTGAATTTTAAATGTGTTTGGAACATAAATAATTGATTTAAAAACCATCATTTTCACAAGTGATCACTAAGGAAAAACATGGAACCAATTGGTTGTTTTTAGTTGTGATTTTTATTCAAAATGTTGTAACAGAGCAAGTATGAAACCATTGTTTGAAAAAGGTTTGAATTTGAGTTGTGAAAACAGTGGAAAACAAATGCAACAATTAAGAAACAAATGCAAACAACATAGAAACAATATGATGACATGATGCAATACTTTAATAAACATGCAACAAACATTCTAAGGGGATGATTTTCATACTTGGGATGTTACAAAACGCCCCCCCTTGAAGGAATCGCGCCCCGAGATTCCTACTGAGAAGTGAAAAGGTCCGGATACTTCTTGCGAAGATCCTCTTCGGTCTCCCACGTTGCCTCTTTATCGGAATGATGCGACCACTGCACTTTCAAGAACTTTGTGCTCTTGTTGCGAGTCTTACGCTCGGTCTCATCGAGAATACGAATAGGGTGCTCCTCATAAGAGAGATCATCTTGCAGTTCGATGGAATCATGATCAACTGCACGATCTGGATCTTTGAAACACTTCTTGAGCTATGACACGTGGAACACATCGTGCACTTTGGATAGCTTTTCTGGAAGTTCAAGACGATAAGCATTTTCTGCACGCCTTGAGAGAATGTTGAAAGGACCAATGTATCTTGGTGCCAGCTTTCCTTTCACACCGAAACGATGAGTGCCTCTGAGGGGAGTTACACGGAGATATGCCTTGTCACCAGGAGCATAGATCATATCCCTGTGCTTGCTGTCATAGTAGCTCTTCTGACGAGACTGAGCAATCCTGAGATTGTCACGAATGATACGAACTTTCTCCTCGGCTTCCTTAACAATGTCAGGGCCTAAGAGTGAACGTTCACCAGCTCCAGACCAATTGATTGGACTCCTGCATCTACGACCATACAGTGCTTCAAATGGTGCCATGCCTAGGCTTGCCTGGTAGCTGTTGTTGTAGGAGAATTCAGCATATGGTAGGCAATCCTCCCATTTCATGCCAAAGGAGATACCACATGCTCTGAGCATATCCTCGAGAATCTGATTGACTCTTTCGACTTGCCCCTGAGACTGAGGGTGATAAGCTGTGCTGAACAGAAGTTTAGTGCCCAATGCTTCTTGAAAGCTTTTCCAGAAATGAGAAGTGAAGATACTTCCACGGTCTGAGCTTATTTCCAATGGAACACCATGAAGAGGAACAATCTTTGCTGTGTAGAGTTCTGCCAACTGGCTAGCTGAGATAGTTTCCTTGACAGCAAAGAAGTGAGCTACCTTAGTGAGACGATCAATAACAACGAAGATTGCATCGTTGCCCTTTTTGGACTTTGGAAACCCAGTAACGAAGTCCATTTCAATCATGTCCCACTTCCACTCAGGGATTTTCAGAGGTTGGAGTAGACCGGCTATTTTCTGATGGACTGCCTTAACACGTTGACAAACGTCGCATTCAGAAACGTATTGAGCAATTTCACGTTTCATGCCAGGCCACCAATACAGTGTCTTAAGATCCTGGTACATCTTTGTACTTCCAGGGTGAATGGAGAGAGGAGTTTCATGAGCCTCCTTGAGAATGATATCTTTTAGACTTTGAACTTGAGGAACTGCAATGCGTCCTTCAAAGAACACAGTTCCTTTATCATCAACTGAGAAGGACTTGAATTTCTCCTTGCCTTCCTTGATGTGCTCAACCATCTTCTTGATTTCAGTATCACGAAGTTGTTCAGAACGAATCTTGTCCTCGAGAGTTGGACTGGCTGTCAAGCTAGCAAGGTAGCCTTGAGGAACAAGACCAAGGTTCAGCTTCTGGAATTCTTCATGAAGTGGAGGTTGGCTTTCCATGATCATGAGATTATTGCAATAGGACTTGCGACTGAGAGCATCGGCCATAACATTAGCCTTGCCTGGAGTGTAAGAAATGGTGAGATCAAAGTCCTTAATCTTTTCAATCCATCTCCTTTGCCTAAGGTTAAGATCTGGTTGAGTGAAGATGTATTTCAGACTCTTGTGATCGGAAAAGATTTCAGTTTTGTTACCCAACAAGTATTCTCTCCATTTCTTGAGGGCAAACACAACTGCTGCTAGCTCAAGATCATGTGTGGGATAGTTTTGCTCATGTGGGTTCAACTGACATGAAGCATAAGCCACAACTTGGCGTTCTTGCATAAGAACTGCTCCTAGGCCTTGGAGAGATGCATCGCAGAATATCTGGAAAGGTTTGGTAGTATCTGGGCCAACCAGAACTGGGGTGGAAGTGAGTTTAGTCTTGAGAAGATTGAAACTTTCATCACACTATGGAGACCAAACGAACTTCTTGTCCTTCTTGGTGAGATCAGTGAGAGGTTTTGCAATCTTGGAGAAGTTTTGGACGAAACGACGGCAATAGCTAGCCAAGCCAAGAAAGCTTCTAACTTGTTTTACCGTCTTAGGGGGTTTCCAATCAACAATTTCCTTAACCTTTTCCGGGTCAATGGCTATGCCTTTGGCAGAGATGACATGACCAAGGTAAGCAACTTCTGGAATCCAGAACTCACATTTGGAGAACTTGGCATACAGACGATGCTCGCGAAGTTTCATGAGAGTGAGACGAAGGTGTTCTCCATGCTCTTCCTCGGACTTTGAGTAGACTAGAATATCATCGAGATATACCACAACGAACTTGTCGAGGTATTCATGGAAGACAGAATTCATGAGTCTTGAGAACGTTGCCGGTGCATTGGTGAGACCAAAGGACATGACGGTGTATTCATATAGACCGTACCGAGTGGTGAAAGCTGTTTTTGGAATATCTTCCTTTCTGATCTTTATCTGATGGTAACCCATCCTCAAGTCCAACTTTGAGAATATTGAGGCTCCAGCAAGTTGATCAAAAAGATCATCGATACGAGGAATTGGATACTTGTTCTTGATAGTTTTCTCGTTGAGAGGACGATAGTCAACCACGAGTCTTTTTGTTTGATCCTTCTTGGCAACAAACAGAGTTGGGCAACCCCAAGCGGAGGAACTAGGCTGAATGTAACCTTTCTCCATGTACATATCGATTTGCTCCTTCAACAATTTCAGTTCAGGAGGAGCTATCTTGTATGGATGCTTAGAGATTGGAGCAGTACCTGGTTCAAGCTCGATCACGAACTCAACTGCTCTGTCCGGAGGCATCCCTGGCAACTCTTCTGGAAAGACGTCAGGGAATTCACAAACCACCGGAACATTTTCAATTGCAGGAAGAGGTTTAGCATCCAGGGTGTACAGCTGAACAGAACTTGATTCACTTGGAGAATAGACTATCTGGCCGGAAGGGTGGAACAGAGTTATTGACTTCTTAGCACAATCAATCGTAGCTTTATTGGCCTTCAACCAATCCATGCCAAGGATGACATCAATATCAGAATTGCCAAGCAGAATGAGGGAAGCAAGGAATATGTGACCTCCAATTAAGATCTGATTCTCATGACTGATCTTGGAAGTTTGCATAGTTGCTACAGGGGAGTTTACTACTAGCGGGGAACCCAAACCAACAAAAGGTAGTTTAACTGCTGTTGCAAAGATCTTTGACACGAACGAATGCGATGCTCCGGTATCAAACAACACTTTAGCTGGGTTAGAGTTTACGGGGAATGTACCGAGAACGACGTCAGCAGCTTCCTCAGCTTTGTCGGCCTTGATATGATTCACCCTCGCGGTCCTTTCGACAGGCCTGTTGTTGGAGTTGAAGGCTTTAGCCGGGGGAGCACGAACCATTGCCTGGTTGGTGTTGGGGCGAGGAGGTGGTGGAGGTAGCTGCCTCTGAGTGCACTTATCAGCGTAGTGCCCAGTCTCCTTGCACTTGAAGCAAGTGACGACACGAGGAGGACCTGGCCTTGGCTGCCCCATTGGAACCCTCTGACCCTGCATCTGAGATGGGTTGGGTGGGCGGGGACCAAAGCCTGGAGAAGCTTGGGCATTTGGAGCCCTAGTGACAGCACTGTTTGGCACCCAGATGCGGCGCTTCTGCGGAGGGGTGGTCATGTTGGAGGAGGAACCACCCTCACGCGAGTGCTTGCGCGACTCCTCGAACGCCTTGCGCCCATTCTCCTCATTGAGCGCGGTGTTCACGAGCTCCACGAAGTCCTTGCACTTGATGTTGGTGAGAGCGTACTTCAGTTCCGGGTTAAAACCTCGGCGGAACCTTGCCATCTTCTTGGCTTCAGTGGACACCTCGTCACCAGCGTATCGAGCGAGACGATTGAACTCGTTCTGGTAGCCGAGGACGTCCAGCTTGCCCTGTTTGAGAGAGCAGAATTCCTCACGCATCCTTTCCATGAGACCATCTGGGATGTGGTGCTTCAGGAAGGCATCCTTGAAACATCCCCAGGTGATAGGATAGCCAGCTCTCATGGTCTGGTAGTTCTCCCACCAAGTAGCTGCCTGACCCTTCAGTAGGTAGGTGGCATACTTGACCTTATCTTCCTCGGCAACATGAGCAATCTCCAGAGCCCTGTTCATCTCCCTGATCCAGTCATCAGCATCCAGAGGCTCACGTGTTGCCACGAAAGCTCTCGGCCCCATGCTCAGAAACTCCTTGATGCTGACTCGCGGAGCATTCTGGTTGTTGTGCTGGTTAGCCTGGATCTGGGCCATCTGAGCCATGACCTGAGTCATCTGAGTCAACAGCTCCGTGAGCGGAGGTGGTTCAGGCGGGGAGTTCCTGGTTGGAGTCATCCTGAACAGAAATGCATTTTAGCACAATAACAGAAAAGGATAGACTTGGTAACCGAAAGAGAGATTATTCCGGCGCATGAATAGATAACCAACAGGTACATCATCACATGTTCAAATACATCAGAATACCCAACACACCATAAATGGTTCGAATGCCACAGGATAACTAAACATAGCTAGGAACGGATACATCGGTACTCCCATGCTCATCACGCAGGACGGCGGTGAGTAGTACGACGAGAGATACGGTGCGGAGGAATCCCCCGGAAGTAGGTATGACGACGATCCACGTAGAGCGGAACTGCTCTGAGAGGGACTCTCGGTGTGGTGAAGTAGAAAGCGTCGTCTCCCTGTGCTCCAAAGCGGGGAATCCCGGTGTAACCAGGACCAAGGTCGAGAAGTGGACCTCTGATCGGCTCGTAACCTCCAGCATCTGGCAACGGAAGACCAGCTGGCTGAGTGAAACGTGCAAAGCGCTCGTCTCGAACGAAGTCTGTGGTGTACGTCGCCAGACGAGTGAGAGCAAGGTGGAGCTGCTCCCTGACTGAGGCTAACTCCTGAGAAAGTGTGGAAGCAACTGCGTCACTGCGCCTCACGAACTGAGCAGTGGTGTGCAGCCTGGAGCTATCAGACTCGTAGGTATCCAGGTTGCCGTGGAGAGTGAAGTGAACTCCCGCCGACGTGATGTAGCCACGGGGGATGTGACGATAGATAGAATCGTCAAACCCCCAGTAGTCAGCACGGAGGACGGTGAGGCTCACGTAAGCTGCCTGCTGCACGGCCATATCCACTGTGGAACCTGCTGCCTCGTAGCGGTGGACAACGCTCCTGCCATCATCCGACAGAATGTAGACGATAGCCCGGTAGTAGGTCTGGTCAAACTCTCGCTGCTGCTCGTAAACCTGGTACTCTGGTGCCCAATGGAACCCCAGATAAGTCACCATGTCTCTCAGCATCTCCGGATAACCGGCGGTGCTCTCACATCGAGTCATCCGAACCACCTGCGGGAAGAACCTGAGATCCATCTGCAGATGATTTGGGAGGTTTTGATTAGACTCCGGTAGAAGAAATGAAGTGGAAAACAACAGCAAGGTTTCAACGGACGAAAGGTTCTTTAGAAGAACAGGATATCGAAGCAACATCGGGAAAACGAGACCAAAAGTCCTGAGGTACTACGGAGAACCCAAAACACGTGAAATCCTAACTTGAAAGTTTAGGTGAGAACAGAAAACAACGTTGCACTTCCTTACCAGAAAAGGGTGGGTGGGTGGGGAAAGAAGAAAAATGGCAGAATTCCTACTCTCACGCTTCATTTTTCCTATATAGCTACAAAATAGTTTCTAGACTCAACTGCGACCAGTAAAAGGGATCCTATAGGCAGACAGGCTCTGATACCATTTGTCGCACCCGGACTTCTAGAGGATACTCACCGTACGAACTGAACAGTATTTTGGTTGGATTACGGGGCTTAACGGCTCCCGCGTCCCCTTACGGGTAGGCCAGCACTTATGTGCGACAACCAATCGTTACTGTTCACCGTCGATGTAAACTATCCCGTAGAAATCGGGATACTGCCATTGACGTACTTCATACCATACACACATGGTACGTCAACGGTTTTGAACAAAAGGATAACACAACATGCCTCTAAGACACAAAAGATTGAAATAAGTTGCAAATGGCCTTCACTAAGGCAGAAATAGCAAATACAATCATCTAGAGGACACATGTCCCAACATAATATCATTACAACTCAGCGGAAGCATTCAAAGGGGGTCTGAGTACAGACAAATCCAAATAGGCTTAAGAAGCCGGGAAAATAAGGAAGACGAAGCCCATCCACGTAGGTCCTGGATCTAGCCCTGGTCCAGCTATCTACTCGTCTGCAGTCTCGTCAAACTCCACGAAGTAGCCATCCTGGTGGTCATCGTAGCCGTAGTCGTAGTCTGCGTAAACCACAGCCCCAAAGGGGTCAGTACAACAACGTACTGGCAAGCAAGACTCACAGTTCACCAAAGTGTATCCCGTCAACACCAAGCACAGATGCCTTGGGATCAACGGAAGGGAAGGTATAAAAGATGTTGCAACTGGCTGCACTAACCAACTACAGAACATACTACAACTTCCGGTGTAACAGAAAGGGATAAGATAGCGTATCGTAACCAACTATAGCTAACCACCAAACAAAACCCATCCTGGATCTCGCCCCTTATCCAAAGAAGCAATCCTAGGATAACTCACACAGTTGGATTAATGAATGGATCAAGTTGTTGTGTCGATAAGCCTATTACTAGTCAAGTTATCATTAGTTAGGTGTAAGTTGTTCTGAGTACTAGTTAGCCAGTACTTTCACCAAGTCAATCATAACCGCGGAAAACACGGCTTCTCGAGAAGATTTATGCCTGCAGGGGTGCACCAATTTGGCCGTACACGTAAGAATAACCCGCCAGATGGGAAGGCCTTTCCCACCAAGCGGGACACTCAACACAACTCAACTCTTCTTCGCATCAAGCCCAAAGCACCACGTGCTGTGCGTGCGCGGCTAATCGAGCCCCCCGAAGAAAAGGAGGACCCTCATAGCACTGGAAGACCACGCCGCCCTAAATGCCGACTACAAAAGTTCCACCCTGGCCTCGGGTTCGTACCTGCATATGCGTGCATCAAATGGAAAGCCCGAACTAAGTGTGGTGATTTGGACGAGATGCGAATCGAATCAAATTGAGGGGGGCGCCCATACACGCTTCCCACATGCGGATAGTGCGCTCATCATGGATCAGTAGACAAGACCCTTTTCCTATTAGGGTCGACACTAGCAGGCCTCAAAACCACGCCGGGCCTCCTGCCGGTGCCTTATCAGCAAATTATTATTACCTCAAATTAACAGGTTGTTGTTTATCATCGAGCCCCAGAATATAACAGAATATAATAACAGAAAGTATCTGATAGCAGACTCGAGCAAAACAACCCTAAGCATGCTAGTAAGACACGGGCCCAAGCAACGGGGTTTTAGGACTGGGGTGTGGCAATATCAGGGTTTAGGGTATCATGTGATAGGTTCGTAACAGAAACAACTACCACTATGACTAGCAGAAAAGAACAACGGAAAGTATCGGTAACCAATGTTGAAAGGAACACAATGGTTCATGTGAGTGATAACTTGCCTGCAAACCCAGTAGCCGGGTACTGAGCTAGACCTCAGAAGGGGTGTCGTAAAGGTCGTCGGTATCAACGTCGTCGTCTATCCGAGAAGAAGCAAACAAACAAGGCAGAAATATAAACAATCATTATCATGGCATAGTGCACAACCAAATATGATGCATGACAAGTTAATAGATGCATCAAAATAAACTAATTGATATGATAACACAATTTAAATGGACACATATGCAATGTTGAGTTGCATATGAAAAGCCCATGGATTTTGGTTAGATTATTTGTTTACCAACTAATCAACAGGTGCTAGTGGTTTAGTATGATGCATGCAAAAGGGAAACAGCAGAATAACAAAGGATCAAATTAAAATAGGGTGTAGCAATTTAGAATTTTATTATTAATTTAGGGAATTTTTGGGTGCCTTAAAGGTGACACACAAGTATTTGTTGTTTTCAACCATTTAAAGTGTTCAAAACAAATAACAAAGTTTATATTTGAAAAGAACATCAAATTTTAGTTGGATTACATGTTTCAAATATTGAAATAGGAGTTAGGATTATTTAATTATGAATTAAACAATATTAAACAAGTTTTAAATGAATTTTAAACAAGTTTGAATTTTTATTTGTTCAAAACATGAATTCAAACTCACATTTGAAAACTTCACACTTTGATGGTTTGAAAACATATTTTGCATGTTCAAAATTATTTTGTTTTGAGCAAGTTATGATTTTATCAAATTTAAATGAATTAAACAAGTATTAAATTATTTAGGCAATTTAAATTATTCAAACCATGAAGCAAAATTTATATTTGAATAGGTTATTTGAAATAGCATTGAAAACATATTTTATTTGCATGATTTGGATTTATTATGAATTACTTATGAATTTTGGCAAAATTCAATTGAATGATTTGAATTTAAATTTGAATTGCAATTTGAAAGTTCAAAACAGTACACAAATAGATTATTTGGAAAGGTTATGAAATTTGGAACAGAAAACATATAAAACTTTTATTTATTGGACTTATGGATTAAAAGTTATTAAAGTTTAAAGTTTTAGGTTTAAATCTGTTTTTTAATTTGATTTAGGAATTACAGAAATTTGCGCAGAAAACATTTTGGTACCGTGCTGTTAGCCAGCCCCAGCCACTGCAGCGTGGGCCTGGGGGCGCCAGCGTGGCGCTGCGCGCCTGCGTGGCCACAGGGTCACAGACATGTGGACCCCGTCTGTCAGCCGCCCTGAAAAAAAGTTTGGATTAAACGCAACAGCGAGGGATCGAACCCTGCACCTGCGGGCGCGCGAGCAGCAGTGCTACCACTGCGCTGCTCTCGTGTGTTTGACAGAATAGGCGACACAGTTAGGTTGAGCTTCAGATCTACTCGCTAATCTGACGAAACTGACGAGCGAAAGCTTGCTCGACTGACAGAAAGACTCGTCGGCGTTGATCTGCATGGCCGTGCTCGCAATTGATGATGCGTGGAGGTGTGCAGGACGTGCGTAAGTAGAGGGAGAGGGGAGGAGATGGACGGTGGCTCACCACCGGAAGTAATCGAGGCAGAGGCTCGACGGTGACGCAACGGTGACGACGGTGACGTTGATGGCGGCGACGAGTCCGTGCTCCTCCGTGCTCCCGCAGGTGTCCAAGAGGGAGAGTAGATGGTGGTGGTGCGATCTCAGCGAACGGACAGCGTAGAGGGTCTCTGCAACGAGGTGGAAGACCACGGGTTCAGAAACGTGGTACCACGGTGGCCGGAGAGGGAGAAGATCGCGGCGGCGAAACAGGGGCTTACCGGTGGCGATTAGGTGTTCAACAGAGAGAGGAGAGAGTGGCGAGCTGGTTCCAGCAGTTAGATGGCTAGGAGGGGCAGTGAGGTGGCGGCGCCATGGCGGAATTCAGAGGTGGATGCCGTCGGTGAGAATTGCAGAGAGGGGAAGTGGCGACAGCGAGCAGGAATTGGCGGCGCGGCGCGGGGAGCGAGGACCTAGGGACTAGGGTTAGGTCTGCGGGGCCCTGGGGGTACTTTATAGGCGCGGCTGGCGCCCGGATTGCCGTCGGAGTGCGGCACCGTCGCGGTGGCACCGGCCGATGGGGTGCCGTACCTCGAACAGATGATCTGCACGCTTTTTGAAGCGTTAAGTGAGGGGTTGGCGGGCTGGGCTTGCGCGCGCGGGAGATAGAGAGGGAACGGGCTGGGCCAGCTAGGTTAGTTGCTGCGCGCGCAGAGTTTTTCTCCTTTTATTTTTTTTCCTTCTGTTTTTTGTTTTGCTGAAAAGGAATTGGGAGGAAAAGATGGGTTTTTGGTTATTGAAAAATTTGAGAAAAATTAGGGAAGCTCCTTAGGCCAATTACTAACAGTTGGTAACTTCTATTTTCAAAATTTTAAATATTTGATTGCTGTTTAAAATTTAAACCAAATTTGGGTGAACTTTTAATATTTAAAGATCATTAATTAAATCAATCATTTAAATAGGGTAACCCCTATGGTAAAATAGACAATTTGAGTTGGTTTGATTTGGTAACAACATGATTTCAAAATGGTTCTGTTTTGGGTGCTTTGATTTGAATTTTAAATGTGTTTGGAACATAAATAATTGATTTAAAAACCATCATTTTCACAAGTGATCACTAAGGAAAAACATGGAACCAATTGGTTGTTTTTAGTTGTGATTTTTATTCAAAATGTTGTAACAGAGCAAGTATGAAACCATTGTTTGAAAAAGGTTTGAATTTGAGTTGTGAAAATAGTGGAAAACAAATATGCAACAATTAAGAAACAAATGCAAACAACATAGAAACAATATGATGACATGGTGCAATACTTTGATAAACATGCAACAAACATTCTAAGGGATGATTTTCATACTTGGGATGTTACAATTCAACTGCCCATATCCGACGGCTCGGCTATTCTGAATAGTTTTACTCTGCATAGGTGTACACATTCAACTAGATCCAATCATCTGCCATGAACCAGCCATGGATCGACACAGCGATATGCAAGCATCAGAAGAATGATCCTAACTGTCCACTCTGAAGAAGCTAGTATATGACTATCCCTTCAATTAGGTTTATTCCCCCTGGCACCATGTCACACATCGCCAAACAGGGGACCCAATTGTCGCATCCGGGGGGTAACTTAATCCCTCACTTTGTATGTGTAGAGGCCCCAAACCGGAAGGTTCAGAACCCCTCATATGCATTCATTCACAATCCCAGAATAACCAGTTGTGAACAACATACGTAGTTGGCATACAGAATACATCATCCATTACACGAATATTAGAGTCTTACATAAATGGTCACATGACCAAGTTCTTGATAACTGTCACACAGGACAGACATTCAAAATAAACACAGCGGAAGACGATAAGCATAGCGTAGTAGAACCCGAGTCACGCCTCATCCTACAGACTGCTGACTGGGAGACGATCCTAACTCGCAGGGCCATCAGCGTAGAACTCCTCCTCATAGAACTCCTCCTGGGGTGGCTCCTCATAGTCTGGTAAGTAGATACCAGGGGCGAAACCAAATGAGTACGTTTGAATGTACTCAACAAGACATCCTTTATGAGCTTACAATAAATGCATACATGCTTATTTGGTGGAGTGGGTAGGCCATACATATGGTTCAGCTACCCATGACATATAAAAGATTTATCATGGTTGATTCTTCAAGTTTCTTTCTCAGTGAAAAATCTTTTAAAATAAGGTAGTTTTTCTCTCGTAGATATCACATATCTTGGAGGTTTTATAAGACTTTTAGAAAAGAAAGTTTTCTTTTCAGAAACTTGTAGTAATAGTTTCCTCCTCATCAGTATCTCGCAGATACCAAGTCATTCCTCCATAGTACCTCGCAGGTACAAAGCCGTCCTTCAAAAACCTCTTTTTGAAAAGTTGACACAATACTAGCTACATGGCCATTCAACCGTCCATATCCGAGGACGCGGCTATCTCGAAATAGTTTTACTCTGCAGAGGTGTACACACTTCCACTAGATCCAGAATCCGCCATGAAACAACCATGGACTATTCCCAACCTATGGGAACATCAGATAACTGATCTTGACTATCCACTATGTACAAGCTAGAACATGACTATCTCTTCAATTGGGGTTACCCCTCCCCGGCAAGCCGTGTCACACACCGCCCAGACAGGAGACCCAACTGCTGCATCCGGAGGGAAAATTAATCCCACACTTTAGATGTCCCGTCTACTCACTCCTAGCGACACTTCGGTTCGGAGGATCCAATCCTCTATAGCACTTTGAGATAGCTCACATACTAACCATAACAAGTTTTTAATCAAGCCCCTACCCATATTGGGGTAAAGTGGCAGTACGATAATGGTTGTCCAGCGAAGACTAGGTTATGTGTCTTTTGTAAACATTTCTCATAAATTTCCCTTCATGGCATTCTTCCGGTAGACAGGGTCTCACCCTTCATCCGGGGTTTTTCCTCTATAAGGTATTTGTTTACAAAAGCACATTTTATTTAGTTCATTTAAGAACCCATGTTTTAATTTGGTGGATGGTATGTATATACCATTTAGTGGCTAAGGGCTTGGCAAATACAAAGTTGACTATTATTATGATTCTTTCTTCTAATAATATTAATAGTAGTAGTATTCACAACAAAAATAGTTTTGAGAGTATAGTTTTGTGAAAACTTCAGAAGTGAAAAGTATGCATGATAGATAATGATAAGTATTTATACAGCAAGCATTAGGATGGCTTGCCTTGGTACAAGTGATGGTCCTGGTCCTGAAAGTAACAGGAGTTGCAATACCCCTCTTCAGCAAATCCTTCCTCCTCGTTTTCTAACGTCGTAAAAAGAAATAAAGGCACACTTTCAGAGCCAACCAAGACAAACAATGCTACAAGTGATACATACAGCAAACCCTTAAAATGTAGCACTCAAGACAATCAATTATCCCTTAAGAAAATTGTCATGAAAACCATAGTGGGAAAATCTGCTTTTTCCTAGTGCTTATGTGTGGTCAAACTTAATGATTTTAAGTCAAGAGCATCATGGACCAGTGGGGTAAAACACATGTTACTAGACAGTAGGGTGTCACATAAAACCCAATTTGATGTCTAAAAACTTCCCCAATATTCTCTATGGCAAGTACAAATAATAAGCGAAAATATGCAAGTGGTGAAAAAGGCTCATGACAACAAGTCAAGCTCATTTTCCACCATGATACAAAAAAAATACCAGTGGGTGTTCCACTAGCATAATTCTCATAAAGAGGTTAATAAGCCTCTGGTCACATTTCTAAAAATGCTCAAAACAAACAAACTAGTCCCACTAACTCCTACTCATACTAGTAGAAACTTGGGAAAAATACTAGACTAGTTCATACTTCACTTGTTAATTCTAGGCACAAGTGTGCAAACTAACAGAGGTAAAATACTCCTATAATCAGTACCAAAATGCTACTGGATCCTCCAAAACAAAATAATAAGTCTAGCTATTAACCAAGGAAAAACTAGACTAACAAATGCTACACATGTGAGGGAATTAAATCTAGGCACACAAATGATACTCAAGCAATTTCTAATACTTGAGGGAAAATTAACAGAGGTGAAAACACAAGGATAACAATGCCACAAGGACTTTTCATCCTCTGTTTTCAACCACAAAGAATCATATTTTTCCTTAGTGGAAAACAAGACAAAAAGCATGCATGATATAATCTAGTATGAAATCTAGACCTTAAGCCTTGCTATTTAAATCTACTTCAAACACAAACACCAAGCAACCAGAGGTGTTGTAACCAAAATAACAGTACCCAAAATGGTACTGGTTCCTTGAAAATTAATCTAGCAAAAAGGCTTAATACATAACTAAAAATCTACTCACAAACCTAGATAGAAAATAAGCTATGAGCAAGATTTATGCATGGAAAATAATTCTAAAAATTCTACCACTCAAGCCATTTATCCTAACATGTTCATACAACTTGTAAACATCAATACTACACTAGATAACAACATTACAAGCAAGAACACAACAGGTGCACATCACAAAATGAACATATAAAACAAGATCTAGGAATTAAAAATTAGGCAGAAAAGTGCTGAAACTTGTTCTGTCTCCCTAATTTTTTCTATGGCTCCAAAAATTAAACCCTTCTAGGATGTGATAGTCCTTAACAATACAAAGCCTCTCCAATTGGTCCCACTCAAAAATAATGTCCCAAACTCCCCCTAAAATTCTTGGAATAGCTCACAGATGTTTCACCAAAATGGATGGCATTTCCAAATGGTACTTCACCTTGGTGCAAACTAAAATTATGCTGGTAGGTATCTACAAGGGATTTCCAAAACTGTTGAGTTTGCTCAAAAATGTTTTGTATTTTTGAAGTTCTATTCATTTCCATTTTAGGGGTACTGTCTGGTAAACTAGCTATAGAAAAATAACTAAAAGTCAAAACATTATTCTGCCAAAGGGAGGTGGTTGTAATTTTGTATGGCTACATGTACAAAAATTGGCAAAGCCAAATAAATTGTTTGCTAAATTTACTAGGCCCAAAAGCTAACAGATAACTTTCTGCAGAAAAAATTTGATTTAAAAATTTAACAGGGACTAGCCCCGATGGGCCGGATTCGCCCAGCGCGGCCCGACTAGCACCTAGGCCAGCCCATCTGCGCGCGCGGGGGCGGGGGACGCGGGAACCGGCCGTTCAAGCGTGGCCGTTGATCTTGCGATCAACGGTCCGCGTCATTCTTCCTCCTCTGGCCTAACCGCGACAGGAACGGCGTCGAACACCTCACGGGCACGCACGGAACGGGCAGGGTGCTCACCTAGGGGTTCCGTGGAGCGGCGCGTGGTGGCGGTGGTGCAGTGGGAGGCTGGTGGCGCGGTGGTGGCGGCGTTCGTTTCCCCGACGGCGTGCTTCTCTCCGCGGCGACACGGCGGGCACGGCGGCGATGGCTCGGGTTCTCCTGCAAACGAATGAACCGCGGAGGATGTCAGGGAGGTGGCCAAGGGTACGGGGAGCATGCTCGCGCAAGAATGACGATCTCCCACGCACGGTTTGGTCAGCTTCGACTCGGGGGATCTCCCGGTGGCCGGCGGCGAAAAAAATGCCCGTGCGGCTCGCACACGGCGAGGCACGGCCTGGATTTTCGTGGGTGGTGTAGTGGAGGGGTGGGTGTGATGCTGGCGCAGTGGCACGGCTCGGGAGGCTTTGTAGCCACGAGGCCGCGGGCGTGCTCTTCGGGTGCACATGGTGAGGCCGTGCTGGCGGGCAGAGGGATGGGGGGGCCGTTTTTCTCGTTGCCTCTCGAGCCAGGGGCGGTGCCAAACTTACTGGTCAGCACAGTGGAGCTAGGGTGGAGAGACATGGGAGTTTTTAGGCCATGCCATCTGCCCACCCCCTCCTACCCGAGTCTACTTCCCCTCCTCTTTCCTTCTTGTCTAAGGCATCTCTCGGGCATGTGATCACATGGAACTTACAGAGGGATCCTAGGTGAACAATTAGAACCAAATTCCACACAAAAAGATCAAGTGTAGCTCAAGAAATTCATCTCCAAAGTTCTGTTCAAAAACAGTTTTCAGAAAATTCAGAAAAGGACTTAGTGAGATTTTCACTAAGTGTTGGAAGAAAACAGGGATTTGAAGCAAAAGTTTGCTTCTGTTTGATTGGGCAATTGAACTTGGATTTTGAAAATTCAAGTTGCTAATTGTTATATGTACTTTCTAGTTTGATAAAACAACAAGTACACAAGAAAATGAGTTGGTTAACCTTCTGAAAACATCTGCCCAAAAAGCTATGTTTCTGTTTTCCAAATGGAATTGGTTTTTCAATATTTTTATACTAGGAAAACAATCATGGATTTGGTTGTTTTTCAAGTGATAAATTCAAACCAGTGGCATATAGTTGTATTACATAATATGTTAAACCATAATACCACAAGAAAACAATAATTCAAATATGTTTGCTTCCTGAAAACAAGTGTGGAAAACAGCTAGTCATGTTGTTTTTCTGCTAAATGTTTAAATAGGAAATAAATTCCCAAAGCTATTTAAATCCCAACCAAAGTGTTTCCTTGGTCAAGACATGACTAAATAATGCTATCATGAGTGAATCAAGTATTCCCCAAACTTTGAAAAGAAATTTCTTAGGGTTTCCAGTTGAAAAACATCAGGCAGACAATAATCAATCATCAGGAAAAATCCTCAAATGAGTGAAAAGAAACACACCACTTAAATTGCATAGATACACATGACTACACAAACATGTTGTCCACTTAATTGTCTTACAAAAGTCTTAAGAGGCTTGCTAATATAATATAAAACAAGGGCTTAAAAACAGGGGTGTTACAAATCTCCCCCCCTTAAAAGAATCTCGTCCCGAGATTAGCGGGTCTAGGCTTTAAGAAAATCAGGGAACTCCTTCCTGATATCATCCTCACGCTCCCAGGTAGCTTCTTCCTCAGAATGATTCGTCCACTGAATCTTAAGGAATTTTATAGCACGCCTCCTGGTAGCGCGCACAATCTCCTCGAGAACCCGCAGGGGTCTATCACGATAAGTCAAGTCATCATTGATATCAATGGTCCTGAAATCAATGTCTTGATAGGAGAGATCCTTCTCAGGTACTTGCAGACATTTCCGGAGCAATGACACATGGAACACATTGTGAAACGCAGATAGCTCCTCAGGTAATTCTAACTGATAAGAAACTTCGCCACGACGTGCCAAGATCTTAAAAGGGCCAATATACCTGGGTGCCAGCTTTCCCTTGACATGGAAACGCTGCATCCCTTTGAGTGGCGTAACACGAAGGTACACGAAATCTCCAATGCTGAAAGAGACATCACGACGCTTCGTGTCAACTCTTCTGACGAGATTGAGCTGTCTTTAAACGTTCCCGAATAAGCTGAACCTGCTCTTCTGCAGCTTTCAAAGTGTCCACACCAAAAACCTGACTGTCTCCAGTCTCAGTCCAATTTAGGGGTGTGCGGCATTTACGTCCATACAGTGCTTCAAAAGGGGCCATTTGCAAGCTAGACTGATAACTGTTGTTGTAAGAAAACTCTGCGAAAGGCAGACAGTCTTCCCATTTAACTCCATAGGACAACACACAAGCACGGAGCATGTCTTCCAGAATTTGGTTCACACGCTCTATCTGTCCATCAGTCTGTGGGTGATAGGCTGTGCTAAAAGCTAATTTGGTTCCCAAACTCTCGTGCAACTTCTTCCAAAATCTGGATGTGAACTGTGTACCTCGATCAGACACAATCCTGCTCGGGACTCCGTGCAGGCTGACAATCCGAGTAATGTAAAGATCAGCAAGCTGATCTCCACGATAGGTGGTCCGGACAGGAATAAAGTGAGCAACTTTCGTGAGCCTGTCCACGACAACCCATATAGAATCATTTCCTCGGCTGGACCTAGGAAGTCCTGTGATGAAGTCCATCCCTACTTCATCCCATTTCCAAACAGGTACTTGCAATGGCTGGAGCAAGCCAGCGGGACGCTGGTGCCCAGCTTTTACTTGCTGGCAGACATGGCACTTGGCTACAAATGAAGCAATCTCTCGCTTCATTCCATGCCACCAGAATCTCTCCTTTAGGTCTTGATACATCTTTGTTCCTCCAGGATGGATAGAATACATGGTCTCATGAGCTTCGACCATGATGGTCTGCTTGAGATCAGACTCAGAGGGAACACAAATATGGCCTTCATACCATAATCCCCCATCAGCATCGATAGTAAACCCCGCAACCTTTTCCTTCTCCATGCGGGCCTTAATACCATCAATACTTTTCTGGCCTTTCTGCGCCTCTTTGATTTGGTCAACGAGAGTTGGTTTAAGTTCTATGGCGTCCAACATACCATAGCTGACCACTTCAATGCCAAGTTGGTCAAGCTCTTTCCACAACTTGGGCTGCCTTACTAGAATCATAGCATTTAGAGAGGCCGGCTCTCGACTAAGAGCATCTGCAACCACATTTGCCTTCCCAGGGTGATAATGAATACTCAGATCATAATCTTTAATGAGCTCAATCCAGCGGCGCTGCCTCATGTTGAGCTCACGTTGAGTAAAGATATACTTTAAACTCTTATGATCCGTGTAAATTTCCACTCTTCTTCCCATAAGAAAGTGTCGCCATGTTTTGAGGGCATGAACAACAGCAGCAAGCTCTAGGTCATGAGTGGGGTAATTCAACTCGTGGGGTCTCAACTGGCGGGATATAAAAGATATCACTTTCCCTTCTTGCATAAGTACGCTTCCAAGACCAAGCTTAGAAGCGTCACAATATACGTCGAAATTCTTGGTGATGTCCGGCATAATAAGGATTGGAGCGGTCACAAGTCGATGCTTTAACTCATTGAAACTCTCTTCACACTTGTCCGTCCATAGGAACTTGCTATCCTTCTTGAGCAACTGGGTGAGGGGTCTGGCTATACTCGAGAATCCCTGAACAAACTTGCGGTAATATCCTGCCAAACCCAGAAAGGATCTGACTTCAGTCTGGTTGGTCGGAGCAGCACGCTTCTCCACAGACTGAACTAGAGTAGGGTCAACAGATATTCCTCCCGCAGATACTACATGTCCAAGAAACCCGACTTCCGTCAACCAGAATTGACATTTACTAAACTTAGCATACAATTGATGCTCACGAAGTGTTCCGAGCACAATTCTCAGATGTTCTTCGTGTTCTTCCTCACTCCGAGAATATATGAGAATGTCGTCAATAAACACCACGACAAACTTGTCTAGAAAATCCATGAATACCTTATTCATGAGATTCATGAAATAGGCAGGGGCATTGGTTAGACCAAAGGACATCACGGTGTATTCATACAGCCCGTAACAAGTGGTGAAAGCAGTCTTGGGAATATCAGTATCACGGACTTTCAATTGGTGATAACCAGTCCGAAGGTCGATCTTCGAGAAGATTACGGCCCCATTCAGCTGGTCAAACAGGTCTTCAATTTTGGGCAACGGGTATTTGTTCTTGATGGTAACATCATTCAACTTGCGGTAGTCCACACATAACCGAGTGGTACCGTCCCGTTTTTCCACAAAAATGATCGGAGATCCCCATGGCGATGCACTAGGGCGAATCAAACCTTTTCTCAACATGTCATCCAACTGGGTCTTCAACTCATCTAATTCTTTTGGGTTCATCCGGTAAGGCTTCTGTGCTATGGGTCCAGTTCCGGGCACTAACTCGATCACAAACTCGATATCCCGATCAGGGGGCATACCGGGTAACTCTTCAGGAAAAACATCCGGGTATTCGCAAACGACCGGGACTTCCTCAAGGTTAGGGTGGGCTAGACCAGTGTGGCAGTGAACTTGTGACGAGGGTTTAGTTGCAGTGTACGCAACCTTTTCCCCATCCTCAGAGATCATATCAATTGATTTCTTAGTGCAGTCAATAACCCCCTTATACTTGGACATCCAGTTCATACCGAGTACCACTTCTATCCCTTTGGATCCCAGCACTATAAGATCAGCATGAAAAGTTTTTCCTTGTATTTCTACTGGTACCTCATTGCAAATTAGGTTGGCTTTAGTACTATCCCCAGGTATTTGTACTAACATAGGGTTATGCATACGGGAATGCTTCATACCACTTTTCTCAGCAAACGGTCTAGTGACAAAAGAATGCGATGCACCAGAATCAAACAGTACTGCGGCTGGCACCGAGTTGACAGGAAACGTACCCATCACCATGTCTGGTGCCTCCTGAGCTTCTGCAGCAGTGACATGGTTCAGGTGTCCCTTCATCCTATTCTGCCGTCCAGTGGAAGGACCATGGTTCATCTTGGTTGCAGTAGGCTGGGCTGTGGCAGTAGCTTTGGTAGGGCACTCACGAGCAAAGTGACCTTCCTTTCCACAGGCAAAACAACCTCCAGAAGGCCTTGGGCTTGGGTTAGGTTTGGGAGCATTGTTGGAGTTGTTCCCATTTCCACTATTGTTGCCTCCATAGCGGTTTCCATGATTATTCCCAGAATGATTACCATGGTTACCGCCATAGCTATTTCCTCCGTACTTTGGTGCATAGTTGTGGTTGTAGTTGTTGGGCCTTGGTGCGTAGTTGTGGTTGGGGCGGGGTGCATAAGCAGGCGCCTTGTGGGATGGTGGTCTCGCATACGGAGTGTTACGAGTCCTTTGAGCACTAGGTCCACCATGCACAGTCATCTTCCTCTTGCGGTTATCATCAGCCGATTTCCGCTTGTGCTCCAGTACCATAGCGGCATTTGCAAGGGTCTCCAAGTCCTGGAATGGAACCACCACTAGAGCGCACTGGAGCTCATCATCCAGCCCATTTAAGAACCTCTCCCTCTTCTTAGCATCACTATTGATATCATCCTGTGCATACCTGGACAGAGTAGTGAAATTCTCCCAGTACTCAGACACAGGCATACTTCCCTGCCTCAGCTTCAGAAATTTCTCACGCATAAGTGCCATCATTCCTTGGGGAATGTGGTACTTGCGGAATCTCGCAGAGAAATCCTCCCAGTTGAACACGTGACCAGCAGCAACAGTCTCACGTGTAGTCTCCCACCAAGTCCTGGCAGGACCAGCAAGGAAATGGGAGGCAAACAGGACCTTATCATTCTCCTCAACTGAAGCAACCTCCAGCTTGTTTGCAATGGTGCGGAGCCAGTCGTCAGCATCGAGAGGCTCCACAATCCTAGTGAAGACTGGGGGGTTGGTGTGCTGAAAGTCTCTCAGTCTCGAGCGAGCACCATTGCCATTGCCATTGCCATTATTGTTGGCGGCAGCAGCTAGTTGTTGCAGAGCGGTAATGGTAGATGCACTCTCATCTCGGCTGGCCTGGCGATCTTCCATCAGCAGGGCCAACAACGCCTCCACTGTGGGTGGTGGTGGCGGTGGGGGTTCGCGACGAGGTGCCATTCTGAAGTGAAAACATGTGTAAGTTTTAGAAGTATATTCTTGTTTTTGAAAACCCAGTACCTTTAACATAAGAAAAAGGAATACGAGTGATATGTTTCAAAAACAAGAGCGGGGCAGTCGCAAACACGGATGAAATGAACGCAAAGTAGTGACAATCATCAAGGAACCAAGCAGAACATTTCATTCATCACAATAATTAAACAGAGTTTTTGACATTACACACACACATTACAAGCCATATCTTACAAGGAAGGCTTCATCGAGCTACAAAGGGTGCGATTGGTGGGGTCATCGCAAGGCTACTACTAGCAAAACGATCTAGCATACTTATCTAGCATCTAGACCAGCATCGAGTGCTAAGGGTGAGGAGGCTGTGACTACACAGAGTCGTCACTGTCCCCAACCTCGAAGATACGCTCCTCAGGGTCCTCCTCCTCCTCCTCGCCAAGCAGGTCATCATCATCCTGCTCGCTAGCCTCACTCATATCCATCCCCTCCAAGTCAGACGGAACATCCTCTACTGGCAGGAGCTCCTCAATCTCCCTGCTGAGTTCTGCGCCCTCCTCCTCAAGCTCCTCGATGGCAGAGTCTCTCGCGGCTATGTCGTCACGAGCTATGTGAAGCCTAGTGTGCAGAACTGAGTTAGCCCCCTCCAGAGCCGTCACCCTGCTGGTGAGACGAGCACGGCTCAGTCGGGTGGCCCGCAGCTGTCTCTCCAAGGCACGGCTCCTCGCGGTGGCGGCCTCCAACTCCTCCCTCAACTGAGACAACTGCTCTGCTAGTGCTCCACTCTCCTCCTGGCTGTCCTGAAGCTCAGCCCTCAGCTCGTCAGTCTCGGCTATCAGTGTGTGGTGCACCAATGTGCCAAGGTGGTGAGCGAGTCGCTGATCGTCCAACCTGTGCTGAGTGCGGTACAATAGAATCTCCATCTCGTCCAAGTGAGGACCAACAGTGGTAGTGTCTGGCTCGACAGGAAGTGGTATGCCCTCCTCATCGCGCCTCCCAATCAACTCGAACCGGGAACCGATGAACATGTACTCCCCAATGTGTGCCAGTCGTGCCACTGACTCCTGAATCACCCGCACGGCTGCCTCGGTCCAAGAACGATCAACAACACGAAAGACGTAGGCCTCCACTGTCGGGCTAGCCAGAGGTGCACTGATAGTGACCTCCGCGTACCAGTCTCCCTCCAGAGGTGCACCGTCAACTAGACCTCCTCGCAGCTCCGGAAGTGGGCGTCCCAACACAGTAGCCATAGCTACTAGCCTCTCCTCGAACAGGAAAGTCTCTCCACGTGGACGTCCCAACTGGAAAGCCTCGGTGATGACCACGTCCATCTACACAAAATTTTAAGTATAGTTTTAGTTATACCACAGTGTGCAAAGTTTTAAGTTTATGCAAAGAGCAATCTAAATGCAAGTAGAGTTTAACACAGAGAGGTGGTGGGATATAGGGAATATTTTTATACATAGTCATATATCCGATATTTTTTTGTATTTATAACTTAGATTTTTGGAGTATACACTAACGTCCATGCTAACTAAGGTCTCCTAGAGTCAGGATGGCTCTGATACCAACTTTGTAGAGGCCCCAAACCGGAAGGTTCAGAACCCCTCATATGCATTCATTCACAATCCCAGAATAACCAGTTGTGAACAACATACGTAGTTGGCATACAGAATACATCATCCATTACACGAATATTAGAGTCTTACATAAATGGTCACATGACCAAGTTCTTGATAACTGTCACACAGGACAGACATTCAAAATAAACACAGCGGAAGACGATAAGCATAGCGTAGTAGAACCCGAGTCACGCCTCATCCTACAGACTGCTGACTGGGAGACGATCCTAACTCGCAGGGCCATCAGCGTAGAACTCCTCCTCATAGAACTCCTCCTGGGGTGGCTCCTCATAGTCTGGTAAGTAGATACCAGGGGCGAAACCAAATGAGTACGTTTGAATGTACTCAACAAGACATCCTTTATGAGCTTACAATAAATTCATACATGCTTATTTGGTGGAGTGGGTAGGCCATACATATGGTTCAGCTACCCATGACATATAAAAGATTTATCATGGTTGATTCTTCAAGTTTCTTTCTTAGTGAAAAATCTTTTAAAATAAGGTAGTTTTTCTCTCGTAGATATCACATATCTTGGAGGTTTTATAAGACTTTTAGAAAAGAAAGTTTTCTTTTCAGAAACTTGTAGTAATAGTTTCCTCCTCATCAGTATCTCGCAGATACCAAGTCATTCCTCCATAGTACCTCGCAGGTACAAAGCCGTCCTTCAAAAACCTCTTTTTGAAAAGTTGACACAATACTAGCTACATGGCCATTCAACCGTCCATATCCGAGGACGCGGCTATCTCGAAATAGTTTTACTCTGCAGAGGTGTACACACTTCCACTAGATCCAGAATCCGCCATGAAACAACCATGGACTATTCCCAACCTATGGGAACATCAGATAACTGATCTTGACTAGCCACTATGTACAAGCTAGAACATGACTATCTCTTCAATTGGGGTTACCCCTCCCCGGCAAGCCGTGTCACACACCGCCCAGACAGGAGACCCAACTGCTGCATCCGGAGGGAAAATTAATCCCACACTTTAGATGTCCCGTCTACTCACTCCTAGCGACACTTCGGTTCGGAGGATCCAATCCTCTATAGCACTTTGAGATAGCTCACATACTAACCATAACAAGTTTTTAATCAAGCCCCTACCCATATTGGGGTAAAGTGGCAGTACGATAATGGTTGTCCAGCGAAGACTAGGTTATGTGTCTTTTGTAAACATTTCTCATAAATTTCCCTTCATGGCATTCTTCCGGTAGACAGGGTCTCACCCTTCATCCGGGGTTTTTCCTCTATAAGGTATTTGTTTACAAAAGCACATTTTATTTAGTTCATTTAAGAACCCATGTTTTAATTTGGTGGATGGTATGTATATACCATTTAGTGGCTAAGGGCTTGGCAAATACAAAGTTGACTATTATTATGATTCTTTCTTCTAATAATATTAATAGTAGTAGTATTCACAACAAAAATAGTTTTGAGAGTATAGTTTTGTGAAAACTTCAGAAGTGAAAAGTATGCATGATAGATAATGATAAGTATTTATACAGCAAGCATTAGGATGGCTTGCCTTGGTACAAGTGATGGTCCTGGTCCTGAAAGTAACAGGAGTTGCAATACCCCTCTTCAGCAAATCCTTCCTCCTCGTTTTCTAACGTCGTAAAAAGAAATAAAGGCACACTTTCAGAGCCAACCAAGACAAACAATGCTACAAGTGATACATACAGCAAACCCTTAAAATGTAGCACTCAAGACAATCAATTATCCCTTAAGAAAATTGTCATGAAAACCATAGTGGGAAAATCTGCTTTTTCCTAGTGCTTATGTGTGGTCAAACTTAATGATTTTAAGTCAAGAGCATCATGGACCAGTGGGGTAAAACACATGTTACTAGACAGTAGGGTGTCACATAAAACCCAATTTGATGTCTAAAAACTTCCCCAATATTCTCTATGGCAAGTACAAACAATAAGCTAAAATATGCAAGTGGTGAAAAAGGCTCATGACAACAAGTCAAGCTCATTTTCCACCATGATACAAAAAAAAATACCAGTGGGTGTTCCACTAGCATAATGCTCATAAAGAGGTTAATAAGCCTCTGGTCACATTTCTAAAAATGCTCAAAACAAACAAACTAGTCCCACTAACTCCTACTCATACTAGTAGAAACTTGGGAAAAATACTAGACTAGTTCATACTTCACTTGTTAATTCTAGGAACAAGTGTGCAAACTAACAGAGGTAAAATACTCCTATAATCAGTACCAAAATGCTACTGGATCCTCCAAAACAAAATAATAAGTCTAGCTATTAACCAAGGAAAAACTAGACTAACAAATGCTACACATGTGAGGGAATTAAATCTAGGCACACAAATGATACTCAAGCAATTTCTAATACTTGAGGGAAAATTAACAGAGGTGAAAACACAAGGATAACAATGCCACAAGGACTTTTCATCCTCTGTTTTCAACCACAAAGAATCATATTTTTCCTTAGTGGAAAACAAGACAAAAAGCATGCATGATATAATCTAGTATGAAATCTAGACCTTAAGCCTTGCTATTTAAATCTACTTCAAACACAAACACCAAGAAACCAGAGGTGTTGTAACCAAAATAACAGTACCCAAAATGGTACTGGTTCCTTGAAAATTAATCTAGCAAAAAGGCTTAATACATAACTAAAAATCTACTCACAAACCTAGATAGAAAATAAGCTATGAGCAAGATTTATGCATGGAAAATAATTCTAAAAATTCTACCACTCAAGCCATTTATCCTAACATGTTCATACAACTTGTAAACATCAATACTACACTAGATAACAACATTACAAGCAAGAACACAACAGGTGCACATCACAAAATGAACATATAAAACAAGATCTAGGAATTAAAAATTAGGCAGAAAATTGCTGAAACTTGTTCTGTCTCCCTAATTTTTTCTATGGATCCAAAAATTAAACCCTTCTAGGATGTGATAGTCCTTAACAATACAAAGCCTCTCCAATTGGTCCCACTCAAAAATAATGTCCCAAACTCCCCCTAAAATTCTTGGAATAGCTCACAGATGTTTCACCAAAATGGATGGCATTTCCACATGGTAATTCACCTTGGTGCAAACTAAAATTCTACTGGTAGGTATCTACAAGGGATTTCCAAAACAGTTGAGTTTGCTCAAAAATGTTTTGTATTTTTGAAGTTCTATTCATTTCCATTTTAAGGGTACTGTCTGGTAAACTAGCTATAGAAAAATAACTAAAAGTCAAAACATTATTCTGCCAAAGGGAGGTGGTTGTAATTTTGTATGGCTACATGTACAAAAATTGGCAAAGCCAAATAAAATTGTTTGCTAAATTTACTAGGCCCAAAAGCTAACAGATAACTTTCTGCAGAAAAAATTTGATTTAAAAATTTAACAGGGACTAGCCCCGATGGGCCGGATTCGCCCAGCGCGGCCCGACTAGCACCTAGGCCAGTCCATCTACGCGCGCGCGGGGGCGGGGGACGCGGGAACCGGCCGTTCAAGCGTGGCCGTTGATCTTGCGATGAACGGTCCGCGTCTTTCTTCCTCCTCTGGCCTAACCGCGACAGGAACGGCGTCGAACACCTCACGGGCACGCACGGAACGGGCAGGGTGCTCACCTAGGGGTTCCGTGGAGCGGCGCGTGGTGGCGGTGGTGCAGTGGGAGGCTGGTGGCGCGGTGGTGGCGGCGTTCGTTTCCCCGACGGCGTGCTTCTCTCCGCGGCGACACGGCGGGCACGGCGGCGATGGCTCGGGTTCTCCTGCAAACGAATGAACCGCGGAGGATGTCAGGGAGGTGGCCAAGGGTACGGGGAGCGTGCTCGCGCAAGAATGACGATCTCCCACGCACGGTTTGGTCAGCTTCGACTCGGGGGATCTCCCGGTGGCCGGCGGCGAAAAAAATGCCCGTGCGGCTCGCACACGGCGAGGCACGGCCTGGATTTTCGTGGGTGGTGTAGTGGAGGGGTGGGTGTGATGCTGGCGCAGTGGCACGGCTCGGGAGGCTTTGTAGCCACGAGGCCGCGGGCGTGCTCTTCGGGTGCACATGGTGAGGCCGTGCTGGCGGGCAGAGGGATGGGGGGGGCCGTTTTTCTCGTTGCCTCTCGAGCCAGGGGCGGTGCCAAACTTACTGGTCAGCACAGTGGAGCTAGGGTGGAGAGACATGGGAGTTTTTAGGCCATGCCATCTGCCCACCCCCCTCCTACCCGAGTCTACTTCCCCTCCTCTTTCCTTCTTGTCTAAGGCATCTCTCGGGCATGTGATCACATGGAACTTACAGAGGGATCCTAGGTGAACAATTAGAACCAAATTCCACACAAAAAGATCAAGTGTAGCTCAAGAAATTCATCTCCAAAGTTCTGTTCAAAAACAGTTTTCAGAAAATTCAGAAAAGGACTTAGTGAGATTTTCACTAAGTGTTGGAAGAAAACAGGGATTTGAAGCAAAAGTTTGCTTCTGTTTGATTGGGCAATTGAACTTGTATTTTTCAAATTCAAGTTGCTAATTGTTATATGTACTTTCTAGTTTGAGAAAACAACAAGTACACAAGAAAATGAGTTGGTTAACCTTCTGAAAACATCTGCCCAAAAAGCTATGTTTCTGTTTTCCAAATGGAATTGGTTTTTCAATATTTTTATACTAGGAAAACAATCATGGATTTGGTTGTTTTTCAAGTGCTAAATTCAAACCAGTGGCATATAGTTGTATTACATAATATGTTCAACCATAATACCACAAGAAAACAATAATTCAAATATGTTTGCTTCCTGAAAACAAGTGTGGAAAACAGCTAGTCATGTTGTTTTTCTGCTAAATGTTTAAATAGGAAATAAATTCCCAAAGCTATTTAAATCCCAACCAAAGTGTTTCCTTGGTCAAGACATGACTAAATAATGCTATCATGAGTGAATCAAGTATTCCCCAAACTTTGAAAAGAAATTTCTTAGGGTTTCCAGTTGAAAAACATCAGGCAGACAATAATCAATCATCAGGAAAAATCCTCAAATGAGTGAAAAGAAACACACCACTTAAATTGCATAGATACACATGACTACACAAACATGTTGTCCACTTAATTGTCTTACAAAAGTCTTAAGAGGCTTGCTAATATAATATAAAACAAGGGCTTAAAAACAGGGGTGTTACAGTATGTCCCGTTACTCCCTCCTAGCGACACTTTGGTTCAGAGTATCATCCTCTCTATAGCTTTTTGGGATAGAACACACACTAACAAGATCACGTATCTAGATAGGACCCGTACCCATGTTGGGGTAGAGTGGCAGTACTTCTTGGTTGTCTGGCGAAGACTAGGTTATGTGTCATTTTTGTAAAAACACCTTTTTCTCAAAAATGACCACTTAAACAATCCTTCGGTGAATAAGGCTTAGCCTTTTCCCCTGGTTTTCCATAAAGCCTTTGTTTTGCAAAAAACATATTTTCAGGGTGTACACTTAGGGACTAATACTTTTGGTGGTAATAAATACCATATGGTGGCTATGGGCTTGGTAACACCAAGTAGCAACTACTGGCATAGTAATAATATAATATTAATAGTAGTAGTAGCCACTCAAAAATAGTTTTTGATAATCAAAGTTTTCAGAAGTAAAACATGCATGATAGATAATGATAAGTGTAACATCCATGATTTTTGGAAAATGCAATAATCACAAAAATTTGAAACTTTTTGTTTTCATGTTATGCAAGTCACCAAGAACCAAATGAGAAGAAAGAAATAAAAGGAAGCAATACATAACTCAATGAAATTTGAAATTAAAACTCCATTTTTTCCCTATTCCATAAACCCTAAAAGCCCTTTCAAAATAAATATTTCTACATAAAGAAAATATTTCTTCTTAAGCAACCCCTTACACCAAACATGTTTTCAACCCAATTATCATCTTGAAAATATATTTGATATATAAAAACCAGAGAGTTGCTATCTCTAATATTTTATTGTTGTCTCCAAAAAGGGTTTCACTATTATTGATAACCTCCAAATAGATATAAGTTGGATCCTTGTTTTCCAAGTGTTATGTCAATCAACAAAATAATATAGTGCTATAGAAATAAATTGGTTATGAAAACAAGTAAGATACATTGAGAAAACAATGTTTTCATTTGGGGAAACCTTTCTGCTTTTACTAAACCCCATTTCCAAATTTATTAAATAATTCTCTATGTTTGAAATATAACAAAAGGATACTAATTGTGGTTTCACTAATATGTTGAAAATATAAAATATGAAAGTTCCTAAAAGAGTCTTAGAAAACAATAGTTGAACCATAGAAAATATTTCTAATTTTTTTTAATCATATAAAAATTAATGTTTTCTATTAAGTGACTATTATTGTTTCTCCATATTTTAAAATCATAAGATATGAAAACCATTAAATATGATTTTGGAAAATGTTATTTGATAACATTGATGTCTCTGATATTTTATTCAACCAATAATTTTCATTTATATAATTGATATTTTTTTAAATGGCATTAATATGCTATTAGTGAAATCATTTCTATTTCAAAATATAAAATAGCAAAACAAGTGTAAATGATTTTCAAAAATTATATTTGCCTTATATAATGTCTCTGTATTTTTATAAAACCCTATCTCAAAGTTAAATTTGATTTTTTTATTAAAAATGCTATTAAGTCACTTTTAATGAATTATTCAAATTTCATAATTCAAAAATGTAATATGTTCAAAAGTTTGTGAAAATGGTTTTTCTAGAAAGGCAATTAAATTTTAAGAATTTAGAAATTTGTTTCATGTTAATTGGATTTATAAAATAGAAGATATAATTAAAACAATTAAACATTAATAAAAGAAAAATCTTGATGACGCCATCAGTGACGTCACTGTTGTCTTCCTCAGTTTGGAAACCAATTCATCACGGATGAAAATTTCGCCCCGTGATTTCTCACCAATAACGCCACCATTGATTCCCCTCTCGGCATCTATAAAGAGCCCATGGCCTCCTCTCCATTTCCCATCTCCACCCCTCCTATTTCATACCCCGAGTCAATAGAATTTCCTCACCGGAGTTGCTCACGGCCGCCGCCGTTTTTCATCGATTCTGGTGAGTGCAGTTGGTCCCCGAGCACGTGATGCCTTCCATCCTCTTCCTCGCATCCTTGCGCATATCACCGTGCCCCTGCACGAATTTTCTGTGCAGTATAACGACGCCGCCGTCCGTTCCCGAGGTCGCCGGAGCCCCGACGAGCTCCCTCTGCATCGCGTGGATGAACCACGACGCGGGAATTCTCACCGCCACCTCCATTCGCCCCGCCGTGCGATGCTGAGTCCCGTGGTGGTCTCCGTTGAGCCCACAGACCACCGGAGAAGCCCCGCCGTCCGTTTTCCGACCGCTGCGCCGATGTCTGCCTCCATTCCGGCCAGCCCCCGCCGCTAGGTGAGCTCCTCTCCGATCCCTCGCCGTTAGATCTGATAGGTACGGCTAGGATTAGATCCCCACGAAGGGGTATGCCACCGTTGGATCTGGATCTAACGTCCCAGATCCAATCACTTATCCACATCAGCAACCCAGTCAGCACGCCACGCAGCAGCCCAGTCAGCAACCCTGTCCAATCAGGAGCTCCCACGTGGCCTAGCCTTTATTTGAATTTTTCTCCCGCTAGAATTAATTGGGAGTTTTACAGATTAGTCCCTGCACCTTAGATCTATCATATCTTTTGATCCATAAGCCCAAATTCAGCAATCTTGAACTTTTTGAAAAGCCCTTGACAATTAGAAACTTTTGGCACTGGCCAAATTCAAATTTGAGAAACTTAAATTTTTTCAAATTCAATTGTGCTTGTTTGATGAATTTTGGCATAATTTAAATTCTGTAAATCCATTTTTTGCAAACTAAATTGTTTTGGGTTCCTTAGAACGTGTACTAACATATCCATAATCAGAAAATATTATTTGAACAATTTTGGAATGGATTTAGAATTATATGGCCATTTGAGCAAATTTTGACTTAGTTTAAATTCTATAAATAATTTTAATATGTTTTCTTAAGCAATGTTGCTCCATATGGAAACCTTAGTCCATATAAACTAGTGCCATAGAATTTTGGACACATATGAACCATATCCATGTATTTTAGGCCAAGTTATCACACACATGTTTCACACCATGTTAAAAATGACTTAGGAAATATTTTTGCTTAAGTGGTTCTATGTTTGTATGGCTATATGAAACCAAGGCTAAGTCCTTAGTGAAGTTTCAACTTATACTTAGCCAACAAATGAACCTAAAAACACTAGTACAAATGTTTCCATCAACTTCTTGTCTCCTCATGCTTGCTTCAAGATTTCACCAAGTTGGGATTTGTGAGAACCATGAAGTGCAATGGACGACTTAACCATCTAGAGATTTTTCAACATGAAGATAGAAGACCAATGAAGGACTTAGCAAATAAAAAAAACTTCAGAAACATCTTCAAGAAGTGGAAGCACTTAGAAGAAAACCAGAGAAACTTCCAGAAGACTAACCCCCTTTCTCTCTCCCTTTTCTATTCTTCTCCTTTCAACTTGATGGCAACATGAAGAGAAACAAGGAAGATCATTGAAGAAATGACTTAGGCTCCACAACAATCTGAAGCATACTCCATCAAGTGCAAGTACATGAAGAAATGAAGAAGAGGACTACACCTCCCATTCTATCCTCTTGTCTCATTTCTCCTCTATTTTGACTTAGTGATATTTTCACAATTGTTAAATAAAACACTTAGTTGTGACCACACCACTTGGGAATCAACTAGTGATAAAACCATGAAGACTATCAAGACCAAGAGAAGCACCACACCAAGGAAGGAAACAACTTAGATGGCATGATGATGATTTCAAGAAGGGAATCACATGAGGACTAGAAGCAATTCATACAAGTTGAAGAATAAAAAGTAGTTTTTTTCCAACCATTGACCCAAATAGAAAATCCCAAGACTTTATATGGGTTTATCTGTTGTTAGTAAGTTAGTTGAACAAGACCTACCCTAAACCAAAATTGAAAGACTAACTTAGAGTACTCAAATGTTTTGATGAAAAACAACTAAGTGTTAAACATTGTTATGTGTTACAATAGTTGAGATAGTTAGATCACTTTGGTAAGCCCTTGGAACTTCCTAGACAAGTATTGAACCATTAGAGAATAAATCTTTTCAAAATCAAACATTGACCTTGTCCTAACCAACTTGGTTAAACCCCTTTTGATATGTTAGTTTCTCTGCATGTTTTCTACACTTGTATGATTGTTTGGTAGAATGTTTGTTTATTTTGTTATTGTTTTTCAATGAATAGATTGTACGGAGAGAAACGATCTTTTGTGAAGAGAGTGTGAATTCTTCACCAACTTCAACAAGGCAAGTAACACATCATTCAACTACCCATTATTTTCTATATGCATTAGTTGATTTTGAGTAGTATGCATGATAGGAAGTTTTACTAAGTTATATTATGCTATGCTATATCCGAGTAGTGTGTAGACATCCTTATACCTTGTTATTTCGAAGCCTTGGTAATTAGTTGAGGCTTTGCCATGCTAAAAAAATTGTTTTACTCGATGTTGTGAGAAAATTCTAAGTAACAACTTCAACGAACCACCTGGGTGGATTGGTATTGCGGGGCTGTCGAAAGTTGAGTGTCTCCCCGAGGGGAGTTCACTTGAAGGAATGCCACCCAGGAACAAAGTGATTATGATGTTCCCAAAGTTTAGTTTGCTTCCAGTGCAGCCTTTAGTCATATGGGCTCTGTCTTGATTAATTAAGTTGCGAGGGTTCAGCCTGGGCTTGAAAAGCATATGTAGCATAATTATAGGTGGAATGGGTCTTGCCATTAGGTTGCATTCTTGCTTATGAAAGATCTCGTCTCAATCTTCTCCTTTCCTTAATGCACTCAGGGTGTATAGGATGTTTGGGCTGATTTGAGTCTGAAGGTGAAAGTGCACAAGCTCTACAGAGTCAACAAACTAAGATCTTAGCCGTGTCCCCGGTTATGGACAACTATGAGAAGCTGGACAAGGAAGGACGGACGAATCACATCACCATTTTCAATAAGTAAAATTTTGACCAAGTGAACATTAGTAGTGGTACTTGGATTTCAGTCCAATGATGCCACCCCTTTGAAAAGAAAAGTTTTCATTTACAAAAGAGATAGGAGAAAACTTGCTTTATGCAAACTTAGCCAAAACTCCACTCCGCCAAATAAGCATGTAGTATTAGTCTTGCCATTTATATCCACCATAGTGTTACTTGCCAAAACATTAAATTTTATTGACTCCCTTGTGGACGCATATTCCATATTGCAGATGTTTCTGAAGACGAGTGAGGATTTCGTTTAGGATCTCGAGACTATCGCCAACATGTTTTGCCTGTGGCACATGAAGAAGATGGGCTCAATGTTGTACTATGTTTTCCGCTGTATTTATTTGTTTTTTGCTAGTCTTCTAAGACTATGCAAGTTGTAATACTATTTTGTAAAGACTAGATCATGCGATGTAATAGAATTTGATGCATTTGAATGATATTTCATTTTGTACTGTGGTGCTAGCAAATGATCCAGGGACTAGCACAATAACACAGGTGTCCTTACATTATTTAAATGTGGGAACGCTACAATAAGTGTAGTAGCAGCAAGCATCAGGATGGCTTGCCTTAGAACTCTTAGTGTCCCTGGACTTGAAGTAACTTGAACTTGACGCACAGCTCCACAACTGCTTCTTCTTCTTCTTCATCTCCTTCTTCGTTTTCTAGCGTCGTAAAAGAATAAAAGACACAAACTCAGAACTAAAGACCAAACATCTAAACTAAACAACACATACATCAAGCAAACTTATACTAGCGCAAACACTCAAATGTTATCGAGAAACCTATCTCACATAACTATCAAGGTACAAAACTGTCGTCAGACAAACATATGGTTGAGAAACCATATCCCACATCTTTCATACCATATATATAGTGGGTGTACCAATCTAATAATGAGATATTCAAGAAGCTAAAATTAGAGCTTGTGGGCACAAAAGGTGAGGCTACTAAAATAATATCAATCAGTCAAAGCAATACCCATGGCAGTGGGTATTAACCACAGACAAGCAATCATCACCAAACAAGTTCACTACCAAACTAATGCTTAGATAATAAGATACTACTAAGCACAACAACAACACTTAGCACAACAAATAGCATAAGTATAATACTTATGCAAGTCAAACACTCAGACAGTTTCCCAAACAACAAGCAAACACACCACAGATGAATAGGCTAGTCACAAACTATGCTAATGCCTATTTAAAGTTAAGGAATCCATCAATCATAAAAATAAACAAAAAAAACCAGTAGCTCAATCAATTGCAACAAGTCATAAATCCAAATCTAAAACACAATCATCACAAAATATAAATCTCCTAACAAATAGCACAAAACATGAGTGCACTAATAGCATACTAGTATGGAAAATCCTACACAAGCATGTTATAAGAATTAATTGTATTCTAGAACTAGTAGCAACAAGAAACTCAAGAAGTCTGTCATAATAAAACAAGTAATTACCTCCTAAACATGCTAGAATAAAACATGCACTCATAACATAAAAAGGCAACAATACTAGAGCAACTCAAACAATCTAGTGGTGACACTAATTCATCACTAGGGAAGCAAACAATGCTACAAGGATGCTTAACTCTAAAAAAGAAAGGCATGAATATAAATACCTACTAACAGCACATACACATACACAGGCTAGTAAGCAAATATACTAAAATAATTCCATGAAAACATCTACTAAGCAAGCATCAATTCATTCTAGTAATACATGCTTTTTTAATTAATTAAATAACAAGCAATCAAAGTGTAAACTACACAACCAGTAGCTATGCACTCAACACAAGCTCAACTAAAAACTTTCAAAAATCCAAACACTCAATGAAAATTATTCACAAATAATCTACCAATCACTAGGAAAACATTCTATTTGCAAACAATATTCTGTTTAAACAAAGCAATAGTGAAACACCTCTTAAGATGATACTAATAAAGGAAATATTATGCTAACACATGAATCACACCCAAACATACTAGTATTCACAAAGGAGAACTAAACTCTTCACTTACATAAGTGAAACAAACAATCTATTTTCCTTGGTGGAAAATAATAATCAATCATATAGTAATACATGCTATTTTTACACTGGTGCATGGTAGGGGATTTGGATCCCTAACCAAAGATGCAATGGGACCAGTGGGTTATGGGCCCACTAATACCAAGGAAAAATAGGTAGTAAGGCCTCTGGTCACACATGACAAAATTAGTACAACAAGGCAAACCAAACAAGGCTACTCATACTAGTGAAAACAAATAACAAATGTTACACATGCTTTGCTATAGAATGTAATGCAAGTTAACAGAGATAAAAATATCAAGATAACAGTACGAAAATGGTACTGGACTCCACTCAAAACTTATCACAAACCTAGGCAAAATAATCTACCAAGATTTGGTCGACACAATAATCAAATAATAAAACTAGAAAATAACAAATGCTGGTTCTATTTCTATTTGACTTTACAAATATGCACACACTTTCTAAGGTAGATGTAATGCAAGAAAACAACCTAATACAAGGTCCAACACATCTATACCTGCTAGGAAACAAGATCCACTCAATTAAACATTTTAATACAAACAAACACACACATAAATAAGAAAACAGAAAAAGGTGCTGTTTCTAGTTGTGCTCACAAAAAATAATCTAGAGCTCCAAAAATTAATACAATCTAGAATTAGGTAGATCTAGTCATAAGAAAACTCATCCAATTGGATTCACCTCAAAAATCAATTTTGAACTCATTCTAAAAATCCTAGAAAAGCCTACTGGCCTTTTACCAAAATGGATGGCATTTCCATTTGGTAACTCACCTTGAGGTGAGGCCAAGTACTAGTGATAAATCTAGTCCCAAGATGTCCAAAACAATTTGATTTGACCAAAAAGGATACAGATAAAAAACATTATGCCACAAACATGTTTACAGACACCCTGTGGAAAAACAGATCTTGAGACAAAAATACAAGTCAAAACTTACATCTAAAATTTTTAAACGGTTAGGAAAACATAATACTAGGGCCAAGATTTTTGGTTGATTTTATTTTGCACTCTAGGTATTTTTCCCTAGCTCAAAGCAAACATGTATAAACTGCAACAGATTTAAAAGAATTAGAAAACACTCAACGGGCCGGCTTTGCTAGCGCGCGCCCCAACTAAACGACAAACGCAGCCCAACGCGCTGCACGCGCGCGGCCAGCGCGGGAACGGTGCAATTTAACCGGGGCCGCTGATTGCGGATCGAACGGTCCCCCAGTCGTCTCCTTCCCCGCGCTCTCTCTCTCGCGCAAAAAAAGGCTAGCGACGGGATCGCACGGCGGCTCACCTAGGGGGCTCGGGGAGGAGTGGCGATGGCTCGGGGGTGGTCCAGAGGTCAAGGGGCATCGAGGGGTGTAGGTTGCGGGTGCCGGCGCGGCTTCTGGCGGTGGCGTGGGCACCGAGCGCTCTCGGCGGCGAGCTCAACGGCGGCGGGGGTTCCTGCGGGCAGAGAGCGAGGGAAGAGGTCAGGCGGTGTCAGAGGGGTACGGGGAGTCCATCCAGGGTGGTGGAAGGGAGTGGGAAGGCACGGGGGAGGGGGCACCACCTCGGGATACCTGGTGACCGGCGGCGAGTTCGAGCTCGAGCTCGCTCGTGGAGAGCTCAAATGCTCGATTCTGCGGGTCAGGGTGAGTGATTGAGTATGTGGGGGTGCCGTGGAGAGAGGGCTGGGCTAGGGCTAGCTTATACTCGTGGGCAAGATCAAATAGGGCAAGGGGGTGCTCGGGTGTGTGGCATGTGCAAGCTCTAGGGCTGTTTGGTCCAAACCCAACAAAGCAAAAATGGCCAAGGGGCAAGACCACCAAGGGGCAGTCAATGGTTGGCTTTTGGAGGCAAGATGAGCCAAGATCAAGTCCAAAGAAGTCAAGGTATGGGATCACATACTCCCCCACCTCATCATGTCTCCCTTCTCTTTCCTCTCAAGTTTTCTTCTTACTCAAGGTTTTCTAGAAGCATTCCAAGGGATCCAACGTGGAGTCTACACTATGGTCAACAAGGGACAAGGAGGCATTTCGAGTTTTGAACCAAAAAGAAGTGAAAACAACTGCCCAAAAGTGTAACAGAAACTGTTCGTAAAAAATTCAGAAAGTTCAGTTTTAGGGACTTAGTGAAATTTCTGAGTGTTGGAAACAGATGAAAAGAGCAAAAAGTTGGGATTGTTTCCAAAGACCAAATGGTTTCCAAAATTTGTTTTCCAAGTTGGAGTTTGTTAAAAATGTTATAAAATTTCAGAAACATCTTTTGAAAACAAAGTTTAAATAGTTTAAGGCCATGAAAACAGTGTGGGAAAAGGTGTACTTTATGTTTTTCTCTGTTTTCCAAAAAATGCCTTTTTCTGCCTTATTTTTATACCACAAAGATAACAAGCAAAAGATCATTTTTATTAATAAAAAACTAAAACCAAGCTTATGGATTTGTAGTACATATATCAAGGAACGAATAAAAGTCAAGAAAACATAAAATAACATTTTATAGCCTAGTGAAAACAAAGGTGGAAAACAGGTACTTGGCTATATTTTCAGGGATTGTTTTCTATAGAAAACTTAAAAGAAAACTTCCATAAATCATTTTGAAATTTTGTTTTCTTGGATCCAACAAAGTTAAAAGTTTATTTTAAGATGAAAATAAGAATGATCCAAGTCTTGGAATAAAATCCACTCAAGTAACATTAGGGAAAACATCATAGAAAAAAATTATAAAAGTGTTTTCAGAAAAATTTGGTATTCGTTCTAAAATGAAAAAAGACTTGCATTGCATATATGATTAAGATCATATACACATGTTAGTTCAAACAATCATGTTGTTAGAAAAAAACATTTGTTGGCCCTAATTTTTGTCTTCTTGTACACAGTACAAGATTCCAAAAACTGGGGTGTAACAAATAGCCTGCGATGAAGAACTGGTAACAACAATGTCACCAATATAAAACAACATATAATTGATGACATCACCACAACTATAGATGAACAATGAGGTGTCAGCCCAAGAAAGAGAGAAACCAAGTTCTTGCAACCGAGAGCTCAAACGAGAGTGCCACGCTTGATATGTCTCCAACATATCTATATATATTCTGATGTTCCATGTTAATATTATGCCAATTGCTACATGTTTTCTATACACTTCATATCATTATTATTCATTTTCTGGGACTAACCAATTGACAAGATGCCACAGTGCCAGTTCTTGTTTTCTGCCATTTTTCTATTTCAAAAAAGTTGTTCTATAAATATTCTTGGAATTGGACAAAACAAAAGCCAAAGTCCCTATTTTTCTGTCACGTACACAAAGTCCGCAGCGGACTCGAAGGGGTCCAGGGAGGTGGCCACACCATATGGCAGCGTGCCCTCTCTGGCCGCGCCACCTCGTGGTGTGGGTCCCCCTGGGCTCCCACCAACATCGCTCTTCCGCCTATATATTAATTTCCTCGGGAAAACCCTAAATACCCGAGCCTCCATCCACAAAAAGTTCTGTAGCCGCCGTCATCGTCAATCCTAGTTTGGGTGGGGGGGGGGGTTCTGAAGCTCTTCCCGGCACCCTGCCAGAGAGGGGAATCATCACCGGAGGGTTGTTCATCACCATGCCTGCCTCCAGAGTGATGCGTGAGTAGTTTATCCTTGGGCTACGGATCAATAGCAGTAGGTAGATGGTTGTCTTCTCCAATTTTGTGCCATCATGTTTAGATCTTTTGAGTTGCCTAACATGATCAAGATCATCTTATTTTAATGCTCCATTTTGTGTTTGCTGGGATCCGATGAATATTGAATACTATATCAAGTTGATTATAGATCTATCATATATGTTCTTTGTGATTTTGCATACTCTTCGTTGCTAGTAGATGCTCTGGACAAGTTGATACTTGTGACTCCAAGAGGGAGTATTTATGCTAGATAGTGGGTTCATGCCTCCAGTAATCTAGTTGAGTGACTATAACTTCGAAGATTGTGGATGTGTTGTTGCCACAAGGGATAAAACAACAATGCTTTGTCTAAGAATAATTCTTTTGTTTACATTACGCACTTTACTTAATGCAATAATCTATTGCTTGCAACTTAATACCCAAAGTTTGCTCGGATGACGTCCCGAGGGTGGATTATTAGTCATAGATGCAGTTGGATAGCGGTCTATGTATCATGCTGTAATGCCCAAATGAATCTCATAGTAGTCATCATGTCATGTATATGCATTACGCTATAGTCTCTATTTTTTCAATTACCTAGCTGTAATTTGTTCACCCAACAGGTTATTTATTTGTTATGGTGAGACACCACTAGTGAATAGTGGATCCTGTTCCATTCTTTTACACTGATAACACAACCTACTGCAAACATTGTTCACTTTTACTGCAAACACTGTTCTCATTACATTCACTGCAAACAAACATCATTTTCCATACTATACGTCTAATCCTTTATTTTCAGCAAGACCAATGAGATTGACAACCTCACTGTTTCGTTGGGGCAAACTATCTTGCTTGTGTTGTGTGCAGATTCCACGTTGCTGCCGAGCCTGGTGGTGCGCCCTGCTAACATCAGCTATCAACAACCTTCAGAAGTGATTTCTTTCTCATACTCGTCCGATTAAACCTTGGTTTCTTTATGAGGGAAATTCTTGCTGCTGTACTCATCATACCGTCCTCTTGGGGCCTCCCAATGAAGGTGTGTTTACACGCCATTAAGCTCTTTTCTAGCGCTGTTGCCGGGGAGGAAGAGGATTTCTACACGGGGAGTCTCTCACTTCCAATCTCTTTACTTTGTTGTTGTCTTGCTTTTTACTTTCTTTATCATGCTTGCTATCAATGGTCGATTTCTTTGAAACTAGATCTTATTGGCAAGGTGGATTCACGAAAGAACAACAAAAATATTATAAGGAACACCACTTGTCACAAAAAGGGATACACTTATGGCAACACATTAATAAATTGAATAACTATGCTAAGAACTTGTGCTCTAATTATAATGTTACTTATTACTGTGATAAATCTTATTGCTATAGGAGGTATAAACACCTCCCTTTTCAATGTGATTATAATGATAATGTTACCATATCTTCTTATGTTAAGGGAAATTATGACTTTTATGATGTGGAACAAATTGAAGAATTTATTGTTTGGAAGGGTGCATTCGAAATTGCTTATTTGCTTGAAAATGTTGATGATGCACCTTATAAATATTAGATTTATGATATACTTGAATTTTGCTTTGATAATTAGAAAGAAGAAAATGGCTATATTCTTAAATATCTTTATAGATGCTCTCCACCAAAGGAAGAGACTAATGCCTTGTAGGAGCCTATGGAAGAAGAAACCGCTGAATTTGGAAGCTCACTGGATGAAAAAGAGGAGGAGAGTGATGATCAAGATGAGGAAGAATGGAGTAGGTACCCATGTCTACCTCGTAATGAGAGTAACTCTTTAACTCATACCTTATTTGATTGCCCTCCATTCTTACCAAAGGAGGATGAGTGTTATATTGATAATTGTGATGATCCTATTGATTCTTTTGAAATATCCCTTTTGATGAAATTGACACTTGCTATACTTGTGACCTTGATACTACTATGAATGAAACTTGTGAGAATGATATTGCTACTATTATTTATGATAATCCATGCTACTTTGATAAATCCTATGATAATCCTCTATTTATTCCATTTATTTATATGCATGAAAATGAGGAAGTTTGTTTAGAAAATTTAGATGATAATGCTCTAGATGATGGTCCTATGTTACTTGATGTTATAAATTATAATGCTACTGAAAATAGGATTGCTATAATGTGTCCCATACCTTTTCAGAGTGACCAATCATCTTGTTTTTCTATTTCTAAAAGTGAGAAAGAAGAGGTCTTCATTTTTAATTTTGATCGCACTATTTTTGAGCTTGATATGAATTGTGTGCTTTTAGTCCATGACAAACATGCTTTATGTGATAATTATGTTGTTGAGTTTGTTCATGATGCTAATGAAAATTATTATGAGAGAGGAAAATATGGTTGTAGGAATTTTCTTGTTACTAAAACACCTCTCTTTTTCTTGAAAGTTTTGAAATTGCTCTTGTTCTACCTTTCCATGATTTCTAGTTTGAGCTTCTTTAATTTATTTATTTTACAAGTTTCCTATGCATAGGAAGTGGGTTTGACTTAAATTTGTTTTATACGTGCTTCTTGATGGTCTCTTTTGCTTAATTTATATTTCTTATGTGCGCATCTTCTTGCTTTTGGTGCCTAGCTGAAAGGCGTTAAAGAAAAACACTCTTGGGAGATAACCCATGTTTTATTTCTGCGAATTTTCTTTTGTTTTCTTTGAGTCAAGGTGTTGTTTACTTCTGTAACAACTTCTTTGTATCTTTACTTTTTTGAATTGTTGTGCCAAGTAAAGTCTCTAGTGGAAAGTTGATGCTAGATTTGGATTCCTGAGCAGGAACCGATTTTTTCTGTCCACCATTTCATTCGCCATAAATTCGAGAAAAATCGAAACATCATGAAAAATTTGTGCATGATCCTTAGATATGTACGCAATTTTTCATAGTCTTGAGTTTTCTGATCTGAGCAACGTAAGTGCCTCGAAAAAAATTCGTCTTACAGACTGTTCTGGTTTCGATAGATTTTGCCTTTTATTTTGCATTTTCTCTTTTACTATGTTGAGTGGATTTCTTTGCTCCACAAAACATCAGTGACTATAGATAATGTTTTGAAAGTATTGATAATGCTTGTGTCCATGTACAAAATGTGAGTTTTTGATTATGCACTAACCCCTTAATGAGAATTACTTTTAGTTTGGTGTGAAGCAAGTTTTCAAGGCTCAAGAGAAGAGGATGATATAATGTGATCAAGAAGAGTGAAACGCCTAACCTTCGATCATCCCAGAAAATTTCAAGAATACTCAATCGTCTAAGCTTGGGGATGCCCAAGGCATCCCCTTCTTCATCGACAACTTATCAGGTCATTTCTAGTGAAACTATATTTTTATTCGTCCACATCTTATGTACTTTACTTGGAGCGTCTGTTTACTTTTATTTTCTTTTAATTTTTGTAATAAAATTGGTTGGATCCTACCATTCTTGTGTGGGAGAGAGACACGCTCCGCTTTATTATATGAATACTCGTATTCTTCATTTTTTGTCTAGCTGGTGCAGTTCTTTTAGCTCCTATTTTTCATGCATCTCTTATTCAGAGCTGTTAGTTCTTGTGGAGTAGTACTCTCTTGTTTCATTCATAAATCATTTGGAGAGTTTGTGTTGAAATAAATTGATTGGAGTTGGAGAAGAATAAAATATTTCATGCTTATAACTGTGCAATTGGAATCTTGTTTAGACTTTAACATGTCATGTTAGATATTATTTTAATTTTATGCTTAGTAGTTATTGATGAAGCATGACTTGTCTCAAATATCTGAGAGTGCTTAATGTGCCATTGAAAGAAATCATGAGTTGTTTTTACCATATCGAAGCATAATATTGTGGTATTCTCCTTTGAATACTTTACTTGAATTGACTTGGCGCATGATCACATCATGTTATGACTACACAGCAGTCATCTCTAGCCTCTATGATCATTTAGTTTTTACTTGTAATATCATTTATGCTTTGACTAATAATGTTTGGTCGCTATGCATGATTATGGACGTTATTTCTCTCTTAGTTGGTCGCTCCTAGTCTCTTGCTAGCCTTCACCTGTAGTGAGTATGAGCTCTATCGTGCATCCAACTCCCAAAAACCCAAAGTGTGCCAAATGGGTCCACCATGCCTACCTATATGAAGTATTTAACCGTCTCTCCAGGTAAATTTATCGTGTGCTACATTTAAACCTTCAAAATTAATACCTATTTTGTGTTCTTGTTTTAGATCACGAGGAAGTAGTTTAAAGTTTATTGTGTCTTATATCAAGAAAAGTTCTTCTCCCCCTTTCACCCAATGAGTATGGAATCTGTGCTCATTTAAATTTGCATAGAGCTGGTGTAAAATAATCACAAAAAGGCACTTCCCCAATGGTTTGATGAAAGCTGGTCGGTACCCGTGAACACGGCTAGCCCTGGTTTGTGAAAGAAAGATGGGGGAAGTGCCAAATTAATAAACAACAGAAACTGCTCTCAAAAGTCTAAAAACCTTGCTTGACAAGAGTTATGATAAGTTTTTCATTACCATTCGTTAACATAGACATACACATCTCTGAATTTTTTTCTCGATATCTCTGTTTTATCAAATAAAAAGCTCTAGCACATGAGTAATCCCTGCTTCCCTTTGTGAAGGGCCTTTCTATTACTTTTATGTTCAGTCTTCATCTTATAACTTTATGCATCAGTTAAGATAGCATAGTTTCATTTTGAGTATAATGTGATAGTCCCAAAATTTATTATTGATTGATTCATGATTATGTTATTACCTTTTCTAAAATTATTTTGTATCTAGTCACTATTTAAACTTTGAAGGTGTCCTGGAATTTATGTTTTGCTAATCCATGAAGGACAAGCTGATACCACTTTGCTATGTTTTCTCTATGCTCAAAACAAACATATAACATTCAATGCATTATTATTCATGATCTTTTGTTTGTGTTACGTTTCATGTTGCAACATAGTTTCTAAGTTACATTGTTGGAATTATATCTATCATGGCTCTGTTTAGAGTACTTTGAAGTCAGCTTCCAATGCTTTTACAATAATGTTAATCAAGATTGTGTTGCTAGCATGTTACCTCAGAAATTATTTTGTTGTTACCGTTTTACCTACTCGAGGACGAGTAGAATAAAGCTTGGGGATGATTGATACGACTCCAGCGTATCTATTATTTCTGATGTTCCATGTTAATATTTATGTCAATTGCTACATGTTTTCTATACACTTCATAGCATTTTTATTCATTTTCTAGGACTAACATATTGACAAGATGCCACAGTGCTAGTTCCTGTTTTTTGATATTTTTGTATTTTAGAAAATTTGGTCTGGAAATATTCTCGGCATTGAACGAAAAAAAGCCGAAGTCCGTATTGTTTTCACGTACACGGAGTCCGGAGGGGACTCGAAGGGGGCCAGGGAGGTGGCCACACCATACGACGGCATGCCCCTGGCCGCGCCAGCATGTGGTGTGGTCCTCCTGGGCTCCCACCGACATCACCCTTCCGCCTATATATTGATTTCCTCGGGAAAACCCTAAATACCTGAGCCTCCATCCATGAAAAGTTCCATAGCCACAGTCGTCGTCAACCCTAGTTCGGGAGGGTTCCGAAGCTCTTCTCGGCACCCTTCCGGAGAGGGGAATCATCACCGGAGGGCTCTTCGTCACCATGCCTGCCTCCGGAGTGATGTGTGAGTAGTTCATCCTTGGACTACGGGTCCATAGCAGTAGCTAGATGGTTGTCTTCTCCAATTTTGTGCGCCATCATGTTTAGATCTTGTGAGCTGCCTAAAATGCTTAAGACCATCTTATTGTAATGCTACATGTTGTGTTTGCTGGGATCCGAGGAATATTGAGTACTGTGTCAAGTTGATTATAGATCTATCATATATGTTATTTGTGATCTTGCATGCTCTCCGTTGCTAGTAGATGCTCTGGCCAAGTTGGTACTTTTGACTCCAAGAGGGAGTATTTATGCTAGATAGTGGGCTCATGCCTCCAGTAATCTGGGAGAGTGACAGTAACTTCTAAGATTGTGGATGTGTTGTTGCCACTAGGGATAAAACAACAATGCTTTGCCTAAGGATAATTCGATGATTTACATTACGCACTTTACTTAATGCAATGATCTATTGTTTGCCATTTAATACCCAAAGTTTGCTCGGATGACGTCCTGAGGGTGGATTATTAGTCATAGATGCAGTTGGATAAGGGTCTATATGTATCATGTTGTAATTACCAAATGAATCTTATAGTAGTCATCATGTCATGTATATCCATTACGGTGCAGTCTCTATTTTGTCAATTGCTCAGTTGTAATTCGTTCACCCAGCATGTTATTTATCTGTTAGGGAGAGACACCCCTAGTGAAATGTGGACCCCGGTCCATTCTTTTACACTGACAACACAACCTAATGCAAACATTGTTCTCTTTTGCTGCAAACACTATTCTCATTATATTCATTGCAAGCAAACATGATTTTCCACACTATACGTCTAATCCTTTGTTTTTAGCAAGACCGATGAGATTGACAACTGTCGAGACATCGTAGTAGTTTTCATAGACGAGGGTGCCATGAGACTACGGTAGAGACGTGGGGTAACGGGATAGCGTAGTAACACAGAACACAGGATTTTACCCAGGTTCGGTACGTCGCGACAGTACGACGTGCCTACTCCTGCACTTCTCACTAATTGGGACTAAAGCCCGTAAACAGGATTACAATGTGAGGGTTTGCATCTAAGCTACTCGACGAGGATGAGCTTCTCGGCGAGTTGGCGTAGAGCTTCTCTGTTTGTTCGTTCCTTTTGTTTATCTCCCGTCCGGCTTTATATAATAGCCGGATTAGGGCTTACAGAATAGGAAACCTAGAAAACTACGGTAACTTGTAACTTGGAAAGCAAGGAATCCGTCTTCTCCTCCAAGCCAGATCACATGGGCTGTGATCCGGGTTCTTCTAGAATCCGGCTTCTGCGCGTCGGATTACTGGGCCGCCTAATGGACCTAAGCCCACTACCACTTAGGCCACCCTGGTAATCCGGCACTTGGCCTACCATCTTCTATACCCCTATTTGGTATATATCCGACAGTAGCCCCCAAGAAGGATCAAAACTCTGATTCTCCGCTATTCGCCAAATGTTCCTTGTCCGAGAAATATTGATTCAACAGTCTTGATTCTTCTTATTCTTCATTTGAAAAAGATGGTGGCATGAAACTCGGAATCCTGAAAATCCGGCTTTTTTCTCACGATCCTTCGTGGAGAAGAAACTTCCTACGTCAGCGCACTCAGCCATGCTGACGTAAGCGACGTTTGAGATTTACTCGGAAAAACTCAGAAACGTATCTCTGACAGATTCGCGCGGGAAACGAGGAGATAATCATCATTACTCCGTCGTTTTATTTCACGGATTTTCCGGCGAGCGACACGCGGCAAACATCCAACGGTCAAAATAGCCGTTGGCACGCATCTAAACGGTTTTCCGGCTATAAATAGCCGTCCTCGTCCTCAACGAAAACTTTCCTCACTCCCCACTGCCCACGCCATTGACGCGAACGAGCTCGAGAGAAAAGCACTTGTCCCAGGCGCTCTTAGCATCCAAGCCCTCCGGAACGCAACGCACCACCACAAGATGGCCTCCTCGCCATCATCGCCGACTCGCGCCGCCATCAACGAGCTTATCAGCGATCTAGATCCGCAACTGGGATCGCCCAAGCGCACCGGCGACGAGCTGGAGAAGACCACGGCCTCCGCGGCGGGTGACGCAAATCCTTCCGCCGCCGCGGACGTTGCGGGATCGAGCTCCGCAGCCTCCCCGCTGTTTGCTCCAGAAACGGCGGAGGAGAAAATCCAACTCCTTGGCGACGAACTCGCCGCCGCGGAGGCCGCCGCCTCTGCCGCCGCAGGAGCAGACGAAGAAGCGGAGTCTGCAGGCAACTGGATTGCCTGCAGTATTCCTCCGGCTCTCCTTCCAAACCTGGAAAAGGAGGGCCTGGTTCTTAAGAAGAAATGGCGGCTTCCAGAAGACGAGACCGAGCCTACGCCAAAAAATGGCGAAAGGGTTCTTCTCTGTTCCCACCTTCTTCGAGGTATGGGACTTCCACCTTCTTCCTTCTTCCTCCAAATCCTTTCTCACTACAACATCCAGCCCCATAACCTTCCTCCCAACTCCATCCTCTACATGGCCGGCTTCTAGGCTTTGTTCGAGGGCTACTTAGGGCTAGAACCTAGGTTAGATTTCTGGACTTACTGCTTCGGGGTTAAGCGGAACTCTTCGGAGGGCGCACTCCCGACTTGCGGGACCATATCTTTCACTCTTCGGAGATTCCGAGAAGATTGGTTCCCCAAGATAAAAACTTCGGAATCCGTCAAATTTTGGACGGGTTCCTTCTTTTATCACCCCGACGTGCCTTTCCTTAAGGAAGCTGTCGGGGTTCCTCCTTTCGTGAACTCTGCCGCCGTTCCCCAAGACAACTGGGGAACGGAAGCCGTCCAGGTTCTGCCGCCAGATCTACTAAATATCAAGCGGCGCATCGCCAAGCTCACCTCCATGGATCCGCCTCTAACCGGCATGGACACGGTTCTATGCTGGCTGATTAGGCGAATCCAGCCATTGGCCAACCACAGCGGCCGTCTCCTGTGCGAATACACGGGAGTCAAGGATCCAATGCGGACAACCACCAAGGATTGGCCCGCAAAGGAGCTTCGCCGGCGCATCAACCAATTGGTCGCATCACGCGACCAATACGAAGCGAGTCGGCCAATGTATACGGCCGAAAATCCGGTTCCCAAGGTAATTTTTCAGTCATTTGGGTACAGTTTTATTTTTTCTCGGATTTTCTAGCTTCTGATTTTGATCTTGTTTGTCCGACAGTTCGCGGATCTTTCAGATTCGGACTTGGTATCCGAGGCTGAGCTGGACGCGCTGCGCACCGCCGCTACAGGTGGACGCAAGCGCAAGAAGATAACTTCCTCGGAAGAAATTATCGACCTTGACGGAATCCCCGTCGCCACTTCCCGGTTCTTTCCTCTGGATTCTATTTTCCTTTGTGGGAATTTTTCATCCACCCTCGGTTTGTTTTTAACTTTTCCGGGTTTTTTGTTTTTAGCCTGCCTCCCTCCAGTTTAAAACCAAAGAAGCTGAAGAAACACAAGGTTGTTTCCAGCCGAGGCGGTCAACCTTCTTCCACCGTTGCCCCGAACACGTCATCCACAATGGCGGAAGAGCAAACTGCAGCCCCCACCACCAAGCCCTCAGAGCCCAGCCAGCCCGTTGTGTCGGACCCGGACACGAGGGAAAGGGCGGCTCCAGAGGTGGAGAAATTTTCTCGGACTTTCGACGAAGAGATCCCCACCTTTGACAAGGACTTCAAGATTATCAACGACGGCCTAAGCGCGGCCGGAACTGCTTTTGCGGAATACGCAAAAGAGTTCCAGGAAAACTTGGCGGGTTTGCACCGAATGAGCCAGGTATGTAACTCTAGCCCCCAAGCATTAAACAAAATTGCATGCCTGTTTTGCTTTGATGTTTTTTGTAACCATTCTTTTCCTTGCTATGTTCCAGCAAACCGCCGAAACCATAAACATGGAAGTTTTCAACAAACTCACCATCAAGAATAAGGAGGTTAGAAATATCCTTTCTATTCTTGAGGAGAGAGAGACGGAACTGGCATCGTCTCAGCTCACTTTGACGGAAACATCAGGTACACATTTTTTCTTCTGAGGTTTGCGATTCAATTTTTTGTCTAAGTACTTATTCCAAAAAATTTCTAAAGCCGGAATTTTCTTTGCTTTCCAACTGCTTTGGCTAAGGCCAAGCAAATAGCTGAAGATGCCGGCAATGCCGAGAATCTCCGAAAGGAGAATTTGGAGCTTCACAAGCATCTTGTGAAGGCTCAAAAGGATCTGGAGGCCAGCAACTTGGCCCTTGGAGTTGCCAACTCCAAGGCTTCTGAACAGGCGGAGAAGGATAAATCCACCATTCAGGATTTAGAGAATGCTCTGAACCTTCGCCTGGAGGAAATCTCCGAGATCGACAAGCTTATCGGTAATTTTCCGTTACCTTTTTTATTTTTCCATATCTTGTTTTTCTTCTCTGTTTTTTGGCTAACACTTTTGATTGTTTTGTCGGAAAAAACAGGAGATATCCCAGATGGTACCCGGCTTGAAGGGATCCAAGCCTTTGGGAAGATGTGGACTTCGATCCGTGCTGCTGGAATGCAGCTGGTGAACAAGTTTCTTCCCGCAAGGACTGGGGAGTTCTCGGAGGTTGAAAAACTTCCGGGAGCCATCATGGAGGTGGCGGAATCCAGGGATCCTATCCTGCGTTCCGCTGCACGGGGTGGTGCGCGTATGGCACTCGGCCTTATGCGCATGCACTACCCTGGTGCTAAATCCTGGCGCGTGGCGTCCGGTGTCCCTCAGGGATACACGAACACTCAGCGAAATACCATCTTTGATGAAATCAAAGGCCACGCCACCCAGATTGCCTCCATGGTAAATATTTCCATCAACTATCCAGAAGAGGAGATCCCTCCAATCCCCGAAGACGACAGCAGCGAGGAGGAATCTGATGCTTGAAGGGCTTCCTTTGACCTGGATGGCAAAAAAATAGACAATAGGAGCATTACTGTTCTTTCAATGTAATCTGCAATGTAATGCTTCTATTTTTATGAATGAAAAATTCCGCCTTTTGCAATTATTAGTTATGAAATTTTTTGCAAGGTTTTTCGGATGTTGTTATTCCTTTTATCTTCTAAGTTCTCTGGCATATATGTTTTAACTGTCCTTAGTGTTTGAAATGGCTCAAATAGCAATATGAATCGTCATGCCGAGTAACTAGGAGTAACCAATCAGTTTAAACTCGGAAACATGGACCATGCTAAAGGCATTTTTACTAACTAGTTCCAGCAACCCAACACATACGCAATCAGATAATGCTTAGAGAAAGAAGGAACTTTTTACCCGAAACTTGGGCACGCAGGCAATTCAAGTTTCCTTTAGCCGTTAGCAGGCTGAAAAAACATTCAGTTACTTAACGCCGAGTACACAGGCACAATTCGGGTTAACATTGAGTACTTTGTAAGATCATTGGGAAATAGAGAAGGTGGAAACATGCTTTTACTATAATGAAAATGTAAAAAACATGGATACCAGAAATCCAACAACTTTATTTCATGATCTCAAAAGATGTTTACATAGATATTGGACTAAGTATAGAAGAGACATAACTGCTATGTATTCCAAAGCTTTGCTATCCACTTGACTTTGTCAGATTTCTTAAACAACTTGTATAATGTTAAGATTTTAGCCCCCAGCCGACTAATAAATCTTCTAACGGCAGCTGCGAAACCCGTCAATCTTTGGACATCTTTGACGCAGGTAGGTTTTGTGATGTTCAAGATTGCCTTGATCTTTTCCGGGTTAACTTCTATTCCTCTGTGAGAAACGATGAAACCCAGAAGTTTTCCTGAGGGAACCCCGAATACGCACTTAGATGGATTCAACTTCATCTTGTAGGTGCGTAAATTTTCAAAAGTTTCTCGCAAATCCTCAAGGAGTGTATCTTTTTCCTTGGTTACGACAGCAATATCGTCCACATAAACATGGACATTTTTTCCAATATGACTATGCAAACAACGTTGCATGCAACGCTGGTAGGTTGCACCTGCGTTCTTCAGGCCAAACGGCATGGTTACGTAATAATACGTCCCGTATGGGGTTATGAAAGAAGTCTTAATTTGATCTTCCTTTTTCATGCGTATTTGGTGGTACCCGGAGTATGCATCCAAAAAGCACAAAAGCTCAGAGCGTGTCGTAGCATCTATTATTTGATCGATTCGCGGTAATGCGAACCTATCTTTCGGACACAATTTGTTCAAGCCTGTGTAATCTATACACATTCTAAGAGCAGTAGTGTCTTTCTTCGGTACTAATACCGGATTTGCGGACCAGTCAGTATCGATCACTTCCTTGATGAAATCTGCTGCTAAAAGCCGGATAATTTCCTTGCCAATAGCCTTCCGTCTTCTTCCGTCAAATCGACGGAGACCTTGTTTGACGGGTTTTGATCCAGGAATAACCTTAAGTTGGTGCTCAGCAAGTTCCCTGGGTACACCTGGCATGTCCGCTGGACACCAGGCAAAAATATCCCAGTTCTCACGGAGGAACTTGATGAGCTCGCCTTCCTATTTGTCAGTCATCCCAGTCCCTACGACGACAAATTTTGTCGGATCTTTGGGATCTAGGATTACCTGTCTTGTATTCTCGGATGCCTTGAAGCTGTCTGTTGGCTTCCGAGTTTCTTTTCCTGCCGGCATTTCTGACGGCGATACCTCCTTGGCTAATTCCTTCAGTTCTTCCTTTGCTATAACTCTCTGAGCGCAAAGGGCGTTTTCTTTTTCCAACTCATTAGCCAGCTTAAAATCACCAGCTATAGTGATTACTCCTCCTTTGGGTCCTGGCATCTTCAGCTTGTTATAAATATAACAGGATCTTGCCATGAATTTGGCGAAAGCTGGACGTCCGAGTATTGCGTGATACACGCTTTCGAACCGCACTACTTCGAAGGATACTTTTTCCTGCCGGAAGTGATCTTTATCTCCGAAGGTGACATCTAGGGAAATTTCTCCTAGGGATCGTGCTTGCCTGCCAGGGACGATACCATGGAAGCGTATATTGCTGTAGTTGAGCTGAGACTAGGAAATCTTCAGGTGCTTCAGTGTATCCAGGTACATTATATTAATGCTGGATCCTCCATCCATCAGCACTCTTCTTAGCCTGGTATTTTGAACAATAGAGCTTACAACAAGAGCTTGTGTGCCGGGTTCAGGGATATTTCCGGGATGATCAGACTGATCCCAGACTATTGGTGTGTTAGAGTACTTCAAGAATTTCGGGGTTGCTGGCACAACCGCGTTTATTTCTCGAAGTGTTCTTTTTGCCACCTTTGCTGATGGGGTTGCTAAGAAAGTTAGCATTGCTTCTCCATCAACTCTCGGAAACTTGGGTTCGCCTTTACGCTGTTGTTCCTGGATTTTTTCGTCAGTGTCCGATTCACTGTCTTCTTTGTCAGCTTCTGGCTTTTGTTTGGCGGGTTTCCTTTTGGAACCCTTCCCTTTATTTCCGGACCCTGCAGTGCCCTTCATGTGTTTATTCAGCCGGCATTGCGCGTTTGTATGGGTGGGTTTCCCAAATTGCGAGTGGTGAACGCAAGGTTCCGACTTAATCCTTTCCCACTCCTCTGGAGTGTAATTGATTGGATCTGGGTTGCGTCCTTTCCACTTATTTCCCTTTTCTCCTCCAAAGGCTATGTTCACCTCTTTGGGCTTTGTCGTTGTTTCTGGAGTGGCTTTTTTGTCAGAACGAGGGGTTTTCTTGGCAAGTATCAACGATTCAATATTGCCTCCTCTTGCTCTGATGTCATCCTCGGCTGCGGCATGCTCATTGGCGGTTGTAAGCATGGATCCGAGATCCTTGTGCTTCTTGGAACCAACCATGAACGGTACAAGTCCGGGTTTTAGGCCATTGACGAAAGCATGCATTGCTTGTACGTCAGTTACTCCAGAGCAACTATTCTTCATTGCTGTCCATCTGGAGATGAAGTCCACGTATGGTTCATCCTCAAATTGCGTGCAACGGTTTAGCTGGTTGATGCTATTCGGGCGTTTGTATGTTCCCCGGAAATGCTGAGTAAATACTCTAGCCATATCATCCCAGCTATCGACTGTTCTTGACGGTAATCCATTGATCCAATCTCTGGCTCCGTCCAGCAACATTAGGGGGAGAAACTTGACAGCTTCCAAATCTGTCCCATTGTTGATCTGGACGGCTGTATAGTAATCCGAGAGCCAGGTATCCGGGTTTGTGCTGCCCGTGTATTTCTGGTACGTTGGACCGACCTTGGCAAAGCCAGAATGCAGCGTTATTCTTTGGATCCTGTCGGTAAAACATTTGGGACCAAAGTATAGATCATCTTTTTCTGCTCTGTCAATGTGTGCAGAATATCTTCCGGCTGAATGGACGGAAGGGGATCTGCTCCTTTCTCTACCATTGTTGCGCGAACGCGCTCTTCCGGGATTGTTTCTATCTCTTCCGTGTTCACGCCCTTTTGGGTTAGGCGGAGTTCTACTCCTGTGCCTTTATTTGTCCTTAGGCGGTGTCCGAGATCTCTCACGCATGTGAGGTATATCGTATCTTCCAGCTTTCTCAGCTGGGTTTCTCGGAGGTGGCATTATTTTCCCGTCTTTCCGGTGTTTTTCTTCCCGATCATGGGGTTTATACCCATCTTTCGGGAGATGGGATCCGGTTTTAGACGCTGCATCCCGGTTATCGGGGTTTTTCTTGTCTTTTCTCGGATCCTCTTTTTTATCTTTTGAGTTGTCTGAATCCCCGGGTTCTTCCGGTCCAGGTGCTCCAGCAGCGCAAGTAGCTGTCTTGCATAGGGCGGAGTTATCATGCAGCCTCCGTGATCGCTCTTGAGCGCGCTGTTGTTGTTGCAAAGCTTTTCCTAGGAAAGCATACACCCCTTGGAGTTTTTCCCCGTTGGAATACAGATCGTTGTTAAGGATCGCGAACGCTGCTTCCGCGTTTTCTGCTGCGGTCTTGTATATTGGTTCGCCCTTGGCATCTTTGCCGTTTACCTGCTTTTTCCAAGATGGGTTATGGAACCTTTCTTTTGGCGGCAGTTCTTCCGGTCTTGCGATTCCGGGTAACCTAGTAGGTTTTAACGCGGATCTATGCTTTCTCTCGTACTCCTCTATTTCTTCCTTCATGACTTTGATGTCATTATGGGTTTGTTGGAGATGTTGCCGAGATCTGAGTAGATGTTGTTGTTGCCGTTGGAAAGCTTGTCTCCTGGCTTCCAGCATCTCAGGGGGTTCGTCTGGTCCCACTGGTGTTTGCAATAGCTCTTGCTCTTCCTGTTCCGTCATTGGCGGAGCAGTGATTTCCTTAGATTTCTTCTCCGCAGGCTTTGTTTCGCTAACATCTCCAACTTCCAGGTTTTCATCAGCGAGATCGGCTGATTTTTTCTTCCGGATTTTGTATTGGAGTTTTTTAGAAGCACGGTGCTTTTTCTTGGAAGAGGGAGGTTTTTTGACAGGCTCATCTTCTGTCATCTCCTTGACATTGGGGAATATCGGAGAAGTTTCTCCGTCTTCTCTCTCTTCTACTGGCGGAGGGGTTTTAGGGCTTTCCTGGCTGCCGGCGTCCGTGGTATCAGCCGGTTTCGCCATTAAGACTTCATGGAATCCCTCTTGAAAGGATTTAACCTTTCTAAAGAAGGCGTCCTCATCTTCGTCTTCAGAGTCGAAGTTATCCGATCTGGTTTCCGACTCCAACCTCGCCTCAATGGCGGCAAGCACGGATTCTGCTTCCGAGTTCATCATCTTGTTGACGGATGTCGGATCTTCCGCCTCTGTGACGGGTGTTTGATCTTCCGTCTCCATGACGGGTGCTTTGTTGTCTGCCTCTTGCACGGGATTTCCGTCATCCGTGTTTTCGGCGATTTCGGATTGCACCATGCCGATAAAGTGTGTATCACTTTTTTGTCGGCTATCTGAGCAGAACCCGGTATCATAGTCATCTTCGACTGGGTATAGGGCGGGTGGGATAAATTTGCTTCCACCGCAAAACCCCATTGCTTCTGCAGTTAGCCCGATAAAGATGTTAGCAGATCCTATCGGTAACACGCAGGCACTTACCAGGTGGTTTTGCGCCGGTATGTAGGATCCGTTGTCGAGGAAGCGCCCGACGTCGTTGTCGAATTCCAAGCTTCCGACAGTGATTGATCTTCCGATTCCGCCACGTATCCCAGATCGGAATCTTACGCCTGACGTCGTTTGCCCCATGGTGGGCGCCAACTGTCGAGACATCGTAGTAGTTTTCATAGACGAGTGTGCCATGAGACTACGGTAGAGACGTGGGGTAACGGGATAGCGTAGTAACACAGAACACAGGATTTTACCCAGGTTCGGTACGTCGCGACAGTACGACGTGCCTACTCCTGCACTTCTCACTAATTGGGACTAAAGCCCGTAAACAGGATTACAATGTGAGGGTTTGGATCTAAGCTACTCGACGAGGATGAGCTTCTCGGCGAGTTAGCGTAGAGCTTCTGTGTTTGTTCGTTCCTTTTGTTTATCTCCCGTCCGGCTTTATATAATAGCTGGATTAGGGCTTACAGAATAGGAAACCTAGAAAACTACGGTAACTTGTAACTTGGAAAGCAAGGAATCCGTCTTCTCTTCCAAGCAAGATCACATGGGCTGTGATCCGGGTTCTTCTAGAATCCGGCTTCTGCGCGTCGGATTACTGGGCCGCCTAATGGACCTAAGCCCACTACCACTTAGGCCACCCTGGTAATCCGGCACTTGGCCTACCATCTTCTATACCCCTATTTGGTATATATCCGACAACAACCTCACTTTTTCGTTGGGGAAAAGTATCTTGGTTGTGTTGTGTGCAGATTCCATGTTGCTACTGAGCCTGGTAGTGCGCCCTGCCAACATTAGCTGTCAACAACCTTCAGAAGTGATTTTTTCTCCTATAGGCCCGATTAAACCTTGGTTTCTTTCCGAGGGAAAATCTTGCTGTTGTACTCATCATACCTTCCTCTTGGGGTATCCAAATGAATGTTTGTTCAGACGCCATAAACGCTCAAGGAGACCGTATAAGACTATAGAGAACTTTTTCCAGATTGCAAAAATGCCGTGGGAAACGAGCATCCTCAAAACTAGGAGTCCAACGCATAAAAACATCTTCTTCCAAAAGACCATGCAAAAAGGCATTTTAGACTCTAACTACCGAAGCATCCAGCCACGATAGATAGCAAGTGAGAGTACCAGCGAATAGTGGCAGATTTAACAAGTGGACTGAAAGTATCTTTGTAGTCAATGCCATACCGTTACTTGCCTTTCGCAACAAGTCACGCCTTATAGCGTTCAATTGAACCATTAGCATGATGCTTGAGTTTGAAGACCCAACGACTGCCAATCAGATTTCTGCCTGGGGAAGCTAGTACTAGGTGCCATGTCTTGTTTCGGAGGAGAGATTGATACTCTTCATGATGAGGACATCCCTAGCTCTTCACCTATTGTTACACATGAGGATGCTCCTATACAAGCTAATGAAGTAAGCATTGGTCCACTGACAAGATCAAGAACCAAGCTATTACAAGAACAGGTGAATTCACTCCTACTTGAGTATAATGTTTATAATTGTGAGAACTTTATACTACCTAAATCCATGCATTTATGTATTCTCAGGTTTATTGATAACACAAGCATGAATATAGATCATGGAGAGGAGATACACATGGATCGACATGGACTAGAAGGGGAGATGGAGATCAAGTGCTAGCATGGTGAAAACAACAAATAACAAATGATATGATGACAAGGGGATGGTGCCTCCACAAGGTCAAATGCACTAAGTGTGGAAAATAATGCTATTATGTTATTCCACACTCATGGATGGACAAGGCAAGAGGAGGGCGCCCACAAGGAGGATCTATGCGCCATATACAAGTCCTAGTTGTGTTAGGATTGGTTTGTATACCAATTTGGCCGAATCCCACCTATTTGGGTCGGTTTGTATCTATGTGTGGTAGAAATAGGAGTCCTAGCCGAGTAGGAGAGGGATTTCTTGCGAAAGGCAACTTGTGGCCGCACCCCTCCCCTCTCATATACCCCTACCTGCGAGTTGGAGGGGTTATACTACGAAAAAACATTAAACCCTAGACCTCTAGATTGAAAAAGCTTGTAAGCCTTCATCTGGAAGTTCATCTGCAAACTTTACGTGTTACCTGCTGTTCCACTGGGAATAAGACGGTACATGACCACTTGTAGTCGGTGGATTACTTGTGCAAGAGTGTGGAGTTGAGAATATCCTTGGGGTTGCTATCTTTTTCATTGGCATCAGGGATCAGCCGGGAGAGTTCTTAGTGGCGCACTAGTTATCATACTGGAGTTGTCTGTGAGTTCACTGAGAAGATTGGGCCACCCCATATCATCTTGGTATCAGATTTACAGGTTGCCTCGGTGAGCTATCAAATTTCCCTTTAGATTTGAGTGTTTTATTTCCTATCCAAAAAATTGCCTCACAAAAATAGTGTAGATCATTGCCTTAGCCCAGATATCACCTTAGTTTTAATTACTAGTGCTGTTTTTGTGTTTGATTTTGTGTTCCTTTTTATCTTTTGTAGATCTCTTATTTTCGGCTAGGTTTAGGGTTCTTGTTCATCTAGTCGAAATTCTATCTAAAAACAACAAAAAAATCCGCTGCAGCTTGCCATATACTCACCCAATCCGAGTCCATCTAGAATCCTACCGCGGCAGAGAATTTTGCGTTTTGCTTCCGCGCCCTATTCCTTATCGCACTCGGATTCCCCTACCGCGGCAACATTTCTCTGTGTTTCCCTGCCGTGCCGCACACCCCACCGCATCCTACCCACACTCGGTTTCCGCCTGTTGCGCACTTACAAAATCCGCCCGCGCGCCCGCAGCACACCACACCATCGCTCCACGTGCGCGCTACCGCGACATAAATTTTGCGCGTTTTGCTGCCGCCGCTGCTGCGTGCTGTGGTGTTTGCTGCCGTGCGCATGTAACACCCGTGCGCTGTGCTTTTCACCGTAACGCGGTTACCAATCGCTGTCCCGCGAGCGTGTGCGCTGCCGCGACAGAGAAAGTGATCGTTTTTGCTGCTGTGTGCTGTTTTTGCTGCCGTGAGAGAATTGGAGCTAGTTTTTGCTTAGAATTTTTTTTGTTTTTCCTTGTTTTCTCCTGTTTTCTTCATTAGGAACAATAAATCCATACCTTGTGAACCTAGCCATAGCCTTTCTACATCATATTAATAGGAACTTGCCCACAAGTATATCTATTTTGTGCTCTGACAGGTTGCTCATTTTTCATCACCACCATTGTGTTCACTTGTGTTTGGTTAATTGTTGCTCCTAGCTTAGTGTAAGGCCATTGGGAAAATACAAAAAAAATATAAAAAGTAAAAGTATAAAAAAGAGAAAAGAGAAAAGAGAGTGCAAAGAGGCCATATCATTGCTATTGTTACTAGTTGAGCTTGCCATTGTGACACTTGGTTTTTCATTGAGCAATGTTGTGCCTGTCAATTAAGAGCCTAGCTAGTGACTTTCTAGTGCATTGCAAAAACTCATCCATATATTTGCATTGCCACATTTGTCTCCATTATTGTGTGAGTTTCCTTGGGTATTTTTTATATCTTCACAAAGACAGCAAATAGGATTGTTACTTTGGTGATTGTTAGGTATCCATACCAAGCCCCACTAAATAACCTTGTTTGCCTTTGTGAGAGTTAAAAACCTGGGTATTCTCTTCTTCACAACAAAGTACATTAATTGCCTCTACTTGTGGTAAGTATTTCTATTCACTTTGGAAGGGTAAGATAACCTATTGTCTTGCTAGATTTTTGAGTGAGTTGTGAGAGAACACCACAACCTATACGTGTTTCTATTACACTAACCTACTAATGGATCTTTCTAGTGGTGATCTTGTGCAGCAAAAGAAGGACCATAAGGAGGGAGTTATTTGGAGGGAGTATGAGGCTCTTAGGGATGTGTTGGCAAAAGAAATCATGGACAATCATAATGGACTCAAGCAATTTGTACAAGATGCATGTGATACCTTATATGAGGCTCTCCAAGCTATGGAGACCAAGATGGAGGCCACTCATAAATTGGCCGAAACAAACAGTGGGGAAGTGAGATCAATCAATGATTCAATTGCTCAAATGACTACTACCCTTGCTGGACTTCAAACCATGATTCAAGACATATTTCCTCTTGTAGATGATGACAATGCTAGTGTCCATAGTGATGCTAATAATAGCTTCGAAGCCAATGGAGAGGTTGATAATCATCTTGGCCGTGGAGCTCGAGGAGATAGAGCCAGAGGAGGATTTAATGGCCGAGCCAACCATATGGTTGCAAGGAGAGTGCCTAATCATGTGGGTCATGAAAATCCAAGAGAGGATGGTTGGAGTAAAACCAAATTCTCTATTCCTTCTTTCAGCTTTGATACTATGGATGTGGAAGAATATTTGCTATGGGAATTGAAAATTGAGAAGCTATGGAGAATGCATGAGTATAATGAGGATAGAAAAATCAAGTTGGCATCTTCTGAGTTTGATGGATATGCTCTTAGATGGTGGGATAATCTTGTGAGAAAAAGGCAAGAGGATGGTGAGTTACCCATTGTCACTTGGAACACCATGAAGAGAGTCATGAGGGATAGATTTGTTCCACCAAATTACATAAGGCAACAATTTGATCAATTGCAACAATTGAGGCAAGGTACTATGACTGTTGAGGCTTATTATCAAGAGATGGAATTAATCATGCAAAGGGCACGTGTGAGAGAGCAATTGGAGCAAACAATGCAAAGGTTTCTTTCAGGTTTGAACTATAAAATCAAGGGCATTGTTAGGCATCACCAATATCATGATATACATGAGTTACTACACCATGCAAGGGAGGCCGAAGCACATCTTATTGAGGAGGCAAAATTTACTACAAGGACAAGGGCTAGATTTCCCATGAGATCATCTACTATGCCTAGTGCACCCCCTCCTCCTTCTCTTAGCCGTGGAGTTTCATCATCCAAGGCCGAGCCTAGTGCTTCTATTACAAACAAATCAACTCAACCAACTGCAAGTGCCTCGGGTTCTAGTGCTCCTACTATAAGGAATAGAGATATTACATGTCATACATGTGGAGGCAAGGGGCACTTCAAGAGGGATTGTCCAAATACAAAGTTGATGATTATTAATGACAACAATGAGTATGCGACAGGTGATGATGTTGATCCTAATGATATCAATGATGATGGTGGCTATTTGAGTGATACTCCTTTGGATGCTTATGCTACTACTATGCCATCTATTATTTGCACACAAAACTCATTGAGTGTTATGCCTAGTCCTGAAAATCAAAGGTGCAATTTGTTTCAAACAAAGGCTGTTATTGGTCCTAGTATGGCTTGCAAAGTCATTATTGATGGAGGGAGTTGCAGGAATTTGGCTAGCAAAGATCTATGTGCAAAGCTAAATTTGAAATATTTGCCACATCCTTCTCCTTATCATATACAATGGTTGAGTAGCACGGGACAAATGAAGGTATCTCATATGGTGCGTGTGGAATTTCAAATTGGACCTTAGAAGGATACTATTGAGTTTGATGTGGTGCCCATGAATGTTTGCCATTTATTATTGGGAAGACCTTGGCAATTTGATAGAAGTGTGAAGCATGAAGGAAGATCAAATACTTATGAGTTGCATCATCATGGGAATACTATTATTTTGAGACCTATGACTCCACAACAAATTGTAAATGAGTCCCAATCCAAAATTGATATGAGAGTGGAAAAAGAGAGAGATGGATGAGGGATCAAAAAATTCACAAGCTTTGGGGAGTGATAGTAAAACCAATTCGAGTGGTAAAAAGAGAGAGAACCTATTATGCATGTTAGCCACCAAAGAGGATTTGAGGGAATTTAGGGATGATCCTACATTAGTCCCTATTGTGCTTATTCACAAGGGAGATATTTTGGTTTCTAATGACATGACCCCTATTACTCTTGGTGTTTCTCATGTTTTGCAGGATTTTGATGATGTTTTTCCAGGAGATATTCCCTCGGGATTGCCACCCTTGAGAGGGATTGAGCATCAAATTGATTTAATTCCTGGAGCATCTCTCCCAAACAGAGCCCCTTATAGAACCAATCCACAAGAAACGAAGGAGATACAAAGGCAAGTACAAGAGCTACTAGATAAAGGTTATAGAGTTAGTCTTTCTCCTTGTGCTGTCCCCGTTATTTTGGTTCCTAAGAAAGATGGTACTTGGCGCATGTGTGTAGATTGTAGAGCAATTAATAACATCACTATTCGTTATCGTCATCCTATACCACGTTTAGATGACATGTTAGATGAATTAAGTGGTTCTTCTCTTTTCCCTAAAATTGATTTGCGTTTTGCGTAGTGGATACCATCAAATAAGAATGAAAGAGGGACATGAATGGAAAACTGCTTTTAAGACAAAATTTGGTTTATATGAATGGTTAGTGATGCCTTTTGGTTTAACTAATGCACCTAGTACTTTCATGAGATTAATGAACCATATTTTGAGATACTTTATTGGTAGATTTGTGGTAGTTTATTTTGATGATATTCTCATATATAGCCACAATGAACATGAACACATTGATCATATTAGACAAGTTTTGCAAGTGCTAAGAGAAAATAAATTGTATGGTAATCTTGAGAAGTGCACTTTTTGCAAAGATAAGGTCATCTTTCTTGGTTATGTTGTTTCTAAGCATGGAATTGAAGTTGATACATCAAAAATTGAAGCTATTCGAAATTGGCCAATTCTAACTAATGTGAGTCAAGTTAGAAGTTTTAATGGGCTTGCTAGTTTCTTTAGAAGATTTGTGCCTAATTTTAGTACAATTGCTGCCCCTTTATATGATCAAACTAAAAAGGGTGTTGATTTCGAGTGGGGTGTTGCTCAAGATGTTGCTTTTGATACATTGAAAGAAAAGTTGATTTCGGCCCCACTTCTTATGCTTCCAAATTTTGATAAACAATTTGAGATTGAGTGTGATTCTAGTGGCATAGGTATTGGAGGTGTGCTCATGCAAGAAAAGAAACCTATTGCCTATTTTTCTGAAAAATTGAATGGTGCACAATTGAATTATTCTGTTTATGATAAGGAATTATATGCACTTGTGAGAGTTTTAGAGGTGTGGAAACATTATTTGTGGCCTAAAGAATTTATTATACATAGTGATCATGAAGCATTGGAATTCTTAAAGTGCCAATCTAATTTGAATAAGAGACATGCTAAATGGGTTGAATTTATTGAATCTTTTCCATACATCATTAAACATAAAAAGGGATTGGATAATGTAGTTGCTGATGCTTTGTCAAGAAAGAACATGTTACTCTCAAATTTAGAAATTAAGGTTTCAGGTTTGGAGGGTATTAGAGATTTATATGATGAAGATAATGAATTTTCTATGCCATTTAATAAGTGCACTAATGTTAAGGCATGGGATAAATTTCATATACATGATGGATACTTTTTTAGAGCTAACAAATTATGTATTCCCGAGTGTTCTTTGCGTTTGTTGTTAATACAGTAATCTCATAGTGGAGGTTTGATGGGACACTTTGGAAGAGAGAAGACATTGCTTATGTTGGCTGAAAATTTCTATTGGGCACATATGAGGAGAGATGTGTATAGATTGGTGCAAAGATGCATTACTTGCAACAAGTCCAAATCAAAGCTCAAACCCCACGGGTTGTACACCCCATTGCCATGACCTAGTACACCATGGGAGGATATAAGTATGGATTCTGTTTTGGGCTTACCAAGGAAAAAAAGAGGACATGACTATCTTTGTGGCTGTGGACAGATTTTCAAAGATGGCTCACTTCATTGCTTGCTACAAGAGTGATGATGCTTCTCACATTGCAAATTTATTCTTTAGAGAAATTGTGAGATTACATGGAGTGCCAAGAACTATTGTTTCAGATAGAGATGTCAAGTTCATGAGTTACTTTTGGAAGACAGTTTGGGGTAAGCTTAGCACTAAGCTATTATTTTCTACTACTTGCCACCCCCAAACTGATGGCCAAACCGAGGTGGTTAATAGAACATTGTCCACATTGTTGAGAGGCATGATCAAGAAAAATTTGAAGGAGTGGGAGGAGTGTTTACCCCATGTGGAATTTGCATATAATAGAGCTGTGCATTCAACTACTCAATTATGTCCTTTTGAGGTGGTTTATGGTTTCAAGCCTATTACTCCTCTTGATTTATTACCACTTCCTTTACATGAGAGAATTAATATGGAGGCATCAAAGAGGGCTGATTTTGTGAAGAAGATACATGAGAGAACAAAAGAAGATATTGAGAAGAAGGGAAAGCATGTGGCCGAGAGGGTAAACAAGAAAAGGAAGGAGATTAGTTTTCGGCCAGGAGACATGGTGTGGGTGCACTTTCGAAAGGATAGATTTCCCACATTGAGAAAATCAAAAGTGATGCCTAGAGGAGCTGGTCCTTATAAAGTTATTTCAAGGATCAATGATAATGCATACAATATTGACCTCCCAATTAATGAGTTTTGTGTTAGCAATTCTTTTAATGTGGCTTATTTGACACCTTACCATGGAGATGATTTAGCATCGAGGTCGATGCCTTTTCAAGAGAGGAGGATGATGAGGACATCCCTAGCTCTTCACCTATTGTTACACACGAGAATGCTCCTATACAAGCTAATGAAGTAAGGACTGGTCCAATGACAAGATCAAGAACCAAGCTATTACAACAACAGGTGAATTCACTCCTACTTGAGTATAATGTTTATAATTGTGAGAACTTTATACTACCTAAATCCATGCATTTATGTATTCTCAAGTTTATTGATAACACAAGCCTGAATGGAGATCATGGAGAGGAGATACACATGGATGGACATGGACTAGAAGGGGAGATGGAGATCAAGTGCTAGCATGGTGAAAACAACAAATAACAAATGATATGATGACAAGGGGATGGTGCCTCCACAAGGTCAAATGCACTAAGCGTGGAAAACAATGCTATTATGTTATTCCACACTCATGGATGGACAAGGCAAGAGGAGGGCGCCCACAAGGAGGATCTATGCGCCATATACAATTCCTAGTTGTGTTAGGATTGGTTTTTATACCAATTTGGCCGAATCCCACCTATTTGGGTTGGTTTGTATCTATGTGTGGTAGAAATAGGAGTCATAGCCGAGTAGGAGAGGGATTGCTTGTGCAAGGAAACTTGTGGCCGCACCCCTCCCCTCTCATATACCCCTACCTGCGAGTTGGAGGGGTTAGACTACGAAAAAACATTAAACCCTAGACCTCTAGATTGAAACAGCTTGTAAGCCTTCATCTGGAAGTTCATCTGCAAACTTTACGTGTTACCTGCTGTTCCACTGGGAATAAGAGGGTACAGGACCACTTGTGTAACATCCCTGATTTTTTGGAAAACTCAAAAATCACAAAAATTTGAAACTTTTTGTTTTCATGTTATGCAAGTCACCAAGAACCAAATAAGATGCAAGAAACAAAAGGAAACAATACATAACTCAATGAAAATTGAAATTAAGAATCCATTATACCTCTATTCCATAAACCCTAAAAGCCTAAAAATAAATATTCATTAATCAAAGAAATTGTTTCTCTTAGAAAACCTTATTTTATAGCATGGTTTCAAATCAACTATTACTTTTAAATTTTTTTATACCTTTTGAAACCAAAGAATTATTATCTCTAATAATTTTTATGCCTCAATATTATTTTATGAGAATAACAACTATTTATATTGATATGCAAATGTTATTCCAAGTTTTAAACATAAAGTACTATTCAAATAATGCATTACTTTAAAAATAACATAAAAGAGGGCATTGAAAACAATATTATGACTTGTGGTTTTATTCTAAATTTTATTGATCAACAATATTAATAATTTGATATGAACTAATTAAATAGCATTAAGTTACTATTAGTAGATCCTTCAACTCCTAAAATTATAAAATGTGAAAGTGGTTTAAAAATGGCTTTCTAAAAATAATATATGACTTGTAAAATGTCTCTGAGATTTTATTTAGACAATAACATCAATTTATTATTTTCTAAATTTTAAAATTGAATAAAGTTACTATTAGTAAATCACTGAAATCTTAAATTTATAAAATATAAAAGTGATGTGAAATGACTTTCAAGAATGGTATTTGACATGTTTAATGTCTCTAAAAATTTATTTAATCAAAAACCCCATTTTACTATTTTCTATTTTAAAATGGTATTAAGTACCATTAGTAAATTAATTATATTTTCGAAACATAAAAGAGATGAAAACTCTTTGAAATGGTTTTGGAAAATGGTATTTGATCTTTATAAAGCCACTGAAATTATATTTGACTAATAATTGTATTTTATAATTTTCCAAATTAAAAATCATATTAAGCTCTATTAAGGAATTATTTTCAATTTTCAAAATTCAAAAATAAAAATATTTTGAAAGTTTACAAAAATGGTACTGTTAGAAAGTATTTGAAATAATATGATTTTAGAAATTGGTTTCATGTTAATTGGATTCATAAAACAGAAGATATAAAATAAATGAGAAAACAGAAATTAAAAAGAAAAAAATCATTGATGACGTCATCAATGACGTCACTGTTTCTTCTTCCTCTAGTAACTGAAGAACACCGAAACCGCTATTTTCAATTGATTTGATTCCTCGCGATTAAAGCACCGAACTAATGGCTCGTTTCCACCCCATAAATACCCTGCATTTCCTCTCCATTTACCCTCTCTTGCCCCCTCAAATCGTTTCCGAAATCGCCGTTAATCGCTCGCCGGAGTTCGTCCACCCGCCGCCGTCCTCCCTTGTTTTCCAACACGGTGAGCAAGCTCCAGAGCCCAATACCCCCTCCTTTCAATTCCTCTTATCCTAGCGCCCCTCATAGGACCTTCCATCGATTTGTTCCTTGCAGAAACGGCGCTCACCGGAGAGAACCCGAGACGGCCGACGTGGAGCTTCACCACGACGTCGCACGGAGCCCCTGAGAGTGTGCCGTGGTCACCACCAACTCCACCGTGCCGAGCCGCGCGTCCCTGTCATCATCCATAGCCTGGAGGACCACCGGAGGGGCTACCCCGTCATTTTCCAAGCAACTGCGCCACCGCGAGGCCATCTTCGGCCACTTCTCCGGCCACCCGAGGTAACCCTAGCCCCGATCTATCCGTGGCCGTTAGATCTAGATCTAGGGGCCCTGTTTAAATCATTTAATCAAACCGGTATCAACCAATAGGAAACGGCCACGTCAGCGCAACCTTATCCGCAGGAAAATTCGATTTTCTCCCGGAATAAAATTAAATGGCAGATTTGCAAAAAAGCCCCTACAATTTCAAATCATCATATCTTTTCAACCACTTAGACAAATTTAACAATCTTGGACTTTTTGAAAAGCCCTTGACATCTAGAAACTTTTGGCACTGTCCAAATTCAAATGTGACAAACTTAAATTTGTTCAAATTCAATTATGCTTGTTTGGTGAAATTTGGCATAATTCAAATTCTACAAATCCAAAAATTGTAAATAAAATATATTTGGAAACCTTAGGATGTGTACTTTCATATCCTCTGTCCCAAAATAATAATTGAACAAATTAAAATTGAATTTAGAATTTAGTTGTCTATTTGAGTATTTTTGACATAGATTAATTTCTATAAATAATTTCAATATAGTTCCTTTTGCAAAATTGTTCCATTTGACAAACTTGAACCAGAAACAACCTTGCCCAACCATTTTGGACATCCTTGGACCATGGCCATGTGTTTTTGACCAAAAACCCAACCTAGTGATTCATCCATATTTACCATGTCTTAGGAATTGTTTTCAACTGTTTTTCCCTGATGTTATGTCTAAGTGGAGCCAAGCCAAGTCCTTAGAATGTATCAATCACATATAGTACCAAATAGTGAAATTTAGTTTGCTATCTACTTTCCACTCCCCTTTCATGCTTCAAGATTTCATCAAATTGGGATTTGTGAGAACCATGAAGTGCAATGGAGGACTTAACCATCTAGAGATTTTGCAACATGAAGATAGAAGACCATTGAAGGACTTGGAAAATAAAACAAACTTCATAATCATCTCCAAGAAGTGGAAGCACTAGAAGAAAACCAGAGAAACTTCTAGAGGACTAACACCCTTTCTCTCTAAGTCTTTTTCCTTCCCTTTTCTGTTCTTCTCCTTTCAACTTGATGGCAACATGAAGAGGAACAAGGAAGATCATTGAAGAAATGACTTAGGCTCCACAACAATCTGAAGCATACTACATCAAGTTCAAGTATATGAAGAAATGAAGAAGAAGACTCACCTCTCCCATTCTATCCTCTTGTCCCATTTCTCCTCTATTTTGACTTAGTGATATTTTCACATTTGTTAAATAAAACACTTAGTTGTGACCACACCACTTGGGAAACAACTAGTGAGAAAACCATGAAGACTATCAAGACCAAGAGAAGCACCACACCAAGGAAGGAAACAACTTAGATGGCATGATGATGATCTTCAAGAAGGCAATCATATGAGGTCTAGAAGCAATCCATACAAGTTGAAGAATAACAAGTTATTTTTGTCCAACCATTGACCCAAATGGAAAACCCAAGACTTAGTAATATTTTCCCTTTGATGATGAAGTTAGTATACCTACCCTAACCACAATGGAAAATACTAACATAGTCACTTAAATATTTTTGAAGGTGAATATGACCAAGTGTTTGCATGTAATACTTTAGTTGAAGAAGTAATATGTTTATTCTAAGTGAACTCTTGGAACTTCCTCGACAAGTATGATTATAATGAAGTTAGATCCCATCAAACTCAACCTAGTCCATCCCAAGTAAGCCCTTGGAATTTTACTTAACAAGTATTGGATCATTAATGAATGAATCTTCTCAAAATCAAACCTTGACCTTGTCCTAGCCAACTTGGTTAAACCCCTTTTTGATATGTCAATTGGTGTGTATGTTTTCTTCTCTTGTATGTTTGCTTGATAGCATGTTTGTTTATTTTGTTATTGTGTTGTCAATGAATAGATTGTACGGAGAGCAACGATCGTTTGTGAAGAGAGTGTGATATCTTCACCAACTTCAACAAGGCAAGTAACACATCATCAACTACCCATTATTTTCTATATGCATTAGTTGATTTTGAGTAGTATGCATGATAGGAAATTTTGCTAAGTTATACTATGCTATGCTATTATCCTAGTAGTGTGTAGCCATCCCTTTTACCTTGTTATTTTGATAGCCTTAGAATTTACTAGGTGCTATGCAATGTTACAAATTGTTTTACTAGATGTTGAGGAAAAATCCTAAGTATAACTAATGAATGAACCACCTGGGTGGAAGTGGTAAGATTGGGTTATGTTGAGTGTTTCCTCAGGGCCCTTATCTAAGGGTTATTCCACTTGAGGTTGTCACTTGCGGATGGCCACCCAGGAACAAAGAGATTACTATGTCCTTCTAAGTTTAGTAGCTTCCCGTGCAGCCTTTTGACAATATGGGCTCTGTCTTGATCAATTAAGTTGTGAGGGTTCATCCCAGGCTTGACAAGCAGATGTAGCATAATTATAGGTGGAACGGGTCTTGCCGGTGGGTTTGGACTTCTTCTTCTGAAAGATCTCGTCTCAATTCTCTCCTTTCCATGATGCACTCCGGGTGTATAGGATGTTTGGGCTAATTGAAGACAAAGGGTGAAAGTGCACAACCTCTGCAGAGTCAACAAACTAAGATCTTAGCCATGTCCCCGGTTATGGACAACTATGAGCAGCTAGACAAGGATTGACGGAAGAATCTCATCATCAATTTCAATAAGTAAAATTTTGACCAAGTGAAGAGTATTGTGGTGCTTGGATCTTAATCCAATGTTGCCACCCCTTTGAAAAGAAAAGTTTCTTTTACAAAAGAGATAGGACAAAATTGGCTTTATGCAAACTTAGCCTAAACTCCACTCAGCCAAATAAGCATGTAGTATTAGTCTTGCCATCTATATCCACCATAGTGTTACTTGCCAATACATTAAATTGTATTGACTCCCTTGTGGCTGCATATTCCATATTGCAGATATTTCTGAAGACGAGTGAGGATTTCGTTTAGGATCTCGAGACTATCGCCAACATGTTTTGCCTGTGGCACATGAAGAAGATGGGCTCAATGTTGTACTATGTTTTCCGCTGTATTTCTTTGTTTTCTGCTAGTCTTCTAAGACTATGCAAGTTGTAATTCTATTTTGTAAAGACTGGATCATGCGATGTAATAGAATTTGATGCATTTGCATGATATTTCATTTTGTACTGTGGTGCTAGCAATTGATCCAGGGACTAGCACAATAACACAGGTATTCCATCTTTATTAAAAGTTGGGATGCTACAAAATGGTATCAGAGCATTGTGTTGCCTGTAGAATTCGAGACCCTAAGTTTGGAAAATACCCTAGGATTGAAAAAAAAATTCTATGTTCAAACTTTTTATAAACAAAACAATTATCTTAATTCTTCTCATATCCTCTCATCTATAATTCACCTTCAAAATTTTCTAGATGACCTACCTTTTGAATACCCTCAAGGCAAGATTGTTGATGACCCTTCCATGAAGTGCAAGAAGTATTTTCACCATATGAAGCCTTACACTCAAGATTTTTGAAGAATCTGAAGAAAAACTTAGACTTCACAACAATCAAGAACACCCCAAGATATTGAGAGAAGATTTTTGAAGAAACTCAAGAAGATATAGATGAGACCACCAATATAGTTACTTTGTTAGAACAATGTTAATGTGTTAGAGTATTGATCATACCAATGAGTGTGGTATGACAATATTAGTTGTTTTATAAAACCTTGTTGTTTGGTGTGAAGATTGTTTGTTATGTGTTGTTTGTAAGATGAGTTTCCTTGATCTGCTATGTTTGGATAAGAACCTTCCTTAGCTATCTTTCTAAATCTCTACTCATTCCTACTAGACCAAACCCAACACCATACCCATTCACCAACCATAGTGAGAACCATTTGAAATCATACAACCTTTACCCTATAGATACACAAGCCATCCCAGTTGAGGAATGCTAGTATCAAATTTCTTTCTTATGTGTGAAGGAACAATCACATCCATGATCAATGCCAACTACCTAATAAGGAGTATCCAGCCCATCAACAAGTGAAGAAGACAAGTGAACCCCAAGTTGCATGAGCTATGAAGATTTCAGAGCCAACTACACCAAGAGAAGAAGTAATGAAGAAACACAACTACCCAGTTTGTGTTACATGGGAGTTTGTTTAGAAATAGCATGATGTTGCCTTCAAGGATGACAACAACAAGATGGAAGATTGTCAAGAATATCAAAAGACCAAGTTGAGAGTGAACCAAAGGCTTTTGATTGACCCAAAGAGTGACCCCTCAGTGTCAAAGGTAGTCCAACATACCTATACCACAAAGGAAAGATCTACTCAAGCTAATCTAGAATCAATCTACACTCCAATCTAATGAATATAGACTACCCACCAAAGCTTCTTTTAAGGGTGGTAGCCCACCCAGTTTCTCTGTAACCCAGTTGTTCTGGAATCCAGTTACTCAAACCTAATCTTTCTTTCTAGCCTTCCCAAATCTCGGGACGAGATTTCTTTTAAGGGTGGTAGTCTGTAACATCCCTGATTTTTTGGAAAACTCAAAAATCACAAAAATTTGAAACTTTTTGTTTTCATGTTATGCAAGTCACCAAGAACCAAATAAGATGCAAGAAACAAAAGGAAACAATACATAACTCAATGAAAATTGAAATTTAGAATCCATTATACCTCTATTCCATAAACCCTAAAAGCCTGAAAATAAATATTCATTAATCAAAGAAATTGTTTCTCTTAGAAAACCTTATTTTATAGCATGGTTTCAAATCAACTATTACTTTTAAAAAAAATTATACCTTTTGAAACCAAAGAATTATTATCTCTAATAATTTTTATGCCTCAATATTATTTTATGAGAATAACAACTATTTATATTGATATGCAAATGTTATTCCAAGTTTTAAACATAAAGTACTATTCATAAAATGCATTGCTTTAAAAATAACATAAAAGAGGGCATTGAAAACAATATTATGACTTGTGGTTTTATTCTAAATTTTATTGATCAACAATATTAATAATTTGATATGAACTAATTAAATAGCATTAAGTTACTATTAGTAGATCCTTCAACTCCTAAAATTATAAAATGTGAAAGTGGATTAAAAATGGCTTTCTAAAAATAATATATGACTTGTAAAATGTCTCTGAGATTTTATTTAGACAATAACATCAATTTATTATTTTCTAAATTTTAAAATGGAATAAAGTTACTATTAGTAAATCACTGAAATCTTAAATTTATAAAATATAAAAGTGATGTGAAATGACTTTCAAGAATGGTATTTGACATGTTTAATGTCTCTAAAAATTTATTTAATCAAAAACCCCATTTTACTATTTTCTATTTTAAAATGGTATTAAGTACCATTAGTAAATTAATTATATTTTCGAAACATAAAAGAGATGAAAACTCTTTGAAATGGTTTTGGAAAATGGTATTTGATCTTTATAAAGCCACTGAAATTATATTTGACTAATAATTGTATTTTATAATTTTCCAAATTAAAAATCATATTAAGCTCTATTAAGGAATTATTTTCAATTTTCAAAATTCAAAAATAAAAATATTTTGAAAGTTTACAAAAATGGTACTGTTAGAAAGTATTTGAAATAATATGATTTTAGAAATTGGTTTCATGTTAATTGGATTCATAAAACAGAAGATATAAAATAAATGAGAAAACAGAAATTAAAAAGAAAAAAATCATTGATGACGTCATCAATGACGTCACTGTTTCTTCTTCCTCTAGTAACTGAAGAACACCAAAACCGCTATTTTCAATTGATTTGATTCCTCGCGATTAAAGCACCGAACTAATGGCTCGTTTCCACCCCATAAATCCCCTGCATTTCCTCTCCATTTACCCTCTCTTGCCCCCTCAAATCGTTTCCGAAATCGCCGTTAATCGCTCGCCGGAGTTCGTCCACCCGCCGCCGTCCTCCCTTGTTTTCCAACACGGTGAGCAAGCTCCAGAGCCCAATACCCCCTCCTTTCAATTCCTCTTATCCTGGCGCCCCTCATAGGACCTTCCATCGATTTGTTCCTTGCAGAAACGGTGCTCACCGGAGAGAACCCGAGACGGCCGACGCGGAGCTTCACCACGACGTCGCACGGAGCCCCTGAGAGTGTGCCGTGGTCACCACCAACTCCACCGTGCCGAGCCACGCGTCCCTGTCATCATCCATAGCCTGGAGGACCACCGGAGGGGCTACCCCGTCATTTTCCGAGCAACTGCGCCGCCGCGAGGCCATCTCCGGCCACTTCTCCGGCCACCCGAGGTAACCCTAGCCCCGATCTATCCGTGGCCGTTAGATCTAGATCTAGGGGCCCTGTTTAAATCATTTAATCAAACCGGTATCAGCCAATAGGAAACGGCCACGTCAGCGCAACCTTATCCGCAGGAAAATTCGATTTTCTCCCGGAATAAAATTAAATGGCAGATTTGCAAAAAAGCCCCTGCAATTTCAAATCATCATATCTTTTCAACCACTTAGCCAAATTTAACAATCTTGGACTTTTTGAAAAGCCCTTGACATCTAGAAACGTTTGGCACTGTCCAAATTCAAATTTGACAAACTTAAATTTGTTCAAATTCAATTATGCTTGTTTGGTGAAATTTGGCATAATTCAAATTCTACAAATCCAAAAATTGTAAATAAAATATATTTGGAAACCTTAGGATGTGTACTTTCATATCCTCTGTCCCAAAATAATAATTGAACAAATTAAAATTGAATTTAGAATTTAGTTGTCTATTTGAGTATTTTTGACATAGATTAATTTCTATAAATAATTTCAATATAGTTCCTTTTGCAAAATTGTTCCATTTGACAAACTTGAACCAGAAACAACCTTGCCCAACCATTTTGGACATCCTTGGACCATGGCCATGTGTTTTTGACCAAAAACCCAACCTAGTGATTCATCCATCTTTACCATGTCTTAGGAATTGTTTTCAACTGTTTTTCCCTGATGTTATGTCTAAGTGGAGCCAAGCCAAGTCCTTAGAATGTATCAGTAACATATAGTACCAAATAGTGAAATTTAGTTTGCTATCTACTTTCCACTCCCCTTTCATGCTTCAAGATTTCATCAAATTGGGATTTGTGAGAACCATGAAGTGCAATGGAGGACTTAACCATCTAGAGATTTTGCAACATGAAGATAGAAGACCATTGAAGGACATGGAAAATAAAACAAACTTCATAAGCATCTCCAAGAAGTGGAAGCACTAGAAGAAAACCAGAGAAACTTCTAGAGGACTAACACCCTTTCTCTCTAAGTCTTTTTCCTTCCCTTTTCTGTTCTTCTCCTTTCAACTTGATGGCAACATGAAGAGGAACAAGGAAGATCATTGAAGAAATGACTTAGGCTCCACAACAATCTGAAGCATACTACATCAAGTTCAAGTATATGAAGAAATGAAGAAGAAGACTCACCTCTCCCATTCTATCCTCTTGTCCCATTTCTCCTCTATTTTGACTTAGTGATATTTTCACATTTGTTAAATAAAACACTTAGTTGTGACCACACCACTTGGGAAAAAACTAGTGAGAAAACCATGAAGACTATCAAGACCAAGAGAAGCACCACACCAAGGAAGGAAACAACTTAGATGGCATGATGATGATCTTCAACAAGGCAATCACATGAGGTCTAGAAGCAATCCATACAAGTTGAAGAATAACAAGTTATTTTTGTCCAACCATTGACCCAAATGGAAAACCCAAGACTTAGTAATATTTTCCCTTTGATGATGAAGTTAGTAGACCTACCCTAACCACAATGGAAAATACTAACATAGTCACTTAAATATTTTTGAAGGTGAATATGACCAAGTGTTTGCATGTAATACTTTAGTTGAAGAAGTAATATGTTTATTCTAAGTGAACTCTTGGAACTTCCTCGACAAGTATGATTATAATGAAGTTAGATCCCATCAAACTCAACCTAGTCCATCCCAAGTAAGCCCTTGGAATTTTACTTAACAAGTATTGGATCATTAATGAATGAATCTTCTCAAAATCAAACCTTGACCTTGTCCTAGCCAACTTGGTTAAACCCCTTTTTGATATGTCAATTGGTGTGTATGTTTTCTTCTCTTGTATGTTTGCTTGATAGCATGTTTGTTTATTTTGTTATTGTGTTGTCAATGAATAGATTGTACGGAGAGCAACGATCTTTTGTGAAGAGAGTGTGATATCTTCACCAACTTCAACAAGGCAAGTAACACATCATCAACTACCCATTATTTTCTATATGCATTAGTTGATTTTGAGTAGTATGCATGATAGGAAATTTTGCTAAGTTATACTATGCTATGCTATTATCCTAGTAGTGTGTAGCCATCCCTTTTACCTTGTTATTTTGATAGCCTTAGAATTTACTAGGTGCTATGCAATGTTACAAATTGTTTTACTAGATGTTGAGGAAAAATCCTAAGTATAACTAATGAATGAACCACCTGGGTGGAAGTGGTAAGATTGGGTTATGTTGAGTGTTTCCTCAGGGCCCTTATCTAAGGGTTATTCCACTTGAGGTTGTCACTTGCGGATGGCCACCCAGGAACAAAGAGATTACTATGTCCTTCTAAGTTTAGTAGCTTCCCGTGCAGCCTTTTGACAATATGGGCTCTGTCTTGATCAATTAAGTTGTGAGGGTTCATCCCAGGCTTGACAAGCAGATGTAGCATAATTTAGGTGGAACGGGTCTTGCCGGTGGGTTTGGACTTCTTCTTCTGAAAGATCTCGTCTCAATTCTCTCCTTTCCATGATGCACTCCGGGTGTATAGGATGTTTGGGCTAATTGAAGACAAAGGGTGAAAGTGCACAACCTCTGCAGAGTCAACAAACTAAGATCTTAGCCATGTCCCCGGTTATGGACAACTATGAGCAGCTAGACAAGGATTGACGGAAGAATCTCATCATCAATTTCAATAAGTAAAATTTTGACCAAGTGAAGAGTATTGTGGTGCTTGGATCTTAATCCAATGTTGCCACCCCTTTGAAAAGAAAAGTTTCTTTTACAAAAGAGAAAGGACAAAATTGGCTTTATGCAAACTTAGCCTGAACTCCACTCAGCCAAATAAGCATGTAGTATTAGTCTTGCCATCTATATCCACCATAGTGTTACTTGCCAATACATTAAATTGTATTGACTCCCTTGTGGCTGCATATTCCATATTGCAGATATTTCTGAAGACGAGTGAGGATTTCGTTTAGGATCTCGAGACTATCGCCAACATGTTTTGCCTGTGGCACATGAAGAAGATGGGCTCAATGTTGTACTATGTTTTCCGCTGTATTTCTTTGTTTTCTGCTAGTCTTCTAAGACTATGCAAGTTGTAATTCTATTTTGTAAAGACTGGATCATGCGATGTAATAGAATTTGATGCATTTGCATGATATTTCATTTTGTACTATGGTGCTAGCAATTGATCCAGGGACTAGCACAATAACACAGGTATTCCATCTTTATTAAAAGTTGGGATGCTACAACTTGTAGTCGGAGGATTACTTGTGCAAGAGTGAGGAGTTGAGAATATCCTTGGGGTTGCTATCTTTTGCATTGGCATCAGGGATCAGCCAGGAGAGTTCTTAGTGGCGCACTAGTTATCATACTGGAGTTGTCTGTGAGTTCACTGAGAAGATTGGGCCACCCCATATCACTATATGCATTACCGCCATCCAGTTTGTGTCCGCCAAGGCCTCAAAGAGCGTGCTAGGTTCTGTAGGCCAGGATGACGTAGTGACCAACGGGGCCTGTAACCCACGCTTGTGAGGATCGTAACGACTTGTACCATCGGTGGGTAAGAGCTCCTAGCATATGTTGTCACGCAACCACGCTGGGGGCTGGGGATGTGGCGAATCCTCATTGGCGCTCGTGACATCTGGGAAGCGAGCGGACACATGAACCGGGGTGCCACCACCTGACTAAGACACGTCATGGGACTCCGCGTCAATCAGCACAACAAGGCTGGGTGCATGGGAGACCATGTTGTCGTGGTCGGGGAACAACGCACGTCCAGTCATGGACAGGAACCGAGGCACATGGCCCTGACGAGGTGGCCCCATCTTCTGCAGATTCCGTCCCGGGTGTGCTTGCAGAAGAACGACCCACGGGATCTGCACCTCCATATATCATCATAGAGCTTTCGTGCGATTCTCAGCGGCAGAACGGGCCACCGGATCCTCTATGCCAAGAAGACCTCTATTCTGCACACAAGTAGAGGAAAAGGGTGGCTGGATGGCCACGTAAGGGCACACCATTGATACATCCATTTTGCATCACTATTTTATATGTTAATTCTCTTCTATTCATTGATATATTTCATATTAGAGTGCAATACTTATGTTTTTTTTATGGTTTTCTGTGTGTTTTATAGTTTTCCAAAATTATCTTTCAGAGCCAGAATTCATAGGAAAAAAGCACTTGATAGAGGGGGTATCTTACAGACGTAAAAAAATCAAGAAAAAAAAATCTAGAAAAGTAAGTTTCTCCAGAGATCATCGGGTGAGCCTGAAGGAGACCCAGAGGGGAGCCAGGGGCCCACCAGGTGACCCCCAGGCGCGGTGCCCCTAGGCCACGCCTGGGACGGGCCCCACCTCCGGCTCCCCTTAGGCGTACTTCCCCTGACCTAAAAACATCGAGGATACACTTTGTAGAATTTTTCCACCGCTTCTTCGCAACAGAAATAAGACATAGAATAAAAGACCTTCATGGCGGGGAGATTCCACCGGGGAAATTCCCTCCCTAAGGGGGAAATCGTCACCCTCGTCATCGTCAACACTCCAGACATTATCAGGATTATCATCAATATCATCACGACCATCACCATCATCATCCTATCTCATCTTTTTTTAAAAATTAGGGTTCTATCTTGTAGTATTTTCATTATCTCTGCTAGTGTTGATTACCCCTTCATAGTTGATGCGTGTTTAAACCATCGATGTTTACACTTTATGAACAGATTCTTAGTCATCATTATATCACCTTTTATCATGATCCATATGATGTGTTGTGACTAGTTCATATAGTTTTTGAGTACATGGGAGAAGTCTCGTTATTAGTAATTATGATTCATCAAATAACATTTATCGGTTTGATATTTTAATTATGTTGCTATTTCTCTAGTGGTATTATGTGAATGTTGTCTACATAAAACTTCACCTTTATGGGTCTAGAGGAATGCATTTTATTTTGGATTGCTTATGGAGGGTTTCCAGAGTGACCGAAACCTGAACTCCAGTTCGCAAGACTTTACATAAGGCAGTAGTTGATACCAGGAGTTTATTGCTACGGTTAGATTTATTTCTTAATTACAATCTTGTAGTTGCGGATTCTTGCAAGTAGTGTAATTGTAAGTGTGCATTTCTCTTGGATAGGACGGTGCACTAGCATAGGTCTACCCGCATAACTTTTACCAAAACGATAAAGTTTAATCAATGGTGTGTGATGAAAATAACATGACGAATCGTCATGTGTGTCCTCAGGAACGTTTTAGACATTATAAGAAACATTGCTGGCTTGTCCTTTGTGCTAAAAAGGATTGAGCCACTTGCAACAACTATTTACTTTTATTGTTATTACTTGTAATTGCTTTATTTACTATTACAAAAATCTCTAAACATTTTCTCTCTAGTGTTTACAGTGAAACTTTGCTCAAAACTATTTATCAATACCTTCTGCTCCTCGTTGGGCTCGACACTTATCGAAAAAGCTATGATAGACCCCCTACACTTGTGGGTCATCAAGACTATTTTCTGGCATAATTGCCGAGGACTGTAGCGCTATTGGTAAGGAAACCTTTTATTGTAAGTGTTGTTTGTATTTCTGTCTGTTCTTTTACATCATTATGGAATCCCCCACTATTGTTTGTATGTTTGGAAATGGCTCCTCAACCACTCGTGTTGTAGAGAGAAGTTCCTCACCTACTGAAATTGTCCCTTTTGAGATACCTATTGAAATTTTTGACCGTGTTATGGATAACTGTTATGCTGGAGATGGAACTGTCCATCCCGGTATTCACCTACTTTATATTAATGAGTTATGTGAGCTGTTCAAGATTGCATGTGTACCAAGAGAATTAATCATGAAGAAACTATTTTCTATATCACTAAAAGACAGAGCATGGGAATGGTATAGGCTATTGGATGATTCACATTTTCTTGATTGGAAGGAGCTTATATCTCTCTTTTACTTCAAATTTTATCTTCTTAATCGAATACATCAAGATAGTAATTATATATGTATATTTTTGTCCTCGTGACGGAGAAAGTATTGTTTAAGCTTGGGGGATATTGAAGACATTAATGCTTAAATGCCCCAATCATAAGCTTCTGAATGAGATTATCATTAATAGATGTTATGCAAGGCTTTCACGTCATGAAAAGGATCTTCTTGATGCTTCTTCTAATAGTTCCTTCACGAATAATAAGATTGATGATAAATGGGACCTTATTGAAGGAATTCAGCATAATGGTGACGATTGGTAGATGGATAAAGTTAAACAATCAGGTATAAATTATGAATATGATAGCATTAAGTATTCTGTTGAAACCGGAAATTTTAATAAGCTTAGTGCTAAATATGGACTTGATTCTCAAGTAATTGTTGATCTTTGCAAAACTTTTTCCTCTCATGTTAGTATTCGTTAGGAGAAGTGGGATAAGTATCATGAACCTTATAAGGATGATAATAAATAGAAGCAATTCTCTAGTAATGAAAAACTTGTTAATGATGTTGATCCTATTTTACCAGTTGTTCACTTCGAGAAACCACATTTTCATGATAGAATAAGAGAACATTATTTTGCTAAGACCATTGTGGAAAAAAGTGATAGGAAAAGTGATGAACCTGAAGATCAAATAAGCATTGAACTTCAAGTAGCTTTGGTTTAAGACCTTGTTACTGAAAAATAGATGGTAGTTCTATTTATTTTTGTGAGGATGCCAAATCTTGTGTCACCAAATAAGCATGAAAAATCTATCGTTGGCACACATGTTGTTTCTATTAAGATAGGTGATCATAATTACTTTGTGATTTGGGTTCAAGTGCAAGTGCTATTCCTTTTTCAAGAAGTCAAGAATAAGTACTCCATGTGAGATTGAAGATATTAATGCTACTATTTTACTCACTAATAGAAAAACTATTTCTCTAGTGGGTATTGTTAGATATGTTGAAGTTATTTGTGGTAAGGTATAATGCCCTGCATATTTTCTAATACTTGGTTTAGTTGAAGATAAATTTTGTCCTATTATATTTGGTAGACCTTTCCTTAATACTTGTGGGGACCCCATACTAGATGTCCGAGACCGCCAATATGCATACACTCATGATCCCAGATCGACAGTCATGAGAAACATATTTAGATAAGGTACAACAGAGTTTACATCCATTACATGAATCACATAGTCTTACACAAATGGTCTATCGACCAAGTATGAGACAACTTTCGCGCAGGGGAACGACTAACACACATTACAACTTCTTTATTCAGTGAAAGGAAACACAACGAGTAGAACCCATGTCAACGCCTTAGCACCACAGGCTGCTGACCGGGAGATGTCCCTAGTACGCGGGATCGTCATAGTACTCCTCAAAGGTATCCTCCTGAGGCAGCTCCTCACAGTCTGACCAAGACAATAGACAGGGACGAAACCATATGAGTACATTAGAATGTACTCGCAAGACACCCTAAATGAAAGCTTACCAAATTCAAGTATGCAATATAGGTGGTAGGGAGGATATTACTTTGGGCTAGTCTATCCATGGTGAGTAGAAGACCAATCATGGTTGAGCAAGTTTTAGTTTTTTTTTGTTGAAGATGATACTTCAAAAGATAAATTGTTTCTCTTGTAGATATTGCATGTCCACAAGGTTTTGATAAAGCATTATTAATAAAAGAAAAGTTTTTTCCTTTGAAAAGCTTCTTGGAAGATCACAACTCCAAGACCAACATTTCTCCTGTACCTCAAAGGTACGATCATTTCCTTTCCAGTACCTCCCAGGTACAACAGCATAAACACTCTCCAGCTTTTTGAAAACATTGATACAATGCTAGCTACATGACCATTCAACTCTCCAAATCCGAGGATGTGGCTATTCTGAATAGTTTTACTCTGCCGAGGTACATCCGACGTGAACAACCACGTACTGTCCAAGACAGTATGCAAACGTCAGATAACTGGTCCTAACTATCCACTATGCAAGCGCTAGTAAATAGCTACCTCTTCAATTGGGTTTGTTCTCCCCGGCACCGAGTGAGTCAGCCGTATCGATCCGGTTTCCCCTGACAACACACCGCCATGGCAGGAGACCCAACTGTTGCAACCGGTGGCGAACTTAATCCCACACTCTGAATGTCCAATTCAGTTCAGGGGACTCTAACCCCTATAGCACATTGAGGTAGACACGGACTAACACCGACAAGCTTTTAGCTAGACCCCATTCCCATATTGAGGTAATGTGGCAGTACGGCTTGGTTGTCTGGCAAAAACTAGGTTATGTGTTATTTTCGGAAAACAAGTTGAAAAACACTTCTTCATTCACAAACCTCCCTCGGACAAGGTCCCACCTTTCCTCGGGGTTTTTCCAAAGATTTTGTTTTCCGAAAACACCAAGTTAAAATGTCCACTAAGGGACTTAAGTTAATTAAGTGATGGCTCCAAAATAACTAAAGGTCTTGGTAACACCAAGATTATGTAGTGGCTAAAACAACTAGATAACAACAATAGTGGTATATTCCACTTAAAGAATAGTTTGGAAACAACTTAAGTAAAAACTTCAGAAGCAAGACATGCATGATAGATAATGAGAAGTAAACAACAAGCAATCATTTCGAGTGGCTTGCCTTGGCCCTGGTCTTGATCAAACTCTTGAAATAAACAAGAGTTACAGAAAACCACTTCAGGAGCAACAACTCCTTCGTTATCTAACGTCGTAAAAAGTAAAAAGAAAAGCACTCAATCAGCACAAGACAAAGGCAAGCACAAACTAATACAACAGACATAAATCAAGCATTTATTTTAAAGGAAACCCCCAAAAATAATAGCACTAAAACATGCTACAACACTTAAACATGCATAAATAACATACATAACATGGTATAGTTTCATACAAGTAATGCATCAAACATATGGCATGAGTCTTGTGGGTGTACCACTCTCATATAAGGCCATAAAGATTGTAATGACTCTCTGGTCATTCACAAAGATGAGTGAAACATCAAGGAGATAAGATAGGAAACAACTACACAAGCATATAAGAGTAAAATAGGCATTTCTATGAACATGCAAACCTTAATATACTTGTATACATGAAAAGAGCATGAAACCAGAGGCTAAACATGCACATAACAGAGGCATATATCATCATACAAAGCATGGAAACAAACATGGCATGATGATAAATATGGGAGAAAAAAATAGTAGGCATATAAGCTAGAAAACAAGCATGAATCATAACATGCATGCCAACCCATAATGTTTTCATGAACAAGGTATATTATAACATGGTATATCTACAAGATAACAATCATATGACAGTGAAAATAACACCTAAAAATGCTAGTAAGATCACACAATGCATCTCAATACTTAACAAGCATAAAAAACATAATATTTAGAAATGGCAGAATACTACTAGATCTTGCAATGCATGCCAAAATTAATCTACAGCTCAAAACAACACACCAATCTAGTATATGATAGATCTATTCATATAGAAGCACATCCAAAAGGATTCATCTGAAAAATCATTTTAGAAAAATTCATAAAAATCATTTAGTGGCTCTCTGGTCATTTACCAATTTGCATGTCATTTTTGATAGGAAATTCAAGTGCATGTGAGGCCAACTTCTCTAGTTAGGTATCAACAAGATCTATCCAGAGAGCTTAATCTCACTTCCATTGGATTCATAGAACAAAAGTTATCTCATGTATATCTTTCAGATAGGTTGACTCTAGGAATTTTTCTAGGATGATACAGAGGTGCAAATCCAGATCTACCACTTGCATGTGGTTAAGAAAACATGCATGTACCCTAGATAAACTAGAAAAATACCCTGCGCGTTGCAGCGGGTATCTCCTTAAAATATATTCTATAAATGAAATGGGTATAAGGTGTATGAAATATTCCATCATCAAGATTCAATTGATTACATAATCGATATACTAAATTTAATTTGTGTGAAATTTTTGTATATTTTGAAATATAAATATTAATGATATGGATAATTATATGGTTGAAAAAGATGGCATAGCTTTGTGGCATGAAATATGAAATATGTAATATCACAATTATTAGTGGAGATGAAATGGATAATTGATTTGCTAAAATGGTGGGTGATGTGGATAGCTTGCATGTTGAGATGGAAAAATCATAAATGCATCTTAGTGGGGTTTTGTTTTATAAGAAGTATAGATAGGGGGATGGCCAGATCTGTTGATTTAGAATTTTAATTTCGATTAAAGTGATTGGCTAGTTTCTGGAAAAACAAAAATGGATTTAAATCCTCAGCGCGGGCTCAACGGGCTATTTTACCTCACGCGACAGAGCGCGCGACGCTGGGCCGGCCCAGATCACATGCACGCGCAAACGAAATGGTACGCGGCCGTAGGATTTAGATCAGACGACGCACAATAGATCCCAGTGGATTCAAAGGTGGCCGTGGATTTGGAGATGAACGGCGCGCGTTTCATCTGCTTCCTCACGACCAGATCACGCCGCCAATGAGCTCAAGCACAGCACGCACGAGCAGGGGCTCACATAGGGCTCGATAGGGTGTGATGGTTGAGGTCTAGGATGTAGTACGAGGTCGATGGGGTCGAGTGGAGGCAGCAGCAAGAACATGTTCACCTCGCAGATCCCAGGCGCATCGAGGCGTTCCCGGCGACGTCGAGCTCAGCGGCGAGGTCTCTGCATGCATACCAAAAAGACACGATGCCAGGCAAATGCACCTTGGCAAGGGGTTCAAGATGGTGAAGAATGGATACATAGTGAGAGAGAGACGAGTGCGGGCGAGGCATGCTCTTTCTGCTCGGGCAAAACGCGAGAGCGGGCTCCTCTCGCTCTCACAGAGCAGATGGTGGCCTGGGCATTTCTTGGGGTGGATGCGGAGTGAGTGGTGAGCGGGGTGGTGAGGCAGGAGGAGTGGAGGTGCTATTATACACGCGGGTCACGAGAGTGGAGAGCTCGAGCGCTCGACAACAAAATAGGGGGAGGCTTCGGGCGCGTGTGCTCTTCCTAGATGGCGAGCAGCACGTGGAGTCGAGGGAGAAGCTTGGTGGCACCACGATCATGCGTTCTTTGGCTCAAAGCCGCGAATGGAGGAGCAAGGGAATGGGTGTGCTCTTCCTGCACGATGACATCCGGGCCCTCGAGCCACAATCCTTGGCTCCTTGCTGTTCTCCCTCTCTGTGAGCTTCTAGAACGAAAAGAGCACATGGTTTTAGAGATAGTGATTTGGGGTACTGGTGTGGCACGTTTGCACAAGCTTTGGATGAAATAAAATTTGAATTAGAGCAAGTTTTGAATCGGGTGCAAACTGACAGAAAGTTCAGTTCAGTTTCAGTTAAGACTTAGGAAAAGTCTGGATGTGATTGATATAGAAAAAAATTTCAAATGGAAAAGCGAGAGTATGGTTTTGAAGATCATGATGTCTGGTTTCAGAAACACATTTTTGTTTGAATTTACAAAATGTTTTGGTTGCTGAAAACAAGACAGAAACATGTGTTTTTTCTGTTTTCTCTGTTTGTCATTTTCTTGTTTTATCAACTAGGCAGAAAAACACCCTAGAAAACAGTGGTTTCACTTTACCAAAAATGTTTCTTTGGGCATGGTGGGCAAGTCCGTACCTCAAGGATGGATGACATCCAAAGAAAACAATAATTTGAGTTGAGATTCATAGATTGAAGAGGTGCTCAAAAGAGAAAGTAATATCCAGAAATAGAAAAGAAAATAAATGTTTTCCTTAGGGTTTTCAAGGCAATTTTGTTTTCTCTCTTTTGGCGATCAATAACCAAGATTAAAAAGGATGATAGAGATGACAAGGAATGAAGATAACAACATTACACTTTTATTTCTCATTGAAAACATAAGGGTTCACATCAGGAGTTACAACATCAGGGAATAATAGGATCAACTAAAAAGTTTTTGTTGGTCCTAAATTTTGAGTTCTCCTCCTTACAACATTGTTCTCAAATGAGGATGTGACAATACTTATGGTGATGTTATTCATTGTAAGAAAGAGAAAGTGTTTACAAAATTTGTTAATGATCATTACGAATTTAATTTTAGTAAGTTTGCAAAAAACGTCATGATAAACAATTTCCTAATGAAGATTTAGCTATTTACAGAATTGCTTCTATTGTTGTACCACCTGATGATCACTTGCAGAAATTTATGGAAGAACATGAGAATGCCATGTATATGTAGGAGACAAATGAATTGAAGGATATTTCCTTGATCAACCTCCTATTATCAAACACAATGTGCTAGTGGAATCTTAGGGGTTGCCTTTACCACCTAAAGGATATCCCGTGCTTAAGCTTAAAGTTCGTCCTAACACGCTAAAATATGCTTATTTAGATGAAAAGAAAATATATCTTGTTGTTATCAATTCTAATATTTCAGATCATGAAGAAGAACGATTATTGGAAATACTCCGGAAACACCGTAAAACTATTGGTTATACTTTAGATGATCTCAAAGGCATTAGTCATGTTCTTTGTCAGCATACAATTAATCTTGAGCCCGATACCAAACATGTAGTTGATCATCAATGTCGATTAAATCCTAAGATGAAAGAAGTGGTGAGAAATGAAATATTAAAGCTTCTTGAAGAAGGTATAATTTATCCTATAGCTGATAGTAGACCGGCTAGTCATGTCCATTGTGTTCCCAAGAAAGGATATATGAATGTTTTCCCTATTGATAAGAATGATCTTATTCCTCAAAGAATTGTTGTTGGTTATAGAATGTGTATTTATTTTAGAAAATTGAATAAGGCTACTAGGAAAGATCATTATTCTTTGCTTTTATCAAATGCTTGAAAGGTTGTCTAAAATCCTCACTTTTGTTAGTTGGACGGTTATTCTAGTTTCTCTCAAATTCATCTGAGAAAACAAGACCAAGAGAAAACTAGTTTCACTTGTCCTTATGGTACTTATGCTTATATATGTATGCCTTTTGGTGTATGTATGCACCAACTACTTTTCAAAGATGCATGTCTGCTATTTTCATGGCTTTTGTGAGGATATTGTGGAAGTCTTAATGGACGACTTTGCCGTCTATGGAACTTCTTTTGACAATTGCCTCCATAATATTAACAAAGTTTTGCAGAGGTGTGAGGAAACTAACCTTGTGTTCAATTAGGAGAAATGCCACTTTAGGGTTAATGAAGGAATTGTTCTTGGTCATAAAATTTCCGAAAGAGGCATTGAAGTTGACAAAGCTAAAGTTGATGTTACTAAAAAAGATGCTCTATCCTAGGGATGTCGGAGGTGTTTGTAGTTTTCTTGGTCATGCTGAGGTTTATTAAAGACTTTTCTAAGACTTCAAGACCTCTTACCAATCTTCTCGAAAACCAAATTCCTTTTGTTTTTTATGACGATTATAAAGCCTTCAGAATTCTTCAAAAAGTCTTAATAACTACATCTATTGTTCAACCACCTGATTGGAATTTACCTTTTGAAATTATGTGTGATCCTAGTGACTTTGCTGTAGGAGTCGTCTTAGGACAAATAATCTTATCTCTACTATATAATTTTGTTTGAGGTGGTGCTGGTTGGTACATCCGACAGTTTGCAACCAAAGCCTATAAATTTTACAAATCAACCTAGTTAAAGTACCGCTTTGACCCGGCTGCGTTCGAAAAAAAAGAGGCAGTCACGGTCATCCCATGCAGGACTCCCATCCGGTTCTCCCCCATCTTTTCTTCTCAATGGAGGTGTCCGCTGGATGCATGTCGTTGCTCCTGCTCTCCTACCTCTATTCCCTCCCGTGTGAACGCCGGCCGCTATAGCACGGCCGCTCGGCACCAAACTCCCATCCCCGGTCTTTGGTAGGCCTTCCGTGCGCGGCCCCTCTTACCCGCATAACGCCATGGCCCTTGGGTCCACCACGAGAAGGTCAAAGATACCACGAGGTTCAAGCACTCGACCCAGCATGTCCCTGGTCGAAGGCGAGATCCACCAAGACCTGGTCCTCGCTGTTTCGCAACGAGGATGAACGTTCCTGGCCGCCGACGACCTACACCGCAGTCTGCCCATCCGCCTTATTTTCTAGTTGTCGTACTGTCATATGCGCTATGTCTGTCCCGCCACTGATGCGTACGAATGACCGGCCTAAAGCTCTTGCTCTCACGCCGTTGCTGCTAGCTGCCCTGCGTCCTACGACAAATACGGTGATTCTTTTGGGGTTTCTGGGCTGCTTCTAGGTACCAAATAGCAGAATCTCAAAACAATTCTCTAGTTTGTCCCTAGATTATTTCCACCGCAAACCGAAAGCGTGTAAGTTTGGAAAAACTGGGCCGGACCAGATTCTGGAGAGTTTCCTGAGCTTCTCACCCTGTCTCGCGAAGGGGTACGCGATTTGGACATGTCACTGCAGCAAATGACCTCCGGATGCCACCGCCCTGCCTTGAGCGAGTAAAAACAGAAAGAGGGAACTGTCCCCTACTCGTCCTCCACCTTCTCTCCTACCCCCGACGTCCCTGCCTCCCCTGAACTCCACCCTCCCCGCCGCCCCTCTCCCTCCCCGGATGCCGGTCGTCCGGATCCATATCCCCCACCATCGGATCGAGAAGCTCCACCGGATTTCATTCCCGCCTCCGCATCTCCGTGAGGTAGGCCGCACCAAGGCCGGCGAGCTCGAGTTTTTCCGCCGTCCACATCTATGGGAGCTCCGTCCCACCATCCCCTCCTCCCAAGGTCGAGACCGATGAGCTCGAGGTCGTGTGCTATAGCCAAGCAGCAGAAAGTCTACTAATCTGATAGCCTCACTGCTCAAATCTTCCTCTGCCTGTCAATGTTCGCTTTTTGTTTGCCAAACATTCAGGGGCAGAACAAACATTTTACAACACATCAATCAAAGAAGCCAAATCCTCCGAAATCTAAAGGAACTCTCCAGTCCAGTTTCTAATAGCTTCTACCACAAAGGTTTTTCCCCACCAAAATCCAGAAACTTTCTTATGCATAAGGAGAAACTTAAAAGAAGTCACCTGATGCGCTTTGTTGGGAACCCCAAGAGGAGGGTGTGATGAGAAAAACGGTAGCAGTTTTCCCCTTAGTTAAGAACCAGGTTTATCAATCCAGTAGGAGAAAGAGGATCTTCGGAAGGTTGATGCCACTGACGGTGGTGCTGGCGCTTCACCGATGTCAGCAACAACGTGGAACCTGCACACAACACAACCAAAATACTTTGCCCCTACGGTATAGTGAGGTTGTCAATCTCACCGGTCTTGCCGAAAACAAAGATTAGACGTATAGTGTGGAAAACAGTGTATGCTTGCAGAAAGTAAAGAGAGCAGGAAATTGTTGTGGTTTGTTTAACTATTTGGAAAATGGACTGGGGTTCATAGGTTCACTAGTTGTGTCTCTCCATAAAGATAACATGCTGGGTGAACAAATTACAGCTGGGCAATTGACAAATAGAGGTTGCACCGCAATGCACAATATAACATGATGACTACTATGATATTTAGTGCGGGCATTACAACAAAATACATAGACCAAAATCCATCTGCATCTATGACTAATAATCCACCCTCAGGTTATCATCCGAACCCCCTTAGGTATTAAGTTCCAAGCAACAGATAATTGCATTAAACAATGTGTGTAATGTAAGCAATGATTATACACGCGGGCACTCTCACCGCTATTTTATCCCTAGTGGCAACAACACATCCTCCCCTGTCACGTTTCTGTCACTCGAGCACAGGCGAAAAGGAGGCATGAACCCACTATCTAGCATAAATACTCCCTCTTGGAGTCACTAGCAACTACTTGGCCAGAGCAACCACTAGCAACTAAAAGCATGCAAGATCACAAATAACATATGCAATAAAGACTATAATCAACTTGGCATAATGTCAATATTCATCGGGTCCCAGCAAACACAGCATATAGAATTACATGAGATCAATCTCGATCATGATAGGCATCTCACGAGATCTAAACATGGAGGAATATGAGGAGGAGACAACCATCTAGCTACTGCTATGGACCCGTAATCCAGGGATGAACTACTCACGTATCACTCCGGAGGCAGACATGGTGACGTAGAAGCCTCCGGTGATGATTTCCTCTCCGGCAGGGTACCATGAGACAACTCCAGAACCCCCTGTTCTAGGGTTGACGACGACGGCGGCTGCGGAACATTTTGGGGAATTTTGATCAGGTGCCTAGGGTTTTCCATCCGGGGGGAATAAATAGGCGAAAGGGCAGAGGCGGTGGAGACCAGGGGGCCCCACACCCATAGCTGGCGCGGCCAGGGGAAACCGCGCCACCCTATGGTGTGGCCCCCCTGATGCCCGTCTTTGACTCCTCTTCGGTGTTCTGGATGATTCCGGCGAAAATAGGCACTTCGAGCTTTGTGGGGTCCAATTCCGAGAATGTTTCCAGAACAACTTTTCTGAAACCAAAAACAGCAGAAAACAGGGAACTGACACTTGGCATCTTGTTACTAGGTTAGTCCCTGAAAACGTATAAAATGCTATAAATAAGGGAGAAAACATGTAGAAATTCGCATAATATGATCATGGAGCATCAGAAATTATACATACGTTGGTGACGTATCAAGCATCCCCAAGCTTAGTTCCTACTCGTCCTTGATTAGGTAAACGATAAAACAATAATTTCTGAGGTGACATGCTACTATCATAAAATTGATCATTAAAATATAAAAGCATATGTATGCTGAGATCATAAAACTTCAAACACAAACATGACAAATAGAACTTTAATAATAAATCATAGGAATCACTTTGCACCATGAAGAGTATCTTAAATAAAGGATCATGGATAATAATGCAAAGAAAGATAAACGTTTGTTTCAGGTATAGATAAAGCATGACAAAGTGGTATTTCGCTAGTCCTGAAGAGTGGTACAAAACATAAATGCCAGGACACTTTCAAGGTTCAACAGGAAGACTAGAAAAAATAATTGAAGAACAAATAATATCACATCATGAAGTAATTATTGATGTTTATGGGACAAATGCACATAGAACTCAGAATGGCAAAAATGCTCTCTCAATTGTGCATAAAGTTAGAAGATGGAGACTCAACGTAAAAGTAAAAGAGAGGACCTTCGTAGAGGGAAGCAGGGATCACTCATGTGCTAGAGCTTTTTATTTTATTAAACAGAGGTATTAAAAGTTTGACACCGTGGAGGAATGTCTATTTTTTAGGAGAGGTGTATTCTAATGTCAACGAATGGTAAACAGACAATACAATACGTCACAAGCCAAGTGGATTCACAAGAGCGGCTCCCATGGTGAAGGGCGCAACTCGTGTAGAAGGTCATCCCTCTTTCTCTTTTGTTTACACAATTATGCTTTGACTGATATAATTAGGGGCAAAAATAGTGAAGAGAATTTGTTTGTATTAATTTGGGGCTGGGCACCCCGCTGCCAGCTCTTCTATCATTCGGATAAGCGGATGAAGCCACTATTCCAGGGTGTGAAATCCAATCAACAAGTGAGATAAAGATTCTCTATTTACATCCTCGTGAGCTAAAAAGAAGAACACAAAGCAGGAGTAATTTTGAAGGTTTTAAAGGTAAAACATGAGAAATTTACTTGGAGTGGCCGTTAAATACCACATGTAGGTAGGTATGGTGTATACAGTGGGAAAACTTTGGTTTAAGGAGGTTGAATGCACGAGTAGAATTTTATACTCAGTACAGGTGGACGCTAGCAAAAGACTGTGAGCGACAAATCAAGAGAGCATAAGAGCCATAATCATGCATAGCGACATAAGCATCATTAATTAAAGCATAAGAGGTATCACAAGTTCAAAAACTAAGTGTTCATGGAGGCTATTCATGAATGGTTTGTAGACATAAACATGGTGTGAGGATACGACAAGTCAACCAAATAAAACATTCGAAAGAGAATAACATATATTGATGCTAAACTATGACAAGAACAACTCATGAATCTTTCAAGACATATTAAACGCGATCAGCTATTTAAGGCTATTCATGCTACTCAATAACCAAAGGCTTTAGAACTAAAATAACATTTAGCATGGCATGAAAAAGTTCTAGCCACATCCTATACAAGCTTCTACTAGTATTGTTATAAATTCTACATCAAGCAGCAGTTTTCTTTTCCCAACAAGCACCGTACAAGATATGTTTTAAAAAAAATACTCTTTATGATAAAACAAGCAAACATGAGAGTATTCAAATAATACTACTAAAACTAACAGCTCAGATAAGAGATGCATGCAAAACAGGAGCTAAATAAATGCAGCAGCCAGACAGAGACTAAGAATACAACGTATTCTCATGAAAAAGCGGAGCGTGTCACTCTCCAATAAAAGAATTCTGGGGTCCAACAAAGATTATTATGAAAATAAAAAGAAATTGAAAACAAAAATAAAAGACGCTCCAAGTAAAGCATATAAGGTGTGACCGAATAAAAATATAGTTTCACTAGAAGTGACCTGATAATTTGTTGATGAAGAAGGGGATGCCTTGGGCATCCCCAAGATTAGACGCGTGAGTCTTCTTGGAATTTTCTGGTATGTACCACCGGGGAATCCCCAAGCTTAGGCTTTTCACTCTTTTTGATCGCATCATATCATCCTCTTCTCTTGACCCTTGAAAACTTCCTTCACACCAAAATTCTCACAATCTTCATTAGCAACGTTAGTGCAATCGAAATAATAAACTCACATGGTTAAGTTTCAAAACAATTATAGCACTCAAAAACACATTAGCTATTGTCACAAGTTCTTTTAAAACTCTTTTTCTCAAAAGAACACCAAAAGAAAGCGATTAAGATGCAAATGCAATAATTGGCAGAAATCAGTCAAAACAGAACAGCACGCATAGATCGATTTTTTTTGAAAATCTTATTTTGCTCAAATAAAAAAGTGTTCAAATAATAAAAGTTGCTTATATATCTCAGGATTAAGCACAAAAAAGCTCAGGTCATTTTGAATTTTCTGTGATTTTATACGTAATTAACAGTGGACAGCAGAAATATGTTTCCTTCACAGAAATCCGAAATCTAGTCTCAACTTTCCACTAGAGGATTCACTTAGCTCAACAAAAACACAAAATAAAATATACATAGGGGTTTCTAAGGAAATATACAACACCCAGGTGCAAATAACACAAAAGAAAACAAAATAAAATTGAATGAAATGAGAGAAATAAAACGGGTTGTCTCCCGGTAGCGCTTTTCTTTAACGCCTTTCAGCTAGTCCTAAAAGATCAACTCAAGTATTTTCAAGTGAAAAAGCATCAACATCATAACTTTATCTAATAATAGAGTCAAAAGGTAGCTTCATCCTCTTTCTAGGAAAGTGTTCCATACCTTTCTTGAGGGGGAATTGATATTTAGTACTCCCTCTTTCATATCAATAACAACACCAACTGTTCTAAGAAAAGGTCTTCCCAAAACAATAGGACAAGAAGCATTGCATTCAATGTTCATAACAATAATATAAATAGGTACAAGATTATTGTTAACCATAATAATAACATCATCAATTCTACCAAGAGGTTTCTTCTTAGCATTATCAGCAAGATGAACATCCAAATAACAGTGTTCTAACTGTGGTAGATCAAGCATATCATAAAGCTTTTGAGGCATAACAGAGATACTAGCACCAAGATCACACAAAGAATTGAAATCAAAATCATTTACTTTTATCTTAATGATATGCTACCAACCATCATCTAATTTCCTAGGTTTAGATGTTTCAAGTTTCAACTTTTCTTCCCTAACTTTCATGAGAGCATTGGTAATATATTTAGTAAAGGCCATATTCATGGCACTAGCATTGGGACTTCTAGCAAGATTTTGTAGAAACATAATAACTTCAGAGATATTACAATCATCAAAATCAAAGTTATTATCATCAAAATTAATGGGACCATTATCTCCTACATCTCTAAAAATTTCAGCACTTTTATTAGAAGTAGTTTCAGCAATTTGAGGCAATTTAGCACGTTTCACCGAAGGAGTAGGGACTTTATTAACAACAACTACTTTACCATTGATAGTAGGAGGTTTACTAGAACTTGGAGCTTCAGTTTTACTAGTGGTTGTTATAGTACAAACTGTAGCAATATTAGTCTTTCTAGCCAATTCATCTTCTCTTTCCCACCTAGCACGTAATTCAGCCAACAACCTAACATTATCATCAATTCGAACCTGAATAGCATTGGTTGTAGCAAAAGTATTATATTCAATGGTTTCAGTTTTGGCAGCCATTTTATTGATCAGATAAAATTGTGCCTCTCACAGGGCCAAAATACTAACCCCAGCACTTGAAATTTTACTTTGCAAACCAGAGATTTCTCTATTTAAGTTCCCAATTTGTTGGCTAGTAGTTCTCAACATAGCAGATTGTTCTTCCATAGTTTAAGTAAACAAATTATTTTGTTCATATTTCATTTGCATAAAGTTCTTAGTTTCCTTTTCAACTTCTACAATCCTTTCCTCACTAGGCAGTACAGCTCTACCATAAGAATAAATACCACTATTTGGAGGATAGGGCTAATAATTGTTTCCACAAAAAATATTTCTATAAGCATTGTTGTTAAAAATATTATTTCTAATAAAGTCTACATCAACATGCTCTTCTTGAGCAACCAAAGATGCGAAAGGAACATTATTTGGATCAACTTGAGCTTGACCATTAACAAGCATATACATAAATGCATCAAGCCTTTCACTCAAAAAGAAGGTTTCCTCAATAGAATTTACCTTCTTACCTTGTGGAGCTCTCTCAGTTTGCCACTCTGAATAATTTATCATCATATCATCAAGAAAATTTGTTGCATTGCCCAAAGTGATGGATATAAAGGTACCTCCAGCAGCTGAATCCAATAGGTTCCCTGAGGAGAAATTCAGCCCTGCATAAAAAGTTTGTATAATCATCCAAGTAGTGAGTCCATGAGTGGGACAATTCTTCACCATAGTTTTAATTCTTTCCCAAGCTTTAGCAACATGTTCATTATCAAATTGTTTAAAATTCATTATGTCACTTCTTAGGGATATAATCTTAGCAGGAGGATAATATTTTCCAATGAAAGCATCTTTACACTTACTCCATGAATCAATACTATTTCTAGGCAAAGATAGCAACCATTCTTTAGCTCTTCCTCCCAAAGAGAAAGGAAATACTTTTAGTTCAATAATATCTCCATCCACATCTTTATATTTTTGCATCTCACATAGTTCAACAAAATTATTAAGGTGGGCAGCAGCATCATTAGTACTAATACCAGAAAATTGCTCTTTCATAACAAGATTTAATAAAGCAGATTTAATCTCATAGAAAGCAGCAGTAGGAGCACGTGGAGCAATAGGTGTGCAAATAAAATAATTTTTGTTTGTGCTAGTGAAGTCACACAACTTAGTATTCTCAGAGGAACTCATTTTAGCAGAATAATAGCAAGCAAATGAATAACAGCTATAAAGTAAACACATTTTTTGTGTTTTTAAGATAGGAAAGAAAAACAAGACAAAAATAAAAACAAGACAATAAACAAAATAAAGAGGTTGAGAGTGAGAGACTCCCCTTGCCAGAAAACTTCCTTCTCCCCGGCAACAGCGCCAGAAAAATCCTTGATGCACTTTGTTGGGAACCCCAAAAGGAGGGTGTGATGAACACATCGGTAGGAGTTTTCCCCTTAGTTAAGAACCAGGGTTATCAATCCGGTAGGAGAAAGATGGTCTTTGGAAGGTTGATGCCACCGACGGTGGTGCTGGCGCTTCACCGGTGTCAGCAACAATGTGGAACCTGCACACAACACAACCAAAATACTTTGCCCCAACGGTACAGTGAGGTTGTCAATCTCACCGGACTTGCTGAAAACAAAGATTATATGTATAGTGTGGAAAACAGTGTATGCTTGCAGAAAGTAAAGAGAGCAGGAAATTGTTGCGGTTTTTTTAATAGTGTGGAAAATGGACTGGGGCTTCATAGGTTCACTAGTGGCGTCTCTCCATAAAGATAACATGCTGGGGGAACAAATTACAGCTAGGCAATTGACAAATAGAGGTTGCACAGCAGCGCACAATATAACAGGATGACTACTATCATATTTAGTGCGGGAACTACAATAAAATACATAGACCGAAATCCATCTGCATCTATGACTAATAATCCACCCTCAAGTTATCATCCGAACCCCCTTAGTTATTGAGTTGCAAGCAACAGATAACTGCATTAAACAATGTCTGTAATGTAAGCAATGATTATACACGCGGGCACTCTCACTATTGTTTTCTCCCTAGTGGAAACAACACATCCTCCCCCGTCACATTTCTGTCACTCGAGCACAGGCGAAAAGGAGACATGAACCCACTATCAAGCATAAATACTCTCTCTTGGAGTCACTAGCAACTACTTGGCCAGAGCAACCACTAGCAACGGAAAGCTTGCAAGATCACAAATAACATATGCAATAAAGACTATAATCAACTTGGCATAAGGTCAATATTCATAGGGTCCCAGCAAACACAACATATAGAATTACATAAGATCAATCTCCATCATGATAGGCTGCTCACGAGATCTAAACATGGAGGCATATGAGGAGGAGACAACCATCTAGCTACTTCTATGGACCCGTAGTCCAGGGATGAACTACTCACGCATCACTCCGGAGGCAGACATGGTGATGGAGAAGCCTCCGGTGATGATTTCCTCTCCGGCAGGGTGCCGGGAGACAGCTCCAGAACCCCCTGATCTAGGGTTGACGAGGAAGGTGGCTGTGGAACTTTTTAGGGATTTTTGATCAGGTGCCTAGGGTTTTCCATCCGGGCGGGGGGATAAATAGGCGAAAGGGCAAAGACGGTGGAGGACGGGGGCCCCACACCCATAGCTGGCAAGGCCAGGGGGAACCGCGCCACCCTATGGTGTGGCCCCCCTGATGCTCATCTTGGACTCCTCTTCGGTGTTGTGGATGCTTCCGGGGAAAATAGGCACTTCGGGCTTTGTGGGGCCCAATTCCGAGAATTTTTCCAGAACAACTTTTCTGAAACCAAAAACAGCATAAAACAGGGAACTGGCACTTGGGATCTTGTTAATAGGTTAGTCCCAGAAAATGTATAAAAATGCTATAAATAAGGGAGAAAACATGTAGCAATTGGCATAATATGATCATGGAGCATCAGAAATTATAGATACGGTGGAGACGTATCATCACCCTAATACATTCTCGACTGAACTGTAGTCGCGGTTGCTGCTTGGTCACATGGACATGCACGACGGTAGCAGCTGGCAATGACACACGTTCAGGTTCAAGTAGTTGCAACGGTTCATAGTGCGTCCACTTTGCTGATTCTTTTGATGATGAGCATAGCCGCACACGTTCTAACCAAAAGAATCCTTGATAAGTGGGTAGTAATTAATTAGTTATGCTTGCTTCGTGACGACCCTCTGATATGTCCAAAATGTATCTCCTTTTCCGAACACTTCTGCTATTGTTTGCTTCTAAACTTGTGAGTTTTCGATACTACTAACACAGACTAACACTGTTTTCAGCAGAATTACCCTGGTGTCTTGTTTTTGTGCAGAAAACCCGACTTTCGGGAAATTGCCCGAAAAAGATCACATTGAGCTTATATCACAGAAAGACCTCGGGAGCCAGAAGGAGACCTGGAGGGGGGCAAGGAGTGGCCGAGACCATCCCTTGGCGCGCCCCCTAGGCCTCTCAACCTAGTGGTGTGGGGGACACAACCACCTCCTGGGGCTCCCCTTTCGACTACATAAGCCCCTTTACCCTAAAACGCGAGGAGGTTTGTCATATTCCACAGAAACACAACAGAGCGTCGCCGCCACTTCGAAACTGAATTCGGGGACCAGAATTCCTATTCCGGCGCCCCGCGGGGACGGGGATTCGGAGGAGATCATCGCCATCGTCACCGCCACCTCTTCTCCATCAACCATCCATGATTCCCCATCCATGTGTGAGTAAACACCTCTGTAGCCTGAGAGGGATGGAAGGGATAGGATGAGATCAATCATGTAATAATGCCAGATTATTAGGGCATAGTGCCTAGTGTCCATTGTTAGTGTTTTCTACCGTTGTTGCAACTTGTTATGCTTAATGCTTGTCACTTTGGGCCCGAGTGCCATGATCTCAGATTTGAAAATGTCATTGTTTCATGAGTACAATTATGTTTCTTGATCATATCTGCAAGTTGTTTACACATGTCATTGTCCGAAACCCGAGGTCCCAAAGTGACAGAAATTGGGACAACCGGAGGGGATGGTTTTGATGTGAGGATCACGTGTGTTCACGGAGTGTTAATGCTTTTCTTCGGTGCTTTATTAAAAGGAGAACATTAATTACCAGTAGATTACCTTGAGTCCCCGCTGAAAACGGGCTGGTAGGACAAAAGATGTTGTGCAAGTTTCTCATTGCGAGCACGTATGACTATATTGGAACACATGCCTATGGTTTGCCTAGAACAGGGATGCTTTTTTATTATTATCTGCAATGCCCATGTCTAGATTATTACATAACCTATCTTATCAATGCATGCCCATTGAACCATTCCCTTTGCATACGGTACTTTCATCATACTGTTTCCTGCAATTGCTACTGATGTTATTATTTTACTACCGTTATTTTACTACTACTGCTGCTATAAAACTGTTACCATTGATAAATTGTTGCGAGCAAGTCTACTTTCAGGTCCAGATGAATTCACAACTCAGTTGTTAAGGCTTATAAATATTCTTTTGCTCCCCTTGTGTCGAATCAATAAATTTGGGTTTTACTTCCCTCGAAGATTCTTGCGATCCCCTATACTTGTTGGTCATCAAGAATATTTTCTAGCACTGTTGCCGGGGATCATAGCTTTATTTATTTGCTCACTTGAATGTGATATTTTTTGCTGCAATCCTTTCATCATGGGTAAGACTCGTGATGGAAAAGTTCCTATATTAGCACCCACAACAAGGAAAGGTACAACTCCGAAGACCTCTGTTGCTCTTGATTCAGCATCTGTTATGAGTAAGCTTCTTACACCACCACATGCTACACACACTGTTACTTCTGCTGAGTCTTAAAATTCTTCTGCTACTTTTGATGATGCTTCTACTGTGCTTGATGATACTGGTTCACTAGGTCCTTTCCTAGATGCTACAATTTCTAAATCCAAACAAATTGAATGTGCTGAAATTCTTGTTGAAAATATTGTTACACCTGTTAATTCACCTGAGTCTAATGATGATCTTGATGAAACCTATATTGAACTTAATGATGAATTCATTAAGGAAGCTCAAGCTAATACTGGTGCAAGTGCTCTTAAGAGTCTTCTTGCAAGACATGCTGTTAAATATAAATCTTCTCTTGATGCTAAGTTTGCCACATCTCCCATACAAATTAGAGATAAGGATTATGATTTCTCTCTAGATTTACCTTATATATCTATTGTTGAGAAGGAACATTTTTGTGGAACTAAAAGCTAAATTGCTACGGAACACATGAATGAGCTTTCATCTTTGAGTAGTTTTTTTTTGATGATACCGAGTTGCGTACTTATTTTGTTTCCAAGATCTTCCCTTTCTCATTGAAAGGTGAAGCTAAAACTTGGTTTAACAATCTGTCAGCTGGATCTGTTACCAGTCCTATGGATTTGGTTAATGATTTGTTTCAAAAATATTTTCCTAGCTAGTTCTCAACATGCCATTGTGTAGGATATATTTAACTTTGAGAAAATTGAAGGAGAGAAATTGCCTGAATCTTGGTCATGGTTTTGTTCTTTAATAAGAGCTAGACCTGACAATCCATTACCTAAAAATGAGCTCCTCGATATATTTTATAATGGACTAACTGTTGAATCTAGGATGTACCTGGATAGTTGTGCTGATTGTGTTTTCAGGAAAAGAACTCTAGAAGAAGCTGAGGAATTAATGGCTAAAATAGCCAAAAATAATGATGATTGGAATATACCCAAGCCAACACCAATAGCAACACCGAAGAAGAGAGGGATGATTGAATTAAATGATGAAGTAAAGAAGGAAGCCAATAAATCTCTTAAAGAGAGGGGTATTAAATCTGAAGATGTGAAGATTTTACCTCCTATAGAAGAATTATGTAAGGCAATTCCTCATCCATCAACAGTTGAGGTACACTCTCTCCAATACTTTGATAATAGAGTTATTCCCTACTCTAAACCACCTGATCAATGCTTAGATGAATTTGATAATTATGTTGTTAAGCAAGACAACTTTAATATGAGAGTGCAAAATAACCTTATGGAAAACTCTAGAGCTATTGATAATTTGCATGGTATTATTGAGAGAACCTCTAATGATGTTAAAATGCTTGTTAAACATTTTCATATGGTTCAAACTTAAATTGATCAACTCACTGTAGTGCAAAAATATATGCTAGCTAATGCTTCTAGAGGAAAACACGTATGTGAAATAATTACTAGAAGTGGTGTTTCTACTTAGGAACCCTTGTATCCCGAAGAACATCCCTAAAGAATTGAACAAGACTCTCAACAACCTAAAAACAATAGTTCTCCTTCTAGGAAAGAGAAGAAGAGACATAAAACTGTTGTAGAATCTCCTGAACTTGCTAAAGATCCTAATAGTATATCTATTTCTGATGCTGAAACTAAAAGTGGTTATGATAAAAGTGATGCTTCTGGTAAAGAAGAAACTGCAGCTGAACCTGAAAAGCAAACTAAAACTGCAAAGTATACTAAGGAGGATTTCATTGCTAATAAACATGGTAATGAAAGAGAGCCTTGGGTACAAAAAGCAATGCCTTTTTCTAATAAGAAACACAAATAAAAGGAGGAAGAACATTATAATAAATTCTATGAGTGGATGTAACCTTTGTTTTTGCAAATCCCTTTGACTGATGCTATTAAATTGCATCCTTATTCTAAATATATGAAAGATATTGTCTCTAACAAAAGCAAAATTCCTAATTAGGAAATTTCCACTATGCTTGCTAATTACTCTTTCAATGGCAAGGTTCCAAAGAAGCTTGGAGATCCTGGTATTCCTACTATCCCTTGTTCTATTAAAAATAATTATGTTAGAACTTCTTTATGTGACTTGGGAGCAGGAGTTAATTTTATGCCTTTCATTCTTTATAAGAGACTCTCTCTGGAAAAAATGAAATACACTGATATATCTTTGCAAATGGCTGATAAATCTACTGCTATCCCTGTCGGTATATGTGAGAATGTTCCTATTCAAGTGACTATTAATTGTTTGATATTAACTGACTTTGTTGTGTTGGAAATGCCTAAAGATGATAATATGTCTATTATTCTTGGGAGACCTTTTCTTAACACTACAGGGGCTGTTATTGATTGCAATCAAGGAAAATTAACTTTTACTGTTAATGATAAAGAGCATACTGTTTATTTTCCCAAGAAGATTGATAGGAGATATGATTTAAATTCAATTGAAAATATTGAGACCATCAAGATTGGAGAATTTTATTGTCCCATTCCAATGCCACCAAAAGAATATGAAATTATTATGATTGGGCCTATGTCTATCAAGGTCGAGGTAACATAATCATTTAGTGATATGCAAAGTTTTGCTTCATATAAAAATTGTTCTACTAACAAGACTTGATCAACCTTGTTAACAAAATGATTTTGAATGAAGAGGACAATGTTTTCACTATTTTTTCACCTTCCCCATTATGTTTTCACTATGTTATCATCTTTCCACCTTGGTATAATTATGTTTTCCATCATCCATAGTCATGTTTTCCTTATGTTTTCATCTTGATTGATGTGGTTATGCATGTTTTCACCATCCATATTTTTGTTTTCACTACTTCCACCTTTGTTCTCTTTGGTTATTTGCCTATTGGAGTGTCATAGAACCTCTGTAGTTCTGTTTTTGGTTTTGTTTTCCACCTTTCCACATTTGTTTTCTAGGTATTAATGAATTATTAAATTCTGAAAATACCACGAAAATAAAGTTTCTTGAAATATTCCAGAAAAATTATAATATTTTTTACGTCAAAAATAAGGAAGAGAAGCACCTGGAGCACCCCAGGGGGACCCACCAGTAAGGCACACCATAGGGTGGCACGGCCAGCCCCTAGTGGTGCCTGGTCATGGTGTGGGCCCCCTGGCCCTCCACTAACTCTCTCCCTGCCAAAGATTCCCTTCTCTCACCCCAAACTCAAAACATTTCCTGGAACCCGAGTTCTTGCTGTTCTTCCTTGAGATTTTTCGTTCTCTTTGCTTAGCCCATCTTTGTTGCTGAAATGTGGTTCATTTGCTCTCCGGTATGTGACTCCTCCGATTATCCAAGCAGAATTTTATGTGGTAGAGTATTTCTTGAGTATTTTGGTACTGTAGGTGACATATTATGTGAGTTTTCATGATTGATTTAAGTGGAAATAAATTATTTTTGATGCATGTTTAGCTCTCCTATAAGTCTCTATAGTAGTTTCCACCTTATAGTTGCTTGAAATCAATTTTTGTGATGATTGTTGAAAATTTTCAGAAATGGACAACCACAACTTTGGAGAAATGTTTAGGAGTGATGCTCCTAGAAGAACAAGGCCCTCACATTCACCTACTCTATTGAGGCCATCCTATAATGAAGACCTTATTGCGCCAAACATCGATGATGCGGGAGGTGATGGAATTTCTAATCCATCTAGCTTCCCTTGCTATACATTTTTGAGAGGTGCAGGTATACTTGATGACTTATTGATGCTGATTGAAAGGGTTGGTTTAACCAACTACATGCAGGATGAATGTCCCCAATATGCTATTCTCACAAAAACTTTTGTTGAGAGTTTAAGATTTCATAACTCACTATATAACCCAACTGTTTCTTTTAAGATATATGGTAGTCCTTTTTCCTTGCCCTTGGAGAGTTTTTGGAGCATTATAGGAATCAACGCCTTCCGAGGACTACACCACGTAGTACACGAGGGAGTCCTCAAGCACATATAAGGAGGAGGGCTCATCCTCGACAAACTACGGGGGCGCCACCTCATTGTCCGCTTGGGATTGATCTCCACTTAGGCCAAAAGCCTAAGCTTGGAGGGAGGTATACCGAAATCACACTAATCTATATATCATGTTTCTGTCGATTCTTTGTATATCGATGTTTTTGTTTCTTTCGTTTGCTTTCGTTTCTTTTTCTTCTTTCGTTTCTTTTTGTTTATTGTTTTGTTCTTGCTTTACAAAACACAAAAAGACCAAAAATGTTTCTGTTGTTTCTCTTTATTTGCTTCTTTAGTTTCTTTTGTTGGCTTGTTTTCCTGTCTCGTTTCGGTTTAACATTGAAAAATCCAAAAATATTTTGCTTTGTTTTCTTGTCTCCTTCTGTTCTTGTCTTAAATTCGAAAACCCAAAAATATTTGTTGTTCTTCTTTGGTTTTGTAAATTTTGTTGCAGAGTTGATCGGTCCTCTGTGTCTCCATTGGAGCTTCGCTATCATTCCATATTATTCAATGCACACGAGTGAAGATCAATAATGACGATTTACGAAAATTCAAGTTGTGGTGAGAAGCTGGTATGAACTCTATTTATTTTATTTTTGTACATATACTCATCCATGTGAACATTCTTAGTTTGTTCGTGCAAGGTGTATGTTATTTAATTGATGCTTAGTGGTTTGTTCTCTCACATGTTTAGTTACAACTTATTAATATAAGATAGCATGTCATATGAATGTTTACCTGTATTTTCTTATTAATAGAAGGGTATGACATTGTGGTATCTCCCTCTACTTGTTTCGTTTGAATCGACTTGGCACATGCTCATGCATGCACATGACTGAAAACAAAAGTCAATTAAGACTCGTTGAGTTATTTTGCCTCAGAGTATTTGTATCACTTTTATGCCCCTGTTAATTTTATTTCGTCGCAAGCATGATTATGACAGTTGTTGCTCTCTTGATTGTCGCTCCCCGTCTATTGCTAGCCTTCACATGTACTGAGTATGAGTTCTACTCGTGCATCCAACTCCCAACAACCAAAGTTTTCCAAATGTGTCAAACCATACCTACCTATATGTGGTATTTAACTGCCACTCCAAGTAAATTTCTCATGTGCTACCTTTAAAACCTTCGAAAAATTATTCCTATTTTGTGCCCCTGTTTTAGCTCATGAGGACGTAAATAGAGAATCTTTATCTCACTTGTTGATTGGATTTCACACCCTGGACTAGTGGCTTCATCCGGTTATTCAAATGATAGAAGAGGTGGCAGCGGGGTGCCCAGCCCCAAATTACAACAACAAATTCTCTTCACTATGTTTGCCTCTAATTAATCAGTCAAAGCTTAATTGTGTAAGCAAAAGAGAAAGAGAGATGACCTTCTACCCAGATGCGTCCTTCTATGGGAGCCGCTCTTGTGAAGTCTAGTTGGCTTGTGATGTATTGTATTGTCTGTTTACCATTCGTTGACATAAGCATACAACTCTCTAAAAAATGTTTTCAATACCTCTGTATAGTAAAATAAAAAGATCTAGCACATGAGTTAATCCCTGCTTCCCTCTGCGAAGGGCCTTTCTTTTATTTTTATGTTGTGTCACTTTATGCACCTTCTTTAGAGCATGGCTATCATTCTTAGTGTAATGTGCTTGTTCCAAAACACGGTTGATTGTGGTACAACTTTGATGCTTGTATCTTTGATATCTTTAATTCTAGTCTTCATTTGAACTTCAGAGGTGCCCTAGCATTTATGTTTTGCTACATTATTAAGGGCAAGCGAGTGCACTTTATCATACCCTATTATGAGCATTGCAATCCTGCAGATTGATATACGTCATGTTGTTTATTATTAGTATGTTGGCATCTCTTCATGGTTTGCATAACTGCTAGGTGACTTTTATCTAGCATACATCTTATTATGAATTGCCTGGGCACTTGATCATATAGTGAGTATATTTACTTCATATAAAAACAAATGTGTTCGTAAAAGTTTTTTTTTATCGCACTCAGTTGTCACTGAATTGCTTTACGACAAGCAATAAGCTAAGCTTGGGGGGGGGGGGCAGTTGATACGTCTAAAACGTATCTCCTTTTCTGAACACTTTTGCTTTTCCCCCTAAACTTGTGAGTTTTGGATACTACTAACACGTGAACAGTGAGTGAGGGCACCTAGATGGCGGGGGGGGGGGGGGATTAATAGGTGCTACAACCAATTTTAATTTTTCTTCAAGATTAGGCTTGACACAAAGGTAAATTATCTAGATAATGCAACTACTATGAATTTACCTATATGATAAGAACAAGCACAAGAACAATACAAGCACAAGTAAAGGAGGAAGAGAACAAGGTAACCGATAAGAAGCACACGGAGACACGATGTATTCCCGAATTTCTCCTTGTTAAGGGAGTACGTCTCGCTGGAGGGGTGTGATCTCGCCACGAATGACTACTCAACGTCACAAAGGCCTCACCCTATTCTCCGATGAACCCCGCCACAAAGGCCTAGTCCACCTTCCACTATTGATCCCCTTTGAGGAGGGAATCGAATCCTTTACAAAGAAGCTTGGGGCACATAGCCACAACCAAATTGGGGGCTCCCAACAATCACCAATCACCAGCAAGTGTAGCAATGGATTCTAGGCTTTCCACATGGAAACCCTAGACTAGACCCCTCTAGAGAATGAGGGGGAAATGAAGATCGGCTCGGTGAAGATGTATATCGGGTTATTCTCCTTCAATCCTCCAAGTAGCAATGAGTTTGGGTGGAGGGATTGGGAGAAATCTAGCTTTTGGAGGCTCAATAAATGCTTGTCTTCAATGCTGGTTCGAGCAACCCTTTGGAGAAGAAGGGGATGGGGTATTTATAGCCCCCTCCCAATACTAGCCGTTTGACCCTTTTCGTGCCTGGCGGTACTACCGCTGGTGCCAGCGGTACCACCACCCCCTTGCAACCTGCGCGGTACTGTGGCGTCCCAGTCACAGGACGCAGGCGGTACTACCGCGGAAGTACCGTAGTACTTCCAGCGGCGGTACTACCGCTAGTGCCCACCAGTACTACCGCTGGCCACCTATTTGAAATAAATCGAAGTTGCTGGCGGTAGTACTAGGGCACTACCACTCTAGTACCGTGATGGTTATCGTGTGCAAAATCCCTCTGGCGGTACTTTGATTGGTACTTCTAGCGGTACTACCACGTCCTGGAAGGAGCGGTACTACCGCCACGAGAGGCGTAGCTCCTCATCGACTAAGTCACATCGGTACTACTATACCAGTACCGCTGAAGTACCGCTGAATGCAGTAGCCAAAGTCACATTGGCGGTACTACTGGCGGTACTAGGCGCAGTACTACCGCTCGCTGGGAGGAGCGGTGCTACCGCTGTAGTCACCGGTACTACCGCTTGACAGATTCAACTTTGGTGGGAATGTCTTTCAACACTCTTCCCTTTTTGCGTCTTAATGATATTTCCTGAAATAACTTAGACGCACGGTTAGATACTTAATAGTGTTGTTATCAACTCCAAAACATAAGGGAGATAAAAATGCAAAAGCACTTTCAATCTCCCCCTTGTTAGAGATTTGATGACAACACCACTAAGAGAGGTCGAAAAATTTAGGTGGAGCACTTCTTGAGAGAAGCAAGTGATACGTCAAGAATGTTTACTGTTGAGGCAAACTTTTGTTCCCTTTAGAATGTGTGCTCGCCCTATCTTATAGGGACCTAGCAAGGATAAAAGATATAACAACAGGAATACTTGCCACATAATACATAAAACGATAAAATCCATAAACCAACAAGATAACGGTTTAACACAAATAGCACGAGTACGAAACGACACAAAGACACAAAAGTTTCGACACAACCACCCAAGCACACGAAAACACGAGCCTAAATAGAACTCTCCCCTTTGGCATCAATACACCAAAAAGGGAAGAGGCGATGCTAACGTCCCTGGAGGTCACTCGTTGGGGCTAGAGGCGTTTGCTGGGCTTCCAAGACCACGCTCGTCCTCAGAGTTGACATCTTCCACCTCATCTTCAGTATCACCACGAGTCCAAGGCTCACGAGGAATGGAAGCATCATCAATAAGGTCAGGATCAACCCAAGAGCCACCATTCTTAGACTTCCACTCCTTAGAGCTAGTGATCCTATCCTCAGAGCCAGGAAGAACATGCACCCCAAGATGGGAAAATCTGTCACGAGTAAACTGCCATTCCTTCTTGCTATGCACATGTGCCAGATACGCTTTGTCCTCCATATCAACCTGGCGACAGAAGATCTTCTTAAGAGCCCAGGACATACACTTGTGAAACCTAGTCCTCTGAGCTCTACCCTCCATCTCAAAGTCATAATCACTAGAACCATCAGTGTTAGGACCAAGGTCCTCAGGACCAAGCAAAGGAGAGGCATGCTTCTTGACCCGAAGCTCCTTGACACATTGAGTAGTGAGTTCTTGGTCATTGTCCAAGAGAGCATTAGGGAGCCGAGCATCACGCCAAGTAGCAGCAATGAGCTTGAACACTAGAGCAGCAAAGACTGGAACCCTCCTTCTCATCACGGAGTTGTACATCTCATTCCATATGATATCCGTGATATCGAGCCTAAGACCATCACCATGGCGCCTATGAGTATGGACCATCAAGTCAATGAGTGAGCCATGGATCTGATCAAAGTTCCCAACTCAAGGAGAAAGAGTGTTCCTGAAGATCCGGTGGAGGATATCATAAACTGGCAGCAAATTCTTGGAAATACCAACCATAGCACGGCCTGGGATATACAGATCAAACATTTCCGTAGGAGCCATAGTCCTCTTTGGGTAGGGAACCCGAAAGAAGGAAGTGTGGTAGGAAGCATGAGGAATCTCCCCAAAGTCCCGCGGTCCCAACAAATTAGCAAAGTCAACCCAAGAAGAAGAGAACTTCTGGTCCTTGGTCATCCATGTGATCCTCCTCTCATCAGTACGAAAGTAAAGTGTGGCATAGAATTGGACCACGAGATGCTCATCATAGTCTTCGTTGATCTCAATGAAATCCAGAAGACCAAACTCCTCACAGATCTCAAGAGCCTCACCAAAGTAATCCATCTTGGATCTCATGAATGGAACATTGATGGAGAATTGAGTAACCACTTTGTTTCTGTTCTGCAGGTATTCCTCATAAAATATACGCTCCTGGAAGCGAGTCTAGAAGCACTCATTAGCCCTTGGTTCCCTTGGCTTGGTCTAGGGGTTTGTCCTTCTCTCTCTTCGGAACTTCTCATCAGGTATTTTAACAACATATTTGTCCCTTGCTGCTTCAGACTTCATCATTACAGACCTCTGCCTCCTAGTCAAATTGCCCCGCGACATCACTTCAGGAGCCTCATCTTCCTCGGGATTCTTCCGAGTCCTCTTAGCCTCACGCTTGCGACCTCCACCCTTAGAGCCACTAGCACCTGCACCTAAGATAGCAAAGGGGGATAGCAATGAGGTAAGGTAACTTCAATCAAAAGGCTCTACAAGAAGATTCACAAAAGAATTAGAAGTGCAAAAATTCCAGGAAGCGGTAGTACCGCCGGGTGCTACGGTAGTACCGCTGTCTACAGCAGTCCCAACCATAGTGGTAGTACCGTTGTTGCCAGCGGTAGTACAGCTGCTGGCGGATCTGCCATGGCACCCAAAGGGACGATCGATTCTAACTGAGAACGCATGCACCAATAAGTCTTAAGCAATCTACTCGACTAGGAAACACATCAAACCACTTCTAGACTAGGAGATCTCTAGAACCCTAAGCAATTTCATCTCGCAAGATCAATTTGAGGGAGAGAGATTGGATGGGTTATCGGAGCTCATCGTCGTGGAGAAGAGGTTGGAGGTGATCCTCGGGCTTCCTCCGGCGTGATAGGAGCACTCGATAGCCGGAGATAACCATCCCCGATGGATGGAATGAGCGGCGGCGGCGAGATCCGATGTGGGGGATGAATGTGTAACATCCCTGATTTTTGGAAAGTGCAAAAATCACTAAAAAATGAAACTTTTTGTTTTCATGTTTAGTAAGTCACCAAAAACCAAATGAGATGCAAGAAACAAAAGAAAACAATACATATTTCAATGATATTGAAATTAAGAATCCATTAGGCCTCTATTTTCCTAAACCCTAAAAGCCCATTCAAATTTTTCATTATTCAAAGAAATTGTTTTCTCTTAGAAATCCTTATTTTATAACATGTTTTCAAATCAACCATTACTTTGAATATAGTTTATGGCAACAAAAATCAAAGATTTATAACCCTTAATAAAGTTCTAAGCCTCAAAAACATTTGATGAGAATAAAATATTTTAATAATAACTTTTATTTGTTATTCCAAGTTTTAAACACAAAGGTGTGAAAATAAAATGCATTGCTTTGAAAATAACATAAAAGAGGACTTACAAAACAATATTATGACTTGTGGGATTTTTTTCAAAATTTTATGAAGCCACTTTTATATTTATTTAATTTTCTATTTTAAAAATAGCATTAAGTTACTATTAATAAATCCTTCATATCCTAAAATTATAAAATATGAAAATGGTTTAAAATGACTTCCAAAAATAGTATTTGACATGTATAATGTCTCTAAAATTTTATTTAATTAAAAACATCATTTTACTATTTTTCCAATTTTAAATAACATTAAGTACTATTAATGTTTTATTTATAAATTGCAAAATATGATTTTTGAAATATGTTGAAAGTTTACAAAAATGCTTCTAAGTGAAAGATATTATTTTTACAAAAATTTTGCAATTGGTTTGAAGTCATTTGGACTTGTATATTAAAAGATATTAAAAACAAAAAAAAAGTGATGACGTCAGCTTCTTCTTTCTCTGGAAATTGAAGAACGGCAGTTCCAGCCGTTTCTTCTCCGATTGATTTCACGCGATTAAAGCCCTGAATCAATGCCCCATTTCCACCCCTTAATTCCCTTGCATCTCCTCTATATTTTCCTTCTCACACCTCTTGATAAGGGGTGGCCCGATCTTCTCGATGAACTCTCTCTCTCTCTTTTTGTGGTTTTCTGGATTTTGTGATAACTAGTGCTACACCGAGACCTCTCACTTGGATGACCCTTGTTGCCAATGCAACAACAACCAATCCCTTTGGATATTCTCAACTACACACTCTTGCACACGTAATCAAAGATCACGAGTGGTCCTGTATCCCCCTATTCCCAGATGGAATAACAAGATATCACGCAACTTTGACTTGAGTAACACCACCAACAAGGTGGGCATAACTTTCGGATGAACATGGTTCAATCTAGAAAATCTAGGGTTTATCTTAAACTTGGTCTCCCTTTCCTCAACTCGCAGGAGGGGTATAAGAGAGGAGGGGTGCGGCCACAAGGGAGCCCTTGCGCAAGCAACCTTTCCCTATTGGACTAGGACTCCTAATTGGACTCACAGATGGATACAAACCGACCCACTCTAGGGAATTCGGCCCAATATGGCATACAAGCCATACCTATTCGAAAATAGGATTTTCTATGGTGCATTTGACTTGGTGGAGGCACCTATCCCCTTGTCTTGATGAATAACAATTGTTTTATTGAAATAACAATTGTTTCAACACTTGCAAGCTTGTTTCCCATCAGCCACCTTTTGTTTTCCAACTCATCTTGAGGTCATTCTCGATCCATGTTTGTGTTAACAATAACCCTGCTAATAAATAATAACATAGCTTAGGTAGTATAACATTCTTATAACCACAAACAATATTTAATAATAAGAAAGAATTCGCCTTTAAATAATCATCAATGAGACTTAGTATTTCTTTCCAATTGAAGCATAAATAATCTTCATGGACCTCTATTATGTCCATATCACATGCTTCAACTTGTGTGGATGCACAAAGGTAAAGCAAAGAACCAATCATAGAACGATACAACTTTTGGTCCACATCTTTACCATCCGGATTGCACTTGAGGTGGCATTTGACTTGCATAGGAGATGGCTCCATCTTTGCACCTTGAAAATTAAACCTCTTGAGCATGTCTTGGGTGTACTTGGCTTGAGAAATGAAAGTCCCACGAGCCAATTGCTTGATCTCAAAGCCAAGTAAGAATTTAAGCTCTCCCATCATGGACATCTCAAACCTGTCAGCCATAAGCTTTGAGAACTCATTATTAAAAGCTTGTTTAGTTGAGCCAAAGATAATATCATCCACATAGAGTTGGCATATGAAAATCTCTCCCTTTACCCTCTTTGTGAAAAGGGTGGGATCGATCTTCCCAACTTCAAAACCACGGTCTTCCAATAACTCTCTAAGGTGCTCATACCACGCACCTCGTGCTTGTTTAAGTCCATACATCGCCTTATCAAGCTTGTAGACATGGTTAGGAAAGTTGAGGTTCTCGAAACCTGGAGGTTGATTAACATATACCTCCTCTTTTAGTGGACCATTCAAGAAAGCACTTTTGACATCCATTTGTTGCAACTTGAATTTATGTGAAGATGCACATGCAAGAAGGATACGGATGGACTCAAGGCGAGCCACGGGAGCATATGTTTCATCAAAGTTAATGCCTTCCACTTGAGAGTAACTGATACGTCTCCAACGTATCTATAATTTCTGATGCTCCATGATCATATTATGCCAATTGCTACATGTTTTCTCCCTTATCTATAGCATTTTTATACATTTTCCGGGACTAACCTATTAACAAGATGCCAAGTGCCAGTTCCCTGTTTTTTGCTGTTTTTGGTTTCAGAAAAGTTGTTCCGGAAACAGTCTCGGAATTGGACCCCATAAAGCCCGAAGTGCCTATTTTCCCTGGAAGCATCCAGAACACCGAAGGAGAGTCGAAGATGGGCACCAGGGGGGCCACACCGTAGGGTGGCGCGCCCCTGGCCGCGCCACCTATGGGTGTGGGGCCTCCAGGCCTCCACCGCCTTTGCCCTTTCGCTTATTTATTCCCCCCGGATGGAAAACCCTAAGCACCTGATCAAAAATCCACGAAAAGTTTGGCAGCCGCCGTCGTCGTCAACCCTAGATCAGGAGGGTCTGGAGCTATCTCCCGGCACCCTGCCAGGGAGGAAATCACCACCGGAGGCTTCTACATCACCATGCCTGCCTTCAGAGTGATGCATGAGTAGTTCATCCCTGGACTACGGGTCCATAGCAACAGCTAGATGGTTGTCTCCTCCTCATATGCCTCCATGTTTAGATCTCGTGAGCTGCCTATCATGATCGAGATTGATCTTATGTAATTCTATATGCTGTGTTTGATGGGATCCGATGAATATTGAAACTATGCCAAGTTGATTATAGTCTTTATTGCATATGTTATTTGTGATCTTGCATGCTTTCCTTTGCTAGTGGTTGCTCTGGCCAAGCAGTTGCTAGTGACTCCAAGAGGGAGTATTTATGCTAGATAGTGGGTTCATGCCACCTTTTCGCCTGTGCTCGAGTGACAATAACGTGATGGGGGAGGATGTGCTATTGCCACTAGGGATAAAACAACGGTGTGAGTGCCCGCGTGTACAATCATTGCTTGCATTACACACATTGTTTAATGGAGTTATCTGTTGCTTGCAACTTAATACCTAAGAAGGTTCGGATGATAACCTTAGGGTGGATTATTAGTCATAGATGCAGATGGATTTCTGTCTATGTATTTTGTTGTAATGCCCGCGCTAAATACCGTAGTATTCATCATGTTATAATGTGCACTACGGTGCAAACTCTATTTGTCAATTGCCCAGCTGTAATTTGTTCACCCAACATGCTATCTTTTATGGAGAGACACCACTAGTGAACCTATGAAAACCAGTCCATTTTCTTACACCGTTAAAGAAACCACAACAATTTCCTGCTTTCTTTACTTACTGCAAGCATACACCGTTTTCAGCAAGACCGGTGAGATTAACAACCTCACTGTACCATTGGGGCAAAGTATTTTCGTTATGTTGTGTGCAGGTTCCACGTTGTTGCTGACACCGGTGAAGCGCCATCACCACCGTAAGTGGCATCAACCTTACGAGGGTCCTCTTTCTCCCACTGGATTGATAACCTTGGTTCTTAACTAAGGGAAAACTCCTATAATTGTGCTCATCACACCCTCCTCTCGGGGTCTCCCAACGAGTGCACGATCAACACACTCAAGGACTTTTTCTGGCGTCGTTGCCGGGGATAAGGAAGTCTTCTGGAAAGGGGAGTCTCTCACTCTCAACCTCTTTATTTTGTTTATTGTCTTGTTTTTATTTTTGTCTTGTTTTTATTCTCTATATTAAAAACACAAAAAAAATAGTTTAGTTTATAGTTGTTATTTATTTGCTTGCTTTTATTTCACTAGAATGAGTATTCCTGAAGTTGAGGTTCGTTCTTTTAGGCAACAGGGGGAGAGAGTTTAAAAGATGCTTGGTATAGAATAAATGAGGCTCATAATAAGTGTACAAAAAATATTCTACCTTATACTCCTGATGAATTTTTATGTTGGTATCTCGGGCTGGTATAGGCATGTGTTAGATACTCTTACAGGTGGAAATTTTCTACGAACTCCTGCCTTGGAAGCCTGTAATTTGATTGAAAGCTTAGTAGGAGCACCCCCCATTATAACTGTTAAAACTTAGATCACTTTGGAGGATGTTATTAATAAACTAAACTCTTTGGAAATGAACTTACCAATTTTCCTTGATAATTCTAGCAAAGTTAATGAATCAATAATTACTATTGATAAAACAATCACTCCTCTAGAAGCTAGAAACACTCATGATAATCAAAATTCTTAGGATTGGTAAACTAGAGGATGCTATGGGAACTTTAAGCTCAACCTTTTCATCTCTTATATTCAAAAAGGAGAAAACCTTTGTGGGAAAGGAGCAAATATTCATGTATGTTCCCAATATAACTAAACCCAAATCTCAATATGTGCTAAAAATTGCTAAAAAGATTAATGAAACCAAGAGTGACCTCCATGTTGAATCTTGAGAAACATCTGGAGTGCCTATTGCTGCAAATAATGGTTTAGAGGAAGTTATTGTTGATTCTTCTTCACTTGAAAATACTTGAGTTGTTTTCTATGCCTAGCTGAAAGGCGTTAAAGAAAAGCGCTACCGGGAGACAACCCGTTTTATTTCTCTGTTTTCATTCAGTTTTTCCTTTGTTTTCTTTTGTGTGCTTTGCACCTAGGTGTTTTCTATTTCCTTAGCAACCCCTCTGTATATTTTCTTTTGTGTTTTTGTTGAGCCAAGTAAAGCCTCTAGTGGAAAGTTGAGACTATATTTCGGATTTCTGCGCAGAAAGCATATTTCTGCTGTCCACTGTTAATTACGTATAAAATCACAGAAAATTCGAAATGACCTGAGCTTTTTTGTTCTTAATCCTGGGCTATATACACACCTTTTTTTAGTTTACCACTTTTTGATTTGAGCAACAGAAGAGTTTCGAAAAAATCGATCTTGACCTGTTGTTCTGTTTTGACTGATTTCTGCCAATAATTGCATTTGCATCTTAATCTCTTACTTTTGGTGTTCTTTTGAGAAAAAGAGTTGTAAAAGAAGTTGTGACAGTAGATAATTTTTTTTGAGTGCTAGGCTTGTTTTGAAACTGAACCATTAGAATTTATTATTTCGATTGCACTAACGTTGCTAATGAAGTTTGTGAGAATTTTGGTGTGAAGGAAGTTTTCAAGGGTCAAGAGAAGAGGATGATATGATGTGATCAAGAAGTGTGAAGATATTAATCTTGGGGATGCCCCGGTGGTGCATCCCAGCAAATACCAAGAAGACTCAAGCGTCTAAGCTTGGGGATGCCCAAGGCATCCCCTTCTTCATCAACAAATTATCAGGTCACTTCTAGTGAAACTATATTTTTGTTCGGTCACACCTTATGTGCTTTACTTGGAGCCTCTTTTATTTTTTTATTTCAGTTTGTTTTATTTTTACAATAAGCTTGGTTGGACCCCATCATTCTTTTATTGGATAGTGACATGCTCCGCTTTTTCGTGAGAATACGTTGTATTCTTAGTCTCTGTCTGGCTGATGCATTTATTTAGCTCCTGTTTGGCATGCATCTCTTATCAGAGTGTCGCACCCGGACTTCTAAGGGATACTCACAGTCCGCTAAACAGTAGAACAAATGACTTACGGGGCATACCAGCACCCGCATCTCAATATGAGCAGGCCAACACGTAAACGTGTGACAACCATTCTCTACTATCCATCGTCTGCGTAAACCATCCCATAGAAATCCGACTACTTCCATTGACGTACTTCATAACATACACACATGGTACGTCAACGGCATTTGAACAAGTGATACCACAACATATCTCTAAGACACAAAAGATTGAAATAAGTTGCAAATAGCTCTCACTAGAGCAGAGATAGCAAATACAATCATCCAAAGGACACATGTCCCAACAAGTCATCATTACAACACAGCGGAAGCATCCAAAGTGTCTACGTACAGACAAGATCCAAATAGGCCTAAGAGGCCGGAAACGAAAAGACGGAGCCCATCCACGATGTCTCGGATCCTGCCCGGGTCCGCTATCTACTCGTCAGCAGCCTCGTCATACTCCACGTAGTAGCCACCATGGGGATCCTCGGAAACGTAGTCTGCGGAAACCACAGCCCCAAAGGGGTCAGTACAGACAAGTACTGGCAAGCAAGACTCACAAGATACCAAAGTGTACCCAGCAACACCAAGTACAGATGCTTTTGGTTCAACGGAAGAAAATAGGTGATACAAAAGTGCGGCAGCAGGCTGCTCTAACCAACTACAGAAACACGCTACAACTTCCGGCTAAAAGAAGGGGATAAGATAGCGTATCGTAACCAAATATAACTAACCTCAAACAAACCCATCCTGGATCTCGCCCCTTATCCAAAGAAGCAATCCGAGGATAACTCACACAGTTGGATTAATGATGGTGCAAGTTATTGTGTCAATACCACTATTACTAGTCAAGTTATCATTAGTTAGGTGCAAGTTGTTCTGAGTACTTGTTAGCCAGTACTTTCACCAAGTCATCCATAATCGCGGATAACACGGCTTCTCGAGAAGATTTAACCCTGCAGGGATGCACCAATTTGGCCGTACACGTAAGAATAACCCGCCAGATGGAATGCCTTCCACCAAGCGGGGCACTCAGCACAACCCAACTCTTCTTCGCATCAAGCCCAAAGAACCCCGTGCAATTGAGCGCACGGCTAATCAAGCCCCACGAAGAAAAGGGGACCCTCATAGCACTCTAAGAACGTGTCTCCCTAAATGCCGACTACAAAAGTTTCCACCCTGGCCTCGGGTTCGTACCTGCATATGCGTGCGGCAAATGGAAAACCCGAACTAAATGAGGCGATTTGGACGAGATGCGAATCGAATCAAATTGAGGGGGGCCCCCATACACGCTTCCCACATGCGGTTAGTGCGCTCATCATGGATCAGTAGACAAGACCGTTTTCCTAATTAGGGTCGACACTAGCAGGCCTCAAAACCACGCCGGGCCTCCTGCCGGTGCCTTATCATCAAATTATTATTACCCAAACGTTAACAGGTTGTTGTTTAACATCGAGCCCCAGAACATAATAAATATGGTAACAGAAATAACGGACAGCAGACTCGAGCATAAACAACCCTAAGCATGCTAGTAAGACACGGGCATCAAGCAACAGGGTTATAGGTGTGGAGGTGAGGCTATATCAGGTATACAGGATAACATGTGATAGGATCGAACACAAGCAACGATTCATAAAGCTAGCTGGATAGACAACGGAAAGTATCGGTATCCAGTGTGGAAAGGAACACAATGGTTCATGTGAGTGAATACTTGCCTGCAAACTCAGCATCCTGGTACTGAGCTAACTCCTCAGAAGTAGTGTCGTAAACCTCGTCTGTCTCAGTGTCGTCGTCTATTCGAGAAGAAGCAAACAAACAACGCAGAGAGACAAACAATCAATAACATGGCATAATGCACAATCATGGGATGATGCATGACAATTTAATTGATGCATCAAAGGTAAGCTAGTTGACATGGTAACTTAATTAAATGGACCCCTATGCAATTTGGGTTGCATATGGAAAGCCCATGATTTTAGGTTGCAATAATTGTTCTACAACTAACCAACAGGTGAAAGTGGATTAGCATGATGCATGGATGAGGAAAACAAAAAGAAAACAACAATAGATCCAATTTGAAATAAAGTTTACCAAGTTTAGAATTTTATTTATTAAGTTATGAAAATTTGCTTCTTAAAGGAGTTACACAAGCATTTGTTGTTTTCACCAATTTTAATTATTCAAAATAGATGACAAAATTCATATTTGGAAAGAGCACAAAATTTTAGGTGGAATACATGTTTCATTTATTGAAAAAGGAATTAGAATGATTTAATTATGAATTAAATAAGTTTAAACAAGATTTAAAGGAATTTAATTAAATTATGAATTTATTTGAATTTTTTATTTGTTCAAAACATTAACTAAAATTCATATTTGAAAATATTATAATTTTCTGGTTTGAAAACATATTTTATATGTTCAAAAAGAATTTAATTTGACCAAGTTATGAATTTAGCAATTTTTAAATGATTTAAACAAGGTTTAAATTATTTAACCAATTTTAATTATTCAAAACATGAAACAAATTTTATATTTGAAAAGGTGGTTCAAATTGGCATGAAAAACATATTTTATATGTGCTATTTAAATTAATTTTGAATTAGTTAGGAATTTAACCAAACTTGTAATGAGTTGGTTGAATTTGAATTTGGAAACAATTTGAAATGTTCAAAACAGTAAACAAATGCTTTAATCATGTAGAGAATTTAATTTGGTGCAGAATACATATTTCATTTGTATTATTTGGATTTGAATTTCAAAAGTTATTTGTATTTTGAATACAGGGACTAATCTCTAAATAATTTGGACTTAAAATTGAAAAGAAAAAGGGCAGAAACGTTTTCTACCTCGCAGTGGCCCAGCCTAGGCCACTGACGAGGGGGCCCTGGGGCCACGGTGGCCAGCGTGGCAGCACGCGTCGCTGACAGGGCGGCCCCACCTGTCAGCGCGCGGGGGTAAAAAGGTTGGGAATTAATCCCGTGAGGCTGGGACTCGAACCCCAGACCTCGAGTGCGTGCGCGTGTGCTGTTGCCACTGCGGTGAGCGAGCGTTTCTTGTCAGTAAGGGAGGCACAGGGAGGATATCGTTCAGTTAGCGCTGCTAACTGAATTTTACAGGTTCAGTTTCTGAACCTTGGCCGCGACGGGGAGACGCCGGAGACGACTGCCCGCCGTGCTGCTGCGCTGCTCGTGTGCGTGCGTGCTAGGGTGTGGAGAGCGTGCAGTGCGCGCGCGTGCAGAGAGAGAGGAGGGTGGAGGGCACGGTGCTCACCGGGAGGGAGGAAGAAGGTGCCCGATGGCGACAGCGAGGATGGCGGCGGCGTTGCGGTGGCTCTCAGCCACCGCGGAGGTGTCGAGGAGGACGAGGGAGCTACGGGGATTTCGTTCCCGTGGCTAGCCAGCAAGGAGGCGCATCGTAACGGCGGCGATCGCCGGGGATTCAGAGGTGGCGGTGTGCGGTGGCGGGTTCAGAGAGGAAGAGCAGGGCAGAGAGGAGGGGAAAACGGCGGCGCGGTGTGAGGGAGAAGGTGGAGGAGGGTTAGGGCAGCACGAGGAGGAGGTGCTCGGGCTTATATGGAGGAGGGGAGCTCACCACGGCCGTCCCATCCGCCGTACGGCGACGTGGGAAGCGCGGATGCGCTGCCGTACAGGAGGAAGATAGGGAGGGGGGTATCAGGCCGTGGGGAAAGGCTTGGTGGGCTGGGCTCAGCCCACTGCCTGCCCTCTCCCTCTCTGCGATTTTTTTTTTCTGTTTGTTTTTTTTTTGCTGGAAATGAAAAGGAGAAAAAGGATAAGTTTTGGGGGTTAGAAAATTTTAGGAAAATTTGTATTGAATAAAATATTGTAACAGCAACAAGTACAAACTTTGGTTTTCCAAAAATTTGAAATTAGTTGTTGTTTGCAATTTGTTTGAATTTGATTGAATTTTTTTGGTATTAATGGATTAAATGAAAAGAACAATTTAAAAGTTTGTAATTTCAAGTGTAATGGTAACAAATGATTGATTTGTTTTGTAATTTTCATAAACTTCAAAATGGTTGTTGTTTGGAAATTTAATTGAATTTGAATACAAATTGAATTAAGTGAATTATTAAAAGAACAAGTTAATAGTTTGAGCTTTCTATTTTAATGGAAACAAATAGTTGTTTTTATTTGAATATTTTTATTTGAAAATTGTAACAGCACAAGTATGAAACAAGATTTGAAATTTGATTTGAAAATTCAAATGGAAAACAAGGTAAAACAGATGGAAAACAAAGTAAAACAGATGGAAAACAAAGCAAAACAAATGCAATGATTAAGATGCCATGATGCAAAACATAAAATAACAGAAAGCAAACATTCTAGGGGTTGTTTTCATACTTGGGATGTTACAAAACGCCCCCCCTTGAAGGAATCGCGCCCCGAGATTCCTACTGAGAGGAGAAAAGGTCCGGATACTTCTTGCGAAGATCCTCTTCGGTCTCCCACGTTGCCTCTTTATCGGAATGATGAGACCACTTCACTTTCAAGAACTTTGTGCTCTTGTTGCGAGTCTTACGCTCGGTCTCATCGAGAATTTGAACAGGGTGCTCCTCATAAGATAGATCTTCTTGCAGTTCAATGGAATCATGATCAACTGCACGACCTGGATCTTTGAAGCACCTCTTGAGATGTGACACGTGAAACACATCGTGCACCTTGGATAGCTTTTCTGGAAGTTCAAGACGATAGGCATTTTCTGCACGCCTTGAGAGAATGTTGAAAGGACCAATGTATCTCGGTGCTAGCTTTCCTTTGACACCAAAACGATGAGTGCCTCTGAGGGGAGTTACACGGAGATATGCTTTGTCACCAGGTGCATAGATCATATCCCTGTGCTTGCTGTCATAGTAGCTTTTCTGACGAGACTGAGCAATCTTGAGATTGTCACGAATGATGCGAACTTTCTCTTCGGCTTCCTTAACAATGTCAGGGCCTAAGAGTGAACGTTCACCAGCTCCAGACCAATTGATTGGACTCCTGCATCTGCGGCCATAGAGAGCCTCAAATGGTGCCATGCCTAGGCTTGCCTGGAAGCTGTTGTTGTAGGAGAATTCAGCATATGGAAGACATTCCTCCCGTTTCATGCCAAAAGAGATACCACATGCTCTGAGCATATCCTCGAGAATCTGATTGACTCTTTCGACTTGCCCTTGAGACTGAGGGTGATAAGCTGTGCTGAACAGAAGTTTGGTGCCCAAAGCTTCTTGAAAGCTTTTCCAGAAATGAGAAGTGAAGATGCTTCCACGGTCTGAGCTTATTTCCAATGGAACACCATGAAGAGGAACAATCTTTGCTGTGTAGAGCTCTGCTAACTGGCTAGCAGAGATTGTTTCTTTGACAGGAAAGAAATGAGCTACTTTAGTGAGTCGATCAATGACAACGAAGATTGCATCGTTGCCCCTCTTGGACTTTGGGAAACCAGTGAAGAAGTCCATTTCAATCATGTCCCACTTCCACTCAGGGATTTTTAGAGGTTGGAGAAGACCTGCTGTTTTCTGATGAACTGCCTTAACACGTTGACAAACGTCGCATTCGGAAACGTATTGAGCAATTTCACGTTTCATGCCAGGCCACCAATACAGCGTCTTGAGATCCTGGTACATCTTTGTACTTCCAGGGTGTATGGAGAGAGGAGTTTCATGAGCCTCCTTGAGAATGACATCTTTGAGACTTTGAACTTGAGGAACTGCAATGCGTCCTTCAAAGAACACAGTTCCCTTGTCATCAATTGAGAAGGACTTAAATTTCTCCTTGCCTTCTTTGATGTGTTCTATCATCTTCTTGATTTCAGCATCACGAAGTTGTTCAGAACGAATCTTGTCCTCGAGAGTTGGACTGGCTGTCAAGTTTGCAAGATAGCCTTGAGGAACAAAACCAAGGTTGAGCTTCTGGAATTCTTCATGAAGAGGAGGTTGGCTTTCCATGATCATGAGATTATTGCAATACGACTTGCGACTGAGAGCATCGGCCATAACATTAGCCTTGCCTGGAGTGTAAGAAATGGTAAGATCAAAGTCTTTAATCTTTTCAATCCATCTCCTTTGCCTGAGGTTTAGATCTGGTTGAGTGAAGATGTATTTCAGACTCTTATGATCGGAAAAGATTTCAGTGCGATTACAAAACAAGTATCATCTCCATTTCTTGAGGGCAAACACAACTGCTGCAAGTTCAAGGTCATGAGTGGGATAATTGAGCTCATGTGCGTTCAACTGACGTGAAGCATAAGCCACAACTTGACGTTCCTGCATAAGAACTGCACCTAGACCTTGGAGAGAAGCATCACAGAATATTTGGAAAGGTTTGGAAGGATCTGGGCCAACCAGAACTGGTGTAGAAGTGAGTTTACTCTTCAGGAGATTGAAGCTCTCATCACATTGTGGAGACCAAACGGACTTCTTGTCCTTCTTTGTGAGGTCAGTGAGAGGTTTGGCAATCTTGGAGAAGTTTTGGACGAAACGACGGCAATAGCTAGCCAAGCCAAGAAAACTTCTTACTTGCTTCACCGTCTTTGGAGGTTTCCAATCAACAATTGCCTTAACCTTTTCTGGATCAATGGCTATGCCCTTGGCAGAGATGACATGACCAAGATAAGCAACTTCTGGAATCCAGAACTCACATTTGGAGAACTTGGCATATAGACGATGCTCGTGAAGTTTCATGAGGGTTAGACGAAGATGTTCTCCATGCTCTTCCTCAGATTTGGAGTAGACAAGAATGTCATCGAGATATACCACAACGAACTTGTCGAGGTATTCATGGAAGACAGAATTCATGAGTCGAGAGAAAGTCGCCGGTGCATTGGTGAGACCAAAGGACATGACGGTGAATTCATATAGACCGTAGCGACTGGTGAAGGCTGTTTTTGGAATATCCTCTTTTCTGATCTTTATTTGATGGTAACCCATTCTCAAGTCCAACTTGGAGAATAATGTGGCTCCAGCAAGTTGATCAAAAAGATCATCGATGCGAGGAATTGGATACTTGTTTTTGATGGTTTTCTCGTTAAGAGGACGATAGTCAACAACTAGTCTCTTTGTGTGATCCTTCTTCGCAACGAACAGAGTTGGGCAACCCCAAGCCGAGGAACTAGGTTGAATGTAACCTTTTTCCATGTACATATCAATTTGTTCCTTTAACAACTTCAGCTCGGGAGTTCCTATCTTGTATGGATGCTTAGAGATTGGAGCAGTACCTGGTTCAAGCTCGATCACGAACTCAACTGCTCTATCCGGAGGCATCCCTGGCAACTCTTCTGGAAAGACGTCAGGGAATTCGCAAACCACCAGAACATTTTCAAGTGAAGGTAGAGGTTTTGCATCGAGGTTGCATAGCTGAATGGAACTTGATTCATTTGGAGAATAGACTATCTGGCCAGAAGGGTGGAACAGAGTTATTGACTTTTGAGCACAGTCAATCCTAGCTTGATTGGCCTTCAGCCAATCCATACCAAGAATGACATCAATGTCAGAACTTCCCAGCAACATGAGAGTGGCAAGGAAAATGTGGCCTCCAATTAGGATTTGATTATCCTTACTTATCTTGGAAGTCAACATTTGAGATCCCGAGGAGTGAACAGTGATTTGATTGCTTAGTGGAACCACCATTAGGTTGTTTGTTGCGGCAAAAGTCTTTGACACAAAAGAATGCGATGCTCCGGTATCAAACAACACTTTAGCTGGAAAAGAGTTTAAGGGTAAGGTACTGAGAACGACGTCAGGAGCTTCCTCAGCTTTGTCGATCTTGACATGATTCACCCTTGCGGTCCTCCCGACAGGCCTGTTGTTGGAGTTGAAGGCCTTAGGCGGGGGAGCACGCACCATTGCCTGGTTTGTGTTGGGACCAGGTGGTGGTGGAGGTAGCTGCCTCTGCGTGCACTTGTCAGCGTAGTGCCCCGTCTGCTTGCACTTGTAGCAAGTGACGACACGAGGAGGCCCTGGCCTTGGCTGCCCCATCAAAGCCCTCTGATCATGCATCTGAGCAGGGTTGGGTGGGCGGGGAGCGAAGCCTGGAGAAGTTTGGGCGTATGGAGCCCGAGTGACAGCACCATTTGGCACCTAGATGCGGCGCTTCTGCGGAGGGGTGGTCATGTTGGAGGAGGAACCACCCTCACGCGAGTGCTTGCGACACTCCTCGAACGCCTTGCGCCCATTTTCTTCATTGAGCGCGGTGTTAACGAGCTCCTCGAAGTTGTTGGCCTTGATATTGGTGAGGGCGTACTTGAGTTCCGGGTTAAAACCTCTGCGGAACCTTGCCATCTTCTTAGCCTCAGTGGACACCTCGTCTCCAGCGTATCGAGCGAGGCGATTGAACTCACTCTGATAGCCGATGACGTCCAGCTTGCCCTGCTTGAGAGAGCAAAACTCTTCACGCATCCTTTCCATGAGACCATCTGGAATTTGTTGCTTCAGGAAGGCTTCCTTGAAACAACCCCAGGTGATTGGATAGCCAGCTCTCATGGTCTGGTAGTTTTCCCACCAAGTAGCTGCCTGACCCTTCAGCAGATAGGAGGCATACTTGACCTTGTCTTCCTCAGCAACGTGAGCAATCTCCAGAGCCTTAGCTATCTCACGGATCCAGTCATCAGCGTCCAGAGGCTCGCGTGTGGCCACGAAAGCTCTCGGACCCAGACTGAGGAACTCCTTGATGCTGACTCGTGGACCCGTCTGGTTGTTGTGCTGATTAGTCTGAAATTGGGCCATCTGTGCCATGACTTGGGTCATCTGAGTCAACAGCTCCGTGATTGGCGGTGGCTCAGGCGGGTTGTTCCTTGTTGGCGGCATCCTGGATGGAAATGCATTTTAGCACAACAATAGAAAAGGATAGACTTGGAAACCGAAAGAGAGATTATTCCGACGCATGAATAGATAACCAACAGGTACATCATCACATGTTCAAATACATCAGAATATCCAACACACCACAAATGGTTCGAATGCCAAAGGATAACTAAACATAGCTAAGAATGGATACATCGGTACTCCCATGCTCATCACGCAAGACGGCGACTAGGAGTACGACGAGAGGTACGGTGAGGAGCACACCCACGAAAGTAGGTAGAACGACGATCCACGTAGATCTGTCGTGGTCTAAGAGCGACTCTAGGTGTGGTGAAGTACATAGCGTCGACTCCCTGTGCTCCAAAGCGTGGAATCCCAGTGTAACCAGCACCAAGGTTGAGGAGTGGACCTCCGATCGGCTCGTAACCTCCAGCATCTGGCAGACGACGACCAACTGGCTGATCAAAACATGCAAAGCGCTCATCTCCAACAAAGTCTGTGGTGTACGTCGCCAGACGAGTCAAAGCAAGGTAGAGCTGCTCTCTGACTGAAGCCAACTCCTGAGATAGTGTGCTGGCAACTGCGTCATTGTGCCTCACAAACTGAGCGGTGGTGTGCAGCCTGGAGTTATCATGCTCGTAGACATCCAAGTTGTCGTAGAGAGTAAAGTGAGCTCCCTCCGAAGTGATGTAACCACGGGGGATATGGCGATAGATAGAATCGTCAAATCCCCAGTAGTCAGCACGAAGGACGGTGAGACTCACATAAGCTGCCTGCTGCACAGCCATATCCACTGTGGAACCTACTGCCTCGTAGCGGTGGACTACGCTCATGCCATCATCTGACAGAATGTAGACGATAGCCTGGTAGTAGGTCTGGTCAAACTCTCGCTGCTGCTCGTAGACCTGGTACTCTGGTGCCCAACGGAACCCCAGAAAAGTGACCATGTCTCTCAGCATCTCTGGATAACCGGCAGTGCTCTCGCAACGAGTCATACGAACCACCTGCGGGTAGAACCTGAGATCCATCTGCTGATGATCGGGGAAGTTTTGATTAGACGCCGGTAGAAGAACTGAAGTGGCAAGCAACAACAAGGTTTCAACGGACGAAAAGGATGTTGAGAAGAACAGGATATCGAAGCAACATTGGGGAAACACGAGACCAAACACTCCTGAGGTACTACGGAAAACCCATCCAGGCTTCTAGAGGATAATTATCTACTGCTTAAGGAATGGAGGATCTGATTCCGGGGCTTACACGCCTCCGTTCTCAATCATGAGTAGGCAACATGATAAATCATGTCACAACCACCTCCATTCCTATGGTCTAGTAGATATAACTATCCTAGAGAAACCAAGATACGTGAAACCCTAACTTGAAAGTTTAGGTGAGGAGAGAAAACAACGTTGCACTTCCTTACCAGAAAAAGGGAGGGTGGGTGGGGAAAGAAATAAAAGAACAGAATTCCTACTCTCACGTTTCATTTTTTCCTATATAGCTACAAAATAGTTTCTAGACTCAACTGCGACCAGTAAAAGGGATCCTACAGGCAGACAGGCTCTGATACCATTTGTCGCACCCGGACTTCTAAGGGATACTCACAGTCCGCTAAACAGTAGAACAAATGGCTTACGGGGCATACCGGCACCCGCATCTCAATATGAGCAGGCCAACACGTAAACATGTGACAACCATTCTCTACTATCCATCGTCTGCGTAAACCATCCCATAGAAATCCGACTACTTCCATTGACGTACTTCATAACATACACACATGGTACGTCAACGGCATTTGAACAAGTGATATCACAACATATCTCTAATACACAAAAGATTGAAATAAGTTGCAAATAGCTCTCACTAGAGCAGAGATAGCAAATACAATCATCCAGAGGACACATGTCCCAACAAGTCATCATTACAACACAGCGGAAGCATCCAAAGTGTCTGAGTACAGACAAGATCCAAATAGGCCTAAGAGGCCGGAAACGAAAAGACGGAGCCCATCCACGATGTCTCGGATCCTGCCCGGGTCCGCTATCTACTCGTCAGCAGCCTCTTCATACTCCACGTAGTAGCCACCATGGGGATCCTCGGAAACGTAGTCTGCGGAAACCACAGCCCCAAAGGGGTCAGTACAGACAAGTACTGGCAAGCAAGACTCACAAGATACCAAAGTGTACCCGGCAACACCAAGTACATATGCTTTGGGTTCAACGGAAGAAAATAGGTGATACAAAAGTGCGGCAGCAGGCTGCTCTAACCAACTATAGAAACACGCTACAACTTCCGGCTAAAAGAAGGGGATAAGATAGCGTATCGTAACCAACTATAACTAACCTCAAACAAACCCATCCTGGATCTCGCCCCTTATCCAAAGAAGCAATCTGAGGATAACTCACACAGTTGGATTAATGATGGTGCAAGTTATTGTGTCAATACCACTATTACTAGTCAAGTTATCATTAGTTAGGTGCAAGTTGTTCTGAGTACTTGTTAGCCATTACTTTCACCAAGTCATCCATAACTGCGGACAACACGGCTTCTCGAGAAGATTTAACCTTGCAGGGATGCACCAATTTGGCCGTACACGTAAGAATAACCCGCCAGATGGAATGCCTTCCACCAAGCGGGGCACTCAGCACAACCCAACTCTTCTTTGCATCAAGCCCAAAGAACCCCGTGCAATTGAGCGCACGGCTAATCAAGCCCCACGAAGAAAAGGGGACCCTCATAGCACTCTAAGAACGTGTCTCCCTAAATGCCGACTACAAAATTTTCCACCCTGGCCTCGGGTTCGTACCTGCATATGCGTGCGACAAATGGAAAACCCGAACTAAATGAGAAGATTTGGACGAGATGCGAATCGAATCAAATTGAGGGGGGTGCCCATACACGCTTCCCACATGCGGTTAGTGCGCTCATCATGGATCAGTAGACAAGACCCTTTTCCTAATTAGGGTCGACACTAGCAGGCCTCAAAACCACGCCGGGCCTCCTGCCGGTGCCTTATCATCAAATTATTATTACCCAAACATTAACAGGTTGTTGTTTAACATCGAGCCCCAGAACATAATAAATATGGTAACAGAAATAACGGACAGCAGACTCGAGCATAAACAACCCTAAGCATGCTAGTAAGACACGGGCATCAAGCAACGGGGTTATAGGTGTGGAGGTGAGGCTATATCAGGTATACATAATAACATGTGATAGGATCGAACACAAGCAACGATTCATAAGGCTAGCAGGATAGACAATGGAAAGTATCGGTATCCAGTGTGGAATGGAACACAATGGTTCATGTGAGTGAATACTTGCCTACAAACTCAGCAGCCTGGTACTGAGCTAACTCCTGAGAAGTAGTGTCGTAAACCTCGTCTGTCTCAGTGTCGTCGTCTATTCGAGAAGAAGCAAACAAACAACGCAGAGAGACAAACAATCAATAACATGGCATAATGCACAATCATGGGATGATGCATGAAAATTTAATTGATGCATCAAAGGTAAGCTAGTTGACATGGTAACTTAATTAAATGGACCCCTATGCAATTTGGGTTGCATATGGAAAGCCCATGATTTTAGGTTGAAATAATTGTTCTACAACTAACCAACAGGTGAAAGTGGATTAGCATGATGCATGGATGAGGAAAACAAAAAGAAAACAACAATAGATCCAATTTGAAATAAAGTTTACCAAGTTTAGAATTTTATTTATTAAGTTATGAAAATTTGCTTCTTAAAGGAGTTACACAAGCATTTGTTGTTTTCACCAATTTTAATTGTTCAAAATAGATGACAAAATTCATATTTGGAAAGAGCACAAAATTTTAGGTGGAATACATGTTTCATTTGTTGAAAAAATAATTAGAATGATTTAATTATGAATTAAATAAGTTTAAACAAGATTTAAAGGAATTTAATTCAATTATGAATTTATTTGAATTTTTTATTTGTTCAAAGCATTAATTAAAATTCATATTTGAAAAGATTATAATTTTCTGGTTTGAAAACATATTTTATATGTTCAAAAAGAATTTAATTTGAACAAGTTATGAATTTAGCAATTTTTAAATGATTTAAACAAGGTTTGAATTATTTAACCAATTTTAATTATTCAAAACATGAAACAAATTTTATATTTGAAAAGGTGGTTCAAATTGGCATGAAAAACATATTTTATATGTGCTATTTAAATTAATTTTGAATTAGTTAGGAATTTAACCAAACTTGTAATGAGTTGGTTGAATTTGAATTTGGAAACAATTTGAAATGTTCAAAACAGTAAACAAATGCTTTAATCATGTAGAGAATTTAATTTGGTGCAGAATACATATTTCATTTGTATTATTTGGATTTGAATTTCAAAAGTTATTTGTATTTTGAATACAGGGACTAATCTGTAAATAATTTGGACTTAAAATTGAAAAGAAAAAGGGCAGAAACGTTTTCTACCTCGCAGTGGCCCAGCCTAGGCCACTGACGAGGGGGCCATGGGGCCACGGTGGCCAGCGTGGCAGCACGCGTCGCTGACAGGGCGGCCCCACCTGTCAGCGCGCGGGGGTACAAAGGTTGGGAATTAATCCCGTGAGGCTGGGACTCGAACCCCAGACCTCGAGTGCGTGCGCGTGTGCTGTTGCCACTGCGGTGAGCGAGCGTTTCTTGTCAGTAAGGGAGGCGCAGGGAGGATATCGTTCAGTTAGCGCGGCTAACTGAATTTTACAGGTTCAGTTTCTAAACCTTGGCCGCGACGGGGAGACGCCGGCGACGACTGCCCGCCGTGCTGCTGCGCTGCTCGTGTGCGTGCGTGCTAGGGTGTGGAGAGCGTGCAGTGCGCGCGCGTGCAGAGAGAGAGGAGGTTGGAGGGCACGGTGCTCACCGGGAGGGAGGAAGAAGGTGCCCGACGGCGACTGTCGACGGCGGCGACAGCGAGGATGGCGGCGGCGTTGCGGTGGCTCTCAGCCACCGTGGAGGTGTCGAGGAGGACGAGGGAGCTACGGGGATTTCGTTCCCGTGGCTAGCCAGCGAGGAGGCGCATCGTAACGGCGGCGATCGCCGGGGATTCATAGGTGGCGGTGTGCGGTGGCGGGTTCAGAGAGGAAGAGCAGGGCAGAGAGGATGGGAAAACGGCGGCGCGGTGTGAGGGAGAAGGTGGAGGAGGGTTAGTGTCACATCCCAATTTTGGAATACCTGATAACACAATTGTTTTGCTAATTGCTTGACAATTAAACTTTGGTTGTGTTTGTTTGAGTGCAACTAAACAAACTAATTATATAATCTTACATGGCTAAGAAATGGAAAGCAAACTTAAAAAGATAGCAAAGCAGTAAACTAAAAATATTCAACATATTGTTCCAATGACCTTGGCATTATTTTCTAAAGTAAATATTGATCAAAGAGTTTTACAAAACTATCTTATGAATCTACTACTTGTTGAATATTATTCCAAGCCCCAAATTAAGAAAGAGGAAACACTAAATAAATTTCCCTAAAAGATTATCAGAAAAGAGGCATTCTTAGATGCTTCACCAAAATCTTATCAAATGTTTTTCCAACTTTGCAAGCTTAAAAACAAAAGTATTGGATAGCATTGACTTGTTATCTCTAGTCATATAAATATTTTGGCAAAGCATTGCTAAAGAAAAGTCAAGTGCTTTATTAATAGAATTTCCAATATTTCCAGAAACAGAAAACTAAAACAAGTTACTATTGCAAACTTTCTTCAAATGATTTGAAATTCATACCATTGCTTCCTTATATCAAATAAGGAACGCACACAAGAGGAGACCAAAAAATTGAATCTATTAAAGTCCTGAAAACATGGTTTTTCTCCACAACAACATTTGGGATTTTGAACAAGTTTGTTCTACAAACTTTTTCAAAATGTCATGAATTAAATACCACATGCTCTATATCATAAATAAGGATGAAAACCAAACAAGTTTTTGAATAATTTAAGTTACCAAAAACCCCTGTTTTCTAGACAGCACCTTTTTGAAATTTGAACAAGTTTGTTCTATGAAGTAACTCAAAATGACTTGAATGTTCTACCACATAAGGAACACATCAAATAAGGAATGTGTGCCAAAAATTATCATTTTTGGAAGCTCCTAAGTAGTCTAATAAATTCAATGTCCATTTATGTCAGATTTGAAATTTGAACAACTTTAAACTATCAAGTTTATGCATTTGAGCCAATTTTCACATATGTTGTGCACCTCAGATAATAAGAATTTTGGGCAAAGGGATTTTAGATTTTTGACTTTGTTTGCTTGGTGAAAACAACATGTTTCAGAGAGGACAGGGACCAATTTGTAAAATTGCAGGGACCTAAAAGTAAGACGAGTCATCTTCTACCTCTAGCCTTGCTGTAGATACAGAAGACCTACCCATTGCTTCGATTGGAAGGAAACCTTGAGGATTATGAGGCACCCCATGTGCCTTGTCTGCTCCTTGCTCTCTCTCTCCCCCCACTCGAGCTCTCTTCCTCTCTCTCTCTACTGTGCATTTTCTTGCAACCAAACCCTAGCCCGATTAAGCGCCGTCGATTAGGCCGATAGAGACCACGCCGCCGGCCACCGTGTTGCTCACCGTATCCGCCTCGACATGTTGACCACTTGTGCCGAAGGAATCGCGGCGAATCACCGCAGGGAGCCCGCGCCATCCTCGTTCTTCCTCGAGCCCGGCGGACTCCGGCGATGAATTGCCGCCACCACGAGCCTCCTCCGTCCTCACCGATGCTTCCATCGCATCTAGGGTGAGCATGCGACCATCCCCGTACCTTTTCCCCCCTCCCTCTCCCCCTAGCTCGTCGCCGAGCCGTGGTAGCCGTCGTGCGCCGTCCGTCGCCGCCACTCTCCGGCGTTTCCCCGGAAGCGAAACCACCCCTAGATGGTTCCCCGCAACAAGAGCTTCGCATAGATAGTTTTAATTCGCGAAATGGTAAACGAAAACGCGGATTCGACCTCGCCGGAGTTGTTCCGCCGGCGAGTGACGTCGCCCTGCCGTCACGATGACGCCAGCCTCCCCTGACCCCGCGCGGAGAGGTCAAACTGGCCCGTGGGGCCGGATCTGCCCCCATGGCCGTCTGGCCCGCGGGTCAGCGGCTGCGGCTAGGTTCCCCCGCGGTGGCAGTTGGATCTGGCCGGCCCAAATAGTGGATCTGGCCCATCCTTTGTTGTTTTTCCTTTTTAATTTTCACAGAAACATCCATGGTTACTTTTGGACTTAAAAGGCAACCAAAACAATGAATTTGACCAAACTAAAATTCACAGTGGTACCAGAAATTAAAAATGACTACTAAAATTCACAGTGGTACCAGAAATCCAACTTGTAGATCTACATTTGGATGAATATTTTTGAAATTAAAAATGATTTTGCAACAGGTACCAGAAACAGCAAAATGAGCACCGTTTAAATTTCACAACTCAGAATGAAGTGAGGCAAATTGCATTGGAAAGCCCTTGGAATTTTCTAACAGGAGCAATTAACCGTGCTTCCAAATTCCTAATATTTTTGAAATGGCATGCAATTTGGTAAAACACCAGAGAGCACTTTGGTGACTTTTATAAAATTATTAAAAATGAATTTTGATGCAATCTAAATTGGATGGTCTTGTACATGTTTAGAACTATCCAAACCTATAAGGGTTTAATTTTTATAGCATCCTAGAAAATTTGGTGGACAGAACTTTAAATTGCTTGATTCTGCCATTTTGGCATTTTTAGGTATTTAAATTGTGTGATTATATTTTTGTGTTGCAATATTGTTTTCTAGCATGTACAAGTTGTGTGAACTTGTTTTCTAAGTGTTACTTAGCTATTTTAGCATTTTAGATTGTGTGGACTTGAGTTGAGAAGAAATAGGATTTTTGTTATTAACATATGATTATTCTCTAGTTAATAATTGCATAGTATTTTTGAGTGATAAAATTATGTGCAAGCACTTGGATTTTTGATTGAATCCAGTACCATGTTGGTACTTATTTTGTGTTGTTATCACCTCTGCTAGCTTGAATTTGATTTGGTAGAAAAGCATGAGTAGCTTTGTCATGACTATGAGGATGTTATGGAAAAATTCCCTCATGTGTGGAATTTTTGACATAGGCATTTGTGGTTGTGTAGCCACATATTTTTGGGTTGTGTTCATAGGACCAGTAGCATTTTGATGATGTTCTTATGAGTGCTTGACCCCTAGATTTTTCACTTGTGTGAAAACAATAGCATGAGTAGCATTACCTTGCTTATTTTTGCACCCTATTATTTTCTACTAGTATGGTTATTGCACTAGATGCTAGTTTAGGCTTTTGTTAATTTTTAGCAAGAATGACCAGAGGCTTTGTGACCTATTAATGCTTTGATATGCTAGTGGAACACCCACTGGTTTCATTGCATTTTTGGTGGAAACATTATTTCCCCCACACTAGATGTGTTTCTTTTATATAGTTCTATAATTAATGAGTGTCTAGTATTTTTGCTTTGGATTTTTAGTGCTATATGAAAAGGTGTATGCTTCTGTTTGTAAGTGGTTATAATCATGTGTGGCTTGCTAGTAAAAACCCATATTTTGAGTGTTGTTTGATTCCCCTAGTAATTGCCCGTTTTATTACTACTAGTATGTAGGAGTTGCCCAGCAAATTGATGCATTGGTTTATTAAATGGGATATTTTTGTTATAGCAAGTATAGATGTTTTTCACTACTTTTTTTATGACATGGACCCTCTGGTTGTATTTCAATTACTTGATTGAAATACGTCCATTGATTCTTCATGTGTGAGTAGTACTAGTTTTCCTTAGCAGTTTTTGTATTGAATTGTTTTTCCTGCCAACTTGTGTTTGGTAGATATTTGTGTATCCTTGCTTGAGGACATGTTTTCATTCCCATTATGATAACATGGTTCCTTGTTTGAATTTTAGTACTTTACTTATTATGCTTGCTTGCATAGCAACCCTTAGTAGAAGCATGTCAATAGGATTCCTCCTTTTTAGTCATTGTTTCTATTGTTCTCACCATGAGAAATTGGGTGTTTTGTGATGAGTCTATTACCTTGTTACACTTGTGTAGGCTCACTGATTTGTCAAAGTAACTTTTGCAAATCATGTGCCTTATTTATTCTTGATGTGAATTTAGGCTTAGTAAGATGGCTACCTTTTTCTTTTTGTGGTTTGGTTGACAGACCCATTGCCATGGTTATTTTTGTGCTTGTTTTGTATACTTTTAGTAGTCTCACCCTTGTGAAACTAAGTGTATTTTGGGTCTATTAATATCTTGGTATGAGAGTGGCACACCCACTGAATCTATGATATTAAGGTTGTGAGATATGTTCCTCCAACCTTAAGTTGTCTTATTAAATGGCATTTCTGCCAAGTAGGTTTGTTTGATCGTTTGCCTCCATTAATAATTGTGTGATTGGTTATTATTAGTTTTCCTTGCTGTATGTATTGTTATATATGGTTGCTTGCCTTGTTTGGTTCTGAATGTGTGTCCTTTATTCCTTTTACGGCGTTAGAAAACGAAGAGGAAGGAAGTGTCGTGAAGCTCTGTTTCAAGTTCCAGTCACTCCAAAACCAGGGACACAAGGAGATACCAGGCAAGCCATCCTGATGCTTGCTGATACAATACTTATCATTATCTATCATGCATGTTTTACCTCTGAAGTTTTACAAAAACTTGATTATCAAAACTATTTTTGATGTGGAATTTACTACTACTATAATATAGGTTACTATCATGCCAGTAGTTAAACTTGGTAATACCAAGCCCATAGGCCACCATATGGTATTTATTACCATCAAATGTACTAGTCCCTAAGTGGACACCCTAAAATTGTGATTCTACAAAACAAAGGCTCTACGGAAAAACCCGGAGAAAAGGCGGATCCTTGTTCTCCGGAGGAATGTGGAAGTGGTCATTTTTGAGAAAGTGGTGTTTTCAAAATGACACATAACCTAGTCTTCGCCGGACAACCTTTACCGTACTGCCACTCTACCCCAACATGGGCACGGGGCTTAACTGGAAGTTTGTCCTTGTTAGTGTGTGTTCTATCTCAAACGCTATAAGGGACGGAATCCCTTGAACCGAATTGTTGTCAAGAGTTGAGACATAAAAAGTGTGGGATTAATTTTCCCTCCGGTCGCATCAGTTGAGGCATCCTGGCTGGCAGGGATTAGCTCGGTGCCGGGGGTGACCGGTAAAGCTCAACTGAGAGATAGACACATTCTAGCTTGAACATAGTCGATGGTTATGATCAGATACCTGATGTTTACATACTGTTGTTAAAGTCCGTGATTGTTCACGGGAGGTGTACTGGATCTGGTGGATGTGTACACCTCTGCAGAGTATAACTTTTTAGAAGAAGCCGCGTCCTCGGATATGGACAGTTGAATGGCCATGTAGCTAGCATTGTGTCAATGTTTTCAAAAAGGAAGTTTTTGAAAGGGAATTTTTGAAGGGAAGTGTTGAACTTGTGAAGTTCGGAAAGGAAGGAAAACTTATACCGTGGAGGTATCGTCGATGATGAAAAGCCAGATGTTGTTATACAAAACAAAATGTTTTGCAAAGAAAACCTTTTCTACTCCAAGCAAGAATTCTGGAAACTGATTCCAAGAAGTTTTGCAAAGAGAAAATATTCTTTAACAAAGCTTTACAAAACCTCTTGTACATGTGATATCTACAAGAGAAATAAAACTATATTATTTTATTTTCTTCTGAAGTATCTTCTTCAACAAAGATACAGATTAACCTGACTGCAACTGTGGTGTCATCATATATGAACACCATTGATAGTGAACCCTATTTATAGCCTACCTATTCCACCATATAAGCATACTTGCATGTTGGTAAGTGATATGATGGATGTCTTGCTGAGTACATTCAAATGTACTCATTATGGTTTCGCCCCTGGTATCTACTTGCCAGACTTTGAGAAGGAGCCTCCGAAGGATTTCTATGAAGAGAAGTACGGAGCTGACGGCTTTGCGAACTAGGATCGTCTCCGGGTCAGCAGCCTGTAGGTTAAGGCGTGACTTGGGCTCAACTACGTTGTGTTTTAATTGTCTTCCGCTGTGTTTGTTAAGTTGCCTTCCCTTTTGGCAGTTGCTTTAAACTTGATCATGTGATCATTTGTGTAATACCTTTATGTATTCGTGTAATGGATGATGTATTTCTGTGTGCCAACTTTGTATGTTGTTCACGACTGATCTTTCTGGGATCGTGAATGTATGCATACGGAGGGTTTCAGACTGCCGGTCTGGGGTCCTTACAGTTAGGGCAGCACGAGGAGGAGGTGCTCGGGCTATATGGAGGAGGGGAGCTCACCACGGCCGTCCCATCCGACGTACGGCGACGTGGGCAGCGCGGATGCGCTGCCGTACAGGAGGAAGATAGGGAGGGGGGTATCAGGCTGTGGGGAAAGGCTTGGTGGGCTGGGCTCAGCCCACTGCCTGCCCTCTCCCTCTCTGCGTTTTTTTTTCTGTTTGTTTTTTTTTTGCTGGAAATGAAAAGGAGAAAAAGGATAAGTTTTGGGGGTTAGAAAATTTTAGGAAAATTTGTATTGAATAAAATATTGTAACAGCAACAAGTACAAACTTTGGTTTTCCAAAAATTTGAAATTAGTTGCTGTTTGCAATTTGTTTGAATTTGATTGAATTTTTTTGGTATTAATGGATTAAATGAAAAGAAAATTTTAAAAGTTTGTAATTTCAAGTGTAATGGTAACAAATGATTGATTTGTTTTGTTATTTTCATAAACTTCAAAATGGTTGATGTTTGGAAATTTAATTGAATTTGAATACAAATTGAATTAAGTGAATTATTAAAAGAACAAGTTAATAGTTTGAGCTTTCTATTTTAATGGAAACAAATAGTTGTTTTTATTTGAATATTTTTATTTGAAAATTGTAACAGCACACGTATGAAACACAGATTTGAAAATTCAATTGGAAAACAAGGTAAAACAGATGGAAAACAAAGTAAAACAGATGGAAAACAAAGCAAAACAAATGCAACGATTAAGATGCCATGATGCAAAACATAAAATAACAGAAAGCAAACATTCTAGGGGTTGTTTTCATACTTGGGATGTTTCACAGAGCTTTTAGTTTTAGTAGAGTTATGTGAGTAATCTCATGTTTGCTTTCTGTATCATAAAGAGTATTTTTGTTAAAACATATCATGTATGGTGCTTGTTGGGAAAAGAAACTGTTGCTTGATGTAGAATTTATAACATTGCTAGTAGAAACTTGTATAGACTGTGGCTAGAACTTTTTCATGCCATGCTAAATGTTAATTTAGTTTTAAAGCCTTGTGGTTATTAAGTAGCATGAATAGCCATAAATAGCTGAGAGCGTTTAATATGTCTTGAAAGATTCATGAGTTGTTCTTGTCATAGTAAAGCATCAATATATGGTAGCCTCCATGACCACTTAGTTTTTGAACTTGCGATACCGCTTATTGTTTAATTAATGATGCTTATGTCGCTATGCATGATTATGGCTCTTATGCTCTCTTGATTTGTCGCTGCCAGTCTTTTGCTCGCCTCGACCTATACTGAGTATGGAATTCTACTCGTGCATCCATACTCTTAAACCAAAGTTTTCCCATTGTGTACACCATACCTACCTATATGTGGTATTTCACTTCCACTCCAAGTAAATTTCTCATGTGTTATCTTTAAAACTTTCAAAATTACTCCTGTTTTGTATTCTTGTTTTTGCTCATGAGGACATCAATCGAGAATCTTTATCTCACTTGTTGATTGGATTTCACACAATGGACTAGTGGCCTCATCCGCTTATCCAAATGATAGAAGAGGTGGAAACGGGGTGCCCAACCCTAAATTAATACAAACAAATTCTCTTCACAAATTTTGCCCCTGATTTATCAATCAAAGCATAATTGTGTAAACAAAAGAGAAAGAGGGAAGAACTTCTACACCAGTTGCGTCCTTCACTATGGGAGCCGCTCTTGTGAATCCAGTTGGCTTGTGATGTACTGTATTGTCTGTTTACCATTCGTTGACATGAACATACACCTCTCCTAAAACATAGACACTCGTCCACGGTATGTGATTGTTGGCAGGCACCCGAGGATTCGGTTAGCCATGGTTTGTGAAAGATGGATGGGAGGAGTGTCAAACTTTGAATACCTCTGTTTAATAAAATAAAAAGCTCTAGCACATGAGTGATCCCTGCTTTCCTCTGTGAAGGGCCTTTCTTTTACTTTTATGTTGAGTCTCCATCTTCTAACTTTATGCACAGTTGAGAGACCATTTTTGCCATTCTGGGTTCTATGTGCATTTGTACCATAAACATCAATAATTACTTCATGATGTGATATTATTTGTTCTTAAATTGTTTGTTCTAGTCTTCATCATGAACTTTGAGAGTGTCCTGGCATTTATGTTTTGTACCACTCTTCAGGACTAGCAAAATACCACTTTGCCATGCTTTCTCTATACGTGAAACAAACGTTTATCTTTCTTTGCATTATTATCCATGATCCTTTATTTAAGATACACTTGATGGTGCAAAGTGATTGCTATGCTTTATTATTAAAGTTCTATTTATAATGTTTGTGTTTGAAGTTCTATGATCTCAGCATGCATATGCTTTTACATTATAATGATGAAGTTTATGATAGTAGCATGTCACCTCAGAAATTCTTGAGCTTTATCGTTTACATACTCGAGGACGAGTAGGAACTAAGCTTGGGATTGCATGATACATATCCAACGTATCTATAATTCCTGATGCTCCATGATCATATTATGCCAATTGCTACATGTTTTCTCCCTTATTTATAGCATTTTTATACGTTTTCCGGGACTAACCTATTAACAAGATGCCAAGTGCCAGTTCCCTGTTTTCTGCTGTTTTTGGTTTCAGAAAAGTTGTTCCGGAAACATTCTCGGATTTGGACCCCACAAAGCCCGAAGTGCCTGTTTTCCCCGGAAGCATCCAGAACACCGAAGAAGAGTCGAAGACGGGCACCAGGGGGTCACACCATAGGGTGGCGTGCCCCATAGCCGCGCCACCTATGGGTGTGGGGCCACCATGCCTCCACTGCCTTTACCCTTTCGCCTTTTTATTCCCCTCGGATGGAAAACCCTAAGCACCTGATAAAAAATCCCCGAAAAGTTCCGCAGCCGCCGTCGTCGTCAACCCTAGATCAGGGGGTTCTGGAGCTGTCTCCCAGCACCCTGCCGGAGAGGAAATCATCACCGGAGGCTTCTACATCACCATGTCTGCCTCCAGAGTGATGCGTGAGTAGTTCATCCCTGGACTACGGGTCCATAGTAGTAGCTAGATGGTTGTCTCCTCCTCGTATGCCTCCATAATTAGATCTCGTGAGCTGCCTGTCATGATCGAGATTGATCTTATGTATGTCTATATGCTGTGTTTGTTGGGGTCCGATGAATATTGAACTTATGCCAAGTTGATTATAGTCTTTATTGCATATGTTATTTGTGATCTTGCATGCTTTCCGTTGCTAGTGGTTGCTCTGGCCAAGTAGTTGCTAGTGACTCCAAGAGGGTGTATTTATGCTAGATAGTGGGTTCATGCCTCCTTTTCACCCGTGCTCGATTGCATAAATGTGACGGGGGAGGATGTGCTGCTGCCACTAGGGAGAAAACAGTGGTGTGAGTGCCCGCGTGTACAATCATTGCTTACATTACACACATTGTTTAATGCAGTTATCTGTTGCTTGCAACTTAATACCTAAAGTGGTTTGGATGATAACTTGATGGTGGATTATTAGTCACAGATGCAGATCGATTTCCGTCTATGTATTTTGTTGTATTGCCCGCACTAAATACCGTATTAGTCATAATGTTATAATGTGCACTATGGTGCAACCTCTATTTGTCAATTTCCTAGTTGTAATTTGTTCACCCAACATGCTATCTTTTATGGAGAGACACCTGGTCCATTTTCTTACACTGTTAAACAAACCACAACAATTTCCTGCTTTCTTTACTTACTGCAAGCATACACCATTTTCGACACTATACGTCTAATCTTTGTTTTCAGCAAGACCGGTGAGATCGACAACCTCACTGTACCGCTGGGGAAAAGTATTTTGGTTGTGTTGTGTGCAGGTTCCACGTTGTTGCTGGCACCGGTGAAGCGCCATCACCACCTTCAGTGGCATCAACCTTCCGAAGGTCCTCTTTCTCCTACTGGATTGATAACCTTGGTTCTTAACTAAGGGTAAAACTCCTATCGCTGTGCTCATCAAACCCTCCTCTTGGGGTCTCCCAACGAGTGCACGATATGCACCATCAGTAACCTTGAGCCATCTATCTTTCCTTGTTCCTTATAACAATGCCATGCTCATCTTTCTTGTTCTTGAATATCCACTTAGTTCCAATAACATTGTGGCAATATTTAGTCTTCTCAACTAATCTCCAAACCTTGTTGCGCTCAAAGTTATTGAGCTCATCATGCATAGCTTGAACCCAATCGGAGTCCTCAAGAGCTTCAAACACTTTCTTCGGTTCCATCATAGATATGTGAGCTTGATGCTCACTAAAATGTGTCAATTTCTTTCTTGTGGATCTTCGAGCTTGAACATCTTCCAACACTTTGTTGTCTTGAGCATCAATTTGCTTCAAAGCTCTTCTTATCATTTGGGTCCCCGTCTTGACCAACTTGGCCTTGATCATCATCATCATCATCAACAACAACATCTTCAACACTAGCTTCAACTTGAGGATAGGAGGATGAGGATGGTTGATCTTGGCCTTGACCTTGACCACCATGAATGATAGGAGGGGTTGCATCTTGCGTAGTAACTTGGTAAATGAGACGAGGGTCTTCAACATGTTCTTGGTTAGGTGCATCAATTGGCTCCTTGGCTTGTTATTCTATTGTAGAGGAGGGCTCCACTTGAGTAGAGCATAGTCCTTCTCGAGTCTCCATAAGGTGTCCCTCAATGGGGAGGAAAAACCCACACCCATCCTTCCTATGGCTTCTTGAGGAATTTCAAAATCTACATTAGAAACATGAAATTGCGCCACTTGGGAGCCATCATTTTCCTCGAAAACCACACTACAAGATTCTATGACAATCCGTGAGGCTTTTCCAAAGACTCTATAAGTGTGGGATTCGGCACCGTAACGAACAAATATACCCTCAATAGTTTTGGATTGAAATTTAGCCAACCTAACACCCTTAATCAAATAGAAGCACTTACAACCAAATACACGGAAGTAGGAGACGTTGGGTTTGTTGCCGGTGAGGATCTCATATGGAGTCTTGTCCAAGTCCTTGCGGATGTAGAGGAGGTTGGAGGAGTGGCATGCGGTAGAAATAGCCTCCGCCCATAGATATTGAGGAGAAGAATACTCCGCCAACATTGTCCTTGCCATGTACAATAGAGTTATATTCTTCCGCTCGGCTACACCTTTTTGTTGAGGGGTGTAGGTGGCGGAATATTGACGACGAATACCCTCATCACTAAGGAATTCATTCAAAGTGTAGTTCTTGAACTCGGAGCCATTATCACTCCTAATGGCCAGGATTTGGACACTATGTTGATGTTGCACTTGGTTGGTGAAGTTGATGATAGTTTGTTGGGTCTCACTCTTGCACTTGAACAAATAGACCCAAGTGTATCTTGAATACTCATCGACAATCACCAAGCAATACTTCTTGCCTCCAAGACTTGCCTCGGGCACGACACCAAAGAGATCAACATGGAGAAGCTCCAAGATCCTCTTTGATGAGATAATAATCTTGGCCTTGTGGCGGCATCATGCATCTTTCCTTCAACACACGACCTACAAAACGCGATCTTTGGAAAAGGAAACATTTTGCTTTAGTCCAAGGATAAGGCCTCCTTTGTGAAGACTTTGCAAAGTTCTCATGTTGAAAATGGGATAAGCGGCGATGCCACAACCACCCCACGTCCGCCTTTCCAAAAAGACACACTGATTGAGAGTTGGTAGAATTCGAAAAGTTCACCCCGAACAAATCATTTTCAACATGTCCCACTTATGCTACGACAAGAGTCTTGCTCCTCAAAAGGACCCCAATATCAGGATCAAAGAAGACGGAGAAACCCATCTTCCCTAATGAACGAACTGAAAGTAAATTGTAACCAAGGGATTCAACAAGCATGACGTCCACGATAGTGATATCAGGAGCAATCACAACCTTGCAAAACCCCGATACCTTAGACTTGGACATGTGTCCATAAGTGACGGTTGCATTAATATCATTTTGGTGCAACTCCGTCACAAGTTCTTCACTTCCTGTCATATGACTAGTGCATCCACTATCATTATCCATTTAGACCCACCTGAAGCATAGTCCTGCAAGATATCATTGACTAGAGTTAGGACTCGAGGAGGGTCCCTTGATGTTAGCAAAAAGGGTCTTTGGAACCCAAATGGTATAGTCAACGTAGCCCTCAATAGGACCAACTTATTTAGCTTGCATAACACAATAATAATCAAAATATAAGAAATGGTGTGGATTGTTAGTTCCCACAGAAATGCTACGAGTAGTGTTGTCCCTCATGACCCCACCACTCGAAAAAACATTGTTAGCTTCTGCGAGAGTGCTACGAGTAGTGTTGTCCCTAATGATAATACCACCCGAAACACCATTGTTGGCCTTCTTCTTGCTCTTCTTCTTATTGTTGTTGTTATTCTTCTTGGCAACATAGCCAAGACCTTGCTTGCCCACTTGTGGCTTAGGATCACTCATTTGTGGTCTAGCAACAACCACTTGTGGGCTTGAGGTCACCACCTTCTCAACTTGAGGGCTCTTGCCCTTGAGCCTTGCGAGCTCATCCTTCAACCTAGCATTTTCCTCAATAACATTTGAATGATCACAAGAAGTAGAGGTGCTAGAGTTTTTTAGTTGATTAAGTTGAGTTTGAAGTTGTTCATGTAAATCTTTGAGGGAAGAGTGTTGACTCTCCAAGGCCTTGTGAGCCTTGCTTAGCTTTTCAAACTCCTCGGTTAGTCTATCATGACCAACACCAAACTCAACCTTATCCTTTTTAGCCTTTTTATAATTAGCAATTGCAAGGTCATGTTCCTTAGTTATATTAGAAACAAGTTCATTATGTGACTCTTCAATAGATTCAAGTTCCTCCTCAAGAGAAACTCTACCATCATGCTCTTCCTCAAGAGTCATGGAGAGAGATGCTATCTCATCCGCATCTCTTCTTTAAATCTCACCTTTCTTATCAAGAGCTTCATGGGTCTCTCCCAATTGGCTCATTAGATGATCAAAGTACTTCTTGGTCTCCCCTTGCACGTTAGTCATGAATCGTTCCAAAGAGAGAATTTCATCTTCTACTCTAAGACTAGCATGATTCTCTAATGCAGTTGGGTCTTAGAGCTGGGAGAAGGTGATACCTTCGAGGCCTTAGCCATGAAGCACTTGGCATTTGGGTGAGACTTCGAAACCGAGCAATAAAGTACTGTAAAGTACAGTGGAAACATAATCTTGAACGTGAAGCTACCTGGGAGAAGGGAGATGAATTACGATAGAACTACCCCGAGCTATTCAGGTATTATTGTTACAACTTCGGGACGAAGTTCTCGTAAGGAGGGAAGACTGTAATGTCCCAGCGTTTAGGAACTCACGGGAGGTAGAATATTAATTTGTGCATCTGCATGCATGTGTTTGCAAAACCTGAATAATTTTTTTGCAAAGTTAAAACCCCGGCGTGAATAAGGTTCCACCCAGTAACTGATGCTTTGATAGAAGTTGTTACTGGTAGTTGGTGGAATTTCGACATGACCTCCGGGTTATATTTGAATTTGAGATACAAGAGTTTGAATTACTTGAATTTAGGAAAATTAGAATTTGAGTTTGAATTCTAATTGAATTTGAAATCAAATTGAATAAGACAAGATTATATCTTAAGCATAAATAATCAGACCCACAATTGATATAGCAAATATGGAAATACTCCTAAATAATAACAAGTACTAATATAGAAAAACCATTACACTTTATTGATACTACAAAAGATACAATGTTTTTTACAATGGGGACCAAAATATAGATAAATAAAAATAGCTATACAAATGAGCTATTACAAGGAACTAAACCTATCTACTCCATTGCATCCAAATTCTTCAACACCTGCAAAACAAAAACACTAAGCCAAAAAAGATTGGTTACGGGGGGGTTAGTACCCTCAGGTGATCAGTGTAGTGCAGTGATTAAATCATCACAGAGCTTAAGACAAATAGGTAGTATATGTTCTGTTAAGTAGCCTCAGACCAACATCATGGGCAAGGGTCAGAAAATACAACTGGCATCATAAGAAAAATACCAGATGGGATAAGACCAACCGAGTGCCTGGGAAAAGATCTTCTCATGCGGCAAACAGGCACACAGCACAGTCACACATAAGCACACAGCACACTCAGGCACCATCTTTTGTGCTGTCAAAACACCACATGGGGTATAAAAACCCCAACAGCCGTAAGAAAGGGAAGCACACCTCATTTTCCCCTGCTCAAGCACACAAGCACAGGGAATAACACCACTAAATCAATCACTCCACTGGATACTGGAGCAAGTGATTGCAAACCTGCAATCAAGCATTCAAGGCCAAGGTACCAGGGAGCAAAAGGAGACAAGCAAGCAATCCACAAGCACCAAAATCCACCAACCATTTTGATCAACACATAAGGTGAATATTCTCGGTACCCTCTAAGCCATCCACTGGCTAGTTGCACACAAGATGGATTGGGGTGCTAGTACCCTCAGAGAGGCATAGTGATGCTATGCTAAACTCATCATTGGGATATATTTATCAAGTCCAGTATCTGTTCTTACTTAGTAAAGGCCTCAGGCTATGCATCATTGGCTTGAGGGCAAAGAAAACTAGTGCAAGTATCTGTTCTTAATTTATAAGTCTCAAAGAAGGAAAATATATCATGTGTAGTTCTCTGTTCTTATCATGTGATACAAAGAAGCATCAGATCCACAAAATATAAAGGTTTTAGAAAAGGGATCTTGAGTCAAATCAGTAGCCAAGGTTCACTGTATCATGTCACACACACACAGGGTTGCTGGGCACCAGATCAAAGGATGTGATACCTCAGAACCATTGCATCATGACATAAAAACAGTAAAAATGGAAACAAGGGTTGATGGCATATTCTCTGAATAAATATTAAGAGTAACACCTCTCAACAAGCCAGCACACCCATAGAACATTGGAAATCTTATAAATGTTATTAGGATTTGTTCTCAGATAGCCAGCAAAAAGAGTTTATCACAGGGAGCAACCCAAAGGGTGTCATCTCACAGAAATAACACTGGGAGTAAATCCCAGATAAGTTCCCACTAACAGCACGAGGACAATAACCAGCAATATCTCACAGTGCCTAGAAACAGAGAGATAACTTAGGTGCACAATAAAAATTCCTCGTTCATCACAGAGCATAGCATGATCTCCATATCTCCCATATCAAATAAATCATGTGGTAAATTCCAAAGCTAACCCAATCAATCACCACTTCATTGAGAGAATCACAGGGAGGCATGGTATGAGATAGCACGATGGCTAGGCTCCAGAGCAAGGGGGAAGAAGGAGTCAGAGGGAGAGAGAGATGAGGGGGCAGAGGTAGAGGTGAGGAACGCTTACAGGTGGTCACCTTCGAGGTGACCACAGCCAGTTGGTGAAGCGATGCACAGCGGCAAGCCGCGGTTGCCTCCAGGAGGCCGTCCCGGCGGCGACGACTCCGCAACCTAGCATTTGAGCAGCAGCAACACCTCAACCACCAGGAGCATCCAAGACATCACCTCGAGGAGCATAGGTCACCGGCAAGGTGGTGGAGCACCCGGGTACCCGAAACCTAGGGTTAGGGTTAGGGGTTGTCCAGGGGAACACAGAGGGGGAAATCCAGATCGAAGAGGAGGGAGTAGTAGAGGGCGAGGAGGAGCGTTGATGGCTCTAGATCACGGCGGCAGGGTTGGCCAGAGAGGGGCAGGGGAAATCGTCGGAGAGGAAGGCGATGGGGATCGCCTCTGCGTCGCCCGCGCGGAAGGAGGGGGAGTAGAGGGGAGCAATCGAGCGTGTGTGCGTCTGGTCTGGTCTGGCTCGACCAGACCAGCGGGTTAGGTTCAACCCTAACCTAGGGACCAACTGTCAGCTCTAGGGGCAGATGGGTAATTGCCCTAAAACTTTAATAAAAGAGTTATAAAAAAATAGTATAAAAATAATATATAAATTCTACCAATTTCAATCAATTAGAACATAAATACTTATTAAATCAGTAATAGATTTTTGTATAAAAACTATTAATATAATAACACAATAATATTTATAGTCTTAAGATTGATTATTTTAAAATAGTTAATTTATAATAAAAACTTGTTTTGGAGTAATCAAATCAAATAAGATTATATCCTTTAAAAATTCTATATTTAGTCATCTCAAAACATTTCCTAATTCATGTCCCTGATAAAACAATAAGTATCCAATCAATTAATTAAATTAATAAAAATATAATAAAATAAAATAATAATAATAACATCAATAATCAATGATCATGAAGAGTTGTGTGATCAAACAAAACAAGTTTTATAAAAAAATTAATATACCAAATGATCCTTCAAAAATTGCATACATCCCATCATTATGCATAATAGCATCATTTGCTTCTTTAAACATTGTCTTTACCAGACAATGATGGTATTTTGTAGAACAAGGAAGTCAGGATCCACCTCAAGCTTCAGACTTCAATACATGTCCGTATGCAGGCAAGTTCATCACTTGCTCATGTCCTTTGAACTATCTCATAACAACTATTTTCAAAACCCTATCGTAATACCACCACCGCTCAAAAGAATGCATGATCCTATTTTTTATAATAATATGACTAATTGAATGACTACCCGAGTGGTAGTGTTCTGTTTGGTGGGCGGATGGAACCATGGTAAGATGAATAGGTCTAAGGAAGGTTCCATCTGCATGGGAAAGTATTACCTAGGTTTAACCACAACTGCCGTCAGGATTCTTGCGCCGTAAATTCGCGTTGACCATGGATCTTCTATGGGGGGAGTAAGCCAGCCGTGATACTTTTCTCGTTCACATGTCAACGGACTGCCAGAGACGTACGATGTAGGTTCTGCGGGACTACATGCACATGGGTGGGAGCCCTTACGTCCCACGGACTCTGGGGTCTATGAGTGTCTGCCAGGGGCGCGTAGATCTCCATCGTGAGGGGTGGAATCAGGCGTTCAACCTGCTGGTGGAAATGGGTGGGCATGCGTTGTGCGGAGAAGCACGGTTTGGCTTGGACCAACAACCGGGCCCCACACCTGAGTGGGAGTGGACAGGATCGCGCGCCTGGTTGTGCAACATGGTCTTGGTCGTCCATGGGTAAAGTAACGCACCTCTGCAGAGTGTAAAAGGATGTGGCATGTTACCCCTTGTTCCGGGAAGGAGCTGTGAACGCCGCAGGAAAGGCAACTCCATGAAGTTCTAGTCACGTGAAGATCTGGCGGGCATAGTTTTCAGTATTAAAAGGAATCTCTTGAAGAATGTTTTGACTAAACTTGCATCTGTCCAGACTCCTTAGAGTCGAGGACCGTAGTTAGTGCATCCATTACTTCTGTACTTAAAGAACTTGCTGAGTAACGCTCGTTACTCATTCAATCCCGTTTGACCCCTGCTTAGGCTATGAGAACTTAGAAGAAGCATCCTTTAATATCCTCGGAGGCCAGGAAGATATATTCTACGAAGAACCGGACCTCTCCGGTGGAGTGGAAGGAGTCGACTACCTCATCCAGTACGGAGTTAACCCCGATGGGGATGAGTCTTACTAGGTTTAGCCTAGTCTAAACAAATACTTATCATGGTCGAATCGAGCAGCCATGGTCTCTCTTGTTTGCTGTTGAGTTCCCGTGTTAGCACCTGTTTACTTTTCAGTTGGCGTTCTAACTTCAATAATGGATGACCTTGATATGAGCTCATCCCCTTGTCAGTACATTTTGTGTTGTAATATATTTGTTGTATGACAATCTGGCCCGCAATGTTTCTGTTGTACCACCCTGAGGGATGTAATATTTGCGGAACGATGTTATGTGAGTGTTATATCAACGACTGGCATACTACAACATGCAGTGGTATGCCGGGTCACCACAGCTGGTATCAGAGCCATTGCTTTGACCTTAGGTTGGAAACCTAGTAAAGGGACATACCCTGTAGGGTTTTAGAACGTACCAATAAACAGTTCACTGGAAGTATGATAGGTATTCACTTGGGAATATTCTGGTCATATTTCCAGAATGTTGAATCTTTATGATGATCTATTAAATAACATTTATGTTACCTGTGAACAGTGATCATTAACGGCGGGAGTTCCGGGAGAACGGAGTGGGTTAAACATGAGAGGTTGGACCACTACAAGGGAGAGTTGACCGAGCAACTGCGAGCTTTGCTCCGAGCTTTCGAGTTCGACTCCAACCTTAAAGTTAATACTTACACGTATAAGGACGGGGAGATGGTTCTGAAGTATCGGGTATTAATTTTAATACCTAGGGAGTTAACCCCACACATAACCACACCTAGTGGTGAAGGGAGGAGCCAAATGGCAGCATACCAACAAGCTTTAGTCCAAGCTTTAGCCACCATCAGGGAATATAAAGCTAGTTAGCTGTCTGGTACTAGCTTCACAGCTATACCGCACGACCGTCTTAGTACAGAGTTGGCACTCGACCATTTTGTGCTGATCAAAACCATGCCCAAACTAGCCACTAGCCTTTTAGATCGCTACAGGAAATTGGTGGGATCTTTCTACAAGACACATCAGGTCATTGTTGATGACAAAGATGGAATGTTGAAGGATTTAACCAAACCATCTAGCCCCGAGCAAAAGGGGAAGAAGAAGGCTTAGGAGAGTGATGAACCTTATTATACCCCAGGACCCGAGGCAGCTAGGAAATCACACCATGATCGGCAGTCCAGGTATTCTACCACACCAGAACCCATTCACTACCCTGTTATACCACATAGTGAGCCAGAACCCTATGATCCGTTTGACATATCGGATACACCCGGAGACATAAAACCGAACACTTTTGGTGGGGTCCCAGAATCAGATTCCTTCATTGAGAACTCTGATGGCTGGAGGTATGACTGGTACCCTGGTACTAGTCAGCAATCAATTCCATGTGACTATATGTCAGAGGATGAGGATCAGGATAGTGTGGAGATAGTGGCAGCTGAGGAAGCAGATATTGTCGCTATAAATATCTCATCTGGTGAGGAGGAGCCGGATGAAGTCCAGCCGATGCATGATGAACCATTTGATCACAGCCACTGCACGAGTACCACCTGCTTCGCAGAAGGGGAAGCCTTGCAGTACACTAGCACTGATGAGTTTGTGTCTTATTCTGATCATTATTTGGACGTGGACTGGCTCTCTTTGAGCGATACCCAGTCTATGGACACTTCTGACACAGACTATGTGCCATCGGGGAGGCTGTTTTACCCTGAGGCGGTGCGCAGGACTCCACGTTACACAGGGTGGATTCCTGGTATGTACTTGGAGTAGTACAACGACATCCAAGAAGTGGAAGTGAAGGCTCGAGTTAAGTAGTAGTATGGAGTTTCGAGCCATGTACCTAAATAAGGGTCAGAGTGTGAGAGCGACCCAGTTGTGTTTCCTACTGTTGTACTTTCGATATTCACTGCGGTGAAGGCTTGTAACAAACTTATAAGTATATGTATTATATGTGTAATATGTTGTTTGTATCTGGATTTGGGTTTTGTTTCTCTTGTGTGATTAGTGTTGCATGTGAAGTGAGGCTCAGAAAGCATGAGCATGATGTAATTATGAGTTTGTTTGCTTCACATTGCAGGACTAAGGGGTTATGGAGAGTGGCGGAACTAGCGAAGCAGACGCTCAGCGTCTGGAACGGGAGAACAAGGCCAAGGCTGATGAGGACGCTGCCAGAGCAGAGATGCCACCACCACCACCACTCAGGCCATTAGCGGAGCAGAACTTCCTGGAATACATGTGATTTGTACAGGATAACCAAAATAAATTCATGCAAGAAATGCTTAACCAGGTGGGACCTGGGAGAGCAGCGGAACCTAGGACATTAACACTGTCAGATTTCCTCACGACTAAACCAGCACCGTTCGCCACGGCCAAGGATCCCATGGAGGCTGAAGACTGGTTAATCGATACGGAAAGGAATCTTAAGGCTATCAAGGCCAGTGATGAAGAGAAGGTGCGCTTTGCTACACACCTTCTAAATGGTCCCGCAGCAGCATGGGGGGATAACCAGATTATTATGAAGCCACCGGAAAGGGAATTCACGTGGAATGAGTTCAAGGAGAAATTAAGGGAATATCATGTCCCTGACAGCGTCATGGAGATTATGAGGAGGCAATTTGAGGATCTTCAACAGGGGACACACCATATGATATGGTATGTCAATGAGTTCAGCAGGCTTTCCAGATATGCTGCTGATGAAGTTGATACCGACAAGAAGAAAATTAAGAGGTTCTTGAGAGGGATGGATCCCTATGCAGCCATGCAATTAAGAACATCCAAGCCAGCTAACTTTCAGGAGTTGATGAACTCCGCAGTTACCTGGGAGAACGATTACAAGTTGGTTCAGCAGAACCGACAAAAGAAGGCCAAGTTTGAGCCCAAAAAGTTTCAACCCAGTGGACCTACTACAAACTTGTGTTTTAAGCCAAGAATTAGGTCGGGAGGAGCCCCGATTAATCGTGGACCATTCAATCCAAGAAATCAGATAATTTGTCATGGTTGTGGGCTTCCGGGGCATTTCAAGAGTGAGTGCAAGAATCCCAGGGTTGTTTGTTTTGGTTGTGGAAAAGAGGGACACATTAAGACAGATTGCCCTAACAAGACAACTGGAGGAGGGTTCAACAAGGGTGGAGCAAGGCCCGGAGGAGCCAGCGGATTCTCTGCCGGAAGTGGTAGTAGCGGGAAGAACAGTAACGACAAACGCGCAAGGCCCTTTAGGAAACTGAATTGCACATCTCTGGAGGAGGCTGACATTTCGGACACCATTGTACTATGTACGCTCAGTCTTCTTACACAATATGACAAGGTTTTATTTGATACCGGTGCTACCACCTCATTCATCTCTAGTTATTTTGTGGATAAGTATGGGGTAAGGTGTTCGCGTTTAGAATGTCCTCTTACCATTATGACGGTGGGAGGTACGCTCTTAGTTACGCGTGCAAGGCCAGATCAAGTCATCATGATCTGTGGTTGCACTTATTACGCGGACCTATTCGTTATTCCTTTGAAGAACATTGATGCTGTTCTTGGAATGGACTGGATGACGGAGAATGGAGCTTTGGTTGATTGTGAGGAGAAGACAGTTTCTCTTAGGAGACCCGGAGGAGGAAGAGTTACTTACCAAGCAGATAAGCATACTCATGTGGAGGCAGAACTCCAACTCAACTCACTCAATGAAGCTAAGTTAGAAGATATACCAGTAGTCAATGAGTTTCCGGATGTTTTTCCAGCAGAATTACCAGGAATGCCACCAGTTAGGGAGATCGAGTTTACTATTGACTTGATACCAGGTACATCACCTATTGCTCAGGCACCATACAAGATGGGTCCTAAGGACTTAAAGGAACTTAAAGAATAGTTGGATGAACTAGAAAGCAAGGGATTCATCAGGGAAAGTGTATCACCATGGGGATCACCAGGGATATTTGTGGATAAGAGAGATGGAGGAAGAAGAATGTGTGGTGATTTCAGAAACCTGAACAATGTCACCATCAAGAACAAGTATCCATTACCAAGAATACAAGATTTGTTTGACCAAGTTTATGGAGCCGGAGTGTAGCGTTCCCACATTTAAATAATGTAAGGACACCTGTGTTATTGTGCTAGTCCCTGGATCAATTGCTAGCACCACGGTACAAAATGAAATATCATGCAAATGCATCAAATTCTATTACATCGCATGATCCAGTCTTTACAAAATAGGTTTACAACTTGCTTAGTCTTAGAAGACTAGCAAGAAATACAGCGGAAAACATAGTACAACATTGAGCCCATCTTCTTTATGTGCCACAGGCAAAACATGTTGGCGATAGTCTCGAGATCCTAAACGAAATCCTCACTCGTCTTCAGAAACATCTGCAATATGGAATATGCAGCCACAAGGGAGTCAATACAATTTAATGTATTGGCAAGTAACACTATGGTGGATATAAATGGCAAGACTAATACTACATGCTTATTTGGCTGAGTGGAGTTTTGGCTAAGTTTGCATAAAGCCAGTTTTCTCCTATCTTTTATCATAAAACAATTTCATCTATAGCAGGTATCACTGATAGAAACCCGTGAACCTTAACTAAATTAAGGAGTCCCTCTGATAGGAATCTAGGTAAACTCTTACCCTTGTTCACCCATCAAAATTTTATTATGAAGTTGGCATGATGAAATTCTTTCGTCATTCCTTGTCCAGCTGCTCAAAGTTGTCCATAATCGGGGACACGGCTAAGATCTTAGTTTGTTGACTCTGCAGAGTTTGTGCACTTTCACCTTTAGACTCAGATCAGCCCAAATATCCTATACACCCTGAGTGCATTAAGGAAAGGAGAAGATTGAGACGAGATCTTTCAGAATAAATTCCACCACCGTCACGCTTGACCCGTTCCAACCTATACCCCCTACATCTGCTGGTCAAGCACTAATGAGTTCATTCAACTTAGTTGATCAAGACAGAGCCCATATGACTAAAGGCTGCACGGGAAGCTACTAAACTTAGAAGGACATATTAATCTCTTTGTTCCTGGGTGGCCATCCTCAAGTGACAACCTCAAGTGGAATAACCCTTAGAAAAGGGCCCTGAGGCAACACTCAACATAAACCATTCTTACCACTTCCACCCAGGTGATTCATTAAACTTAGTAGTTTTATCCTTAACATCCAAATAAAACATTTGAAGAGGATAGCAATTCCACTAAGTTCAATGTCTTCTTTCCTAGAAGGATATAGAAGGATGGCTACACACTACTTGGGATATTAGCATAGCATAATATAACTTAGTAAAATTTCCTATCATGCATACTACTCAAAACTCTATAATGCATATAAAAATAATAGGTAGTTGATGGTGTGTTACTTGCCTTGTTGAAGTTGGTGAAGATATCACACTCTCTTCACAAAAGATCGTTGCTCTCCGTAAATCTATTCATTGAAAACACAAACACAAAAATAAACAAACATACTAGCAAGAAAACAAATAAGTGAAGAAAACATGCAAAGCAACTAACATAACAAAAGGGGTTTAACCAAGTTGGCTAGGACAAGGTCAAGGTTTGGTTTGAAAGATTTATTCCCTAATTGTTCAACACTTGTTAAGGGGTTTCCAAGAGTTAACTAAGGATGTCTAGGTTGAGTTTGTAGTGATCAAACTTTATTTAAAACATATTTATCTAAGAAGTCCAAGAGTTCACCAAGGTGATCTCACTATTTTAAATAAAGTAACACAATACAAAGTGTAACACTTAGTTGTTTTCATCAAAATATTTGAGTGATCTAGTTTAGTATTTCCATTTTGGTTAAGGTGAGTATAGGTTCATCTAACTTCATGACAAATAGAGATAACCAGATAAAGTCTTGGAATTTTCCATTTGGGTCAAGGGTTGGACAAAACAAACTTGCTAACTCTTCAACTTGTACGGATTGCTCCAAGTATTCATATGCTTGATTTCTTAAAGATCATCTTCATGCTTCTATTGTAGTATTGTTCCTTGGATGGATTCTTCTCTTGGTCTTGATACATTCTTCATGGCTTATCACTAGTTGGTCCAAGTTAGGAGGGGCACAAAATACCACTAAGTCATGAGAAAGAAAATAAGAAGAGAGATAGAAAGAGAGAGGGAGATGTTTTCTTCTCGATTTCTTCACACTTGTACTTCCTTGAGTTGCTTCAAGTGGTGGAGTATTTTCTTCAAAATTTCTTCATTGATCCTCCTTGTAGCTCTTCATGTTGCCACCAAGTTGAAACTGAAGTACCTCTTTGTGCTTGAGTCTTGATTTCCTTTTTGCTAACTTGATGAATTCTTGAAGCAAGAATAGGGGAGTGGAGGAGTAGATAGAAAACTAAGGTACTAGTGTTTAAGGTTCACTATTTGGTCTTATATATGGGTGAAACTTACTATAGACTTGGTCTTGGCTCCAAATAGCCTTAACAACAAAGTTAAATAAAGATAGAACCAACTCTAAGACTTAACCAACTAGGTGGACTACTATGATGGAAGTTTGGCTAAAATACATGGTCATGGTCCTGGTGTGTACAAAATGGTTAGGCACTGATGTCTCTGGTTCAGGGTTATCAAATGGGTCAACTTTTCCTAAGAAAACAATTTCTAATTATTTATAGAATTAAATCTATGTCCAAAATACTCAAATGGCCATCTAAAATCTAAAACACTTCAAAAATAATTCAAATAGGATTTTGGGCAGTGGGTACTGTTAGTACATATTCTAAGGAACCCAAAGAAATTTGGTTTTCTTAAATTGGATTTACAAAATTTGAATTATGTTCAATTTTATCAAAAAAGCATATTTGAAATTGAACAGTTATTAAATGGTCAATTTTAAATTTGTCTAGTTCCAAAAGTTCCTACATGTTGTGCCGATTCCAAAAAGTCCAAGTTTGCTAAATTTGGTCTTATGGATCAAAAGTTATGATGTTTCTAATAACCAGAGGCTTTTCTGCAAAATTGATATTCTATTTTTATTCGGAAATTAATTTCAGAGGATGACTGGGCGGAAAAGGTCTTATCTGTCGCGCAGGGCGACAGTTTGGGACTGGGCTTGGGCCGGTTAGGCGTTGCACTAAGCGAAAGATAAGAAATGCGCGCTCAGCTGACTGGGCGACACGCGGCGCTACGCTATTCGCCGAAAACGATTCGGTAAGTGATTCTATCGTAAGCGTACGATGAAGATCGGACGGCAGGAAGCGAGTTAGGTTATACCTCGCCGGAGGGATGACCGGAAATGGGCGCGACGATGGCGATGTGCTCGGGATCTCACCGGAGATGCCTTCCGGTGTCCTCCTTGCTCAACGGAGGTGACCACGGGGCGCGGGACAGCTCGGCGAAGAAGATGGTGGCCACAACGGATTTCGTCATTTCCCGAATCGATGGCGCAACACGGATGGGGGCTCGACGGCGTCGGCGACCCTCGGATGTCATCGTTCTCGATGTTGTGGCTGTGGTAAAAAATCAAATGAGTACTCGGGAGGGGGCGCCAGGACATGAGGAGTAGGATGGAAGGGGTCTTGGGCTGGCTCGATGGCTTACCTCGTCGGAATCATCCAAAAACAGCGGTGGTAGATAGGAACTCCGGCGAGCGGCTTTTAGGGTTTATGGAATAGAGGTATAATTGGATTGGTATATTCAATTTCATTGAGTTATGTATTGTTTCCATTTATGTCTTGCATCTCATTGGTTTTTGGTGACTTGCATAACATGAAAACAACAAGTTTCAATTTTTAGTGATTTTTGGACTTTCCAAAAATCAGGGATGTTACAGACTACCATCCTTAAAAAAAATCTGGTCCCGAGATTTGGGAAGGCTAGAAAGAAAGATTGGGTAACTGGGCTCCAGAACAACTGGGTTACAGAGAAACTGGGTGCGCTACCACCCTTAAAAGAAACTTTTGTGGGTAGTCTATTTTAATTAGATTGGAGTGTAATTCCAGATTGGCTTGAGTAGAAATTTCCTTCATGGTAGAGCTGCAGACCAACATAGGTATGTTGAACTACCTTTGACACTGAGGGGTCACTCTTTGGGTCAAACAAAAGTCCTTGGGTTCCTCCCAACTTGGTCTTTTGATGTTGTTGGAAAATCTTCCATCTTGTTGTTGTCATCCTTGAAAGCAAACACCATGCTATTTCTAACGAAACTCTCATAGCAGGCAAAAATCTTCCATTTGTTTGATACCTCCAAGGTTGGCTTGATCCTCACCGAAAATAGTACATTTTCAGCAACACTATCATAGGGTCATTATTGTATTCTACCATTCTATGTTTCAGGTTTAACATCGTCGTCTCTCCAATAGGTATGTCACATAGATTTACCATTCCTCATAGCAAGAGTGAATAATATGAGTAGTCACCATGGGGGCCAATCCATATTGCACTCAATCATTGTCTTGTATTTAGATTGGTGAATCTCATTTAATAACTCTAGTCACCTCACTTGTCTAACAGAAAGTTTCCAATCTGAAAGACAAACCTGAGCTAAACTATAGGTTCTTACACTAGTGGGGTTGCGTAAACTCTTATACCTCACTAACTGAGTTATTGTAGTTTCTTCATCTATTCTTCTCCTGGTGTAGGGAAAAGCTTCAAAATCTTCACAGCTCATGTAACTTTGAGTCCACTTATTTATCTTCCCTTGTTGATTGTCTTGCGGCACCTTGGTATACAGTTGTCTTCATCATGGATGTGACTGTTCCTTCTCACAAAAAGGATCTTGAAATGTGTGACATTCCTCGATTGTATGGCTTGTCTCTATAGAGAACTAGTCATGACATTCTTGGGTGTAAGGTTTGTTGTTGCACTTCATATGGTAGCCCAATATGGTTGGTAAATGGGTATGGGTTTTGGTTTGGCTAAGCATGAAAGATTAGAGATTAGAAAGAGACTAAAGAAATTCCTACCCCAACACATCAGATCAAGGAAGCTCATCTTGCAAACAACACATAACAAACATATAGCAACTCAATCATCACACCAACAACATGGTTTTTAGAAAACACTAATATTGTCATACCACTTATTGGTATGCTCAATACACTAACACGTTAACGTTGTTCTAACCAAATAACTAGATTGGTGGTCTCATCTATATCTTCTTGAGTTTTTCTTCAGATTCTTCTCTCAATGTCTTGAGGTGTCCTTGATTGTTGTGAAGTCTGGGTATGTCTGCAAGTTTCTTCAATTGTCTTGAGTGTAGGTCTTCATGTGGTGAAAATTCTTCTTGCACTTCTTGGTATGATCATCAACATTCCTGTCTGGATGGTATTGAAGAGGTAGGTCATCTAGAAATTTTTGAAGGTGAATAATAGGTGAGAGTATATGAGAAAGATTAAGATGATTGTTTTGTTTCTAGAAAGTTTGAGCATAGCAAATTTTCAATTCTAGGGTGATCAATGGGTTATTAACAACTTGTTGTAAATTGGATATTCACTATAGTGAGAAGGACATGCACCCGCAAGCCAATCAGGGACCGGTCTCGTGTCCGTGGACACGTAAAGTTGTCCGGGCCGCTTCATCTCACTATGCCGCTAGGATCCAAAATACTCTAAGGAGATAATAACATGATAAAAAATGGCTTCCAAACCTAAGGGTCTCGAATCCTACAGGCAACACAATGCTCTGATACCATTTTGTAGCGTTCCCACATTTAAATAATGTAAGGACACCTGTGTTATTGTGCTAGTCCCTCGATCAATTGCTAGCACCACAGTACAAAATGAAATATCATGCAAATGCATCAAATTCTATTACATCGCATGATCCAGTCTTTACAAAATAGGTTTACAACTTGCTTAGTCTTAGAAGACTAGCAGAAAACAAAGAAATACAACGGAAAACATAGTACAACATTGAGCCCATCTTCTTTATGTGCCACAGGCAAAACATGTTGGCGATAGTCTCGAGATCCTAAACGAAATCCTCACTCATCTTCAGAAACATCTGCAATATGGAATATGCAGCCACAAGGGAGTCAATCCAATTTAATGTATTGCCAAGTAACACTATGGTGGATATAAATGGCAAGACTAATACTACATGCTTATTTGGCTGAGTGGAGTTTTGGCTAAGTTTGCATAAAGCCAGTTTTCTCCTATCTTTTATCATAAAACAATTTCATCTATAGCAGGTATCACTGATAGAAACGCGTGAACCTTAACTAAATTAAGGAGTACCTCTGATAGGAATCTAGGTAAAATCCTACCCTTGTTCACCCAGCAAAATTTTATTATGAAGTTGGCATGATGAAATTCTTCCGTCATTCCTTGTCCAGCTGCTCATAGTTGTCCATAACCGGGGACATGGCTAAGATCTTAGTTTGTTGACTCTGCAGAGTTTGTGCACTTTCACCTTTAGACTCAGATCAGCCCAAACATCCTATACACCCTGAGTGCATTAAGGAAAGGAGAAGATTCAGACGAGATCTTTCAGAAGAAATTCCACCACCGTCAGGCTTGACCCGTTCCAACCTATACCCCCTACATCTGCTGGTCAAGCACTAGTGAGTTCATTCAACTTAGTTGATCAAGACAGAGCCCATATGACTAAAGGCTGCACGGGAAGCTACTAAACTTAGAAGGACATATTAATCTCTTTGTTCCTGGGTGGCCATCCTCAAGTGACAACCTCAAGTGGAATAACCCTTAGAAAAGGGCCCTGAGGCAACACTCAACATAAACCATTCTTACCACTTCCACCCAGGTGATTCATTAAACTTAGTAGTTTTATCCTTAACATCCAAATAAAACATTTGAAGAGCATAGCAATTCCACTAAGTTCAATGTCTTCTTTACTAGAAGGATATAGAAGGATGGCTACACACTACTTGGGATATTAGCATAGCATAATATAACTTAGTAAAATTTCCTATCATGCATACTACTCAAAACTCTATAATGCATATAAAAATAATAGGTAGTTGATGGTGTGTTACTTTCCTTGTTGAAATTGGTGAAGATATCACACTCTCTTCACAAAAGATCGTTGCTCTCCGTACAATCTATTCATTGAAAACACAAACACAAAAATAAACAAACATACTAGCAAGAAAACAAATAAGTGAAGAAAACATGCAAAGCAACTAACATAACAAAAGGGGTTTAACCAAGTTGGCTAGGACAAGGTCAAGGTTTGGTTTGAAAGATTTATTCCCTAATTGTTCAACACTTGTTAAGGGGTTTCCAAGAGTTAACTAAGGATGTCTAGGTTGAGTTTGTAGTGATCAAACTTTATTTAAAACATATTTATCTAAGAAGTCCAAGAGTTCACCAAGGTGATCTCACTATTTTAAATAAAGTAACACAATACAAAGTGTAACACTTAGTTGTTTTCATCAAAATATTTGAGTGATCTAGTTTAGTCTTTCCATTTTGGTTAAGGTGAGTATAGGTTCATCTAACTTCATGACAAATAGAGATAACCAGATAAAGTCTTGGAATTTTCCATTTGGGTCAAGGGTTGGACAAAACAAACTTGCTAACTCTTCAACTTGTACGGATTGCTCCAAGTCTTCATATGCTTGATTTCTTGAAGATCATGTTCATGCTTCTATTGTAGTATTGTTCCTTGGATGGATTCTTCTCTTGGTCTTGATACATTCTTCATGGATTATCACTAGTTGGTGCAAGTTAGGAGGGGCACAAAATACCACTAAGTCATGAGAAAGAAAATAAGAAGAGAGATAGAAAGAGAGAGGGAGATGTTTTCTTCTCGATTTCTTCACACTTGTACTTCCTTGAGTTGCTTCTAGTGGTGGAGTATTTTCTTCAAAATTTCTTCATTGATTCTCCTTGTAGCTCTTCATGTTGCCACCAATTTGAAACTGAAGTACCTCTTTGTGCTTGAGTCTTGATTTCCTTTTTGCTAACTTGATGAATTCTTGAAGCAAGAATAGGGGAGTGGAGGAGTAGATAGAAAACTAAGGTACTAGTGTTTAAGGTTCACTATTTGGTCTTATATATGGTTGACACTTACTATAGACTTGGTCTTGGCTCCAAATAGCCTTAACAACAAAGTTAAATAAAGATAGAACCAACTCTAAGACTTAACCAACTAGGTGGACTACTATGATGGAAGTTTGGCTAAAATACATGGTCATGGTCCAGGTGTGTACAAAATGGTTAGGCACTGATGTCTCTGGTTCAGGGTTATCAAATGGGTCAACTTTTCCTAAGAAAACAATTTCTAATTATTTATAGAATTAAATCTATGTCCAAAATACTCAAATGGCCATCTAAAATCTAAAACACTTCAAAAATAATTCAAATAGGATTTTGGGCAGTGGGTACTGTTAGTACATATTCTAAGGAACCCAAAAAAATTTGGTTTGCTTAAATTGGATTTACAGAATTTGAATTATGTCAAATTTTATCAAACAAGCATATTTGAATTTGAACAATTGTTAAATGGTTTTTAAATTTGTCCAGTGCCAAAAGTTCCTACATGTTGTGCCGATTCAAAAAAGTTCAAGTTTGCTAAATTTGGGCTTATGGATCAAAAGTTATGATGTTTCTAATAACCAGGGGCTTTTATGCAAAATTGATATTTTATTTTTATTCGGAAATTAATTCCAGAGGATGACTGGGCCGAAAAGGTCGTATCTGTCGCGCAGGGCGACAGTTTGGGACTGGGCTTGGGCCGGTTAGGCGTTGCACTGAGCGAAAGATAAGCAATGCGCGCGCAGCTGACTGGGCGACATGCGGCGCTACGCTATTCGCCGAAAACAATTCGGTAAGTGATTCTATATTAAGCGTACGATGAAGATCGGGCGGCAGGAAGGGAGTTAGGTTATACCTCGCCGGAGAGATGACCGGAAATGGGCGCGACGGTGGTGATGTGCTCGGGATCTCACCGGAGATGCCTTCCGGTGTCCTCCTTTCTCAACGGAGGTGACCACGGGGCGCGGGACAGCTCGGCGAAGAAGATGGTGGCCACAACGGATTTCGTCGTTTCCCGAATCGACGGCGCAACATGGATGGGGGCTCGACGGCGCCGGCGACCCTCGGATGTCGTCGTTCTCGACGTTGTGGCTGCGGTAAAAAAAATCAAATGAGTACTCGGGAGGGGGCGCCAGGACATGAGGAGTAGGATGGAAGGGGTCTTGGGCTGGCTCGATGGCTTACCTCGTCGGAATCATCCAAAAACGGCGGCGGTAGATAGGAACTCCGCCGAGCGATGTGGATGGTTTTGGGGCACGATCCCATTGGGTTCCAGAGGGCAAATGGAGAGGAGGGGGAGGAGATTTAAGGGGAAGGCTTAAAGGCCATCAATCGGGCCTGTAACCGACGAATTCATGGAATTGAATTCGACCAAAATGGAAACGGCTAGGGCTTGATGACGATGACATCATCATGACGTCATCGAGCCTTTTACTTTTCTTTTTTTATTTCTGTTTTTAATATCTTTTGTTTTTTTAATCCAAATGACCTCAAACTAATTTCTAAAAACTTGTAAAATTAATATATTTCTGTTTAGAAAATTTTTAAAAACTTTTGAACACATTTCACCTTTTATATTTTTGAAAATATAATTAATTACTAATAGTACTTAATGTTATTTAAAATTGGAAAAATAATAATATGATGTTTTTTTATTAAATAACATTTCAGAGACATTATACATTTCAAAAACTATTTTTGGAAGTCATTTTTAAACCATTTTCATATTTTATAATTTTAGGATACGAAGGGTTTATTAATAGTAACTTAATGCTATTTTTAAAATAGAAAATTCAAGATTATCAAAGTGGCTTAGAAAAATTCCACAACCCATAATATTGTTTTCATAGTCTTCTTTTATGTTATTTTCAAAGTAATGCATTTATATTCACTCCTTTATATTTATAACTTGGAATAACATTTGCATATCAATTTAAATAGTTGTTATTCTCATAAAGTAGTTTTGAGGCATAAAAATTGTTATAGGTAATAATTCTCGCATTTCAAAGGCTATAAAACATTTTCAAAGTAATATTTGACTTGAAAACATGTTATAAAATAAGGTTTTATAAGAGAAGACAATATCTTTGAATAATGAATATTTATTTTAAATGGTCTTTTAGGGTTTATGGAATAGAGGTATAATTGGATTCGTAAATTCAATTTCATTGAGTTGTGTATTGTTTCCATTTATGTCTTGCATCTCATTGGTTTTTGGTCACTTGCATAACATGAAAACAAAAAGTTTCAATTTTTAGTGATTTTTGGACTTTCCAAATATCAGGGATGTTACATGGAGTGTTCTCCAAGATTGATCTCAGATCAGGGTACCATCAGATCAAGATCAAACCAGAAGATGTACCCAAAACAGCTTTTGTTTCAAGGTATGGACATCATGAATATTTGGTTGTTCCTTTTGGACTAACCAATGCACATGCCATTTTCATGAATTTGATGAATAAGATCTTCATGCCATACTTGGATAAGTTTGTGATTGTGTTCATCGATGATATTCTGATATATTCGAAGAACAAAGAAGGTCATGCCAAGCACTTAAGGATAGCACTACAAGTTCTAAGGTAACATTAGCTATATGCCAAATTCAGTAAGTGTGAGTTTTGGTTAGACCAAGTAGATTTCTTGGACATGTTATCAGCAAGGAAGGTATTGTAGTAAATCCTGACAAAGTACAGTCAGTTTTGGATTGGAAGGCACCAACCAATGTCAAGGAAGTTCGGGGATTCCTTGGAATGGCCGGGTATTATAGAAGATTCATTGAAGGATTTTCGAAAATAGCCGGACCAATGACCAATTTGCTAAGGAAAAATACTCCTTTCGTATGGTCAGATAAGTGTGAAGCCAGTTTTCAAGAGTTGAAGAAACGTTTAACAACAACTCCAATCTTAGCAGTACCTGAACCAGGAAAGGATTACACCGTATATTGTGATGCATCCAAGAGTGGATTAGGTTGTGTACTCATGCAAGATCGTAAGGTGATAGCTTATGGTTCAAGAAAACTCAAAACCACATGAAGTTAACTACCCAACTCATGATTTAGAATTGGCAGCCGTAGTGTTTGCTTTGAAGAAATGGAGGTCATTCCTTTATGGATCGAAGTGTGATCTTTACACAGATCATAAGAGTCTCAAATATTTCTTCACTCAGAAAGAATTAAATATGAGGCAGATGAGATGGTTAGAATTGATCAAGGATTACGATCTTACCATCAACTATACACCAGGAAAATCTAATGTGGTAGCTGATGCTTTAAGCCGGAAGAGTACTGAAAGTCAACCAATTCAATATGAATTGCCAAAAGAGCTCTAGAGAGAAATAGAACAAGTAGAGATTGAGATACTGGAGGTACAATCTTTGGGGGGCTTGTATACCATGCAGGTCATGGAGGATAGAACAAGTGATCTTAGGAATGAGATAATTCGGCGGCAAGACGAAGATCCATTCATAAAAGAAGAACTCCAAAGAATTGTGGAAGGAAGACCTTCAGAATTCCACGTAGGAGAACATAGTTCGTTATGGTTCAACAAGAGGATTTGTGTACCTAATATTCCGGAGATCAAGAAGTTGATACTTCGGGAGGCACATGAGACACCGTACTCTATTCACCCTGGAAGTACCAAAATGTATATGGATCTCAGAGATATATTTTGGTGGAACAATATGAAGAGAGAGATTGCCAAGTATGTTTCTGAATGTCACACATGCCAAAGAGTAAAAGCTGAACATCAAAGTCCAGTAGGACCATTACAACCCTTAGATATTCCAGAATGGAGGTGGGAGAAATTGGTATGGATTTCATTACAGGTATACCAATGACTAAGAACCAAAAGGATATGATTTGGGTTATTGTAGATAGATTGACCAAAAGTGCACATTTTCTACCAGTCAAACAGAAGGATAACGCTGAGAAGCTGGTGGATATATATGTCAAAGAGATAGTCAGTAAACATGGAGTACCAAAAAGAATAGTTTCGGATTGAGGATCTGTGTTTACTTCAGTATTCTGGAGAAAACTCCAGGAAGCTTTAGGTTCCCAACTAGATTTTAGTACTTCTTATCATCCTCAGACCGGGGGGCAAACTGAAAGAACTAATCAGATTCTAGAAGACATGCTTCGGGCATGTGTCCTTGATTTTGGAGGATCATGGGATGAACATTTACCATTAGCAGAATTCTCCTACAACAATATTTATCAAAGCAGTCTTAAAGCAGCACCCTTTGAAGTACTGTATGGACGGAAGTGTAGATCACCTATTTGTTGGTTCGAGACCGGAGGCAAGTCTGAGTTTGAACCAGATTACATCAAAGATCAACAACTTATTGTTGATATCATCAGAGATCGCTTGAAAATAGCTCAAAGTCGTCAAAAAAGTTATGCAGATCAGAAGAGAAGAACATGGGAACCAGAAGTCGGGGATATGGTCTATCTCCGAGTTAGTCCAATAAAAGGGCTCATGAGGTTCGGAGTTAAGGGAAAATTAAGTCCTCGGTATATAGGACCTTATAAGATTCTGGCTCAGAACAAGAATGTAGCTTACACTCTACAGCTACCCGAAAGATTAAAACAAGTCCATAATGTTTTCCACGTATCCCAACTCCGAAAATGTTTGAAGGAGCCAGAAGATTCTGTTAATCAGGAGGAGTTAGAATTGGAATCAGACCTCACATATGTGGAGGAACCAGAAAAGATTCTAGCCGAAGATTGGAAGAGAATTCGAAACCGAGCAATAAAGTACTGTAAAGTACAGTGGAAACATCATCCTAAACGTGAAGCTACCTAGGAGAAGGAAGAGGAATTACGACAGAACTACCCCGAGCTATTCAGGTATTATTGTTACAACTTCAGGATGAAGTTCTCGTAAGGAGGGAAGACTGTAATGGATCAACGTTTAGGAACTCACGGGGAGTAGAATATTAATTTGTGCATCTGCATGCATGTGTTTGCAAAACCTGAATAAATTTTTCGCAAAGTTAAAACCCCAGAGTGAATAAGGTTCCACCCAGTAACTGATGCTTTGATAGAAGTTGTTACTGGTAGTTGGTGGAATTTCGACATGACCTTCGGGTTATATTTGAATTTGAGATACAAGTGTTTGAATTATTTGAATTTAGGAAAATTAGAATTTGAGTTTGAATTGTAATTGAATTTGAAATCAAATTGAATAAGACAAGATTATATCTTAAGCATAAATAATCAGACCCACAATTGATATAGCAAATATGGAAATATTCCTAAATAATAACAATTACTAATATAGAAAAACCATTACACTTTATTGATACTACAAAAGATACAATGTTTTATACAATGGGGACCAAAATATAGATAAATAAAAATAGTTATACAAATGAGCTATTACAAGGAACTAAACCTAGAACTAAACCTATCTACTCCATTGCATCCAAATTCTTCAACACCTGCAAAACAAAAACACTAAGCCAAAACAGATTGGTTACGGGGGGGTTAGTACCCTCAGGTGATCAGTGTAGTGCACTGATTAAATCATCACAGGGCTTAAGACAAATAGGTAGTATCTGTTCTGTTAAGTAGCCTCAAACCAACATCATGGGCAAGGGTCAGAAAATACAACTGGCATCATAAGAAAAATACCAGATGGCATAAGACCAACCGAGTGCCTGGGAAAAGATCTTCTCATGCGGCAAACAGGCACACAACACAGTCACACATAAGCACACAACACACTCAGGCACCATCTTTTGTGCTGTCAAAACACCACATGGGGTATAAAAACCCCAACAGCCGTTAGAAGGGGAAGCAAACCTGCAATCAAGCATTTAAGGCCAAGGTACGAGGGAGCAAAAGGAGACAAGCAAGCAATCCACAAGCACCAAAATCCACCAAACATTCTGATCAACACATAAGGTGAATATTCTCGGTACCCTCTAAGACATCCACTGGCTAGTTGCACACAAGATGGACTGGGATGCTAGTACCCTCAGAGAGGCATAGTTATGCTATGCTAAACTCATCATTGGGATATATTTATCAAGTCCAGTATCTGTTCTTACTTAGTAAAGGCCTCAGGCTATGCATCATTGGCTTGAGGGCAAAGAAAACTAGTGCAAGTATCTGTTCTTAATTTATAAGTCTCAAAGAAGGAAAAGATATCATGTGTAGTGCTTTGTTCTTATCATCTGATACAAAGAAGCATCAGATCCACAAAATATAAAGGTTTTAGCAAAGGGATCTTGAGTGAAATCAGTAGCCAAGGTTCACTGTATCATTTCACACACACACAGGGTTGCTGGGCACCAGATCCAAGGATCTGATACCTCCGAACCATTGCAACATGACATAAAAATAGTAAAATGGAAACAAGGGTTGATGGCATATTCTCTGAATAAATATTCAGTGTAACACCTCTCAACAAGCCATCACACCCATAGAACATTGGAAATCTTATACATGTTATTAGGATTTGTTCTCAGATAGCCAGCAAAAAGAGTTTATCACAGGGAGCAACCCAAAGGGTGTCATCTCATAGAAATAACACTGGGAGTAAATCCCAGATAAGTTCCCACTAACAGCACAAGGAGAATAACCATCAATATCTCACAATGCATAGCAATAGAGAGATAACTTAGGTGCACACTAAAAATTCCTCGTTCATCACAGAGCATAGCATGATCTCCATATCTCCCATATCAAATAAATCATGTGGTAAATTCCAAAGCTAACCCAATCAATCACCACTTCATTGAGAGAATCACAGGAAGGCATGGTATGAGCTAGCACGATGGCTAGGCTCCAGAGCAAGGGGGAAGAAGGAGTCAGGGAGAGAGAGAGATGAGGGGGCAGAGGTAGAGGTGAGGAACACTTACAGGTGGTCACCTCGAAGGTGACCACAGCCAGTTGGTGAAGCGATGCACAGCGGCGAGCCGCGGTTGCCTCCAGGAGGCCGTCCCGGCGGCGACGACTCCGCAACCTAGCATTTGAGCAGCAGCAGCACCTCAACCACCAGGAGAATCCAAGACATCACCTCGAGGAGCATAGGTCACTGGCAAGGTGGTGGAGCACCCGGGTACCCGAAACCTAGGGTTAGGGTTAGGGGTTGTCCACGGGGATCACAGAGGGGGAAATCCAGATCGAAGAGGAGGGAGTAGTAGAGGGCGAGGAGGAGCGTTGATGGCGCTAGATCACGGCGGCAGGGTTGGCCGGAGAGGGGCAAGGGAAATCGCCGGACAGGAAGGCGATGGGGATCGCCTCTGCGTCGCCCGCTCGGAAGGAGGAGGAGTAGAGGGGAGCAATCGAGCGTGTGTGCGTCTGGTCTAGTCCAGCTCGACCAGACCAGCGGGTTAAGTTCAACCCTAACCCAGGGACCACCTGTCAGCTCTAGGGGCAGATGGGTAATTTCCCTAAAAATTTTGGAATAATCAAATCAAATAAGATTTTATCCTTTAAAAATTCTATATTTAGTCATCTCAAAATATTTCCTAATTCATGTCCCTGAGAAAACAATAAGTATCCAATCAATTAATTAAATTAATAAAAATATAATATAACAAAATAAAATAATAACATCAATAATCAATAATCATGAAGAGTTGTGTGATCAAACAAAACAAGTATTATAAAAGATTTAATATACCAAATGATCCTTCAAAAATTGCATACATCCCATCATTATGCATAATAGCATCATTTGCTTCTTTAAACATTGTCTTTACCAGACAATGATGGTATTTTGTAGAACAAGGAATTCAGGATCCACCTCAAGCTTTAGACTTCAACACCTGTCTGTATCCAGGAAAGTTCATCACTTGCTCATGTCCTTTGAACTATCTCATAACAACTATTTTCAAAACCCTATCGTAATACCACCACCGCTCGAAAGAATGCATGATCCTATTTTTTATAATAATATGACTAATTGAATGACTACCCGAGTGGTAGTGTTCTGTTTGGTGGGCGGATGGAACCATGGTAAGATGAATAGGTCTAAGGAAGGTTCCATCTGCATGGGAAAGTATTACCTAGGTTTAACCACAACTGCCGCCAAGATTCTTGCGCCGTAAATTCGCGTTGACCATGGATCTTCTATGGGGGTAGTAAGTCAGCCGTGATACTTTTCTCGTTCGCATGTCAACGGACTGCCAGAGACGTACGATGTAGGTTCTGCGGGACTACATGCACATGGGTGGGAGCCCTTACGTCCCACGGACTCTGGGGTCTATGAGTGTCTGCCAGGGGCGCGTACATCTCCATCGTGAGGGGTGGAATCAGGCGTTCAACCTGCTGGTGGAAATGGGTGGGCATGCGTTGTGCGGAGAAGCACGGTTTGGCTTGGACCAACAACCGGGCCCCACACCTGAATGGGAGTGGACAGGATCGCGCGCCTGGTTGTGCAACATGGTCTTGGTCTTCCATGGGTAAAGTAACGCACCTCTGCAGAGTGTAAAAGGATGTGGCATTACCCCTTGTCCCGGGAAGGAGCTGCGAACGCTGCAGGAAAGGAAACTCCATGAAGTTCTAGTCCTGTGAAGATCTGGCGGGCATAGTTTTCAGTATTAAAAGGAATCTCTTGAAGAAAGTTTTGACAAAACTTGCATCTGTCCATACTCCTTAGAGTCGAGGACCGTAGTTTGTGCATCCATTAATTCTGTACTTAAAGAACTTGCTGACTAATGCTCGTTACTCATTCAATCCCGTTTGACCCCTGCTTAGTCTATGAGAACTTAGAAGAAGCATCCTTTAATATCCTCGGAGGCCAGGAAGATATCTTCTACGAAGAACCGGACCTCTCCGGTGGAGTGGAAGGAGTCGACTACCTCATCCAGTACGGAGTTAACCCCGATGGGGATGAGTCTGACTAGGTTTAGCCTAGTCTAAACAAATACTTATCACGGCCGAATCGAGCAGCCATAGTCTCTCTTGTTTGCTGTTGAGTTCCCGTGTTAGCACCTGTTTACTTTTCAGTTGGCGTTCGAACTTCAATAATGGATGACCTCGATATGAGCTCATACTCTTGTCAGTAAATTTTGTGTTGTAATATATTTGTTGTATAAAAATCTGGCCCGCAATGTTTCTGTCGTACCACCCCGAGGGATGTAATATTTGCGAAACAATGTTCTGTGAGTGTTATATCAACGACTGGCGTACTACAACATGAAGTGGTATGCCGGGTCACCACATTACCGGAGCTCATCTTCGTGGAGAAGAGGTTGGAGGTGATCCCCGGGCTTCCTCCGGCGTGATAGGAGCACTCGATCACCGGAGAGAACCTTCCCCGGCGGATGGAAGGATTCGCGGCGGCGAGATCCGGTATTTAACCCCTTGGATTTTTACCACAGCGGTAGTATCGCTGTGTTCAGTGGTAATACCGCCCACCTGGTGCTACCGATACCGCGAGGAAGTACCGCTCCTGAGGTTTGTGCTGGGCATGAGCCCCTGTAGTGGTAGTACCATGCACGACACCCTGTAGTACCATGCACTGGGTGCTACTGTCAGTTACAGCGGTAGTACCTCTGGCCAGGTTCTTCCTTCCGCCAAGAGATCAAAGAGATTAAAGTTTTCGGAGCAGAAATTGTCTAAGGGGGAAACATGAGGCTTGGGATAAGAGCTCAAACTGGGATGGTACTACACACTCAAGATTTATAAAACCAAATAAGAACCAACTCTTCGAGAGAAGAGGTTGGTGGCCTAAGCCACCATGTAAGAGATGATGGTATGCAACCGCGAAGATATATCTTGGGTGCATTGCCAATTCCCAACATTAAAGATCACAATTCAACATTAAAAAAGAGAGATAACAATGAACTTCTTCCTTTGGGCATAATGGGGGGAGGGAGAACCCAATGTGTTAGGATAACACTCCCCCTATGTCCATGCCTACACCTAAACCCAAACACGTATCAACTATAGGGGTGTGTGCAAGAACTTCAAGTCAAACTCCTAGAATCAATGATATTGAGCTCATTCCTCAAGAACATGAATCTTGCATCATCGAGGGGCTTCGTGAAGATGTCCGCGAGATTATCCTTGGTGGGGACATATGCTAGCTCAATATCACCTCTTTCCACAAGATCCCGGATGAAATGATGACGAATCTCAATATGCTTCGTCCTTGTGTGTTGCACGGGGTTTTAGGCAATCTTGATGGAACTTTCATTGTCACACATGAGAGGAACCTTCTCCACATGAACATCATACTCTTTGAGGGTTTGCCTCATCCATAGCAATTGGGTGCAAGCACTAGCTGCCGCCACATACTCGGTTTCGGCGGTGGAGAGCGATATGCAATTTTTCTTCTTGGAATACAAACTCACCAAGGACCTACCAAGAAATTGGCAAGCCCCAGAAGTGGACTTCCTATCACCTTGATCACCGGCCCAATCGGAATCCGTGTAGCCCTTGAGAGATAATTGTGCCCCCTTTGGGTGCCATAAACCAAACCTTGAGGTATCAACCAAATACGAAAGATCCTATGGACCGCCACTAAGTGACTTTCCTTAGGAGCCTCTTGATACCTTGCACACACACCTACACTCAAAACGATATCGAGCCTAGATGCACAAAGGTAAAGCAAAGAACCAATCATAGAACGATACAACTTTTGGTCCACATCTTTACCATCCAGATTGCGCTTGAGGTGGCATTTGACTTGCATAGGAGATGGATTCATCTTTTCACCTTGAAAATTAAACATCTTGAGTATGTCTTGGGTGTAATTGGCTTGATAAATGAAAGTCCCACGAGCCAATTGCTTGATCTCAAAGCCAAGGAAGAATTTAAGCTCTCCCATCATGGACATCTCAGACCTGTCACTCATAAGCTTTGAGAACTCATTATTAAAAGCTTGGTTACTTGATCCAAAGATAATATCGTCCACATAGAGTTGGCATATGAAAAGATCTCTCTTTACCCTCTTTGTGAAAAGGGCGGGGTCGATCTTCCCAACTTCAAAACCACGGTCTTCAATAACTCTCTAAGGTGCTCCTACCATGCACGTGGTGCTTGCTTAAGTCCATAGATCGCCTTATCAAGCTTGTAGACATGGTTTGGAAAGTTGAGTTTCTCGAAACCAGAAGGTTGCTTAACATATACCTCCTCTTTTAGTGGACCATTCAATAAAGCACTTTTGACATCCATTTGTTGCAACTTGAAATTATGCGAAGATGCATACACAAGAAGGATACGAATTGACTCAAGGCGAGCCCCTGGAGCATAGGTTTTATCAAAGTCAATGCCTTCCACTTGAGTGTAACCTTGATCCACCTATCTTGCCTTGTTCCTTATAACAATGAAAACCTTATTGCACCACACATCGATGATGCGGGAGGTGATAAATTGCTAATCCATCTAGCTTCCCTTGATATACATTTTTGAGAGGTGCAGGTGTACTTGATGACTTCTTGATGCTGATTGAAAGGGTTGGTTTAACCAACTACATGCATGATGAATGTCCCCAATATGCTATTCTGACAAAAACTTTTGTTGAGAGTTTAAGATTTCATAACCCACTATATAACCCAACTGTTGCTTTTAAAACATATGGTAGTCGTTTTTCCTTGCCCTTGGAGAGTTTTTGCGGCATTACAGGTGTCAACGCCTTCCGAGGACGACACCACGTAGTACACCGAGGCGTCCTCAAGCACATATAAGGAGGAGGGCTCATCCTCGACAAACTACGGGGGCGCCACCTCATGGTCCGTTGGGATTGATCTCCACTTAGGCCAAAATCCTAAGCTTGGTGGGAGGTATACCGGCATCACACTCATCTATATATCATGTTTCTGTCGGTTCTTTGTATATCCATGTTTTCATTTCTTTCGTTTGCTTTCGTTTCTTTTTGTTTATTGTTTTGTTCTTGCTTTACAAAACACAAAAAGACCAAAAATGTTTCTGTTGTATCTCTTTATTTTCTTCTATAGTTTCTTTTGTTGGCTTGTCTTCCTTTCTCGTTTCGGTTTAACATTCAAAAATCCAATAATATTTTGCTTTGTTTGCTTGTTTCCTTCTGTACTTTTCTTAAATTCAAAAACCCAAAAATATTTTTTGTTCTTCTTTGGTTTTGTAAAGTTTGTTGCAGATTTCATCGGTCTTCCGTGTCTCCATTGGAGCTTGGCTATCATTCTGTATTATTCAATCCACACGAGTTAATATCAATAATGATGATTTACGACAATTCAAGTTGTGGTGAGAAGCTGGTATGAACTCTATTTGTTTTATTTTTGTACATATACTCATCCATGTGAACATTCTTAGTTTGTTCTTGCAAGGTGTATGTTAATTAATTAATGCTTAGTAGTTCGTGCTCTCACATGTTTAGTTCCAACTTATTAATATAAGATAGCATGTCGTATGAATGTTTACTTGTATTGTTTTATTCATAGAAGGGTATGGCATTGTGGTATCTCCTTCTGCTTGTTTCGTTTGAATCGACTTGGCACATGCTCACACAAGCACATGACTAAAAACAATATTCAATTAAGCCTCGATGATTTCTCTCTAGATTTATCTTATATATCTATTGTTGAGAAGGAACCTTTTTGTGGAACTGAAAGTTAAAGTGCTATGGAACACATGAATGAGCTTTCATATTTGAATAGTTTATTTTCTGATGATACCAAGTTGCATACTTATTTTGTTACCAAGATCTTCCTTTTCCATTGAAAGATGAAGCTAAAACTTGGTTTAACAATATGTCACCTGAATCTGTTACTAGTCCTATGGATTTTGTTAATGCTTTCTTTCAAAAATATTTTCCTTCTAGTGGTCCACATGCTGTTGTGCAGGATATCTTTAACGTTGAGAAAATTGAAGGAGAGAATTTCCTGAATCTTGGTCATAGTTTTGTTCTTTAATAAGAGCTAGCTCTGGCAATCAATTACCTAAAAATGAGCTTCTAGATATATTCTATAATGGACTAACTGTTGAATCTAGGACGAACCTGGATAGTTGTGTTGGTTGTGTTTTCAGGAAAATAACTCCAGAAGAAGCTCGGGAATTAATGGATAAAATAGCCAAAAATAATGATGATTGGAATATACCCGAGCCTACACCTACACCAGAGTCACCACCAATGCCAACACCCAAGAAGAGAGGGGTGATTGAATTAAATGATGAAGTGATAAAGGAAGCCAAGGAATATCTTAATGAGAGGGGTATTAAATCTGATGATGTGAAGAATTTACCTCCTATAGAAGAATTATGTAAGGAAATTCCGCATCCATCAACAGTAGAGGTACACTCTCTCCAATACTTTGATAATAGAGATATTCCCTACTCTAAACCACCTGATCAATGCTTAGATGAATTTGATAATTATGTTGTTAAGCAAGACAACTTTAATATGAGAGTGCAAAATCATCTTATGGAAAACTCTAGAGCTGTTGATAATTTGCATGGTATTATTGAGAGAACCTCTAATGATGTTAAAATGCTTGTTAAACATTTTCATATGGTTCAAAATCAAATTGATCAACTCACTAAAGTGCAAAAAGATATGCTAGCTAATGCTTCTAGAGGAAAACATGTGTGTGAAATAATTACTAGAAGTGGTGTTTCTACTCAGGACCCCTTGTCTCCTGAAGGACTTATTAAAAGAATCGAAAAAGATTCTGAGCAACCTAAAAGTAATAGTTTTCCTTCTAAGAAAAAGAAGAAGAGACATAAAACTTTTGTAGAATCTCCTGAACCTGCTAAAGATCCTAATAGTATATCTACTTATGATGCTGAAACTGAAAGTGGTAATGATAAAAGTGATGCTTCTGATAAAGAAGAAACCAGAGCTGAACCTGAAAAGCAAACTAAAACTGCAAAGTATACTAAGGAGGATTTCATCGCTAATAAACATGGTAATGAAAGAGAGCCTTGGTTATAAAAAGAAATGGCTTTTTCTAATAATAAACACAAATCAAAGGAGGAAGAACATTATAATAAATTCTGTGAGTGGATGAAACCTTTGTTTTTGCAAATCCCTTTGACTGATGCTATTAAACTGCCTCCTTATTCGAAATATATGAAAGATATTGTCTCTAACAAAAGGAAAATTCCTAATGACGAAATTTCCACTATGCTTGCTAATTACTCTTTCAATGGCAAGGTTCCAAAGAAGCTTGGAGATCCAGGTATTCCTACTATCCCTTGTTCTATTAAAAATAATTATGTTAGAACCACTTTATCTGACTTGGGAGCAGGAGTTAGTGTTATGACTTTCTCTCTTTATAAGAGGCTCTCTCTGGACAACTTGATATACACTGATATATCTTTGCAAATGACCAATAAATCTACTTCTACCCCTGTTGGTATATGTGAGAATGTTCCTCTTCAAGTGACTACTAATTGTTTGATATTAACTGACTTTGTTGTGTTGGAAATGCTTGAAGATGATAATATGTCTATTATTCTTGGGAGACCTTTTCTTAACACTACAGGGGCTGTTATTGATTGCAATCAAGGAAAAGTAACTTTTAATGTTAATGATAAAGAGCATACTGTTTATTGTGCCATTCCAATGCCACCAAAAGAATATGAAATTAGTATGATTGGTACTATGTCTATCAAGGTTGATGTAACATAATCATTTAGTGATATGCAAATTTTGTTCTAGTAACAAGACTTGATCAACCTTGTTAACAAAATGAATTTAAATGAAGAGGACAATGTTTTCACCTTCCCATTATGTTTTCACTATGTTATCACCTTGCCACTTTGGTATAATTATGTTTTGCATCATCCATCGTCATGTTTTCATCTTGATTACTGTGGTTATGCATGTTTTCACCATCCATATTTTTGTTTTCACCACATCCACCTTTGTTATAGAACCTCTGTAGTTCCGGTTTTGGTTTTGTTTTCCACCTTTCCACATTTGTTTTTCTAGGTTTTAATTAATTATTAAATTATGAAAATACCTCGAAAATAAAGTTTCTCGAAAATTCCAGAAAAATTACAATAAATTTTTACATCAAAAATGAGGCAGAGAGGCACCTGGGGAACCCCAGGAGACCCACTAGTGATGCACACCGTAGGGTGGCGCGACCAGCCCCTCGTGGCGCCTGGTCATGGTGTGGGGCCCCCTGGCCCTCCACTAACTCTCTCGCCAAAGATTTCCTTCTCTCACCCCAAACTCAAAAAAATTCCTGGAACTCGAGTTTGTGCTGTTCTTCCTCGAGATTTTTCGATCTCTTTTCTCAGCCCACCTTTGTTGCTGAAATTTGGTGCATTTTCTCTCCGGTATGTGACTCCTCCGATTATCCAAGTAGAATTTTATGTGTTGGAGTATTTCTTGATTATTTTGGTACCGTAGGTGACATCTTATGTGAGTTTGCATGCTTGATTTAAGTGGAAATAAATTAGTTTTGATGCATGTTTAGCTCTCCTATAAGTTTCTATAGTAGTTTCCACCTTATAGTTGCTTGAAATTGATTTTTGTGATGATTTTTGAAAAATTTCAGAAATGGACAGCCACAACTTTGGAGAAATATTTAGGAGTGATGCTCCTAGAATAACAAGGCCATCACGTTCATCTACTCTATTGAGGCCATTCTATAATGAAGACCTTATTGCACCAAATATCGATGATGCGGGAGGTGACGGAATTGCTAATCCATCTAGATTCCCTTGGTATACATTTTTGAGAGGTGCAGGTATACTTGATGACTTCTTGATGCTGATTGAAAGCGTTGGTTTAACCAACTACATGCAGGATGAAGGTCCCCAATATGCTACTTCTTCTTGTCAAGCCTGGGCTGAACTCTCACAACTTAGTTGATCAAGACAGAGCCCATATGTCAAAAGGCTGCACGGGAAGCTACTAAACTTAGAAGGACATAGTAATCTCTTTGTTCCTGGGTGGCCATCCGCAAGTGACAACCTCAAGTGGAATAACCCTTAGATAAGGGCCCTGAGGAAACACTCAACATAACCCAGTCTTACCACTTCCACCCAGGTGGTTCATTCATTAGTTATACTTAGGATTTTTCCTCAACATCTAGTAAAACAATTTGTAACATTGCATAGCACCTAATAAATTTTAAGGCTATCAAAATAACAAGGTAAAAGGGATGGCTACACACTACTAGGATAATAGCATAGCATAGTATAACTTAATAAAATTTCCTATCATGCATACTACTCAAAATCAACTAATGCATATAGAAAATAATGGGTAGTTGATGGTGTGTTACTTGCCTTGTTGAAGTTGCTGAAGATATCACACTCTCTTCACAAAAGATCGTTGCTCTCCATACAATCTATTCATTGAAAACACAATAACAAAATAAACAAGCATCCTAGCAAACAAACATACAAGTGTAGAAAACATACATAGCAACTAACATATCAAAAGGGACTTAACCAAGTTGGTTAGGACAAGGTCTAGGTTTGAGTTGAAAGATTCATTCTCTAGTGGTCTCATTCTTGTTAAGGAAATTCCAATGGTTTACTTGGGAAGGACTAGGTTGAGCTTGATGTGATCTAACTTTATTATAACCCTACTTGTCGAGGAAGTTCCAAGAGTTCACTAAGAATAAACATATTACTTCTTCAACTAAAGTAATATATGCAAACACTTGTTCATATTCACCTTCAAAAATATTTGAGTGACTATGTTAGTATTTCCCATTGTGTTTAGGGTAGGTCTACTAACTTCATCATCAAAGGGAAAATATTACTAAGTCTTGGGTTTTCCATTTGGGTCAATGGTAGGACAAAAATATCTTGTTATTCTTCAACTTGTATGGATTGCTTCTAGACCTCATGTGATTGCCTTCTTGAAGATCATCATCATGCCATCTAAGTTGTTTCCTTCCTTGGTGTGGTGCTTCTCTTGGTCTTGATAAATTCTTCTGGGCTTTCACTTCACTAATTGGTTTGGGTATGGGATGGGCACAAAATACCACTAAGTCAAGAGAAAGAAAATAGGAAGAAAGATTAGAAGAGAGAGGGAGATGTTTTCTTCTGGATTTCTTCACACTTGTACTTCCTTGAGTTGCTTCTAGTGGTGGAGTCTTTTCTTCAAAATTTCTTCATTGATCCTCCTTGTAGCTCTTCATGTTGCCACCAAGTTGAAAGTGAAGACCCTTCTATTGCTTGAGTCTTGTTTTTCATTTGCTAACTTGATGGATTCTTGGAGCAAGAATAGGGGGATGGAGGAGTAGATAGAAACCTATAGTACTAGTGTTTGAGGTTCACTACTTGGTCTCTTAGATGGTTTACATACAAGGGACTTGGTCTTGGATTCAAAATGGCCACAACAAACAATGGTAGAAAGAAATAGAAACAAAATCTAAGACATAATAACTAGATGGACTACTATGATCGATTTTTGGCTAAAATACATGGTCATGGTCCAAGGATGTGCAAAATGGTTGGGAAAGGTTTTTCTGGTCCAAGGTTGTCAAATGGAGCAATTTTGCAAAAGGAACTATATTGAAATTATTTATAGAAATTAATCTATGCCAAAAATACTCAAATAGACAACTTAATTCTAAATTCAATTTTAATTTGTTCAATTATTATTTTGGGACAGAGGATATGAAAGTACACATCCTAAGGTTTCCAAATATATTTTATTTACAATTTTTGGATTTGTATAATTTGAATTATGCCAAATTTCATCAAACAAGCATATTTGAATTTGAACAAATTTAAGTTTGTCAAATTTGAATTTGGCCAGTGCCAAAAGTTTCTAGATGTCAAGGGCTTTTCAAAAAGTCCAAGATTGCTAACTTTGGCTAAATGGTTGAAAAGATATGATGTTTCTAAGTTCTAGGGACTATTCTGCAAAATTTACTATTCTATTTTTATTCGGAAACAAATCCAGAGGCAGGCTGGGCCGAGAAATGGCTATTTGCCGCCCGGTGCGATGTATAAGAGGTGGGATTGGGCCGGCTGTGCGCTGCGCTGAGCAACCGATATGATCATAATGCGCGGGCTCTGATTGGCTGATACCCCTACGATAAGTGATCTAATCGTGGCCCTTCGTGGTAGATCGAACGGACAGGGACAAAAGGGCTCTCACCTCGCCGGCGTGGGTCACCGGAAATGGAGACGACGGCCGCCGACGACGCAACTGTTTCACCGCGACGATGCTCCGGCTTGTTTTCGGGCACAGGGAATGTGTCCAGAGGGCCAGCTCGGCGTGGCGAACACGATGATGCCCTCAGCGACGTCTCTGGTGGCCTCCCGCGGTGGCGCGACATGGATCCGAGGTGGGGCAACTCTGGCGAGCACGAAAGTGCATGGCGGCGACGAATCTGCGGAGGAAAAGGTGAGGGGAGGGGTCAGTGGGGAGCTCATGGCCATGGGGAAATTGGAGGACCATAGAGGGGCGGCGAATACTCTCCGATGTGGCCGGAAACAATAAAATACGGCGGAGGCCCGTACGGACTCCGGCGAGCAATTTCTCCGGCCTTGTGGCTTCATACACTTGGAATCCAGAGGGGAAATGCGGAGGGAGAAGTGGGCTATAAGGATCAGTAAACGGCTCTGCAATTGATGGATGGTAACGCCCGAATCAAGAGGATTAAATCCTCCTTTATTTGGAAGAAACGGATGCGGGAGGTTGATGACGATGACGACGTAATCATGACGTGTCGAGACATCGTAGTAGTTTTCATAGGCGGGGGTGCCATGAGACTACGGTAGAGACGTGGGGTAACGGGATCGCGTAGTGAATACAGAACACAGGATTTACCCAGGTTCGATACGTCGCGACAGTATGACGTGCCTACTCCTGCACTTCTCACTAATCAGGACTAAAGCCTGTAAACTGGGTTACAATGTGAGGGTTTAGATCTAAGCTACTCGACGAGGATGAGCTTCTCGGCGAGTTGGCGTAGAGCTTCTCTGTTATTCGTTCCTCGTTTTATCTATCTCCCGTCCGGCTTTATATAATAGCCGGATTAGGGCTTACAGAATAGGAAACCTAGAGGACTACGGTAACTTGTAACTTCGAAAGCAAGGAATCCGTCTTCTCCTCCAAGCCAGATCACCTGGGCCGTGATCCAGGTTCTTCTAGAATCCAGCTTCTGTGCGTCGGGTTACTGGGCTGCCTAATGGACCTGAGCCCACTACCACTTAGGCCACCCTGGTAATCCGGCACTTTAGCTACCATCTTCTATACCCCTATTTGGTATATATCCGACAGTAGCCCCCAAGAAGGATTAAAACTCTGATTCTCCGTCTTTCGCCAAATATAATTTGTCCGAGAAATATTGATTCAGCAGTCTTGATTCTTCTTATTCTTCTTTTGAAAGAGATGGTAACATGAAACTCGGATCCTGAAGATCCGACTTTTCTCTCACGATCCTTCGCGGAAAAGTAACTCCTTACGTCAGCGCCTAAATCATACTGACGCAAGGGACGTTTGGGTTTCACGCGGGAAACCCTGCAACATATCTCTGACAGATTCTCACGGGAAACGAGGAGATATTCATTATTTCCCTGTCGTTTTATTTCCCGGATTTTCCGGCGAGTGACACGCGTTAAACATCCAACGGTCAAATAGCCGTTGGCACGTATCTTGACGGATTTCTAGCTATAAATAGCCATCCTCGTCTTCATCGAAAATCTTCCGCACTCCTAATTGTCCACGCCATTGACGCGAACGAGCTCTTCGAGCGAAGCACTGCCCCGAGCGCACCTAGCCTCCAAAGCACACCGGAACGCAACGCGCCACCAGGAAATGGCATCCTCACCGTCCTCGCCCACTCGCGACACCATCGACGACCTCATCGGAGACCTAGATCCACAGCTAGGGTCACCCAAGCACGCCGGCGACGAGCCGGAGAAAACCGCGGCCTTCACGGCGGGCGGAGAGAACCTTTCCGCCGCCGCGGACGTTGCGGGCGCGAGCTCCGCCGCTTCCCCGCCGTTTGCCCCTGAAACGGTGGAGGAGAAGATCCAGCTCCTCGGCGACGAGCTCGCCGCCGCAGAAGCTGCCACCTCCGCCGCCGCCGGAGCGGACGAAGAGGCGGAATCTGCAGGCAATTGGATTGCCTGCAGCATTCCACCGGCTCTCCTTCCAAACATGGAAAAGGAGGGCATGATGCTTCAGGGGAAATGGCGTCTTCCTGAGGACGAGAACGAACCAACGCCGAAAGACGGCGAAAGAGTTCTTCTCTCCTCCCATCTCCTTCGAGGTATGGGCCTTCCACCTTCCGCCTTCTTCCTCCTAATTCTCTCCCATTACAACATATAGCCCCATAACCTGCCACCCAATTCCATCCTCTACATGGCCGGCTTCCAGGCTTTGTTCGAGGGCTACTTAGGCTTAGAACCTAGGTTAGACTTTTGGACATATTGTTTCGGGGTTAAGCGGAACTCTTCGGAGGGCGCACTCCCGACTTGCGGAACCATCTCTTTTACTCTTCGGAGATTCAGAGAAGATTGGTTCCCCAAGATCAAGACGTCGGAATCCGTCAAATTTTGGACGGGTTCCTTCTTTTACCACCCCGATGTGCCTTTTCCAACAAAGGCTATCGGGGTTCCTCCTTTCTCGAACTCTGCGGCTATTCCCCAAGACAACTGGGGAACGGAAGCCGTCCAGGTTCTGCCGCCTGACCTTCTAAGGATCAAGCGGCGCATCGCTAAGCTCACCTCCTCCACTCCACCTTTGACCGGCATGGACACGGTCTTTTGCTGGTTAAATAGAAGGATTCAGCCATTGGCCAACCACGGTGGTCGCCTTCTTTGCGACTACACGGGAGCCAAGGACCCAATGCGGACAACCACCAAAGATTGGCCCGCAAAGGAGCTCCGACAGCGTATCAATCAGTTGGTCGCATCACGCGACCAATACGAAGCGAGTCGGCCAATGTATACGGCCGACAATCCGGCTCCCAAGGTATGTTTCCGTCATTTGGCTAGAATTTTATCATTCTTTCTCGGATTTTCTCGCTCATAACTCTGATTTTTCTTTTTAATAGATTACTGAACTTCTAGACTCGGAGTTGGCCTCCGAGGCTGAGCTGGACGCGCTTCGCACCGCTGCTACAGGTGGGCGTAAGAGAAAGAAGATTCCTTCCTCTGAGGAAGTTATCAACCTTGACGGAGTTCCCGTCGCCACTTCCAGGTTAGTTCATCCGGGTTACTTTGTTACTTGTCGAAGTTTTTCTTTTGTCTTCGGAAAGTTAACGTTTTCCGGGTTTCTTGTTTTTTAGCCTAGCTCCTTCCACCCTGAAGCCGAAGAAGCTGAAAAGACACAAGGCCGTGTCCAGCCGAGGCGCCCATCCTTCTTCTGCCATTCCTCTGGACTCATCGTCCTCAATGGCGGAAGAGCGCGCTGCCACCCCCCACCGAACCACTGGAGACCAGCCATCCCGTTGTGTCGGAATCTGACACGAGGGAAAGGGCGGCTCCGGATGCGGGAAAATCTTCTCGGTCTTTTGACGAAGAAATTCCCAAATTCGACAAGGACTTCAAGCACATCAATGACGGTCTAAGCATGGCCGGAACTCTCTTTGCGGAATACGCAAAGGAGTTCACTGAGAACTTGGCAGGTTTGCAACGCATGAGCCAGGTATGTATCTCTAGCCCCCAAGCATTAAATAAAATGCATGCTTTTTACCTTAATGCTTTCTAATTATTCTTTTCCTTGCCATGTTCTAGCAAACTGCCGAAGCCATTAACGTGGCGGTTTTCAACAAGCTCTCGATCAAGAACAAGGAAGTTAGGAATCTTCTTTCCATTCTTGAGGAGAGAGAGGCGGAGCTGGCTTCATCTCAGCTCGCACTGTCGAAAGCAACAGGTAATCATTTTTCCTCTGAAATCTCCGATTCAGGCATTTGTCTAAGTACTTTTTCCGGGAATATTATTAAATCGGATTTTTTCTTTCTTTTCAGCTGCTTTGGCTCAGGCTAAGCAAGCAGCTGAAGATTCTGGCAATGCCGAATATCTCCGCAAGGAGAATGTTGAGCTTCACAAGGATCTTGTGAAAGCACAAGAAAATCTGGAGGCCAGCAACTTAGCACTTGGGGTTTCTCAATCCCAGGCTTCCGCCCAAGCGGAGAAAGACCGGGCCACCATTGAACGCCTGGAAGCTGCTCTGAGCCTGCGTGAGGATGAAACTTCCGAGATCGACCAACTTGTTGGAAAGTTTAAGTATACGTTTACCATTCAGTTTGTATTTTTTCTTCCTTTTTGGTACTTAACCTTTTTGGTTGGTTTTTTGCTACCAAACAGGAGATAATGCGGATCTTTCTCGGATTGAAAGAATCCGAGTTTTTTAAAAGACCAGGACTTCGATCAGGGTTGCTTGCGTGCAACTGATCAACAAGTTTCTTCCCTCCAAGACTAGGGAGTTCTCGGAAGTTGAAAAACTTCCGGGTTCTATCATGGAGGTGGCGGAGTCCAGGGAATCCTTCCTTCGCTCCGCTACACGGGGTGGTGCATGTGACGCCCCAAGATCGGGCACTATGCAGATTTCAGCATTCCCGCCAAATCCGCATAATAACCGATTCCAGGTTGCCATTTATGATAACATTACAATAGTTCACGAATAATCCACAATTACAACAGAAACAGATTGATACAAGATGACTCACACGAGCCGGGGTTACAACTGATACATTACAAAGATACAGATAACAGCGGAAGAAAACAACATAGCGTCCGGCTACGGACAAGATCCAAATTGGACTAAGAGTCCTGAAGATAACCGAGAGCGTCCAATCCCTGCCCAGGCCAAGCCGGAGGGATTCCCAAGCTAACGTCGTCAGACTTCAAACCTGTTGACTGCAATTTGGAATTTGCAGCCACGAAAGAGATCGTGGGTCAGTACAGTTAAGTACTGGCAAGGGGGATAAAACCCATACTCACAAGTTACCGGCGTAGCCAGTCATCACAAGATACAAATACTTTAGGATCAACGGAAAGGAAGGGGTTATTGCAAATATGTGACAGCAGGCTGCACTAACCAACTACAGAGAGAATACTACATCTTCCAACTAACAGAGAGGGGGTAAGATCGAGGATTGTAACCGACTGAAAGTAAATCCAAACAAACCCATCCTGGACCTCGCCCCTTTAGCCAAAGAAGCAATCCGAGGATAACTCACACAGTTGTATTAAAGGTGAATCAAGTTATTGTGTGAATAAAACTATTACTAGTCAAGTTGTTAATCATTGGGTGTAACATGATTGATCATTAGGTTTAAGTTGTCCTGAGTACTTGTTAGCCAGTACTTTCACCAAGTAATCCATAACCGCGGAAAACACGGCTTCTCGAGAAGATTATCCCTGCAGGGTTGCACCAATTTAGCCGTACACTCATGAATATCCCGCCAGATGGAGCGGCCACTCCACCAAGCGGGGCACTCAACACAATCCAACCCTTCTTCGCATCAAGCCCAAAGCACCTTGGGCGCACGGCTAATCGAGCCCAGAAGAAAATGGACCCTCATAGCACTCTAAGAACGTGTCCCCCTATATGCCGACTACGAAAGTTCCACCCGGGTACCAAGGGCTCGCAAGATCATGCATGCAGCAAATGGAAAACCCGAACTAAATGAGGCGATTTGGACGAGATGCGAATCGGGTCAAACTGAGGGGGAGCCCATACTCCCCAAATGCGGGTAGTGCGCTCATCATGGATCAGTAGACAAGACCCTTTTCCTATTAGGGTCGACACTAGCAGGCCTCAAAACCACCCTGGGCCTCCTGCCGGTGCCTTATCATCAAATTTATTATTAATAGTAACATTAGCATGATTGATTGATTAAACATCGAGCCCCCACAACGTAATAGATAGTAACAGAAAGTAACGGATAACAGACTCGAGCAAAAGCAACCTAAGCATGCTAGTAAGACACGGGCACAAACAAAGGTTATAGGTGTGGAGGTGAGGCAATAACAAGGTTAAGGGATTCATGTGATGGGTTCGTAACAGAAACAACTACTACTAAGGCTAGCAGAAAAGAACAACGAAAAGAATCTGTAACAAGTGATGAAAGGCAGCCATATGGCAGCAAGTGAGTATACTTGCCTGAGATCCCGCAAGGTAGCAGAACTTGTCGTTGCTCACATCATCTCAACGTCCTATCCGGGAAGAAGCAACGAACCTCGAACAAACACCGGATGCAACAATTACTACTACGGCAAAAGATCCAGCATGATCAAGGTATGGATGCAAACATGGTGCAATGCAATGTGATGCATATGATGCAAACAAACAAACAGGTAACACCCCAGGTGTTACAGACGACACCACTAACTAGGGATTGCGCCCTCGCAATCCACCTGCTAACCCGGGAGGGGAAAGAAGTTCGTCTATCGTTTCTTCGTTCTTCCGGTTGATCTCCTCGACACCACTAACAAGGGATTCTTGCTCGGAGTGACGACGATGTTCTTCCACCAGAAATCTTCCGATGATCGAACCTATTAGGTTAAGGGCTCAGAAAACGTCCACCCACGTAGGATCCTAACACTTTGAAAGATAGACAAGGGTGGAATACTCCAAAACAAATAAGATGGGAGGGGAATAGAATAGGGATAAGGAGAAAACAAGAATCCTATTGAGAGGTTTTTCCAAAATAGTTTAGCAGAAATAGTTTTCGACACTCTAGAAACAACGACCGTTAGCGAGGTTATCCTACAGGCTTTGCGGACCCGTTGCTTCGATAACCATTCGTATCGAAACAGTCTCGGGAATCGGAACCAAGGCTCTGATACCATTTGTGACGCCCCAAGATCGGGCACTATGCAGATTTCAGCATTCCCGCCAAATCCGCATAATAACCGATTCCAGGTTGCCATTTATGATAACATTACAATAGTTCACGAATAATCCACAATTACAACAGAAACAGATTGATACAAGATGACTCACACGAGCCGGGGTTACAACTGATACATTACAAAGATACAGATAACAGCGGAAGAAAACAACATAGCGTCCGGCTACGGACAAGATCCAAATTGGACTAAGAGTCCTGAAGATAACCGAGAGCGTCCAATCCCTGCCCAGGCCAAGCCGGAGGGATTCCCAACCTAACGTCGTCAGACTTCAAACCTGTTGACTGCAATTTGGAATTTGCAGCCACGAAAGAGATTCGTGGGTCAGTACAGTTAAGTACTGGCAAGGGGGATAAAACCCATACTCACAAGTTACCGGCGTAGCCAGTCATCACAAGATACAAATACTTTAGGATCAACGGAAAGGAAGGGGTTATTGCAAATATGTGACAGCAGGCTGCACTAACCAACTACAGAGAGAATACTACATCTTCCAACTAACAGAGAGGGGGTAAGATCGAGGATTGTAACCGACTGAAAGTAAATCCAAACAAACCCATCCTGGACCTCGCCCCTTTAGCCAAAGAAGCAATCCGAGGATAACTCACACAGTTGTATTAAAGGTGAATCAAGTTATTGTGTGAATAAAACTATTACTAGTCAAGTTGTTAATCATTGGGTGTAACATGATTGATCATTAGGTTTAAGTTGTCCTGAGTACTTGTTAGCCAGTACTTTCACCAAGTAATCCATAACCGCGGAAAACACGGCTTCTCGAGAAGATTATCCCTGCAGGGTTGCACCAATTTAGCCGTACACTCATGAATATACCGCCAGATGGAGCGGCCACTCCACCAAGCGGGGCACTCAACACAATCCAACCCTTCTTCGCATCAAGCCCAAAGCACCTTGGGCGCACGGCTAATCGAGCCCAGAAGAAAATGGACCCTCATAGCACTCTAAGAACGTGTCCCCCTATATGCCGACTACGAAAGTTCCACCCGGGTACCAAGGGCTCGCAAGATCATGCATGCAGCAAATGGAAAACCCGAACTAAATGAGGCGATTTGGACGAGATGTGAATCGGGTCAAACTGAGGGGGAGCCCATACTCCCCAAATGCGGGTAGTGCGCTCATCATGGATCAGTAGACAAGACCCTTTTCCTATTAGGGTCGACACTAGCAGGCCTCAAAACCACCCTGGGCCTCCTGCCGGTGCCTTATCATCAAATTTATTATTAATAGTAACATTAGCATGATTGATTGATTAAACATCGAGCCCCCACAACGTAATAGATAGTAACAGAAAGTAACGGATAACAGACTCGAGCAAAAGCAACCTAAGCATGCTAGTAAGACACGGGCACAAACAAAGGTTATAGGTGTGGAGGTGAGGCAATAACAAGGTTAAGGGATTCATGTGATGGGTTCGTAACAGAAACAACTACTACTAAGGCTAGTAGAAAAGAACAACGAAAAGAATCGGTAACAAGTGATGAAAGGCAGCCATATGGCAGCAAGTGAGTATACTTGCCTGAGATCCCGCAAGGTAGCAGAACTTGTCGTTGCTCACATCATCTCAACGTCCTATCCGGGAAGAAGCAACGAACCTCGAACAAACACCGGATGCAACAATTACTACTACGGCAAAAGATCCAGCATGATCAAGGTATGGATGCAAACATGGTGCAATGCAATGTGATGCATATGATGCAAACAAACAAACAGGTAACACCCCAGGTGTTACAGTGCACGCATGGCACTTGGCTTAATGCGTATGCACTACCCTGGTGCAAAATCCTGGCGCGTGGCCACCGGTGTCCCTCAAGGATACACGGAAGCCCAACGAAATGCGATCTTTGATGCAATCAAAGGCCACGCTACCCAGGTTGCTTCCATGGTGAATCTCTCCATTAATTACCCGGAGGAAGAAGTTCCTGAAGCCCCCCAGGACGACAGCAGCGAGGAGGAATCGGATGCTTGAAGGGTTTCCTTAAACCTGGATAGAAAAAATAGACAATAGGAGCATTACTGCGCTTTTATAATGTAATTCGAATTGTAATGCTTCTATTTGTATTAATGAAAACTCCGCCTTTTGCAGTCTTAATTATAAAATTCTTTGCAAGTTTTTCGGATTTTATTATTCCTTTATCTTCTAAGTTCTCTGGCTTATATGTTTTAACTGTCCTTAGTGTTTGAAATGGCTCAAGTAGCAATAGGAATCATCATGCCGAGTAACTGGGTGTAACCAATCAGTTTAGACTCGGAAACATGGATCATGCTAAAGGCATTTTTACTAACTAGCTCCAGTAACCCAACACATATGCGATCAGATAATACTTAGAGAAACAAGGAATTTTTTGAACGAAACCTGGGCACGCAGGCAATTCAAGTTTCCTTTAGCCGTTAACAGGCTGAAAAATAATTCAGTTTTTTTAACTCCGAGTACGCAGGCACAATTCGGGTTAACATTGAATGTTTTGCAAAATCATTGGGAAATAGAGAAGGTGGAACCATGCTTTGTACTGTAATAAACTTGTAAAAACATGGATACCAGAATTCCGACAACTTTATTTCATGATCTCAAAAGATGTTTACATAGAATTGAACTTAGTACGAAAAGGGACATAACTTGCTAGACGTTTCCAGGCTTTCGCAATCCACTTGACTTTGTCGGATTTTTTCAGCAGCTTGTAGAGTGGTAAGGCTTTATCCCCTAGCCGACTAATAAATCTGCTGACGGCTGCGGCAGAACCCGTCAATCTTTGGACATCTTTGACGCACGTAGGTTTCGTGATGTTCAAGATTGCCTTGACCTTTTCTGGGTTAACTTCTATTCCTCTGTGAGAAACGATGAAACCCAGAAGTTTTCCTGAGGGAACCCCGAATACGCACTTAGATGGATTCAACTTCATCTTGTAAGTGCGCAAGTTTTCGAAAGTTTCTCGCAAATCCTCAAGGAGTGTATCTTTTTCCTTGGTTACGACAGCAATATCGTCCACGTAAACATGGACATTTTTGCCAATCTGGCTATGCAAACAACGTTGCATGCAACGCTGGTAGGTTGCACCTGCGTTCTTCAAGCCAAATGGCATGGTTACATAGTAGTACGTCCTGTACGGGGTTATAAAAGAAGTCTTGATTTGATCTTCCTTTTTCATGCGTATTTGGTGGTACCCGGAGTATGCATCCAAAAAGCATAAAAGTTCGGAGCCTGCAGTGGCGTCTATTATTTGATCGATTCGCGGTAGCACGAACCTATCTTTCGGACACAACTTGTTCAAACCTGTGTAATCTATACACATTCTAAGAGAAGTAGTGTCTTTCTTTGATACTAATACCGGATTTGCGGACCAGTCAGTATGGATTACTTCCTTGATGAAATCCGCTGCTAAAAGCCGGATAATTTCCTTGCCAATAGCGTTCCGTCTTCTTCCGTCAAATCGACGGAGACCTTGTTTGACGGGTTTTGATCGAGGAATAACCTTGAGTTGGTGCTCAGCAAGTTCCCTGGGTACACCTGGCATGTCAGATGGACACCAGGCAAAAATATCCCAGTTCTCACGGAGGAACTTGATGAGCTCGCCTTCCTATTTGTCAGTCATCCCAGTCCCTACGACGACAAATTTTGTCGGATCTTTGGGGTCTAGGATTACCTGTCTTGTATTCTCGGACGCCTTGAAGCTGTCTGTTGGCTTCCATGTTTCTTTTCCTGCCGGCATTTCTGACGGCGATACCTCCTTGGCTAATTCCTTCAGTTCTTCCTTTGCTATGACTCTCTGAGTGCAAAGGGCGTTTTCTTTCTCCAACTCGTTTGCCAGCTTGAAATCTCCAGCTATGGTGATTACTCCTCCCTTGGGTCCTGGCATCTTCAGCTTGTTATAGATATAACAAGATCTTGCCATGAATTTGGCGAAAGCTGGACGCCCGAGTATTGCGTGATACACGCTTTCGAACGGCACTACTTCGAAGGATACTTTTTCCTGCCGGAAGTGATCTTTATCTCCGAAGGTGACATTTAGGGAAATTTCTCCTAGGGATCGTGCTTGTCTGCCAGGAACAATGCCATGGAAGCGTATGTTGTTGTACTTGAGCTGAGACTCGGAAATATTCAGATGCTTCAGTGTATCCAGGTACATTATATTAATGTTGGATCCTCCATCCATCAGCACTCTTCTTAGCCTAGTGTTTTGAACAATAGGGCTTACAACAAGAGCTTATGTGCCGGGTTCAGGGATATTTCCGGGATGATCAGACTGATCCCAGATTATCGGTGTGCTGGAGTACTTCAAGAATTTCGGGGTTGCCGGAACAACCGCGTTTATTTCTCGAAGTGTTCTTTTGGCCACCTTTGCTGACGGAGTTGCTAAGAAAGTTAGCATTGCTTCTCCATCAACTCTCGGAAATTTGGGTTCGCCCTTACGCTGTTGTTCCTGGATTTTTTCGTCAGTGTCCGATTCACTGTCTTGTTTGTCAGCTTCGGGCTTTTGTTTGGCGGGTTTCCTTTTGGAACCCTTCCCCTTACTTCCGGCTCCTGCACTGCCTTTCATGTGCTTATTCAGCCGGCATTGCGCGTTTGTATGGGTGGGTTTCCCAAATTACGAGTGGTGGATACAAGGTTCCGACTTAATCCTCTCCCACTCCTCTGGAGTGTAGTTGATTGGATCTGGGTTGCGTCTTCCACTTATTCCCCTTTTCTCCCCCAAAGGCTATGTTGACCTCTTTGGGTTTCGTCGTTGTTTCTGGAGTTCCTTTTTTGTCAGAACGAGGGGTCTTCTTGGCAAGTATCAGTGATTCTATATTGCCTCCTCTTGCTCTGATGTCGTCTTCGGCTGCGGCGTGCTCATTGGCGGTTGTAAGCATAGATCCGAGATCTTTGTGCTTTTTGGAACCAACCATGAACGGTACGAGTCCGGGTTTTAGGCCATTGACGAAAGCATGCATTGCTTGTACGTCAGTTACTCCAGAGCAACTATTCTTCATTGTTGTCCATCTGGAGATGAAATCCACGTATGGTTCATCCTCAAATTGGGTGCAACGGTTTAGCTGGTTGATGTTGTTCGGGCGTTTGTACGTTCCCCGGAAATGCTGAGTGAATACTCTAGCCATATCATCCCAGCTGTCGACTGTTCTTGATGGTAATCCATTGATCCAATCTCTAGCTCCGTCCAGCAACATTAGGGGAAGAAACTTGACAGCTTCCAGGTCTGTCCCATTATTGATCTGGACGGCTGTATAGTAATCCGAGAGCCAGGTATCCGGGTTTGTGCTGCCGGTGTATTTATGGTACGTTGGACCGACCTTGGCAAAGCCAGAATGCAGGGTTATTCTTCGGATCCTGTCAGTAAAACACTTAGGACCAAAGTATAGATCATCCTTTTCTGCTCTATCAATGTGTGCGGAATATCTTCCGGCTGAATGGACACAAGGGGATCTGCTCCTTTCTCTTCCATTGTTGCGCGGACGCGCTTTTCCGGGATTATTTCTATCTCTTCCATGGTCACGCCCTTTTGGATTAGGCGGAGTTCTACTCCTGTGCCTTTCTTTATCCTTAGGAGGTGTCCGGGATCTCTCACGCCTGTGAGGTATATCATATCTTCCAGCTTTCTCAGCTGGGTTTCTCGGAGGTGGCATTATTTTGCCGTCGTCCCGGTGTTTGTTTTCCCGATCATGGGGTTTATGTCCATCATTAGGGACATGGGATCCGGTCCTAGACGCTGCATCCCGGTTGTCGGGGTTTTTCTTGTCTTTTCTCGGATCCTCTTTTTTATCCTTTGAATTGTCTGAATCCCCGGGTTCTTCCTGTCCAGGTGCTCCAGCAGCGCAAGTAGCTGTTTTGCATAGGGCGGAGTTGTCGTGCAGCCTCCCTGATCGCTCTTGGGCGCGCTGTTGTTGTTGCAACGCTTTTCCTAGGAAAGCATACACCCCTTGGAGTTTTTCCCTGTTGGAGTACAGATCGTCGTTAAGGATGGCGAACGCTGCTTCCGCGTTTTCTGCTGCGGTCTTGTATATTGGTTCGCCCCTGGCATCTTTGCCGTTTACCTGCTTTTGCCAAGATGGGTTATGGAACCTTTCTTTTGGCGGCAGTTCTTTCGGTCTTGTGATTCCGAGTAACCTAGTAGGTTTTAACGCGGATCTATTCTTTCTCTCGTACTCCTCTATTTCTTCCTTCATGACCTTGATGTCATTATGGGTTTGTTGGAGATGTTGCCGAGATCTGAGTAGATGCTGCTGTTGCCGTTGGAAAGCTTGTCTCCTGGCTTCCAGCATCTCAGGGGTTTCATCTGGTCCCACTGGTGTTTGCAATAGCTCTTGCTCTTCCTGTTCCGTCATTGGCGGAGCAGTGATTTCTTTGGATTTCTTCTCCGCGGGCTTCGTTCTGCTAGCATCTCCTACTTCCAGGTTTTCATCAGCGAGATCAGCTGATTTTTTCTTCCGGATTTTGTATTGGAGTTTCTTAGCAGCACGGTGCTTTTTCTTGGAAGAGGGAGGTTTTTTGACAGGTTCATCTTCTGTCATCTCCTTGACATTGGGGAATACCGGAGAAGTTTCTCCGTCTTCTCTCTCTTCCTCTGGCGGAGGGGTTTTAGGGCTTTCCTGTCTGCCGGCGTCCGTGGTATCAGCCGGTTTCGCCATTAGAACTTCATGGAATCCCTCTTGAAAGGACTTAACTTTTCTTTCGAAGTCGTCCTCATCTTCGGAATCGAAGTTGTCCGATCCGGTTTCCGACTCTAATCTTGCCTCGATAGCGGCTAATACTGAGTCGGCTTCCGAGTTCGTCGTCTTGTTGACGGATGTCGGATCTTCCACCTCCGTGGGTGTGGGATCTTCCGTCTCTGTGACGGGTATCGGATCTTCCGTCTCTGCGACGGGTGTATTATTGTCTGCCTTTTGCACGGGATTTCCGTCATCCGTGTTTTCTGCGACTGCGGACTGCACCATGCCGATAAAGTGTAAGCCACTTTTTTGTCGGCGATCTGAGCAGAATCCGGTATCATAGTCATCTTCGACTGGGTATAGGGCGGGTGGGATAAATTTGCTTCCACCGCAAAACCCCATTGCTTCTGCAGTTAGTCCGATAAAGATGTTAGCAGATCCTATCGGTAACACCCAGGCACTTACCAGGTGGTTTTGCGCCGGTATGTAGGATCCGTTGTCGAGGAAGCACCCGACGTCGTTGTCGAACTCCAAGATTCCGATAGTGATTGATCTTCCGATTCCGCCAAGTATCCCAGATCGGAACTTCACGCCTGACGTCGTTTTCCCCACGGTGGGCGCCAACTGTCGAGACATCGTAGTAGTTTTCATAGGCGGGGGTGCCATGAGACTACGGTAGAGACGTGGGGTAACGGGATCGCGTAGTGAATACAGAACACAGGATTTACCCAGGTTCGGTACGTCGCGACAGTACGACGTGCCTACTCCTGCACTTCTCACTAATCAGGACTAAAGCCTGTAAACTGGGTTACAATGTGAGGGTTTAGATCTAAGCTACTCGACGAGGATGAGCTTCTCGGCGAGTTGGCGTAGAGCTTCTCTGTTATTCGTTCCTCGTTTTATCTATCTCCCGTCCGGCTTTATATAATAGCCGGATTAGGGCTTAAAGAATAGGAAACCTAGAGGACTACGGTAACATGTAACTTCGAAAGCAAGGAATCCGTCTTCTCCTCCAAGCCAGATCACCTGGGCCGTGATCCAGGTTCTTCTAGAATCCAACTTCTGTGCGTCGGGTTACTGAGCCGCCTAATGGACCTGAGCCCACTACCACTTAGGCCACCCTGGTAATCCGGCACTTTATCTACCATCTTCTATACCCCTATTTGGTATATATCCGACATGACGTCATCCATATTTTTTTCTTTTTCTTTTAATTCCTGTTTTTAATATCTTTAGTTTTAATAATCCAATTGACCTCAATTAATTTCTAAAAATTTGTAAAAATAATATCTTTCTGTTTATAACATCTTTATAAACATTTCAACACATTTCACTTTTTATATTTTTGAAAATATAAATAAATCATTAAAAGTGATAAATGTACATTTTAAATTATAAAAATAATAATATGAGTTTTTGATTAAATAAAATTTCAGAGACATTAAACATGTCAAATACTATTTTTGGAAGTCATTTCACATCACTTTTATATTTTATAAATTTAAGATTTCAGTGATTTACTAATAGTAACTTTATTCCATTTTAAAATTTAGAAAATAATAAATTGATGTTATTGTCTAAATAAAATCTCAGAGACATTTTACAAGTCATATATTATTTTTGGAAAGCCATTTCTAAACCACTTTCACATTTTATAATTTTAGGAGTTGAAGGATGTACTAATAGTAACTTAATGCTATTTAATTAGTTCATATCAATTAATTATTATTGTTGATCAATAAAATTTAGAATAAAACCACAAGTCATAATATTGTTTTCAAAACCTTTTGTTATGTTATTTTCAAATCAAAACATTTTATGAATACCACTTTATGTTTAAAACTTGGAATGACATTTGGATATCAATATAATAGTTGTTATTCTCATAAAATAATTTTGAGGCATAGGAACTGTTAGAGATAATAATTCTATGGTTTCAAAGGCTATAAAACATTATTCAAAGTAATAGTTGATTTGAAAACATGTTATAAAATAAGGATTTCTAAGAGAAAACAATTTCTTTGAATAATGAAAATTTTGAATGGGCTTTTAGGGTTTAGGAAAATAGAGGCCTAATGGATTCTTAATTTCAATATCATTGAAATATGTATTGTTTCCTTTTGTTTCTTGCATCTCATTTGGTTTTTGGTTGCTTGCATAACATGAAAACAAAAAGTTTCAAATTTTTTGTGATTTTTGAGTTTTCCAAAAATCAGGGATGTTACATATGTTTATATCAACGAATGGAAACAGAAAATACAGTACGTCACAAGCCAACAAGACTTTACAAGAGAGGCTCCCATTGAAGGACGCAACTGGTATAGAAGGTCATCCCTCTTTCTCTTTTGTTTACACAATTATGCTTTGACTGATAAATCAGGGGCAAAAGTAGTGAATAGAATTTGTATTATTATTTGGGGCTGGGAACCCCGCTGCCAGCTCTTCTAGCATTTGGATAAGCGGAAGCATACACTAGTCCATGTGTGTGAGTCCAATCAACAAGTGAGATAAAGATTCTCTATTTGCGTCCTCATGAGCTAAAACAGGAACACAAAATAGGGATAATTTTGAAAGTTTTAAAGGTAACTCATGAGCAATTTACTTGGAGTGGCGGTGAAATACCACATGTAGGAAGGTATGGTGGACACAAATGGCAAGGTTTTGGGGTTCAAGGTTTTGGATGCACGAGTAGAGCTCATACTCAGTACAGGGTTTTTGGTTAGCAAGGCTGGGTAGCAAACATAAGAGTTGAGGGAAAACAAACAAATATATATATGATGAAACCAATCATGCAATCTTCATTGGAAGCCCAATCGATCTTAACTTGTGAATACTAAGTTTATGAGCTAATAGGCAAATTCCTCTTTCTTATACTAGCATCTCAAAATATTATTTCTACTAACATAGGCTAAGTTTTCCAAAACCAACTAGATTAACTTTATGATCTCCAGAGTGACACCAAATACTAACAACAAGCTCAACCATATGACAAAAATTGAAAAATAAAATAAGGTGTGTAGAAAATAAATGATGAAACTTCTCATTAATATTTCAAACCGGCAACTCACACCAACGGATACAACGATAACCAACTAAGGAGAGACACTTCCATACTGTAAACCATCCTATATGATAACTTCTCTACTCATGATATGATTCTACTGAAAAGGTAAAAAGATGAAAGATAGTGATGTGATACCGCGACAGTCTCCCCAAGCTTGGAACAAGCCGAGGGGATTCCAATACCAATAATGAATCAATTCTTCGGTGGTGGTGGCGAATCCTTCTCATCCACGGTCTTCCAAGTTAAAGGCTCTCGATCCACAAATGATGTCCTGGTCTCCAACATCCTGAAACTAGGAGCAGAGCTTATACATTTAAACCCGCTCTCATACTCACAGTTCTGGTTCTGCACATCATAGAGTTGTGCTTGCAACTCATTGGTGGTCTTGGTGAGTGAGAAAATCTCCTCCCAAAGCTTCAAATTCTCTCTCTTGAATTCAGCGATCTATTCTGTCTTTATCCCGTGGATGATCTCAACTTCACGCTCCGCCATCTTCTTGTACCTAAAGACTTCTTTCTCCAGTTCTTCCATCCTAGCTTCCAGACCACCTTCTCCTTGAGGGCCCCGAACATCTTCAATCTGCACCTTCCCGTCCTTGAGCAGCAATTCCTTGGGATGCATCTTCAACTCGTTCATGTACGGGTTGACGAGGTTCTCAAAGAAACTGTCTTAGGGAGATCCAGGAGAGGACATTGTGGCTCTAGATCTGAAGATGTAACCTTGAAGAAACAGCTCGAAACAGAAACACGACGAGAAAACGATATACGGACCTTAGGGGGTCTGGGGGATTATATAGCAAAAAATTGTGTAACGAAAGGAAAGTCCAGGTCGAAAACGAGTCGGCGAGGGGTTCCGCAGCGCCCACACCATAGGCTGGCGTGACCAAGGGTGGGCCCGCACCACCTCATGGTGTGGTGCCTCCGGGCACCTTCTCCAACTCATCTTCGGCTCGCTATTTTTCATATTTTCCAAAAAAAGTAAAAATAAAAGTTGGAAGATGTTTCGCGAACATTTTCTTACCAAAACTGATACCTATTCGAAAAATGACTCTGCAGTTTCTGAAATATGCTTCTTAATAAATTCCTCCGGGATCATGGCTTGAATACAATAAACATTTTCATTATAAGGATCTCCACAAATATAATGTTTGAGTCTTTGGCCATTCACCACTTGTGAAGTGTTGTCTTCAAGGGAAACAATTTTAATTACCCTCGAACGATATACCTCTTCGATAACAAAAGGTCCTTCCCATCTTGAGAGTAATTTTCCTGCAAAAAATCTGAGACGAGACCTATACAATAGCACTTTCTCACCAACATGAAATTCTCTTTTAATAATTCTCTTATCGTGCCACCTTTTAACTTTCTCTTTAAAAATCTTAGCATTTTCATATGCTTCACTCCTCCATTCATCTATAGAACTTAAGACAAGCAACCTTTTCTCACCAGCAAGTTTAAAATCTCTATTTAGGTCTTTCACTGCCCAATAAGCTTTGTGTTCTAATTCTAGGGGCAGGTGACAAGCTTTTCCATAAACCATTTTATAAGGAGACATGCCCATGGGATTTTTATAAGTAGTTCTATAAGGCCACAGAGCATCATTTAATTTCTTAGCCCAATTTTTTCTAGATTCGTTAACACTCTTTTGCAAGATAGATTTGATTTCTCTATTTGATAATTCTACTTGCCCACTAGTTTGAGGATGATAGGGTGCGGCAATTCTATGATTAACATCATATTTAGCAAGAGTCTTTCTAAAACCACCATGAATAAAACGAGAACCCCCATTAGTCATAAGATATCTAGGCACACCAAACCTAGGGAAAATGATGTCTTTAAGAATTTTTAATGAGGTTTCACCATCAACACTTTTAGTAGGTATAGCTTCTACCCATTTAGTAACATAATCAACAGCAACAAGAATATGAGTGTATCCTTTTGAAGGGGGGAAATGACCCATAAAGTCAAAACCCCAACAATCAAACGGTTCAATAATAAGAGAATAATTCATAGGCATCTCATTATGTCTAGAAATATTTCGAACCCTTTGATATTGGTCACAAGATAAAACAAACTTCCTAGCATCTTTAAAGAGAGTAGGCCAATAGAAACCTGATTGTAGAACCTTATGTGCATTCCTATCCCCAGCATGATGTCCTTCATAAGCACTACTATAACATTTTCTCAATATCTATCGTTGTTCATTTTTAGGAACTAATCTTTGCACAATACCATCAACACCTTCTTTATATAAGTGTGGGTCATCCCAAAAATAATGCCTCAAATCATAGAAGAATTTTCTTATTTGTTGAGCTGTAAAGGTAGGAAGCAAATACTTGGAGACAATAAAGTTAGCATAATCAGCATACCATGGACTCTCTTGAGAGCTCACTTTTATTGCAGCCAACTGTTCATTAGGAAAACTATCATTAACAGGAATAGGATCATCAGAGATATTTTCTAATCTACACAAATTATCAGCAACATGATTTACAACACCCTTCCTATCCACCATATGTAAATCAAACTCTTGTAAGAGAAGCACCCATCTAATAAGCCTAGGCTTACCATCTTTCTTTTCCATAAGGTACTTAATAGCATCATGATCAGTATGAATAGTAACTTTAGAATCAACAATATACTGCCTAAATTTATCACAAGCAAAAACTACAGCTAGGCACTCTTTCTCAGTGGTAGCATAATTCTTTTGAGCAGCATCAAGAGTTTTACTAGCATAATGCATAAAATTCAACTTCTTATCTACCCGCCGTCCAAGAACAGCAGCTACAACATAATCACTAGCATCACACATAATTTCAAACGATAAATTCCAATCAGGTGGTTGAACAATAGGAGCAGATATTAAAGCCTTCTTTAAAATTCCAAAAGCTTATTTACAATCTTCATAAAAAACAAAAGGTACATCCTTTTGAAGAAGATTAGTAAGAGGCTTTGATATTTTAGAGAAATCTTTAATAAAACTTCTATAGAAACCAACATGACCAAGAATACTACAAATACCTTTGACATCCCAGGGACTAGGCATTTTTTTCAATGGCTTCACCATTAGCTATATCAACTTCAATACCTCTTTCAGAGATTTTATGTCCAAGAACAATTCCTTCATTAACCATTAAATGGCATTTCTCCCCATTAAGAACAAGATTAGTCTCCTCACATCTCTGCAAAACTTTATCAAGATTCTGCAAACAATTATCAAAAGAAGTTCCATAGACGGAGAAATCATCCATGAAGAGTTACACAATTTCTTCACAAAAACCATGAAAGATAGCAGACATGCATCTTTGAAAAGTAGTAGGAGCATTACATAAACCAAAAGGAATACGTCTATAAGCATAGGTTCCAAAAGGACAAGTGAAAGTTGTTTTCTCTTGATCAGGCTTTATAACAGCAATTTGAGAGAACCCAGAATAACCATCAAGAAAGCAGAAATGAGTTTTCTTAGACAACCTCTCTAACATTTGATCAATAAAAGGCAAAGGATAATGATCTTTCCTAGTAACTTTGTTAACCCTCCTAAAATCAATGCACATCCTATAACCAACCACTACTCTTTGAGGAATAAGTTCATTATTTTCATTTGGCACAACAGTCATCCCTCCTTTCTTAGGGACACAATGCACATGACTAACCCATCTACTATCAGCAATAGGATAAATAATACCAGCATCTAGGAGTTTTAGTACCTCATTTCTTACCATATCCTTCATCTTAGGATTTAAACGACGTTGATATTCAATAACTGGCTTTGCATCAGGTTCAATATTAATAGCATGCTGACATATAGCAGGAGAAATTACTTTCAAATCATCAAGAGTATAACCAATAGCTCCTCTATGTTTCCTCAATATTCCCAATAATCTCTCCTCTTCTTCACCAGAAAGTTTTGAACTAATAATAACAGGATACAATTTCTTATCATCAATATGAGCATATTTAAGATTGTCAGGCAAAGGATTTAAATCAAAAACAGGATCCTCCTTGGGTGGTAACATGGTACCCAAGTCTTCCACCGGTAAATTATGTTTCAGCATCGCTGGCTGATGTAGGAAAATATCATCAATTTCATTTCTTTCTTCCATAAAGACATCACTTTCTTGGTCTTCCACGTATTGCTGCAAAGGATTGTTAGGAGGAAGAGCAATAGCAGCCAATTGTTCAACTCTATAATTCTCATTAGGTAATTCAGCTTCATAAGGTGCTTTAGCAAATTTGGAGAAATTAAATTCATAAGACTCTCCATCAAACTTTGTAAGGATTTTCTCCTCTTTACAATCTATAACAGCACCACAAGTGTTTAAGAAAGGTCTACCAAATATAATAGGACAAGTATCACTAGCAGAAGTGCCTAGTATTAGAAAATCGGTAGGATATTTAGTTTTACCACATAAGACCTCCACATCCCTAACAATACCAATTGGAGAAATAGTTTCCCTATTATCAAGTTGAATAATCACATCAATGTCTTCAAGTTCACAAGAACCAATTTCATCCATGATTTCTTTATAAATCTCATAAGGAATAGCACTAGAACTAGCACCAATATCAGACAAACCATAATAGCAATGATCACCTATCCTAACAGATAGCATATGAACACTAGGTTTCCTAGCTTTACTAGGACGAGAGACAATGTTAGAAGCATCTTCACAAAATATAATGTGTCCCTGTTCTAAATTTTCAGAAACAAGGTCCTTTACTATTGCTACAGTAGATTCTACAGTTATTTGTTCCTCGGGTTCTACACGTTTCCTTGCACTTTTATTAACCACACTAGCTAACGTAGAATGTTCTTTTACCTTAGCAGGGAAAGGCATTTTCTCAATGTAAGGTTCAGGTACAATAGAATCAACGGTATGAACTTCTATATCTCTAGCAGGAACACAATCAACAATATCTTTATAAGGTGCATGGTACTTATCCCATTCCTTTTTGGGAATATCAATATAAGAAGAAAACGCCTTATATAAGTTTGCAGCAACTTGAGAATCAAGACCATAAACAATACTAACATTATGAAAATCATCGGATGACATAATTTTTTTAATGCATTCATAATCATAGTTTATACCTGAATTTCTACCTTTGTCATTCTCCCATCCTTCAGTGGTTTCTTGAATACGGTCAAGGAGATCCCATTTAGCTTCATCCTTCATACGTGTAAATGATCCAGAACAGGAAGCATCTAATAAATCCTTATCATGAAGAGAAAGCCTTGCATAGAAATTATTAATAACAATATTACTGGGGAGCTCATAAATGGGGCATTTTAGCATTAGTAACATCAATCTCCCCCATGCTTGCACAATACTCTCTCCGTCATGAGGCCAAAAATTATATATATAATTCCAATCTCTATGAATTTCACTGGGAGGATAGAATTTAGAATAAAAGAGAGGCACAATTTCCTCCCATCCAATAGTCTCGCTATTTTTCGGCAGTATGAACCATTCAACGGCTCGGCCTGTCAATGATATAGACAATAATTTCCTCTTCACTTGGCCCATTGTAATACCTGCACACTTGAACAACTCGCATAATTCATGTAAAAAGAGCAAATGATCCCAAGGATGGACAGTTCCATCAACTGAATAGCAGTTATTCCTAACATGTTTAACAATCTTTATAGGTATTTTATAAGGATCCAAATCATCAGGCGGTGGGTCACTTACTACCCTTGCAGTGGCAGCCATGCCCGCAAATAAGGACTCAAAAGGAGATCCAAATATAGTGTAATAAAGCAGTAGACAGTAATAAAAAACAACACTTACAGCAGAAGTTTCCTTTATCAATTCCACTTCCCAATAGCGCTTCACTCCCTGGCAACGGTGCCAGAAAATAGTCTTGATGACCCACAAGTATAGGGGGTGTATCGTAGTACTTTCGATAAATAAGAGTGTCAAACCCAACGAGGAGTAGAAGGTGTTGACAAGCAGTTTCGAATAAGGAATAACTGTAAATATTGAAAGATATATTTTTAGGGGTTTTTAATATTGCAGATAAATAATGTGCGAGTAAATAAAATGCAGTAATAATAATTGCAGCAAGTGTACCAATCCTTTCTTCGGAAATTGACAAGCCGGTGGGTTTACTTATGATTAACAAACGTTTTCGAGGACACACGAGAGGTTTCTGTCAAGTGCTTTTGTTCCATGCCGCTGCATAACCTTTAGTGTTTTGATGAGTGCTGTGTGGTGAAACTATGCTAATGTATCGTCCAATCCAAGACTAATACATACGTGTGATTATACCCACTGCAAGCATCCGCAACTACAAGAAAGTAATTAAGAAATAAATCTAACCACAGCTTTAAACTCCGGGATCTTGCGCTCCCTCGTGCAATGGTTTCCTAACAGGGGTTTAGGTTTCTGTCACTCCGGCAACCCCACAATTAGTAGCCAAATACACGATGCATTCCCCTAGGCCCATAAATGCTGAAGTATCATGTAGTCGACGTTCACATGACACCACTAGAAGAATAACACCACAACTTAAATATCAAACCATTTAAATATTACTCAACATTACTTCACTACTAACAACTTGGCTTCTCCCTTGTCCTCAAGAACAACACGAAATCATAATCAGAGGTGATATAATGGATGATAACAATATGGTCATAAAGTGCAAACACCGATAAATCTCACAAGCATCAACTACTAACAAGTAATCCACACAGGGAGAGAGATCTAATGTAAAACAACGATAGAGGCCCCTAATTGTTAGATCGGGGTGACAGTGGATGATGAGGGTTATGGTGTTGGTGGTGATGATGATGATGATGACGATCTTGATGATGCCCGGAGTGATGAAGGTGACGATGGCGGTGGTTTCCCCTCTCCGGAGAGGAATTTCCCCGGCAGATTTCTCCCTGCGAGAGAGCTTTTCCCTCTCGAGTGTTTTCCGCCTAGGAGGCGGCGGCGGAATAATTCTTCGATGATGGTATGAGTCTTAGGGTTCACTCGGGGCCAAGTACGCGAAAGATATCACCCAGAGGTGGGCCAGGGTGGCCACACCACCTGGTGGCACGGCCAGGGGGGTGCGCCACCTCATGGTGTGGTTCCCTGGTGGCCCCCTTCTGGCTCCCCTTCTGGCTGGACTCCTCCTCTGAACTTCTAAGACTCCTCCGGTGTCCCTCTTCTTCTTCTTCTTCTTCTTCTTCCGATCTTCTGAAATATGGTATCTCGACGGTGCTTTTTTCCATCAGATTTCTGGTCCCGGTGTTTATTCTCCAAAAATTTGGAAACATGCAAAATAAGATAAAATAACATAAGATATGCATCATAACATGAAATACATAGACGAATAACAGAAAATTATGATATAAAATAGTGATGGAAAATGGACGTATCAATACTCATCCATGTGAGCATGCTTAGTTTGATCGTGTAAGGTGTATGTTATTTAATTGATGCGTAGTAGTTCATGCTCTCACATATTTAGTTCCAACTTATTAATATAAGATAGCATGTCGTATGAATGTTTGCTTGTATTTTTTTATTCATAGAAGGGTATGACATTGTGGTTTCTCCCTCTGCTTTTTTCGCTTGAATCGACTTGGCACATGCTCACGCATGCACACGACTGAAAACAAAAAGTCAATTAAGCGTCGATGATTTATTTTGCCTCAGAGTATTTGTATCACTTTTATGCCCCTGTTAATTTTTTTTTGTCGCAAGCATGATTATGACAGTTGTTGCTCTCTTGATTGTCGCTCCCCGTCTACTACTAGCCTCCTATACTGAGTATGAGCTCTATTCGTGCATACAACTCCCCAAAACCAAAGTTTTCCAAATGTGTCCACCATACCTACCTATATGTGGTATTTAACCGCCACTACATGTAAATTTCTCATGTGCTAACTTTAAAACCTTCAAAAAATTATTCCTGTTTTGTGCACCTGTTTTAGCTCATGAGGACATAAATAGAGAATCTTTATCTCACTTGTTGATTGGATTTCACATCCTGGACTAGTGGCTTCATCCGCTTATCCAAATGATAGAAGAGCCGGCAGTGGGGTGCTGATACGTCCATTTTGCATCAATGTTTTATATTGTTATTTTCTGTTATTCATCGCTATATTTCATGTTATGATGCATCACTTATGTTATTTTATCTTATTTTGCATGTTTAATAATTTTTGGAGAATAAACACTGGAACCAGAAATCTGATGGAAAAAGCACCATCGAGATACCCTATTTCAGAAGATCAGAAGAAGGGGGGATACCGGAGGATTCTACGAAGTTCCAAGGAGGAAGTGAGCCAGAAGGGCACCTGGAGGGGGACCACCTGGGGCCCACACCACCAGGTGGCGCCCCCTGGCCACGCCTGGGGGTGGTGTGGCCCCCTGGCCCACTCTCGGGTGCCCCTTTCGCGTAATTGACCGCCAGGGAATCCTAAAACCCCAGAACATCATCGAAGAATTATTCCGCTGGCGCCTCGGGGTGGAAAACACAAAGGAAAAAAAGCTCTTCGGCAGGGAGAAATCTGCCGGGGAAAGTCCTCTCCGGAGAGGGGAATCATCGCCATCATCACTGTCATCGCTCCGGTTATCATCAAGATCGTCGTCGTCATCATCATCACCACCAGCACCATCACCCTCACCATCCACTTTCATCCCGCTGTAACAATTAGGGGCCTCTATCGTTGTTTTACATAAGATCTCTCTCCCGGAGTGGATTACTTGTTAGTAGTTGATGCTTGTGAGATTTATCGGTGTCAGTACTTTATGAACAGATTATTATTATCCATTATATGATACAGGGTGGCCCAATCTTCTCAATGAGCTTCTCTCTCTTTTTGTGGATTTTCTGAATATATGATAACTAGTGCTACACTGAGACCTCTAACTCAGCTGACCCCTGTTGCCAGATGCAACAACAATCAAGCTCTTTGGATATTCTCAACTACACACTCTTGCACAAGTAATCAAAGATCACAAGTAGTCATGTATCCCCCTATTCCTAGATGGAATAACAAGATATCACGCAACTTTGCAAGGGTAAACTTCAAGTAGTATGCTTAGCAGCAATAGAAACTAGAGGCTAGGGTTTTGTATTTTGGTTTAAACTGGATCTAATCTCCTCAACTCGCAAGAAGGGAGAATATAAGGGGGAGGGGTGCGGCCACAAGGGTCTCCTTGCGCAAGCAACAATCCCCCTAGGACTAGGACTCCTACTTGGACTCTAAGAGAGATACAAACCGATCCACCCTTAAGGGATTCGGCCAATTATGGTATACAAACCATACCTATTTAGAATAGGATTTCTAAGTGGTGCATTTGACTTGTTGGAGGTTCCCTACCCTTGTCATCATGAAATAACAATTGTTATTCATTGTTATTCTTGAAAAAAAATTGTTATTCTTTGTTTTCACCATCTTGGACACTTGTTTTCACCATGGAAATCTTGTTTTCACCATCTTCTAGTCTTGTTTTCACCATGGCTCCCTTGTTTTCACCACTTGTAAACTTGTTTTCCAGCTCCTATTGGTTGTTCTCCTCCACCATGTTTGTGTTATCAATAAACCTAATCATACATAAATGCATAGACTTAGGTCGTATAGAGTTCTCATAATCACAAATAGCATAATCAATAAGGAGTGAATTCACCTATTGTTCTAGTAGCTTGGTCCTTGACCTTGTCGTAGGTCCAAGTCTCACTTCATCTTGTTTAAGTGGCAATATATTAGGGATGTCCTCATCATCCTCCCCCTCTTGAAATGCCTTGATGTCCACATCAAGATTCTCTCCATGATATGGTGTCAAATACAAAACATTGAAGGAATTAATCACTCCAAACTCATCAATTGGAAGACCTATTTTGTAAGCATTGTCATTTATTTTTGCAATCACTTTGTAAGGACCAGCACCTCGAGGCAATAATTTTTATTTTCTTAGCTTAGGGAACCTATCCTTCCGAAAGTGTACCCATACCAAATCTCCCTCTTGAAATATAACCTCCTTTCTCTTCTTATTCCTCCTTTGAGCAATATCCTTCCCTTTCTTCTCTATATCATCCATTGTTTTCTCATGTATTTTCTTCACAAAATGAGCTCTCTTTGATTCCTCCATATTTATTATCTCTTGAATAGGTAGTGCTAATAAATGAAGTGGTGTAGTAGGCTTGAAACCATAAACCACCTCAAAAGGACATAATTGAGTAGTTGAATGAACAACCCTATTATAAGCAAACTCCACATGTGGAAAACAATCCTCCCACTCCTTAAAATTCTTCTTGATCATAGTTCTCAACAATGTGGACAAAGTTCTATTCACCACCTCGGTTTGTCCGTTTGGGGATGACATGTTGTAGAAAATAGAAATTTTGTTCCAAGCTTCCCCCATAGTGTTTTCCAAAAATAGCTCATGAATTTCACATCTCAATCCGAAACAATTGTCCTTGGTACTCCATGTAGTCTCACTATCTCCTTGAAAAAGAGTGTAGCAATGTGGGAAGCATCATCACTTTTGTGGCAAGCAATATAGCATGACATCTTTGAGAATCTTTCCACTACCACAAAAATAGAGTCATGTCCCCTCTTTGTCCTTGGCAAGCCTAACACAAAATCCATGCTTATGTTTTCCCATGGTGTAGTTGGTGTAGGAAATGGAGTATAAAATCCGTGGGGCTTCAATTTGGACTTGGTTTTATTGCATGTGATGCACCTTTGCACAAATCTATACACATCTCTCCTCATATGTGCCCAATAAAAAATTTAAGCCAACGTAAGCAATGTTTTCTCACGTCCAAAGTGACCCATCAATCCACCACTATGAGATTCCTGCAATAACATCAAACGCAAAGAACACTCGGGAATACATAGTTTGTTAGCTCTAAACAAAAATCCATTAGGTATATGATATTTATCCCAAGCCTTCACATTAGAACATTTAGTATAGGGTGTAGAAAATTCTTTATCTTGAGCATATAGTGGTTTTAATTCTTCTAAACCCAAAACTTGCACATCCAATTTACTGAGTAGCATATTTTTTCTTGACAAAGCATCAGCAACCACATTATCTAATCCTTTCTTATGTTTAATAATGTATGGGAAAGATTCAATAAATTCTACCCATTTAGCATGTCTCGTATTAAGATTGGATTGATTCTTTAAAAATTTCAACGCCTCATGATCAGAATGTATAATAAATTCCTTTGGCCACAAATAATGTTTCCAAACCTCAAGAACTCTAACAAGTGCATATAATTCTTTATCATAGACAGAATAATTCAATTGTGCTCCATGTAATTTTTTCAGAAAAATAAGCAATTGGTTTCTTATCTTGCATTAATACTCCTCCAATACCTATGCCACTAGCATCACATTCAATCTCAAATTGTTTATTAAAATTAGGTAGCATCAATAATGGGGCTGAAATCAACTTATTTTTCAAAGTATCAAAAGCAATATCTTGAGCAACCCCCCACTAGAAATTCACACCTTTCTTTGTCAAATCATTCAAAGGGGCAACAATAGTACTAAAATCTTTCACAAATCTTCTATAAAATCCAGCTAGTCCATTAAAACTTCTTACTTGACTCACATTCATGGGAATTGGCCAATTTTTAATTGCTTCAATTTTAGATTCATCCACTTCTATCCCATGTTTAGAGACAACATATCCAAGAAATATGACCTTATCTTTGCAAAAAGTGCACTTCTCTAAATTTCCATACAATTTATTTTCTCTTAGCACATGCAAGACTTGTCTAATATGATCAATGTGTTCATGTTCATTGTGGCTATATATGAGAATATCATCAAAGTAAACAACCACACATTTTCCAATAAATCTCTCAAAACATGGTTCATTAATCTCATGAAAGTACTAGGTGCATTAGTTAATCCAAAAGGCATTACTAAGCACTCATATAAACCAAATTTTGTTTCAAAGGTTGTTTTCCACTCACCCCCCTCTTTCGTCCTAATTTGATGATAACCACTACGCAAATCAATTTTAGAGAAAACAACACTACCACTTAATTCATCTAACATGTCTTCCAAACGTGGTATATGATGACGATAATGAATAGATATATTGTTAATTGCTCTACAATCTACACACATGTGCCAAGTACCATCTTTTTTAGGAACTAAAATAACAGGAACAACACAAGGAGATAGGCTTATTCGAATGTAACCTTTGTCAAGAAGCTCTTGTACTTGTTTCTGAATTTCCTTTGTTTCTTGGGGATTTGTCCTATAGGGAGCTCGGTTTGGCAATGATGATCCAGGAATCAAATCAATTTGGTGCTCAATACCCCTCAATGGTGGCAAACCCGAGGGAATTTCTTCTGGAAAAACATCATCAAATTCCTGCAAAACATTAGAAACACCAATAGAAAGAGGAGTCATGTCATTACAGACTAAAATTTCCCCCTTGTGCATGAGCACTATAGGTACTAGGCTAGGATCATCTCCAAACTCTCTCAAGTTTTCTTTGGTGGCTAACATTGTCAAAAGGCTCACTCTCTTGTTTTTTCCACTCGGCCTACGCTTGTTTTCACCCACAGAAGTCGTGTTTTCACTCTTATTTTCTCTCTCACTCTCCTTCTCTAGATTCACTTCAACTTTCTGTCTTGATTCATTCACTATTTGTTGGGGTGTCATAGGCCTCAGTATGATATCCTTATTATCCCAATTCAATTGGTATGTGTTTGCTCTCGCATCGTGTGTAACTTTTCTATAAAATTGCCATGGTCTTCCAACTAATAGATGGCAAACCGACATGGGAACCACATCACACTCAATTGTATCCTTGTATGGTCCAATTTGAAACTCTACTCTCACAATTTGGCATACTCTTATTTCCTCCTTGTCATTGAGCCATTGAATATAATATGGATGTGGATGTGGAATATATCTCAATCTTAGCTTTGCACATAAATCCTTGCTTGCTGAATTTCTGCAACTCCCTCCATCAATAATAACCTTGCAAGCCATTTGAGGACCAACAATTGCTTTGGTTTGGAATAGATTGCATTTTGGCTCTCATCACTAGGAACAATACTCAAAGCTTGTGTGCAAACAATGGTTTGATAATTTTTAGCAAAAGCATCAATAGGACCATCATCATCATCATCATATGTATTCTCCTCATTAGGATCCGCATCATTTCCAGTCTCATACTCATCATTAGCATTAAGAAGCATAATTCTCTTGTTTGGGCAATCCCTATTAAAGTGACCTTTACCTCCACAAGTATGGCATGTCATGTCTCTATTTCTTGGATGAGGTGTAGCACCACTAGAACCCGAAGTAGATGGTGTTGTTTTCTTGGAACTTGTTGTATTTGTCTTGGGTTTGTTACTAGGATTCCCACGGGTTGCAGCAACTGGAGGTGTAGGTGATGACAAATTGGATTTTTGTGATGGAAAACTCCTCCTAGCACTCACTTGTAGCTCCTCATTTAACCTCTTTTCGGCCTCCCTTAATTGATGCAATAATTCACTCATACTGGCATATCGGACATGCCTCACAATGCTTCTAATTTTGAATTGCAATCCACTCAAAAATCTTTGCATAGTTTGTTCTGGCTCTTCTCTAACCCGAGCCCTTTGAAGGATCAATTCCATCTCCTTGTAATAATCATCGACTGATTTTGAACCTTGCTTCAATTGTTGTAGCTTGTCATAGAGAGTTCTAATATAATTCTTGGGAACAAATCTGTCTCTTAGCAATTGATTCATCTCTCTCCATGTATTCACCTCTTCTTCTTCATGTTATTCTCTCAATCTTGTAATGACATCCCACCATAAGAGAGCATAGCCATCAAATCCAGAAGATGCAAGTTTCACCTTCCTCTCCTCGGGGTACTCATGAAGTCTCCATAATTTCTCAATTTTTAGCTCCCACATCAAGTACTCTTCCACATCTTCAGAATCACAAGAAAGACTAGGGATAGAGAATTTTGGTTTTCCCAAGCCATCATCCTCTCTATTATTTTCCATTGGTACTCTTCTTGCATATCCCCACGGCCTCCATTGTTATTCCCTCTCTCATCCTCAATTAGGGCAGCAGCTTGGGGCCTTTGTTGGAGTTGTCCCACTAGAGTGGATAAAGTGGTCATTTGTTGTGTCAATGTCCTCAAAGTTTCTTGAGTAGCATTCACAGATTATTGTGATGCACAAGCTTCTATCTTCAAATCAAGAGTAGTCATCTCCTTTCTCAAGTCTTCATCATTCTTGTCAACTTCAAAAGCAATTTTCTTGTACATAGTATCCCTTAGTGCTTCATATTCATTCCATTGCACCAAGTCCTCGACCTTCTTCTTTGCCTGCACATCAACATCACTAGAAGTACTCATGATTAACTTGTTATTAACAAAATAATCAATGGGTTTGTGGTGCCTCTCACAACTCACTCAAAACCAAGCAAAGATGGCTTCACTTAATGTTCCAAGAGTGAAAAGGATCAACTTACCAACAAGGAGCAATGAATAATGTGCTTTGGTGTGAGATGAGAATAACCGAGCTATCAAGTATCACAATGCAAACAGGGTTTTTGGTGGGGCTTGGTTGGGAATCCTAACAACACCAAAATAACAACTCCAATGCACTGTCTAATGTGATGAAAAATACTAAAGGAAACACACTCACACTTGGAGAAAAATGTGGCTTATCAATTATATGGTAGAGATATTGCAATCACTCAGAAAGACACTAGCAAATACTATATGAAAACAGGCAAAAGATTGCTCAATTGTCCACAAAATATCCAATATGAAAATCTTCCACAAGTGATAATATAGCACGACCTATTTTTTATTTTCTTTCTTTCTATTTTTTTATACCTTTTCCTTTTTCTCTATTTTTTTGATTTTTTCAATGGCCTTTGAATCAACTAGGAGCAATAATATGATGGAAAACAAAAAGGTGGACAGAAAATTGATCAAATTGAGCAGCCTGTTAGAGTAATAAAACAACTAGTCTTTGGGTTTTGGTGCCTAAATATGGCTGTAGAATGGCTTTAGCTAGGGCTTATCAAAGATAAGCACAAGAACCTAGAGGAATAATGGGGAATAACAAAAGAAAAACTAGTGAAAACGGTGAAGAAACAAGTTCACGGCAGCACTTTTAGCCCACGGCAGAGAAAACGGCAGTTTTGTGTCGTACGGCAGCGAAACGGGCCGAAAAATGCCCCACGGCAGAGCTCACGGAAGTGCGCGCTGGTGGTGCGGTGGTGTGCTGTGTTACGGTGCGCGCGTGGGATTTTGTAAGCGCGCGCAAGGGGAATCCAAGTGCGGCTAGGGTGGTGCAGTGCGGCAGTGGCGGCATCATTTTTGCGCGGAATCCGACCCACGGCAGGAGTCCAAGAGTGAATAGGAGTGGTGGGCGGCAGCGATTTGGTGATTTTTCTGCCACGGTAGGATACGAATTGCAATCCTATTATGACAAGGCACCCGTGGATATATGGAAGTGGAACTTTTCGAGATCAAAATCAACTCACCAAAGGTAAGCTGTAGGTCTTGAATCCTGAGAGGAAACACACGGTAGCAACTAATTTTTATGGGATTTTGTAGCGTTCCCACATTTAAAATAATGTAAGGACACCTGTGTTATTGTGCTAGTCCCTGGAGCAAATGCTAGCACCACAGTACCAAATGAAATATCATGCAAATGCATCAAATTCTATTATATCGCATGATCCAGTCTTTACAAAATAGTATTACAACTTGCATAGTCTTAGAAGACTAGCAGAAAACAAAGATATACAGCGGAAAACATAGTACAACATTGAGCCCATCTTCTTCATGTGCCACGGGCAAAACATGTTGGCGATAGTCTCGAGATCCTAAACGAAATCCTCACTCGTCTTCAGAACCAACTGCAATATGGAATATGCAGCCACAAGGGAGTCAATACAATTTAATGTATTGGCAAGTAACACTATGGTGGATATAAAGGGCAAGACTAATACTACATGCTTATTTGGCTGAGTGGAGTTTAGGCTAAGTTTGCATAAAGCCAGTTTTGTCCTATCTCTTTTGTAAAAGAAAATTTTCTTTTCAAAGGGGTGGCAACATTGGATTAAGATCCAAGCACCACAATACTCTTCACTTGGTCAAAATTTTACTTATTGAAATTGGTGATGAGATTCTTCCGTCAATCCTTGTCCAGCTGCTCATAGTTGTCCATAACTGGGACACGGCTAAGATCTTAGTTTGTTGACTCTTCAGAGTTTGTGCACTTTCACCTTTTGTCTTCAATTAGCCCAAACATCCTATACACCCGGAGTGCATCATGGAAAGGAGAGAATTGAGACGAGATCTTTCAGAAGAAGAAATTCAACACACCGGCAAGACCCGTTCCACCTATAATTATGCTACATCTTCTTGTCAAGCCTGGGCTGAACCCTCACAACTTAATTGATCAAGATAGAGCCCATATTGTCAAAAGGCTGCACGGAAAGCTACTAGATTTAGAGGGACATAGTAATCTCTTTGTTCCTGGGTGGCCATCCGCAAGTGACAACCTCAAGTGAAATAACCCTTAAACAACGGCCCTGAGGAAACACTCAACATAATCCATTCTTACCACTTCCACCCAGGTGGTTCATTTATTAGTTATACTTAGAATTTTTCCTCAACATCTAGTAAAACAATTTGTAATATTGCATAGCATTTACTAAGTTCTAAGGCTATGAAAATAACAAGGGTAAACGAGATGGCTACACACTACTAGGATAATAGCATAGCATAATATAAATTAGTAAAATTTCCTATCATGCATGCTACTCAAAATCAACTAATGCATATAGAAAATAATAGGTAGTTGATGGTGTGTTACTTGCCTTGTTGAAGTTGGTGAAGATATCAAACTCTCTTCACAAAAGATCGTTGCTCTCCGTACAATCTATTCATTGAAAACACAATAACAAAATAAACAAGCATTCTAACAATCAAAGACATAAGGGAATAAAACATACAAAGCAATTGCCATATCAAAATAGGTTTAACCAAGTTGGCTAGGAGAATGTCAATGTTTGAGTTCTAGACTTGTTAAGGAAATTCCAAGGTTTTACTTGGGTTGGAACAGGTTGAGTTTGTAGTGATCAAACTTTATTGAAAACATATTTATCTAAGAAGTTCCAAGAGTTCACCAAGGTGATCTCACTATTTTAACTAAAGTATCACAATACAAAGTGTAACACTTAGTTTTTTTCATCAAAACATTTGAGTGATCTAAGTTAGTCCTTCCATTTTGGTTGAGGCTAGGTCTATGTCGCACCCGGACTTCTAAAGGATACTCGTCGTTCCGTTGAACAGTAGTAGATTGGATTACGGGGCTTACCGGCACCCGCGTCCTCTTACGAGTAGGCCAACACACGTATGTGTGACAACCAACCCCTATCTGTTCAGCGTCGACGTAAACCATCCCATGGAACTCAGGACACTACCATTGACGTACTTCATTCCATACACACATGGTACGTCAACGGTTTGTAACAGAATGATAGCACAACATATCTCTAAGACACAAAAGATTGAAATAAGTTGCAAATAGCTCTCACTAGAGCAGAGATAGCAAATACAATCATCCAGAGGACACATGTCCCAACATAACATCATTACATCTCAGCGGAAGCATTCAAAGGGTCTGAGTACAGACAAATCCAAATAGGCTTAAGAAGCCGGCAACTGAAAGAAAGACGGAGCCCATCCACGTAGTCTCGGATCCTGCCCGGGACCGCTACCTACTCGTCAGCAGCCTCGTCAAACTCCACGTAGTAGCCGTCACTGTGATCCTCGTAAGCGTAGTCTGCGGAAACCACAGACCCAAAGGGGTTAGTACATAAACGTACTGGCAAGCAAGACTCACAGTTCACCAAAGTGTAGCCCGTCAACACCAAGCACAGATGCCTTGTGTTCAACGGAAGAAAGGGGATATAAAAGATGCTGCAACTGGCTGCACTAACCAACTACAGAGATTCTACCAATTCCGGCTAACAGAAAGATGATAAGATATCGTATCGTAACCAACTATACCTAACCACCAAACAAACCCATCCTGGATCTCGCCCCTTATCCAAAGAAGCAATCCGAGGATAACTCACATAGTTGGATTAATGAATAATGGGTCAAGTTGTTGTGTCAATAAGTCTATTACTAGTCAAGTTATCAATAGTTAGGTGTAAGTTGTTCTGAGTACTTGTTAGCCAGTACTTTCACCAAGTCAACCATAACCGCGGAAAACACGGCTTCTCGAGAAGATTTATCCCTGCAGGGGTGCACCAATTTGGCCGTACACGTAAGAATAACCCGCCAGATGGGATGCCTCCCACCAAGCGGGGCACTCAACACAACTCAACTCTTCTTCGCATCAAGCCCAAAGCACCTTGGGCGCACGGCTAATCGAGCCCCGAAGAAAGGGGACCCTCATAGCACTCTAAGAACGTGTCCCCTATATGCCGACTACAAAAGTTCCACCCTGCGCTGGGCTCGCAAAAACATGCATGCGGCAAATGGAAAACACGAACTAAATGAGACGATTTGGACGAGATGTGAATCGAATCAGATTGAGGGGGGCGCCCATACACGCTTCCCACATGCGGATAGTGCGCTCATCATGGATCAGTAGACAAGACCCTTTTCCTATTAGGGTCGACACTAGCAGGCCTCAAAACCACACAGGGCCTCCTGCCGGTGCCTTATCAGCATATTATTATTAACAGGTGGATTGATTAACATCGATCCCCCAGAACATAATAGAAATATAGCAACAGAAAGTAACGGGTAACAGACTCGAGCAAAACAACCTAAGCATGCTAGTAAGACACTGGCTCAAACAATGGGGTTGTAGGAGTGGTGGTGAGGCAATATCAGGGTTAAGGGATTCATGTGATAGGTTCGTAGCAGAACAACTATACATAGGGCTAGCAAAATAGACAACGGAAAGTATCGGTAACCAATGTTGAAAGGAATACAATGGTTCATGTGAGTGATAACTTGCCTGCAAACTCAGCAGCCTGGTACTGAGCTAGATCCTCAGAAGGGGTGTCGTAAGGATCGTCTGTCTCAACGTCGTCGTCTATCCGAGAAGAAGCAAACAAACAATGTAGAAATATAAACAATCAATATCATGGCATAGTGCACAATCAGGGGATGATGCATGTCAATTTAACTGGATGCATCAAAATAAACTAGTGGACTTGGTAACTCAATTTAAATGGACTCATATGCCATTTTGAGTTGCATATGAAAAGCCCATGAATTTTGGTTGAAACAATTGTTTTCCAATTAACCAACAGGTGAAAGTGGATTAGTATGATGCATGGATGAGGAAAACAACAAAATAACAGCAATAGAATCAATTGGAAATAAGGTTTACCAATTTAGAAATTTATTTATTAAGTTAGGGAATTTTTGGTTCCTTAAAGGGATTTCACAAATAGTTGTTGTTTTTACCAATTTAAATTGTGCAAAATAAATAACAAAATTCATATTTGAAAAGAATACAAAATTTTAGTTGGATTACATGTTTCAAATATTGAAAAAGGAGTTAGGATGAATTTATTATGAATTAAACAAGATTAAACAAATTTTAAATGAATTTAAAACAAGGTTGAATATTATTTGAATTTTATTTGTTCCAAACATAAATTCAAATTCATATTTGAAAAGTTTATACTTTTCTAGTTTGAAAACATATTTTGCATGTTCAAAAATAATTTAATTTGAGCAAGTTATGATTTTATCAAATTTAAATGATTTAAACAAGGTTTAAATTGTTTAAGCAATTTAAATTATTCAAAACATGAAACAAAATTTATATTTGAAAAGGTTATTTGAAATAGCATGGAAAACATATTTTATTTGCACTAATTGGATTAAGTATGAATTAGTTATGGATTTTAGCAAATTGCAATTGAATTATTTGAATTCAAATTTTGATTGCATTTGGAAAATTCAAAACAGAAAACAAATGTTACCAATAGGTAGATAATTTGATTTAGAGCAGTGCACATATTTTATTTTTATTATTTGAGTTTATAAAACAAAAGTTATTTGCAATTTAAATTTTAGGACCATTCTGTAATTTGGAGGGACTTGTTTTAAAAGAAAACGCTGGAAACTTTTGTTACTGCACTGCTAGCTACCCAGTGCACTGCCACTGGGCCCTGGGCCAGCGTGGCATGCGCGCGTGCTGGCGTGGCAGCAAGGGCCACAGACAGGTGGGGCCTGCCTGTCAGTGCCCTTGCGCAAAAGGTTGGATTTAATCCGCGGATGCCAGGGTTCGAACCCGTGCCCTCCGCGCTCGCTCGCAAGTGTGTAACCAGTGCAGTCTCGATTCAGTTTTGTCAGAGTACGCGACACGGTGAGGATAACCTTTCGTTCGCGTATCTGAACTTTTGTTGACAGCGCTCGCTATCTGAACATCTGACAGGGAAAACGACGGCGAACGGCGGAGTGCCGTGGACGCGCTGCGGCCGTGTGCTTGCGTGTAGACGTTGCGGATGCGTGCGCGTGATTGCGATACAGAGGGTACAGAGAGGAGGGAGAGGTGCACGGTGGGCTCACCGGCGGCTGGAGTCGCTACAGAGGCCCGAGGGAGACGGTGGCCGGCGACAGGTTCGTGGACGGCGGCGGTGATCCAGTTGGTGGCGAGCTCAGCGGCGGTGTCGATGCTGTCGAGGACGGTGCGGCGGATTCGTTCCTGCGGTCAGCGAGGGCAGAGGTGAACGGGAGCAGCGGCGGCCATCGGAAGTTCAGAGGGAGCTCGCCGGTGGGTGGTTGCAGTGAGGTAATCCGGCGAGGGAGAGGGAATTGGCGGCGGCCTCGAGGTAGGTAGGGGGTAGGGGTGGTTAGGGCAGGCGCCAGGGGATCTAGGGCTGCTTATAAAGGGGGTACAGGGCGCGGATCGCCGTCGGCGTGCTACTGCTGCCGCCGTGGCAGCAGTGGATGCACTGCCGTACGCGATGACGAAGGGGAAAAGGATCGAACCGGTACGTGGGCCGGCGCGGGTAAGTTAGTGGGCTGGGCTGCTGCTTACCCCCCGCTGCGCGCGCTGTTTTTTCCTTTTAACATTTTTATTCTTCTGTTTTTTATTTTTTTGCAGCAAAATGGAAATGGAAGAAAAAGGTGATTTTGGAGTTAGCAAAAATTTCAGAAAAATTTGTGTCAACTCCTTGATGGACTAGCAACCAAAAGCAAGTTTGGAATTCAAAAATATTTGAATTGTGGTGCTGTTTGGATTTGGAGTGAAATTGATTGAATTTTATGGTTAGTTGGTTATTGAAACAATATTTTAAATAGGGTGATCAAATGAGTTTAATTGGAAACAAATGAGCACAAATGTTTTGGTTATTTCATAATTTCAAAAGTGGGTACTGTTTGCAATTGAATTTGAAATAACATTTGGATTAATTGTATTATTAAACCCATAAATTTAATGGTTGGAACTTATTGTTTAATTAGAACAAAAATGGTTGTTTTTATTTGAACTCTTTATTTACAAGGTTGTAACATAACAAGTATGAAATAAGGGTTTGAAATTCAACTATGAAAACAAATAAAACAGATGCAAAACAAATGCAAACAAAGAATAAATATGATGACATTATGCAAAACTTTAATAAACAAGAAATCAAACATTCTAAATGGATGTTTTCATACTTGGGATGTTACAGTCTAGGTTCAACTAAGTTCATAACAAAGGAGATAACAAGTTAAAGTCTTGGTATTTTCCATTTGGGTCAAGGGCTGGACAAAAACAACTTGTTATTCTTCAACTTGTGTGGATGGGTCCAAGTCTTCACATGCTTGTCTTCTTGAAGATCATCTTCATGCTTCTATTGTAGTCTTTTGCTTGGATGGATTCTTCTCTTGATCTTGATAGATTTCTTCATGGCTTTCACTTCACTAATTTGGTTTGGGTATGGGATGGGCACAAAATAGCACTAAGTCAAGAGAAAGAAAATAGGAAGAAATATAGAAAGAGAGAGGGAGATATTTTCTTCTGGATTTCTTCACACTTGTACTTCCTTGAGTTTCTTCTAGTGGTGGAGTCTTTTCTTCAAAATTTCTTCATTGATCCTTCCTTGTAGCTCTTCATGATGCCACCAAGTTGAAAGTGAAGAGCCTTCTATTTGTTGAGTCTTGTTTTCCATTTGCTAACTTGATGGATTCTTGAAGCAAGAATAGGGGAATGGAGAAGTAGATAGAAAAATATGGTACTAGTGTTTTAGGTTCACTAATATGGTTGATATGGCTCAAAAAATATGTCCACAACAAACAATGGTAGAAAGAATAGAAACAAAATCTAAGGCATGATAAACTTACAAGTAAATGGTTCAAGGTTGTCCAAAAGGTATAGGTACTGATGTCTCTGGTTCAAGGCTACCAAAAGGATCAACTTTGCAAAAGGAACTATATTCTAATTATTTATAGAATTAAACCTATGTCAAAAATACTCAAAATACTAATTAATTCTAAATTCAAATTTAACTTTTTAAAAAATTATTTTGGGACAGAGGGTGTCAAAGTACTCATCCTAAGGTTTCCAAATATATTTTATTTGCAATTTTTTGGATTTGTAGAATTTGAATTATACCAAAATTCATCAGCCAAGCATATTTAAATTTGAACCAATTTAAGTTTGTCAAATTTGAATTTTGAACAGTGCTAATAGATTCTACACATTATGGGGATTTCAAAAAGTCCAAGTTTATCAAATTCGGACAAGTGGTTAAAACGTTATGATGTTTCAAAGTTGTAGGGGCTAATCTGCAAAATTACAATTAAATTTTCTATTCGGAAAAAATAACAGAGAACAGCTGGACTCAGATTTGGGTATCTACCGCGCAGGGCAACAGATAACAAATGGGCTTGGGCCTGCTACGTGTTGCGCCGAGCGACAGGTAAGGACTTAACGCTCGGCTGACTTGGCTTGTTCTGATGGGTTGATACCTGTTCGAGTAAGTGATCTAACGGTGGCCTCACGATCCAGATCCTACGGCTGAAAATCAAAACAAGGGGGTGAGAGGGCTCACCGGGCGGCGCGATTTGCCGGGAATGATAGTGCGGCGGCCGGCGCTCGAGATCTCGTCGGAGATGGCACTCCGGTGCTCCTTTTGCTCAACGGAAAAGTTGAAGAGGCGCGAGAGGGCACTGCGAGCTTGATGGTGACGACGTCGCGGGCGTGAGCTTCCTCGGACGGCGGCGTGACGCGAATGGTGTGGTCGCGGCTCCGGTGACCTTCGGGTCTTGATGGCAGGGAAGTTGCACGGGCCTCCGAGGACGGAAAAGTGGTCCACGGGGATCACGATGTCATAAAAAATCGATGAGGGACACGGTATTCTCTAGCGCTTCCGGGGACGACGGCGCGACACCGACGGAGCTCTGATGCCGCCGGCGAGATGCAGATGAGCTCACCTTGTCGTTGCACTGCATAAAAAATTCACCCGAGGGCATTAGAAGATGTGCAGGACCGTGGCAAGGGGCAGAGAGGGAAAAACGGGGCCGGGGAACGACTTATCTCGCCGGAAAAGATGAAGAACGGCCACGGAAGGAGCTGACTCCGACGAGAGATTCTGGGAGCCTGGAGGCACAATGGACAGAGGTGGGAGAGGTGAAACGAGGAGGAGGTCGTGGGCTATTATGGGGCGCATAGGGGAGCATCTATTGGAGGCTTAATGGAGAGTAATTCGGGGGCGAAAAATCGGGAAGAAAAGGTGGAGGGAGTTACGGGCATAGCTTGATGACGATGACGTCATCATGACGTCATCCTTTTTTTTCTTTTTTTTCTGTTTTTAATAACTTTTGTTTTATGACTCCAATTAACCTCAAACCAATTTCATATGATTCATAAAATTCAAACCTTTCAGATTATAACATTTTTGTAAACTTTTCATCACATTTTAAATTTCATATTTTGCAATTATAAATAAAACATTAATAGTACTTAATATCATTTTATATAGAAAATAGCAAATAATTTGTAATAAGGTTTTATAAAATTACAGGAACCTTCTTATTGTCAAATATTGTTTTCGAAAACATTTCAACTAGTTTTCATGTTTTTATAGTTTTAAAATATGATAAGACATTAATAGCAAATTTATACATAACAAGTATTTTAAAGTAGCAATATGATTTAAATGATTTCAGAAATACTTCCATGGTTCATGTATTGTTTTCTAGGACCCTTTTAAAGTATTTCATACATTAAAATTTCAACATACTTGCAAGAATCACTAGTAGTAACCTTTTGTTATATTCAAACTAGAGAATTATTTAATAAATTTTGAACTGGGGTTTAATAAGAATATATGGGGTTTCTCAAAGTAAAATTTTATTTCCCACTTGAAAAATATTGTTTTCTCCAAGATACTTTGCTTATTTTCATTCTTAAGTAATTTATATGACACTTTATTGTTTTGTTGATTGACATAATACTTGGAAAACAAATAACCAACTTTTGTGCATTTGAGGTTAATAACAATAGTGACATAATTTCTTCGAGACAAGGAGAAAATATTAGAGATAGTAACTCTCTGGTTTTTAATTATCATAATCATTTTCATAATGGTAGTTGATTTGAAAACATGTTTGCTAAGAAAATATTTTATTCACATGAGGAAACATATTTTATTTTAGAAATAGGCCTTAGGGTTTATGGAATTAAGGCAATTTGGATTCTTTATTCCAATTACATATTGTTTTCTTTTGTTTCTTGCATCTCATCTGGTTTTTGGTGACTTGCATAATATGAAAACAAAAAGTTTCAAATTTTGTGATTTTGCACTTTCCAAAAACCAAGGATGTTACGGACTACCACCCTTAAAATAAATATCGTCCCGAGATTTGGAAGGCTAGAAAGAAAGATTAGGTTTGGGTAAGTGGGTTCCACAACAACTGGGTGGCTACCACCCTTAAAAGAGACTTTTGTGGATAGTCTATTTTCATTCGATTTGGAGTGTTGCTTGATTCCAGATTGGCTTGAGTAGAACTTTCCTTCATGGTTGAGTTGTAGACCAACATAGATCTGTTGAACTACCTTTGACACTGAGGGGTCACTCTTTGGGTCAATCAAAAGTCCTTGGGTCACTCTCAACTTGGTCTTTTGATTCCCTTGGAAATCTTCTTGTTGTCATCCTTGAAGGCAAGCAGCATGCTATTTCTAACAAAACTCTCATGGCAGGCAAAATCTTCCATTTGTTTGATACCTCCAAGGTTGGCTTGATCCTCACCGAAAATAGTACGTTTTCAGCAACACAAACATAAGGTCATTATTGTATTCTACCATTCTATGGTTTAGGTTTAACATCATCGTCTCACTCATAGGTATGTCACTCAGATTTAACATTCCTCGTAGCAAAAGTAAATAATGTGGGTACTCACCATGGGGGCCAATCCATGTTGCACTCAATCATTACCTTGTACTTGGATTGATGAATCTTGTTTAATAACACTAGGTCACCTCACTTGTCTAACAGAAAGTTTCCAATCTGTATGACAAACTTGAGCTAAACTATCATTTCTCAACTAGTGGGTTGCGTAAAACTCTTATGTAACACAAACTGGATAGTTGTGTTTCTTCATTATTTCTTCTCTTGGTGTAGTTGGCTCTGAAATCTTCATAGCTCATGCAACTTGGGGTTCACTTGTCTTTCTTCACTTGTTGATTGGCTTGCTGCTCCTTATGATGCAGTTGGCATTGATCATGGATGTGATTGTTCCTTCACACAAAAGGCTCTTGAAATGTGTGACATTCCTCAATTGTATGGCTTGTGTCTCTATAGAGAACTAGTCATGACATTCTTGGTGAAAGGTTTGTTGTTGCACTTCATAGGGTAGCCCAATAGGGTTGGTAAATGTGTATGGGTTTTGGTTTGGCTTAGCATGAAAGAGTAGAGATTAGAAAGATAGCTAAAAGAGGTTCCTATTCCAAACACATCACATCAAGGAAACTCATATTCCAACAACACATTACAAACATAACAATACATTCATCACACCAAACAACCAAGTTTTAAAAAAACAACTAGTATTGTCATACTACTCTCGAAAGTATGATCAATACACTAATCGTGTTAACGTTGTTCTAACAAAGTAACTATATTGGTGGTCTCATCTATATCTTCTTGAGTTCTTAAAATTCTTCCCTCCATGTCTTGAGGTGTTCTTGATTGTTGTGAATTCTATGTTTTCTTCAAGTTCTTCAATGATCTTGAGTGTAGGTCTTCATGTGGTGAAAATACTTCTTGCACTTCATGGTATGGTCATCAATAATCTTGCCTTGAGGGTATTCAAGAGGTAGGTCATCTAGAAAATTTTGAAGGTGAATAATAGATGAGAGGATATGAGAAGAATTAAGATGATTGTTTTCTTTATAGAAAGTTTGAACATAGAAAGTTTTTAATCCTAGGGTGATCAATGGGTTATTAAGAACTTGTTGCAAATTGGATATTCACTATAGTGAGAAGGACAATGCACCCGCAAGCCAATCAGGGAACGGTCTCGTGTTCGTGGACATGTAAAGTTGTCCGGGCTGCTTCATCTCACTATGCCGCTAGGATTCGAAATACTCTAAGGAGATAATAACATGATAAAAAATGGCTTCCAAACCTAAGGGTCACGAATACTACAGGCAACACAATGCTCTGATACCATTTTGAAGCGTTCCCACATTTAAAATTATGTAATAACACCTGTGTTATTGTGCTAGTCCCTGGATCAAATGCTATCACCACAGTACAAAATGAAATATCATGCAAATGCATCAAATTCTATTATATCGCATGATGTAGTCTTTACAAAATAATATTACAACTTGCATAGTCTTAGAAGACTAGCAGAAAACAAAGATATACAGCGGAAAACATAGTACAACATTGAGCCCATCTTCTTCATGTGCCACACGCAAAACATGTTGGCGATAGTCTCGAGATCCTAAACGAAATCCTCACTCGTCTTCAGAATCAACTGCAATATGGAATATGCAGCCACAAGGGAGTCAATACAATTTAATGTATTGGCAAGTAACACTATGGTGGATATAAATGGCAAGACTAATACTACATGCTTATTTGGCTGAGTGGAGTTTAGGCTAAGTTTGCATAAAGCCAGTTTTGTCCTATCTCTTTTGTAAAAGAAAATTTTCTTTTCAAAGGGGTGGCAACATTGGATTAAGATCCAAGCACCACAATACTCTTCACTTGGTCAAACTTTTACTTATTGAAATTGGTGATGAGATTCTTCCATCAATCCTTGTCCAGCTGCTCATAGTTGTCCATAACCGGGGGCACGGCTAAGATCTTAGTTTGTTGACTCTGCAGAGTTTGTGCACTTTCACCTTTTGTCTTCAATTAGCCCAAACATCCTATACACCCGGAGTGCATCATGGAAAGGAGACAATTGAGACGAGATCTTTCATAAGAAGAAATTCAACCCACCGGCAAGACCCGTTCCACCTATAATTATGCTACATCTTCTTGTCAAGCCTGGGCTGAACCCTCACAACTTAATTGATCAAGACAGAGCCCATATTGTCAAAAGGCTGCACGGAAAGCTACTAGATTTATAGGGACATAGTAATCTCTTTGTTCCTGGGTGGCCATCCGCAAGTGACAACCTCAACTGAAATAACCCTTAAACAAGGGCCCTGAGGAAACACTCAACATAATCCAGTCTTACCACTTCCACCCAGGTGGTTCATTCATTTATTAGTTATTATACTTAGAATTTTTCCTCAACATCTAATAAACCAATTTTTAATATTGCATAGCATCTACTAAGTTCTAAGGCTATGAAAATAACAAGGGTAACCGAGATGGCTACACACTACTAGGATAATAGCATAGAATAATATAAATTAGTAAAATTTCCTATCATGCATGCTACTCAAAATCAACTAATGCATATAGAAAATAATGAGTAGTTGATGGTGCGTTACTTGCCTTGTTGAAGTTGGTGAAGATATCACACTCTCTTCACAAAAGATCGTTGCTCTCCGTACAATCTATTCATTGAAAACACAATAACAAAATAAACAATCATTCTAACAATCAAACACATAATGGAATAAAACATACAAAGCAATTGACATATCAAAATGGGTTTAACCAAGTTGGCTAGGACAAGGTCAATGTTTGAGTTTAATACTTGTTAAGGAAATTCCAAGGGTTTACTTGGGATGGAACATGTTGAGTTTGTAGTGATCAAACTTTATTGAAAACATATTTATCTAAGAAGTTCCAAGAGTTCACCAAGGTGGTCTCACTATTTTAACTAAAGTATCGCAATACAAAGTGTAACACTTAGTTGTTTTCATCAAAACATTTGAGTGATCTAAGTTAGTCCTTCCATTTTAGTTGAGGCTAGGTCTAGGTTCAACTAACTTCATTAACAAAGGAGATAACAAGTTGAAGTCTTGGTATTTTCCATTTGGGTCAAGGGATGGACAAAAACAACTTGTTATTCTTCAACTTGTGTGGATGGCTCCAAGTCTTCACATGCTTATCTTCTTGAAGATCATCTTCATGCTTCTATTGTAATCTTTTGCTTGGATGGATTCTTCTCTTTATCTTGATAGATTTCTTCATGGCTTTCACTTCACTAATTTGGTTTGGGTATGGGATGGGCCCAAAATACCACTAAGTCAAGAGAAAGAAAATAGGAAGAAAGATAGAAATAGAGAGGGAGATGTTTTATTCTGGATTTCTTCACACTTGTACTTCCTTGAGTTTCTTCTAGTGGCGGAGTCTTTTCTTCAAAATTTCTTCATTGATCCTTCCTTGTAGCTCTTCATGATGCCACCAAGTTGAAAGTGAAGAGCCTTCTATTGGTTGAGTCTTGTTTTCCATTTTCTAACTTGATGGATTCTTGAAGCAAGAATAGGGGAATGGAGAAGTAGATAGAAAACTATGGTACTAGTGTTTTAGGTTCACTAATATGGTTGACATGGCTCAAAAAAAATGTCCACAACAAACAATGGTAGAAAGAATAGAAACAAAATCTAAGGCATGATAAACTAGTGGTTAACTATGATGGATTTTTTTGTCAAACTTACAAGTAAATGGTTCAAGGTTGTCCAAAAGGTTTAGGTACTGATGTCTCTGGTTCAAGGTTACCAAAAGGATGAACTTTGCAAAAGGAACTATATTCTAATTATTTATAGAATTAAACCTATGTCAAAAATACTCAAAATACTAATTAATTCTAAATTCAAATTTAACTTGTTCAAAAATTATTTTGGGACAGAGGGTGTCAAAGTACTCATCCTAAGGTTTCCAAATATATTTTATTTGCAATTTTTGGATTTCTAGAATTTGAATTATACCAAAATTCATCAACCAAGCATATTTAAATTGGAACCAATTTAAGTTTGTAAAATTTGAATTTGAACAGTGCTAATAGATTCTACACATTATGGGGATTTCAAAAAGTCCAAGTTTATCAAATTTGGACAAGTGGTTAAAACGTTATGATGTTTCAAAGTTGTAGGGGCTAATCTGCCAAATTACAATTCAATTTTCTATTCGGAAAAAATAACAGAGAACAACTAGGCTCAGATTTGGTTATCTACCACGCAGGGCAACAGATAACAAATGGGCTTGGGTCTGCTACGTGCTGCGCCGAGCGACAGGTAAGGACTTAACGCTCGGCTGACTTGGCTTGTTCTGATTGGTTGATACTTGTTTGAGTAAGTGATCTAACGGTGGCCTCACGATCTAGATCCTACGGCTGAAAATCAAAACAAGGGGGTGAGAGGGCTCACCGGGCGGCGTGATTCGCCGGGAATGACAGTTCCGTGGCCGGCGCTCGAGATCTCGTCGGAGATGGCACTCCGGTGCTCCTTTTGCTCAACGGAAAAGTCGAAGAGGCGCGAGAGGGCACTGCGAGCTTGATGGTGACGACGTCGCGGGCGAGAGCTTCCTCGGACGGCGGCGTGACGCAGATGGTGTGGTCGCGGCTCCGGTGACCTTCGGGTCTTGATGGCAGGGAAGTTGCACGGGCCTCCGAGCACGGAAAAGTGGTCCACGGGGATCACGACGTCACAAAAAAATTGATGAGGGACACGGTATCTCCAGCGCTTCCGGGGACGACGGCGCGACACGGACGGAGCTCTGATGCCACCAGCGAGATGCAGATGAGCTCACCTTGTCGTTGCACTGCATGAAAAAATCGCTTGAGGGCATTAGAAGATGTGCAGGACCGTGGCAAGGGGTAGAGAGGAAAAAACGGGGCCGGGGAACGACTTATCTCGCCGGAAAAGATGAAGAACGGCCACGGAAGGAGCTGACTCCGGCGAGAGATTCTGGGAGCCTAGAGGCATAATGGACAGAGGTGGGAGAGGTGAAACGAGGAGGAGGTCGTGGGCTATAATGGGGCGCAGAGGGGAGCATCGATTGGAGGCTTAATGGAGAGTAATTCGGGGGCAAAAAATCGGGAAGAAACGGTGGAGGGAGTTATGGGCATAGCTTGATGACGATGACGTCATCTTTTTTTTTTTCTTTTTTTCTGTTTTTAATAACTTTTGTTTTATGACTCCAATTAACCTCAAACCAATTGCATTTGATTCATAAAATTCAAACCTTTCAGATTATAACATTTTTGTAAACTTTTCATCGCATTTTAAATTTCATATTTTGCAATTATAAATAAAACATTAATAGTACTTAATATCATTTTATATAGAAAATAGAAAATAATTTGTAATAAGGTTTTATAAAATTACAGAAACCTTCTTATTGTCAAATATTGTTTTCGAAAACATTTCAACTAGTTTTCATGTTTTTATAGTTTTAAAATATGAGAAGACATTAATAGCAAATTTATACATAACAAGTAGTTTAAAGTAGCAATATGATTTAAATGATTTCAGAAATACTTCCATGGTTCAAGTATTGTTTTCTAGGACCCTTTTAAAACATTTCATACATTAAAATTTCAACATACCTGCAAAAATCACTAGTAGTAACCTTTTGTTATATTCAAACTAGAGAATTATTTAATAAATTTTGAATTGGGGTTTAATAAGAACATATGGGTTTTCTCAAAGTAAAATTTTATTTCCCACTTGAAAAATATTGTTTTCTCCAAGATACTTTGCTTATTTTCATTCTTAAGTAATTTATATGACACTTTATTGTTTTGTTGATTGACATAATACTTGGAAAACAAATAACCAACTTTTGTGCAGTTGAGGTTAATAACAATCGTGACATAATTTCTTCGAGACAAGGAGAAAATATTAGAGATAGTAACTCTCTGGTTTTTAATTATCATAATCATTTTCATAATGGTAGTTGAGTTGAAAACATGTTTGGTAAAGATTTTTGCTAAGAAAATATTTTATTCACATGAGGAAACATATTTTATTTTAGAAATAGGCCTTAAGGTTTATGGAATTAAGGCAATTTGGATTCTTTATTCCAATTACATATTGTTTTCTTTTGTTTCTTGTATCTCATTTGGTTTTTGGTGACTTGCATAATATGAAAACAAAAAGTTTCAATTTTTTGGGATTTTTGCACTTTCCAAAAACCAGGGATGTTACATTATGACAAGGCACCCGTGGATATATGGAAGTGGAACTTTTCGAGATCAAAATCAACTCACCAAAGGTAAGCTGTAGGTCTTGAATCCCGAGAGGAAACACACGGTAGCAACTAATTTTTATGGGATTTTTGATATAGATGAAACAGAAAATAACTAGATTAACCCTAACCCTAAAAGATGAAAAACTAAAAACAGAAAAACAGATACGCAAATCAACAAGAAACAGCAATTAGAGTAGAAAATTGGTATTGATCTAGTCTCTCGCAAAAGTAACCTAATATTTTTGACTTTTTTGGATAGGAATAAAAACAACTAAAAGTAAAGATAACTTGCTCACCGAGGCAACCTGAGACTCTGATACCAAGATGATACGGGGTGGCCCAATCTTCTCAATGAGCTTCTCTCTCTTTTTGTGGATTTTTTGAATATATGATAACTAGTGCTACACTGAAAGCTCTCACTCAGCTGACCCCTGTTGCCAGATGCAACAACAATCAAGCTCTTTGGATATTCTCAACTACACACTCTTGCACAAGTAATCAAAGATCACAAGTTGTCCTGTATCCCCCTATTCCCAGATGGAATAACAAGATATCACGCAACTTTTCAAGGGTAAAATTCAAGTAGTATGCTTAGCAGCAATACAAACTAGAGGCTAGGGTTTTGTAATTTGATTTAAACTGGATCTAATCTCCTCAACTCGCAGGAAGGGAGAATATAAGGGGGAGGGGTGCGGCCACAAGGGTCTCCTTGCACAAGCAACAATCCCCCTAGGACTAGGACTCCTACTTGGACTCTAAGAGAGATACAAACCGATCCACCTTAAGGGATTCGGCCAATTATGGTATACAAACCATACGTATTTAGAATAGGATTTCTAAGTGGCGCATTTGACTTGTTGGAGGCGCCCTCCCCTTGTCATCATGAAATAACAATTGTTATTCATTGTTATTCTTGAAATAACAATTGGTATTCTTTGTTTTCACCATCTTGGACACTTGTTTTCACCATGGAAATCTTGTTTTCACCATCTTCTAGTCTTGTTTTCACCATGGCTCCTTTGTTTTCATCACTTGTAAACTTGTTTTCCAGCTCCTCTTGGTTGTTCTCCTCCACTATGTTTGTGTTATCAATAAACCTAATCATACATAAATGCATAGACTTAGGTAGTATAAAGTTCTCATAATCACAAATAGCATAATCAATAAGGAGTGAATTCACCTGTTGTTCAAGAAGCTTGGTCCTTGACCTTGTCATAGGTCCAAGTCTCACTTCATCTTGTTTAAGTGGCAATATATTAGGGATGTCCTGATCATTATATCCCCTCTGGTTATGATCCATATGATGTCTTGTGAGTAGTTTGTTTAGTTCTTCAGGAAATGGGCGAAGTCATGATGTTAGTAGTGAAGTTATGTTGAAGTAATATCTCATTGTTCGGTATTTAAGTTGTGGTGATATTATTCTAGTGGTGTCATGTGAACGTAGACTACATGATACTTCACCTTTATGGGCCTAGGAGGATGCATTGTGTATTTGGCTACTAATTGTGGGGTTACCAGAGTGGCAGAAACCTAAACCCCCTTTAGGAAACCAATGCACGAGGGAGTGTACGATCCAGAAGTTTTAAGTTTGTGGTTAGATTTATCTTAATTAGTTTCTTGTATTTGCGGATTCTTACAAGGGGTATAATCACAAGTATCTATTACTCCTAGTTGGGTGGTGCATTACCATAGGTTCACCCACACAACACTTCACGAACCAATAAATATTAATCAACCGTAATGAAGCGAAAGCACTTGAACAATTCCCATGTGTCCTCGAGAACGTTTGGTAATCATAAGTAGAACAACCGGATTGTCCTTTGATATCAAAAGGATTGGACCACTCGCTGCAATATTATTTACTACACTTTATTTACTCGCACTTTATTTATCTCCTATATCAAAAACCTCGAAAAACCTGTTTGCTAGTGTTTATTGTGAATCCACTATCCAACCTGCTTGTCAACACCTTTTTCTCCTCATTGGGTTCGACACTCTTATTTATCGAAAGTATTACGATACACCCCCTATACTTGTGTGTCATCAGGTGCCCAGCCCCAAATTAATACAACAAATTCTCTTCACCATTTTTGCCTCTGATTTATCACTCAAAGCGTAGTTGTGTAAGCAAAAGAGAAAGAGGGATGACCTTCTACCCAGATGTGTCCTTCTATGGGAGCCGATCTTTTGAAGTCTAGTTGGCTTGTGACGTACTGTATTGTTTGTTTACCATTCATTGACCTAAGCATACACCTCTCTAAAAAATGTTTTCAATACCTCTTTTTAATAAAATAAAAAGATCTAGCAGATGAGTTAATCGCTGCTTCCCTCTGCGAAGGGCCTTTCTTTTATTTTTATGTTGAGTCTTCACCTTCTCACTTTATGCACCTTCTTGAGAGCATGGATGTCATTCTTAGTGTAATGTTCTTGTCCCAAAACACGGTTGATTGTGGTATATCTTTGATGCTTGTATCGTTGATATCTTAAATTCTAGTCTTCATTTGAACTTCAGAGGTGCCCTAGCATTTATGTTTTGCTCCATTATTAAGGGCAAGCGAGTGCACTTTATCATACCCTATTATGAGCATTGCAATCCTGCAGATTGATATACTTCATGTTTTTTATTATTAGTTTGTTGGCATCTCTTCATGGTTTGCATAACTGCTAGGTGAGGCATACATCTTATTATGAATTTCCTGGGCACTTGATCATATAGTGAGTACATTTACATCATATGAAAAAATGTGTTTGTACAAGTTCTTTTATAGCACTCAGTTGTCACTGAATTGCTTGAGGACAAGCAATAAGCTAAGCTTGGGGGAGTTGATATGTCCAAAAGGTATCTCTTTTTCTGAACACTTTTGCTATTGTTTGACCCTAAACTTGTGAGATTTGGATACTACTAACACGGACTAACGCTGTTTTCAGCAGAATTACCCTGGTGTCTTGTTATTGTGCAGAAAAATCGATTTTCGGGAAATTGCCCGAAAAAGATCCCATTGAGCTTATACCAGCAGAAGACCCTGGGAGCCAGAAGGAGACCTAGAGGGGGGCAAGGAGTGGCCCAGACCACCCCTGGGCGTGCCCCTTAGGCCGCGACACCTGGGGGTGTGGGGGCCACATTCACCTCCTAGGTCACCCCTTTCGACTACATATGCCCCTATACCCTAAAACACAAGGGGGTTTATCATTATCCACAGAAACATAACAGAGCGCCACGGCCACCTCGAAATTGAATTCGGGGATCAGAAGTTCCTGTTCTGGCGCCCTACCAGGACGGTGATTCAGAGGAGATCATCTCCGTCGTGACCGCCACCTCTTCTCCATCAACCATTCATGATTCCACCGTCCATGTGTGAGTAAACACCGCTGTAGGCTGAGAGGGATGGAAGGGATTGGATGAGATCGATCATGTAATAACGCCAGATTATTAGGGCATAGTGCCTAGTATCCATTGTTAGTGCTTTCTACCGTTGTTGCAACTTGTTATGCTTAATGATTGTCACTTTGGGCCCGAGTGCCATGATCTCAGATCTGAACATGTTATTGTTTCATGAGTATAATTATGTTTCTTGATCATATCTGCAAGTTGTTTACACATGTCATTGTCCGGAACCCGAGGCCCCAAAGTACAGAAATTGGGACAACTAGAGGGGATGGTTTTGATGTGAGGATCACGTGTGTTCACAGAAAGTTAATGCTTTTCCCCGGTGTTTTCCTTGAGGCCCCGGTAAAAACGGGCTGGTAGGACACAAGATGTTGTGCAAGTTTCTCATTGCGAGCACGTATGACTATATTGGAACACATGCCTATGGTTTGCCTAGAACTTGGATACTTTATTATTATTATCTGCAATGCCTATGTTTATATTATTATATGACTTATCTTATCCATCCAACGCCCGTTAATCCATTTCCTTTGCCTACGGTACTTTCATCCTGCTGCTTCCCGCAACTGCTACTGTTGTTATTATTTTACTACCGCTGTTATTTTACTACTGCTGCTATAAAACTATTACCACTGACGAATTGTTGCGAGCAAGTCTACTTTCAGGTGGAGCTGAATTGACAACATAGTTGTTAAGGCTTATAAATATTCTTTGGCTCCCCTTGTGTCAAATCAATAAATTTGGGTTTTACTTCTCTCGAAGACTGTAGCGATCCCCTATACTTGTGGGTCATCACCCTCCATCCATATACAATACTAATTTGCAGTGCAATTCAATGAAAGTATGCATATTGCTATGTGTTCCCACAAAGTTGTGCACCATTCATACAATTCTATAGATGAATCCTATGTGTTTATATCTCAAATCTTTTGGTTGGAAACAAAAAAACACACCATTCATTTTATCTCAATTTTAAACAAGTAACATTGTCATGCTTTTTATATTATAATATTTACCATTTTATGTTGCCCCGAAATGGATTTGTGCTCATATTTGCGGCAAAACAATAAGTGATTACTAATATTTATGTGCCTATTTAATTTTGTTCTCTTGAATTTTGTTTACACATAGGATAGGGGAAACTTGGGGAAGCCTTTTTGAAATCGTGATGCAGTATTATTTTCTGTCCCGTTGCAAGGTACGGTCACATTTGCCGCAAATATATAAACATGCGAGCTATTCTACAACCGGGTGTAGAATAGTTCCCTGCAACCAGTTTGAACTTCTCTGTATCGAAGAATGAACTGCTTCCTCTAGTCGGAAGTTCGGGAATGATTGCTTCCGTTTTTTGGCCCATATGGTGCGTTTGATCTGTATTTAGCGCAGTACGATCGTTCGAAAAATCTTATAAGATCGCGTTTTGCATGAATTTTTGCGTAATTCTATCCGCTTTGAAGATCCATTCCTCTGTCGCGCTGGTCTGGTTGTTCGTAACACGAGCAAAGTCCGCGAGTGTGCTGTGAGATTTTTTGGTGAGAATTTTGTGGTCGCGGTGTTGTTTTGATTAATTACGAACCATATTCGGTAGATTATTTCCGTTAATTTGTAATTTTTCTAATTATTCACATCGGCGATTGTGTTCACGGAAGTTTTTTTTCCGCCTGTAGTCGTTCGTGACGATCAACGCGTTTTACTGTTTTCAGTTTGTTGCATTTGTACTCCTGGTGTGTTTATTTTAGTAACTATAACACGAATTTATCTTATTTTCCCTCGATTATAAATTTTTGCGTTGGAATTGAGTTGGCGATTTTCGCCGGTATAACTGTTCATCGCGGGCCTCGACAATGCGGTTGTGATGATCTCATTCGTGAGTCTCTTTTTCCCTTTTAATCGCTTCTCTGTTATTTCCTATGTTTGTAAAGTTCTTTATATCCTGTTTTATTTTACGCTTATTTTGGATTTATCAATCGACCCCGTTCCGTTGTTCATGTTCCAGACACAGAGTACTGGACTTCATGCTACCTCAGTCATGTATTGAGTTCGTAGTGACATTGAACTTCTTTATCTTGTATATATGTACTGCCTTTATCAATATTTTTTGTATATGTCTGAAAATATTTCCGCGTTAACATTTTTTGCTTTATTTTGTCCGAACTATTCCGCGTTTGCGGGCGGATAGGGATGAGAGATTACGGTTGTTATACTTGTTTTACGAGCCCTTATCTTCTCTTTATTATCCATTTTTCTGTTACATATCGTAACAGTATCTAATTCTTTACCTTGTTCTCTCCCGTTGCCTTCTCTCCCATTTCCTCCTCCCTGTTTCGTAGTTCCAATCTCACGCCCTCGTTTTCCAATGGCAACGACACACGTTCCTTTCACACAGGAGTTCGATGCCCCTGCCAATGGCGACATCATCCTCAAGTGCGTCTACACCAACTCATCTGCAACCGTTAAGGAGTGGATCGACAAGGTAGAAGCCTTGTTTGGTGAAGCAAAACCGAAGATTATTAGTACAGATGTTGAGTTCACTCCAGGAAGTTATAGTTCTCAGAAGGCAGCGGTTATTCAGTTGTGTGTTGGGATAGATTGTTTGGTCTATCACATGAGCTGTAAGTCTGAGCAGTCTTACTCAAAGAAATTTATCAAATTCCTTGAGAACTGGAGGTAAACGTTTGTTGGTTTTGGTCTTAGCAATGCTACGGTTATGCTATAGAGATCTCAGTTGCTTATATAGAGATATAAAGATATCCAGTCTGTTTGGAGAGATCGAGATATGAAACCCAAAACGTACAGAGGCAGGCCAGGGAAACAAGGATTGAAGGATGTTGCTGCTGCCCTGATTGACTCCTCTTACAAGGAGATGAAGAGTACTATGACAAGTGCTGAGCATCAGTTATCGGCTGATGCTCCTCTTTCTGATAAGCATATGCAATATGCTGCGAGGGATGCATATGTTGCCTATGAGCTTTACAAGCGGTTGTACTTTTATGAGAGGGGCTGGTTCCGTGCTATGAAGAACACCAACAATAAGAGTTCCAGGGAATGGTGATCTATATGTTTATCAACTCTTTTAGATTTATGTTTAGGTTTATGATTCTCTGAATCAGATTAATAATTTGTAATTTTCAATTTGTCTACTTTTCTTTTATCGAACTTCTCTCATATCGAGCTTGTACTGCTTTCCAGTATTAAATGAACTTCTATTTTTTCAGAATGTGTTATAGTTTTTTGTTGAACTTCTCTGTGTATGGTTATGAACTTGTCCGTATGTTCATGTGTTCTTATTAGTACTGTGTTTTATGTGCATTAACATCTGTCAGTTTAAATTCTATGTACTCAAAACGCCTTTTGGTGAGAGACCGTTTCCATTTGCATTTGTGAGACTGTTTCCCACTTGCATGTATAGTCGGAATATAAAAGGATGGAGAGATAATGAGCGTTCCTGCCACTTGCATGCAGAATCGGAAGGCAAGACGAAAGAGAGATAACGAGTGTTCCTATTTGCTCTCAAAATGCCTAATTAATTGTCTTATCAAATAATGCTGCGTTATGAACCACTCCTATTTTATGAAAATTCATGGATTTGGAGATTCGCCGTGTAAACTGTAATGGAAGGAGTATCATTATTTTTACGTGCACTAAGATAGTATCCGCCTTCATTAGTCTTATTCTCTTTTTTTCGGAGAAAATTCTCCCTTGTTTTTATAGTGCAAACTTCTTCGTCTAGTACGCGCAAACTTCTTTGTTTTATCGATCGAACTTCTCTAAATGAATCTTGTTTTTTTCTAATACACCATATTTGGTAAATTAGATTCAAGTTATGGGAGCATTGGTTGTTAACTATTCCCGGAATTTCATATATTTTCTAGTTTATACTTTTACTTTGTACGTTGTTGAACTTCTCTGTGCTTGTGATCCATTTCTGTTTATAACCGAATAAGAGACGAATGTATGTTTATTCGTTTCTTGTTACACCCGAATATTAGATGAATTTGTCAGCAACAGAATTTTTATTTACACGTGGATAATGCTTATCCGTTTCTGTTTTTTCCAGTTTGTTTTGTTTGATATTTTCCGGGTCTATTTAAACTGTCTCTTCGCTGCTCTTTTGCAGATCCAATTTACTTATGTTCCTTCCTATTCTCTCCGTACGCCATGCCTTCTAGAAATAAACTCGCCATTGATCCTTTTACCGATGAGTTTGTTGTCCCTGCGCATGGTTCCATCATCATCAATGGTGTCTACACCAATGTTGCAGCTTCTGTAGTTTCTTGGATTGAGAAGGTGGAGGAATCTCTTGCTGATTTGGGTGAAGGTTGTTGTCATTGATATTCAGATCACTCAAAGAGTTTATACCCGTGATGGTTATAAGGAGAAGGCAGCTGTTATCCAACTCTGTGTTGGTGAGGAGTGCTTGCTGTATCAGATCTATTGTGCTGCTGATGGTATCCCTTCTGAACTTGATGTTTTTTCGCAAGTGGGACTACAAGTTTGTTGGTTTGTATATTCCTAAGGATAAGAAGATGATGTACTACTACAATCAGCCTTTGTTCATCACTAACCACATAGATATGCATGCCCGTTGGAGAAATCCCGATATTGGATCTACGCGCAAGAAAACCATTATGGACATTGCTACAATCTTCGTCGATGAGTCATACGAGGATAGTGTTGTTCTCACGGCTGAAGAGCATCGCCAGTGGGGTTTATCTTCTCTTTCGCAGAATCATTTGATCTATGCTGCTAAGCATGCCTACGTGTGCTCTGAACTTTATAAACGTATGGATTTGCATGAGAGGGGCTTCTTCCGTCATCCCTTTGTGAAGCATAGGTATGATTTAGATATGTCATGGGGTTGGGGTTGGGGTGGTGATTGTAGTGATTAATTTTGTTCAGTTTAGCTCCCTTTCTGCTATTAGCATTGGTAATAAAAAAATTTTAGGTTTTTTATTTCTTCAACATGTACTTCGAGACGTATGAGCTCGTACTTCCCTATTATGTTTCGTGAACTTCCGATGGGTTCCAAACCTATTCAGTTTTTTCCCCTGTAATAATTAAGTTGCCCATTACATAGGAGGCAATGTTTTAGTTTTATAACTGTTGTATCGTTTATTATTTTTCTGTTTTATCTTTGACATCCATTCCTGAACTGATACGTGTATGCATCTGAACTGCCTCGTGTTTTAGTTTGTGCTCATCGGAATGTATGGTTTCTACCGTACTATCTGTTTTACTATTATGTGTCGTTGGAATTGTTATCTCATTTTATTTTTAATTTGGGTGTCTTTGTATAGTTCATATGAACTTCTTTGCGTAGCCTAGAATGAACTTCTTATGTTCTTCACATGTAACTTTGCGCAGTTGGTCTAAAGTTTTTAGTCTACCTGTCTGTACTTCTCTGTATGTCTTTTCTGAACTTCCTACTTTCCTCCCATGAACTTCTATCTGTTAAGTTTTCAACTTCTTCTGCATTTTGAAGTTTTGAACATATTCTTGGATTGAAAAGCTTGGTATAAAAAAAAATTCAAATAGAAATCAAGTAGTGCATTTATTTATTCAGTGCTTGAAAAACATCTCATCGTTCAACAGTTGCACCATTTTGTCGTACAACTTTTACTTAATGTCTAAACAACCCATCATTACAACGAGACAACATTTTCTTTCCATGGGCGAACTAAGAGCTCTCTACTTTCTAAGACGTACTACGAAGCACCCTAATGCGGGTCCCCCTCGATAGAAGCAGAACATGCAAATGTCTCCTTTAGCTAATTGTGCGCCATGGACTATATCGTTCCAGCCTTTTGTTATTTCTGATCGTAAATCGTACCTTGTCTTCAGTATTGCACGTGTGCCATTCCATTCTGTTGTTGTGCATGTTACTGGCAGGTTGATTTGTGCACTCAAAATACAATTGAGTAGACACCTCAGAGTGAACGTTGAACTCGTAACCTGCAGTGAGGAGTATATCAATGATTAACGTTAAAATCCTTTATATGTAACTATAGGCTGCAATTATATTTTGTCTTTTTTCATAATCATTGACACATGAGTTTACCATTTTGCCTCTTTTAGGATCTAGTTCTTTGTCAGTTATCTTGGTTACATAGTACGGTATTGTCGATCGGAAACTATTCACTTGGATCTTCAGATGTTCCAATGTTATTGGATTCATCTTTATCCTTCTTCCATACTCATAGTGATTGTCGTACGATGCAGTATCTGAATGTGGTCCTATAAAATAACAAATTGGTTATTAACTTTCATTTCACATTTTGTATGCAGAAATTTCTATAATCCTCCTGGTTGTTTATAACCTGCAATGATTGTTCTAGTTTTCTTAGTTTCAGTTTTACCTTTGCATATGTATTGTGTGCTGACACTGCTGTTGTCGCTTGAGTCACTGCTTTCAGTGTTGTCACTTCGTGTGTACCTTTGAAAAGGAGCCATATGTTCTATGCAATAAATCATATTTAGTTAATATATCAGTGGGAAAAATCAAATGCGTTGACAGATCTGTATTTTTCCTAGAAGATGTGTATGTCAAAATCTTGTAGATCCGTACTTTCCTGGTAGACTTCTTTGTGAAACTACCTACTGATCTACAAATGTATCATGCATGGACTTTTTTTAGTCCCTACTTTTGTGTGTAAGTCGGAGCTAAGAAGTCAATGTCAGATCTGAATCATACTGTCAAAACTAGCTCTTGTCAATGGTAAGGTCATTGTCAGTATGATTCGGATGGGAGAAATACGTAAGTATTTTGTTTGATTGCATGCATACTTACCTGATCTATTCTGAATCCCGTAGCGTACAGCTGGTGCTCTTGGTTCGTGTTGTTATTAGTTTCTTCCTCACCGTCCGTGTTTGTTCGGTTGGAGAAAGTGAGTACTGGATTTGGGGTACGTTCTGTGGTGTCCATCTTATGTTTGTGTTTACTACGGGCTTCATTTTTTTGGGCTGTTTTGGGACAATAATTTACATTGTTGGGCTTTGGGCTTACTGAGTCTACAGCAAGGCCCGACACAGTATTTAATTGGTATACAAATTGGTGGGTGCGTATGTTTACTTTTTGTTACTTTGAACATCAATTTGACTGTTCTTTTTTCTTATTATCTACCTATTCCTTACCATCAATATGGAATTTGCATGAAACTGCAATGTCTTAAGTCATGAACTTTTATTTTTTGTAATCTTTAAATTTTTGTATTACTGGTTCATTATCGCATTTTTTGTGTGCATGTCTAAACTGCTATTTTTATGGGAATGAACTTTTTTGTTTTTGTTTTGAACAATCAAGATTACACACAGTTTTTTGTGCAAGAAGTGTTTGAACTGCTTTCTTTTTTGTTATCTGAACTGTGTATTTTTTGTATGAACTTCTATATGCATGTCTTGAACTATAACTTCTATCTACATGGACAAGATTTTTTTTTTGGAGTTGGCATGATCTTCTTTCTTGTGGCAATGTGAACTTTCCTGTATACAAATCTGAACTGCCGGCATGTATTGGTTATCGAAACGTATAGTTTATGAGTTTTGAATTTCAATATGTATGCCTTCAAACAGCCTTTTTATTCGTTTAAAATTTCTCGACCCTAAGTCCTTAACTGCACTGTGTGTAGAGTATAACTTCTACAATTGTATGCACAAACTTATTTTTGAATCCAAGTAATACTGCATTTTGTTCAGTACTGAACTTCTCGAATATATAACAGTGAACTTCATGGTTGTTATGCGTGAGAGTATGTTGTTAGGGTATGGATGTTTTGTAGCCGTCGACGCGATAGCCGAGACGCTAGATTAAAAACTTCGTGTAGAATCTTTGGTTCTTTTTTGTTAGATTTGGGTGGGTGTGTGTTAGATCCATTTTTAGTTTTGTTAAGTTCTCTAATATTTGTATGAAAATTTTGTTTTCTATAACTTCTCATATCCCTATATATGTGTTTGCTTTTTCCAATTTTTATTTGGCATTATTGTTCAATTTTTTGTTGAACTTCCATATTTCTGGCCTTTAGACGCTTAGTTTTTTTTCGTCTATTCTTGTCCATATGTCTTGAACTGTTTTTTGTTTGAGAACGAACTTCTGTTAATTCAGGGTTAAACTTCCGCGTTATTTGCATCGTACCGCATTTTCTTCGTAGATGAACTTCTCGTCAACCCACTGCCGAATTTCTGCTTTATGCAGTTATTGGCTGTTTACTTTATGAGTATACAATTTTCTTATATTGTTTGGTGATTGAACTGAATGCGGGGATATCACTACGTGTATTTTTTGGTGAATTTTCTGCATGTCATGGTTCCCCGTAATTTTTGATATTTTTGATGAAAACGAGACTTCTGATTAGATAGTTCGTGTAGAAAGCTGTGGTTCTTTATGTCTTTTGATTTGGGTTGCCATGGGTTACATCTATTTTTATTGTTGGTGGGTAGGGCTTTTATTTTTTGATGGATAAATTCATGCATAATTTGTAGATTTGTTAATGTTTTTTAGAACATTTTAGTAAACTAACTTGTTTTTTTTGTAGTGATTGGATTATATATTTTTTGATCTTTTCTGCCTATTGACTGCCCTTAGTCCTCTCTGAACTTCTTTTTTGGTTAAGGTTGAACTGCTTCGTCTTCAGTTCTTGAACTTCAATTTTACCCAGGTTGAACTTCTTTCTGCTACCGATAGGGGCGTCACCAGTATTGCTCAACATGCTCTTGCGTTGTCCAAGAGAGACGTCGAAGATTTAGCTAAAGTCCGGGATGAGCACAAGGCCTTGTATGAGTTCCTTCAGTTGCAGGGCATGGTATCTAGGAAGACAAACGACGGCGGTGCTGGTCCTTCAAGGAAGATGAGGAAGAAGGCAGGGCTGCGCACATGTTACCACAAGGCCCAGTAGATTCAGTGTTTCCATTCATGTGGAGCACTGCTATATGGTCACCTTTTATATTTGGGTGGCTTTTTATGTAGTATGTTTTAGTGTTTGCTTGAACTTCCATCCTGTCTATTCCTGTGGAATATCTGTTGTTTTGTTGTCGTACACGCTATCGTATGTGCTATAATGTGTTTTCTGTATAAACTGAATTTTGTATCTGTCTTTGTGCTTCTGCTCCTTTTTTTGGGTCTGGTGGTGTAAGAGCATCACTAGTGGTGCCCTTAAACCCTCAAACCCTCAAACTAGTTTTAAGGGTTGAAAATGGGCATTTTTTTCACTTATAAGGGTTGAAAAACAGGGGCAAAGACTAGAACCCTCAAACCCAACCCTTATACTGGAATCAAGACTACCAAGCATCCCGGCGGGGCGGTGCGGGGTCGCGGCGGGTGCGTGGGCGCGGCGGCCGGTGGCGGGAGGGCCAGGCGTGGGGCAGGAGGGGCGGCGCAGGGATCGAGCAAGGGAGGAGGGCGGCGACCGGGGGCGGGAGGGGCGTGCCCGGGGGCGGAGGGCGGCCAGAGGCGGGGAGGGGTGGGGGCGGAGGTCGAAGGGATGGCACACGGGGTGGGTGCGGGGAACGAGGCTGAGGGTGGAGGGCGGAGGGCGGCCGGGGGCGGGAGGCCGAGGGGGGCGGGGGCGGAGGGCGGCCGGAGGCGGAGGGCGGAGGGGTGGCCGGCGCGGGGACGGGGCGAGGCGGCGCGGGTGCGAGGCGACGCGGGGGGCGGCCGGCGGCGGCGGGGGGGGGGGCGGTGGCGGCGGGGAGGCGGGCACAGGCGCGGGTCCCTCCCGCGCGTGGTCAACCGCAAGTGAGGGTTGGCGTAGGGGTTTGCTCCCCAACCCTCACTTCTAAAGGTTGGTAGGGGGTTTGAGGGTTGGATCCTTAAATTTTTTTAAGGGTTTAAGGGTTTAGGGGTTCTAGTCTACGCATTTTTTTTGCTTTCAGCCCATAAAAATGCGGTTATTTTTAAGGATTGGGGGTTTAAGGGCACCACTAGTGATGCTCTAACTGGTTCCTTTTTCACTGACCTTATTCTGGTAGGAGTTTTTGTTATAGGTTCCACTTGTTTCCTTGTGCTTTTTCTCGCTGGAGTAGGTGATGTTGGCGTTGCTCTTCTCCTTGTATGTCTCGTCATTCTAGGCGATTTCTGTTCAGGTCTATCATCTCCTTCTTTGTCTTCTTCATCTTCCTCTCCTTCTTCCTCGTCTTCTTCATCTTCCTCTCCTCAGTCGTCGTTTTCTTCAGCTTCGTCTTCGTCCTCGCCTTCTTATTCCTCCTTGGTATCTTCAAATGATACTTCAGTTTTTCTCTTTTTGCTTGGCTTCATTTTTCCTAGAGTGGATTTGTCTAATCTGTCTTCTCTCTGAGGACATGTTAAAGGCACATTCTTCGCTTTAACCTTTTTGTTGTAGCCTACACATCATCAGCTGTGTCCTTTTTATATTCAACAACAGCAACAGCCGTACCAGCAGCGGTACGCAATAGAAGTTGAGGACATGTCCGTGAGTTATGGTTCTTGTACAACCCACACCCACCACATTTCCTGATCCCTACCGCATCTTTGCCTTTTCCCTTGGAATCCGGCAGCAACTGCTTGTTGTCAGCAGCATGTTTCTTTTTGTTTGTCTCTTTTCCCTTTTCCTTGCTTCTACTTCCTTTTGTCTTCGACATTGGGGGTGAGCGAATAACCGTACGAGTCGACTGGGTTTCACTCTGTTCCTCTGCTTGTTTGAATATATTGTTGAGGTCAGGTTCGAACTCACCGAAATCGGGGATTTCTTCATCCCCTTCCTTACTTTGTCTTCAGCACCCGATTGCCTCCACTTGCCCAATAAGTTCATGAAGTCCTTGCTTTCCTCTCTCTCTCTCTCTGCCCATCTGACCTTGCAGATACCCTTACTAGTTTGAATGCTAGTTGGAGTATCTCGTTGTGTTGGTACACTATTGAAGACCCGTCAGATGCAATTGATCTGTAATCTGCCCTATTGAACATCGACCGCATGGTTTCCCGCTTAGTGTATCTGTTAAGTATGAACTCTTTTGGAACTGATGTCACTCTCAAGTGATTGAGCATTGCAATGACATGTGTGCAGAAGAGACTTGCAGGGAAAAATTAATTACCGCTTTTTTTTAGTTTGCCACGTGTATGCAGGAGTGTACTTCTTTAGAATGCTTATGTGAACTGCACATGTACACAAATGAGAACTTCTTGTTGTCTTTTGCAGCTATTAATTCTCCAATTTTATTTTTTTCATTCAGATTGTTACCTGTATGCTCCCAAAGCATGAATTCGCATGTGTATATGCCTGCATGTGTGTCTGCTTTTACTTTGAAGTCATGGTGCGACCATGAGAAGGTATTTTCTAGATTTCTGTATGTCACCAGGTTGTTAGGAAAAAGAAGCTATGTGTCTTCCCTGACGTCAAACAAAGTGCTCTTTTTCATCTTCTTCTTGAAATCAGTGTAAACGGCCTTTGTGTATACCCTGTTCAGCTGCCTCTCGAATCCGTAGTGAGTACTTGTATCAGATGTACCCTGCAAAAAGTTCACATCAGTATTTGATTCAGGTTACTGTACATCAACAGAGAAAAAATGACAAATAATGTAGAGTTTTGGCATCGAACCAGGTTTGACATCGTTTGTTCATGTTCTTTTAGCCGCCGTGTCTGAATGCAATTGTTCACTTGTTCAAAGAAACAATGCAGGTTCTGTTCCTGTCTGACATATCCTTTTTCCAAAATGTAGTTCATGCTTTCACTACGTTGAGTTGATGTCATCCTTGCGAAGAAAACCTCTTTGAAATATGGTGAAATCCACTCTCTTCTACCCTCCCACAGTTGTATGATCATGTTGTTATTGTGTAGGTCATACTTCTCAATAAGTTGATGCCATGCAGCTTGAAACTTAGTTAGGATTAGTGGCCAGTTCAGTATCACAGTGAACTCAACCTTGAACGTTTCATACATCTTGTAAAGTATGCCTAGTGGTTCCCTGTACTTCTTCAAAATGTTCCATCGGCACAGTTTGTCCATTGTGCCAACAAATACCCTTGGTATCACAACTACCATTGCTGGGCACTCGTCTGCAATGAATATGGTACATGGTAAGAGGTTAATAACTTAAAAAATGATTTTGTTTTTTCCGACTTATCATGCATTGTAATATCAAAACATCTGTTAGAATAATGGTTGGCTCCTTGCCCTTCATGCAATGCAGAAATTGTTGAAATATCTAGGCGAAAGAATCTTCGCTTTCATGTCTGACAAGGACACATGCAAATATAGTTGACTGGAATGGTGATTTACCCTTACAAACACACCCAAATGCATCTTGCGATGATTAGTCTTATATGTCGTGTCAAATGTCACACAGTCACCAAAATCCTTGTAGGAGCCCTTGCAGCTTGCATTTTCCCAGAATATATTCTTTATTTTTTCACTCTCGTCTATTTGTATTTCAAAGTAGAACTCATCGTTAGCAGCCTTCATCTCTGCAAAGAAACTCATTAGCTTGTCCACATCGTCGACATTGTATTCTCGAGAATTTTTAGCTTTCCTACATTAGAAGGACAAGATTTTTAGAGCGGATTTTCAATGATATGTTTTCCCACACAAGATGTACCATGCACTGTAAATGAACTTACATGTTTATCAGGTCGCACCCATGCATTGTCATGTATCGAGTCCCTCCAAGTGAACCTGATATGATTGACTGTATCTGATGATGCTTCATATTTTTAAACTGTAGGAACTTCACATATTCCAGGAGAGATGGGTCAAAGTCCTTATGTGAGTGTAGAAACACCAGCATGCTAGGACTTATGAGGAGACGGTGGTTGTGTTCCAGATTGATGTCCTGTATGACACATGAACCATATGCCTTCTCCTTTAACCTTGTTCGTGCCTTGCATCCACACCTCTTGCTGTTGTTTACCCGCTTTCGCTGGGTTTAATCTACACTGCTTTTGTGCATACCTTCTCGTGTGCATAGGAGATACCTGGTTATGTTGTTATGCCGCCCAATCTTGATTCCAAACCGTGAATGCCTGGCATATCTGTCGTAGAACTCTTTTGCTTTATCGAAACTTCTAAATCTCATCTGCAGCGTTGGTAGCAAGTAAGCAGGCAAATTGGGATTTTGCAAGAAAATATCAAAAAAAAACTTGTTAACAGCGAAACTATAGGTTGCAACGTTCAGCTTTCAATTATGACACACTTACATGTGTGTATCTTCTTAGGGCCGATGGGGTATCATTTTGCCGAGCCATTATAGGACAAGGAGGTGTGACTCATGATCTATGCAGCAATGGATCTCTGTATTTTCCTGCCTGCTGCGTCGCCATTCCACCATCATCTGTCAAATCCTTATATTGGACATCATCAACACTACCTGTCTGTTTATCATCTTGATCATCATCACTAATTGACACATGATTATTTGGCATTGTTCTGTTTGGATGACTCGCTAGAGGTAAATCTTGCGTGAAACGAGGTCTATTTTTGGGAGGAAACGGCGGTGGTAGTGGAAAGCCAGACCTTTTTCCTAAAGAATGTTAAGCTCCAACATTAGATGTCATGTTTGGAAGAGGACGCGAAGCTGCGACAGAAGCTCGCTTCATTGGAGGATGCAAGGATGCGACGGCAGCTCGCTTCATAGGAGGATGGGAGCTTCCGGCATGATGTCTCATCATGGGAGGTTGCGAGATAGAGACTTCACGCACAACACGCAGAATGTGTGCAGAAACAGGAGGACCAGAAACGCCCGAGTTTGCTGCCGAAGATTCGTCGGTAGTACTTTTGTCTATATCAGATGACCCCATGCCAGGTGATTCTTGGGCGTACTGCAACCTCCCTATTGTAACAAAAATATCCGACAGGTACGTCAGGTGTTCTCCAGTGTAGCGGTATCGGGTCAAGGACATTCGTATATCTTTCTGCACGCTTCCCCCGTGTGACATCCTACAATACAAGATTGACAATTCAGATTATGTGCAAATCCATACCATGAACTTCTTTACTTAATGTTTGCGTACTTCCTGTTAAAAGACACTGAACTTCCCACGCAATATGAGAACGAAGGAATTTTAACAGTACGCAGGAATACTTTTGAACTTCTCTAAACATGTTCATGAACTTCTTTGGTATAGTACTATGAACTTCTGTAATTGAAATTTATAACATCGGAAAGTTATAACATTAAACACGTTCATGAACTTCTTTAGTAGGAGCCTACATAAGTATTCTTCATACAAATGTCCTTCTGTTTATCGCTACCCTCAACTGACCATGTGTGCTACATTGAACTCCTTGTCACTGAAGCAGGAGAGCTGAGAAATTACCTTCATCACACTTTTGAAGTTCAAATTTGGACGCAACAATCTAGGCGAGGAACGCATGCCAAACTTCAGCGCATCAGTTTTGGATCTCATTATTGTGCCTGCATTCACAATTTTGGTCGGAGAAGAAGGTGGAGAACAAATTAGAAGAAGACGGAGATCAATTTGGTTCAATGCTTTCCAGAAAGTAAGGTCAAGGCGGAGAAATCGCAGCTGCCGCCACCGGGAGTAGAATTTCAAGCGGGTTACGACTGTGCTTACCACCGGAGAAGAAATCAATGCTAGAGTAGGCGGGCGCCACCGGAATAAGGTTTTCGCGCCGCCGAGCTTGAAACCGTGGGCGACCACAGCTCCGTCGCCCGACGATCCCGCCGCCGCTCCCTCGCTGGGCTCGCACCGGGGAAGAAGGTCGTTCGGGGGGGATCGGTGCCGTGTGCCGTCCCTCGCTCCCTCGCGTCGGTGCGCCCGCCAACGCTCGCTCGCTCGGGCCGTCAGGTAGGAGCTGGTCGCGCCGCCGAGCTCGATGTCGTGGGCGATCCCAGCTCCGTCGCGCCGGCGATCCTGCCGCCGCTCCCTCGCTGGGCTTGGGGCGAGGAAGAAGGTCTTTATGGGGGATTGGTGCCGTGTACCCTTCCTCGCTTCCTCGCGTCGGCATTCCCATCGACGCTCGCTCGCTCGGGCCGTCAGGTAGGACGTGGGAAGGAGGGGGTGTTGCGTCAGCAGTTTGGTCGGAACCGACAGATCGCCCTATATAGGGGGCAAATAGTTGTAGGGAACTAATATATGTGTGTAATAATTGGAGCCACCGTAAAAGGCTCCAGGTTAGTCATTGAGTAAACACAATGACATCCGTTCAATTTTTCCTTGCCGAGGCTGTGAGCCCTAGCTCCAATATTTCTCCTCCATGTTTTCGTCGATCCCCTACCCGCAGAAGGAGCGGGATGGCGTGCGTAGTGCAATATCTTTCGTACGAGGAGTATCATACTACTGTGGCATGAATATGACATTGTATTACAATCCAATTGGAGCTGACGGAGTGCTCCTGACATTCATGGAGGCATCAAGGGTTAACAAACTGATCGCTGATTCTAGGCTAGGATTTCCGCCAGCCGCCGATGATGATGCAGGAGCCAAGATGCATTCATACTGGTAATGTCGCTGATGCCAGAGGGTTCAGTGTCCGGGAAGATTTTCACGTCCAGAACTGATCCCTAGATGGAGGCCCTGATTCTAAACTACGGTCGCCGGCAATGTTGCAGTCCATACCACGATGTTGCCGATTGTTACACGCAATAGCAAAACAACAATAAAGTAAAGCAAGATCGAACCAATGGGGACACAAGATTTTAACGTGGAAAACCCTTCCAATAAGGTTGAAAAATCACCATCGGCACCAGCCAGCAATACTTCATTATTTCGGGTGAGGGTACAAATGCTCCGGGATTTACAATGTGTGGCTTATCCCGTGCGGCGGCTTACAAGAGGTATATAAAGGCGGTCCCTCCTTGCGGGCCACATTGGCAGGTCAACTTGATGGGCCCTAAGCCTCCAGCAATAGCCTCGGTCCGCTCTGTCCAAAGTTTCCTTTATCTTTATATAAATTTGGATCACCAAACATATAACACTCCACCTTGAGACAAAATTCCTTCAGGTAGCATAAAACGAACCTTCACCCTGAAACAAACAAAGAAAACACCTTCGGCGCCAAACTACCTCTTGGGCTAAACAGTGATACCAACTAAGCTTGAGCAAATCTCAAACTTAGTAACATGAATTGGCTTTGTCCTAATATCAGCAGTATTATCATGAGTACTAATATTGCATACCTTCAGCTTTCCTTATGTAACAACATCACGCACATAATGGTACTTGACATCAATGTGCTTTTTTATCTCATGGAACATCTGATCCTTAGTAAGGTAAATAGCACTCTAACTGTCAAAAACAGATTAATGCAAGTATTGTCTCCACAAAGCTCAGCAAACAGTCCTTTCAACCAAACCGATTCTTTGCATGCTTCAGCAATAGCCATGTACTCAACCTCAGTAGTAGATTATGCAACAACACCCTGCAAGTTAGCCTTCCACCTAACACCACATCCACTAACAGTAAACACATAACCTGTGAGGGACTCCTCAATCCAAGTCAACAACAAAATCTGAATCCACATAGCCTGTGAGTCCCTCACCATTATTGCCAAACTTCAAGCAAGCTTTGGATGTGTCGCGAAGGTACCTGGAAATCCACTTAACAACTTTCCAATGTTCTTTACCAGGATTGGTCATGTATCGACTGACCAAACTCATAGCATAAGACAAATAAGGTCGAGAACACACAATGGCATACATTAAGGAACCAACAACACTAGAATAAGGAACTCGTGACATGTACTCAATATCTTTGTCAGTATTAGGACACTGCAATGCTGACAAGTTGAAGTGTTAAGCAATAGGAGTACTAACAGACTTTTCATCGTGCTTATTAAAACGATGAAGAAATTTCTTAATGTAATTCTCCTAACTAAGAAATAGCAATCTATATTTTCTGTCTCTTGAAATTTCCATACCTAGAATTTTCTTAGCAGGACCAATATCCTTCATCTCAAACTCACTACTCAACTGTTTCTTCAACGTAGTAATTTCTTTCATGCTCTTGGCAACAATTAACATATTATCAACATATAGCAACAAGTATATAGGTGATTCATCAATAAGTTTAATATACACACAACTATCATATTCAGACCTCTTAAAGCCATGCGACATCATAAAAGAATCAAACCTTTTATACCACTATTGAGGAGACTGTTTCAAACCGTAAAGGGACTTCTTTAGCTTGCACATGAAATCCTCTTTACCAAGCAGTATGAACCCTTCAGGTTGGTCCATGTATATCTCCTCCTCAAGTTCTCCATGCAAAAACGCAGTCTTCACATCTAACTGGTCAAGCTCAAGATCATGCATAGCAACAATGCTAAAGAAATTACGAATAGAACTATGCTTGACAATCGAGGAGAACACATCATTATAATCCACTCCTCAAGTCTGGCTGAAACCTTTTGCTACTAACCTTACACTAAACATTGGAGGCTTTTTAGGAGACAAAGCATCCTTTCTTTTAAAGATCCATTTGCAGCTGACGACCTTCTTTTGTTTAGGCAAGCGCACAACATCCCATGTGCCAGTTTCTCAAGTGATTCCATCACCTCGTGCATTGCACCAACCCACTTGTCAGATTCTTCAATTAAACGAGTATGAGGTCCTTTATTCCTCTTCTCTCTACCCTCTGCAATAGACATATTTTCTTGCTGCACTATAGGAGGTGAGGGTGGCGCAATATCCTCCTCATCAATGTCAGTTCCCTCCTCATTCGGGTGCTCCACCTCCACCTGCAAACAAACTTGTGGTTCGTCCTCACCAGAAAAATCTGTCACAACATCAGTCAACAAACTGTCTTCATACAAAACAGATTCATTAAACACAACACTCCTACTGAAAAATGTCTTTTTGGTTTCCGGTTTCCACAACTTATATCGTTTCACTCCAGAACCATAACCAAGAAACAAGCACTTAACAACTCTAGGCTCTAAGTTTCCATTATCAACATGAGCATAGTCAGCGGAACCAAAGACTTTCAATTGTGAATAATCAGCTGATTCACCAGACCATACCTCAATAGTAGTTTTCTTGTCAAGTGGGATGGATGGTGACCTGTTTATCAAGAAGCAGGAAGTGTTGGCAGCCTCATCACAAAAACTCTTGCTCATGCGGGTGTTGGACAACATGTAGCGACCCTTGGAGATGATCATCATGTTCATCCGGTCGGCTACACCATTCTGTTGAGTCGTGTACGGGATGGCGTGATGCTTGACAATGCCTTCCTGCGCAAAATAATAATCAAAAGCATGCGAACAAAATTCTCCACCATTGTCAGTACGAAGCAACTTCACCTTCCTCTCATTTTTCCTTTTAATCAGAACCTGTCACTCTTTAAAATCAGCAAAAGTGGCATCCTTAGTTTTCAGGAAATAAGGTCAAACTCTTCCAGAATAATCATCAATGATAGTAAGCATATAACGAGCACCACCATAAGAGGGCTTGCGTGAAGGCCCCCACAAATCAGCATGTACATAATCTAATGTACCTTTAGTGGTATGAACGGAAGCACTAAACTAACTCTCTTATGCTTACCAAATACGCAGAGTTCACAGAACGACAACTTACTCATATTGCAGTCCTTCAGAAGTTCTCTCTTCACCAATTCTACCATACCATGTTCACTCATTTGTCCAAGTCGCTTATGCCAAAGATTAGTTGTACTTGGACCATCATTAGTAATAACAGCAGCAGTACCAGACAATGCGCTACCTCTAAGAATATATAATTTGGAAAAATTCATATCACCAACCATAACAATGAGAGAACCTTGTGATACCTTCAGGCGTTTCTCCCCTCCGGCATACTAGTACCTGTCACAGTCAAGGGTACTCAACGAGATCAAATTTCTCGCCATGGATGGTATGGGTTTCACTCCCGTCAGCGTGCATGTCATCCCACCATGCGTCTTGATCCGAACAGATCCAACACCAACAATGTGACATTTGTTGTTGTTCCCCACACGCATAAAATCTCGAGTCTACACAACCTCATAAGAACTGAAACAATCTTTGTTACAACAAATATGAAACGCACAAGCAGTATCATGAATCCACTCATCATCATAGGTAACACAAGCAGCAAAAACAGCTAAGCATTCACCATCATAACTATTATCACCAGCAATAACAACAACTTTACCATTACCATTACCGTCAGATTTATGCTTTGGTTGTAAAAACTCTTCCTTTTATCCTTGTTCTGCACCTTCCAGCAATCATCAATGGTGTGACTGGTTTTCTTACAATAGCTGCAAAACTTATATCGTCCTTTGGACTTTGAACCGTCCATACTCTTATCTCTATTGTTGTTGTAGTCGTTATCTCGCTGCTCAAGTCTGCCTCGTACCTGCAATGCATCGCCTTTCGAGGACGATGCGTTAGAATGCACCATAACATTCATCTTTTCCCTGGTATGTAGGGCCTCACAAACTTCCGCGATAGTTAGTTCATCGTGGCTTAATAGTATGGTGTCGCACAGATTTGTAAATGAACTAGGCAGCAAACATAATAACAGAAGAGCTAAATCTTCATCCTCATATTTTACCTCCATCGACACTAGGTCGGCCACGATATCCTTAAAGATCGACAAGTGGTTCATCACAGAACCACCATCCTTCATCTTGAGCGAGAACAACTTCAGCTTTACATGCATCTTATTGGATAGATCAATTGACATGCAGATCGATTCCAGCTTGAGCCACAACGCTGCCGCGGATTTCTTCTGCAACACCTTTTGCAAGATATCATTAGATAGATGAAGTTGAATCAATGACAAAGCCTTACAATCTGTGTGCTTCCCCTCAGGATTCCACTCCCTCGCGTCCTTACTCCCACACACATCCAGCACCTCATCAAGATCCGAGGCTTGTGATAGGATCGCACGCATCTTGACTTGCCATATAGAAAACCTCGTCTTGTAGTCCAGCAATGGTAGATCAAACTTCATCGATGCAATCACGAAACCCTAATATGAAACAGGGCTCTGATACCACTTGTTACACGCAAAAACAAAATAACGATAAAGTAAAGCCAGATCGAACGAACGGGGACACGATATTTAAATGTGGAAAATCCTTCCAACAAGGAAGATAAAAAACCACGGGCGCCAGCCAGCAATACTTCACTATTTCGGGTGAGGTTACAAACGCGCCGGGATTTACATTGTGTGGATTATCCCGTGAGGCAGCTTACAAGAGGTATATAAAGGCGGTCCTGACCTAACTAGGTCGGCAAGGGTGAATTAACCTCCAACTCGGTAACAACTCGTACCGTACTGCGGGGGTACTATCGTCCCCCTCACCCCTACATGCGGGCCTGATTGGAAGGGCAACATCATGGGCCCTAAGCCTCAGGCGACGGGCCTCTCTCCGCTCCATCCGAAGTTTCCTTTATCTTTATATAAATTTGGATCATCACAAAATAACACTGATGCCGAAGGGTTTAGTGTCCGTGAAGGATTTCGATTTTCACATTCAGAACCAGTCGCCTAGATGGAGGCCTATAATATACACCAAACTATGTACGCAAGAAATTAGTGTGCATTGGAACAAGTTTATATTCAATACCTGCTGAGATAATGTTCTTCCTCTCATCAAGTACGTACAAGAGCTCAGGACAAATGATTAGCTTTCTACAACTGAATGTCTGCTCCAGTGCATCCGTGTAGGAACCTAAAATTATGCAGAAGTTCTGGAAAACAACTCCCCACCTTTGGAATACAAAAGTGTAGCATTTTTTATGTACTTATTACAGCTTTACTTTCGAACTGTCAGCTCCTTAATTTTTTTTGTATACTTAGACTTTTGCTGTCATCGTTAAACCTCAAGATCACTACTAGGTCTAGGTGTCTTTCGGTAGATCTAATGCCTCTATGCTTTGTGATGGTGACTGAGAGAGAATGACTGAGAGGGAGAGAGAAACAGAGAGAGTGAGCGTACCACGTTCGCTTCCCTTTGATGACGATGGAGTGGAGGCAGTGGACATGGTGGCGGTGGTGGAGCTTCCTGTGAGCACTAAGCTTAACCCTAGATCACAAGGGGAATACAGGTGGGGTGTCTTGCGGCGCTGTGAACCTCGTACCGTGTGCCCCGGTCCCGACCACCTTTATATAGCGCAGGTCATATGGGCCCACCAACCATTAGGGTTGGGCGCCCCCGATCAGGGCACGTGAGACCAGGGCTGAGCAAGCCGTTGGGCCTCTCGGGAGAGATCAATCTAACATTATCCCCCTTGATGGTGCAGGTCTTGCACTCGTTGGAAACCCCAAGAGGAAATTGTGATGAGCACAACATCATTTTTCCCTCAGAAAGAAACCAAAGTTCAATCAACCAGTAGGAGGAAGAAGTAATTTCAGAAGGTTGAAGAAGCTGAGATGGGAGGGCGCACTACCGGTTCAGAAGCAATGTGGAACCTACACAACACAATCAAATCACTCTGCCCCAACGAAGTAGTGAGGTTGTTAATCTCACCGGTTTTGCTGAACACAAAGGGCTTAAACGTATGGTGTGGAAAGCAGTAGGAAAACAGTATGAAAGCAACAACAACAGTATGAAAGCAGTAGGTGTTTTATCAGTATGAGGAAGAAGGACAGAAGTCCACATTTTGTAACATCCCAAGTATGAAAACATCCATTTAGAATGTTTGATTTCTTGTTTATTAAAGTTTTGCATCATGTCATCATATTTATTCTTTGTTTGCATTTGTTTTGCATCTGTTTTATTTGTTTTCATAGTTGAATTTCAAACCCTTATTTCATACTTGTTATGTTACAACCTTGTAAATAAAGAGTTCAAATAAAAACAACCATTTTTGTTCTAATTAAACAATAAGTTCCAACCATTAAATTTATGGGTTTAATAATTCAATTAATCCAAATGTTATTTCAAATTCAATTGCAAACAGTACCCACTTTTGAAATTATGAAATAACCAAAACATTTGTGCTCATTTGTTTCCAATTAAACTCATTTGATCACCCTCTTTAAAATATTGTTTCAATAACCAACTAACCATAAAATTCAATCAATTTCACTCCAAATCCAAACAGCACCACAATTCAAATATTTTTGAATTCCAAACTTGCTTTTGGTTGCTAGTCCATCAAGGAGTTGACACAAATTTTTCTGAAATTTTTGCTAACTCCAAAATCACCTTTTTCTTCCATTTCCATTTTGCCGCAAAAAAAAAACAGAAGAATAAAAATGTTAAAAGGAAAAAACAGCGCGCGCAGCGGGGGGTAAGCAGCAGCCCAGCCCACTAACTTACCCGCGCCGGCCCGCGTACCGGTTCGATCCTTTTCCCCTTCGTCATCGCGTACGGCAGTGCATCCACTGCTGCCACGGCGGCAGCAGTAGCACGCCGACGGCGATCCGCACCCTGTACCCCCTTTATAAGCAGCCCTAGATCCCCTGGCGCCTGCCCTAACCACCCCTACCCCCTACCTACCTCGAGGCCGCCGCCAATTCCCTCTCCCTCGCCGGATTACCTCACTGCAACCACCCATCGGCGAGCTCCCTCTGAACTTCCGATGGCCGCCGCCGCTCCCGTTCACCTCTGCCCTCGCTGACCGCAGGAACGAATCCGCCGCACCGTCCTCGACAGCATCGACACCGCCGCTGAGCTCGCCACCAACTGGATCACCGCCGCCATCCACGAACCTGTCGCCGGCCACCGTCTCCCTCGGGCCTCTGCAGCGACTCCAGCCGCCGGTGAGCCCATCGTTCACCTCTCCCTCCTCTCTGTACCCTCTGTATCGCAATCACGCGCACGCATCCGCAACGTCTACACGCAAGCACACGGCCGCAGCGCGTCCACGGCACTCCGCCGTTCGCCGTCGTTTTCCCTGTCAGATGTTCAGATAGCGAGCGCTGTCAACAAAAGTTCAGATACGCGAACGAAAGGTTATCCTCACCGCGTCGCGTACTCTGACAAAACTGAATCGAGACTGCACTGGTTACACACTTGCGAGCGAGCGCGGAGGGCACGGGTTCGAACCCTGGCATCCGCGGATTAAATCCAACCTTTTGCGCAAGGGCACTGACAGGCAGGCCCCACCTGTCTGTGGCCCTTGCTGCCACGCCAGCACGCGCGCATGCCACGCTGGCCCAGGGCCCAGTGGCAGTGCCCTGGGTAGCTAGCAGTGCAGTAACAAAGTTTCCAGCGTTTTAATTACAGAATGGTCCTAAAATTTAAATTGCAAATAACTTTTGTTTTATAAACTCAAATAATAAAAATAAAATATGTGCACTGCTCTAAATCAAATTATCTACCTATTGGTAACATTTGTTTTCTGTTTTGAATTTTCCAAATGCAATCAAAATTTGAATTCAAATAATTCAATTGCAATTTGCTAAAATCCATAACTAATTCATACTTAATCCAATTAGTGCAAATAAAATATGTTTTCCATGCTATTTCAAATAACCTTTTCAAATATAAATTTTGTTTCATGTTTTGAATAATTTAAATTGCTTAAACAATTTAAACCTTGTTTAAATCATTTAAATTTGATAAAATCATAACTTGCTCAAATTAAATTATTTTTGAACATGCAAAATATGTTTTCAAACTAGAAAAGTATAAACTTTTCAAATATGAATTTGACTTATGTTTGGAACAAATAAAATTCAAATAATATTCAACCTTGTTTTAAATTCATTTAAAATTTGTTTAATCTTATTTAATTCATAATAAATTCATCCTTACTCCTTTTTCAATATTTGAAACATGTAATCCAACTAAAATTTTGTATTCTTTTCAAATATGAATTTTTTTATTTATTTTGCACAATTTAAATTGGTAAAAACAACAACTATTTGTGAAATCCCTTTAAGGAACCAAAAATTCCCTAACTTAATAAATAAATTTCTAAATTGGTAAACCTTATTTCCAATTGATTCTATTGCTGTTATTTTGTTGTTTTCCTCATCCATGCATCATACTAATCCACTTTCACCTGTTGGTTAATTGGAAAACAATTGTTTCAACCAAAATTCATGGGCTTTTCATATGCAACTCAAAATGGCATATGAGTCCATTTAAATTGAGTTACCAAGTCCACTAGTTTATTTTGATGCATCCAGTTAAAGTGACATGCATCATCCCCTGATTGTGCACTATGCCATGATATTGATTGTTTATATTTCTGCATTGTTTGTTTGCTTCTTCTCGGATAGACGACGACGTTGAGACAGACGATCCTTACGACACCCCTTCTGAGGATCTAGCTCAGTACCAGGCTGCTGAGTTTGCAGGCAAGTTATCACTCACATGAACCATTGTGTTCCTTTCAACATTGGTTACCGATACTTTCTGTTGTCTATTTTGCTAGCCCTATGTATAGTTGTTCTGTTACGAACCTATCACATGAATCCCTTAACCCTGATATTGCCTCACCACCACTCCTACAACCCCATTGTTTGAGCCAGTGTCTTACTAGCATGCTTAGGTTGTTTTGCTCGAGTCTGTTACCCGTTACTTTCTGTTGCTATATTTCTATTATGTTCTGGGGGCTCAATGTTAATCAATCCACCTGTTAATAATAATATGCTGATAAGGCACCGGCAGGAGGCCCTGTGTGGTTTTGAGGCCTGCTAGTGTCGACCCTAATAGGAAAAGGGTCTTGTCTACTTATCCATGATGAGCGCACTATCCGCATGTGGGAAGCGTGTATGGGCGCCCCCCTCAATCTGATTCGATTCGCATCTCGTCCAAATCGTCGTCATTTAGTTCGTGTTTTCCATTTGCCGCATGCATGTTTTTGCGAGCCCAGCGCAGGGTGGAACTTTTGTAGTCGGCATATAGGGGGACACGTTCTTAGAGCGCTATGAGGGTCCCCTTTCTTCGGGGCTCGATTAGCCGTGCGCCCAAGGTGCTTTGGGCTTGATGCGAAGAAGAGTTGAGTTGTGTTGAGTGCCCCGCTTGGTGGGAGGCATCCCATCTGGCGGGTTATTCTTACGTGTACGGCCAAATTGGTGCACCCCTGCAGGGATAAATCTTCTCGAGAAGCCGTGTTTTCCGCGGTTATGGTTGACTTGGTGAAAGTACTGGCTAACAAGTACTCAGAACAACTTACACCTAACTATTGATAACTTGACTAGTAATAGACTTATTGACACAACAACTTGACCCATTATTCATTAATCCAACTGTGTGAGTTATCCTCGGATTGCTTCTTTGGATAAGGGGCGAGATCCAGGATGGGTTTGTTTGGTGGTTAGCTATAGTTGGTTACGATACGATATCTTATCATCTTTCTGTTAGCCGGAATTGGTAGAATCTCTGTAGTTGGTTAGCGCGGCCAGTTGCAGCATCTTTTATATCCCCTTTGTTCTGTTGAACCCAAGGCATCTGTGCTTGGTGTTGACGGGCTACACTTTGGTGAACTGTGAGTCTTGCTTGCCAGTACGTTTATGTACTGACCCCTTTGGGGCTGTGGTTTCCGCAGACTACGCTTACGAGGATCCCAGTGACGGCTACTACGTGGAGTTTGACGAGGCTGTTGACGAGTAGGTAGCGGACCCGGGCAGGATCCAAGACTACGTGGATGGGCTCCGTCCTTCTTTCAGTTACCGGCTTCTTAAGCCTATTTGGATTTGTCTGTACTCAGACCCTTTGAATGCTTCCGCTGAGATGTAATGATGTTATGTTGGGACATGTGTCCTCTGGATGATTGTATTTGCTATCTCTGCTCTAGTGAGAGCTATTTGCAACTTATTTCAATCTTTTGTGTCTTAGAGATATGTTGTGCTATCATTCTGTTACAAACCGTTGACGTACCATGTGTGTATGGTATGAAGTACGTCAATGGTAGTGTCCTGATTTCCATGGGATGGTTTACGTCGACGCTGAACAGATAGGGGTTGGTTGTCACACATACGTGTGTTGGCCTACTCGTAAGAGGACGCGGGTGCCGGTAAGCCCCGTAATCCAATCTACTACTGTTCAACGGAACGGCGAGTATCCTTTAGAAGTCCGGGTGCGACAAATGGTATCAGAGCCTGTCTGCCTGTAGGATCCCTTTTACTGGTCGCAGTTGAGTCTAGAAACTATTTTGTAGCTATATAGGAAAAATGAAACGTGAGAGTAGGAATTCTGCCATTTTTCTTCTTTCCCCACCCACCCACCCCTTTTCTGGTAAGGAAGTGCAACGTTGTTTTCTCTCTTCTCACCTAAACTTTCAAGTTAGGATTTCACGAATCCTGGTTTCTCTAGGATAGTTATATCTACTAGCCTATAGGAATGGAGGTGGTTGTGACATGATTTATCATATTGCCTACTCACGATTGAGAACGGAGGCGTGTAAGCCCCGGAAGCAAATCCTCTATCCCTTAAGCAGTAGATATTGATCCTTTAGAAGCCCGGATGGGTTTTCCGTAGTACCTCAGGAGTTTTTGGTCTCGTGTTTCCCGATGTTGCTTCAATATCCTGTTCTTTTCAACATCCTTATCGTCTGTGAAACCTTGTTGTTGCTTTCCACTTCAGTTCTCTACCGGCGTCTAATCAAAACTTCCCCGATCATCTGCAGATGGATCTCAGGTTCTTCCCGCAGGTGGTTCGGATGACTCGTTGTGAGAGCACCGCCGGTTACCCGGAGATGCTGAGAGACATGGTCACTTATTTGGGGTTCCGTTGGGCACCAGAGTACCAGGTCTACGAGCAGCAGCGAGAGTTTGACCAGACCTACTACCAGGCTATCGTCTACATTCTGTCAGATGATGGCATGAGCGTTGTCCACCGCTACGAGGCAGTAGGTTCCACAGTGGACATGGCCGTGCAGCAGGCAGCTTATATGAGTCTCACCGTCCTTCGTGCTGACTACTGGGGATTTGACGATTCTATCTATCGCCACATCCCCCGTGGTTACATCACTTCGGAGGGAGCTCACTTCACTCTCTATGACAACTTGGATGTCTACGAGCATGATAACACCAGGCTGCACACCACCGCTCAGTTTGTGAGGCACAGTGACGCAGTGGCCACCACACTTTCTCAGGAGTTGGCCTCAGTCAGAGAGCAGCTCTACCTTGCTTTGACTCGTCTGGCGACGTACACCACATACTTTGTTGGAGATGAGCGCTTTGCACGTTTCGATCAGCCAGTGGGTCGTCGTCTGCCAGATGCTGGAGGTTACGAGCCGATCAGAGGTCCACTCCTCAACCTCGATGCAGGTTACACCGGGATTCCACGCTTTGGAGCACAGGGAGTCGACGCTATGTACTTCACCACACCTAGAGTCGCTCTCAGGCCACGTCAGATCTATGTGGATCGTCGTTCTACCTACTTTCGTGGGCGTGCTCCCCACCGTACCTCTCGTCGTACTACTCACCGCCGTCCTGCGTGATGAGCATGGGAGTACCGATGTATCCATTCTTAGCTATGTTTAGTTATCCTTTGGCTTTCGAACCATGTATTGGTGTGTTGGATATTCTGATGTATTTGAACATGTGATGATGTACCTGTTGGTTATCTATTCATGCGTCGGAATAATCTCGCTTTCGGTTACCAAGTCTATCCTTTTCTGTTGTTGTGCTAAAATGCATGTCAATTCAGGATGCCGCCAACAAGGAACAACCCGCCTGAGCCACCGCCAATCACGGAGCTGTTGACTCAGATGACTCAGGTCGTGACACAGATGGCCCAGTTCCAGACTAACCATCACAACAACCAGAATGCTCCACGGGTCAGCATCAAGGAGTTCCTCAGTCTGGGTCCGAGAGCTTTCGTGGCAACACGCGAGCCTCTGGATGCTGATGACTGGATCTGGGAGATGGCCAGGGCTCTGGACATTGCTCACGTTGCCGAGGAAGACAAAGTCAAGTATGCCACCTACCTACTGAAGGGTCAGGCAGCTACCTGGTGGGAGAACTACCAGACCATGAGAGCTGGATACCCAATCACCTGGGGTTGTTTGCCTTCCTGAAGCACCACATCCCAGATGGTCTCATGGAAAGGATGCGTGAAGAGTTTTTCTCTCTTAAGCAAGGCAAGCTGGACGTCATCGGCTCTCAGAATGAGTTCAATCGTCTCGCTCGATACGCTGGTGATGAGGTGTCCACTGAGGCTAAGAAGATGGCAAGGTTCCGCCGAGGTTTTAACCCGGAACTCAAGTACGCACTCACCAACATCAAGTGCAAAGACTTCGAGGAGATTGTGAACACCGCGCTCAATGAAGAAAATGGGCGCAAGGCGTTCGAGGAGTCTCGTAAGCACTCGCGTGAGGGTGGTTCCTCCTCCAACATGACCACCCCTCCGCAGAAGCGCCGCATCTGGGTGCCAAATGGTGCTGTCACTCGGGCTCCATATGCCCAAGCTTCTCCAGGCTTTGCTCCCCGCCCACCCAACCCATCTCATATGCATGGTCAGAGGGTTCCAATGGGGCAGCCAAGGCCAGGTCCTCCTCGTGTCGTCACTTGCTTCAAGTGCAAGGAGACTGGACACTACGCTGATAAGTGCACTCAGAGGCAGCTACCTCCACCTCCTCGCCCCAACACCAACCAGGCAATGGTGCGTGCTCCCCCGGCTAAAGCCTTCAACTCCAACAACAGGCCTGTCGGGAGGACCGCGAGGGTGAATCATATCAAGGCCGACAAAGCTGAGGAAGCTGCTGACGTCGTTCTCGGTATATTACCCGTAAACTCTTTTCCAGCTAAAGTGTTGTTTGATACCGGAGCATCGCAATCTTTTGTGTCAAAGATCTTTGCAACAACGTACAACCTAGTTGTGGTTCCACTAAGCAATCAAATCACTGTTCACTCTCCGGGATCTCAAATGTTGACTTCCAAGATAAGTATGGACAATCAAGTCCTAATTGGAGGTCGCATATTCCTTGCTTCACTCATGTTGCTGGGAAATTCTGACATTGATGTCATTCTGGGCATGGATTGGTTGAAGACCAACAAAGCTAAAATTGACTGTGCTCAAAAGTCAATAACTCTATCCCACCCTTCTGGCCAGATAGTCTATTCTCCATATGGATCAAGGTCTATTCAGCTATGCACCCTGGATGCAAAACCTCTTCCTGCAATTGAAAATGTTCCGGTGGTTTGTGAATTCCCTGACGTCTTCCCAGAAGAATTGCCAGGAATGCCTCCGGACAGAGCAGTTGAGTTCGTGATCGAGCTTGAGCCAGGTACTGCTCCAATCTCTAAGCATCCATACAAGATAGCTCCTCCTGAACTGAAATTGTTGAAGGAGCAAATCGATATGTACATGGAGAAAGGTTACATTCAGCCTAGTTCCTCCGCTTGGGGTTGCCCAACTCTGTTCGTTGCCAAGAAGGATCAAACAAAGAGACTCGTGGTTGACTATCGTCCTCTCAACGAGAAAACCATCAAAAACAAGTATCCAATTCCTCGTATCGATGATCTTTTTGATCAACTTGCTGGAGCCTCAATATTCTCAAAGTTGGACTTGAGGATGGGTTACCATCAAATAAAGATCAGAAAGGAAGATATTCCAAAAACAGCCTTCACCACTCGGTACGGTCTATATGAATACACCGTCATGTCCTTTGGTCTCACCAATGCACCGGCGATGTTCTCTAGACTCATGAATTTTGTCTTCCATGAATACCTCGACAAGTTCGTTGTGGTATATCTCGATGACATTCTGGTCTACTCAAAATCCGAGGAAGAGCATGGAGAACACCTTCGTCTCACTCTCATGAAACTTCGCGAGCATCGTCTATATGCCAAGTTCTCCAAATGTGAGTTCTGGATTCTAGAAGTTGCTTACCTTGGTCATATCATCTCTGTCAAAGGCATAGCCATTGACCCAGAAAAGGTTAAGGCAATTGTTGATTGGAAACCTCCTAAGACGGTGAAGCAAGTTAGAAGTTTTCTTGGCTTGGCTAGCTATTGCCGTCGTTTCGTCCAAAACTTCTCCAAGATTGCCAAACCTCTCACTGACCTCACAAAGAAGGACAAGAAGTTCGTTTCGACTCCACAATGTGATGAGAGTTTCAATCTCCTCAAGACTAAACTCACTTCTACACCAGTTTTGGTTGGCCCAGATACTACCAAACCTTTCCAGATATTCTGCGATGCATCTCTCCAAGGTCTAGGTGCAGTTCTTATGCAAGAACGTCAAGTTGTGGCTTATGCTTCACGTCAGTTGAATGCACATGAGCAAAACTATCCCACTCATGACCTAGAACTTGCAGCAGTTGTGTTTGCCCTCAAGAAATGGAGACAATACTTGTTGGGTAACCGAACTGAAATCTTTTCCGATCATAAGAGTCTGAAATACATCTTCACTCAACCAGATCTAAACCTCGGGCAAAGGAGATGGAATGAAAAGATTAAAGACTTTGATCTCAACATTTCTTACACTACAGGCAAGGCTAATGTTATGACCGATGCTCTCAGTCGCAAGTCCTATTGCAATAATCTCATGATCATGGAAAGCCAACCTCCACTTCATGAAGAATTCCAGAAGCTGAACCTTGGTCTTGTTCCTCAAGGATATCTTGCAAGCTTGACAGCTAGTCCAACTCTCTAGGACAAGATTCGTTCTGAACAACTTCGTGATGCTGAAATCAAGAAGATTGTAGAGCACATCAAAGAACGCAATGATAAATTCAAGTCCTTCTCAATTGATGACAAGTGAATTGTGTTCTTCGAAGGACGCATTGCAGTTCCTCAGATTCAAAGTCTCAAAGATGTCATCCTCAAGGAGGCTCATGAAACTCCTCTCTCCATCCACCCTGGAAGTACAAAGATGTACCAGGATCTCAAGACTCTGTATTGGTGGTCTGGCATGAAACGTGAAATTGCTCAATACGTTTCTGAATGCGACGTTTGTCAACGTGTTAAGGCAGTCCATCAGAAAACAGCCGGTCTACTCCAACCTCTGAAAATTCCTGAGTGGAAGTGGGACATGATTGAAATGGACTTCGTTACTGGGTTTCCAAAGTCCAAGAAGGGCAACGATGCAATCTTCGTTGTCATTGATCGTCTCACTAAGGTAGCTCACTTCTTTGCTGTCAAAGAAAAAATCTCAGCTAGCCAGTTAGCAGAGCTCTACACAACAAAGATTGTTCCCCTTCATGGTGTTCCATTGGAAATAAGCTCAGACCGTGGAAGCATATTCACTTCTCATTTCTGGAAAAGCTTTCAAGAAGCATTGGGCACTAAAGTTCTGTTCAGCACAGCTTATCACCCTCAGTCTCAGGGGCAAGTCGAAAGAGTCAATCAGATTCTCGAGGATATGCTTAGAGCATGTGGTCTCTCCATTGGCATGAAATGGGAGGATTGCCTTCCATATGCTGAGTTCTCCTACAACAACAGTTTCCAGGAAAGCCTAGGAATGGCACCATTTGAAGCACTCTATGGCCGCAGATGCAGGAGTCCAATCAATTGGTCTGGAGCTGGTGAACGTTCACTCTTAGGCCCTGACATTGTTAAGGAAGCCGAAGAGAAAGTTCGTATCATTCGTGACAATCTCAAGATTGCTCAGTCTCGTCAGAAGAGCTACTATGACAGCAAGCACAGGGATATGATCTATGCACCTGGTGACAAGGCATATCTCCGTGTAACTCCCCTCAGAGGCACTCTTCGTTTTGGTGTGAAAGGAAAGCTAGCACCAAGATACATTGGTCCTTTCAACATCCTCTCAAGGCGTGCGGAAAATGCCTATCGTCTTGAACTACCAGAAAAACTATCCAAAGTGCACGATGTGTTTCACGTGTGACAGCTCAAGAAGTGTTTCAAAGATCCAGATCGTGCAGTTAATCATGATTCCATTGAACTGCAAGATGATCTCTCTTATGAGGAGCACCCTGTTCGTATTCTCGATGAGACCGATCGTAAGACTCGCAACAAGAGCACCAAGTTCTTGAAAGTGCAGTGGTCCCATTATTCCGATAAAGAGGCAACGTGGGAGACCGAAGAGGATCTTCGCAAGAAGTATCCGGACCTTTTCTCTTCTCCGTAAGGAATCTCGGGGCGCGATTCCTTCAAGGGGGGCGTTTTGTAACATCCCAAGTATGAAAACATCCATTTAGAATGTTTGATTTCTTGTTTATTAAAGTTTTGGATCATGTCATCATATTTATTATTTGTTTGCATTTGTTTTGCATCTGTTTTATTTGTTTTCATAGTTGAATTTCAAACCCTTATTTCATACTTGTTATGTTACAACCTTGTAAATAAAGAGTTCAAATAAAAACAACCATTTTTGTTCGAATTAAACAATAAGTTCCAACCATTAAATTTATGGGTTTAATAATTCAATTAATCCAAATGTTATTTCAAATTCAATTGCAAAAGTACCCACTTTTGAAATTATGAAATAACCAAAACATTTGTGCTCATTTGTTTCCAATTAAACTCATTTGATCACCCTATTTAAAATATTTTTTCAATAACCAACTAACCATAAAATTCAATCAATTTCACTCCAAATCCAAACAGCACCACAATTCAAATATTTTTGAATTCCAAACTTGCTTTTGGTTGCTAGTCCATCAAGGAGTTGACACAAATTTTTCTGAAATTTTTGCTAACTCCAAAATCACCTTTTTCTTCCATTTCCATTTTGCTGCAAAAAAAAAACAGAAGAATAAAAATGTTAAAAGGAAAAAACAGCGCGCGCAGCGGGGGGTAAGCAGCAGCCCAGCCCACTAACTTACCCGCGCCGGCCCGCGTACCGGTTCGATCCTTTTCCCCTTCGTCATCGCGTACGGCAGTGCATCCACTGCTGCCACGGCGGCAGCAGTAGCACGCCGACGGCGATCCGCACCCTGTACCCCCTTTATAAGCAGCCCTAGATCCCCTGGCGCCTGCCCTAACCACCCCTACCCCCTACCTACCTCGAGGACGCCGCCAATTCCCTCTCCCTCGCCGGATTACCTCACTGCAACCACCCATCGGCGAGCTCCCTCTGAACTTCCAATGGCCGCCGCCGCTCCCGTTCACCTCTGCCCTCGCTGACCGCAGGAACGAATCCGCCGCACCGTCCTCGACAGCATCGACATCGCCGCTGAGCTCGCCACCAACTGGATCACCGCCGCCGTCCACGAACCTGTCGCCGGCCACCGTCTCCCTCGGGCCTCTGCAGCGACTCCAGCCGCCGGTGAGCCCACCGTGCACCTCTCCCTCCTCTCTGTACCCTCTGTATCGCAATCACGCGCACGCATCCGCAACGTCTACACGCAAGCACACGGCCGCAGCACGTCCACGGCACTCCGCCGTTCGCCGTCGTTTTCCTTGTCAGATGTTCAGATAGCGAGCGCTGTCAACAAAAGTTCAGATACGCGAACGAAAGGTTATCCTCACCGCGTCGCGTACTCTGAGAAAACTGAATCGAGACTGCACTGGTTACACACTTGCGAGCGAGCGCGGAGGGCACGGGTTCGAACCCTGGCATCCGCGGATTAAATCCAACCTTTTGCGCAAGGGCACTGACAGGCAGGCCCCACCTGTCTGTGGCCCTTGCTGCCACGCAAGCACGCGCGCATGCCACGCTGGCCCAGGGCCCAGTGGCAGTGCCGTGGGTAGCTAGCAGTGCAGTAACAAAAGTTTCCAGCGTTTTCTTTTAAAACAAGTCCCTCCAAATTACATAATGGTCCTAAAATTTAAATTGCAAATAACTTTTGTTTTATAAACTCAAATAATAAAAATAAAATATGTGCACTGCTCTAAATCAAATTATCTACCTATTGGTAACATTTGTTTTCTGTTTTGAATTTTCCAAATGCAATCAAAATTTGAATTCAAATAATTCAATTGCAATTTGCTAAAATCCATAACTAATTCATACTTAATCCAATTAGTGCAAATAAAATATGTTTTCCATGCTATTTCAAATAACCTTTTCAAATATAAATTTTGTTTCATGTTTTGAATAATTTAAATTTCTTAAACAATTTAAACCTTGTTTAAATCATTTAAATTTGATAAAATTATAACTTGCTCAAATTAAATTATTTTTGAACATGCAAAATATGTTTTCAAACTAGAAAAGTATAAACTTTTCAAATATGAATTTGAATTTATGTTTGGAACAAATAAAATTCAAATAATATTCAACCTTGTTTTAAATTCATTTAAAATTTGTTTAATCTTGTTTAATTCATAATAAATTCATCCTAACTCCTTTTTCAATATTTGAAACATGTAATCCAACTAAAATTTTGTATTCTTTTCAAATATGAATTTTGTTATTTATTTTGCACAATTTAAATTGGTAAAAACAACAACTATTTGTGAAATCCCTTTAAGGAACCAAAAATTCCCTAACTTAATAAATAAATTTCTAAATTGGTAAACCTTATTTCCAATTGATTCCATTGCTGTTATTTTGTTGTTTTCCTCATCCATGCATCATACTAATCCACTTTCACCTGTTGGTTAATTGGAAAACAATTGTTTCAACCAAAATTCATGGGCTTTTCATATGCAACTCAAAATGGCATATGAGTCCATTTAAATTGAGTTACCAAGTCCACTAGTTTATTTTGATGCATCCAGTTAAAGTGACATGCATCATCCCCTGATTGTGCACTATGCCATGATATTGATTGTTTATATTTCTGCATTGTTTGTTTGCTTCTTCTCGGATAGACGACGACGTTGAGACAGACGATCCTTACGACACCCCTTCTGAGGATCTAGCTCAGTACCAGGCTGCTGAGTTTGCAGGCAAGTTATCACTCACATGAACCATTGTGTTCCTTTCAACATTGGTTACCGATACTTTCCGTTGTCTATTTTGCTAGCCCTATGTATAGTTGTTCTGTTACGAACCTATCACATGAATCCCTTAACCCTGATATTGCCTCACCACCACTCCTACAACCCCATTGTTTGAGCCAGTGTCTTACTAGCATGCTTAGGTTGTTTTGCTCGAGTCTGTTACCCGTTACTTTCTGTTGCTATATTTCTATTATGTTCTGGGGGCTCAATGTTAATCAATCCACCTGTTAATAATAATATGCTGATAAGGCACCGGCAGGAGGCCCTGTGTGGTTTTGAGGCCTGCTAGTGTCGACCCTAATAGGAAAAGGGTCTTGTCTACTGATCCATGATGAGCGCACTATCCGCATGTGGGAAGCGTGTATGGGCGCCCCCCTCAATCTGATTCGATTTGCATCTCGTCCAAATCGTCTCATTTAGTTCGTGTTTTCCATTTGCCGCATGCATGTTTTTGCGAGCCCAGCGCAGGGTGGAACTTTTGTAGTCGGCATATAGGGGGACACGTTCTTAGAGTGCTATGAGGGTCCCCTTTCTTCGGGGTTCGATTAGCCGTGCGCCCAAGGTGCTTTGGGCTTGATGCGAAGAAGAGTTGAGTTGTGTTGAGTGCCCCGCTTGGTGGGAGGCATCCCATCTGGCGGGTTATTCTTACGTGTACGGCCAAATTGGTGCACCCCTGCAGGGATAAATCTTCTCGAGAAGCCGTGTTTTCCGCGGTTATGGTTGACTTGGTGAAAGTACTGGCTAACAAGTACTCAGAACAACTTACACCTAACTATTGATAACTTGACTAGTAATAGACTTATTGACACAACAACTTGACCCATTATTCATTAATCCAACTGTGTGAGTTATCCTCGGATTGCTTCTTTGGATAAGGGGCGAGATCTAGGATGGGTTTGTTTGGTGGTTAGCTATAGTTGGTTACGATACGATATCTTATCATCTTTCTGTTAGCCGGAATTGGTAGAATCTCTGTAGTTGGTTAGCGCAGCCAGTTGCAGCATCTTTTATATCCCCTTTCTTCCGTTGAACCCAAGGCATCTGTGCTTGGTGTTGACGGGCTACACTTTGGTGAACTGTGAGTCTTGCTTGCCAGTACGTTTATGTACTGACCCCTTTGGGGCTGTGGTTTCCGCAGACTACGCTTACGAGGATCCCAGTGACGGCTACTACGTGGAGTTTGACGAGGCTGCTGACGAGTAGGTAGCGGACCCGGGCAGGATCCGAGACTACGTGGATCGGCTCCGTCTTTCTTTTAGTTACCGGCTTCTTAAGCCTATTTGGATTTGTCTGTACTCAGACCCTTTGAATGCTTCCGCTGAGATGTAATGATGTTATGTTGGGACATGTGTCCTCTGGATGATTGTATTTGCTATCTCTGCTCTAGTGAGAGCTATTTGCAACTTATTTCAATCTTTTGTGTCTTAGAGATATGTTGTGCTATCATTCTGTTACAAACCGTTGACGTACCATGTGTGTATGGTATGAAGTACGTCAATGGTAGTGTCCTGATTTCCATGGGATGGTTTACGTCGACGCTGAACAGATAGGGGTTGGTTGTCACACATACGTGCGTTGGCCTACTCGTAAGAGGACGCGGGTGCCGGTAAGCCCAGTAATCCAATCTACTACTGTTCAACGGAACGGCGAGTATCCTTTAGAAGTCCGGGTGCGACACATTTCACTAGTGGTGTATCTCCGTGAAAGATAAATAACATGTGTGGTGAACAAATGAAAGCTGGGCCATTGACAGAAATGAAGCCTGCACCGTAGTGTATATGCAAGACATAAATATTACTATGTGATTCATGCGGGCATTACAATACATAGACCGTCATCCACCTGCATCTCTGTCTAATAATCCACTCTCCGAATATCGTCCAAACAAACGTTGGGGAACTAAGTTGCTAGCAAAAAATTATCGTTGTAAGCAAAGTGTGTAATGTAAACAATGTAAACTAGGTAAACACCGTTGTTTTCTCCCTAATGGAAACAACACATCCTCCATCCGTCACGTTTCTGTCACTCGAGCACATATGCAAAGGAGGCATTAACCCACTATCGAGCATAAATATTCCCTCTTGGAGTTACTAGCATCTACTTGGCCAGAGCATCTACTAATAACGAAGAGCATGCAAGATCATAAATAACATATGAATGAAGATAACATGATAGATCGATAATCAGAAGATATAACATTCAACATTCATCAGATCCCAGAAAACACAACATGTAGCATTACATAGAGATGATCTCGATCATGTGATGCAGCTCACGAGATCTAAACAGGAGATACAAAGTGGAGAGAACAACCATCTAGCTATTGCTATGGACCCGTAGTCCAAGGATGAACTACTCACGCATCACTTGGGAGGAGGGCATGGTGGCGTAGAACCCTCCGGTGATGAATTCCCCTCCTGGCACGGTGCCGGGGAGAGCTCCAGAACCCTCCCGATCTTGGCATGACGATGACGGCGGCCTCGGGTGTTTTTCGAGACGAAGTGGTATATCCTTAGGGTTTACGTCTCGAGGGGTATAAATAGGTGAAAGGGCAAAGGCGGTGGAGGCCTGGGGGCCCCACACCACCCCATGGCGTGGCCCAGGGGCGCCGCCCTATGGTGTGGGCCCCCTGTGGCCCCCCTACGGGTCTCTTCGGGACTCCGTGAAACCTTCGGGAATTCTAGGACCTTCGGACTTCGAATTTTCCAATTCTGAGAATATTTCCAGAACAACTTTTGTGAAACTAAAAACAACAGAAAAAAGGGAACTCGCTCTCTGGCATCTTGTCAATAGGTTAGTCCGGAAAATCGATAAAAATGACATGAAGTGTACAAAAAACAAGTGGGAAACAACATGAAAACAACTTGGAACATCAGAAATTAAGGATACGTTTATGAAGTATCAACATCCCCAAGCTTAGTTCCTACTCGTCCTCGAGTAGGTAAACGATAAAAACACATAGTTTCCGAGGTGACATGTACCAACATAAATTTGATCATTAAAATGTAAAAGCACAAGTAAGCTGAAATCATAGAACTTAAACAGAAGCATGATAAGTAGAATTTTAATAATAAAGCATATCAATCACCTTGCATCGTGAGAAGTAACACAAATAAGAGATCATGAATAACAATGCAACGAAAGATATACGTTTGTTTCAAGTATAGATAAAACCTGGCAAAATGATATTTCGCTAGTCATTAAGAGTGGGGCAAAACATAAATGCCAGGACACCTTCAAAGTTCATGAGAAAGATTAGAACAAATAATTAGAGAACAAGAAATAACACATCATGAATAAACTAATAATGTTTCTGGGACAAATGCACATAAAACTCGGAATGGCAACTATGCTCTCTCAACTGTGCATAAAGTTAGAAGATGGAGACTCAACATAAAAGTAAAAGAAAGACCCTTCGTAGAGGGAAGCAGGGATCAACTCATGTGCTAGAGATATTATTTTATTAAACAAAGGTATAAAAAGCTTGACACTCCTCCCATCCATCTTACACAAACCATGGCTAATCGAATCCTCGGGTGCCTGCCAACAATCACATACCGTGGACGAGTGTCTATATTTTAAGGGAGGTGTATGCTTATGTCAATGAATAGTAAAAGAAAATATAGTACATCACAAGCCAAATAGACTTCACAAGAGCGGCTCCAATAGAAGGACACATCTGGGTAGAAGGTCATCCCTCTTTCTCTTCCGTTTACACAATTAAGCTTTGACTGATAAATCAGGGGCAAAAATAGTGAACGGAATTTGTTGTTATTAATTTGGGGCTGGGCACCCTGCTGCCAGCTCTTATATCTTTGGATAAGCGGATGAAGCCACTACTCCAGGGTGTGAAAGTCCAATCAACAAGTGAGCTATTTACGTCCTCATGAGCTAAAACAGGAGCACAAAACATGAGTAATTTTGAATGTTTTAAAGGTAACACAGGAGCAATTTACTTTGGAGTGGCGGTTAAATACCAAATATAGGTAGGTATGGTGGACACAATGGGAAAACTTTGGTTTTTTTGGGAGTTGGATGCACGAGTAGAGCTCATACTCAGTACAAGTGGAGGCTAGCAGAAGGCTGGGAGCGACAAATCAAGAGAGCACAAGAGCCATAATCATGCATAGCGACATAAACATCATTAATCAAAGCATAAGTGGTACCACAAGTTAAAACACTAAATGATCATGGAGGCTATTAGTGACAGGTTCATAGTCATAAACATGGTGTGAGCATGCGCCAAGTCAACCAAATAAAACATTCAATGGAGAACACCACAAATTTATGCTTCAATATGACAAGAACAACTCATGATTCTTTCAATGGCACGTTAAACACTCTCAGCTATTTGAGGATAATCATTCTACTAAACAACCACAAGTCTTTATACTAAAATAACATCTAGCATGATATGAAAAAGTCTAGCCACAGTCTATACAAGCTTCTACTTGCACCATTATAAGTTCTACCTCAAGCAGCAATTTCTTTTCCCAACAAGGACCATACAAAACATGCTTTAAAAAACTATCTAAATGCTACAACAAGCAAACATGAGAGTACTAATATAACACTACTAAAACTAACAGCTATAAACAAGAGATGCAATGAAAACAAGAGCTAAACATGAATTTTTGCAGCAACTAAAAGAAAAACTAAGAATACTAGCATAGCAAGTATTCAAATGAAAAAGCGGATAGTGTCTCTCTCCCAAACGAGGAATGCTACGGTCCAACTATAATATTTCAGAAAGAAAAACAAAATAAAACAAAGGAAAACAAAAGAAAAACAAACAGACGCTCCAAGTAAACTTCATATGATGTGTTCGAATAAAAATATAGTTTCACTAGAAGTAACGTGATCGATTGTTGATGAAGAAGGGGATGCCTTGGGCATCCCAAGCTTAGATGATTGAGTATTCTTAAAATATGCTTGTATGAACCACGGGGGCATCCCCAAGCTTTAACCTTGCACTCTTCTTGATCACAAATATCACCCTCTTTTCTTGACCCCTTGAAAACTTCCTTCACACCACACTCAAAGAGTAATTCGCATTAGAGGGTTAGTACAATAATAAAAAATCCATCGGTTCTATAAGGGAACAAGTTCTATTGATACTTTTAAACACTAGCTACAGACACTGATGTTTCATGAAGCAAAGAAATCCACTTTACATCGTAAAAGAGCAAATGCAAGAAAAATGGCAGAATTTTCAAAACTAGAACAATCTGTAAAGAAGAATTTTTTCGAGGCACTTATGTTGCTCAGATCGTAAAACTTAAAGAATGAAAAAGTTGCGGAATTAGCCGAGGAATAAGCACAATATATTTCAGGTAATTATGAGTTGTCTATGAATTTTACGATTTTTTACGGTGGACAGCAGAAATCTGTTTCCTGCGGAGAAATCCGAAAAATAACTCCAACTCTCGTTAGAAAACTTACTTGGCAGTACTAAAACATGAAAAGAAAGATACAAAGGAGTTTCTAAATAATTATAAAACCCCTGGAATCAAATAAAACAGAGAAAAACAAAGCAAAAATAAAGCCATGGGTTATCTCCCAAGAATTGCTTTTATTTAACGCCTTTTAGCTAGGCCCCGAAAAGTGGAATCAAGTATTTTCAAGTGAAGAAGCATCCAAATTTTACCTTGTTAGAATAATGGAATCAAAAGGCAACTTAATTCTCTTTCTAGGAAAGTGTTTCATACCTTTCTTGAGTGGGAACTGAAATTTAATATTCCCCTCTTTCATATCAATAACAAAACCAACAGTTCTATGAAAACGTCTTCCCAAAACAATTGGACAAGAAGCATTGCATTCAATATTCAAGACAAAAAAATCAACGGGGACAATATTATTATTAACCATGATAATAACATCATCAACTCTACCAAAAGGTTTCTTTCTAACATTATCAATAAGACGAATATCCAAATAACAAGGTTCCAATGGTGGTAAATCAAGAATATCATAGAGTTTCTTGGGCATAACAGAGATAATAGCACCAAGATCACATAGAGAATTGAAATAAAAATTATTCACTTTCATTTCAATAATAGGTTCCCAACCATCATCTAGCTTCCTAGGGATAGAGGCATCATATCTTAATTCGTCCTCTCTAATTTGCCTGATAGCATCTGTAATATGTTTTGTGAAAGCCATATTCATAGCACTAGTATTAGGACAACTTAATATCTGTAATATGCTTTTGCAAGAACTTAATAACTTCAGTTATGTCGCAATCATAAAATTCAAGATCATTTTATCAATGATAATGGTACCATTATCTCCCATGTTTCTAAAAATTACAGCACTATTATCAGGAACACTTTTAGCAGTTTCAGGCAGTTTTGCATTTTTAATAGCAGAAGTGGGAGTGTTTCCAACAACAGTTACTTTACCATTGATAGTAGAAGGTTTTATAGCATGAGAAGCTTCAGTTTTACTAGTGGTGGTAATGGTGCAAACATTAGCTATATTATTCTTTCCAGCTATGTCATCTTCTTTTTCTGATCTAGCATGCAATTCAGCTAACATCCTAACATTATCATCAATTCGAATTTTGATAGCATTCAAAGTCTTAATTTCTTTAACATCATGAGGCATAACCTTTAATTTCAGAAAATCAACATCAAGAGTAAGGCTATCAACTTTAGAAGCAAGAACATCAATTTTGCCAAAAAAATTCTCAATAGATTTACTGAAAGCAGTTTGTGTACTAATAAATTTTTTAAGAATGTTCTCAAGATCAGAGGGTACACTTTTATTGTTGTTGTAGGAATTACCGTAAGAATTACCACAAGCATTGCTATTATTGGGAGGATATTACCTATAATTGTTGCTACCAAAATTATTCGTATAAGCATTGGTGTTGAAATTATTATTTTAATGAAGTTCACATCAACGTGCTCTTGTTGAGCAACCAAGGAGGCTAAAGGAACATTATTTGGATCAATAGGAGCATGGCCATTCACAAGCATAGACATAATAGCATCAAGTCTTTCATTCAAAGAGGAGGTTTCTTCAACAAAATTTACCTTCTTGCCAGTTGTAGCTCTATCAGTGTGCCACTCAGAATAATTTAACATCATATCATAAAGAAGCTTTGTTGCTGACCCAAGTTAATGTACATAAAGGTTCCTCCAGCAGCTGAATCCAGAAGGTTTCTTGAAGAAAAAATTAAACCTGCATAATAGGTTTGGATGATCATCCAAGTAGTCAGTCCATTAGTGGTACAATTCTTTACTAAAGATTTCATTCTTTCCCAGGCTATAGCAACATGCTCATTATCAAGTTGCTTAAAATTCATAATGCTACTTATTAAAGATATAATCTTAGCAGGAGGATAATATTTTCCAATGAAAGCATCTTTACACTTAGTCTAAGAATCGATACTATTTCTAGGCAAAGACAGCAACCATTCTTTAGCTCTTCCTCTCAAAGAGAAAGGAAACAATTTAAGTTTAATAATATCTCCATCTACGTCTTTATATTTTTGCATCTCACATAGTTCAACAAAATTATTAAGATGGGCAGAAGCATCATCAATACTAACACCAGAAAATTGCTCTCTCATAACATGGTTTAACAGGGCAGGCTTTATCTCATAAAAATCAGAAGTAGGAGCAGGTGGAGAAATCGGTGTGCTAATGAAATCATTTTTTTGGTGCTAGTAAAGTCACACAACTTAGTGTTCTCAGGAGTAGTCATTTTAACAAGGCTAAAAACACGAATAAAACTACAGCTAGAATAAGAACTAATTTTTCGTGTTTTTGATAAAGAGAAGCAAATAAGACAAAATAAAATAAACTAATCAAAACTAAAACAAAGTAAAGAGATTGGAATTGAGAGACTCCCCTTGCAGAAATTCTCTTCCTCCGCGGCAACGACGCCATAAAAAGCTTGATGGTGTAGGTCTTGACCTCGTTCGGAAACCCCAAGATTAAGGTATGATGAGCATAGCATTTGTTTTCCTCAGAAAGAAACCAAGGTTTAATCGACCAGTAGGAGGAAGGTGTAACTTCAGAAGTTTGAAGCAGCTGAGATGGCAGGGCGGAGTACTGATTCAGAAGCAATGTGGAACCTACACAACACAATCAAATCACTCTGCCCCAACGAAGCAGTGAGGTTGTCAATATCACCGGTTTTGTTGAACACAAAGAGGTTAAACGTATGGTGTGGAAAACAGTAGGAAAACATTATGAAACTAGTAGGTGTTTTATCAGTATGATGAAAAAGGACCGGGGTCCACAGTTCACTAGTGGTGTTTCTCCGTTAAAGATAAGTAACATGTGTGGTGAACAAATTACAGCAGGGCAATTGACAGAAATGAAGGCTGCACCGTAGTGCATATGCAAGACATAAAGATTACTATGTGATTCATGCGAGCATTACAACAAAATACATAGACCGTCATCCAACAACATCTATGTCTAATAATCCACCCTCCGAATATCATCCGAACAATCATTGGGTATTAAGTTGCTAGCAACAAATTATCGCCGTAAGCAAAGTGTGTAATGTAAACAATGTAAACTAGGTAAACACCGTTGTTTTCGCCCTAATCGGAACATCACATCCTCTATTTGTCACGTTTGTGTCACTCGAGCACAGATGCAAAGGAGGCATGAACCCACTATCGAGCATAAATACTCCCTCTTGGAGTTACTAGTATCTTGTTGGCTAGAGCATGTACTTATAAGAGAGAGCATGCGAGATCATAAATAATATATGCATGAAGATAACATGATAGATTGATAATCAGAAAACATAGCATTCAAGATTCATCAGATCCCAGCAAATACAACTTGTAGCATTACATAAAGATGATCTCGATCATGTAAGGAAGCTCAGGAGATCTAAACATAAGGTACAATGTGGAGAGAACAACCATCTAGATACTGCTATGGACCCATAGTCCAGGGATGAACTACTCACGCATCACTTCGGAGGAGGGCATGGTGGTGTAGACCCCTCCGGTGATGAATTCCCCTCCCGGCAGGGTGCCGGGGAGAGCTCCAGGACCCTCCCGATCTCGGGATGACAATGACGGCGGCCTCGGGTGTTTTTGGGACAAAGTTGTATATCCTTAGGGTCTACGTCTCGGGGGGGTATAAATAGGCGAAAGGGAAAAGGCGATGGAGGCCTAGGGGCCCCACACCACCCCATGGCACGGCGAGGGGGCACCGCCCTATGGTGTGGGCCTCCTGTGCCCCCCCTCTGGGTCTCTTCGGGACTCGGTGGAACCTTCGGGAATTCTAGGACCTCCGGACTTCGCATTTTCCAATTCCGAGAATATTTCCAGAACAACTTTTCTGATAAGGGGATGCCCAATCTTCTAAGTGAACTCTCTCATAACTTGATAAATATTGTGATACCTCGATCTCTCCTTTGGCTGAACCCTGTTACCAACTGCAACATCACTCAATCCCTTTTGGATATTCGAGACTCCACACTCTTGCACAAGTAACCACCGACTACAAGTGGTCCTGTTTCTCCTTATTCCCAAAGGAACAGCAGAATACACTCAAATTTGCAATGGTTGTATGATTCAAGATGAATGCTTCGAGCAATACAATCTAGAATTCTAGGGTTTATGTTTTATCGTAGTCTAACCTATCTAATTCGCACCAAGGGGTTTATATGAGGGGGTATGGTGCGGCCACAAGGTGCCTTGCGCAAGCAACTAGCCCCAACCCGAATAGAACCCAACCTGTACTATGTTTACACTTTGGACTCGGACCAACTTGATACAAACCGACCCAAAATAGGGGGGTGCGGCCATAATGGTATACAAACCATATCTATGACTACTAGGAGTCTCTATGGCGCATTGATATCCATTGTGGGCGCCCTCCTCTTATTTTCACCATCTATGAGTGTGGAATAACAAACTAGCAATTGTTTTCCACACTTGTAGAATTGTTTTCACCATCTTCCATGTTTGTTTTCACCATAGTTATCTTGTTTTCCAGCTCCTCTTGAAGTGCACCTCCATCCATGCTTGTGTTATCAACAAACCTGAGTATACATAAGTGCATGGACTTAGGTAGTATAAAATTCTCATGAAAACAAACATCATATTCTAATAAGAGAGAATTCACCTTCTGTTGTAATAACTTAGTTCTTGATATTATCATTGGTCCAATTCTCACTTCATCATGTTTCTCTTTAACAGAAACAACTTCAATGGGAGAAAGTGTAGAAACACTAGGGACGTCCTCATCATCCTCCCCCTTGAAAAGGCGTTGACCTCGACGCATCAAGGTCCTCTCCATGGTATGGTGATAGATCAGCAACATTGAAAGAATTACTCACACCAAACTCATCACTAGGAATATCAATTATGTAGGCAATATCATTAATCTTCCGAAGCACTTTATATGGGCCAGCACCTCTTGGCATTAACTTGGACTTGCGCAATGTGGGAAATCTATCTTTGCGAAAATGCACCCACACTAAATCTCCTGGCCGAAATAGTACCTCCTTCCTCTTCTTGTTAACTCTCTCAGCTACAAGTCTTCCTGTTTTCTCAATTGCTTGCTTAGTCTTCTCATGGATCTTCTTCACAAAATCAGCACGTTTAGAAGCCTCCATATTGACTCTCTCATTTATAGGAAGTGGCAACAACTCAAGTGGTGTTGTGGGTTTAAAACCTTACACCACCTCAAACGGGCATAACTTAGTAGAATGTACAACCCTGTTGTAGGAAAACTCAACATGTGGCAAACACTCCTCCCACTCCCGCAGGTTCTTTTTGATCATGGCTCGCAACAATGTAGATAATGTGTGATTCACCACCTCCGTTTGTCCATAAGTTTGGGGGTGACAAGTAGTAGAAACAACAACTTTGTTCCCAGCTTCCCCCATAGTGTCTTCCAAAAGTAGCTCATCAATTTCACATAACGATCAGAAACAATAGTCTTGTGTACTCCATGCAATCTCACTATTTCCCTGAAAAACAGATTAGCTACATGCGATGCATCGTCGCTTTTGTGGAATGCAATAAAATGTGACATTTTAGAAAATATGTCCACTACCACAAATATAGAATCATGTCCTCTTTTAGTTCTAGGTAAACCTAACACAAAATCCATACTAATGTCTTCCCAAGGTGTATTAGGTGAAGGTAGAGGAGTATATAAACCATGAGGTTTTAGTTTAGACTTAGCCTTGTTGCAAGTGATGCAACATCTCACAAACCTCTCCACATTTCTTCTCATTCGTGGCCAATAGAAGTGATCATCCAACATCATAAATGTTTTCTCCCTCCCAAAGTGTCCCATCAATCCACCACTATGTGATTCCTGCAACAATAACAAACGCAAGGACGACTCGGGCACACATAATTTGTTAGCTCTAAACAAGTATCCATCATGCAAATGAAATTTATCCCATGCTTTCACATTAGTACAATTCGCATATGCATGTTTAAAATCATTATCTTTAGCATACAAATCTCTCACACCCTCCAAACCAGGAATTCTCACATCCAATTGATTTAAAAGCATACTTTTCCTAGAGAGAGCATCAGCAACTACATTATCTTGGCCTTTTTTATACTTGATTATGTATGGGAAAGATTCAATGAATTCAACCCACTTAGCATGTCTTTTATTAAGGCTAGATTGGCTCTTTAAAAATTTCAAAGCCTCATGATCAGAATGTATGATAAATTCTTTTGGCCACAAATAATGTTTCCAAACCTCATGAACTCTAACAAGTGCATACAATTCTTTATCATAAACAGAATAGTTCAATTGAGCACCATGCAATTTCTCAGAAAAATAATCTACAAGTTTGTTTTCTTGCATAAGCACTCCACCAATACCAATACCACTTGCATCACACTCAATTTCGAATTGCTTATTAAAATTTGGCAATATGAGCAATGGGGCCGAAATCAACTTGTTTTTTATCTCATCAAAAGCAATATCTTGTTCATCTCCCCACACAAATTCAACACCCTTTTTAGTGAGTTCATTCAAAGGTGCAGCACGTGTACTATAATCTTTGACAAATCTTCTATAGAAACCAGCCAATCCATTAAAACTTCTTACTTGACTAACATTGATCGGAATAGGCCAATTTTTAATAGCTTCAATTTTAGATTCATCCACTTCAATTCCATGCTTAGAAACAACATATCCCAGAAAAATGACCTTATCTTTGCAAAAAGTGCACTTAGCAAGATTACCATATAATTGATTTGCTCTTATAACATGCAAGACTTGTCTAATATGATCAACATGTTCATGTTCATTGTGGCTATATATTATAATATCATCAAAATAAACTACCACAAATCTACCAATAAACTCTCTCAAAAATGATTCATAAGTCTCATGAAAGTACTAGGTGCATTAGTTAAACCAAAAGGCATCACTAACCATTCATATAACCCAAATTTTGTTTTGAAAGCAGTTTTCCATTCATCCCCCTCTTTCATCCTAATTTGATGATAACCACTACGCAAATAAATTTTAGAGAAAACAACAGCACCACTTAATTCATCTAACATGTCCTCCAAACGAGGTATAGGATGACCATAACGAATAGTGATGTTGTTAATTGCTCTACAATCTACACACATGCGCCAAGTACCATATTTCTTAGGAATTAAAATAACTGGAACATCACAAGGAGAAAGTCTAATTCTAATGTACCCTTTATCAAGAAGCTCCTGCACTTGTTTTTGTATCTCTTTGGTTTCTTGGGGATTGGTCCTGTAAGGGGCTCGGTTTGGCAATGTAGCTCCAGGAATTAAATCAATTTGATGCTCAATGCCACGCAATGGTGGCAGCCCTGCTGGTACCTCCTCTAGAAAAACATCATCAAACTCCTGTAAAACATGAGAAACACCAAGAGGAATAGGGGTCATGTCATTAGAAACTAATATTTCTCCCTTGTGTGTAAGCACTATAGGAAGCATAGTAGGATCCTCTCAAAATTATCTCAAGTCCTCTTTAGTGGCTAACATGAATAATAGGCTCACTCCCTCACTTTTATTTTTACCACTCAGATTGGTTTTTCTATTTTCACTCACAGCACTCTTGTTTTCACTCTCAAGTTTCTCATCCCTCTCAGGAATTTTTTGTCTAGACTCATTTACAATTTGTTGTGGTGTCATAGGCCTCAAAATTATATCCTTTCCATTCCACTTCAGCTGATAGGTATTTGCTCTCCCATCATGTGTCACACTCCTATCAAACTGCCAAGGTCTCCCAAGCAACATGTGACAAACTGACATAGGCACAACATCACACTCAATGCTGTCTTTGTAAGGCCCAATTTGAAATTCAACTCTCACCATGTGGGTCACCTTCATCTCTCCTTTATCACTAAGCCACTGTATATGATAAGGATGATAATGTGGAATGTATCTCAATTTTAGTTTTGCACACAATTCCTTGCTAGACAAATTTCTGCAACTACCTCCATCAATAATCACTTTGCAAGGCAATTGAGGGCCTACAATTGCTCTTGTTTGAAATAAATTGCATCTCTGACTTTCTGGACTAGGGAGAACACTCAATGTTTTCGGTGTGCAAACAAAAGTAGGATAGATAGAAGGATATGCATCAAGAGGACCATCATCATCCTCCTCATTAGGATCAGCATCATCACCTGTTTCATACTCATCATCAGCATTAAGAAGCATAACTTTCTTATTGGGGCAATACCTCTTGAGTGGCCTTTTCCTCCACATGTATGGCAGCTCATGTCCCTATTTCTAGCTGTAGATGTTGTGGAACCACTTGCACTAGCTACTGATTGTACTGGCTTCTTAGAATTAGAGGTGGAATTCTTGGGTTTGGTGGAAGAGACCCCACGGCTAGAAGCTTGTTATGGTGGTGGTGATGAAAAAGATGATCTAGGAGTAAATGTCCTCCTTGGAGCCATAAGAGCTTCCTCGGCCAATTGTTTTCTGCCTACCTTTCTTGATGCAGTAGCTCATTCATATCATTATATTGCACATGCCTAACAATGTTCTTGATTTTAAATTGCAAGCCAGAAAGAAATCTTTGCATAGTATGCTCTAGATCTTCTCTCACTCTAGCTCTTTGCATGATCAGCTCCATCTATCTAAAATAAGCATCCACAGAATTTGACCCTTTTCTCAAGTGTTGTAACTTGTCATATATTGATCTCAAATAATTTTGGGCACAAATCTGTCTCTCATAACTTGCTTCATCTCCCTCCATGTGACAATTTCAGGTTCTCTATCTCTTGCTCTTGTTCTTGTAATATTATCCCACCATAGCAAAGCATAGCCATCGAAACCTGAAGAAGCAAGTTTAATTTTTCTCTCCTCAGTATACTCATGCATCCTCCATAATTTTTCAATTTTCATATCCCACATGAGATATTCTTCTACATCATCAGTATCAAAATTGAATGTTGGCAACATAAATTTTGATTTTCCAAGCCCATAATCCTCTCGGTTTGGGGGTTGATCATTTGCTTGAACTCTCCTTGCCATAGAGCCACGGCCACCTACATTCCCTCTCCCTCCACCTCTACCTTGAGGGATAAAATTTCCCTCATAATTAGCATCACCAAAAGGACTACCATTATCTTCCTGGACAGGGAGCCTTTGATTAACCAAATTTGTCAAAGCAGCAATTTGTGTAGTCAAATCAGTGAGAGTTGTTTGCATGGTTGTAACTTGCTCTTGTGTGGCAGCACCTGTTTTAGCAACAGTATCAATTTGCAAACCCAAATTCTGAACATGAGTATCCATATCAACTCCATGTTTGTCAATGAGAGAATTGATTTCTGAATTTTTTTGTAGCAATAGTTGTGTTCAATTGTTCTTGCATCTCCTCCAAATCTGCCCACTTCACAACCTCATCACCATTAGCTCTCTTACCCTGCGTAGAAACATCACTAGGAGCAGCCATGATTAATAGGTTAGTGAAATAAAATTCCTATAGGTTGTGGTGCCTCTCTCAACTCACTCAAAACCAGCAAAGAGGTGATCCTTACCGTTCCAAAGTGAAAAGAATAACTTACCAACAAGTAATAGCAACTATTATGACTTGGTGTGGAAAATAGAATACCCAGGGATTATAGCTCTCACAAAGGTAAAACAGGTTATATGGTGGGGCTTGGTATGGATACCTAACAATCACCAATTAACAAGTCCTATTGTTGTTTGTGAATGATATAAAAATAGCACCTAGGAAACACACAACAAATGGGAGACAAATGGGGCAATGCAAATATGTGTATGGAATTTCGCAATGCACTAGAAAGACACTAGCCAAGCTCAATGATAAACAGGCAAAAGATTGCTCAATGTGTAGTGTCAATGATAGCAATGAACTCAGCTCCAAATGATAGCAATAACAATATGTCTCAATGGACCCTCTTTTTGTTTTTTTCTCAATTCTGTTTTTCTCTTTTTCTATTTTCTATTTTTCTCTTTTTTTAATACTTTTTACTGGCCGAATAACAACTAAAGGAGCAAGAATAATAAAATAAAACAAAGCTTTGATCAATGTGACACAAAGATATGATAATGAGCAGCCTGTATAAGAGCAACAAAGTAGCTAGTCTTGTGGGAAAGGTACCTATTTAATTGCTGTAGAATGGTTGTGTCTATGGCTCACAAAGATTGGAAAAGAAAACCTAAAGAAATTGGAAAAAAACTAAAAGGAAAAAATATCTAAGCTAAAAGGAAACCCACGACAGAGATTGCACCGTGTTTCTGATGGCGGCAGCAAAACTCAGTGTTTTGGACGCGCGGTAGGCTATCGCGGCAGCAAAACCCGCCAAAATTCTGCCGTACGGCAGCGGCTGGAGCGCGCGCAAAAGAGCAGAGGCTGTCTGTGGTCGAGCGCGTGCGTGCGGCAGAGCAAGGAATTAATTTTTGCACCGATTCTGTACCGCGGCAGCGCGCGGGAGTGAGCGTTGGGATCGGTGCGCGCGTGGTTTTACGGCCACTGGTAAGCCGAGTTCGTTATCAACACGGGCGAGGCAGCGATGGAATCCACTGCGGCAAGGAACGGACCGCGGCAGAGAAATTGAGTGTTTTTGCGCCGCGGTAGGAAAGCGAGATGGACTCGAATTAGAAGCACCAACACCACTCGGATTGCTATTTTTGCAGGGATTTTCGTGGGACTTTTGACAAGAACTAGAAGAACAACTAGAACCCTAACCCTAACTCGAAACCTAATGACTCAAAAAGAAGAAAAGGAACACAAAATCAAAACACAAAACAACACTAGAAATTGAAAACTAGAGATTATCTAAGCCCACGGCAATGATCCGCTACTATTTTTTATGTGGCTTTTTCTCTGTATAGGTATGAAAAACACTCAAATCTAAAAGGAATAGATATAGCTCACCGACTAAACCCAGTAATCTGATACCAAGATGATAAGGGGATGCCCAATCTTCTCAGTGAACTCTCTGATAACTTGATAAATAATGTGATACCTCGATCTCTCCTTTGGCTGAACCCTGTTACCAATTGCAACAACACTCAATCCCTTTTGGATATTCAAGACTCCACACTCTTGCACAAGTAGCCACCGACTACAAGTGGTCCTGTTTCTCCTTATTCCCAATGGAACAGAAGAATACACTCAGATTTGCAATGGTTGTATGATTCAAGATGAATGCTTTGAGCAATACAATCTAGAAGTCTAGGGTTTATGTTTTATCGTAGTCTAACCTATCTAATTCGCACCAAGGGGTTTATATGAGGTGCTATGGTGCGGCCACAAGGTGCCTTGCGCAAGCAACCAGCCCCAACCCGAATAGAACCCAACTTGGACTCTGTTTACACTTTGGACTCGGACCAACTTGATACAAACCGACCCAAAAAAGGGGAGTGCGGCCATAATGGTATACAAACCATATCTATGACTACTAGGACTCTCTATGGCGCATTGATATCCATTGTGGGCGCCCTCCTCTTGTTTTCACCATCTATGAGTGTGGAATAACAAACTAGCAATTGTTTTCCACACTTGTAGAATTGTTTTCACCACCTTCCATGTTTGTTTTCACCATAGTGATCTTGTTTTCCATCTCCTCTTGAAGTGCACCTCCATCCATGCTTGCGTTATCAACAAACCTGAGTATACATAAGTACATGGATTTAGGTAGTATAAAATTCTCATGAAAATAAACATCATATTCTAATAAGAGAGAATTCACCTGCTGTTGTAATAACTTAGTTCTTGATCTTTTCTGTAACATCCCAATTTTTGCTAACAAAAGTGTGTGGTGTTGTGTTCATCTTATACATGCATGAAAACAAAATTTGAAACCATGTTTGAAACCAATTTAAACCAATTTAAATTGTGAATTTAAGTGGTTTGAGAAAATCCCGCAAATAGTACCTAAAAGGGGTTCCAAAATTTTGTACTGAAAAGTATTTCATTTACACCAAAACAAAACATGGCTTGGTTGGAAATTTGATAAGGTTTCCAAAACCTTTTTTTGGCAATTTTTCTGTTTCCAAAAAGGCCCTCAAAACAGTGGTTTATGTTCTGTTTCAATTTAGAAAAGGACCTCAATGCAGTTCTTTTTTTCCCAGGGGGTTTTCGCAAGAATGCCTTTGTCTTCTTCCTCATGAAGAGAAGCAGCTCGCTGCCCTTCTCCTGTTCGTTCCCGATGCCACCTCTTGCTTGAGTAGATGCGCCCCCGAGTGGATGACCTCTCCTGGATGCCGTGCTTCCCTCTCTTTCCTCCTCCCCACCCGCGTCATCCCTCTCCCTCTCCCTGTCTCTGCCCCGAAGCGAACCCTGGCTCCGTCCATAGCCGCCGCTTGCCGCCGTCGATACGGCCGCTCCCGAGCGCTGTGGAGCACCTCACCGCCTCCGTCGTCTCCTCCTGGTCCTCCTCAAGCTCAAGCAGCAGCAGGGAGCCCCGGTAGAGCTCCAATCGCGCCGCCCACCTCCGCCATGGTCGCCGGCTTCCCGAGCTCGTCGCCGACGACTCCGGCGTCCCCACGCCTCCCCGACCCCACCTTCGGACTGGTGAGCAGGGGCTCCTCCAGGACCCCTCCCCTTCTCCCCTACCCCTCTCCTCCTCCGTTGCCGCGTCGACCACCGCCGGCCGCCGCCGTCTCTGCTCGCCGCCGGTTGCTCCGGCGACCATTTGGTCCGCCGCCGGTACCCTTAGCTTCCCCTTGACCTCCTCTCCCCCACTGTGTAGTTTAATTTTCAAATTACACACGAATTCGATCGAATTTGAATCCATCTGTGAAGAACAGAGAGCTATGAGGTCACGGTGACATCATAATGACGTCATAATACAGTTTTTCTATTAAATTCCAGAAAACAATTAAAATTGATATTTTAATAACTTTTGTTTTATACCTCAGAAAAATAAAAGTAAGGTACAGAAATGCTCAGAAAAATGTACTCTTTCCAAATATACCATTTTCATACATGTTTGACCAAGTTGAAAATGAGTATTATTTAATATTGTTTAATCATTTAAAATAGAAAAATAAGTTTTTATTCACTAAAATTAGAAAATTAAAAGTTATATACCAAATTGCTCAAAATGACAAATGCAACATGTTTATGATGTTTTCAAACCCATTTGAGAAACTAAAATGATACTCACTTTCATAATTTCCCGAATTGCCCCTCCGGGGTCTATTTCGAGACCTTTTCACTAAAACTGCATTTCTGACATATGAACCCTAGCAAGCTAACGATCATGCTTAGGGCTTAATTTCATTGCATTAACTTGCTCATGCATGCATATCGCGCATTGCATCGATGTCATGGTTGATTGTTCTTCTTTGTTTCGGTGTTGTTTCCCCCTCGGTAGAACGTGACTCCGAAGAGAAGGCCATCAGTCGAATGGTGAATACTTGATCCTAACCGACAAGTCAAGCACTTATCCCAGAAGACATTTCAACTGGTTTTCCTATAACCAAGGCAAGCATAACCTCTTATCTGCTCATATATGGTTTCAAAGTGTTTTGAATCTCGTACTTTGCATTCGGTTCCAAACTATTTGATGTCAGTAGATAGAGTTCCCCTATATACTGCATAACCTAGATATCCTGAACCACTGCTCCTAGCAGCTATAGGTTTGCTTGTGTGCGCTCCGCTAAAACCTGTGAGTCCTCCTTAGCCATGCCTAGTTGTGATCTGATCCATCCGGTTGATGAATCTGGTCAATACGTGAATCTATTTTGTCAGGTTGTTGTATTTTGTATTATCTTTGATAACTTGACTAAATAACGGCATGGATGTGAGGCCACAATGGGTTGTGGCGTTTTGTCCTGTTCATGCCCCTAGGAGCGAGTTCTCGCCTTCGAAGCCAAGACTGAGCGTCCAACCACACGCGGGGCCTAACAGACCGCGCTCGACCAACTAACTTGTTTGGCCACGTCCATGAGTCACGTAGTTTGATCTTTCCATCTGCGTGTGAGTCAGAAAACGATTTGGAGTAAACTTAGGGCGTGACCGGGACAAGTGATGGACGTACACGGATCTTGTTCCCGACTCACAGAACAGGTGCCGTCAGGAGGTGGCCAACTCCCTGTTGACGGGGTGGCCCTGTTTGGGTTGACTCATGGATAGGGTCGAGCAAGGTTGTGACGCCCCGAGATCGGGCACTATGCATATTTCAGCATTTCTGCCAAAATCCACATAATAACCGATTCCAGGTTGCCACTTGTGATAACATTACAACAGTTCACGAATAATCCACAAAAACAACAGAAAAGATATATACAAGAGGACTCGAACGAGTCAGGGATACAACTGATACAATACAAAGATCCAAATAACAGCGGAAGAAACAACATAGCGTCCGACTACGGACAAGATACAAATTGGACTAAGAGTCCTGAAGATAACCGAGGGCGTCCAATCCCTGCCCGGGCCAAGCCGGAGGGATTCCCAAGCTAGCGTCGTCAGACTTCAAACCTGTTGACTGCAATGTTGAATATGCAGCCACGAAAAAGATTCGTGGGTCAGTACGGTTAAGTACTGGCAAGTGGATAAACCATACTCACAAGATACCGGCGTAGCCAATCATCACAAGATACAAATACTTTGGGTTCAACGGAAAGGAAGGGATTATTGCAAATAAGCGGCAGCGGGCTACACTAACCAACTACAGAGACTCACTACAACATCCGTCTAAAAGAGGGGGGATAAGATAGCGTATCGTAACCAACTAGTACTAACCACCCAAACAAACCCATCCAATGTTACCCCCTACTAAGGAAGCAACCCAAGGATAACTCACACCGTTGGATTAATGATGTTCAACTTATTGTGTCAATAAGACTATTACTAGTCAAGTTATCATTAGTTAGGTGTAAGTTGTTCTGAGTACTTGTTAGCCAGTACTTTCACCAAGTCATCCATAACCGCGGAAAACACGGCTTCTCGAGAAGATTTACCCTGCAGGGGTGCACCAATTTGGTCGTACACGTAAGAATAACCCGCCAGACGGGGATCAAACCCACCAAGCGAGGTACTCAACACAACCCAACTCTTCTTCGCATCAAGCCCAAAGAACCCCGTGCAATTGAGCGCACGGCTAATCAAGCCCCACGAAGAAAAGGGGACCCTCATAGCACTCTAAGAACGTGTCTCCCTAAATGCCGACTACAAAAGTTCCACCCTGGCCTGGGTTCGCAAGATCATGCATGCGGCAAATGGAAAACCCGAACTAAATGAGACGATTTGGACGAGATGCGAATCAAATCAAATTGAGGGGGGCTCCCATACTCGCTTCCAACATGCGGTTAGTGCGCTCATCATGGATCAGTAGACAAGACCCTTTTCCTAATTAGGGTCGACACTAGCAGGCTTCAAAACCACGCCGGGCCTCCTGCCGGTGCCTTATCATCAAATTATTATTACCCAAAACATTAACATGTTGTTGGTTGAATTGTAACCCAACTACCAAACTAAACAGGTGATAACACGGACAACAAGACTTGAGCGCAAACAACACTAAGCATGCAACTACGACACGACGGCCAACAAGGTAAACAAACAACAGTTAATAGGAAGTGGAAGGAAGGCTATATCATGGCTGCAAAGTAACATATGATAGGATCGAGACACAAGCATCGAAACATAAGGCTAGAATAGGAACAACGGAAAGAATCCGTAGCAAGTGATGAAAGGCAGCCATTTGGCAGCAAGTGAGTATACTTGCCTGGAATCCAGCAAGTAGAGGTACATCCGAAGAACTTGTCGTTGCTCACATCATCTCAACGTCCTATCCACGAAGAAGCAAGGAACCTCGAACAAATACCGGATGCAACAATTACTACTACGGCAAAAGATCCAGCATGATCAAGATAAACTAGTTGACAAGATAACATGTTTAAATGGACCCATATGCAATTTGGATTGCATATGGAAAACCCATGAATTAAGGTTGAATTACTTGATCTACAATTAACCAACATGTGAAGGTGAATTAGCATGATGCATGGATGAGGAAAAAAATGAGAAAACAACAAGGGATTCAATTTGAAATGAAGTTTACCAAGTTTGAAATTTTATTTATTAAGTTATGAAATTTTGGTTTCTTAAAGGTGTTACACAAGAATTTATTGTTTTCACCAATTTTAATTGTTCAAAACAGATCACAAAGTTCATATTTGGAAAGAACACACCATTTTAGATGGAAAACATGTTTCATTTGTGGAAAAAGGAATTAAGATGAAATACTTATGATTTAAACAAGTTTAAACAAGATTAATTGAATTTAATTCAAGTATGAATTTATTTGAATTTTTATTTGTTCAAAACATAAAATGAAATTCATATTTGGAAAGGTTATGTTTTTCTGGTTTGAAAACATATTTTATATGTCCAAAAAAGAATTTAATTTGACCAAGTTATTAATTTAGCAATTTAAAATGATTTAAACAAGGTTTAAATTATTTAACCAATCTTAATTATTCAAAACAGAAAATAAAGTTTATATTTGAAAAGGTGGTTCAATTTGGCATGGAAAACATATTTCATTTGTGACATTTGAATTAATATTGAATTACTTATGAATTTCACCATTTAAATGATTTAATTAAAGCATTAAGTAATTGCATTAGTTTTATTTATCCAAAACAGAAAACAAATGTTATATTTGGAAAGAGCATGAAATTTTGGTTGGAAAACATATTTTATATGGGCCATTTGAAATATATTTTAATTTGTTATGGATTTAATCAAATTCAAAAAGAGTTATTTGAATTTGAAGTTTTAAAAATATTTGGAATGTTCAAAACAGTAAAAAAATACATATTTGAAATGTTCATGAGTTTCTGATTGGGATACATATTTTGTTTGTGCAATTTGGAGTTATAAATTAAAAGTTATGATTTATAGAAGATACACACATTTTCTGGAATTTTGGAAATAGGAAAAAAAGACTGGAACTTTTCTCACCAAAGGGGTAACTAGCCCATCTGAATGACACATGGGCCAGGGGAAAGCTGACTGGGTTGGGCCCGCAGCGCGGCGGAAAATTGCGAAAAAAGGGGGCGCTTGGGGGCGCACTTGGGGGTCGAACCCGCGACCTGCAGCGCGGCGAGAGGGAGCAGTACCGCTGCGCTGCTCTGCTCGTTGTGTTGCTATGCGAGACTGACGGAGGAAGTAATAACCAACGACGGTGTTACTGAATTTTCGGACAGAGCGTATCTCTGAACCTGACGGAACGGCAGCGATCGCCGGCGGCACACAGACGGCGCACGATGGCGTCCCCCCAGAGCAGCGGAAGGGGACAGAGGGAGAGGGTGGTCCAGGGCGGACGGGAGACTCACCCTGCGTTTGTCGGGGAAGGAAAATCCGCGGCGACTGACAGAGGAGGAGGGGCGGGCCTGCTCCGACGGAGACGAAAACGAACTCGGCGGCGGCGTCCTGGAGCCCGGCTGTGGGTTCCGTGGAGGCGCAGGGGAAGACGACGATGCGGGGGTTCCGTTCCCGCGATCGGCAGCCCGTGGCCGCTACCCATTCCCCGGCGCCGTGGTGATCTTTCTCCTCCGGCCATGGAAGCGTATAGACAGAGAGGTGTTCGTCTACAGCAAGGGAGGTGGTGAGAGAGATGGAGGTGGCGGCGATGGGAGAAGAAGGAGGGGGGAAGGCATTAGGGTTAGGGCACGGGTACTTGTAGGGGATCAGGGCAGGTGAGGTGGGGGGAGCTCGGTGACAGCGACGTGAGCCCCCCTCCTCTGCGTCTGTACGAGGAAGATGACCGAGTGGGCTGAAAGAGGGAAGGGGAATGGGCCATGGGTTGGGCTGGGGGAAGTGGGGAGAAGGCTGGGGGTGGGCTGTGTTAGGTGGGCTGGCCGTGGGGTGGCCTGCCTCCCCACCCAAAGGGTTTTTTCTTGTTTTATTTTTTTCCTGTTCACAGTTTTTTTTGTAGAAGGAAAGAGAGAAAAGGAGAGAGGTTTTTAGGGTTTTTATTTTATGAAATATTTTTATTTGATTTACAAAACAGCAACAGTAGGGTATGTTAACTTATTTTCAACAATTTGAAAAATGACAATTTGTTTGAAATTTGCTATTTGAAATTCATATAGGGTTTTCATATAGAGTTGAGTTTTTAATTTAAGCAAGTTTATTCAAAGCTCAAACAACTATGAAACTTAGTGAGTTTTAAAATGTTTGGAAGATTTTTAATTCTTAAACCACAATTGGGATCATGTCCATTATGATTGATTTTAAAGTGAATTTGAATTTGCCATTTAGGGTGTTGATTAAAGGGAGTTTTTATTTAACAAGCAATTTAAATAAACCAACTTCAAACTATTTGAAAACAATTTGAGGTAATTAGTTTGCAACTTTCAATTGGAAATTTTAGACATGTTTTGAAAGTTTAAAGTGGTTTGAATTTTTCAGTTGTTTTTGAAAACATGGTGCAATGCATATGATGCATGTGATGCAAAAAGAAAAAGGAAAGCAACCAATTTTCTACTTAGGGGGAACACCCCAGGTGTTACAAAGGTAAAGGTCATGGCCAGCCACCCTCTGCCGCGCTCCATGGACGAGCGTACATGTGGCGTTAAGAGTCGGATGGTACGTGTGGGTAAAGTGTACCCCCTGCAGGGATAAATCTCCTCGAGAAGCCGTGTCCACGGTTACGGACGACTTGGCAACGGATTCTGTGATCATAGATAACTTCAACGGAATGACTAAAACTTGTTAACCATGATATAAGGGTGCCTCCCCGGAGATGCCGGGAGGGGTGATCCTTGTAGCAAGAGAGTTGATCAGAAGGAATTGGTGGAATACAAGAAGATGATGTTTACAGTAGTTGAGTAGCTTTCTCATCTGTTTTGAAAACATTCTATGAGACATGCTATTCCTTCCTCAACTTGCAAAACAAAGATTGCTTTACGCAAATCAGCCTTCATAAAACCTTTCTGAAGATAGCAGATATATAATAGGTTAATTAAGTCTTGTTGAGTACCTCCCGTACTCAGGTTTGCTTAATTTTGGTTCAGGTGAAGTTTCCTCTCCAGTGGTGATGTTTCAGCATGGACATCGATGAGTAGTTTGGGGTTCCCAGGTAGCAGCCTGGAATCTATGGGCTGGGACTTCGCCTTATGTTGCGGCCTCTTAGGCCTATTTGGTTCTTGTTGATTAGCAACATAAGTTGCCTTCCGTTGTCTGATGTAATGTTGGGTCGTGTGACCTCTGTTTGTAAGATATACTCTAGTAACACCTGTTTAATACAATTTCCATGTCTAGAGTGTTGCTTTGATCGGTTGTTGGTTTCGAGCTCATCGTTATACAGTTTTGGCTATGCCTGCATAGTTGTCGCAGTCGAGGGGTTGTGGAGCCGATGATCCATGTCCGAGCCCGCCTGTCGATGTGATCGGCCTGGGGCGAGGTAACCCCAGTAACCCTCGATTGTTGTTGCACTTTCTGGACACATAGCATCTCTGTATAGCTTTGGTCCCGTTTCCTTCAGTTTCATTCGATTCATGGACGCTTTGATATGCATAGTTGGTTATGACTAGCATGGATACAAGGAGTAGTAGACTGGGGATCCGGACTACGTGCCGATGAATCCAGTCTGCCTGCCGTTGTTTGTTGCGGCCGGGGCTGGTAACCCTGAAGCCTTTGTGAGTCCATGGCTAGGAGCACATAACAATATGTATATCTCTGGGTCCGGGGTCTGACAAGTCTTGGTATCAGAGCAGGCCTGCCTGTAGGAAAACCTTACTGCTTGGTCGATGTTGAGTCTAGTGTTTGTGAAAACTACTTTGAAACCCAAATGAGTTGTGAAAAACCTTCTTAGGATTCTTTTTACTCATTATCTGGTATCACTCTAACTCTGGGTCATCATATGTCGGATATATACCGTATAGGGGCATATAAGATGGTAGTGAAAGTGCCTGGTTTCCAGGGTGGCCCAAGTGGTAGTGGGCTGTGGTCCATTGGGCGGCCCAGTAACCTGACGCATAGAAGCCGGATTCTAGAAGAACCCGGATCACGGCCCATGTGATCTGGCTTGGAGGAGAAGACGGATTCCTCACTTTCCAAGTTATTGCTACCGTAGTCTTCTAGGTTTCCTATTCTGTAAGCCCTAATCCGGCTATTATATAAAGCCGGACGGGAGATAAACAAACCAAGGAATAACAGAGAAGCTCTAGGCCAACTCGCCGAGAAGTTCATCCTCGTCGAATAGCTTAGATCTAAAACCTCACATTGTAATCCTGTTTCCAGGCTTTAGTCCTGATTAGTGAGAAGTGCAGGAGTAGGCACGTCGTACTGTCGCGACGTACCGAACCTGGGTAAATCCTGTGTTTACTGTCTACCACGCGATCCCGTTACCCCACGTCTCTACCGTAGTCTCATGGCACCCCCGTCTATGAAAACTACTACGATGTCTCGACAGTTGGCGCCCACCGTGGGGCAAACGACGTCAGGCGTGAAGTTCCGATTTGGGATACTTGGCGGAATCGGAAGATCAACCGCTGTCGGAAGCTTGGAATTCAACGATGATGTCGGACGCTTCCTCGACAACGGATCCTACATACCGGCGCAAAACCACCTGGTAAGTGCCTGCGTGTTACCGATAGGATCTGCTAACATCTTTATCGGACTAACTGCAGAAGCAATGAGGTTTTGCGGTGGAAGCTAATTTATCCCACCCGCCCTATACCCAGTCGAGGATGACTATGATGCCGGATTCTGCTCGGAACGCCGACACAAAAGTGACACACACTTTATCGGCATGGTGCAGTCCGAAGTCGCCGAAAACACGGATGATGTAAACCCCGTGCAAGAGGCAGACAAAAACACACCCGTCACAGCAACGGAAGACCCGATACCCGTCATACAGGCGGAAGATCCGACATCCGTTAACGAAACGGTGAACTCGGAAGCAGAATCCATGCTTGCCGTCATTGAGGCGAGATTAGAGTCGGAAACCGGATTAGAGGATTTTGATTCCGCAGACGAAGACGCGGACGCCTTCGAAAGGAAAGTTAAATCTTTTCAAGAGGGATTCCATGAAGTGCTAATGGCAAAACCAGCTGATACCACGGATGCCGGCAGCCAGGAAAGCCCTAAAACCCCTCCGCCAGAGGAAGAGAGAGAAGACGGAGAAACTTCTCCGGTATTTCCCAATGTTAAGGAATTGACAGAAGATTGGCCTGTCAAAAAACCTCCCTCTTCCAAGAAAAAGCATCGTGCTGCTAAGAAACTCCAATAAAAAATACGGAAGAAAAAATCAGCTGATCAAGTTGATGAAAACCTGGAAGTAGGAGATGCTAGCGGAACAAAAGCTGCGGAGAAGAAAATCAAAGAAATCCTTGTTCCACCAATGACGGAACAGGAAGAGCAAGAGCTGTTGCAAACGCCAGTGGGAGCAAATGAACCCCCTGAGATGCTGGAAGCCAGGAGACAAGCTTTCCAAAGGCAACAGCAACATCTACTCAGATGTCGGCAGCACCTCCAAAAAACCCAGGATGACATTAAGCTCATGAAGGAAGAAATAGAGGAGTGCGAGAGAAAAAATAGATCTGGCATTAAACCTACAAGGTTACCCGGAATCGTAAGACCGGAAGTAGTGCCGCCAAAAGAAAGGTTTCACAACCCATCTTGGCAAAAGCAGGTAAACGGCAAAGATGCCAGAGGCGAACCAATTTATAAAACCGCAACAGAAAACGCGGAAGCAGCATTCGCCATCCTGAACAATGATCTGTACTCCAATGGTGAAAAACTTCAAGGGGTGTATGCTTTCCTAGGAAAAGCATTGCAACAACAACAGCGGGCCCAAGAGCGATCAGGAAGACTACAGGATAACTCCGCCCTATGCAAAACAGCTACTTGCGCCGCTGGAGCACCTAGACCAGAAGAACCCGGATATTCAGACAATTCAAAGGATAAAAAAGAGGATCCGAGAAAAGACAAGAAAAACCCCGACAATAGGGATGAAGCGTCCCGAACCGGATCCCATCCCCCAAAAGGTGGACTTAAACCCCACGATCGGGAAGAAAAATACCGGAATGACGGCAAAATAATGCCACCTCCGAGAAACCCAGCTGAGAAAGCCGGAAGATACGATACACCTCACAGGCGTGAGAGATCCCGGACACCCCCTAAGGATAAAGAAAGGAACAGGAGCAGGACTCCGCCTAATCCAAAAGGACGTGATCATGGAAGAGATAGGTACAATCCCGGAAAAGCGCGCCCGCGCAACAATGGAAAAGAAAGGAGTAGATCCCCTTCTGTCCATTCAGCCGGAAGATATTCCGCACACATTGATAGAGTGGAAAAGGATGATCCATACTTTGGTCCTAAGTGTTTCACTGACAGGATCCGAAGGATAACCCTGCATTCTGGCTTCGCCAAAGTTGGTCCAACCTACCAAAAATATACCGGTAGCACAAACCCGGACACCTGGCTCTCAGACTATTATACAGCCGTCCAAATCAACAATGGGACAGACCTGGAAGCTATCAAGTTTCTTCCCCTAATGTTACTGGACGGAGCCAGAGATTGCATCAATGGATTACCATCAAGAACTGTCGACAGCTGGGATGATATGGCTAGAGTATTTACTCAGCATTTCCGGGGAACATACAAACGCCCGAACAGCATCAACCAGCTGAACCGTTGCACCCAATTCGAGGATGAACCATACGTGGATTTCATCTCCAGATGGACAACAATGAAGAATAGTTGTTCTGGAGTAACTGACGTACAAGCAATGCATGCTTTCGTCAATGGCCTAAAACCCGGACTTGTACCGTTCATGGTTGGTTCCAAACAGCACAAAGATCTCGGATCTATGCTTACAACCGCCAATGAGCACGCTGCAGCCGAAGACGACATCAGAGCAAGAGGAGGCAATATCGATACACTGATACTTGCTAAGAAAACTCCTCGTTATGACAAAAAGGGAACTCCAGAAACAACGACAAAACCCAAGGAAGTCAACATAGCCTTTGGAAGCGAAAAAGGGAATAAGTGGAAAGGACGCAGCCCAGATCCAATCAATTACACTCCAGAGGAGTGGGAGAGGATTAAGTCGGAACCCTGTGTCCACCATTCAGAATTTGGGAAACCCACCCACATAAACGCGCAATGCCGGCTGAATAAGCACATGAAAGGCAGTGCAGGATCCGGAAGTAAGGGGAAGGGTTCCAAGAGGAAACCTGCTAAACAAAAGCCAGAAGCTGACAAGGAAGACAGTGAATCGGACACTGATGAAAAAATCCAGGAACAGCAGCGAAAGGGCGAACCCAAATTTCCGAGAGTTGATGGAGAAGCAATGCTAACATTTCTAGCAACTCCGTCAGCAAAGGTGGCCAAAAGAACACTTCGAGAAATAAACGCGGTTGTTCCGGCAACCCCGAAATTCTTGAAGTACTCCAACACACCAATTACCTGGGATCAGTCTGATCATCCCGGGAACATCCCTGAACCCGGCACACAAGCTCTTGTCGTAAGCCCTATTGTCCAGAACACTAGGCTAAGAAGAGTGCTGATGGATGGAGGATCCAGCATTAACATAATGTACTTGGATACACTGAAGCATCTGAAGATTTCCGAGTCCCATCTCAATTACAGCAACATACGCTTCCACGGCATTGTTCCTGGCAGACAAGCACGATCCCTAGGAGAAATTTCCCTAGATGTCACCTTCGGAGATAAAGATCACTTCCGGCAGGAAAAAGTATCCTTCGAAGTAGTGCCGTTCGAAATCGTGTATCACACAATACTCGGACGTCCAGCTTTCGCCAAATTTATGGCAAGATCCTGTTATATTTATAACAAGCTGAATATGCCGGGTCCCAAAGGAGGAGTAATCACCATAGCTGGTGATTTTAAGCTAGCAAATGAGTTGGAGAAATAAAATGCCCTTTGCGCTCAGAGAGTCATAGCAAAGGAAGAATTGAAGGAATTGGCCAAGGAGGTATCGCCAACAGAAATGCCGGCAGGAAAAGAAACCCGGAAGCCAACAGACAACTTCAAGGCGTCCGAGAATACAAGACAAGTAATCCTAGATCCCAAAGATCCGACAAAATTCGTCGTTGTAGGGACTGGGATGACCGACAAATAGGAAGGCGAGCTCATCAAGTTCCTCCGTGAGAACTGGGATATTTTTGCCTGGTGTCCAGCTGACATGCCAGGCGTACCCAGGGAACTTGCTGAGCACCAACTCAAGGTGATTCCAGGATCAAAACCCGTTAAACAAGGTCTCCGTCGATTTGACGGAAGAAGACGGAAGGCTATTGGCAAAGAAATTATCCGGCTTTTAGCAGCGGATTTCATCCAGGAAGTAATCCACACTGAATGGTCTGCAAATCCGGTATTAGTACCGAAGAAAGACACTACTGCTCTTAGAATGTGTATAGATTACACAGGCTTGAACAAATTGTGTCCAAAAGATAGGTTTGCATTACCGCGAATCGACCAAATAATAGATGCCACTGCAGGCTCTGAGCTTTTGTGCTTTTTGGATGCATACTCCGGGTACCACCAAATACGCATGAAAAAGGAAGATCAAATTAAGACTTCTTTTATAACCCCGTACGGGATGTATTATTACGTAACCATGCCATTTGGCCTGAAAAACGCAGGTGCAACCTACCAGCGTTGCATGCAACGTTGCTTGCATAGTCAGATTGGCAAAAATGTCCATGTTTATGTGGACGACATTGCTGTCGTAACCAAGGAAAACGATACGCTCCTTGAAGATCTGCGGGAAACTTTCGAAAACTTGCGCACTTAAAAGATGAAGTTAAATCCATCTAAGTGTGTATTCGGGGTTCCCTCAGGAAAACTTCTGGGTTTTATCGTTTCTCATAGAGGAATAGAAGTTAACCCGGAAAAGATAAAAGCCATCTTGAACATCTCGAAGCCCACGTGCGTAAAAGATGTCCAAAGATTGACGGGTTCCGCCGCTGCCGTCAGCAGATTTATTAGCAGGCTGGGGGCTAAAACCCTACCACTCTACAAGTTGTTGAAGAAATCCGACAAAGTCAAGTGGATAGCAAAAGCTTTGGAATATCTAGCAGTTATGTCTCTTCCGTACTTAGTTCAATTTCTATGTAAACATCTTTTGAGATCATGAAATAAAGTTGTCGGAATTCTGGTATCCATGTTTTTTACAAGTTTATTACAGTAAAAGCATGTTTCCACCTTCTCTATTTCCCAATGATCTTACAAAGCACTCAATGTTAACCCGAATTGTGCCTGCGTACTCGGAGTTAAAAAATTGAATGATTTTTCAGCCTGTTGAATGGCTAAAGGAAACTTGAATTGCCTGCGTGCCCAAGTTTCGTTCAAAAAAAAATTCCTTGTTTCTCTAAGCATTATCTGATCGCGTATGTGTTGGGTTACTGGAGCTAGTTAGTAAAAATGCCTTTAGCATGATCCATGTTTCCGAGTTTAAACTGATTGGGTACACCCAGTTACTCGGCATGACGATTCATATTGCTATTTGAGCCATTTCAAACACTAAGGACAGTTAAAACATATATGCCAGAGAACTTAGAAGATAAAGGAATAGTAAAATCCGAAAAGCTTGCAAAGAATTTCATAATTAAGACTGCAAAAGGCGAAATTTTCATTCATACAAATAGAAGCATTACATTTTGGATTACATTGAAAGAACAGTAATGCTCCTATTGTCTACTTTTACTATCCAGGTTCAAGGTAGCCCTTCAAGCATCTGACTCCTCCTCGCTGCTGTCGTCCTCGGGGATTGGAGGGATCTCCTCTTCTGGATAATTGACGGAGATATTTACCATAGAGGCAATCTGGGTGGCGTGGCCTTTGATTTCATCAAAGATGGTATTTCTCTGAGTATCCGTGTATCCTTGAGGGACACCGGACGCCACGCGCCAGGATTTAGCACCAGGGTAGTGCATGCGCATAAGGCCGAGTGCCATGCGCGCACCACCCCGTGCAGCGGAACGCAGGATGGAATCCCTGGATTCCGCCACCTCCATGATGGCTCCCGGAAGTTTTTCAACCTCCGAGAACTCCCCAGTCCTTGCGGGAAGGAACTTATTCACCAGCTGCATTCCAGCAGCTCGGATAGAAGTCCATGTCTTCCCAAAGGCTCGGATTCCTTCGAGCCGAGTGACATCTGGGGTATCTCCTGTTTTTCCGAATCAAAAGTGTTAGGAGAAAAACAGAGAAAAGTAAGATATGGAAAAATGGTAAAGGTAACAGAAAGTTACCGATAAGCTTGTCGATCTCGGAGACTTCCTCCAGGCGAAGATTCAGAGCATTTTCTAAATCCTGAATGGTGGATTTATCCTTCTCCGCCTGCTCGGAAGCCTTGGAATTGGCAACTCCAAGGGCCAAGTTGCTGGCCTCCAGATCCTTTTGAGCCTTCACAAGATTCTTGTGAAGATCCAAATTCTCATTTCGGAGATTCTCGGCATTGCCGGCATCTTCAGCTATCTGCTTGGACTTAGCCAAAGCAGCTGGAAAGCAAGGAAAATTCCGAGTTTAGAAAATTTCCGGAATAAGTACTTAGACAAAAGATTGAATCGCAAACTTCAGAGGGAAAATGTTTACCTGCTGTTTCCGACAAAGCAAGCTGAGACGAGGCCAGCTCCGCCTCTCTCTCCTCAAGAATAGAAAGAAGATTTCTAACCTCTTTATTCTTGATGGACAGTTTGTTGAAAACTTCCATGTTAATGGTTTCGGCGGTTTGCTGAAACATAGCAAGGAAAAGAATGGTTACTAAAAGCATCAAAGCAAAAAAGAATACATTTGGTTTAATGCTTGGGGGCTAGAGTTACATACCTGGCTCATTCGTTGCAAACCCGCCAAGTTATCATTGAACCCTTTTGCGTATTCCGCAAAAAGGGTTTCGGCCGCGCTTAGGCCGTCATTGATAATCTTGAATTCCTTGTCAAAGGTGGGAATCTCCTCGTCGAATATCCGAGAAGGTTTTCCCACCTCTGGAGCCGCTCTTTCCCTCGTGTCCGAATTCGACACAACAGGCTGGCTGGGCTCCGGTGGCTTGGTGGTGGGGGCTGCGGCGTGCTCCTCCGCCATTGTGGATGGTGTATCTGGGGAGATGACGGGAGAAGGTTGGCTGCCTCGGCTGGAAACAACTTTGTGTTTCTTCAGCTTCTTCGGCTTTAGGTTGGAGGGAGGCAGGCTGAAAACAAAAAACCCGGAAAAGTTAAAACTCCGAAGAAGGAAGAAAAATTTCCATGTAAGAAAAGAACCTAGAAGAAAAGAACCTGGAAGTGGCGACGGGGATCCCGTCAAGGTTGATAACTTCCTCGGAGGAAGGAATCTTCTTTCGCTTGCGCCCACCTGTAGCAGCGGTGCGCAGTGCGTCCAGCTCAGCCTCGGAGTCCAACTCCGATTCTGGAAGTTCAGTAATCTGTTGGCAAGAAAAGTCAGAGTTATGAGTGAGAAAATCCGAGAAAGAACGACAAAACTTTACCCAAATGACGGAAAAAATACCTTGGGAGCCGGATTGTCCGCTGTATACATTGGCCGACTCGCTTCGTATTGGTCGCGTGATGCGACCAACTGATTGATGCGCCGTCGAAGCTCCTTTGCGGGCCAATCTTTGTTGGTTGTCCGCATTGGGTCCTTGGCACCCGTGTAGTCGCAAAGAAGGCGACCACCGTGGTTGGCCAATGGCTGAATTCTTCTATTCAACCAGCAAAAGACCGTGTCCATGCCGGTCAAAGGTGGATTGGAGGAGGTGAGCTTGGCGATGCGCCGCTTGATCCTTAGAAGATCAGGCGGCAGAACCTGGACGGCTTCCGTTCCCCAATTGTCTTGGGGAATGGCAGCGGTGTTGGAAAAAGGTGGAACCCCGATGGCTTCCGTAGGGAAAGGCACATCGGGATGGTAAAAGAAGGAACCCGTCCAAAATTTGACGGATTCCGACGTCTTGATCTTGGGGAACCAATCTTCCCTAAATATCCTAAGAGTAAAGGAGATGGTCCCGCAAGTCGGGAGTGCGCCCTCCGAGGAGTTCCGCTTAACCCCGAAACAATACGTCCAAAAGTCTAGCCTAGGTACTAAGCCTAAATAACCCTCGAACAAAGCCTGGAAGCCGGCCATGTAGAGGATGGAATTGGGTGGCAGGTTATGGGGTTGGATGTTATAATGGGAGAGGATTTGGAGGAAGAAGGAGGAGGGCGGAAGTCCCATACCTCGCAGGAGATGGGAGGAGAGCAGAACTCTTTCGCCGTCTTTCGACATTGGTTCGTTCTCGTCCTCAGGAAGACGCCATTTTGCTTTAAGGACCAGGCCCTCCTTTTCCAGGTTCGGAAGGAGAGCCGGTGGAATGCTGCAGGCAATCCAATTGCCTGCGGATTCCATCTCGTCGTCCGCTCCGATGGCGGCGGACGCAGCAGCGGCGGCGGCAGTGAGCTCGTCGCCGAGAAGCTGGATCTTCTCCTCCGCCGTCTCGGGAGCGGACGGCGAGGGAGGCGCGGAGCTCGATCCCGCAGCGTTCGCGGCGGCGGAAGGATTTCCTCCGCCCGCCGCAGAGGCCGCGGTCTTTTCCGGCTCGTCGCCGGCGTGCTTTGGGGATTCGAGTTGTGGATCCAGTTCGTTGATGATGTCATCAACGGTGAGCGCGGCGGAGCGAGCGGGGGACGACGGCGAGGTTGCCATTTGGTGGCGGCGCGTTGCGCTGGGGCTCTGGGTGCGTTCGCGTGCTTGGGATGGTTCTTCGCTCGGGAGCTGGTGCGCGGCAATGGCGTGACAGTGAGAGTGCGGAAGGTTTTTGACGAGGACGAAGACGGCTATTTATAGCCAGAAAATCCGTCAAGATACGTGCCAACGGCTATTTTGACCGTTGGATGATCAACGCGTGTCACTCGCCGAAAATCCGGGAAATGAAACGATAGGGTAATGATGGTTATCTCCTCGTTTCCCGCCAGAATCTGTCAGAGATATGTTTCTGGGTTTTCCGAGTAAAACCCAAACGTCCCTTACGTCAGCATGATTAAGTGCGCTGACGTAAGAAGTTCCTTCTCCACGAAGGATCGTGAGAGAAAAGCCGGATTTTCAGGATTCCGAGTTTCACATTACCATCTTTTTCAGAAGAAGAATAAGAAGAATGAAGACTGCTGATTGAAATTTCTCGGACAAAGCACATTTGGCGGAAGACGGCAAATCAGAGTTTTAATCCTTCTTGGGGGCTACTGTCGGATATATACCGTATAGGGTCATATAAGATGGTAGTGAAAGTGCCTGGTTACCAGGGTGGCCCAAGTGGTAGTGGGTTGTGGTCCATTGGGCGGCCCAGTAACCTGACGCATAGAAGCCGGATTCTAGAAGAACCCGGATCACGGCCCATGTGATCTGGCTTGGAGGAGAAGACGGATTCCTCACTTTCCAAGTTATTGCTACCGTAGTCTTCTAGGTTTCCTATTCTGTAAGCCCTAATCCGGCTATTATATAAAGCCGGACGGGAGATAAACAAACCAAGGAATAACAGAGAAGCTCTAGGCCAACTCGCCGAGAAGTTCATCCTCGTCGAATAGATTAGATCTAAAACCTCACATTGTAATCCTGTTTCCAGGCTTTAGTCCTGATTAGTGCGAAGTGCAGGAGTAGGCACGTCGTACTGTCACGACGTACCCAACCTGGGTAAATCCTGTGTTTACTGTCTACCACGCGATCCCGTTACCCCACGTCTCTACCGTAGTCTCATGGCACCCCCGTCTATGAAAACTACTACGATGTCTCGACATCTTACCTGTTTTGATTTGAAAAGGTTTTGTTATCTCTTCTAGTTATTCAAAACTTAGGTGCCTTCTTTGGCAATGACGTTCTTTTAACCAAATTGACCTAGTTATGAGTTTCTAGAGTCGAGTGTGTTCCATGTTTTGTTATCTCTTAAACTGGGAGATTTCCTTCCCATCCTAATCTCTCAGAGTTTTCCGGATTCCACATTCTTACATGTTCTAAAGTCTCAAAATCCTGAACCTCGAGATCTTCTTTTCATCTCGATTGTATCTGTTATCCTCTGCTCAAGTTCTTCCGGTGTTATGTTTGTCTTTTGAAAGTCACCTCGTGATTACTACTGGTAGTGTCCTAAGGCACTTGAATAGTAGTTACTCCTTTCGTTGAGTTTTTAACCTTGGACTTGAACCGAAGGTCCCGGAATGTGCTGAATTGCGGTGAGTTGAGTCATGTGGTTTCATAACCATGTGATGCTCACGCTATCAGTACAGGATGCTGACCTTTAACCCAAGTTCCGTTTCTTTGGATCCTGAGAAATCTGTTCTACCTCAGGATGGCTAGGCAATTCCAACTCTCATAGCCATAGGCTCTCTACTGGAATCAAGAAGGGATCACAGCAAGAGTGGTCATCGTGAAATCCACATCTTCGTTCTTAATTCAGCTATATTGATCCTCTAGCATGGGTTTTACAAAAGAGTATCACCTGTGCAATCCCCATGGCCTATGGATTTTCCGGAGAATGCTCCTATCTTCCAGTTGCTTTCCGAACTCCATCCGTTTTTTGGAAACCAAGTTACATATGAATGTTGGATTCTTCCGATGCATTTGTTCTTGTTTTCTGTCAAAACATTCCACCTTGGGATGTCAGGAGAAACAAACTCCAGTACCTCGTTCATCTCTAGAACCAGGTCAAAGTTTTGTAATCCACACAATAAAGAAGTTTCGTCAGCTTCTGTTCTGTTCCACCTTCGAGTATCACACTCTTATATATCAAGAGGTGGTGTTGTGTTTCATGGTCTTAATGATGAAGTGATGCTCTCACACATCTTCACTCTCCCTTCCTCCAAGCTTTAATGCTTTAGAATGATGGGTCTGTTCATCGATGTGTGCATCAGATATTCCTAGCAATTCTTATTGCTTCAAAAAATCTAAGAACCATCTGTATCCTTCTTAGCACTATTGGTCACCCGGTCTCTGTTTGAAGTTGAGACTGTGTTACCAAATACGTTCATTCCAGTGCACAATTTTGGTCAGAGAGTTAGGTTTATACCAAAACTCTCAAGACCATATCGGTTGCTTTGAAAAGCATACCTCCTTTCGATTTCTAAGACATGCCGGTGGGTTGTGATATTCTGGTTGTATTTCTAGAAGTATCACCAGGTTTTACCTGACTGTGATGTCTAAACAAGGGGTACTTTGAACTACTCTTTTCTCCAAGAAACTACGCTAGACACCTTGGACTAGTGGTTGAGCTTAAACAACAACTTGGAGAGTTGAAAGGCAAAAGCTCATCCTAACTTGTTCCTTTGTTAAGGGATGTATAGTTTTCCTCATATTGAAGCAAGATAGTATCTTCTAAATGGACATACTATCATCATACTCTTGTTTTGGTTTGGGCTATTGTTCAAATCAATCGCAGATTCGATGGCTAACTTGATGGTGTTTTCACTCATGGTGTTTGCCCGAGTACACCTTCATGTTCTTCAGTCTGACCACTATTCTGCCTTGTCCATATATCATATGAATCCCTCTTCTTGGAGTGTTTGATAAGGGTGTTGTTGAACCCAACGATGACATCCTTGTTTTCTCCATGCTTAAAGAGGTCCATGTTGAACAATTGGCATTTAAGTTGGAAACTTTTGAGAACCACCTTTGTGTCATCACGAAGTTGTGTTCTGGATGTTCGAAGTAACTTACCCCAGTTCATGTGCTTATGGTGAAAGTTGTCGCCGTGGATTCGAGTATAGTTTTCTTGTTCCTTCGGGAATAATCCCAAGTCAGTCATGCATTTGTGGTCTACTCTTGAGATGGAAGGTTGTTACCTCCACTCCTTGCTTAAGTCCGCATCCACACCAAGCCACTGACTGACTATCCGTGAAAGAGGGGAAGTCTATGAACTTCGTTATCTTCATAATCGTCTTCCCAACAAGGACTCCGAGGTGTTTCATTGCAAGTAAGTCATGTAGGTGCAACCTTCTTTCGCAAGTTGCTAATACATGAGTTCTGCAATCTTGCTCATCTCCTTGAGCGTGGCATCGTAGTCCATATCTTGAGAATCCAACATATGTATCTCGTTGGTAACCGTTGCAATCTCTTTGATCCAACATACTGAGTGTCAGTTATCAACCCACTAACCAGAGCTGAATCTCAAGCAGCAACGATGGTTGGTGTTTCCTCAAGAGTATTGAATCAGGTCTTTTCAAAATCCGGCATGGTTGATGTTGTGGTTGACACAATTAGCCGGAAGGCTTAATGTCATATCCCTTTGAATCCGTAAGAACAGCCACTCCCCGTGAGAATTCTTGTGGCTCGTTCTCAACAAGTTTTCCTCTCCGATCTTCCAAACCGGAGTTTTACCTTCACTTGATGACCTATAGAAGGCTTGTCATAAGCCTGATATCGGTATCGAGAACATCCAGGAGAAGCTGGAAGTTGATCTTTCCAATATCTCTCCGTTGAACCTCCAAAACCTTTGTTCTGGTGGAAACAAGTTCATCATAAGAACACCTCTTTGTGTTTCGTAAACCACCATTGATCAGCTCCCTTTTCCAAGTTGTTTGTACCTGAAGTTCCGTTTATCTCAAACATCGTGTGAATTTGTCAGTTACTTCAGCCATGGGATCTTACCCATGTGGTAAACGTATTGCTACGTCAAATCCACAATAGGAAAAAGATTCCCTATTTACTTCCGGTGTTTCAACCCTTGTTGGTTATCCATTCTTATGGTGTGACCAAGAATACCTCCTTCATTATGGTGTTCCAACATCCCGTGGTTACTCATCTTCTGTCATGAAGTAACATCCCAATCCTTGACAAAGTTCTCGACAAACTTTGACGGAATGGAAGTTCTGTTATCTTCCGTGTCCACTCCGAAGAGTGAACATGATCTTGTATGAAGTTTTCTCTGACACACGAATCACGGTGTTTTCTCGTGTTTCCCTCGTCTACGGATATTACGTTGTGGTATCCAAGACAATCCTTTAATCTTGGGTTTCTATTTGAAGAAACCTCGGTTTCACAAGTTGTCCAACCTTTCTTTTCCAAAAAGTATTTAAAGTCTTGTGCAAAGCTCATATTCTAAATCCTTTCAAGACCAATCGTCCGCAAACTTGAAACCATCTTCTATTCACTCCGTTACCTTGATGTGTTTCATGCCTGATAACTCAAAAGTTCTTTATGAACATCTTGTCATGAGTTGCCCATGGGATACTCGATCTTCATGAAGATCATTTCCTAAGAGTTTCCCTCTTACCTAAGGTGTATCCGTTCAATACTTCAAGGTGTTACGGATCAACCTCTTCAAGAATAGAACTGTAAGGTTCGAGAAGATCGTTCAAAACCGGTGTTCCTTCTTTCTTCTCCTTCGGGAATCTTGGGACGAGATTATTGTAAGGGGGGTAGATTTGTAACATACCAATTTTTGCTAACAAAAGTGTGTGGTGTTGTGTTCATCTCATACATGCATGAAAACAAAATTTGAAACCAATTTAAACCAATATAAATTGTGAATTTAAGTGGTTTGAGAAAATCCCGCAAATAGTACCTAAAAGGGGTTCCAAAATTTTGTACTGAAAAGTATTTCATTTACACCAAAACAAAACATGGCTTGGTTGGAAATTTGATAAGGTTTCCAAAACATATTGTTGGCAATTTTTCTGTTTCCAAAAAGGCCCTCAAAACAGTGGTTTATGTTCTGTTTTAATTTAGAAAAGGACCTCAATGCAGTTCTTTTTTTCCCAGGGGGGTTTCGCAAGAATGCCTTTGTCTTCTTCCTCACGAAGAGAAGCAGCTCGCTGCCCTTCTCCTGTTCGTTCCCGATGCCACCTCTTGCTTGAGTAGATGCGCCCCCGAGTGGATGACCTCTCCTGGATGCCGTGCTTCCCTCTCCTTCCTCCTCCCCACCCGCGCCATCCCTCTCCCTCTCTCTGTCTCTACCCCGAAGCGAACCCTAGCTCCGGCCATAGCCGCCGCTTGCCGCCGTCGATACGGCCGCTCCCGAGTGCTGTGGAGCACCTCACCGCCTCCGTCGTCTCCTCCTGGTCCTCCTCAAGCTCAAGCAGCAGCAGGGAGCCCCGGTAGAGCTCCAATCGCGCCGCCCACCTCCACCATGGTCGCCGGCTTCCCGAGCTCGTCGCCGACGACTCCGGCGTCCCCACGCCTCCCCGACCCCACCTTCGGACTCCTGGTGAACAGGGGCTCCTCCAGGACCCCTCCCCTTCTCCCCTACCCATCTCCTCCTCTGTTGCCGCGTCGACCACCGCCGGTCGCCGCCGTCTCTGCTCGACGCCGGTTGCTCCGGCGCCATTTTGTCCGCCGCCGGTACCCTTAGCTTCCCCTTGACCTCCTCTCCCTCACTGTGTAGTTTAATTTTCAAATTACACACGAATTCGATCGAATTTGAATCCATCTGTGAAGAACAGAGAGCTATGAGGTCACGGTGACATCATAATGACGTCATAATACAGTTTTTCTATTAAATTCCAGAAAACAATTAAAATTGATATTTTAATAACTTTTGTTTTATACCTCAGAAAAATAAAAGTAAGGTACAGAAATGCTCAGAAAAATGTACTCTTTCCAAATATACCATTTTCATACATGTTTGACCAAGTTGAAAAATGAGTATTATTTAATATTGTTTAATCATTTAAAATAGAAAAATAAGTTTTTATTCACTAAAATTAGAAAATTAAAAGTTATATACCAAATTGCTCAAAATGACAAATGCAACATGTTTATGATGTTTTCAAACCCATTTGAGCAACTAAAATGATACTCACTTTCATAATTGCCCGAATTGTCTATTTCGAGACCTTTTCACTAAAACTGCATTTCTGACATATGAACCCTAGCAAGCTAACGATCATGCTTAGGGCTTTATTCCATTGCATTAACTTGCTCATGCATGCATATTGCGCATTGCATCGATGCCATGGTTGATTGTTCTTCTTTGTTTCGGTGTTGTTTCCCCCTGGGTAGAACGTGACTCCGAAGAGAAGGCCATCAGTCCAATGGTGAATACTTGATCCTAACCGACAAGTCAAGCACTTATCCCAGAAGACATTTCAACTGGTTTTCCTATAACCAAGGCAAGCATAACCTCTTATCTGCTCATATATGGTTTCAAAGTGTTTTGAATCTCGTACTTTGCATTCGGTTCCAAACTATTTGATGTCAGTAGATAGAGTTCCCCTATATACTGCATAACCTAGATATCCTGAACCACTGCTCCTAGCAGCTATAGGTTTGCTTGTGCGCGCTCCGCTAAACCCTGTGAGTCCTGCTTAGCCATGCCTAGTTGTGATCTGATCCATCTGGTTGATGAATCTGGTCAATACATGAATCTATTTTGTCAGGTTGTTGTATTTTGTATTATTTTTGATAACTTGACTAAATAACGGCATGGATGTGAGGCCACAATGGGTTGTGGCGTTTTGTCGTGTTCATGCCCCTAGGAGCGAGTTCTCTCCTTCGAAGCCAAGACTGAGCGTGCAACCACACGCGGGGCCTAACAGACCGCGCTCGACCAACTAACTTGTTTGGCCACGTCCATGAGTCACGTAGTTTGATCTTTCCATCTGCGTGTGAGTCAAAAACGATTTGGAGAAAACTTAGGGCGTGACCGGGACAAGTGATGGACGTACACGGATCTTGTTCCCGACTCACAGAACAGGTGCCGTCATGAGGTGGCCAACTCCCTGTTGATGGGGTGGCCCTGTTTGGGTTGACTCATGGATAGGGTCGAGCAAGGTAAAGGTCGTGGCCAGCCACCCTCTGCCGCGCTCCATGGACGAGTGTACATGTGGCGTTAAGAGTCGGATGGTACGTGTGGGTAAAGTGTACCCCCTGCAGGGATAAATCTCCTCGAGAAGCCGTGTCCACGGTTACGGACGACTTGGCAACGGATTCTGTGATCATAGATAACTTCAACGGAATGACTAAAACTTGTTAACCATGATTGAAGGGTGCCTCCCCGGAGATGCCGGGAGGGGTGATCCTTGTAGCAAGAGAGTTGATGAGAAGGAATTGGTGGAATACAAGAAGATGATGTTTACAGTAGTTGAGTAGCTTTCTCATCTGTTTTGAAAACATTCTATGAGACGTGCTATTCCTTCCTCAACTTGCAAAACAAAGATTGCTTTACGCAAATCATCCTTCATAAAACCTTTCTGAAGATAGCAGATATATAATAGGTTAATTAAGTCTTGTTGAGTACCTCCCGTACTCAGGTTTGCTTAATTTTGGTTCAGGTGAAGTTTCCTCTCCAGTGGTGATGTTTCAGCATGGACATCGACGAGTAGTTTGGGGTTCCCAGGTAGCAGCCTGGAATCTATGGGCTGGGACTTCGCCTTATGTTGCGGCCTCTTAGGCCTTTTTGGTTCTTGTTGATTAGCAACATAATTTGCCTTCCGTTGTCTGATCTAATGTTGGGTCGTGTGACCTCTGTTTGTAAGATATACTCTAGTAGCACCTGTTTAATACAATTTCCATGTCTAGAGTGTTGCTTTGATCGGTTGTTGGTTTCGAGCTCATTGTTATACAGTTTTGGCTATGCCTGCATAGTTGTCGCAGTCGAGGGGTTGTGGAGCCGATAATCCATGTCCGAGCCCGCCTGTCGATGTGATCGGCCTGGGGCGAGGTAACCCCAGTAGCCCTCGATTGTTGTTGCACTTTCTGGACACATAGCATCTCTGTATAGCTTTGGTCCCGTTTCCTTCAGTTTCATTCGATACATGGACGCTTTGATATGCATAGTTGGTTATGACTAGCATGTATACAAGGAGTAGTAGACTGGGGATCCGGACTACGTGCCGATGAATCCAGTCTGCCTGCCGTTGTTTGTTGCGGCCGGGGCTGGTAATCCTGAAGCCTTTGTGAGTCCATGGCTAGGAGCACATAACAATATGTATATCTCTGGGTCCGGGGTCTGACATTTTCATTGGTGCAATTCTCACTTCATCATGTTTCTCTTTAATAGCAACATCTTCAATGGCAGAAAGTGTAGAAACACTATGGATGTCCTCATCATTTTTGTAGATAGTGTTGGGCCTCCAAGTGCAGAGGTTTGTAGAACAACAGCAAGATTCCCTTAAGTGGATCACCCAAGGTTTATCGAATAGAAGTCTCTTGTGTCCCCAACACACCTAATACAATTGTCAGTTGTATAGGTGCACTAATTCGGCGAAGAGAGAGTCAAATACAAGTAATATGGATGTGTAAGTGATAATAGAAATCTGAAACAAAAAATGGAAGCAGGAAAACATGTGGCAAAACTGATTGTAAACGGTGTATAAATTCTTAGAAACAAGGCCTAGCGATCATACTTTCAGTAGTGAACACTCTCAACAATAGTAACATAATTGAATGCATAAATATCTCTCCTCACTATGCTACTACGAACCACTCTCCGGTTGAATAACAAACACCAATTCATTGCGTAGGGCTGCAAAAAGGACTCCTCAAAGTTGCATTCCCATGTCTAGTTCACCCCACGTTGTCACTATGAGCGCCCTAGAAGGTACTAGAAAAACACCACAATTTCATAGGGTCATCGAACACAAGGTATAAATATTATGCTAAACCACACGGTACACACACTGTCACCTTTACACCGTGATCAAAGTGTTTACGGAGATCTCATAATAAAACCACTTGAGTAGCATAACAGCTGAACAGTAACATCTACTTATCAACTAGATTACAAAGCTCGCGATCACATAAAGATCACACCATGGGGGAGAGAGAGAGATGAGACACATAGCTACCGTTAGAGCCCTCAGCCCGGGAGGAGAACTACTCTCTCCTCATCATAGGAGACAACAACAACGATGAAGATGGCGGTGGAGTCGATGGAGATGGATCCGGGGGCACTTCCCCGTCCCGGCAGGGTGCCGGAATAGAGATTTCTGCCCCCCCCCCCCAAAATTTGTCGGCGGCGGCGACGGAGCTACACATGTTTTTGGTGGAAAAGGCCGATTTATTTAGGGTTTATGCATCGGGGAGTATGTATTGGCGAAAGGGCGATGTCTAGGGGTGGCCAGGGTACCCACACCGCCAGGTGGCCCGGCTAGGGGGGACCCGCGCCATTCTATGGTGTGGCCACCCTGTGGCCCCCCTCTGGGGCTCTTTGGGACTTCCTGGACCCTCCGGGACTTCTAAGACTTCTGGCTTTTGAATCGTCCAATTCCGAGAATACTTCCACAACTTTTCTGAAACTAAAAACAACAGAAAACATGAACTGGTTGTGTGGCATCTTGTAAATAGGTTAGTCCCGAGAAATCGATAAAAATGACATAACGTGTAAGGAAAGCATGTGGGAAACAACATGGAACATCAGAAATTAGGGGTACGTATATGACGTATCAACATCCCCAAGCTTAGTTTCTACTCGTCCTCGAGTAGGTAAACAATAAAACAAATAATTTCTGAGGTGACATGCTACGAACATAAATTTGATCATCATAGTAATGTAAAGCATGTAAACTAGAATCAATTTAATAAAGGATGTGGTTTATAGTTGATATCAAAGAGTAGTGTATAAACCATTAGGAATCACAAAGTAAAACCTTTCAATGAATTAATACTAAAAGACAATCCACTGTGCAAAGTATATTGTTGATGTTTTAAGCTTCAAACTCTCACAACAACCCCTGTTAGGATCAAGTCAAGTGACAACAATATGCATATAGGAAAATCATTCAAATAATTGTGCACTTAAAATAAGCAAGCATTCTGTATTGGTCCCTAGCACCAGGATGTTATGGCTAAAAGAACATTATGGGGGTTTGGATGATCAATGGGAGAAAGTATCACACAACTGAAAGTGATCATTAGACAAGAGGAAGTCCTATAATCTAAGTTATGAAAGGAGTAGTGATTGCTAGACAACGGATGCACATAGAGCTATAAGTGTATGAAAGCTCTCCAATGCAACTAGTGGGGGTGCATCCAACTTGTTTGCTCACCAAGACCTAGAGCTCTTTTGAGGAGGCTCATCATTGGAATATACAAGTCAAGTTCTATAATGTAAGTTCACCACATAGTTATGTAAGTCATAATATGAAAACTCTCTCCAAACTGAAGTAATGATGCCAACCAAGCACAAGTGTGGAATAAATGATAGTAGTGCTACCACCTCTCTCTTTATTATCTCTCTTTTGCATTTTTTTCTTTTTGGTTTTTCTCTTTTTTATTTACTTATAACCTCACTAGTAGGGGAAACACTCTATTTTACAATGAATCATCACACTTTTAGTACTCATAACTCAAACTGAAATATCTCTGATGTAAATAAAACTAAATGCTCCTGCCTGTGTAGCAGTATGAAAAGTAACAATGAAGCATGACAAGTAACATAATCATGATGGATGTTGTATGGCAATATCTCTCGGAATTGCTATGGAAATGCCATGGTAGGTAGGTATGGTGGCTGTTTTGAGGAAGATAAATTTTGGCTTATGTGTAGAAGAACAAATTTCTCCCATGGGGTTTGGATGTACTGGTGAAGTTTGCACCAACTCTCAAAGTGAGAATGAGCAATGCCTAGTACCGAAGAGGCTAGCAAATATGGATGATGGAAGTGCCAGAAAACCGCAACATAGAACTCACAAGTTAAAAGATTCCAAATAAAATCATGATATCATAAGGCATAATGAAAATCAGTCCAAGAGGGTCCGTGGAAGTGACAAGTCACTGTTAGCTACCCCGACCGTAGCGTGTAACAAAAAGCAATGACAGTTGGTATCAACAAAGGAAGTCATATACCATTATCCTATCAATTGGTTATTTGAGTGTGGCACAGTTTCAAGCTTCTAGACCAACCATTAATTGTTTTTACTCTACTAGACCAGCAAGTTTACCATTAAGCATATTAATATCTCAAAAAATAGCAAATAATCAAGTGAAACAGTTTAGTGATCTACAAGAATATGCAAGCTTTTTCGTTATACCATCTACCACATGTAGCATTTTCTATTCCCACCAAGTGCCAAACAACAAAAACTCTCCAAGAGATATAGCAATGAAACAATATAGTACTAATAGAACTCTACTAGAACTAACAGCTCTGAATAAGAGATGCATGAAAACAAGGGCTAAACACAGTACTAGCAAAAACTAAACACTCACAGAACAATCAGAATGAAAACTAGAGTGTTCTAAGCAATGAAAACGGAGCGTGTCTCTATTCCACACAAGAATTATAGGGTCCAAATATATTATTGCAGCAAGGAAAACAATAGAACACAAAGGAAAAAATAAAAACAAACAGACGCTCCAAGTAAACTTCATATGATGTGACCGAATAAAAATATAGTTACACTAGAAGTGACCGGATAAATTGTTGATGAAGAAGGGGATGCTTTGGGCATCCCCAAACTTAGTTGCTTGAGTCTTCTTAGAATTTTATGGGATGAACCACGGGGGCATCCCCAAGATTTTACCTTGCACTCTTCTTGATCACATATATCACCCTCTTTTCTTGACCCTCGAAAACTTCCTTCAGACCACACGCAAAGAGTAACTCGCATTAGAGGGTTAGTTAAACAATAAAAGAAATCCATGGGTTATGTATTGCACAAGTTCTATTTATACTTTTAAACATTAGCTACAGCCACTGATTTTTCGTGAAGCAAAGAAATCCACTTGACATCGCAAAAGAGCAAATGGAAGAAAAATGGCAGAATCTGTCAAAACCAGAACAATCCGTAAAGAAGAATTTTTTCGGGGCACTTATGTGAATCATATCAAAAACTTAAAGGACGGAAAAGTTGCAGAATTAGCCGAGGAATAAGCACAAGAAATTTCAGTTCATTCTGATTTTGCTGTGAATTATACGATTTTTTACGGTGGACAGCAGAAATCTGTTTCCTGCGCTGAAATCCAAAACCAACTCCAACTCTCATCAGAAAATTTACTTGGCACAACTAAAACATGAAAATAAAGGTACAGAGGAGTTACTACAGAAGTATACCACCCCTTGAATCAAAGAAAACAGAGAAAAACAAAGCAAAAAATAAAACCATGGGTTATCTCCGAAGAAGTGCTTTTCTTTAAAGCCTTTTAGCCAGGCATGATAATTTGAGAATATGCTCACATGAGAAATATTAATTGAAGCAAAAGAGAGCATCAAAAATAAAATTTAAAACAAATGTAATTCTAACCCACTTACTATGAAAAAGAATCTTATAGAAAAACAAGTCAATAAAGCACAAAGTGGCTAGCATAGGAAGACAAAATAAGTGCAAATTCGGAACATTTAACATAAAGAGGGGAAACATGATATTTTTGAGATGCATAAGACTATGTTTCCCTCTCTCATAATAACTTTCAGTAGAATCATGAATGAAATTAACAATATAACTATCACAAGAAACATTCTTATCATGAGCCATATGCATAAAAGAATTATTACTCTCCACATAAGCATAGTCATTCTTATTAATAGCAGTGGGAGAAAATTCAATAAAATAGCTATCATTATCATTCTCATCACCATAATCATCAAATATACGAGGAATTTCGCAAACATAATTAATTTTCTCCCCAGTAGTAGGTGGACTGAAAATAACATATTCATCATTGTAATCATCATATATTAGAGGCAAAGTATCATCAAATAAAATTTCCTCCTCAAAACATGGGGGACTAAAAATATCATATTCATCAAAACCAGCTTCCACAAGCTTAGGCTTTTCCATAGCATTAACAATAATGGTGTTCAAAGAATTAATGCTAATAACATTGCTACTAGCATGCAAATAAAGCTCCATAGGTTTTTTAATTTTCTCTTCAAACACTTCATGTCCTAACTCAAGATAAATATTATAAAGCTCTCTCATATTTTTGTTGTTTTCCATTAAGCCTAACTAGTGGAAATAAAAAAAATTAAAAAAAAGATATAATTGCATAATCTAAAGGAAATAACTTTGAGCACCCACACCCGAGGATGTGAGTACCTTGCCGGCAATGCCTCTAGAAAAGAGCTTGATGTCCACGCACACTTCTATTCTTGTAGATAGTGTTGGGCCTCCAAGTGCAGAGGTTTGTAGAACATCAGCAAGTTTCCCTTAAGCGGATCACCTAAGGTTTATCGAACTCAGGGAGATAGAGATCAAAGGTATCCCTCTCAAGCAACCCTGCAATTACAATAGAAGAAGTCTCTTGTGTCCCCAACACACCTAATACAATTGTCAGTTCTATAGGTGCACTAGTTCGGCGAAGAGAGAGGGAAATACAAGTAATATGGATGTGTATAAGTGATAATAGCAATCTGAAATAAAAATGGCAGCAATCAAACATGTAGCATAACTGATTATAAATGGTGTATAAATGCTTAGAAACAAGGCCTAGGGATCATACCTTCAATAGCGAACACTCTCAATAATAATAACATAATTTAATGCATAAATATCTCTCTTCACTATGCTACTCTGAACCACTCTCCGGTTGAATAACAAACACCAATTCATTGCGTAGGGCTGCAAAAAGCACTCCTCAAAGTCGCATTCCCATGTCTAGTTAACCCCACGCTGTCACTATGAGCGCCCTAGAAGGTACTAGAAAAACACCATAATTTCATAGGTTCATCCAACACAAGATATAAATATCATGCTAAACCACACGGTGCACACACTGTCACCTTTACACCGTGATCAAAGTGTTTACGGATATCTCATAAGAAAACCACTTGAGTAGCATAACAGATGAAGAATAACATCTACTTATCCACTAGATTACAAAGCTCACGATCACATAAAGATCACACCATGGGAGAGAGAGATGAAACACATAGCTACCGGTAGAGCCCTCAGACCCGGAGGAGAACTACTCCCTCCTCATCATAGGAGACGGCAACATCAATGAACATGACGGTGGAGTCGATGGAGATGGATCCGGGGACACTTCCCCGTCCCGGCAGGGTACCGAAACTGAGATTTCTGTCCCCCGAAACTTGTCGGCGTCGGCCGCGGAGCTACATATGGTTTTGCTGGAAAAGGACGATTTATTTAGAGTTTATGCATCTGGGAGTATATATGAGAGAAAGGGCAATGCCAGGGGTGGCCAGGGGCACCACACCACCAGGTGGCGCGGCTAGGGGGACCCGCGTCACCCTATGGTGTGGCCACCCTGTGGCCCCCCTCCGGGGCTCTTCGGGACTTCCTGGACCCTCCGGGACTTCTAAGACTTATGGCTTTCGAATCATCCATTTCCGAGAATATTTCCAGAACAACTTTTGTGAAACCAAAACCAGCAGAAAACATGAACTGGCTCTGTGGCATCTTATCAATAGGTTAGTCCCGGGAAATCGATAAAAATGACATATAGTGTAAGGAAAACATGTGGGAAACAACATGGAACATAAGAAATTAGGGATACATTTATGACGTACCACACCGCAACCTCAGGGGTTGACGATGCAAGTACAACATGTAGCGAGAAAACATCTCTTGAATCATCGGATTAGGTGCACACACCCTATTCTCCTGAAGATTAATTTTCTGAGCTACCATGCACCCCCTCATCATTTCGTCCTCTAAGAAGACCGCATGTCTCATTTCTATAAACTTTGTGTATCTGTCTGGATATTAGAAAAGATAACCTTTTCACCTATCAGGATAGCCAATGAAGTGGCAACTCACTGTTTTGGTATCTAACTTTACAATGTTTGGATTAAAGACTTTGGCCTCAGCTGGGCTCCCCCACACCCTAAGGTGTTGTAGTGATGGGGCTTTTCCTGTCCACAACTCGTACGGTATTTTAGGCACCACCTTGCTTGGTACTCGGTTGAGAATGTGCATGGCGGTTTTAAGTGCCTCCATCCATAATCCCAATGGAAAAGTGGAATAACTCATCATGCTGCGCACCATATCCATAATAGTACAATTACGTGTTTCAGCTACTCCATTTTGCCGAGGCTCGCCCGACATTGAATACTGGGCTACTATGCCATTATCCTCTAAGAACCTTGCAAAAGGTCCAGGGACTTGGCCATATGGAGTGTGTCTGCCGTAGTACCCCCCCTACAGTCATATCTCACTATCTTTATTCTTTTATCATGTTGATTTTCAACTTCCGTTTTGAATATCTTAAATTTATCCAACGCTTAAGATCATTCTTTAATTGAATAGATGTATCCATATCGGGAGTAATCATCTGTGAATGTTATAAACAAGTCATAACCATCCACACTTTTCACAGGAAATGGTCCAAAAATATCAGTGTGAATGATTTCTAGTGTTGTTGTACTTCGGTTTGCACCCTTTTTAATTTGTTTTACATACTTTCCTTTAATGAAATCTATGCGTTGATCTATGTCTGAGAACTCTAGTGGAGGAAGAATATCATTTTTCATTAGTCTTTCAATTCTCCCCCCTCGAAATATGGCCCAAACGATAGTGTCATAATTTCGATGAGTCATGAGTTATGTTTCTTTTATTTTGTTCTTTATTCGACCCAGAAACATGCTCATTCACTTTGCACACAGAATAAACTTTTTTCATGCAAGGATAATAAATAAAGATCATTATGGAGGAAAGCAACCCCCACATGAATATTATTACACCATATGGCACATTTGCCATGTCCAAAATAACGCTCATAAATGTCTTTGTCCAAACGTGAGACACTAATTAGGTTCATGTGTAGTGAAGGAACATATAAGACGTCTTTAAGAAAAATAGTGAAACCATCAGCTGACTCCAACGAGATGTTGCCAACAGATTCAACGTAGCGACCTCAATGCATCTTTCGCTTCTTTGCATAGTCTGGGTCGAACTGAATCCCTGTAAAGAATTTGCAACGTGAACAGTTGCACCTGAGTCAATCCACCAAGTATATTTTGAAAACTATGGTTACAGGGATTCATTTACAAAGGAAACAACATTGCTACCTTTGTTTGCCATTATGTACTTTAGATAGTCTGCGCAATCTTGCTTGTAATACCCAGTCTTTTCATAGTGGAGACAAGTGTCTTTGTCCACTGGCAAAGACCTCTGCTGATGCTGATGTTGTGAGGGAGCTTTCCGGATAACCAAAATGACTTTGATTACAGTTTCTTTTTTTGTTATCCTTCACATAGTTCACAGAACCACCACGTGATGCTTTAAGTCTGTCCTCCTCTTGAACGCACATGGCAATAGTCTTTTCAACGTCCCATTTTTCAGGGGCCATGTTGTAGTTTATCACAAAGTTGTCAAACTGACTTGGCAGTGAAGTCATGATCAGATGGACAAGAAGTGCTGTCTTGAGCTCCAGATCAGCATCCATGGGCTTAAGGTTCGCAGCCATGTTGCTCATCTTTAGTATGTGCTCCCGTATGCCATGTGCACCTCTTGTGTACGTTTCTGTTACCAGCTGTTTAATCAGCTGGGTGGCTTATACATTTGAAGAGACAATGAACTAGCTCTTTATCTTTTCTAAGTACTCTATAACGGAAGCACACTTTGCAATTGAGCCCACGATTGCGTTCTCAATTGTATTCTTTATAAATGCCATACACTTTTTGTTGGATGTTAGCCACTTTCTATTTTCAATGGAATATGACATCTCCAAAGGAGCATCGTCTCTTTGATTTTTCTCCCATGCAACATCATCATCATGTGCCTCTTTAACTGACTCTGTTGGCTTGACAGGACGTGGAGTGTCCACGACCCAGTCAACCTATGCATATACGAAGGCTAAATCCACCTTCTTCCTCCAGTCACTTTAGTTGTCACCTCTGAGGGTTGGCACGTCCTTGATGCAGGTAATAAAGTAGAACCCTCCTGAAAACCACGATCAAGTGAGAAAACAATAATAATTGCATGTAATAATCCAACGTTGGTCAAAATTATAACACACAACTGTTTATGCAATTAAATTATATCACCGTTGGGCAAAAAATAGCAATAAAAGCATATATGAGACTATAACAATTAATCATGATAATGCTACCAACAACGTTGGTTATTTATTAACATAAATCACAATTATTACTTTAACATGCTTTTAAAATTTAATTCTCGCTTTTAGCCTATTTTGCTTTAATAGGCCACTTTTCATTATTTTTGCAGCGGAAACATGAATAAAAAAAATCATACACTTTATACTTTGTACGAATATTTCTTTTTACTTTTGTATTCCCTACACAATAATTTCGTTGGAAAAAAAGAATAGCTAAAACTATATCATTTTTTCCCAAAATTTGGACAAAAAAACTGTTAATTCCGCTTCTATAAATGAAAAAAAACACAGAAAAACAGAAAAGCAAAATCGGCCTGGTCCGGCCAATGGTTTGCCCTTTCCTTAGCGCACGCGCGACGCGAAAAAATGGCCCAAGGCCCAGTTTTCCCCCGCGCCTCTCTCTCTGGCCGAAAAGGCCTAGCCTTCTACGACCTTCTTCGGCGACGCGGAAAAAAGCGTCGCCCGCGCACACCCTTGCTTTGGTCGAAAAACGGCCCAGGCCTAGCCCAAGCGAGGCCTCTCTATCTCTCGGCCTGCCAGCACGCTAGGGATTCGATCATGGCCGTTCATGCCGATTGGACGGCCACGTGTGGTTTTCGTCTGAACAAAATGGGGAGGGGAGAGGGCCCAAACGGAAAACCCTAACCATTTCTCTCCCCATGCGCGCACCCTCTCTCTGTTTCTTGCGTCTGCAGCGAGCTGCCGCTAGGGTTGAGCCGCTGGTAGGCTGGCTGGCGACGGTGAGCCACCGTCCCGCCTCGCTGCCGCGCGCGCTCCCCTAGCCTCTTTTCCTTTCATCGCCCACACCTCCTCTCTCTGCTTGAACGCATCTGCGCCCTCCTCTATTCCGTCTCTTTGCTTGAGCGGTGGCTCCACCGGCCGCCGGTGACAACGGAGGTCACCATGGCGCCGCGTGGGCCCCCTCCTTTTCACTTCTTTACATCTACCACCGCCACCCATCCCCGCCTCTATAATCGTGAGGGAGACGCACTCGATGGCGCATTCAACGACGGTGGGCTGCGACGACTGTGGCGCCGTGGCCTCTCTCCTCGCCGGTAGAGCGTGTGCCTTAGCGGTAGGCGCGTTGCCGTCGAAAAAAGAGGTTGCAGTACTTCTTTCCTCCCCAGCGGCTCTTCTTCCCGTTCCTCCTTGGATGCGCACGGGACAGAGAGGAGCGGCGTGGCCGTGGTGGCGGCGCTCTGTTGCCGGTGAGCGGACTACATTCTTTTTCATTTCCCCTTCTCCCTTCTCTGTCTAGGGTTAGGGATTCTATTTGCTTTCGGGTGGGGACTTTTTCCTTTCTTTGTACCGAAACCAACTAGAGCCTAGGAGGTGCTCTGATACCAATGTTAAACCTCAAGATCACTACTAGGTCTAGATGGCTATCGGTAGATCTAATGCCTCTATGCTTTGTGATGGTGATTGAGAGAGAATGACCGAGAGGAAGAGAGAAGCAGAGAGAGTGAGAGTACCACCTTCCCTTCCCTTTGATGACGATGATGTGGAGGTAGTGGACATGGTGGCGGCAGTGGAGCTTCCCGTGAGCACTGCGCTTAACCCTAGATCGGAAGGGGAATATGGGTGGGGTGTGTGGCGGCACGGTGAACCTTGTCCCGCGTGCCCCGTCCCCTACCACCTTTATATAGCGCAGGTCATAGGGGCCCACCAACCATTAGGGTTGGGCGCCCCCGATCAGGGCACGTGAGACCAGGGCCGAGCAGGCCGTTGGGCCTCTCGGGAGAGATCAATCTAACAGTCATCTCCCTGGCCTCGTGGGAATTATGGGGGGTATCATACATGTCAGAGCTTATGTGATCTAATCCCGATTGTTGTATTTCTATGCTTCCAGATTTCATATAATTTGTTGAGTTAAGATCACAGTTTTTTGGTGTTTACTACATATATCATCTTTTTTTCCAAACACTTTCCCTAGTTTAGTAAAAATGATGGTGATAGACATATATAGATAGTTTGACATGCTCATGAAAAACACAGTGGATGTTGATCTGCCATCGACGTTTCAGTTTTGTATTTCTTATGATTGTCGTGGGAGCTAGATATTTTTTTGCACACTACCTGCATTTTAATGTTGAAAGCGTCAATTTAAATGTAACTTATGTAACATTTGAAGCGTTGGTTGACAAGGAGTCAATCGCTCCTCTCGAGTAGATTTGATGTGGTAGAAACTAGAGTAGGCAGGTTTCATGTGTTAGCTGTTGTGTTTGACAAAAAGTTAAGAATCAAGGTCTGCTTGGTTGTGATCTATGGTGCTGCTCAGGATGAGTTTAAAACAATGTTTTTGGATGCCCTGGAAAACATCTGTTCTGATCTTCAGCTACCTACTATTATTGGTGGGGATTTTAATATTCTCAGGTTTGAAAATGAGAAGAATAAAGGAGGGGGTGTGACCAGATTTTCACACAGGTTTAATCAAATCATTTTTTCATATGGGTTGAGAGAAGTAGAGATGTCTGGTGGTCAATTTACTTGGTCTAATGGGCACTCTGACCCTACTTTGGAAAAATTGGATAGAGTTCTCATGAATAATGAGTGGGAAAATTCTTTTCCCCTAACTCATGTCATGAAGATTCCTAGATTCCTTTCTGATCATAATCCTTTGATTTTGAATACCGGTGAGGGATCTGTTAATAAGGTTAAAGAATTTAGGTTTGAAAAATCTTGGATTGAGCACCCTGAGTTTCAGGATAGGGTTAAATTAGCCTGGGACTCCTTTGGGTGTAATTCGGATAGTATCTCTAATATACAAGGAAAAATTAAGAAAGTGAAGAATTCTCTTAAGGGCTGGGGAGCAAATGTGAGAGGTGCTTCTATTGCCAGGAAAAAATGTCTTTTGGATGAGTTAGCAAATCTTGAACAAATTGAAGAAACTCAGATGTTGACTGGAGAGCAATACATTCGAAAAGGAAATGTGCAGAAGGAAATGATGTCTATTTTGGAAGAAGAAGAAAAATACTGGTTTAGTAGATCTAGTGAAAGGTGGTTGTTACAGGGGGATCTTAATACTGCTTACTTTCACAGAATTGCAAATGGGAGGAGAAGGAAAAGTACAATGTATTCTTTAAGTAACATTGGTGTGGAAATACAAGGGACCATGGCCCTCTTGAGTCATGCAACTGAGTATTACAAAAATTTATTTGGGCATGGCCCTAAATGTGTGATTACTCTAGCAAATGATGTGTGGAGCATAGAGGAAAAACTTTCGGAGGATGATATCCAAATGTTAGATGTACCTTTTTCTGAGCAGGAAATTAAATCAGCTGTTGATAATATGGAGAAAAACAAAGCCCCTGGGCCAGATGGAATTCCTATTGAATTCTATCAGGCTTGCTGGCCTCTAGTTAAAAATGAGATTATGCAATTATTTGCTGATTGGTATGAAGGAAAGCTTCCTTTGTACAGGTTAAATTTTGGTATCATTATTTTGCTTCCAAAAACTCCTGATGCTGATATTATTCAGAAGTATAGACCTATTTGTTTGTTGCAAGTTTTGTATAAAATTCTTACTAAGGTCATAACTTGTAGACTTGAACCTATTATGTCAAAACTGATTTCACCAACTCAGAATGCTTTCATTAAAGGTAGAAATATTATGGATGGGATTTTATCTTTGCATGAAATTTTGCATGAGTCCAGAAGGAAAAATCAGCAGGGGGTGGTACTTAAATTAGATTTTGAAAAAGCTTATGACAAGGTGGATTGGGAGTTTCTTTTAAGATGTGTTTCTCAGAAAGGGTTTAATGATAGATGGCAAAGAATTATTAAGGACATAGTGCAGAATGGTACCTTGTGTGTCAAGATCAATGATACCAGAGGAAAAGATTTTCCTAGCCATAGAGGGGTTAGACAGGGAGATCCTCTCTCACCCTTCCTTTTTAATTTGGCAGCTGAAAATTTAGCAAAAATGATCAAGCAGGCACAACAATCTGGCCTGCTGGTGGGTTTAGTTCCTCATTTGATAAACTTGGGGGTTGCTATCTTACAATATGCAGATGATACCATTCTCTTGATTCAGGATGAAAGAGAACAGGCAATACATCTGAAGTTAATTCTTTTCCTGTTTGAAGCCATGTCTGGTTTGAAAATTAATTTTGAAAAGAGTGAGGTTATGATGATACTTAAAGATGATGTTAAAAATCTAGAATATGCTGATATGTTTGGCTGTCAATTAGGTAACTGGCCAATTAAATACCTGGGAGTCCCTGTTTGTGGCTCAAGGTTGAGAGTGGCTGAGCTGAATGGGGTGGCTGATAAACTCAAAAAGAAGTTGGATGGTTGGGTAGGGAATAATTCTTCAATTGGAGGAAGGCTAACTTTGATTCAATCCTCCCTGGGGGGGACTGCTATTTACTTGATGTCTATGTATTTGTTGCCTGTGTCCAATCTGGAGGTTTTAACAAAGATAATCAGGAGATTTTTTTGGCAGGGTACTGGGAGTAAGAAAAAGTATTATATGGTTAAATGGGAGGCTGTGTGTAGACCTAGGAGTAAAGGTGGTTTGGGAATTAAAAACTTAAAGATTCAGAATATTTGTTTACTGTGTAAATGGTGGTGGAGGTTGGAATGTGAAGATGGAATGTGGCAAACTCTGGTTTCTAACAAGTATAACATTGGCAAAGGTATTTGGGCAGTTAAACCTAAACAAGGTGATTCCCCTGTGTGGAAGGACCTTTTGAAAGTAAGGAAATTTTATCTTATGAATAGAAAAATGTGTGTGGTTGGGGGAAATGAAACTGATTTCTGGCAGGATGCCTGGCTTGGTGAAAATCCTTTGGCTAATGTTTTTCCTAGGCTGTATGAAATCTGTGATCAACAGGAAGTTACTGTGAAAGAAATGTATAATACTGGGTGGACATTTTCCTTCAGAAGATGGTTAACACCAGTTCTGCAAATGCAAGTTAGGGAGTTAAGGAATGCTTTAACAACTGTAGCACTGGGAGTTGGAAAAGATAAACCAAAATGGAAATTAACTAAGAATGGAATTTTTTCTGTAAAATCACTGTATAACAAGTTATCCTCGTTTGGTCCTGATAGATCTTTTAAACATCTATGGAAAGCAAAAATTCCTCTCAAAATCAAGATTTGGCTTTGGCTTATTTGGCACAATGCTATTGCAACTAAGGATAATATGCTGAGGAGAAAGTGGGTTGGTAGTCCAATTTGTAGGTTCTGTCATTTGAATGAGTCTATTAACCATTTGTTTTTTGAATGTCCTGCTGCTAGTTTTGTGTGGAGTTCAGTATGTATAGCTTTGGGGGCAACTGCCAGGCCCACTAATTTTACTCATTATTTTTGGTGGATTAACAAGTTCTTTCCTGGGAACACAAACCTTCATGTAGTGGGTGTTGCTGCTCTCTGTTGGGCTATTTGGAAGTTGAGAAATAGGGCTTGTTTTGAGGGCAAGACTATATCATCTCCTGTTGAGATGGTGTGTTACATGAGTGTTTTTCTTCGTTATTGGGCAGGTTTGCAGGGAGAAGCAGCTAGGAGCTTGCTGGAGGAAGGAGCTAAGAGGATACAAGATGTTGCAATTTCAGTTCATGCGTCAACTGGATCTTCGGCGCAGGATGAAACGGAGACTGAACAGGCTGAGGATGATGTCCAGGAAGAAAATGAAGATTGATGGGGTGACCCTGTCAGTGGGTGTGGTTTTCAAAGATACTTTGTCCTGCCTCTGTGGTGAAACTCTTGTGGTTGTTTTTGACTGTCGACCGGTTGGTTTGTGGTCGGTTTGGAGGCTGATAGACTTTTATCTCAGTTGCTTAGGTTTGGTACTTTTGCTGTGGCTTCTAGTTCCTTTAGTGTGGGTCGTTTTTCGTTTCAAGTTGTAACTAAGACCCCTGTTCTGTTATGCTAATAATGGAACCCGGCTCTCCTTGTGGGAGGCGTATGTAAAAAAAAAAAAAAAAAAAAAAAAAAATCGCTCCTCTCGAAGATGCGCAATTATGATGTGATGAAGGATGTAGAAGTATCAAAAAGACTTGCAGATATGTCCAGTGATTTAAGGGACTGCTGGAAGCAATACGTCTAATACATATCCTTTACACAAACAATATCTATTCAGGTTCAAAGTTTTTTGGAAGAACATTGGTAGCTGAAACTTTCTTTCTCATTTAATGGGATATCTTTTTTTCCAGAACGACTACAATTTCAATTTTCATATCCAAAGCACGTGTCCTATATTTATGCGATGGAAATCATCCATTTTATTCCATATAATATAAACATACCGAGGCACATTTAGCTTTCCCTTCATATTTTTGTAGATCCAACAGAGGTGCAGGGAGAAAAGACTGGATTTGTTTGCACTGTTTTGTCCTCCATAAAATTCATTGAATAATCACTTTATATCACTATCAGGTATGTAAACTAAGATTTCAGTCTGGGCTCATGCTAAGCCTTCCAATTTATTAGGGCTTCATTTCTTATTGCAATAATAAAAAGTTGCATATGCATGGCATTTCTTTTCAGATGCTACTACTGAATGTACGTACCTTCCTGAAATTGAGCTTTATGTACTTCTGTTTAAAATAGAAAGTCCAAGTATTGCGTGATGTAAGGAATCGTTATCCTCAGATTAACACTGTCTATTCAATCATCTTCATTGGAAACGAACCAGTTTAGGAAGCAAGATAGGGAGACTGTGGTAAACTGTTATTCTGTTGGAAACTGAGAATGGTTTGTGCTATCCTACTTGCTCACTAATTTGAATCTTGAAATATTTATTGGTGCATGAATCGATGAATATCACTTCTATTTTGCCGATCGACTAATTAGAAGAATAGCATCTACTGTTTTCTTAATCTTCCGAGCCATGACGATCGAGAATAGTTAACTACTGATCATATATAAATTTGAAGCACAAAAATTATTAGATTAAAATGATCTAGCATCTCCATTTTGATGACCATTTGGTTGGATACTACAAGAAAATTCGTTGGTTGAAAACTCGAACTGAATTATCAAAACCCATGTAGTCCTAAATAGTTCCATTTTCTCTAACAGTCCTATGTCTCTTCTTGATTTAAAATTCAGGTGACCAATGCAAATAGCAATCTAAAAAAATCAATAAAAAGGTTCTAAATAAATGGTCCGTTTCCAAGTGAAGGATTTAATTACGCTATTTTGTATGAATTAATTTTATGTTAACACTGATATATGATACAATGTCTGCTAAGAAAGCTATGAAGATGGCTAACTTGACAAATGCGGCACAAACTTCCTACGAATTAATGCACAAAATTACCAGATCAATTAATTGGTTGCGAAATAACTCGAGAAACCATAAACATGTACCGGGAAAGATTCAAAACTCGAAGGATCACTGTGTGACAGATAGCTCCTTCCGATCCATATTAATTGTCGCTGAATCTGACGTATGACTTAGCGACAATTAATATGGATCGGAGCAAGTAATTCAAACTAGCCGCGTGCAGGTGAACGGGTTAGTGACTAGTTGATAATAAGTTGAATGTTATTATTATGCTAGTAAAACTATAGATAAGGCTCAAAGAAATTATGCTACTATTAAAAAAGAGTTCCTAACTGTTGTTTTTTCTTGCGATAAATTTAGACGGTATATTGTTGATACTAAAGCTACTATTCACACCGATCATGCTGATGTTAAATATCTTATGGTAAAAAAGATGCTAAACCTAGGATTATTAGAGGGTGCTCTTGTTACAAGAGTTTGATTTGCATATTGTTTATATGAAAGAAGCTGATAATCCTGTTACTGATAATTTGTCTAGAATAGAAAACATCCTAGATGATCCTATTCCTGTTAATGATTGATTTTCTGATGAACAACTTGCTGCAATTAATCTTGACTCAAATGGAAATCCTTGGTATGTTGATTATGTTAACTTTATTTTGTCTAAGTTTTTGCCTCCAAGTTTTACTCATCAACAAAGGAAGAAATTCTTTTATAATTTGCTGCATTATTTTTAGGATGACCCACATTTATGTAAAGAAGGTGTAGATGGAATTTTCAGAATATGCATACCGGAGCATGAGCAAGAAGATATATTGAGAAAATTTCACAATATTCCTTATGGAGGACATCACGCTGGTGAAAGAACCACACACAAAGTTTTACAGTCAGGTTTTTTAATGGCCCACTCTCTTTAAAGATGATAAGAAATTTATTTCAACATGTGATTAATGTCAAAGGGTTGGTAATGTAGACGTAATAAAATGCCTATGAATTATTCTCTTGTTATTGAACCTTTTGATTGTTGGGGATTTGACTTTATGAGTCATTTCTCTCCATCACATGGCTATACTCATATTCTTGTTGCCATTGATTATGTTACTAAATGGGTAGAAGCTATTCCCACTAATAGTTTTTATCATAAAACTTCTACGAAAATGCTTTAAAATATAATTTTCCCAAGGATTATTATGCCTAGATATCTTATGACTGATGGAGGTTCTTAATTTTTTTCATGGTGCTTTCATAAAAACTCTTGCTAAGTATGATGTTAATCATAGAGTTTTATTCACCATATCATCCTCAAACTAGTGGTCAAATAGAATTAACCAATCGATAAATAAAATTAATTTTGCAGAAGGTTGTTACAAATCTAGAAAGAATTGGTCTAAGAAACTTAGTGATGCTTTATGGACTTATAGAACTGCTTATAAAAATCCTATGCGAATGTCTCCTTATAAGATGGTTTATGAGAAGGCTTGCCATTTTCCTCTTGAGTTAGAACACAAAGCTTATTGGGCTGTTAGACAAATCAATTATGATTTTAAATTAGCCGGTGAGAAAAGATTGCTTGATATGAGTTCTCTAGATGAATAGAGAAGTGAAGCTTGCGAAAATGCCAAGTTATTTAATAATGACATGATAAAAGAAACCTCGAAAGAGAATTTAACAATGGTGGTAAGGTGTCATAGTATAGGTCTCGTCTCAGATTTTGAAGGGACAATTCGTCGTGGAAGAAGTTTATCATTCTGGTGCTATCAAAATTAGTAATTTCTAGGGCACCAACCCACAAGTGATGAATGGCCAACGAATCAAGCACTACTTATCCAGTGATTCATACAATGTGGAGGCCGATATTATACAGGTAGTGACCCCGGAAGATCACATAAAGGCCACATATCAGACCACACCAGAATCGGAATTGGAATAGGTATGTGTTCTCGTAAGAAAAATTCATGAAACACCGTAAAAAATTATATTCAGTGTTTTTGCAAAATATGAAAAATTTGGACATGAAAAGAGTCGAACCCGGGGCCCGAGGCCATGAGGTGACCCCACGGCACTAGGTTGCGCCTGGTAGTCACCTGGTTACCCTGGTGCCTGACTCCGTCTCTACCATGACTCGTTACCTTCCTTTCGTTGTAATTTTTTCCCTATATAACCCCCTGGATTGTCACGTGACCGTATCTTGTGTTATCGACGCGTTTTGTTCTCGAGTTGTTTCTGTCAGGAAGCTGAAGTTCTTAGATCAAGATGTCTTCTACCGGCTCGACCGGGGAGGACTACATTACCCATCGTCTCCGCCAAATCCAACAAGATATCAATCAAGGAGGCTACATGGGTTGGGCTACAGAGGAAGAGATAACTGCAAGAAGGGAGGACATGGATCGCAACCCGAGAGGGGAGAGTAGGAGAGCTGCACCATGTCAATCCGCAGGATCAAAGACAAGAACTACACTTCTGTAATCTTATTAACCCTCAACGTGTTTTCTCTCATCGTATGTCAGGCATAGTTTCCCCTCAAGAAACTAGTAGGAAAAGGCTTACTAGTGACGAACAAAATATAGCTACCGTTGGCGAAGTGTTGTTCGCCAACGTTAACCCACCAGTGGTAATAGGTTACCTCTGACGAAGTTGACTTATCGCCAGCGCTATTTAGTTACCGCTGGCAAACGACTTATTTCATTCGCCAGCGGTAAGTTCAAAATATTTTAAAAATTTCCAAAATAATATCCCCATTGTTTTTTTTTCTAATTTCAAAAACTTTGAATTGGGGAACCTTTGATCGCAGTGTAGAATTTTTTTTCTTTTTTTGATTTATTCAAATTTAAATTGTCTACTTCCTGCTCGGTCACCCATCCTTAGACTACTCTAGCCCCAACACGCTTAACTTCTTAACTCCTTCTATGTGAGCTACCTACCTAGGAACAACTCATATTTTGTTGATAATATAGAACTATCAATTCTGTTAACTATTGGACCATGGTGTCACACGCCTTCACATTTTTAATCGAAAAATTATTTAAGTAAACAAAAATGAATAAGTAATAACAATCTTGAATTCAAATAGCAATAAAATAAAATAAAATATTTTTAAAATTTTGTCATTTAATATTGAATAATTCATATCTATAAATCCGTAATTCATAATTCGACAAATGATATATCTAAATTTATTAGAAAAATAAGAGGAACCCAAATATGACAGTCATATCATCTTTGTAATTTTTTAAAAAATTTGAATTTTTTCTTTTCTTGATTTTGTAGGAAAAAAACTTCTTTTTAAAATAACTTTTTTCCCTTTTTGAATTTGGCGAATCTGAGAAAACCTCACCGGGTAAAACCTTGCGAGGTTGGGTTGGAAAATTTTCTTAGGATTTGTTTGATATATTAAACACGTTTTTTCGACGTCATATGCAAAAGTTATGGTTGTTTTACGTTTTATTTTTGAAATTTGGAAAAAATGTTACAATTCATATTCCAAATTTTCTATTCCAACTAGACCCTAAACCCTACCTACATATCGAAGGACTTTATTTTTTAAAGTTTCTATCATTTTCGTTTATGTTTTAGAAAACTAAAAAGGCGGTCCACTAGGGGGTGTGGATTGAAAAAATTCAAAATTTACCGCCGGAGCACAAAAAATATGTTCGCCATCGCTAATTATACCGCTAGCGAAGATACATGTTCGCCATCGCTAAGTATACCACTGGCGAAGCATTTAGTCCATTCGCCATCGCTAACGAGACTACCGCTGGCGAAGCTGCACCTTGTTCGCCTACGGTATATTGCGTTGTTGGAGGGTGATGGCACACCGTTAGCTTTGGCGAGCTGCATTGGTTGTTGGCCAGCGGTAGTACATTACCACTAGCAAACAGATATTTATGTTGGCCAGTGGTAATAGCGCTGGCGAACAGAAAAACATGCTGGTCATTGGTATGCTGGTGTCTATAAGCCTTTTCCTACTAGTGACAGGATCCACGTCTCCTACTAGTGAGAGGATCCACGTCTGGCTCCTATGCTCACTAAAGCACATCGCGTCACCGACAAATTTTGTGAAGAGTTTCTCCTCCTCAAGGCAGAGGTGGCATTGTTGGAAGCATATAATCTGGAACTTCGTCATCAACTTCAGCACTTCTGGACCCCTACCAAGATAATTCCACCATTGTCATCAAATGACACAGCTTAATTATCATGGGCAACAACACTCCCTCAGCTTGTTCTAAGCTTGGGGGAGTTGCGCCAGTATCTTTATCTTTTACTATTACAGTCGTGTGTCATATCATGATTAGGAAAGTTATCATATAGTACGGTTATTGCAAGTTGGGCTGTCACTACTTTATAGTGAGCTTTGTATCCGTTGGTGTGATTTTGTGTACGATTAAATATTGATATGAAGTCTTATTTTTTCCCTAGCACTTTAAATTCTATTCATTGCAATCAGTCCCAGATTCTTGTCTTGTTAACAGTAGTGATGTCATGTTGGGTGTAGTGGCAGAAATTTATTGAGTATTGTCAAACATATCATTGGTCAGAGCAATAACACTTAGGAATTATTCAACAAGAAAAAAAATTAGAGACTTATAAAAAAGAAGAGAGATTTCACATGCATATATATTACCCCATAGATTCTTTATGCCTCCAAAACTTTCAAGGTATATGTTCTTATGATTGACGTGTTATGCTGACGAGGAAGACAATTGCAATACTTCATATTATACAGCATTGCATGGTTTTATATCAGTTTATATCTATCAACATTGTATGTTTGCTATAAATACTTTGCTAGACTATAACATGTACTGAATATGATCACTACTCGTGCATCCAAACCTGAACCACAACCTTGTGCAAGTGTTTACCATACCTTCCTATATGTGGTATTTCACCGCCACTCTAAGTAAATTTCTTATGTACTACCTTTAAACCTTCAAAATTATTAATACGTCATATTTGTGCCTATGTTCTCAGCTCGTGAGGAAGTAATAGATGGTTCATTAATTTTTCGGGGCACTTATGTGAATCATATCAAAAACTTAAAGGACGGAAAAGTTGCAGAATTAGCCGAGGAATAAGCACAAGAAATTTCAGTTCATTCTGATTTTGCTGTGAATTATACGATTTTTTACGGTGGACAGCAGAAATCTGTTTCCTGCGCTGAAATCCAAAACCAACTCCAACTCTCATCAGAAAATTTACTTGGCACAACTAAAACATGAAAATAAAGGTACAGAGGAGTTACTACAGAAGTATACCACCCCTTGAATCAAAGAAAACAGAGAAAAACAAAGCAAAAAATAAAACCATGGGTTATCTCCGAAGAAGTGCTTTTCTTTAAAGCCTTTTAGCCAGGCATGATAATTTGAGAATATGCTCACATGAGAAATATTAATTGAAGCAAAAGAGAGCATCAAAAATAAAATTTAAAACAAATGTAATTCTAACCCACTTACTATGAAAAAGAATCTTATAGAAAAACAAGTCAATAAAGCACAAAGTGGCTAGCATAGGAAGACAAAATAAGTGCAAATTCGGAACATTTAACATAAAGAGGGGAAACATGATATTTTTGAGATGCATAAGACTATGTTTCCCTCTCTCATAATAACTTTCAGTAGAATCATGAATGAAATTAACAATATAACTATCACAAGAAACATTCTTATCATGAGCCATATGCATAAAAGAATTATTACTCTCCACATAAGCATAGTCATTCTTATTAATAGCAGTGGGAGAAAATTCAATAAAATAGCTATCATTATCATTCTCATCACCATAATCATCAAATATACGAGGAATTTCGCAAACATAATTAATTTTCTCCCCAGTAGTAGGTGGACTGAAAATAACATATTCATCATTGTAATCATCATATATTAGAGGCAAAGTATCATCAAATAAAATTTCCTCCTCAAAACATGGGGGACTAAAAATATCATATTCATCAAAACCAGCTTCCACAAGCTTAGGCTTTTCCATAGCATTAACAATAATGGTGTTCAAAGAATTAATGCTAATAACATTGCTACTAGCATGCAAATAAAGCTCCATAGGTTTTTTAATTTTCTCTTCAAACACTTCATGTCCTAACTCAAGATAAATATTATAAAGCTCTCTCATATTTTTGTTGTTTTCCATTAAGCCTAACTAGTGGAAATAAAAAAAATTAAAAAAAAGATATAATTGCATAATCTAAAGGAAATAACTTTGAGCACCCACACCCGAGGATGTGAGTACCTTGCCGGCAATGCCTCTAGAAAAGAGCTTGATGTCCACGCACACTTCTATTCTTGTAGATAGTGTTGGGCCTCCAAGTGCAGAGGTTTGTAGAACATCAGCAAGTTTCCCTTAAGCGGATCACCTAAGGTTTATCGAACTCAGGGAGATAGAGATCAAAGGTATCCCTCTCAAGCAACCCTGCAATTACAATAGAAGAAGTCTCTTGTGTCCCCAACACACCTAATACAATTGTCAGTTCTATAGGTGCACTAGTTCGGCGAAGAGAGAGGGAAATACAAGTAATATGGATGTGTATAAGTGATAATAGCAATCTGAAATAAAAATGGCAGCAATCAAACATGTAGCATAACTGATTATAAATGGTGTATAAATGCTTAGAAACAAGGCCTAGGGATCATACCTTCAATAGCGAACACTCTCAATAATAATAACATAATTTAATGCATAAATATCTCTCTTCACTATGCTACTCTGAACCACTCTCCGGTTGAATAACAAACACCAATTCATTGCGTAGGGCTGCAAAAAGCACTCCTCAAAGTCGCATTCCCATGTCTAGTTAACCCCACGCTGTCACTATGAGCGCCCTAGAAGGTACTAGAAAAACACCATAATTTCATAGGTTCATCCAACACAAGATATAAATATCATGCTAAACCACACGGTGCACACACTGTCACCTTTACACCGTGATCAAAGTGTTTACGGATATCTCATAAGAAAACCACTTGAGTAGCATAACAGATGAAGAATAACATCTACTTATCCACTAGATTACAAAGCTCACGATCACATAAAGATCACACCATGGGAGAGAGAGATGAAACACATAGCTACCGGTAGAGCCCTCAGACCCGGAGGAGAACTACTCCCTCCTCATCATAGGAGACGGCAACATCAATGAACATGACGGTGGAGTCGATGGAGATGGATCCGGGGACACTTCCCCGTCCCGGCAGGGTACCGAAACTGAGATTTCTGTCCCCCGAAACTTGTCGGCGTCGGCCGCGGAGCTACATATGGTTTTGCTGGAAAAGGACGATTTATTTAGAGTTTATGCATCTGGGAGTATATATGAGAGAAAGGGCAATGCCAGGGGTGGCCAGGGGCACCACACCACCAGGTGGCGCGGCTAGGGGGACCCGCGTCACCCTATGGTGTGGCCACCCTGTGGCCCCCCTCCGGGGCTCTTCGGGACTTCCTGGACCCTCCGGGACTTCTAAGACTTATGGCTTTCGAATCATCCATTTCCGAGAATATTTCCAGAACAACTTTTCTGAAACCAAAACCAGCAGAAAACATGAACTGGCTCTGTGGCATCTTATCAATAGGTTAGTCCCGGGAAATCGATAAAAATGACATATAGTGTAAGGAAAACATGTGGGAAACAACATGGAACATCAGAAATTAGGGATACATTTATGACGTACCACACCGCAACCTCAGGGGTTGACGATGCAAGTACAACATGTAGCGAGAAAACATCTCTTGAATCATCGGATTAGGTGCACACACCCTATTCTCCTGAAGATTAATTTTCTGAGCTACCATGCACCCCCTCATCATTTCGTCCTCTAAGAAGACCGCATGTCTCATTTCTATAAACTTTGTGTATCTGTCTGGATATTAGAAAAGATAACCTTTTCACCTATCAGGATAGCCAATGAAGTGGCAACTCACTGTTTTGGTATCTAACTTTACAATGTTTGGATTAAAGACTTTGGCCTCAGCTGGGCTCCCCCACACCCTAAGGTGTTGTAGTGATGGGGCTTTTCCTGTCCACAACTCGTACGGTATTTTAGGCACCACCTTGCTTGGTACTCGGTTGAGAATGTGCATGGCGGTTTTAAGTGCCTCCATCCATAATCCCAATGGAAAAGTGGAATAACTCATCATGCTGCGCACCATATCCATAATAGTACAATTACGTGTTTCAGCTACTCCATTTTGCCGAGGCTCGCCCGACATTGAATACTAGGGCTACTATGCCATTATCCTCTAAGAACCTTGCAAAAGGTCCAGGGACTTGGCCATATGGAGTGTGTCTGCCGTAGTACCCCCCCTACAGTCATATCTCACTATCTTTATTCTTTTATCATGTTGATTTTCAACTTCCGTTTTGAATATCTTAAATTTATCCAACGCTTAAGATCATTCTTTAATTGAATAGATGTATCCATATCGGGAGTAATCATCTGTGAATGTTATAAACAAGTCATAACCATCCACACTTTTCACAGGAAATGGTCCAAAAATATCAGTGTGAATGATTTCTAGTGTTGTTGTACTTCGGTTTGCACCCTTTTTAATTTGTTTTACATACTTTCCTTTAATGAAATCTATGCGTTGATCTATGTCTGAGAACTCTAGTGGAGGAAGAATATCATTTTTCATTAGTCTTTCAATTCTCCCCCCTCGAAATATGGCCCAAACGATAGTGTCATAATTTCGATGAGTCATGAGTTATGTTTCTTTTATTTTGTTCTTTATTCGACCCAGAAACATGCTCATTCACTTTGCACACAGAATAAACTTTTTTCATGCAAGGATAATAAATAAAGATCATTATGGAGGAAAGCAACCCCCACATGAATATTATTACACCATATGGCACATTTGCCATGTCCAAAATAACGCTCATAAATGTCTTTGTCCAAACGTGAGACACTAATTAGGTTCATGTGTAGTGAAGGAACATATAAGACGTCTTTAAGAAAAATAGTGAAACCATCAGCTGACTCCAACGAGATGTTGCCAACAGATTCAACGTAGCGACCTCAATGCATCTTTCGCTTCTTTGCATAGTCTGGGTCGAACTGAATCCCTGTAAAGAATTTGCAACATGAACAGTTGCACCTGAGTCAATCCACCAAGTATATTTTGAAAACTATGGTTACAGGGATTCATTTACAAAGGAAACAACATTGCTACCTTTGTTTGCCATTATGTACTTTAGATAGTCTGCGCAATCTTGCTTGTAATACCCAGTCTTTTCATAGTGGAGACAAGTGTCTTTGTCCACTGGCAAAGACCTCTGCTGATGCTGATGTTGTGAGGGAGCTTTCCGGATAACCAAAATGACTTTGATTACAGTTTCTTTTTTTGTTATCCTTCACATAGTTCACAGAACCACCACGTGATGCTTTAAGTCTGTCCTCCTCTTGAACGCACATGGCAATAGTCTTTTCAACGTCCCATTTTTCAGGGGCCATGTTGTAGTTTATCACAAAGTTGTCAAACTGACTTGGCAGTGAAGTCATGATCAGATGGACAAGAAGTGCTGTCTTGAGCTCCAGATCAGCATCCATGGGCTTAAGGTTCGCAGCCATGTTGCTCATCTTTAGTATGTGCTCCCGTATGCCATGTGCACCTCTTGTGTACGTTTCTGTTACCAGCTGTTTAATCAGCTGGGTGGCTTATACATTTGAAGAGACAATGAACTAGCTCTTTATCTTTTCTAAGTACTCTATAACGGAAGCACACTTTGCAATTGAGCCCACGATTGCGTTCTCAATTGTATTCTTTATAAATGCCATACACTTTTTGTTGGATGTTAGCCACTTTCTATTTTCAATGGAATATGACATCTCCAAAGGAGCATCGTCTCTTTGATTTTTCTCCCATGCAACATCATCATCATGTGCCTCTTTAACTGACTCTGTTGGCTTGACAGGACGTGGAGTGTCCACGACCCAGTCAACCTATGCATATACGAAGGCTAAATCCACCTTCTTCCTCCAGTCACTTTAGTTGTCACCTCTGAGGGTTGGCACGTCCTTGATGCAGGTAATAAAGTAGAACCCTCCTGAAAACCACGATCAAGTGAGAAAACAATAATAATTGCATGTAATAATCCAACGTTGGTCAAAATTATAACACACAACTGTTTATGCAATTAAATTATATCACCGTTGGGCAAAAAATAGCAATAAAAGCATATATGAGACTATAACAATTAATCATGATAATGCTACCAACAACGTTGGTTATTTATTAACATAAATCACAATTATTACTTTAACATGCTTTTAAAATTTAATTCTCGCTTTTAGCCTATTTTGCTTTAATAGGCCACTTTTCATTATTTTTGCAGCGGAAACATGAATAAAAAAAATCATACACTTTATACTTTGTACGAATATTTCTTTTTACTTTTGTATTCCCTACACAATAATTTCGTTGGAAAAAAAGAATAGCTAAAACTATATCAATTTTTCCCAAAATTTGGACAAAAAAACTGTTAATTCCGCTTCTATAAATGAAAAAAAACACAGAAAAACAGAAAAGCAAAATCGGCCTGGTCCGGCCAATGGTTTTCCCTTTCCTTAGCGCACGCGCGACGCGAAAAAATGGCCCAAGGCCCAGTTTTCCCCCGCGCCTCTCTCTCTGGCCGAAAAGGCCTAGCCTTCTACGACCTTCTTCGGCGACGCGGAAAAAAGCGTCGCCCGCGCACACCCTTGCTTTGGTCGAAAAACGGCCCAGGCCTAGCCCAAGCGAGGCCTCTCTATCTCTCGGCCTGCCAGCACGCTAGGGATTCGATCATGGCCGTTCATGCCGATTGGACGGCCACGTGTGGTTTTCGTCTGAACAAAATGGGGAGGGGAGAGGGCCCAAACGGAAAACCCTAACCATTTCTCTCCCCATGCGCGCACCCTCTCTCTGTTTCTTGCGTCTGCAGCGAGCTGCCGCTAGGGTTGAGCCGCTGGTAGGCTGGCTGGCGACGGTGAGCCACCGTCCCGCCTCGCTGCCGCGCGCGCTCCCCTAGCCTCTTTTCCTTTCATCGCCCACACCTCCTCTCTCTGCTTGAACGCATCTGCGCCCTCCTCTATTCCGTCTCTTTGCTTGAGCGGTGGCTCCACCGGCCGCCGGTGACAACGGAGGTCACCATGGCGCCGCGTGGGCCCCCTCCTTTTCACTTCTTTACATCTACCACCGCCACCCATCCCCGCCTCTATAATCGTGAGGGAGACGCACTCGATGGCGCATTCAACGACGGTGGGCTGCGACGACTGTGGCGCCGTGGCCTCTCTCCTCGCCGGTAGAGCGTGTGCCTTAGCGGTAGGCGCGTTGCCGTCGAAAAAAGAGGTTGCAGTACTTCTTTCCTCCCCAGCGGCTCTTCTTCCCGTTCCTCCTTGGATGCGCACGGGACAGAGAGGAGCGGCGTGGCCGTGGTGGCGGCGCTCTGTTGCCGGTGAGCGGACTACATTCTTTTTCATTTCCCCTTCTCCCTTCTCTGTCTAGGGTTAGGGATTCTATTTGCTTTCGGGTGGGGACTTTTTCCTTTCTTTGTACCGAAACCAACTAGAGCCTAGGAGGTGCTCTGATACCAATGTTAAACCTCAAGATCACTACTAGGTCTAGATGGCTATCGGTAGATCTAATGCCTCTATGCTTTGTGATGGTGATTGAGAGAGAATGACCGAGAGGAAGAGAGAAGCAGAGAGAGTGAGAGTACCACCTTCCCTTCCCTTTGATGACGATGATGTGGAGGTAGTGGACATGGTGGCGGCAGTGGAGCTTCCCGTGAGCACTGCGCTTAACCCTAGATCGGAAGGGGAATATGGGTGGGGTGTGTGGCGGCACGGTGAACCTTGTCCCGCGTGCCCCGTCCCCTACCACCTTTATATAGCGCAGGTCATAGGGGCCCACCAACCATTAGGGTTGGGCGCCCCCGATCAGGGCACGTGAGACCAGGGCCGAGCAGGCCGTTGGGCCTCTCGGGAGAGATCAATCTAACAGTCATCTCCCTGGCCTCGTGGGAATTATGGGGGGTATCATACATGTCAGAGCTTATGTGATCTAATCCCGATTGTTGTATTTCTATGCTTCCAGATTTCATATAATTTGTTGAGTTAAGATCACAGTTTTTTGGTGTTTACTACATATATCATCTTTTTTTCCAAACACTTTCCCTAGTTTAGTAAAAATGATGGTGATAGACATATATAGATAGTTTGACATGCTCATGAAAAACACAGTGGATGTTGATCTGCCATCGACGTTTCAGTTTTGTATTTCTTATGATTGTCGTGGGAGCTAGATATTTTTTTGCACACTACCTGCATTTTAATGTTGAAAGCGTCAATTTAAATGTAACTTATGTAACATTTGAAGCGTTGGTTGACAAGGAGTCAATCGCTCCTCTCGAAGATGCGCAATTATGATGTGATGAAGGATGTAGAAGTATCAAAAAGACTTGCAGATATGTCCAGTGATTTAAGGGACTGCTGGAAGCAATACGTCTAATACATATCCTTTACACAAACAATATCTATTCAGGTTCAAAGTTTTTTGGAAGAACATTGGTAGCTGAAACTTTCTTTCTCATTTAATGGGATATCTTTTTTTCCAGAACGACTACAATTTCAATTTTCATATCCAAAGCACGTGTCCTATATTTATGCGATGGAAATCATCCATTTTATTCCATATAATATAAACATACCGAGGCACATTTAGCTTTCCCTTCATATTTTTGTAGATCCAACAGAGGTGCAGGGAGAAAAGACTGGATTTGTTTGCACTGTTTTGTCCTCCATAAAATTCATTGAATAATCACTTTATATCACTATCAGGTATGTAAACTAAGATTTCAGTCTGGGCTCATGCTAAGCCTTCCAATTTATTAGGGCTTCATTTCTTATTGCAATAATAAAAAGTTGCATATGCATGGCATTTCTTTTCAGATGCTACTACTGAATGTACGTACCTTCCTGAAATTGAGCTTTATGTACTTCTGTTTAAAATAGAAAGTCCAAGTATTGCGTGATGTAAGGAATCGTTATCCTCAGATTCTAAACACTGTCTATTCAATCATCTTCATTGGAAACGAACCAGTTTAGGAAGCAAGATAGGGAGACTGTGGTAAACTGTTATTCTGTTGGAAACTGAGAATGGTTTGTGCTATCCTACTTGCTCACTAATTTGAATCTTGAAATATTTATTGGTGCATGAATCGATGAATATCACTTCTATTTTGCCGATCGACTAATTAGAAGAATAGCATCTACTGTTTTCTTAATCTTCCGAGCCATGACGATCGAGAATAGTTAACTACTGATCATATATAAATTTGAAGCACAAAAATTATTAGATTAAAATGATCTAGCATCTCCATTTTGATGACCATTTGGTTGGATACTACAAGAAAATTCGTTGGTTGAAAACTCGAACTGAATTATCAAAACCCATGTAGTCCTAAATAGTTCCATTTTCTCTAACAGTCCTATGTCTCTTCTTGATTTAAAATTCAGGTGACCAATGCAAATAGCAATCTAAAAAAATCAATAAAAAGGTTCTAAATAAATGGTCCGTTTCCAAGTGAAGGATTTAATTACGCTATTTTGTATGAATTAATTTTATGTTAACACTGATATATGATACAATGTCTGCTAAGAAAGCTATGAAGATGGCTAACTTGACAAATGCGGCACAAACTTCCTACGAATTAATGCACAAAATTACCAGATCAATTAATTGGTTGCGAAATAACTCGAGAAACCATAAACATGTACCGGGAAAGATTCAAAACTCGAAGGATCACTGTGTGACAGATAGCTCCTTCCGATCCATATTAATTGTCGCTGAATCTGACGTATGACTTAGCGACAATTAATATGGATCGGAGCAAGTAATTCAAACTAGCCGCGTGCAGGTGAACGGGTTAGTGACTAGTTGATAATAAGTTGAATGTTATTATTATGCTAGTAAAACTATAGATAAGGCTCAAAGAAATTATGCTACTATTAAAAAAGAGTTCCTAACTGTTGTTTTTTCTTGCGATAAATTTAGACGGTATATTGTTGATACTAAAGCTACTATTCACACCGATCATGCTGATGTTAAATATCTTATGGTAAAAAAGATGCTAAACCTAGGATTATTAGAGGGTGCTCTTGTTACAAGAGTTTGATTTGCATATTGTTTATATGAAAGAAGCTGATAATCCTGTTACTGATAATTTGTCTAGAATAGAAAACATCCTAGATGATCCTATTCATGTTAATGATTGATTTTCTGATGAACAACTTGCTGCAATTAATCTTGACTCAAATGGAAATCCTTGGTATGTTGATTATGTTAACTTTATTTTGTCTAAGTTTTTGCCTCCAAGTTTTACTCATCAACAAAGGAAGAAATTCTTTTATAATTTGCTGCATTATTTTTAGGATGACCCACATTTATGTAAAGAAGGTGTAGATGGAATTTCCAGAATATGCATACCGGAGCATGAGCAAGAAGATATATTGAGAAAATTTCACAATATTCCTTATGGAGGACATCACGCTGGTGAAAGAACCACACACAAAGTTTTACAGTCAGGTTTTTTAATGGCCCACTCTCTTTAAAGATGATAAGAAATTTATTTCAACATGTGATTAATGTCAAAGGGTTGGTAATGTAGACGTAATAAAATGCCTATGAATTATTCTCTTGTTATTGAACCTTTTGATTGTTGGGGATTTGACTTTATGAGTCATTTCTCTCCATCACATGGCTATACTCATATTCTTGTTGCCATTGATTATGTTACTAAATGGGTAGAAGCTATTCCCACTAATAGTTTTTATCATAAAACTTCTACGAAAATGCTTTAAAATATAATTTTCCCAAGGATTATTATGCCTAGATATCTTATGACTGATGGAGGTTCTTAATTTTTTTCATGGTGCTTTCATAAAAACTCTTGCTAAGTATGATGTTAATCATAGAGTTTTATTCACCATATCATCCTCAAACTAGTGGTCAAATAGAATTAACCAATCGATAAATAAAATTAATTTTGCAGAAGGTTGTTACAAATCTAGAAAGAATTGGTCTAAGAAACTTAGTGATGCTTTATGGACTTATAGAACTGCTTATAAAAATCCTATGCGAATGTCTCCTTATAAGATGGTTTATGAGAAGGCTTGCCATTTTCCTCTTGAGTTAGAACACAAAGCTTATTGGGCTGTTAGACAAATCAATTATGATTTTAAATTAGCCGGTGAGAAAAGATTGCTTGATATGAGTTCTCTAGATGAATAGAGAAGTGAAGCTTGCGAAAATGCCAAGTTATTTAATAATGACATGATAAAAGAAACCTCGAAAGAGAATTTAACAATGGTGGTAAGGTGTCATAGTATAGGTCTCGTCTCAGATTTTGAAGGGACAATACGTCGTGGAAGAAGTTTATCATTCTGGTGCTATCAAAATTAGTAATTTCTAGGGCACCAACCCACAAGTGATGAATGGCCAACGAATCAAGCACTACTTATCCAGTGATTCATACAATGTGGAGGCCGATATTATACAGGTAGTGACCCCGGAAGATCACATAAAGGCCACATATCAGACCACACCAGAATCGGAATTGGAATAGGTATGTGTTCTCGTAAGAAAAATTCATGAAACACCGTAAAAAATTATATTCAGTGTTTTTGCAAAATATGAAAAATTTGGACATGAAAAGAGTCGAACCCGGGGCCCGAGGCCATGAGGTGACCCCACGGCACTAGGTTGCGCCTGGTAGTCACCTGGTTACCCTGGTGCCTGACTCCGTCTCTACCATGACTCGTTACCTTCCTTTCGTTGTAATTTTTTCCCTATATAACCCCCTGGATTGTCACGTGACCGTATCTTGTGTTATCGACGCGTTTTGTTCTCGAGTTGTTTCTGTCAGGAAGCTGAAGTTCTTAGATCAAGATGTCTGCTACCGGCTCGACCGGGGAGGACTACATTACCCATCGTCTCCGCCAAATCCAACAAGATATCAATCAAGGAGGCTACATGGGTTGGGCTACAGAGGAAGAGATAACTGCAAGAAGGGAGGACATGGATCGCAACCCGAGAGGGGAGAGTAGGAGAGCTGCACCATGTCAATCCGCATGATCAAAGACAAGAACTACACTTCTGTAATCTTATTAACCCTCAACGTGTTTTCTCTCATCGTATGTCAGGCATAGTTTCCCCTCAAGAAACTAGTAGGAAAAGGCTTACTAGTGACGAACAAAATATAGCTACCGTTGGCGAAGTGTTGTTCGCCAACGTTAACCCACCAGTGGTAATAGGTTACCTCTGACGAAGTTGACTTATCGCCAGCGCTATTTAGTTACCGCTGGCAAACGACTTATTTCATTCGCCAGCGGTAAGTTCAAAATATTTTAAAAATTTCCAAAATAATATCCCCATTGTTTTTTTTCTAATTTCAAAAACTTTGAATTGGGGAACCTTTGATCGCAGTGTAGAATTTTTTTTCTTTTTTTGATTTATTCAAATTTAAATTGTCTACTTCCTGCTCGGTCACCCATCCTTAGACTACTCTAGCCCCAACACGCTTAACTTCTTAACTCCTTCTATGTGAGCTACCTACCTAGGAACAACTCATATTTTGTTGATAATATAGAACTATCAATTCTGTTAACTATTGGACCATGGTGTCACACGCCTTCACATTTTTAATCGAAAAATTATTTAAGTAAACAAAAATGAATAAGTAATAACAATCTTGAATTCAAATAGCAATAAAATAAAATAAAATATTTTTAAAATTTTGTCATTTAATATTGAATAATTCATATCTATAAATCCGTAATTCATAATTCGACAAATGATATATCTAAATTTATTAGAAAAATAAGAGGAACCCAAATATGACAGTCATATCATCTTTGTAATTTTTTAAAAAATTTGAATTTTTTCTTTTCTTGATTTTGTAGGAAAAAAACTTCTTTTTAAAATAACTTTTTTCCCTTTTTGAATTTGGCGAATCTGAGAAAACCTCACCGGGTAAAACCTTGCGAGGTTGGGTTGGAAAATTTTCTTAGGATTTGTTTGATATATTAAGCACGTTTTTTCGACGTCATATGCAAAAGTTATGGTTGTTTTACGTTTTATTTTTGAAATTTGGAAAAAATGTTACAATTCATATTCCAAATTTTCTATTCCAACTAGACCCTAAACCCTACCTACATATCGAAGGACTTTATTTTTTAAAGTTTCTATCATTTTCGTTTATGTTTTAGAAAACTAAAAAGGCGGTCCACTAGGGGGTGTGGATTGAAAAAATTCAAAATTTACCGCCGGAGCACAAAAAATATGTTCGCCATCGCTAATTATACCGCTAGCGAAGATACATGTTCGCCATCGCTAAGTATACCACTGGCGAAGCATTTAGTCCATTCGCCATCGCTAACGAGACTACCGCTGGCGAAGCTGCACCTTGTTCGCCTACGGTATATTGCGTTGTTGGAGGGTGATGGCACACCGTTAGCTTTGGCGAGCTGCATTGGTTGTTGGCCAGCGGTAGTACATTACCACTAGCAAACAGATATTTATGTTGGCCAGTGGTAATAGCGCTGGCGAACAGAAAAACATGTTGGTCATTGGTATGCTGGTGTCTATAAGCCTTTTCCTACTAGTGACAGGATCCACGTCTCCTACTAGTGAGAGGATCCACGTCTGGCTCCTATGCTCACTAAAGCACATCGCGTCACCGACAAATTTTGTGAAGAGTTTCTCCTCCTCAAGGCAGAGGTGGCATTGTTGGAAGCATATAATCTGGAACTTCGTCATCAACTTCAGCACTTCTGGACCCCTACCAAGATAATTCCACCATTGTCATCAAATGACACAGCTTAATTATCATGGGCAACAACACTCCCTCAGCTTGTTCTAAGCTTGGGGGAGTTGCGCCAGTATCTTTATCTTTTACTATTACAGTCGTGTGTCATATCATGATTAGGAAAGTTATCATATAGTACGGTTATTGCAAGTTGGGCTGTCACTACTTTATAGTGAGCTTTGTATCCGTTGGTGTGATTTTGTGTACGATTAAATATTGATATGAAGTCTTATTTTTTCCCTAGCACTTTAAATTCTATTCATTGCAATCAGTCCCAGATTCTTGTCTTGTTAACAGTAGTGATGTCATGTTGGGTGTAGTGGCAGAAATTTATTGAGTATTGTCAAACATATCATTGGTCAGAGCAATAACACTTAGGAATTATTCAACAAGAAAAAAAATTAGAGACTTATAAAAAAGAAGAGAGATTTCACATGCATATATATTACCCCATAGATTCTTTATGCCTCCAAAACTTTCAAGGTATATGTTCTTATGATTGACGTGTTATGCTGACGAGGAAGACAATTGCAATACTTCATATTATACAGCATTGCATGGTTTTATATCAGTTTATATCTATCAACATTGTATGTTTGCTATAAATACTTTGCTAGACTATAACATGTACTGAATATGATCACTACTCGTGCATCCAAACCTGAACCACAACCTTGTGCAAGTGTTTACCATACCTTCCTATATGTGGTATTTCACCGCCACTCTAAGTAAATTTCTTATGTACTACCTTTAAACCTTCAAAATTATTAATACGTCATATTTGTGCCTATGTTCTCAGCTCGTGAGGAAGTAATAGATGGTTCATTAATTTTTCCAGTGTTGATCAAATTTGCCTCTTTGACTTGCATGCATAATGTGCTCGTCCTTAATAGTGCAAAAGGAGCTGGGAAGCGGGTGCCAAGCCCACAAAAGATAACTGCTTTATCATAATCAACACTCTCCTTACACTTTGTACATGAGAAATCAGTCGAACATAGCTTGTGTAAAAGAAGGAGAAGAGGAACATACTTGTTTCTCTATGGGAGCCTCTCTTAAAGGTTTGATCAACATGGGAAGTGATGGATTATCCAGTATCAGTCGTTGACAAAAATATACACCAATCTAATTTATTTTCATGTCTCTTATATGTTTTGAAACTAAAAATCTCTAGCACATGAGTAATCCCTTCTTCCCACTACGAAGGGGATATCTTTACAATTAGGATTAAGTCAGTTTTACCCATCATTTCTATTCTCCACAAGAAAATTTATGATGTTGACATGACATGTATTCTTATATATGTCCATGGTGTTATTAACCATGTATTATTGCAGTTTAGATTACCATAAGGTAAACAAAGTTGAAAGTTAAGATTTGCTGACTAGCCTCTTTATTTGTGTCAGTTATTTTCACTTCCTTTATAAGAACATAGCTCCTGAAAGTTTTCTATTAATGAAAAATACTTTGTCATAATCGAAGCATGTGTTGTTTGCTTCATAGCTCTGATAGACTCTTCCAAATATATAATATTGATTTGTAAGTTGTTCTTTGACCAAGAACACAGTTTTCTATTGCTCAATGAATTTGCACCTTACTACACCATTATATGATCAAATCATTACTTCTCTTTGAGAAATATTATGAGAAAGGTTGTTGTATAGAATGGTTAGTGTTTGCTGATTAGTTACTGATGCTTCATGTTCATATTCTTCATTATCTACACTTCACTCCATAAAACATGTGGTCACATTTTCCGAGTATAGCTTTCGCTTGGGGACACGCGGAGTCTAAGCTTGCGGGAGTTAATACGTCCATTTTGCATCACTATTTTATATGTTAATTCTCTTCTATTCATTGACATATTTCATATTACAATGCAATAGTTATGTTATTTTATGGTTTTATATGTGTTTTACAGTTTTCCAAAATTATTTATCAAAGCCAGAATTCAGAGGGAAAATAAACCTTTCAAAGGGAGTATCTTTCGGACGTCAAAAAATCTAGAAAAATCAGAAAAAGGAGCTTTCTCCAGAAATCACCGAGGGAGCCCAAAGGAGACCTGGAGGGGAGCCAGGTGAGCCCCAGGCATGGGTGACTCCTAGGTCGCGCCTGGGACCCATCTAGTCGCCATGAGCCCACTTCCAGCTCCCCTTTGGCCTACTTACTCCCCGTGACCTACAAACATCCAGGAGCCACTTCGTAGAATTTTTACGCCGCTTCTTCACAATGAAAACGAGACACAGAAGAAAAGACCTTCCTGGCGGGGAGATTCCACCATGAAATTTCCCTCACGAAGGGGTAAATCGTCATCGCGGTCATCATCATCACTCCGGGCACCATCAGGATCATCATCAACATCATCACCACCATCACCATCATCATCCCATCACATCTTTCTATGAAAATTAGGTTTCTGCCTTGTAGTATTTCATTAGATCTCTCTACCAGTGTTGATTACCCCTTCATAGTTGATGATTCTGAGAATTATTGGTGTTTACTCTTTATGATCAGATTGTTATTCATCATTACATCACCTCTGATCATGATCCATATGATGTGTTGTCAGTAGTTCATTTAGTTCGTGAGGACATGGGAGAATTCTTGTTATTATTAATTATGATACGTTTAGTAATATTTACTGGTTTGATATTTATGTTATGTTGTTATTTCTCTGGTGGTGTTATGTGAACGTTGACTATATATCACTTCAGCTTTATGGCACTAGAGGACTGCATTGTGTATTGGATTTCTTATGGAGGGTTGCTAGAGTGGCACAAACCTTAACCCCAGTTAGCAAGACATTACATAAGGGAGTAGTAGATACCAGACGTTTATTGCTACAGTTAGATTTATTTCTTAATTACTATCTTATAGTTGCGGACGCTTGCAAGCAGTGTAATCGTAAGTGTGCATTTGTCTTGAATGGGACAGTGCACTATCATAGGTATACTCACATAACACTTACGAAAACGATAAAAATTAATGATTTTGTGATGAAAATAACTTGGCGAATCCTCCCGTGTGTCCTCGGAAACGTTTTAGTCATTATAAGAAACACCGCCGGCTTTTCCTTTGTGCTAAAAAGGATTGGGGCACTTGCAGCAGCTATTTACTTTTATTTACTTGGTATTGCTTTATTTACTTCTACAAAAATCGGTAAACATTTGCTCTCTAGTGTTTACAGTGAAACCTTGCTCTATACTATTTATCAATACCTTCTACTCCTTGTTGGGTTTGAAACTCTTACTTATCAAAAAAGCTATGATAGATCCCCTACACTTGTGGATTATCAGCTGCTGCTTGATAAAAAAATACCAATTCCAACATCAGGGCCACTATCATCCATACATCCCAAAGAATCTATAGGAGGAGTGGAAAATATTTTCGCGAGGAGTTCTGAAGGTGTAGATGATGGATTATCAACCGAAAACAAAAAGCAAATTTAATTAAAACGACGTCGCGACAGATATATACTCGGTCGGTTGACACATCGAGGCACTTGTAGCCTTTATGGAGGGGACTATACCCTAAGAACACACACACCGCTTAGATCGAAATTGAAGCTTGTTATTATTGTATGGGCGTAGGCATGGCCAACAGACACAACCAAACGTTCGTAAAAAAGAGTAATCCGGTGAGGTATTAAACAAGTGATTAAGAGGTCTGGTGTTCAGGATTGTGTGGCTAGGAAACCTGTTGATCCAAAAACATGCAGTGATAAAAGCCCCATCCCAAAAACGTAGTGGCATGGAGGCGTGTGCTAGAAGTGATAGACTGACATCAACGATATGACGGTGTTTTCGCTCAGCGGATCCATTCTGCTGACGAGTATGGGATCATGGAACATGATGTGCAATGCCAATGTCCTTAAAAAAGGTATTGCGTTTCTAATACTCTCCACCCCAATCAGTTTGCATATAAAGAATCTTATGATTCAGTAGTCATTCTATGTGAGTTTGGAATTGCAAGAATATGCGGAAAAAACTAGCCTTACTAAAATCGTCAATAAAGCTGACATAGTACTTGAAACCACCAAAAGAGGTGCACGCATGACCCCACACATCAGAATAAATTAGTTCAAGAGGGGCTTGATACACACTACACGACATAGGAAAATGAAGCTAATGATTTTTTTTGTGTTGGCATGCATCGCAAACAGATGATTTATTAGACCCACGAAGAAAAGGGAAACTATTATTTTGAAGAACTTGATCCACCATGGGAAGAGAAGAATGCCACAAGCGTCAATGCCAACAATCACAACCATGCTTGATGACGGAGAAGCTTTTATTTGGGAGTTTGCCTTACTGCTCCGAATGGGAAATAGACCACCTTTACTAGGATCGCGAAAAAGAACCCTCCTCGTAGCCCGATCCTTAACGAGAAAATAGTAAGGGTGGTATTCAACAGAAACATTACTATATTTTAACAGTTTATGAACGGAAAGCAAACTCTTGGTAGTATCGGGGACATGCAGAACATCTTGAATGAAGAACTAAAGATTGATGATATGTATGAATGCTATAAGTACCAATATTGGAAATTAACATACCTGATCCGTTAGCTGCGTGGACCTATTCCTTTCCCGCGTACTTCTTGTGCATGATCGTCTTGTTGAGGTCGCCTGTGATGTGGTCTGTCGCCCCGTTATTGGTGTACCAGACAGGATCGACATATATATTACCGGTAGAGTTCCCCTGCTGCTGTTGCTGCTGGAACGAGTGATCAAACCTCTTGCAACATATGAAGGCATTGTAGTCGTCCTTCCTGCATAGTTGGCCGATGACCTTCGGCTTGATGTTGCCACCGCCTTGATTTGTGCCTTAGCCGCCTTGCCCCCGCCCTTCATTTCCTCCGTGGCCACCACCGCCATGCCCATCACGCCGCTGCCTGGGCCGCCTCGGTACCCACTGCCCCATGACACGTTGTGCACGGAAGAGCCTGATCCTAGAAGCCGCCATTGGTTGATGTCGCGGAAGAGCTCGTAGTCAAGGAGGTGCGAGTACACATCATTAACCGAGATCGGATCGGCGTGTGTGGTGACCAACGTCACAAGGGAATCGTAGGAGTTTTTTAGGTCGGTGAGGAGGTAGATGATGAAGTCCTTTATGTAGGCTACGCCTATTGGTTGACCCGATCTTCACGAATTGACCAAGAAAATGAAGAACGCGAGGGAAAGAACGAAGAACATGAGGGGAATTAGTGGGAAACAAGGGTAACCAATAAATAGCAAACCCTACCGATCAAAGAATCCGTCAAAAAACCCCGGGGTAGCCTACAAATCTCTCGGATCAAGTCAAACTTATTCTAATTGAAACCACTTCACCTTCCCGGTGGGTCCGCCAATCCAATAGAGTCTCAATGGTTAGTTGAGAAAGATTGGTAAGTTGCTAGTTGACTTTGAAGGGAAACGACTAGCTAACTTGAGGAAATCTTGATACGACCCAAATGACATAGATGATTGGAATAGCCCTGATATGGTTCTAGATACCCACTAGAAGTAGCCTCTAAGGAGGAATATAAAGAGCATAGCTCAATTCTCAATTCATCTCTAACCCTAGCTAGGGGCCCGGGGTACTATTTATAGTTTTCTCCCCGAAGGGGTAGGTAGGTGGGAGATACAAGGGAATATTCTCATTTTCCGCTCGCATGCAGCGGTAGTATCGCTGGTGCTGACGATAGTACCGCCAACCTGGTGCTGGTGGTAGTACCGCTAGGAACAACGATAGTACCGGTGGCATTCATCGTCTAGGATTTAATCCTTTTTCCGGCGTAGTACTGTACTAGTACCGGTGAAGTACCGCTGGAACATTTTGGAGCTGACGGTACTTATCCCGATACTTCTGGCGGTAGTACCGCTTGCTGATGTGACTGGTATAGAATTGTTGCAGTAGCCATATAGACCAAAAGTCCGAACTGATGGAAAGAGGCTAGGCGTGTATTTATATTTCAACACTCCCCCTCACGTCTAGGCTATTTTAGTCCTTAGCGTGGGTTTGGCACGGGCCGCAGAATCTTTTTTCTTTGTTTTTAATACTACGTGAGCAGGTTCTCGAACTCGAGACCTCGTGGCTCTGATACCATATAGAATTGTTTCACTAGCCATATAGACCAAAAGTCCGAACTGATGGAAAGGGGCTAGGCGTGTATTTATATTTCAACAACTGGAACTAGCGCGGTAGTGGCCAATAGTACCGCTGGGCCCAGCAGTAGTATCGCTTGCTGACATTCTGCGGCTTCCTCTTCTTCTTCTTCTGTGTTTTCTTGAGGACTCCCTTGCCCATGTTTCCGTCCATCGTCTTGGTCATCCTTGGTACCTTCTTGGGGTCCCCTTGGCGGTGTGCAGCTGATCACACATAGTACATTTGCACGAGTTAGCGCATTATTCACGAAGTCGTTGAACTCATAGAGAGATAGGAGCAAGGTCACCCTTTTCTTGCAAAGCCTTTTCTCGTGCTATCATCTTTGGCCCACTAGGTGTTGTAGGGGGACTTGGTGGAATAGGTTGGGCTGCTTCATCACCCCCCTTCGAGAAGAGTTGTCCTCGACTCGTGACTATTTTCATCACTTGGACTTCCATGGAAGGGAGATAGATCTTGCACGTTGAAGGAGTTGTGCACAAGGTACTTGGATTTTGGCATGTCGAGCTTGTACGTGTTGTTTTTGATGCGCCTCAGAATCTTGAAGGGACCGTCACCTCTTTGCTTGAGCTTGGAGTTCCGCTCTTGTGGAAAGCGGTCTTTGCGAAGATGTAGCCAAACAAGGTCTCCTTCGTGAAACACCATGGGCTTCTTGTTCTTTTTCATCTTGTTGGCATGGTGCTCGTAGTGCTTCTCAAGTGTATATCTTGTGCTCTCATGAAGTTTCTAGATGTAGTGGATGCTCTTGTCGAAGTTCATGTTGACTTGCTCGTGGAGAGGCAATGGTAGGATATCAAGCGTGGTGTTGGGGTTGAATCCATATACGATATCGAATGGGCTCCTCTTTGCGGCTTGATAAAGTGCTCGATTGTAGGAAAACTTGGTATGTGAATGTAACATCCCTGATTTTTGGAAAACTCAAAAATCACAAAAATTTGAAACTTTTTGTTTTCATGTTATGCAAGTCACACAAAAAAACAAATGAGATGCAAGAAACAAAAGAAAACAATACATGTTCTAATGTTTTGGAAATGAAAATCCAATATACCTCTATTCCATAAACCCTAAAGTCATTTCAAAATAAATATTTCTACATAAAGAAAATATTTCTTCTTAAGAAAACCCTTACACCAAACATGTTTTCAACCCAATTATGATCTTGAAAATATTTTTGATATATAAAAACTAGAGAATTGTTATCTCTAATATTTTCTTATTGTCTCTAAAAAGGGTTTCACTATTATTGATAACCCCCAAATAGATATAAGTTGGATCCTTGTTTTCCAAGTGTTATGTCAATCAACAAAATAATATAGTGCTATAGAAATAAATTGTTTATGAAAACAAGTAAGATACTTTGAGAAAACAATGTTTTCATTTGGGAAAACCTTTCTGCTTTTACTAATCCCCATTTCCAAATTTATTAAATAATTCTCTATGTTTGAAATATAACAAAAGGATGGTTTCACTAATATGTTGAATATACTAGTTAAGTGCCCGTGCGTTGCTACGGACCTAAAAATATACTAATCGTCACGAATGCCTCCTTTTTCTACCTGAGCATTGCGAGAGGAGAATGCATTGTCTTCCTTCTCTACCCCACTCTACAACTCCTGCACGAAATAAAACATCTAAATAATTGAACATTCAGCCCTTTCACCCATTTCAAGTTTGAGTAATATGCCCCATTGCATTACATTAAAATTCAAGCTGCTACTCGCTTCCTATCTATAAATAAGGCACGCACACTCCTTTCAATATTAGTTTTTCACAAAAATCATTAAGAGTATGCAAATTATTTTTTACATAAATGAAACTATTGAAAGGTATTTTTCAATACCAATCAGAAAATAACAAATTTGTACTCTGTAAAATATAATCCAGATAGTGGTGCCCAAAATTACCATAAAAATGATTCTTAAAAAAAACCGTACACATTGTTCATCAAGATGACAACTTCTATACATCCGAGGATTTTATATATAATTCTTATCCGATGTTGACAAACATGCCAGAGAGCAGTAGCTAGTTCGCCGGACAACTTACAACCACCATGACAACAACCATCATACACACCTAGTTAAACCTAGTAGAATCTGGTGAGCTAATTCTAAAAAATAAAACAAAATCAGATGAGCTTTAGTTACGTATCAAAAAAAATATTTTATCAAGGAAACCATTGGTGCGCACTTACAATAACAAAGGTATTTGCAAAAATATAGAACTCAAAACTTTGCTTCCTACAGCATAGACCATCATCTAACATAACAGGAAAGAAATCCATTAGTACTACAAAGTTAAGCAGTACATACATCTCGGTAAGTTATGCGTCATTTATGTGGTATAGCAAGTTCAGTAAAGGAGATCTGAGATCTACTAAGGTCTTAAATAAAGGTTATATAGTTACAAGAAAAAACTTTTGCATGTTCTATGCATAAGTTTGGATACCTCTGAATTTTTTAGACAATAGAATTTTAGATTTTTCATCACCAAAAACCAAAGTGAATTGATACATTAGCAAACCAATAAACCGAGCTATGTCATGTTAGGTAATATATCAAACCTATATGATGTTTCAAACAACAATATTTCAGAATTTTCATCACCCAAACCAAAATGAATCGATACATTAGCAAACCAAGGAACCGAGTTGTGTCATGGTAGGTGGTATCTAAAACCTATATAATGTTTCAAATAGCAGGATTTGAGAATTGTCATCGCCAAAAACCAAAATGAATCGATACATTAGCAAACCAAGGAAATGAGCTGTGTCATGGTATGTAATATGCGCGTGCCAATTTGCCACAGAAGTTCGGATATATCACACAATAACTTCAACCAATCTGACACTTGTATATCTGCTGAACCTGACTTGGTTTCTTGCTAAGAGCACGTATCTTCGCACAGGAGCCTTTCATAAAATCATGGGATTGTGCTGGTAATGAAATGGTTCCAACAGATAGAGGGAGAGATAATTCATCAGCAAGGTTCAAAATATCATACATAACTAAGACAACAAACATATTAGCTTGAATATGGAACATACATGCGTATTACCATATATGAAGTATGAAATACTTGACATCTTTTAAGTAAGAGTGCCGCTGCAGCTGATTTATAGACTAATTGTCAATCATGCATACTAAACAACCACTGTTTGGTAATGAGAGCATATACTCTAGGGTCACTATACTTTCTGAATATAAGCTGATAAATATAAATCTAGATAGTTGCTTTACACAAAAACTCAGTTTACCGGATTGTATGCTGATTGTGGTAGGAGTAAATGGAAAATGCATCAATTGCTAGTAACCATGCTTCTTGGTGGAGATAGAGACATTGGTTATGAGGGGGTTGCAACTACCTGAAACCAAATAACATGTGAAGCTGAAAGCACAGCCAGGATATAACCCATGTTAGAAAAAGAACAGAAAATTATTGAACGGGCATTTATGTTTTGCATGAGGTGCATATTTTAACAATCTAACAAACATGCAGCCCTAAGCTAGATCGCATCATTCCACACGTGTGTACATTATTCTAAGTCAAAGCAGACAAGCCATCTAGCTAGTTCCTTGCTTAAAATGTACTCCGTACCTGTACAAGTGGATACTTCTAGCCGGGCAATACATTACACAATCAGAATTGTTGCGGGGTTTGCAAGGAGAGCTAACATGGGCTGCATTAGCATCTGTAGATGATGGAAGTAAGCCTTCAATACCACAATCTCTGCAATTATCAATCACAAGATTTAACAAGAAAGAAAGTTGACTACTCATAACTGGACGTTCAATATAAATAGAGAAGATAAAGTTAAAGAGTTGAAAGCTGCATGTAGCAACATGAATGTAAATTTTTAATGGAAATAAACATCCTACAAGTAGATCGTATATGAATTTATCACATCTTGATTAGTAAATTTCTGTTAATTGAACAACCAGTCACAGAGATAATCACCACTCAGTCGTAGTTAATTCATACCATGTGAACGCATTGTGTGTGGCAACAGAGCCATGTGCGTGTCTTAATTTTGAGGCGGCGGCCTTGCAAGGAACACGTCAGGAACATCTTCGAGGACTAACAGAAAGCGCTCGGATGGAGAGCAGCAGGAATATAGCCATCCAGAGCTTGAGCAGCCTGGGCACTCCTCACCTCCACGGCAGGAACGGTTGTCTTTCCGGCCATTGCCAACAAATTAGTACCCTGTGGACATTGCCCTGTCTGTACCCAAAACATCAATCCGAAATCAGTACGCACGCACAGACACATTAAAAGGGCGATTGGGGGTTGTAGTGGCTCCAGAGCTCGTCGTCAAACCCCGGGGACGTTGGCATCATGCGGCGGCCTCGCACCTCGCGTACAACTCCAGCATGTCGAGCGACAGATCGACGCGGCCGACAGTATCGGCGACCCGACACGTCCATGACCCCGTCGTTCCGGTGGATCGGCGCGGCGTTCCAGCTCTCCGAGGACAGCGTGCCGCGGCGTTAGGGTCTCAACCGCCCTTGTCGTCATCCACCTCTTCAAGACCGTGTGTTGTAGTCTTGGACGCTGACGAAAGGTAGGATGAGATGGGAGTCTAGGTGAGGAAGAACCATTCTGCTCCCATGGCGGCGCCGACGTTGAAGTAGCTCAAGATGCGATCTGGGGACTGGATCGATAGGAGAAAAGGCGAGGGTTTGTGGCGGCTGTTACCCACGAAGGGTAAATAAACCGGATGAAAACAATAGCTGGGCCAATGGTACATGGGCTGAGAAGCGGTAACAATCGGGAAGCAGAATCGAGCGAGCGAAGACGGACGGTCGGAGTCGTACCTACCAACGTACGAACTCCCATTTAATAGTAAAGATACAATATGAAAGTTACTAAAAGGGTCTTAGAAAACAAATGTTGAACCATAGGAAATATTTCTAAAAATTGTTTTAATCATATAAAAATTAATGTTTTCTATTAAGTGACTATCATTGTTTCTTCATATTTTAAAATCATAAAATATGAAAACCATGAAAAATAATTTTGGAAAATGTCATTTGATCACATTGATGTCTCTGATATTTTATTCAACCAATAATTTTCATTTATATAATTGATATTTTTAAAATGGCATTAATATGCTATTAGTGAAATCATTTCTATTTCAAAATATAAAATAGCAAAACAGGTGTAAATGATTTTCAAAAATGATATTTGACTTATATAATGTTTCTGTATTTTTATAAAACCCTTTCTCAAAAATTTGATTTTTGTATTAAAAATGCTATTAAGTCACTTTTAAATGAATTATTCAAATTTCATAATTCAAAAATATAATATGTTCAAAAGTTTGTGAAAATGGTTTTTCTGGAAAGGAAATTAAATTTTAAGAATTTAGAAAATGGTTTCGGGCCAATTGGAGTTTTTATACAGAAGTTATTAAAGAAATGATTAAACAGAAATTAAAAAGAAAAAGAAAAAGATTGATGACATCATGATGACGTCACCTCGTCATCAACCTCTCTGCCGTTTCAACATGAGAATTCAATCTCCTTCAATTCAGCCGTTTTCGTGCCCGTTTGATTTCCCCAAGCATCCCCTCTTAAAGCTCTCCCCCTCTGCATCATTTCCCCTCCCTCGCCTCCTCATTCCAATCCTCGAGGCCGATGAATTTTGTCGCCGGAGACCGCAGTTGCCGCGGCCGCGCGAGCTTGATTCCGACAAGGAGAGCAAATCCCCGAGGTCGAAACCACCTCCATCGCGCTTGACTTGCCCATGAGCGCGCTCCTGATTTTTTTTCCGATTTGTTTCGCGCAGAATCGCCATCGCCGTGCATTTCCGAGAGCTCACCGGTGCGGAACCCCTCCGTCCAAACGGCACCGCCACTCCCGGAAGCGAGGAAGCACGCCATCGCCGTAATCTTCTTCGCCGTGCCGTGGCGAACATCGTCGTGCCCCTCCCGAGCCGAGGGAACCACCGGATCTCCGTTTCCGTCAACCTTCTGCAACGACGGCCACCGCGCTGCCATTTCCGGCCATCCCTCCGGTGAGGTGAGAACCCTAATCATCCCTGGCCGTTAGATCTTTTTAGTTCGGCTCAGATTAGTTCACTTAACCGAAAAGGTATTAGCCAATAGGGAAGCGCCAACTCAGCTTGCGCGTTAAAACCCTATTCGTCGCTCGGTGCAACGCACAGCCAGCCCAGGCCCACGCCCTGTCTGCTGCACCGCGCGGTAGATAGCCAAATCTGAGCCCAGCCCGTCTCTGGAATTAATTCCGAATAAAATTAAAATGTAAATTTGGCAGATTAGTCCCTAGAACTTTGAACCATCATAACTTTTTATCTAGAAGCCCAAATTTAGAAATCTTGGACTTTTTGAAAAGCCCTTGACATTTACAAACTTTTGGAACTTTCCAAATTCAAATTTGACAAACTTAAATGTGTTTAAATTCAAATATGCTTGTTTGATGAATTTTGGCATAATTCAAATTCTACAAATCCAAATATTGTAAATAAAATATATTTGGAAACCTTAGGATGTGTACTTTCATATACTCTGTCCCAAAATAATAATTGAACAAATTAAAATTGATTTTAGAATTATATGGCCATTTGAGAAAATTTGACTTAGTTTAAATTCTATAAATAATTTTAATATGTTTTCTTAAGCAATGTTGCTCCATATGGCAACCTTAATCCATAGAAACCAGTGCCATAGAATTTTGGACACATATGAGCCATACCCATGTATTTTAGGCCAAGTTATCACACACATGTTTCACACCATATAAAAAAATGACTTGGGAAATATTTTTGCTTAAGTGGTTCTATGTGTGTATGGCTATATGAAACCAAGGCTAAGTCCTTAGTGAAGTTTCAACTTATACTTATCCAACAAATGAACCTAAAAACACTAGTACAAATGTTTCCATCAACTTTTGTCTCCCCATGCAAGATTTCACCAAGTTGGGATTTGTGAGAACCGTGAAGTGCAATGGAGAACTTAACCATCTAGAGATTTTTCAACATGAAGATAGAAGACCAATGAAGGACTTAGCAAATAAAACAAACTTGAGAAGCATCTCCAAGAAGTGGAAGCACTTAGAAGAAAACTAGAGAAACTTCCAGAAGACTAACCCCCTTTCTCTCTAAGTCTTTTCCTTCCCTTTTCTATTCTTCTCCTTTCAACTTGATGGCAAAAATGAAGAGAAACAAGGAAGATCATTGAAGAAATGACTTAGGATCCACAACAATCTGAAGCATACTCCATCAAGTGGAAGTACATGAAGAAATGAAGAAGAAGACTCACCTCTCCCATTCTATCCTCTTGTCTCATTTCCCCTCTATTTTGACTTAGTGATATTTTCACATTTGTTAAATAAAACACTTAGTTGTGACCACACCACTTGGAAAACAACTAGTGAGAAAACCATGAAGACTATCAAAACCAAGAGAAGCACCACACCAAGGAAGGAAACAACTTAGATGGCATGATGATGATCTTCAAGAAGGCAATCACATGAGGTCTAGAAGCAATCCATACAAGTTGAAGAATAACAAGTTATTTTTGTCCAATCATTGACCCAAATGGAAAATCCAAGACTTAGTAATATTTTCCCTTTGATGATGAAGTTAGTAGACCTACCCTAACCACAATGGAAAATACTAACATAGTCACTCAAATATTTTTGAAGGTGAATATGACCAAGTGTTTGCATGTATTACTTTAGTTGAAGAAGTAATATGTTTATTCTTAGTGAACTCTTGGAACTTCCTCGACAAGTATGGTTATAATAAAGTTACATCACATCAAACTCAACCTAGTCCTTCCCAAGTAAACCATTGGAATTTCCTTAACAAGTATTGAACTCAAATCTTGACCTTGCCCTAGCCAACTTGGTACAACCCCTTTGTTATGATTATTTGCTATGTTTGTTTTCTTCACATATGTGTTTGATTGCTAGGATGCTTGTTTATTTTTGTTATTGTGTTTTCAATGAGTAGATTGTACGGAGAGCAACGATCCTTTGTGAAGAGAGTGTGATATCTTCACCAACTTCAACAAGGCAAGTAACACATCATTCAACTACCCATTATTTTCTATATGCATTAGTAGATTTTGAGTAGTATGCATTGATAGGAAATTTTACTAAGTTATATTATGCTATACTATTATCCTACTAGTGTGTAGCCATCCCTTTTATCCTTGTTATTTATAGCCTTAGAACTTGATAGATGCTATGCAATGAGACAAATGATTTTTTACTTTATGTTGTGGAAAAATTCTAAGTAACAACTTCAATGAACCACCTGTGTGGATTTGGTTGTTTGGCTGATGAGAGTTGAGTGTCTCCCCGAGGGGTGTTCACTTGAGGAATGCCACCCAGGAACAAAGTGATTATGATGTTCCCCAAGTTTAGATTGCTTCCAGTGCAGCCTTTAGTCATATGGGCTCTGTCTTGATCAACTAAGTTGTGAGGGTTCAGCTTGGGCTTGACAAGCAGATGTAGCATAATTATAGGTGGAACGGGTCTTGCCATTGGGTTGGATTCTTGCTTCTGAAATATCTCGTCTCGATTCTTCTCCTTTCCTTAATGCACTCAGGGTGTATAGGATGTTTGGGTTGAGTTGGGTCTGAAGGTGAAAGTGCTCAAGCTCTGCACAGTCAACAAACTAAGATCTTAGCCGTGTCCCCGGTTATGGACAACTATGAGCAGCTGGACAAGGATGGACGGAAGAATAACATCACCATTTTCAATAAGTAAAATTTGACCAAGTGAACAGTATTTCTGGTGCTTGGATCTTAACCCAATGTTGCCACCCTTTGAAAAGAAAAGTTTGTTTTACAAAAGTGATAGGAGAAAACTGGCTTTATGCAAACTTAGCCAAAAACTCCACTCAGCCAAATGAGCATGTAGTATTAGTCTTGCCATTTATATCCACCATAGTGTTACTTGCCAATACATTAAATTGTATTGACTCCCTTGTGGCTGCATATTCCATATTGCAGATATTTCTGAAGACGAGTGAGGATTTCGTTTAGGATCTCGAGACTATCGCCAACATGTTTTGCCTGTGGCACATGAAGAAGATGGGCTCAATGTTGTGCTATGTTTTCTGCTGTATTTCTTTGTTTTCTGCTAGTCTTCTAAGACTATGCAAGTTGTAACACTATTTTGTAAAGACTCGATCATGCGATGTAATAGATTTTGATGCATTTGCATGATATTTCATTTTGTACTGTGGTGCTAGCAATTGATCCAGGGACTAGCACAATAACACAGGTATTCCATCTTTATTAAAAGTTGGGATGCTAAAAAATGGTATCAGAGCATTGTGTTGCCTGTAGGATTCGAGACCCTAAGTTTGGATGAGAATAGGAAAAGCCATAGGAATAAAAATATACTTTTTATTAACTACTCCACAAAGAAATATTTTATATCTTCATTTCTCCTCGTACTCCTTTCCATGATACATTTCTAATGTCTACTCTTATCTGTAGATGACCAACATCATTGAATCACTCAAGAAAGGACCAATGATGACCATGACCCTGAAGTGTGACACTGATTTTCCAAGAGCATTGAAGGATCTCATGTTAATCATGGGATTTGAAGGACCAGCAGTCTACTGGGGGTTTCCCTACATTGATGAGGAAGATGATCTTGTATATTGGTGGGTGCAGATTCATCTTTACATGAACAAGGAGTACGACCACAAGATGGGAGGAGATTCCATGCTTACCAACAAGGAGGTGCATTTGACATTCTTTGATTCAGCAAGAAGTGCTGCATGGAGGGCTATTGAAGAACTTACTGAGAGACTCAAGTGGAGACTTCACAACACTAAGAAGATTCTCGAGGAAGCCGAAGAAGAGATCAACACTCTTTAAAAAGAGATTTCAATGTACAAGAACGCGGAGATCATCGTGAAGACTGTGTATTGAAGACCTCTCATGAGGAATAAAGCAAGAAAGTTGTTACCCTGCCTTGAATAGTAGACCACCATGAGATGTAATAAAGTTGTGAGACACGAAACACGATTAGATTATTGATCATACTAATGAGTGTGGTATGACAATACTAGATGTTTTTGAAAAGTTTGTTGTTTGATGGGATGAATGAGTTGATATATGTTTGTTATGTGGTTTGTAAGAGGAGTTTCCTTGATCTGCTATGTTTGGATAAGAACCTTCCTTAGCTATCTTTCTAAATCTCTACTCATCCCTACTAGACCAAACCCAACACCATACTCATTCATCAACCATAGTGAGAACCATTTGGAATCATACAACCTTTACCCTATTGATACACAAGCCATCCCATTTGAGGAATGCTAGTATCAAAAATTTTTCTTCTGTGTGAAGGAACAATCACATCCATGATCAATGCCAACTGCCTAATAAGGATCAAGCTAACCTTGGAGCTATCAAGCAATGGAAGTTTTCCTACCATGAGAGTTTCCTTAGAAATAGCATGGTGTTTGCCTTCAAGGATGACAACAACAAGATGGAAGATTTCCAAGGACATCAAAAGACCAAGTTGAGAGGAACCCAAAGACTTTTGATTGACCCAAAGAGTGACCCCTCAGTGTCAAAGGTAGTCCAACATACCTATGTTGGTCTACAGCTCTACCGCGAAGGAAAGTTCTACTCAAGCCAATCTCAAATCAATCTACACTCAAATCTAATGAAAATAGACTACCCACCAAAGCTTCTTTTAAGGGTGGTAGCCCACCCAGTTGTTTTAGAATCCAGTTACCCAAATCTTTCTTTCTAGCCTCCCCAAATCTCGGGACGAGATTTCTTTTAAGGGTGGTAGTCTGTAACATCCCTGATTTTTGGAAAACTCAAAAATCACAAAAATTTGAAACTTTTTGTTTTCATGTTATGCAAGTCACAAAAAAAAAAAAAGAGATGCAAGAAACAAAAGAAAACAATACATGTTCTAATCTTTTGGAAATGAAATCCAATATACCTCTATTCCATAAACCCTAAAGTCATTTCAAAATAAATTTTTCAACATAAAGAAAATATTTCTTCTTAAGCAAACCCTTACACCAAACATGTTTTCAACCCAATTATGATCTTGAAAATATTTTTGATATATAAAAACTAGAGAATTGGTATCTCTAATATTTTCTTCTTGTCTCTAAAAAGGGTTTCACTATTATTGATAACCCCCAAATAGATATAAGTTGGATCCTTGTTTTCCAAGTGTTATGTCAATCAACAAAATAATATAGTGCTATAGAAATAAATTGTTTATGGAAACAAGTAAGACACTTTGAGAAAACAATGTTTTCATTTGGGAAAACCTTTCTGCTTTTACTAATCCCCATTTCCAAATTTATTAAATAATTCTCTATGTTAGAAATATAACAAAAGGATGGTTTCACTAATATGTTGAATATATACAATATGAAAGTTCCTAAAAGGGTCTTAGAAAACAATAGTTGAACCATAGAAAATATTTCTAAAAATTGTTTTAATCATATAAAAATTAATGTTTTCTATTAAGTGATTATCATTGTTTCTTCATATTTTAAAATCATAAAATATGAAAACCATTAAAAATGATTTTGGAAAATGTCATTTGATCACATTGATGTCTCTGATATTTTATTCAACCAATAATTTTCATTTATATAATTGATATTTTTTAAATGGCATTAATATGCTATTAGTGAAATCATTTCTATTTCAAAATATAAAATAGCAAAACAGGTGTAAATGATTTTCAAAAATGATATTTGACTTATATAATGTCTCTGTATTTTTATAAAACCCTTTCTCAAAATTAAATTTGATTTTTGTAATAAAAATGCTATTAAGTCACTTTTAAATGAATTATTCAAATTTCATAATTCAAAAATATAATATGTTCAAAAGTTTGTGAAAATGGTTTTTCTGGAAAGGAAATTAAATTTTAAGAATTTAGAAATTGGTTTCGGGCCAATTGGAGTTTTTATACAGAAGTTATTAAAGAAATGATTAAACAGAAATTAAAAAGAAAAAGAAAAAAGATTGATGACATCATGATGACGTCACCTCGTCATCAACCTCTCTGCCGTTTCAACAGGAGAATTCAATCTCCTTCAATTCAGCCGTTTTCGTGCCCGTTTGATTTCCCCGAGCATCCCCTCTTAAAGCTCTCCCCCTCTGTATCATTTCCCCTCCCTCGCCACCTCATTCCAAGCCTCGAGGCAAATGAATTTTGTCGCCGGAGACCGCAGTTGCCGCGGCCGCGCGAGCTTGATTCCGACAAGGAGAGCAAATCCCCAAGGTCGAAACCACCCCCATCGTGCTTGACTTTCCCATGAGCGCGCTCCTGATTTTTTTCCGATTTGTTTCGCGCAGAATCGCCATCGCCGTGCATTTCCGAGAGCTCACCCGTGCGGAACCCCTCCGTCCAAACGGCTCCGCCACTCCCGGAAGCGAGGAAGCACGCCATCGCCGTAATCTTCTTCGCCGTGCCGTGGCGAACATCGTCGTGCCCCTCCCGAGCCGAGGGAACAACCGGATCTCCGTTTCCGTCAACCTTCTGCAACGACGGCCACCGCGCTGCCATTTCCGGCCATCCCTCCGGTGAGGTGAGAACCCTAATCATCCCTGGCCGTTAGATCTTTTTTGTTCGGCTCAGATTAGTTCACTTAACCGAAAAGGTATCAGCCAATAGGGAAGCGCCAACTCAGCTTGCGCGCTAAAACCCTATTCGTCGCTCGGTGCAACGCACAGCCAGCCCAGGCCCACGCCCGGTCTGCCGCACCGCGCGGTAGATAGCCAAATCTGAACCCAGCCCGTCTCTGGAATTGATTCCGAATAAAATTAAAATGTAAATTTAGCAGATTAGTCCCTAGAACTTTGAACCATCATAACTTTTTATCTAGAAGCCCAAATTTAGCAATCTTGGACTTTTTGAAAAGCCCTTGACATTTACAAACTTTTGGAACTTTCAAAATTCAAATTTGACAAACTTAAATGTGTTTAAATTCAAATATGCTTGTTTGATGAATTTTGGCATAATTCAAATTCTACAAATCCAAATATTGTAAATAAAATATATTTGGAAACCTTAGGATGTGTACTTTCATATACTCTGTCCCAAAATAATAATTGAACAAATTAAAATTGATTTTAGAATTATATGGTCATTTGAGCAAATTTGACTTAGTTTAAATTCTATAAATAATTTTAATATGTTTTCTTAAGCAATGTTGCTCCATATGGCAACCTTAATCCATAGAAACCAGTGCCAGAGAATTTTGGACACATATGAGCCATACCCATGTATTTTAGGCCAAGTTATCACACACATGTTTCACACCATATGAAAAAATGACTTAGGAAATATTTTTGCTTAAGTGGTTCTATGTGTGTATGGCTATATGAAACCAAGGCTAAGTCCTTAGTGAAGTTTCAACTTATACTTAGCCAACAAATGAACCTAAAAACACTGGTACAAATGTTTCCATCAACTTTTGTCTCCCCATGCAAGATTTCACCAAGTTGGGATTTGTGAGAACCATGAAGTGCAATGGAGAACTTAACCATCTAGAGATTTTTCAACATGAAGATAGAAGACCAATGAAGGACTTAGCAAATAAAACAAACTTGAGAAGCATCTCCAAGAAGTGGAAGCACTTAGAAGAAAACCAGAGAAACTTCCAGAAGACTAACCCCCTTTCTCTCTAAGTCTTTTCCTTCCCTTTTCTATTCTTCTCCTTTCAACTTGATGGCAAAAATGAAGAGAAACAAGGAAGATCATTGAAGAAATGACTTAGGATCCACAACAATCTGAAGCATACTCCATCAAGTGGAAGTACATGAAGAAATGAAGAAGAAGACTCACCTCTCCCATTCTATCCTCTTGTCTCATTTCCCCTCTATTTTGACTTAGTGATATTTTCACATTTGTTAAATAAAAAACTTAGTTGTGACCACACCACTTGGAAAACAACTAGTGAGAAAACCATGAAGACTATCAAGACCAAGAGAAGCACCACACCAAGGAAGGAAACAACTTAGATGGCATGATGATGATCTTCAAGAAGGCAATCACATGAGGTCTAGAAGAAATCCATACAAGTTGAAGAATAACAAGTTATTTTTGTCCAACCATTGACCCAAATGGAAAATCCAAGACTTAGTAATATTTTCCCTTTGATGATGAAGTTAGTAGACCTACCCTAACCACAATGGAAAATACTAACATAGTCACTCAAATATTTTTGAAGGTGAATATGACCAAGTGTTTGCATGTATTACTTTAGTTGAAGAAGTAATATGTTTATTCTTAGTGAACTCTTGGAACTTCCTCGACAAGTATGGTTATAATAAAGTTAGATCACATCAAACTCAACCTAGTCCTTCCCAAGTAAACCATTGGAATTTCCTTAACAAGTATTGAACTCAAATCTTGGCTTGCCCTAGCCAACTTGGTACAACCCCTTTGTTATGATTATTTGCTATGTTTGCTTTCTTCACATATGTGTTTGATTGCTTGGATGCTTGTTTATTTTTGTTATTGTGTTTTCAATGAGTAGATTGTACGGAGAGCAACGATCCTTTGTGAAGAGAGTGTGATATCTTCACCAACTTGAACAAGGCAAGTAACACATCATTCAACTACCCATTATTTTCAATATGCATTAGTAGATTTTGAGTAGTATGCATTGATAGGAAATTTTACTAAGTTATATTATGCTATACTATTATCCTACTAGTGTGTATCCATCCCTTTTATCCTTGTTATTTATAGCCTTAGAACTTGATAGATGCTATGCAATGAGACAAATGATTTTTACTTGATGTTGTGGAAAAATTCTAAGTAACAACTTCAATGAACCACCTGGGTGGACTTGGTTGTTTGGCTGATGAGAGTTGAGTGTCTCCCCGAGGGGTGTTCACTTGAGGAATGCCACCCAGGAACAAAGTGATTATGATGTTCCCCAAGTTTAGATTGCTTCCAGTGCAGCCTTTAGTCATATGGGCTCTGTCTTGATCAACTAAGTTGTGAGGGTTCAGCCTGGGCTTGACAAGCAGATGTAGCATAATTATAGGTGGAACGGGTCTTGCCATTGATGATGAGGACATCCCTAGTTCTTCACCTATTGTTACACATGAGGATGCTCCAATACAAACTAATGAAGTAAGGATTGGACCAATGACAAGATCAAGAACCAAGCTATTACAACAACAGGTGAATTCACTCCTACTTGAATATAATGTTTATAATTGTGAGAGCTTTATACTACCTAAATCCTTGCATTTGTGTATTCTTAGGTTTGTTGATAACACAAGCATGAATGGAGATCATGGAGAGAAGATACACAAGGATGATCATGGATTACAAGAGGAGATGGAAAACAAGCAATAACATGGTGAAAACAACAAATAACAAGTGCTATGATGACAAGGGGATGGTGCCTCCACAAGGTCAAATGCACTAAGTGTGGAAAACAATGTTATTATGTTATTCCACACTCATTAATCGACAAGCAAGAGGAGGGCGCCCACAAGGAAGCATCTATGCGCCATGACAAGTCCTAGTAGTATTAGGATTGGTTTGTATACCAATGTGGCCGCACCCCTTTGTGTGTGGGGTCGGTTTGTATCCACTTGTGTTAGGTATAGGAGTCCTAGTCCAATTAGAAGTGGTGCTTGCGCAAGGGATCCCCTTGTGGTCGCACCCCCTCTCTTATATACCCCCCTTGGGCGCATAGGAGAGGTTAGACTACGTTAAACCCAAAACCCTAGACCTCTAGATTGAAACTGCTTGTATGCCTTTCATCTGGAAGTTCATCTGCAAACTTTACGTGATACCTACTGTTCCACTGGGAATAAGACGGTACAGGACCACTTGTAGTCGGTGGATTACTTGTGCAAGAGTGTGGAGTTGAGAATATCCTTGGGGTTGCTATCTTTTGCATTGGCATCAGGGATCAGCCGGGAGAGTTCTTAGTGGCGCACTAGTTATCATACTGGAGTTGTATGTGAGTTCACTAAGAAGGTTGGGCCACCCCTTATCATCTTGGTATCAGAATTACAGGTTGCCTCGGTGAGCTATCAAATTTCCCTTTAGTTTTGAGTGTTTTTATTCCTATCCAGAAAATTGCCCCACAAAAATAGTGTTAGTCATTGCCATAGCCTAGATATCATCTTAGTTTTCAATTACTAGTGATGTCTTTGTGTTAGATTTGTGTTGCTTTTTATATTTTTTAGATCTTTTATTTTCGGCTAGGTTTAGGGTTCTTGTTCATCTAGTCGAATTTCTATCAAAAAACCACAAAAAAATCCGCTGCACATCCACCATATTCCATCCAATCCGATTCCACCTCGCAATCCTACCGCGGCACAGTTTTGGTCAATTCCCTGCCGTGATAGGACCCCTACCTACCATCGGATTCGCCTCCATATCACGCTTACCAAACCCCCCCCCCCCCCGCAGCCCCGCAGCACACTTACCATCCACCGCACTGCGCGCTGCCATGGTACGGTTTTCGCCAGAATCGCTGCCGCCACCATCCCCGCTTCCCGCTCGGTATCGGATTCGGCCCCTGTCTCACGCTTACAGAAACGCCCACGCGCACCGTAACGCCCTTACCAATCCGCCCCCCTGCGCGCTGCCGCGGCACAGAAACGCCGCGAATCGCTGCTGCCAGCTGCTGTTCCGCGCGCGCTACGAAATCCACCGTAACGCTTTTACCAATCGCTGTAACGCGACCGAGCGCGCTGCCGCGGTACGAAAAATCGCAGTTTTGCTGCTGTGAGCTCTGCCGTGGTTCAAAAACGTGCTGTTTTGCTGACGTGAGTGCTGATTGCTGCCGTGAGTGTTCTCAAGCCACAAATTCACCTAGATTTTTCTGTTTTCTCTTTTATTTTCCTGTTTTCATTACTACGAACAATATATCCGTACCTTTGTGAACCATAGCCACAGCCTTTCTACAGCATCTTAATAGGAACTTGCCCACAAGTATAGCTATTTTGTGCTCTGACAGGTTGCTCAATTCTCATTGCCACCATTGTGTTCACTTGTGTTTGGTTATTTATTGCTCCTAGCTTAGTGTAAGGCCATTGGAAAAATAAAAAAAAATAGAAAAAGCAAAAAGTATAAAAAAAAAGAGCAAAGAGAAAAGCAAAAAGTGCAAAGAGGCCATATCATTGCTATTGTTTACTAGTTGAGCTTGCCATTGTGACACTTGGTTTTTCATTGAGCAATCTTGTGCCTGTCAATTAAGAGCCTAGCTAGTGACTTTCTAGTGCATTGCAAAATTCATCCACATATTGCAATTGCCACATTTGTCTCCATATTATGTGAGTTTCCTTGGGTATTTTTATATCTTCACAAGACAGCAAATAGGATTGTTACTTTGGTGATTGTTAGGTTTCCATACCAAGCCCCACTAAATAAACTTGTTTGCCATTGTGAGAGTTAAAAACCTGGGTATTCTCTTCTTCACACCAAAGTACTTTAATTGCCTCTACTTGTGGTAAGTATCTCTATTCACTTTGGAGTGGTAAGATATCCTATTGTCTTGCTAGATTTTGAGTGAGTTGTGAGAGGCACCACAACCTATACTTGTTTCTATTACACTAACCTACTAATGGATCTTTCTAGTGGTGATCTTGTGCAGCAAAAGAAGGACCATAAGGAGGGAGTATGAGGCTCTTAGGGATGTTTTGGCAAAGGAGATATTGGTCAACCATAATGGACTCAAGCAATTTGTACAAGATGCATGTGATCCCTTATATGATGCTCTCCAAGCTATGGAGACCAAGATGGAGGCCACTCACAAATTGGCCGAGACTAATAGAGGGTAAGTGAGATCAATCAAGGATTCAATTGCTCAAATGACTACTACCCTTGCTGGACTTCAAACCATGATTCAAGAAAGATTACCTCTTGTGGATGATGACAATGCTAGTGTCCATAGTGATGCTAATAATGGTTTGGAAGCTTTTGGTGCAAGGAATATTAATCATGGCCGAGCTAGAGGAGAAAGAGGCCATGATGTACATCAAGGCCGAGCCCCTAATTTTGCTCCAAGGAGAGTGCCCAATAATTTGGTTCAAGACAATTCGAGAGAGGATGGTTTGAGTAAGACAAAATTCTCAATTCCTTCTTTCAGCTTTGATACTATGGATGTGGAAGAATACTTGCTATGGGAATTAAAGATTGAGAAGCTATGGAGAATGCATGAGTACAATGAGGATAGAAAAATCAAGTTGGCATCTTCTGAGTTTGATGGATATGCTCTTAGATGGTGGGATAATCTTGTGAGAAAGAGGCAAGAAGATGGAGAATTACTCATTGTCACTTGGAACACCATGAAGAGAGTCATGAGGGATAGATTTGTTCCACCAAATTACATAAGGCAACAATTTGATAAATTGCAACAATTGAGGCAAGGTACTATGAGTGTTGATGCTTATTATCAAGAGATGGATCTAATCATGCAAAGGGCACGTGTGAGAGAGCAATTGGAGCAAACAATGCAAAGGTTCCTTTCGGGTTTGAACTATAAAATCAAGGGAATTGTTAGGCATCATCAATACAATGATATACATGAGTTGCTACATCATGCAAGGGAGGCCGAAGCACATCTTATGGAGGAAGCAAAAATTGCTACAAAGACAAGGGCTAGATTTCCCATGAGATCATCAACTATGCCTAGTGCACCTCCTCCACCACCTCCATCATCTAGTTTTAGAGGTGCTACATCCTCTAAACCCGAGCCTAGTGCTTCTATTTCCAAGAAATCACCACAACCAACAACAAGTGCCTCGGGTTCTAGTGCTCCTACTACAAGGATTAGAGGTATTAGATGTCACACATGTGGAGGAAAAGGGCACTTCAAGAGGGATTGTCCCAATACAAAGGTGATGGTTATCAATGAGAACAATGAGTATGAGACAGGTGATGATGTTGATCCTAATGATATTGATGATGATGATGGATATTTGAGTGATACTCCATTGGATGCATATGCTACTACAATGCCCACTATTATTTGCACCCAAAATTCATTGAGTGTGGTGCCTAGTCCTGAAAATCAAAGGTGCAATTTGTTTCAAACTAAGGCTATCATTGGTCCTAATATGGCTTGCAAAGTTATTATTGATGGAGGGAGTTGTAGGAATTTGGTTAGCAAAGATCTATGTGCAAAGCTCAACTTGAAATATTTGCCACATCCTTCCCCTTATCATATACAATGGTTGAGTAGCACGGGACAAATGAAGGTTTCTTATATGGTGAGAGTGGAGTTTCAAATTGGACCTTACAAGGATACTATTGAGTTTGATGTGGTGCCCATGACAGTTTTCCACTTATTATTGGGAAGACCTTGGCAATTTGATAGAAGTGTGAAGCATGAAGGAAGAGCAAATACTTATGAGTTACATCATCATGGGAAGACCATTATTTTGAGACCTATGACTCCACAACAAATTGTAAATGAGTCCCAATCCAAAATTAATATGAGAGTGGAAAAAGAAAGAGAGAGGGATGAGGGAACACCAAAAATACAAGCCATTGGGAGTGATAGTACAACCAATTCGAGTGGTAAAAAGAGAGAGAACCTATTATGCATGTTAGCCACTAAAGAGGATTTGAGGGAATTTAGGGATGATCCTACACTAGTCCCTATTGTGCTTATTCACAAGGGAGAGATTTTGGTTTCTAATGACATGACCCCTATTCCTCTTGGTGTTTCTCATGTTTTGCAGGATTTTGAGGATGTTTTTCCACAAGATATACCTTCGGGATTGCCACCTTTGAGAGGCATTGAGCATCAAATTGATTTAATCCCCGGAGCATCTCTCCCAAACCGAGCTCCTTATAGAACCAATCCACAAGAAACAAAGGAGATACAAAGGCAAGTACAAGAGCTACTAGATAAAGGTTATATTCGAGTTAGTCTTTCTCCTTGTGTTGTCCCCGTTATTTTGGTTCCTAAGAAAGATGGTACTTGGCGCATGTGTGTAGATTGTAGAGCAATTAATAACATCACTACTCGTTATCGTCATCCTATACCACGTTTAGATGACATGTTAGATGAATTAAGTGGTGCTACACTTTTCTCAAAAATTGATTTGCGTAGTGGATACCATCAAATAAGAATGAAAGAGGGAGATGAATGGAAAACTGCTTCTAAGACAAAATTTGGTTTATATGAGTGGTTAGTAATGCCTTTTGGTTTAAATAATGCACCTAGTACTTTCATGAGATTAATGAACCATATTTTGAGAGACTTTATTGGTAGATTTGTGGTAGTTTATTTTGATGATATTCTCATATATAGCCACAATGAACATGAACACATGGATCATATTACACAAGTTTTGCAAGTGCTAAGAATTAATAAATTGTATGGTAATCTTGAGAAGTGCACTTTTTGCAAAGATAAGGTTATATTTCTTGGTTATGTTGTTTCTAAGCATGGAATTGAGGTTGATCAATCTAAAATTGAAGCTATTCGAAATTGGCCAATTCCAACTAATGTGAGTAAAGTTAGAAGTTTTAATGGGCTTGCTAGTTTCTATAGAAGATTTGTGCCTAATTTTAGAAAAATTGCTGCCCCTTTAAATGATCTAACTAAAAAGGGTGTCAATTTCGAGTGGGTGTTTCTCAAGATATTGCTTTTGATACTATGAAAGAAAAATTGATTTCGGCCCCACTTCTTATGCTTCCAAATTTTGATAAACAATTTGAAATTGAGTGTGATGCTAGTGGCATAGGTATTGGAGGTGTGCTCATGCAAGAAAAGAAACCTATTGCCTATTTTTCTGAAAAATTGAATGGTGCACAATTGAATTATTCTGTTTATGATAAGGAATTATATGCACTTGTGAGAGTTTTAGAGGTGTGGAAACATTATTTGTGGCCTAAAGAATTTATTATACATAGTGATCATGAAGCCTTGAAATTTTTAAAGTGCCAAAATAATTTGAATAAGAGACATGCTAAATGGGTTGAGTTTATTGAATCTTTTCCATACATCATAAAACATAAAAAGGGATTGGATAATGTAGTTGCTGATGCTTTGTCAAGGAAACATATGTTACTCTCAAATTTAGAAATTAAGGTTTCGGGTTTGGAGGGTATTAGAGATTTATATGATGAAGATAATGAGTTCTCTATGCCATTTAATAAATGTACTAATGTTAAGGCATGGGAAAAATTTCATATACATGATGGATACTTGTTTAGAGCTAACAAATTATGTATTCCCGAGTGTTCTTTGCGTTTGTTTTTGATACAGGAATCTCATAGTGGAGGTTTGATGGGACACTTTGGAAGAGAAAAGACATTGCTTATGTTGGCTGAAAATTTCTATTGGGCACATATGAGGAGAGATGTGTATAGATTGGTGCAAAGGTGCATTACTTGCAACAAGTCCAAATCCAAGCTCAAACCCCACGGATTGTATACCCCATTGCCATCACCTAGTACACCATGGGAGGACATAAGTATGGATTTTGTTTTGGGCTTGCCAAGGACAAAAAGAGGACATGATTCTATCTTTGTGGTTGTGGACAGATTTTCAAAGATGGCTCACTTCATTGCTTGCCACAAGAGTGATGATGCTTCTCACATTGCAAACTTATTCTTTAGAGAAATTGTGAGATTACATGGAGTGCCAAGAACTATTGTTTCAAATAGAGATGTCAAGTTCATGAGTTACTTTTGGAAGACAGTTTGGGGTAAGCTTGGCACTAAGCTATTATTTTCTACTACTTGCCACCCCCAAACTGATGGACAAACCGAGGTGGTTAATAGAACATTGTCCACATTGCTAAGAGGTATGATCAAGAAGAATTTGAAGGAGTGGGAGGGGTGTTTGACCCATGTGGAATTTGCATATAATAGAGCTGTGCATTCAACTACTCAATTATGTCCTTTTGAGGTGGTTTATGGTTCCAAGCCTATTACTCCTCTTGATTTATTACCACTTCCTTTACATGAGAGAATTAATATGTAGGCATCAAAGAGGGCTGATTTTGTGAAGAAGATTCATGAGAAAACAAAAGAGGCAATTGAGAAGAAAGGAAAATATGTGGCTGAAAGAGTAAACAAGAAGAGGAAGGAAATTATATTTCAGCCAGGAGATATGGTGTGGGTGCACTTTAGAAAAGTTAGATTTCCCACATTGAGAAAATAAAAATTGATGCCTAGAGGAGCTGGTCCTTACAAAGTTATTTCAAGGATCAATGATAATGCATACAAGATTGACCTCCCAATTGATGAGTTTGGTGTTAGTAACTCTTTTAATGTGGCTGATTTGACACCTTACCATGGAGATGATTTAGCATCGAGGTCGATGCATTTTCAAGAGGGGGAGGATGATGAGGACATCCCTAGTTCTTCACCTATTGTTACACATGAGGATGCTCCAATACAAACTAATGAAGTAAGGATTGGACCAATGACAAGATCAAGAACCAAGCTATTACAACAACAGGTGAATTCACTCCTACTTGAATATAATGTTTATAATTGTGAGAGCTTTATACTACCTAAATCATTGTATTTGTGTATTCTTAGGTTTGTTGATAACACAAGCATGAATGGAGATCATGGAGAGAAGATACACAAGGATGATCATGGATTACAAGAGGAGATGGAAAACAAGCAATAACATGGTGAAAACAACAAATAACAAGTGCTATGATGACAAAGGGATGGTGCCTCCACAAGGTCAAATGCACTAAGTGTGGAAAACAATGTTATTATGTTATTCCACACTCATTGATGGACAAGCAAGAGGAGGGAGCCCACAAGGAAGCATCTTTGCACCATGACAAGTCCTAGTAGTATTAGGATTGGTTTGTATACCAATGTGGCCGCACCCCTTTGTGTGTGGGGTCGGTTTGTATCCACTTGTGTTAGGTATAGGAGTCCTAGTCCAATTAGAAGTGGTGCTTGCGCAAGGGATCCCCTTGTGGCCGCACCCCCTCTCTTATATACCCCCCTTGGGCGCATAGGAGAGGTTAGACTACGTTAAACCCAAAAACCCTAGACCTCTAGATTGAAACTGCTTGTAAGCCTTTCATCTGGAAGTTCATCTTCAAACTTTACGTGATACCTATTGTTCACTGGGAATAAGACGGTACATGACCTCTTGTAGTCGGTGGATTACTTGTGCAAGAGTGTGGAGTTGAGAATATCCTTGGGGTTGCTATCTTTTGCATTGGCATCAGGGATCAGCCGGGAGAGTTCTTAGTGGCGCACTAGTTATCATACTGGAGTTGTCTGTCAGTTCACTGAGAAGATTGGGCCACCCCTTATCAATTGGGTTGGATTCTTGCTTCTGAAAGATCTCGTCTCGATTCTTCTCCTTTCCTTAATGCACTCAGGGTGTATAGGATGTTTGGGTTGAGTTGGGTCTGAAGGTGAAAGTGCACAAGCTCTGCAGAGTCAACAAACTAAGATCTTAGCCGTGTCCCCGGTTATGGACAACTATGAGCAGCTGGACAAGGATGGACGGAAGAATCACATCACCATTTTCAATAAGTAAAATTTGACCAAGTGAACAGTATTTGTGGTGCTTGGATCTTAATCCAATGTTGCCACCCTTTGAAAAGAAAAGTTTGTTTTACAAAAGTGATAGGAGAAAACTGGCTTTATGCAAACTTAGCCAAAAACTCCACTCAGCCAAATGAGCATGCAGTATTAGTCTTGCTATTTATATCCACCATAGTGTTAATTGCCAATACATTAAATTGTATTGACTCCCTTGTGGCTGCATATTCCATATTGCAGATATTTCTGAAGACGAGTGAGGATTTCGTTTAGGATCTCGAGACTATCGCCAACATGTTTTGCCTGTGGCACATGAAGAAGATGGGCTCAATGTTGTGCTATGTTTTCCGCTGTATTTCTTTGTTTTCTGCTAGTCTTCTAAGACTATGCAAGTTGTAACACTATTTTGTAAAGACTCAATCATGCGATGTAATAGATTTTGATGCATTTGCATGATATTTCATTTTGTACTGTGGTGCTAGCAATTGATCCAGGGACTAGCACAATAACACAGGTATTCCATCTTTATTAAAAGTTGGGATGCTACAGTGAAATGCATTCCTCCCAATTCTTGAGGTTCGACTTTATCAATGCCCAAAGGAGTGTAGATAGAGTGTGGTTCACCACTTCAGTTTTCCCTTCGGTTTGCGGGTGGTAGGCAGTGGAGAAGAGGAGCTTCACTCTAAGCTTTTCCATCAATGTCTTCCACAAGTAGGAGGTTAACTTCACGCATCGATCCGAAATAATTGTCTTGGGAACACCATGGAGACAAACGATTTCCCTGAAGAAACAAGGTTGCGGCATGTGAAGCATCATCCATTCTATTGCGTTGAATGAAATGAGCCATCTTTGAAAAGCGATCAACCACTACAAAGATAGAGTCCATATTGTTTTTTGTGCATGGTAGTCCTAACACGAAATCCATGCTAACATCACTTCAAGGAAGGTGTGGTGTAGGCAATGACATATAAAGACCATGAGAGTTTGAAGTAGACTAAGCTCGGAGGCATGTCGGACATTTTGTGATGAGTCCTTCCACTTGGTGCTTCATCTTAGGAAAATAGTAGTGGGTGGAGAGCATGACATAGGGCTTGTCTCTTCTACAGTGTCCCATGAGACCTTCTTCATGTGATCCCTTCAATAACAAAAAGTGAAGAGATGACTCGTGAATGCACAGTTTGTTAGCCTTAAACAAGAAACCGTTATGCAAGTAGAAATCTTCAAAACCTAGATTTGGCAAGCACTTAGCAAAGATAGGACCAAAGAAAACATCCTGAAAATATAAGTATTTGTATCTCATATAATCCAATCACATTTATCCCAACACGTGTAAGAAGGCATTTCTTGCGGAATAATTCATTCACAACTATGTTTTCTTTACCCCTTTTGTATTTGATGACATAAGGGAAAGACTCAATAAATTCTACCCACTTAGCATGTCTTTTGTTTATATTAGCTTGAGTTGTAACATCCCTGATTTTTGGAAAGTTTAAAAATCACAAAAATTTAAAACTTTTGTCTTTTACTAATAAAAGCTAACAAAAAACAATTAAAGCACAACACAAAAAGAAATAATATAGCTTTTCCCAAAGTATTGGAAATTGATAATCCAATTTTGGCCTCTATTTCATCAACCCCCCAAAAATGTTTTCAAATAAATATTTTGCCAAGTATTTCAAATTATAAAGTAGTCTCAAACCAAACTTTGTTTTCAGATGTTTCATGGTATTATCAATCTTGATAATATTCTAGGCCTATAAAATATTTTAAGAGACTAAAAGTAATTATGTTTTCTAAAAATGTTTTATCTATACCTTCAAAATTATAAATGTTTTCAAAAAGGTTTGGTAAGTAAACATTGTTGATATGTTTCAAAATTTAATACTATAAAATGTATTAGTTGTCCAAATTTTTATGAAAGACAAAAGGGATTTATTAAACTCTATCTCATATTTACTAATTGGATGCACCATACGAGACACCATGTTAATCCTAGAGAAAACATCTAAAATAGCCGTTTGATGTAATTCCTACGGATAGGATCAAGGATCATAAGTTATGAAGTGCCACGACCACAGCCACGACCAAACCTGTCCTCACGTGGCTCGAGTGCCCAACTAACGCTTGGTCTGCTCTTCCTGATCTATGCCTGCAAGGATCGTGCTTCCGTCTTCTGGCCAGGAAGCCGCTCTTTTCACTGACTCTTAGTCTCGCGCATATCGAGTGGTTCAATGGCGGCGAACGTTGAATCGGTTCCGGTCTAGATGTCGTTGCATTTATCCCCTGGATTTGTGCCTGCGGCTATCAGCCCTGATCTTCTAATGGTACACCTACCACTGGATTTGATATCTATACCCTCTGTCTATCTGTGTGTCTAATCTATGTAATATTCAAGAAAACTTCGAGCGACCTGGGTACTAGAAATTGCGATGCCCCTGCCCCATCCCTGCATCTTCTTATGAGTGTTAACCTTCGCTGGAAATTTTCTCTATGTTTCGATTATTTAGTAGAGTACACACGTTAGGGCGCAGGCTGCAGGTGAATGATGCCTGGTAGGCAATCCATGCCATGGTGCTAGAAGATTCAATAGGGAGCAGATAAAGGCGATGGCTGCACTTCAACTACTAAATTTTCAGTATAAACTTCTTTAACATTATATATTTCTGTGGATATCTAATTAAGCATCCCTTAATTATTTGTTTTCTTTTCCAACATGGGATGTTGTTGAATGTGAAGGCTACGCAATGTGTTGATGCAAAAATTCCTTATTTACTATTCCATCTAATTACCAGGTTGTTCTTATACATTCTGCACTGCACTCATTAGGTTCAGATTTAACGCTCCAGTTATTTCTGTGATTAGTTGTTGCAGAATCTACTCCATATAATCTTGCAGGTATAATTTAATATTTGTAGTGTTCTAAGTATGTATTTATATAGCTGCATTTCTTCAATAGTAGTTTCATATGGAAGTGTAAATATGAGTTTTACATTAGAGCTCCTAGGTGTTGTAAATGGATAATCTTTTGTAGCTTTTCTTATAACTGAAGAAATGCAATTTTTTATACCAGGTATAGATCAAAAGCAGCAAGGGGCGAGGGATGTCCGTTAGTGATATCCTTTAGCAAGAAGTTGTTTTGAAGAAGTTATATCTATGTTCTAATGGGAGAAAGTATGTCAATGAACAGAATAGTATGCTTGGGCACTGTTGGATTAGATCACTCTACTACTGTATGCCTTCTTCAACTCCAATCTCTTTGCTGTTTTAGATTTAATTTTTTCTTCTCATACATATTCTCGACTGGTCACCTTGAACAATTGTAAGCATTAAGGAATGGTAGAGCCAGCGGCCCGTAGCACGTCACGGAACAGAAGAAAGACTCACCCAACCGATGAGCTCTGCCTGCACGACAACAACCGGCCACATATAATATTACATATGTGACGTTATTTAGTTTCAAAAAAGTCCAGAAACCCTCGCATTCCTCTCCCCGGATCACCACCGCCTGTAGTACCTCCTCTTAACAGAAACAAGATGGTCATCGGTCTGCGTGCTAATGTACTAATAAAATAGCTAATGGTACTAAAATATGCCTCTAGCTAATAAATCACGATCGAATAATATCACTTATACATAGCTCGGGTTCATTTTATTTAACCTTAATACAGCACGATGTAACAATATCACTTATACATATTTATGAAACATCTCTCAAACTAATTAACTCCGACCGGGTCCTAAGCCGTGTGGTGCTGAGTCCCGGGTGCTACGCATCCATAGGTAAGGAACCCTCAAAGGGTCATAGCTCACGTGGTAAGGAACCCTCCAAATAATCGACCAACCGCTGATATACTGCCGATCGAGCAAGTACATGTAGAGACGGACGTGCTCGTCCTCCTCCTTGATACACTGTTGTACCACCTCCTCGGGGCCGGCTCTTCCCGCACCGACCGTAGCCCACGCGATGGCCACCAAAAAATATCCGGGTCGATCACGTCACGAGGATTTCTCACCAAGCCGCGTGTCCCAGTAGTAAGGACCTGCCAGTGCCAGCCCGGCGGGGCCCAGTCCTAGACATCGCCTGTAGGGTCCAACAGAGACATCGTCGCCAAGAAAAATAAACTAAAAACACATGCATGATATATGGACTAAGTAAATATTCCTAATTAAATAAAAATTCACTAAGTAAAAATTCTACTAATTATAAACATTCACTTAGTAAATTTCTAAACTAAAATTCCTATATTATAAAATTCATCTAATGGTACTAAGAAAAACCTAATTCACTTCTAAACTAAACATTCACTAAGAAAAAAAATAGGTAACTCCAAAACATAATTTTTTTCTAAGTCTCCAATACCTAAATTTTTTCCTCTAAACCTCTAACTAATTTTTTCTAGGTCTCCAAGACCTAAATTTTTTCTAAGTGTCCAAGACCTAAATTTTATCTAAGTCTCCAATACCTAAATTTATTCTAAGTGTCCAAGACCTATATTTTTTCTAACTCTCCAATATCTAATACTAATCTAACACTAATACTAATCTAACACTAATACTAATCTAACACTAATACTAATCCAATAACTAATACTAATCTAACATTAATACTAATCCAATACCTAATACCTAATACTAATCTAACAATAATACTAATCCAATACCTAAATTTTTTCTAGGTTGAGGAGGATGAGGGCGCGGCGAGGAGGCGATCTCACCTGAGGAGGAGGGCACGGCGGCGAGGAGGAAGGATTGGGCGCGGGCGAGGACGCCGGCGGCGATCTCGGGCGGCGCGAGGACGGGCGGCGCGGGAAGGCGAGGAGGAGAGGACGGGTGTCGAATCTGTAACTCGGCAAATCCCTCAGGTGATCCCATAGGGTTTCGAATAGGAGAACCCATGAGCGCTGGTGACAATCGTCGGCTAGACAGGGGGCACAATTTACCCAGGTTCGGGGCCCTCGTAGAGGTAAATCCCTTACTCCTGCCTCTGTCGATCTGTATTATCGAATAGATCGGTTACAATGATGGTTGCTCAAGTCGAGAGTACGATCTCGAGCTCAAGGGTTTGGTGGTGCGATATTGCTTGGTCCTCTCCTGGTGGCTCTCCTGGCCTTATATAGATGGCCAGGTCTAAAACCCTACCCGGGGAGGACTCGAACTCTAGCCCTATGTCGGTTACCAGTTTCCTAACTTAGCCCGCAAGGCATTGCGGGTGGGCTTCAAGTGGGCCTTCCAGAATACTCCAAGTGCCTCTCTTCTTGGGCTTTAGCCTTGGGCCTAAGACGGGGTATCCTTACTTGCAGGATCCAAGGTCCATCCCTTCGTCAGTAGCCCCCGAGCGTTTGCTCGATTGGGATTTTCCAGTCGAGTAGACGTTCAGATTTTTCGTCTTGCATTTCTTCGGATAACCATTATGGTTGTTTTCCGCTTGGAGGATTTATACCCTGTGTGATGAGCTTTTATACCCGAGTATCGAGCGAGTGAAAGTGCCTGTGTTTTTAGGGCTGTTTTTTGCAGAAGGATGTGGCGCAGCAGCTTGGCTCTCCCGAAAGATCAGGGCCAATTAATTGCAACTTGGGCAAAAACAGATCTGGCCTACACAGATTCGAGACCTCCGACTCGAACCCGATGAGGTGATCATTGCGACTGGGCCGTGGAGGTCTTACCGAGTCAAACTTAACCTATGGGGGTACCCGGCGCGTCCGCTAGGATTTTTCTTCGTGTTGTTGACACGGAACTTTACCGGAGGACGCAGCTTGAGTGCGATTCCAGGCCCTCAAGAGAGATCTTTTGGGTCTTACCTTCATATTCGAAAGAATACGACATCCGGATGTACCTAGTCGGCTGAACAATCCAGGTTTCTGATGTGTAGACATCATGTGACGGGGTGGCAGGATTTGCACACCCGCAGAGTTTCAGGTCTGTGGTTTCGCGAGTAGGAAAACCAAGATATTTTTGTCCATACGAAAGATTTTTCGAGTTTGTTGTTTTATGCCCATACAAAAGAGCTTTCGTGTTTAGGGTCTTGTTTTCGTGTGAAAGAAATTTTACGTCATAATTTGTCCATACGAAGTTATTTTTGTGTTTGGACTTTTCATTCGAAAGACTCTCCAGTTTAATGACGCATGCTGTGACATCGTGGCACACTTTTATCCTCCCGATGGGACGTGACGGAGCGAGAGCGGAAATGCTGGCCCACCTTGTCAGTTTTTTGACCGGAAACGAGACGTCGTTCCCGGATTTTACGCGAACTTCGCGCAGTAAATGCGCACGATCCACTGTTAGGATCGTGGCACGGAACAGCATCCGCCGCCCTTCCATTTCGCCTTCGCACGCGGCGGCCGCGATGGATGCCACGTGGCTCAATGAGCGGGCAGGATTGACTGGCTCTGTGTATAAATGCAGGCCTTGGGTGAAACGGTTAAAATTTCCCCAGCCTTCGTCTTCTGCGTCCTTCGTCTTCCTTGCTGTCCACCTCCTCTCTCCTCGAGCTCGCACCAGCGCCAATGGCAGGAGGCAAGAAACGCGACGCCGCCGTTTCTTCATCGAATGCACCAGAGGAAGTTCCTGCGCCACCCGCACCGCGCTCGGGCGACTGGCGCTCGCCCAACACCACGATGAAGAGCATTAAGGAGATGTAGAGGGAGGGGTTGCTGCCTCCGGAAGCTTACAAGCGGGTGCGCCTCGACAAGAAGGAGGAGGTACCCAATCCCCGCGCGAATGAACACGTGGTTTTTGCGGACCACGTATCGAGCGGGCTTTCTTTCCCTCTTCACCCCTTTCTCGTGGCGTTGCTGTATGTTTACGGCATACAACTCCACGATCTGCCTCCAAATGCAGTGCAGCACATATCGTGCTTCTTTGTGTTCTGCGAGTGCTTCTTGGGCATTCGCCCACATTGGGGCCTCTGGAACGCCCTCTTCAAGGTTCGAGTCTTCCGTGAGAAATCGCGGGTAGAATTTGAGCCTAACGAGCCGCTGCGCACCGGCGGTTTCGGAATCCAGGCGAAATCGGACACCATCTACTTCGGGATGCACTTCATCGACTCTGCTCAAGGGTGGAGAAAGAAGTGGTTTTACGTCACCGACAACAGCTCGGGTGGAATTCAGGAATTCCACCCGTTCGCTGTCCTGAAGAGGCGAAAGTCCTGGGCGCATAAACTGTCGGCTGAAGAGAACCAGGTTGTTACGCCGCTACTCGCCAAGGTGGCCACTCCTCGGGACCAAGCTGGTGGAGTTGTGCTGAACGGGCTGCACCTGGCGAGCATCTTCATCAAGCGCAGGATTCAGCCCCTGCAGGACAGGCCTTCCACGATGTGGGAGTACCAGGGAACTGAAGACCCCAGTCGCGTGAGCCACGAAGAGCTCTCGAACGTCGAGTTCGAGAAAAAGATCGCGGCCATCACCAGCTTGAAGGTGGGCGAAACCTTCCCCGACTGCACGGTCGCAGCTTTCGAGGCATCAAGGCCTCCGCCACCTGAAGTAAGTTTGTCTTTCCTTCTACCTTCATTCCTTTCCTTGTTCTGAAATTTGGTCGACTGAAAGTTTTCTCTTGCTTTTCTTCTGTCTTCTTTGGTAGAGCCTAACCGTGGCGACCTGCTACCCACCAATGTCCGGGGAGGATGCCTCGGATTTGTTGGCGAGTAACTGGGACGGCCCAGCCGACACCAGTGTTGCCAATACCACCTCGAGCTCCGAGCATGACTCCTCGGATGGCACAGAGGAATCGGGTAGCGGTCTCCTCCTCCGCAAACGCCGTCGAGTGGAGGGCGATGAGGCCACCTCCAAGGACAACTCTTTGGACAAGGAATCGCCCGGGAAGGGGCCCCTCATCGTGACCCCGCTGCGCACGCGTGCCCCTTCTCCTTCATTTCCAAATATCCAAACCGCCTGGAATGCGGATATGTTGAACTACGAAGATGACGACGAGTACGTTTCTCTTCATGTTCCTAGTCGAACGTTTTTCCTTTCGCGTCTTTTGACATACTGTCTTCATTGTAGTCTACAAGCTATCAGCCCTCGTAGATTCGTCTCTTCCCTTCCTCTCGAAAAGAGGAAGAAGGTTGAATACGCGGGTGGGACCCCTACCGCCGACACCGTGCAGAATTCGCCGAGTGCAGCTCCCACTGCATCGACTACGGAATACAGAATTGCTAGTTTTGCTGCTGGGGCCTCGACTCCGAAGGAGGTGTCGGGTAGCTCAGCGGACCCCCTTTCCTTCGCCCAAGGCCAGGTAAACTTCGTTGCTTGCTTCTTTAGTGCTTTATCAGTTTGGATCTGTTTTTTATCGGGTGCACGGTAGTGCTCCCGATGGGAGTAGCCCCCGAGGCTGTAGTTGATCGCATGCGATTGGCTATAGGCTCAAAGATGTAAACCTTGTCTTTTCTTCTTGCTTTATCGGGTGCACGACAGTGCTCCCGATGGGAGTAGCCCCCGAGGCTATACTCGAATGTTTTCAATCGTGTATAGGCTCAAATTTCTCTTTTCTGATTCTACTATCTTCATGTTCTTTGCAGTCCCTCATCGACTCCCTTGCGGCCGTTGGTCGTCGTGTCGTTCTTGCCGAAGCGGAATGCCGTACCCTTCGGTCGGATCGTGATCGACTCGCCAGCGAAAATGACCTCCTTCGAAGTAAGTTTATCGCTTTCCCTCATCTTTATCTCTTTATTTCTATCAATTTCTTTGTTTCTGATAACCATTGTCGCGCAGCTCAAGTTGAGTTTAGGAAGGCCGAGAAGGCGGATGCCTCCACTCGGGCAATTTCTCAAGAGGCTCAGTTGGCAGCTACTCGACAGGAACTTGAGTCCCCCCGCATGCTGTCGGCTGACCTCGAAGGAAAGCTTGCGGCCGCCCAGGATGCTCTGAAGAATCTGGAGGAGGCTGGCACCAAGGCGGACTCCGACCTTGTCGACTTCCTTCGTCCTCTGGTCGAACGTTTTGCGGGTAAGTTGCTTTTGGTCTATTTTCATCTTCTGGTTGTCTGATAGGTCCTTGGATTTTAATATTTTCCTTTGCAGGTCTTCTGGGCGTCCCACTGGAGCTTCCTGGGGTCCAACGGGTGGATGCGCTGACCGATTCCTACGCCCAGCTCAGGAGGCACGCCGAAGGGATTTGCACCCTGATTGGCGATGTTGTTCGAGTGCTGACGCAGCTTCACCGTGGCCTCCTAGTCAACGCCGTGTCTCCACCTGCGCTGGGTGATCTTTTGAAGATTTTCTCGGAGAGCAATCTCCTTGGCAACTACGCGGTCGCGCAGTTGGAGTCTGGGGCGAAGACCGCCATCCAGTTCGCGCTGGCGCATGGAGTCACCGGTTTGGAAGAGGCGTACTCGGACTTTCCCGTCGATACTTCTACAGGCAAAAAGGTAGGTCTTCGTCGTTTTGGCGAGCCAGCCGGAGTCCTTGCTCGGAAGTTATCCGAGTTGTTCGCCTGTGCTAGGGGAGGCCCCCTCGCGAGCGGCAGCACATCTGCAGCTCCTTAGTATATTTTCTTTGTATTTCGCTCTTTCGATTGTAATGAACCTTGCGATGCATTCCCATATTTTCATCATTTAATCGAGATGTTTTTCTGAGATGTTTACGGTGACTGATTTGTTGTGTGTTTCCTCCCGACGGGAGTAGCCTCCGAGCACCTGTCGAATAGGTGATTGTTATATCTCGAATGGGGGCATCTTATTCCTTCAATTTCCATGCATTCTTCCAGGTAGCCGGGGTTCCTGCGGAGTCTTCAGGTGGACTTGCTACTCCAGCAAATCCTCTTGTTGCCGCTGTTGGGACTTTTGCAGGCCTCCGTGATCGTGTTGCGGATGGTGAACGCAAGCTAAAAGCATTGCGTGGGGTAGCGGATGTAGCCAAGTCCAAACAAAAGCTGGCGATTGAACACGAGTAGTTTGTGATGGATGAATTGGCGTCTGTTGCCCAGGATTTGCTCTGTAAGTAGTTCAGCCCCCTTGTCTTCTTTGTCCTGTATCTTTCTTTGATCATATACCTTTGTTTTTCAGTTGGTCAGCCGGATGATAGGAGTGAGAAACAGTGGGTAGAGAACCACATCCTTCAGGAAGCTGGCAGCTCAAAGCCCCATGCGAGTAACTTTTGGTCCGATCGTAGTCGAGGCTTTGTGCTTGCTACCTTGAAGTTTCGGGTCATCCAGGCGAAGATACTCGTGAGTTCCTTTCACGAGGTTTTGATTGCAATGAACGCTGCTTTCTATCCGTTGGAGAGGGGTCCTGAGGATTGGAGCCATCTTCTCAGGGTGTTCGAGCGAGAAGGAGAAATTCGCGAGTGTGTTCGCAACCAGATGATTTGCGGCTCGGTAGTGGCCCTCTCTTTCATCCGGTTGTGGCATCCTGAGGTGAATTTCAACTCCGTAGCTAGACTTCCTGGTGGTCCAATCGTCGACATTTCTCCTCATTATAGGGATGTTCGACCTGCGGCAGAGGAAATCATTCGATTGACCTCGGCTGAGGTAGATCGGGTTTTGGCGGCTGAGAATGCTCATCGCCATGTGTGATTGTAGGATGTATGTATCCTGTTGCGTTGTGTAGTTGTAAAGAACTTTTGTAAGGTGTTTACCTTGTATACAAAATTATTCCTGTGATGCTATGTTAGGTGTAGCCCCCGTGTGTTTGTGCGGTGTATACCTGTTGCTTTTAGCATGTAAGGATGGAGAACTCGAGTATCGATGGTTGAGAAACCATGTATTTTATTGCAATGACTGAGAAGTCATGTGTTTTTCTTTCGAGCTACAAGATGGCTAATATAGCCTTATTATGTTGAGTAAAAATGAATCTAGGGATAAAATTTGCGGAGTTGTGCAACATTCCAAGGGTTGGAATAGATGCCTCCAGTCGACGGATTCTTCAGTCGATAGGCGCCACCTGGGATAACTTCGTGTATTATGAAGGGTCCTTCCCATGGTGGCTCGAGCTTGTGTCCTTCTTTCTGGTTGAGCCGTAGCACCAGATCTCCTACTGTGAAGGCTCTGTGGCGTATGCGGCGACTGTGATAGTTTTGCAGCGACTGCTGGTATACCGCCGATCTTGCGAGTGCAATATCGCGCATTTCGTCGAGTGCGTCCATATTATCCGCGAGTGCCCTGTTGGAGTTTTCTTCGCTGTAACCAACAACCCGCGGGGCGCTGAACCTGATGTCCTCGGGAAGGACTGCTTCGGGCCCGTATACCATGAAAAACGGTGTGTAGTTTGTGGATCGATTTGGAGTTGTGCGGAGGCTCCATAGCACGGAGGGTAGCTCTTCTGCCCAATGTCCTGCTGCCGGGTGTAGACGATCGAGTAGACGTTTCTTGATGCCCGCCGAAACTAATCCGTTGGATCTTTCGACTTGGCCGTTGGTTTGCGGATGGGCAACTGAAGCGAATTTGAAGGTGATGCCCTTTTCTTCGCAGAACTGCTGTGTTTCCTTTGCCGTGAAGTTGCTGCCATTGTCAGTAATGATGTCGTGTGGTACTCCAAATCTGCACACGATAGAATTGAGGAATTTGACGGCGCATTGGGCGCTGGCTGAGGTTACTGGCATGGCCACGATCCATTTGGTAAATTTATCGACTGCGACCAGCAAGTATGTATATCCACCTGGTGTGGACTTGCGTAGTGGTCCGACCATGTCTAGCCCCCATTGTGCAAAGGGCCAGGCGATGGGTATCATATGTAGTTCCGTAGCGGGTGCGTGTGGTTTTGGTGCGAATCGCTGGCAAGCGTTGCACCTGTCGACTAGTTCCTTTGCGTCTCTGGCTACTGTAAGCCAGTAAAATCCTGCTCGGAAGGCTTTTCCCATGATTGCTTTCCAGCTAGCTTGATGTCCACAATATCCTTGGTGGATGTCTTGCAGTAATTCCTTGCCATCTTCGGGTGCTATGCATCGTTGCAGTATTCCTGAGATGCTCTGTTTGTATAGCTCGCCGTTGAGCACCCGAAAGGATTTGCTGCGTCTGATTATCTGTCGAGCCTCGCAAGGGTCTGCTGGGAGCTCTTTGGTGGACAAGTAGTCGAGGTATTTCTGCGTCCAGACTGGCTCGACTAGAAAAACTTGTCGCGAAATATTATGGATGAGCTCGATAATAGCAATTTGCGGGCTGACCTCTGTTTCCAATGCCGCGGGTGTTCCTGCAGTTTTCTTGACTTTCACCGATCGCCTAGTCATCCGCTCGAAATATATCCCTGGCGGTATGGGTGTATTTGTGGAACCCATGTTTGCCAGCCTGTCTGCTTCTTCATTGCTGGATCTCGCAATGTGCTTCAGCTCGCAACCTTTGAAACTTCCTTCGAGTAGGTTGTACATGTCATTATAGGCAACCATGTTCTCAGCGATAGCGTCGCACTCTTTCATTGTCTGTTGCACGATGAGATTGGAATCGCCGTAGATCATTAGTCGGGTGGCTCCGCACGCAATGGACATCTTCATCCCATGCAACATGGCCTCATATTCTGCGTTGCTGTTTGATGTTGGATCGTCGGGTGGGAAATCCAGTCGTAGGACGTATTGCAGCTTGTCACCTCTGGGTGATATGAGGACGATCCCCGCTCCTGCTGCCTTCGTTTCTCTTGGATCCGTCAAAGTACATGATCCAGTTACTCGTGTATTCCGGCGGCCTGGGTGTTTGTAGTTCTGTCTACTCGCTCAGGAATTCCACGAGTACCTGGGATTTCACGGAATTGCGCCCTGCATAGATGATGTCCCAAGCGCCCAGCTCGATGCTCCACTTCGCTATTCTTCCAGATGCCATTGGGTTGTTCATGATTGTACCGAGTGATGCATCATTAACCACTATTATGGTATGTTCCTGGAAGTAGTGCTTGAGTTTTCGAGCTGTGAGAACAACTCCATATGCGAGCTTCTGGTAGTGAGAATATCGTTGTTTGCACGATGATAGCACCTCGCTGATGTAGTAGATTGGTCTTTGAACTCCGTTTGCCTTGCCCTCATCAGCCGTGCTGATGACCTAGTTTGTTGCGGCTAGGTATAGGTATAGTGGCTCCCTCTCTTGTGGTGTTGCCAGAATGCGCCTGCTCTGCAAGGATCGCTTCAGGTCTGCGAATGCCTTCTTAGCTTCCGGTGTCCATTCGAACTTGTCCGTCTTCTTCAGCAGTTTATAGAAGGGTAACTGTAGAGGCCCCAAACCGGAAGGTTCAGAACCCCTCATATGCATACATTCACGATCCCAGGAAGATCAGTCGTGAACAACATACGAAAGTGGTACACAGATACAATATCCATTACATGAATAGAAGCAGTCTTACAAGCCAATGGTCACATGACCAAGTCTTTATTCACTGCCACGCAGGGCAGGCAAAGTCTTACAACAACTAAACAGCGGAAGATAAACATAGATAGCCCATGTCAAGCTTTCACTAACAGGCTGCTGACCGGGAGCCGGGCCTAGTTCGCGTAGTCGTCGGAATAGTACCCTTCCTCATATTCCTCCTCAAGCGGTGCCTCCTCAAAGTCTGGCAAGTATATACCAGGGGCGAAACCAAATGAGTACGTTTGAATGTACTCAACAAGACATCATTCATACACTTACAAATGCATCATGATTATATGGTGGATGGGTAGGCCATACATAGGGCTCACTACGAATGATGTTCATGTAAGATGACATCATAGTTGCAGTCATATTAATCTGTATCTTTGTTGAAGAAGATACTTCAGAAGAAAATAACATAGTTTTCTTTCTCTTGTCGATATCGCATGTACAAGAGGTTTTATAAACTGGTTTTATAAAAGGAAGTTTTTCTTTGCAAAACTTCTTGGGACAACATGTCCAAACTTCATCGGTACCTTCCAGGTACAAAACTCCTGTTTTGAAAAACCTCTTTTGAAAACTCAGCACAATGCTAGCTACATGGCCTTTCAACTGCCCATATCCGAGGGCTCGGCTATTCTGAATAGTTTTACTTTGCAGAGGTGGTACACATTCCACTAGATCCAAAACTCTGCCATTGACCACCCATGGATCGACACAGCCATATGCAAGCATCAGAGAGTTGATCCTAACTGTCCACTCTGACACAAGCTAGTATATGCTTATTCCTTCAGGTGGGTTGTCTCCCCGGCATCAGGTCCCGCCTTGCCTAGTCGAGAGGCCCAGCTGTCGCTTCCGGAGGAGAACTTAATCCCTCATTGTGTATGTCCCGTTTCTCCCTCCTGGTGACACTTCGGTTCAGAGAATCAGCTTCTCTATAGAACCTTGGAATAAAACATACACTAACAAGTTCAAGCATCTAGATAGGCCCCATACCCATATAGGGGTAGAGTGGCAGTACATCTTGGTTGTCCAGCGAAGACTAGGTTATGTGCCTTTTGAAAACCATTGAAAACTCCTTCACATTTTTCCTTCGGTGAACAAGGTCTCGCCTTTCCACCATAATCTCCTCGTAGGACCATCTTTGTTTTGCAAAAGCACACTTTAAAGTTGTCCACTTAGGGACTCAATATTATTGTTTAAGACGGTATTTATATACCTTATGGTGGCTAAGGGCTTGGTAACACCAAGTTGACTAATGGCAAGTGATATATAATATTAGTAATAGGATTCACTCAATAAAATAGTTTTAGCAAACAAGTTTTGAAAACTTCAGAAGTAGTTTAATGCATAAATGTATTGGGAATATAACAGCAAGCTTTAAGGATGGCTTCCCTTGGAGGTACTGAGGATCCTGGTCTTGTTCGCAACAGGTAAGGTAATAGTATCCTCCCGTCCCGACTATTTCTTCGTCGTTTTCTATCGTCGTAAAAAGGAGAAAGATGCATCCTATCAGAACCTTACCAACCAACATCTTGACTCAAACATAACATACAGCAAGGAAAAACACTCACAAAAATAATATACACGCTCCTAAAATAATCCCACACAAACATGCATCAATAACAATAATATTCACTACTACTACCACAACTACTATAGTTGAACTAGTTTGTTTTTTAACCAAATGGGATGGAACCAGTGGGTGTTCCACTAGGTTTTCCATGCCATTTGAGAGGTATTATGCCCCTGGTCCATCTTGTGGAAACAAAACAATTCATAGTGAAAAAGGCTATTAGCTATCCTAGTGCAAAACATTAACACTAGCAATAATAATCAAACCTATGCATGCATTTCGAAAAGGCTCAAGGTAACTTACAGAGAAGGAAACATGTAAATAACAGTACCAAAATGGTACTGAATCCAAGTAAAAACACCTCTATAACTAGGATAAAAATCTAGCAAAACATTGCATCACAATTATCAAATGAAATAAACCTAGGGATTTCTACTAAACTCATTTCAATGCCCAAACAATTACTAAACAAGCATGGATTTTTATCATGGCATCTCTGTGAGTATGACCACCTAAGAACACTCATCATATCATTAATACATGCTAGAAAACAGATTGGCACAATCAAACAATGATTTACAAAACAAATCTATTCACTTTCTTTCTAATAGAAATATGCATTTTGTTAGATCTGTCACCAAATTAATTATAGAGCTAAAAAATTAAACAAATCTAGGAATACATAGATATATCTAATATCTAACAGATCCAATTGGATTCACATCAAAAAGTGCTATGAAATAATTCCTAAAATTCACAGAAAATGCTACTGGTGTTTTACCAAAATGGATACCATTTCAAAATGGTAGCTAACCTTGGGGTGAGGTCAAGCCCTATTGGTAGATCTAGTCAAGATCTACTCTAGGAATTTTAGTTTGCTCATTTTAGACATTCCATCAAAAAGTTATGCCATAAACATTCTCACAGACAGTCCTTAGTTCATGATTTTTCATTTGTTCCACGTCCATCCAAAACCAGATCTGCTTGTTGCCAACGTTCAAGATTTTGTTCATGCACCTCTGGGAATTTTTGCACATTTTATTGTTGAGCTTAACATTTTCATTTTCGAATAAAGCAAACAACCATATTCTGGGTATTTTGAATAAGAAATAAACCACAGGGCAGTGGGCTGGTCAACGCCGTGTGGCGCGGCCCAACTGCGCCTGGCGGCCCGCATCGCTTCCGCGACGTGCGGGAACGGGCGTACCGCTTCGCCATTCAAGCGTGGCCATAGATCTGGAGATCTACGGCGCACGGCCATTCTTCCTCTCTCTTCCCTCGTTCTAATTTTCTCCGGCGAGTTTCACAGAGACCGGCGGCGAGAGATGGACGGAGCTCACCTAGGGGGGTTGTAGGGCCAAGGGAAGTGGTCGGGGAAGTCTCGTGTGGTCGATGCCGTGTAGTGGTACAGCAGCAACGGCACGGGGTCGCTCCAATCGACGGCGCCGTGCTCGGGCTCCGCGGCGGCTCCGACGAGGGCTTCGGCTCTTCTGCAAACGAGGGGATGTGGCGCGGTTCAGGGTGGGGCTACGGAGGTAGGGGAGTGCGTCTAGGTGGGTGAGAGAGGCTGTGGTGGACTGTGGAGGGCGTATTTTGCCCCGTGCTGTCGCGGTGGCCGCGGGGAAATCCCGGCGATTAGCGCTACCACGGGCAGCTCGGAGGCATTGGGCGGGGTGGGGAGTGACAGTGAGGTGAGGGGGAGGTGGTGCGCTGGGGTAGAGGCTCGGGGGCGGTTTATATAGAGGTGGCGATGGTGGCGCACGCTTGGGCGTGGCCGTGTGCCCGCGGCGCGCTCGTGCACGCTCTGGCACGTCCCGTGTCGCTCTCCTCGGCCCTGTGGGAGGTTCCAAAGCAACGAGGAAGGCTTGGCATCCACTTGCACCGTGCCAAGTCGAGGAATACACGGGCGAACACCACTGTGGCTGGAGATAGAGAGCAGGGTGTCAGGCGCCCATCCCTCCCTCCCGTTCTCTCCTCTCTGAAGTTACCTCTCCCTCTCTCGTTTTAGTCAAACAACTTGCGAGATAAGGTGCAGAGCAGGGAGTGGTTGGGTTCAGCTTCTAGAAGCCCCAATCCGTGCTCAAAAATATTGAGTGAGCAAAAAGTTCTAATCATTTGAAAATCGCTCTAGTTCACTGTTTTCTGAAAACGAAAATTCAGTTCAGTTTCAGTTACTGAAATTTTTGCTAAGTGTTAAGAAAACAGAGGGATTAGCTGAATGTTGGGTTAGTTTTCAGGCTTGTAAAATTCTCTAAACTTTATTTTCCAAGCATGGTTCTGTTAAGCATCTTTAGTACTTTTCAAAACAGCAAAAGGATTTAAATTTGAAAAACATTTGCTTGGTGAAAACAAGGTGGAAAAAGTGCTAGTTGGTGTTTTGCACTGTTTTCCAAAATGCCATTTTTCTGCCTTATTTCTTAGCATAAAATCTTCAAGCAAAACATTGTTTCTGTGATTCCACCTTTCAAGTTAGGTTACCCAAAATGTAGTTTATATATCCAAGATCACTTTCATGACTTGAAATCCCAAAATGTGAATTTTTATATTATGAATAACAAGGGTGCAAAACCCTTACTAGGCTTGTTTTTCAAGTTTGTTTTTATTTGAAAACTATTGATTTCACTTTGGTTAATTTGTTTTTATTGCCTCCACTTGATTCAGTATTCACATATATGTTGTTTTCAACATTGCCAATGGTTTTTAAGTTAGGGTAACAATAATTATATGAATAGAAATAAATCAAAAATGATCACAACATCAGAAACAAGTGATTTGTTTTTAAATGAAAATGCTTGCTTGCATAGATAGTTATGGCTCAAATACAACATGATGGATTTCACCAGGGCCATAAAAGTTTTTGTTGGCTCTAAAAATTGGATTCCTTGTGGGATACAAGTGTGCTAAAACTAGGGTGTGACAGATCTCCCCCCTTAAAAGAATCTCGTCCCGAGATTCGCGGGTTTAGTCCTTGAGGAACCCAGGGAATTCTTTTCTGATGAAATCTTCACGCCCCCAGGTTGCTTCCTCCTCAGAATGATTCGTCCACTGAATCTTAAGGAACTTGAAATCATTCCTCCTGGTAGCACGAACATTTTCCTCAAGTACCCGCAGGGGTCGATCACGGTAGGTCAAATCATCATTGAGGTCAATGGTCTTGAAGTCAATGTCTTCATAAGTGAGGTTCTGCTCAGGTACTTGAAGACACTTCCGGAGCAATGACACGTGAAAAACATCGTGAAAAGCTGACAGCTCTTCAGGTAGCTCCAGTTGATAAGATACCTCTCCCCGACGGGCTAGGATCTTAAATGGGCCAATATATCGGGGTGCGAGCTTTCCCTTGACATGAAAACGATGCATCCCTTTGAGTGGCGTGACACGAAGGTACACGAAATCTCCGATAGTGAAAGAAACATCGCGATGCTTAGTGTCCGCATAACTCTTCTGGCGTGATTGCGCGGCTTTCAGACGGTCACGGATTAAATGCACTTGCTCTTCTGCAGCCTTCAGAGTATCAACTCCAAAGATCTGACTATCTCCTGTTTCAGTCCAGTTCAGAGGGGTACGGCATTTACGATCGTAAAGCGCTTCAAACTGTGCCATCTGTAGGCTTGACTGATAGCTGTTATTGTAGGAGAATTCTGCGAACGGCAGACAGTCCTCCCATTTAACTCCATAGGACAAAACACAAGCACGAAGCATGTCCTCCAAGATTTGGTTCACACGCTCTGTCTGTCCATCAGTCTGTGGGTGGTAGGCCGTGTTAAAGGCTAGCTTGGTTCCCAAGGCTTCGTGTAACTTTTTCCAGAATCGAGAAGTGAACTGTGATCCTCGATCTGACACAATCCTGCTGGGAACTCCATGTAGGCTGACTATCTGAGAAATATAGAGATCAGCAAGCTGGTCTCCACGATATGTGGTCTTGACAGGAATAAAGTGTGCAACTTTGGTGAGCCTGTCAACGACTACCTATATCAAATCATTTCCTCGACTGGACCGTGGTAATCCAGTAATGAAGTCCATCCCAACTTCATCCCATTTCCAAACAGGAACTTGCAATGGCTTTAACAAACCAGCAGGACGCTGATGCCCAGCCTTCACTTGCTGACAAATATGGCACTTGGCTATAAACGAGGCAATATCCCTTTTCATCCCGTGCCACCCAAACCTTTCCTTCAGATCTTGATACATTTTGGTTCCCCTAGGGTGAATAGAGTATAAAGTGTCATGAGCCTCAGTCATGATGGTTTGCTTCAACTCAGATTCAGCCGGAACAAAAATGCGTTCTTTATACCATAAGACTCCATCAGAATCAATGGTAAAACCGGCAACTTCTTCTTTCTCCATGCGGGTTCTTATTCCCTCAATGCTCTTCTGGCCCTTCTGAGCTTCCTTGATTTGATCAACTAGAGTCGGTTGAACGTCCATGGCTTCCAACATGCCATAGCTGACCACCTCGATACCAAGCTGGTCAAGTTCTTTCCACAACTCCGGTTGTCTGATCTGGATCATGGAATTCAGAGAGACCGGCTCTCGACTAAGAGCGTCCGCAACAACATTTGCCTTTCCGGGGTGATAGTGGATACTAATATCATAATCCTTGATGAGCTCTATCCAACGGCGTTGCCTCATATTGAGTTCACGCTGTGTGAAGATATACTTCAAACTCTTATGATCCATATAGATTTCACACCTTTTTCCGATAAGGAAATGTCGCCATGATTTGAGAGCATGCACAACAGCAGCAAGCTCTAGGTCATGGGTAGGATAATTCATCTCATGAGGTCTCAACTGGCGTGAGATGAATGAGATGACTTTTCCTTCTTGCATGAGAACACTCCCAAGTCCAAGCTTAGAAGCATCACAATACACATCGAAACTCTTGGAGACATCCGGCATAATGAGCACCGGGGCGGTCACCAATCGATTCTTCAGCTCTTGAAAACTCTCAGCACATTTGTCCGTCCAAACGAACTTGCTATCCTTCTTGAGCAACTGTGTGAGTGGTCTGGCTATACTGGAAAATCCTTGAACAAATTTGCGATAATATCCGGCTAATCCCAGAAAAGATCTGACTTCAGTCTGGTTAGTCGGGGCCCGATTAGCGACAGACTGAACGAGAGCACGGTCAACAGAGATTCCACCCCCGGATACTACATGTCCAAGGAATCCAACTTCCTTCAGCCAAAACTGGCACTTACTGAACTTAGCATACAGTTGATGCTGTCGAAGTGTTCCGAGAACAATTCTCAAATGTTCTTCGTGTTCGTCTTCACTCTTGGAGTAAATAAGAATGTCGTCAATGAACACCATGAAAAATTTGTCCAAGCATTCCATGAAAACCTTATTCATAAGATTCATGAAGTAGGCGGGGGCATTGGTTAGACCAAAAGACATTACGGTGTACTCATACAACCCGTAACGTGTGGTGAAGGCGGTCTTTGGAATATCAGTCCCACGAACCTTCAACTGATGATAACCAGTACGAAGATCGATCTTTGAGAAGATTCTTGCCCCATTTAGCTGGTCAAACAGGTCTTCAATTTTGGGAAGCGGGTATTTGTTCTTGATGGTGACATCATTCAACTTACGGTAATCCACACATAGACGTGAGGAACCATCCCGCTTGTCCACAAAAATGACAGGTGATCCCCATGGTGATGCACTAGGGCGAATCAGACCTTTCCTTAACATGTCATCCAGCTGCTTCTTCAACTCATCAAGCTCCTTCGGGTTCATCCGGTATGGTTTCTGTGCTATGGGTCCGGTACCGGGTATCAACTCAATCACAAACTCGATATCCCGATCAGGCGGCATACCGGGTAATTCATCAGGAAACACATCCGGGTATTCACATACTACCGGAACTTCCTCAAGTGCAGGTGTGGCTATACCAGTGTGGCAGTGGGTCTCTGACTTTGGTTTGGTTGCGGCGAAGGCAACTCTTTCCCCATCACTGGCAGTCAATGATATGGACTTCCTGGTGCAGTCAATCACACCACTATACTTGGTCATCCAATTCATGCCTAGTACTACTTCTATCCCTTGGGATCCCAGTACTATGAGATTGGCATGAAAAGTTTTCCCTTGTATGTCCACGGGACTTCTTTGCAAACACGGTTGGTCTTTGTGCTGGCTCCGGGTATTTGTACTAACATAGGGTTTTGCATGACGGAGGGTTTCATCCCACTCTTTTCAACAAATGGCATGGTAACAAAGGAATGCGATGCACCCGAATCAAACAATACTTCAGCAGGTACGGAGTTAACAGGAAACGTACCCATCACCATATCTGGCGTGTCCTGAACGTCTTCTGCAGTGACGTGATTCAGGTGTCCTCTGGTCACATTCTGCCTCTTGGGTGCTGATGCATGAGTCATCTTGGTAGCATTGTTCTGAGCTGGTGCAGCAGTCTTGGTTGGGCACTCTCGTGCATAGTGTCCTTCCTTGCCACAGGCGAAGCAGGTTAAAGTGGGTTTGGTGCCCTGGGTTGGCTTGGCAGCATGGTTGGGTTTGTGTCCATTCCCATTTCCGCTTCCACTGCCTCCAGGCTTGGGTGTATAGGTCACACGGTTGTTGTTGTTGTTGTGGTGGCTGTTGTGGTGGTTGTGGTTGTGGCTATGGTTGTTATGGTGGTTCCTTGGCGCAAAAGTAGGCGCCCTGTGGGGTGGCGGCCTAGTATAATGGGTTGGGTGGTTTCTGGGTGCACTTGGTCCTCCTTGGAACTGCATTTTCCTCTTCCTGTTTTCAAAGACATTCTGCCTCTTGTGCTCCATCATCATCGCGGCATCTGCAAGTGACTCCAGATCCGCAAAGGGAATGACCACAAGAGTACACTGCAACTCATCATGCAGCCCATTCAGAAATCTTTCCTTCTTCTTGGATTCAGTATTGACCTCATCTGGTGCATAACGGGCTAACAGAGTAAACTCTTCCCAGTATTTGGACACAAACATGCCTCCCTGCTTCAGCTTTAGGAACTTGTCCTTCATAATGCTCATCACTCCCTGAGGGATGTGATACTTGCGGAAACGGGCACAGAAGTCCTCCTAGGTGAACACATAGTTAGGAGCGATGGTGTCGCAGGTGGTCTCCCACCAAGTCCTTGCTGGCCCAGCAAGAAATTGGGTAGCAAAGAGCACCTTGTCATCCTCGTCGACTCCTGCCACCTTCAGATCGTTGGCGATGGTGCGAAGCCAGTCGTCAGCGTCAAGTGGTTCCACAATCTTTGTGAACACCGGAGGGTTTGTCTGCTGAAACACCTTCAGCTTCGATCGCCCGCCATTACCGTTGTCATCGCCATGGTTGTTATTGTGGTTGGCGCTGGCAGCGGCCAACTGCTGCAGGGCAGCAACTGTGGCGGCACTCTCGGCTCTAGTGGCCTGACGGTCCTCCATCAAAAGTGCCAGCAGTGCCTCCACTGTCGGTGGGGGTGGTGGCGGTAGTTCCTGACGTGGCGCCATGCTGTTTATTGAGACATGTGTAAGACTACGCAGCAAGACTTAAGGTTTTGTTTTAAGAAGGTTAAAACCATTTAGCAACAAAAAGAGCATTTGTTATGATGGGTGATATTAATTTGGTTTGGTGATTTGTTATTATGGGGTTGAGACGATTCATCAAGTTCACAACACATAAGGACTACATCATACTAATAGCATAGAGTTCATACATAGCACACACACAAACAACATCTACTACAACCACGCTCCTCAGAGCTACATCGGGGGGTTCGCCTCATAGAGTCGGCGTACTAGCTAACTAGCACTAATCTAAAGCTAAGAGGTGCTACGACTAGCTAAGCGCTGTCAACGTCGAAGAGGAGCTCCTCTGGGTCCTCCTCCTCCTCAACGGAGTCGTCGTCCTCCTGCAAGCTCTGCGCGCTCATGTCCATGCCCTCCGCGTCGGACAGGACGTCATGGTCAACGAGGAGGTCCTCGTTCTCCCTGCGGAGCTCGGAGTTCTCCTGCTCTAGTCCCTCGAGAGTGGAGTCACGAGTGGCCAGCTCCTCTCTGGCGGTCCTCAGGCGGTCACGCAAGGTTGCGTTGGCCTCCTGAAGGGACCCCACCTTGGCGTTGAGACGGTCACGGGCCCGGCGGGTGGTCCATAACTGCCTCTCCAAGGCACGGGATCGCGCAGTCGCGGTCTCTAAGTCGAGCATTGTCTGCCCCAGATGGGTACAAAGAAGACGACACTCGGAGGCGGTGGTGCGCTGTAAGATACCCATGTCGTCAAGACGACGCTGGGTGCGGTGGAGCAGGATCTCCATATCGTCCTGGTGTGCGCCAAGACCCGTCACGTCCTGAGACACGGCCATAGGTGTGCCGGTCTCGTCCCTCCTCCCGAGGAACTCATAGGCAGTCCCTATGAAACGATAGTCTCGTAGGTGAGTCAGGCGCGCTATGGCCTCCTGGATCACGCGCACCGCTCCCTCCTGCCGGGAGCGCTCTACGGTGGCGATGAAGAACGCCTCCGCCGTAGGAGTAGTCAGTGGAGGGCGTATCACACACTCCACCAACCATTCCCCCTCTATGGGGGACCCAGTGATCACCCCTCCCCGAAGCTCGGGAACGGGGCGGTCAAGCAGCTCAGTCATCGCTACGAGTCGCCGCTCGAAGCGGAAAGGGATGTCCCTGGCCAGTCCTAACTGGCAAGCCTCCGTGTACACGACATCGATCTACACAAAATTTTAAGTAAGGTTGAGTTAGTGTCCAAGCGTGCAAAATTTTAAGGTCGAACATGATGTAACTTAATGTAAGTATAGTTTGAGAAAATAGGGAAGATGGGTGTAAGAATCTTTTAGAACTTAATCACTTAATTATATTATTATATATATATATAGTACTAGTTGACGTCCATGCTAACTAAGGTCTCCTAGGGTCAAGATAGCTCTGATACCAACTTTGTAGAGGCCCCAAACCGGAAGGTTCAGAACCCCTCATATGCATACATTCACGATCCCAGGAAGATCAGTCGTGAACAACATACGAAAGTGGTACACAGATACAATATCCATTACACGAATAGAAGGAGTCTTACAAGCCAATGGTCACATGACCAAGTCTTTATTCACTGGCACGCAGGGCAGGCAAAGTCTTACAACAACTAAACAGCGGAAGATAAACATAGATAGCCCATGTCAAGCTTTCACCAACAGGCTGCTTACCGGGAGCCGGGCCTAGTTCGCGTAGTCGTCGGAATAGTACCCTTCCTCATATTCCTCCTCAAGTGGTGCCTCCTCAAAGTCTGGCAAGTATATACCAGGGGCGAAACCAAATGAGTACGTTTGAATGTACTCAACAAGACATCCTTCATACACTTACAAATGCATCATGATTATATGGTGGATGGGTAGGCCATACATAGGGCTCAATACCAATGATGTTCATGTAAGATGACATCATAGTTGCAGTCATATTAATCTGTATCTTTGTTGAAGAAGATACTTCAGAAGAAAATAACATAGTTTTCTTTCTCTTGTCGATATCGCATGTACAAGAGGTTTTATAAACTGGTTTTATAAAAGGAAGTTTTTCTTTGCAAAAGTTCTTGGGACAACATGTCCAAACTTCATCGGTACCTTCCAGGTACAAAACTCCTGTTTTGAAAAACCTCTTTTGAAAACTCAGCACAATGCTAGCTACATGGTCTTTCAACTGCCCATATCCGAGGGCTCGGCTATTCTGAATAGTTTTACTCTGCAGAGGTGGTACACATTCCACTAGATCCAAAACTCTGCCATGGACCACCCATGGATCAACACAGCGATATGCAAGCACCAGAGAGTTGATCCTAACTGTCCACTCTGACACAAGCTAGTATATGCTTATTCCTTCAGGTGGGTTGTCTCCCCGGCATCAGGTCCCGCCTTGCCTAGTCGGGAGGCCCAACTGTCGCTTCCGGAGGAGAACTTAATCCCTCACTGTGTATGTCCCGTTTCTCCCTCCTGGCGACACTTCGGTTCAGAGAATCAGCTTCTCTATAGCACCTTGGAATAAAACATACACTAACAAGTTCAAGCATCTAGATACGCCCCATACCCATATAGGGGTAGAGTGGCAGTACATCTTGGTTGTCCAGCGAAGACTAGGTTATGTGCCTTTTGAAAACCTTTGAAAACTCCTTCACATTTTTCCTTCGGTGAACAAGGTCTCGCCTTTCCACCATAATCTCCTCGTAGGACCATCTTTGTTTTGCAGAAGCACACTTTAAAGTTGTCCACTTAGGGACTCAAGATTATTTTTTAAGACGGTATTTATATACCTTATGGTGGCTAAGGGCTTGTTAACACCAAGTTGACTAATGGCAAGTGATATAATATATATATAATATTAGTAATAGGATTCACTCAATAAAATAGTTTTAGCAAACAAGTTTTGAAAACTTCAGAAGTAATTTAATGCATAAATGTATTGGGAATATAACAGCAAGCTTTAAGGATGGCTTGCCTTGGAGGTACTGAGGATCCTGGTCTTGTTCGCAACAGGTATGGTAATAGTATCCTCCCGTCCCGACTATTTCTTCGTCGTTTTCTATCGTCGTAAAAAGGAGAAAGATGCATCCTATCAGAACCTTACCAACCAACATCTTGACTCAAACATAACATACAGCAAGCAAAAACACTCACAAAAATAATATACACGCTCCTAAAATAATCCCACACAAACATGCATCAATAACAATAATATTCACAACTACTACCACAACTACTATAGTTGAACTAGTTTGTTTTTCAACCAAATGGGATGGAACCAGTGGGTGTTCCACTAGGTTTTCCATGCCATTTGAGAGGTATTATGCCCCTGGTCCATCTTGTGGAAACAAAACAATTCATAGTGAAAAAGGCTACTAGCTATCCTAGTGCAAAACATTAACACTAGCAATAATAGTCAAACCTATGCATGCATTTCTAAAAGGCTCAAGGTAACTTACAGAGAAGGAAACATGTAAATAACAGTACCAAAATGGTACTGGATTCAAGTAAAAACACCTCTATAACTAGGATAAAAATCTAGCAAAACATTCCATCACAATTATCAAATGAAATAAACCTAGGGATTTGTACTAAACTCATTTCAATGGCCAAACAATTACTAAACAAGCATGGATTTTTATCATGGCATCTCTGTGAGTATGACCACCTAAGACCACTCATCATATCATTCATACATGCTAGAAAACAGATTGGCACAATCAAACAATGATTTACAAAACAAATCTATTCACTTTCTTTCTAATAGAAATATGCATTTTCTTAGATCTGTCACCAAATTAATTATAGAGCTCAAAAAATTACATAAATCTAGGAATACATAGACCTATCTAATATTTAACAGATACAATTGGATTCACATCAAAAAGTGTTATGAAATAATTCCTAAAATTCACAGAAAATGCTACTGGTGTTTGACCAAAATGGATACCATTTCAAAATGGTAGCTCACCTTGGGGTGAGGTCAAGCCCTACTGGTAGATCTAGTCAAGATCTACTCTAGGAATTTTAGTTTGCTCATTTTAGACATTGCATCAAAAAGTTATGCCATAAACATTCTCACAGACAGTCCTCAGTTCATGATTTTTCATTTGTTCCACGTCCATCCAAAACCAGATCTGCTTGTTGCCAACGTTCAAGATTTTGTTCATGCACCTCTGGGAATTTTTGCACATTTTATTGTTGAGGTTAACATTTTCATTTTCGAATAAAGCAAACAACCATATTCTGGGTACTTTGAAAAAGAAATAAACCACATGGCAGTGGGCTGGTCAACGCCGTGATTTTTCATTTGTTCCTTTTAGACATTGCATCAAAAAGTTATGCCATAAACATTCTCACAGACAGTCCTCAGTTCATGATTTTTCATTTGTTCCACGTCCATCCAAAACCAGATCTGCTTGTTGCCAACGTTCAAGATTTTGTTCATGCACCTCTGGGAATTTTTGCACATTTTATTGTTGAGGTTAACATTTTCATTTTCGAATAAAGCAAACAACCATATTCTGGGTACTTTGAAAAAGAAATAAACCACATGGCAGTGGGCTGGTCAACGCCGTGTGGCGCGGCCCAACTGCGCCTGGCGGCCCGCCTCGCTTCCGCGACGCGCAGGAACGGGCGTACCGCTTCACCATTCAAGCGTGGCCGTAGATCTGGAGATGGGCGGCGGCGAGAGATGGACGGAGCTCACCTAGGGGGGTTGCAGGGCCAAGGGAAGTGGTCGGGGAAGTCTCGTGTGGTCGATGCCGTGTAGTGGTACAGCAGCAACGGCGCGGGGTCGCTCCAATCGACGGCGCCGTGCTCGGGCTCCGCGGCGGCTCCGACGAGGGCTTCGGCTCTTCTGCAAACGAGGGGATGTGGCGCGGTTCAGGGTGGGGCTACGGAGGTAGGGGAGTGCGTCTAGGTGGGTGAGAGAGACTGTGGTGGACTGTGGAGGGAGTATTTTTCCCCGTGCTGTCGTGGTGGCACCGGGGAAATCCCGGCGATTAGCGCTACCACGGGCAGCTCAGAGGCATTGGGCAGGGTGGGTAGTGACAGTGAGGTGAGGGGGAGGTGGTGCACTGGGGTAGAGGCTCGGGGGCGGTTTATATAGAGGTGGCGACGGTGGCGCACGCTCGGGCGTGGCCGTGTGCCCGCGGCGCGCTCGTGCAACCTCTGGCATGTCACGTGTCGCTCTCCCTGGCCCCGTGGGAGGTTCCAAAGCAATGAGGAAGGCTTGGCGTCCACTTGCACCGTGCCAAGTCGAGGAATACACGGGAGAACGCCACTGTGGCTGGAGATAGGGAGCAGGGTGTCAGGCGCCCATCCCTCCCTCCCGTTCTCTCCTCTCTGAAGTTACGTCTGCCTCTCTGGTTTTAGTCAAACAACTTGCGAGATAAGGTGCAGAGCAGGGAGTGGTTGGGTTCAGCTTCTAGAAGCCCCAATCCGTGCTCAAAAATATTGAGTGAGCAAAAAGTTCTAATCATTTGAAAATCGCTCTAGTTCACTGTTTTCTGAAAACGAAAATTCAGTTCAGTTTAAGTTACTGAATTTTTGCTAAGTGTTAAGGAAACAGAGGGATTAGCTGAATGTTGGGTTTGTTTTCAGGCTTGTAAAATTCTCTAATCTTTATTTTCCAAGCATGGTTCTGTTAAGCATCTTTAGTACTTTTCAAAACAGCAAAAGGATTTAAATTTGAAAATCATTTTCTTGGTGAAAACAAGGTGGAAAAAGTGCTAGTTGGTGTTTTGCACTGTTTTCCAAAATGCCACTTTTCTGCCTTATTTCTTAGCATAAAATCTTCAAGCAAAACATTGTTTCTGTGATTCCACCTTTCAAGTTAGGTTACCCAAAATGTAGTTTATATATCCAAGATAACTTTCATGACTTGAAATCCCAAAATGTGAATTTTTATATTATGAATAACAAGGGTGCAAAACCCTTACTAGGCTTGTTTTTCAAGTTCGTTTTTATTTGAAAACTAGTGATTTCACTTTGGTTAATTTGTTTTTCTTGCCTCCACTTGATTCAATATTCACATATATGTTGTTTTCAACATTACCACATGATTTTTAAGTTAGGGTAACAAGAATTATATGAATAGAAATAAATAAAAAATGATCACAACATCAGAAACAAGTGATTTGTTTTTAAATGAAAATGCTTTCTTGCATAGATAGTTATGGCTCAAATACAACATGATGGATTTCACCAGGGCCATAAAAGTTTTTGTTGGCTCTAAAAATTGGATTCCTTGTGGGATACAAGTGTGCTAAAACTGGGGTGTGACAGTAACGCCTGCTCACCCAATCGTGCGATAAATCTGCTCAAGGTGGCTAGTCGCCCTGCGAGCTGTTGGACTCCACGCAGATTGGTTGGCTCCTTCATTGTCAAGATTGCTTGTATCTTCTCTGGGTTGGCTTCGAAGCCTCTGGCGGATACCTGGTACCCGAGAAGTTGTCCTGCTGGGACGCCGAAGACGCATTTGGTCGGGTTGAGCTTAATCCTGTATGCGTTTAGGGCGTCAAATGTTTCTCTAATGTCCTCAAGGAGTGTATCCTCTACTCGAGTCTTGATGACGATGTCGTCAACGTACACTTGTATGTTCTTGCCAATGAGCTTGGCGAGGCATTTTTGCATGCAGCACTGATATGTTGTGCCTGCGTTTTTGAGCCCGAAGGGCATTGTCGCGTAGCAGTACACACCGTGGGGTGTGATGAATGCTGTCTTTTCCTCGTCTTCCTGCTTCATTCGGATCTGATTATATCCTGAGTAGGCGTCTAGGAAGGAGAGGCGTTGATAGCCCGCGGTGCAGGCCACGATCTGGTCAATTCGCGGGAGGGGAAAGTTATCCTTGCGCAATGCTTATTCAACGACGTGTAGTCGATGCATACTCGAAGGATGTTGGTGTTCTTCTTTGGGACCAGCACTGGGTTTGCTAACCAAGTGGATATCTTGATCTCCCTGATGAATTTTGCTGCTAGTAATCTGTTTACTTCTTCTCCAAGCGCCTTCTGCTTGGGTTCTGAGAACCGTCGAGTGGTCTGCTTGATGGGTTTTGCATCTTTGAATACTTCGAGTGAGTGCTCGGCGAACTCCCTGGGTATTCCTGGCATATCAGAGGGCTGCCAGGCGAAAATTTCCCAGTACTCACGGAGCAGTTCGACGAGCACGCTTTCCTATGCTGGCGAGAGGGTAGTTGAAACCATCGCCGTCTTCGCAGAGTCTGTCGGGTGCACCTGATGTTTTCGAGTGTCGCTGTTGGCACTGAATTCCAATTCTGGCGCGTTTTTCTTTGTGAGGGGCAGCACAGAGTGGTCTGTGGTCTTTGCTATCTCCTCCAGTTCTTCTTGCATCCCGAAAGATTTTGCGATCTCGTTGAACTCGATGTCCCACTTGTTGGACTTCTGGAAATCTCCGTCGATGGTGATTACACCATATTCCCCGGGTAGCTTGAGCTTCAGGTACGCGTAATGGGCTACTGCCATGAATCTGGCGAACGCTGTTCGACCAAGAAAGCCGTGGTACTGTGAGGGCCAGTCGACTACTTCAAAGTCGAGGAATTCTCTTCTGTAATTGCGTCGATTGCCCAACACAACCTCTATGTTAATTGTTCCGAGTGGACGGATCGCCTTTCCTGGAACTATCACGTGGAAGGATGTTTCTGATTCCGCAAGTCCCTCCAGGTTCCTGTTCATCCGGCGGAGCGTATCCGCGTAGATAATGTTGATGCCGCTGCCTCCGTCCATAAATACACGAGCCAGTTTGTAATTACCAATTTGCGCTTGGATTACCAGGGCGGCGTGTCCTGGTCGATAGACTCGTGGTGGGTGGTCTTCCATCGAGAAGGTGATCGATTGGTCCGCCATCTTCAGGTACTCGGTCCTTGTTGGCGGGGTGTGCACAGCCATGCATAGTTGTCGCGTGTTTATCTTCTGAGCTCTGCGGGATGGGCAGACTTTTTGTATCATCCCTAACTGTCCAGCCGGGTTTGGGTACGCGTTAGCTCTGCCGTTTGGTGCAGGTGGCGCAGGTAGTGCGGCTAGCGCCATGTTTGGATTTCCTGGTGGAGGTAGGGGTAGTGGTGGTTGGAATCCTTGGTGTTCTCCTCCTGGAAGTGGCGGGTAATTTTGGCTAGCTGCTGATCTACTTTTCTTCGAGAAGGCCTCGTGGATGTCGATGAACTTTCGGCAATCCTTGAGGAGATGTGTTGCCTTAGTTTTGCCCTTGCGCTTATCTGTAAATAGATGTAGCGAGCAGTACGCGTTAAGGTCCTCCTCGGGACTTTTGTCTTCAGATTTTGGTTTCCACTCGCGACTTCCGCGGCGTCCATTATCGCGATTTCGCGTGAATTACACCGCTACCATCTCTTCTCGATCGTCGTGATCGTAGTATTTCCTCCTTTTCTTTCGACCATGGCGGTCTTCCTCGGGCGCGGGCGATGATGTTCTCTCGTTGCGCACCACGTCTTCTCCATTAGCCCATTTGTCGGCTATGCTCATTAGTTCCCCAATAGTTTTGGGTGCGACTCGGCCCAGCTCTTCTCTGAAAGCAGTTCGTTGGGCGCCTTTCGCGAAGGCCTCAACCGCTACTTCCTCTGAGATATTTCCTGCGGTGTTCCTGAGCGTGGTCCATCGCTGAATATACTCGCGGGTGGACTCGCCGCTCTTCTGTTTGCAGGCCCGCAGTTCTTCAATGGTTGCTGGTCTCTTGTAGGTGGCCTGGAAGTTCTTGCAGAAGTCGTAGTGCAGGTCGTCCCACGATGCGTAACAGGATTTTGGCCTCGCTTCCAGCCAGCTACGTGCCGCGCCAACCAAGTGTAGATTGAGGTACTGCATAGCCGTGTTCTTGTTCCCACGTTGGCATTTTACTGCCGTGAGGTAGTCGTTTAGCCACGACGAAGGTTCGAGTGAACCATCGTATTTCGTTACTTCTGTGCTGAGCTTGAATCTCCTGGGTAGGGGCGCCTCGTGGATGCTGCGGGCGAAACACAGCGCGCAGTAGGTCTCGTCATCCGAAGAACTGGACGAGGAGCGCGCGTGGTTCCTTGCAACTCTTGCCTTGTCCACCTTATTTTACGTGATATCTGACCGCGCGTTATATCCTGGCTAGTCGCGATCAATTTCCTTCCTTGGCTCTTTGATGTGCTTCCGTGAGCGGCTCCTATGACGTCGCGAGCTTTTATTTCTCGGGCTGCCTTCGCTGCTGCTTCGACTATCGCCGCGTCGCCGAGCTTCTTTTCCTCGATCGCGGCGAGGTGATTTGTCTCTCCTAGGCGAAGTGCTCCTATGCTTGCGCGATGCCTCTTTTTCCTTTTCCTTCTCTTGCTGTTTGGTAGCTTTCCTGCGGTAGTAGGAAGCGAGCCTTGAGGCCGCCATGCCCAATCCTTTCCGAACCTGTTTGTACTGCTCCGCTCGAGGGTCGTTCTCCCCTGGCTGGTTCATCTGCATGTAGGTTGCGGCGGCCAGGACTGCGGCAGCAGGGGTTTGCGGGTAGACGTTTCCGTCCTCGTCAACCCGCATAAGGGAAGGTGCGAGTGACCTGCTGATCCCACCCAGGGACTCGGCGTCCATGGATGTTGTTCTTGATGCGTATCCCTTCCTTGTGGGTTGAGTTCCGACCGAAGGTGTTAGGGATAGCTCGGCTCGGCGTTGACTCGATTCATCCGCCAACCTCTTCCGATGGGCCAGGTCTTTCCGAGCTTCTTTGATAGTTGTGGCCGCTCTCACTAGATGATAGTGGTAGGCGACCATATCTTCGTGTGGCGCTCCAGCCACAGGTGGCTTGCTTGTTCGCAAGGCTTCTTTGGCTCGGTCCCAAGCGTCCCGCGAGACGCCGATTTCAGCGCGCTCTGCAGCGCTTTGTTCTGATTCTGGGGGTTGTTCCGATCCTGCCATGCAGACCTGAGCCAGTCGTGGCTCGTGCGTCCTAGGCGTAGCTCGAAAAGCTTTCTGGATTTGGGAAGGTTCCTCTGTCGAGAGGGCATGGTAGTCGCTGGTGTTGAAGCGGATGGACTCGCCACTTTTCTCCAGATGAGGGCGCGAGTCGACGGCTTCTGACGCAGATCCTAATTCTTCAGGGAAGTGGAGGATCCCGTCCTTGTTGGTGTAGAATTTCAAGCTTCCGAACGTCAAGGTGACGCTCTTCTCCAGATCGCTAAATACCTGGCGTGATTCCGGCGAGTGAGGGGTGACCACGAAGTCGAAGTCGAAGGTTTCCAACGCTGAATACCGAATAGGATTGTTCGGAGCCGAAGTCGAAGGTTTCCAACGTGAGTTGGATGATGAAGCCGAAGATGCCGGAGATCCAGCGCCCGCAGTTCCCACAGACGGCGCCAATTGTCGAATCTGTAACTCGGCGAATCCCTCAGGTGATCCCATATGGTTTCGAATAGGAGAACCCATGAGCGCCGGTGACAATCGTCGGCTAGACAGGGGGCACAATTTACCCAGGTTCGGGGCCCTCGTAGAGGTAAAACCCTTACTCCTTCCTCTGTCGATCTGTATTATCGAATAGATCGGTTACAATGATGGTTGCTCAAGTCGAGAGTACGATCTCGAGCTCAAGGGTTTGGTGGTGCGGTATTGCTTGGTCCTCTCCTGGTGGCTCTCCTGGCCTTATATAGATGGCCAGGTCTAAAACCCTACCCGGGGAGGACTCGAACTCTAGCCCTATGTCGGTTACTAGTTTCCTAACTTAGCCCGCAAGGCATTGCGGGTGGGCTTCAAGTGGGCCTTCCAGAATACTCCAAGGGCCTCTCTTCTTGGGATTTAGCCTTGGGCCTAAGACGGGGTATCCTTACTTGCAGGATCCAAGGTCCATCCCTTCGTCAACGGGCGGCGTGGAGAAGAGGACGGGTGGCGCGGGAGGAGGCGTAGAGGAGCGGCGCCGGCGAGGATCACCAGCGGCGAGAATCGGGCAGCCTAACGGCGTCGTTCTGATTCTCGTTGTCGGGGACTTAGGAATTTCTGCGCCTTAGCCCCGGGCGGTTGCTCCGCCCGGGGTTATATAGATGGGGGCCTTTTGCCCTGGTTAGTAACACGAAACGGGGCAAAAGGCCCAAAATTTCAGTTTTTTTTTCTGCCGCCAATTTTTTCCTTTGCCACATTTCAAGTACTATTTAAAATACTTTTTCAAATACATTTAAAATGGTTTAAAATTTGGAGAAACTTTCAATATGAAAAGTGTTTAAAATTGCGTAAATATTTCAAATACATTTTCTGTTTTATAAAATAATTATTCCAACTATTTAAACTAGTAACAATTTTTTGAATTTTCAAACATTTTAAAAAACCTATTTTACGAATGGTTTAGAATTTGGAGAAACTTTGTATATGAAAAGTGTTTAACATTGCATAAACATTTCATATACATTTTCTGTTTTATAAAATAATTATTCAAACTATTTAAACTAGTAACATTTTTTTTAAATTCAAACATTTAAAGAAAAACTAGTTTATGAATGGTTTAATCTGCAACGTTTGATACATTATTACAAAATAGTCTAGCAATATTACATGAACCATGAAGGTTTAATACGTTATCACCAACTAGTGCCGCCATTGTTTACTTTTCTATCGTAGCCATGGAGCATCTTCCTTATTTAACACGATGCTTGGGTTAGTTTTCATTCTGAAGGGCGGAATTTCTTCAAAGTTATTATAATCTTCTGACATGTCTGTCCTGTCCTCCACTCCCACAATGTTTCTTTTCCCTGAAAGAACTATGTGCCGCTTCGGCTCACCGCATGATATACTAGAACTCTTATTTTTTCTTTTCCTCGGTTGGGTAGACATGTCCTTCACATAGAAAAATTGAGCCACATCTTTGGCTAGGACGAATGGTTCGTTTCTGTACCCAAGATTGTTGAGATCCACTGTTGTGATTCCATACTTCTGGTCTACCTTTACTCCTGTCATCTTGACCCATTGGCACCAAAATAGAGGGACCTTAAAATTAGGTCCATAGTCAAGTTCCCATATCTCCTCTATGTAACCATAATATGTGTCCTTTGTCCCATTGTATCCGGTTGCATCGAAACGGACGCCACTATTCTGGTTGGTGCTCTTTTTATCTTGTGCGATCGTGTAAAATGTATTCCCATTTATCTCGTACGCTTGGAAAGTCAGTACAGTCGAAGATGGTGACCTGGACAACAAGTAGATCTGATCTCCAACAATGTTCTTATTCATGAGTTCTGTCTGCAACCAGGCGCTAAAACTATCCATGAGTTCATCATTAATCGAGGATTCAAACAGCCCCGGGTTTTTGGACCATATAATATACTTGTGTTCTTGTATATAAGGAGCCACCAAGGTGGACATTTGCTGAACTGTGTAGTGTGCTTTAGTGAAAGAATGTCCGTCCATAAATATCTTTGCTTTCCTTCCTAGCGTGCCTTTTCCACTCATTGTTCCCTCATTTCGCGATTCGGGAATACCAATCGACTCAAGGTCTAGAAGAAAGTCAACACAAAACTCAATTACCTCCTCTGTTCCATAACCCTTGGAGATGCTTCCTTCTGTCCTAGCACGGTTGTGAACATATTTCTTTTAAGACTCCCATGAACCTCTCAAAGGGAAACATATTGTGTAGAAACACAGGACCGAGAATGGTAATCTCTTTGACTAGGTGAACTAGGAGGTGTGTCATAATATTGAAGAAGGATGGTGGGTACACCAACTCGAAGCTGAGAAGACATTGGACCAAATCTTTCTGTAACGCTGATAGACTTTATGGATTGATTACCTTATGAGAAATTGCATTGAGGAATGCGCATAACTTCACAATGGGTAGTCGAACATTTTATGGTAGAATCCCCCTCAACGCAATCGGAAGCAATTGTGTCATCAGCACGTGGCAGTCATGAGACTTCAGGTTTTGGAATTTTTTCTCCACCACATTTATTATTCCCTTTATATTCGATGAGAAGCCAGACGGGACCTTGATACTATTTAGTGCTTCAAAAAAGATTTCCTTCTCTTCCTTGGTAAGAGCGTAGCTGGCAGGACCACCTTGAAACCGCTCAGGACTCTTGCATTCTCGTCCTTTCGTGTGTTGCTGGTCCTGCCATGCTTCAGATGTATCTTTTGGCTTCCCATACTAGCCAAAGAAGCCTAGCAGACTCACGCAGAGATTCTTCATCAGGTGCATCACGTCGATCGCAGAGCGGACATCTAGGATTTTCCAAGAGGGTAGTTCCCAAAATATAGATTTCTTCTTCCACATGGGTGCGTGTCCGTCATCGTCATTCGGTACAACTTGTCTGCCCGGACCCTTTCCAAAGATTACTTTCAAATCCTTCACCATATCAAATACATCATCACCAGGTCGGAGGATAGGCGTCTCCCGGGTATCTGCCTCACCATTGAAATGCTTGCCAGCTTTTCTTAAGGGGTGCTTGCGTGGAAGAAAACGATGATACCCGAGGTACACAACCTTCTTACATTTATCCAGATATACACTTCCGGTGTCATCTAAACAGTGTGTGCATGCATTATATCCCTTGTTTGTATGTTCAGAAATGTTACTAAGAGGAGGCCAATCGTTGATGCTTACGAACAACATCGCTCGTAGGTTAATTTTTTTTTGTTCGTGCTCTTCCCACAGGTACACCTTCTTCACACCACAACTGTAAAAGTTCATCGACTAATGGCCTTAGGTACACATCAATGTCGTTGCCCGGTTGTCTCGGGCCTTGGATCAGCACTGGCATCATAATGAACTTCCTCTTCATGTAGAACCAAGGAGGAAGGTTATAGATACATAGAGTTACATGCCAGGTGCTATGATTGCAGCTCTACTCACTAAATGGATTCATGCCATCTGTACTTAGACCAAACCATAAGTTACTTGCATCACCTGCAAGGCGCGGGAACTTTTTCTCGATTTTTCTCCACTGCGACCCATCAGCGGGGTGTCTCAACATCTCATCTTTTTTACGATCTTCCATGTGCCATCGCAAAATTTTGGCATGCTCTTTGTTTCTGAACAAACATTTCAACTGTGGTATTATAGGAGCATAACACATCACCTTTGCAGGAACCCTCTTCCTGGGGCGCTCACCCTCAACATCGCCAGGGTCGTCTGGTCTGATCTTATACCGCAATGCAGTGCATACAGGACATTTTTCCAAATTCTCATACTTCTCACTGTCGTAGAGGATGCAGGCATGTAACTTATCCACGTCTAATCCTAGGGGCATACAAGCTTCTTTGCTTGATATGTACTGTAGGGCAATTCATTGTTTCTAGGAAGCTGCTTCTTCACTATTTGCAGCAACTTTGTAAATCCATTGTCAATCACACCGTTCTCGGCATTCCATTGGAGCAATTCCAATGTGCTTCCGAGGTTTTTCTGCCCGTCTTCGCAAGTTGGATACAACAATAATTTGTGACCCTTTAACATTTGGTCGAACTTCACCCTCGCCTTTTCAATATCGCTTTCTGTCTTTGCATCCGTAATAGCCTGGCCAAGATCATCGATGGGCTCATCTGGTGCCCGGACCTCAGTTTCCATTTCATTGTTATCTTCCATTCCAGTACTGGCACCGTATTCAGGGAACATGTCATGATAGTTGTCATCATTCTCTTATTTTTCGTTGTCTTCCATCATAACCCCTCTTTCTCCGTGCTTGGTCCAACAATTTTAGCCGGGCATGAAACCGGATTAAACAGGTGGAAGTGGATGACTCTGTGAGAAGAGTGTTCCTTCTGATTCCGACATACAGCCCATGGACAACAGATAAAATTATTCCGCTTGTTTGCCTGGGCCACCTCGAGAAAATAAATCACGCCTTTCATGAACGCGACAAAGCGTCGGTCAGCGTACATCCATTGCCGGTTCATCTGCATTATATGATTATTAATTAAGAACTGTTACAGAACACCGTGAATAGAGAAATGACCAATGTTACATCGACAAATGAAAGGTTAAAGTTGGTACCTCGACCGAGGAGGAAAGAAGGACGAGAAAGCTTATTTAATTAAGTGTGGTGCGGACAAATTAAATCTTGTTTGTTTTCTGCGAGCTGAGATGACGTTATTCTCCCGGGCATTTCATCGAACACCTCTTGTGCATAGGAGGAAAAAACAAGCGAGCACACACCACACAACTAGAATATGTCCTCCAAAATGAGTGGCATGAGGAGAGGAGAGGGCTGGCAGGGTTTATATAGTGGGAGGTCATTTGCTCCGGTTGGTGGCTCCAACCGGGGCAAAAGACCCCCCACCACGCGTTTGCACGGGCCCTGCTCGTCGAGAGCCTTTAGCCCCGGTTGTAGCCACCAACCGGGGCAAATGTCCCCCCCCCCCCCCCCCGCCACTCACCCTGCTCGCCCCGGCCCCACCTCTGCAGTCTTCTGCACCGGATGGTGGCTGAGCCGGGGCGAAAGGGGTGCTCGCGAGTGAGCAAAAACCCCGTTCTCCACTAGTGCTTGCACGACAACAGCCGGCCACACATTGTGGGACGGAAGAAAAATTCACAGAGCAATGAGCTACGCATACACGCTGGCGGCTAAATCAGGTAATACGATCATGCAACTTCGGTATATCGTATGTGCTATATCATAGCATGTGAAAAATTTAGGTAGTTCTTCTTTTTGGTTTACTATTTTTTGTGGCATGATGCAAGGCTACTTGGCTGGTGTTTATAGCATGAGCAGAGCTTTTTCAAAAATTGTAGAGCCGGTGTCTAGGCATGTGATATATTGCATATTTATAATGCCTGATACGTTGCATAAACAAGCATGGTAGGATGATATAGTACGGTTATGTATTTGTTTTGGCCATACAAGTAGGATATCGAGCAAAATAACCGTATTGACAAACTCATGAAATTTTGAAAAACCACTCTTCATGTCGTGATAGTAAAGTATTCCGTGACATTTTGGGATGAAAATCAGCCTGATTGTATATCTGTTCCAGCTTGTTAATGTGCAGCTTATACCCATCTAATTGCTGAACTTCGTCGCACACTTTAAGGGAGAAATATCACTTTGCATTTGAAATACCACTCTTTATGTCGCGATGATAAAGTATTCCGTGACATTTTGGTATGAGAACCCTGATTATATATATGTTCCAGTTTTCCTAATGTGCAGCTGATACCCATCTAATTGCTGAACTGTGTCGCACACTGTAAGGGCGAAGTAAACAGTTTTCCATTTATATTACTCAAAGTACAATACAAATATTTCATGATATATCTGCATTTTTTCGTGGGGGTCATAGCTAGGTATGAAGCTCTGTTCCTCATAGTACTATTTGATAATTCAAGGGATATGTCAATTTAAAGAATGATATATTTGCAAGTCGTATTTACCCAAACACTTTTTCTTTGGTTGTCTACCTTTTGTATAGATTTAGTAATTTAATTTTATGCCTAGCCCAATGTTACATATACCATATGTACAGTCGTGGGAGTGAATATGAGAAACCTGAGTATTTATTTTAAAATTTTCATTTGTGACCTGAGTATAATTCTCAACTCTACTTAGTAAAGTCCATGAAGTGTCTTATTACGTAAATTGATGGAGTTCCTCCACTTAATTTTCAAATTGATAACGACTTAAATTATAGAACCATATAGATAACTCATTCATGCATGTTTAGTTTTTAGTTAAGATGTTCATGAGATTATGTGTATTTAGCAACTGGGTATTGCATACAAATATTGCACTATTCTTATAATATCCTACTTGATCACCTCTAGATTAATAAGCTTACTAACTTTATGTTTCAATAAAAATAAATGCACTCAAGTTTGGTATGAAAGGAGATTTATTGTAATCGATAATACTTTTCTATGTACTTTAAAACCTAAAAAATACTAAGGGTGTGCACATACATTGGATCTTAGGACTACAAATATTCCAATATAAATTTTTTGTTAGAATTAAAATATATGCTTATGTAGATTTCCTTATTTGAGTTTGTAAAAATTAAATTCGAATATATCTTTGAAATAGACAAACATTGCTATTGATTTGTCAATATCCCTTTGTTCCTCAAAACACCTAGCCCGTGCATGTGCACGGGTTGACGACTAGTTTCCAAATAGACATAAAGTACCCCATCAAATTTAAACCCCTTTTGAAAACTCAAAATTTTAAATATGTTGGAAACAACACAATATAGTTTTTATATGAAACTTTTTATTTTTACAAAACTATAGAAACAAGTTTGAGTTCAATTGGATTTATAAAGTAAAAGATATTTCTTATTTAAGAAAACAGAAAAAAAGAGGAACAAAAAAGAGACATGCCGGCCAGCCCACCCTGCTGCCACCTCCCCGCCTTCCTAACCACCACACGCGCTACGCGGTATGGCCCGCCAGAAGCCCAACATCCAGCAAGGAGCAGCCCACGCGCTCTCCTCTCTCTGCCATGTGGGTCCCGCAAGAGGACGTCACGGGTGACGTCACCTCGTCATCGAACTCAAGCCGTTGCTCTTCTTCCGTTTCATCCCGAAAAGAAACTTTTCAATCTGATTAAATACATCTGTTTATGTGCGCAATTAAAATCCTCGAGCATCTCCCCTTAAATCCCTGCACCCCTGCTCCATTTCTCCTCTTCCCCCTTGTCGAATAGCGCCTCTAATCCATCACAATGCCTCGCCTGACATAGCCACGGCCGCCATCGTCCTCCATCCAATTCCAACACGGTGAGGCCCTCTCGAACCTGTCCGTGACCCCTTTTTCTTCTCCCTCTCTCGCGGGCACATCCTGAGCCGTTTCCTCGATTTTTCCCTGCACAGAAATAGCCGCGCCATCCACTCCGAGCATCTTCATCTGCACCGCGCCAACATTCTAGGAAACGGGAGACGACGCCATCGTATTCATCGCGTTCTCCAAGTCGCACTACACCTCCTCGTCGCCTCCCCAGTGTCAGGGAACCATCGCAGCATGGTCACCATCAAACATCTGCATCGCCGGCCGCCACACCCACCATCGTTCGTCGACCACTCCGGTGCCAAGGTAACCCTAGCTCCCTCAACCGTTAGATCTTCATCTGGTGGTCACAAACAACCGACTTAAACAAAGAGGTATGAGCGAACCAGGACGTGCCAATCACATCCCGACACGTCACATGGCCTTTTTTCTATTTTCCTGGAATTAAAATTAAAATTGTAAATTTTGCGAAAACACCCATGTATCTTAGATTCATCGTAACATTTTAACCACAACTCCAAATTTAACACACTTAGACTTTTTGAAATCCTCTGGATTTGTAGAATCTTTTGGCAGTAGCCAAATTTAAATTTGACCATTTAAAAGTTGTTCAAATTCAAAAGTGCTTGTTTGATGAATTTTGGCATAATTCAAATTCTATAAATCCAATTTTTGCAAAAAAAAAGATAGTTTTGGATTCCTTAGAATGTGTACTAATAGACCCTTAGGCCTAAAATAATTTTTTGGACATTTTTTTAATTGATTTAGATTTATATGGTCATTTGAGAAATTGGGCTTAGTTTAAATTCTATAAATATTTTTAATTTAGTTCCTTCAGCAAAATTGCTCCATTTTGTAATCTTGAACCAGAGACAACATTGACTAAACTATTTGACCATCCTGGAACCATTTTCATGAACACTTGGTCAAATTTTTCACACATATGTTTCACATCATGTTACCCATGTCTTAGAAAATAATCTGCGTATATGGTTCTATGTGATGTGGCTATATTGGACCAAGGCTAAGTCCTTAGTGATGTTCAAACTTATACTTTGCCAACTAGTGAACCCAAAAACACTAGTACCATTATGTTCTATCTATCTCTCAACTCCTATATTCTTGCTTCAAGAATTCATCAAGTTACAAATCAAGACTCAAGAAGGTACTTCAATTTTAACTTGGTGGCAACGTGAGGAGCAACAAGGAAGATCATTGAAGAAAATAAAAGAAGGACTCGGACTCCACAACAACTAGAAGCAACTCAAGGAAATACAAGTGTATGAAGAAATCAAGGAGAAAACATCTATCTCTCTCTTTCTATCTTTCTTCTTATTTCCTTTCTTCTCTATTTTTGACTTAGAGATATTGTGATGAAGAATCAACCCTTAGTCACAAATGGAAAACACTAACTACAATTACTTAGTTTGTCTTTGTGTATTGAAATCAAAAGTTTTCCTGTGGCATATTAGAGTAAATGTGATAATCCTTAATGAAACTTTTGATCAATATGTTTGAAATCTTCAAAACAAATCCTTGAACAAACCTTAGCCATTTTCTATACAATAAACCCAAACACAATAATTCCTTTGGTAAAAAATTGTGGTGTTAGGTTTTTTGATTGTTATACTTTGTTCTTTTGGTTGTAATTTGCTTGTTTATTGTTATTTGTTTGATTTGTTTAGATTGTACGGAGAGCAACGATCTTTTGTGAATAGAGTGTGATTTGTTCACCAACTTAAACAAGCCAAGTAACACACCATCAACTATTATTTTCTATATGCATTACTAGATTTTTGAGTAGTATGCATAATAGGAAATTTTACTAAGTACTATGCTATGATATTATCCTAGTAGTGTGTAGACATCCCCTTTTATCTTGTTACTTGATAGACATTAAGATTTATAGATGATATACAATGCTACAAATTTGTTTTATATGATGTTGTGAAAGAAATTCTTAGTATAAACTCCAATGAAACCCCTGGTGGAAGTGGAAGGATTGGTTTATGTTGAGTGTTGCCTCAGGGCCCTTTTCGAAGGGTTATTCCACTTGAGGTTGTAACTTGCGGGTGGCCACCCAGGAACAAAGAGATTACTATGTCCTTCTAAGTTTAGTAGCTTCTCGTGCAGCCTTTTGACACATGGGATCTGTATTGATCAACTAAGTCGTGAGAGTTCAGCCCAGGCTTTACAAGCAGATGTAGCATTATTATAGGTGGAACGGGTCTTGTCGGGTAGGTTGGATTTCTTCTTCTGAAGGATATCGTCTCAATTATCTCCTTTCCATGATGCACTCCAGGTGTATAGGATGTTTGGCCAAATTGAAGACAAAGGGTGAAAGTGCACAAACTCTACAGAGTCAACAAACTAAGATCTTAGCCGTGTCCCCCGTTATGGACAACTATGAGCAGCTAGACAAGGAATGACGGAAGAATCGCAACACCATTTTCAATAAGTAAAATTTTGAGTAAGTGAACAGTAGTTGTGGGACTTGGATTTCAATGCAATGTTTCCACACTTTGAAAAGAAAATTTTATTCAACAAAAGAGATAGGAGAAAATTGGCTTTATGCAAACTTAGGCAAAACTGCACCTAGGCAAATACTCATGTAGATATAGTTTTTCCATTTATACCCCCCATAGTGTTAGTTGCCAATACATTAAATTGTATTGGCTCCCTTGCGGCTGCATACTCCACCCCGCAGATGAATCTGAAGACGAGTGAGGATTTCGTTTAGGATATCAAGTCTATCGCCAACATGTTTAGCCTATGGCACATAAAGAAGATGAGGATCAATGATGTTCTATGTTTCCACTGTAATACTATATATTATGCTAGTCTTCTAAGACTATGCAAGTTGTAATGTTATTTTGTAAAGACTGGATTATGCGATTTAATAAAATTTGACGCATTTGCATGATCTTCCATTTTGTATTGTGGTGCTAGCATGATCTAGGGACTAGCACAATAACATAGGTGCTCTTGCATTATTTATGTGACGCCCCAAGATCGGGCACTATGCAGATTTCAGCATTCCCGCCAAAATCCACATAATAACCGATTCCAGATTGCCACTTGTGATAACATTACAACAGTTCACGAATAATCCACAACAACAGAAAAGATATATACAAGAGGACTCAAACGAGCCAAGGATACAACTGATACAATACAAAGATCCAAATAACAGCGGAAGAAACAACATAGCGTCCGACTACGGACAAGATACAAATTGGACTAAGAGTCCTGAACATAACCGAGCGCGTCCAATCCCTGCCCAGGCCAAGCCGGAGGGATTCCCAAGCTAACGTCGTCAGACTTCAAACCTGTTGACTGCAATGTTGAATATGCAGCCACGAAAGAGATTCGTGGGTCAGTACGGTTAAGTACTGGCAAGTGGATAAACCCATACTCACAAGATACCGGCGTAGCCAGTCATCACAAGATACAAATACTTTGGGATCAACGGAAAGGAAGGGATTATCGCAAATAAGCGGCAGCGGGCTGCACTAACCAACTACAGAAACTCCCTACAACATCCGACTAAAAGAGGGGGATAAGATAGCGTATCGGAACCAACTACACCTAACCACCAAAACAAACCCATCCAATGTCACCCCCTACTAAGGAAGCAACCCAAGGATAACTCACACGGTTGATTAATGATGGATCAAGTTATTGTGTCAATAAGACTATTACTAGTCAAGTTATTATCATTAGGTGTAAGTTGTCTGAGTACTTGTTAGCCAGTACTTTCACCAAGTAATCCATAACCGCGGAAAACACGGCTTCTCGAGAAGATTTATCCCTGCAGGGTGTGCTCCAGTACTCGTACACACTCAAGCCACCAACTAAAACTCAGGTTGGCTTGACACGACCCAAACCATCTCTACAACCTATCCTAGGAGCCACGGAGCTATAGGGTCCCAGCCACGCAGCCGAATACTCAGCGCAGGTGTGCAAAACTCCCGCAGGACACAACACCCCGGCACTACAGGCCTCGCCCTATATGCATCATCATCAAAACCAGTAACCAAGGGGGGCCAACCCATTATGCAAGGAGCAAATGGAACACCCGAACTAAGTGTGGCTCTTCGGACAAGCTGCAGATCAGGTCTAAGTCGAGGGGGGTCCCATACTACCACCCGGATGGGTGAGCACGCTCATCATGGATCAGTAGACAAGACTCTTTTCCTAATTAAGTTCGACACTAGCAGGCTCCAAAACCCTAACCCGGGCCTCCTGCCGGTGCCTTATCATCAAATTATTATTTCCCAAAACATTAACAGTTTGTTGATTGAATTGAAACCCAACTATCAACTAAACAGGTGATACGACAAAGGATAACAAGACTCGAGCACAAACAAATCTAAGCATGCAACTACGACACGGGGGCCAACAAGGTAAACAACCAACAGATAATAGGAAGTGGAAGGAAAGGCTATATCATGGCTGCAGGGTGAACATATAATAGGATCGAGACACAAGCATCGAATCAAAGGCTAGAATAAGAACAACGGGAAGAATCGGTAACAAGTGATGAAAGGCAGCCATTTGGCAGCAAGTGAGTATACTTGCCTGAGATCCCGCAAGGTAGCAGAACTTGTCGTTGCTCACATCATCTCAACGTCCTATCCGGGAAGAAGCAACGAACCTCGAACAAACAACGGGATGCAACAATTACTACTACGGCAAAAGATCCAGCATGGTCCTATTTTATATGCATGACATGGCAAGATGCAACAGGGAAAACAATTTAAGCAATTTAATCGGAACCGGAGTCCGGAGAAATAGGAATTGGTTCAAGTTGTTTAGTTAACCATCAATTTAATTGTTATTTAGCATGGCAAACAATAAAGTAGATGGGTTAGGCAATTTAAATGGAATGGGGCAACAGCTGGAAATAATTAGCCCACACATTCCATATGTTGTCACATAGATGAACATGCATAACAAGATCTAAAATGCACAAGATAAGATGCAAACAGAGTTATGGATGGCATGAGCATGTTAAGGGCATGAAACTGATTGGAAAACATATTTTATTTGTTTGATTTGGAATTGAAAGGAATTGGTTATGAATTTTGGAAATTTAAATTGCATTAAATAAAAGGTGAAACAATTATTCAATTTAGATGTTGCAAACCAGAAAACAAAGTTGATATTCAAGTGTGGCATGTGATTTTGGATGAAAAACATGTTTGGAGTATTTAATTTGGAGCAACCATTTGGAAGTTATTAATTATGCCATTTAATTAACCAATTTAAGGATTATTAAATAACACTAATTTTAATTGCCCAAGTTGCAAAACAAAGTTGATAAACAGAAAGTACAATGAATTTGGACTGAAAAACATATTTGAGTTGTGTGATTTGAATTAGGTATAAATTAATTATGGAATTAACCAAATTGGAAAAGAATTGTTTGAATTTGAAATTTGAAACAATTTGAATTGTTCAAAACAGGAAACAAATTGCATATTTGAAAAGTACAGGAAATTTGGATTGGAAAACATATAAAATATGTGTTATTTGGATTTGTGGTTTGAAAGTTGTGAGCTTTTGAATTTTTAGGTTTATTTGCAAAAGACCAGGGACTGATTTGCGAAAGAAAAGTGGAGGTAGGGGCCTCTCTGCAAAGATCCGGATCCAGATCTGGATCCGGGAAGGGTTCACCGAGGGCAGAGCCAGCCACAGCGGCTGACCTGCGGGCCCTAGCGCCACGCGGGTGCTGACGAGGCGCGGGGGAAGCTGACGGGGCTGTGGCGCCGCTGACGGGCGGGGCCCGCCGCGCGGAGGGAAAATCGCGAAAAAAAGGCATGCGGCCGCGGGGGATCGATCCCGCGAGCTCGCGGTGCGGGGCAGGGAACAGGGCCAGTGCGACTAGTGTTCGTTTCGTGATAGACTAGGAGTGCGAGCAGAGTTATCCTTACGGCCGAGCGTTAACTGAACTTCCTTCGACAGCAGTCTCTGAACCACGACGGGAACAGGCAGCGGTTCGACGGCGACTCGAGTTGCTGGTGCTCGACGTGCGCCGCGTGCGTGTGGGCGCAGCAGCGAGTGCGCCGTGCGTGCCTCGCTCTTGTGTGTGCCAAGGGACAGAGGGGAGGAGGGGCGTAGGGCTTACCGCGGGATGCGTCGAGGTGGAGAGGGAACTGTCGACGTGCAGCGACGGCGGGGGGATTCCGGCGACGGCGGGGCCTCCACGGTTGCTCCCAACACACGCCGAGGAAGCGGGGAGGTAGCTGGAGGCACCCCGATTCCATTCCCGCCGTCGAGACTCCTCGGAGAGGGCCACCTCGGTGGCGCCAAGGGTGCAAAGTCCCGGCCATGGCGTGCTCGGTGGTGGGTTCAGGCATGTTTCAGAGAGGGGAACTAGCAGGGAGATAGGGAGGACGGCGGCGATGGGGAAGGAACTAGCTAGGGTTTGCAGCAGAGGGGGAAGGGAGGTGGATACTTATGGAGAGAGGGGAGGGTGGTACGGCAGCTAATCAGAGTGGGGAGGGAAGGATCACACGGTGGTGATCGAGGTCGTACTGCTGACGACAGAGAGAGGTAGACGACAGAAGGAGAGGGGAGGGGTACTGGGCCAGAGAGGGTAATGGGCTGGGGAGAAAAGGGAAAAAGGGGGATGGGCTGCCTCTCTCTCCACCCCTCTCTTCTAATTTTTTTTGATGTTTGCTTTTCATTATGAACAATTTTTTCTTTGGAAAGGATGGAAAAGGAAAATAGAAATAGAATTTTGTGGGGGGGGGGGTTTATTTTATTTTTCATAACTGTTTTTATCTGGTTTGCAAAACAGCAACAACAAGGTGGTGTAAAATATTTTCAACAATTTGAAACTATTAATTTGATATTAATTTGTTATGTGATTTTTTTTGTAAATGGGGTTTGGTTTTGGAAGTTTGGAAATAAACAAATGGTATTTAATGAGTTCAATCAATCAAACATTATTGAATTTAATTGGTTTGCAAAATTTTAATATTTAAACCCATATTGAAGTATGATAATTAGGAGTGATTTTATTTGAATTTTTGAATTAGTCATTAGGGTTTTAATAACAGGGAGATTTGTATTACCAAGCAATTTGATTAGAACAAATTCAACCAGTGAAAAACAATTGAGTGGTTTAGTTTTGAAATTTTGAAATTGGAAATTTTGAGCAAGGTGTGGAAGTTTAAATTGTTTTGAATTTTCAGTTGTGATGCAACATGGTGCAATGCAATGTGATGCATATGATGCAAGCAAAAACAAACAGGTAACACCCCAGGTGTTACAGACGACACCACTAACAAGGGATTGCGCCCTCGCAATCCACCTGCTAACCCGGGAGGGGAAAGAAGTTCGACTATCGATTCTTCGTGCTTCCAGTTGATCTCCTCGACACCACTAATAAGAGATTCTTGCTCGGAGTGACGACGATGTTCTTCCACCAGGAACCTTCCGACGATCGAACCTATTGGGTTAAGGGCTCAGAAAACGTCCACCCACGTAGGATCCTAACACTTTGAAAGATAGACAAGAGGGGGAGACTCCGAAACAAATAAGATGGGAGGGGAAATAGAATAGAGATAAGGAGAAAACAAGAATCCTATTGAGATGTTTTTCCAAAATAGTTTAGCAGAAATAGTTTTCGACATTCTAGAAACAACGACCGTTAGCTAGGTTAACCTACAGGCTTTGCGGACCCGTTGCTTCGATAACCATTCGTATCGAAACAATCTCGGGAATCGGAACCAAGGCTCTGATACCATTTGTGACGCCCCAAGATCGGGCACTATGCAGATTTCAGCATTCCCGCCAAAATCCACATAATAACCGATTCCAGGTTGCCACTTGTGATAACATTACAACAGTTCACGAATAATCCACAACAACAGAAAAGATATATACAAGAGGACTCAAACGAGCCAAGGATACAACTGATACAATACAAAGATCCAAATAACAGCGGAAGAAACAACATAGCGTCCGACTACGGACAAGATACAAATTGGACTAAGAGTCCTGAAGATAACCGAGCGCGTCCAATCCCTGCCCAGGCCAAGCCGGAGGGATTCCCAAGCTAACTTCGTCAGACTTCAAACCTGTTGCCTGCAATGTTGAATTTGCAGCCACGAAAGAGATTCGTGGGTCAGTACGGTTAAGTACTGGCAAGTGGATAAACCCATACTCACAAGATACCGGCGTAGCCAGTCATCACAAGATACAAATACTTTTGGATCAACGGAAAGGAAGGGATTATCGCAAATAAGCGGCAGCGGGCTGCACTAACCAACTACAGAAACTCCCTACAACATCCGACTAAAAGAGGGGGATAAGATAGCGTATCGGAACCAACTACACCTAACCACCAAAACAAACCCATCCAATGTCACCCCCTACTAAGGAAGCAACCCAAGGATAACTCACACGGTTGATTAATGATGGATCAAGTTATTGTGTCAATAAGAATATTACTAGTCAAGTTATTATCATTAGGTGTAAGTTGTCTGAGTACTTGTTAGCCAGTACTTTCACCAAGTAATCCATAACCGCGGAAAACACGGCTTCTCGAGAAGATTTATCCCTGCAGGGTGTGCTCCAGTACCCGTATACACTCAAGCCACCAACTAAAACTCAGGTTGGCTTGACACGACCCAAACCTTCTCTACAACCTATCCTAGGAGCCACGGAGCTATAAGGTCCCAGCCACGCAGCCGAATACTCAGCGCAGGTGTGCAAAACTCCCGCAGGACACAACACCCCGGCACTACAGGCCTCGCCCTATATGCATCATCATCAAAACCAGTAACCAAGGGGGGCCAACCCATTATGCAAGGAGCAAATGGAACACCCGAACTAAGTGTGGCTCTTCGGACAAGCTGCAGATCAGGTCTAAGTCGAGGGGGGTCCCATACTACCACCCGGATGCGGTGAGCACGCTCATCATGGATCAGTAGACAAGACTCTTTTCCTAATTAAGTTCGACACTAGCAGGCTCCAAAACCCTAACCCGGGCCTCCTGCCGGTGCCTTATCATCAAATTATTATTTCCCAAAACATTAACAGTTTGTTGATTGAATTGAAACCCAACTATCAACTAAACAGGTGATACGACAAAGGATAACAAGACTCGAGCACAAACAAATCTAAGCATGCAACTACGACACGGGGGCCAACAAGGTAAACAACAAACAGTTAATAGGAAGTGGAAGGAAAGGCTATATCATGGCTGCAGGGTGAACATATAATAGGATCGAGACACAAGCATCGAATCAAAGGCTAGAATAAGAACAACGGGAAGAATCGGTAACAAGTGATGAAAGGCAGCCATTTGGCAGCAAGTGAGTATACTTGCCTGAGATCCCGCAAGGTAGCAGAACTTGTCGTTGCTCACATCATCTCAACGTCCTATCCGGGAAGAAGCAACGAACCTCAAACAAACAACGGGATGCAACAATTACTACTACGGCAAAAGATCCAGCATGGTCCTATTTTATATGCATGACATGGCAAGATGCAACATGGAAAACAATTTAAGCAATTTAATCGGAACCGGAGTCCGGAGAAATAGGAATTGGTTCAAGTTGTTTAGTTAACCATCAATTTAATTGCTATTTAGCATGGCAAACAATAAAGTAGATGGGTTAGGCAATTTAAATGGAATGGGGCAACAGCTGGAAATAATTAGCCCACACATTCCATATGTTGTCACATAGATGAACATGCATAACAAGATCTAAAATGCACAAGATAAGATGCAAACAGAGTTATGGGTGGCATGAGCATGTTAAGGGCATGAAACTGATTGGAAAACATATTTTATTTGTTTGATTTGGAATTGAAAGGAATTGGTTATGAATTTTGGAAATTTAAATTGCATTAAATAAAAGGTGAAACAATTATTCAATTTAGATGTTGCAAACCAGAAAACAAAGTTGATATTCAAGTGTGGCATGTGATTTTGGATGAAAAACATGTTTGGAGTATTTAATTTGGAGCAACCATTTGGAAGTTATTAATTATGCCATTTAATTAACCAATTTAAGGATTATTAAATAACACTAATTTTAATTGCCCAAGTTGCAAAACAAAGTTGATAAACAGAAAGTACAATGAATTTGGACTGAAAAACATATTTGAGTTGTGTGATTTGAATTAGGTATAAATTAATTATGGAATTAACCAAATTGGAAAAGAATTGTTTGAATTTGAAATTTGAAACAATTTGAATTGTTCAAAACAGGAAACAAATTGCATATTTGAAAAGTACAAGAAATTTTGATTGGAAAACATATAAAATTTGTGTTATTTGGATTTGTGGTTTGAAAGTTGTGAGCTTTTGAATTTTTAGGTTTATTTGCAAAAGACCAGGGACTGATTTGCGAAAGAAAAGTGGAGGCAGGGGCCTCTCTGCAAAGATCCGGATCCAGATCTGGATCCGGGAAGGGTTCACCGAGGGCAGAGCCAGCCCCAGCGGCTGACCTGCGGGCCCTAGCACCACGCGGGTGCTAACGAGGCGCGGGGGAAGCTGACGGGGCTGTGGCGCCGCTGACGGGCGGGGCCCGCCGCGCGGAGGGAAAATCGCGAAAAAAAGGCATGCGGCCGCGGGGGATCGATCCCGCGAGCTCGCGGTGCGGGGCAGGGAACAAGGACAGTGCGACTAGTGTTCGTTTCGTGATAGACTAGGAGTGCGAGCAGAGTTATCCTTACGGCCGAGCGTTAAATGAACTTCCTTCGACAGCAGTCTCTGAACCACGACGGGAACAGGCAGCGGTTCGACGGCGACTCGAGTTGCTGGTGCTCGACGTGCGCCGCGCGCGTGTGGGCGCAGCAGCGAGTGCGCCGTGCGTGCCTCGCTCGTGTGTGTGCCAAGGGACAGAGGGGAGGAGGGGCGTAGGGCTTACCGCGGGATGCGTCGAGGTGGAGAGGGAGCTGTCGACGTGCAGCGACGGCGGGGGGATTCCGGCGACGGCGGGGCCTCCACGGTTGCTCCCAACACACGCCGAGGAAGCGGGGAGGTAGCTGGAGGCACCCCGATTCCATTCCCGCCGTCGGGACTCCTCGGAGAGGGCCACCTCGGTGGCGCCAAGGGTGCAAAGTCCCGGCCATGGCGTGCTCGGTGGTGGGTTCAGGCATGTTTCAGAGAGGGGAACTAGCAGGGAGATAGGGAGGACGGCGGCGATGGGGAAGGAACTAGCTAGGGTTTGCAACAGAGGGGGAAGGGAGGTGGATACTTATGGAGAGAGGGGAGGGTGGTACGGCAGCTAATCGGAGTGGGGAGGGAAGGATCGCACGGTGGTGATCGAGGTCGTACTGCTGACGACAGAGAGAGGTAGACGACAGACGGAGAGGGGAGGGGTACTGGGCCAGAGAGGGTAATGGGTTGGGGAGAAAAGGGAAAAGGGGGGATGGGCTGCCTCTCTCTCCACCCCTCTCTTCTAATTTTTTTTGCTGTTTGCTTTTCATTATGAACAATTTTTTCTTTGGAAAGGATGGAAAAGGAAAATAGAAATAGAATTTTGGGAGGGGTTTTATTTTATTTTTCATAACTGTTTTTATCTGGTTTGCAAAACAGCAACAACAAGGTGGTGTAAAATATTTTCAACAATTTGAAACTATTAATTGGATATTAATTTGTTATGTGATTTTTTTTGTAAATGGGGTTTGGTCTTGGAAGTTTGGAAATAAAAAAATGGTATTTAATGAGTTCAATCAATCAAACATTATTGAATTTAATTGGTTTGCAAAATTTTAATATTTAAACCCATATTGAAGTATGATAATTAGGAGTGATTTGATTTGAATTTTTGAATTAGTCATTAGGGTTTTAATAACAGGGAGATTTGTATTACCAAGCAATTTGATTAGAACAAATTCAACCAGTGAAAAACAATTGAGTGGTTTAGTTTTGAAATTTTGAAATTGGAAATTTTGAGCAAGGTGTGGAAGTTTAAATTGTTTTGAATTTTCAGTTGTGATGCAACATGGTGCAATGAAATGTGATGCATATGATGCAAGCAAAAACAAACAGGTAACACCCCAGGTATTACAATTTAAATATGGGAACGCTACATGAGTCTTCAACTATTTCAATGATTCATGATCAGAATGAATGAAAAATTCTTTAGGCCAAAGGTAGTGTTGCCAAACTTCTAAAACTCGAACCAAAGTAAAAAAGATCTTTGTCATAGATGGCATAGTTCAATCTAGCGCCATCAAGTTTCTCACTATGATATGCTACGGGACGTCCATTTTTCAGAAGAACGCCACCAATACCAATGCCACTAGCATCACATTCAATCTCAAAAGCTTTCTCAAAGTCCGGTAAAACAAGAAAAGGTGCTTCGGTCAAACATTTCTTAAGAGTACTGAAAGCTTTTTGTTGAGCATGGCCCCAAACAAAAGGTGCATTTTTTTGTAAGCTCATTTAAACGACAAGCAATTGTTGAAACATCCTTCACAAATCGGTGATAGAAACTGGCAAGACCATAAAAAAGTTTGTTGGTGCAAAAGTTGCTTTTCTCAAGATTGGCAAAAGGTTTTTCTTTGTGAAGGGCCAACAATACTTGACAAATATGGTCAAGGTGGTTCTCCAAAGATTTTATATAGATGAGGATATCGTTGAAATAGACAACCAAAAATTTTCCGATAAAGACTCACAAAATTTCATTCATAAGACGCATAAATGTTGAAGGAGCGTTCGAGAGACCAAAATTAATGACAAGCCATTCATAAAGACCAAGTTATGTTTTGAAAGCGGTTTTCCATTCATCACCAATGCTCATGCACATTTGATGGTATCCACTTTTAAGATTAATTTTGGAAGAGATAGTGGCACCACATAATTCATCTAACATGTCATCAAGCCTAGGGATGGGATGTCTATATCTAACAGTGATAACACTTATAGGTCAACAATGCATGCACATACGGAGAGTATCATCTTGTTTTGGCACAAGTATAACCGGCATGACACAACGACTAAGATACCCATGAATAAAACCTTTGTCGAGGAGTTCTTGTATTTGCCGATTGATTTCCTTAGTCTCTTCGGGGTTCGTGCGGTATGGAGCACGGTTGGGAAGGGGAGTGATGGCTGATGTTGGTGAACCCCAAGAGAAAGGTTGTGAAGAGTGCAGCGGCAAGTCTTCCCTTAGAAAAGAAACCAAGGTTGAGTCGACCAGTAGGAGGACAAGCAATCTCTGAAGGTTGATGCAGCTGAGGTGGCAGGGCGCACTACCGGTTCAGCAGCAACGTGGAACCTACACAACACAATCAAATCACATTGCCCCAACGAAGCAGTGAGGTTGTCAATCTCACCGGCTTTGCTGAACACAAAGAGGTTAAACGTATGGTGTGGAAAATAATATGAGAACAGTATGAAAATAGTATCAACAATGTGAAAATAGTGGAAGCAGTGTGAAAACAGTGGAAGCAGTGTGTATTATCAGTATGAGAAAATGGACCGGGGTTCACAGTTCACTAGAGGTGTCTCTCCATAAAAGATAGCTAACATTCGTGTTGAATAAATTCTAGCTGGGCAATTGATAGATAACAAACATACATGACATAAAGATTAATATGAGATTCATGTGGGCATTACAACAAAATACAGAGATTGTCATCCAACTGCATCTATGACTAATAATCCACCCTTCGAATATCATATGAACAAACGTTGGGTATTAAGTTGCAAGCAACGGATAATCGCAGTAAGCAAAGTGTGTAATGTAAACAATGTAAACTAAGTAAACATCGTTGTTTTCTCCCTAATGTCAACAACACATCCTTCATCCGTCACGTTTCTGTCACTCGAGCACAGATGCAAAGGAGGCATGAACCCACTATCGAGCATAAATACTCCCTCTTGGAGACACTAGCATCTACTTGGCTAGAGCATCTACTAACAACGGAGAGCATGCAAGAACATAAATAACATACACATGAAGATATCATGATAGATTGGTAATCAATAGACATATCATTCAATAATCATCGGATTCCGGCAAACACAACATGTAGCATTACAAATAGATGATCACGATCATGTGAGGTAGCTCACAAGTTCTAAACATCAGGCATAAAGTGGAGAGTACAACCATCTAGCTACTGCTATGGACCCGTAGTCCAGGGAAGAACTACTCACGCATCACTCTAGAGGCGGGCATGGTGGTGTAGACCCCTTAGGTGATGAATACCCCTCCCGGCATGGTGCCGGGGAGAGCTTCGGAACCCTCCCGATCTCGGGTTGATGATGATGGCGGCCTCGGGTGTTTCTCAGGATGAAATGATATATTTTTAAGGTTGACGTATTCGGGGGGATAAATATGCGAAACGACGATGGAGGTGGACGCCCGAGGGGCCCACACCACCCCCGGTCGACTTTCGGGCTTGGAATTTTCCAATTTCGAGAATATTTCTGGAACAACTTTTCTGAAACTAAAAACAGTAGAAAACAGGGAACTGACTCTATGACATCTTGTCAATAAGTTACTCCGGGAAATAGATAAAAATGACATAAAAGTGTAAGGAAAACATGTAGCATATGGCATGAAAACAACATGGAACATTAAAAATTATAGATACGTTTATGACGTATCAACATCCCCAAGCTTAGTTCCTACTCGTCCTCGAGTAGGTAAACGATAAAAACACATAATTTCTGAGGTGACATGCTACCAACATAAACTTGATAATCTAAATTGTAAAAGCATAAGTATAGCTGAGATCATAGAATTTAAACACAAGCATGATAAATATAATTCTAACAATAAAGCATAGAAATCACTTTGCACCATGAAAAGTAACACAAATAAAAGATCATGAATAATAATGCACTCGAAAGCTATATGTTTGTTTCAAGCATAGAGATAACATGGCAAAGTGATATTTTCCTTGTCCCTAAGAGTGGGGCAAAACATAAATGCCAGGACACCTTCAAAGTTCATGAGTAAGACTATAACAAATAATTTGAGAACAAACAATAACACATCATGAATCAATTAATAATGTTTCTAGGACAAATGCACATTAAACTCAGAATGGAAACCATGCTCTCTCAACTGTGCATAAAGTTAGAAGATGGAGACTCAACATAAAAGTAAAAGAAAGGCCCTTCGCAGAGGGAAGCAGGGATCACTCATGTGCTAGATCTTTTATTTTGTTAAACAGAGGTATTGAAAACACATTTTTTTAGAGAGGTGTATGCTTATGTCAACGAATAGTAAACATAAAATACAGTACATCACAATCCAACTAGACTTCACAAGAGTGGCTCTCTTAGAAGGACGCATCTGGGTAGAAGGTCATCCCTCTTTCTCTTTTGTTTACACAATTATGCTTTTACTGATAAATCAGGGGCAAAAATAGTGAAGAGAATTTGTTGTATTACTTTGGGGCTGGGCACCCCGCTGCCAGCTCTTCCATAAATTGGATAAGCGGATGAAGCCACTAGTCCAGGGTGTGAAATTCCAATCAACCAGTGAGATACATATTCTCTATTTACGTCCTCAGGAGCTAAAACAGGAGCACAAAACATGAGTAATTTTGAAGGTTTAAAGGTAACACATGAGCAACTTACTTTGGACTGGCAATTAAATACCACATGTAGGTAGGTATGGTGGACACATTTGGCAAACTTTGGCTTTTGGGAGTTGGATGCACGAGTAGAGCTCATACTCAGTACAGGTGGAGGCTAGCAAAAGATTGGGAGCGACAAATCAAGAGAGCAATAATGGCCATAATCATGCATAGCGACAAAAACTTCATTAATCAAAGCATAAGTGGTACTACAAGTTGAAAAACTAAATGACCATAGAGGCTATATGTTACTGGTTTGTTGTCAAAAGGATGGTGTGAGCATGTGCCAAGCCAACCAAATAAAACATTCAAAGGAGAACACCACAAATTTATGCTTCAAAATGACAAGAACAACTCATGATTCTTTCAAAGGCACATTAAACACAGCTATTTGAGATAAATCATGCTACAAAAATTACCACTAGGCTTTAGAATTAAAATAACATCTAGCATGACATGAAAAGTCTAGCCACTGTCTATACAAGCTTCTAATTGCATCGATATAAGCACGAAAACTATACTACTGCTTTCCAACACCAAGCATTTCATAATAAACAAAAACTCCCCAAGAGATGCAGCAATGAAACAAGAGAGTACTAATTCAACTCTACTAAAACTAACAGCTCTAAATAAGAGATGCAAGAAAAATAGGAGCTAAACAGGAAAATTTGCAGCAACTAGAAGAAAAACTAAGAATACGAGCATAGCAAGTATTCAAACGAAAAAGCAGAGCGTGTCTCTCTATGATACGTCCATTTTTCATCACTGTTTTATATTGTTATTTTCTGTTATTCATCGATATATTTCATGTTATGATGCATCACTTATGTTATTTTTATCTTATTTTTCATGTTTTAGAAGTTTAGGAGAGGAGGCTAGCCAAAAGGGGAGCCAGAGATGGGCCACCAGGGGCCCACACCATGAGGTGGCACCCCTCCCCCTTGGCCGCGCCGCCAGGTGGTGTGGCCACCCTGGCCCACCTATGGTCGACCCCTTTCGCGTACTTGACCCCTAGGGAAGCCTAAGCCCCAGAATATCATCGAAGAATTATTCCGCCGCCGCCTCGGCACGGAAAACACCAGAGAGAGAAAAGCTCTCCAGCAGGGAGAAATCTGCCGACGAAATTCCTCCCCGGAGAGGGGAAATCATTGCCATTGTCACCGTCATCACTTCGGTCATCATCAAGATCATCATCGTCATTATCATCACCACCATCACGATCACCATCATCATCCACCTTCATCCCGCTGTAACAATTATGGGCCTCTATCTTTGTTTTACATTAGATCTCTCTCCCGATGTGGATTACTAGTTAGTAGTTGATGCTTGTGAGATTTATCGGTGTTAGCACTTTGTGACCAGATCTTTATTATCCATTATATCACGTCTCATTATGATACATATGATGTCTTGTGAGTAGTTCGTTTAGTTCTTGAGGACATGGGAGAAGTCATGATGTTAGTAGTGAAGTTATGTTGAAGTAATATCTCGTGGTTCGGTATTTAAGTTGTGGTGCTATTCTTCTAGTGGTGTCATGTGAACGTCGACTACATGATACTTCACCTTTATGGGCCTAGGAGGATGCATTGTGTATTTTGCTACTAATTGTGGGGTTGCCGGAGTGACGGAACCCTAAACCCCCGTTGGGAAACCAATGCACGAGGGAGCGTAGAATCCCGGAGTTTTAAGGTTGTGGTTAGATTTATCTTAATTAGTTTCTTGTATTTGCAGATGCTTACGAGGGGTATAAGCACAAGTATGTATTAGTCCTATTTGGGCGGTGCATTAGCATAGGTTCACCCACACAACACTTCACGAACCAATGGATATTAATCAACCGTAAAAAAGCGAAAGCACTTGACAAAATTCCCATGCGTCCTCGAGAACGTTTCGTAGTCATAAGTAATACAACCGGCATGTCCTTTGCTCTCAAAAGGATTGGGCCACTTGCTGCAATATTATTTACTCACACTTTATTTATCTGCTATATCAAAAACCTCCAAAAACTTGTTTGCTAGTGTTTACAGTAAATCCTCTACCCAACCTGCTTGTCAACACCTTCTGCTCCTCGTTGGGTTCGACACTCATCAAAAGTACTACGATACACCCCCTATACTTGTGGTTCATCAAGACTTTTTTCTGGCGTCGTTGCCAGGGAGTGAAGTGCTATTGATAAGATAAACTTTTACTATGATTGATTGATGGCTAGGTTGAGACTCCAAGTGCAGAGTGTGTAGCTAGTGGCAAGCCTTCTTCCCCACGAGGGTGACTCGAGGGTTTATATCGAACTCTTGGGGAGCCAGTATTTCAGCACTTGTCTTCCAAGCTTCCTCCAGGATCCTGCAAACAAGTAGAGAATTTTGTGCCCTCAACCTCACCAAGTGGTTGTCAAGCACAAGGTGTGAGACTTCTAAATTGCAATGCAAAACTGAAAGTAAATGTGCAATAATTAAATCTACTACTAAATGCAAATGAGAAAATAAATATGCAATGGATTGTTTTTGTATTTTTGTGATGCAAGTGGTGATGGAGATAATGTAAATTCGAATTGGAGATGCAAGTAAAGTAAAATGCAAGTAAAGTAAATTGCAGAAAAGTAACTAGAGTGTTTTCTTATAATTAAAATAGGACCGGGGTTCATGGTTTCACACTTGCATTCTCTCAAATAAAGTGGTAGACGGTGGACATAAAGAATTACATGTGAGATTACAGTAACATATTTAACATTGAGTACTTTTATATGGGCATCACGTCCTAGCATAGAGATCTCTACGGTCATATTGATCCCTCTTATACTCCACCAAGATGCGAAATAAATCATAACACCTCGATAATTAAGGAAAAACCAGAGTATAGCTTTAAGCAATGTGACATGAAGTTGAAGTAAGAACTTGCTAGATCTAGTCATGGAGATTGATTAGTGTCACTTCAAATCCCCGGTAACAAGGTACTCCTTTTTATCCCTAGTGATGTAACTAAGAAAGGTTTAACAAAACCTAAGTGGGTCGCTGAACTTCTGTCACTTTCACAGCACTAGCCACCCCCCGTTACTCCAACTAATGCACCCATCACCCCACACACGCTCTCAAGGTCTAGATTGATCAAAGCTAGAAAATAAGAATGGGGTACATAAGATACATCTACTCAAATAAATCAAGAGAAACAATTGCAATCTCAGATTCAATAACTCATAGAAAAGATCCACCACATAGGAATTACAACGGTGCCCGTAATCATGTGAGGCATCTCATACGGATCTAATTAGAGAAGCACATAGAGAGAGATACAAGTGATACTTCCACAAACCCATAGCCCTGGGGTGGACTACTCCCTCTTCATGGAGATGTCGATGGTGATGACGGTGGAGGGGTAGGACATCACACCGGCGGTGCCCCGCCAGAGTTTTCCCCCTCCAATCTGGAACTTCTGGTCTCTGTTTCGGTGTTTCGGCGGCGCTATCCTCTGTAAGGGTACGGGGGACCCTTTTTATAGTCGGTTTTAGGTCAAGACGGAGTCGGTAAGTCGAAGATGGAAGGAATTGGGGCCACAGGGGCCAAAAGGGGGCCTCTCATGCGGCCAAGGAATCTGACCGCGTGGAGGGTCCTCTTTTGGGCCTCCTTGCCCAATTCTCGTGGATCCTTCGCCCGCAAGTCTTCTCCTTCCAAGAGAATGACCCCCACGGATTTTCAGGTGATTTCGCGGAAGTTTGCCCCCTGAAACGTCAAAAATATAGAAAACGGGGTTTCTGACAGGCAGGGTGAATTCCATAAAAGTTGGGGGAGTTTGTAATTTAACCCCAAAATACTATAAAACATTGAATTATACCCTTATATGATGCAATATGTAATAGAAAACCATGTGAAAATATGCAAAATCCATCTATGCATTTAACATGCATCAACATCCCCAAGCTTAACCCATGCTCGTCCTCGAGTATGAAGGTGATAAAAATAAGATGGGTTTTGCATATTGAAACAATCATGGGATATCAAGGAGGATTATTCTTGCTACATATAATCAAATTATTAATACTAGAAATGAGTAGCAATATAGAATTCATGTTGTAAGAAATATCAAATATGCAAGCAAAGATGCTTCATGAAAGTTCACAAAGTGTATAATGAAATAAAAGCACTATGGACCAAATGCATACACAAAATGAAAAATAAAATCCTATATTGGTCAAAGAATAGCATAATGGAGAATAGAAAATATGGTGGACACTTTGGAGAAAATTGAGTAGAGGTAAAACATGATCCAGTCTTATTTAGCGTCTAAATTATTCAACTAAAATTACTAATTGAAATGTGGTATCCATTGATCTAGGACTCTCATTGCCCCTTTATCACTAGCATCTTAAAATTATGAGTATTGAAGTAATGAGCATGACAAGGTGGTTGAAAGCCTCATGCCCCGTGAGTGTGAAAACCTACTCCATGATTACTCAACTTAAGATTCCTAATAAGCTTTGTACAATCATAATAAGTATTAATGACATCATATAGAACCACAAAGAGGTACCTCTTGCCCCATGACATGGAAACAAGCACATGTTACAATGACAAGATGAAAAAACGGAGTAGACTCATCATACTTTTTATTTTCATTCACTATTATGCATAGCTTCTTATTTTATTATAGGATGTGTTGTAGAGTCACTCAAGCTGTAAGTAAATTTCCACCATGATAAAGCATGGCTTGGGTTAGCGGCCCAATGCGTTTCTCTAGTCATATAGATACTTACTCATCAAAACTTACTATTACTCTATTTCATTTCGGCATGGCAGGAGTCCAAAAACAAAAGTACATGATATCAACCAAATGTAAATTTTTTGTGCAATGTTGAAAGCTTTCTGGTGATACACGTTTATAGCTAGCTCCCAACCACACACTTGTGAAACACAAAACTTGTGGCTCCCATTATTGGGTCATGTTTATTAGATGCATAAAAACTAAAGTGTGCCTTCAAAAGTTTGTGAGAGTCCTATCCCAAGTTCAACCCATGACAATTAATAAAGTGAATATCTTAATTTAGAACATAAATAACACAATAACATGGTGAACATACTCGGAATAGCAATGAAGCTAATGGGAAGATATGGTGGACTCACTGGAAATACTTGGCTAAGGAGTGTTGGAAACAAGTTTTTACTTGTTGGAATTTTTAAATTTTTGGGCTAGCAAGAGGGAGATAGTTGACCAGATACTATGCATTCATATGTCCATAGAACTACTCATTTCATGACAAACTAAATAAACCAGCAATTAACATCAAGGACATGAATAAGATATAGCTCAAGACAACATTATTGCAAATTTCTACACATAAAAAGCCTATAAATCATGCAAACATATGTAGCTCTTCAAATCAAGCATGGCATCCCTATTCCAAGTCATAATACTAGCATCCAATACATTCAAACCCCAAACTCCAGTAGCTCAATCTCATATGAAATGATGGTGGTGGTCTTATCAAAACAAAAATAAAAACAAAAACTAGACGCTTCAAGTCTCTACGATAAATGCTTTGCTTAGAAAAACAGAAAGTAGACGTGTGCTAACCAAAAGAGTGTAGCTCCAGTGGGCTGTTCATCATTTCACCATTCTTGGATGTCTTGAGGCGCAGCTCCTCTATTCCCTATGAAAAAACTTCACAAAACATGTTTCTCCCATTCTTTTTCTGTGGGGTGAGATTAGCAAGGACAAACAAATCACATGTTTGCTGTGCAAAATTCCAAATCAAATGCTCCAGTAGATAGACAATAAGGTTCATTATGTTTTATGTTCACTCTCTTGCTTGAAAGAATCATGGAAATTCGATTCCCAAGCCCAAAGAGTGCATAAAACAAAAGAAGGCAGAATCTGTCCAGAAAAGCGGCAGAAGCAAAACGAACGTTTTTCCCTAAGCTAGACTCGTCAAAAAATTAATCCAATTTTTTTGCTTACAGAGGACGAAAAGTTGCAGAACATACTAAAAAATTAGCTCAATCCGACATACCAATAAAAAACTTTAAATCATACGGTGAGCAGACTCGTGCTGAAACGGAAATTTCATGCACTACGATAGGAACTTATAAGTCCAAATGGGTTTGACTTGACTCTTTATTGAAAACTCCAGAATTAAAAAAAAAACTAATATCTTGAGACAGAAAGAGGACACTAGGAAAATCCAAACAAAAACAACCGGGTTGCCTCCCGTAAAGCGCTTTCTTTATAGCCATATTGCTAGGCTTTACTTACTTGATAATCAAGAGGGATAAAGCTCATGAGGGAGCTTGTTCTTCAGCGTGCCCCTCTTCCTTGGGAAGTGCTCCATGCTTTTCTTGTGAGGGAACTGAAACTTGACATTCCCTTCCTTGGAGTCTACGATTGCACCTGTAGTACGAAGAAAAGGTCTACCCAAAATAATAGGACTAGGGGATTTATCCCCCATATCCATAATAATGAAATCAACGGGTACGAAAGTAATGTGCAATTCAATCATAACATCTTTTACTTGTCCTACAGCATGTTTAGTAGAGTTATCAGCAAGGACAAATTCACTTGATCATTTTTCTAAATTTTCTAGTTCTAGCAATTCATATAATTCTTTAGAGAGTACCGATACACTAGAACCTAGATCTAACATAGCATGGTGAATTTCTTTTCCAATTGAAACTAGCACGTTGGGGATCCATGCATCCCCAAGCTTAGGAGGTATCATGGCCTCATTCTTGTACCTAGCAATTTTTTCTTGCAAGACATGATTAGCAATATAAGATCCAAAGCCAGGTTGATTAACATTTATAGTGGGATCACTAGCAAATTTTTGTAGAGTAGCAATAAGTTCTTGCAAGCTACTTTTTTCTAAATCAAGCAATGGATCCTTAATTTCAGTAAGCATCATAATTTCCTCTACTTTACTCTCTAATTTAGCTAGCATGCTTGATTCATGAGGACTAATTTCATCTTTGCTAGCAAGATAAGACATATATGGAAGTAAATATTCAGGGTACTTCACTATTTCATTCAAAGTTTCTTCTAAGCTAGCAGGGACATGCTCACTTGTATTCTCAGCAATATGATCAATATTTTCAATAATAGGAGCAGCAATAGTAGTAGAATTCATTCCTACACTAGGTTGTGCTCGTGGCTTTCCTGCTGACATGCTTAATAGAGTTGCTTGATTATCAGCTAATTTTGACAATGCTTTATCCAAATTCGAAAATTGAAGTTGCAATCCTTTAATATCACTACTAATGGATGCAATAGACTTATTTAACTCATGTATCATAGCATTGTGACTAGCAACTTGTTCCATAAGCAATTTATTAGATTCAGAAATTTCACTAGAAGGCTTCCACTTATTTTAATTAGCATTAGGATATGGAACAAAATGTTTATTTGAAACATAAGGAGGTTTACTATAAGAATTGTAAGCATTACCAAAACCATTGCTACCATAATTCCTAACAAAATTAACATCCACACTTTCAGAATTACTACCAACTAGCTCCTGCAAAGGCACATTCTCCATATTTTGTTTATTAATAAAGGCAAGAATAGTGTCGTGGGATAATCACGGCAGATGTTACCAGGGGTAACTGATCTTGGGGCAAGTCGACATAGGCGTTTGGGAGAGGGTTTAGCTCAAGGGAAGACATGGTGCAATTTGATCTGATAGCCGGCAATCGAAGTCGCCGGATCTCTATTCTCGATATGATAATTCGATTAGGGTTTACACTGGATGCTCGATATCACGCGATATTGCTAGGGTTCTTAGATCTCTGTCTAAACTATATCCGGGGGTCGGTTTATAAAGCACCCGTACCCCCTGGCTTGTTCTACAAGGCGTATCCTGAATCCTACCCGGACACGGCGCACTAACCCTAACTTTCCTTTACAGTAACCCACAATCCGGGTCATTGGGCCTACAAGCTTGGGCCTTCACAAGTTTCCCTATCCTTAGCCGGATCCTGCACATCATCCCTTGAGCCGGGTTATTCCTTGGAGCTTGGCCTACCGGGTTAGCATCCCCCTGTCAGTAGTCCCCAGAATAGCCTGGGCTTCACGGATCTCCTTGAAGCGCTTGCTATTCCCTGCAAAGATATCGATCATACGGGTATATGAAGATCGGGTTAAGATGTTTTGATATTCAGCTAGGCCTTGCTCCTTGGCGGCCATGTAATAACCCCAGCTTTCCCTCCAAACACCTTGGTTCAAACTTCTGGGTCCAAACCATAATAACAATACCAAGATCCTATGCTCGATAACCAATCCCGTCATCACGGGACGAATCCCCTTCTTCCTTTTATCCGGATGCTTTGCTCAATACTTGGCGCACATCTCGCAGAAACTTTAAATAAATAGCCGTTTACCCCCACAATTCTCGGCTTCCACTCACCAAACCGAGCTTATCCATTTGCACTATAAAAAAAGCCCCTTAGGAGTGACCCGAACCCTAACGGCTCATTTCCTCCATTCCATTCCTTTCTCCCTCTGAGCTCTCTTTCTCCCTGAGCGCCACCACGGAAATTCCGCGCTCGTCACCGGAACCCATCGCCCGGAGATTACGTTCCGCCACCGTTCGCCCCGCGCCGCCGCCAAGATCCGCCGGCGAATCCTCATCCGGCCCACCAAGAACCGCGAAGGGACACCAGGCCTGCGCCATCTGCCTCCGCAAGGCTTCCCTCAGATCTCCTCCGGTAAATCTTTTGCACCTATCAATTTGCCCTCGCAACCTTTGATTTTTTTTTCAGATTAGATCCAGATCGGCCCGCCTCGGATTTCTTGACTAGGCCGAATTAGAATACCCATAATCTCTTCTAGCTCGCACAAAGGACGAAGCGCATGCTCCAATCCGCTCCCCTACTACCCACAATCATTATTCTTGCCACAAATCCAAAGATAAAACTTCCAATCTAGGCTCGAACTACCCAAATTTTCCGCCTTCGCATCAATCACCCGGCTAGACCATTCCTTTTCAGTTCCTTTTATTCACGTCTGGAACTTAAGCCGCCGTCCATTGTATTCAAAAGGCTCCTTCATCATTTAGATCCCATAAATTTCACCACAATGCCTGATACCCGGAAACTTTCAAACTTTGCTCTGCAGGCTAACACCCGGATCTCCCGTAACTTTACATACCTCAATATTATCCGGCCTATACTTAGCCGGCTCGCAACTTTCATGTCTTAATTTCCTTCTTACCTTGTACTCTGCAGGTCAGCCATATGGCTCCCAAGAAACAGGGGAAGACCCCAGCCAAGGCCAAGGCCACCAACACCATTTCCGCCAACTAGGCGCGGTCTATGGTCACAAAGGCCAAGTTGGAGGAGCTGGTGGAACTGGGAATTCTTCCTCCTCAGGAAAATATCCAATGGAGGGTACCGGGTAAGGAGACCCGGCCCACCCCTACAAAAGATGAGGTAATCTGTTTCGTGGATCATGTGACCCGGGGTTTTCGACCACCGGGTCACCCCTTTTTCCGTGACATACTTAGCCACTACGGCCTTCGTGTCTTTGATATCGGACCCAACTCTGTGCTAAATATTTCCCATTTTATTGTCCTTTCCGAATCCTACTTGTGCACTCCGCCAAGTCTAGCTCTTTTTATTGAGCTTTTTCAATGCAAGCCATGCCGCGAAAGCGGTGATGGGGCGCTTCTCACTTGCGGCGGGGTTTCGATCCAACGCCGCAAAAACTCTCTAATGCCACCCCTCACCCTCAATTCCCATGTCAAGCATTGGCAGCTCTCGTACTTCTACTGCCAGGACACTTCCCCACCCGGCCAAAAGAAACTGCCGGGTTACTCGGAGGGTCTTCTTGATATTTCTGATAAGTTTGGTGCCTTCGCCCCTAACTCGGATAGGGAGGCAATTCAACCCTTGCTAGCCAAAATTGCTACTCTTACAGCCCAGGGCCTCATCGGGCTCAATCTAGTAAAGACCTGGGTCGATTTTAGGATTCAGCCCAATTCCATCCGCACAAAGTTGATGTGCGAGTATTCAGGAGAACCTTCCGATCCGCTCCGATACTCCGATAACATCTTCGCACCTGGCGACACCCATAAAACCATCAAAGGTTTTTTGACGGAAAAGCTCGAGGTAATCCGGAACATATCCGGGTTAGAGCCCTTCACGCTTGAAAACCCCGCCCCTGAGGTAAAAGTCCGACTCTGACGCCCTTACTTTCATTCTTTCCACTTGATACAGTTGGTAACCTGTGCATTAACACCTTTCAGGCTGATGACGACTTTTGGAAAATCAACGCCTCCCCTAGCTCCGAAAGTCCAGAGGAGCAAGAGGCTGTTCACTCGGATGAAGGTACTCTTTGAATTTTATTTGGTTCCTTTGAACTCGTCATAACCCCTTCATTTTCAACCATAACTTTGATGATATTTCAGAACAAGAGGATGATGAGGAAGAAAACTCGGATGGCAAAGTAGAATCTGCCAGCGACGAGGACGAACCGGAACCGGCAACCAAAGTCGGATCCAAAAGAAAAGCTCAAGAGGCCACTTCCAAGGTTTCATATCCCCTCCTCGCATTCAATTCACATCACCTTAATGATATACCTGAGTTATCTTGACATTATTCCACTGGCCATTCTTGAAGGAGTCGCCCATGATCAAGCGTAGGTCAACTCGAAATAACCCGGGTGACAACGACATCAACCCGGGTATTTCTTCGACTCCCACTCGGCGGGCTGGTAATTATTCTATCTTTTCTCGACCGGCACATTCCCCTTGAACTATTCTTATATGACATCTAACCTGACAATTTTCAGCCTCTCCCGAGTCTGATGACGGGTTTCCTTGTGACTTCGCGGTGAACACCGGGTAAGATCCCCTTCCGGATGCTCTTCCACACTTCATCACCCTTTCCTGACCGCGTATTTTAACTGCTTCTTGATAACATTTACAGGGCCACGGTCGTCGTTAGCAACCAAGAGGGCATGGAAGACGAGGGCCCGGGTCAGGGGAGCCCGGCCGATAAGACTACTGCCGTGTCTGGCGGTGAAAAACAAACATCGCCGATTAAACCGGACGCCCAAGAAACCGAGTATCCAATTGCTTCCCATGCGAGCAAGAAGAAGAAAGCCACAACCTTGGGTGCCGAAGGAGTGTCGGATTCCAATGCACAAATGACCCGGGTTCCGCCTCCCTCTAAGAAGAAAACCTCTTCTCGGAATTCCCAAGGCCCCGGGTCTTCTGATACGGGTAAAGATACTTTTGATCAATTGATGAACACGCTCCTCACCATGAAGGCTTCAGAGGGCGATATTTTAGAGCGCATGGCTGCAGAGCACCAGGTAAAAGCGCTTGTCATCTCATATTGCATATCTAGTCCCCAAGTTCCGAGTATGACTTGCAAAAGTTATGCTTGGTACTTCACGCCAAATTTATCTTATCATAACATCCAACTAATGCTTTCCTTCCTTTCTACTTACAGGCACAGATAACTCGGTCTGATGAAACTTTACTGAAGACCGAACAACGTCTTCTTGCCGAGATAAAACGACGGGAAATCCTTGAGGATGACATGGAAACTTTGAAGAAGGATGTTTCCAAATATAAGAAGAAGTGCCTCACCGCTCGGACCGACTTGAAGAATTTATCGGATCAAATCACCGACACTTACCAGATCTTACTCAGTAAGTTTTTGTCTGCCGACTAATTTCATGCTTCTTGTTATGCACCACTCTGGGTTACTGATACCTTCTTGCTTCTGTTTCAACTGCAGGTGCCAACCTTGCACCTCCAGAGGAAGATACTATTGCCAAGGCTAGGACCCTGAAGACTGTGCTCCGGACTTTCTTTGCCGGCACAAAATTTATATTGGACGCCATACATTGGCCCACAGAAGCCTATCCGGGTGAAGAGAATCTCGTCCAAGCCTGCTCCACTGTGCCTGGCTGGATTGACCTTTGGAAGCGTTCGTCCTGCCGTATTGGAATTACCCGGGCATTGACCTTGGCCAAAGCCTACTTTCCGAAGCTTGACCCGGCAAAGATAATATCCGGGTTTCCCGAGTTCAAGGCGGATGGTGCCAAATTTACGCCTAAGGACTTCAAGGCCATTCAGTCAGCAGTGCGCCCCTCTGCTACCTCTTTAGCCGATAGCTTGGACCTGAATACGCTAATGGCTGCGTATGACGCCGATGGCAAAGTTATCACAGAGGAAGCACCCCCGCCCTTTGACCTCTTGGAGAAGTGGGCTGATCACTCGGCCAAAAAGAAGGAGGCAACTGCGAAGAGGGAGGCCGAGTTAAAATCAGGGCCATCCGCCTCTACACCGTCCGTCCTTCCACCTATCCGCCCTGGCGCGGTGAGTCCGGGTGGCTCTGCCAGGAAAGCTAAGCAGCAGGCCCAGGAGCAAGACCCGGAAGATCGCACTCAGGAGGCCGAGTAGGGTGATGATGTCATAATACCTTAATCACATGGGGCCTTTTCATTTGAACTATTTATCCTGCCAATGGTGCGCCTGTGCACTTCTGATACCAATGCCATAACTTGTAATGTACTTCTATTCGGTGACATATTTTTGCGGCTTTCCCTGCCTTTTGATAATCGTGCTATTTTGTCTGTTCTTTTGAACTTGTTCTTGATACCCAGCTTTTTTTTTTTAGCTCCCTTTGTAAGACTCGGTTTTCCGAGTACCAGGAGTTTTAATACGTGGGCTTTTTCTTTAAGTCCCCAAGACTCGGATGGTGAGGTTTTTCGAACTGCGATAGCCAAGTAGTTTGTTTCTGTTTCGAAGTCCCCCAGTCCCCATGACCCAAAGTCCGAGTAATGGGGGTGTGGCCTTTCTCAGAGAACAAATTATTTTTTACCGAGTCGCAAACCTAAAGCCATTCCATGTAAGTACTGAAGTTATGCTTGATAATTGTTGAGTTTCCGGCTTTTAGCCTTGTACTCTGCATAAACTTGTGGTTTAGATGACCCTTTTAACTATCTTGTACTGTAAGCCGGCTTTCGCGTGGATACCATGTTGTTACATCCATACGAGAACAGTGTCAGGCAAGTCCCATTGGGCTTCATGGCTGATTGTAATCGTAAGCGAACGAATCATGCCACTTTAGTGCGAGTCACATCGAGCTTAAGTAAGAAAAGTCAAGAAAAGTTGGCTTCTTTGCCCAGTCATAAGATTGCAGCCGTGCTCGTTTGCGAGTAATCGGCCCTTACAACTTATATCTATCTATGCCGGGTCATTCGGGTTAGTGGCTGGTTACCTGAGCAACCAACCCCCAAGACCTACATGCAATCGATGCTTTTGATGATACTGAATTATCGATGTCGCAGGGATACTACTTACTTGTAATTAGGATGTAATGATATAGGACTTGATAACCATCTCTTTATTGATACTAGAAATTTTGGATCAGCAGGCCGCCTCATTAAAAACCTTCCAGTCCCCTTAGGTACCCTGGGTAGGAAAAGAGCGCGTCTGAAACCTGCTGCCCGTTACATTGTTTAGTTCCTCATAAGCACTGGTCCTGGTCTGGCTTGACCAATGCACATTCTCCATATGTTGGACCTTTTCCTGATGAGTACCGGGTTTGCTAGCCAACCCGGGTGGGGTGTTCCAATGACCTGGCTGGTTGTAAGCGGACGTGAAGCTTCTTCCTTTACAGCGGGCCGCTTGGGGGAATCATCCTCGATTAAGGCCACCATTTTAGCATCTTGCGTTACCTTGGATTTTGTTCTTTCGCCTTCAGTACTCGGCCTTTTTGATGTGGCTATATCCTCCGGGTCTGCTTGAGACCGGTAATGCTTGAGTTCTTCTTTTCTACAGGCCTGCTCGGCCATTGCTGCATCTCCTTCGTCACATTCAGCTGCTATGTCTCGATTTCCATGTATGGTAATGGTCTTCTTGGGACCCGGGATTTTTAGCTGTAGATATACGTAACACGGCCTAGCCATGAATTTGGCATAAGCCGGCCTTCCAAATAGCGCGTGATAGGGGCTGCGCAATTTCACTACCTCAAAGGTGAGCCACTCAATTCGATAGTTATCCTTTGACTCTCCGAAAGCTACCTCCAACGCGATTTTTCCCTCGGGGCATGCTGAATGACCCGGCACTATCCCATGAAAAACTGTTGAGCTTTTTTGCAGTTGAGATTCCTTGAGACCCATGCGTAGGAAGGTTTCCCAATACAGTATATTGATGCTGCTTCCACCATCCATTAAAACCTTCTTCAGTTCGTACCCATTAACTTGCGGTGCGACTACTAGTGCCAAGACTCCTGGGTGTTCCACTCTTTCCGGGTGATCCCTTCTGCTCCATGTTACCTCCTGTTCTGACCATCTCAAGTATCTCGGGACGGCTAACGAAACTGAGTTGACCGCTTGCTTCAGTATCTTTTTGTCCTTGTTAGAGCCTCCTGTGGTATGCACATGATATTGACCCAATTGTTTGGGGTTAGCCTGGAAGCCTCCTACCCCCCCTTGGTTATTACTTTGATTTCCAGCCGCCGGGTTACCAGCTGGGGGTGGGCCGTTGCCCGGGTTTGCCCCTGGACCCGGTCCTCCTCCCCGCCCTGCACCTCGCATAGCTCTGTGCACTTCCTCATTTTTTCATCTTTGTAAATCGGCGCACTGTTCTAGGGAGTGGTTAGCTGGCCTGCCATTCCTGCTGTGCTTCGGGCATGCCATCCTGAATATGTCCCAATTGTTACCCGGCCTTGGTGGACCTTGATAGTTTCCTCCATTGTGGTTACCTCCGTTGAAATTTCCTTCTGCTCTTTGCCTCGAAGACCCGGCTTCTGTGTTGGCGACAAACTCGGAGCCTCCTTCGAAAGGGCGCTTGTTGTGGCTATTTCCATTGTTACCTGATGCTGTTCCGTTGCCGGTTCTTCCATTACCGCTTGTGTTTGCTTTTGCCTTCTTGTCATCAGCTTCTTCTTCTGTAGTATCTGTTGCAGCGTGTTTGTTGCACGCATCCATCAATTCTCCCATTGTGACTTCCAACGCATTTCGACTGGACTTCATGCGAGTTAACTTTTGCACTAAAGGTATATACTTGCATGTTTTTGCCATGGCCTGTAGTGCATCCTTGGGCTGGATATCCGTGGATGAGTGAAGTATCTCCATAACCCGGCGCACCCAACTGCGCGCCGATTCTCCCTTCTTCTGGACGCATCGCTCTAGATCATCAATAGTGAATAATTTCCTGCAGGTCCCGTGAAAGTGTTTGATAAATGCGGTCTTCAATTCCTCCCAAGACTTGATCGATCCCTCTGGTAGATTGGTGAACCACAATTTTGCTGCTCCTTCCGACATCATCAGATACATGAACTTGGCTTGGAGGTTCTCGGACGCGTTGCGGATTGACATTGCCATCTCGTAACTGCTTAGCCATGTTTCGGGATCCATGGTTGGCTCATAATTCACTACTTTCCCTGGCTCTTTGAATTTTTCCGGGTAAGGTTCAGCTCTAATATTGTCCGAGAGACACTTGGGTCCCGCAAGAATGGTTGAAGCCGGCCTTTCTCTAGAAACGTGTGATGCCGCGGGGGGCGCGTCTGGGCGCGGTGCTGCGGAAGGTCCATGCGCTGCAGACCCGGCCGCGGCCCTCCGAGCCCTAGAACTGTCCACGACGGCCTGTGCTGCTGATGCTGCCTGAGCGCGGGGAGGAGGCGGCATTTGCTGCTGCTCTTCCCTCCGCCGCGCTGAACTTGTTTGTATATTCCCTTGCTGCTGGCTGACGTATGGCGTCCCGTGCATACCGCTTCTGTGATCCGGGTAATTGGCTTGCTGTGCCACCGCAGTGTGCAACAGCTCGATGGCTTGCCGAGTCTTCTCTGCATGGGGCGACTCTCCCACAGGTATTTGATTCAATGCGAGTATCGCCGCATATACGTTGTCCATAGGATTGTTGTAGTGGCCGGCTGGCGTGCGGAATCGTGATGGTGGCGGCGGCAGTAGATCGTTGCCGGTTGTGACTCTAGTTTGTGGTGGGGGTAACCCGGTCCGTTCATTCGCCGGATGTGTCGCTGCTGTCATCTGTTGGGGTGCGGTTCCCTGGTTCACCACTGGTATCGGCTGGTCCTGAGGCGTAACGAATAAATTAGCCGGATTAATAACCCCGCCCGTTGCTGGCAACCTGGTGTGGTGCCTTTGATGTATCCTGGACGTTTCCTCTCGAAGCCGGGTTTCCAACGCATCTAGCTCGCGCCGTCGTGTGGCCATCCCCTGTCTATCTGCTTCCACTTGCCTTCTTTGCTGTTCCAATGCACGACGAGCCACATCCAGATCTCTAACACGCTCTGCCGCGTTTTCTGGGGTGATAACTGTGGCGAGGACTGTAGGATCCAAAATCAAATTATTATCGAACAGGGCCGGGTGACGTGGATTCGAGGGACCCGCCCCTGGTGTCCGGTTTGCTTGAAACCCGAACATGTTGGCGTGTTGCTCCTCATCTGCTGCGCGACTGGTGACCGATGCTGACTCTCCATCAACCCGGGTCAAGACCGGGTCTCCGTTAACCGCGCCCTGTTGCTGGGCCACTGCCTGAGCCGCCCCGACTGATGTTGCGGCTGTGTTTCCTTGGTTGGCCGCGGGGGCTGCATAGACTGCAACTCGGCGTACGATATCCGGTATAAATTCAGGCTGTTCCTCCTCACCGTTCTCCTCATACCGGTTTTCCAGTAGATCCAGGATAGACCCGGTATCATCTTCTCCTTGGGCCCGGTCGCGTGGGGTCCATGCCGGCTCCTCCGGCTGTTCCCACTCCGCGATGGGTTCTTCTGCCGGATATGTCGTTCCAGTTGATTCTTCATCATCTGATCGGATAGACGTGGCTTTTCCTGGCATAGAATCAGATCCAACGTTGTCAGGGACCGAATTGGAAGCACATACCATACCGATGAAGACGCTGATCCGGCCGATTGTCACGACGGATCCGGTTTCGAGGTGATCCGACTCCGGCCCCCAGCCGGAATCGTCCACCACCTTTTCTCCTTCGTGGTCGATGTAGATTTCGCCGATGACAAGATTCTCCATGCCCTTCCGAGCTTCTCCCGTGATGTAGACACCTTTGGACGCAGGCCCCACGGTGGGCGCCAACTGTCGTGGGATAATCACGGCAGATGTTACCAGGGGTAACTGATCTTGGGGCAAGTCGACACAGGCGTTTGGGAGAGGGTTTAGCTCAAGGGAAGACATGGTGCAATTTGATCTGATAGCCGGCAATCGAAGTCGCCGGATCTCTATTCTCGATATGATAATTCGATTAGGGTTTACACTGGATGCTCGATATCACGCGATATTGCTAGGGTTCTTAGATCTCTGTCTAAACTATATCCGGGGGTCGGTTTATAAAGCACCCGTACCCCCTGGCTTGTTCTACAAGGCGTATCCTGAATCCTACCCGGACACGGCGCACTAACCCTAAATTTCCTTTACAGTAACCCACAATCCGGGTCATTGGGCCTACAAGCTTGGGCCTTCACAAGTTTCCCTATCCTTAGCCGGATCCTGCACATCATCCCTTGAGCCGGGTTATTCCTTGGAGCTTGGCCTACCGGGTTAGCATCCCCCTGTCAAATAGTATCCATTTTAGAAGACAAATCATTGGTTTCTTCAATTGAGTTTATTTTCTTAGTGGGATTGGGTGCTTTTTCAGTATTCCATTGACTATAATTTTGCAATATGCTTTCTAATATGCTCTTAGCCTCTCCTACAGTTTTACTCATAAAGCCACCTCCAGCAGAAGAATCAAGTATATTTCTAGACATGTAGTTTAGACCATTATAAAAAGAGTGTAGTGTGGTCCATTCATTTACTCCATGTGATGGGCATGTTCTAAGCATTAATTTAATACTATCCCATGCCATGGCTACATGTTCATTATCATTTTTCCTAAATGAGAGGATATTATTCCTATTTTGCAAAAAATTTACGGGAGGATAATATTTCTTAATGAAAGCTTCTTTTAAATCATCCCAAGACTTTATACTAGTTGTAGGTAGTGAAAGTAACCATTCTTTAGCCTTTCCTCTAAGTGAAAAAGGAAATAATTTCAGTTTTAAAACACTACTTTCCACATTTTTAAATTTTTGCATATCACATATTTCCATGAAATCATGAAGATGCATAGAGGCATCCTCCATAGCACTACCACCAAATTGCTCTCTAGTAATTAAATTCAATAAACTAGGACTTACTTCATAGCTTTCAGCTTGTATTTCAGGTGTAGTAATTGGCCTAGCAATGTGATAAGGGGTGGCCCAATCTTCTCAGTGAACTCACAGATAACTCCAGTATGATAACTAGTGCGCCACTAAGAACTCTCCCGGCTGATCCCTGATGCCAATGCAAAAGATAGCAACCTCAAGGATATTCTCAGCTCCACACTCTTGCACAAGTAATCCACCGATGACAAGTGGTTCTGTACCGTCTTATTCCCAGTGGAACAGCAGGTATCACGTAAAGTTTGTAGATGAACTTCCAGATGAAAGGCTTACAAGCAGTTTCAATCTAGAGGTCTAGGGTTTTTGGTTTTAACGTAGTCTAACTATTCCACACGCGGGTGGGGGACTATTTGAGGGAGAGGGGTGCGGCCACAAGTGCCTTGCGCAAGCAAACCCTCTCCTACTCGACTAGGACTCCTATTTCCTAACACATATGGATACAAACCGACCCCACACACAAGGGGTGCGGCCATATTGGTATGGAAACCAAACCTACTACTACTAGAACTCTATATGGCGCATTGATGCTTCCTTGTGGGCGCCCTCCTCTTGCCTTGTCCATCCATGAGTGTGAAATAACAATGTGGCATTGTTTTCCACACTTAGTGCATTTGACCTTGTGGAGGCACCATCCCCTTGTCATCATAACACTTGTTATTCATTGTTTTTATCAAGTTATTGATTGTTTTCCATCTCCTCTTGTAATCCATGCTCATCCTTGTGTATCTCCTCTCCATGATCTCCATTCATGCTTGTGTTATCAACAAACCTAAGAATACACAAATGCAAGGATTTAGGTAGTATAAAGCTCTCACAATTGTAAGCATTATATTCAAGTAGGAGTGAATTCACCTGTTGTTGTAGGAGCTTGGTTCTTGATCTTGTCATTGGACCAATCCTTACTTCATTAGCTTTAATTGGAGGATCTTCATGTTCAACAATAGGTGAAGAGCTAGGGATGTCCTCATCACAATGAATTGGTCATTGGGTGTATTTGTGTAGTCACTTAATTTAGTTCTATCACCCATTTTAACAGTTTTTATGTAATTTTTAATTTTTTATGCAAAACAAAAGTAAAGTAACTAAGCAAATTCGAAATATTAAAATAAACTAGATAACTAAATGCAAAACTAAAATGCAAACTAAAATAAAATATGCAAGACAAAACAAAAACAAGAACAAAAACAAAAAAAAACAAAAACAAGACAAGAAACAAAACAATCTACTTGAAAGAAGGTGGAGATAGAAAGGACGGTACTCACGTAGGTGCAACCTCCCCAAGATTAGGTGTTTGCTCACCTTGTTGGTGATGAAGACTTCTTGTGAGCTCCCTTGGACAAATCCTTCACCTATGGCTCCCCGGCAACGGCGCCAGAAAAACGCTTGATGGCTAGGTTGAGACTCCAAGTGCAGAGTGTGTAGCTAGTGGCAAGCCTTCTTCCCCACGAGGGTGACTCGAGGGTTTATATCGAACTCTTGGGGAGCCAGTATTTCAGCAGTTGTCTTCCAAGCTTCCTTAAGGGTCCTGCAAACAAGTAGAGAATTTTGTGCCCTCAACCTCACCAAGTGGTTGTCAAGCACAAGGTGTGAGACTTCTAAATTGCAATGCAAAACTGAAAGTAAATGTGCAATAATTAAATCTACTACTAAATGCAAATGAGAAAATAAATATGAAATGGATTGTTTTTGTATTTTTGTGATGCAAGTGGTGATGGAGATAATGTAAATTCGAATTGGAGATGCAAGTAAAGTAAAGTGCAAGTAATGTAAATTGCTGCAAAGTAACTAGAGTGTTTTCTTATAATTAAAATAGGACCGGGGTTCATGGTTTCACACTTGCATTCTCTCAAATAAAGTAGTAGACGGTGGACATAAAGAATTACATGTGAGATTAGAATAACATGTTTAACATTGAGTACTTTCATATGGGCATCACGTCCTAGCATAGAGATCTCTACGATCATATTGATCCCTCTTATACTCCACCAAGATGCGAAATAAATCATAACACCTCGATAATTAAGGAAAAACCATAGTATAGCTTTAAGCAATGTGACATGAAGTTGAAGTAAGAACTTGCTAGATCTAGTCATGGAGATTGAGTAGTGTCACTTCAAATCCCCGGTAACAAGGTACTCCTTTTTATCCCTAGTGAGGTAACTAAGAAAGGTTTAACAAAACCTAAGTGGATCGCTGAACTTCTGTCACTTTCACAGCACTAGCCACCCCCCGTTACTCCAACTAATGCAGCCATCACCCCACACACGCTCTCAAGAACTAGATTGATCAAAGCTAGCAAATAAGAACGAGGTACATAAGATACATCTACTCAAATAACTCAAGAGAAACAATTGCAATCTTAGATTCAATAACTCATAGAAAAGATCCACCACATTGGAATTACAACGGTGCCCGTAATCATGTGAGGCAGCTCATACGGATCTAATTAGTGAAGCACATAGAGAGAGAGATACAAGTGCTACTTCCACAAACCCATAGCCCTGGGGTGGACTACTCCCTCTTCATGGAGATGTCGATGGAGATGACGTTGGAGGGGTAGGAGATCACACTGGCGGCACCCCGCCAGCGTTTTCCCCCTCCAATCTAGAGCTCCAGGTCTCTGTTTCGGTGTTTCGGTGTTTCCGCGGCGCTCTTCTCCGTAAGGGTACGGGAGACCCCTTTTATAGTCGGTTTTAGGTCAAGACGGAGTCGGTAAGTCGAAGATGGAAGGAATTGGGGCCACAGGGGCCAAAAGGGGGCCTCTCACGCGGCCAAGGAATCTGGCCACGTGGAGGGTCTTCTTTTGGGCCTCCTTGCCCAATTCTCGTGGATCCTTCGCCCGCAAGTATTCTTCTTCCAAGAAATTGACCCCCGCAGATTTTCAGGTGATTTCGCGGAAGTTTGCCCCCTGAAACGTCAAAAATATAGAAAACGGGGTTTCTGACAGGCAGGGTTAATTCCATAAAAGTTGGGGGACTTTGTAATTTAACCCCAAAATACTATAAAACATTGAATTATACCCTTATATGATGCAATATGTAATAGAAAACCATGTGAAAATATGCAAAATTCATCTATGCATTTTACATGCATCAGTGATGTTTTTATTTCTGTCTGCTATTTTATTTTATTATGGAGAATACTTTTGGTTCTATTTTTAGGGGTACTTCTACCATTACTACTAGGGTAGTAGGTAACCCGTTATCTGCTGAATTATATCCTTATAAAATACCTATGAAAATTGTTGGACGTGTTATGGATAACTGCTATTACGGTGATGGAACTGTTGATCCCGATGATCATGTGCTCTTTATACATGAATTGTGCGAGTTATTCATGTGTTCAGGTATTATAATGGATCAAGTTAAAAGGAAATTATTTTCTTTATCGCTGAAAGGAAGAGCCTCTGAATGGTTCAAGTTACTGAAGAATGGTGAATCTATTGAATGGGAGTAAATTGCTCGTCTCTTTTATTCTAAATTCTATCCTCCTAGTGAGATTCATAAAGACCGGAATAAAATCTATAATTTCTGGCCTCATGATGGAGATAGTATTGCCCAAGCGTGGGGGAGAATGAAGTTATTAATGCTCAAATGTCCCGTTCGTGAACTCCCGCGTAATATTGTTATCAATAATTTTCATGCAAGACTTTCTCTTCATGATAAGGATTTATTGGATACTTCTTGTTCTGGATCATTCACACGTATAAAGGAAGAAGCTAAATGGGATGTTCTTGACCGTATTCAAGAAAACACTGAAGAATGGGAGAATGACAAAGGTAGAAAGTCATGTATAAATTATGATTATGAATGCATTGAATCTTTTATGGGAACCAATGATTTCTATGATGTTAGTGTTGTTTGTGGTCTTGATTCTCAAATCTTTGCAAACTATCTTAAAGCTTCTGCCTCCTATCTTGATATTCCTAAAAAGGATTATCACAAGTATCATGCACCTTATAAAGATATTGTTCCTGCTAGTAATATAGAAGTGCATGTTGTTAATCCTGCTGTTCCTGAACCCTATGTTGAAAAAATGCCTTTCCCTGCTAAGGTGAAAAAACACTCTATGGTGGCTAGTGTGGTTAATAAGAGTAATAAGAAATCTATTGAACCTGATGAACAAATAACTGTTGAACCTGCTATAGCAATAGTAAAACATCTTGTTCGTGGAAATGTAGAGGATGGACACATTGTCTTCTGTGAGAATGCTTCTAAGATTCTTTCCCATCCTCATAGACCTAAGAAAATTAGTGTTCCTGTGCTTTCTGTTAAGATAGGTGATCATTTCTATTATGGTCTGTGTGACATTTGTGCTAGTTCTAGTGCTATACCTTATGAGGTTTACAAAGAAATTATGCATGAAATTGGTTCTTGTGAGCTTGAAGATATTGATCTGGATATTCAACTTGCTAATATAGAAAATGTCTTTCCGATTGGTATTGTTAGAGATGTGGAAGTTTTATGTGGTAAGACTAAATATCCCACTGATTTTCTAGTACTCGGTAAGGCTGCTAGTAAAACTTGTCCTATTATTTTTGGTAGACCTTTCTTGAACACTTGTGGTGCTATTATAGATTGTAAAAGAGAGAATCTTTTGACTAAATTTGATGGAAAATCTTATGAGTTTAATTTCTCTAAATTTTCTAGAGCACCTTATGAATCTAAATTGCCTGATGAGAATTTTAAACTTGAACAACATGCTTCTATTGCTCTTGCTCCTAACAATGCTTTGCAGCAATATATGGAGGACCACGAGAGAGAGGTATTTATGGAGTAGAGAAATGAGATTGACGATATTCTTCTTCGTCAACCAGTGATACTGAAACATAATTTACATGTGGAGGACTTGGGTACCACATTACCACCCAAGTAGGATCCTGTCTTTGATTTAAAACCTTTGCCTGATGATCTGAAATATGCTAATTTGATGATAAGAAAATATATCATATTATTATTAGTGCTAAACTTTCAGGTGAAGAAGAGGAAAGATTATTGGGAATTATGAAGAAGCACCATGGAGCTATTGGTTATACTCTTGTTGATTTGAAGGGAATTTCTCCTACTATATGTCAGCATGCTATTAATATTGAACCTGATGCAAAGCCAGTAGTTGAACATCAACGCCGTTTAATTCCTAAGATGAAGGAAGTGGTAAATGAGGTATTAAAACTCCTTGATGCGAGTATTATTTTTCCAATTGCTGATAGTAGATGGGTGAGCCCTGTGCATTGTGTCCCTAAGAAGGGAGGAATGACTGTTGTGCCTAATGAAAACAATGAGCTTGTTCCACAAAGTGTATTAGTTGGTTATAGAATGTGTATTGATTTTAGAAATGTTAATAAAGTTACTAAGAAAGATCATTATCCTTTACCCTTTCTTGATGGTTATTCTGGGTTTTCTCAAATTGTTGTTAGGAAGCAAGATCAAGAGAAAACAACCTTTACTTGTCCTTATGGTACTTATGCTTATAAACGTATTCCTTTTGGTTTGTGTAATTCTCCTACAACTTTTCAAAGATGCATGTCTGCTATTTTCATGGTTTTTGTGAAGAAATTGTGGAAGTATTCATGGACGATTTCTCCGTCTACGGAACTTGTTTTGATAACTTTTTGCACAACCTTGATAAAGGTTTGCAGAGATGTGAGGAAACTAATCTTGTTCTTAATTTGGAGAAATGCCACTTTCTGGTGAATGAAGCAATTGTTCTTGGACATAAAATTTCTGAAAGAGGTATTGAAGTTGACAGAGCTAAAGTGGAAGCCATAGAGAAAATGCCCTGTCCTAGGGATGTTAAAGGTATTCGTAGTGTTCTTGGTCATGCTGGTTTTTATAGGAGGTTTATTGAAGATTTCTCTAAAATATCAAAGCCTCTTACTAATCTTGTTCAAAAAGATGTACCATTTGTTTTTGATGATGATTGTAAGGAAGCTTTTGAAACTATAAAGAAGGGTTTAACTATTGCTCCTATCGTTCAATCACCTGACTGGAATTTATCTATTGAAATTATGTGTGATGCTAGTGATATTGCTGTAGGTTCTGTTCTTGGACATCGCATAGATAAGAAGTTGAATGTTATTCATTATGCTAGTAAGACACTTGATGCTGCTCAAAAGAATTATGCTACTACTGAAAAAGAGTTCTTAGCTGTAGTTTTTGCATGTGATAAGTTTAGACCTTATATTGTTGACTCAAAGGTTACTATTCATACTGATCATGCTACTATTAGATACCTTATGGAAAAGAAAGATGCTAAGCCAAGGCTTATTAGATGGGTGTTTCTTTTACAAGAGTTTGATTTGTATATTGTGGATAGGAAGGGTGCTGAAAATCCTGTTGCAGATAACCTGTCTAGATTGGAAAACATTACTTTTGACCCTATTCATGTTAATGATAGTTTTCCAAATGAACAGTCTGCTGTGATAAAGGTAAAACAGCAAGATATTCCATTGTATAATGTTTATTCTAACTTCATTGTTTCAAAGTATTTGCCTCCAACATTTATAGCTCAACAAAGAAGAAAATTCTTCTATGAGTTGAGACATTATTTTTGGGATGACTGACATTTATATAAATAAGGAGTAGATGGTACTATGAGAAGATGCGTTCCGGATCATGAACAACGTGAAATATTGAAGAAGTGCCATAGTAGTGCTTATGAGGACATCACGCTAGAGATAGAACTGCACCGAAGGTTCCACAATCAGGTTTCTATTGGCCTACTCTCTTTAAAGATGCACGTAAATTTATTTTATCTTGTAATGAATGTCAAAGAGTAGGTAATATTTCTAGACGTAATGAAATGCCTATGAGTTATTCTCTTGTTATTGAACCTTTTTATTGTTGGGGATTTGACTTTATGGGTCCTTTTCCTCCTTCAAATGGTTATACTCACATTCTTGTTGTTGTTGATTATTTTACTAAGTGGGTAGAAGCTATACCTACAAAAAGTGCTGATGGCGAGACCTCTTTAAAAATGCTTATAGTTGTTATTTTCCCTAGGTTTAGTGTGCCTAGATATCTTATGACTAATGGAGGTTCTCATTTTATTCATGGTGGTTTTAGAAAAACCCTTGTTAAATATGATGTTAATCATAGAATTGCCTCAGGTTATCATCCTCAAACCAGCGGGCAAGTAGAATTATCAAATAGAGAAATTAAATCTATCTTGCAAAAGACTGTTAATCAATCTAGGAAGAATTGGTCTCATAAGTTTAATGATGCTTTATGGGCTTATAGAACTACTTATAAAAATCCTACGGGTATGTATCCTTACAAAATTGTTTATGGAAAAGCTTGTCACTTGCCTTTAGAATTAGAACACAAAGCTTATTGGGCAGTGAAACAACTAAATAAAGATTTTAAACTTGCTGGTAAGAAAAGAATGCTTGATTTGAATCATCTAAATGAATGGAGATGTGAAGCTTATGAAAATGCTAAGCTCTTCAAAGAGAAAGTTAAACAATGGCATGATAAAATAATCCTTAAAAGAGAGTTTCATGTTGGTGATAAAGTTCTATTGTATCGGTCTTGTCTCAGATTTTTTGCAGGAAAATTACTCTCCATATGGGAAGGACCTGATATCATTGAAGAAATGTATCGTTTGGGTGCAATCAAAATTGCTTCCCTTAAAGATAACACTACACAAGTGGTAAATGGGCAAAGACTCAAACATTATATTTTTGGGGATTCTTATGATGAAGATGTTGATGGTATTCAAGTAATGACTCCAGAGAAGTTCATTAGAGGGGAGATTCCAGAATCTGTAGAGTCAGTTTTGGAATAGGTAACGGTTATGTAAAGAAAAAGTTCGCGGATTACCTTCTAAGTTATAAATTATTGGTTTTTTTGAAAGTATGAAAAATACCGAGCCGAAGAGGAGTTAAATAAGGTGACCGGAGGCACCACACTACATGGGGGCGCGGGCCCACCCCTCGCCATGCCACCCTATGGTGTGGGCGCCCCGGAGCCCCTCTCTGACTCGTTTTTGACATGGACTTTCCTTTCGTTATGCATATTTTTTCTATATAACCCCCCGGACCCCCGAGGTCCGTATATCGTTTTCTCGTCGTGTTTCTATTTCGAGCTATTTCTGCTAGGATATGTTTTAAGTTTTAGAAGCACAATGGCCTCCGCCAACAACAACAAAGGGAAGGGACCAAAGGAAGATGATCTCCAAGACCGGAAGTCGGAGGAGGAGATTGAGAGTGGAGATGTACGTAGAAGAAAACCCACAAGTGCATCCACGCGCTACCATCGCAAGCATAGGAGAGGTTGCAAAAACTTCCAAGCAAACAGCAAGGATGAGCACAAGGGGGAAGTCCCCACGTCACTTCTTAGCTTCAGGGACACCACTTTCGGGTATAAAGAAACCTTTCCGTACTTTATTTCATGAGTATCAATCTAGGAGGGTACCCAAGGTAGATTTGCCTTCTTTCTGGGATATGGATCGTTCTAACCGTGCAGATAGAGAAAGCTCTCAACCTAAGGAAGTGTGGGGGAAAAATATTGATGGCTGGAATTCATCGCCTGACAAGAATGCAAACCGTTTTAATCACAATACAGAGATGATGCGTATGCTTATGTTCGCAATTGAAGATCTGAACAAATAGATTGATAAGCTCGTCGAGAAGGATTCACCACCACCACCGAAGAATTGATTCGTCATTGGTATTGGCATCCCCTTGGCTTGTTCCAAGCTTGGGGGAGTGCCGCGGTATCACACCTTTATCTTTCAGCCTTTTAACTTGTAGTAGAGTCATATCATGAGTAGAGAAAATATCATATAGGATGGTTTGCAGTAGGGAAGTGTCACTCCTTAGTTGGTTATCGTTGTATCCCTTGGTTTGAGTTGTCGTAATAAAATATTAATGAGAAGTTTCATCATCTACTTGTTCAAATTTATTTTAGTTTGGAATTTATTATGTGATTGATCTTGTTGTTAGTATTGGTATCAATGTTGCAGCTTCAAGTTAATCTAGTTGGTTTTGGCAAACTTAGCATTGGTCAGTAGCAACAATTGGTTGAGACTTCAGTAGAAAAGAGGGAGTTGCATGTAGATATATTATTCCATGACCTTTCTTTCTTGTTAGCTCATAAGATTAGCATTCTCAAATAAGTTTGTTTCTACCTTCAAGAAAAATTGCATGATTGGCTTTATCATATATGTTTTTGCTTGTTTTACTTCAATTCTTATGCTTGACACCCAACCTTGCTAGCCAAAAACCTATACTGAGAGGGAATACTTTTTGTGCATCCAAACCTTGAGCCCCAAAACCATGCCATTTGTGTCCACCGTACCTACCTATATGTGGTATTTCACCGGCACTCCAAGTAAATTCCTTGTGTGCTACCTTTAAACCTTCAAAATTACACCTGTTTTCTGTCCCTGTTTTAGCTCATGAGGACGCAAATAGAGAATATTTATCTCACTTGTTGATTGGATTTCACACCCTGGACTAGTGGCTTCATCCGCTTATCCAATTGATAGAAGAGTTGTCAGCGGGGTGCCCAGCCCCAAATTAATAACAACAAATTCTCTTCACTATTTTCCCCCCTGATTTATCAGTCAAAGCATATGTAAGCAAAATAGAAAGAGGGATGATCTTCTATACCAGTTGCGTCCTTCAATGGGAGCCGCTATTGTGAAGTCTAGTTGGATTGTGACGTACTGTATTTTCTGTTTGCCATTCGTTGACATAATCATACACCTCTCAAAATTAGACACTCCTCCATGGTTTGTGATTGTTGGTAGGCACCCGAGGATTCAGTTATCCATGGTTTATGTAAGGAAGGTTGGGAGGAGTGTCAACCATTTTATACATCTGGTTTACAAAATAAAAGCTCTAGCACATGAGTGATCCATGCTTCCCTCTGCGAAGGGCCTATCTTTTACTTTTATGTTGAGTCAGTAAACCTACTTCTTTTCTGTCTTAAGCAAGCATTTGAGTTGTTGTGATTCATCCAGCTATATGTTGATTTACTCAATCATATTCTTTATTATTCCTTGTTTATACAAATGCTTTTATCGGTTTGAATACCACTTTGAAAATTACCAATGTCTGAAAAGAGGCCGTTATAATTGAGAAAGTTAAAATCTGCAATATAAGCTCTAGTATAAATACTCTGATAGAAAGATAAGTACACTGTTAATTGTTCTCTGACTAAGAACAAAGTTTGCCTTTACCAATTTTGATTTACTTGTTGCACCTTTATTGTTCCTCTACTTATTTCAAGTTTGATTATGATAGGAAGTTTTTGTCTTAAATGATTTGTTCTTTGTTAGATGTGATGCCTCGTGTCCGTATTTTATTTATCGACACCTCACTACATAAATCTGTGGTCATGTTTACTGAGTTCAGTTTTGCTTGGGGACAAGCGAGGTCTAAGCTTGGGGGGAGTTGATACGTCCATTTTGCATCACTATTCTATATTGTTACTAGCAAAAGTGCCCGTGCGTTGCGACGGGTCTAAATCAAACATCTTAGGTTTTAATTATAACATCTTTTTCGTTGTATCATTGTTTTGGAAGTATGTTGGTTTCACACAAGTTTCAGTTCTCTTAGATGTTCTAGTAACAACTAAACAATAACACACATGTTAGAACAAATATCACCTCAAACAATCCATGTATAGGCCCATGATCAATCAAAACCATCGTTAGCACTTCAAAAAAAATGATCAACACCAAGAATAAAAGAAGGGTCAACATTGTCATCCTCGATTTAAAATGGTCCGTGAAGAAAGTAATTGTCATATAATGCATCTTCTCAATCTAATTAGTATTATCTGGATTTCTTATTTCCTTAGAATATGCATTTTTTCTTGTTTTTTCCTCCGGATAGCTTTCCTGTAAAGTAGCTCGTACTTATATATCGATATGTTAGCTTTCACCCTTGATCTTTGCTTCCACAAGAGCTCCTCTGTATAGAACAATTCTTCCATGTAGCCAACGTTTTTTTCCTTTCATTAACTGAAACAGCCCAGATAAAATACACTTCCTGTTTTCTTTCATCTGCTCTGAATTCCTGCACCTCAAGAGTTGGAATAGTAGGCAAACAATCTCCTTAAAGAGCAGAGTGAGCAGGGACACATCCCCTGGACCATGATATATTTTCAAACGAATAATTGCCTAACTACGTGAGGTCGTGAGGTATGTATATCTACCCCATGGTTGTAACCTAGATATGTATACATGTGACTGAATCGTGCCATGGACATGTATATCTGTTAATCAAGTACCATGGACATGTATACCTGTTGCTGAATCATGATGTGTCGTCCACGGCCTTGGTTCTCGGAGTGCATGGTGATGCTGGTTACCTGCTCGGTCGACATTGTCGGAGGACGGTGGGTGCAGAAGGGAGCCCAACTTGAGGAGGAAGGGCTCTTGTGTTGTTGCCGAAGGGTGGCTCGCTCGACCAGCATCCGAAGCCAGCGGGAGTTGCATAGGAGCGACGGCCGGATAGTGGTGCAGCACGCCGAGCAGGGATGGCGTAAGGCGGACAACGTCGACGAATAAACTCAAAAGACAAGCGGAGACTCCGAGTAAAAGTGAGAATACCCATACTTAGATATTATTGGCTTATTGCATCTCACGTCACAACGAACCCGGAAGCATGTGCATGAACTTAATTCTGGTTTAAACCACACACACTACATCATGGCAGTGAGGAAAAAAACATGGAGGAGCGATCGACCTTCTCCAGCATGTGCAGTTGTAAAACAACCTTCAACAACACGCTCCGATTTAGGAGGATCTTTGGCACATCCATGGCCAGGACGTCACGGAAGACAATGGACGCCATCGCATCAAGTCTATCACTCAAAGAGGAGGTTTCTTCAACAGAATTTACCTTCTTACCAGTTGTAGCTATCTCAGTGTGCCATTCCGAATAATTTACCATCATATCATCAAGAAGCTTTTTTGCTAACACCGAAGTAATGGACATAAAGGTTCCTCCAGCAGCTGAATCCAGAAGGTTTCTTGAAGAAAAATGCAGACCTGCATAAAAGGTTTGGATGATCATCCAAGAAATCAGTCCATGAGGGGGACAATTCTTTAATAAAGATTTCATTCTTTCCCAAGCTTTAGCAACATGCTCATTATCAAGTTGCTTAAAATTCATAATTCTACTTCTTAAAGATATAATATTAGCATGGGGATATTATTTTCCAATGAAAGCATCTTTACACTTAGTCCATGAATCAATACTATTTCTAGGCAAAGATAGCAACAATTCTTTAGCTCTTCCTCTCAAGGAGAAAGGTACCCATTTCACTTTAATAATATCTCCATCTACATCTTTATATTTTTGCATCTCACATAGTTCAACCAAATTATTAAGATGGGAAGCAACATCATCAGTACTAACACCAGAAAATTGCTCTCTCATAACAAGGTTCAATAGGGCAGGCTTTATCTCATAAAAATCAGTAGTAGGAGTAGGTAGAGCAATAGGTGTGCTAATGAAATCATTGTTATTGGTGCTAGTAAAGTCACACAACTTAGTGTTCTCAGGAGTAGTAATTTTAACATGACTAAAAACAGGATAAAAACTACAACTAGAATAAAAACAAATTTTTGTGTTTTTTGATAAACATAAGCAAACAAGACAAAATAAAATAAACTAAGCAAACAAAAAAAAATAGTAAAGAGATTGGAAGTGAGAGACTCCCCTCTTAGAACTTTTAGGCTAATTACTCTCATCAAATAAATTCTCAGGAACAATCCAATCAAAATTCTTTTCATGGGATTCATGAATTGCTACCAATTTAAAGGGGGTTGGTATTTTCTCCTCCTTTTCATTTTTAGATTCAGTTCTTTCAAAAGAACCAACAATATCTACACATGATCCAGAAAACTTGTTAATGGCTGACGTTGGTAACCCCAAGAAAAAGGTTGTGAAGAGTGCAGCGGCAAGTTTTCCCTCAGAAAAGAAACCAAGGTTGAATTGACCAGTAGGAAGATAAGAATTCTCTGAAGGTTGATGCAGCTGAGGTGGCAGGGCGGACTACCGGTTCAGCAGCAACGTGGAACCTATACACCACAATCAAATCAGTTTGCCCCCAACGAAGCAGTGAGCTTGTCAATCTCACCGGTTTTGCTGAACACAAAGAGGTTAAATGTATGGTGTGGAAAACAATATGAGAACAATATGAAAGAAGTAGCAGCAGTGTGAAAATAGTGGAAGAAGTGTGAAAATAGTGGAAGCTGTGTGTGTATTATCAGTATGAGAAAATGGACCGGGGTCCACAGTTCACTAGAGGTGTCTCTCCAAAAAAGATAGCTAACATGCGTGGTGAACAAATTACAGATGGGAAATTGACAGATAAAGAACATGGATGACATAAATATTACTATGAATTCATGCGGGATTTACAACAAAATACATAGATTGTCATCCAACTGCATATATGACTAATAATCCACACTTCGAATATCATCTGAACAAACGTTGGGTATTAAGTTGCAAGCAACAGATAATCGCAGTAATCTAAACTAAGTAAACATCGTTGTTTTCTCCCTAATGGCAACAACACAATCTCGATCCTTCACGTTTCTGACACTCGAGCACAGATGCAAAGGAGGCATGAACCCACCATCGAGCATAAATACTCCCTCCTGGAGTCACTAGCATCTACTTGGCCAGAGCATCAACTAACAACGGAGAGCATGCAAGATCATGAATAACAAACACATGAAGATAACATGATAGATTGATAATCAACAAATATAGCATTCTATAATCATCGGATCCCAGCAAACAAACAATGTAGCATTACAAATAGATAATCTCGATCATGTGAGGCAGCACACAAGATGTAAACATGAGGTATAAAGTGGAGAGTACAACCATCTTCTACTTATATGGACCCGTAGTCCAGAGATGAACTACTCACGCATCACTCCAAAGGCGGGCATGGTGGTGTAGACCCCTCCGGTGATGAATTCCCCCCCCCCCCCCCGACAGAGTGCCGGGGAGAGCTCCTGAACCCTCCCGGTCTCGGGTTGACGATGACGGCAGCAGCGGGTGTTACTCGGGAGTAAGTGGTATATTTTTAGGGTTGACGTATCAGGGGAATAAATAGGGGAAAGGGCGATGGCGGTGGACGCCCGAGGGGCCACACCACCCCCAGGCGTGGCCAGGGGGCGCCGCCCTATGATGTGGCCCCCCTCCGGGCCTCTTCTGGACTTCGTGGAACCTTCAGGAATTCTAAGACTTCCAGGCTTCAAATTTTCCAATTCCGAGAATATTTCTAGAACAACTTTTCTGAAACTAAAAACAGCAGAAAACAGGGAACTGGCTTTGTGTCATCTTGTCAATCAGTTAGTCCGGGAAATCGATAAAAATGACATAAAGTGTAAGGAAAACATGTAGCATATGGCATCAAAATAGAATGGAACATCAGAAATTATAGATACGTTTATGACACATCAACATCCCCAAGCTTAGTTCGTATTCGTCCTCGAGTAGGTAAATGATAAAAACACATAATTTCTCAGGTGACATGCTACCAACATAAACTTGATCATCTAAATTGTAAAAGCATAAGTATAGCCGAGATTATAGAACTTAAACACAAGCATGATAAATATAATTCTATCAATAAAGCATAGCAATCACCTTGCATCATGATAAGAAACACAAATAAAAGATCATGCATAATAATGCACTCGAAAGCTATACGTTTGTTTCAAGCATAGAGATAACATGGCAAAGTGATATTTTTCTTGTCCTTAAGAGTGGGGCAAAACATAAATGCCAGGACCAGATAATTTGAGAACAACAAAATAACACACCATGAATCAATTAATAATGTTTCTGGGACAAATGCACATTAAACTCAGAATGGAAACCATGCTCTCTGAAATGTGCATAAAGTTAGAAGATGGAGACTCAACATAAAATAAAATAAAGGCCCTTCGCAGAGGGAAGCAAGGATCACTCATGTGGTAGAGCTTTTATTTTGTGAAACAAAGGTATTGAAAACACATTTTTTAGAGAAGTGTATGCTTATGTCAACGAATAGTAAACAGAAAATAGAGTACGTCACAAGCCAACTAGACTTCACAAGAGCGGCTCCCATAGAAGGACACATCTGGGTAGAAGTTCATCCCTCTTTCTCTTTTGTTTACACAATTATGCTTTGACTGATAAATCAGGGGCAAAAATAGTGAAGAGAATTTGTTGTATTACTTTAAGGCTGGGCACCCTGATGCTAGCTCTTCTATCAATTGGATAAGAGGATGAAGCCACTAGTCCAGGGTGTGAAATTCCAATCAACAAGTGAGATAAAGATTCTCTATTTTCGTCCTCATGAGCTAAAACAGGAGCACAAAACATGAGTAATTTTAAAGGTTTTAAAGGTAACACATGGGCAATTTACTTTGGAGTGGTAGTTAAATACCACATGTAGGCAGGTATGGTCGACACATTTGGAAAACTTTGGTTTTGGGGAGTTGGATGCACGAGTAGAGCTCATGCTCAGTACTGGTGGAGGCTAGCAAAAGACTGGGAGCGACAAATCAAGAGAGCAATAATGGCCATAATCATGCATAACGACAAAAACATCATTAATCAAAGCATGAGTGGTACTAAAAGTTGAAAAACTAAATGACCATATAGGCTAAAACTGACTGGTTTGTACTCATAAAGATGGTGTGAGCATGCTCCAAGTCAAGCAAATAAAACACTCAATGGAGAACACCACAAATTTATGCTTCAAAATGACAAGAACAACTCATGATTCATTCAAAGGCACATTAAGCACTCTCAGTTATTTGAGACAAATCATGCTACAAAAATAACCACTAGGCTTTAGACTTAAGGTAACATCTAGCATGCCATGAAAAAGTCTAGCCACAGTCTATACAAGCTTCTAATTGCACCGTTATAAGCATGAAAACTGTACTACTGCTTTCCAACACAAAGCATTTCATAATAACAAAACTCTCTCTAAGAGAGTACTAACACAACTCTACTAAAACTAACAGCTCTAAATAAGAGATGCAAGAAAATCAGGAGTTAAACAGGAAAATTTGCAGCAGCTAGAAGAAAAACTAAGAATAAGAGCATATCAAGTATTCAAACGAAAAAGCGGAGCGTGTATCTCTCCAACACAAAGAATGCTATGGTCCAACTATATTATTGCAGCAAGGAAAACAAAACAAAACAAACAGACGCTCGAAGTAAACTTCATATGATGTGACCGAATAAAAATATACTTTCACTAGAAGTGACCTGATAAATTGTTGATGAAGAAGGGGATGCCTTGGGCATCCCCAATATTAGTGCTTGATTATTATTATAATTTGCTGGGATGAACCACGGGGGAATCGCCAAGCTTTGACCTTGCACTCTTCTTGATCACATTATATCACCCTCTTCTCTTGACCCTTGGAAGCTTCCTTCACACCACACTCAAAGAGTAATTCGCATTAGAGGGTTAGTGCAACAATAAAAAAAGTTATGGGTTTTGTATGGGCACAAGTGCTATTGATACTTTTAAACATTAGCTACAGCCAGTGATTTTTCGTGAAGCAAAGAAACCCACTTGAAATCATAAAAGAGCAAATGCAAGAAAAATGGGAGAATCTGCCAAAACCAGAATAGTCTGTAAAGACGAATTTTTTCGGGGCACTTACGTTGATCAGATCGAAAAACTTAAAGAAATAAAAAGTTTCGGCATCAGCTGAGAAAAAAACACAAATAATTTCAGTCCATTCCTTTGCTAGCCTCCACCTGTACGATTTTTTAGGTGGACAGCAGAAATCTGTTTCCTGCGCAGAAATCCAAAACCAACTCCAACTCTCGTCAGAAACATCACTTGGCACAACTAAAACATGAAAATAAAGATACAAAGGTGTTTCTACAGAATTATACAACCCCTTGACTCAAAGAAAACAGAGAAAAACAAAGCAAAAAAATAAAACCATGGGTTATCTCCCAAGAAGTGCTTTTCTTTAACAACTTTTAGCTAGGCCCAGAAAAGTGGATTCATGTGTTTTAAAGTGAAGAAGCATCCAAATTGTAATTTGTTAGAATAATAGAATCAAAAGGAAACTTCATTCTTTTTCTAGGAAAATGTTCCATACCTTTCTTGAGTGGGAATTGAAATTTAATATTCCTTTCTTTCATATCAATAACAGGACCAATAGTTCTAAGAAAAGGTCTTCCCAAAACAATTGGACATGAAGCATTGCATTCAATATTCATAACAACAAAATAAAAAGGGACAATATTATTATTAACCATGATAATAACATCTTCAATTCTCACCAAAGGTTTCTTTCTAACATTATCAATAAGACGAATATCCAAATAACAGTGCTCCAAAGGTGGCAACTCAAGAATATCATAAAGTTTCTTGGGAATAACAGAGATACTAGAACCAAGATCACATAGAGCATTGCAATCAAAATCATTCAATTTTTTTAATGATGGGTTCCGAACCATCATCTAGCTTCCTAGGGACAGATGCTTCACATCTTCATTCATCCTCTCTAATTTGCATAAGAGCATTTGTAATATGTTTTGTGAAAGCCATATTCATATTACTAGCATTAGGACAACTAGCAAGATTTTGTAGGAACTTAATAACTATAGTTATGTTGCAATCATCAAAGTCAAGATAATTTTTATCAAAGGTAATCGGACCATTGTCTCCCATGTTTCTAAAAATTTCAGCACTTTTATCAGGCACATTTTTGGCAGTTTCCGGCAGTTTTGCATTTTTAATAGAAGAAGTGGGAATCTTGCCAACACCAATTATTTTACCATTGATAGTAGAAATTTTACTAGCATGGGAAGCGTCAGTTTTACTAGTGGTGGTAATGATGCAAACATTAGCTATATTATTTTTTCTAGCTATTTTATCTTCTCTTTCCCATCTAGCGTGCAATTTAGCTAACATCCTAACATTATCATAAATTCGAATTTGGATGGAATTCAAAGTTTTGCTTTCTTTAACATCATGAGGCATAACCTTTAGTTTCAGAAAATCAACATCAACAACAAGACTATCTACTTTAGAAGCAAGAACATCAATTTTGCCAAACTTTTCCTCAACACATTTATTAAAAGCAGTTTGTGTACTAATTAAATTCTTGAACATGTTTTCAAGATCAGAGGGTACACTTTTATTGTCGTTGTAGGAATTACCATAAGAATTGAGATCAGCATTACTATTATCGGAAGGATATGGCCTATAATTAATGCTACCAAAATTATTCCTATAAGCATTGGGGTTGAAATTATTATTTTTAATGAAGTTCACATCAACATGCACTACCAAATTTCGTGCGATCCGGAACATTTTGATAATGTCGCGCGGTTTCCGTCGCGGATGGCTGAAAAGTGGAATTAGCTCTCGACGTATTGGTTTGGTCCGTCGCTGACTGATTTTGCCCGACTTTTTGCTAGTTTTACGTCGCGGATTTTCGTCTCCGGCCTAGTAGCCCACTAAGAGCCCAGTTGCCTTCGACGAAACTTGCCTGGTCATGTAGAACGTCGCGAATTTTTCTTGGGGCCACACATCTTGCCAGTTTGAGTGCTTTGACCGGCAACAATCACGCCCTTGGTGCCTGGCCCCACCTTCAGGCCGTGTGCGCCGTTTGTAGCCGTTGGTACTGTGGGACCCAATTTAGCCGTTGACACAACTGAACGTACCAATTAAATAACTCGACCACACCACAGCAAAGCCACTGCCGTCAATGCTCCGTCGTTACCACACCGCTACCGCTGACAAGGGCACACAGCTAAATTTCCCTTTCCTCTTTCTCCCTTGGCAATTCTAGGGTTCTTACCTATCTCACATGGCGCGCAATAAAAGCATGTCCGCTAGCAGCGAGAGTTCGTGCTCGTCGCACGAAGGGGGGTTTCCTCCTCGCCGCCGCAAACCTATCCCATACACTCCGGCGCCCTTGGACCACTCCAATGAAACAAAATGTCTGCGCAATTTGAAGATTGCCATATGGATTTCTTGGACCGACCATAATCCAGGTCGGAGATGCCAGAAATGCCAAAGACACTTGGTAAAGATTCGTGCTTTAGTTTCATCTTGGTTGCAAGATTTTGGTTTTTGTTAAATTTTATCTTATTTTGGTTGCAGAAGTATGGCATTCCTTATGGTTGTGGAAAGTTCTCATGGCATGACCCGGAATGGACAGAATTCCAGGAACCGGTGGTTCTTCAACTGCGTAATGCAGTGTTTAGAGAGATGGACGAGAATAGCACATTGCAGGAAGAGATAAGTGCACTGAGGCAGAAGCTAGATCAGGTGCTGCGGCAAGGGGTACACAGAGAAGGTGCTGATGAAGCTGCTGGAAAACCTGCTCATGAAGGCAACATTCAAGATTCTAGCCACAATCTATTGATGATTTGAGTTTTTTCAGTTTTATTTGAAATGTATCTTGGCATGATGATGTCTGGCAGTTGAGTAATGACATATTAGCAATGTAAGGAAGATAATTGGATGATGGTAGCACTTGAGTAATATCATGTTCGCGGTCAATTTTATGAGCACTTGTATGTACTCTATGTTTAATGCTATGGTTTTGACATATACGAGACAAATAGCTAAAAATTACACACACACACACACACACACACACACACACACAAACAAACAAACAAAATTCAAAGAAAATGCACTTCAGTTCAACACAAGCATACACACACGCATGCACAACAGTTCAACACAAGCATGCAAGCAGGCATGCACACCAGTTCAACACACATCATGCAAACAGGCATGCGCATCAGTTCAACAAAAGCATGCACACAAAGCATGCAAAATCAGTTCGACACAAGTATGCACACAGGCATGCAACACTAGTCTGCATCGCTATCATCTGCGGGCAGTGCACCCGGATCACTGTCATACTCCGCATATGTGTCGTCTACTTCATCCTCACTGACTTCTAATTCATCGTCACCATCTTGTACTTCACCTTCCTTATGCTGCACAGACACTTTTTTCCGATCTTTGATATAAGCCCAAATCTCATCTGCTGAGAGGATGCGGGGAGCCATGTCAGTTGATGAAGAAATCGCTACTACTACACCCCTTCCATTACAAGGACCTATGACTAGAGCTCGTGCACGTCAACTTAATCAGCAGTTACTACGTTTCTACGAGTTGTTCCTAATATACATGAGAATATGATACTGCCTAATTCAAATGTGTTTGTTTCTCTCAGGAATAATGGACCTAGCGTCGATGAGAGGGACAAGCTATGGAGCATGTTCGAGGATGGAGCTTGCAGCAGAAGCACAAGTGGAGAAGATGACACTGCCACAGAGGGAGATTACAGCAGCAGAAAGTCACCGTAATGCCAAATGAATCCTTGGACGAATTATACAAGCTACCACTTCATTATTTTCGTCCAAGTCCTTTTATAGGAGTTGCGACACCTCATTATTGGGCCATGCCCATGTATTTTCGTCATACCCCTTAGTGGGCAGTTTTTAGAGTCTGTATTCATGGAAAAAGAGGTTTAGGCTGGATTTCGTGGCCCCACCCATGGGAGAACGAATTTCCCCTCCTTTCCCCTCATAAATACTGCCCCTAGGGTTTATTTTAGGGATGGGTTTTGTTTAGTTAAAAGTTAGCCGTCGCTGCAACTTCGCCGTACTTTGTTTGTGTCAGATCGACCAGACTAAGACCGCTTTCGGAACCCCACTTTCAGCTATAATCATTCATCTATATTCGCAATATCTTGATTGCCAATTCTTAGTTCTTGCTTGTTCTCGATTGATTGCAGGAGCTAGACCTGAGTGGTTGGGTCGACCGTCCTACGGCGCTGTCAGTAACCTCTCGGAGTTGGTGTAGCGATTGCTAAGGCGTAGCGTCCTCGTACGTTTGTAGTCAGATCGTCAACGTCAACGCCACCCAAATCATAGTTATCATCTCATCGAAAGATCAGACACCTTTGCCTCTATCAACAGTGCGTTCCAGAGTAGCCCGAGGCGGAGGATGGGATAGTGGGTCAGCAGGAACATCCTCATTGTCAGAGACTTCGACATCTTGATGTGCTAGAATACTAGGCCTCTCCTCCTCATCATTGTCCTCCTCATCTTTGTCCTTCTCATGTTCGGACACATCAAAGGTCCGCCTATGCTCAAATTTTTGGACTATTCGCCAGTGTTCTCCCCCTACATTGTCTGGCATATAAAACACTTTCTGTGCCTGGGTTGACAGGATATACTTATCATCCTCGTACCACAAATTGGAAACGTTGATGCTCCTGAACAGTTTATCATACTTTTCCAGATTAAACCTGCACATGCCCCTGCCTGCTTCAAGACGATACCAGTCACAGCCAAACAGAACAATTGCCCGTTTATGTTTATCGGTAGAGATATAAGTCAGCTCTTTGATTTCCTTGAGGACACCATAAAAATCTCTTGCGTCCCTGCTGTGATCTCCAGCAGCCATGACTCCGCTGTTTTGCGGTTTCTTGCCTTTTTCACGCTCAGCGGTGACAAACCAAACTAAGTGCACATGACAAACTGAATATGTTTTAACTTTACTGTGTCGGCCAAGTGCCAATGCAAACAACTCATCTTCATGAACTTCTGGTCTTTCCCGTGCCTTGTTCATCATCTGTGTACCATAGAAGAATATAAAAACAATATGGTCAAAATCATGCAATGAAATGCAAAAGGTCAAAGAGAAATGCAAAAGTAAACTTATATGCTCTTTGAACCATCTTGGAAAATCCTAGTCAACCCTAACTTCGACATCAGGTGTCCCTTCTTCCTCTAGCTTTGTCCTGAACTTTCTGCAAACCATGAAGAGTTTTTAAACTCCGGTAACTATGGGGTATACAATGTGTAGGGTAACATAAAATTCATATGTGGGGAACATACTGGATATAGCTTGTAACCTTGCTGCAATTATTTAGGACATACCAAGCCATTCTATGAAGATCTGTTGACAGCGTCTCAGTGCTATCATGATTGATCGCATTATATGCTCCAACTAAACACGCACCATGGCCAAACACATCACAAGATGATTCTTATCGTTCAACTTTTTGTTGAACCTCATATCTCCGTTGCCGGTTGTACCTTGTCTCAATATCTTCTGTCAAGTATCCAGAGGCAAATGTCAAGCACTCGGAGGCAATGTACGCCTCTGCAATTGAACCTTCTGGATGTGCCATGTTCCTCACATATCTCTTCAAAGTACACAACATCCTCTCGATTGGATACATCCACACATAGTTCACAGGGTCTCAGAGCAAAGTGTCGTCAGGTAAATGCACATCTAGGTGGACCATAACATCAAAAAACGACGGCGGGAAGATGTTTCCAAGCCTGCACAAGATAACTGGGATTTCAGCTTTCAGATGGAGCAGAACACTTCTTTCCAACCGTTTACTGCACAAGTCCTTGAAAATTTTTCCTAGGTCACCTATCGCCCGATTGACATCGTCTTTCAATAATCCCCGCAGCCCAGTAGATAATGTTCTCTGCAACAGGATGTTGCAGTCATGGGTTTTAAGTCCCGAGATCTTGCGTGTTTGTACGTTGACACACTTGGACATGTTGGAACAAAAACCATCAGGATATGTACAGTCAAATAGAAACTTTCATAGATGTGTCTTCGCATCTTTGTTTAGGGTATAGTTTCCATATGTCATTACACATTTATATTTCTTCGGGTCCATGTCTGGGGGCATTACCGGTGGATCCAGCTGCAATTTATTTCTAATGCCAAGGGTATGAAGATCCTTCCTGGCATTGACGGTGTCCTTATTCTTCCCTTCCAGTTCAAGGACGGTGCCAAGGATGCTGTCTAAGATGTTCTTTTCGATGTGCATCACATCAAGATTATGTCGAAGTTTCAACTTTGGCCAGTAATGCAAGTCCCACCAACCAAGCCTACTCTTCCAGATCGGTGTAGGTTCTCCATGCTTCCTCTTCTTGTTGATGCTCTAGGGACCAATTCCTGGTTTTAGATGTCTAACCTTCTCTAGCTCAGCTTCTAACTCTTATCAGTAAATGATTCTGGCCGCTCGTTCTTGAAATTTTTTTTACCTCGAATGTCTGTCTTTCCCTGCCACAAGTGGTCATCGGGGAGGAAACGATGGTGCCCAATGTAGCACAATTTGTTTGTTGTGGGAATTGATAGAGGATCTTTGTCACAATGTAGGCATGCAACATAGCCTTGAGTGGTACGCCCAGACATAGTGCCACAAGCTGGGTAGTCGTGTATGCACCAGAGTACCGTATCATGAAGATCAAAAATTTCCCTAGAAAATGAATCATAAGTCCGCACACCCTTCCAAAGGTCCTGCAAATCTTCAATCAACGACTGAATGAAAAGACCAAAGTCCTTTCCAGGACTTGTTTTCCCAGGGATTAGCAAGCAAAGCATGTAGTATGATGGATCACTGAACTCCTCTAATGAATGGTTGTACGACACGACAAACACAGGCCACATGCTGTAGTTTGTGCTCATGGTTCCATAGGTATTGAAGCCATCAGAGGCAATGCCGAGCCTTATGTTTCTAGGATCGCCCGCAAATGTTTTGAATTCAACGTCAAAAGCCTTCCATGCTGCACATCAGCCGGATGAGTCAATAAGTCCTTTTCAGACTTCCTCTTTAACGCATAACACTGCATGTTCTCCGTTGTTTTGTTTGAAGCAAACAATCTCTTCAGCCTCGGTGCCAAAGGAAAATAACGCAACACTTTAACAACAGATCTCTTTCTGTATGGATACTTCCACCTCGATGCTTGACACTCTGGCAGTTGTCCTTATCAGCATCTCCAAAAAGTATGCAGTGGTTTGGGCACACGTGTATGTTGTCATATAAAAGACCCATCTCCTTCATATAAGCTTTTGCTTCTCCATATGATTTGGGCAGTGTATTGCCGTCCGGAAGTGCCTTGGCAAATAAACGCATCCAAGCATCAAAAGCAGGGTTGCTGACCCGGTAATATGATTTGTGATGAAGTAGCTTTATCATTAATTCCATCCTACCGACGTGTTTATTTCCCGGGTAAAGCGGGCGCTCTGACTATGCCAACAATTTTACGAATACTTTATCATACCCACCTTCGACCTCAGTTTCTGTTCCTTCATGGGCTGTTGCTCCCGTGAGGTCTTTCGACATTGCTTCCATTTCATCGGCTTCTCTATCTGCTCATCTTCGTCATCCATATCCATATTATGATTCCCATGACCAGCATTATCATCCTCATCACCACCATTGCCATCATTATGTGGAGGATCTTCAATAATCATGACATCACTTGGCTCTCTATGATGTATACACCGAATGTAGGTACTGGAAAATTTGTGGATCTGCAAGTGCCGGGTCATCTCTCCAAAATGTTGCATCTTCATATTTAGGCACCTCTTGCATGGGCATCGAACATGACAATTATCGCCATTTCTCTCCTTGACTAAGCGTAAGAACTCTTTGATTCCATCAGCATATGGAGGGGTCCAAGGTCTACCACTTGAAATCCAACGCCTATCCATCTGTTAAAGAGATAAACAAGCTATTATTGGATTTGGCTGAAAGGGGGTACTCATTTTTTATAACAGGCTACTCAATTTGTAGAACAAACTAGTCGAGTTTAACAAACATCAAATCACTAACCATGAACAAACTAATAACAGACCATGAGCAAACTAATCAATTGGCAGAACAATTAGCAGTTCTAGGTATTCTTACTTTCTTAGCAAGTAACACAACGATGGGAGGGTTCTTTACCTTGGCTTGCGGAGGCGGCCGGAAGGGGAGCCCCAACTAGTCGAACAGTACAGGCGTGCGCGGGGAATGCGGCCGGAAGGGGAGCATCGGCGACGTAAACCGTGGAGGGCGGGCGAGAAGACGGCGGCCGCGGAGGGGGGCGGTGATGGGGGCGGCAGGATGAGTGTTGGGGGAATAGATAAGGGGGAGCCTTACCAGCCCCTGACAATGAACCGAGAATCTTCTCATCCGGTTCATGATGAGTAACCCGGGCTATGCTAGGCGGAGCCGGGTTAAGCCAGGAAGAGCCGGGTTAAGCTAAGGAGAGCGTGACCCGGCAGAATGAAGAACCGGCCCAAGGCCCAGGTAAGGCGACACGAAAGCCCGGGACCCCGAAGAACAGTTCTTGGCCGGCCCAGTAGTGGCCGGATCATAAGAAGAGCAGGACTTAGATTATCAGGAACCAGAGGGCAGTAGGACTCCGAAGACGGGTGGAACCCAGACTTCCTTGTAACCCGGAGGTCTCGACCACTATATAAGGCGAGACCCCGGGACGTAGAAAGACAAGTTCTGAGTCGATAGCAAAGTAACTCAGGATATCGACAGCCGGAATCGCCCTTTGTAATCGCGACTTGGTTCCTTGATAGTAAGAAAGCATGAGTAGGTTTTAGCCTCAATGGAGGGGCCGAACCTGGGTAAACTCGCGTCTCTCATTTCCACCTCAACCCTTTCGAAGTTTTGCTTAGTAGCAATGACCTCGCAATCCAGTTCTCGCATGAGGACACTTGCGGTGACAATACCACGACAGTTGGCGCCCACCGTGGGGCCTGCTCGCGGAAGCGTCGTCTTTTCGGAAGGAGCCCTACCTGGGATCGAGAAGCTCGCGATAGGCCGGCTCAGGAGGAGCCGGTGCAGAAACTACTACAATCATGGCACATGGGGCCCCGAGTTCGCCTCCGTGGATTCAGGACCTCACGTCCCCTTCAGCAAGATCCATGTCTTCATTGGATATGTTGGGACAACAACCCCAGAACCGGACCAACTTTCAGATTCGGTGTCTGAGAAAACCATGGCTGTGGACTCCGATGGAGAGTCCTCAGTTGGGAACAATGACGATCACGATAACACATGCTCGATCCACCAGCTCTTTGGAGACCGTTTAGGAGAAGACCTGAAATTGGACGCGCCAGGTTTCGATGAGACAACTCACCACGCTGCCGTTTACATGGATGGTCCCACGCGGCCAACCGATCCTAGGTATGACTCAGAAGGAAACTTAATTACTAACGAGGCTTCGACCTCAAATCCGGTTCTTGGAGCACCAGGTGTTACAGTCACAGCACCAACTGGACCAACGGCTACCCCAGGAGCACCAGAGATGACGCCATCGACAGGACCTGGAGCAAAAAGACCAGGGGAAGCCGTGATTTACTTGACCGGGCCTGCGTCGTACAACCCGAGACCGGAGCTGATGGCTGCAATGGATTCTTTAAATGAAATTCTGGCAACACCGATCACCCCAGAGAACCTAGAGCAACGTAACACAGAGATAGAAAGACTCCGTAAGGAAATAACTCACGCTCGTCAAGAGATTGAGAAAGAAGCCACTTTCACACGTCTGGAGAGGGAAGGAATCCACCTGACCTTCAGGCAAAGAGAGCTAGCATAAATACAGAACAGACGTCATCATACTCGCCTGAATAATGAGTTCGGGGTAGGACTTGAGTCTACTAATCTACACAACCTGTTTACGTCTCCGACAGGAAACCCCGCAGCTCATAACCCGGCAGGTCCAGGTTATAATACGAACCCACCGGTTATCCCTGCTCCAGTCCTTCCATCACATTTTCAGCCACCCGTTCAACCGCTTGGGAGCCCAAATCCAGTACCAGCCCCCAGCACAGCCTGTGCAAGAAAGGTTTCATACGCCGCCGGGTCACTTCAATAATCCGATCGATAACATTTGGGCAGCAATCACCAGTCTGGCACAGATTCCGGTTGACCCTAATAACCCTATGGCAGTTGAAGATCGAAGAGCCATGGAGATGTTACAAACAGCGGTGGTCCAGCAGTTAAACTACAGTAACCAGGACAGGATACACTCAACACCTTATCAGAACAGGACGACTTTGCCCCAGAGTCATCATGGAAATTCTACAGCCCCAGCCGGATCCAGCAATGCTAACCGACATCCCAATCCACCCATGCAAGCAGTATCATATGCATCTGGAATTTTACATACATGACATAGAACCGCAGAACCTGAAAACAGGAATCAAGGTCATGTCCAGAACCTAGTGCAAGCCACGGTCTAAAACCCAGCTCAAGCCGGGACTCGTAGAATTGGAATCCAGTGCCTCGGTCCTGCAATTAGGAACGAGAGAATACCAGCTGATTTTAAAGGACCTCGCAGAGTTGTGAATTATACGCCTGACATGGAACCTGCAGACTGGATAGAGGGTTATGAGATGGCCATGGAAATATTGGAAGTAAGTGACGCGGTGTGCGCATGCTACTTAATAGAAGGGCCAGCAAAGTCATGGTTAAAGAACTTACCCGCCAATTCAATAAACAGCTGGCAGGAGTTGAAGGACCAGTTTATCAAGAATTTTCAGGGCACATGTAAACGACCAAGGATGATCACAGACCTGGAAAATTGTGTTCAGAAAGAGGGGAGTCCGCTCAACATTGGTCTCGGCGTGTGGCAGAGATCATACACTCGTCTGTAGGACTAAACGCGCAACAAGCCGTGATAGATCTGGAAAGAAATTGCAGGTTTGACCCTTTGAAGCATAAGCTGGGAGGCCTTAAGAGGTACGTAAGTGACATGAGCGAGCTGATGGATGCCATGAACAAGTATGCGGAGTCTGACAAAACGATAGATGCAGACTCAGATGAAGAGAAGTCCGCCAAAGGAAAGAAAACTGGAACTAAGGGTAGTCAGAACCCGAGTCAGAGCAACAACAATCCTCAGAACAAGAATAATAACAAACGGAAAAACGGAGAGGGGACTTCAGATTTGGTGGCTAACACAAATACAAGTTACAGAAGCCAACGTCAGCGTAACAACTTCAGGGGAAATCAAAATTTCAGGCCAAACAGCTTTGCACAAGCTCAGCAAGCCCTGAAAGGTCCGTGCCCCCGACATAGTAAAAATGGAAAGGTAGCATATCATTCTTGGGAAAATTGCTTCATCATGCAGGGCTTCTGACCCAGTGGAAATAATAATTACGGACCAGGAAAAGGTGGAGGCGGCAACCCAGGAAATATGGGAGGTGGACATCCGGGACCTGGTAGCTTGGTACCCGGCAATCATAATCCGGGTCATCCCAATCAGAGTCACCAGGGAACTAACCCGGCAATAATCACCAAGGAGGAAATTCCGGCTTTCAAACAAATCCGAAGCAGTTAAGTCCAGGTCAATATCATGTATTCACCACTAGTTCATGTAGGAGAGAGCGCAAGGTACAGAAGCGCGCTGTCAACACCGTGGCTCCTGCTGTTCCTAGATGGCTTAACTGGTCAGAACAACCCATAACCTTGAGTGGGGCTGATCATCCTCCACGAGTTGATAATCCAGGGGGAGTGGCTCTGTTCGTGGCTCCACAAGTTGGAGGATATAAGTTAGATAAAGTACTGATGGATGGAGGAAGCAGCATAAACATATTATACTACGACACGTTCAAAAGGATGAACCTGCAAGAGAAACAGCTTCAGCCGTCGTCGACCGTGTTTCATGGCATCGTACCCGGTAAGTCTGCACAACCTATCGGAAAAGTATTCCTTGAAGTTTCTTTTGGGGTATTTGAAAATTACATGACAGAGATGCTAGCCTTTGAAGTGGTCAAATTCAAAAGTCCGTACCATGCCCTGTTCGGACGGCCAGGTTATGCCAAATTCATGGCCGGACCTTGCTATGTTTACCTCAAACTAAAGATGCCAGGCCCCAATGGAAATATTACTGTTAACGGAGATAGAGATATAGCTCTGGAATGTGAGGAAGGTGATGCAACTTACGCAGAGACAGCTTGTGCTGAAGAGGAGTTGAAATTGTATAAACTGCAATTGATCCAGAAGATATGACCTCGCTCAAAAAACCATCAGCTGAGTCCAAGTTAAAATTTAAGTCTGCTCAAGACACCAAGCTGGTGGACTTAACCCCCGGTAACTCATCTAAGCAGTTCAGCGTGGGGGATTACATGACAGAGAAATAGGAAAGCGCGCTCATCAAGTTCCTCTGTGAGAATTGGGATATCTTTGCATGGAAACCTTCTGACAAGCCAGGTGTACCAAGGGAACTTGCTGAGCACAGCTTAAATGTGAATCCTGATTTGAAACCTATTCGTCAGTTCCTCCGTCGTTTCAATGATGAGAGAAGAAAAGCAATAGGAGAAGAGATTTCTAGGTTACTTGCACCAGGGTTTATCGTAGAAGTGTTTCACCCGAAGTGGTTAGCTAATCTAGTTCTCGTTCTCAAGAAAAACGGAACCTGGAGAATGTGCATAGACTACACAAATCTGAATAAAGCATGTCCTAAAGACTCGTTCGTGTTACCCCGTATTGACCAGATTATAGACTCTACGGCCGGTTGTGAACTGCTATGTTTCATGGACTCTTATTCAGGTTATCACCAAATCAAAATGAAGGAAGAGGATCAAGACAAGACATCGTTCATTAATCCCTTTGGAGCATTTTGTTATACGGCAATGCCTTTTGGTTTGAAAAATACAGGGCCACTTATCAAAGGTGTATCCAGAAGTGCTTGGAAAGACAAATTGGGCGGAACGTGCACGCTTATGTGGATGACATAGTAATCAAATCACAGAAAGGTGACACTTTGATCTCATACTTAGAAGAGACGTTCGCCAATCTGCGAAAATACCAAATGAAACTTAATCCAACCAAGTGTGTCTTTGGCGTGCCAGCTGGGAAGTTATTGGGTTTCATTATTTCCGAGAGAGGAATTGAAGCAAACCCGGAAAAAATTCAGGCCATACATAACCTGAAAAAGCCGGTTTGCCTGAAGGATGTTCAAAAGTTGACAGGTTGTGTTGCCGCCCTGAGCCGGTTTATAAGCAGGCTAGGCGAAAAGGCCATACCCTTGTACCGATTGCTAAAGAAAACATACACCTTTGTGTGGAATCAGGAGGCTGATGAGGCATTGGAGGCCTTGAAAAAACAACTTTCCAACGCACCTATATTAGCTGCGCCGGAGGAAAAAGAACCCATGTTGCTATACATAGCTGCAAATAACAGGGCAGTGAGTGCGGTGGTCGTTGTGGAGCGTAAACTGGAAGACAAAGAAGGTCTTGTTCAGTGGCCGGTTTACTACGTCAGCGAGGTCTTGACAGAGTCTAAACAACGTTACCCCCATTGGCAGAAGCTTGTATTTAGAGTATTCATGGCTAGTCGCAAACTGAAACATTACTTTCAGGAACATCCTATCACTGTGGTTAGTTCAGCGCCTCTGTCTGACATTATTCAAAATAGAGAAGCAACATGAAGAGTTGCCAAGTGGGCTATCGAGATGTGAACTTATCATATCAAATACGAGCCAAGGACTGCAATAAAATCCCAAGCTTTGATCGGGTTTATAAATGACTGGACACAATTACAGGTTCCACCGGATAAACTAGACACTAACTATTGGACTATGCACTTTGATGGGTCTCGACAACTGGATGGCTCAGGAGCTGGTGTGGTTTTAACATCCCCACGAGGAGATAAGTTTCGCTATGTCTTGCAAATCTCATTCAAATGCACTAATAATGTAGCAGAATATGAAGCTTTGCTCCATGGGCTTCGCATTGCGAAAGAAATGAGCATAACCCGGATTCGATGTCTGGGTGATTCTGATCTGGTATCTCAACAAGTTACAGGAACTTGGGATTCTAAAGACCCGGTCATGGCAGCTTATAGACGGGCAGTTACACAGCTGGCTGGACATTTTCAGGGATATTAGGGATGAAATTCATAGTCCGTCTGTTAAAGTCCCAACAGAAGAAGACTTAGCAAATCTAGACCCAGAATCAGAATTAGTAGCTACTTTGCACATAATACCATAGTGGACTGAGCCATATTTGGCATACCTTACGAGATATGAGCTCCCGCAGGACAAGGTTATAGCTCGCCAGGTTACCAGAAGATCCAAGTCATATACAATTATAAATGGTGAGTTACACAAGAGAAGCGCGACTGGAATTTTTCAAAGATGTGTTTCTCTAGAAGAAGGATGTCAAATTATCCGAGAAATTCATTCAGGAGACTGTGGCCATCACGCAAGCTCTAGATCTTTAGTTAATAAAGCTTTCAGACATGGATTTTTCTGGTTGACCGCGAATGCTGATGCAGAACATATCGTGAAAACATGTGAAGGCTGTCAAAGATATGCAAGACAGGATCACGTGCCATCTCAGGACTTGCGTATGATTCCCATAACCTGGCCTTTTGCAGTGTGGGGACTCGACATGGTAGGACCTTTCAAATAGTCAACTGATAAAAAGACTCATCTACTGGTGGCAGTTGATAAGTTTACAAAGTGGGTAGAAGCGGAACCAATCAGTAAATGTGACGCGGTTACAGCAGTTAAGTTCTTAAATAACTGATTTGGAGGTTTGGGTACCCACATAGCATTACTACAGATAACGGCACGAATTTATCAAAAGGAGCAATGCAGAAGTTTTGTGAACAGAACCATATAAGGCTAGACCTTGCTTCCGTGGCACATCCACAGTATAACGGACAGGCATAGAGGGCTAACCAGTAATTACTCAAAGGTATAAAACCCAGACTTCAGGTTCCATTGGAGAAAACTGCTGGTTGCTGGGTCGAAGAATTGCCTGCTGTTTTATGGAGCATACGAACTACTCCAAATAGATCAACATGTTATACCCCTTTCTTTCTAGTCTATGGGGCATAGGCAGTTTTGCCAAGTGATATTCATCACGATTCACCACGAGTACCTGCTTATGTGGAAACCAATAATGAGTTAGCTCGTCAAGACTCATTAGATGCTTTGGAAGAAGCACGTGACCTCGCAGCATCTCGATCAACTATATATCAGCAGGACCTATGTTGCTATCATAGCCGCAGAGTCAAGACTAGGAGTTTCCAAGATGGAGATTTGGTTTTAAGACTAGAAGAAAGATGGGATGCCTAAGCTAAGTCCTCCATGGGAAGGACCCTTTGTAATAAGTAAAAATCTACACAATGGGTCCTATTACCTCATTGATATACGTGATGCTGATAAATCTCGCACATCTGAGGAAGAAACTGGAAGACCATGGAACATAGCCCAGTGGAGGCCATATTATACATAGGATCATTGTAATCACTATGTTATCTTTTGACAATGAAAGGAAATGTTAGGATCATCTGAGTTATTTAAATTTGTTAGCCTATCCCTATCAAATTGAGCTAAAATATTATTTCTATATGATTACTTGGGGGCTGATGCTAGAGCATAGTCTATATCTCAAGAATCTGGCATATGCCAAAATATATTGGTTATACTTGCCTGCCAGTCAGTGGTTACACGTGTTTTTATGACCTAGATGTTAAGCCTGGTTGATTCAATCATGATATAAGCCGGTAGTACCGGTTTATTATAACCTGGAAAACCAGGTTAGCATGACCCTGAACTCCCAGAGTTGTACACACTAGAATAAGTCATGCGAAAACCGGCTGAGCTAGAAAGCAAAGAAAAACCAAGTCAAGAAAATTTTCATCTCCAAGTAAAAGGAAACCAGAATATGATTTTCGTAACCTCAAAGGAAATCCGGTTTATTACACACCAAATTGTAGCATAGGTGCACACACGCACCTTCAAAAAATAGGACTAGAAATAAAACCGTTTATCTAGCCTATTACAGACCCAACAGGGTTGAATTATTTCGTTCGCAAAAAGTCACGTGATCAAACTGCAGCGGATTTTCCCTTCTGCTGGGACGGGTCTTGATCTGCCGGGTCTTGAGGAGCTAGGTCTTTAGTCTCCGGGTCAGCTGGGTCCTGGTTCGCTCCTTCGACTTCATCTGCAGGGACGTACTTCCACTCTAGCTGAGCCAGAGCATCACTAACATTCTGCGGTTCATATAAGGGGCATGGTGGAGCAGAAAAAGAAGGAGTAACCGACTGAGGTGCACCAGATGAGGAGGCTATGGAGAGCCGGCTCTTGGGAGGGGCTTGTCAAACAACATCCATATCCATAGGAGTAAAAGGCATTTTTCGTTCACCAGAAGAATTATAAGTCGAGCACAGGTCCTTCAGTTTTAGCTTCTCAGCAATGGTGCATGCATAGAACCGGCACTCTTTTTCAATCCTGGCAAAATCCTTCTTCTCATATTTTGACATATCCGCTTTGTATTCTGGGAAACCTCCCACAAGAAGATCCGGCTTCAGTTCTGGATGATATGCTTTCGCCAGTGACATGACCTTGATGGCTCCATGGCGACAGGATGATAGCTTATGCTCTTCTATCCACTGAGGGACATGAGTTAGCTCCACAAGCATTTTGCTAAGCCTTATAGGCGGAGCATCCCAGTTCCGAATAGTTTTGATACATTCTCCACCTCCAATGTATAGCTGCCGGATCAAGGTGAACAAGGCCTTGAGTTTTAGGTCTGGGAGTTTCAGGTTATTCCCATGCATCCTGCCTACATGTTACAAAAATTTGTGATCTAAGTCAAGATAATTGATCAAAAGGCAAAGGGAATACAACATTGGACATACAATAAATTGAAGGGGATGATAAGGTGGATAAACTAACCAAAAACACTGCAAGTGATATCTCTAAGCAGATTTGTGACCTTGGTGAAATGGGTCCGGGTCTCCTCTAGCTCCTTTTCCGCAGTTTCTGCCCTGGTTACGAGATTTTTCTCCCGGGTTTCAAAATCCCGCTGCAGATCAGACCAAGTCTTGGCCGCCTCAGAGATTTGTTCTTCTAGTTCTTTATGCTGGGTCCGAGCCTCCTCAGTCTTCTTGGCTTCTTGCGCAAGTAGGTTCTTCAAATTAGAAACCTCTTTTTGAGACGAGGATTCCAGACTCTGAAAAAAGATTCAAGTTATTCAAAGGTTAAGTTGTAAATTGACAATTATCCGGATTATGCAACTACAACCCGGATACTGGTGAACTTATTACAGTTTCTAAGGAAAAGTTAAGTCCCAGGTAGCTACAGGTTCGCTACCCGACATTTGGGGGCTACAGTATTTCAAATTCAAGAGTTGGGCTATAACCTAGGATTAAGTCCCGGCTAGCTGTAGGCTTGCAACCCGGCACTTGGGGCTACCGTGTTTCAATTTTACTTAAAACAATTAAGAACAAAAGCATATCAAGTCCCGACTTATAATGCCATTATAAACCGGCCCTTGGGGGCTACAGCTATCCAGGTTACAACTATCTAGGTAACAGCTATTCAGGTTATAGTTATTCAGATTACAAGTTATTCAGTCTACGACTATTCAGTAACAAGTCTCCAAGTATATAATACGAATATAAACTAGAAGATTGAGGGCTGCAGGTTATGAATATCGAGGTTACCTCATATTTCTGTTTCAGAAATTCTATGATGCCATCAGCACGGCGCCGGTTCTCAGATAGCTCTTGAACAAGTCTGTCAAAGCCCTGGCCTTCAATGTTCAGGCTAGGAGTAGATCTTTTTTCTTCCGGCTTTACTTTCGGGTCTTCAATGACTTTGGAGAGAACAGTGGATGGTCCCGTAACCTTAACAGCTTGCGATCCGGTTATGACTACATCCGGGTCCTGAACATTTACCTCCTCAACCGGGGGATCACTACCCGTATATCATCAACCGGGTTCACCTCTTCATGTTCTCCAACCATAACATCCAAATGACCAGGCGAGGGAGCGGCCGGCTCATCATTTTCTTTCTCAAAAGTTTTCTCCTTGATGTTTACGGAGGGAGCAGCAGACGAAACATGGTTCACTTTTAGTACAGCTTGAGTTCTGTTGCAAAAGGAAAAAAGCTCTGAGTTACATTGCAAGATTAAGGTATTAGCAAATCTGGAAAGGAAAGTTAGCCTACCCAGAGTTAATGGAGAATGAGCTAGCCCCACTGAAATGGGACGAGTCTGAGTTCGGGGAATCTGAATGAAAAGGACGACTCATTTCTGGCCTCATTTGTCCGGCTAAAGGGTGTGAAGCAGTGGGCGAAACCCGGATTTTGGAGACCCGACGAGTGGGAGTTTTCTCAGACAAACCTGTTTCTAACTAGCTGGAGCCAGAGCTCCGGGTCCTTCTTATCTTGATGCCCTCCTCATCCTCCTGTGTTTTCTATGTGTGTGAGGATGTTTTCAAAGGATTTTTTGACAGTCTAGAGATATGCACTTTTGCGACAGCCTACCGGGTCCTCTTCTGGCCTGCGAGAGACTCTTTTTCAGCCACCAGGTTGGAACCAGTAATTGGAGTAGAGGGGTCGAGATCTGGCATGACTTGATCCGGAACTTCATGAGCCGGTTCTTCGTCAACAGCTTGGCCACCGCCTAACCCGGCAACCTGTTCCTCTTGCTCATCCTGCGAGTAATCAGCGTCAGCAAATTGGTTGTGCAACTGGCAGAGGGAGTCAAATTCAGAAACCTCTTCCTCGTCGTCGCTTGTTTCTTCTGATTCTTCGTCTTCAGGTGGTGAAGCCGGTTCTTCGGTAGTAGTCCAGAAAGGATCATTAGCCTGAGAACCAGAATAACGACGAGGTTAGAACCTGTGCAGTTAAAAAGAATATTGAAAAAGGCAAAAATACAAAGATATGAGAACTTACGGGAGGAGCCGGGTTAGAGGAGGTAAAAGGCTCCAAACCAACTTCGAAGAATTTGTCTTGCTTCACTCCAACCAGGAGTTTCAGGGAGGTTATCATCTCAGACTTAGAAACTATGGACTCAGAATATCGCATGGAATATAATGAACCGGAATACTCATGGAATAACCGGCTCCTGATACTGAGTGGTTGAATGCGTCAGTCTACCCAGGTTTTTGTCAAATCTAAACCTGTAAGTCCGTGAACTATCAGCGAGGTTACACGCTTTAAGAGAGGCCGGATCTTGATTCCATCGGCAGGCTTGGCAAAGGAGTTCATCGTGCTGGTATAAACTAAGCTTTCAGGACGGTAACCCGGAAGAGCCGGTTCACCTTTAGGAGTGGTACTTTTGATGTAAAAGTAAGATTTCTGCCACAGCTTGGGATGGCTTGCAAGAGGAATACCTGGGTAGGCAATGTCTTTTCGTCTCTGGAACGAGACCCCCCCCACAGTGTATAAGTTCACCCCCATCTACCTCAGGATTTTTGTTACAGTAAAAGTATTCAAGGAAAAGGGCTAGGTTAAGATCCTTTTTGTTCCGAAGATTTGGGAGATGAAAATATGAGAGTTATCTTTACAAGAAACGAAAAGATATGATCCTGGAGATAAAGAGCTCGACCCGCAAGATCCGGAAGAGATATTTTTGGAGGCTATTTTTCTTTGGATTGAAAGATTGGTATTCAACGTTGCTGGATAAATCTTAACGTGAACTTATTAAGTTTCAGGCTTATAACGTTCATGTTAACCTAGGGGCTAATGTTGGGGGAATAGATAAGGGGGAGCCTTACCGACCCCTGACATGAACCGGGAATCATCTCATCCGGTTAATGATGAATAACCCGGGTTATGCTAGGCGGAGCCGGGTTAAGCTAGGAAGAGCCGGGTTAAGCTAAGGAGAGCATGACGCGGCAGAATGAAGAACCGGCCCAAGGCCCAGGTCAGGCGACACGGAAGCCCAGGTGTCCAAAGAACAGTTCTTGGCCGGCCCAGTAGTGGAGGGATCATAAGAAGAGCAGGACTTAGATGATCAGGAACCGGAGGGCAGTAGGACTCCGAAGACGGGTGGAACCCGGACTTCCTTGTAACCCGGAGGTCTCAACCACTATATAAGGCGAGACCCCGGGACGTAGAAAGACAAGTTCTAAGTCGATAGCAAAGTAACTCGGGACATCGAGAGCTGGAATCTCCCTTTGTAATCGAGACTTGGTTCCTTGATAGTAAGAAAGCAGGAGTAGGTTTTACCCTCAATCGAGGGGCCGAACCTGGGTAAACTAGCGTCTCTCGTTTCTGCCTCAACCCTTTCGAAGTTTCGCTTAGTAGCAATGGCCTCGCAATCTAGTTCTCGCATGAGGACACTTGCCGTGACAATACCACGGCAATGAGCCTCTCGCGTCTTACACAACCCCAGAAATAAGGACAGAAGGGGTGAGCTCCGTGGAGAGCACCGTACGTCGCCACCGCTGCCGCCACAGCCAAGGGTGGAGAGAACTGGATCTAGTTTCCAAACCTGATATTGGTCTAAGCAGTGATGGGTCCCACATGCCAGCCCCTCTAGCTCTGCATGCTGGCAAGGCGGCAGTGGGATTTTCGTGGGTTCTCCACGTGTTCCCTTTGGCCCCATATGTCTGCCACAGGTTGATTTTCGTTGGACTTTATTCTCCACTTCAGTTAATAGCCGAATAGACGCGGAGAGAGAGCACTCTGTCCCATTCTAGTGAGAGAAAACCCCCATCGTTTTTCTCCACGGGGAGATAACCGGCACCGACGCCTCCGCCGTTCTTCTTCACAAGCCGCGAGGTTCTTCCATTTCCCTTCTCCTTTCTTTTTCCTCCGCGCGCATGGCGAGCGCGAGGAGAGTGAATCTCACATTTTTGCATGCATGCATGCAGCGGTACGTCTGGGCGAATCCGCCGCTGGGGTCATCATCGGTGACGACGCAAAGGGTCAGCAAAACACTGGCGACGACGCTCTTCACCATCGGTAAGCACCCTCTTCATCGGCGGTCATCATCGGTTTGAATCTGCTTGGGCTTTTTGCCGGCAATGGCGTATGAACAGTACAAGTAGTACTACTACCTCTGTTCCATAAAATAGCTTGCTAGAAAGTCTTACGGGAATGGTGGGGAGTACTAATTAGTACTAGTATTTTGCAGGGGTTTCTGCAGATTGTGCTGATTTAGTACTAAAATTGTACTCCATCTTGGTTTATTAGTCACTTTTCCAAAACCAAATAATGTAAAGAGTTAGGCACAATTAGCATTATTAATCTTCTAGAGACCCTCTCACCCAATTCCTCTCCCCAATCTTCATGCAATTTAGCCAATGCTTCATTTAATTAAGCCAATGCATGCTCTTACTATTAAGCATTGTTGGTCCTTCCTAATTAATTGCTAAATTTGGGAGTGATTATCTTGACCAATCGTCACTTGCCTAGGTAGTATTTATGCAGATCATTAGTGCTGTTATTTGTGTAGATGTATCATGGATTCTATTCTAATTGATACGCTTGTTTTTTGTGTTTAAAAATCAGGAATGGCTCAAAACCTATGTGAGTTCTGTTCTCATGAACCTAACATGTGTCTCACCGGCACTGAACTGCCATTATTGACTTTTAGAGTGAGGATGGGGGTTTCTACATAATTTTTTCATCAAGCGGCAGTAAGTATCCTTGACACTACAATTATGTTGTTCCCGAGCTTTTGATTTGTTGACGAATATATGTGTGCTTATTCTATTAAATTGTATATATGTCTACTATGTAGGATCTGCCTTGTTCTTTCCATAAGCGTATAGAGCATTTGTTGTTGGTCCACATAAGGCATGGATTGTCTGCAATGTCAATGAATACCACTTCTACGTGGAACATGGGCCTGGAATGACTTATATATGTGGACCATATTGGACAACATTTTGTCAAGCTTATGACATTCAACCGAACGATCTTGTGAGGTTTGATTATGATGATCTATTCGGTATGTTTGACGGTCGAGTAACTAATCCAAACAATGAGGTCAAAGCTTGGGTTCTAGACCATGGTATGTAATTGCATGTTGGCTTGTTTTCCTTACACATTAATTTACTAGCTAGTTAATATATATATTTAAAACTTTCCAAGATGGCCTTGGTTATGTAATTGCACATTCACGTGTTTTCCCTTTGCGATCAGAGTGTCGTGCTATCGTACCATCTTGCAAGATGACACTATAGAAGAGCCTATTTGAGTACCCATGTGAGGTCCGTGGTTCTCAAATGAATGCGATATCCTGGGCTTTTTACAAGAAGAATAAGATGGACCTGGAAAAATGGGGAGCACATTATAGTCTCTTAGTTCTTTGTGCACAGGGTGCAGGATCAAGAAGAACTTAATGAGTCGGTTAGTTAATTACATGATCATTATTTTCCTGCTTAATTTGAAAAAAAAAATGTCATTTAGCTATCTATGCATTTCTGATATCAGTCTTAAATATACTTGGTCAGGATGTCCCTTTGAAATACATAAAAGGGTATATACTTCCAAGAGACGGGCAATCTCGTATATGCATGAAAGCTGGTGGGGCCAATGAAGTGTTGGGTTCATATCACATTGATGAAGAAGAAGAACCTCATTACTTCAAGTTCACTGAGGGCTTGGTCTGAATTCGCTGTTCAATCGCGATTGCAAATAGATGATCTCATCGTCATACAGGTAAAGATGACGAAGGACTATATCAGGCTGGTCGTAGAGGTGGTCAGTGACAATGCGGACGGCGACGTTGAATCACAAGAGGACGATGGGGGCAGTGAACTTGGTAGTGTAGTTGGTGAGAACTTTTGAGTAATTTTAGAGAATGATAACAAACTTGTGTTTTTGTTTTATCAGCTAGTTCTGTGGTCAGAACTTGTGTTAAATTGTTTAATTAATTAGTATGTATATTCCTCGTGTATAGATTTAGTAGTACCAGAAATGCTTTCTTTTGTTGTCCTACCAAAACTATCTCATATAACCTTGTAGTAGTACCAGAAATGTTGTCTTTTGTTGTCCTACCGAACTATCTCATGAGAAATGTTGTTGCAAACTATCTCCTTTGTAGTGATTACTTTCAAACATAGTCCAAATATTCCTGAGCATTCTTAAGAAACAAATTATCGAGATAAACTATAAAATTAGTAAACACAACTTAAACATAGTTCGACACAAATCTGGGATAAACTTGCCAGTGCACACACAACACGTCTTAATCTGAAAGAAATGGATAGCAGGTAACCTGGAAAAGCCCCAAACACGCTCACGCAGGAGCAATGGAGCTTAATTTTAAGCCCCGCTCTGGGAGGAACACCCCTTTCTTGGCCATTTCGAGTTTCCTAAGGAGGAGAACAATTTCCCTGTCTTTCAGCTCAATCTTCTTTTCGAGGAATGAGACTGTGCTCACTATGTCGACGTTTTGCATCAGCTTCTCATTCAGCTCACGGCATATTTCCGACGCATCTCTTTCTGCCTCCTGATAGCAGGCAATAGCTGCTTTAGCCTTGCGACCATTCTCCCTACACTCCTCTTCCAGATTCTTTAACTCCTCATCCAGTTCTGCCAAATGGGTCTTGAGCGAATCGATGACGCCCACCGACCCCAACAGCGAAGGCGATCCGGTGTGGACACTGGAACCACCGACGCTGCACGAAGGGGAACCAGATGTTGAAATAAATCCAAAGGAATTGAAAAGGTGAATCAAAATGAAGGAAGAAGAACTATTGAAATAAATCGTGTTGAAAAAAATACCTTTTTGCAGCAGAAGACGACATCATCAGTGGCGACGAGCAGATAGGCACGAACGAGCGGCGGAGGGAAAACTGATTTCGCTTCGAGGAGAAGAACTGCTGGTTTCTAGGGAAGAAATGCACGAACAAGCGGAGGGAGAAGAAAACCCTAAATAGAGCGGGATGGGGGGAGAGGGAGAAGACGAGGAACCCTCGGACCGCTTGCAACTTCACACACGCAGCGGATTCTCTGACCGGACTTTTCCTTGCAACTGCACCCTAAATAGAGCGGGATGGGAGGCATCCACGACCAACGCACGCAAGCAAGTTGCATGCAGAGTTAGCTTCTTTCTAATTTAACTCGTGGGAGCCTCTCCTTGGAACTTTTTTGTATGTTCAAAAAACAAAATCTGAAAAAACATAATTTGCCAAGAACACAAACTATATGTGAATGGAGGGGAGTACTTCAATATATGTCCGGTCACAAATTTCAACATTGGATGGCAGTACACACTTAGTCTTAATTAAACTGAAATAAAATCATAACAGAAATACTACCTGGGAGAAGACCCAAACATGCTCACGCAGGAGCAAATCGATTTAGATCTGTCTGGGCTCCCCTGCTTCCTTGGCCAGCACTTCGATCTCGCCGCAGATGAGATCAGCTTCCTGGTCTTGCATCTGAATCTTATTTCAGAGTTGTTCCATCTTCCTACTCAAGTCATGGTGGACCGGCAGAATCTCAGCCATCCTGGTAGCAGCCCTCAAAGCTCTTTGCTTCTGCTCCAGATCGAGTGCATAATATTTCATCTCCCGCTTGGCATTCGCGAGGATCTCTTTCGTTGTCCTGGCTATGTCCTAGTTCCGGATTTTTATCTGCCCCATGGTGACCTTGGCATCTAGAACCTGCCTCGAAAGGAAAGTGTGGTCCAGGACTGAACCATGTTTCTCAGTGGAACAACCGACCCTGTAGGAACTTTTGTAAGAAGATGCATGAAAAAATCCAAAAGGTGGAATCAAAAATGAATGTTTGTACATTGAAACAAATACCCGGCTACTAGGGAATCCTCGGTCCTCCTCTTCTCAGACGCAGAGGAGATCGATGAAGACGACATAGTTGGTGAGAAACAGAGGAGGAAGCGAACTGATTTCGGCGTGGGGAACGAGAAGAGATAAAATGCAGGCGTGTGAAAGTGGCGATATTAACTCAGTTGCAACTGCACTACTGACACGCGTGTGTAAGTGGAGACGGCAAACTGCATTCACTCCTCCGCCGCATGGGATTAGCCCACCTTTTCAGCATGTACTATACGTTGTATTGGCAGCTTGGGACGTTCAAGTTGTGTTGGCATGTAGGCACACTCGAGGGGTACGTACATGGACGACATTCGAAAGAACAACACATGGTATGCCAAGGGACTAGGGTTATCCCGGAGAGGGGCTCTGGAGCATCTGAATGCCACCATAGCACATGGTATGTGATATCATGTGTGTTAGAGTGTGGCATGGGTCTTGGATGCCAAATATTCACTCACTCATTGTGTTAGGGCTTCACCGGCGTAGGATTCTCTCTAGCGGGTTCCACGACAACTTAGAGCCCGAAATTCCCGGATCTGACAGAACGGGGGAAATCTTGCCAAGAGGTTGGTCCTACCACTGACTTGGGTGTTCCTTGGGCCTAATATAACACAACCAAGAAATTGGTTCCACCTTGCTACCCCCTTCCGGCTCACGTAAAGGGGCCAGAACGGCAGTTCCGTCTTTTTTCCCCAAGGGGCTAAGGTTTCTCCGAAGAGGGGCTCTGGAGCATCTGAATGCCACCACAGCACATGCTATGCCATACAATGTGTGTTTCCATACCCTGTGTGATATATATTGTGGCAAGTGTCTTGGATGATCAAGATTCCCTCACTCTCTGTGTTAGGGCTTCACCAGCGTCAGATTCTCTCTGCTGGGTTCTAGGACTACTTAGAGCCAAAACTCGCGGTTCTGGCGGAACGGGGGAAATATTGCCTAGAGGTGGGCCCTAACATTGTCTTTGGTGTTCCTTGGACATAACCTAACACAACCAAGAAATTGGTTCCACTTTTCTACCCCCTTCTGGCTCATGTACGTGGAGAGGCCAGAACGACGGTTCCGTCTTTTTCCCCAACGGGGCTAGGGTTTCCCCGGAGAGGGGCTCCGGAGCGTATAAATGCCACCATAGCACATGGTATGCCATACCATATGGTTTATAGTGTGGAATGGGTCTTGGATGCCAAATATTCCTTCACTCTCTGTGTTAGGGCTTCACCGGCGTCGGATTCTCTCTAGAGGGTTCCACGACTACTTAGAGCCTGAAACTCCCGGATCTGACGGAACGGAGGAAATCTTGCCAAGAGGTTGGCCCTACCATTTACTTGGGTGTTCCTTGGGCATAATATAACTCAACCAAGCAATTGGTTCCACATTTCTACCCCCTTACGGCTCATGTAGAGGGGCTATAATGGCAGTTCTGTCTTTTTCCCTAATGGGTTATGGTTTCTCCGAAGAGGGGCTCCAGAGCGTCTGAATGCCACCACAGCACATGGTATTACATACCATGTGTGATATAGAGTGTGGAAAGTGTCTTGTATGATCAATATTCCTTCACTCTCTTTGTTAGGGCTTCATCGACGTCGGATTCTCTCTGGCGGGTTCTAGGACTACTTAGAGTCGAAACTCCCGGATCTGGCGGAACGGGGGGAATCTTGCCAAGAGGTGGGCCCTAACATTGTATTTGGTACTACTTTTACATAACCTAACACAACGAAGCAATCGGTTCCACTTTTCTACCCCCTTCCGGCTCATGTACGTGGAGAGGCCAGAACGGCGGTTCCGTCTTTTTTCCCAACGGGGCTAGGGTTTCCCCGGAGAGGGACTCCGGAGAGTATGAATGCCACCACATCACATGGTATGCCATACCATATTTGTTAGAGTGTGGCATGGGTCTTGGATGCCAAACATTCCCTCACTCTCTGTGTTAGGGCTTCACCGGCGTCAGATTCTCTCTAGTGGGTTCCACGACTACTTAGAGCCCGAAACTCCCGGATCTGACCGAAGGGGGAAATCTTTCCAAGAGGTTGGCCCTACCATTGACTTGGGTGTTCCTTGAGCCTAATATAACACAACAAAGAAATTGGTTCCACCTTACTACCCCCTTCTGGCTCACGTAGAGGGGCAAGAACGGCAGTTCCGCCTTTTCCCCCAAGGAGTTATGGTTTCTCCGAAGAGGGGCTCTGGAGCGTCTGAATGCCAGCACATGGTATGCCATACCATGTGTGTTGCCATGCCATTTGTGATATGGAGTGTGGAAAGTGTCTTGGATGACCAAGATTCCCTTATTCTCTTTGTTAGGGCTTCATCGGCGTCGGATTCTCTCTGGCTGGTTCAAGGACTACTTAGAGCCGAAACTCCCGGATCTGGCGAACGGGGGAAATCTTGCCAAGAGGTGGCCCCTAATATTTACTTTGGTTTTCCATGGACCTAACCTAACACAACCAATACATCGGTTCCACTTTTCTACCCCCTTCTGGCTCATGTACACGGAAAGGCCAGAACGGCGGTTCCGTCTTTTTCCCCAACGGGGCTAGGGTTTCCCCGGAGAGGGACTCATGAGCGTATGAATTCCACCACAACAAATGGTATGTCATAACATATGTGTTAGATTGTGGCATGGGTCTTGGATTCCAAATATTCCCTCACTCTCTGTGTTAGGGCTTCACCAGCGTCGGATCCTCTCTAGCGGATTACACGACTACTCAGAGCCCAAAACTCCCGGATCCGACAAAACGTAGTAAATCTTTCCAAGAGGTTGGCCCTACCATTGACTTCGGTGTTCCTTGGGACTAATATAACACAACCAAGCAATTGGTTCCACCATGCTACCCCCTTCCGGCTCATGTAGAGGGGTCAGAACAGCAGTTCCGTCTTTTTCCCCAAGGGGCTAAGGTTTCTCCGAAGAGGGGCTCTGGAGCGTATGAATGCCACCACATAACATGCACTACTAGAGATTTGCTTATAGCAGCATAACCTACCACAGGAGAACACACAATTTGATGCGCCTGGGCTAATTAGCGCAGGGGAACGAGTGCACGGTGCGCCTGGGGTAAGTCTGTTACCCCAGGCGAACCATCTCCAGAAGCGCCTGGGGTAAAGTGTGGCAGTGCCACCACCACAACCCCCTGGCACTCTTCCTTTACCCCAGGCGAATTTTATCCTAGTTCGCCAGCGGTATAAAACATACCCCATGCGAATATTCACGGAAGCGCCTCGGGTAAAAAGTGGACTGGGGTAGCTCCCATTAGCGCAGACGCACCACATCATTGTTCGCCTGGGATAAAAAAAGGCCTGGGGTAGCATCCCTTAGCGCTTGCGCATTTCATGCCTTATTCTCCTGGGGTAACATTTGGCCTCAATAAGTGCGGCCAGCCACCCACCACCACCGCTATCCACCCCACTCACTCACTCACTAGTCCAAACTCGACCCATCAGTGCTCCTAGCTCAATCCCCCACACCCCTCCACCATTTTTAGCTAATTTAACCAATCATGTTTGCTATATTTTAGCTAGTACGCTACCCCACTTTCCCTCTTCCAAATCACTCCACTAGATCTACTAACCGGACACTAGATCTCACCACAAATGCACCACTAGCTACTTCTAGATCTATCACTCTCTTATCGGTCGTCTCTCCGGTGATCTTCGACGTCGTCATCGCGTCTATATATTTTGCATTGTGTGTCATCTTAATAGGTGCGTGGGATTGGTCGGTGGATGAGAATTCAGTCTCCTTTTCATTTTATTGTGTTGCCATGAGGATGAGTTGCCAATGTTTTGCCGAAATGTTGATTCATTTCCTTTTCGGCAAATTTCTGGCGCTTCGCGTAACACATTTTGTAGAAAGGTCATGCCGAATTTTTCCGTGAAAACCCGATCTAGTTAATGAAACCTCTCTCTCTTGCATTTTGTAGCAATGGTCATTGCGATGAGGACAAGCGTGGTGCATAAGTACGTGCGACGCGCGACGGCCAAGATGCATCGAAACAACCGCACCGAGATAGAGTGTCTGTGTCGGAAATGCAAGCTGGGGTCCTTGTTCAAACCAGATTCTGGTAATGTGGAGAAGCACCTGCTCAGGTATAGTTTCATGGAGGGCCACACTAAGTGGATGGATTATGATGAAGACGATGATCACGTCGAGACCAATTGGGCGGCGACATGTGAAGATGATCAGGAGGAGTCTGAACATGGAAATGGAGAGGACGAAGAGGCTACCGACGGAGACGACTATAATGAAGAAGAAGGGAGTCATGGTGATCAACAACATGAAGACGAGGACATGAACACTCCGCTAACTTCAGTCGTGCGGGACCCTCATGTTCAAGATCTTCTTCTCAAGAACACGTCGACCGACGCCATACGTAAATCTAAGATCACGCAACTAGAGATAGACTCTGCAACTCCGTTGTATGACGCAAGTCGCGGGGCGGAGGAGTCACGCTTGAGAGTAGCTCTAGATCTTCTAGAGATGAAGGCAAAACACGAATGGACCGACACAAGCATGGACGATCTTCTGCGATACCTGAATACGCACTTACCTGAAGGGAACACATGTGCTAGTAGTCTACAGGAGGCCAAGAAAATCGTGTGCCCCCTCGACTTACCGCACACAAAATACCACGCTTGCGTCCGTGACTGCATAATTTATCGTAACGAGCACGCGGAGTAGATCAAATGTCCGGTGTGCGGTGCTGATCGTTACAAGAGGGGGACGAAGAAAGCTCCTAGGAAAGTTGTGTGGTACTTTCCACTCATTCCCCGTCTGCAGCGGTACTTCGTGGACCCCAAGGAAGCAAAGCTCATGCGCTCGCATGAGGACAGAAAGAAGGCGGTGCTGAGCGATCCAGAACGTGTTGACAAACCAGTGCTAACACACCCTTCGGATGCACGTCAGTGGAAAGCATTAGACGCGTTCGATGAAGAATTCGGGAACGACCCAAGGAACATCAGGCTTGGTGCGAGCACCGACGGTCTCAATCCGTTTGGCAACCAGAGCAGCAAACATAGCACCTGGCCCGTGTTTGTATGGATGTACAACCTCCCCCCATGGCTGTGTCTGAAGAGGAAGTACATACACATGAGTATGCTTATTCAAGGGCCGACCCAGCCAGGGAGCGATATCAACCTGTATCTCGAGCTATTGAAGGAGGAGCTAGACACGTTGTGGGAGGAAGGGGTGGAAACATGGGACGCCTTCAAACAAGAAACTTTTCGTATGAGAGCCGCACTGATCACGACGGTGCAGGACTATCTCGGATACGGATACATTGCGTGTCAGGTGTGCCATGGACACAAGTCTTGTGTCAGGTCCATGGAATTTACGCCGTTTCTACAACTACACAAGGATCCCGGATCTTCTAAAACCGTATACATGAGGCATCGAATGTGGCTACCACATAACGACCCGTGGAGAAAGCGCGGAGACCTGTTCAACGGTAAAGATGAGCTCGATCTACCTCCACGCAAGAGAAGAGGATAACAGATCGATACTCTATTGAAGAATTGGAAAGCGTGTCCTCCGTCGGGAAAGGTACAGAAGCGGAAGCGAGGAGAGAAGCGAAATAGAGGAGAGAAAAAGTGTCCTCCGCCAGAAGGACCGCTCTTGGGGGTATGGAAAAGGAGGTCCGTGTTTTGGTACTTGCGGTACTGGCCAATCCTCGGAGTGCCTCACTGCCTTGATGTCATGCATATCACAAAGAATGTGTGTGAGAGCTTGCTTGGCACCCTGTTCAACATGCCAGTTAGGACCAAAGACGGGCCAAAATCAAGATACGACCTGATGGTCCTGAATATTAGGAGCGAGCTTCACTTATCGCCTTCTACGTGTGAACAGATGGAGGAGGACGAGGATGAGGTGGAGGAGATGGACGACCGCAAGCGGAAAAGGGCTAAGCAACACCAAACTCACCGCCTGAAACCCTCTTGCTTCACTCTAAGCCCCGACGAGCTCGCGCAAATATTCACATGCCTCCTCGGAGTGAAATTTCCCTTAGGTTACGCGGGGCTGATAACCAGATACCTAGACGCGGAGAAAAAAATCTTTAGCGGGATGAAGTCTCATGACTGTCACGTGATGATGACGCAGATACTTCCGGTTGCAATCAGAGGGATAATGGAACCTCACGTCCGTCAAACGCTCACTGGCCTCTGTAACTTTTTCGACGTCATCACTCGGAAGTCCATAAGCGTGAAGAAACTCGGAAGGCTGCAGGAAGAGATCGTCACCATCCTATGCGATCTTGAGATGTACTTCCCACCTGCCTTCTTTGACATTATGGTACATCTCTTGGTCCATATCGTGGACGATATCACCAATCTTGGGCCGGTATTCTTGCACAACATGATGGCGTTAGAAAGAATTAACGGGGTCATCAAATCATTCGTTCTTAACAGGGCACACCCAGATGGAAGCATCGTCCAGGGATTTCTCACCGAAGAATGCATCTCTTTCTGCAAGAATTTTCTAGGCGATGAGAAGCCAGCTGTTGGTTTGCCCGCAAACAAGCACCTTGACAGGTTCATGGGGGTAGGCCACAACACTGGCAAAAGGGTAATGGACGTGGACTCCTGTGGTCGGAGAGCCGACTTTGATAGGGCCCACCTAGTTGTGTTACAACACATTGACGATGTCGACCCTTGGATAGAAGAGCACAAAACCGCGATAAAAAACAGTGCTCGCAGGCCGATGACGGAAGATGAGATATTTAGAGCACACAACTCCTCTTTCGCGACATGGTTCAAGAAGCAGATTGATGCCGATCCCCCGCCATTGACATGTCAGAAAGATAAAATTGTATTGGCCTTGTCATATGGCCCCGCGCCCAATCTGATGACTTATCAAGCATACGACATCAATGGGTACACATTCTACACGGAGGAAAGAGACAAAAGTAGCGACTATCAAAACTCGTCTATAACGATGGAATCTTACACGGGCGAAGAGATTAGAAGATACTACGGAAAGATCGTGGAAATCTGGGAGCTTGACTACGTTGGGGTAAAGCTGCCGATGTTCCATGTCAGATGGGCTACAAATGTCACGAAAGAACACGAATATTTCACCACTATGTCGATGTCTGAAGCCAACAAACCTAAGTCCAAGAACCCCACCGCGCAAAATGAGCCCTGGGTATTGGCTAAGCACGTGGAGCAATGCTTCTTCATAACCGACCCGGCAAAGCCTAGTCGTGTTGTCGTAAGGAGAGGAAAAAGGGCCCTCGTCGGAATGGATGGAGTCGCCGATGAGGAGGACTTCGACGGCTTAGTCGGAGACCCGATGATGGAAGAACCCGGTGAAGACGATGCACCATACACCAGAAGAAGAAGCAGGACCACACTACCTAGGGCAGGTCTTCCATTCACAAGAAGAAGTCACGATATGGCAGTCACGTATTCAACATCGACCAAGAAAGGTAAGAGTAAGATTGTGACGAAAGGTTGAGAGAGGGAAATACTCGCGATATATGTATGTACTTTTTTTAAGTGAGAAACAAAGTAACAGCGGGCTACTATACCAATCGCTAAATCAATCTACATGTATGGTATCTCGCTAAATCAATCTATATATATTTATCCACGATATATATGCTCGATGTATCACTTGCGCTCTCACTTCTCGTTGCCTTACTCATTACCCACCCTAACAAACACAGAAACTTACCACAGACGCATAAACTCCAAAATGCGCCTGGGGTAACTTTACAGCGGGCGCACAATGATAAAATGCGCCTGGGATAAGAGCTGTACCGCAGGCGCATGGGGTGTAAAGTGCGCCCGTGGTAAGTGATCGGATTTTTCCCATTTTCACCACATTTTATATTTTTGTTTATGATTTTAGAAATCAACTACCAAGTTATAGGATGTATTCCCATATTGTTTGTTGACTAAAATGTTACCCCATAAATTCCCATATAGGATGATCCTAGCTATCAGATTCAGACAACTTCTGTGTCATCTGATCATAATCACCTCGGTATCAAAGGCTTCATGAAATTTTTCATTAAACTAGTGAGATATATACAATTTTTTAAATCATTCCTAAGCAAGCAAGAAATGGGATATGTTTGATAGTAATAAACTAGTAATGTATCAATCATGTTCAAAATACATTAGCTAGCAAATCGAACACCAATTGCATAGAACTAGAACATTCTTGTTAAATATTAAACCATCTATAATCAAAGCTATGCACAACATAACCCCAAATGTCATATTAACAGTTCAACAAGGCATCGAGAGAAAAAATCCATCCATCCAAAAGTATTGCATGTGGTAGTTTCCTGAATCTTTAATATATAGTATCCTGAAATGACCAATCTGCATTGCTCGTAGTCTATTATGTGTATTTATTTTCTATAAAAAATAGTATGCCATGGGGAAAAAATAATAGCAATAAAACTATCAATTCTTATCGCAGGCGCATCTTGCTCGTTGTTCGCCTGGGGTAAGGGTATGTGGGCCCACGACATAACAAATCGTTTGAACTTTACCGCAGGCACATTTTGGTCACTATTCGCCTGGGGTAAGAGTTAGCGCAGGCGCATTTTGATTGTTATTCGCCTGGGGTAACCTCCCACAGTGCTAAATCAACTACCGCGCGCTTCCTTCTCTCTCTTGCAAAACAGATCGAAATCTCACCGTCGCGTTTCCCTCTCTCGCGATCCCCAATTCGAGCACGCCGTCGTCTCGGTCGTCGAGCACGCCGTCGTCGAGCAGGAGGAGGAGGAGCGGGAGTCGAGCACGCCGTCGTCGAGCAGTAGGAGGACGAGGGCGTCGTCGCCCACGCGTCGTCGTCGAGCATGTACGCCGTCGAGGAGCAGCAGGTCGACGTCGAGGAGCAGCAGGTCGACGTCAAGGAGCAGCAGGACAACGAGGAGCAGCACGCCGTCGCCCACGCCCGTGTCGTCCACGTCGTCGTCGCCCACGCCGTCCAGGTTAGTCCCCCCTCCACCCTCTTCCAAGCCCCCCTCCCGCGTGTTCTTCCATGGCGATTTGAACCTGTGTCCCCTGACAAATCTCTAGTACCATTTCTCGTAATAATCTGTAGCTCATATGGCCTCATCAACCAGCTCTGTCTGATTTGCATGTTTACATCCATTGCGATTTTATTTTGATTCAGTACGGTGGTTGTAGAAATAACGGGGTTATGTCAGGTCCCAAAACTAAACAATCACATACGCAAATTGGATCTCAATTTGGCAAGAATTTGCCTTACTTCTAGATACCCCGACTTAGGGTTCACAGTATAGAGTATATGTTTGGTGTTTTTGCTTAAAGCAATCAGATTAGGAATCGAATGGGGAAAGGAACTAGACGCAGCTGGGCTATAAAGGAACAATGCAGTAAAAGGGGAAAACAACCGCCCCCACGTGAAAGCGAAAGCAGTACTGTAGTAGTTCATCTGCTGTCGTAAGCCTGGAGCGTTGTCTTCATCGTAGCCGTCCGAGCGAAGCGAGGGCCACACGATAACTGAACTTGCCGCACGATAACTGAACTTGTCAGGGACCTGACAGGTTACTTGTAATAAGATGAATGAGGACATAACGCTGGCTCATTTGACTAGTGTCGTGATTTATGCCCGCTGTTAGCATTTGACTGAAATATTACGGAGCCATGATTCCATATGAATGATCTCCTTCTGATCTGAATGAGCTCCTTCTGATCTGCCATCTGAACTCCGACTTGTCAATTTGGCTAGCGTAGTAGCCCCAAGGGGTTGACTGATGCGTGTTCTTTTAGTGCTGATGGAAAGCAAATGAGAATGCAATCCACACTCTACTTGTTTCTTCAAGGAAAATAGACAGGGTCAAATCCCTGGAACAAAGAATCATACATAAATCCCTGGAAAATAGACAGTTTATGGAACGATCATAATCAGCTGCACACAAAACCAATACAGGATATCAATGTTGAAATATAGCAGGGGGTCACAATTTATAGTCCTTATTCATTGAAACAAAGGGGATATAAGATTTTTTTTGATTTGTAGCATTTTGCATTCAATAGTTATTTGAAAGAATTCCATCTTTATTAAATTGACGCCACGGTACAGAGGGACATTCTTGCTTTCTTATGAAAATCGTAGCACACATCTAAATTAACCTTTAGTAATGTTACTGTCTTTGTATGTGGTACAACCAAATACGTTGTAATACATACACATTCACTCAACTACACCCTGCATTTTAGGAAATTTGCGAACCACCATATCAGTGAGATCGGTTCCAACATGGTTATCTGTGTTGGTAGTACCACCATGCGCTATAATCCAAAGATTTTTTTATTGGCATTTGGTGCAAGCTAGTCTTTCTCAAATGCATTTGGTGCATGCTCAGCTAGCACAAAAAGTGCGCTATAAAAATTAGCAAACTGCAGAGCGAGTCTTTTTCAAAAGGATCTGAAAGATTGCATCTTCAAAACAAAATAAAATCTGAAACAGTGTGGGACTTAATTCCTTCCGAATAATGAAAAAGGCACAATCCTGTGCATTGTAACTTCATACACTAGTACACTGGCTTAAATTGTGTAGAGTCGTTTAAATTGCTTGTGCTACTGGAAACTACTGTGGGGAATGGTGTGTTCGTGCACATTGCAGTAAGATATTGCATACTGCTGTGGTAGAATACCTTGTACCATCTAAGTTGCAGATTTACATGAGAGGAAGATAAGCTTCAGTGTAAGCACATATGGTTCATACTTTTTTTAGAATCTATAAGCTTCCCAACCGTTTTCAGTTTTTACCACCAATTCGTGGTTCTTTAGTTACCTCCTCTTTGTAGGGAATTGTACAGTTTTAATAGGTATTCTAGGCAAGCAGGGATGCAATGTACTATATATATTAAAGCTCCTCACTTACTTTCTTTTTTTCTTTTTCTTGGTTGGCATCTTTGTTATACACTGTCCAAACGTTTTGGTCTTTTTACCACCAATTCCTAGTACCCATTAGCTGCTTCAGTACCATGATTTGCTTGCCTTTACTGAAGTATGTCACTGCCGACATCTGGCATTGCCACGGATGTACTTTAAAGGACATTTAAATTCCTAGGAGGTTATAATGGTTGTGTTATAATTCCTGGGATGTACCATGATTTGTGTTGTAGGGGTTTACCTGTAGGTTATAATGGTTGCCGGTTGCTAGGAACCTGGGAAACCTGGGAGTGTGTTTTTTCCCAGGTCATATGAAACAATCTGTTTAGAACTCATTGGTCAGATGTGTGTTTTTTCAATAATTCATATTGCCCGCAGGTTCCTGGGAACCTGGGAGTAAACCTGGGAATCTAGTTAGCAATGTTCTCTGTACTTGGTTATTAAACCTGGGAACCTGGGAGTAAATCTTGATGTACCAGTTCTGTACTTGGTTATGAAAATAATGCTCAAGTTATAGGTTGTATGATTGCTATGAAAAAGTTCATTTTGGAAATATTGCAGGGAATCTGGGATTTTTTTGGCATGATATCAATTCCTGGGAGTTTTTGTGGCATGTGAGATGACATCAAGAAGTTGTTTTTTTGTCATGTGTGCATTCTATTTATGTTGTAGGTACATTGAGTGCCAATGTTTTGCCGGAATATTGATTCATTTCCATTCCGGCGAATTTATGGCACTCCGGCATGACCATTTATAGCCAAGGTCATGCCGAATTTTTCCGGTGACTAATCTAGTCTACGTTTTGTCTACTGCTAGCTAGGCATGTCTTCTTCTACTACGGATCCGGCTTTATTGGACCACTACATCCTTATGGCCCGAGAGTCGCAAGAGGAAGAGAGAGCCAATGATGGCGGTGACGATCGGACGACTGACCAGCCCCCCGATGTCGAGCCCCACAATGATGACGGGCTCACCGGTGGCGAGGAGGAAACCACTGATAGTGGCGCCGGGGGTCCCTCAGGGAGCAGCACGACGGGAAAGAAGCGTCGGCAGCGAGCTCCGAACAAGGTCGGCACCGTTCGAGAGAAATTCACGGAGGTTGATCCTTCCAGTGGCACGCCTGTGATGACATTGGACCTTGTGAAGGGGTACTTCCTCCAACTTGGCGCGATCCTTCGAGACGTCGTCAATGTCAACGAGCCGACTCTCAAGAAGAAGCCAACTCTGCGCGCCCAACTCATCTTGAGGCTGCACGCGCGGTACGAGTTCCCTCCCCCCTACAACAACGAGAATCTGAAGGGCAACCTGGTGAACAAACTCGCCCTCACTAGATTCACCAAAGCCCTAAGCAATTACAAGACTATGGTGAGGGCGATGATTAGGGACGAGGAACCATTCGAAGAGATCCATCGCCACTTCCCGCGGATTACGCCCGATGACTTCAAGACTTTCCTAGAGAACCAGTCGCTTGATTTCACTAAGAATCAAACGGAATGGGCGAAGGAGCTAGCGTCGAAGAACATCGGTCACCACAACTCGGCTGTCGTGGCTACGACGGGAAGGAGCCAGTTTGGGCGAAAGAGGACCAGGCCTACATTGAAAAAGGGATTGAGAACCATTACGCCAAGTATGCCCATGACCCGCAATTCCAGAAATTCATGAGGTCGAGGTACAGAAAAGTAACTCCGACCGGGGAACTTGTCTCGGACCCGAAAATGGTGGAGGGTGTTATTTTGGTAACGGACGATAGCGTGAAGAATGTTGAGAAGCTAATGGTAAGAAATCTACCATTTCATGCAACTCATCATCATCAAGTCCATGATTTCATTCTAGTACGAAACCATTTCTAAACCGTTCATATGTTGCTTCTGCAGCTAGAAGAACAACAGCTTGAATCTTCCTCGTCGCAGACGTCGACGGCCAAAGTCGCGTGGGATAAGCCTTTCATCAGGGGGTACAACAAGGCAAAGAGCCAGTACCCTCTGAAAAGGCCGCACTTAGGCCGTATCACCAGCGGCGGACTTAATAAGGAGCAGGCCAACTATGGCTTGGCTGAGCCCAGCACTAAGGAGTCGCGGGCGGCGAAGAAGAGCCAGTCGATCGAGGAGACGGAGGCGCTGAAGAAGAAGGTCCAGGACATGGAAACAAACATGGAGAAGAAGATTGAGGAAAAGGTGGGGGAAAAGATGAATGCGCTCATCCCCGCCGTATTTGAAAAACTATGTGGCTACATCCCCGGGGGCTCATAGGGGCCGTTCCGACGATCAACATACCGTCGATGTTGGTCGTGCCCGCCGCGGCCGCCGCCGGTGGTCCGTCGACGTCGGCCGCGCCTGTCGCCCCCGCCGTGCCCGACGCGCCTGCCCCCGATGGACCGTCGACCGTGTCCGGCGCGGCCACCACCCCGTTGCTCGACGAGCCCACCATCACCTGTGGTCCGTCGACGTTAGCCGAGCTCAATGCCCTCACGGTAAATTATTGACCGTCTCAAGCTGTAGCCAGTTCAATATAACCCTTCTCTCTGACCTATCCATGCATGTTATCGTAGGTTGACGCGACGGGATGCACCTTCCTGCTAAAAGTGGGCAGTGAGTTGAAGGATGTTGCAAAGGGGAGCATCTTGCAGCCACTATCCCGCAAGTACCACTGCAGAGATAGACTGGCCAACAAGCTTCGGGTTCGCGTCGATCTGGTGCTACCGGGATTCGAGGACTTGTATCCTCCTAATCAACCCGCCGATGCCGACATCAAGCTGAATCTCGGCCTACTGGACAATCAAATCTTGCTATGGCCGAAAGCCCTTATTCGGCTGAACACCACGTCGGGGTCGGCGCCAAGCCAAGGCATGACCGTCACCACTACACGTGTTGCGCCCGCGGCAAGCCAACAAGACAAGGTCCAACATGGCAATGTCCTCTCTCCACCTCTGGTGGATCCTCCTCCTCCCGAGCACGAGACGTCAAATGACGAGCAACATCACGAGCATGAGACCCATGATGACTACATGGATATTGAACTTGCTCCCATTGACGATTTCATAAATCAGTTGGATGGAGAGAAGCCGGTTCCTCCGGAGTTACCCACTAGAATTATTGATATCTAGAAAAAGGTAGATGGCGGAGAGGGCGGTTCTTCTGAGTTACCCACAAGAAAACCGGATATCCAGAAGAAGCAAACCTATTCCCAAGAAACTCCCGAGGAGCAGACGGCCTTTACGGCTCCACAACCTATGCTGGTTACCCCAAATACACTCCGTTCTACGGCCGAGGAGGCGGTAAAACAAAGCGGCACTCCCATCTTCTTGAGGCCGAAGAAGCAACAGAAGAGGCCGGCAGCCCAGAAGAAGAAAGGTGGTGCCTCCTCTAGTAGCCAGCCAGCGGCCGCCCGAGTCCTGGACCGTTTCCCGCCCGCCGTCCCGTGGAGGAAGGTGCATGAGATAGGTCAGCTGATGCTGCCGACAGAGGTTGTCGCTGTCATGGGCGGTGACATGAGGACCATCCACGACGGGATTTTGTTCAAAGAGAATGAACTTCTACGTGAGAAACATCCCTCCTACCCGCTATACATGGTCAAGGTGCCCCGATCCGTGGGCTTTGTGGATACAAGTCCCGCGGAGGTGTTCTTCATCAGATACGAAGACATATTCAGGGTCTTCCACTTGGGAAAGCTCGACCGAAGCATTGTCCGCTTGGTATCTCTCAGCATGGGGAACGATATGGTCATGGAGAATACCCCGCACATCGCGATTATGGACCCCTACTACATGAATGAGGACTACTTGCGGTCACCTGCGGACCGCGTTGTTATCACGAACTTCATAACGGGGTTTTTGATAGATAACAAGGATAAGAACGCCATTCTCATGCCATACTTTCCCAAGTAAGTAGTCCTCTCCGCTTCCCGTCGTTACATTCTTTCTAGAATCTCCTTAGTGTTCCGACTGATGATATTGATGGCTTGTTCGAAATGTTCTGCGTAGAAACGGAGGATGCGTACTCATCGTCATGGAACCGCATTGGTCGGTATGCACTTATCTCGATGCGGGTAGGGCGGTGCAGAAGGACTACAACGACATAAGAGATATTCTTAATAGTGCCCTCAACGGCTTCACCGCCGAGTTAGGCAAGCCCCTAAAAAAGGAGAAAAAAGTCCGAGGCGCCTACGTGTGCAACCACGTAACAAACTTCCCCTGCCTCAAGCAATCGGAGCAAGAATCCGGGTTGGAAGCTTGGTATGTCATCTTTCAGATGAGGGAGTACTTAAAGGATGCCCAAGAGGTATTGTTACCAAGCCATCTCCGAGACCTGACCACAAAGATGGCCAACACCCCCGATGAATATGTGCGGGCTGAGTTCCGTCGCATCTAGCGGAGGATCTGCACGATACTCGCGTCGGATGTCATCACTCGGGGTGGCTTGTTCTTCCACGACCACGCACCACCGAGCAACCGTGACATAGAAGCACATCTACGAGAGCAACGTGACACCCAGACATTCAACACGCTAGAAGGCGTTCGTCCGTTCCCGCCGAGACCATAGGATTGACAAAATGTTAGTATACACTTGAATCATATAACTTTTAGTCCTTCATTTGTCGTGTTTTATTCGTAAACCTTGATGCTTCTATTTTTTTGATAGTTATTTGCGATCTATTCTCACTTTCGATGCTAAACACGTATTTTTGTCCTATGCACAAATGACATGGTATGTTGTGTATGTCGGTAGGGTTCCCGGAGTCTACGACATCTGGGACCAATGCCGGAGACAGGTGCACGGTTTCAGCGGTAACAACTACAAGGGGTACAAGACCATGGTGGAGGCGGAAGCTCGATACGCCACTTACCTAGCGAGAGAGAAGACGGAGAAGACGAGGGCCCGGATGACCACCTTCGCCGTCACCGTGCTTGTACTCCTTGTACTCTTAGTGTTGATGCTACTTGTTGTTTTGCTTGTCTAGCTAAACAATCGATTTGTTTGAACTATCTCGCTTCGTGACTTATCGATTTGTTTGAACTATCTCGCTTAGAGACTATGTAATATTTGTTGAACTATGTATTGATGATCGCGACTATTTGTTCGAGACTATGTGTTGATGATCGAGAATATTTCTGTTCGAGACTATGAATATTAATTCTGTCATTTTGCTGTCATTTTCATACTTATTCCTGTCAATTTCCTGTAATTCTGTTATTTTCGTTTCTTTTATTTTTTGACACAGCAAAACCATTCCCCAGGCGAACAACATATTGTACCCCAGGCGCATATGTACCCCAGGCGAATAATGCTTGTTCGCCACAGGTAGAAGGCTTACCCCAGGCGCACAAGGCCAATTCGCCTGGGTTATGTCAAGTTACCACAGGCGCATTTTGCAGTTCGCCTGGGGTAAGCCATTACCGCAGGCGATGTGGTCCCAGGCGAACTGAAATGCGCTTGTGGTAGGCCTTTTTTGTTCGCCTGGGGTAAGCTTTCCTCTAGTAGTGATGGTATGACATACCATGTGTGTTTCCATACCATGTGTGATATATAGTGTGGCAAGTTTCTTGGATTCCCAAGATTCCCTCACTCTCTGAGTTAGGGCTTCACCGGCGTCAGATTCTCTCTGGCGGGTTCTAGGACTACTTAGAGCCGAAACTCCCGGATCTAGCGGAACGGGGGGAATCATTCGAAGACGTGGGCCCTAACATTGTCTTTGGTGTTCCTTGGACCTAACCTAACACAACCAACCAATTGGTTCCACTTTTCTACCCCCTTCCGGCTCATGTACGCGGAGAGGCCAGAACGGCGGTTCTGTCTTTTTCCCCAACGGGGATAGGGTAGTTTACCCGGAGAGGGGCTCCGAAGCGTATGAATGCCACCACAGCACATGGTATTCCAAACCATATTTGTTAGAGTGTGTCTTGGGTCTTTTATGCCAAACATTCCCTCACTCTTTGTGTTAGGGCTTCACCGGCGTCGGATTCTCTCTAGCGGGTTCCACGACTACTTAGAGCCCGAAACTCCTGGATCTGACAGAACGGGGGAAATCTTGCCAAGAGGTTGGCCCTAAAATTTACTTGGGTGTTCCTTGGGCCTAATATAACAAAAACAATCAATTGGTTCCACCTTTCTACCCCCTTCGGCTCACGTAGAGGGGACAGAACGGTAGTTCCATCTTTTTCCCCACGGGGCTATGGTTTCTCCCAAGAGGGGCTCTGGAGCGTTTGACTGCCAGAACATGGTATGGCATACCATGTGTGTTTCCATACCATGTGTTATATAGAGTGTGGAAGTTGTCTTGGATGACCAAGATTCCCTCACTCTCTTTGTTAGGGCTTCATCGGCGTCGAGTTCTCTCTAGCGGGTTTAAGGACTACTTAGAGCCGAAACTCCTGGATCTGGCAGAACGGAGGGGGGGGGGGACTATTTCCAATATGTGGGACCTAACATTGACTTTGGTGTTACTTGGACCTAACCTAACACAACCAAGCAATCGGTTCCACTTTGCTGCCCCCTTCCGGCTCATGTACGCGGAGAGGCCAGAACGGCGGTTCCGTCTTTTTCCCCAACGGAGCTAGGGTTTCCCCAGAGAAGGACTCCGGAGCGTATGAATGCCACCGCAGCACATGGTATGCCATAACATATTTTTTATAGTGTGGCATGGGTCTTGTGTGCAAAACATTCCCTCACTCTCTGTGTTAGGGCTTCACCGGCGTCGGATTCTCTCTAGCAGGTTTGACGACTACTTAGAGCCCGAAACTCCTGGATCTGACATAACGGGGGAAATCTTGCCAAGAGGTTGTCCATACCATTGACTTGGGTGTTCCTTGGGCCTAATATAACACAAACAAGCAATTGGTTCCACCTTGCTACCCCCTTGTGGCTCACGAAGAGGGGCCAGAACGTTTGTTCCGTCTTTTTCCCCAAGGGGCTATGGTTTCTCCGAAGAGGGGCTCTAGAGCGTATGAATGCCAGCACATGGTACGCCATACCATGTGTGTTTCCATACCATGTGTGATACGGAGTGTGGAAAGTGTCTTGGATGACCAAGATTCCCTCATTCTCTTTGTTAGGGGTTCATCGGCGTCGGGTTCTCTCTGGCGGGTTCCAGGACTACTTAGAGCCGAAACTCCCGGATCTGGCGGAACGGGGGAAATCTTGCCAGGAGGTGGCCCCTACCATTGACTTTGGTTTTCCTTGGACCTAACATAAAACAACCAAGAAATCGGTTCCACTTTGCTACCCCCTTCTAGCTCATGTACGCTTAGAGGCCAGAACGACGGTTTCGTCTTTCTCCCCAACGGGGCTAGGGTTTCCCCGGAGAGGGACTCCGGAGCGTATGAATGCCACCAAAACACATGGTATTTAATACGATATGTGTTATAATGTGGCATGGGTTTTGGATTCCAAATATTCCCTCACTCTCTGTGTTAGGGATTCACCAGCGTTAGATTCTCTCTAGCAGGTTCCACGACTACTTAGAGCCCGACACTCCCGGATCTGACTGAACCGGGGAAATCTTGCCAAGAGGTTGGCCCTACCATTGACTTGGGTGTTACTTGGGCCTAATAAAACCCAACCAAGCAATTGGTTCCACCGTGGTACACCCTTCCGGCTCACGTAGAGGGGCCAGAACGACAGTTCTGTCTTTTTCCCCAAGGGGCTAATTAAGGTTTCTCCGAAGAGGGGCTCTGGAGCGTATGAATGCCACCACAGCACATGGTATGCCATACTATGTGTGACACAGAGTGTGGCAAGTGTCTTGGATGAGTAAGATTCCAAAACTCTCTGTGTTAGGGCTTCACCGGCGTCGCATTCTCTCTAGCGGGTTCCAGGACTACTTAGAGCCGAAACTCTCAGATCTATCAGAATGGGGGGAATCTTGCCAAGAGGTGGGCCCTAACATATTCTTTGGTTTTCCTCGGACCTAACCTAACACAACCAAGCAATTGGTTCCACTTTTCTACCCCCTTATGGCTCATGTACGCGGAGTGGCCAGAACGGCGGTTATGTCTTTTTCCCCAACGGGGATAGGGTTTCCCAGGAGAGAGGCTCCGGAGCGTATGAATGCCACCACAACACATGGTATGCCATACCATATGTGTTAGAGTGTGTCATGGGTCTTGGATGCCAAATATTCCTTCACTCTCTGTGTTAGGGCTTCACCGGCATCGGATTCTCTCTAGAGGGTTCCACGACTAATTAGAGCCCGAAACTTCCAGATCTGACAGGACATGGGAAATCTTGCCAAGAGGTTGGCCCTACTGTCGCACCCGGACTTCTAGGGGATACTCACATTCCGTTAAACAGTAGATAAATGGCTTACGGGGCATACCGGCACCCGCATCTCAATATGAGTAGGCCAACACGTAAACGTGTGACAACCACTCTCTACTATTCATCGTCTGCGCAAACCATCCCATAGAAATCCAGATACTTCCATTGACGTACTTCAAAACATACACACATGGTACGTCAATGGCATTTGAACAAGTGATATCACAACAAATATCTAAGACACAAAAGATTGAAATAAGTTGCAAATAGCTCTCACTAGAGCAGAGATAGCAAATACAATCATCCGGAGGACACCTGTCCCAACAATTCATCATTACATCACAGCGGAAGCATCCAAAATGTCTGAGTACAGACAAGATCAAAATAGGCCTAAGAGGCCGGGAACGAAAAGACGAAGCCCATCCACGAAGTCTCGGATCCTGCCCGGGTCCGCTATCTACTCGTCAGCAGCCTCGTCATACTCCACGTAGTAGCCACCAAGGGGATCCTCGGAAACGTAGTCTGCGGAAACCACAACCCCAAAGGGGTCAGTACATAAACATACTGGCAAGCAAGACTCACAATTCACCAAAGTGTACCCGTCAACACCAAGCACAGATGCTTTGGGTTCAACGGAAGAAAGGGGGTGATACAAAAGATGCTGCAGCGGGCTGCACTAACCAACTACAGAAACATACTACAACTTCCGGCTAACAGAAAGGAGATAAGATAGCGTATCGTAACCAACCTACCAACTAATCTCAAACAAACCCATCCTGGATCTCGCCCCTTATCCAAAGAAGCAATCCGAGGATAACTCACGCAGTTGGATTAATGATGGTTCCAGTTATTGTGTCAATAAGACTATTACTAGTCAAGTTATCATTAGTTAGGTGTAAGTTGTTCTGAGTACTTGTTAGCCAGTACTTTCACCAAGTCATCCATAACCGCGGAAAACACGGCTTCTCGAGAAGATTTACCCTGCAGGGGTGCACCAATTTGGCCGTACACGTAAGAATAACCCGCCAGATGGAAAGGCCCTTCCACCAAGCGGGGCACTCAACACAACTCAACTCTTCTTCGCATCAAGCCCAAAGAACCCCGTGCAATTGAGCGCACGGCTAATCAAGCCCCACGAAGAAAAGGGGACCCTCATAGCACTCTAAGAACGTGTCTCCCTAAATGCCGACTACAAAAGTTCCACCCTGGTACCAAGGGTTCGCACCTGCATATGCATGCGGCAAATGGGAAACCCGAACTAAATAAGGCGATTTGGACGAGATTCGAATCGAATCAAATTGAGGGGGGCGCCCATACACGCTTCCCACATGCGGTTAGTGCGCTCATCATGGATGAGTAGACAAGACCCTTTTCCTAATTAGGGTTGACACTAGCAGGCCTCAAAACCACGCCGGGCCTCCTGCCGGTGCCTTATCAGCAAATTATTATTACCTAAACATTAACAGGTTGATTGTTTAAACATCGAGCCCCCAGAACATAAGTAACAGTAACAGAAAGTAACGGGTAACAGACTCGAGCAAAAACAACCCTAAGCATGCTAGTAAGACACGGGCAACAAGCAACGGGGTGATAGGTATGGAGGTGAGGCTATATCAGGGTTAAGGATAACATGTGATAGGGAACACAAGCAACGATTCATAGGGCTAGCAGAATAGACAACGGAAAGTATCGGTATCCAATGTGGAAAGGAACACAATGGTTCATGTGAGTGAATACTTGCCTGCAAACTCAGCAGCCTGGTACTGAGCTAGATCCTCAGAAGGGGTGTCGTAAGTCTCGTCTGTCTCAACGTCGTCGTCTATTCGAGAAGAAACAAACAAACAACGCAGAGAGACAAACAATAAATAACATGGCATAATGCACAATCATGGGATGATGCATGACCATTTAATTGATGCATCAAAAATAAGCTAGTTGACATGGTAACAGCATGATTAAATGGACCCACATGAAATTTGGATTGCATATGGAAAGCCCATGAGTTAAGGTTGGGTTAATTGATCAACAACTAAACAACATGTGAAAGTGGATTAGCATGATGCATGGATGAGGAAAACAAAAGAAAACAACAACAGAAACAATTTGAAAAGAAGTTTACCAAGTTTGGAAATTTATTTATTAAGTTATGAAAATTTGCTTCTTAAAGGTGTTACACAAGCATTTGTGGTTTTCACCAATTTAAATTGTTCAAAATAGATAACAAACTTCATATTTGGAAAGAACACAAAGTTTTAGGTGGAATACATGTTTCACTTGTTGAAAAAGGATTTAGGATGAATTAATTATGAATTAAATAAGTTTAAACAAGATCTAAATGAATTTAAAACAAGTATGAATTTATTTGAATTTTTATTTGTGCAAAACATTAAATCAAATTCTTATTTGAAAAGCTTAAACTTTTCTGGTTTGAAAACATATTTTATAGTTTCAAAAATAATTTAATTTGAGCAAATTATGAATTTAGCAAGTTTAAATGAATTAAACAAGGTTTAAATTATTTAACCAATTTTAATTATTCAAAACATGAAACAAATTTTATATTTGAAAAGGTGGTTCAATTTAGCATGGAAAACATATTTTATTTGTTGAAAACGGATTTAAAATAAGCAAGTTATTAAATTAACAATTTTAAATGCATTAATTAAGAAACAGTTGTTTTCAGCAATTTAAATTATTCAAAACAGCAAACAAAGTTGATATTTGCAAAGTACATGAAAAATTGAATGGAAAACATATTTAGTTTGTTGAATTTGAAATTTTTATGCCCAAGTTATGAATTTTGCAAAATTAAGTGAAATAAACAAGTTTTCAAATATTTCACCAATTTAAAATATTCAAAACAGTAAAAAAAAATTATATTTGGGTAGAGAATTTAATTTGGTATTGAAAACATATTTAAAATGTTGAAATTGGAGTTAAAATGAATTATTTATGCATTTTTAGAGTTTAGGTTTTAATCTGCCATTTTATTTAATAGCTAGGGACTTAGAAAAATATTACAGGGACCTAGAAGAGAACTGGCAGGGACTTGTTTGTGATTCTGTCAAGTTTCTATAACTAAACAAAAGAAATAAAAAGTGTGGTTTAATTTGCGGGAGGGGGACTCGAACCCAAGACCTCCTGTGCGCGCGTTTGGTTCTGTTACCACTGCGGTGGTTGCTGCGTTGCTGACAGGAGGGGAGCGCGCGGCCTTTTGTGGTTCAGATAGCGGGTGCGAACTGAACTGAAATTCAGTTGTCTGAATTTGCTGTCAGCTGCGCGCGGCCGCCGGCGGACGGCGACGCGCTGCTGCGGCTCGCCGTGGTTCGTGCACGGGTGCGATGCGGACGTGTGCGTGCACGTGCTACGTCACGGTTGCAGAGGGAAGAAAAAGAGAGAGGGATCGGGAGGGAGGAGCTCACTGTGAGGGAGGCGTGGTCGGGAGGAGATGGCCGGCGGCGAAAAGAGGACGGCGGCGGCGATTCCTTCGCTCCCGGTCCATGTGGTGACGTCGAGGAGGTAGCCGGCGTCGAGGGGGATCCGTTCCCGGCCCTACCCTGGCCGAAGGGAGGCCCGATCGACGGCGATCGCCGGAGGGAAGAGGTGGTGGGGTTCGGGTTCAGTGGCTGGGTTCAGAGAAAAGAGGGAGAGCAGAGGGAGGAAAAGAAGGGGAAAAATGGAGGCGGGGGAGAGAGGAGGGGGGAGAGAAGGGTTAGGGCAGAAGGAGCTCGGGCCTAGGGTTTTAAGGGGGAGGGGGAGGAGCTGCAGCCATCCCTGCTCTGCTGCTGTCGACGTGGGTGCCCTGGATGGGGTCCCGTACGAGAGGAGGAAGACAGAGTGGGGGGTAGCAGGCCAGGGGAGAGGTGGGGTGGCCCAAAAGGCTGGCCTGCCCTTTCCCCCTCTCTTTTCTTTATTTTTTTTGCTCTGTTTGTTTTTTTTTTGCTAAAAGGAAAAGAGAGAAAAGGAGTGGGTTTGAGGGTTAGAATAATTAGGAGAAAAATTTGTATTTGATTAAGTTTTGTAACGGCACCTAAATGCAACTTTTGTTTTCTCAAACATTTCAAATTTGTTGATGTTTGTAAATTTAATTGAAATTGAGTAATTTTGATATTAGGTGAATAATAGTGACTTAAGCAATTTAAAGTTTTTGATTTCAAGTTAACTTGAAACAAAGGAGTGTTTTGTAATTCTCATAATTTTCAAAAGGGTTGCTGTTTGATGAATTAATGGAATTTGAAAGGAATTTGAATTAAGTGAATTTGCTATTAAATGAATTATTGAAACTTAAACAATTTGATGGTTTGAGCTTTATAGTTCAATGGAAACAACTTGATGTTTTGATTTGGATAATTTTATTTGAAAATTGTAACAGCACAAGTATGAAACAAATATTGAATTTGGTTTGAAAATCAAATAGAAAAACAAGGGAAAACAAAGGAAAACAGAGGAAAACAAATGGAAAACAAAGCAAAACAAATGCAATGAACATGATGTCATGATGCAAAACATAAAATAACAGAGAGCAAACATTCTAATGGATGTTTTTCATACTTGGGATGTTACAAAACGCCCCCCCTTGAAGGAATCGCGCCCCGAGATTCCTACTGAGAAGAGAAAAGGTCCGGATACTTCTTGCGAAGATCCTCTTGAGCTGTGACACGTGAAATGCATCGTGCACCTTGGATAGTTTTTCTGGAAGTTCAAGACGATAGGCATTCCTGGCAACTCCTCTTGAAAGACGTCAGGGCATTCGCAAACCACCGGAACATTTTCGAGTAAAGGTATAGGTTTTGCATCGAGGGTGTATAGTTGAATGGAACTTGATTCATTTGGAGAATAGACTATCTGGCCAGAAGGGTGGAACAGAGTTATTGATTAGACGCCGGTAGAAGAACTGAAATGGGAAGCAACAACAAGGTTTCAACGGACGAAAAGGATGTTGAGAAGAACAGGGTATCGAAGCAACATCGGGAAACACGAGGCCAAAACACTCCTGAGGTACTACGGAAAACCCATCCGGGTTTCTAAAGGATCAATATCTACTGCTTAGGGAATAGAGGATCTGCTTCCGGGGCTTACACGCCTCCGTTCTCAATCGTGAGTAGGCATCATGATAAATCATGTCACAACCACCTCCATTCCTATGGTCTAGTAGATATTACTATCCTAGAGAAACCAGGATACGTGAAATCCTAACTTGAAAGTTTAGATGAGAAGGGAAAACAACGTTGCACTTCCTTACCAGAAAAGGGAGGGTGGGTGGGGAAAGAAGAAAAAGAACAGAATTCCTACTCTCACGTTTCATTTTTCCTATATAGCTACAAAATAGTTTCTAGACTCAACTGCGACCAGTAAAAAGGGATCCTACAGGCAGACAGGCTCTGATACCATTTGTCGCACCCGGACTTCTAGGGGATACTCACAGTCCGTTAAACAGTAGATAAATAGCTTACGGGGCATACCGGCACCCGCATCTCAATATGAGTAGGCCAACACGTAAACGTGTGACAACCACTCTCTACTATTCATCGTGTGCGCAAACCATCCCATAGAAATCCAGATACTTCCATTGACGTACTTCAAAACATACACACATGGTACGTCAACGGCATTTGAAAAAGTGATATCACAACAGATCTCTAAGACACAAAAGATTGAAATAAGTTGCAAATAGCTCTCACTAGAGCAGAGATAGCAAATACACTCATCCGGAGGACACCTGTCCCAACAATTCATCATTACATCACAGCGGAAGCATCCAAAATGTCTGAGTACAGACAAGATCCAAATAGGCCTAAGAGGCCGGGAACGAAAAGACGGAGCCCATCCACGAAATCTCGGATCCTGCCCGGGTCCGCTATCTACTTGTCAGCAGCCTCGTCATACTCCACGTAGTAGCCACCAAGGGGATCCTCGGAAACGTAGTCTGCGGAAACCACAACCCCAAAGGGGTCAGTACATAAACGTACTGGCAAGCAAGACTCACAATTCACCAAAGTGTACCCGTCAACACCAAGCACAGATGCTTTGGCTTCAACGGAAGAAAGGGGGGTGATACAAAAGATGCTGCAGCGGGCTGCACTAACCAACTACAGAAACATACTACAACTTCCGGCTAACAGAAAGGAGATAAGATAGCGTATCGTAACCAACCTACCAACTAATCTCAAACAAAACCATCCTGGATCTCGCCCCTTATCCAAAGAAGCAATCCGAGGATAACTCACGCAGTTGGATTAATGATGGTTCCAGTTATTGTGTCAATAAGACTATTACTAGTCAAGTTATCATTAGTTAGGTGTAAGTTGTTCTGAGTACTTGTTAGCCAGTACTTTCACCAAGTCATCCATAACCGCGGAAAACACGGCTTCTCGAGAAGATTTACCCTGCAGGGGTGCACCAATTTGGCCGTACACGTAAGAATAACCCGCCAGATGGAAAGGCCCTTCCACCAAGCGGGGCACTCAACACAACTCAACTCTTCTTCGCATCAAGCCCAAAGAACCCCGTGCAATTGAGCGCACGGCTAATCAAGCCCCACGAAGAAAAGGGGACCCTCATAGCACTCTAAGAACGTGTCTCCCTAAATGCCGACTACAAAAGTTCCACTCTAGTACCAAGGGTTCGCACCTGCATATGCATGCGGCAAATGGAAAACCCGAACTAAATGAGGTGATTTGGACGAGATTCGAATCGAATCAAATTGAGGGGGGCGCCCATACACGCTTCCCACATGCGGTTAGTGCGCTCATCATGGATGAGTAGACACGACCCTTTTCCTAATTAGGGTCGACACTAGCAGGCCTCAAAACCACGCCGGGCCTCCTGCCGGTGCCTTATCAGCAAATTATTATTACCTAAACATTAACAGGTTGATTGTTTAAACATCGAGCCCCCAGAACATAAGTAACAGTAACAAAAAGTAACGGGTAACAGACTCGAGCAAAAACAACCCTAAGCATGCTAGTAAGACACGGGCAACAAGCAATGGGGTGATAGGTATGGAGGTGAGGCTATATCAGGGTTAAGGATAACATGTGATAGGATCGAACACAAGCAACGATTCATAGGGCTAGCAGAATAGACAACGGAAAGTATCGGTATCCAATGTGGAAAGGAACACAATGGTTCATGTGAGTTAATACTTGCCTGCAAACTCAGCAGCCTGATACTGAGCTAGATCCTCAGAAGGGGTGTCGTAAGTCTCGTCTGTCTCAACGTCGTCGTCTATTCGAGAAGAAACAAACAAACAACACAGAGAGACAAACAATCAATAACATGGCATAATGCACAATCATGGGATGATGCATGACCATTTAATTGATGCATCAAAAATAAGCTAGTTGACATGGTAACAACATGATTAAATGGACCCAATGCAATTTGGATTGCATATGGAAAGCCCATGAGTTAAGGTTGGGTTAATTGATCAACAACTAAACAACATGTGAAAGTGGATTATCATGATGCATGGATGAGGAAAACAAAAGAAAACAACAACAGAAACAATTTGAAAAGAAGTTTACCAAGTTTGGAAATTTATTTATTAAGTTATGAAAATTTGCTTCTTAAAGGTGTTACACAAGCATTTGTTGTTTTCACCAATTTAAATTGTTCAAAATAGATAACAAAGTTCATATTTGGAAAGAACACAAAGTTTTAGGTGGAATACATGTTTCACTTGTTGAAAAAGGATTTAGGATGAATTAATTATGAATTAAATAAGTTTAAACAAGATCTAAATGAATTTAAAACAAGTATGAATTTATTTGAATTTTTATTTGTGCAAAACATTAAATCAAATTCTTATTTGAAAAGCTTAAACTTTTCTGGTTTTAAAACATATTTTATAGTTTCAAAAATAATTTAATTTGAGCAAATTATGAATTTAGCAAGTTTAAATGAATTAAACAAGGTTTAAATTATTTAACCAATTTTAATTATTCAAAACATGAAACAAATTTTATATTTGAAAAGGTGGTTCAATTTAGCATGGAAAACATATTTTATTTGTTGAAAATGGATTTAAAATGAGCAAGTTATTAAATTAACAATTTTAAATGCATTAATTAAGAAACAGTTCTTTTCAGCAATTTAAATTATTCAAAACAGAAAACAAAGTTGATATTTGCAAAGTACATGAAAAATTGAATGGAAAACATATTTAGTTTGTTGAATTTGAAATTTTTATGCCCAAGTTATGAATTTTGCAAAATTAAGTGAAATAAACAAGTTTTCAAATATTTCACCAATTTAAGATATTCAAAACAGTAAAAAAAATTTATATTTGGGTAGAGAATTTAATTTGGTATTGAAAAAATATTTAAAATGTTGAAATTGGAGTTAAAATGAATTATTTATGCATTTTTAGAGTTTAGGTTTTAATCTACCATTTTATTTATTAGCTAGGGACTTAGAAAAATATTACAGGGACCTAGAAGAGAACTGGCAGGGACTTGTTTCTGATTCTGTCAAGTTTCTGTAACTAAAGAAAAGAAATAAAAAGTGTGGTTTAATTTGCGGGAGGGGGACTCGAACCCAAGCCCTCCTGTGCGCGCGTTTGGTTCTGTTACCACTGCGGTGGTTGCTACGTTGCTGACAGGAGGGGAGCGCGCGGCCTTTTGTGGTTCAGATAGCGGGTGCGAACTGAACTGAAATTCAGTTGTCTGAATTTGCTGTCAGCTGCGCGCGGCCGCCGGCAGACGTCGACGCGCTGCTGCGGCTCGCCGTGGTTCGTGCACGGGTGCGATGCGGACGTGTGCGTGCACGTGCTACGTCACGGTTGCAGAGGGAAGAAAAAGAGAGAGGGATCGGGAGGGAGGAGCTCACTGTGAGGGAGGCATGGTCGGGAGGAGATGGCCGGCGGCGAAAAGAGGACGGCGGCGGCGATTCCTTCGCTCCCGGTCCATGTGGTGACGTCGAGGAGGTAGCCGGCGTCGAGGGGGATACGTTCCCGGCCCTACCCTGGCCGGAGGGAGGCCCGATCGACGGCGATCGCCGGAGGGAAGAGCTGGTGGGGTTCGGGTTCAGTGGCTGGGTTCAGAGAACAGAGGGAGAGCAGAGGGAGGAAAAGAAGGGGAAAAAATGGAGGCGGGGGAGAGAGGAGGGGGGAGAGAAGGGTTTGGGCAGAAGGAGCTCGGGCCTAGGGTTTTAAGTGGGAGGGGGAGGAGCTGCAGCCGTCCCTGCTCTGCTGCTGTCGACGTGGGTGCCCTGGATGGGGTGCCGTACGAGAGGAGGAAGACAGATTGGGGGGTAGCAGGCCAGGGGAGAGGTGGGCTGGCCCAAAAGGCTGGCTTGCCCTTTCCCCCTCTCTTTTCTTTATTTTTTTTTGCTCTGTTTGTTTTTTTTTTTGCTAAAAGGAAAAGAGAGAAAAGGAGTGGGTTTGAGGGTTAGAATAATTAGGAGAAAAATTTGTATTTGATTAAGTTTTGTAACAGCACCAAAATGCAACTTTTGTTTTCTCAAACATTTCAAATTTGTTGATGTTTGTAAATTTAATTGAAATTGAGTAATTTTGATATTAGGTGAATAATAGTGACTTAAGAAATTTAAAGTTTTTGATTTCAAGTTAACTTGAAACAAAGGAGTGTTTTGTAATTTTCATAATTTTCAAAAGGGTTGCTGTTTGATGAATTAATGGAATTTGAAAGGAATTTGAATTAAGTGAATTTGCTATTAAATGAATTATTGAAACTTAAACAATTTGATGGTTTGAGCTTTATAGTTCAATGGAAACAACTTGATGTTTTGATTTGGATAATTTTATTTGAAAATTGTAACATCACAAGTATGAAACAAATATTGAATTTGGTTTGAAAATCAAATAGAAAAACAAGGGAAAACAAAGGAAAACAGAGGAAAACAAATGGAAAACAAAGCAAAACAAATGCAATGAACATGATGTCATGATGCAAAACATAAAATAACAGAGAGCAAACATTCTAATGGATGTTTTTCATACTTGGGATGTTACACCTACCATCGTGGGTGTTCCTTGGGTCTAATATAACTCAACCAAGCAATTGTTTCCACCTTGCTACCCCCTTCCAGGTCACGTAGATGGGGCAGAACGGCAGTTCCGTCTTTTTCCCCAAGGGGTTATGGTTTCTGCGAAGAGGGGCTCCGGAGCGTCTGAATGCCCCCACAGCACATGGTATGCCATACCATGTGTGATATAGAGTGTTGAAAGTGTCTTGTATGAACAAGATTCCCTCACTCTCTTTGTTAGGGCTTCATCGGCGTCGGATTCTTTCTGGCGGGTTCTAGGACTACTTAGAGTCGAAACTCCGGGATCTGGCGGAACAGGGGGAATCTTGCCAAGAGGTGGGCCTTAACATTTTCTTTGGTGTTCCTTGGAAATAACCTAAAACAACCAAGTAATTGGTTCCACTTTGCTACCCCGTTCCGGCTCATGTACGCGGAGAGGCCACAACGGCGGTTTCGTCTTTTTCCCCAACGGGGCTAGGGTTTCCCCGGAGAGGGACTCTGGAGCATATGAATGCCACCACAGCACATGGTATGCAATACCATATGTTTTAGATTTCGGTATGGGTATTGGATGCCAAACATTCCCTTACTCTATATGTTAGGGCTTTACCGGCGTCGTATTCTCTCTAGCGGGTTCCACGAATACTTAGAACCCGAAACTCCCGGATCTGACAGAACGGGGGAAATCTTGCCAAGACGTTGGCCCTACCATGGAATTGGGTGTTACTTGGGCCTAATCTAACACAACCAAGCAATTGTTTCCACCTTGCTACCCCCTTCCGGCTCACGTAGAGGGACTAAAATGGCACTTCCGTCTTTTTCGCCAAGGGGCTATGGTTTCTCCGAAGAGGGGCTCCAGAGCGTCCGAATGCCAGCACATGGTATTCCATACCATGTTTGTTGACATACCATGTGTGATATAGAGTTTTTAAAGTTTCATGGATTACCAATATTCCCTCACTCTCTTTGTTAGGGCTTCATCGGCGTCGGATTCTCTCTGGCGGGTTCCAGGACTACTTAGAGATGAAACTCCCGGATCTGACGGAACGGGGGAAATCTTGCCAAGAGGTGGGCCCTACCATTAACTTTGGTGTGCCTTGTACCTAATATAACACAACCAAGCAATCTGTTCCACTTTTCTACCCCCTTACGGCTCATATACGCGGAGAGGCCAGAACGACGGTTCCGTCTTTTTCCCCAACGGGGCTAGGGTTTCCCCGGAGAGGGACTCCGGAGCGTATGAATGCCACCACAACACATGGAATGCCATACCATATGTGTTAGAGTGTACCATGGGTCTTGGATTCCAAATATTCCCTCACTCTCTATGTTAGAGCTTCACCAGCGTCAGATTCTCTCTAGAAGGTTCCACGACTACTTAGAGCCCGAAACTCTGGATCTGACAGGACGGGGCAAGTATTGCGAAGAGGTTGGCCCTACCATTTACTTGGGTGTTACTTGGGCCTAATATAACACAAACAAGAAATTGGTTCCACCTTGCTACCCCCTTTCGGCTCACGTAGATGGGACAAAATGGCAGTTTCGTCTTTTTCCCCAAGGGGCTATGGTTTCTCCGAAGAGGGGCTCCGGAGCGTCTGAATGCCACCACAACACATGGTATGCCATACCATGCGTGATATAGTGTGGCAAGTGTCTTGGATGACCAAGATTCTCTCACTCTATATGTTAGGGCTTCACCGGCGTCAGATTCTCTCTGGCGGGTTCCAGGACTACTTAGAGCCGAAACTCCCGGATCTGGCGGAACGGGGGGTATCTTGCCAAAAGGTGGGCCCTAACATTGTCTTTGGTGTTCCTTGGACCTAACCTATAACAACCAAGCAATTGGTTCCACTTTTCTACCCCCTTCCAGCTCATGTAAGCACAGAGGTCAGAACGGCGGTTCCGTCTTTTTCCCCAACGGGGCTAGGGTTTCCCCGGATAGGGGCTCCGGAGCGTATGAATTCCACCACAGCACATGGTATGCCATACCATGTGTTTTAGAGTGTGGCATGAGTCTTGGATGCCAAATATTCCCTCACTCTCTGTGTTAGGGCATGACTGGCGTCGGATTCTCTCTAGCGAGTTCCACGACTACTTAGAGCCCGAAACTCCCGGATCTGACAGAACGGGGGGGTCTTGCCAAGATGTTGGCCCTACCATTGACTTGGGTGTTCCTTGGGCCTAATATAAAACAACCAAGAAATTGGTTCCACCTTGCGACCCTCTTCCGGCTCACGTAGAGGGGCCAGAACGGCAGTTCCATCCTTTTCCTCAAGGGGCTAAGGTTTCTCCGAAGAGGGGCTCCGGAGCGCGTCTGAATGTCACCACAACACATTGTATGCCATACCATGTGTGTTTCCATACCATGTGTTATATATATTGTGGAAACTTTCTTGGATGACAAAGATTCCCTCACTCCCTTTGTTAGGGCTTCATCGGCGTCAGATTCTCTCTCGCGGGTTCCAGGACTACTTAGAGTTGAAACTCCCGGATCTGCCAGAACGGGGGGAATATTGCCAAGAGGTGGGCCCTAACATTTTCTTTGTTGTTCCTTGGACATAAACTAACACAACCAAGCAATCGGTTCCACTCTGCTACCCCCTCCGGCTCATGTACGCGGAGAGGCCAGAACGGCGGTTCCGACTTTTTCCCCAACGGGGCTAGGGTTTCCCCGGAGAGGGACTCCGGAGTGTATGAATGCCACCACAGCACATGGTATGCCATACCATATGTATTAGAGTGTGGCATGGGTCTTGGATTCCAAACATTCCCTCACTCTCTATGTTAGGGCTTCACCGACGTCGGATTCTCTCTAGCTGGTTCCACGACTAGTTAGAGCCCGAAACTCCCGGATCTGACATAACAGGGGGAATATTGCCAAGAGGTAGGAACTAACATTGACTTGGGTGTTCGTTGGACCTAAACCTAACACAACCAATCAATTCATTCCAATTTGCTACCCCCTTCCGGCTCACGTAGTGGGGCTAGAACGATAGTACTGTCTTTTTCCCCAAGGGGCTAGGGTTTCTCCGGAGAGGGGCTACGGAGCGTCTCAATGCCGCCACAAACCATGGTATGCCATAAAATATGTGTTATAGTGTGGCTTCGGTCTTGTATGCCTGATATTCCCTCACTCTCTATGTTAGGGCACCACCGGTGTCAGATTCTCTCTGGCGGGTTCCAACACTACGAGCCTGAAATACCAGGATCTGATGGAACGAGGGGAATCTTGCCAAGAGGTGTGCCCTACCATTGTCTTGGGTGTTCCTTGGTCCTAAACTTACACTACTAAGCAATTGGTTCCACTTTGCTATCCCCTTCCGGCTCACGTAGAGGGGCCAGAACGACAGTTCCGCCTTTTTCCCCACCGGGGCTCGAGTTTGTCCAGAGAGGGGCTCCGGAGCGTCTGAATGCCACTAAATCCGATACCATGGTATGCCATACAATGTGTGTGTGTGTCATGTGTCTTGGATTCCAGGATTCCCTCACTCTACGTGTTAGGGCTTCACCGGTGTCAGATTCTCTTTGGTGGGCGCCAGGACTACTTAGAGCCCGAAACTCCCAAATCTGACAGGATGTGGGGAATCTTGCCAAAACGTAGGCTCTACCATTGTATTGGGTGTTCCTTGGGCCTAACCTAACACAACCAAGCAATTGGTTCCACTTTGATACCCCTTCCGGCTCATGTACGTAGAGAGGAGAGAACGGCAGTTCCGTCTTTTTTCCCCAGCGTGTGGCTAGGGTTTCTCCGTAGAGGGGCTCCGGAGCGTCTGAATGCCACCACAACAAATGGTATGACTTAAAATGTGTGTTAGAGTGTGGAATGGGTGTTGTATGCCGAATATTCCATCACTATTTGTGTTAGGGCTTCACCGGCGTCAGATTCTCTCTCGTGGGTTCCAAGACTACTTAGAGCCCGAAACTCCCGGATCTATCGGAACAAGGGGAATCTTGCAAAGAGGTGGGACCTACCATTGTATTGGGTATTCCTTGGTCCTAACCTAACCCAACCAAGCAATTGGTTCCACTTTTCTACCCCCTTCCGGCTCACGTAGAGGGGCCAGAACGACAACTCCGCCTTTTTACCCAACAGGGCTAGGGTTTCTCCGCCCAGGGGCTCCAGAGCGTCTGAATGCTACCACAACACAGGGTATGCACCATACCATTCGTGTTAGCTAGAGTGTGGAATGGGTCTTGTATGCCCAAGATCCCCTCACTCTCCGTATTAGGGCTCACCATCGTCAGATTCTCTCTCTAGCGGGTTCCATGACTATATTAGAGCCCGAAACTCCCGGATCTGACGGAACGGGGGGGGGTGAATATTTCCAATATGGTGGGCCCTAACATTGCTTTGGGTGTTACTTGGGCCTAACCTAATACAACCAAGCAATTGGCTTCACTTTGGTACCCCCTTCCAGCTCACGTAGAGGGGCCAGAACTGCAGTTCCGTCTTTCCCCCCAACGGGGCTAGGGTTTCTCCGGAGAGGGGCTCCGGAGCGTCTGAATGCCACCAAATCACATGGTAGGACATACCATGTGTGTTAGAGTGTGGCATGGGTCTTGGAGGCCAAATATTCCCTCACTTTCTATGTTAGGGCTTCACCGGCGTCAGATTTTCTCTAGCGGGTTCCAGGACTACTTAGAGCCCGAAACTCCCGGATCTGTCGGAACGGGGGGAATATTGCCAAGAGGTGGGCTCTGCCATTGTCTTGGGTGTTCCTTGGGCCAATCCTAACAGAACCAAGCAATTGGTTCCTATTTTCTACCCCCTTCCGGATCACGTAGAGGGGCCAGAAGGGCAGTTCGCCTTTTTCCCCAACGGGGCTAGGGTTTGTCCGGAGAGGGGCTCCAGAGCGTCTGAATGCCACCAAATCCCATGGTATTCCATACCACGTGTGTTAGAGTGTGGCATGTGTATTGGATTACCAACATTCCCTTACTCTCTTTGTTACAGTTTCACCGGTGTCAGATTCTCTTTGGCGGGTCCAGGACTACTTAGAGCCCGAAAGTCCCGGATTTGTCGGAACGGGGGGAACCTCACATAATATTTGTATAGATATGATAGAGTTACATCTGTTTAGTCTTAGGAGGGATTCTGACATTCCCCACTTTTAATTAAATAGTCATTTAATTACATAGTCATTTGATAACCAATTGCATAGATTGTCAATTTGTTTAAGTCACCCATCATGCATCCGACGGCCAGCAATGTTTCTGTCCACGGCCACACGAACTCACGCGCGCAGAATTTTCATGCCGCGCCCACACCAAATTATGGATCAAACTTTGGCGCCTCCCCCACAGCGCGCGCGCACGCCTCTTGCAAAATTTCGCACCTTCCTCTACCCACCCGCGGCCTCTCAACGAAATCCCCCCGCCCCCTTTTTTCCATTGACGAAGTTTCCCTCTTTCCTCTCTTCTAACCTCGTTGCATAGCTCTCCCACCTCGCCTCCTCGCCGTATAGCTTTGCGTCCTGCTCCCACACGTCGCCGTGTAGCTTTCCGTCCCGCTCTCCCACCTCACCGCGGTAGCTCCGTCCCGGTCTAACATTCCCCCGTGCGGGTCTTCCACCTCGCCGTGTAACTCGCTGGTCGCCGCCCAGATTTTCCACCTTGCCGTCCAGTTCTCATACCTCGTCGTTCAAGTCGCCGTCCAGATATTACCCCTCGCCGCTAGATCTGCCACCTCGCCGCCAGATCTGCCACCTCGCCTTCCAGGTCGCCGTCAAGATCTGCCACCTCGCTGTCCAGCTTGCAGTTCGTCCACCTCATCACCAACCTCACCTTAAATCTAGGTCTGCCACCGCCTAATTAACGTCGCGACAACTTCCTCGTCGAGGTATGCCACCTCGTCACTAACCTCAAGGCAACTATCTCGTCAAGTCCTGCCACGTTGACTCCTGGAGAGATGGTTTCAGCCATGGCAAGCAGTAAGAAAAAACACCTAAATCCTGAGGCGGTCTCGAGATAATTATTTCAGCCTGTTTCATGCTTATTCCCCGCACATTTTTGTTTATGTTTTAGTTCCTGATATCGTGAAAATTGGATGTTATGTGCTTATTTATGTTTGATGAGTTCCTATGGTCAAAATTTGCTTATTTTGTACATAGATGCACTCATTTTACTATGTATGTTGTTAAAATTGAAATGGTAAGTAGCGTGCCTTATAAAAGTGAACGGAGGGAGTAGTATAGAACAATCAACACCAACACTATATGTTAGAACATCACTCCATGAAAGAAACCCAAATCTTACTCTGTAGCTTTAATGGGTTCTTATAGTATCTAGTGTGATGTTTGTAGCTTACGTTGAGCTCTTGATATATGTTAGAACCACCTGTAAAATCCATTGACGAAACACATATCAATAATGTCCTGAGAAACCATCTAAGGCTGGGTAGGATATTAGCTTTAATGATGTTGCAAGCCCGACCGTACTCTCCCCTAAAAAGAGCAAGAAGGAAAGCTCTACATCCAAGTATGATCCTCGAGGGGAGGAAGACTTCACTGAAGAAGCTGAACCCTTACCTTCTAGCTCAACAACCTTTCATGATAGCTCAACAGTGAAGGTGCTCCTTACTTATCTCGTGTGGGACTGGTGGCCTAATTACTGCATTTACATATATGTTGTGCTACCATCCCCATTGATCTGTACATGTGAACTGTGCAGGCTAGGAAACTCAAAGTCAAGACGACATCCGGTAGGGGGCAGATGCCTCCAGACGGCAACTCCTTGACTTGCAAAAAGCGTGTCTATGCTGAAAAATCTGACAACACATCACCTGTTACTCCGACAGGAGATAAAAATATCCAGAAGATTGCACTAGTAGTTTCCGCACCCAGAATGGGTCGAACAAGGAGTACGAGCTTGCAGAACCAGCCCACAGATCCAGTCAGGCCAGAACCACCCAGGAACAAGAAGTCATCTAAGCCCCCAAGAAGCCATCTGACAATGAAAAGACGGCATATGTCGAACACAAGCAGCCAGGTGCGGTCCAAACCAATGTGGTAGTTGTGGTGACCGAGAAGGCAGCCACCCCGCTCGAGCTGGAAGCTCCCCAAGTCCTACACGAAGCTCCCCAAGTCCAGCAGGAAGCTCCCCAACTTGGCCAGCGGGAATCTGCCCAAAACAAGAAGACACTTGCCCATGGCCATATGGAAGCTGTCCAATACAAGGATGCAGCTGACCACCATGAGGAGACACACACCCAGTATGGGCAGGATCTTCTCGTTGGCCAACTGTCAGGTCCCCAAGTCGAGCTCCCACCATTCCAACATGAGGGGCAAGGTTTCCATGTCGAGGAGGTAGATTCCCACTCCGAGGCACTGATTTCTCACCCATCGTCTGAAGATCGGCATCACTTGTGCTAGGAAGGTAACATGTTGCAGAACTGTGCTATCCATTTCTAGAATTAAATCCGAAATGCAGAACACTAACTCTAGCGCGGCACATTTTTTTTAGATAATAAACCTGGAGACATCATTGTAAGTGGTGGAGGTGGCTTTGAAAGGGGAATAAACATGGGAAAGGGGCTAGACAGGATGTCCAGAGGAAAGATGATCAGAATAGTTATTCCTCGTGGATGTACTAGGCCATCTGACGATAAGATTAGTGCCATGTATGCCACTGCATGTTCAATTGCAACCAAGGAGGTTGTCACCGTCTTTCTCCATTGGAAGCAGTACAAGAAAAGGAACGACATATTTAAAGCGTTTGCTGGCCATGTGGATGTAAGTTTTGTAACTCTTGATTCCAGTTCTGTCCACTGCTGTTCATAAAACTAAAGTATGCTATTTCTTTTGTTTCAGTCAAAGTTTCTGATGGACCTCGACGACCCCAATATCGTGTCCTCTCTTGAAATGCATCTCAAGAGCCGTACAAAGCACAGGCGTCATGTTCTGAAGAAGGAGTATTGGGACACAGTCAAAGAAAAGAGTAAGGTTTTGCCTAAAGCTCCACCAATAGAGAAGGTTGAAGATGCTGAATGGCAAGCTTTACTAGCCAGCTGGGGCTCAGCCAAGAAACAGGTATATGTCTTTGCTCACTCGAACTGCTATTGCATCAATTCTATAACCATGATTGTTGCTAATACTTCATACTTTGTTTGTGTAGATGGCTTGTGTGAAAGCTGCACAAAACAGAGGCTGTGTCATGTACCCTGCTCATACGGGTTCTCGGAGCTATGAGATTTACTGCGACAAGGATCAAGATGCAGTTCAACTGTTCAAAGCTACGCACATAAACAAGGCGGATGGAACATACCCTTCGCCTGTGAAAAAAACAATTGTAAGCCCCCCAAAATTCTTCACATATTTGTAATCAACATTTTACCTCAATAGATTCTTGTAGGGCACCTCCCCTTTGTGAATTCTGCTGCAAAATTCTGTCATCAGCTATTTCACCCATGATTGTCATCTTGTAGTTTATGTAAATGCATGCTTTTACTTTCTTGTGATCTGCTAGTTCATGTACACACATGCTTTAACTTGCTTGTCATCTTGTCGTGTGCTATTTTCATCTATGTTCCTCGGATGCCTTTTTTTCCATTATCTATGTCCCCTAAAAGCTACTTTGGCTAAGATGTATGCCGCAGCACGTTTAATCAACTTTGTGCGAATTCTGACCTTTGTTAAGTCAAAGCTGGGCAATAAAATGCCTTTTATCTACAAAAAAAGCTAGTTCGGTTGATGTTGCATGTATGCTTGTACATGAAGATCCCTTGTCATTTCAGCATCACCAGATACGTCTGTTAAAATATGGACTTGAGCGTGCTGTCATTTCAGCATGGATTCCAACTATGTTTTGTACATCCTTGTCGTCAACTAATTTATATACGCTTGTCGCTCGTAATGTACATGTGTGTTTAGTTGCTTGTCATCTGCTAGCTTATGTATGCTTGTCATCTTATATTTCATATCAATGTTCCTTATGAGCTAGTTCAGCTGCTATGTCATCTTGTCCCTTTGCATGTTTAATAGGCTGAAATGGAAGCAAAGATGGAGCCAACTTCGCCGGGGGCACTGTCAGGCCACCTCTGTGTGCCGCCAAAGCTGTCGCTGAGGTGCTCGGGCAGGGCCAGCGAAAGCCTACATTCCTAAAGAACATAGGCATGACAACCACCAGATTTAGAACAACAAAGTTGGAGCTCCAGCGTCAGCTTAACTATGAGATAAGCACGAAGCGGAAACTTGTCATGGAGCTGAAGGCAGCCAGGGATCAGGCTGATGCAAACAGGATCGCCCGCCAACAAGAACTGGATGACATTCGAAAGCAATCTGCAGAGTATACCCAGGCTCAACATAGATCCAATGACATTCTTCAGGAGCTACTGGGTAGGCCACTTCCTACGCCCCAACACAACCCTGCGGCTGGCAAACTGGGTAGCTGATATGAAATTGTTTATCTTCGTGATGTATTTTGGTGGCTTTTTGGTAGGTTCCCTTGGTGAGCTCTTTTGTGCCCCTTGTGAGATTGTGAACTATGGCAGATGGCATTCGATGCCTCTGCTGGTGGCCCTTGTGAGGCTGTGAACTATTGCAGATGGCCTTTGATGCCTCTGTGGGTGGCCCTTGTGAGGCTGTAACCAGTCTTATTTGCTGCATGTTTTTGCGTGTGCTTTTCTGTGAAAACTAGTAGTGCTGGAATTTAAAATTTGTCCGCACCGGCTAAACGGCCTTTCGAACCCCGACGGGAAAAAACGTGGATGCACGATGATGTCACCAGAGCACCTGGCGACGAATGCGATCCGTTACGGATATGAGAACACGTGGTACTATATGGTAGGTCCATGAGGCGACACCTTATTGGATGAAAATCGCGACGGAAAATCACGTCATGGATACGTTTCGACGTGGACAGGCGATGTTGGTCCACATGCTGGCTCATGATTCGCGACGTCTTACGACGAACTAAAACGTCTCACCGTCGGACAACGTTATAAATTCGTCGATAATAAGCGCAGACGTGGAACTTTATGAGAGCGCCACGTGGCACATCTATAGTGCTTGAACCCGCGACGAGAAAATAAATGTCGCATGTATTATGACGGCATAAAACGGAATTGATGACGTCATAAAAGGACGTAACGGTATTTCCAATCGCGACATTTTAAAATTTTCAATAAAATGATGACGTCAGGAATGGTAGAACTGACGTCAGTGATGCCGGTAACGGGTAACGGAAAATATGATGCCATGTGTGCACACGATGCGACGAAAAAAAACGTTGCTCCTTGTTGGGCCTTGTGCTGGGCCGGCGAGTAGCTCGCGACGGTCGAATTTTCCGTCACGGACTTCACGGCGGTTTAGTGTTCATTTAATCGTCGCAGAATCGTCAGTGACAGTCGATCAGGAACGTTCTCACTGCGTCGCGTAAACTGTCGCGGATTGCCATTAGCTACGGTTTGGAGCCCATCCGCAAAGGTATTGAAACGTCCCAGACCGCGCAGAATTTGGTAGTGATGCTATTCCTAAGCAACCAAAAATGCTAAAGGAACATTGTTTGGATCAATAGGAGAATGGCCATTCACAAGTATAGACATAATATCATCAACTCTATCACTCAAAGAGAAGGTTTCTTCAAAATAATTTACCTTCTTACCAGTTGTAGCTCTCAAAGTGTGCCATTCAGAATAATTTACCATCATATCATCAAGAAGCTTTGTTGCTGACCCCAAAGTAATGGACATAAAGGTTCCTCCAGCAGCTGAATCCAGAAGGTTTCTTGAAGAAATTCAGACATGCATAAAAGGTTTGGATGATCGTCGAAGTAGTCAGTCCTTGAGTGGGACAATTATTTAATAAAAATTTCATTCTTTCCCAAGCTTTAGCAACATGCTCATTATCAAGTTGCTTACAATTCATAATGCTACTTATTAAAGATATAATCTTAGCAGGGGTAATATTTTCCAATGAAAGCATCTTTACACTTAGTCCAAGAATCAATACTATTTCTAGGCAAAGATATCAACCATTCTTTAGCTCTTCCTCTCAAAGAGAAAGGAAACAATTTCAGTTTAATAATATCTCCATCTCCATCTTTATATTTTTTTATCTCACATTGTTCAAAACTATTATTAAGATGGGCAGCAACATCATCAGTACTAACACCAGAAAATTGCTCTCTCATAACAAGGTTCATCAGGGCAGGCTTTATCTCATAAAAAGCAGTAGTAGGAGCAGGTGCAGCAATAAGTGTTCTCAGGAGTAGTCATTTTAACAAGACTAAAAATAGGATCAAACTATAGCTAGAATAAAAACTATTTTTTGTGTGTTTTTGATAAAGAGAAGCAAACAAGACAAAATAAAATAAACTAAGAAAATCAAAAACAAAGTAAAGAGATTGGAAGTGAGAGACACCCCTCTTAGAACTTTTAGGCTTACTACTCTCATCAAATAAATTCTCAGGAAAAATCCAATCAAAATTCTTTTCTTGGGTTTCATGCAGTGATACCAATTTAAAGGGTGTTGGTATTTTTTCCTCCTTTTCGTTTTTAAATTCAATTCTTTTAAGAGCACCAACAATATCTACACATGAGCCAGAAAAGTTGTTGATGGCTGACGTTGGTAAACCCCAAGAGAAATGTTGTGAAGAGTGCAGAAGCAAGTTTTCCCTCTGAAAAGAAACCAAGGTTTAATCGACCAGTAGGAGGACAAGCAATCTCTGAAGGTTAATGCAGCTGAGGTGGCAGGACACACTACCGGTTCAGCAGCAACATGGAACCTACACACCACAATCAAATCACTTTGCCCCAACGAAGCAGTGAGGTTGTCAATCTCACCGGTTTTGCTGAACGCAAATAGGTTAAACGTACGGTGTGGAAAACAATATGAGACAGTATGAAAGCAGTAGCAGAAGTGTGAAAATAGTGGAAGCAGTGTGTGTATTATCAGTATGAGAAAATGGGACGGGGTCCACAGTTCACTAGAGGTGTGTCTCCACAAAAGATAGCTAACATGCGTGGTGAAACAATTACAGCTGGTCAATTGACAGGTAAAGAACATGCATGACATAAAAATTACTATGAGATTCATGCAGGAATTACAACAAAATAATAGATCGTCATCCAACTGCATCTATGACTAATAATCCACGTGTAACATCCCTGTTTTGCTAATCAAGGGTTTTGTTGTGTTGTGCTCATGTCATTCTTGGATGAAACAAATTTGAACCAATTTAATTTTTGAATTGAAATGGAAATTCAGAAAATTCCACAAATACTACTTAATGTGGTTTTCAATATTTTGAATTGAAAACTATTTCATTTTCACCAAAAAAAATATGGTGAGGTTTGAAATATGATAAGATTTCCCAAAACTATTTTTGCGAATTTTTATTCTTGCAAAAAGTGCCTCAAACTTTCAAATTCTCTCCTGTTTTAATCCCAGAAGGACCAATTTGTAAAACTTGCAAATCTTGGGCGGCTTCCGAAAAATTACCATGTCTCTCTGTCGTCTTCCGCGCCTGACAGAGCAGACAGCTCACCGCCGGCGAGCCACGCAGCTTCTTGTGCCCCTGCTCGTGCGGATAAGCTGCAAGGACGTCGTGTTCTCTCTCCCTAGGCCAGCACCGCCTCCGCACGGTACCGCCATCTCCGGCCGTGCCGCGACGAGCCGAGACCGCCATCATCCTCGTCATCCTCTTCTCTATCTCCAGGCTAAAGGAGTCGAGCCGAGCTGGTCCCCATCGCCAGAATCGAACTGTCCTCCCCCGCTCCGGCGAACGACCGTCGCGCTGGAATTCGCCGTCGTCAAGCGTCGCCTCGCCTCCCCGAGCACACCACCACGCTCCTGATTAGCTCATGAACATCGTGGAGGTCTCCGTTCTCTCTCTCTCCTCCTCTAAATCATTGTGCCGGCCGCATCAACCGAGCGCCACCGCAGATCCTCGTCGCCCGCAACGACTCCGGTGACCTTTCGGTCACCGGCCGCCACCCTTAGGTCGCCCATGTAGCGCTGAGTCGAACGCGCCCTTGCGCGCGTGCCCACGTGGCCAGGTTCGCCGCCGGCAACCGCGGATGTGCCCGTGCCAGCAATCGTTGATGTATTGCTGACGTCAGCCTAAGGTCACGTGGGCCAGGCGCTGACGTGGGGCTGACGTCAGCAAGACGTCACCTGGCCCCACTCGTCAGGTCTCTATTTAAAAAAAATGTTTAAATAAAAGGAAAACACCGGCAGGTGGGCCCCACTTCAATTATAATTACGAAAATTAATTAAAATTTATAAATTCAATTACTAATGTTTTATTAATCAGAAAAATAAATACAAATATAGAAATGATTATAAAAATAAACTCTACATGTTTATGCCCTTTTCACACATGTTTGACAAAGTTGAATTTTGACCCTTATTTAAATATTATTTAAATCATTTAAAAATAGAGAAAATAAGATTGTATTCAATAAAATTAGAAAAATTACAAGTTACATACCAAAATGCTCAAAATGACAAATGCAACTCATTTATCATGTTTTCAAACCCATTTGAGAAATTTAAGTTGAATCACTTTGATAATTGCCCGAAGTGCCCTCCGAGGTCCATTTCGGGCTAATTTCAGTAAGATTTCATAACTGCCATATGAACCCTAGCAACCATATCCTCATATTTAGGGATTTATTTCACTGCATCAACTTGATCATGTATACATATTGTGCATTGCATCGATGCCATGTGTTGATTGTTATTCTTGTTTTGGTGTTTGTTCTTTTCGGTAGAACGCGACTCCGAAGTGAAGATCAACAATTCCAATAGGGAATACTTGATTTTAACCGACAAGTATGCAATTATCCCAGAAGATCTATCTATTAGTTTTCTTATAACCAAGGCAAGCATAACCTCTTAACTGCTCATTTATGGTTTTTGAAGTGTTTGAATCTCGTATATGGCATGTGGTTCAAAGTATTTATGGTCTCAAGTAGAGTTCTCCTATACTTGTTGCATTGCCTAAATATCCTGATCCACTGCTCCTAGACACTATAGGTTTGTTTGTGCGCCCCTCGTTAAAGCCTATGAGTCTTGCTTAGCCATGCCTAGTTGTGATCTGATCCATCCGGTTGATGAATCTAGTCAATGCGTGAATCTGTTGTGTCAGGTTGTTGTGATTGGATTTATCTTTGATAACTTGACTAATAACGACATGGATGTGAGGCCACAATGGGTTGTGGCATTTTGTCCTGTTCATGCCCCTAGGAGAAATTTCTCGCCTTCGAAGCCACGACTGAGCGTGCAACCACACGCGCGAGCCAATGAACCTCGCCCGACTAACTAACTTGTTTGGCCACATCCATGAGTCAAGTAGTTTGCGATTTCCATCTGCGTGTGAGTCAGAAAACGATTTGGAGAAAACCTAGGGCGTGACCAGGAAAAGTGATGGACGTGCACGGATCTTGTTCCCGACTCACAGAACAGGTACCGTCAGGAGGTGGCCAACTCCCTGTTGACAGGGTGGCCCTGTTTGGGTTGACTCATGAATAGGGTTACACAAGGTAAAGGTCGGAGCCAGTGTAAGGTCCGCCCCAGAACCACTGTGCAAGGACACCTTCGATATGCATTACACGGTTGCATAAAAACTTACAAAGGACATGGTCACATGACCAGGTCTAACACAGCTGCCACGCAGGGCAAACACACAACACACAGCGGAAGACTAAACACACTCAAAACGTAGTAGAGCCCAAGTCATGCCTTAACCTACAGGCTGCTGACCGGGAGACGATCCTAGTTCGCAAAGCCATCAGCTCCGTACTCCTCCTCGTAGATCTCCTTCTGAGACTCCTTCTCAATATCTGGCAAGTTGATACCAGGGACGAAACCAATATGAGTACATTTGAATGTACTCAGCAAGACATCCATCATGTAACTTACCAAATGCAAGGATGCTTATATGGTGTAATAGGTAGGCAATAGATAGGGTTCACTATCAATAGTGTTCATATAGGATGACACCACAATTGCAGTCAGGTTAATCTGTATCTTCGTTGAAGAAGATACTTCAGAAGAAAATAATATAGCTTTTCTTTTTCTTGTAGATATCACATGTACAAGAGGTTTTGTAAAACTTTGTTAAAAGAAAGTTTTCTCTTTGTAGAACTTCTTGGAATTAGTTTCCAGATGTTTGCTTAGAGAAGAAAAGGTTTTATTTGCAAAACTTTTTGTAAAACAACTTCTGGCTTTTCATCATCGGTACCTCCACGGTACAAGATTTCTTCCTTTCAGTACTTCATGAGTCCAACTCCTTTTTGAAAACTCCTTTTTGAAAACATTGACACAATGCTAGCTACATGGCCATTCAACGGTCCATATCCGAGGACGCGGCTTCTTCGAAAAAGTTGTACTCTGCAGAGGTGTACACATCCACCAGATCCAGTACATCCGCCGTGAACAACCACGGACTGTAACAACAGTATGTAAAACACCAGATAACTCATCCTAACCATCCACTATGTTCAAGATAGAATGTGTCTATCTCTTCAGTTGAGTATACTCTCCCCGGCATCAGGTCCCTCCCTGCCTAGACAGGAGACTCAACTGTCGCACCCGGAGGAGAACTTAATCCCTCACTGGGTATGTCCCGTATCTTCCTCCTATCGACAATCGGTTCGAGGGCTCGACGACCCTCATAGAAAATTGAGATAGAACACACAATAACAAGAACAAACTTCAAGTTAAGCCACATGCCCATGTTGGGGTAAAGTGGCAGTACGGTAAAGGTTGTCCGACGAAGACTAGGTTATGTGTCATTTTTGAAAACACCATTTTCCCAAAAATGACCACTTCCACATTCCTCCGGTGAATAAGGCTCTGCGTTTCCACCGGGTTTTCCATAAAGCCTTTGTTTTGTAAAAAAATAATTTTAGGGTGTCCACTTAGGGACTAATATATGTGATGGTAATAAATACCATATGGTGGCTTATGAGCTTGGTAACATCAAGTACCAACTACTGGCATAATAGTAGTATATATATAATAGTAGTAGTATTCACTCAAAAATAGTTTTTGGAAATCAAAGTTTTGTAAAACTTTTCAGAAGTAAAACATGCATGATAGATAATGATAAGTGTATTATAACAGCCAGCATCAGGATGGCTTGCCTTAAATCTCTTAATGTCCCTGGCCTTGTAGTAACTTGACCTTGACGCACAACTCCCCAACTGCTTCTTCTTCTTCTTCTTCGTTTTCTAGCGTCGTAAAGGAATAAAAGACACACTCTCAGGTCTAAAGACCAAACAACTAAACTAAACAACACATACAACAAGAAAACGTATACTCGCGCAATCACTCAAAACGTTATCACGAAAAACTGCCTCACATAACTCTTAGGGTCCAAAACTATCGTCAGACAACTATATATGGTTTAGAAAACCATATCTCACATCTTACATACCATATATGGGGTGGTGTACCACTCTTATAGTACGATACATAAGAAGCTAAAAATATAGCTCGTGGGTGCAAAGGGTTAGGTTACTAAGGTAAAAACAAACAAACAGAACAATACCCATGGCAGTGGGTATTAGCAACACACAAGCAATTGTCACCTACTATGTTCATGATTTAAGTTGGATGTTTAGTTCACAAGATATTCTTAAGCATAACAACAACACTAGCACAAAAAATAACACAAGTATAGCACTCATGCTAAGGTAAACACTCAGACAATTTCCAAACAGCAGGTAAACACACCACAGATGAATACACTATTTATTTAATACATTAATGTTTACTTGAAGTTATGGAATCCATCAATCATGAAAATTTATGAAACAACCAGTAGCTAAAAACCAATGAATCAATTCATAAAAATAAACTAAAACACAATCGTCACTCCAGAAAATACTCCTATCAAATAAGCATAAAAATAGGACTACATTTAGCATACTAGTATGGAAGATCTACACAAGCATGCTATAAGAAATAATTATATTCTATAACTATAGCAAAAACAAAACAAGATTTCATGGCATTATAACAGAAGTAATAAATTCCTAAATATGCTCGGATAAACTCATACACTCCTAAAATAAGAGTTGACAATACTAGAGCAAAACCACAATTTCTAGTGGTGACACTAGTTCAACACTATAGAAGCAACCAATGCTACTATGATGCTTAAATCTAAGAAAGCAAGTCATGAACATAAATGTACCTAATAACAGTACACAAATCTTACACATGCTAGTAAGCACAAACATCAAAACAATTATATGAAACAATCATTAAGCATGCATAAATTAATTCTAGCAATTTCTGTTTTCCTTAATCAATTATTAGCAAGCAAACAAGGTATATCCTACACAAACAGTAGCTATGCACTCAATGAAAAGTTATCTAAACTTTTTCAAAAATCCAAACACTCAATTTAAAATCATTCACAAACAATCTATCAATCACAAGGGATTTATTTTATTTCCAAAAAATTTAATTTAGCACTCAATAGTGAATCATTTCATAACATGATACCCCTAAGGAATATTAAGCTAACAAATGAATCACATCTAAACATACTAGTATTTACCACTAAGAAATAAACTTCTCACTTGCATAAGTGAAAACAAACAATCTATTTCCCCATGGTGGAAAATAACAATCAAACACATATTAGAACATGTTATTTTTACAGATGTGTATGGTTAGGTATTTTCATCCCCAACTAAATTGCAATGGAACCAGTGGGTTATGGGCCCACTAATACCAAGGAAAAAGAGGTACTAAGCCTCTGGTTACTTATGACAAAAATTAGCATACAAGATAGATAATACAAAGCTATTGATTCTTGTGAAAACAAGACTAGTGCACATGCATAACAAATCCTACATATGCTTTACAATAAAATGATATGCAAGCTAACAGAGACAAAAACTTTAAAATAACAGTACCAAAATGGTACTGGATCCATCTCTAGCATAGCTTAAACTTAGTCTATCAAGCACACAAAGATCTAGCTCACACACAATTCCAAAATAATAAAACTAGAAAGTACAAATGCTAGTTCCATTTTTAATTGGGTTTCCAATCATGCACACACTTTCTAAGGTAGTTGTACTGTAAGAAAACCACTTACTAAAAAGTCCTAACAACTTTATACAAGCTAGGAAACAAGATTAAAACAACCACACAATTCATTTCAAACAAAAACAAACAAAGAACCAAAATAGAAAAGCTGTTGTATCTAGATCTGTCCACAAAAATTAATCTAGAGCTCCCAAAAATAATCTAAGCTAGGAATGGATAGATATAGTCAATATAAAACTCATCCAATTGGATTTACTTAAAAAATCATTTTTAAACTCTTCTTAAAAATCACAGAAGAGCCTACTAGTCTTTTATCAAAATGAATGGCATTTCCATTGGGAAACTCCCCTTGATGTGAGGCCAAGTGCTATGGATAGATCTTTTCAAGGTCTATCCATAACATTTTAGTTTGTTCATTTTGGTTACATATTTTAAAAGTTATGGTCCAATCATTCGCGCATATACTCTGTGCCAAAACAGTTCTTGTGTCCAAAATAATTGTCCAAACTTAGATCTACCATTTTTATATGGTTGAGAATTCATATGGTTTGGATTATGAATTTTATCAGATTTTATTTTGCAAGTTTTACATTTTTCAAACGTCCAAAGCAAACTCTCATTCTCTCTCTTCTTTTTCTTAGTGCTCAAGGCTTCTAGAAGGTAGCTAATGCATGCTGGCTCGAGTCTCTTAGTTGGTCAACAAGTGAGATCAGGCCACACTTCAAAAATTGCAAAGAAACAACAAGAAATCATTTGTGCAAAAGTGTATCTCTTATTGTTCACTGAAAAATTCAGAAAATTCAGTTTAGGACCTAGAAATTTTCTAAGTGTTGGAAATAGAAAAAAAGTTCAAAAAGTTGTGTTTGTTTTCAGGGTTCAAATGATTCCCAAAATTGTTTTTCAAAGTATGGACTTGTTAACCATGTTATAAAATTTCAGAAACATCTTTTGAATTTTTTTTTGAAATAGTTTAAGGCCATGAAAACAATGTGGAAAAAGGGATACTCTCTGTTTTATCTGTTTTTCAAAAATGCTTTTTTCTACCTTAATTTTATACCACAAAAACAACAAACAAAAGATAGTTTTTATTTATCCAAAAATAAAAGTAAGCTTATGGGTTTGTAGTACATATATCAAGGATTAATTAAAAGTCAAGAAAACATAAAATAACATTTTATAGCCTAGTGAAAACAAGGATAGAAAACAGGTACTTGACTTTATTTTCAGGAAATGTTTTCCATAGAAATCCTCAAAGGAAACTTTCATGAATCATTTTTAAAACTTGTTTTCTTGGATCCAACAAAGTTAAAGGTTTGTTTTAAGATGCAAACAAGAATGATCCAAGTCTCGGAAGCAAAAATCCACTCAAGTAATAATAGGAAACATCAGGGAAAAATATCAGGAAAATAATAGGAATGTTTTTTCAGAAACATTTGGTATTGGTTTTATAAAGAAACAAAACTTGTGTTGAAAATATGATTAAGATCAAAAACACATGTTAGTTCAAACAATCATTTTGTTAAAAAAATTGTTGGCCCTAATTTTTGTCTTCTTAAGCACAGTACAAGAATCCAAACACTGGGGTGTGACAGACCTTCCCCCCTTAAAAGAATCTCGTCCCGAGATTCACAGGCAAGCGAAAGGAGGGTATGGTCAAAAAAATGTTAGATGATTTGTTTACAAAACATGTGTGGGTGATTGGTAACATTATTTACAGGGCTTCCCCCTTTTATTAAACTTACCAAGATTTATCGGCAATTTAGCCTCCTTTTCAAAAGTTTGGGTGCCATGAACTAAACCTCGAACTTATCGTTCCTCAAAGCTATTACAGCAAACCAGGGGTTATCCTTTAGACAAAAACCTATTTGTTCCCAATCTCATATGATCAATTTAAATGGGTATCCACCAACATTTATTTAGTATGAGCTTTCCATTGGTCATTTCCAAAATCCAGGAAAATCCACTATCTTCCTCTTAGTCTAATAAAATCAAACCTCAAATCATTTGTCTCCCTCAGAGATATTTCATCAAGATAAAAATGCTAAGGCTTAAACCATCAAATTCAACAAGCATATACCAACTCTGTGTACTACTTCTATAAATCCGTTCAAATACTCCAAGCTCATATCTCATGATCAATACTAAATCATTTTCCCCAAACAATCTCGATTGAGCGTGACAAACTCCGAGAATAAACCATCAAGAGTAATCATCTACTAAATCCAAATCATATTGATTTTTCCTAAAATCCAAAATCATCCTTTAATATCCACCAATTTCGTTAAAACTCAAGTCATACCTTCCAGGCTACAAATTTTAGTTACTGATAACTTCCAAATCTTTGGGGTCCACAACCGGTTATCCCCGGATATTATATCATAATTCTTCTCAACTAATATCATGTGATCCTCAATCTTTCACTCCTAAGCTAAACCTCAATGATTTCCTACCATCTCATTTTCGAAATCTAGTTCCTCCAAAACATATATACGAGAGATCTTGTTGCCTAGTAACAACCATATTTTATCCATCCAATATTTTTTTCCAACCTTTCACTTACTTCAAAACATCTATAGAATCATCCTAGGGCACCTTTCTCTTTGGTTTAGGAAAAATTGGTTATAAGTTTTGAAACAAGTGATACCATCTCTGCAACGTATCAACTCGGTACGTTACTCTGTAAGGTATTAAGATTAAAATTGGATGAGGTTATATCACCAACTTGGTAAGGTATCGAACTACAATTTAATGAGGCCAGGTTACCACTCTATAAGGTGTTATTCAAAAATTAGATGATATTTTGCTAGTATACTTAATTATTTAAGATTTTATTTAGTCCGACGTGACACTTCTAATGTTCCATTTACGTCGGATTTTTCATGGTACGATGTCAAACAACTAGGGGGTTCACGGGTTTGGTTCGAAAACGTACCATTGGCTATGGCATGAGTCGCAGGAGTTTCTGCAACATCATCTTGGTCTCGAGGTCCACTCATCGGGCTCTTGCGTTTCTTCTGGATGGACCTTGGTTTTCTTGGGGTTCATCAGGATGGAATAGAACACGGTTCTTCTTGGGACATTCGCGAGCAAAGTGTCCTTCCTGTCCACAAGTAAAGCAACCCGTGGTTCTAGGCTTGACTTTCACACGCCTCCTTGAAGATTGTGGCATCACAGGCAAAGCACTGTGAGTCACCCATGAACTAGTCTCTCCTGGCGTCACTATCTTCCTTTTGCGAATCTCTCCAACAAGCTGGCGCTGCGGCTCCCTCAGAAGGTCAACATTGTTTCTAGCGTTTGCAATGCCCAGTTGGGTCAGGCTCTCAAGGACAACACGGTTGGCTTCACGTTCTACACGAGCGGCTTCATGGTCTACACGATCGTCTTCACGGTCTTCCATGATCATAGCCAAAAGCTGGGCAACTGTCGGCGCCGGTGGTGGAGGTAGATCGCTGGCCATGCTGAAGACAAAGAACGGTATAAGGCGAGAGCAACTAAAGGTGGTTTTGGTTTTGAAAACTTGTGAAACATAACGGCTCATAAAGGAGATGAGAACGGTAGATACCACAACAACAAGCAAGCATCAAAGAAACAATCGCCAACTCAAACCAAGATTATCATATGCATGAAACAGAGTCTTAACAAGCATAAATTAACTTAAGGGTTCACAAGGCTAAAGCATAAGGCTTACAACACAACTAGCACACTCAAAGCTTTAACAGAGTTCACACAACACAAACAAACAGGCGTCTGGGTAGAAGCAACATAACTCCTATTATCCTGCGGCAATCCTAAGTGCTCGAGAAAGCGCGTAGCTGTTCCTCCATGGGCTGGAAGTGACGAGCAAACACAAAGTCTTACGTGACTTCTATGGGCATGTTAAGTGATCTCTGGGGTCGAAGGTGCTAGCAAAGGAGCACAAATGGTACAGACCACCAACCAGGTCAATTTTTGCCCGTTATGGTGAGTCGGAGCTCCCTACAACTCAGGTAAAGGGTCGACCGATAAGATGTGTCATCTTGATCAAATCGTCCTCAAAGCGGCGGTAGCAAGGTGTATGCGTACTTAACCGGAAGGATTCGGTGAAGACAACTGCCATCTATACCAAATGTTTAGGTATAGTTTAAGTTGGGTAACAGTCTGCAAAGTTTTAGGATGCTCAATTGTAACTTAGTGCAAGCAGGGTTTTTAAAAAATCGCAGAGGGGATGGAATATAGAATCTTTTGGAAAATAGTCATCTTAGTGACCTGGTTTTATTAACTTTAATTGTCAGAGTACTAGCTAACGTCCATGCTAATCAGGTCTCCTAAGGTCATGATAGCTCTGATACCAACTCTGTAAGGTCCGCCCCAGAACCACTGTTCAAGGACACCTTCGATATGCATACATTCACGATCCCAGGAATTCAGTCGTGAACAACATATCAAGTTGGTACACATATACAATATCCATTACACGGTTGCATAAACACTTACAAAGAACATGGTCACATGACCAGGTCTAACACAGCTGCCACGCAGGGCAAACACACAACACACAGCGGAAGACTAAACACACACAAAACGTAGTAGAGCCCAAGTCACGCCTTAACCTACAGGCTGCTGACCGGGAGACGATCCTAGTTTGCAAAGCCATCAGCTCCGTACTCCTCCTCGTAGATCTCCTTCTGAGACTCCTTCTCAATATCTGGCAAGTTGATACCAGGGACGAAACCAATATGAGTACATTTGAATGTACTCAGCAAGACATCCATCATGTAACTTACCAAATGCAAGTATGCTTATATGGTGTAATAGTTAGGCTATAAATAGGGTTCAATATCAATGGTGTTCATATAGGATGACACCACAGTTGCAGTCAGGTTAATCTGTATCTTCGTTGAAGAAGATACTTCAGAAGAAAATAATATAGCTTTTCTTTCTCTTGTAGATATCACATGTACAAGAGGTTTTGTAAAACTTTGTTAAAAGAAAGTTTTCTCTTTGCAAAACTTCTTGGAATCAGTTTCCAGATGTTTGCTTAGAGAAGAAAAGGTTTTATTTGCAAAACTTTTTGTAAAACAACTTCTGGCTTTTCATCATCGGCACCTCCACGGTACAAGATTTCTTCCTTTCAGTACTTCATGAGTCCAACTCCTTTTTGAAAACATTGACACAATGCTAGCTACATGGCCATTCAACTGTCCATATCCGAGGACGCGGCTTCTTCGAAAAAGTTGTACTCTGCAGAGGTGTACACATCCACCAGATCCAGTACATCCGCCGTGAACAACCACGGACTGTAACAACAGTATGTAAACCACCAGATAACTGATCCTAACCATCCACTATGTTCAAGCTAGAATGTGTCGATCTCTATAGTTGAGTATAATCTCCCCGGCATCAGGTCCCTCCCTGCCTAGACAGGAGACTCAACTGTCGCACCCGGAGGAGAACTTAATCCCTCACTGGGTATGTCCCATATCTTCCACCTAGCGACAATCGGTTCGAGGGCTCGACGACCCTTATAGCAAATTGAGATAGAACACACACTAACAAGAACAAACTTTAAGTTAAGCCCCGTGCCCATGTTGGGGTAAAGTGGCAGTACGGTAAAGGTTGTCCGGCGAAGACTAGGTTATGTGTCATTTTTGAAAACACCATTTTCCCAAAAATGACCACTTCCACATTCCTCCAGTGAATAAGGCTCTGACTTTCCACCGGGTTTTCCATAAAGCCTTTGTTTTGTAAAAACATAAATTTAGGTTGTCCACTTAGGGACTAATATATGTGATGGTAATAAATACCATATGGTGGCTTATGGGCTTGGTAACACCAAGTACCAACTACTGGCATAATAGTAGTATATATATAATAGTAGTAGTAGTAGTATTCACTCAAAAATAGTTTTTTGGAAATCAAAGTTTTGTAAAACTTTTCAGAAGTAAAACATGCATGATAGATAATGATAAGTCTATTATAACAGCAAGCATCAGGATGGCTTGACTTAAATCTCTTAATGTCCCTGGCCTTGAAGTAACCTGAACTTGACGCACAACTCCACAACTGCTTCTTCTTCTTCTTCTTCTTCGTTTTCTAGCGTCATAAAGGAATAAAAGACACACTCTCAGGTCTAAAGACCAAACAACTAAACTAAACAACACATACAGCAAGAAAACGTATACTCGCGCAATCACTCAAAACGTTATCGCGAAAAACTGCCTCACATAACTCTCAGGGTCCAAAACTATCGTCAGACAACTATATATGGTTTAGGAAATCATATCTCACATCTTACATACCATATATGGGGTGGTGTACCACTCTCATAGTATGATACATAAGAAGCTAAAAATATAGCTCGTGGGTGCAAAGGGTTAGGTTACTAAGGTAAAAACAAACAAACAGAATAATACCCATGGCAGTGGGTATTAGCAACACACAAGCAATTGTCACCTACTATGTTCATGATTTAAGTTGGATGTTTAGTTCACAAGATATTCTTAAGCATAACAACAACACTAGCACAACAAATAACAGAAGTATAGCACTCATGCTAAGGTAAACACCCAGACAATTTCCAAACAGCAGGTAAACACACCACAGATGAATAGACTATTTATTTACTACATTAATGTTTACTTGAAGTTATGGAATCCATCAATCATGAAAATTTATCAAACAACCAGTAGCTAAAAACCAATGAATCAAGTCATAAAAATAAACTAAAACATAATCATCACTCCAGAAAATACTCCTATCAAATAAGCATAAAACAGGACTGCATTTAGCATACTAGTATGGAAGATCTACACAAGCATGCTATAAGAAATAATTTTATTCTATAACTATAGCACAAACAAAACAAGATTTCATGGCATTATAACAGAAGTAATAACTTCCTAAATATGCAAGGATAAACTCATACACTCCTAAAATAAGAGGTGACAATACCAGAGCAAAACCACAATTTCTAGTGGTGACACTAGTTCAACACTATAGAAGCAACCAATGCTACTATGATGCTTAAATCTAAGAAAGCAAGTCATGAACATAAATGTACCTAATAACAGTACACAAATCTTACACATGATAGTAAGCACAAACATCAAAACAATTCTATGAAACAACAATTAAGCATGCATAAATTAATTCTAGCAATTTCTGTTTTCCTTAATCAATTATTAGCAAGCAAACAAGGTATATCCTACACAACCAGTACCTATGCACTCAATGAAAATTTATCTAAACCTTTTCAAAAATCCAAACACTCGATTTAAAATCATTCACAAACAATCTATCAATCACAAGGGATTTATTTTATTTGCAAACAATTTAATTTAGCACTCAATAGTGAATCATTTCTTAACATGATACCCCTAAGGAATATTAAGCTAACAAATGAATCACATCTAAATATACTAGTATTTACCACTAAGAAATAAACTTCTCACTTGCATAAGTGAAAACAAACAATCTATTTCCCCATGGTGGAAAATAACAATCAAACACATATTAGAACATGTTATTTTTACACATGTGTATGGTTAGGGATTTTCATCCTCAAATAAATTGCAATGGAACCAGTGGGTTATGGGCCCACTAATACCAAGGCAAAAGAGGTACTAAGCCTCTGGTTACTTCTGACAAAAATTAGCATACAAGATAAATAATACAAAGCTATTGATTCTAGTGAAAACAAGACTAGTGCACATGCATAACAAATCCTACATATGCTTTACTATAAAATGATATGCAAGCTAACAAAGACAAAAAATTTAAAATAACAGTACCAAAATGGTACTGGATCCATCTATAGCATAGCTTAAACTTATTCAATCAAGCACACAAAGATCTAGCTCACACACAATTCCAAAATAATAAAACTAGAAAGTACAAATGCTAGTTCCATTTTTATTTGGGTTTCCAATCATGCACACACTTTATAAGGTAGATGTACTGTAAGAAAACAACTTACTAAAAATTCCTAACAACTTTATACAAGCTAGGAAACAAGATTAAAACAACCACACAATTCATTTCAAACAAAAACAAACAAAGAACCAAAACAGAAAAGCTGCTGTACCTAGATCTGTCCACAAAAATTAATCTAGAACTCCAAAAATTAATCTAAGCTAGTAGTGGATAGATCTATTCAATATCAAACTCATCCAATTGGATTTACTTCAAAAATCATTTTTAAACTCTTCTTAAAAATCACAGAAGAGCCTACTGGTCTTTTATAAAAATGGATGGCATTTCTATTTGGTAACTCACCTTGATGTGAGGCCACGTGCTATAGATAGATCTTTTCAAGGGCTATCCAGAACATTTTAGTTTGTTCATTTTGATTACATATTTTAAAAGTTATGGTCCAATCATTCTCACAGATGCTCTGTGCCAAAACAGTTCTTGTGTCCAAAATAATTGTCCAAACTTAGATCTACCATTTTTATATGGTTGAGAATTCATATGGTTTGGCTCATGAATTTTATCAGATTTTATTTTGCAAGTTTTACATTTTTCAAACGTCCAAAGCAAAAGCTCATGTTTCTATTAAAACTTAAATGAATAAAAACAGGGCAGAGCGGGCTGGGTCTTCGTGGGTGCGGCCCAACTAGCGGGCTGCGCAGCCCAGCTACGCTGCGCACGCGAGCGCGGGCGCGAGAAACGGGCGCGTTCAAGCGTGGCCGTAGATCTCGCGATCTACGGTCCGCTGCGCTTCTTCTTCCTCTCATCTCTCTCTCGCTCTCTAGCCCGAACGGAGGAAAAATGGCGCTGCCGGTTAGCTCACCGTGGGGCTCAGGAAGGGGCTACGTGGGCTCGGGGGAGTCGCTGGAGGTCGAGGGCATCGAGGGGTGGTGTTGGCGGCGACCGGCGCGGCTCCGAGCGGCAGCGCGAAGCAGATGCCCGTGGCGGCGCTTCACAGACGGTGGCGACGACTCTGGCGGGTAGAGGGCAGGGGAACAAGTCCGGGAGGTTCAGGGGGATGTGGGGAGTGGATCTAGGCAAACGAGAGGGGTGGGATGGAGAGGATCGAGCAGAGCCACGCCGTGGCCGTGGTGGTCACCGGCGACGTGCTCACTGCTCGTGCGTGCTCCAGGGGCTAGGGCTCGGGCAGATCTCGAGCAGGGGAGATGAGGTGGGTGTGAGGGAGGGAAGAGGCGCAAGGGTTTGGGAATTGGGTACTTATAGCCGAGGTGAAAAGCAAAAGGGCAAAAAGGGCCACTCAGGTTGATGTCAGCCATTGGCATGAGCAAGCCCTAGGGGTTTTTAGGTCATCTCTCCACGAGCTCTAGGTGTCCTAGTCAGCTAGCACATGGTTGCAAGACTTATCCTGGCCCTTGGGTGCAAGTGGAGGCAAGGGGTAGTAAAATAGGTCAAAGGCATGGGCTGCCCATACCTATCGACCTCATCACTTCTCTCTCTTCTTTTTCTTAGTGCTCAAGGCTTCTAGAAGGTAGCTAATGCATGCTGGCTCGAGTCTATTAGTTGGTCAACAAGTTAGATCAGGCCACACTTCAAAAATTGCAAAGAAACAACAAGAAATCATTTGTGCAAAAGTGTATCTCTTACTGCTCACTGAAAAATTCAGAAAATTCAGTTTAGGAATTAGAAATTTTCTAAGTGTTGGAAACAGATAAAAAGTTCAAAAAGTTGAGTTTGTTTTCAGGGTTCAAATGATTCCCAAAATTGGTTTTCAAAGTATGGACTTGTTAACCATGTTATAAACTTTCAGAAAAATCTTTTGAAAACAATTTTTAAATAGTTTAAGGCCATAAAAACAATGTGGAAAAATGTATACTCTCTGTTTTTATCTGTTTTTCAAAAATGCCTTTTTCTGACTTAATTTTATACCACAAAAACAACAAGCAAAAGATAGTTTTTATTTATTCAAAAATAAAATTAAGCTTATGGGTTTGTGGTACATATATCAAGGATTAATTAAAAGTCAAGAAAACATAAAATAACATTTTATAGCCTAGTGAAAACAAGGGTAGAAAACAGGTACTTGACTTTATTTTCAGGAAATGTTTTCCATAGAGATCTTCAAAGGAAACTTTCAATAATCATTTTTAAAACTTGTTTTCTTGAAGCCAACAAATTTAAAGGTTTGTTTTAATATGCAAAAAAGAATGATCCAAGTCTTGGAAGCAAAAATCCACTCAAGTAATAATAGGAAACATCAGGGAAAAATATCAGGAAAAATAATAGGAATGTTTTTTCAGAAACATTTGGTATTGGTTTTATAAAGAAACAAAACTTGTGTTGCAAATATTATTAAGATCATAAAAAAAATTTAGTTCAAACAATCATGTTGTTAAAAAAAACGGTTGGCCCTAATTTTTGTCTTCTTAAGCACAGTACAAGAATCCAAAAACTGGGGTGTGACAGCCAGCCACCCTCTACCGCGATCCATGGAAGAGCGTACATGTGGCACTAAGAGTCAGAGGGTACGTGTGGGTAAAGTCTACCCCCTGCAAGGACAAATCTCCTCGAGAAGCCATGTCCACGGTTACGGACGACTTGGCAACGGATTATGTGATCATAGATACCTTGAACATAATGACTAAAAGTTGTTAACTATGAATGAAGGGTGCCTCCTCGGAGATGCCGAGAGGGGTTATCTTCCTAGCATGTGAGGTGTTGGGAAATAATGTTGGTGGATGAAAAGATTATGATTTCAGTAGTTGAGTACTCCTCCCATATGTTTTGAAAACACTCCATGAGACATGCTATTCTTCCTCGATTTGGAAAACAAAGATTGCTTTACACAAATTAACCTTCATAAAATCCTTTTCCGAAACAACTGATATATAATAGGTTAACTAAGTCTTGTTGAGTACCTCCCGTACTCAGGTTTGCTTAATTTGGTTTAGGTGAAGATCTCACATCGGTGGTGATTCAACGTGGACATCGACGAGTAGTTTGGGGTTCCCAGGTAGCAGCCTGGAATCTATGGGCTGGGACATCGCTTTTTGTTGCGGCCTCTTAGGACTTTTTGGTTCTTGTTGATCAGTAACATAACTTGCCTTCCGTTGTCTGATGGAATATTGGGTCGTGTGACCTCTTTTTGTAAGCTATACTCTAGTAATACATGTTTAATATAGCTTCCATGTCTAGAGTGCTGCTTTGATCGGCTGTTGGTTTCGATCTCATTGTTATACATTTTTTGACTATGCCTGCGTAGTTGTCATAGTCGAAGGGTTGTGGAGCCGATGATCCATTTCCGAGCACGCCTGCCAATGTGATTCGGCCTGGGGCTTGGTAACCCCAGTAACCCTCGATTGTTTTTGCACTTCCTGGACACATAGCATCTTTGTATAGCTTTTGTCCCATTCCTTCAGTTCCATACGATTCATGGACGCTTTGATATGCATAGTTGGTTATGACTAGCATGGACACAAGGAGTAGTAGTACCGAGGTTATCCGGCCTGCGTGCCGATGAATCCGGTCTACCTGCCGTTGTTTGTTGCGGCCGGGGCTGGTAACCCTAAAACACTTGTGGGTCCATGACTAGGAGCGCATAACAGTATGTACATCTCTAGGTCCGGGGTCGTGACACCTTCCTTCGAATATCACCCGAACAAACGTTGGGTATTAAGTTGCAAGCAACGAATAATTGCAATAAGCAAAGTGTGTAATGTAAACAAAGTAAAAAATCGTTGTTATGGCAACAACACATCCTCCATCCGCCACATTTCTGTCACTCAAGCACTGATGCAAAGGAGGCATGAACCCACTATCAAGCATAAATACTCGCACTTGGAGTCACTAGCATCTACTTGGCCAGAGGATCTACTAACAATGGAGAGCATGCAAGATCATAAATAACATACACATGAAGATAACATGATAGATTGATAATCAGTAGACATAGCATTCAATAATCATCGGATCCTAGCAAACAAAACATGTAGCATTACAAAAGATGAACTCGATCATGTGAGGCAGCTCATGAGAGTACAATCATCTAGCTACTGCTATGGACCCGTAGTCCAAGTATGAACTACTCACGCATCACTCCGGAGGCGGGCATGGTGGTGTAGACCAATCCGGTGATGAATTCCCCTACCGGCAGGGTGACAGGGAGAGCTCTAGAACCCTCCCGATATCGTGTTGACGATGACGGTTGCATCGGGTGTTTCTTAGGATGAAGTGGTATATTTTTAGGGTTGACATATCGGGGGGAATAAATAGGCGAAAGGGCGATGGCGGTGGACGCCCCAGGGGCCCACACCACCTGCAGGCGCGGCCAGGGGGGGGCCTCTTCGGGACTCCGTGGAACCTTCAGGAATTATAAGACTTCCGGGCTTCGAATTTTCCACTTCTGAGAATATTTCCAGAAAAACTTTTCTGAAACTAAAAACAACAGAAAACAGGGAACTGGCTCTGTTGCATCTTGTCAATAAGTTAGTCCGGGAAGTCGATAAAAATGACATAAAGTGTAAGGAAAAACATGTAGCATATGGCATGAAAACAACATGGAACATCAGAAATTATAGATACGTTTATGACGTATCAGGGAGCATCTGGTATGAGGTCGATGCGGGGTGCTTGATGCCTCGAAGAGGAGGTAAACCCGTTGGTAGTTCTTGGGAAATACGTCCTCAAATTCCTGCAATATAGGTAACAAAGATGGACAAAGTCTTATTATACAGTTAGTATCAAGGACTTTGACTTTGCACACAAGGACAAAGTGGAGAATGGATGGATTTTCTCAAAGCTCTCGCATCTCAAGTTTTGTGGCAAGAAAGTCAAGGCCTTTGGAAGCACTCATCATTTTTCCACTCATACTTGGCTTTTGGCTCTCACTCTCTTTTTGGTGGATCTCTCTCTCACCACTCAACTCAATAGATTTTGATCAGGATATAATAGGGGTCCATGGTGAATGTACATGCTTGAGTTGGAAGGAAATATTGAGCCTCACTTATGATTATTTAAAGGTGAATTCTTTCCTATTAATAAATATTGTTGGTGATTATAAGAATGTTATACTACCTAAGCTATTGCATTATGTATTAGCAGGGTTATTGTTAACACAAACATGGATGGAGCAAGACCTCAAGACTTGCTGGAAAACAACATGGAGATGATGGAAAACAAACTTACAAGTGTTGAAAACAAATGTGCAAGTGTGGAAAACAACTCCAGGAATGTTCTTCCACACTAAGGAATGGTGAAAACAAGAGGAGGGCGCCCCGTTGAAGATCAATGCGCCATATAGAAAGTCCTAATTCAATTAGGCATGGCCTGTATGCCATAATGGCCGAACCCCCTAAAGTTCGGTCGGTTTGTATCCCTTCCTAGTCCAAGTAGGAGTCCTAGTAGAGTCCTCCTAGTCCAAGTAGGAGTCCTAGTCCTAGTAGGAGAGGTCCTTGTCCAAGGAGCCCTCCACCTATATATACTCCCCACCTGCGTGTGGAAGAGGGAGAACAAGTTTAAACCAAAACCAATGAAACCCTAGCCTCTAGTTTGTATTGCTGCTAAGCATACTACTTGTAGTTTACCCTTGCAAAGTTGCGTGGTATCTTGTTATTCCATCTGGGAATAGGGGGATACAGGACCACTTGTGATCTTTGATTACTTGTGCAAGAGTGTGTAGTTGAGAATATCCAAAGAGCTTGATTGTTGTTGCATCTGGCAACAGGGGTCAGCTGAGTGAGAGGTCTCAGTGTAGCACTAGTTATCCACATATCAGAAAAATACAAAAAGAGAGAGAAGCTCATTGAGAAGATCGGGCCACCCCATATCATCTTGGTATCAGAATCTCAGGTTTACTCGGTGAGCTAAATTTATCCCTAGTATAGTTGTTTTTATTTCCTATCCAGAAAAAGCCCCACAAAAATATTAGGTTTTAGTTTTTGCCAGAGCCTAGATCAACACCAAATTGCTACTCTAGTTGCTGTTTTATTGTTGATTTGCGTTTCTGTTTTTCCTTTTTATCTTTTTAGGGTCCATCGTGTTCTTCTTTTTGTCTAAATCTATACCGAAAAAGTTCCAAAAAAAAAATACCACCGCGCGCAAGCGCTACCAGACGCCGTTACGATTCGTTGCTCACGCGTTTTCCTCCACTCGAAATCTCCGCGCGCGCTGTTATTCGATCCGCGCCAAGCGCTGACAACCACTTCTGGCCAAACGCGTGGGAAACATGCGCGCGCTCTCGATCCTGTTGGATTTGTCCGCCTGTTTCCACCAGTCCCGCGCGCGCCGTTCCTGGACTCGGTCCAGCGTATTATCTGTGCACCCCGCTCACTTCCGACACCGCATTAACACACGCGCCGCACTTACCAAACCACGTCGCAAGTCACCTATCCTGTCGGCGTGAAACCAACCGCCACCGCACGCTTTGCCAAAATCCGACCACGCGCACTCTATCCACACGCTTTTCCACCACTCGCCAAACACCCGCTACCAGCCGAAGAAAAAGCCAACCGCACCGATCCGCCGAGCACACACCCCACAGTCCAGGTTTTCGATTCCAATCCCAACTGCTACCTGCCAAACGTGGTTCCGAGCACGCGCCCCCACCGGCCCCGATATTATTGCTGCTCGACGCGCGCGTTTCCTGGTACTGCCGCGCACCAGTCGGAGTCAAAACGCGCATATTCCAGGCTTCCGTGACAAAAACCACGCGCTACCAGGGAACGCCGCCGTTTCCAATCATTATCCTCGTTCCGCGCGTGCGTTCCTGTCCACCGGTCACGCGCCATCGCTGGCCACTGTTCCGCGCGCATCACGTAACGATTCGCCACAATTCCGGCCAAAACAAAAATCGCCTGACCGATCTCTGTGCGCCGATCCACTACCGGCCAACTGCCGCACGCCTTCTCAAAGTCCACGTGACACTACACGGGCCGCACCCGCACAGGTACCGAGTACCAAACGCGTTGCGGTCAACACGCGCTCGTATCGGAGTCAGAGCACTTCGCGGCAGTACACTTCCAAGTCCAGCTCGGACTCATCACGGGGCATCAAAACCCACACAGCGCACACACCGCAGCAAGTCCACATACCCACGTACAAATCTGATCTTTGATAAGCCCTAGACACAGCCATTCTACAGCAAATTTTAGGTCTCAAAACCCAAAGACTAGCTGTTTTATTGCTCTACAGGCTGCTCAATTGGATCAATTTTTGTCCATATTTTCTGCTCCTAGTTGATTCAAAGGCCATTGAAAAAGTATAAAAATAGAAAAAGAGAAAAAGCAAAAGAGGCCGAGCCATACTACCACTAGTGGAAGCTTATCATCTTGGATATTTTTGTGGACATTTGAGCAATCTTGTGCCTGTTTTCATAGAGTATTTGCTAGTGTCTTTCGAGTGCTTGCAATAACTCTTCCATATAATTGCTAAGCCACATTTGTCTCCCAGAGTGAGTGTGTTCCTTTAGTATTTTTCATCACATTAGACAGTGCATTGGAGTTGTTATTTTGGTGTTGTTAGGATTCCCAACCAAGCCCCACCAAAAACCCTGTTTGCATTGTGATACTTGATAGCTCGGATTATTCTCTTCTCACACTCAAGCACATTATTCATTGCTCCTTGTTGGTAAGTTGATCCTTTTCACTCTTGGAACATTAAGTGAAGCCATCTTTGCTTGGTTTTGAGTGAGTTGTGAGAGGCACCACAACCTATTGTTATTTTGTTTCTAACAAATTAATCAATGGGTTTTCCTAGTGTTGATGCTTGCAGTGCTACGTTTTGGAAGGAGGATGCTAGTGGGATTCCAGCAGAAGACTTGTTCCACTTTACAGCAGACATCAAGGAATGTCAGGTTACTATTACCCTTGATAAAGGTACACGCTATAATTTTGTTAGTCCTGAGGTTGTTGAAGAATTACAGCTGGTTCCACGCACATATGATCCATTTAGGTTACCTACATATGATGATGAACTTATTATTACTCACATAGTCTTTGTTCCTTTAACCATTCATGGCCATAAGGAGAAAATTTTATGTTATGTGATGCCTAGAGATATTATTTGTTCTCATCTTTTGTTGGGACAACAATGGTGCACTAAATATAGAGTTAATTTTGATAGCCATTATCCTGATTTACAATTATTTTGGAACAATAAGAAAAATTGGATAATACATGCACGGCTTACACAATTTCAAAGAATTAGACATCAACCCTTAATTTCTGCTCAAATGCTTGAAAAGCAAAGACTTGAAAAACTTGAGATGCAAAGAATTGAGCGTTTAGTTATGGGATTTGTCGAGGTTGAGAAGACATGTGAGGTTGTTTCTACTAACGTAATCATGTCTACTCCTAGTGTTGTTTCTTGTGATATGCAGGTTACTTTTGAAGAAAGGGAGCCACCTCAACTACAACCTGCATCACCACTTGAGATAGATGAATTGGTACCTACTAAATCTGAGGAGGATGTCATTGATAAAGGTGCTAATTTTGAGCTACAAACTTCAAGTGCTGAATTTTGTGAGTCTACTAAATTGCTAGTTGATTCTTATGAGTTAACAAGCATAGATAGTCCACCTACATGTGATAATGTGCTAATTTCAAAATTTAATCATGTGGTTTTGATTTCACATAAGGAAGTACTTGCTAAAATACCACCTAATGATATTGTGAATTACATCATGTTAAATGAACCAATTAATGTGCAATGTTCTATGAAAAAGGTTGCTGAAATTTCATATGTCAATTCTAGCACCTATGCTTCTTGTTTCACTTTTAATTTGATTGGTGACTATAACATGGATGAAATTTTTATGGTGGATCAAATATGTATTACTTGTGATAAAATGGCTGAATTAAACATTGTGTTACCTTGGTTAGATTGTTTACAATTTCTTACATGTGAGCATGATTTTACACATATGTTTGGTTTGCCACAAAACATGTTAAGTACATGTGCTACTAAATTGTTCTTTACTTATATTTGCAAATTGAGTTGCAACTTTTATAATGAGAATAATAAACTTGTTAACACCTTTGAGTGTACTACTAAAAATAAATTTGATCATAGATCTTCTGTGAGAACACTTGATTTGATACTAAACAATAAAAATTTATACATACATGTCTCTCCTTTTGATCATGATTTTATGAGCTTCACTTATATTTGCAATTATGATTGCTATTTTATGAGATGCTATGACAATTATGTGATATTTACATACAAATTTCGTGGTCACATGTCATATGGACAATTTTATGATATGATAACAACTAATGCACCTCATTATAGATATATGTATTGTGCATACACGTTGTTCTTTTTGTTTATTCCACTTTCAGCATACAACAAGCCGAGGACGTCTTGTCTTGAAGAAAGGGAGGATGATCAGGATATAATAGGGGTCCATGGTGAATGTACATGCTTGAGTTGGAAGGAAATATTGAGCCTCACTGATGATTATTTAAAGGTGAATTCTTTCCTATTAATAAATATTGTTGGTGATTATAAGAATGTTATACTACCTAAGCTATTGCATTATGTATTAGCAGGGTTATTGTTAACACAAACATGGATGGAGCAAGACCTCAAGACTTGCTGGAAAACAACATGGAGATGATGGAAAACAAACTTACAAGTGTTGAAAACAAATGTGCAAGTGTGGAAAACAACTCCAGGAATGTTCTTCCACACTAAGGAATGGTGAAAACAAGAGGAGGGCGCCCCGTTGAAGATCAATGCGCCATATAGAAAGTCCTAATTCAATTAGGCATGGCCTGTATGCCATAATGGCCGAACCCCCTAAAGTTGGGTCGGTTTGTATCCCTTCCTAGTCCAAGTAGGAGTCCTAGTAGAGTCCTCCTAGTCCAAGTAGGAGTCCTAGTCCTAGTAGGAGAGGTCCTTGTCCAAGGAGCCCTCCACCTATATATACTCCCCACCTGCGTGTGGAAGAGGGAGAACAAGTTTAAACCAAAACCAATGAAACCCTAGCCTCTAGTTTGTATTGCTGCTAAGCATACTACTTGAAGTTTACCCTTGCAAAGTTGCGTGATATCTTGTTATTCCATCTGGGAATAGGGGGATACAGGACCACTTGTGATCTTTGATTACTTGTGCAAGAGTGTGTAGTTGAAAATATGCAAAAAGCTTGATTGTTGTTGCATCTGGCAACAGGGGTCAGCTGAGTGAGAGGTCTCAGTGTAGCACTAGTTATCCACATATCAGAAAAATACAAAAAGAGAGAGAAGCTCATTGAGAAGATCGGGCCACCCCATATCAGATTTTGCTCTTGTTGGGTGCATGCAAGCTTCTTTGCATTGTCGGCAATGATTTGGCTTGGAGAAATAGGATGTAGCACACATGTTTTGTTGTTCTATTTGAAGGAGTATTGATTGGTTCGTCCGTCATGCATTGCACTCTTATCATATTGCCAAGGTCTTCCAAGGAGAAGATGACACACAGTCATAGGCACTACATCACACTCGACATTGTCTTCGTATGTAACAATCTTGAAGGAGACATTGAAGGTGCCAAAGTCACTTAGGCATTGCACATGGTAAGTATGAGGATGTTTTTTTAATGGAAAATGTAACTTTTCACAAATCTCTTTGCTAGCAAGGTTATGGCAACTTACACAATCTATGATGAACTTGATGGACTTGTGATACGTTCAAAACATATCTCCTTTTCAGAACACTTTTGCTGTTGTTTTCCTTTAAACTTGTGAGTTTCGGATACAACTAACACAGACTAACGTTGTTTTCAGCAGAATTACCTAGGTGTCATTTTTGTGAAGAAAAATCAACTTTTAGAAAATTTCTCGGAAAAGATACCGAAGTCCTTATTTTACCCGAAGACCCCCGGAGCCAAAAGAAGAGCCGGAGGGGGGAAGGAGAGGCCCACACCATAGGATGGCACGCCCTCCTTGGCCGCGCCACCAGGTGGTGGCTGCCTGATACGTCCATTTGGCATCACTGTTTTATATTGTTATTTTCTATTATTCATCGATATATTTCATGCTATGATGCATAACTTATGTTATTTTATCTTATTTTGCATGTTTCATAATTTTTGGAGAATAAACACCGGAACCAGAAATCTGATGGAAAAAGCACCGTCAAGATACCCTATTTCAGAAGATGAGAAGAAGAGGGGGGATACCGGTGGAGCCTTAGAAGTTTCGAGCAGGAAGTGAGCCATAAGGGCACCCGGAGGGGGGCCACCTGGGGCCCACATCACCAGGCGGCGCGTTCTCCTCTGGCCGCGCCTGGGGTGGTGTGCCCCCTGCCCACTCCTGGGTGCCCCCTTTCACGTACTTGACCTCCAGGGAAACCTAAGTCCCAGAACATCATCGAAGAATTATTCCGCCGCCGCCTCAGGGCGGAAAACACAAGAGAGATAAAAGCTCTCCGGCTGGGAGAAATCTGCCAGGGAAATTCCTCCCCGGAGAGGGGGAATCATCGCCATCGTCATCGTCATTGCTCCGGGCATCATCAAGATCGTCATTGTCATCATCATCACCACCAGCACGATCACCCTCATCATCGACCTTCATCCCGCTGTAACAATTAGGGGTCTCTATCGTTGTATTACATTAGATCTCTCTCCCGGTGTGGATTACTTGTTAGTAGTTGATGCTTGTGAGATTTATCAGTGTTTACACTTTATGACCAGATTTTTATTATCCATTATATCACTGATGCGTGTGAACACATGTTCGTTGGGAGACCCCAAGAGGCAGGTATGAAGAGTGCAACAACAATTTTCCCTCAAAAAAGAAACCAAGGTTGAATCGACCAGTAGGAGGAAGGAGTAACTTGAAAAGGTGAAGAAGCTTAGATGGCAGGACGCACTACCGGTTCAGAAGCAACGTGGAATCTGCACAACACAATCAAATCACTTTGCCTCAACGAAGGAGTGAGGTTGTCAATCTCACCGGTTTTGCTGAACACAAAGAGGTTCAATGTATGGTGTGGAGAACAGTAGGAACAGTATGAGAGTAGTATGAAAGCAGTAGGTGTTTATCAGTATGAAGAAAAAGGACCGGGGTCAACAGTTCAGTACTGGTGTCTCTCTGAGAAAGATAAATAACATATGTGGTAAAAAAATTACAGCTGGGCAATTTACAGAAATGAAGTTTGCACCGTAGTGCATATGCAAGACATAAAGATTACTATGTGATTCATGCGGGAATTACAACAAGATTCATAGACCGTTATGCAACTGCATCTATGACTAAAAATCCACCCTTCGAATATCATCTGAACAAATGTTGGGTATTAAGTTGCAAGCAACAGATAATCGCATTAAGAAAAGTGTGTAATGTAAGCAATACCATTATCCTTAGACAAAGCATTGTTCTTTTCTCCCTATTGGTAACAACACATCCTCCATCCGTCACGATTCTGTCACTCGAGCATGGATGAAAAGGAGTCATGAACCCACTATCGAGCATAAATACTCCCCCTTGGAGTTACTAGCATATTCTTGGCTAGAGCCTCTACTAACAACGGAGAGCATGCAAGATCATAAATAACATATGCATGAAGATAACATGATAGATTGATAATCAGAAGACATAGCGTTCAACATCCATAAGATCCCAGCAAACACAATGTGTAGCATTACATAGAGATGATCTTGATCATGTTAGGCAGCTCACAAGATCTAAACATAAGGCACAAAGTGGAGAAGACAACCATCTTGATCATGATAGGGATGAACTACCCACGCATCACTTCAGAGGAGGTCATGGTGATGTAGACCCCTCCGGTGATGATTTCTCCCTCCGGCAGGGTGCCGGGGAGAGCTCCAGAACCCTCCCGATCTCGGGATGACGGTGACGGTGGCCTCAGGAGTTTCTCGGGTAAAAATGGTATATCTTTAGGGTTTACGCCTCGGGGGAATAAATAGGTGAAAGGGCAGAGGCGGTGGAAGCTTAGGGACCCCACACCACCCCCGGTGCGGCAAAGGGGGGGCGCCACCCTATGGTGTGGGCTCCCTGAGGCCCCCCCCCCCGGGTCTCTTTGGGACTCCGTGGAACCTCTAGGATTTCTAAGACTTACGAGCTTCAAATTTTCCAATACAAGAATATTTCCAGAACAAGTTTTCTGAAACTAAAAACGGCATAAAACAGGGAACTGGCTCTGTGGCATCTTGTCAATAGGATAGTCTGGAAAATCGGTAAAAATGACATAAAGTGTATAGCAAACATGTGGGAAACAAAAAGAAAACAACATGGAACATCATAAATTAAGGATACGTTTATGACGTATCAACATCCCCAAGCTTAGTTCCTACTCGTCCTCGAGTAGGTAAACGATAAAAAAAAATCTGAAGTGACATGCTACCAACATAAACTTGATCATCAATGATGTAAAAGCATAAGTAAGCTGAGATCATAGAACATGAACACAAACATGATAAATAAAACTTTAATAATAAAGAATAGCAATCACTTTGCATCATGAGAAGTAACTCAAATAAAAGATAATGAATAACAATGCAAAGAAATATATACGTTTGTTTCAAGTATAAAGAAAGCATGTCAAAGTGATATTTCGCTAATCCTTAAGAGTGGGGAAAAACCTAAATGCCAGAATACCTTCAAAGTTCATGGGGAAGACTAGACCAACTAGTTAGAGAACAAGCAATATCACATTATGAATCAATTGATAATGTTTCTGGGACAAATGCACATAAAACTCAGAACGGAAAAAATGCTCTCTCAACTGTGCATAAAGTTAGAAGATGGAGACTCAACATAAAAGTAAAAGAAAGGCCCTTCGCAGAGGGAAGCATGGATCACTCATGTGCTAGAGCTTTTATTTTATTAAACAGAGGTATAAAAAATTGACACTCCTCCCAACCATATTTCACAAACCATAGCTAACCGAATCCTTGGGTGCCTGCCAACAATCACATACCGTGGAGGAGTGGTTATATTTTAAAAGAGGTGTATGCTTATGACAACGAATGGTAAACAGAAAATACAATACGTCACAATCCACCTAGACTTCACAAGAGAGGCTCCCATAGAAGGACACATTTGGGTAGAAGGTCATCCCCTTTCTCCTTTGCACAATTATGCTTTGACTGATAAATCAGGGGCAAAAATAGTGAAGAGAATTTGTGTTATTAATTTGGGGCTGGGCACCCCGCTGCCAGCTCTTCTATCATTGGATAATAAGATGAAGCCACTAGTCCAGGGTGTGAAAGTCCAATCAACAAGTGAGATAAAGATTCTCTACTTATGTCCTCATGAGCTAAAACAGGAGCACAAAACAGGAGTAATTTTGAAAGTTCTAAAGGCAACACATGAGCAATTTACTTTGGAGTGGCGGTTAAATACCACATGTAGGTAGTTATGGTGGACACAATGGGAAAACTTTGGTTTTTGGGGGTTGGATGCACGAGTAGATCTCATACTCAGTACATGTGGAGGCTAGCAAAAGACTGGGAGCGACAAATCAAGAGAGCATAAGAGAAATAATCATGCATAGCGACATAAAAATCATTAATCAAAGCATAAGTGGTACCACAAGTTCAAAAACTAAATGATCATAGAGGCTATTCGTGACTAGTTCATATTCATAAACATGGTGTGAGCATGCGCCAAGTCAATCAAATAAAACATCGAAAGGAGAATACCACAAATTTATGCTTCAATATGACAAGAACAACTCATGATTCTTTCAATGGCACATTAAACAATCTCAGATATTTGAGGCCAATCATGCTACTCAATAACCACAAGGCTTTAAAACTAAAATAACATCTATCATGATATGAAAAAGTTCTAGCCACAGTCTATACAAGCTTCTACTTGCACCGTTAAAAATTCTACCTCAAGCAGCAATTTCTTTTCCCAAAAAGCACCATACAAATCATGCTTTAAAAAAATTCTCTACATGCTACAGCAATCAAGCATGAGAGGACTCACATAACACTACTAAAACTAACAACTCTGAATAAGAGATGCAATGAAAACAAGAGCTAAACAGGAATTTTTGCAGCCACTAGAAAAAACTAAGAATACTAGCATAGCAAATATTCACATGAAAAAGCGGAGCGTGTCTCTCTCCCAAACAAAGAATGATAGGATCCAACTATATTATTGCAGCAAGGAAAACAAAGAAAAAAAAGAAAAAGCAAAGAAAAACAAATAGACACTCCAAGTAAACTTCATATGATGTGACCGAATAAAAATATAGTTTCACGAGAAGTGACCTGATAGATAGTTGATGAAGGAAGGGATGCCTTGGCCATCCCCAAGTTTAGATTCTTGAGTATTCTAAAAATATGCTTGGATGAACCATGGGGGCATCCCCATTCTTGACCTTGCAATCTGCTTGATCACATATATCACCTCTTCTCTTGACACTTAAAAACTTCCTTCACACCACACTAAAACAGTAATTCGCATTAGACGGTTAGTGCCACAAATAAAAATCCATGGGTTCTGTATGGCACAAGTGTTATTGATACTTCTAAACATTATCTACAGCCACTGATGTTTCGTGAAGCAAAGAAACCCACTTGACATCGCAAAAGAGCAAATGCAAGAAAAATGGTAGAATCTGTCAAAACCAGAACAGTCTGTAAATACGAATTTTTTCTAGGCACTTGCGTTGCTCAGATCGAAAAATTTCAAGAACAAAAAATTTGCGGAATTAGCTAAGAAATAAGAAAAAACGTCAGATCATTCTGAGCTTCCAGGATTTTATACGAATTTTTACGGTGGACAACAGAAATCTGTTTCCTGCTCAGAAATCCAAAAACCAACTCCAACTCTCGTCAGAAACCATACTTGGCACTACTAAAACATGGAAATAAAGATACAAAGGAGTTGCTACATAAGTATACATCCCCTTTACTCAAAGAAAACAGAGAAAAACAAAGCAAAAATAAAACCATGGGTTTTCTCCCAAGAAGTGCTATTCTTTAACGCCTTTTAGCTAGGCCCAGAAAAGTGGAATCAATTATTTTCAAATGGAGGGGGCATTCAAATCAAGATTTGGCAGTTCCTTAATAATGCATTGTATTTTATCTAAGTGAGTTTTAGAGTCTCCTCTCTTAGAACCTTTAAGCTTACTATCTTCATTAAATAAATTCGCAGGAACAATCCAATCAAAATCCTTTTCTTGGGCTTCATGCAATGCTATCAATTTTAAGGGGATTGGTATTTTATCCTTGCTAAATTCAGTTTTTTCAAGAGCACCAACAATGTCTACACATGAGACAATCGTATTCAAACGATCAAAGACTTTTCTAGCTTCTATAGCAATATCTCCAAATTCTTTAAGCATAGATTTTAAGATAAAGTTTCCTTTCTCAACATCTTCAATGTTATTCAAACTGAGGAACATATTTTGTAACATGGGATGGAGATTAACAAACCTAGCTTCTAACATGTGAACTAAAGAAGTTGCAGCAGTCCCATAATTGGGAGCAAGTTCTACTATGGATTTTTCTTCAAAATTATCATGCTTACTAACATGATCAAAGAATTCTTTAATAGTGTCATTTCCAAGTATAGAACCACTTCCTACCGGCAAATCATTCAGGGTAAACTTGGGGAACAACAAGATGAAAAATAACAACGAAAAAACAAAAATAAAAACTAGAATAAGAACTTTTTTTGTGTTTTTTTATAAAGAGAAGCAAACAAGACAAAATAAAATAAACTAAGAAAAAAAAACAAAGTAAAGAGATTGGAAGTGAGAGACTCCCCTTGCAGAAATTCTCTTCCTCCCCGACAACAGCGCCAGAAAAGTGCTTGATGCGTGTGAACGCACGTTCGTTGGGAGACCCCAAGAGGTAGGTATGAAGAGTACAGCAACAAGTTTCCCTCAGAAAAGAAACCAAGGTTGAATCAACCAGTACGAGGAAGGAGTAACTTTAGAAGGTGAAGAAGCTGAGATGGCAGGGCACACTACCGGTTCAGAAGCAACATGGACCCTACACAACACAATCAAATCACTTTGCCCCAACAAAGCAGTGAGGTTCTCAAACTCACCGGTTTTGCTGAACACAAAAAGTTTTAACATATGGTCTGGAAAACAGTAGGAATAGTATGAAAGCAGTAGGTGTTTATCAGTATAAGGAATAAGGACCGGGGTCCACAGTTCACTAGTGGTGTCTCTCCGAGAAAGATAAATAACATGTGATGTGAACAAATTACAGCTGGGCAATTGACAGAAATGAAGGTTGCACCGTAGTGCATATGCAAGACATAAACATTACTATGTGATTCATGCGGGCATTACAACAACATACATGGACCGTTATCCAACTGCATCTATGACTAAAAATCCACCCTTCGAATATCATCCGAACAAATTTTGGGTATTAAGTTGCAAGCAACAGATAATCACAGTAGGCAAAATGTGTAATGTAAACAATAATATCATACTTAGACAAAACATTATTGTTTTCTCCCTAATGGAAACAACACATCCTCCATCCTTCACGTTTCTGTCACTCGAGCATGGATGAAAAGGAGGCATGAACCCACTATCGAGCACAAATACTCCCTCTTGGAGTTACTAGCATCTACTTGGATAGAGCATCTACTAACAACGGACAACATGCAAGATCATAAATAACATATGCATGAAGATAACATGCTAGATTGATAGTCAGAAGACATAGCATTCAACATCCATCAGATTCGAACAAACACATGAGGCACAAAGTGGAGAAGATAACCATCTAGATACTGCTATGGACCCGTAGTCCAGGGATGAACTACTCATGCATCACTTCGGAGGAGGGCATGGTGGTGTAGACCCCTCCGGGGATGATTTCCCCCTCAGCAGGGTGCCGGGGAGACCTCCAGAACCCTCCCAATCTCGGGATGACGGAGATGGTGGCCTCGGGTGTTTCTCGGGTAAAAGTGGTAGATCTTTAGGGTTTATGCACCGGGGGAAATTAATAGGCGAAAGGGAAGAGGCGATGGAGGCTCTAGGGCCCCACACCACCCCTCGGCGTGACCAAGGGTGGACCGCTCTGGGTGTCTTCGGGACTCCGTGGAACCTCCGGGATATCTAAGACTTTCGGGCTTCGAATTTTCCGATTCCGATAATATTTATAGAACAACTTTTCTGAAACTAAAAACAGCAGAAAGCAGGGAACTGGCTCTGTGGCATCTTGTGAATAGGTTAGTCAGGAAAATCAATAAAAATGACATAAAGTGTATAGAAAACATGTGGGAAACAATAATAAAACAACATGGAACATCAGAAATTAAGGATACATTTATGAAGTATCAATCACCTATGATTATGATCCATATTAAGTCTTGTAAGTAGTTCGTTTAGTTCTTGAGGACATGGGAGAAGTCATGATGTTAGTAGTGATGTTATGTTGAAGCAATATCTCGTGGTTCGGTATTTAAGTTGTGGTGCTATTTTTCTAGTGGTGTCATGTTAACGTCGACTACATGATACTTCACCTTTATGGGCCTAGGAGGATGCATTGTGTATTTGGCTACTAATTGTGGGGTTGCCATAGTGACATAAACCTAAACCACTGTTAGGAAACCAATGCACGAGGGAGTGTAGGATCCCAGAGTTTTAAGGTTGTGGTTAGATTTATCTTAATTACTTTCTTGAATTTGCGGATGCTTGCGAGGGGTATAATAACAAGTATGCATTAGTCCAAGTTGGGCGGTGCATTAGCATAGGTTCACCCACACAACACTTCACGAACCAATAAATATTAATCATATGTAATGAAGCGAAAGCACTTGACGAAATTGTCATGTGTCCTCGAGAATGTTTGGTAATCATAAGTAGAACAACCGGTTTGTCCTTTGCTCTCAAAAGGATTGGGCCACTCGCTGCAATATTATTTACTGCAATTTATTTACTCGCGACCTTTATTTATCTGCTATATCAGAAACTCCCAAAAAACCCGTTTGCTAGTTCTTATAGTGAATCCTTTATCCAACCTGCTTGTCAACACCTTCTGCTCCTTGTTGAGTTCGACACTCTTATTTATCGAAAGTACTACGATACACCCCCTATACTTGTGGGTCAGCAAGAATAATTTATGGCGCCGTTGCCGGGGAGTGAAGTGCTATTGGTAAGTGGAATTGGTAAGAGAAACTTTTACTGTGAGTGCTGTTTTTATTTCTGTCTGCTGCTTTATTTCATTATGGAGAATACTTTTGGTTCTCTGTTTAGGGGTACTTCTACCACTACTAGGGTACTAGGTAACCCGTTATCTGCTGAATTAGATCCTTGTAAAACACCTATGAAAATTGTTGGACGTGTTATGGAAAACTGCTATTATGGTGATGGAACTGTCCATCCCGGTGATCAGTTGCTCTTTATACATGAATTATGCAAGTTATTCAGGTGTGCAGGTATTTCAATGGATCAAGTTAAAAGGAAATTATTTTCTTTATCTTTGAAAGGAAGAGGTGCTGAATGGTTCAAAGTACTGAAGAATGGTGAATCTATTGGATGGGAGGAAATTGTTCCTCTCTTTTATTCTAAATTATATCCTCCTAGTGAGATTCATAAAGACCGGAATCAAATATATAATTTTTGGCCTCACGATGGAGAGAGTATTGCCCAAGCTTGGGGGAGAGTGAAGTTATTAATGGTCAAATGTCCCGTTCATGAGTTTCCGAGTAATATTGTTATCAATAATTTTTATGCAAGGCTTTCTCTTCATGATAAGGATTTATTAGATTTTTCTTGTTCGGGATCATTCACAAGTATGAAGGAAGAAGCTAAATGGGATCTTCTTGACCGTATTCTAGAAAACACTAAAGGATGGGAGAATGAAAAAGGTAGAAAGTCAGGTATAAATTATGATTATGAATGCATTAAATTTTTTATGGGAATTGATGATTTTTATAATGTTAGTGCTATTTGTGGTCTTGATTCTCAAATCTTTGCAAACTGTCTTAAAGATTTTTCCTCCTATCTCGATATTCCTAAAAAGGAAATTAGCAAGTACCATGCACCTTATAAACATATTGTTACTGCTAGTAATATCGAAGTGCATGCTGCTAATCCTGCTGTTCCCGAGCCTTATATTGAAAAAATGCTTTTCCCTGCTAAGGTGAAAGAACACTCTATGGTAGCTAGTGTGGTTAATAAGAGTAATAAGAAATCTGTTTAACCTGATGAACAAATAACTGGTGAACCTGCTATAGCAATAGTAAAAAATCTTGTTTGTGGAAATGTAGAGGACGAACACATTGTCTTTTGTGAGGATGCTTCTAATATTGTTTCCCATCCTCATAGACCTAAGAAAAGTAGTGTTCCTATGCTTTTTGTTAAGGTTGGTGATCATTGCAATTATGGTTTGTGTGACATTGGTGCTAGTTCTAGTGCTATTCCTTATGAGCTTTATAAAGAAATTATGCATGGAATTGTTACTTGTGAGCTTGAGGATATTGATGTGGTTATTCAACTTGCTAACTGAGAAACTATCTTTCCGACTGGTATTGTTAGAGATGTGGAAGTTTTATGTGGTAAAACTAAATATCCCACTTATTTTCTAGTACTTGGTAAGGCTGCTAGTAAAACTTGTCTTATTATTATTGGTAGACCTTTCTTGAACACTTGTGGTGCCATTATAGATTGTAATAGGGAGAAGATATTGACTAAATTTGATGGAAAATCTTATGGGTTCAATTTCTCCAAATTTGCTAGAGCACCTTATGAATCTAAATTACCTAATGAGAATTTTAAAGTTGAACAACTTGCCTCTATTGCTCTTTCTCCTAACAATGCTTTGCAACAATATATGGAGGACCATGAAAGTGAGGTCTTTATGGAAGAGAGAAATGACATTGACGATATTCTTCTTCTCCAACCGGTGATACTGAAACATAATTTACTTCTGGAAGACTTGGGTACTATATTGCCACCCAAGGAGGATCTTGTCTTAGCCTGATGATCTTAAATATGCTTATATTGATGATAAGAAAAGATATCTTGTTATTATTAGTGCTAAACTTACAGGTGAAGAAGAGGAAAGATTATTGGGAATTTTGAAGAAACACAGTGGAGCTATTGGATATACTCTTGATGATTTGAAGCGAATTTCCCCTACTATATGTCAGCATGCTATTAATATTGAACCTGATGGAAAGCTAGTAGTTGAACATCAATGCCGTCTAATTCCTTAGATGAAGGACGTGGTAATAAATGAGGTATTAAAACTCCTTGATGCTGGTATTAGTTTTCCTATTGCTGATAGTAGATGGGTGATCCCTGTGCACTGTGTCCCTAAGAAGGGGGGAATGACTTTTGTGCCCAATGAAAATAATGAGCTTATTCCATCAAGAGTAGTAGTTGGTTATAGAATGTGCATTGATTTTAGAAAGGTTCATAAAGTTACTAAGAACGATCTTTATCCTTTACCCTTTATTGATCAAATGCTAGAGAGGTTGTCTAAGAAAACTCATTTTTGCTTTCTTGATGGTTATTCCGGGTTTTCTCAAATTGTTGTTAGGGCAAAAGATCAAGAGAAAACAATCTTTACTTCTCCTTATGGAACTTATGTGTAGCGTTCCCACATTAACATAATGTAAGAACATCTGTGTTAGTGTGCTAGTCCCTGGTTCAATTGCTAGCACCACATTACAAAATGAAATATGATGCAAATGCATCAAATTTTATTACACCGCATGATCTAGTCTTTACAAAATAGTGTTAAAACTTGCATAGTCTTAGAAGATTAGCAGAAAACAAAGAAATACAACAGAAAACATAGTACAACATTGAGCCCATCTTCTTCATGTCCCACAAGCAAAACATGTTGGCGATAGTCTTGAGATACTAAACGAAGTCCCCACTCATCTTTAGAATCATCAGCAGGATGGAATATGCAGCCACAAGGGAGTCAATAGAATTTAATGTATTGGCAAGTAACACTATGGTGGATATAAATGGCAAGACTAATACTACATGCTTATTTGGCTGAGTGGAGTTTTGGCTAAGTTTGCATAAAGCCAGTTTTCTCCTATCACTTTCGTAAAACAAACTTTTCTTTTCAAAGGGTGGCATCACTGGACTAAAATCCAAGCACCACAACTACTGTTCACTTGGTCAAAATTTTACTTATTGAAAATGGTGATGTGATTCTTCCGTCCGTACTTGTCCAGCTTCTCATAGTTGTCCATAACCGGGGACACGACTAAGATCTTAGTTTGTTAACTCTGCAGAGCTTGTGCACTTTCACCTTCAGACTCAAATCAACCCAAACACCCTATACACCCTGAGTGCATTAAGGAAAGGAGAAGAATTGAGACGAGATCTTTCAGAAGCAAGAATTCAACACAATGGCAAGACCCGTTCCACATATAATTATTCTACATCTGCTTGTCAAGCCTAGGATGAACTCTCACAACTTAGTTGATCAAGACAGAGCCCATATGACTAAAGGCTGCACTAGAAGCAATCTAAACTTGGGGAACATCATAATCACTTTGTTCCTGGGTGGCATTCCTTCAAGTGAACTCCCCTCGGGGAGACACTCAACTATCAACAGACCCGCATTACCAATCCACCCAGGTGGTTCATCGAAGTTGTTACTTAGAATTTTTCCACAACATCAAGTAAAACAATTTCTGTAGCAAGGCTAAGCATCAACTAAGTACCAAGGCTTCAAAATAACAAGGTATAAGGATGAATACACACTACTAGGATATACCATAGCATAATATAACTTAGTAAAATTTCCTATCATACTTACTACTCAAAATCAACTAATGCATATAGAAAATAATGGGTAGATGAATGATGTGTTACTTACCTTGTTGAAGTTGCTGAAGATATCACACTCTCTTCACAAAAGATCGTTGCTCTTTGTAGAATATATTCATTGAAAACACAATAATAAAATAAACAAGAATCCTAGAAAACAAACTTACAAGTGTAGAAAACATACAGATCAACTAACATATACAAAGGGGTTTAACCAAGTTGGTTAGGACGAGGTCAATTTTTTCTTTTTTGAAAAGATTCATTCTCTAATGGTTCAATACATTCTAAGGGGTTTCCAAGGGTTTACTTGGGATGGACTAGGTTGAGTCTGGAGAAAGCTAACACTAGTAGGAAAACGCTTACCAGTGACGAACAAAAACAAGCTACCGCTGGCGAACAAGTGTTCGCCAGCAGTACACCGCCAGTGGTAAGGGGTTACCGCTGGCGAACAAGCCTGTTCGCCAGCGCTATCAAGTTACCGCTGGCGAACACCAGTCTTGTTCGCCAGCGGTAAGTCTGGAATTTTGAAATTTCGTAAATAAATTTTTTTGCATTATTTTTTTCCAAATTTTCAAAACATTTGAATTTGGGGAACCTCTAACCACGCTGTAGTATTTTTCTCTTTTTTTTTCTTTTTTTTTCAACTTTGAATGCCCACTTCCCGCTCGGTCACCCATCCTCCCACTACTCTACCCCGAGCACGCTTAACTTCTTAGTTCCATCCCACTACTCTACCTATGACTCCCTCATTCTTTCTTGTTAGTATACTACTATCAAACCTCTTAACTATTGCACCATATCTATAAATCCGTAATTCCAAATTCGACAAATGATATGTCTAAATTGATCAGAAGAATATGAGGAATCCAAATATGACATCCTTATTATCTTTTCTCGGAAAAAACTTTTTTTTTATTTTTTTTGAATTTTGAATTTATTTAATTAAATTGATTATGTAGGAAAATTTAGTCTGTCTCAAATAACTTTTTTTCCTTTTGGAATTTGCCGATTCTGAAAAAAGCTCACAGGCCGAAGGCCGGTGAGGTTGGATCTGGAATTTGCTCACGTTTCTTTTGATATATTAAACGCGTTTTTTCGACGTCGTATGCAAAAGTTATGGCCGTTTTACGTTTTATTTTTGAATTTTGCATAAAAGGTCAAATGGTGTATTTCAAATTTTCTATATCAAGTAGACATTGCACTCTACCCACATATCCAAGGAATTTATTTTTTGAACGTTTTATCATTTTCGTTTCTGCTTTACAAACGTAAAAAAGGCGGTCCACGGGGGGGGGGGGGGGGTGGGGTGGGGAGGGAAATTTTTCAAAACTTACCGCTGGCGAACCAAAATAGTGGTTGGCCAGCGGTATAGTTAGCGCTGGCGAACCAAAAGGTTGCCCAGCAGTAACCACACCGCTGGCGAACCAGCTCGTTGTTCGCCAGCGCTAAGTAACCATACCGCTGGCGAACGAAGTGCCGTGTTCGCCAGCGGTATTTCCTGCCGCCCGTAGCCGCGCGCAGCCCCCACCCCCACTGTTACCGCTGGGGAACGAAGTGCCATGTTCGCCAGCGGTACATAACTTAGCGCTGGCCAACATGGGGGCGCGTTCGCCAGCGGTTAGTAGCACTGGCGCACAGGAATTCTTGTTGGCCAGCGGTAACCCGGTGGCTATAGCCTGTTTCCTACTAGTGTAACTTTATTATAATCATACTTGTGGAGGAAGTTCCAAGAGTTCACGAAGGTGATCTAACTATCTCAACTAAAGTAACACATAACAATGTGTAACACTTAGTCATTTTCATCAAGACATTTGAATAATCTAAGTTAGTCCTTCCATTTTGGGTTAAGGTAGGTCTAGGTTCAACTAACTTCTTAACAATAGAGATAACAAGATAAAGTCTTGGGATTTTCCATTTGGGTCAATGGTTGGACAAAAGCAACTTGTTATTCTTCAACTTTTGTGGATGGATCCAAGTCTTCACATGCTTGTCTTCATGAAGATCATCTTCATGCTTCTATTGTAGTCTTGTTCCTTGGATGGATTCTTCTCTAGGTCTTGATAGATTCTTCATGGCTTTCACTTCACTAATTGGTTTGGGTATGGGATGGGCACAAATACCACTAAGTCAAAAAGAAAAGAAAGAAAATAGGAAGAAAGATAGAAAGAGAGAGGAAGATGTCTTCTCCTTGATTTCTTCATGAATTTGCACTTCCTTGAGTTGCTTCTAATTGTGGATTCCAAGTCTTTCCTCAAAAATTTCTTCATTGATCTTACTTGTATCTCTTCATGTTTCCACCAAGTTGATAATGAAGTTTCCTTCTTGTGCTTGAGTCTTCATCTCCAATTTGCTAACTTGTTGAATTTCTTAAAGCAAGAATAGGGGAGTGGAGGAGTAGATGGAAAACAATGGTACTAGTTTTTAAGGTTCACTACTTGGTACTATATGTGATTGACACATTCTAAGGACTTGGCTTGGCTCTAAATAGTCATAACATCAAAGAATAAATGATGGAAATAATTTCTAAGACATGCTAAAAATGGATGTATCACTAAGTTGGGTTTTTGGTAAAAAAACACATGGTCATGGTCCAAGGGTGTCCAAAATGGTTAGGCAATGATGTCTCTGGTTCAAGGTTACTAAATGGAACAAATTTGCAAAAGGAACTATATTGAAATTATTTATAGAATTAAATTTATGTTAAAAATACTCAATTATGCCACTTAATTCTAAATTCAAATTTAACTTGTTCAACAATTATTTTGGGATAGAGGGTATGAAAGTACACATCCTAAGGCTTCCAAATATATTTTATTTGCAATTTTTGGATTTGTATAATTTGAATTATGCCAAAAATCATCAAACAAGCATATTTAAATTTGAACCGATTTAAGTTTGTCAAATTTAAATTTAATCAGTGCTAAAATATTCTACAGATCTAGGGGATTCCAAAAAGTCCAAGTTTGCTAAATTTGGAGTGGTGGTTGAAAAGTTATGATGGTTCAAATTTCTAGGGACTAATCTGCAAAATTACAATTCTATTTTATTCTGAAATTAATTCTAGAGACAGCTGGGCTCAGATTTGGCTATTTGCTGCATGGGGCGACGGATAAGAGGTGGGCCTGGGCTGGCTACGTGCTGCGGTGAGCGACAGACAGAGATTTAACGCACAACTGACTTGGTGCTCTCTGATTCGTCGGTACCTCTTCTTCAAGTTGATCTAATCATGTGCGTTAAAAGAGATCGGACGCCTGGAGGAGGTTAGGGTTCATACCTCGCCGGAATGTTGCTGGAAATTCCCGCGCGGCGGCGCTGCGTGTCGGCCGCAGATGGCGGCGTTGCTCTGGTGGTTCCTACACGCCGTGAATTGTGATGGCGGTGATCAGCATGACGCGGGAAAGACGATGGAGGCTACTGCACGGAGCCGTGCGTCCTCGGGTGACGGCAAGGAGCGGACGGTGGCGGCGACAAAGTGTTCCATCGAGAAATTTCTTCATATAGGTGGCTTGATAGATGGGGAAACTAGAGGTGAAATGAAGACGAGGGAGAGGGGATTAAAACGAATGGCTCGGACAGAATTGATATGGCTTAATTAGCCCGCAATCAAGGGATTTAATTCGGGAGAAACTGCCTTTATTCAGTTTCCAAGAGAATGAAGATGAGGTGACGTCACCCGTGAAGTCAGCAAAGTTTTTTTTTAATTCATGTTTTCTTCTTTATTTTATATCTTCTGTTTAATTAATCCAAATAACCTCATTTCAAATTCCAAAATCTTGAAATATTAATATCTTTCCAACAATATCATTTTTCTAAAAATTTCAACATATTTTATTTTTGAATTTTGAAAATTGAAATAATTCCTTAATAGTGATTAATGTGATTTTTAATTTTGAAAATTATAAAATATAAATATTTGTCAAGCAAAATTTCAGTAGCTTTATAATGATCAAATAGTATTTTCCAAAACCAATTCAAAGTGTTTTCAGCTTTTATAAATTTTTTAAAATATGATGAAAACATGATTAGTTACTTAATATAAAAAGAGGGTTCATTATAGAAATATGATTTAATGATTTTAGAAAATATTTCTATGGTTGAAATTATAGTTTTCTAGGCCCTTTTAAAATGTTTTCAACATATGAGCAATTCTCTCATGGTATCTTATTAACATAATCAAAATAGATAATTTATTAATAAATTATAAATTAAGGGTGAGTAAGAATAGATAGATTTTCTCTAATGAAGATGTTGTTTTCCCAATTGAAAATATTTTTTTCCAAGTAACTTTACTTGTTTTCATAACTCAATAATATATATAACACCTTATTGTTTTGTTGATTGCCATAATACTTGGAAAACGAATAACCAACTTTTATACATTTGAGGTTAATAATATTAGTGACATAATTTCTTGGAGACAAGGAGAAAATATTAGAGCTAGCAACTCTCTGGTTTTTAATTATCATAATCATTTTCAAAAAGGTAGTTGAGTTGAATACAATGTTTGATAAAGATGTTTGCAAGGAAATATTTTATTCACATGAGGAAACATATTTTATTTTAGAAACAAGATTTAGGGTTTATGGAATTAAGGTAATTTGGATTATTTATTCTAATTACATATTGTTTTATTTTCTTTCCTCCTTTTATTTGGTTCTTGGTGACTTGCTTAATCATGAAAACAAAATTTTCAATTTTTTGGTGATTTTTCGCACTTTCCAAAAATCAGGGATGTTACATTATGCTTATAGACGTATGCCTTTTAGTTTGTGTAAGGCTCCTACTACGTTTCAAAGATGCATGTACGCTATTTTTCATGGTTTTTGTGAAGAGATTGTGGAAGTATTCATGGGCGATTTCTCCGTCTATGGAACTTCTTTTGATAATTGTTTGCACAACCTTGATAAAGTTTTGCGGAGATGTGAGGAAACTAATCTTGTTCTTAATTGGGAGAAATGCCACTTTATGGTAAATGAAGGAATTATTCTTGGACATAAAATTTCTGAATGAGGTATTGAAGGTGATAGAGCTAAAGTGGAAGCAATAGAGGAAATTCTCTGTCCTAGGGATGATAAAGGTATTCATAGTGTTCTTGGTCATGTTGGTTTTTATAGGAGGTTTATTAAAGATTTCTCTAAAATATCAAAGCCTCTTACTAATATTATTCAAAAATATGTACCATTTGTTTTTTATGATGATTGCAAGGAAGCTTTTGAAACTTTAAAGAAGGCTTTAATTATTGCTCCTATCGTTCAACCACCTGACTGTAATTTACCTTTTGAAATAATGTGTGATGCTAGTGATTTTGCTGTTGGTGTTGTTCTTGGAAAGCACATAGATAAGAAATTGAATGTTATTCATTATGCTAGTAAGACTCTTGATGCTGCTCAAAATAATTATGCTACTACTGAAAAAGAATTCTTAGGTGTAGTTTTTGCATGTGATAAGTTTAGACCTTATATTGTTGATTCAAAAGTTACTACTAATCATGCTGCTATTAGATACCTTATGGAAAAGAAAGATGCTAAGCCTAGACTTTTTAGATGGGTGTTCTTTTACAAGAGTTTGATTGCATATTGTGGATAGGAAGGGTGCTGAAAATCATGTTGCTGATAACTTGTCTAGATTGGAAAACATTGCTTTTGACCCTATTCCTGTTAATGATAGTTTTCCAAACGAACAGTTGGCTGCAATAAAGGTAAAATCCCAACATAGTCAATGTTATGTTTATTATGCTAACTTTATTGTTTCAAAGTATTTGCCTCCAACATTTACAGCTCAACAAAGAAGGAAATTTTTCTATGATTTGAGGCATTATTTTTGGGATGACCCACAGTTATATAAAGAAGGAGTAGATGGTATTATGAGAAGATGACCGCACAAAAGGTTCTACAATCAGGTTTATATTGGCCTACTCTTTTTAAAGATGCACGTAAATTTATTTTATCTTGTGATGAATGTCAAAGAGTTGGTAATATTTCTAGACGTAATGAAATTCCTATGTGTTATTCTCTTGTTATTCAACCTTTTGATTGTTGGGGATTTGACTTTATGGGTCCTTTTCGTCCTTTGAATGTTTATACTCACATTATTGTTGTTGTTGATTATGTTACTAAGTGGGTAGAAGCTATACCTATAAAAAGTTCTGATGGTGAGACCTCTTTAAAAATGCTTAAAGATGTTATTTTCCCTAGGTTTGGTGTGCCTAGGTATCTTATGACTTATGGAGGTTCTAATTTTATTCATGGTGGTTTTAGAAAAACCCCTGCTAAATATGATGTTAATCATAGAATTGCCTTAGCTTATCATCCTCAAACCAGTGGGAAAGTAGAATTATCAATAGAGAAATTAAATCTATCTTGCAAAAGACTGTTAATAGATCTAGGAAGAATTGGTCTGATAAGTTGACTGATTCTTTATGGGCATAGAACTTCTTATAAAAATCCGGATATGTCTCCTTATAAAATGGTTTATGGAAAATCTTGTCACTTGCCTTTAGAATTCGAACACAAAGCTTATTGGGCAGTCAAAGAACTTAATAAAGATTTTAAACTTGCTGTCAAGAAAAGAATGCTTGCTTTGAATCATTTAGATGAATGGAGATGTGAAGCTTATGAAAATGCTAAACTCTTTAAAGATAACGTTAAACAATGGCATGCTAAAAGAATCCTTAAAAGAGAGTTTCATGTTGGTGAGAAAGTTCTGTATCGGTCTCGTCTCAGATTTCTTGCAGAAAAATTACTCTCTAGATGGGAAGGACCTTATATTATTGGAGAAGTGTATTGTTCGGGTGCAATTAAAATTGCTTCCCTTAAAGATAACACTGCACAAGTGGTAAATGGGAAAAGACTCAAACATTATATTTCTGGGGATTCTTATGATGAAGATAATTATGTTATTCAAGTAATGACTCCGGAGAAGTTCATTAGAGGGAAGATTCGAGAATTTGCAGAGTCCATTTTGGAATAGCTAATAATTCTGTTAAGAAAAAGTTCGCGGAATACCTTCCAAGTTATAAATTATTGGTTTTTGGAAAATATGAAAAATACCGAGCCAAAGAACAGTAGGAGGAGGTTCCCTAAGGCACCACACCACCTGGAGGCACGGGCCCACCCTTGGCCGCGCCACCCTATGGTGTGGGCGCCTCGGACCCCTCTCCTACTCGTTTTTGACCTGAACTTTCTTTTCGTTAAGTATGTTTCTGATATTTAACCCCCCGGACCCCCCGAGGTCCGTATATCGTCTTCTCGTTGTGTTTCGGTTTCAAGCTGTTTCTGCCAGGTTACATCTTCAGATCTAGAGCCTCTTCCGGACCTCCCAAAGACAGTTTATTTGCAAACATCGTCAACCCGTACATGAACGAGTTGAAGATGCATCCTAAAGAGTTGCTGCTCAAGGATGGGGAGGTGCAGATTGAAGATGTTCGGGGCGCTAAAGGAGAAGGCAGTCTGGAAGCTAGGATGGAAGAGATGGAGCAAGAAGTCTTTAGGTACAAGAAGATGGTGGAGCGTGAAGTTGGCATCATCCACAGGACAAAGACAGAATAGATCGTTGAGTACAAGAAGGAGGCTTTCAAGCTTTGGGAAGAGATCTTCTCACTCACCGAGACCACCAACAAATTGCAATCACAACTCTACAATACGGAGAATCAGAATTGTGAGTATGAGAACATGTTTAAACGTATAAGCTCTGCTGCTAGTTTCAGGATATTGGAGACCAAGGCATCATTTGTGGATAGAGAGCCTTTACCTTGGAAGTATGATGATGAGAAGGACTCACGACCACTACCGAAAATTAATTCGTCATTGGTATTGGCATCCCCTTGGCTTGTTCCAAGCTTGGGGGAGTGTCGCGGTATCACACCTTTATCTTTCACCCTTTTTACCTTTTAGTAGAGTTATATCATGAGTAGAGAAAATATCATATAGTAAGGTTTGCAGTATGGAAGTATCACTCTTTAGTTGGTTATGATTGTATCCCTTGGGTTGAGTTGCCATAATAAAATATTAATGAGAAGTTTCATCATCTACTTGCTCTACTTTATTTTAGTTTGGAATTTTTATTATGAGATTGATCTTGTTATTAGTATTGGTATCAATGTTGGCGCTTCAAGTTAATCTACTTTGTTTTGGAAAACTTAGCATTGGTTAGTAGCAACAATTCGTTGAGACTTAAGTAGAAAAGAGGGAGTTGCATGTAGATATATTATTCCATGACCTTTCTTTCTTGTTAGCTCATAAGCTTAGTATTCTCAAATAAGTTTGTTTATACATTCAAGGAAGAATGCATGATTGGCTTTATCATACATGTTTTTGTTTGTTTTACCTACATTCTTATGCTTGCTACCCAACCTTGCTATCCAAAAACCTGTACTGAGAGGGAATGCTTCTCGTTCATTCAAACCTTGAGCCCCAAAACCTTGCCATTTGTGTCCACCATACCTAACTAATTGTGGTATTTCACCGCCACTCCAAGTAAATTGCTTGTGTGCTACCTTTAAAACCTTCAAAATTACACCTGTTTTGTCCCCTGTTTTAGCTCATGAGGACGCAAATAGAGAATCTTTATCTCACTTGTTGATTGGATTTCACACCCTGGACTAGTGGCTTCATCCGCTTATCCAAATGCTAGAAGAGCTCGCAGCGGGGTTCCCATCCCCAAATAATAATACAAATTCTCTTCACTATTTTGCCCCTGATTTATCAGTCAAAGCATAATTGTGTAAAAAATAGAGAAAGAGGGACGACCTTCTATACCAGTTGCGTCCTTCTATGGGAGCCGCTCTGGTGAAGTCTAGTTGGGTTGTGACGTACTTTATTTTCGGTCTTCCATTCATTGACATAAACATACACCTCTCTCAGAATTAGACACTCCTCCATGGTTTGTGATTTTTGGCAGGCACCCGAGGATTCAGTTAGCCATGGTTTGTGTAAGAAAGGTTGGGAGGAGTGTCAACCATTTTATACCTCTGTTTTACAAAATAAAAGCTCTAGCAAATGAGTGATCCATGCTTCCCTCTGCGAAGGGCCTTTCTTTTACCTTTATGTTGAGTCATTAAACCTACTTATTTCTGTCTTAAGCAAGCATTTGAGTTGTTGTGATCCATCCATCTATATGTTGATTTACTCAATCATGTTCTTTATTCTTCCTTGTTTGTACAAATGCTTTTATCTGTATCAATACCACTTTGAAAGTTACCAATGTCTGCAAAGAGACCGTTATAATTGAGCATGATAAAGTCTGCAATATAAGCTCTAGTATAAAGGCTGCGATCGAAAGATAAGTACACTGTTAATTGTTCTCTGACCAAGAACGAAGTTTTCCTTTACCAATTTTGATTTACTTTTGCACCTTTATTCTGATTTCTACTACTTGTTTCAAGTTTTATTATATGAGAGAAAGTTCTTGTCTAAAATTACTTGTTCTTTGTTAGATGTGATGCCTCTTATCCGTATTTTATTTATCGACACCTCACTCCATAAACCTGTGGTCATGTTTACTGAGTTCAGTTTCGCTTGGGGACACGCGAGGTCTAAGCTTGGGGGGAGTTGATACGTCCATTTTGCATCACTGTTTTATATTGTTATTTTCTCGTATTCATTTATATATTTCATGTTATGATGCATCACTTATGTTATTTTATCTTATTTTGCATGTTTCACAAATATGATGGAAAAAGCACTTTCAAGATACCCTATTTTAGAAGATGAGAAGAAGAGGTGACGTTTCATCCAAGGGGTTGACAACAATTTGGTGCAAAGCATAGTATTCAACTTCACTCATTGAGTCACGTTCACCATCTTGGTCAACAATCATGATCATCTTGTTTGAGCTTTCAAAAGACTTGTGTCCATTACCACCACACTTGCAAGTTATTGAGCTAGACTTGAATTGAAGAGCACTTGTGTTGGTGGTTGTAGGCGCTTGTTTCTTGAAGTCTTGATGAGACTTGGTTGTTGCAATTGGAGCTCTTGGATTCCCTTTGGAGGAACTTCGTGTATACTCTTGATCCATTGGAAGCGTCAAGGTTGAAGACTTAGAGGCGAAATAGGCTTTTTGTTTCGAGTACTTGAGATCCTCCAACAGTTGGGGCTCGGCCTTGAGGTCTTAATGGACAAGGCCAACAAGATTGTCACATGGTTGAAACTCCACAATTCTCTTGATTGGGTGAGTTGGTCCATTGAGGAAACATGCCATCGTGTGCTCTTGAGGTTCCATCACATTTGCTCTTCTGATGGCAGTCTCCATTTCCTTATAGTACTCATCAACTGTTTTCAATCCTTATTTGAGATCTTGTAGCTTCTTGAGTAAATCTCGCTTGTAGTAAGGAGGTACAAATCTTGCATGCATGACTTCTTGATACGTCATAAATGTATCCTTAATTTCTGTGTTCCATGTTGTTTTCATGTCGTTTCCTACATGTTTTCTATGCCCTTTATGTCATTTTTATCGATTTTACGGACTAACCTATTGACAAGATGCCACAGAGCCAGTTCCCCGTTTGTTGTTGTTTTTAGTTTCAGAAAAGTTCTTCTGGAAATATTCTCGGAATTGGAAAATTCGAAGTCCGGAGGTCCTACAATTCCCGAAGGTTCCACTGAGTCCCCAAGAGGCCCGGACGGGGGGGGGGGGCATAGGGAGCCACACCATAGTGCCGCGCGCCCCCCTGGCCGCGCCATGCGGTGGTGTGGGGACCCCAAGTCTCCACAGCCTTTTCCCTTTCACCTATTTATACCCTCCGATATGTTAACCCTAAAAATATACCACTTCGTCCCGAGAAACACCATAGGCCGCCGTCATCGTCGTCCCGAGATTGGTAGAGTTCTGGAGTTCTCCTCGGCACAATGCCAGGAGGGGAATTCATCACCGGAGGGGTCTACACCGCCATGCCCTCCTCCGAAGTGATGAGTGAGTAGTTCAACCCTAGACTACGGGTCCATAGCAGTAGCTAGATGGTTGTCTTCTCCACTTTGTACCTCATGTTTAAATCTCGTGAGTTGCCCTACATGATCGAGATCATCTTTATGTAATGCTACATGTTGTTTTTGCTGGGATCTGATGAATGTTGAATGCTATGTCTTCTGATTATCAATATATAATCTTATCTTCATGCTTATGTTATTTATGATCTTGCATGCTCTCCGTTATTAGTAGATGCTTTGGCCAAGCAGATGCTAGTAACTCAAGAGGGAGTATTTATGCTCGATACTGGGTTCATTCCTCCTTTGCATTTGTGCTCCAGTGGCAGAAACGTGACGGATGGAGGATGTGCTGTTGCCATTAGGGAGAAATCAACGGTGTTTACCTAGTTTACATTGTTTATATTACACACTTTGCTTACTGCGATAATCTGTTTCTTGCAACTTAATACCCAACGTTTGTTCGGATGATATTCGGAGGGAGGATTATAAGACATAGATGCAGTTGGATGACGGTTTATGTATTTTGTTATAATGCCCGCATGATTCACATAGTAAACCCCCTCCCCCCCCCCCGCGTGCCCCCGCATTGCCTCCCCGAGAGGGGTGACCGGGGTGGTCTTCTTCCATCGCGCGCCCCTAGCCTCGCCGCCTTTCTCCTCTCTCGTCGCCACCGGCGGCAGGTGCTGCCAGGCTATGCCCGTGCAGGGTCGTGCAGGGCCGGTGTCGGCGGGCGCTTCTTTCCCTGGCGCGGGTCCCCTGCTCGGGCGGCAGCCTTGGCGTCGGTGCTCCCCGGCTCGAGGTGTTCCAGCGATGGTAGCCGGGTGGAGGCGGAGAGATGGGGCCGCCCCTTGGCGGTTGGGGCGTCGGTAAGGTGGGGCTTGGCCGGCGGCGCCCGTGATGCCTAGATCTGGTCCCTTTGGGCCCGATCTAGGTCCAGGCGGGCTGGCCTCGAGCTCCCCTACGGTGCCTCCGGCTGGACGGAATCGAGGTTCACGGTGAGGGTGGCGGTGACGTTCCCACGTCTTCAGCAGCGCGGCAGCGGGAGCTTCACGGGTCCGGTTGGGCCTGACCATGCTTGTTTCCTGGTGTACTCCTACTGTTGCGTCCGAACTGCTACTGCCTTACGACGGTGGAGGTCGATCCCTCCCACGTGGTGACAGAACTGCCGATTCTCTGTTGTCGATATCGTCACTCGGTCCGGCCGACCTCGCTTGGCTTGCCACAATGAGACGGCGATAATGGTCCCAAGACGGTGGTGGCGCATGTTGGTGGGCGGCAAGTTTGGTCGAGCCGGGGATGTGCCCGGGGTGGTGGTACATTGGGGCTGGGAGAAATCCCTGCTGGTGTTTCCGGCACCGGCGCGGCGACGCTTGCAGGCGCCGCCGTCCTTCTTGAAGGGCGTCGGTTCTCCCCCTCGTCACTCCCCTCAGTGTACCGGAAGAAATCCTAGGATCAGTCCGGGCAGCAGCGTCGTCATCGTCGCAGTCCTTCTCGGAGGTGTTGCTTGGTACACGGCACGTCGAGGGCAGCGGACCGTGGTGGAATTTTTGGTAGGCGCAGCGTTTGTGGGACATCATCGTGTTCGTAGATCTGACGCTTCTGGCATTAGTTTCTTTTTTCTTTCTTCTGTTGTTCTTTTGGGCAGGTTTGTGTTGTTTTTCCTCAGCAAAGGTGTCAACGTTGTATGGTGTGGTTTCTATATTAATATAGCGGGGCGCAAGACTATTTCGTCAAATGAATCACATAGTAATCTTCATGTCTTGCATATGCACTACGGTACAACCTTCATTTCTGTCAATTGCCCAGCTGTAATTTGTTCACCACACCTGTTATTTATCTTTCACAGAGAGACACCACTAGTGAACTGTGGACCCTGGTCTATTTTCTCATATTGATAATACACACACTATTTTCACACTTCTTTCATATTGTTGCTACTGCTTTCATATTGTTTTCCACACCATACGTTTAACCTCTTTGTGTTCAGCAAAACCGGTGAGATAACCTCACTGCTTCGTTGGGGCAAAGTGATTTTATTGTGTTGTGTAGGTTCCACGGTGCTTTTGAACCGGTAGTGCGCCCTGCCATCTCAGCTGCTTCAACCTTCTGAAGTTACTCCTTCCTCCTACTGGTCGATTAAACATTGGTTTCTTACTGAGGGAAAACTGTTGTTGTCCTCATCATACCTTCCTCTTGGGGTCTCCCAACAAGTGCAAGATCTGCACCATCAATCTAATTTCTGGCGCCGTTGCCGGGGGGGGGGGGAAGAGAATTTCCGCAAGGGGAGTCTCTCACTTCCAATCTCTTTTCTTTGTTTTTGTTTTGCTTATTTTATTTTATTTTTTCTTGTTTGTCACTCATTATCAAAAACACACAAAAAATATGTCTTATTCTAGCTGTAGTTTTATTCCTGTTTTTGGTCTTGTTAAGATGAGTACTCATGTTCCTGTTACCTTGTCACATGAGGAAATGATCTTTACTTTAAAACAAGGGAATGATGAGAGTTTGAAGGGAGCTTGGTCTAAAGTTTTTGATTCCTATTGCAAAACTGAACCTAAAATGACTCTAAGCTTGTTTCGGCGTAGCTTTTATCTAGGTCTTGTTCTTTACTATAGATGTGTTTTGGATAGTGTGGTAGGAGGAGATTTCCTTCATTGTGATGGAGATCAAGCTTTTAATGCTATAAAAAATTTAATTGCCACCTACAACTCACCTAGTAGCTCTGATAAAGCCTTTGCAAGTATTTATGCTAGATTGAATACTCTTGAGACACAAGTTTCTTGCTTTTGTGAGGGGCATAATCGGATTCGTGAAGACCTTGATCATGTTACAATAAACTATAAAGCCTCAAATATAATCCCTACGTTGAAAGTTTCTATTAATGGTGAAAATTTTCATTCTAGTTGTGATATTATGTCTGAATTTTGTCTTATGCCGAAAGAAATTTATGAATCTTTGAATACTTGGAGATTTACTGAGGGAGGAGAAGAAATACGTCTCACTAATAACACCACTATATTTCCCATTGGGATAGCTGAGGGAATATTTAAAAAATCCTAGGAAGAATGGTATTCGCTGATTATCTTGTTATTGAATGTGTAGGAGAGGGCCAAATTACTCTTGGAAGATCTCTGTTGAAGCTCTTAGGAGCAACTATTTATATGTGGAGAGGTACCATGACTTTTACTCCGAAATCATTGCAGACCATAAGTTCCGTAAAAGCAGGAATAAGGGTAAGAAAGGTAAACGTAAGCCTCGTAAAAATTTGGATGCTTCTTCACTTGAAAACACTTGATTCCACTTTTCTGGGCCTAGCTAAAAGGCGTTAAAGAAAATCACTTCTTGGGAGATAACCCATGGTTTTATTTTTGCTTTGTTTTTCTCTGTTTTCTTTGAGTCAAGGGGTTTTATACTTCTGTAACAACTCCTTTGTATCTTTATTTTCATGTTTTTGTTGTGACAAGTAAAGTTTCCGATGAGAGTTGGAGTTGGTTTTTGGATTTCTCCGCAGGAAACAGATTTCTGCTGTCCATCGTAAAAAATCGTATAATTCACGGAAAAATCAGAATGACCGGAAATTTCTTGTGCTTATTCCTCATCTAATTCCGTAATTTTTTTGTTATTTAAGTTTTTCGATCTGATCAACATAAGTGCCCCTAAACAATTCGTCATTACAGACTAGTCTGGTTTTGATAGATTCTGCCATTTTTCTTGCATTTGCTCTTTTACGAAATCAAGTGGATTTCTTTGCTTCACAAAACATCAGTGGCTATAGCTAATGTTTAAAAGTATCAATAGCCCTTGTGCCCATACAAGAAACCATGGATTTTGTATTGTTGCACTAACCCTCTAATGCGAATTACTCTTTGAGTGTGGTGTGAAGGAAGTTGAGTGCAAGGTCAAAGCTTGGGAATGCCCCTGTGGTTCATCCAAGCATATTTTAAGAATACTCAAGCATCTAAGCTTGGGGATGCCAAAGTTATCACCTTTTTCATCAACAATCTATCAGGTCACTTCTAGTGAAACTATGTTTTTATTCGGTCACGTCGTATGAAGTTTACTTGGAGCGTATGTTTGTTTTTGTTTTGTTTTATTTTTTTCCTTGCTGAATTAATATAGTTGGACCCTAGAATTCGTTGTTCGGGAGAGATACGTGCTACGCTTTTTTGTTTGAATAATTTCTATGCACGTATTCTTAGTTTTTCTTCTAGATGCTGCAAAATTCCTGTTTAGCTCTTGTTTTCATTGCATCTCTTGTTTAGAGCTGTTAGTTTTAGTAGTGTTGTGTCAGTACTCTCATGTTTTCTTTCTGTAGAATTTAGAGAGTTTTTGTTAAAGCATGTTTCGTATGATGCTTGTTGTGAAAATAAACTGTTGCGTAGTAGAATTTATAACGGCTCAAGTAGAAGCTTGTATAGACTGTGGCTAGACTTTTTCATATCATGCTAGATGTTATTTTAATTCTAAAGCATTGTGGTTATTTAGTAGAATGATTTGCCTCAAATAGCTGAGAGTGTTTAATGTGCCATTGAAAGAATCATGAGTTGTTCTTGTCATATTGAAGCATAAATCTGTGGTGTTCTCCTTTGGATGTTTTATTTGGTTGACTTGGCGCATGCTCTCACCAATTTTATGACTATGAACCAGTCACTTATAGCCTCTATGATAATTTAGTTTTTGAACTTGTGGTACCACTTATGCTTTGATTAATGATGTTTATGTCTCTATGCATGATTATGGCTCTTATGCTCTCTTCATTTGTCGCTCCCAGTCTTTTGCTAGACTCCACCTGTACTGATTATGAGCTCTACTCGTGCATCCAACTCCCAAAAACCAAAGTATGCCAATGTGTCCCCCATACCTACCTACATGTGGTATTTAACCGCCACTCCAAAGTAAATTTCTCATGTGTTACCTTTAAAACTTTCAAAATTACTCATGTTTTGTGCTCCTGTTTTAGCTTATGAGGACGTAAATAGAGAATCTTTATCTCACTTGTTGATTGGACTTTCACACCCATGACTAGTGGCTTCATCCTCTTATCCAATGATAGAAGAGCTGGCAGCAGGGTGCCTAGCCCAAAATTAATAACAACAAATTATATTCACTAGTTTTGCCCCTGATTTATCAGTCAAAGCATAATTGTGTAAACAAAAGAGAAAGAGGGATGACCTTCTACCCAGGTGCGTCCTTCTATGGGACCCGTCTTGTGAAGTATAGTTGTCTTGTGACATACTGTATTTCTGTTTGCCATTCGTTGACATAAGCATACACCTCTCTTAAAAATGTTTTCAATACCTCTGTTTAATAAAATAAAAGCTCTAGCACATGAGTTGATCCCTGCTTCCTTCTGCGAAGGGCCTTTCTTCTACTTTTATGTTGAGTCTCCATCTTCTAACTTTATGCATAGTTGAGAGAGCATAGTTTTCATTCTGAGTTTTATGTGCATTTTTCCCAGAAACATTATTATTTGATTCATGATGTGTTATTGCTTGTTCTCTAATTATTTGTTCTAGTCTTCCTCATGAACTTTGAAGTTGTCTTGGCATTTATGATTTTCCCCACTCTTAAGGACTAGCCAAATATCACTTTGCCATGTTATCTCTATGCTTGAAACAAACGTATATCTTTCGTTGCATTATTATTCATTATCTTTTATTTGTGTTACTTCTCATGATGCAAGGTAATTGCTATGCTTTATTGTTAAAATTCTATTTATCATGCTTGTGTTGAAGTTCTATGATCTCAGCTTACTTATGCTTTTACATTATTGATGATCAAGTTTATGTTGGTAGCATGTCACCTTAGAAATTATTTGTTTTTATCGTTTACCTACTCGAGGATGAGTAGGAACTAAGGTTGGGGTTGTTGATACGTCATAAACCTATCCTTAATTTCTGATGTTCCATGTTGTTTTCATGTTGTTTCCTACATGTTTTCTATACACTTTATGTCGTTTTTATCGATTTTCCGTACTAACCTATTGACAAGATGCCACAGAGCGAGTTCCCTGTTTTCTACTGTTTTTAATTTCAGAAAAGTTGTTTTAAAAATATTCTCGGAATTGGAAAATTCGAAGTTAGGAGGTCCTAGAATTTCCAAAGGATCCACGGAGTCCCGAAGAGGCCCCGAGGGGGGCCACACCATAGGGCGGCGTGCCCCCTGGCCGCCCCATGGGGTGGTGTGGGGCCCCCAGGCCTCCACTGCCTTTGCCCTTTCGCCTATTTATACCCCCCGATACGTTAAACCTAAAAATATACCACTTCATCCCGAGAAACACCCGAGGCCGCCGTCATCGTCATCCCGAGATCGGGAGGGTTTTGGAGCTCTCCCCGGCACCCTGTCGGGAGGGGAATTCAATATCGGAGGGGTCTACACCACCATGCCCACCTCTCAAGTGATCTATGAGTAGTTCATCCCTGGACTACGGGTCTATAGCAGTAGCTAGATGGTTGTCTTCTCCACTTTGTACCTCATGTTTAGATCTCGTGAACTTCCCTACATGATCGATATCATCTTTATGTAATGCTACATGTCTTTTGATTATCAGTCTATCATGTTATCTTCATGCGTATGTTATTTATGATCTTGCATGCTCTCCATTATTAGTAGATGCTCTGGCCAAGTAGATGCTAGTAACTCCAAGAGGGAGTATTTATGCTAGAGAGTGGGTTCATGCCTTCTTTGCATCTGTGCTCGAGTGACAGAAACGTGACAGATGGAGGGTGTGTTTTTTCCATTACGGAGAAAACAACGGTGTTTACCTAGTTTACATTGTTTACATTACACACTTTTCTTACTGCAATAATCCATTGCTTGCAACTTAATACCCAATGTTTCTTCGGATGATATTCGGAGGGTGGATTATTTGACATAGATGCAGTTGGATGACGGTCTATGTATTTTGTTGTAATGCCCGCATGAATCACATAGTGATCTTTATGTTTTGCATATGCACTACGGTGTAGCCTTAATTTATGTCAATTGCCCAGCTATAATTTTCACGGAGTGACACCACTAGTGAACCGTGGACCCCGGTCCATTTTCTCATACTGATAATACACACACCGCTTTCATATTGTTGCTACCGCTTCCATACTGTTTTCCTATTGTTTTCCACACTATATGTTTAACCTCTTTGTGTTCAACAAAACCGGTGAGATTGAAAACCTCACTGCTTCGTTGGGGCAAAGTGATTTGATTGTGTTGTGTAGGTTCCACGTTGCTTCTTAACCAGTACTGCGCCCTGCCATCTCAGCTGTTTCAACCTTCTGAAGTTACTCCTTCCTCCTACTGGTCCATTAAACCTTTGTTTCTTACTGACGGAAAACTGCTGCCATGCTCATCATACCTTCCTCTTGGGGTGTCCCAACGAGTGCAAGATATGCACCATCACTTCTCTCATCTCATTCCAAGTGTTGATAGGTTGCAAGCGGTTCTCTATCCGTTGGGCTTGCACTTGTTCCCGCCACATAAGGGCATAACCTTCAAATTCAAGAGAAGCCGTAGCTACCTTTTTCTCATCACTAAAGTTGTGAGCGCGGAAGATGTTATCAACTTTGAGACCCCAAGAGAGGTAAAAACCCAGGTCGGTTTAACCATAGAACTTAGGAACATTGGCTCAAAAAGTGCTCATGTTGTTGTCTTCATTACGGTGACGGTTGTTCTCATTGGGGTCTTCGTCATAGATAGGTAGAGAATGATCATATGGATCAATATCATCATGTTCTTGACGACATTTAGGAGGATGTTGATGAACCACAAGTATAAGGGATCACAACAGTCTTCGAAGGAAGTAAAACCCAAATTTATTGATTCAAGACAAGGGGAGCCAAAGAATATTTATAAGCCTTAACAGATGAATTGTAAGTTCAGCTGCACTTGGAAATAGACTTGCTCGCAACAGTTTATCAGTAGCAACAATTTTATAGCAGTAGCAGCAGTGAAATAATAGAAGGAATGAAATAAAGACAACATCAGTAATTGTAGTAGACAACAGGATTAAAATGTTGTAGGCATAGGGACGGATGAACGGGCGTTGCATGGATAAGATAATTCATATAATAATCAAAACATGGGAAATTGCAGGTAAATAATGATAAAGCATCCAAGTACTAAGTAAACCATAGGCATGTGTTCCGTATTTAGTCATACGTACTCCTTTTAAAAAAGCACCGGAGCAAAGCATTAACACTTCGTGAACACACATGTTCCTCACATCACAGCATCCCCTGTGGTTATCCCAACTGCTTTCACTTTGGGGCCTCGGGTCCCGGACAACGATATGTGTATACAACTTGCAGGTAAGAACAAAAACAATAATTATCCTCATGAATCAATAACATGTTCAGATCTGAAATCATGGCACTCGAGCCCTAGTGACAGGCATTTAGCCTAACAAGTTGCAACAACGATAAATAGCACTAACAACGGATACTAGGCTCCATGCCCTAACAATCTGGCAATTATTACATGAATGATCTCATCCAATTCCTACCATCCCTCTCAGCCTACAGCGGGTATTACTCACGCATGGATTGGGGGATCATGGATAGTTGATGGAGAGGTGTTCGCGATGACGATGGCGATGATCTCCTCCGAACCCCCGTCTCGGCAGGGTGCCAGAACAGGAACTTCTGATCCCCGGATTGAGTTTTGAGGAGGCAGCGGCGCTTGCGTGTGTTTCTCTAGAATATGACGACCCCCCCCGGTGTTTTTAGGTTAAAGGGCTTAAGTAGTCTAAAGGGGGGCTCGAGGGGTGGCCGAGGTGGCCCCACCACACCATGGCGCGACCTTAGGAGGGACCACACATCCTTCCATGTTTGACTCCTTTGACTGGCTATGAATGACCAGTTGATGCCTGGACCCCACTTGTCATCCACGGTAAATAAGCATGCACATAATATTCGAAATCATCACAGTTAACATTATAGTGAACAATCCGATTCTGATACAAATCACAAAAAGAAAAGGATAGACACCGGACCTAGCGTCCTAGCCAAGGGTGTGCCGCCACGCCTCCGCCAGCGCCGCCGCATCTTCATTCTGCATCGAATGGACGATCGCTTCCGCGGCGCCGGGCGAGCCTTGCTTGCCGGAGCTCTTCTTCCGCGAAACTCTCTAAGGACGCTAAATTCCCCGCCTGCATGTGGGGCCACTTCAGGGCCTCGTTCTGGAACTCGACGGTGAGATACTCCTCCTCTTCTTCCTCCTCGACGCTGAAGGTGCGATGGGTGGAGCCGGAGGTGGTGGTGCACAGGACGAGTTGGCCTGATGCACCTCACGCTGGTACGCCTCGCGGCGCACGCGTATGCTCCGCGCCTTGCACACTGCGTCGGGGAAAGTACCTTTGGATCTGCTGCTGGCGGCCCTCATCGCGACGGCCAGACATGGTACCGGTGGATCTGCGCACATAGAAATTTGGGAGTAGAGAGGCGTGGCACAGACGGACAGTTTGGGAGTAGAGAGGAGAGCGTTCGGTGTCCGCATGGGGAGCCGCTGCATTATCCACATTTAGGGAGTGGAGAAGAGAGTTGGTCGGGTATCCCACATGGGCGAGAGTGTCAACCAAATTACCGAATATATAGGGGATCTAAATCATAAAATGCACTCCGAAATGGAAATGCATTGACATGGTTTTACATTTGCAACAATGGATACCCTAGTACTAATACTAACATACTGCCTCCTCGTCCTCTTCGATGTCTCTTCTGCGCCATCATCGCGGTTACATTCACTCCGAAACATAGGAGATTTATAATAACTGAAATTAGCATCACAAAAGGTACAACAAAAGGTCCACATGTTAATCAGAACTTTTTTTATGCCAACATCCACTCTGAAGCCACATCCATAGGTTCACATCATCCAACGGATATTTTCCTATGCCAGCATGCATTCCGAGCCACATCCATAGGTTCACATCATCCACCGGAACTTTTCGAAACCGCGTCCACAGAAACACTAGTAAAAAAGTATCATACATGTTTAGCACATCTACAAAAAAGAAGAAGATATACTTCCAAACATACAAAGATGAGTGACAAAACTGCCTCACGTGTACAAATGACACAAGTACAGAGGTGATAAACCACTAGACCCGGTGGCATAAACAAGCTACTTGGTCCTTGTAAACACTACTAGGTCTAGAGGATTCTCCCTCTTCATTTTAACATTGCGCAGTTTAATCATCGGCACTCTGATCAGACACAAATATGGCACACTTTTTTCTATGGTACGCCAACTCTTGGAGACATTGCTGCATATTAATCATCGGCAGAGAACCAAGCCTAGATAGGGGCCTCATAGTAAATAAGCACACACAAATCAATGAAATCATCGAACACTTGCCAAGGAATATGCAGAACCAATATGGCTCATGCATTACACACAAAATCAGAATTAGGGCCTCATAGTAAAGAAGCACACAGAAATCAATAAGATCATCGAGCACTTACCAAGGAAGATGCAGAACAAACATAGTTGTACACAACACTAGGTAAGTGCCAATTATATCACCGAGAGAAGGTGCACAATTTAATCATCGACACACAGAACAGAGAATGAACATAAAATAAGCAAGCCTCATACATACATTGCAAAGAAAGTCCAAAGGGTCAAGCTCCACAAGACTAGGGAGCATGAACAAACAATGTCCGTGTAAACGCTACTAGGTACTGGGAGGTAATCCTTTGGATTTTAGCTTTGCACATTTTAATCATCGGCACATGCAACAAAACAGAGAGATGAATAACAGCTAGACTCATTGGCAAGCATTGCAGGTTGACATAATCTAATTAAAGAGCAAAGTAGTTTTACCTCATTCCATAATCTTGCAATAAACTTAGAATGTATCTCAACTTCACATTGGTGTCCTTCGCACTCTCCAACAGGGTGTATTTTCCCCTCTGGAGCATGTCACACTTCTCTTCGGCCACTTTCAAAGTTTTCTTCACACTCTTCAGCTCAGAATCAAGCTTAGTAGCCAAGCCGTACATGATCGTATAGCTTCTCTTTTGTTCCCGCAATTCCAACTCGAGTGCTAGCATTTTTGAAGCTTTCATCGCCCTGTCCAGCCTTTCCTCGCAGCAGACGAAACGGATTAGCTTCTCAGCGCTGATATCATCAACCAACTTGCAAACTTCATAGAGACGATCAGATTCAATTGTCACAGCCTGCACTGTGGTCCTATAGCAAAATACGAAAAGAATAAAAATCAAAGAAGTGTCTACGAAGGCGAAAGGAGATAGATGAATCTTAAGAGAACATTTGGCTACATGACTAATTTATATGCTATTTACCTCGGCTATCTGAATACCAGAGGGCTTTGCGAGCTTCGAGGCCTTGTTCAGGTCGATCTCCATTTGGGTGGGGGAAACGATCTCCGAGGGCCATGTACCGGTAGCGTGAGGTAGATCCATGGCTGCTGGTAACTTAAAACATCAACGGTGACCTACATCTGCGGCATTTAACCTACATCCGCCGGTATCAAACCTAGATCTGTTGGCATCTAACCTACATCGCATCGTTTGGTTGAGAATGGGGAAGGGAAGGAACCAGGGCTTACCAGTCATTGTTAGAGAATGACGCCGAGGACGGGGGGGGGGGGGGCGAACCCGTGGAAGCCGCCGTTGGGGAGGGAGGGCGAAGTGGAGGCTTTCTGTGGAGGTTGTTTTCAATGGAGGAGTAGCTGAGTGTGCGAGGAGTGCGGTGGTGTAGATTTGTCGTGCAGACGCTGGCGAGTGGGACCCTGCGTGAGGTTGTTTCCGTGGAGATTTCGCGCGCGGCTGTTAACGGTCATAATTTATTCTTGTTTTTTGGATTGAAAATAAAAAATAAAAAAATAAACAAAAGGAAAAGAGTTTTAGAATCTGATCGCATTTTTATTCTACTTCTTCGGATTCTTCTTCATTTTAGTTAGCAAATAATTGCAAACTAAGACAGTGCCTAGTGGTGGGGTGGGGCTGATTCATTTCCACACACCAAAGATCGAGTCTTGTTACTCACATTTGTGATATGGCACCAACTATTGGCTTATTAGGCACGATCCATTAGTAAATGGATGTGACAATTCATTGATCGACCGGATCAATGAGTTGTTGCATCAACTTATTACTAAATAATGCCTAATAAGTTTTTTGGCATCCTTAAAACATGATCGAGTTAAGAAACATACTAATATAATATATATATATATATTAGGTTCTTACATACCAACATGATAGATGTTCTTTAAAAGTTCTTACTACGCGCACACCTGATGACACTACTAATTGAGTTCGTACAATACCAAAAGTAAGAGATAACACAAACACAACATGCAAGCTGCAACAACGAGTGCACCAGCAGCAACTACATCATGTACTTCCGCTTCCGAACCTTCATGGCCCTCCTGGCCTTGTTGGAGTAAGGCCGAGGAGGAGGTTGCGCAAGACCTGCAGGGATATCCTACGCAATATGCTTCTTCAGGAAGATGTCGTAGGCAGCGTGCTTGACCCTAACATGTGGCGCATGACTGTGTGCGCAATTTCTCACACCGACGGCATGTCGGATCAAGCTGTGGCGATCGTTGGCTATGTTTCTGACACAGAAAGGGCAGAACAAGTTGTCGTAACGACGGTACCAAATGGTGCCCGCCTATATCTTCCTCAGGACATGTCTGCTCTTCGCATCCATAGAGTCTTCATCCGAGCCGACTTCCAGATCTTCTTCCTGCAAATTTGCAATAAAACAAAATTTAGCAACAAAATCTAATTGGCAAAAAAGTAATATACCTAACAAGATCACAAAGAACATAGAGAAATAGTTCTTCATTTATTTGCATACACTTCATCAAGTAACTTATTTAGCAGATGCGCCCTAAAGAGGACATCAATGTTGAGAAAATGTGTCGAATTTTATACAACATCACAGTTTCCAATATATATATTTGGTGAACTAATGCACAAAAACAGATAATAACACATCAGGAATTCATTGATGATCTAAGATAATATTCAACAAATTAATATTCTAATCAGGACATGTTATTATACCTTACCAGATCACAAATATCATACAAGAATCGTTCTTTAATTATATGCATAAACTGGATCAAGTAATTATCATGCACGGGGTACAATATGTGATTTTGCAACAAATTCATAATGTGTCAAGAGTGTCTGTGAGGCAAAATAACTACACAAATTGAAAATGCTTCCAAAAAACGTAGAATCCCTAACTAACATGCATTCTAACATGCACACAAAAAACTAGAAGCCATAAGAACAGATGCAACTACAAAACTCCGAATCCCGAATACAAAAAACCTACGAACCCCTAAGAACAGATGCAACTACAACCTCTAAATCCCTAAAATACAAAAAACCTGCAAACCCCTAAGTACAGATGCAAATACAAACATCTGAATCCCTAAAATACAAAAAACCTGCGAACCCCTAAGTACAGATGCAACTACAAATCTCTGAATCTTGAACTTGCGTGTACAAAAAACCCTTGAACCCCTAGGTACAGATCTAACTACAAACCTTTTAATCCCGAATACAAAAAACCTCAAACCCCTAAATACAGATGCAACCGCAAACATCAGAATTCCAAACTTGTATATACAAAAAAACCCAAAGTACACACGCAACTACAAACACTAGAAGACCAAACTTGCATGCACACACCATGGATCTTTGACAATAAACTAAGCCGTCCTGGACATAGATACCTCAGGGTACTGGTCGTCGACGTCCTCGTCGAACGCCCGGGGATCCCCGTAGGGATCACCTAGATCTGCCAGGAGAGGGAAAGCTGCAGGAGCCTCTATCGCGCCATGAGCAGGCGGTGCACTCGAAGCGGCATGGCCGGCCGACGAAGCAACAGCGGCGACTTCAGTGGCCGAGACGATATTCCGCGGATGCAAAAAACTATAAAGGCCATGGGCGGCTCCTGCGGCAACGACAACAGAAGGGACGACGCCATCCTTCTCTTGCTTCGAACCTTCCATTCTGCGGAACCGCCTCGCGGTTGTGCGCTCGGCAGTTGGGAGAGAAGGAGGGCTGGGAGAGGATGCGGCCGGGGCGGAGTTGGGTTGTTTGCTAGAAATGAGGGGAGAATGGATGCGGGAGAGAGGCGATGTGACCGGAGCTTTATAAACTGAGTGATGTTTCGACTGGTCGCGATGACGTGTGCGCATGCATGGTGGGAACGCGCCGGATGTCTTCGTCAACATAGAATGATATGACATTTAGTCACTAGCAAGTGGGGCATGGGATGCTGCGGGGCCACCAATCGGTGACTCAAATTCACCAAAAAGCTCACCCCACCAAGTCAGCGAATATCAAAGGCTCTATCGTATGTGTAGAAAAGAGGACATTGTTTTATCCGTGTACGCATACAAAACGATATGGCACGTGTTTGCTTGCGAAACGTGGTACCAATCTTTGCCAAGTTCACTACAAATAATGGAGAGTTCAGAATGGTACGTGCCAACACAACTATCATGTGTATGCAGCCAAGGTGACAAACATGTGTTTACATGCCAACACGCCTCTGCATTTACATGCCTTGGTCATGCACACGGCGTCGTGTAGATGGTGGTTCGCCTGCCGCGCGTAATGGTGACGACGGGACGTGACCTGCACCAGGCGGCGGGATGGTGCTTCGCCTCTGCCGCACGCCTAGCATTAACGCGATATGCAGCCTTCCCGGCTCCTCAAGCAGCGCCAGGGCCATTGCGTTTTGCATGTCGCCGCCATTTACTCCGACGGGACGCGTGCACTGAAGCCGTGTCGAAGCCACACAAGAGCTGAGTCAATTGACTAAACAACTTTTCTCAATAGTACAAAGCATATATCATGCAACAAAATGTTTAAATAGGTGTATTTGACTACACAATTTCGCATCGACTACACAGAGTTTGAGTCCTAGCTCCGCCACTGCCGACGCGTCCTCTCCCTAATCTCCCCCATCGCCACGTGTCTTCCCCTCTATCGACGATACCATGTCGCGCCGCCTCCATACTTCGTGGGTGACATTCACCCAGTAGGAGGCGTGACGTGGGCTAGACCCGCCGTCAGATAATGACGGGAGTGGCGACGACCCCTTCCATTGGGGGTACAACGAGGAGGCAGATGGGGAGGAGGATCCAGAGCTGCTATAGCAGGAGGCAGCGTTGGAACCGGAGCAGCGCCCCCCGTTGTGGCCTGACCAGATGGTGGCGTACAACTCATTCGCCACCTGGCGCAACGAGGAGGCGTTTCGCTGGGTCCGATCGGGGTTCAAGAAGACGGGGGAAACCGCCAAAGATACCGCCATTCTGGCTTCCATCGAGACCACCCGGAGGGAGGAGCATGCCCGCGCCCTCATGGACGCCGAGCGGCAGGTTTACGAGCAGCTCAACGACAACGCGGTGTCTCGTGAGCAGCAGGCCCTCATCACGTAGAGGGAGGACGAGTCCGCCTCGTTCATGGCCTCCCAGAGTGCGGCGCACGAATAGTTCAATGCCACATGGGCACAAAGAGAGGCGCTTCAGGAACAATGCGCCTGGGTAGAGGATGCGGAGACGCTTCAGCGGCTGTTTACCCGCTCGCGCGCATGCAATGATAGGCTCGGGCGCGCCCGCTCGCCGGCAGCGGAGTTGCACCGGATGGGGGTGCAAGTTAGGGCTAGGCGGTGTTGTCTCACACAGGGTGCCCAGCCCGATACGGCAGCCAACGAGGATGAGGAGGACGGCCGGCCCGGCGTCTAAGATAGTTTAGGCCTAATTTATATTTACCACCATATTTTTAATTAGAATGTAAAGATCTATACTTACTAATATATACGTACTACTCTAGTTTTAATTATAAAGCTAATTATAAATGTGTGGTGGGCGCACTAAACCATGGTCGAGCAGCCGGTTTAGTTATAACCGTCGATGCCCCCCCCTCGGGGAAAACGGAGGGAATATTGTTAAAGTATAGCTAGATTTTGGCTATTAATGTAGCTATGGACTAACCTAACACAACCAAGAAAAATAGTATTGTGTTCTACCCCCTTCTGACGCGGTCATAGGGGTAGACCAAAAGGTTGACTTCTGGTCAACAGATCAATGTTCTAGTGAAGCGTTGGGCTCGAAAGTGTCGGAATCCTACGTAAACCATGGTGGAGCACTAAGAATACTTATAAACGTGTGGTGGGATCGAGGTGGGGAGGGGCCAATATACTACCCATAGGTGTGACTGGTTTCACGGGCATCACATAGGAAGGTTATGCACTACACTTAGAGGTCGAACTGTTGATCCTCCCCTTCGGGAAAACCGGAGGGAATATTGTTAGAAGTATAGCTAGATTTTTGGTTATTAATGTAGCTTTGGTCTAACCTAATACAACCAAGAAAAATAGTATTGTGATCTACCCCCTTCCGATGCTGGTCATAGGGGTAGACCAAAAGGTTGACTTCTGGTCAACAGATGAATGTCCCCGCGAAGCGGGGGGGGGGGGGGATCTTGCCAAAGAGTTGGCCCTACCATTGTATTGAGTGTTCATTGGGCCTAACTTAACACAACCAAGCAATTGGTTCCACTTTTCTACCCCCTTCCGGATCACGTTGGGCCTAACCTAACACAACCAAGAAATTGGTTCCACTTTGCTACCCCCTTCCGGCTCACGTAGAGAGGCCAGAACGGCAGTTCCGTCTTTTTCCCTAGGGGGCTATGGTTTCTCCGGAGAGGGGGCTCCGGATCGTCTGAATGCCACCAAATCCCATGGTATACCATACCATGTGTGTTATAGTGTGGCATGGGTCTTGTATGCCCAGGATTCCCTCGCTCTCTCTGTGTTAGGGCTTCACCAGTGTCAGATTCTCTCTAGCGAGTTCCAGGACTACTTAGAGCCCGAAACTCACGGAACTGACGGAACTTGGGGAATCTTGCCAAGAGGTGGGCCCTAACATATTATTGGGTGTTCCTTGGGCCTAGCCTAATACAACCAAGAAGTTGCTTCCACTTTTCTACCCCCTTCCGGCTAACGTAGAGGGGCCAGAATGGCACTTCCGTCCTTTTCCCAACGGTTCTATGGTTTCTCTGAAGAGGGGTTCCGGATCGTCTCAATGCCACCAAAACCCATGGTATGACATACCCTGTGTGTTAGAGTGTATCATGGGTCTTTTATGCCCAATATTCCCTCGCCTTGTCTATGTTAGGGCTTCACCGGCGTCAGATTCTCTCTAGCGGGTTCCAGGACTACTTAGAGCCTCAAATTCCTGGATCTGACGAAACTGAGGGAATCTTGCCAAGTGGTGGGACCTACAATTTTATTGGGTGTTCCTTGGGCCTAACCTAATACAACCAAGCAGTTGGTTCCACTTTTCTACCCCCTTTGGCCTAACGTGGAGGGGCCAGAACGACAGTTCCACTTTTTCACCAACGGGCTATGGTTTCTCCGAAGAGGGGCCTCCAGATCGTATGAATGACACCAAATCCCATGGTATGACATAACATGTGTGTTTGAGTGTGGCATGGGTATTGGATGCCCAAGATTCCCTCTCTCTCTCTCTCTCTCTCTGTGTGCGTGTGTGTGTGTGTGTGTGTGTGTGTTATGGCTTCACCGGCGTCAGATTCTCTCTAGCGGGTTCCAGGACTACTTAGAGCCCGAAACTCCCGAAACCGACGGAACTCGGGGAATCTTGCCAACAGGTGGGCCCAACCATTTTCTTGGGTGTTCCTTGGGCCTAACATAACACAAAAAATCAATTGGTTCCACTTTGTTACCCCTTTCCGGCTCACGTAGAGGGGCCAGAACGGCATTTCCATCTTTTTCCACATCGGGGCTATTTTTTCTCCGAACAGGGGGCTCCGGCTCGTCTGAATGCCAAAAAATACCACGGTATTCCATACCATGTGTGTTAGAATGTTTCATAGGTATTTAATGGCCAACATTCCCTCGCTCTCTGTGTTAGGGCTTCACCGGAATCAGATTCTCTATGCAGGTTCCAGGACTACTTACAGCCCAAAACTCCCGGATCTGACGGAACTGGGGAAATATTGCCAAAAGGTGGGCCCTACCATTGTATTTGGTGTTAATTGTGCCAAAAATAACACAAACAAGCATTTGGTTCCGCTTTGCTACCCCTTCCGGCTCACGTAAAGGGGCCAGAACTGTAGTTCCATCTTTTTCCCACCAGGGGCTATGTTTCTCTGGATAGGGGCCTCCGGATCGTCTGAATGCCACCAAATTCCAAGGTATTCCATACCTTGTGTGTTAGAGTGTGTCATGGGTATTGTATGCCCAAGATTCCCTCACTTCCTGTGTTATGGCTTCACCGGTGTCGCATTCTCTTTAGCGGGTTCTAGGACTACTCAGATCCCGAAACTCCCGGATCTGACGGAACTGGGAGAATCTTGCCAAGAGGTGGGACCTACCATTCTAGTGGTTGTTACTTGGGCCTAACCTAACACAACCAAGAAATTATTTCCACTTTTCAACCCCCTTTCGGCTCAAGTAGAGGGGCCAAATCGGCAGTTCCGTCCTTTTTCTCCAACAGGCCTAGGGTTCTCCGGAGAGGGGCGACTCTGGGGTGTCTAAATACCACCCAAGGCTATGTTATGCCATACCATGTGTGTTTGAGTGTGGAATGGGTCTTGGATGCTGAAGATTTCCTCTCTCTCTATGTTAGGGTTTCATCGGTGTCAGATTCTCTCTCGCGGGTTCCAGGACTACTTAGAACCTTAAACTCATAGATCTGACGGAACTGGGGGAATCTATCCAAGAGGTAGGACCTACCATTGTAATGGCTGTTAATTGGGCCTAACATAACACAACCAAGCAATTGATTCCGCTTTGCTGCCCCCTTCCGGCTCACGTAGAGGGGCCAGAACGGCAGTTCCGTCTTTTTCCCAGCGGGGCTATGGTTTCTCTGGAGAGGGGGCTCCGGATCGTCTGAATGCCACCAAATCCCATGGTATGCCATACCATGTGTGTTAGAGTGTGGCATGGGTCTTGTATGCCCAATATTCCCTCGATATCTCTATGTTAGGGCTTCACCAGCGTCAGATTCTCTCTGGCGGGTTCCAGAACTACTTAGAGCCCGAAACTCCCGAATCTGACGGAACTAGGGTAATCTTGCCAAGAGGTGGGCCGTACCATTTTATTGGGTGTTCCTTGGGCCTAACCTAATACAAAAAAGTAGTTTGTTCCACTTTTACCACCTTCCGCCTAACGTAGGGGGGCCAGAACGATAGTTCCGTCCTTTTCCCCAGCGGGGCTATTGTTTCTCCGGAGAGGGGCCTCCAGATCGTCTAAATGCCACCAAATCCCATGGTATTCCATACCATGTGTATTATAGTGTTTCATGGCTCCTGGATGCCCAAGATTCCTTCTCTCTCTCTCTCTCTCTCTCTCTCTCTGTTAAGGCTTCACCGACGTCGGAATCACTCTGGCGGGTTCTAGGACTACTTAGATCCCGAAACTCCCGGATCTGACGGAACTGGGGGGGAATCTTGCCAAGAGGTGGGCCCTAAAATTTTCTTGGGTGTTCCTTGGGTCTAACCTAATACAACCAAGAAGTTGGTTCCACTTTGCTACCACCTTCCGCCTAACGTAGAGGGGCCAGAACGGCAGTTCCGTCTTTTTCCGAACGGGGCTATGGCTTCTCTGGAGAGGGGCCTCCGGATCGTCTGAATGCCACCAAATCCCATGGTATGCGAGTGTGTGTCATGGGTCTTGTATTCCCAATATTACCTCGCTCTCTCTGTGTTAGGGCTTCACCGGTGTCGGATTCTCTCTGGCGGGTTCCAGGAATACTTAGAGCCCGAAACTGACGGAACTCGGGGAATCTTGCCAACAGGTGGGACCAACCATTGTCTGGGCCTAACCTAACACAAACAAGCAATTGTTTCCAGTTTTATACCCCTTTCCGGCTCACGTAGAGGGGCCAGAACGACAGTTCGTCTTTTTAACATCGGGGATATGGTTTCTCCGGAGCCCTCTCTCCGGATCGTGTGAATACCACCAAATCCCATCGTATTCCATACCATGTGTATTAGAGTGTGTCATAGGTATTGGATGGCCAACATTCCCTTGCTCTTTGTGTTAGGGCTTCACCGGCGTTGGATTCTCTCTAGCGGGTTCCAAGACTACTTACAGCCCAAAACTCCCGGATCTGACGGAACTGGGGAAATCTTACCAAGAGGTGGGCCCTACCATTGTCTTGGGTGTTACTTGGGCCTAACATAACATAACCAAGCAATTGGTTCCGCTTTACTACCCTCTTCCGGCTCATGTAGAGGGGCCAGAACGGTAGTTCATGCTTTTTCCAGCGGGGCTATGGTTTCCTTGGAGAGGGGCCTCCGGATCGTCTGAATGCCACAAAATCACATAATATGCGATAACTTGTGTGTTAGAGTATGTCATGGGTATTGGATGCCCACGATTCCCTCGCTCTCTCGGTGTTAGGGCTTCACCGACGTCCGATTCTCTCTGGCGGGTTCCAGGACCACTTAGAGCCCGAAACTCCCGGATCTGACGAAACTGGGGGAATCTTGCCAATAGGTGGGCCCTACCATTTTCTTGGGTGTTCCTTGGGCCTAACCTAACACAACCAGGCAGTTGGTTCCACTTTTCTACCCCCTTACGGCTCACGTAGAGGGGCCAGAACGGCACTTTCGTCTTTCTCCCCAACGGGGCTATGATTTCTCCGGAGAGGGTTCTCCGGATCGTCTGAATGCCAGAAAATCCTATTGTATTCTATACCATGTGTGTTAGAGTGTGGGATGGGTCTCGTATGCCCAAGATACTCTAACTTTCTCTCTGTGTTTAGGGCTTCACCGGCGTCAGATTCTCTCTCGGGGGTTCCAGGATTACTTAGAGCCCGAAACTCCCGGACCTAACAAAACAGGGGGAATCTTGCCAAGAGGTGGGTTAGTCATCTCAACAAGTCCCTCGGATGATCCGGTAGGGTTTCGATTAAGAGAATATATGGACGCAAGTGATGATCGTCGGCTAACAGGGGGCATGATTTACCCAGGTTTGGGGACCTCATAGAGGTAAACCCCTTACTCCTACTCTTTCAATCTGTATTATGAACATTTCGGTTACAATGGGGAGTGCTCAAGTCGAGAGTATGGTCTTGAGCTCAAGGAATTGGTGATGAGAAGTTGATTGGATCTCTCCCCCGGTGGTTCTCCTGGCCTTATATAGGTGGCCAGGTCTCAAACCGTACCCGGGGGGGTTACAAACCCTAGCTTTAGGTCGGTTACAAGTTTCCTTCTGGACCCGCAAGTCTTTGCGGGTGGGATTCAATTGGGACTTCTAAAACTATAGGTGTCACCTCTCTATGGGCTTTGGTCTTGGGCCTTGGACCGGGTAGCCTCACCCGATAGGTATAGGATTCATCCCCACGTCAGTAGCCCCTGAGTGTTTACTCGTCTGAGAATCTGTCGGGTGGACACTCAAAGTTCGTTTTGATTTCCTTCGATTGATCGTTTCAATATCTTGATTTGGAGGGTGCATACCCTGTGTGTGATGTGCTTCTATACTCGAGCGTCGAGTGATAAATGTGCCTTTGTACTGGCTGTTTTCGCAGAAGGATGTGGCTTAGTCGATTGGCTCTCCCGTAAATTCAGGGCCAATTAATTGCATCTAGGGAAAAAATGGTTCTGGCCTACAGAGATTTGAGACCTACGACTCGAATCTGGCGAGGTGATCGTTGCCACTGGGTCGTGGAGGTCTTACCGAGTCAAACTTAAACTAAAGGGGGTACCCGGCGCGTCCGCTAGGATTTTTCTTCGTGTTGTTGACACGGAAATTTACCAGAGGACGCAGCTTGAGTGCGAATCCAGGCCCACAAGAGAGATCTTTGGGTCTTACCTGCGTACTCGAAAGAATACGACATCCGGATGTGCCTAGTCGGCTGAACGATCCAGGATAGGGATGTGTAAATACATCGTGTGATAGAGTAGCGGGAGCCGCATACTCGCGCTTTTACCTTAATAATCTTCTTGTGAATCTTCGAGTGAAGGGATCTTCTTTCTTTGTTGATCTAATGCGAAAGAGATTTCGCGTTGTCATGTTTATACGAAATAAATTTTTGTCTTTGACGTGCCCATATGAAAGAGATTTCGTGTCAGGTGCTTATGCGAAAGAAATTTCGTGTCTTCATATGCCCATACGAAAGAAATTTCGTGTCAGGGTGCTTATGTGAAAGAAATTTTGCGTCTTGATATGCCCATACGAAAGAAATTTCGTGTCAGGGTGCTCATGCGAAAGAAATTTCGCATCTTGATATGCCCATACGAAAGAAATTTTGTGTCAGGGTGCTTATGCGAAAGAAATTTCGCATCTTGATATGCCCATACGAAAGAAATTTCGTGTCCTGATGAGGTATGCAGTGATCTCACTGCACACTCGTTTGTTCTGACTCCTCCCGGTGGGACATGATGGAGCGGAGCAGAGCGTGCAGGCCCATCTTGTCAGCTTTTGTCTGGAAACAATAGGTCGCGTCCTGTTTTTCCGCTGGCCACACACTGTAAATGCGCACGATCTTTTGTAAATATCGTGCCAGGGTAACTGTTTCCTGCCGCTTCGTTTCCACTTCACGCATGGCAGCCGCGATGGACGCCATGTCGCCAGATCTACGGCTTAGATCAGCCTAGTTTTTGTATAAATAATGACCTCTAGGCAGAGGGGTAAATTACCTAGCCCTTTAGCCATCTTCTTCCTCCTCGCGCACACCTCTCCCTCTGCAAGCACGAAGGAAAGCTCCAATGGCGGTGGGGAGGGGGGAAGAAACGTAGTGCTGCCATGTCGTCCTCGAAGGATGTGGCAAGTGCTTCCGCTTTGCCTCCCATGATGATGGGCGATTGGAGCGCCGCGACCACCACCAAGAAGAGCATCACTGAGATGCAGCGAGAGGGACTGCTCCCGCCTGAAGTCGTGTCCAAGAAGGAGGAGGTTCCCAACCCTCTTGCCAACGAGCGCGTGTTCTTCTCCGAGCATGTCTCCCGCGGTCTGTCTCTCCCCCTTCACCCTTTCCTGCTCGGGCAGCTATATGTCTACGGCATACAGCTGCACGATCTCCCTCCGAACGCGATTCAGCACATATCGTGCTTTATCGTGCTTTGCGAGTGCTTTTTGGGTATCCGCCTGCACTGGGGCTTCTGGAAGGCCATCTTCAAGGTGCGGATCTTCCGGGAGAAGGCGCGGCCAGGCGAGAAATTGGGGGCGCCACTGCGTACCGGAGGCTTCGGGATTCAGGCGAGGACGAACGTCCCCTACATGGAGATGTTTTTCATCGACCCGACGCAAGGGTGGCGGAAGAAGTGGTTCTACGCCACCAATAACAGCGCGAGTGGAGCTCCTGAATTCCAGCCATTCGCCCCTTTGAAGAGGCGGAACTCCTGGCTGCACTCGCTCACTACTGAGGAAAGTAGGATTGTTACTCCCTTACTCGCGAAGGCGGCAAGCTTCCGAGACAACACATCGTGGACCCCGCTGAATGGGATACACTTGTCGGGTGTGTTCCTTCATCGAAGAGTCCAACCTCTTCAGGAGAGGCCAAGCGTCATGTAGGAGTACCAGGGCGTTAAGGACCTGAGCCGTGTTTGCGAGGACATTCTCTCGAATGCCGAGTTCAAGAAGAAAATCGCGGCTATCACCAAACTGAAGAAAGGAGAGGTCTGCCTGGCATGTCCTCTCGAACAATTCGAAGCGGGGCACCCTACGACTGAGGTGAGATTTTTGAGTTTTTCTTTCTTGACTTTTGTTCTTCTGCGCTGGAGTTTCCTTCAATTGATATGTACATTTGTTCTTCTGTAGAATGAGGACATAGCGACATGCTACCCGCCAATTTCAAATGACGATGTCTTGGATCTTTTGGAGAGTAACATGGAAGCCCCCCATGAGACTAGCGTTGCGGAAGCTGACTCAAGCTCCGAACGCGATTATATGGATGATGAAGAGGAGTCGGGTAGTGACCAACTCCAGCGTCGCAAGCGCCGTAAGCACGAGGAGGATGGGGTCACCTCAAAGGGTAGCTCCTTGGGTGACGAGGCCGCCAAGGATACTGAGCCCCTTCGGGTGGCTCCTCTCAACGTGCTTCCTCCCACGGTCCGCAAGTCGAAGGTTCCCACCGCCTGGAACATGGACGTTCTTGACGATGATGGCGAGGATGAGTAAGTTTTTTGTGATCCATTCTTTAATCGTGAATCTTCTTCCCTCTCTTCCCATTCTGGGTCTTTATCTGATTCTGTTTTTAACAGCAGTCTTGCGACCATCATCCCAGGCCGGTTTGCTTCTTCTGTTCCTTCTGTGAAGAGAAAAGAAGCTGCTGCGGATGAAACTCCAGCTGCTGAGGTTGCCCGAAGATCTCCAAGTCCCGCAAGACCAGCAGAAACTCCGGAGTATGGGCTGTCTAGCTTCGCGGGTGGAGCATCCGTGAGTAAGGAGGTTTCGGGTAGCTCGGCGGACCCTCTGTCTACTGCCTAGGGCAAAGTAAGTTCATTTATCTTCTCGTATCTTGGTTTGCTTGTTCGAAGTTTTTATCGGGTGCACGGCAGTGCTCCCGATGGGAGTAGCCCCCGAGTCTGTGGTTAATTGCTTGCAGTTGGCCATGGACTCAAGTCGAAATCTTCTTCTCATGTTTCTTCGTTTTCCTTGAATTCTATCAGGTGCATGGCAGTGCTCCCGATGGGAGTAGCCCCCGAGGCTATACTCGACTGTGTACAGTCGTGTGTAGGCTCAAGTGACACATCTTTGACTTGGATTTTGCCTTGGGTTTTTTGCAGGCTCTCCTCGAATCCCTTGCCGCTTTCGGGCGTCGAGTGCTTTCAGCTGAAGCAGATTGCGTTTCCCTTAGGGTGGATCGCCACCGGCTCGTCCAGGACGGCCGCTCCCTTCAAGATAAGTTAGTGCACCTTTCTTGACTTTACTAGTTTTTTTATTGTAATGGTTGGTCCAGCCGCATTCTTTGTATTGCAGACGAAGTCACCCGCCTTAAGGCTGAGAAGGATGAAGCTGTCACTCGGGTGAAAGCCCTTGAGACGGAGCTGGAGTCCTCCCGAAAGGAGTTGGAGTCCACTCGCAAGCGCTCAGCCGATCTTGAGGGGAACCTCGCAGAAGCACGGCAACGATCTTGTCGGCATCATCCATCCTTTGGCTCAGAAGCTTGCAGGTAAGCCGTGTTTCACTGTTCTTCGACTGTGGTTTGAACTCGTCCTGTTTTTCTGAAGATTTATTCTGTTTTTGTCTCAGACGCCCTTGGGGTTGGACTGGAGCTGCCTGGAAGCCAGCGACTGGATGCCCTCATGGATACTTGTACCCAGCTTCAGGAGCACGCGACTAGAATCTGCTCCCTCGTTGGTGATGCCACCCGAGTGTTGACGCGATTCCATGAGCGTCTGTTGGTGGACGTGGCGGTTCCGCCTACGCAGGGTGGTCTTCTGCAGGCGTTCCTGGGTGATGAAGATCTTCTCCAGGAGTACACGGTCGCGCAGTCCGAGTGCGGGGCCAGGATTGCTATCCAGTTTTCCTTGGCGCATGGGGTCTCCGGTGACCTGGAGAAGGTGTACTCGGACGTTCCTCGCGACTCCTTTGGAAAAAAGGTAGCAATCCGTCCTTTTGACAATCGTGCTGAAGTGCTTGCGAAGATGCTTTCTGGGGTGCTTTCTCGTGCTAGTCGCAAGGGACAGCCTTCCGCGAGAGGAACTATTTCTGCAGCCCCGTAGGACAGCTTTTTGTTTTCTTGTTCTCCTTGATGTAATGAACCTTGGGATGTATTCCCGTACTTTATTTTGCGTAATGGAAGTATTTTATGAAAGCGTCAATGTTTTGATTATTGCGCCTTACTTTGTATTCTCCCGATGGGAGTGGACCTGTCGCACCCTGGCTTCTAAGGGATACTCATCGGACGAACTGGATAGCAGGTGCTTGGATTATGGGGCATAACTGCTCCCACGTCCCAGCTTCCTGGTAGGCCTGCGCTTATGCGCGACAACACAAGCCCTGCTATTCCACCGTCGATGTAAACTATCCACTAGAAGTCATAGGCACTACTGTCGACGTACTTCATATCAAGCACGCACGGTACGTCAACAGCTTTGAACGAATGATGATCACAACTTATCTCTAAGACACAAAAGATTGAAATAAGGTTGCAAATGGCCTTCACTAAGGCAGAGATAGCGAATACAATCATCCAGAGGACACATGTCCCAATATAGCATTCATTACATCAGCGGAAGCAATCAAAGGTGTCTGGGTACAGACAAATCCAACAGGCTTAAGAAGCCGGAGAAAATAAAGAAGACGAAGCCCATCCACGTAGGTCCTGGATCCATCCCTGGTCCAGCTAACTACTCGTCTGCAGTCTCGTCAAACTCCACGAAGTAGCCATCCTGGTGGTCATCGTAGCCGTAGTCGTAGTCTGCGTAAACCACAGCCCCAACGGGGTCAGTACATCCAAGTACTGGCAAGCAAGACTCACAGTTCACCAAAGTATAGCCCGTCAACACAAGCACAGATGACTTGGGTTCAACGGAAAGAAGGGGATATATAAAAGATGCTGCAACTGGCTGCGCTAACCAACTACAGAGATTCTATCACTTCCAACTATTAGAAAGGGGATAAGATCGAGGGTTGTAACCAACTGAAAGATAACTTCAACCAAACCCATCCTGGATCTTGCCCCTTATCCAAAGAAGCAATCCGAGGATAACTCACACAGTTGTATTAACGATGAATCAAGTTATTGTGTGAATAAATCTATTACTAGTCAACTTGTTAATCATTAGGTGTAGCATGGTTGATCATTATGTTTAAGTTGTCCTGAGTACTTGTTAGCCAGTACTTTCACCAAGTAGTCCATAACCGCGGAAAACACGGCTTCTCGAGAAGATTATCCCTGCAGGGTTGCACCAATTTGGCCGTACACGTATGAATAACCCGCCAGATGGGATGCCTCCCACCAAGCGGGGCACTCAACACAACTCAAGTCTTCTTCGCATCAAGCCCAAAGCACCTTGGGCGCACGGCTAATCGAGCCCAGAAGAAAATGGACCCTCATAGCACTCTAAGAACGTGTCCCCCCTATATGCCGACTACAAAAGTTCCACCCTGCGCTGGGCTCGCAAAAACATGCATGCGGCAAATAGAAAGCACGAACTAAATGAGATGATTTGGACGAGATGCGAATCGAATCAAATTGAGGGGGGCGCCCATACTCGCTTCCCACATGCGGGTAGTGCGCTCATCATGGATCAGTAGACAAGACCCTTTTCCTATTAGGGTCGACACTAGCAGGCCTCAAAACCACACAGGGCCTCCTGCCGGTGCCTTATCATCAAATTGTTATTAAGTAATAACTTTAGCATGATTGATTGATTGATTAAACATCGATTTCCCAGAACATAATGAAATAATAGTAACTGAAAGTAACGGGTAACAGACTCGAGCAAAACAACCTAAGCATGCTAGTAAGACACTGGCTCAATCAATAGGGTTGTAGGAGGGGTGGTGAGGCAATATCAGGGTTAAAGGATTCATGTGATAGGTTCGTAACAGAAACATCTACCACTAAGGCTAGCAAGATATAGACAACGGAAAGTATCGGTAACCAGGGTTGAAAGGAACACAATGGTTCATGTGAGTGATAACTTTCCTGCAAACCCAGTAGCCGGGTACTGAGCTAGATCCTCAGAAGGGGTGCTGTAAGGGTCGTCTGCCTCAACGTCGTCGTCTATTCGAGAAGAAGCAAACAAACAAAACAGGAATGTAAACAATCATTGCCATGGCATTGTGCACAATCAATATGATGCATGACAAGTTAATGGTTGCATCAAAATAAATTAGCTAACAGGATAACACAATTTAAATGGACCCATATGCAATTGGATTGCATATGGAAAAGATCCATTGAATTAAGTGGAAACAAATGATTTTATAATTAACTATTAGGTGAAAGTTGTCAGCATGATGCATGCATGATGATGATAACAAGATAACAACAAATAACAATAATAGATGCAAAGGAAAAGGAATAAAACAAGTTTGGAAAATTATTTATTAATTTTGGAAATTTTTGGTTACTTAAACATGTCACACAAACAATCATTGTTTTCATCAATTTAAAGTGTGCAAAACAATTAACAAAATTTATCTTTGAGAAGAACATCAAATTTTAGTTGGATTACATGTTTCAAATATTGAAATTTGAATTAGGATGAATTTATTATGAATTAAACAATATTAAACAAGTTTTAATTGAATTTAAAACAAGCTTTAATATTATTTGAATTTTATTTGTTCAAAACATAAATTCAAGTTCACAATTGAAAAGTTCACACTTAGATGGTTTGAAAACATATTTTGCATGTTCAAAAATATTTTATATTAAGCAAGTTATGATTTTATCAAATTTAATTGAATTAAACAAGTATTAAATTATTTAGGCAATTTAAATTATTCAAACAATGAAACAAATTTTATATTTGAATAGGATATTCAAAATGGTATGAAAAACATATTATATTTGCCTTATTTGGAATTAGTATGAATTATTTATGAATTATTGCAAATTACATTTGAATTATTCAAATTTGAATTTTAAATGTATTTTGAAAACTCAAAACAGAACACAAATTGATTATTTGGAAAGATTAGGAAATTTGGAACAGAAAACATATACAAGTTTTATTTATTAGACTTATAGATTAAAAGTTATTGATTTTTAAAGTTTAGTGCTTTATTCTGCCATTTAAAAAGAAATAGAAATTAAACAGATTCGTTTTAATCCTTTTGTTACCGCACTGGAAGCGTACCCACACGCTGTCAGGGGGGCCCCGTGGCTCGCTGTGCCCGCGTGGCACTAGAGGGACTGACAGCTGGGCCCTGGCTGTCAGCGCGGTAGAAAAAAAGATGGGGTTTTTAATCCTAGAGAGCCGGGACTCGAACCCGCGCTCTCTCGCTTGCGCGCGCTCGACGGTAACCAGTGCGCTACTGCGCGTTCGTTGTCTGAATACGCGACGCAGAAAGGATATAGATTCAGAACCCAGGTGTTATCTGACGAAACTGACGAGCAAAGTGTTGCTCGACTGACAGAACTTCACCGGCGTTGATCTGCACGGTGGTGCTCGCGGCGCTAGCGGATGTGCGTGTGCAGGACATTCACGGAACCGTGCGCAAGCAGAGGGAGAGTGAGGAGGCGAAGGTGGAGGCTCACCGCCGTTGTAGAAGGAGGCAGAGGCACGGAGGTGCTCGTCGGCGTCAGATCGGTGGACGGCGGCGCGGTTGTTGTCTCCCGCGTGCTCACCGCTGGTGTCCAAGAGGGAGAGTAGAAGGTGGCGAGTCGGTTTTTGGTAGCTAAGAGGGGTGGCGTTGAGGCATGGCGGCGCTGATCACCGAGGTTCAGAGAACGGCGGCGGGGTGGTTCAGAGCAGTGGCGAATCCGGCCAGCGAGAGGGGTAAAGTGGCGGCGGAGCGCGAGGAGCGAGGACCTAGGGGCTAGGGTTTAGGTCTGCGGGGGCCCTGGGGGCTTTTTATAGGCGAGGAGCAACGGGGTGGCCGCCGGCGTCGCCGCGCGGTCGCGGTGGCGGCACGGATGTGCTGCCGTACACAAGGCAGACGCATCGCACGCTTTTCAAAGCGTTAAGTTGCGCTAGGTGGGCTGGGCCTGGCGCGCGCGTAGGCTTAGTGGGTTGGGCTAGCTTAGGTGCCGCGTGCGCGCGCTGGTTTTCTTCTTTTTATTTTTCTGTTTTATTTTTATATTTTTTTTTTGCTGAAACAGAATTTGGAAGAATTTGTTAAGGTTTTGATTAATAAATTTTTTAGAAAAATTAGGTTAGGCTAATTAGGTAAAAAGAAACCATATTCCAAGATTGGATTTCAAAAATTTGAGATTTAAAATGATGTTTGTATTTGAATCCAAATTTGGGAGATTTTAATATTAATGAACCCTTATTTAAAACAAGCATTTGAACAGGGTTACCCCTAGGGTTTAACATGATTTAAAGTTTATAATTGTTTGGTGGAACTCATGGATTCAAAAGGGTACTGATTTGAAACTTGGTTTGAATTTAAAAGATGATTTGGGAATTATTGATTGAATTAATGGTTTGATTAAACCAACAACTTAATGGGTGATTAACAATGAATAAAATGGTTGTTTTTATTTGTTATTTTTATTCCAAAAGTTGTAACAGATCAAGTATGAAAATAACTATTTGAAATTGTTTGAGTTTGATTATGAAAACAAGATAAATAGATGGAAAACAAATAATAATAAATGCAAACAAGATAAACAACTGCAATGAGATGATGACATGATGCATTGCTTGAATTAAAACAAGGAACAAAACATTCTAAGGGATATTTCATACTTGGGATGTTACAGTTCCCCGAGCGCCCGAGGAATGGGTGGTATATTCTCGAGTGGGGTCTCGTGATGTTTTTGAACCTTCTTTGTTCTCTTCCAGGTAGTGGATTCCAGCATAGAGTCTTCGAGTGGAACTGCTTCGCAGGTTAATCCCTTGGTTGCTGCTGCCAAAACATTTGCATCACTCTGTGACCGTGTCGCGGATGGCGATCGTAATATGAAGGCTTTGCGAGGCGTGGCCGATGTTGCCAAGTCGAAACAGAAACTTGCGGCGGAGCGTGAGAAGTTTGTGATGGAGGAACTGGAGGCTGTTGCGAAGGGCATGCTCTGTAACTTTACGAGCCCCCGAGTACTTTGCTGCTTGCTTCCGTCTTTGTTTTGACGTGTTCGTTGCTTTTGTAGTTGTTGAACCCGATGGAGTCTGTGAAACCCATTGGCTGGACAATCACATTGCTCATGATTCGGGTAGCTCAAAGACTCACGCAAGTAACTTCTGGTCTGACCGCAACCGAGGGTTTGTCATGGCCACCCTAAAATACCAGGCGAGTCAGGCGCACATACTCGTCGAGTCTTGTCGCGAGGCTTTGTCTTCTGTCCATCAGGCGTTTTATCCCTTGGATGTTGTCCCAGAAGACTTGAGTGGTTTGCTAAGAATTTTTCGTCGGGTAGGGCAGGTTCGAGAGTGTGTGCGTCAACAATTTATCAGTGGATCTCAAGTGGCCCTTGCCTTCGTTCGACTATGGCATCCTGAGGTCAACTTTAGCTCGGTGGCACGGCTTCCTGACTCGAGAGGTCCTCCGGTGGATCTTTCTCCCCAGTATACGGTCGTGCGCCCTGCAACGGAGCAGATTGTTCGACTGACCTCCGAGGAGATTCATCAATTGCTTGCGGATGCGGCTGCTCGCTGTCAGTTGTAATTTTAAGACGTAAATATCTTGTATTTTGTTGTAAGGTGTTTCAAGGTGTAAGTCTTCTGGCCTTGTATATTTCACTCGATATATTTAAGGTGTTTATAAGGTGTGCACCTTGTTGTACCTTGTATTATTTTATCGAGTTGCAGCACTCGAAGGAATATGACGATGCTAGTTAGGCGTAGACCCCGTGTGTTCGGGGTGTGTACATGTCGTTTTAGCATGTAAGGGGAAAAGACGCGATAGCTATGGTTGAGAAACCATGTGTTTATTGATATGGCTGAGAAGCCATGTGTTTTATCGGGCTACAAAGTGGCTGGTACAGCCTTATTTCTTGCGAGTAGAATAATCCTACTGGTAGAACTTGCGGAGGTGCGCCACGTTCCACGGGTTGGAGTAGATACCGCCGTTCTTTGGGTTCTTCAAGCGATAGGGGCCTCCTGGGATGACTTCATGTATTATGAAAGGTCCTTCCCATGGTGGCTCTAGCTTGTGTCCTTCCTGATGGAGGGATAATAACCCGGTAGGCCAACTCCAAGGTGTAACCCGGCCCAAGGGACACGGCGCAGGATCCGGCTAAGGATAACGAAACTTCTGGAAGGCCCAAAGTTTCTAGGGCTTGTAACCCGGATTGTGGGTTGCGGTAAGGAAAGCTAGGGTTTGTAAGCGGTGTCCGGGTAGGATTCAGGGTGTGCCTTGGAGGGCAAGTCAGGGGGTACGGTGCTTTATAAACCGACCCCTAAGTCTAGTTTAAAGAGAGCTAAGAACTCTAGCAATATCGCTTGATATCGAGCATGCAGTGTAACCCGAGAGTTGAGTTATTATATTAAGATCGGAGACTCGGCGACTTTGATTGCCAGCTACCAGATCAATTAACATCATGTTTTCCTCTGAGCTAAACCCTCTCCCAAACGCCTGTGTCGTCTTGCCCCAAGATCAGTTACCCCCGGTAACATCTGCCGTGATTATCCCACGACAGTTGGCGCCCACCGTGGGGCCTGCGTCCAAAGGTGTTTACATCACGGGAGAAGCTCAGAAGAACATGGAGAATCTTGTCGTCGGTGAGATCTACATCAACCACAAAGGAGAGAAGACGGTGGACGATTCCGGCTGGGGGCCAGAGTCGGACCACCTTGAATCCGGATCTACTGTGACGATCGGCCAGATCAACATCTTCATCGGTATGGTACGTACGTCTAATTTAGAAGGACAATATCATGTGCATACTACAGGAACTCCTAGCAGGGACAAAGAGACATTAAAGCAAGCGGTAAACTCGGTTTCCTCGGCCGTTCCGGAATACCTGAGATGGGCGCAACAAGAGGTAACGTGGAGCAGAAGAGATCACCCGGAAAGAGTAGAGCGCCCAGGAGTCTTGGCATTGGTAGTTGCACCGCAGGTCAATGGTTACGAGTTGAAAAGGGTCCTAATGGACGGTGGAAGTAGCATCAATATCTTATATTGGGAAACTTTCTTACGCATGAGTCTCAAAGAGTCCCAGCTACAGAAAAGTTCAACAGTTTTTCATGGGATTGTGCCGGGTCACTCAGCGTGCCCCGAGGGAAAGATCACATTGGAAGTTGCTTTCCGAGAATCAACGGATAATTATCGAGTTGAGTGGCTCACGTTCGAGGTGGTCAAATTGCGCAGTCCTTATCACGCGCTGTTCGGAAGACCGGTTTATGCTAAATTCATGGCTAGGCCGTGTTATGTGTATTTGCAGCTAAAGATTCCGGGTCCGAAGCAGACCATCACCATACATGGAAGCCGGGATATAGTTGCCGAGTGCGAAGAAGGAGATTCAGTGATGGCCGAACAAGCTTGCCGAAAAGAGGAACTCAAGTATTACCGGTCTCAAGTAGATCCGGATGATAGAACAGCACTGAAAAGACCGAATACCGAGGACGAAAGAGCAAAATTCAAGGCAGCACAAGACACCAAGAAGATAGATTTTGTTGAAGGTGATTCCACCAAGCAATTCACTATAGGGTCTAACATGGGAAGAGAGCAGGAGAAGGCACTTGTGGAGTTTATTCGTTCAAATGCGGACGTATTCACCTGGACACCTAGCGACATGCCGGGTATCCCTACAGAATTGGCAGAGCACAGTTTGCACGTAGATCCCAAGTCCAGGCCTGTGAAGCAGGGCTTGAGGAAGATGAATGAGGAAAGAAGGAAAGCTATAGGTGAAGAAATTGCTCGGCTACTGACAGCCGGCTTTATCATGGAAGTATTTCATCCGGATTGGTTAGCAAATCCGGTTCTAGTGATGAAAAAGACCAACGAGTGGAGGATGTGCATTGATTTTACGAGTCTCAACAAACATTGCCCAAAGGATCCGTTCGCACTACCAAGGATAGATCAGATTATAGAAGCAGTAGCTGGAAGTGACCTATTATGCTTTCTGGACGCATATTCCGGGTATCATCAGATTAAGCTCAAGAGGGAGGATTGGGAGAAAACATCGTTTATAACCCCTTTTGGGGCCTTTTGCTATAAAACCATGACGTTTGGATTGAAGAACGCTGGCGCAACTTATCAACGGTGTATTCAGAAGTGCTTCGAGGACCAAATCGGACGTAATGTCCATGCTTATGTGGATGATGTGGTTATCAAGACTTGGAAGGCAGAGACGTTTATCGATGATCTAAAGCAAACGTTCAAGAACTTAAGAAGGTACCAGATGAAGCTTAACCCGACAAAGTGCGTGTTTGGAGTTCCAGCCGGGAAATTACTCGGCTTTATCGTCTCCGAGAGAGGAATTGAAGCAAACCCGGATAAAATCAAAGCTATCCAAAATCTGAAAAAGCCGGAAAATTTGAAGCACGTTCAAAAACTCACGGGCTGTGTAGCATCCTTGAGCCGATTTATCTCCAGACTCGGAGAAAAGGCAATACCATTGTACCGGCTCTTGAGGAAGTCCGACAAATTCGTATGGGATCAGGAGGCGGATGAGGCGTTCGAGGCACTAAAAAAGCAGTTATCTGAAGCACCAGTACTAGCGGCCCCGGGTCCTAAAGAGCCTATGTTGCTATACGTGGCAGCAGGCCCCCGAGCCGTCAGTGCAGTAGTGGTTGTGGAGCGTAAAGAGGATGGGAAAGGTTATCCAGTCCAGAGGCCGGTTTATTATGTCAGTGAAGTATTATCAGAGGCAAAGCAGCGTTATCCGCATTGGCAAAAGCTGGTTTTCGGGGTCTTCATGGCCAGCCGGAAACAGAAGCCGTACTTCCAGGAACACCCTATAACAGTAGTTAGCTCAATACCAATGTCGGATATCATCAAAAACTCGGATGCAACTGGAAGAATAGCCAAATGGGCGATAGAGATGGGGGATTATCACATCAGCTACGAGCCCAGGTCAGCAATCAAATCTCAGGCTTTGATCGATTTTGTTAATGATTGGACACACACAGGCATGGCCATCATGGTTCCAAATTCCGAGTCATGGATCATGCACTTCGATGGGTCAAAGCAATACGAGGGGTCAGGAGCTGGAGTGGTGCTAACATCGCCCAAAGGAGACAAATTGAGTTATGTACTACAGATTCACTTTGACTGTTCCAATAACGTGGCCGAGTATGAGGCCCTATTGCACGGCTTAAAGGTAGCCAAGGAGATGAATATTAAAAAGGATACGATGCTTTGGAGATTCGGACCTAGTGGTACAAAAGGTATCAGGAACTTGGGATAGAAAGGACGCAACTATGGCAGCATACCGCAGGGAGGTCGATAGGGTTGCAGGATGTTTTTCCGGGTATGAGGTGGAGCATATAGACATGAGAAAGAATGAGGCAGCAGACGCCCTCGCTAGACTTGGCTCGCGCAGAGAGCCGGTTCCACCTAACGTTTTCCTGGATGAATTATGGCGACCATCAGTTAAAACTGAGTCTGAGGAGGAACTGGCAAGTAAAGACCCGGATATGGAGCTCGTGGCCACTATACGCGCTATTCCCGAGTGGACAGAACCGTTTTTGGCCTACCTATCACGAGGCGAGTTACCACAACAGGAGGTGTTAGCAAGGCAAATTTTGCGGCGAGCAAAGGGGTATTCTATCATCAATGGGGAGTTATACAAGAGAAGTGCCACGGGAGTCTTTTTGCGCTGCGTAGCACCAGAAGAAGGCCGACAGATTCTCAAGGAAATCCATGAAGGTGATTGCGGGCATCATGCGTCTACAAGATCCCTTGTGGCCAAAGCTTATCGACACGGGTTTTTCTGGCTCACGGCTCTAGCAGATGCGGAACGATTAGTAGCAAGGTGTGACGGATGTCAAAGGTACGCTCGCCAAACTCACGTGCCGGCTATGGAATTACGGACCATCCCGTTAACGTGGCCGTTCGCTGTCTGGAGTTTGGACATGGTTGGCCCCTTTCATATGTCACCTTGCAAAAAGACACACCTTTTAGTGGCTATTGATAAGTTTACCAAGTGGATAGAGGTCATGCCAGTTACCAACTGTGAAGCAGCTACAGCAGTCAAGTTCCTGAAAAGAATAATCTACCGGTTCGGGTATCCTCACAGCATAATTACCGACAACGGAACCAACATGTCCCTTGGTGAGATGGAAAAGTTCTGTGGAAACAATGGAATCCGGCTTGATGTAGCATCAGTGGCTCATCCACAGGCCAATGGACAAGTGGAAAGGGCAAATCAAGAATTGCTTCGCGGACTAAAACCGCGACTGCGAGTTCCCTGTGTTAGGGCCGCTGGTGCGTGGGTCGAAGAGCTTCCTGCCGTGGTTTGGGGTATCAATACTACGCCTAACAGATCTAGTCAGATGACGCCCTTCTTCATGGTCTATGGCGCGGAGGCAGTACTACCGAGTGATATTATTCATGATTCACCACGAGTATCAGCATACGTGGAAGTGGAGAATGAAAAGACCCGGCAAGACGCCGTGGATATGTTAGAAGAACAAAGGGAACAAGCCCTGGAAAGATCAGCCATATATCAGCAGGATTTACGAAGGTATCATAGCCGGCGCGTGAAAACCCGGGTCTTCCAGGAAGGAGACCTGGTTCTGCGCCTGGTACAGTCGAACGAAGGAAAACACAAGCTATCACCACCATGGGAAGGACCGTTTATCGTAAGCCGGAATTTGCATAATGGGTCATATTACTTGATAGATGCAAGGGAAGAGTCGACCACAGTTAATGACACTGCTCATACCACTTCATCTATGCAAGAAAGAGACAGACCGTGGAACGTGGCTCAGCTACGTCCATATTATACTTAGCAAAAATTATGTTGGCATGTGGAATTGAACGATGTAACAGGCAGCAGGTTTTCAGACGTACTCTTTTCCTATCCAGGGTACCCTTGGGGACTGGACAGGTTTTTAATGAGGCGGCTTGCTGACCTAATTTTTTCATATCAAGTAAAGAGGTGATTATCAAGAAAAGAGGTGATTATTATCATGTTCTGTACTCTCAGTATGATGCATATATTTAGGTCTTGGGGGCTGGTTGCTTGAATAGCACAGTTGCAAACTCAAAGACCCGGCCATGATGCCTATGAGTTATAAGGGCCGATTACTTGCAAACGAGTACGGCTGCAATCTTATAACCGGACGAAGGAGCCAAATGTTCTTGACTATTCTTACTTAAGCTCGATGTGACTCGCAATAAAGTGGCATGATTTGTTCGCTTACGATTACAGTCAGCCATGACGCCCAGTGGGACTTGCCTGACCCTGTCTTCGTATAGATGTAACAACATGGTATCCACGCGAAAGCCGGCTTACAGTACAAGATAGTCAAAAGGGTCATCTAAACCACAAGTTATGCAGAGTACAAGGCTAATAACCGGAAACTCAACGATTATTAAGCATAACTTCAGATCCTGTGTGAAACAACTCGGGGTTTTTTATGGACTTAGCAGCAAACAATCCGTTCTCCTTGAAAGATCACGTATCCTAGACTCGGAAATCCGGGTCCTGGAGACTCGGGATCTTAAGAGAGAAAAAATTGCTTAGCTGTTAAGGTTTCAAAAAATCCAAACATCCGAGTCTTGGGGACTTGGGGACTTAGAAGCAATCCCGATTGTCAACACCCATGAAACCCGGAAACCGAGTCTCACAAAAGGAACAATAAAGTAAGTTGAATATCAACAAAAAAGAAAGTCGGATATCGAGAATAAAGAAAGTCGGATATCGAGAATAAAGAAAGTAGGATATCGAGAATAAAGAAAGTCGAATTTCAAGATCACATGGGTTCAAAAGTAGATAAACATAAAAGCCAGAAGAGGCACAAGGTGTATCAGGAACTTAGAATGCATTACAAAATTTCGATAAAGAGTATCAAAGGTGCACAGGCGCACCATTCAAAAATAATCGTTTAAACGGCACATCAGGCCGACTGACGCATGAGAAGTGGCAGGTATTACTCGGCATTCTAAGCCGCGTCGTCCATCTTCGCCTTGCCTTTGCCATCACTTGTGGTAGCAGCAGCACCCGGGTCAGCAGCAACGCCGGCTCGCGCAGGTGGAGGGACGATGGGTGTAGAGGTAGCGGGCGCAGAGTCGGCTTCAGCCTTCTTCTTTGCAGCTTCCTCCCTAATCCTGGCAGCTTCTTCCTTCCATCGGGCAAGCATATCGTATGGCTTGGGGCGATCTGCCTTAATAACCTTGTCACTAGCATCATATGCAGGAAGAATAGAATCGATCTCCAAACTGTCGGCGATCACACTGGCTGGGTGACGAACTTCTTTCTGAATGGCTTTGAAATTCTTTGGTGAGAACTTGGACCCGTCTGGATTGAATGCTGGAAACCCGCCCATCAGCTTGGCCGGCTCTAGCTTAGGGAAATAAGCTTTAGCCAGCGCAAGACCCTGGGTTACTCCAAACCGACAGGATGAGCGCTTCCAATGCCAAATCCACTCAGGAATGGTCGAGCAGACTTCCAGCAACTTTTTCATGTTACCAGGTCCAACACCCGGTAGTCGTTGTTCATCAAGAATCCATCCAACTCCGGCACTGAGCTGCCGGACAGTATCTTTAATAAGCTTCAGCTTGGCAGTATCATCCTCTTCCGGGATCGCATCATCCGGACCTGCCGAAAGTCAGAAAAGTAATGAACAAGGGGATCCGGCTATTCATCCAAAGGAAAATCCGGGTCTTAATTGCTAAAGTTCAAAGATCATACCAGTTGCTGCGCGGTAGGTATCGGCAATCTGCACAGAAAGTGTTGTTAGCCTGTCCTCAGCCAAGTGAGCCCTTTTCCTATACTTCCTTGTGATTTTTCCACTCCTACGAGCTTCAGCTTCAGCTGCTTCGCGAAGAGCTGTCTCCTTCACAATGCGTTTGGCAGCCTTCGCCAGCTTCTTCTCAGATTGCGCAACGAAGTCCTAGGTGGAAACACAAGGAAGGGTCAGTCGGATCTATTATGAAGTTCCAAGCAAATTAAACCAATAATTCACTTTGAACTTGGGGGCTATACAAGGATACAAGTGGTTTTACTCGGACTTACCTTGTGCTTTGTTATCAAAGCATCTAGAATATTCTCTTCATCGGCCTTTAAGGTGTAGAGGGCATCAAGCATTTGGGCGAACGTCATATCCTCAGGGCGGACTCTAGAAGGGCCGGCAGATTGGTCTTCCGGCTGGGGAACTTTCCCGGTTCTTGGGGTCGAAACCCGGACCGTCTGAGTATCCGGGTTAGGAGAGCCCATCTTCGTCTCCAAGATCTCAATATCTTCGTCCACTTCTTCAGAGGATTTTGGAGACACGTTTTCCTGTTGAGGCGGGTCATTGAAGGGGTCTTGTTCTTGGCCGTCTTCAGCTTCATCATCAACTGCAGCATCCGTGTTAATGGTCGGCCCCTCCGCCCCCTGCTTTTCTGCTTCTGTGATTTCCGGGTCACTAGTGGTAGCTTGGGCGCTAATAGGAAAGAGGAAAAAGTGGTTAGTGATTTAGGTTGGTAGTTATCAGGTATAAAAGGATATCGAGCGATGGAGACTTACCCGGTGTTCACAGCGTAATCCGGCGGGAGTTCGCCACTGGAGGCGGACGAGGTCGCCAAAGGCACCGATAGCGGCACCCGGAATTGCCCAGCAAGTGGGTGGCTACGAGATGGGTGGCGCTGAGGAGATTTGGAGGGCTGAGGTGGAGGAGTGCTGGCTCGGTGAGCAGGTGAAGTGGAGATACCCGGGTTAAGGGGATCCTCGCCCGGGGAACTCCGGGTCACCCTGCGCTTAGCCGGGAGAGGATCCTTCAAGAATGATGAGTGTGACAATTGTTGATAAAGTTTACGCATGGTATCGAAGGAGTAAGGCTCAGAAGACATAAAGGAAAAAGGAACCTTTGCAACCACTCCTCTGGCCTTCCTCTTGGCCCCGACTGTGACCTCCTAATCGGATTCAGTGGCCTCCGGGTCTTCCTCTTCTTTTTCTTCTTCGTCTTCCAGCCCTGAAAATCGAGTATGTATCCGTGGGAAAAAGCTAAATGTTAGGAAAATAATGCAAGTAAAAGATAACATGAGATTCGGATAAGTACCTTCATCGTCATCAGCCGGCTCGTCTTCTTCTTCCGGGTCTCTGGAGGGGGGGGGGGAGGTTTCAACTCTCCAGAAGGGATCATCAGCCTAAAGTGAGAGAGATGAAAGTAAGAATTGGAAGTTGCATCAGGTCAAAGTGTGAAAAAGGTTATGAGAATCGGGTCTTACCGCTGGAGCTGGGTTTTCCCGAGTGAATGGAGGTAATCCGGTAATGTTCTTTATCACCTCCAATTTTTCCGTCAAGAAACGCTTGATGGTTTTGTTGGTATCACCGGTTGGAAAGTTCTTGGTGGAGTATCGGAGCGCGTCTGTGGTGTGCCCCGAATACTCGCACATCAACTTGGTGCGGGTAGAGTTGGGCTGGATCCGGAAATCGACCCACGTCTTCACCAAGTTGAGCCCAAGAAGGCCTTGGGCCGAGAGAACAGCTAGCTTAGCCAGCAAAGGCAGGATGGCCTCCCTGTCCGACTCAGGGGCAAAGGCATTAAAAGACTCGGAGATATCCAGGAGACCCTCGGAGTAACCCGACAATCTTCTCTCGCCGGGTAGGGAGGTGTCTCGGCAGTAGAAAAAGGAGAGTTGCCAATGCTTAACGTGAGAGTTTAAGTTAAGGGTTGGCATAGGGGAATTCTTGCGGCGCTGGATGGAAACCCCGCCGCAAGTCAAGAGTGCCCCGTCACCTCTTTCGCGGCACGGTTTGCATTGGAAAAGTTCTATGAAGAGAGTCAAATTTGGTGGAATGCACAAATAGGACTCGCAAAGGACGATGAAGTGGGTTATGTTCAATATAGAGTTAGGCCCTATATCGAACACCCGGAGACCGTAATGGTTAAGGACTTCCCGAAAGAAAGGGTGTCCCGGAGGACGGAATCCCCGGGTCACGTGCTCTATGAAGCAGATTACCTCATTATCGGCGGGTGTGGGCCGGGTCTCGTTGCCCGGTGCTCTCCAATGAATGTCCTTCTGAGAAGGGAGAATTCCTAATTCGGCTAGCTCGTCCAGCTTGGCCTTTGTAGCTGTGGAACGCCCCCAGTTGGCGGATATGGTCTGGGTAATCTTTGCCTGAGTCGGCTGTTTTCCTTGCCGTTTGGGAGCCATGGGATCAACCTGCAAGACACAAGAAAAAGAGGCACAGGAAATAAGACCCGGAAGTGTCGGATTACCCGAGTATGAGGTATCAAGAAAGTATGAAAACTAAGAACTATCCGGGTATCACGCTATGAAGTGGAGATTACAAGGTATCCAGGTGTTAAGTATAACTATGGAGATTATTGGTCTCTTACGTACGGAAAAGCATTTGGGGAAGATGGATGGTTGCCCATGTATCTACTGCAAGCAAAATAGCAGGAAAAGGAGGATTTTCCGGGTGTTAATGTTATGTGCGGAAAATTGAGGAGAAATGGATCTAGATGGGAAAACTTGCGAACGATTCTACGAAGGAATTGGTGATTAATAATGGTAGGAAGATGAGTTGTAGTCATCAAACAGGTGGTTAAAGGAGTTAGCGAGCGTCAAATCGATCTAATCCGGTGCAACAGGAAGAACGACCCACAAGTTGATCTAGATCCAATCTTGGATGAATCGAAAAATTGCGGGGCTAAATTGAACGAGTACAAGGGACTTACTGGAGATATTCGAGTATAGTGCGATGGCGGTGGACGAGGTGGCTCGAGTGCCCCTTCGCGACTCTTGGCGAGTGGAACGAGGGCGCGGCGGTGAAGCTTGGCGGCGGCGCGAGATGGCTCGAGAACGAACGCGGCCGGCGGCGGCTTTGCTCCGATGGCGAGCACGAAATTCCTGCGTGGAGTTACGAGGGCGTAAGGAGTGAGGAAGGAAAGGAGAGGTTGAAGTGGAGCGATGGGTTCTAGGTCACCCTCTGAGCACTATTTATAGGATGAGGATGAGTCTATCTTAACGGCCGGAAGCCGGAAATTGTGGGGTAATGGCTATCTACGCGGATTCTGCGAGATATGCTCCAAGTATTGAGCAAAGTATCTGGACAAAAAAGAGAAGGAGATCCACCCCGTGATATCAGGGTCAATTATCGAGTAAAGAATCTTGGCACTTTCATCAAGGCTTAGACCCGGAAAGTTAAGCAAAGCGTCTGGAGAAAGGCCGGGTTGCTATATGGCCACCATGGAGTTAGGCCTAGCTATATATCAAAGCACCTTAACCCGGCCTCCATACACTTGTGCGTTTGATATTTTTGCAGGGAATAGCCAGTGCTTCAAGGAAGGATCCGTGAAGCCCAAGCTATTCTGGGGACTACTGATGGAGGGATAATAACCCGGTAGGCCAACTCCAAGGTGTAACCCGGCCCAAGGGACACGGCGCAGGATCCGGCTAAGGATAACGAAACTTCTGGAAGGCCCAAAGTTTGTAGGCCTCGTAACCCGGATTGTGGGTTGCGGTAAGGAAAGCTAGGGTTTGTAAGCGGTGTCCGGGTAGGATTCAGGGTGTGCCTTGGAGGGCAAGTCAGGGGGGTACGGTGCTTTATAAACCGACCCCTAAGTCTAGTTTAAAGAGAGCTAAGAACTCTAGCAATATCGCTTGATATCGAGCATCCAGTGTAACCCGAGAGTTGAGTTATTATATTAAGATCGGAGACTCGGCGACTTTGATTGCCAGCTACCAGATCGATTACCATCATGTTTTCCTCTGAGCTAAACCCTCTCCCAAACGCCTGTGTCGTCTTGCCCCAAGATCAGTTACCCCCGGTAACGTCTGCCGTGATTATCCCACGACACTTCCTTTTGTTTGAGCCGCAACACTAGGTCTCGTACCACGAAGGATCTGTGACGTATGCGGCGACTGTGGTAGTTGCGCAGCGACTGCTGGTAGACTGTAGATCTTGCGAGTGTAATGTCCCTGTTCTCGTCCAGTGCGTCCATGTCTTCCGCGAGTGCCTTGTTTGAGGTTTCTTCAATATATGCAACGACTCGTGGGGCATTGAATTTGACATCTTCGGGTAGGACGGCTTCAGCTCCATATACCATGAAAAATGGCGTGTAGTTGGTCGATCGATTTGGTGTTGTTCGTAGGCTTCATAGTACTGATGGTAGTTCTTCGGCCCAGTGTCCTACTGCTGGTGAAGCCAATTTAGCAGCCGCTTATTTAGGCCAGCTGAAACTGATCCATTAGATAGTTCGACCTGGCCATTAGTTTGTGGGTGAGCTACCGAGGCGAAGCTGAGGGTGATTCCTTTTTCTTCGCAGAAGTCCCGTGTTTCCTTGGCTGTGCAGTTGCTGCCGTTATCCGTGATGATATTGTGCGGTATGCCGAATCTGCACACGATGGAATCGAGGAATCTCAAGGCGCATTCTGCGTGCGCGGAGGTGACTGGCATGGCCTCTATCCACTTCGTGAACTTGTCGACTGCGATGAGCAGCTGGGTGTATCCTCCAGGTGTTGACTTGCGCAGCGGTCCCACCATATCTAGCCCCTATTGAGCGAAGGGTCAGGCGATTGGTGTCATGTGGAGTTCTGTGGCGGGGGACGTGTGGATTGGGCACAAACCTTTGGCAGGCATTGCATCTGTCGACTAGATCTCTAGCGTCTCTGGCTGCCGTGAGCCAGTAGAATCCTGCCCTGAAAGCTTTGCCCACGATTGCCCTCCAACTGGCATGGTGCCCGCAGTCTCCTTGGTGTATGTCTCGGAGCAATTACTTTCCATCTTCGGGTGCTATGCATCTCTGCAATACTCCTGATATGCTTTGCTAGTATAGTTCTCCATTGATCACCCGAAAGGATTTGCTGTGCCGTACTATTTGTTGGGCCTCGCAAATATCTGCTGGGAGCTGTTTGTTGGACAAGTAGTCGAGGTATTTCTGCGTCCAGCCTGGTTCGACCAGAAAAACTTGCCTTGAAATATTGTGGATGAGCTCGATGATAGCAATTTGCGTGCTGGCGTCTGTTTCCACTGTTGCGGGTGTTCCTGCTGGCTTTTTGACTTTGACTGATCGCTTGATCATTCTTTCGAAGTAGATTCCTGGCGGGATGGGGGCGTTTGTTGACCCCATGTTTTCTAGCTTGTCTACTTCCTCATTGCTCGATCGCGCGATGTGCTTTAGTTCGCACCCTTTGAAGCTTCCTTCGAGTAGATTGTACATGTCACGATAGGTGACCATGTTATCCGCGATAGCATCGCACTCCTTCATCATCTGCTGCATGATGAGATTTGAATACCTGTATATCATCAATCGAGTGGCTCCGGAGGCGATCGACATTTTCAAGCCGTGTAGAAGGGCCTGGTATTCCGCGTCGTTGTTGGATGTTGGGTCATCAGGTGGGAAGTCCAATCGCAAGACGTACTGGAACTTATCACCTCTAGGAGATATGAAAATAACTCCTGCGCCGGCTCCTTCGTTTCTTTTCGACCCGTCGAAATACATGATCCAGTTGCCCGTGTATTCTGGGGGTACTGGTGTTTGTAGCTCCGGCCACTCGCTTAAGAACTCCACGACGACCTGGGATTTTACGGAGTTGCACCCTGCATATATTGTCCCAGGCGCCTAGCTCGATGCTCCACTTCGGGATTCTTCCGGATGCCATAGGATTGTTCATGATAGTACCGAGTGATGCGTCATTTAGCATAGTGACAGTATGTTCCTGAAAGTAATGCTTGATCTTTCGGGTTGTGAGGACTACGCCATACGCGAGCTTCTGATAGTGAGGGTATCGCTGCTTGCACGGCGAAAGCACCTCGCTGATGTAATATATTGGCCGCTGAACGCCGTACGCCTTTCCCTCCTCTGTCCGCTCGACGACAATAACCGTGATGATGACTTGGTTTGTTGCAGCTAGGTAGAGGTATAGGGGTTCCTTCTCCTGTGGCGTTTCCAAGACACCCTTGCTCTACATTACTCGTTTTAGATCGATGAACGCCTTTTTTGCTTCGGGTGTCCACTCAAACTTATCTGTTTTCTTCAGCAGCTTATAGAAGGGCAACGCTTGCTCGCCTAATCTTGCGATGAATCTGCTCAGAGCGGCTAGTCTTCCCGCGAGATGATGTACGCCACGAAGATTGGTTGGCTCTTTCATTGTCAAGATTGCTTGAATTTTCTCCGGATTGGCTTCGATTCCTCGGGCGGACACCAGATACCCCAGAAGTTTTCCTACAGGAACACCAAAGACGCATTTTCTCGGGTTAAGCTTGATCCTGTACGCGTTGAGAGCTTCGAATGTCTCCCTGATGTCCTCGAGGAGCGTGTCCTCCACTCGAGTTTTTATGATGATGTCGTCAACGTACACTCATACGTTCTTGCCAATGACCTTGGCGAGGCATTTTTGCATGCAGCGCTGATATCTTGCGCCCGCGTTTTTCAGCCCAAAGGGCATTGTCGTGTAGCAATAGACACCCTGAGGTGTGATGAATGATGTCTTCTCCTCGTCCTCCTTTTTCATCCTGGTCTGAATATAGCCCGAGTAGGCGTCCAATAAGGAGAGTCACTGGCAGCCTGCAGTGGAGTCCACGATCTGGTCGATCCGTGGCAAGGGGAAGTTATCCTTGGGGCAGTGTTTGTTTAACAACGTGTAGTCGATGCACACGCAAAGGAGATCAGTGTTTTTCTTCGGGACCAGCACCGAGTTTGCTAACCAGGTGGATATTTTTATTTCTCTCATGAATTTTGCAGCGAGTAGTCTATTCACCTCTTCTCCGAGTGCCTTCTATTTTGGCTCGGAAAATCGTCGGGTCGTTTGCTCGATAGGTTTGGCGTCTTTGAATACTTCGAGTGAGTACTCGAAGAACTCCCTGGGTATCCCTGGCATGTCTGAAGGCTACCAAGCAAAGATTTCCCAGTACTCACGGAGGAGTTCGATGAGTGCGACTTCCTATGCGGGCGATAGGGTGGTGGACACCATCGTTGTCTTCGCGGATTCTGTCGGATGAACTTGATGCTTTCGAGTGTCGTTGTTTGCACAAAACTCGACTTATGGGGCGTTCTTTTTGGTCGGTGGCATCACGGAGTGATCCGTGGTATTTGCTAACTCCTCCAGCTCCTCCTGCATCCCGAAAGATTTCGCGATTTCGTTGAACTCAATATCGCATTTGTCTGGTTTCTGGAAGTCGCCATATATGGTGATGGTGCCGTATTCCCTGGTAGTTTGAGCTTTAGGTAGGCGTAGTGGGGTGATGCCATGAATCTCGCAAATGTTGTAACTACCAAATTCCGCGCGGTATGGGACGTTTCAATACCGTTGCGGATGCGCTCCAAACCGTCGCTAATGGCAATCCGCGACGGTTTACTCGACGGAGTGAGAATACCCTGACCGACTTTCATGGACGATTCTACGACGTTGAACGGGAGAACGTTGATGCTATCCGCAACGTTCAGAAAATTGTCGCAAGCATCTGGGCCGTCTGGTCCCGGCCCATTAAGCGACAACGTTGTTTTTTGTCGATGTCGGTTGACACGTGGCAAAGGATTAACAGACGGTCGTTAGCGTAATCAGCTGACGTCACACTACAGGCAGCTTACGTCATTACGATCGCAATGTTTTTTTTGTCAAAAATAGATTCTGTTAAGGCCCCGTTTATGACATCACAAATCCATTCATGATGTCATAACCGCCGATCCCGTTCACGACGATTCTTTTTGTCGCGGCCTCGACCAATCATGTGAAACCATGTGTTACCTCCATACGAGGGTCCCGAACCTGGGTAGTTCTTGGTGTTTCTAGTGTAGTGAGCACACCATCTTGGTGTGCAATCCCTCCCCGGATACCCATAGTGTCCATCGGCCCCGTATCTTAAGCCATCCCATGACATCTGTCTTCACCTCACCACAACAGTTGACGCCCACAATGGGGCCAGCAACGGCGCTGCCTGGGGTTTCTATCCGGACGGGATCTTCGATTTCTTCGGGCGAGCGCGTGGTCAGTGGCCTTGTCCATAGATTCAGCTCCCTTGACTTTGTCACCGATAACGCGGGCGATTTTGGCGGCAGATCCGTGCCCACAGGCGGCTCTGACAACAGTTTCGGCGTGCATCTGGTCTACGTCGCCACCGCGGTCATCCGCGGGTAACCGGAGGAGATGCTCATTGCTGCGGATCCTCCTGCTGTTTGCGCCGTCTGCGACCAGCGTATCAATCGCTTTGCGGGCATCGTGGAGGTGATGATGACCGGCCTGGCTCCTGCAGCTGGAAAGAGCGTGACCGATGTTGCCGAGACTGCTGGCAGGTCGACTCAGCCGGATCACAAGCTACTGGAGAAGGACGAGAACCAACCAGGTTACAAGGCTCCCTCTACATCGACCCCAAGGCCACCTCCATTCCATGACATCATCGAGAAGTTGACTGCCAGTGGCTTCTGATGCGGATCCGGCACTGATACAGGCGCAACTGGAGGAGCAGCGCCAGGCCATCCTCGCAGAAGCTGTCAAGATATCGAAAGCCAGGAAAGAATTCAATGTCGATCTCACCGAGTACAACAAAGCTTATGGTCTTACTCCGGTTGGAAACAACCCTAGTCGGTTAGATGCTATGCGGAACCGAGGCCGAGATCTCGGTGCCGAGATAGCTAGAGATGGAAGAGCTAGAACTAGTAAATCTGCTAGTGTTGTTTTGGCTGGTAGGCCCAAGTACAGTTCACCTGCTAAGAACCTTAGAGCTGCTGAGGCAGTTGCTGCCGACATGTCGCACTTAACTGGTGAAGCTCGCGATAGGCAGCAAGACCGGCTTAATGAGCTTGTTTTTTAGGCTAACAGGAAAATGACGCTTTCCGGAAGGCGAATCTGGGGGTAGGTGCTTCTCAGGTGATCCATTCCAATGGTGCAAGATCTGGTGGTTAGGCCTCATCACTTCATGTCGGTGATGGGGGAGCCTGGAGTGTGAATTCCGGGAAGAACAAGTAGATGCAAGTGTATGACCCGGCTGGTGCCCAAAAACAGTTAGCTGTACAGGACCAGGCAGGGCAGGGACATGCCGGTCAATGCTCTCATGGTGCCAACCGAGTTCAGCAGGCTCTGCATGATTACAACCGAGATCTTCCACCTCGGTACCCGGCAGTCAACCTGGCTCAGTAGCAGCCTGGTGCCGGGTATAGAGACCAACATGACGACGGCTACTCGGCAATGCAGAAGGCCGGCTACGCGAGATATGAGCAATTGGTGGATGCGGGAGTACTCAATGCCCGATTGGGACCCCGTGTGCTGCGGCCGAATGATGCTCGATACAAGATCGACAGAATCTATGTGTTGGAGGAGATGGAAGAGCAAGGCCCTCCGGGACCACTTTGATTTCGTCCGTAGATCATGAAGGAACCAGTTGTCCCCAAGTTCCAGCTAGCTCGGGGGACAAAAAATTATGATTGAACCACCAAGCTGGATGAATGGCTGAATTATTACGTCACTGTCGTGCACATTCCAGTGGTAACCGCCGGTGGGCGGTGAGATATGTGATGGAGGGATGATAACCCGGTAGGCTAACGTCAAGGTCTAACTCGGCCCAAAGGGAGCTGCGCAAGACCCGGCTTAAGGAAAGGGAGTTTCTAGAAGGCCCAGGAGTGTAGGCTTCGTAACCCGGATCGTGGGTTTCGATAAGGAAACTTAGGGTTTGTATGCGGTGACCGGGTAGGACTCCGAGTATGCCTTGGATAGGAAGCCAGGGGGCCGGGTATTATATAAAGCGGCTCCCAGGGTTAAACTAACACGAGTTTTTACTAGCTATTCGAGTATCCCTTGTAATATGAGAGTTGAGATTGTAAACCTAGATCGGAGACTCGGCGACTTGATTGCCAGAACTACCAGATCGATTGTCAGCATGATTTCCCTTGAGCAAAACCCTCTCCCAAACACCAGAGTCGAATTGCCCCAAGATAAGTTACCCCCGGTAACGTCTGCCGTGATTATCCCACGACAGTTGGCGCCCACCGTGGGGCCTACGTCCAAAGGTGTTTACGTCACGGGAGAAGCTCGGGAGAACATGAATAACCTCGTCATCGGCGAGATCTACACCAACCCCGAAGGAGAGAAGATGGTGGACGATTTTGGCTGGGGGCCAGAGTCGGATCTGCTCGAATCCGGATTTGTCGTCACAATCGGCTGGGTCAACGTCTTCATCGGCATGGTACATATGTCCGGTTCAATCCCTGATGATTTCGGATGTGATTATGTATCAGGAGAAGCGACCTGCGTTCAGTCGGATGGAGAAGAATCGGTCGGGACGATAGATCCGATAGAAGAGCCCACCACGAAGAGGGAACAGCCGGAGGAGCCGGCATGGACCCCGCGTGGCCGGGTCATGAGAGAAGATGATACCGAGTCTATCCTGCACCTGCTGGAGGACCGGTACGAGGAGGATAGTTGTGATGAGGAGGAATACGAGTCTTCACCAGGCAACGCGCGCCAGGTTGCGGTCTACACGGCCCCTGCAACTAATCTCAATCAGGGGGACGTGACTACGGCCGCGGTCGGAGCGGCGCGAGCGCTGGCCCAGCAGCAAAACCCGGCTGACGGAAATCCGGTTCTGACCCGGGTTGATGGAGAGTCGGCTTCGGTCACCAGCCACGCGGCGGATAGCGAGATGCAGAGGAATATGTTCGGGTTTATGGCGAACAGAACGCCAGGGGCGGGTCCTTCCAACCCACAACACCCGGCCCTGTTCAGTAACAATTTGATCCTAGATCCCACGGTGCTAGCTATGGTGATAACCCCGGAAAACACCGCGGCGAGGGCTAGGGATCTGGATGTAGCCCGCCGTGCATTGGAGCAACAAAGTAGAGATGTGGAGGCAGAGAAGCAAGGGGTAGCCGCGCGCCAACGTGAGCTGGAGGCATTGGAGAACCGGCTCCGGGTTGAGTCGACCAGGATGCATCAGAGATACCAGACAAGATAACCGGCAACGGGTGGAACTTTAAACCCGGCCGCGCTGTTTATTACACCTCAGGACCAACCTATTCCAGTTGTGAATCAGGAAACCGTACATAAGCCTGCAACCCTGGGAGGACAGCCAGCAAACGTACCAGCCGGGTTACCGACATTGCAAACAGGGATTGTAACTGCAACGTTGGCATTGGATCGCATCCCCGTAAGGGAGTCACCCCATGCGGAGGAGACCCGGCGGGCGATAGATCTATTGCGCACGGCAGTGGCTCAGCAAGCCAATTACCCGGATAACAGGAGCGGAATGCATGGAACGCCATATGTTAGCTGGCATAACGGAAACACCGGTAATATTCAGACAAGCTCAGCATGGCGGAGGGCAGAGCAGCAGCAAATGCCGCCTCCTCCCCGTAGACCAGCAACACCTGCAGTATCAGCCGCACAAGCTATCGTGGACAGTTCTCGAGCCAGGCGCGCAGCAGCCGGATCTGCGGTACGAGGACCGGTAGTGGTTGCACCCCCCGCCGCACCTGTCGCTGGATCGCATGTTTCCTGGGTAAGGCCAGTACCGGCAATTTTAGCCGGGCCCAAGTGTCTGTCGGACGCCATCAGAGCCGAGCCTTACCCGGATAAGTTCAAGGAACCGGGTAAAGTGGTCAATTACGAGCCAACCATGGATCCAGAGACCTGGTTGAGTAGTTATGAAATGGCCATGTCGATTCGCAATGCATCCGAAAATCTGCAAGCCAAATTCATGTACCTGATGATGTCAGAGGGAGCAGCAAAGTTATGGTTCAACAATTTACCAGAAAAATCTGTCAATTCGTGGAGTGAGTTGAAAGTTGCATTTATCAAGCACTTCCATGGGACGTGTAGGAAGTTATTTACAATCGATGATCTAGAACGATGTGTCCAGAAGAAGGGTGAGTCGGCGCGCAGTTGGGTGCGCCGGGTTATGGAAATACTCCACTCGTCTACAGATATTCAGCCAAAGGATGCGCTACAGGCTATGGCGAAAACATGCAAGTACATACCCCTAGTGCAAAAGCTAACACGCATGAAATCTAGTCGGAATGCTTCGGAGGTTACTATGGGAGAGTTGATGGACGCGTGCAACAAGCACGCCGCCACGGATACCACAGAGGAGGATGTTGATGACAAGAAAGCCAAAGCTAACGCAAGCAACAGTGGAAGACCCGGCAATGGATCTGCGTCGGGTAACAATGGAGGAAATAATGGAAACAACCAGAATAAGCGCCCGTACGAGGGAAGTTCCGAGTTTGTCGCCAACACAGAGGCCGGGTTTGCAAGATCCAGAGCAGAAGGAAATTTCAACGGAGGAAACTTTAATGGAGGAAATTCTCAACGGCCGCCAAGACCGGCTAACCATATAGAGGCCTTCAGGATGCCCTGTCCGCACCATAGCAGGAACGGCAGGCCGGCCAATCATTCGCTGGAACAGTGCGTGGATTTACAGAGATGGAAGAATGAGGAAATACAGAAGGCAATGCGAGGTGCAGGCCGGGGAGCAGGACCGGGTCCGGGTGGTAACCCGGGCAACGGCCCACCCCCAGCAGGCAACCCAGGAGGTGGTAATCCGGGTAACAATCAGGGAGGAGCTGGAGGTTTCCAGGCCAAACCCAAGCAATTGGGCCAGTACCACGTTCACACCACAGGAACTTATAACAAGGATAGAAAGATACTCAAAAAGGCAGTAAACTCGGTTTCCTCGGCTGTCCCGAGATACCTGAGGTGGTCGGATCAAGAGGTGACATGGAGTAGAAGGGATCACCTGGAAAGAATAGAACACCCGGGTGTCTTAGCATTGGTGGTTGCACCACAGGTTAATGGTTATGAGTTGAAAAAGGTGTTAATGGATGGCGAAAGCAGCATCAATATCCTATATTGGGAAACTTTCCTACGCATGGGCCTCAAGGAGTCCCAGCTATAGAAAAGTTCTACGGTTTTCACGGGATCGTACCGGGTCACTCGGCGTGCCCCGAGGGGAAGATTACATTGGAGGTCGCTTTTGGAGAATCAAAGGATAATTTCTGAGTGGAGTGGCTCACATTCGAGGTGGTAAAGTTGCGCATCCCCTATCACGCGTTGTTTGGAAGGCCGGCTTACGCCAAATTCATGGCCAGGCCGGCTTACGTATACCTACAGCTAAAAATCCCAGGTCCCAAGCAGACCATCACCATCCATGGGAGCCGGATTATAGCGGCTGAATGTGACGAAGGACACGCGGCAATGGCGGAACAAGCTTGTAGAAAGGAAGAGCTCAAGTATTACCGGTCTCAAGTAGACCTGGATGACAGAACAGCGTTAAAGAGGCCAAATACGGAGGATGAGAGAGCAAAATTCAAGGCAGCACAGGATACAAAGATGGTGGCTTTTGTTGAAGGTGATCCCTCCAAGCAATTTTCTATAGGATCTAACCTAGACAGTAAGCAAGAAGAGGCGCTCATTGAGTTCATTCGCGGAAATCAAGATGTTTTCGCTTGGACGCCCAGTGATATGCCAGGTATCCCGACTGAGTTAGCTGAGCACAGTTTACACGTTGATCCTAAGTCTCGGCCTGTGAAACAGGGCCTGAGAAAAATGAATGAGGAGAGAAGAAAAGCTATAGGAGAAGAAATTGCCCGGCTATTGGCAGCCGGCTTTATCATGGAGGTATTTCACCCGGATTGGTTGGCAAATCCGGTTCTAGTACTGAAAAAGAGTAATGAGTGGAGGATGTGCATAGATTACACGAGTCTCAACAAGCACTGCCCAAAGGATCCATTTGCCCTTCCAAGGATAGATCAGATCATAGATGCAGTGGCTGGACGTGACCTATTATGTTTCCTAGACGCGTATTCCGGGTATCATCAGATCAAGCTCAAGAATGAAGATTGGGAGAAAACATCGTTTATAACCCCCTTTGGGGCTTTCTGTTACAAAACCATGACTTTTGGGCTAAAGAATGTTGGTGCAACTTACCAGAGATGCATACAGAAGTGCTTCGAGGATCAGATTGGACGCAATGTTCACGCCTATGTGGATGATGTGGTGATCAAGACCAGGAAAGCGAAAACATTTATTGATGATCTAAAGGAAACGTTCAAGAATTTGAGAAGGTATCAGATGAAACTTAACCCTACAAAGTGCGTGTTTGGAGTTCCAGCAGGAAAATTACTCGGATTCATTGTTTCCGAGAGAGGAATCGAGGCAAACCCGGACAAGATCAAAGCTATCCAGAGTCTGAAAAAGCCGGAAAATTTGAAGCATGTTCAAAAACTCACAGGGTGCGTAGCGGCATTAAGCCGGTTCATATCCAGACTCGGGGAGAAGGCAAATCCCTTATACCGGCTCTTGAGGAAATCCAACAAATTCGTTTGGGACCAAGAGGCGGATGAGGCGTTCGAGGCATTAAAGAGGCAATTGTCTGAGGCACCAGTCTTAGCAGCTCCGGGTCCTAAGGAGCCCATGTTACTATATATTGCAGCTGGGCCCCGGGCGGTTAGCGCAGTGGTTTTTGTTGAGCGTAAAGAGGATGGAAAAGATCACCCGGTACAGAGGCCGGTTTACTACGTAAGCGAGGTATTATCGGAAGCAAAGCAGCGTTACCCACACTGGCAGAAGTTGGTTTTCGGGGTCTTCATGGCCAGCCGGAAATTGAAACCATATTTTCAGGAACACCCCATAAGAGTGGTTAGCTCTATTCCAAAGTCGGATATTATCAGAAACTCAGATGCAACAGGCAGAATAGCCAAGTGGGCCATTGTGATGGGAGATTATCATATCAACTACGAGCCCAGGTCAGCAATGAAGTCCCAAGCTTTAGTCGATTTCATCAATGATTGGACTCACACAAGCATGCCAACACTGACACCAAGTTCCGAGTCTTGGGTGATGCACTTCGACGGTTCTAAGCAGTACGAGGGATCAGGAGCTGGGGTGGTACTTACATCACCCAAAGGAGACAAGTTGAGCTACGTGTTACAAATCCACTTTGATTGTTCCAACAATGTGGCCGAGTATGAGGCATTATTGCATGGATTGAAAGTAGCCAAGGAGATGAACATCAGGCGGATATGGTGCTATGGAGATTCGGATCTTGTGGTACAGAAGGTCTCAGAAACTTGGGATAGAAAAGATGCAACCATGGCAGCGTATCGCAGAGAGGTGGACAGGGTTGCCAGGTGTTTTTCCGGGTATGAGGTGGAGCATATTGACAGGCGAAAGAACGAGGCAGCAGACGCACTCGCAAGACTCGGCTCGCGCAGAGAGCCGGTTCCACCCAATGTTCTCCTGGACGAGTTATGGCGGCCATCTGTTAAATCCGAGTCTGAGGAAGAGGTGGCTAACCAAGACCTGGATTTAGAGCTTGTGGCCATGGTACGTGCCGTTCCTGAGTGGACAGAGCCGTTTTTAGCTTATTTATCACGGGGTGAGTTACCACCACTGGAAGTTTTAGCAAGGCAAATTCTGAGACGAGCAAAGGGCTATTCCATCGTCAATGGCGAGTTATATAAAAGGAGTGCAGCAGGAGTCTTTTTGCGCTGTGTAGCACCAGAAGAAGGCCGGCAGATCCTGAAAGAGATCCATGAAGGTGACTGTGGGCATCATGCATCCACAAGATCCCTTGTGGCCAAAGCATATCGGCACGGTTTCTTTTGGCTCACAGCCTTAACAGACGCGGAACGCTTGGTCGGAAGGTGCGATAGATGTTGAAGGTACGCTCGCCAAATCCATGTGCCGGCTATGGAGTTGCAAACAATCCCATTAACCTGGCCATTCGCTGTTTGGGGCATGGACATGGTGGGCCCCTTCCACATGTCACCCTGTAAAAAGACCCATCTCTTGGTAGCTATCGATAAATTTACAAAGTGGGTTGAAGTTATGCCAGTTACCAATTGCGAAGCAATCACAACAGTCAAGTTCTTAAAAAGAATCAACTACAGGTTTGGGTGTCCTCACAGCATAATAACAGACAATGGAACCAACATGTCCCTTGGTGAGATGGAGAAATTCTGTGGGAACAATGGAATCCAGCTTGACATAGCTTCAGTAGCCCATCCACAAGCTAATGGACAAGTGGAAAGGGCAAACCAGGAATTACTTCGTGGGTTAAAACCACGGCTGCGGGTTCCGTGCATCAGAGCTGCTGGCGCATGGGTAGAAGAGTTACCATCAGTGGTTTGGGGAATTAACACCACACCTAACAGATCCACTCGGATGGCACCGTTTTTTATGGTTTATGGTGCAGAAGCAGTGTTACCGAGTGATATTATTCACGACTCGCCATGAGTGTCGGCTTACATCGAGGTAGAGAACGAGAAGACCCGGCAGGACGCCGTGGATATGCTAGAAGAACACAGAGAACAAGCTTTGGAGAGATCAGCCATATACCAGCAAGATCTGAGGAGATATCATAGCCGGCGAGTTAAAACCCGGGTCTTCCAGGAAGGAGACCTGGTTTTGCGCCTGGTACAGTCAAAGGAGGGAAAACACAAGCTATCTCCACCATGGGAAGGACCGTTCATCATAAGACGGAATCTGCACAATGGATCGTATTACTTGATAGATGCAAGGGAAGAGTCGGCTACAGTCAATGACACCGCTCACACCACTTCATCTATGCAAGAGAGAGAAAGACCATGGAACGTGGCTCAGCTACGTCCCTACTACACCTAGAATAGACTAGATTCACAAGTGGAGCTACACGATGTAACAGGCAGCAGGTTTCAGACGCACTCTTTTCCTATCCGGGGTACCTAAGGGGACTGGAGGGTTTTTAATGAGGCGGCTTGCTGACCTAACTTTTGTCATATCAATAAAGAGATGGTTAAACAATAATATCGTTTATTTTGGTGTGTCTTTTGTCAAGTTTTTTATATTCCTGTTGTTTTCTTATTTTCTTTCAGGTAAATGTTATTTGTTGTTCTTAGTGTATTAGTTTTTCTAGTAAGTTATGTATATCTAGGTCTTGGGGGCTGATTGCTTGAATAGCACAGTTGCAAACTCAAAGATCCGGCCATGATGCCATTAAGTTATAAGGGCCGATTACTCACTACTAGGGAAAAGCTTACCCGTGACGCACCATTTTGCTTATCCGTGACGCACCTGGGCGCGTCACGGCTATCACGCCGCGCGTATGGGTTTAGCCGTGACGCACCTAACTGGTGCGCCGCGCCTATTTATACCCGTGACGCACGGGCTCGGTGCGCCGCGGCTATTGCGAGGCGCGTCACGCCTAACTCCGTAAGTGCGCCACGGCTAGTAATTTAGATGCGTCACGGCTATTCTATGCTGTATTTTTTAAAAAAAGGCAGTACCGTATTTGTACAGGTATATACAGCTCAAATACAGAAGAATGTCAGTACACAAAATACAGAAGAATATCAGTAGCTCAAATACAGGTATGCAATTGATAGAATAAATTTTCATAGCAGAAATATTACATAGTCTCGAAAACAAACATATATACTACTAATAAATCCAGGAGTTAGTCTCGAAAACAACCATATTACATAGTCTCGATCATCACCACATAATCTATCTAGCGGGCGCGGATGTAGTCGATGACCATCATCGTGTCCAAGTTGCCGATGTCACTATTCCTCATGGTGATCAGAATAGCTCTGCCAACCTCCATGCTCTTGCGGAATGGAACTGCCTCCATGCTTGAGAGTTGAGGATGACCCGACCATCAGCGTTATCCCTGGTGATCGGAACTGCGGTGACAGGTCCTGATTCTCCACGGCGTACTCCAATGGTACCTTGCTCCATGCCAGCACTATCCGCTACCGCCATCGGTATTTTCTACAACACACAATTCCAAGAAAGAATAAAAGCACAATGCCAAATACCGGATAAGAAAGTGTTAAGAACATAAGCAACTATACGAATAAGAAAGTGTTAAGAAACATACCATGACATGTCCATTGGAGATGTTAGTGTTGGTGATGCGATGCACGAAAGGGGACCCGATGTAGCTATCTATCTGGGCAAGTTTCTGAAGGACACGGTCCTTCTCAAACTCGCTAAGATTCGCTCTTTGAGCAACCACCACATGTTTCCATGGGTCCTCCTCGTCCATATCATCCTCAGTGTCCATATCCTCGGTGTTCCCAGTTTACTCCTCACTCCCGCCATCCTCGCTCGCAATCCCGCCCATATACAGAATTTTGATGCGAGGTTGCGGTCCTTCCATAGAGAAGTGAATGTAATCACCTCCGCTTAAATTGTACGTGGCGATGATAGCCTGCAATTGTGGCCCGCAGAAGTAGGTCTTCGTTCTTTCTTTTTTCACTCGAAGAATGTAGGTGGTCCCGTGAACATTGAAATCCACGTTACTGCCAACTAACTCGTTGAATTCTTCGCGAATATTGCATGGTAGAATCTAAAAAAGAAATATGAAGAATCTTTTGTTAATAAACACAAGTCTCAAGCTAGATAGTAAAACGAAAGAACAAGTTAACATAAAAAGAATTGTTAATTACCAACGAATCAACGTCACCGTCGTGGAGTTGAAGCATAAAAGAAGCCCTAGTGAATCGTCCTTCGGCACATCGAGACCGACATACTTCGCAAGCCATGTTCTATTTAATTAAGAAAGTACACATAGAGGTTAGAGGAGCATAGCTATCACAAAACAAAGACAAATGGCAGAACCTACCTATCACAAAACAAATGCAGAAAGGCTATCTACTTTAATGGAATATCCAAAAACAAAGCAACACTTGGTGACATAGACCATTGATTTGTCATGGAAAGTGACACATTCTTGAATTCCTACAGATATGCTTATATAAACACAAACTTGCATGCCTACAGATACCATTTAAGAGAAAAGAAAAGGAAACTAGGATTATCATTGTGTTGTAACAGAGAGCATGATTCCTTATTCTATCTCCTACCCATAGATTCTTTTTCTTCTCAAAGCAGCCCCACAGAATTAGATTGTGAAGATAACAGTGTGTCATTAGTAGTGCTCTGTCAAACTTAACAATAATGTAAGTAGTGCATAATCTCAGAAGCAGCAAGCATACAACTATGAACTTCATGGAGCAGAGCACCTAAACAGCACCTTCCATTAATAATACTAACTTAAAATAATATGCAGAGAAGAAAAACTGGGTTCAGTCCTAGTAAAATCAAGGAGAAATCATCAATATGTAAGACTTTTATTTGGGTACCAAGGTTGGTCCTGCTGTCTTGGCTTGCTGAAAAGTTACTGAATTTTTGCTAAGTGTTAAGAAAACAGAGAGGTTAGCTGAATGTTGGGTTTGTTTTCAGGCCTTTAAAATTCTCTAAATTTTATTTTCCAAGCATGGTTTTGTTGAGCAACTTTAGTACTTTTCAAAACAGTAAGAGAATTTAAAAATGAACTTCAACTCCTTGGTGAAAATAAGGTGGGAAAAGTGCTAGTTGGTGTTTTTCACTGTTTTCCAAAATTCCACTTTTCTGCCTTATTTCTTAGCATAAAACCTTCAAGCAAAACATTGTTTCTGTGATTCCATTTTCTCAAATAGGTTATCCAAAATGTAGTTCATATATCCAAGATCAAACCTGGTCAGTAATGTAAAAACTAAAAACAGAGTATATCAATATTATCAGCCTGACAAGCTAACAGGTAGATATGCACCAGTGGACCGAAACCTGTTTACCAGGATGTTCTCTTCTCTAACAAATAAAATTAGTAATTTAGCTACATAATAGTCAAAATAATTCAAAATTTCGGCATGACATATCCTCTTTTTTGGACATTCAAACCTGCGCAGCAAAAAATATACTTCAAAAAAGACGACAACACACCCAATGTGAGATAAATCGTTGATTCGTATATACATTTCTCCATTAACAGAAACATACATTCATAATTTTACACATATCCATTTCTACCTATCAACACCAATCATTTATTAACAGCCACACAAGGATCATCAAATAATGCCAGGTACTCGTATATAATTACCATCCCACATTCCCTAAATACTTCACGAATTTGACAAGAACACACATGATCTGCAGCAAGCAAACAAACTTGAAGTAATATTATCACAGTTTTATCAAGATTGGGAGAGGGAGAGGAGAGGAGACATACCTCTTGTCAGGGATGCAGAGGCGACAGGATGCAACGCTCGTCGGGGATGCAGAGGTCCTGGCGCGGCGCTCCTCCTCCTAGGCCGCGGTCGATGCAGACGTGGACGGCGCGACGCTCTCCTCCCTCGCTCCTCCCTCCTCCCTCGCTCCTCCTCCTCCCTTGCTCCTCCTCCTTCCTCGCTCCTCCTCCTAGCTAGGTCACGCGGGATTGGGCCGAGCGCGACGATGGGGTGGCGGCGGCGGCGTGTGCGTGAGGCTAGGGCTGGTGGCGTGGGGCTAGGGCTGGTGTGCTGCGCCGTTTTCGGTGGCATGAGGTTAGGGGTGGCGTCTACGGTGGCGTTGAACGGTGGCGACGAACGGGGAGATTGAAGAAGCAGGGGCGTCGAGATGTGGAAGACGAAGAAGAGGGGAACGGTCTCCTAATATTACCAAGAATAGCCGTGACGCACCGCGGCGACGTGCGCCGCGCATTAAGCAGCCGTGACGCACCACTGGAGGGTGCGCCGCGGGTACCCAATATAGCCGTGACGCACCTCGGGCTGGGTGCGTCGCGGGTATGCCTCGGAGGCTCGCCACCCCGGCCCCACACATACGCGCGACGCGCCTTATATATGGTGCGCCGCGGGTATGCCTTTAGGCGCGACGCGCGAAAGTATGGTGCGCCGCGGGTAATAGGCGTGACGTGCCAAATCAGAAGTGCGTCACGGGTATCATCACTCCTATAGCCATTTTCCTAGTAGTGACTTGTAATAAGTACGGCTGCAAGCTTATAACCGGACAATAGAGCCAAAATTTTCTTGACTTTTCTTGCTTAAGCTCGATGTGACTCGCAAAAAGTGGCATGCTTTGCTAGCGTGTAATTACAATCAGTCATGATGCCCAATGGGACTTGCCTGACCCTGTCTTTATACAGTTATAGCAGCATTGATCATCCACGCGAAGGCTGGCTTATAGTAAAAGAAGGTCAAAAGGGTCATCGAAACCACAAGTTATGCAGAGTACAAGGCTAACAGCCGGAAACTCAAAATATATTAAGCATAACTTCAAACCTACGTGAGCAACTCTAAGTTTGGGCCTTAGCAGAAACAAACTTGTTCTTTTGACAAACTCCAAACCCTAGACTCGGAAATTCGGGCCTTGGGGACTTGGGAATTCAAAAAAGTAACAAATTGTCTAGCTATTCAGCTCAAAAACCCAAACATCCGAGTCTTGGGGACTTAGAAAAAATCCACTAGTCCAAACCCCCGAGACCCGGAAACCGAGTCTCATAATAGGAAAAATAGCGAAAAGTCGGAAAAGCAGCAACGAAAAGTTTAAAGCTAGCAAATATCAAATTCATGCAAAAGCCCAGAAGGGCCGCCAAAGCTATCAAGGTTTTTAACGTATTACAAACCAAGGAAATAGTATCGAAAAGTGCACAGGCGCACTATCAAAAGAATAATTGTTTTCGATGTCCATTGGCCGAATAAAGTATTTGAGGCATTGAAAAATGAAAACTTCACTCGGCATCTTTGGCCGAGTCTTGAACGTTGTCCTTGGCAGCCGGGTCTTGGACTTGCTCTTCAGCGGTCTTCTCAGCACCTTTACCTGGATTAGCAGCAGAGTCGGTGCGAGCTGGTGGACGGACAGCCGGCGTAGAGGAGGAAGGCGCAGTGTCGGCCTCAGCCCTCGTCTTCGCAGCTTCCTCCCTCTTCTGGGCAGATTCCGCCTCCCACCTCTCCAGCATGTCAAAGGGCTTGGGAAGATCCGCTTTGATCGGCTTGTCGTTGGCGTCATAAGGCGTAACAATCCTGTTTAACTCCAGACTGTCGGCGATCTGGCTCGCCGAGTGACGCACCTCAGTTTGGATAGCTTTAAAATTCTTGGCGGAAAACTTGGATCCGTCGAGGTTGAATTCGGGAAACCCGGCCACGAGCTTTGCCGGCTCAAGCTTGGGAAAATAAGCCTGGGCCAGAATAAGCCCGCGGGTTACCCCAATCCGGCATGAAGAGCGCTTCCAGAGATTGATCCACTCGGGGATAGTGGAGCACGCTTCAAGCAATGTGTCCAAGCCACAATAGCCCGTAGCCGACCACTTCACAGCCTCCAGGATCCACTTGGTGCCGGCAGAAAACTGCCGGATAACGCCTTTCAGTGTCTTCAACTTTTCAATGTCATCTTCGTCTGGGGCAGCATCACCCGGACCTGCAGTATAAACAGAAAAGGTTAATGCAACAACACTCGTTTATCGTATGTAAAGCAGTATACTTGGCGAGTTACAGATTTTTACCAAGCAAGGCGCGATAAGTGTTGGCAATTTGAGCCGAAAGCTTCTTCAACGTATTCTCGGCAGTGTGGTATTTCTTCTTGTACTTTTTAACATCTTTTTCGAGGTTCTGTACTTCAACCGCAAGCCCTGCCCGCAGCTTTGACTCGGTCTCGAGGAGCTGATTGGTTTTGGCCAAAATCTCCTCAGAACGGGTCACTTGCACCTGTGGAGGAGGGAAAAGGAAAGGTTAGTCGGATATACGAAAAGACCGGATATAAAAGGAAGTACCGAGTAAAACTTTGCCTAGTTACACTCGGAACTTGGGGACTAGATGAGTATATAACTAATGTTGATCAGGATTACCTGGTGCTCAGGAGCCATGGTCTTCAAAGCAAAGAGCGCATTCATCATCTCGTCGTACGAAAGTTTGTCGAGCTCCAGGTTGGAAGAACCGGGATTCTGGTTACCCAGAGACGGGGTCTTCTCCTTCGGGGGGGGACACCCGGGTCGCCTGGGTGTTGGGATTGGGTTCGCTCCTTCCCGTACCCAGGATCACGACGTCGTCATCCCCGGGTGTATGCGAGGGGATCGGATACTCGGCCTTTTGATCGGCCGGACCGTGCAATAGGACTTCTTCTTCTTCAGCGCCGCCAGACGCGGCCTTCACATTGTCTACCGGATCCTCCCTCGCCGGGTCATCGACGTCCATATCGTCCGGGTCACTGGTTGTGACCTTGGCTCTGAGGGAAATGAAAACAAGCAGTTAGTATATAATGAAGGAAACTTATGGAAATTGTTGGTATATCGAATAGCAAGAAAGCTAGCTTACCCGGTATTCACGAAGAAATCCGCCGGAAGATAGTTGCCAGACCCGGACGAGGCTAATAAAGATTGAGAAAGTGAGACTCGGAGTTGTCCAGCTAGGGGGTGATTGGGAGAAGGATGTTTTTGAGGTGAATTGGAAGGATGGGTTTGGGAAGTACCGGCACGGTGGGCTGGGGACGAAGGGAAACCCGGGTTGAGAGGATCCTCACCCGGGGAGTTCCGGGTTACCCTGCGCTTGACCGTAGGGGGCTCCTTCAAGTATGGAGAATCGGACAATCGTTGATTAAGCTCGCACATGTTAGCAAATGAATACGGTTTGGAGGCGATAGAGGAATACGGAAACTTGAATACGACCCCTCGGGGTTTCCTCTTGGCCCCAACCTCAGCGTCCGGTTCTGCCTCACTTTCATCACTCTGGGTCTCCTCCTGATCTTCCTTATCCTCCTTGTCCTCCTTATCCTCCATTCCTGGAAAGAATAGTGTTTAGTCGGAAAAAGAGAAAGTGTGGGAAAGCAAGTTAACAGAAATGGAGATAGGTGAAACCCAGATGATACCTTCGTCCGAGTCAGCCGGTTCTTCGTCCTCTTCCGAGTTTTTGGAAGGAGGGGGGGTCTTGATCTTCCAGAAAGTGCTATCTTCCTGAAATAAAAGTATAATGGTAAAAATTAGTGATTGTATCAGACAAAGGTATAAGGGTACAGAGTTAAGGCCGGATCTTACAGCTGGAGCCGGGTTATCGCGAGTAAACGGCTCCAAGCCGGCTGTAGTTCGGATCACTTCCATTTTCTCAGTCAAGAAACTCTTGATTATCTTGTTTGTATCAGCGGCCGGGTAGTTCCTCAGTGAGTAGCGGAGTGAATCCGTAACATGCCCAGAATATTCACACATCAGCTTGGGCCGGATGGCGTTTGGTTGGATTCGGAAGTTTACCCAAGTTTTAACCAAGTTGAGCCCAAGGAGGCCTTGGGCCGACAGAACTGCGAGCTTGGCAAGGAGGGGTTGGATGGATTGCCTATCCGACTCAGATGCGAAAGAGTTAAGGTTGTCGGAAAGATCAAGAAGGCCTTCGGAGAAACCCGGCAAAGTCTTTTCACCGGGTGAGGAGGTGTCCTGACAGTAGAAGTAGGTCTTCTGCCAGTGCTTGACGTGGGAGTTGAGGCTCAGAGTCGGCATCAAGGAGTTCTTCCGCCTCTGGATAGATACCCCGTCGCAATCCAGGAGGGCCCCGTCGCCGCTTTCACGGCACGGTTTGCATTGGAACAGTTCGAGAAATAGCGCAAGATTCGGGGGGGTGCATAAATATGATTCGCACAGAACAATGAAATGAGTAATATTCAACATGGAATTGGGGCCTATGTCAAAAACTCGGAGACCATAATGGCTCAGCAACTCGCGGAAGAAGGGGTGACCCGGGGGACGGAATCCCCGGATCACATGTTCAACGAAGCAGATTACCTCGTCGATACCCGGAGTGGGCCGAGTCTCCTCCCCAGGGACGCGTCAGTGGATATCCTCTCGCGCGGGGAGGACGCCCGAATCTGCGAGCTCATCCAATTTTGCCTTGGTCACAGTGGACCTTGCCCAGTTGGCAGATATAGATTGAGTCGGCTTTGCCTTCGCCAGCTGTTTCCCCTTGGTCTGCATGCTTGTTTTGGGTGCCATGTGCGTAGTCTAAAAACAGGAGATAAAATTGTAAAGTGTGAGTGACCTAAGACCCGGAAATGACAGACTATCCGGTTAATCAAAGAGCAACTATGAAAAACTTTGAGCGATTGGATCTAGACGGAGAAAACTACGGGGAAATTTGTGACTACAGGTAATAGAGGTGCATCGTGAGGAGTACTATTTGATCTATCTTGAGTGTTGGTTGTGAAAGAACAAAAGCATGGGTTATCCAATTGATGCGGAGCAAGAAAACCATCCAAGAGCGGATCTAAATCTAATCAAGTGTGAGTAAGATTGAAGATGAAATCAATGGAGCTGGATTGCTTACCGGCGGGATCGGGAGGAGAGCGCGGTGGCGGCAGATGGCGTAGTCGCGGTGGCCCTTTGGATCTTCCGGTGATTTGTTCGAGGGCGTGGCGGAGGTGGTCAACGGCGGCGCGGTGCGAGCTGATGCGGAGCGCAGGCGGCGGCGGCTCGCTTCCGGCTGCGTTCCCGTAGACACCGTGGCGGCGCGGCCTTGAGCTCGAGCAAGAGAGCGCCGAGGGAAATCGAAGGTGAAGGAGATGAGGAAATGGAGTGCCCGATCTAGGGTTGCCTCTAAAGCACTTATTTATAGGTGCGGGTGGAGAGCCCTAGGCCTAAGGAGCGGGAGCCAAAATTTCGGGAAAAGAGATACCCGACTGGATTTTTTGGGATAAGTGTTAAGTGTTCGTGCGAGATATCCGGAAAAGATCAGAGCAGATCGTCTCCTCGATATTCGGATTAACTAATGAACGATGTGAGCCGGGTCTTCTGTGTTTTCCTCGGAGTGTTGACCCGGGAAAATGATGTTGGACTCGGAGAAAGTCGGGTTATTATATGGACCATCTGTGGAGTTAGGCCTAGCTATTATCAAAGCATCCTAACCCGGTATTCTATGAACTTGTATGTTTATTATTTTTGCAGGGAATAGCATGCGCTTCAAGGAGGATCCCGCGAAGCCCAAGCTATTCGGGGGACTACTGATGGAGGGATGATAACCCGGTAGGCTAACGTCAAGGTGTAACTCGGCCCAAAGGGAGCTGCACAAGACCCGGCTTAAGGAAAGGGAGTTTCAAGAAGGCCTAGGAGTGTAGGCTTCGTAACCCGGATTGTGGGTTTCGATAAGGAAACTTAGGGTTTGTATGCGGTGACCGGGTAGGACTCCAAGTATGCCTTGGATAGGAAGCCAGGGGGCCGGGTATTATATAAACCGGCTCCAGGGTTAAACTAACACGAGTTTTTACTAGCTACTCAAGTATCCCTTGTAATACGAGAGTTGAGATTGTAAACCTAGATCGGAGACTCGGCGACTTGATTGCCAGAACTACCAGATCGATTGTAAGCATGGTTTCCCCTGAGCAAAACCCTCTCCCAAACACCAGAGTCGAATTGCCCCAAGATAAGTTACCCCCGGTAACGTCTGCCGTGATTATCCCACGACAATATGTGCCTCAGATGCTGGAGGGCCCGGCCAGAATATGGCTAAACAACTTGCCAGCATATAGCATTGATTGTTGGCTGGACTTCTTGGAGGTCTTCATGAGCAACTTCACCAGCACGTACCGGAGGCCAAACCGTCCACAACAACTCTCATGTGCAAGCAAAGAGAAGAGGGGACTAACCGAGATTATCTTACTCAGTGGAGAACTTTGAGGAACACCTATGAATGGGTGAATGAGTCCCAAGCCATTGCCTGGTTTGCGCAAGGGTGTAGGCATGGAAGCATGCTTTGGCATAGGCTGCAGAGGGAGATGTCGCAAACTTTGGCCGACACAATCCGGATTGCGGATATGTATGCCCTGGGAGATCCAACCCAACCTCTGCTGTACTCGGTTGAGCCGAGTAGAAGGTATCTCTCTAATGATGGTGCCGGATCCTCCAGGCGGAATGACTGCCTAGACTTCTGGAACAAGAAAAGAGATGAAAGGCCGCACATCCGGTATGGCTCGAACCATGTAGCTGGAGTTGATCCGGACCAACCTGATGCCAGCAACAGCCAGAGGCAGAATAACACTAGGCCCTAGTATGGGAAAAACCAGAGCAACAAGAAGCCATGGGTGTACCAGAAGAAGGCATGGGATGATCAGCGGAGGTTCACCTTCGAGATGATGAGGGATGTGTCGTGCAGGTATCACACTCGGCATCCTAGCCGACCGGCTAACCATACTACCCGGCAGTGCAGATGGTATGACCAGATCAAGAGCGACGATTTTGGTGCCTTGCCTCCTCCTCCACCTCTGCCACTCTCGGGTGCAAATGTTCAGCCTATGGGAGTGAACCCGAGGCAGGCAAAGAACCACATGAGGCCTGAGAATGTGAATCAAGTGGCTTAGGGAGCCAACAACTACAACAACAACAACAACAACAATGACCACAACAACAACAACTACAACAACAATACCGGTGGCATGCGCCGAAATGATTACCGGGAGAACCACCAGAGCTATATGGTATTTATCACTAAACCAGATGACAAGCAAAGCCTGTGCAGGCGCGCGATGGAGGTTAATTCTATGATGTCGGTTGTGCCCGAATACATGTATTGGTCTGACCATAAGATCACTTGGTCTCGGGCAGATCATCCCCGGATCATGCCTAACCAGGGTGGTTATGCTTTGGTGCTTGACCCGGGATTCATGGGCCCTGAGGTCAATGTAAGTTCAGTAAGGTTCTCATTGACAATGTGAGCAGTATAAACATTATGTACCGAGATACAATGGTGAAGTTGGGGCTAACCGAGCACATTCTCAAGCCTAGCCGGACTACCTTCCATGGTATTGTGTCGGGAGTCTCTTGTGCGCCTTTGGGAAAAGTGTGGGTTGATGCGTTGTTCGGTACCCGAGATACTGCAGTACCGAAAGCTTGTAGTTCGAGGTGGTTGATCTTCAGAGTCCTTATCATGCTCTACTCGGCAAACCAGCACTGTCCAAGTTCATGGCCTCAACTCATGTGGCATATCTAAAGATGAATCTTCCGGGTCCCAATGGCATCATCACCATCTCGGGTGATTACAAGTGTTCTCTGGAGTGTGCTTCTGCTGGATCTCGGTTGGCCGAGTCCCTAGTCATTGCTGCCGACAAGAAGAAGATCCATGAGGTGGTGGCTATGGCTCAAGCAACTCAACTCGGCATGCTCGGGATGACCAAGCGTCACCAGGGCGCCACATTCCAAGCTTCCAAGGAGATCAGGAAGGTGCAGATCGACCCCGACTTCCCCGAGCGTCAGGCCATCAATTGTATCGGGCTGGGGGAGAAATAGGAAAGCGAGCTCATCCACTTCCTCCATGAGAATTAGGATGTCTTTGCATGGTCGAATCAGGACCTGTCAGGTGTCCCGAGTGAGTTGGTTAAGCACTCTTTGCATGTGAGACCGGATGCTAAGCCGGTGAAGCAGCCTCTGCGGTGGATTCATCATGGAGGTGTTGTACCCTGAATGGTTGGCTAACCTGGTCCTGGTAGAGAAGAAGAACGGCAACCTGATGGTCGCTGTAGTGTGGCGCATGTGTATTGGTTACACAGACCGAAACAAGCCATGTCCATAAGATCCATTCCTGCTGCCCCGGATAGATCAAGTGATCGATTCTACGGCCGGGTGTGTGTTTTTGTCATTCATAGATGCTTACTCTGGTTTTCACCAGATACCTTTGAACCCAGCTGATTAAATAAAGACTTCCTTTATTACCCTGTACGGGGCTTATTGCTATCGTGTCATATGTTTTTGTTTGAGAATGATGGTGCCACATACCAGAGATGTATGCAGAAATGTTTGCATGAGCAAATTGGCAAGAATGTGCAGTTGTATGTGGACGACATTGTCATCAAGACCAAGGAGAATCACACTCTCCTACATGATATCCGAGAAACATTCGCAATCCTGCCGAAGTATCGGTTGAAGTTGAACCCGACCAAATGCACTTTCGGCGTTCCAGCAGGAAAGTTACTCGGTTTCCTCGTGTCTAGCCGAGATACAGAGGCCAACCCCGCCAAGATAAGAGCAATTGAGATTATGTCTCTACCGAGATCCCTGAAGGATTTGCAGAAATTCACTGTCTGCATGGTATCTGTTAGATGGTTCATTGGGAGAATGGGGGAGAAAGCCTTGCCTCTGTACCAGTTGATGAAAAAGAGTGAAAAGTTTGTCTGGACCCTGCAGGCTGATGCGGCCTTCCGAGATCTGAAAACCATGCTGGGTATGGCTCCCATATTGGTGCCTCCACTGCCCAAAGAGCCCATGTTGCTCTATATTTGCAGCTACAAACCGAGTTGTCCATGTGGTGGTAGTAGTGGAACGAGAAGAAGGAACCGTGTAGACACCGGTATACTATCTCAGCGAGGTGATCACCAACTCGAAGCAAAATTACGTCCACTACCAGAAGATGACATACGGAGCCTATATGGCTGCAAAGAAGCTCAAGCACTATTTCCAAGATCACCCATTGATAGTGATGAGTATTGCCCCCATCTCGGAGATCATGGGCAACAAGGATGAAAGTGGCCGGGTAGCCAAGTGGGCAATTAAGTTAGCTGCTTATACCCCAATGTATGCTAGAAGAGAAGCCATCAAGTCTCAGGCACTGGCGGATTTTTTTGTTGATTGGGCCGAGATGCAATATGAGCCCCCACTTCTGAAATGCAATTTTTGGAGAATACACTTTGATGGCTCCAAGGTGAAAGAAGGTCTCGGTGCTTGTGTTTTGCTCACCTCACCCAAGTATGATCAGCTGAAATATGTCCTGCAAATCCATTTTGCGGCATCCAATAATGTGGCCGAGTATGAGGCCTTAGTCCATGGACTGGAAGTGGCCAAGGATATTTTCATTCGCCAGATAGTGTGCTATGGTGATTCGGACCTGGTGGTTTAGCAAGCATCTCGAACTTGGGACACATTGGATGCCAACATGGGATCATATCGGTTCCTTTTCCACGATATCTCTGGATACTTTGATGGGTGTGAAATTCACCATATACACAAAGCTAAAAATGAAGTTGCTGATGCACTGTCGAAGTTGGGCTCATCTCAACAGGCCATCTCGGCAGGAATTTCTCTGGAGCATCTCCGGAAGCCATCCATCAAGCTGTCGCCCGAGTCAGACTCAATTTTCGTCCTGGCCAATCCGGAACCAGAAATTTTCCCAATGGAGATAGATGTGGGGTGCATCATGGAGAACTCAGGGACTGTCCGTCTCAACTCGGGGACTGCCTTCCTCATCTCGGAGACTGCCTCCCTTAACCCGGGGACTGCCATGCAGAACCCGGGGACTCGGGGACTCGTTCTTATGTCGGAGTCTTCCATGTCGGCTGAGCCTATGGAGATTGATGAGCCTGTCTTTCCTCTCCGAAAGATACCCAAGATGTGACGAACCAATAATGTCCTACCTAATGGATGGTACTCTACCGAGTGAAGAGATCTTGACCAGGCAGATACAGAGAAAATCCAAGGGCTACACCATCATCAACAAAGAATTGCACAAGATAAGTACCACAGGAGTGCTCTAGCGCTATTGAACCGTAAGAGGGAGAAGAAATTCTCTGGGAGATACATCAGGGAGAATGTGGGCACCATGCCTCATCTTGGGCTCTGGTGAAGAAAGAATTCCGGAATAGCTTCTTTTGGCTCACTAGCTTGCAGCAAGCAAAAGATTTAGTAAGGAAGTGCAATGGATGCCACAGATACGCCAGTAAGATCCATATGCCAGCTTCAGAACTCAAGACCATTCCTATCACATGGCCATTTGCAGTATGGTGCTTGGACATGGTGGGGCCTTTCAAGCCAGCTCGAGGCAACATGACCAACATCTTGGTCATGGTGGACAAGTTAACCAAGTGGATTGAGGTGAAGCCAATACGGAAGTGTGATGGGCACATGGCTGTGACCTTTTTGAAGGATATTATCCTGAGATATGGCTATCCGCATGGGATCATCTCGGATAATGGAACCAATTTTGCTGATGGAGCTTTTCCTCGGTTCTGCAAGGAGAAGTGGATCCGACTAGACATTGCGTCAGACGCGCATCCAGAATCAAATGGGCAAGTTGAAAGATCCAACGGTATGGTTCTATCCGGGATAAAACCTCGGTTGATTGAGCCGTTACAGCGAACCCTGGGTTGTTGGCTGGATGAGCTACCAGCGGTGTTGTGGAGTCTAAGGACTACCCCTAAACGATCTACTTGCTACATGCCATTCTTCCTCGTATATGGAGTATAGGCCGTGTTGCCAACCGACATAGAACATGACTCGCCAAGAGTGACACTCTATACAGAGGCAGAGGCAAAAGAAACTCGAGAAGATGATGTTTATTTGCTAGAAGAAGCAAGAGAATTAACTCTGTCGAGATCAGCTATGTATCAACAAAATCCGATACGCTATCATAGCCGGAAAGTCAACCCACGAGTGTTCCGAGAAGGAGATCTAGTGCTTAGGCTTGTGCAACGCACGACCGGGATGCATAAGCTTTCTCCTCCATGGGAAGGGCCATTTATTGTGAGCAAGGCTCTGCACAGTGATGCATACTATCTCATTGATGCTCAGGAACTGGAGAAGAACAAGATGGATAGGTCCGGAGAAGAATCTAAGCCCCCCTGGAATGTAGCTCTACTTTGTCGTTTTCATTCCTGAAAATGCATTGTATGTATCTCCTTACCGAGTTAAAACTATGTCGGCACCCCGAGAAGGACTGCCTGTGCCTAACTTGTTGTGTGTACTTACTTTTTTACTCTTGTTTGCCGGTCGTTCATCTCGAAATTTCGTATGTCGATCTAGTAGTGTACCTAAACCTAAGAGCTAACTCTTCGACTTTGCTGTTGTCCGAAACCCGGCTTCATGGCAAGCAAGAGAACAACCTAAGGGTCAATGAACACATGAAAAACGACTAAGGAATGAAAGAGTTAGCAAACCGACATAAGTTGTTGTTTTTTTGCCTTCTTCGCTAAGTGTTGGACAGTACTAATTCTTATCTTGGAGTTGTGAGTATTATAACTTGGTTTTTGAAATCTCGTGACTCGACTACCAGAAAACCACAAGTGATAGGCAAGAGCAGAGAAGGAAAAAGCTGAGTGGATAAGAAAACAAACTCATGGACTAGACTTAAAGCAATCCGGCTGACGTGGGGATGATTGCTAGACCTATTGGGTGAGCCTACCCGGTCAAAGGCCCAAGACCTAGGCCCAAAGACAGGTGATATCCAGCGGTTCTAGAAGGCCCAACAGAAGCCCACCTGCAAGACTTACGGGTCAAGACAAAAACTCATATACGTAGTCTACTTGGACTCATGTAACCCCCTCCTGGCTGCATATATAAAGCTAGGAGGGAGGAGAGAAAAAGGACATCCAATCTAGACAGGAGAAGAGGAAGATACAAGCCACAACTAGACTAGACAATACACGGGATACCCCGTACGCCTCACCATGGCATTGCCATTGTAAACATCTCAACTATCTTGCCATAATATAAATCGGACAAGCAGGAGTAAGGGTTTTACCACTACGAGGGCCCCGAACCTGGGTAAATCTTGCTCCTTGTTAGCCGTCGAGATCACCAGCGGGTACATCGTTCCTCTACTCGAAAACCTACCGGATCATCCGAGGGATTTGTCGACATGACTAATCGACAATTGGCGCCGTTTGTGGGAACGACACGTCCTGGATCTACGGTCTCGCCGGTCTCATCTAAATCAAGTTTCGGTTCCTCGACCCCACGGATTCGATCTATTTCGGATACATTAACTTCATTGAGCACTCGTCGGCATCGCGCACGGCCTTCATTGTCCACACCGACACCGTTCTTCGCGCGCAGGCTGCAGGACAGCAGCAACATAAATATTGCGGACGCCATCAACGGTGACTCAAAACTCATATGGAAAATTCTTTCGGTGGAAAGATTCAAAATCAAATTATCTATTGGATCCAAGAACAATCGGCGAATTCCGACAGTTAGATCTCCGTGGATGACCCGAACATTGAAGCCCTGTCAGAATCTGACGGAACTCCGCACGACTTTGGGAAAACAATTCTCGCGGTCGACTCGGACGTCAATTTCAAGATCACACCATAGACAATCTGCGGAATATAATCCCGCACCACTCCGTTTTTTTTGGCCAATTCCAACGGTTAGATCTCCGTCAGCGGCTTGCGCACTGCGACAAGTTTTGGATCTCTACGAATTCGCGACTTGAAATCGTGGATCCGGATCTTATTTCGTCAATTTGCGAGTCGACACAAAGGCCAAACAACGTCAAAAAATATGGCGACTCGCTATACTAGTTCCCAGGGGGTCGACATCAACATTGTCCTCCGTGTACGCACAACAAACATCGCTACTCCGACGCATCGACTCGGTCCGCCGCGTCGAGTCCTTCCAGCAAACATCGCGACTCCGCTGCGTCGACTCGGTCCACCGCGTCGAGTCCTTCCGGCAAACATCATGACTCCGCCACGTCAAGTCTTTCCGGCAAACATCGCGACTCCGCCGCGTCGACTCCGTCCGCTACGTCGAGTCCTTTCGGCCAAACACCGAGACTCCGCCACGTGGACTACATCCGATGCGTCGACTACTTCCGCTAGACGACTCGGGAGCCGTCCTTCACCGCATAAACACTTGTTGCTCGGGGGCTGTGCCGCAATATAGACGCACTCGAGAATTCGCCGCAGCCGCACTCGACACTCGGGGGCTGAGGCGCGAAACAACCGCACTCGACACACGAGTCTGGTGCCTTGTCGACTCCGCTTCATCGATTCGGGCGATATTTGCCGACTCCGTCACTCGGCACTGCCTCGTCGACTACGACAGTGTCACACAAAGATAAGTTCCTCTCATACGAATCGACAAAATTACCTTTTTATGTTTATAATCTGCTGGGAAGCTGCACCTGACACTCGGGGGCTGTGCCCGGTAATCTACATGTATATTCGACACCCGTCATGCTGCGCATTACACTACCGCATTTACACGCTACAATCCGACTAGCTGATACTGCGTGACGTCGACCCTTGACTCCGACCCGATTTGCAGCAGCAACTGACAGGTCGGCAAGGAGCATAGATAATGGCTATCAGGCTAACGAAAAGGCACAGCGTACGATGCAAAAGTGTCGTGTAGGGTTAAATCATTGCCTACCAACTGGCCATACTCGACTTTGCGAGTCGATAGATTTTGCTAGACACAGCACTATTGGTACATTATTTAACCATATCTGTTTATATGCCTGCAACTGCAAGCAGGAAGCATAACATTGGTTGCACCCTTGGTAGTCGACGATCCTCCGCTCGGAGTCGACACATATGCTCGACTCGGAGTTGACAGTCGGCACAATCCTCCGCTCAGACTCGACAGTCGACACATATCCTCCGCTCGGAGTCGACACATATCCTATGCTCGGAGTCGACAGTCGACAGTTGACACAGGTCCTCCGCTCGGAGTCGACAGTCGACACAATCCTCCGCTCGGAGTCGACAGTCGACACATATCCTCCGCTCGGAGTCGACACATATCCTCCGCTCGGAGTCGACAGTCGACACAATCCTCTGCTCGGAGTCGACACAATCCACCGCTCGGAGTCAACAGTCGACACATATTCTCCGCTCAGAGTCGACAGTCGACACATATCCTCCGCTCGGAGTCGACAGTCGACACAGGTCCTCCACCCGGAGTCGACAGTGGACACAATCCTCCGCTCGGAGTCGACAGTGGACACATATCCTCCGCTCGGAGTCGACGGTCGACACATATCCTCCACACGGAGTCGACAGTCAACACAATATTCCGCTCGGAGTCGACACATATCCTCCGCACGGAGTCGACAGTCGACACATATCCTCCGCTCGGAGTCGACACATATCCTTCTCCGGGAGTCGACGCATGTCCTCTTCCGCGAGCCAACAGAATACAAGCACACGGGGTTAGCTTCAAAACAACTTGAGCCTATACCTGACTCTGCGAGTCGAACATATCCTCGGGGGCTACTCCTATCGGGAGCACTGCCGTGCACCCGATAAATCGAAGAAGCGAAGTTAGAATATCTTTGAGTCTATACCCGATTACAAATAATCGTACATAGACTCGGGGGCTACTCCCATCAGGAGCGCTGGCCGCGTACCCAATGAGCGCTGGTCGCGCAACCGACGAGCGCTACGCGCGCAGTCGACGTACTACCGCGTCGGAAGCATCTGACACGCTGGCTGCTTACCCGAGGAGCTTTGTCAGATTTCTTCGTCCAGATCCTTGTTGTGGTTGTACAAACCGCATATTAACTCGGATGAAGAAAAGCAAAACATCAATCTTGTCCGCCTCGACGAGACGCAAACGGCCACGCGGGCCAATTCGCGAAATCAGAAAATATTGAATACTTTTCGGGTCCATCTTCTTGTGTGGACTAGGTGGCTGAGCGTCCGAGTCAACTACACGACTTCCATGTCGTCGTGCGACTTCGTCACGTCTGCTTCAACTACACGATCTCCACCGCATCGACTCCGTCCGCCGTGTCGAGTACATCTCCACCGCGTCGACGCCGTCCGCCTCGTCGACTACACGACTTCCGCGTCGACTCCGTCCGCCGTGTCGAGTACACCTCCACCTCGACGACTCCGTCGACCGTGTAGAGTACACCTCCACCGCGTCAACTCCGACACGTCTTGTCTCTGACACTTCTCGCCACATCCCATCGGGAGGCAAAACAAGTGCTCAGTGCACGACGACATCACGCGAGCATCAGCCAGCAGGCTTATTTCTCTTCGGAATCTTCAAAAAAAAGGCACTCGCCACGCAGCAGGGAGAAGATTGTGAGTATGAGGCACCCACAAAAACCACGACTCCACACTACGATGTACAGACACATCACTCGAAACAAAAGACAACATTTGATGCACGTCCAAAAGAAAATCGTGAGCCCCTAACACGAATTTACTTTCGTATGGCCCCGCTCGCTCTGCCCCACTTCGTCACGTCCCATCGGGAGCAGGCGAGTGCAGCAAGTGCGCGGTGACGTCATTGAATACCTCACAAACACGAAATCTCTTTCGTATGAGCATCAAGACGCGAAATTTCTTTCGCGTGGACACCCTAAACATGAAACTACTTTCGTATGGGCATTGTAACACGAAATCTCTTTCGTATGAGCACCAAGACGCGAAATTTCTATCGCACGGACCCCCTAACACGAAATTTCTTTCGTATGGGCATTCTAAACATGAAATCTCTTTCGTATAAAGTAAACGCAAAATCTCTTTCGCACAACTGAGGAAAAGAAGTTTGACCTCACTCGAAGATATGCAGAAAGCAGCACTTATAGTGCGACCAAGGTAAAATCACGAGTATGCGGCTCCCGCAACTCTACCTCACGATGTACTTACACATCTTTGTTATCCTGGATTGTTCGGCAGACTAGGCACATCCGGATGCCGTATTCATTTGAGTACGAAGGTAAGACCCAAGGATCTCTCCTGTGGGCATGGAATCACAGTCAAGCTGCGTCCTCCAGTAAACTTTCCGTGTCAACAACACAAAGAAAAATCCTAGCGGGTGTGCCGGGTAACCCTTTAGGTTAAGTTTGACTCGTTAAGACCTCCACGGCCTAGTCGGAACGATTACCTCGCCGGATTCGAGTCGGAGGTCTCGAATTCGTGTAGGCCAGAACCGTTTTTGCCCTAAATGCAATTAATTGGCCCTGATCTTTTGGGAGAGTTAAGCGACCGAGCCACATCCTTCTGCAAAAACAACCAACACAAGGAACATTTATCACTCGATGCTCGAGTACATGAGCGCGTCGCGCAGAGGGTATACGCCCTCAAAACCAGGCGATTGAATGTCCATTCGAAGAATCCAAGAACAAAATTTGAGTGCTTACTCGACTATTCTAAGTCGAATAAACACTCGGGGGCTACTGACGTGGGGATGATTCCTGGACCTATCGGGTAAGCCTACCCGTTCCAAGCCCCAGACCTAGGCCCAAAGACAGGTGATATCCCGCGGTTCTAGAAGGCCCAACAGAAGCCCACCCGCAAGACTTGCGGGTCAAGACAAGAAATCCTATACATAGTCTACTAGGACTCATGTAACCCCCTCCTGGCTACATATATAAAGCCAGGAGGGAGGAGAGAAAAAGGACATCCAATCTAGATAGGAGAAGAGGAAGATACAAGCCACAACTAGACTACACAATACACGGGATACCCCGTACCCCTCACCATGGCATTGCCATTGGAAACAGCTCGACTATCTCGCCATAATACAGATCAGACAAGCAGGAGTAAGGGTTTTACCTCTACGAGGGCCTCGAACTTGGGTAAATCTTGCTCCTTGTTCACTAGTGGAAACAACCCTTTCGTCCAGGGGGCCAGGGGGCACCTGTCCCGGTTGCAACCAAATCCGGGACAAATGCTATGCATTGGTCCCGGTTTGTGAGCCCGGGGCAACAGAAATCCCCTGGGGGCATTGGTCCCGGTTCGTGGGGAGATATTGGTCCCGGTTCGTGGCATGAACCGGGACCAATGCCTAGCCGCAGTCCACGTGGCACGCGCATGGGCATTGGTCCCGGTTCATTCCACAAGCCGGGACCAATGTCACCCTTCCCCTATATATACTGCCCCAGCCCCCCCCCTTCCATCTTTTTTTTTGCTTGGAGGTGTGAGAGAGGTGGGTGTTAGTGTGTTTTATTTTACTATGCACACGAGGTGTTCGACGAAATTGCCGAGCCACACATAAGCTCACTGAAAATGGTATCTTCGACCAAGGTTAACAAACTTATCTTTTTCATCTGTAACTGATACATAAAAAAGTAATATTTGTCGATGTACTGTGGTCATTTCTGTATTAATATGTTATTGTAATGTATTTTGATAAACATAATTATACGATGCAGATGGATGCACGGCAGCGATGGATGTACGGTGACCGACGCACTTCCGAGTATATGGCAGGCCTGAATGCATTTCTTGCTGTAGCTCAGGAGAACAAAGATAATGGCTTTATGTGTTGCCCATGTGTTGATTGTCGGAACGTCAGAGAGCACTCTTCCGAAAGAATCCTTCACGGCCACCTACTTCGAAGAGGTTTCATGCCCAGCTATAATTGTTGGACATGCATGGAGAAAGAGGGGTTGTGATGGAAGACGATGAAGAAGAAGAACAAGATCCTTTATTCCCTGAATACGACGATACTGCAATGGAAGAGAATGCAGAAGAAGGAGGTGATCAAGAACAGGCATCATAAGAGCCCGATGATGATCTTGGCCGAGTTATTGTTGATGCAAGGGAAGACTGTGAAAGTAAATTGGAGAGGTTGCAGCTGGACAACATGTTACAGGATCACAAAAAGTTGTTGTACCCAAATTGCGAAGATGGTAGCACAAAGCTCGGTACCACACTGGAGTTGCTGAAATGTAAGGCACATAACGGTGTGACTGACAAGGCATTTGAGAGTTTACATCAACTAATGAAGCCAAAACTTCCAAAGGATAACGAATTGCCTGAGAGTACGTACGAAGCAAAGAAAGCTCTCTGCCCTCTAGGATTAGATGTGCAGATGATACATGCATGCATTAATGACTGCATCCTCTACCGCGGTGAGAAGTACGAGAATTTGGATGAATGTCTGATATGCACTGCACTGCGGTATAAGATCAGAGCAGATGACCCTGGTGATGTTGACGGCGAGGCCGCCCGTAAGAGGGTTCCTGCTAAGGTGATGTGGTATGCTCCTATAATACCACGGTTGAAACGTCTTTTTAGAAACAAAGAGCATGCTAGGTTGTTGCAATGGCACAAAGAAGACCGTAAGAAAGACAGAAAGTTGAGACACCCCGCTGATGGATCGCAGTGGAGAAAGATCTAGAGAGACTTCCCGGACTTAACAGGAGTGGCGAGAAACTTATGGTTTGGTCTAAGTACAGACGTCTTTAATCCTTTTGGGGAGCAGAGCTCCAGTCATAGCACCTGGCCCGTAACTCTATGTATGTACAACCTTCCTCCTTGGTTGTGCATGAAGCGCAAGTTCATTATGATGCCAGTTATCATCCAAGGCCCGAGGCAACCTGGCAACGACATTGATGTGTATCTAAGTCCATTAGTGGAAGAACTCTTACAATTGTGGGGCAAACCAGGTGTACGTGTGTGGGATGAGAACGAACAAAAGCCATTTGACCTACGGGCATTGCTTTTCGTAACCATCAATGATTGGCCTGCTCTTAGTAACATTTCGGGACATACAAACAAGGGATACAATGCATGCACACACTGTTTAGATAAGACTCACAGTGTTTATTTGGATAAATGTAAAAAGGTTGTATACCTGGGGCATTGTAGATTTCTTCCGATCAAGCATCCCGTAAGAAAGAAAGGAGGGAAGCATTTCAGAGGTGAGGCAGATAATCGGAAGAAGCCTAAGCTCCGTAGTGGTAATGATATATTCGATATGTTCAAGGACCTAGAAGTAATATTTGGTAAGGCTGCTGGCAGCCAACCAGTTCCAAACGGCCCTGATAAGCGCGCACCCATGTGGAAGAAGAAATCTATATTTTGGGAGCTACCCTATTGGAAAGTTTTAGAGGTCCGTTCTTCGATCGACGTGATGCACGTGACAAAGAATCTCTGCGTCAATCTTCTATGCTTCCTGGGCGTGTATGGGAAGTCAAAAGATACGCCAGAAGCACGGGAGGACCGGCAACGTATGAAAGACCCAAGCAACAAGCACACGGATACAAGGCGCCATTACTTAAGCAGCTACGCTCTTACTAAAGCAGAGAAGGAAACATTTTTTGAAGTCCTTTACAGTATCAAGGTTCCGTCTGGCTTCTCGTCGAATATAAAGGGGATAATAAACATGGCAGAGAATAAATTCCAAAACCTGAAGTCTCATGACTGCCACGTGATTATGACGCAGTTGCTTCCGATTGCATTGAGGGGGCTTCTACCGGAAAATGTTCGAGTACCCATTGTGAAGATATGTGCATTCATGAACGCAATATCTCAGAAGGTAATCGATCCAGAAATTCTTGCAAGATTGCAGAGGGATGTGGTCCAGTTTCTTGTTAGTTTTGAGTTGGTGTTCCCACCATCCTTCTTCAACATTATGACTCATCTCCTGGTTCACCTATGTGAAGAGATTCATATTCTCGGTCCGGTATTTCTACACAATATGTTCCCCTTTGAGAGGTTCATGGGAGTCTTGAAGAAATATGTTCATAACCGTGCTAGGCCAGAAGGAAGCATCTCGAAGGGCTATGGAACAGAGGAAGTCATTGGGTTTTGTGTTGACTTTATTCCTGACCTTAAGACGATTGGTGTTCTTGAATCGCGACATGAGGGGAGACTTAGGGGAAAAGGAACGCTGGGAAAGAAAACAATGATACCCAGGGACGGGCATTCTTTCACCAAAGCACACTACACAGTTCTACAAAATTCTATGTCCCTGGCTACGTATCTCGAGGAACACAAGAATATTGTACGCTCCACAAACCCGGGGAAGGATGACTCATGGATTAAACGCAAACACATGGAGACTTTCGGAAGTTGGTTGCAAGCACATCTTATAAATGACAACACTGTTGAAGATCAGCTGTACATGTTGGCAGGGTCACCATCTTCGACTATTGGGAGTTTTCAAGGGTACAAGATAAATGGGAATACATTTTACATGATATCCCAAGATAAGAAGAGCACCAACCAAAACAGTGGTGTCCGCTTTGATACAACAAACGAGAATGGAAAAAATGACACATACTATGGTTACATAGAGGAGATATGGGAACTTGACTATGGACCTTCTTTTAAGATCCCTTTGTTCAAGTGCAAATGGGTCAACCTGAATGGAGAAGGGGTAAAGGTAGACCCGCTTTATGGAATGACAACAGTGGATCTCAACAATATTGGTTACAATGACGAACCATTCGTCCTAGCCAATGATGTGGCTCAGGTCTTCTATGTGAAGGACATGTCCTCCAGACCGAAAAAAAGAAAAAAAAAAGCAAACAAATTCATCATACGATGAGCCGAAGCGTCACATAGTTCTTTCAGGGAAAAGAAACATCGTGGGAATCGAGGACACGACAGACATGTCAGATGATTATAATAAGTTTGTTGAAATTCCACCCTTCACAGTGAAAGCTGACCCCACCATCCTGTTAAATAATGAAGATGCTCCATGGTTACGGCCGAAGCGATCATAAGCAAGGGACAAGGGTTCATGGACCATCTCTACACGAAGAAAATTCAGAAGACTAGATAGGGATGTTGTTGGTGATGTGTAATAATAAACGTGGAATACATGATCATAGTTCTGTTTGACCAATAATTTGTATTGACCGGTCAAAAGCTGACAACTATGACCAGCCTGACTTCATTATTATCCCAACCAGCGGCACACCCACCCACTTTTCTGTTTCTCTCTCCTCCGTCTGTTGGTGATGTGTAATAATAAACGTGGAATACATGATCATATAGTTCTGTTTGACCAATAATTTGTATTGACCGGTAAAAAACTGACAACTATGACCAGCCTGACTTCATTATTATCCCAACCAGCGGCACACCCACCCACTTTTATGTTTCTCTCTCCTCCGTCTCGTCCATTGGGATGTGCGCTGCACAGAGGGCCGCTGTAACCAGTACTGTGTGCAGCTGCGCATCCGGAAGGAGCGCAACGGCCGGCACATATTTCCCCTTTATCCCCGACACCCCCCTTCAGAACAGAGCATACGTCCTGCCGTGCGTTCGGTATGCATATATGCACTCAGTAGCCACGGCAGGGCTGTAGGCTGGCGATACCGATTGTTGTGTTCTACATCCCCCCTTGAAGGTTTGATACATCATTCAGTTCATCGACCAAATACAAATCATCCGGTTCGTCATCATACGTCCGACCGTTCTTTTGATTCGCCATCATACGTTCGACAGTTTTGTTCTACATCCCCCTTGTATGGTCTGGACTCACTCGGAGGATCACAGGAGAAAACAAAAATAATACAAGATAAAACAAAATGAAAACAATAGAAAACATAAAGGAAAACAATAGAAAACAAAATAAATGATGAACATTGTTCATGGTTGGGGCGAAATCCGAACAAAGTGGCACAGAAGAAGAAGACACAAACAGAAAAACTCTAGAAACTGATTTGTGGTTTTGTACGTAAACACTCTACGGCCAGTGAGAAAAGGAGTCTGTTAATTATGTTGCTATTAATGTAATTTTTACTAATTTTAAAACAATATAGGACATTTATATTCAAATTATATGCAAATAGTAAAATAATTAATAGATTCAATAGTTAGAATAATTATTTAGTTAAACAGAAAATGGATTTGAATTAGTTATGCAAATTCAAGGACTTTTCATGTTGAAATTTTTGTCAAATTCGAAAGTATATAGAAGTTATTCATGTGCATATTTAAACAATTTTCAAATTTTGGCGCTAAAACATTTGGGCGCGCAGGGTGGCACCAAATTTCGAAATACATTTTGGTCCCGGCCCGTGCCACCAACTGGGACCAAAGGGGGTACCTCTAGTCCTGGTTGGTGGCACGGGCCGGGACTAGAGGCCCATTTGTATAAATATCTCGGCCCTCTCTCCAGGCCGAGCAACCACACCCGGGGCCGACCGGAGTAGCCTAGGCGAAGCCCTGCCGGCGGCGGGAATGGACACGAAGATCCCGCCGGCGCTGGCTCCGCCGGCGGGGATGAACTAGGACGTAGATTAGCCGGGGACGAGTTTTGGGAATGCATTCATATATTGAAAAGGTCCGAAGACCAGTGCTTACATCGGGGGGCGCGGCGCGGCCACAGGCCATGTTTCTTGACGACGGCCCTATTGGCCGTCCTTACTTGCATCGGGTGCGGCGGCGCGGTCACAGGCGGCCGGCCGTTTCTTGGGGGGTAGCCTAGATACTATAGGGTGGCCGGGGGCGCGCCGGCGCCGGCCTAGTCCTCCTCGTCGGAGGAGATGCAGTGGTAGGGGGGCTGCACCCACAGGTGGGCAGGGAGCTGGGGGTGCCCGCTGGTGGCTGGGAGGCATCTGGGGTGGCGGAGGCATCGGGGCGCGCCCTCCTCTGGCGGCGGCAGCTCCTGTGTCGACCATTCGTCGCCGGTCCAGGCACAGGTCATGCCGTAGTTGAGGCCCGAGGGCAGCGGCTGTGGATCCGGCTGGTTCTCCGACGCCTCCATGGAGGCGTTCATCGTCTGCCACCACGGCCCCGGCGGTGGAGGGGGCGGCATCGCGTCGGCGTTGGCGCTGGCCAGGACCTGCTCCCACCGCTTAATCTCGTCCTCGACGAGGGAGCGGCGGGAGATCTCGTAGGCCTCCTCCATAGAGGCCTACAGCTGGGGGCCTCCTCGTCGTCGAGGATGTCCTCCTCGAACCACAGCTCCGACTCGCTGCCGGGAGGCGGTGCCGGGTACGTCTCGACGCTGGGCTCCTCCGGGGGCGTAGGGAAGTAGGAGCGGCGGCGCTGGTCGTGCTCCTGCTCGAACCACACACTCCAGTTCGGGGAGTTCCGCGCGTAGGCGGGGTCCCTGAGGAGGTGGGCCGGCAGGAGCGCGCGCCGACGAGTTATCTCCTCGCGGGCGCCTTCATTGGTCGGGGGCGGCGGCACCGGGATCCTCTGGGGGTTGAGGTTCCAGCCGTCCGGGAGGTGGACGTCCGGCCAGAAAACCGGCGTGGCGTCGTCCCAGTGCCACATCGCCTGCTCCTTCCGCATGTACCGACGGATCCTCTTGCCTGGCGCGGCGTGAGGCGGCGGGTTGCGCGCTGCCGGAGGTGGTGCGGGGACGCGCGGGCCGCCCCCGATCCGGATGCCGCACGGACCGAAGCCGAACGCCTCCCGCGGCGGGGGGATGCCGCCGCCTCTCCGTACGGCGCCGCTGGAGGACCCGGCCTCGTGCTCATTCTTGGCGCGCTTGAACCAGCGGCGGGGCAACATGTCTAGGGTTCGTGCTGGGAGCGGGGGTGTGCCGGTGTACGGGGCGGCGAGCCCCCTTTAAAAAGGACCCGGGCGGGGTTGGCATGCCAACCAGCGGCGAGAACGTGGCGGCGGTTGCAGGCGGCCATGAATGCTCGGGGAGGAAGCCGAGGCAGGGCGTGGGTTGCTGGCCAGTGGTCCCTTTGACCGTTCGTCGCCACGCGTGGGGAAGTGGGGGCGCGGGGAAGCCGAGGCGGCCGCTGGGTCGCTGGCCAGTGGGCCCTTTGACCGCACGCGGCTGCGGTTATGGTCTTAATTAAAGACGTGGGTACGTGGAAACGGGCGAGCCAGCCTCTAGGTCGCTGGCCAGTGGCCCCTTTGACCCGCTTGGCCAGTGGGCCCTTTGACCGAATGTTGCCAGTGGGCTTAATTAAAGACGTGGGCCAGTGGACCCTTTGACCAAATGTGGCCAGTGGGCTTAATTTAACACGTGGGCCAGTGGACGCGGTTTGGGAAGGGGAGGCCGGTTGGGGATTACGAGGCAAGCATCGTAAAATGGAATTGGTTGAAAAAAAATAATGCAAAAAAAAAACCCTGCCGCGGCAGAGAAAATGGCAAAACTGCTGCTTTTTTCAGAGGAGGCATTCATCCCGGTTCCTAACACGAACCGGGACTAAATCCCCTGGCCAGGTTCGCCACGTCGTCAGTCCCATTTGTCCCGGGCCCTGGCGCAACCGGGACCAATGGGGGAGGGGCATTTGTCCTGGCTGGCCCATCCCGATTGCACAACCGGGACAAATGGGCCTTACCAACCGGGACTAGTTCCCGTGTTTCCACTAGTGGTTAGCCATCAAGATCACCAGCGTGTACATCGTTCCCCTACTCGAAACTCTACCGGACCATCCGAGGGATTTGTCGACATGACTAATCGACACCGACATCTAGCCAGTCTTGCGCAAACTGAATTAAAAGTAAGGCAGAAAAAGATAAAATTGTTCATTACATCTGCACCCAACATACCGGCGATCTAACAAATTCAAAAGAATGTTTTATAAGCCTTAGGCAGCGGCCGAAGGAGCGGAGGCAGCATCCGTCCTAGCCGTGATGGTGGTCTCTGCAACAGGAGTCTCGGTCATGGCCGTCTCGGCCGCAGTTGGGTTTTCGATGGAGCTCTCGGTCGGGACCGCCGACTCGGTGAGGGTGGCCAGGTTGGTCTCGGCCTCAATCTCCTCATCAACTTCCTTCTCGACCTTGGAACCCTCGTCTTCGGAGCTGTCCTCTTCTTCGTCCTCGGTCTCTGGCTAGGGGGGACCGTCGATGAAGCCTTTGGTCTCGGCATAGGATGCAAGACGATATGCATGTTCCTTGCAGAGAGAAACAAGTGCTTCATTCTCGGACCATTTGGACCCCCTGCGCATGGTCTTGAGCACCTCGAGGTTGATACCTTCGTACCAAGAAAGCACGAACTGCAAGGTTTCATCTGCGCCAGCTCCCGCAGCCAAACCACGCCACTCCCGGAGCCGGTGCTTGGTCTTCTCGAGGCACTTGGCCAGCTCTTCACTTTCCATTGTGACCTCCATACCCGGCCAGAAGGCCTTGTACACCCGGATGGCACTTGACAGAACATGAGCTCCAATTGATTTGAGCGGCGTGACTTGGGCCTTGATGGCCGCCCGGAGGTACTCCATGGAGGCCCTCTCCGAGAGAATCTCCCCAGCTGAACTCTTCTTTCCCGGGCTTTCTAGATGGCCTTCTCGGCGCTACTTTCCGAGTTAATCAGCATCAGTACGATGGATCAGATAAAAAACTAGAAGAAATAGAGAAGAAAAGGGGGTTACTTTCCAACTCCAGGTTCAACTTAGCAAGCTGGGTCAGCCACTTGTCAGCATCCGAGTTCGCCTTGTCTAGCTGGGACTAACGAGAGTCGGCCCTGGTCTCGATCTTGGTGTGCTGATCCTTGAGGTTCCAGATATCTTCTTCCTGGCCTGCCTTCTCGACGGCAGCATCCTTCTCCATCTCGGCCTTTTGGCACTTCAACTCGGAGAGCTCCACTTTTAGACGACTTACCTCATTCTTCTCGGCCAGGAGTTCACACTTGAACTTGGGCTCACAATCAGCGAGTTGTAGCGCAGTTTCTTCCATGGTGAGGCAGCTCTGGTGCTGGGCTTGGAAGTCCTTGTGTTCCTATGTACAGAGAAAATAGTGATTATCAAGTGATCAAGATCATGGTACTAAGATGCAAATAAAGGATAAGAACTTACTCTCGAGGGCCGAGATCTTAGTCTGGGCCGACTCGGCCAGAGTGGCACAATCCTGGTGCTGGGCTTGGAGACCCTTGAGGTCACCTGCACAGAAACAAAGGTGTTAGAGAGCAGCCAAGCGTATGAGTGCAAAACGAAAAGTAAAGAGAAGGGGGCTTACTCTCGAGATGATCTTGGTGACAGATCCCATCAGCTGCTCCTCAATCACGGCTGTTGAAGGTAAAAGGAATGCGAGTTAATTGATGTAGTGAAAAGCATACAAGATATCTCGGTGTTAGAAAATGGTACCTTTGCCTCCCAGCTGCTCCTAGATACGCTGGTTGTGCTCACAGAGACTGTGGTGGGTCCAGAGGAGCCTCTGGTATAGTTTGGTGCGTATCTCTGTGCAAATCTAGAAAGAAGCAAATGAATGATGAGTTTGAACATTCGACCCGAGTAACACTAAACTCGGTCGAGTGATGCTTAGACGGCCCAAATCTCGGGGACTGGATGGTACATGTCTGTCTCAGGTTTGCAATACATAATCTTGGGAAAGACCGAAAAAGTGAAAAGTCACTTACCCGAGAGGTTATCTCAGCGTCTTCGGACGTAGATCACAAGGAGTGCATCTTATGTGCGAGAGTGTTGGAGGAGGACGCAACTGGCATGGTCACCTGGCTGAAGTCGGCTTGTTCCAGTCCTTGCGGTAATGTTCGAGCGGGCCCAGCTTCTTCTCGGCGTGAGTGTCGGGGATGTAGCTGATCTGGTCAGGCCTCACCTCCAAGTCATGCTGGGGAACTCCAAGCCCTTGGTGCGGAACAATTTGCGTGTCGGAGCTGATCGTCAGTGTGCCCGCTTTCTTCTGCCCGATCCCGGTCTTCTTCAGGGGCACAAAGGCCTTCCTCGACCGAGACGGCGTGGACAACTCCTTCCCGGTAGGCTGCTCCTTCCCGGTGATCCTCTTTGAACCACTATGCACAGGCACCGAGGTCTGTCTCAGCTGGGGCGGAGGAACAGACTAATCCACATGTGGCTGCTGTGTTGGAGGAGCTATCGGCTGCTGAGTAGGAGAAGGAGTTGATGTTGGTTCTGCTGGTTGTGCTGATGGTTGCGCTTGGGGTGCTGGTGATGGTGGAACTTGCTGCTGTGGTGGGTCCTGTGGATGCTGCTGCTGCTCTGGCGCCGACTCCGTGTGCTCTGGAGCCTCATTGTTCTCCATCTCGACGCCTATGTTGCTGGCACCGAGATCATGATCTTCCCTCTCGGGGGTGGCTATTTCCGGCATGTCCATAGACTGGGAATCTGGGATGTCTTGCTCCACGACCACTTGAGAGGTGTCCGGAAGGAGGATCACAGAGGTTGTTGCAGTATGTGGTCGAGCCGAGATGGGGGATATCGGATTCCCAGTAAAGGCGGAAGGCGCGGTCTGTTCAATGATCAGAGCATCACTTCAGAGAGAAAAGAGACCCAACCAGACAGAGAAAACAAAATCTACCCAGGCACATAGGCAAAGAAGAAGAGAAAATGCAAAGAAAAAGAGAATGTATCTCGGGTTGAACTTACCCTTCCGACATGGGCCATCTGCTCTTGCGGCTAGTTTGTCCCTTGTTTCCGGCCTTCTTCCTAATCCTCTTAGGAGGAGGAGTTACTAAGCCGCTTCTGGTTCTTTTCCTTGTCTCCACGGGGGCGGCCACGGCCACGGGAGTAACTTCAAGAACCTGCTCTCCTGGATCAACTCAGGCCGAGGGCAGAGGGTATGCGTCTGCGATCGGAATGGGATCAAGTACCTCTACAATAATACAGTAGTCATCAACTTCTTCTTCGTCCTCGGACCAGTCCCCGATAGAGGCTCGAACTCGAAACTTACCGGCTTGGACGGTGAGCATGGCGTCCGGGATCGGCAGATTGTCCTCGTCGTCATAGTCCTCCGTGTCGTCCCCAGTTTGGTCCTCGCCTCAGTGGTCCGACGGAGTCTCACCGTGCTCTTCCTGCTGACGAGGAAAGACCTGCATATGCGAATCACAAAGCATCAGTTCCAGGATAAAGTTATCTTAGAGCATACCAAAATTAATGTAACTCGGCGAGGTTCGAAACACTTATGTTGGGCGCTTGGCGTGCTCTGCTGTAGGGCTTGAGGCCCCACTCCCAGTCCTCGCCGAGCTCGGTCTTGGCAATCGACTTGACCCAGGTGAACACCTCCTTCTTGGAGAGCTCGATGGTGTAAACCCGGGTCAGATCTCGGCGCCTGATCATGAAGCACATCTTGTGAGTCCGGCACTAAAGTGGAAGAACTCGGCGAATCACGAAGGTGGCATGAAGATCATCCGCGCGGCGTCCATCTTGGAGGAGTTGGGTGAGTTGGTTGTGGACGAGAGTGACCTCGGCTACTATATCTCGGGGGTGGTAGTCCTAGTTCACCATCTCGATGGGTGGGCTGTTGTGAAAAGCCGGGAGGCCAATGAGATCGACAGGGGTGGCGTTATTGACGTAGAAGAAACCTCGCTACCACTTTCGGTAGGACTCCAAGCCCCGGATTCGTGGGAACTTGGAACCCGAGCGCGGGATCACCATAGCAGCCCCACACTGCGTCATTCATTTTGGCGCATTCGGGTTCTCCGGGTTCGGAAGGACTTGCTTCCGAAATTGGAAGTATTTACTCCACATTTCGACGGTGGGATGGAGACCGAGATAGGCCTCCGAGAAGGAAATGAAGGATGAGAGGGTGGTGACGGAATTCGCCGCGAGATGGTGTGGTTGGAGACCAAATTGAATGAAAAAACTAATCATGAAGGGGGAGAGTGGAACACCAAAACCGTGTTCAAAGTGCGCAACAAAGACGACGTACTCACCTTTCGCAAGCTACGGCTGGATCTCGGTCCCGGGCTTCCTGCACTCGACGCTAGCCGGGACGCGCCGGGTGTCTACGAGCCACTGGATGTCCGTTGTCTGGATGTCGGATCCATCCCTAGCGCAACGCATGGGTTCTGGCATCACTTGCTCCTCCACGAGCTCGAGTTGTTGGGACACCATGGGGATGCACGGAAAATCCGACGCCTCCGGTGGATTCCCTAGTGCGGCGAGGTGCACGGGGCGGAGAGGCCGAAGAAGTGCGGCGAAGGCGCGGACAACGAATGTCGTGTCCACGCGGGCTCGGGCTCGGGGAAGAAATCGCGGAGAACGGCGACGGCGCGGGCGACGCTCAGATCCAAGGCGAGGGAGAATGCGAGCGCGACACTGCACGGGAGCGCGGTGGTGTTCGCGGAGCGGTGGCGGAGCTCTGGTGGAGGAAAGGTGAAGAAGGGAGCCGCCCATTTATTTATACCCCCAGGGCATTAACCGCACGAGATCGATTGTGGCACAAATTGCGGAAATGGGCCAGTTACTACGCATGTACTAACGCACAAAGAGGAACAGACGTGCGTATGTGCGCAGTTAATCCCGCGCGAACCGCGAGGCGCACTTGAGTGCACTCTGTTGATGTGACTGCAGGTGGGGCCGATCAGCAAGGATTGGCGTGACCGCGGCGCATGCACAGCGGGGCGCGACACACGAGGCGACGTGCGCTGCTGCTCTTCGCCACGTGGTGCACCCACTACGCGGTGAAAACGAGGTGACCACGCCTCTCACTATTGAAGCACACGAAGAAAAATGGCTAAGTGTTGGGATCTCGGTAGAACCGAACCCGGCAGAGATATCTCGGATTTTGCTGCAGGTCCATGGAGGTGATGCCGGATTAGATCCGAGTTTGAGGTTAAATCGAGCCGAGATAAGAGTATCTCAGTTGAATGTTGCGAAGCTTATTGATTTAAGCTGGTGCGGCCCATCGTCCGAGTTCGGTGGACCACGCCAGCTTCGGGGACTAATGTCGGGGGCTACCCCCGGGTAGGGCAAAGCTTGGTACAAGTTGGTGTCCCAACAGTGGATACCAAGATGAAATTGACCGGGTTAACTACCCGAACCGAGTTGAAGGTTACCGAGATGGATCTATCTCGGTAAGAAAAATAAAGGGTGACAAGCCACAATGGGAGTTCCCCGGGTTATCCGAGTTGCACTTGGAGAATCCGGGTACATGAAGAATCATCTATCTCGGAGCAAGGTCAACGGAGCAGTTGAGATCCGTAAGATCGCGGGAGTATACGCACATCGGTTCAACTTACAAGAGACATGATGTAGAGACGTACATGGAAACAGTGCAGGGTATGGGCGAGGCCACGTCATGTCTCTGACAAGACAGGACGCCGCAACGGATACGGAGGAGGAGACTTTCGGCACCGTGTCAGCGGGTGTGTGCTACGACACAGTGTTCTCCTCCTAACATGTACACTCTGTCAGGCCACCAGTATATAAGGTGGCCACACCCCTCCTGCGCAAGAGACGACCCAAGAGAGAGAGCCAGTAGACATTTTCCCTTAGAGGGAGTAGCCAGTGAACTTCTTCTTCCTCTAGCTCGGAGAGCTTGAGGAACATCATTGTATCTCGGTTACACACTTATACACTTATATTGACAGACATGCGGGAGTAGGGGTGTTACCTCCACACGAGGGCCCCGAACCTGGGTAGTTCTTGGTGTTTGTCGTGTAGCGACCGCACCATATTGGTGTGCCATCCCTCCCCGGATACCCACAGTGTCCATCGGCCCCGTATCTTAAGCCATCCCATGGCATCTGTCTTCACCTCACCACGACAATATGCCATATATTCTCATTTACTAATGAAAGTAAAACAACTGCTGAACCTACATACTGAGAACTGAACAAACTAGAATCGACACAAGGGAATTCATGGGGCGTATAGCCTATTGGACTTATGGAGTTAAGTTTACATACCATGTTGTATTAGATAGAACTATTACTTCTATTAGACTAAATGGAACTTCTATATACGGTGTCCTATAAGCAGAATGCTATTCTCAATATGTACTAGTTTTTCCGCTTCCTAGATGATACTTTTATTTTTGTTAAATTAAATGGAACTATTACTTCTGTTAAACTAAATAGAACTTTCTATGTACGGTGTCCAATCGGCAGAATGTAATTCTCAATATGGACTAGTTTTTTTGGCTTCCTAGATGGTAGTTTTATTTTTTGTTGAATCAGATGGAACTATTACTTCTGTTAAACTAAATGGAACTTTTTATAAACGGTGTCCTATAAGCAGAATGCAATTGTCGTCAGGGACTAGTTTTTTCGCTTCCTAGATGGTAGTTTTAATTTTATTGAATTAAATGGAACTATTACTTCTGTTAAACTAAATGGTATCACTGGTAGAAAATAGGCTTATAGTCCCGGTTCGCAAAGGCCATTAATCCCGGCCGCGCAACCAGGACTAAATAGGCGCGACTAAAGGCCCCCCCCTTTAGTCGCCCCCTCTTACGAACCGCGGCTAAAGGTCCGTCCACGTGGGCGGGTGGCGTGCGCTAGGGGCGGAGGACCTTTAGTCCCGGTTGGCCACACGAACCGGGACTACATGCTATTTTGTTATTTGTTTAATTCATTTGGGTTTCTAATTATTTTTCACTCCCTTTTTTTCACTTCCTTTTTTTCACTCCAATTTTTCACTCCATTTTTTTTTTCAGAATTTTTATTATTTGCTTAGTGTCTAACTACAATTATCTCTAATCAAATTTCTTACTCGTGGTCAAACTTGCCGCTCGGTCACCCATCCTCCCACTACTCTAGCACTAGCACGCTTAACTTTCGAGTTCCATTCCGTCCCGCATCCAAGTGTTTCGCACGCATGTATGTGATACTAGTATTATATCAATCCTATTAACATGTTGGTCGATGTCACATTTCTTTATTATCTGAATTTCAAATAAATCTTTTAATAAACAAAAGTAATATGTAATTAATAATTTTGAATAAATAAATAAACATTAACTTTTTAATTTGTATTATTTCTAAAAAATATTCAGAAAAATAAAACTAATTCATTTTAAAATCTTAAAAATACCATTAATATATCAAAATATTTAGAAAAATAAAACTAATTCATTTTAAAATCTTAAAAATACAAATAATATATCAAAATATTCAGAAAAATAAAACTAATACATTTTAAAATCTTAAAAATACAGATAATATATCAAAAAATTCAGGAAAATAAAACTAATTCATTTTCCCCTTTCCTAAATGCAAAATAAATCTGATAAAATTCATGAACCAAACCATATGAAATCTAAACCATATAAAATTTGCAGATCCAAGTTTCGACTATTATTTTGGACACAAGAACTGTTTTGGCAATGACTATCTGTGAGAATGATTTGAACCTAACTTTTAAAATACATAACCAAAATGGACAAACTAAAATGTTCTGGATAGATATTGAAAAGATCTATCCATAGCACTTAGCCTCACATCAATGTCAACAACCAAATGAAAATACCATCCTTTTTAATAAAAGACGAGTAGGCTCTTCTATTATTTTTAGAATGAGTTCAAAAATGTATTTTGAAGTAAATCCAACTGGATGAGTTTGGTATTGACTAGATCTATGTTTTCCTGGCTTAGACTAATTTTTGGACCTCTAGATTTATTTTTGGTGAACAGATATAGAAACAGTAGTTTTTGGATAAGGTCCTGAAGATCAATGTAGTGATCTTCAGGTATCACAATACCCAAGCGCATCAACTTCTGCCGGTCTTGAGTGATGTCAACGCTGCAGAAGTCGTACCCCTTGTTGACAAGAAAATCAACAAGTTCCGGAGAATGCTTTGAACTACTGCAACAACAAAAATAGAACACGTGTTAGATATGTTGCAACACATGTATTCTTCCAATGCAACAAACAAATCGAAAATATATGCAACACTATCCTACAAGAGAGATTGTACGTGTGCGTTACCTTGCCCAAAACGATCTCCTTGAAGGCAATCTGGATGACGGCAACATCCCGTTGATTCGCCGTATACTCTAGATCAAGCCCAAAGAACTTATGTTGTTCATCGGCTTCTTCATAGAGATTGCTCAAATGCTTAAGAGCATCGGGGACCCTCCCGCACATACTGGTGTAGGCCACGTCGAGACTCTTGCGGCATGGTGTGGCCACACGGAGAAGGTTCCAAACTTGAGAACCCATGGGTGCTTGGTGGAGGAAGAAGAGAGGAAGAAGAGAAGAGAGGAAGAAGAAACAGAGACTCTCGGGTGCGCACTGTAGCAATGGCATTCTGCCTCTCGCTCGCGAAATAAAACCGCCACGCGGGAGGCGAGCAGTTTGTATCTTTAGTCGCGGGTGGCTAGGCCAACCGGGACTAAAGACAGGGAGGCCAGCAGACTGGATCATTAGTCGCGGGTGGCCAGGCCAACCGGAATTAAAGCACTCCACGCGCTTCCCAACCCGCGACGCATGACCTTCAGTCGCGGGTCTCCTCCCGAACCGGGACTAAAACCCCTTTAGTCACGGTGCGCAAAGTTTGGGGACTGATGGGGGCGTATGGAAGGCCTTTTTTCTACCAGTGTATATATGATGTCCTATAAGCAGAGTGCAATTCTCAATATGGACTAGTTTTTTCGCATCCTAGATGATAGTTTTATTTTTTTTGAATTAGATGGAACTATTAGTTCTGTAAACTAGATGGAACTTTCTATATACGGTGTCCTATAAGCAGAATGAAATTCTCAATATGGACTAGTTTTTTCGCTTCCTAGATATGTAGTTTTATTTTGTTGAATTAGATGGAACTATTACTTCTGTTAAACTAAATGGAACTTTTTATATACGGTGTCCTATAAGCAGAATGCAAGTCTTAATATGGACTAGTTTTTTTGCTTCCTAGATGGTAGTTTCATTTTTGTTGAATTATATGGAACTATTACTTCTGTTAAACTAAATGGAACTTTTTATATACGGTGTCCTATAAGAAGAATGCAATTCTCAATATGGACTAGTTTTTTTCTCTTCTTGGATGATATTTTTATTATATGTTAAACTAGATGGAACTTTTACATATGGTGTCCTATAGGCAGAATATTATTCTCAAATTGTACAACTAGATTTTAGCTTGCTAGATGGGGTTTTTTGTTTCCAGACAGTAATATAGGTGAACATTTTTGTTTCTGTTTCTGTTAAATGTAATGTAATTATACGGTTCAATGGTTGGAAAATACATCATATACAAATAAAGACGATTGAAGCTCAATTGTTGCATTTGTTTGCTTATAAAGTTGGAATGTGGCACAATTTTGAATCAGCATCTTTAATACAGAGAAAACACACGTAGTTGATTACATGATTAAAGTGCAAATTTAGCTAGTAAAATGGTATTGGATGTGATTATACCTTGAGCCTTCAAAGATGTATGTGTGTTTGGATATTATTTTCTTTATATCAGTTCTTCTAGTTGCTTTTGGACATGACGGTTTTCGGTGTTGACTGACTTTCCACTTACTCCACTAGCCTTCAGTTCTTCATCGTGTTTTCATGCCTTACCGCAGTCGGAACCAATCTCTGCCAGGTACAGATGATACATCCAGTACTATATTCCCGCGTGCATTAACTTTCCAAATAGCTAGATTTAAGTTATCAGTGTCAATGTTAAAGGAGGTATGTAGTAGAATCCATAATCAATTGTGATTGTTTTCTGTAGTTTTGAGTTGTGGGGGAGCCAAACATATTAATTATAGGGTTTCAAGTAGTTATATACACATGGAATTACCTATGAAACATGTAGAAGCAAAAATTTAAGCTTACATACCTCTAAATTTGATGCAGTTCCATTCCAATCATATCTGACCCGTACCTTAACTAGTTTACATGAGCATGGACAATGGGGCTGAAACATTTCTGTTGTAAATTACTTTCCTGTAGTTTTTCTTTTATCAGACAGTTGCATCCATGGCATCCCAATTTTATGATGTGGTTTCCTGTAGTTTTCCTTTTCCAAAATGTCGCTTTTCCAAAATGTCATGGATGCATCCTATGTTTTTTTGTCTTGCGTGGATGTAGTAGTGTAGGATTTAGTTTCTAGTGCTAGTTGTCTAGAGTTGTTTTTCTAGCATGGAACCTAGTCAACTTCACGAAGAACGTCCTCAGCATGGCCAACGCTGCCTTCATAGCCAACAACTTATTTTTCTTACATTAAATCAGTAGTCACCTTTTTTAAGTGTTTTTCTTACATTTTGATGAATGAAAATAAATGTAGTGACATATGTGAAACTATTCTTTCGATCATATTGTCAATTTTTTTCTAGAATAACCACATGCGATGTATTTACCTTATTCTTTTTCCACACATTCATTTTGTTGGATGTAAATTTATAAATCATCCTGATCTTGTTAACGAATTTGTAATTTTTCTTATTTGGAGCAACACGGACGGCGTCATGATCTTTATGGAGATTGTTGGTGCATCTTTCAACTATGGAGTCTTCTGCATCAGAAAAAGAAATCACCAAGTCATCTGGCCTCTTTACTTCGAGGCAATTTAATCTGCATTGTCAGATGTGAAACTATTGTTGTTTTCTTAGTTTCTTATTTCAAAAATCACTACCCCCGAAGAATGTTCGCCCAACAATTTCGTTTGACAATTCTAATGTTATCTTGTACAAGTGGGAAATAAGCATGGTGTTTTAAAAAGTAATTCAAGTGTTTCTGCTGTATTACCGTATATGGTGGGTACCTAACAAACATTATGTTTGAAGATGCAAACATCCAGTTTTCGGGAGAGATGGGACATGTACTTCCATATGTACACATGATACATCTAGTACCATGCTAAGTTTTGGAGTGGGCTGTGTTGTAATGCCTCCGTCCCAAAAGGGATGTCTCAACTTTGTCTAAATTCACATGTATTTAGACATGTTTTAGTGTGTAGAACTGTAGATACATCCAAATTTATTAAAGTTGAGACATTCTTTTTGGTACGGAGGGTGTAGTTGCTTGTTTTTCCTATGTCAAATGCCAACAGTAGTTTGTTGTAGTTGCATCTTACGTCGTGTCCATAGGAGATGGGAAGATGCAGCGGCATCCAATTATTTTTCAACTTTTGTGAAGCACAAAAAGCAATTTTCAAGTTACATTTAATTCTTGGCGAGTTGGGGAGATTGAGTTCGCCGAGAGAGTAACAAAGTATTTAGATGTAATTTTAGGAGAAGAAAAGCATGTAATATTGTAGTACTGCTAAAGGATGGGACGGATAGCAATTAGCGTGTGATCAGGGGGAAGGAATGTCTTTGGGTACACAACGTGTACCAGTCGATGTGTTTGCACGTGCTGACGAAAAAAGGGAAGCGCGTTGTGCAGCATTTTTTTAAATAATACGTTATTAATACTATTTCGGAAAATAATACGCAGATCTAATTTTTTTTAAATAATACCCAATCGGGTACGGCCCACCCGACTGGAGGCTGTCGGCCACGGCGCACCCTATTGCCACCTATCGGCCACGCGGCAGCCGATTATTGGCCAGGCCACGTCACAACGCTGCAGTCGGGCGACGCGGAGGGCCCCACACATGCAATCGGGCGCGGTCCACCCGATTACCACCTGAATGAGTCGACGCCGGTCGTGGCCTCCTCTTCTCTCTTTCTTTCTTCTTCCTTCCTTATTTTCTTCCCTTCCCTCTCTCTTCAAGCTCTAGCACAAATTAATCGGGTTATCTGAACCGATTTGCTACCCATTTTCCACCATAAATCGGTTAGAGGGAAGGTAGGGAGACTAGGGCTGGCTTGATCTCATGATGGGATATCTTGTGGGGGTGGATTTCATGGTGATTTGTGTGATGGTGGTGGTGGTGGCTATGGTGGTGGACTGCGTGCTCGTGCTGTCTCGGTGACTTGACGCGCCCGGTAGAAGCACGCTTCAAGGGTAAGAATGGACCGACTTTTCTCAGTTTTTATTGTTGGTATAATATTTTATAGACGCGGGGATATGTAGTAATAATTCGCGGTAGTGATGTGCGAATAATAGTTCGTGACTGTGTGGATATTTAGTTAATTAATAGTGAAGGGAATATGCCCGAGAGGCAATAATAAAGTGGTTATTATCTTATTCCTTGTTTATGATGAATGTTTATTTCTTATGCTAGAACTGTATTAACCGGAAACGTTAGTACATGTGTGTTTAATAAACAAACAAACATTTTTAGTAAAGCCTCTCTTTTAACTAGCTCTTTGATTAACATATGATCAAGGTTTTCTGATCATGAATATTGGATGTTGTTAATAACGGGTTCATGTCATTAGGAGAATGATGTGATGAACTTAGACCCTAACTAAGTATAACAATACGATCAGGTCATTTAGTTTTATTGTTATGTCTTACATTCGGAGTAACCTTATTCCTTAGACCATGAGATCATGATAATCACTAATACTGAAAGAGTACTTTGATGACATCAAATATCACACTGTAACAGGATGACTATAAAGGTGGCGTTAGGTATTCGGAAAGTGTTAGTTGAGGCTCATGGATCAAGAGTGCGATTTTTCCATCCAAAATGACGGAGAGATATACTCTGGGCCCTCTCGGTGATATCACATCAACACCGCTTGCAAGGACGTGACTAGGTCACAAGGATGTCGTATCACGGAAACGAGCAAAGAGTACTTGTCGGTACCAAGATTGAACAAGGTATGGTTGATACCAATGATCGGATCTCGAACAAGTAAAATATCACGAGACAATGGTAATTAGTTACAACGTTGAAGGTTCACACGATCACGAGATTCATCGTTGAATATATAGGAGTCATCATGGAACTCCAGATCCCGCTGTTGATTATTGATCGGAGAGGAGTCTCGATCATGTCTGTATTATTCGCGAACCATAGGGTGGCACACTTAAAGTTCGATGACACATTTGAGAGGATACGGAATATCGAAGAATGTTTTGGGCAGCACCGAAATTGTTTCGGGGAAAATTGAAATAGTTAAAGGGGTTTTTCATCGAATGGTTGTTAATTGAATTAACAAATGATTCGAGGTGCTATATGCAAAAGTTTGTTAATAGAATTAAGAAATACTGAAATAAAGAAATAAAAATGTTTTATTTATTTATTAAAGAAAAACCTTTGGGATTTTTGAGTGGAGTTTAAGTGAAAAATGAGTGGGTGTGAGTGGAGTGTCCACTCACATGATGAGCGAAGAGGTGGGGGCACCACCATGGGATGGCCGCACCACCCTTGGGCTTCCTCCCCCTCCTCTATAAAAGGAGGGTGAGAGATCTCCCTCCTCCACACACTTGCCCACCACATTTCCTCTCCATCTGCTACTCCATTCTATGGTCTCCGGCTTGGCGAAGCCCTGGCCGTGGGATTCTTCACCACCACCACGTCGTCGTGCTGCTGGAGTTCTGAAGGATCCTCTACTTCCGTCTCCCCGCTGGATCGATGGAACAGAGGTCGTCATCAACCGTACGTGTGACCGATCAAAGAGGCACCGCCAGATTGCGTTGCACATCTTCTCACTCTCGGGATCGGTATGAGTACGACTACGCCAACAACGAGATTTTATCTCGTAACGCTTTGTGTCGTTTAGGGTATGTTCTCCTTAAGACCCTCACCATGCCCGTTGCCTTTCATCTCCTAGATTAGATCATGGCCCTTCAGGTTTATCGCGCGTAGGAAATTTTTTGTTTTCTATGCAATGAACCCTTTAGTGGTATCAGAGCCAAGCTATGTGTAGATGATTTGTACGGGTAGAACACATAGGAGTATGTGGGCGTTGATGATCATGTTTTTGCCTCCTTGAGTATTTTATGATTTTAGTGGCATAGTAGGATGAAGCTGCCCTAGACTAAGTTTACGTGTACTATGTACGTGATAATTGTCTCACTTGTGGCTGAGGGAGTGTCCATTTCTCCTACTATAGTTAAGATCTAATCTACAAAGGGTTGTTAAAAATATGTTTTATCAACGTTGTGGCTTTTGTACGTAGGTATGAACGGTTCTATCCTCGTAAGCCCAAGCCACGTAAAATATGCAAAAATAAATTAGAGGCGTCTAACTTGTTTTTGCAGGGCATGTGATGTGATATGGTCAATGTTACAAACATTATGTATGAGATGATATCTTTTGTAAATTATTGACATACCGGCAGGAGCCATATGGTTGTTTTATTTTTATGGTCTGCGTGTTGTATATCATATCCATGTGATATGTTGTAATGGACAATCAATATGGAGGTGCCACGGACCTTGGTGCCACGCCGGTGGAATGATGGAGATCATACCATGATGCACAAGATGGATATCAAGTGTAAGAAGGACCATATCATATCACATTATCCATGCATGTGATGTTAATCCTTTTATGCATCTTAATTTGCTTAGATCGCGACGGTAACATTATAAAATGATCCCTCTCACTTAATATCAAGATAATAATGTTCTTCCTTAAGTATGCACCGTTAAGAAAATTCGTCATTTCGAGACACCACGTGATGATCGGGTGTGATCAAGGAAAAAAATAGCGGGCTATGAGAAATAGCGGCACCCTCCTCCAGATGCTATGCACGCTATATCGTGATAATAGCGTGCTATATCAAAATAGAGTTTTAAAAAAACTATCAAATATATCTAAAAAATTGAAGGATTTGAACAAGAATAAATGATATAGTCCAAAAATGTGAGAACAATATATGTATAACCATATAAAAAATTGTTCTCTAGTTGGTTACATCCTAACATCAACATCCTACGGGGCAATAACACATTCTAAATTACTTATTCAGAATTATAAAACTAGCGATGTCATCTTCACGATTGTTTTTCATCGCCACTTATAACATGAAGCAACCTTTTCTTCTTCCTAAGGTGAAAAACTCGATCATTTGGCCCGATAGGTTGAAAAAAATAGCGCGCTATAATCGCTATAACGTTACGCCGTTTTAGCGTGATATAGCATGTAGTTCGTGAATAACGCAATAGCGAGAAAAAGTGTGAAAATTTAGCGTGGACCCTACAGATATGCTATACCGTGCTATTAGCGCCGAAATAGCGCGCTATTTTTTTCCATGGGTGTGATAGATGGATATTTTCAAGCCTAGCATGTACAGACATGGGCTTGAAACACACGCAATACTACGGTTCTACTTGGCAAGCCTAGCATGTACAGACATGGCCTTGGAACACGTAACCGAAAGGTAAAGCATGAGTCATATGGATGATATGATGAACATGTCGATGTTCGCCTTTGCAGCAACATCATCTCACGTGACGATCGGTTTTGGTGTAGTGAATTTGGTTCGTGTAATCACTTAAGACGACTAAGAGGGGTGTCGTTTTTTAGTGGGAGTTCACGTAGTATTTTTGAATTAACTTGAACTTATTTATCATGAACAACCAATCAAAGTGAATTTGCAGAAATTGTAGTATTAATTGGCATCAATAAAACTAACTTGCACTTAGATTGTTAATTGAGATATAACTGTTATGATCTGGTAAAAATCATTTAAGATTGGTACCGTTTTAGTGAAATTTAAAACTGAGTCCTATTGTAGATTTTTTGTATTTCCTACCTAGCTCCATATGGTTAATGATTGATTGATCTAGAGAGCAAATAATTCCTACTTAGAATCCAGAATCATGGTTGCTTCCATATTATTTATCTTCAAAAGAATGTTTTGTTGATCAAGGTGATTTAGGAACTGAAAAGAATTGTTTGCAGAAACAATCAAGTGAAAGATATATTGTTATCTAGAAACTTATTTGTGGCAACATGACTGAGTATAATTTAGTGTGACAATGTATGCTTATATTATTTGAATATATGCAATCATTGAAGACGCTAGGCGTTTGAATATTCCAAGAAGTTGGGCGCTAAAAATTATTCTCTAAATTCCTTCCTTCGAGCTATAGTAGCTTAATCATAAAATTGTTATGATGGGATGGATTAAAAGTATGGGTAAAGTCGTTTACCTTACTTGGAGATTGCTAAGAGTGGAATCTGGAAGAATGCTATAAATATAGTCATATTAGTAGAACAATCAAACTCAAAGTATGACTCAATGGGTGGTAGTATATGACTAACACGCCAAAGAAAATGAGCTAGTACGACTAGCGTTGTTTGATGTTGAATGATTCTTCTGTAAAGGAAAGGGAATATTGAAAATATAATTACAAAAGATATATGGCAGAAAAGAAGATAACTGGAAAAGTCCAGCTTAGGAGTATATGCTTCATATACAAGTTATAGATATATTACTTGTTAACAAAGTATTTTTTGGGTATTTTGATACTAGATTGGTTGGTATGAGTTGTCATACAAAGCAACGCAATGCAAGAAATACAAGGGCCTAAACAGAAATAGTAGTAGATGTGGTATCGATTATGACAAGAACAGAAATAAAGTGTTATTGTGTTCATTTTCGTATCGAACCAAACATTCAAGATTTATTTTAAGAACTTAATAAGTTGTTACTTTGTTCTGGTCTTTTGTGAGAACAAATGAGAATTGTGCAAACTATGACCATATTCCATAATTGATGGATGAGTTAATATAAATCATGTTGGTAAAGTAAACATCTATAAGACTAAATGCTAAACATTGCAAGACGTAAAAGAATTTCACTTAAATTGAGACACCACCATTTTAGTACATATCGGAAAGAAAAACATGAAAGAACTCCATGTTGATGGACTTCTGGAGTCATTTTGTTTTGAATAAATTGACGCTTGTGAGACCTCTTCCAAAATATGACTAGTTCGTAGGCCGAAGTAGAATGGACGACTAATTTAATGGAGATTGTAAATGTTGATGTATATAGTCCATTATGTATAGTCATATGTGGTGAATTAATTTTTCCTTCATAAAATTCAGTCGATGATTTGAGTAAATATATGAGTATATCTATTTAAGGAGAACGGAGTTTGACATTTTTTTTTGAATTGTTCAAATTATTGTTAGTATGAAGTAAAAACCATCGTAACAAGATAATCAAGTATTTATGATTGGATCATAAAGGATAAAGTTTTGAGTTACAAGTTTAGCAAAACATCTGAGGGGTTGCAGAATTGTTCTACAACTTACAATTCTCGAATACCCCATATTAGTTTGGAGTATTCAAGAGACAAATTCAAACCTTGTTGGACATGGTAAGATTAAAAAAATTGCCATTATAATTTTTTAGTTTATATATTAAGGACAACCGCTTTACATTGAAAAGTGCACCACCATGATCCGTTGAAATTGACAACATATAAGATATGGTTTGGGTAGTGACCCGAAGTGTCTTTTTCTTAAGTTTTGGTATGCTGATCATGTGTAAAATGTTTATAACCAAAATAGGATACATATATGTTTATAAGGTTATCCCAACGAATCCATTGGGTATTTCTCCTATCACCGAACCAAAGACAAATGTTGTTTGTCAAAGAAGGTTGATTTCACGAGAAAGTAATTCTTGCGAAACAAGTGAGTGGAAGGACAGTACAAACTCAGCGAGATTAGAGAATCTTCGTTACCATGCTGAAGTTGTTCCGGGGTTTCCTATTTTGACAAAGTAGAAGACACTACATGTGTGGTAGATACTTTGAATGAGTTTGCGAACTGAACCACAAAAGTACTAAAACTTTCTACTTAAAATAATAAGTGGTTTAAGAGTAAAGTGTTGTTTTGACAACAAAAGGACCTGAACCTTATAAAGGAAGCAAATGGTGGGCCCTGATTTCGTAAAATTGGCTATGAGTCATTATATCCGCGATAGTATCCCTATATGAATATCAAGTATGTGACTTGGTAGTCATTTCGATAGGCATGGTGCCTAGCGATAGCAAATGGGTCTATATAGCAACAAAGACATGGATTTTTACATCCTTTGAGAGTTGTGCTTGTCGAAAAGATGTTTTCGACAAAGTTCAAAGAGTTGACTACTTCATGATTTGGATCTTCACTAGTAATGCTTTAGTGTTTGAGGATTGTTATAGCAAAATCTACATATTATGATATGGCAGTTGAATAACAAAAATCAACTTTCCTCTCAAGGAAGTTTGATCAAGGATGTGTACTTGACAAAGTATGAGAGTTTTGTAAAGTTCAAAAGGTTGCTAGAAAGGTATGCACACTTCAGTGGCTGAAGTGAGCATAACGAAGTTGGAATCTTTACCTTAATGAAGTTATCAAAAGTGTTTGATTCCATCATGAATGATAATGATGCTTGTAGAGTTACAAGAAATTAAGTGGGTGCGCTATGACATATTTCCAATGCTTTATGTACATGACATATGGTTGATTGGAAAATATGTATTTTAAATTAACACGGTTAAGATTTTCATATTGATGAAAGGCTTAGAAGATACTGGGCATCGATATCTATAAGAGATGGATTGAAGCGCCTGATATGATTGAAGCCAAATTACATAGATGAAATATTGAAGTAACTCAATATTGAAATGACAAGAAGGAGTTCTTGCCACATGGAAAAGAATTGAGCAAGATTCAAGTGTTTTGACACACGATGAGCATAATGAAATTTAGATTTCTAGGTCACATGTTCCATGCTATGTGCACAACCAGATGAGACATATGTTATAAAATATTATAGCAGGATAATTCATATGACGATTAGACAATAGTGGGAGAGATCCTTATGCCATTTTAGAAATGCTAAAGATGTGTTTTCCTATGTAGTAATGACAAACTATTTGTTGTAATATGTTACACTAGTAGTCTTGTCATCTATTCAAATAATTTTATCTCAATTAATATATGTGATGAAGGGTAGCACAATAGGCTGGAAGAAAGTTCCATGCTAGATTCGAAAAGTTTCAAAATAAAAGTATTGTGACGGATACTACAACAAAGGCTAAGTATATCGTTGTGTTGACAATAGATAATAAGAGTATTTTGTGTCAAGGAGTTCTTTATTGAACTTGGTGAATTTCCAAGAATGCTAACACTATGAAGCTACATTTTCACAATGTTAGTAACATTGGTCTAAGCTGAGGAATTAAGGTCTCACCGGTTGACCAAATATTTACAAAGCCATCTCATTAGAGAATGAGTGATGCGTGTAGACGCAAAGAACATGCAAATAAAATAGGACCTGAACAGTTCAAATCTTTTTTATGATGTTTAACACATGCAAAGCATGTTAATAACACTGGAACGCCAAATGTGTTAAGTGCTTACAGACTAGATTATTGACTCTAGTGCAAGTGGGAGACTGAAGGGAATATGCCCGAGAGGCAATAATAAAGTGGTTATTATCTTATTCCTTGTTTATGATGAATGTTTATTTCTCATGCTGGAATGGTATTAACCGGAAACTTTAATACATGTGTGTTCAATAAACAAACAAACGTTCCTAGTAAAGCCTCTCTTTTAACTAGCTCGTTGATTAACAGATGATCAAGGTTTCCTGATCATGAACATTGGATGTTGTTAATAATGGGGTCATGTCATTAGGAGAACAATGTGATGAACTTAGACCCTAACTAAGTATAACAATACGATCAGGTCATTTAGTTTTATTGTTATGTCTTACATTTGGAGTAACCTTATTCCATAGACCATGATATCATGTTAATCACTAATACCGAAAGAGTACTTTGATGAAATAAAACGTCACACCGTAACAGGGTGACTATAAAGGTGGTGTTAGGTATTCGAAAAGTGTTAGTTGAGGCTCATGGATCAAGAGTGAGATTTGTCCATCCAAAATGACGGAGAGATATACTCTAGGCCCTCTCGGTGATATCACATCGACACCGCTTGCAAGCACGTGACTAGGTCACAAGGATGTCATATAACAGAAACGAGAAAAGAGTACTTGTCGGTAACGAGATTGAACAAGGTATGGTTGATACCAATGATCGGATCTCGGACAAGTAAAATATCGCGAGACAAAGGGAATTAGTTACGACGTTGAAGGTTCACACGATAACGAGATTCATCGTTGAATATATAGTAGTCATCACGGATCTCCAGATCCCGCTTTTGATTATTGATCGGAGAGGAGTCTCGGTCATGTATGTATTATTCGTGAACCATAGGGTGACAAACTTAAGGTTCGATGACGCATTTGAGAGGATACGAAATATCGAAGAATGTTTTGGGCAGCACCGAAATTGTTTCGGGGAAAATTGAAATAGTTCAAGGGTTTTTTCATCGAATGGTTGTTAATTGAATTAACAAATGATTCTAGGTGCTATATTCAAAAGTTTGTTAATAGAATTAACAAATGCTGAAATAAAGAAATATAAATGTTTTATTTATTTATTAAAGAAAAACCTTTGGGATTTTTTAGTGGAGTTTAAGTGGAAAATGAGTCGGTGTGAGTGAAGTGTCCACTCACATGATGAGGGAAGAGGTGGGGGCACCACCATGGGCTGGCCGCACCCCCCTTGGGCTGCCTCCCCCTCCTCTATAAAAGGAGGGTGAGAGCTCTCCCTCCTCCACACACTTACCCACATCATTTCCTCTCCACCCGCTACTCCATTCCATGGTCTCCGGCTTGGCGAAGCCCTGGCCGTGGGATTCTTCACCACCACCACATCGTTGTGCTGCTGGAGTTCTGAAGGACCCTCTACTTCCGCCTCCCCGCTGGATCGAGGGAACGAAGTTCGTCATCAACCGTACGTGTGACCGATCACAGAGGCACCGCCGGATTGCGTTGCACATCTTCTCGCTCTCAGGATCGGTATGAGTACTACTACGGCAACAACGAGATTTGATCTCGTAACGCTTTGTGTCTTCGAGGGTATGTTCTCCTTAAGGCCCTCTCTATGCTCGTTGCCTTTCATCTCCTAGATTAGATCTTGGCCCTTCGGTTTATCGCGCGTAGGAATTTTTTTTTCTTCTATGCAACGAACCCTTCAGTGGCATTAGAGCCAATCTATGCGTAGATGATTTGTACGGGTAGAACACATAGTAGTATGTGGGCGTTGATGATCATGTTTTTGCCTCCTTGAGTATTTTATGATTTTAGTGGCATAGTAGGATGAAGCTGCCCTAGACTAAGTTTACGTGTACTATGTACGCGAGAATTGTCTCACTTGTGGCTGAGGGGGTGTCCGTTTCTCCTACTATAGTTAAGATCTAATCTACAAAGGGTTGTTAAAAATATGTTCTATCAACGTTGTGGCTTTTGTACGTAGGTATGAACGGTTCTACCCTCGTAAGACCAAGCCACGTAATGTCCGATTTATTGAGATTCACTTTTTGTTACGGCCCCGGTAATGTGGTGACAACAGAGAGTGAAGTTGATCTTAGCGAGTTTGCGTACATGGATGTACCCCTACAAGCCCCTAAAACATGGTCTGTTAGGCAGTTGAAAGATTGGTTGGCGCTAAGTTTTATCCTTAATACTGAGACACACACAGTTCGTGTCGAGGCATTTTGGACCCGGTCAAAAACAAATTTACATTGGTATTTGAGACCCATAGAGAGGGACAGTCAGTGGTTGGGTTGGATAGAAGGATGCCAAAAAAGGGACGTTAATCCTGTTTCCCTATTGACTCCCATGCTTAAGGAGGTTATCGGTCCTGAAGGCGAGGTAGCGCATGAAGCTAGGGAGAGTGGTGAAGGTTACGTTCTGTGAAATGTTGGTGGAGATGGTTATGAAAGAGGGGAGGATAGTCATGAAGGAGGAGGAGAAGGTACCGACGGTAATGAGAGTGGCGATGCAGATGCTGACGAGCTTTACGGTCACATGCAAAACCTGCTGGCAGATGAGGACGCTGATGGTGATAGTGATCTTGCTGATGATTCACATGGTTCTGATGAAGACGAGAACCCGGAGGAGGTTCCTATTCCCAATGCGTGGAATCAGGACTGCTCATCCTCAATGATCGTGAATGATGGGCATGATTCTGCATTTTAGTATCACCAGAATAATATTTCAACGGGTGCAGTTTATCCCAATAAAGAAGCTATTAAGGATGCAATCATTCAGTAGGCAATGTCTACGTAGAGATTTTTGAGAACCAAAGTGTTAAGTCAGAAATACATGACAATGGAATGCAAGGAAATCGATTGTCCCGGAAGGGTGCATGGTTACCTCCGAAAGAATGATATTAATTGGGTGATAAGTGACTTAGTGCATCACACGTGTGTTAATACAAGCATCCCTCAAGATCATGGTAACCTTTCGTCCATGCTTATTGCTCGATTGTTTTACAGCGATAGTCGAGACCAAAGCAACGGAAGTGAGGGAAATCCAGCATAAAGTATTTCTTAAGTTCCATTATCATATTTCGTATGGTAAGGCTTGGAGGGCTAAGCATAGGACGCTTGAGAGCAGATTTGGTTCGTACTTTGATGCATATGACTGTATTGTTAGGCCCATGTACACAATCCAGGACCGTAATCCAGGCACCTATATCGACATGCAAGACTTCGGCATGCCTGAGTTCCCAACTGTGAGAGTGTTGCATCGACTGTTTTTCTCTTTCGGTGTTTGCATCGAAGCTTTCTGCCACTGTCGGCCGGTTATCTTCGTCGATGGGACATTTCTGACATGCAAGTACAGGGGGCAGATACTGACCGCCATTGGTACAGACGGCCACAATCAGGTGGCGCCGCTATCATTTGCTTTCGTGGAGAGCGAGAATATTGATAGTTGGACTTGGTTCTTCAGGCAGCTGAAAATAGCAGTTGTGAAGAACACGCTAAGTATGTGCATCCTTCATGATAAACATGCAGGTATACTCAGTGCGATAAAGACATTAACAAACCCAGTTCCTGATGAACCAGCTCCATGGCAGGACTTGCAGAGTCGTTGGTACATGCGCCATCTGGGAGCTAATTTCTTCTCGCAGTTCAGAAATAAGAACCTCATGAATTTACTCAAAAAACTCTGCAAACAGAACCAAGCATGGAAGTACAATCTGATATGTGCTAGACTTAATACGTGCACTCAGAGACAGGAGGAGAGCTCAAGCAGCAGCGGTAGCGGCACATGAAGAGGCAGTAGATGCAAATTTAGCATCTGGAACAGCGGTAGTCGAGGATGAACCTGGTAGGCTGTGTGACTTGCCAGGATTTGACCCGCCTGGTACTAGGCGAAGGCTTGGTAGAATGATCAAAACATTCGAGTAGTGGATATAACACGAGCCTATAGAGAGGTGGTCATTGCTGCACGATACACATGGAGCAAGGTATGGTGTCATGACTACCAACCTGGCTGAAACATATGATTTTGTGTTAAGAGGAATCCTGGCTTTGCCACTTAACACTGTCGTTGAAGGTATTTTCTATCGCACTGTGAAGTATTTTAGAGAAAGACGTAAAAGAGCTCAGAATCATATATTGCACAAGCCGAACACACGTTACTGTGAAAAGATTATAAAGTACACGAATGACAAGATAGAAAAAGCTAGGTCACACCAAGTACTATCCATAGGTAATCAACAGAGAAGGTTCGAAGTTCGCTTAGCTAACAACAAGTTCGGATGTGCAAATGAGATGAGGACACATGAGGTGACAATAGGTAATGAAGTACGACCAACATGCCAGTGCACGTGCAACAAACAAAAGTTGCTCCACCTGCCTTGCTCACAGTACGTGCTGCTTGTGGAAAAATATGGTTGGATGCAATATCATGTGTGTCTCCATATTTCTTGAAAGAGTATGTCCTTAATACTTGGACAGGTGAGATGACGGGATTTCGGTCCATGGGTAACTTCAACACCGTTAACCATGGTGAAAGACAGTATATTCCAGCTCCAGGACTAATGCGTACTAGTAGAGGTAAACGACAGAGTCAATGCATTCGGAATGATATGGATGAATCTGAGGCCAGAGGTCCAACTAGGCAATGTATTCTATGTAATCAATTTGGCCATAGGGATCCTGACTGTCCCGTTTATGTCACTACAAGAGGCATTGGTCGCACACGCGGCAACCGGGGACAAAGAGGACGAGGATGGAGAGGAAGAAACTAGATTCCTTTTATATTAAGTATCAAACTACGTTTAAATTTGTATTCAGTATGGTACTTTATATTAAGTTTGGAACTATGTTTAAATTTGTATTCAGATTGATATTTTATATTAAGTGTGGAACTATGTTTAATTTTGTATTCAGTATGGTTATTTATATTAAGTGTGTAACTATGTTTAAATTTGTATTCAGTATGCAACTATATCTATTTTGCGCAGTATGTCTTAATTTGTACAGGGATGTCCGGTGCCAGGTTGCTTAGTCAGGCCAATGATCTAAATCATCGTGCGAAGAAATGGGAGGAGAATGGCAAGAACGAGCCTCTCCTAGCTCGTAGGCATAAAGAAAATTGGCGGATACACCCTGCTTGGGTTCAGAGGTATGTGTCTAGTGGATATTAATTGATATTAATTTCTGATATTCAGGTTAAAATGGGCTGGACTACTACATTTCGCGCGGCTGGTTGAGGCCACTGATGATTCCACACGGGTAGCCATTGATTCCTCTCTGCTCACGTGCCTAGTGGACCGTTTGAGGCCTGAGACGCACACGTTTCACTTCCGATGGGGAGAGATGGCTCCTACTCTGGAGGATGTGTCCATGTTGCTTGGACTTCCTCTGGCAGGCCGTGCCATAGGACCGTTGGGTATACCGGCTAATTGGGACATGGCTATTGCAGAGCGGTTCCACTGTCTTTATCCATATGTTCCATATTTTGAATTTCCGGCCGACCCTTATGGACCAAAGCTTGATTGGTTGTCGCACCCGGACTTCTAAAGGATACTCGCCGTTCCGTTGAACAGTAGTAGATTGGATTACGGGGCTTACCGGCACCCGCGTCCTCTTACGAGTAGGCCAACACACGTATGTGTGACAACCAACCCCTATCTGTTCAGCGTCGACGTAAACTATCCCATAGAAATCAGGACACTACCATTGACGTACTTCATACCATACACACATGGTACGTCAACGGTTTGTAACAGAATGATAGCACAACATATCTCTAAGACACAAAAGATGGAAATAAGTTGCAAATAGCTCTCACTAGAGCAGAGATAGCAAATACAATCATCCAGAGGACACATGTCCCAACATAACATCATTACATCTCAGCGGAAGCATTCAAAGGGTCTGAGTACAGACAAATCCAAATAGGCTTAAGAAGCCGGAAACTGAAATAAAGACGGAGCCCATCCACGTAGTCTCGGATCCTGCCCGGGTCCGCTACCTACTCGTCAGCAGCCTCGTCAAACTCCACGTAGTAGCCGTCACCTGGATCCTCGTAAGCGTAGTCTGCGGAAACCACAGCCCCAAAGGGGTCAGTACATAAACGTACTGGCAAGCAAGACTCACAGTTCACCAAAGTGTAGCCCGCCAACACCAAGCACAGATGCCTTGGGTTCAACGGAAGAAAGGGGATATAAAAGATGCTGCAACTGGCTGCGCTAACCAACTACAGAGATTCTACCACTTCCGGCTAATAGAAAGAGGATAAGATCGAGCATTGTAACCAACTGAAAGATAACTTCAAACAAACCCATCCTGGATCTCGCCCCTTATCCTGAGAAGCAATCCGAGGATAACTCACACAGTTGGATTAACGATGAATCAAGTTATTGTGTCAATAATCCTATTACTAGTCAAGTTGTTAATCGTTGGGTGAGAGCTTGTGAATCATTAGGTTTAAGTTGTCCTGAGTACTTGTTAGCCAGTACCTTCACCAAGTTAACCATAACCGCGGAAAACACGGCTTCTCGAGAAGATTATCCCTGCAGGGTTGCACCAATTTGGCCGTACACGTATGAATAACCCGCCAGATGGGATGCCTCCCACCAAGCAGGGCACTCAACACAACTCAACTCTTCTTCGCATCAAGCCCAAAGCACCTTGGGCGCACGGCTAATCGAGCCCAGAAGAAAATGGACCCTCATAGTACTCTAAGAACGTGTCCCCCTATATGCCGACTACAAAAGTTCCACCCTGCGCTGGGCTCGCAAAAACATGCATGCGGCAAATGGAAAACATGAACTAAATGAGGCGATTTGGACGAGATGTGAATCGAATCAAATTGAGGGGGGCGCCCATACTCGCTTCCCACATGCGGGTAGTGCGCTCATCATGGATCAGTAGACAAGACCCTTTTCCTATTAGGGTCGACACTAGCAGGCCTCAAAACCACACAGGGCCTCCTGCCGGTGCCTTATCATCAAATTATTATTTAACAATAACATTAGCATGATTGATTGATTAAACATCGAGCCCCCAGAACATAATAAAAATATAGTAACTGAAAGTAACGGGTAACAGACTCGAGCAAAACAACCTAAGCATGCTAGTAAGACACTGGCTCAAACAAAGGGGTTGTAGGAGTGGAGGTGAGGCAATATCGGGGTTAAGGGATTCATGTGATAGGTTTGTAACAGAAACAACTACACATAGGGCTAGCAAAAATAGAAAACGGAAAGTATCGGTAACCAATGTTGAAAGGAACACAATGGTTCATGTGAGTCATAACTTGCCTGCAAACTCAGCAGCCTGGTACTGAGCTAGATCCTCAGAAGGGGTGCTGTAAAGATCGTCTGTCTCAACGTCGTCGTCTATTCGAGAAGAAGCAAACAAACAAGACAGAAATATAAACAATCAATATCATGGCATAGTGCACAATCATGGGATGATGCATGTCAAGTTAATAGATGCATCAAAATAAACTAAGTGACATGGTAACAAAATTTAAATGGACCCATATGCAATGAGATTGCATATGGAAAAGGTCCATGAATTAAGTGGAAACAAATGATCTATAATTGACTACATGTGAAAGTTTGCTTAGCATGATGCATGCATGATGATAACAACAAAATAACAACAATAGATGCAAGTGGGAAAAGGAATCTTAACAAGTTTGGAAATCATTTATTAAGTTTGGAAATTTTTTGGTTACTTAAAGATGGCACACAAGTATTTGTTGTTTTCATCAACTTAAAATGCTCAAAACAAATAACAAAATTTATATTTGAAAAGAATACCAAATTTTAGTTGGATTACATGTTTCAAATATTGAAATAGGAGTTAGGATGAATTTATTATGATTTAAACAATATTAAACAAGTTTTAATTGAATTTAAAAAAAGTTTGAATTTTATTTGAATTTTATTTGTTTAAACATAAATTCAAATTCACATTTGAAAAGTTTATGTTTTGCTGGTTTGAAAACATATTTTGCATGTTCAAAATAATTTAAATTAAGCAAGTTATTATTTTATTAAATTTAAATGATTTAAACAAGGTTTAAAATATTTAAGCACTTTAAATTATTTAAACCATGAAACAAAATTTATATTTGAAAAGGTTATTTGAAATAGCATGGAAAACATATTTTAGTTGCATTATTTGGAATAAGTATGAATTAGTTATGGATTTTAGCAATTTGCAATTGAATTATTTGAATTCAAATCTGAAATGCATTTGGAAATTTCAAAACAGAAAACAAATGGTACCAATAGGTAGATAATTTAATTTAGATCAGCACACATATTTTATTTTCATTATTTGGAGTTATAAAATAAAAGTTATAAGCTTTTTAAAACTAGGGACCATTCTGCAATTTTAAAAGGGCTTGGATTAAAAAGAAACGTGCTGGAAAAACTTTTGTTACCGCGTAGGTATCTAACCACAGCCACTGCCAGTGGGCCACGGGCCTACGTGGTGCTGCGTGGCAGCACAGCTGGCCACCACGCCCACAGACGGGTGGGCCACGGCTTAGGGGAAAAATCCCCAAAAAGGGTGGCGCTGCAGGGACTCGAACCCACGGCCAGGCGCTCGCTAGCTAACGCTGTATACAGTGCAGTGAGTTCAGTTCGTTGTTAGTAACCACAACGCTGACATGTTAAGGTGTTGCCCGTTTTCTGAATTCTTATCTGACGACGAAAACCTTCTGCAACCTGACGGCGAAAACGACGGCGGCCGGCGATGTGCGTTGTGCTCGTGCTCGATGCAGTGCGTGGGTGCGTGCACGGACGTGTCGTGGGTGTGTGCGTGTGCTTGCTAGCCAGAGAGGCCAGGGAGGAGGGGTAGCACGGTGGCCTCACCGGCGGCTGGAGTCGTGGCGGAGGCTCGGTGGAGAAACCGGCAACGACGCGGAGGATGGTGGCGGCGATCCACGACGTCCACGGGCTCGCTGCGGTGTCCACCAGCTCGAGGAGGTGACGGCGGTTTCGTTCCCGTAGCTAGGTAGGGTGGAGGAGGACGGTGGCGATGGTGAGCTTCATGGATTCAGAGCGGAGGAGCTCCAGTGAGTGGCAGAGGGAGGAGATCGCGGCGAGAGAGAGAAATTGGCGGCGGCCTCGAGGGGAGAGGGGTCTAGGGTGGTTGGGGCGGCGCTAGGGGGCTAGGGCTGGCTCTTATAGGGCGCCAGGGACGAGGACGGCCGTCGGGATCGACTGCTGCCGCCGTGGCGTGCGTGGATGCACGGCCGTACTGAAAGAATACGACGGGGGCGGCTTGCGAACCGGTATCGGGCCGTTGCGGGCTGGGCTGCGCGCGAGGAAAAGGAGAAAATGGTGGGCTGGCTGCCCACTGCCCTCTGCGCGCGCGCTTTATTTTTTTTTTTTTGAATTTTGTTATTCTGTTTTTTTTTGCAGCAAATGAAAATGGAAGAGATTGGTAGGTTTTGAGTTGCAAAAAATTTGGGAAAAATTCCTGTGAGTCTGTTAGCTCAACATCTACCATTTGGAAACTTAGGTTTTTTGAAAATTCAAATTTATTTGCTGTTTTTGTAATGGCTTGCATTTGGATGAATTTTGGTTAATAATTGGTTATTTAAAACAAGGTTTTTAATTATGGTAATCCAATGAGTTTAATTGGAAACCAATGAGTACATTTGTTTTGGTATTTTTCACAATTTGAAAATGGTGCTGTTTGTTGATTTGAAATTTGAGTTTGGAAGCAATTTGGAATTATTTAATTGAAATAGAACCACCATTTTACTAGTTGATCTAACATGGAAATAATTGGAAACAAAAGTTTGTTTGAATTGAACTTTTATTTGAAAATGTTGTAACATGACAAGTATGAAACACATCATTTGAATTTGTTTGAAATTCAATTATGAAAACAGAATAAAACAGATGCAAAACAAATAGTAAACAAATGCAAACAATGAAATAAATATGATGACATGATGCAGTACTTTAATTAAACAGGAAATCAAACATTCTAGGGGTATTTTCATACTTGGGATGTTACAAAACGCCCCTGTCAGACCCCGGACCCAGAGATATACATACTGTTATGTGCTCATAGCCATGGACTCACAAGGGCTTCAGGGTTACCAGCCCCGGCCGCAACAAACAACGGCAGGCAGACCGGATTCATCGGCACGTAGGACCGGATGCAGCGGACACGGCTTTTCGAAAAGATTTAACCCTGCAGGGGTGTACAACTTTAACCACACGTACCAACCAACTCTTCATGCCACATGATTAGCACTAGTCCGGGAAGTGCCGGCAGATGAAGGTTGACCACGATCTTTCCCTTGCTTCGCCTATTCCATGAGTCGCTCCGAGTAGAGATGGACCGCCAATAGGGAGTGGACATCTCCTGCCGGGTCTCTATCGTTGTGAGCGGTGCTTCAACTACCGTCTCGCCACAGGCTGTTGCACCACCACGTCCTAGTTTTGCAAACGTTTTTAATATCCCCGCGAATCCAAATGGAAAGCCCGAACTAGGCAACTCATGGAACAAACTAGGCAAGTTGAGACCGAGGGGAATCCAATCCCTCGTGTGGATGCACGCTCAGTCTTGGCTCGAAGACGAGAACTCGCTCCTAGGGGCATGAACGAGACAACCACCACAGACCCTCTGTGGTCTCGTCATCCACACCTTTAAGTCATCTTAATCAAGTATCTCTTAACTTTCCACAACCTACTATCATACTAGATTCATTCGCGGCTCTGATTCATCAACCGGATGGAGCAGAGATCAACAGACATGTATGACTAAGCATGGCATATTTGAGGCTCGGGCGATACACACAAACAATTCCTATGTCTGCTAGGAGCATTGAATCATGAAATCTGGGTTATGCAAATAAATAGGATGACTCTATCTATTGACTCAAGATACTTTGGAATCGAATGCATTTGTACGAGAATGAAAAGTCTTTCGAAATCATATATGGGCAGATAAGAGGTTATGCTTGCCTTGCTTCAAGAAAACCAGATAAAGTCTTCAGGAATAAGTGCTTGACTTGTCGGTTAAGATCAAGTATTCGTCATGGAATTGTTGGTCTTCTCTTCGGGGTCGCATTCTACCGATCAGGAGCAAAACACCGAAAGAGAAACAACAATCAAACATGGCATCGATGCAATGCGCAATATGTATGCATGAGCAGTTAATGCACTGAACAAAGCCCTAAGCATGATCGTTGGGTTGCTAGGGTTCGTATGTCAGTTATGCAATTTTACTGGAATTTATCCCGAAATAGACCCCGGAGGGGGTTTCGGACGATTATGAAGGTGAACACCATTTTAGTTGCCCAAATGGGTTTAAAAACATCATAACTAGGTTGCATTTGTTATTTTGCACAAAATGGTATATAACTTTTAATTTTCTAATTTTATTGAATAAAAACTTATTTTTCTATTTTTAAATGATTAAACAACATTAAATAAAGGCAATTTTTGGACTTTCTCAAAAATGTGTGGGAATGACATTTTTGGGTAGAGAACATTTTTATGAACATTTCCACATTTTTCTTATATTTTTATGATCAATAGAACAGAAGTTATTAATTATCCAAATTTAAACATTTTTCTGGAATATTAAACAGAGACCCCACGTGGTAGTGTTCTTTTCTAATTAAAATTAAAAGAGCACGGTGATGTCATGCTGACGTCACCGTGACGTCAACACTGTCTTGATCTCACAGCCGAGCTCGAATTCGACGAATTTGACTACTCGTTCGCGGATTGGAGGCACACGGGAGCTGCAGGGGATTGAGGCAAGCGTGTGGGCAGCGAAGGGTGGCCGAATGGTCACCGTGGTAGCTCCGGCGACCACCGGAGCGGCCGCACGCGGCGGTGCACGATGACGGGGCGAACCAGACCATGGGGAGCTCAACGGGAGGCGCAGGGAGGGAGCCTAGCTCACCTTGAACATGACGGAGAGGTCGGGGAGGTGGGAGGAGGTCATCAACGCCGGTAATGGCGCCCGGCGCAGTTCGGCCGTCCGGGAAGAAGACGCTGAAATTCTCGGACCTGAGGCCATCTCCACTGCTCCGCTCGCTCGAGGTGAAGGAGAAGACCAAGGCGGAGCTCGTGGGCTTCTCAGAGAGGCGAGGGAGGCGACATAGCGACGGTGGCGACAGATCACGGCGAGGTTAGGGTTTCGGCCGCGCGCGGGGCAGAGAGCCAGAGAGAAGGGAGAGGGGGGGTTCTGCGGGGAGGAGAATCCGATGGGGACGTCTCCTCGACAAATTGATCCACAGAGGAGCCGTGGAAGCAGGAGGTGGCGCCGGCAACGAATGGGAGGAGGGCAGCGAGCTGCTTCTCTTCGTGAGGAAGAAGACAAAGGAATATTTCCGAAAACCCCCCTGAACTTCCAGAAAACCACAAAGAGGTCCCTTTCCATTTTAAAACAGAACAGAAAATAACCTTTTGAGGGCCTTTTTGAAATCAGAAAATTTGGCAAAAATTATTTTTGGAAAGCTTATGAAATTTACAACTTAACCATGTTTTGCTTTGATGAATTTGAAATACTTTTCAGAACAAGATTTTGAAACCCATTTTAAGTACTATCTGCTGGAAATTTTCTCAAACCATTTGAATTCAAGTTTTAAATTGGTTCAAACATGATTTGAATTTCGTTTGATGCATGTATGAGATGGACACACACCACACACCTTAAAGTAGCAAACTTTGGGATGTTACAAATCTACCCCCCTTACAAGAATCTCGTCCCGAGATTCCTGAAGGAGAAGAAAGAAGGAACACCGGTTTTTGAACGATCTTCTCGAACCTTACGGTTCTCTTCTCGAAGAGGTTGATCCGTAGCACTTGCGAAGATCTCTAGCGGCCGCACTTTAGGTAGAGGGAAAACTCTAAGGAATTATCTTCACGAAGATCGAGTATCTCATGGGTAACTCATGACATGAATGTTCAAAAAGAACTGTTGAGTTAACGTGCATGAAACACATCTAGGTAACGGAGTGAATAGAAGATGGTTTCAAGTTTGCGGACGATTGGTATTGAAAGGATTTAGAATATGAGCTTTGCACAAGACTTTAAATCCTTTTGAAAAAGAAAGGTTGAACAACTTTTGAAATCGAGGTTTTCTTTAAAACAGATAACCAAGATGGAAAGGATTGTCTGGGATATCACAACGCAATATCCGTAGACGAGGGAAAACACGAGAAACACTGTAATTCGTGTCTCAGAGAAAATTTGATACAGGATCATGTTCACTCTTCGGAGTGGACACAGAAGATAACGGAACTTTCATTCCGTCGAATTTGTGTAGAACTTTGTCAAAGATCGGAATGTTACTTCCCGACAGTATATGAGTAACCAAAAGATGTTGGAACACCGTAATTGGGGAGGAATTCTTGGTCACACCATAACGCTGATTAACCAACAAGGATTGAAACACCAGAAGGAGTAGGGAATCTCTTTCCTATTGTGGGTTTGACGTAGCAATACGTTTACCACATAGTTTGGATCCCATGGCTGAAGTGACTGACAAATTCACACAATGTGTCAGATGAACAGAACTTCAAGTACAAACAACTTGAGAAAGGGAACTGATCAATGGTGGTTACGAAACACCAAAAGATGTTCTCCTGATGAACTTGTTTCCACCAAAGGAGAGGTTTGCAGGATTGACGAAGAGACACTGGATAATACAACTTCCAAGTTCTCCTGATGTTATGGAAACCGATAGCAGGCTCATGACGAACCTTTTATAGGTCATCAAGTGAAAGAAAAACTCCGGTCAAAGGAACGGTGAGGAAAACTTGTTGAGAACGAGTCACACAAGAATTCTCACGGAGAGTGGTTGTTCTTACGGATTCAAAGAGATATGACATTAGGTCTTCCGGCTAATTGTGTCAACCACCACATCAACCATGCCGTATTTTAAAAAGACCTAATTCAGTACCCTTGAGGAAAACATAAGCCATCATTGCTGCTTGAGATTCAGCTCTGGTTGGTGGATTGAATAACTGAGACTCAACGTGTTTGATTGAAGGGATTGCACCGGTTACCAACGAGACACATATGCTAGATTCTCAAGATATGGACTACGATGTCAAGCTCAAGAAGATGAGCGGGATTACGGAACTCATGTATTAGCAACTTATGAAAGACGGTTGCACCTACATGAATTACTTGTCAGGGAACACATCGGAGTCCTTGTTGGGAGACGATACAAAGATAACGAAGTTCATAAACTTCTTCTCTTTCACGAACAATCAGTCAGTGGCTTAGTGTGGATGCAAACTTCTTTAAGTAGACGGAGGTAACAACCAACCATCTCAAGAATAGTCCACACATGCATGACCGACTTGGGATTTATTCCCGAAGGAACAAGAAAACTTTACTCGAACCCATGGCGACAACTTTCACCGTAAGAACATGAACCAGAGTAAGTCACTTCGAACATCGAGAACACAAACTTCGTGATGAAACAAAGATGGTTCTCCAAAAGTTTCCAACGTTGTTGCCATTTGTTCAGCATGAGCCTCTTGCAACTCGGAGAAAATAGGAATGACATCGATGGGCTCGAAAACACCCTTATCAAAACACTCCAAGAAGAGGGATTCATATGACATACGAACGAGGCAAGGTATTGGTCAGACCAAAGGACAGGAAGGTGTACTCGGCAAAATACCATGAGTAAAAACACAACCAAGATAATCCTTGAATCTGGCCTTGATTTGACGATAGCCCAAATCAAACCAAGGTTAGAAAGATAGCATGTCCATTCAGGAGATACTATCCTGCTTCAACATAGAGGAAACTAGGCATCCCTTAATAAAGGACCCAGTTAGGAGGAGCTCTTGTCTTTCAACTTTCCAAGTTGTTGTTTAAGCTCAACCTACTAGTCCAGGGTGTCCAGCGGAGTTTCTTGGAGAAAAGAGTAGTTCAAACTACCCCTCGTATAGACATCACGGTCAGGTAACAACCTGGTGATACTTCTAGAAAGACAACCAGAATATCACAACCTACCGTTAGGTCTAGGAATTTGAAAAGAGGCTTGCTTTCCAAAGCAGCTGATATGAACATGAGAGCTTGGCATGAACCTAACTCTCTGACCGAGGATATGCACCGGAATGAACGGATTTGATAACACGGTCAACATCCAGTAGAGACCGGGTGACCAATAGTGCTAAGAAGGATACAGATGTTTCTTAGATTCTCAAAGCAATAAGAATTTCTAGGAATAGCTGATACACATGTCGATGAACAGACCCATCCATCTCAAGCATTCAAGCTTGGAGGAAGGCGGGGTGAAGATGTGTGAGAGCATCACTTCATCATTAAGGCCATGAAACTTAACACAGCCTCGTGATATAAAAGAGTGTGATTCTCGAAGGTAGAACAGATTAGAAGCTAATGAAACTTCTTTAATCTGAGAATTACAAAACTTTGACCTGGTTCGTAAGATGAACGAGGTGCTGGAGTTTGTTTCTCCTGACATTCCAAGGTGGAACGTTCTGACGGAACACGAAAGCAAATGCATTGGGTTAATCCAACACACATATGCAACTTGGTGTCCAAACAACGGATAAAGTTGTGAAAGCAACTAGAAGATAGGAACATGTCCAGGAGAACTCCTAAGATCATGTTGATTGCACAGAGTCATACTCATTTGTAAAACCCATGCAAAGGAGTTGGTATAACTGAAATAAGAACGAAGATGTGGAATTCAGGATGGTCACTCCTGCTGTGATCCTTTTTTGTTCCAGTAGAGAAGACCTATGGCTATTGGAGTAGAGATTACCTAGCCATCCTGAGGTAGAACGGATTCTTCAGGATCCAAAGAAACAGAACTTGGGTTAAAGGTCAGCATCCTGTACTGGTAGAGTGAGAATCACATGGTTATGAAACCACATAACTCAAGTCACCACAATTCAGCACATTCCGGGACCTTCGGTTCAAGTCCAAGGTTGAAAACATTGAAAAGGATTAACTAGTATCTTAGTGCCTTGAAGGACACTACGAATAGCAATTACGAAATATCTTTCCAAAAACAACAATAACTCCGGAAGAACTTGAGCAGAGGATAACGAATACATTCGAGATGGAAAGGAAATCTCGAGGTTCAGGATTTTGAAACTTTAGAACCTGTAAGAAGGTGGAATCCACACAACCCTGAGAGATTAGAATGGAAAGAAAATCTCCCAGTTTAAGAGATAACGGAACATGGAACACACACGACTCTAGAAGCTGAACACTAGGTCAACTTGGGTAAAAACGTCCTTGCCAGAGAAGGCACCTAGGTTTTGAATGACTAGAAGAGATAGCAAAACTTTTTCAAATCAAAACAGGTAAGGTGACCCAGAGTTAGAGTGATACCAGATACGGAGTAAAAAGAATCCTAAGAAGGTTTGCACAATCCATTTGGGGTTTTAAAGTAGTTTTCACAATCACTAGACTCGACATCGACCAAGTAGTAAGGTTTTCCTACAGGCAGTCCTGCTCTGATACCATGACTTGTCAGACCCCGGACCCAGAGATATACATACTGTTATGTGCTCATAGCCATGGACTCACAAGGGCTTCAGGGTTACCAGCCCCGGCCGCAACAAACAACGGCAGGCAGACCGGATTCATCGGCACGTAGTCCGGATCCCCGGTCTACTACTCCTTGTATCCATGCTAGTCATAACCAACTATGCATACCCAAGCGTCCACGAGTCGGATGAAACTGAAGGAACGGGACCAAAGTTATACAGAGCTGCTATGTGTCCAGAAAGTGCAACAACAATCGAGGGTTACTGGGGTTACCTCGCCCCAGGCCGATAATATCGACAGGCGGGCTCGGACATGGATCATCGTCTCCACAACCCCTCGACTGCGACAACTATGCAGGCATAGCCAAAACTGTATAACAATGAGCTCGAAACCAACAACCGATCAAAGCAACACTCTAGACATGAAATTGTATTAAACAGGTGTTACTAGAGTATAGCTTACAAGCAGAGGTCACACGACCCAACATTACATCAGACAACGGAAAGCAAATTATGTTGCTAATCAACAAGAACCAAAAAGGCCTAAGAGGCCGCAACATAAGGCGACGTCCCAGCCCATAGATTCCAGGCTGCTACCTGGGAACCCCAAACTACTCGTCGATGTCCACGTTGATTCACCACTGAAGTGAGGAACTCCACCTGAACCAAGTTGAAGCAAAACATGAGTACGGGAGGTACTCAACAAGACTTAGTTAACCTATTATATATCTGCTTCTTTTAGAAAGAGTTATGAAGGTTATTTTGCGTAAAGCCATCTTTGTTTTCCAAGTTGAGGGAGGAATAGCACGTCTCATGGAGTATTTTGAAAACAGATGAGAAAGCTACTCAACTACTGATATCCTCATCTTTTTAATCCACCAACTCATATCAGCACCTCGTGCTTCAAAGATCACCTCCTCCAGTTGTTCCGGTAACTCATGCTACAAGGTAACCCCTCTCGGCATCTCCGAGGAGGCATCCTTCATTCGTTATCAGCAAGTTTTAATCATTCCGTTTAAGTTATCTATGATCACAGAATCCGTCACCAAGTCGTCCTTAACCGCGGACACGGCTTTTCGAAAAGATTTAACCCTGCAGGGGTGTACAACTTTAACCACACGTACCAACCAACTCTTCATGCCACATGATTAGCACTAGTCCGGGAAGTGCCGGCAGATGAAGGTTGACCACGATCTTTCCCTTGCTTCGCCTATTCCATGAGTCGCTCCGAGTAGAGATGGACCGCCAATAGGGAGTGGCCATCTCCTGCCAGGTCTCTATCGTTGTGAGCGGTGCTTCAACTACCGTCTCGCCACAGGCTGTTGCACCGCCACGTCCTAGTTTTGCAAACGTTTTTAATATCCCCGCGAATCCAAATGGAAAGCCCGAACTAGGCAACTCATGGAACAAACTAGGCAAGTTGAGACCGAGGGGAATCCAATCCCTCGTGTGGATGCACGCTCAGTCTTGGCTCGAAGACGAGAACTCGCTCCTAGGGGCATGAACGAGACAACCACCACAGACCCTCTGTGGTCTCGTCATCCACACCTTTAAGTCATCTTAATCAAGTATCTCTTAACTTTCCACAACCTACTATCATACTAGATTCATTCGCGGCTCTGATTCATCAACCGGATGGAGCAGAGATCAACAGACATGTATGACTAAGCATGGCATATTTGAGGCTCGGGCGATACACACAAACAATTCCTATGTCTGCTAGGAGCATTGAATCATGAAATCTGGGTTATGCAAATAAATAGGATGACTCTATCTATTGACTCAAGATACTTTGGAATCGAATGCATTTGTATGAGAATGAAAAGTCTTTCGAAATCATATATGGGCAGATAAGAGGTTATGCTTGCCTTGCTTCAAGAAAACCAGATAAAGTCTTCAGGAATAAGTGCTTGACTTGTCGGTTAAGATCAAGTATTCGTCATGGAATTGTTGGTCTTCTCTTCGGGGTCGCATTCTACCGATCAGGAGCAAAACACCGAAAGAGAAACAACAATCAAACATGGCATCGATGCAATGCGCAATATGTATGCATGAGCAGTTAATGCACTGAACAAAGCCCTAAGCATGATCGTTGGGTTGCTAGGGTTCGTATGTCAGTTATGCAATTTTACTGGAATTTATCCCGAAATAGACCCCGGAGGGGGTTTCGGACGATTATGAAGGTGAACACCATTTTAGTTGCCCAAATGGGTTTAAAAACATCATAACTAGGTTGCATTTGTTATTTTGCACAAAATGGTATATAACTTTTAATTTTCTAATTTTATTGAATAAAAACTTATTTTTCTATTTTTAAATGATTAAACAACATTAAATAAAGGCAATTTTTGGACTTTCTCAAAAATGTGTGGGAATGACATTTTTGGGTAGAGAACATTTTTATGAACATTTCCACATTTTTCTTATATTTTTATGATCAATAGAACAGAAGTTATTAATTATCCAAATTTAAACATTTTTCTGGAATATTAAACAGAGACCCCACGTGGCAGTGTTCTTTTCTAATTAAAATTAAAAGAGCACGGTGATGTCATGCTGACGTCACCGTGACGTCAACACTGCCTTGATCTCACAGCCGAGCTCGAATTCGACGAATTTGACTACTCGTTCGCGGATTGGAGGCACACGGGAGCTGCAGGGGATTGAGGCAAGCGTGTGGGCAGCGAAGGGTGGCCGAATGGTCACCGTGGTAGCTCCGGCGACCACCGGAGCGGCCGCACGCGGCGGTGCACGATGACAGGGCGAACCAGACCATGGGGAGCTCAACGGGAGGCGCAGGGAGGGAGCCTAGCTCACCTTGAACATGACGGAGAGGTCGGGGAGGTGGGAGGAGGTCATCAACGCCGGTAATGGCGCCCGGCGCAGTTCGGCCGTCCGGGAAGAAGACGCTGAAATTCTCGGACCTGAGGCCATCTCCACTGCTCCGCTCGCTCGAGGTGAAGGAGAAGACCAAGGCGGAGCTCGTGGGCTTCTCAGAGAGGCGAGGGAGGCGACATAGCGACGGTGGCGACAGATCACGGCGAGGTTAGGGTTTCGGCCGCGCGCGGGGCAGAGAGCCAGAGAGAAGGGAGAGGGGGGGGTTCTGCGGGGAGGAGAATCCGATGGGGACGTCTCCTCGACAAATTGATCCACAGAGGAGCCGTGGAAGCAGGAGGTGGCGCCGGCAACGAATGGGAGGAGGGCAGCGAGCTGCTTCTCTTCGTGAGGAAGAAGACAAAGGCATATTTCCGAAAACCCCCCTGAACTTCTAGAAAACCACAAAGAGGTCCCTTTCCATTTTAAAACAGAACAGAAAATAACCTTTTGAGGGCCTTTTTGAAATCAGAAAATTTGGCAAAAATTATTTTTGGAAAGCTTATGAAATTTACAACTTAACCATGTTTTGCTTTGATGAATTTGAAATACTTTTCAGAACAAGATTTTGAAACCCATTTTAAGTACTATCTGCTGGAAATTTTCTCAAACCATTTGAATTCAAGTTTTAAATTGGTTCAAACATGATTTGAATTTCGTTTGATGCATGTATGAGATGGACACACACCACACACCTTAAAGTAGCAAACTTTGGGATGTTACATCCCCCCTTGAAGGAATCGCGCCCCGAGATTCCTACTGAGAAAGGAAAAGGTCTGGATACTTCTTTCGAAGATCCTCTTCGGTCTCCCACGTTGCCTCTTTATCGGAATGATGAGACCACTGCACTTTCAAGAACTTGGTGCTCTTGTTGCGAGTCTTACGCTCGGTCTCATCGAGAATACGAACAGGGTGCTCCTCATAAGATAGATCATCTTGCAGTTCAATGGAATCATGATCAACTGCACGTTCTGGATCTTTGAAACACTTCTTGAGCTGTGACACGTGGAACACATCGTGCACCTTAGATAGTTTTTCTGGAAGTTCAAGACGATAGGCATTTTCCGCACGCCTTGAGAGGATGTTGAAAGGACCAATGTATCTTGGTGCAAGCTTTCCTTTCACACCAAAACGATGAGTGCCTCTGAGGGGAGTTACACGGAGATATGCCTTGTCACCAGGTGCATAGATCATATCCCTGTGCTTGCTGTCATAGTAGCTCTTCTGACGAGACTGGGCAATCTTGAGATTGTCACGAATGATGCGAACTTTCTCCTCGGCTTCCTTAACAATGTCAGGGCCTAAGAGTGAACGTTCACCAGCTCCAGACCAATTGATTGGACTCCTGCATCTGCGGCCATAGAGTGCTTCAAATGGTGCCATGCCTAGGCTTGCCTGGTAGCTGTTGTTGTAGGAGAATTCAGCATATGGAAGGCAATCCTCCCATTTCATGCCAAAGGAGATACCACATGCTCTGAGCATATCCTCGAGAATCTTATTGACTCTTTCGACTTGCCCCTGAGACTGAGGGTGATAAGCTGTGCTGAACAGCAGTTTGGTGCCCAATGCATCTTGAAAGCTTTTCCAGAAATGAGAAGTGAATATGCTTCCACGGTCTGAGCTTATTTCCAATGGAACACCATGAAGAGGAACGATCCTTGCTGTGTAGAGCTCTGCTAACTGGCTAGCTGAGATAGTTTCTTTGACAGCAAAGAAGTGAGCTACCTTAGTGAGACGATCAATAACAACGAAGATTGCATCGTTGCCCTTCTTGGACTTTGGAAACCCAGTAACGAAATCCATTTCAATCATGTCCCACTTCCACTCAGGAATTTTCAGAGGTTGGAGTAGACCTGCTATTTTTTGATGGACTGCCTTAACACGTTGACAAACGTCGCATTCAGAAACGTATTGAGAAATTTCACGTTTCATGCCAGGCCACCAATACAGTGTCTTAAGATCCTGGTACATCTTTGTACTTCCAGGGTGGATGGAGAGAGGAGTTTCATGAGCCTCCTTGAGAATGATATCTTTGATACTTTGAATCTGAGGAACTGCAATGCGTCCTTCGAAGAACACAGTTCCCTTGTCATCAATTGAGAAGGACTTGAACTTATCATTGCCTTCTTTGATGTGGTCTACAATCTTCTTGATTTCAGCATCACGAAGTTGCTCAGAACGAATCTTGTCCTCGAGAGTTGGTTTGGCTGTCAAGCTAGCAATATAACCTTGAGGAACAAGACCAAGGTTCAGCTTCTGGAATTCTTCATGAAGTGGAGGTTGGCTTTCCATGATCATGAGATTATTGCAATAGGATTTGCGACTGAGAGCATCGGCCATAACATTAGCCTTGCCTGGAGTGTAAGAAATGGTGAGATCAAAGTCTTTAATCTTTTCAATCCATCTCCTTTGCCTGAGGTTCAGATCTGGTTGAGTGAAGATGTATTTCAGACTCTTATGATCGGAAAAGATTTCAGTGCGGTTACCCAACAAGTATTGTCTCCATTTCTTGAGGGCAAACACAACTGCTGCAAGTTCAAGATCATGTGTGGGATAGTTTTGCTCATGTGGGTTCAACTGACGTGAAGCATAAGCCACAACTTGACGTTCTTGCATAAGAACTGCACCTAGACCTTGGAGAGATGCATCGCAGAATATCTGGAAAGGTTTGGTAGTATCTGGGCCAACCAGAACTGGAGTAGAAGTGAGTTTAGTCTTCAGGAGATTGAAACTTTCATCACACTGTGGAGACCAAACGAACTTCTTGTCTTTCTTTGTGAGATCAGTGAGAGGTTTGGCAATCTTGGAAAAGTTTTGGACGAAACGACGGCAATAGCTAGCCAAGCCGAGAAAACTTCTGACTTGCTTCACCGTCTTAGGAGGTTTCCAATCAACAATTGCCTTAACCTTTTCTGGGTCAATGGCTATGCCTTTGGCAGAGATGATATGACCAAGGTAAGCAACTTCTGGAATCCAGAACTCACATTTGGAGAATTTGGCATATAGACGATGCTCGCGAAGTTTCATGAGAGTGAGAAGAAGGTGTTCTCCATGCTCTTCCTCGGATTTGGAGTAAACTAGAATGTCATCAAGATATACCACAACGAACTTGTCGAGGTATTCATGGAAGACAGAATTCATGAGTCTTGAGAACGTCGCCGGTGCATTGGTGAGACCAAAGGACATGACGGTGTATTCATATAGACCGTACCGAGTGGTGAAAGCTGTTTTAGGAATATCTTCCTTTCTGATCTTTATTTGATGGTAACCCATCCTCAAGTCCAACTTTGAGAATACTGAGGCTCCAGCAAGTTGATCAAAAAGATCATCGATACGAGGAATTGGATACTTGTTTTTGATGGTTTTCTCGTTGAGAGGACGATAGTCAACCACGAGTCTCTTTGTTTGATCCTTCTTGGCAACAAACAGAGTTGGGCAACCCCAAGCGGAGGAACTAGGCTGAATGTAACCTTTCTCCATGTACATATCGATTTGCTCCTTCAATAATTTCACTTCAGGAGGAGCTATCTTGTATGGATGCTTAGAGATTGGAGCAGTACCTGGTTCAAGCTCGATCACGAACTCAACTGCTCTATCCGGAGGCATCCCTGGCAACTCTTCTGGAAAGACGTCAGGGAATTCACAAACCACCGGAACATTTTCAATTGCAGGAAGGCGTTTTGCATCGAGGTTGAACAGCTGAACAGAACTTGATCCATATGGAGAATAGACTATCTGGCCAGAAGGGTGAGAGAGAGTTATTGACTTTTGAGCACAGTCAATTTTAGCTTCGTTGGCCTTCAACCAATCCATGCCCAGAATGACATCAATGTCAGAATTTCCCAGCAACATGAGTGAAGCAAGGAATATGCGGCCTCCAATTAGGATCTGATTGTCCATACTTATCTTGGAAGTCAACATTTGAGATCCCGGAGAGTGAACAGTGATTTGATTGCTTAGTGGAACCAGAACTAGGTTGTATGCTTTTGCAAAGATCTTTGACACAAGAGAATGCGATGCTCCGGTATCAAACAACACTTTAGCTGGAAAAGAGTTTACGGGTAATATACCGAGAACGACGTCATCAGCTTCCTCAGCTTTGTCGGCCTTGATATGATTCACCCTCGCGGTCCTCCCAACAGGCCTGTTGTTGGAGTTGAAGGCTTTAGCCGGGGGAGCACGAACCATTGCCTGGTTGGTGTTGGGGCGAGGAGGTGGAGGTAGCTGCCTCTGAGTGCACTTATCAGCGTAGTGTCCAGTCTCCTTGCATTTGTAGCAAGTGACGACACGAGGAGGACCTGGCCTTGGCTGCCCCATTGGGACCCTCTGACCCTGCATCTGAGATGGGTTGGGTGGGCGGGGAGCAAAGTTTGGAGAAGCTTGGGCATATGGAGCCCGAGTGACAGCAGCATTTGGCACCCAGATGCGGCGCTTCTGCGGAGGGGTGGTCATGTTGGAGGAGGAACCACCCTCACGCGAGTGCTTGCGAGAATCCTCGAACGCCTTGCGCCCATTTTCCTCATTGAGCGCGGTGTTCACGAGCTCCTCGAAGTCCTTGCACTTGATGTTGGTGAGAGCGTACTTCAGTTCCGGGTTAAAACCTCGGCGGAACCTTGCCATCTTCTTAGCTTCAGTGGACACCTCATCACCAGCGTATCGAGCGAGACGATTGAACTCGTTCTGATAGCCAATGACGTCCAGCTTGCCCTGCTTGAGAGAGAAAAACTCCTCACGCATCCTTTCCATGAGACCATCTGGGATGTGGTGCTTCAGGAAGGCATCCTTGAAACATCCCCAGGTGATAGGGTAGCCAGCTCTCATGGTCTGGTAGTTCTCCCACCAAGTGGCTGCCTGACCCTTCAGTAGGTAGGTGGCATACTTGACTTTGTCTTCCTCAGCAACGTGAGCAATGTCCAGAGCCCTGGCCATCTCCCGGATCCATTCATCAGCATCCAGAGGCTCACGTGTTGCCACGAAAGCTCTCGGACCCATACTGAGGAACTCCTTGATGCTGACCCGTGGAGCATTCTGGTTGTTGTGCTGGTTAGCCTGGAACTGGGCCATCTGCGCCACCACCTGAGTCATCTGAGTCAACAGCTCCGTGATCGGAGGTGGCTCAGGCGGGTTGCTCCTTGTTGGCGGCATCCTGAATAGACATGCATTTTAGCACAACAACAGAAAAAGGATAGACTTGGTAACCGAAAGCGAGATTATTCCGACGCATGAGTAGATAAGCAACAGGTACATCATCACATGTTCAAATACATCAGAATATCCCACACACCATAAATGGTTCGAATGCCAAAGGATAACTAAACATAGCTAGGAATGGATACATCGGTACTCCCATGCTCATCACGTAGGACGGCGGTGAGTAGTACGACGAGAGATACGGTGAGGAGGAATCCCACGAAAGTAAGTAGATCGACGATCCACATATATCGGGACTGCTCTGAGAGCGACTCTCGGTGTGGTGAAGTAGAAAGCGTCGTCTCCCTGTGCTCAAAAGCGTGGAATCCCAGTGTAACCAGCTCCGAGGTTGAGGAGTGGACCTCTGATCGGCTCGTAACCTCCAGCATCTGGCAGACGACGACCAACTGGCTGATCGAAACGTGCAAAGCGCTCATCTCCAACAAAGTCTGTGGTGTACGTCGCCAGACGAGTCAAAGCAAGGTAGAGCTGCTCCTTGACTGAAGCCAACTCCTGAGAAAGTGTGGTGGCAACTGCGTCACTGTGCCTCACAAACTGAGCGGTGGTGTGCAGCCTGGTGTTATCATGCTCGTAGACATCCAGGTTGTCGTAGAGGGTGAAGTGAGCTCCCTCCGAAGTGATGTAACCACGGGGGATGTGGCGATAGATAGAATCGTAAAATCCCCAGTAGTCAGCACGAAGGATGGTGAGGCTCACATAAGCTGCCTGCTGCACGGCCATATCCACTGTGGAACCTACTGCCTCGTAGCGGTGGACAACGCTCATGCCATCATCTGACAGAATGTAGACGATAGCCTGGTAGTAGGTCTGGTCAAACTCTCGCTGCTGCTCGTAGACCTGGTACTCTGGTGCCCAACGGAACCCCAGATAAGTGACCATGTCTCTCAGCATCTCCGGATAACCGGCGGTGCTCTCACAACGAGTCATCCGAACCACCTGCGGGAAGAACCTGAGATCCATCTGCAGATGATCGGGGAAGTGTAGATTAGACGCCGGTAGAGAACTGAAGTGGAAAGCAACAACAAGGTTCAACGGACGAAAAGGATGTTGAGAAGAACAGGATAACGAAGCAACATCGGGAAAACGAGACCAAAACTCCTGAGGTACTACGGAGAACGCAAAACACGTGAAAACCTAATTTGAAAGTTTAGGTGAGAACAGAAAACAACGTTGCACTTCCTTACCAGAAAAGGGTGGGTGGGTGGGGAAAGAAGAAAAATGGCAGAATTCCTACTCTCACGTTTCATTTTTCCTATATAGCTACAAAATAGTTTCTAGACTCAACTGCGACCAGTAAAAGGGATCCTACAGGCAGACAGGCTCTGATACCATTTGTCGCACCCGGACTTCTAAAGGATACTCGTCGTTCCGTTGAACAGTAGTAGATTTGATTACGGGGCTTACCGGCACCCGCGTCCTCTTACGAGTAGGCCAACACACGTATGTGTGACAACCAACCCCTATCTGTTCAGCGTCGATGTAAACTATCCCATAGAAATCAGGACACTACCATTGACGTACTTCATACCATACACACATGGTACGTCAACGGTTTGTAACAGAATGATAGCACAACATATCTCTAAGACACAAAAGATGGAAATAAGTTGCAAATAGCTCTCACTAGAGCAGAGATAGCAAATACAATCATCCAGAGGACACATGTCCCAACATAACATCATTACATCTCAGCGGAAGCATTCAAAGGGTCTGAGTACAGACAAATCCAAATAGGCTTAAGAAGCCGGAAACTGAAATAAAGACGGAGCCCATCCACGTAGTCTCGGATCCTGCCCGGGTCCGCTACCTACTCGTCAGCAGCCTCGTCAAACTCCACGTAGTAGCCGTCACCTGGATCCTCGTAAGCGTAGTCTGCGGAAACCACAGCCCCAAAGGGGTCAGTACATAAACGTACTGGCAAGCAAGACTCACAGTTCACCAAAGTGTAGCCCGTCAACACCAAGCACAGATGCCTTGGGTTCAACAGAAGAAAGGGGATATAAAAGATGCTGCAACTGGCTGCGCTAACCAACTACAGAGATTCTACCACTTCCGGCTAACAGAAAGAGGATAAGATCGAGCATTGTAACCAACTGAAAGATAACTTCAAACAAACCCATCCTGGATCTCGCCCCTTATCCTGAGAAGCAATCCTAGGATAACTCACACAGTTGGATTAACGATGAATCAAGTTATTGTGTCAATAATCCTATTACTAGTCAAGTTGTTAATCGTTGGGTGAGAGCTTGTGAATCATTAGGTTTAAGTTGTCCTGAGTACTTGTTAGCCAGTACCTTCACCAAGTTAACCATAACCGCGGAAAACACGGCTTCTCGAGAAGATTATCCCTGCAGGGTTGCACCAATTTGGCCGTACACGTATGAATAACCCGCCAGATGGGATGCCTCCCACCAAGCGGGGCACTCAACACAACTCAACTCTTCTTCGCATCATGCCCAAAGCACCTTGGGCGCACGGCTAATCGAGCCCAGAAGAAAATGGACCCTCATAGCACTCTAAGAACGTGTCCCCCTATATGCCGACTACAAAAGTTCCACCCTGCGCTGGGCTCGCAAAAATATGCATGCGGCAAATGGAAAACACGAACTAAATGAGGCGATTTGGACGAGATGCGAATCGAATCAAATTGAGGGGGGCGCCCATACTCGCTTCCCACATGCGGATAGTGCGCTCATCATGGATCAGTAGACAAGACCCTTTTCCTATTAGGGTCGACACTAGCAGGCCTCAAAACCACACAGGGCCTCCTGCCGGTGCCTTATCATCAAATTATTATTTAACAATAACATTAGCATGATTGATTGATTAAACATCGAGCCCCCAGAACATAATAAAAATATAGTAACTGAAAGTAATGGGTAACAGACTCGAGCAAAACAACCTAAGCATGCTAGTAAGACACTGGCTCAAACAAAGGGGTTGTAGGAGTGGAGGTGAGGCAATATCGGGGTTAAGGGATTCATGTGATAGGTTCGTAACAGAAACAACTACTCATAGGGCTAGAAAAAATAGACAACGGAAAGTATCGGTAACCAATGTTGAAAGGAACACAATGGTTCATGTGAGTGATAACTTGCCTGCAAACTCAGCAGCCTGGTACTGAGCTAGATCCTCAGAAGGGGTGCTGTAAAGATCGTCTGTCTCAACGTCGTCGTCTATTCGAGAAGAAGCAAACAAACAAGACAGAAATATAAACAATCAATATCATTGCATAGTGCACAATCATGGGATGATGCATGTCAAGTTAATAGATGCATCAAAATAAACTAAGTGACATGGTAACACAATTTAAATGGACCCATATGCAATGAGATTGCATATGGAAAAGGTCCATGAATTAAGTGGAAACAAATGATCTATAATTGACTACCATGTGAAAGTTTGCTTAGCATGATGCATGCATGATGATAACAACAAAATAACAACAATAGATGCAAGTGGGAAAAGGAATCTTAACAAGTTTGGAAATCATTTATTAAGTTTGGAAATTTTTTGGTTACTTAAAGATGTCACACAAGTATTTGTTGTTTTCATCAACTTAAAATGCTCAAAACAAATAACAAAAATTCATATTTGAAAAGAATACCAAATTTTAGTTGGATTACATGTTTCAAATATTGAAATAGGAGTTAGGATGAATTTATTATGATTTAAACAATATTAAACAAGTTTTAATTGAATTTAAAACAAGTTTAAATTTTATTTGTTTAAACATAAATTCAAATTCACATTTGAAAAGTTTATGTTTTGCTGGTTTGAAAACATATTTTGCATGTTCAAAATAATTTAAATTGAGCAAGTTATTATTTTATTAAATTTAAATGATTTAAACAAGGTTTAAAATATTTAAGCACTTTAAATTATTCAAACCATGAAACAAAATTTATATTTGAAAAGGTTATTTGAAATAGCATGGAAAACATATTTTAGTTGCATTATTTGGAATAAGTATGAATTAGTTATGGATTTTTGCAATTTGCAATTGAATTATTTGAATTCAAATCGGAAATGCATTTGGAAATTTCAAAACAGAAAACAAATGGTACCAATAGGTAGATAATTCAATTTAGATCATCACACATATTTTATTTTCATTATTTGGAGTTATAAAATAAAAGTTATAAGCTTTTTAAAACTAGGGACCATTCTGCAATTTTAAAAGGGCTTGGATTAAAAAGAAACGTGCTGGAAAAACTTTTGTTACCGTGTAGGTATCTAACCACAGCCACTGCCAGTGGGCCACGGGCCTACGTGGTGCTGCGTGGCAGCACAGCTGGCCACCACGCCCACAGACGGGTGGGCCACGGCTTAGGGGGAAAATCCCCAAAAAGGGTGGCGCTGTGGGGACTCGAACCCACGACCAGGCGCTCGCTAGCTAACGATGTAACCAGTGCAGTGAGTTCAGTTCGTTGTCAGTAACCACAACGCTGACAGGTTAAGGTGTGGTTGGCTCTTATAGGGCGCCAGGGACGAGGACGGCCGTCGGGATCGACTGCTGCCGCCGTGGCGTGCGTGGATGCACGGCCGTACTGAAAGAAGACAACGGGGGCGGCTTGCGAACCGGTATCGGGCCGTTGCGGGCTGGGCTGCGCGCGAGGAAAAGGAGAAAAGGGTGGGCTGGGTGCCCACTGCCCTCTGCGCGCGCTTTATTTTTTTTTTGAATTTTGTTATTCTGTTTTTTTTTGCAGCAAATGAAAATGGAAGAGATTGGTAGGTTTTGAGTTGCAAAAAATTTGGGAAAAATTCCTGTGAGTCTGTTAGCTCAACATCTACCATTTGGAAACTTAGGTTTTTGAAAATTCAAATTTATTTGTTGTTTTTGTAATGGCTTGCATTTGGATGAATTTTGGTTAATAATTGGTTATTTAAAACAAGGTTTTTAATAATGGTAATCCAATGAGTTTAATTGGAAACAAATGAGTACATTTGTTTTGGTATTTTTCACAATTTGAAAATGGTGCTGTTTGTTGATTTGAAATTTGAGTTTGGAAGCAATTTGGAATTATTTAATTGAAATAGAACCACCATTTCACTAGTTGATCTAACATGGAAATAATTGGAAACAAAAATTTGTTTGAATTGAACTTTTATTTGAAAATGTTGTAACATGACAAGTATGAAACACATCATTTGAATTTGTTTGAAATTCAATTATGAAAACAGAATAAAACAGATGCAAAACAAATAGTAAACAAATGCAAACAATGAAATAAATATGATGACATGATGCAATACTTTAATTAAACAGGAAATCAAACATTCTAGGGGTATTTTCATACTTGGGATGTTACATTGGTCGCTCAATTTTCAGGTGATTTTACATGTATTATACTTACCTCTTCTATTAAGTCGTTTCATTTACTAACATATTTTATTTTCTCCATACAGATACAAAAGTTTGCTGGTTTTCCGGTTGTCCCGCTGAATGTTACGTAGATCACTAGGAGTCTGGAGGCATATGTATTGTGGCTTCTAGGGAAGGTGATGTTCACTGATAACCATGGTTCGAGCGTTAGCGCGCGGTACATTCCTATTGCACTTGAGATCGCGGAGGCTTAGGGCCCTCAGGCCATCACACCGAGGAGTTAGGGCTCAGCGATCTTAGCGGCTATGTACCGAGGTATGTGCAACGCTTGCACGCTTGTGACGAGAGGGGCAGCCCTGCTTGGATTTCCTTTATTCTTACAGCTGTGCTCCTGGGAGAGGTTCTCTATTGGACGACCAGATGTTTCTATTGCGGAGGGATTCCCTATTCATGAGATGGACGATATTGTGGATCGTATCGACATACCTATGATCGGTTTATGCTGGACACGTCGGAAGGTATGTTAACGCTTATAACGTATTGCATATTCGGTATAATTGTACTATGACCCACAATAATATTTGTTTTTCTTATGTGATGCAGAGACGCTATGCTAATGATCATGTTACTAAATGCTACTGGGCATTTAGCGAGCAGTTCGACGTGTACACTGTCGGCATTTGGCAGCCATATACGGATGACTCCGTACGCACAAGATACCCCGGCGGCATATCTAGGTTGTGCAGAGATGATCGGGCGTATTGAATGACGAAATCTAAGATCATATTCGACATCTACGTTGAGGAGATGACCCAACACAGGGTGATGAGGCAGTTTGGTCTACTCCAGGAGATCAATCCTCCACCGACAGAGGACCCCCTGCCCTTTAGAATTCACAAGTATGTCTATTTATTTAATGTTCCATTCTTTTTCACAATATTACACGTTGAAGCACTAATTACTTGATCAATTTACACTATATTTTAAGGACAACTAGGAAGGGGTCCACGAGGAGCGTCGGAGACTGGCTGACGAGGCTTCAGTCCTACGTTACAGAGTGGGAGACAGCGACGACACGACTCTGGCAAGCGTCTCGGGTGTTTGATATTCACAGGTTCCATGGATACCTTGAGAAATACATGACTGGGACAAGGCTACGCATCGTGGTACACCCTGAGCTGAAACAGATACCAACCCCTGCTACATGGGATACATACCTGGGCTATGATACTTCCGGTAGCAGACATCTCGTGGTAATAATCCTTCTTGTTATGCAAACATCTGACTTGTCTTGCAATTACAATCAAGTACTAAAAATTATAACAATTGCAGGCCTCCATGACACTTGCTGTTCATGACGAGGTGGCGGAGTTTGGACGCTCATTGTCTTCTGGACGTCTTCTACCACACATGCCTCATTTGGTGACCTGGGCCGAGCGCCTATAGAGGAAGCTAGGAGATATCTACCGGACTATCACGTGCACCCGCAGGTCGGACGTCGTTACACAGCAGGTAATACACCGCTCCCCGTGTCCCGCAACATAGGAGCGGCACCAGCCGCATCCACGTCTCTCCCCTCAACCGTCACCGCAGCCATCACCGCGGCCATCACCCAGGCCACCATCGCCTCACCAGACGGATAGTTCGGCGTGGCAGCAGCAGGAGCAGAGACCTAGGCCACCATCGCCTTACGAGGCGGGTAGTTCGGCGTGGCAGCACCAGCAGAGTCCTACGTCCGGCTTCCTGATTCAGCCACAGGGTTCCTCGTCGGGCCTTTTCCAGCCACACCAATAGCAGCCACAGGGTCCCTCGTTGGGCCTTTTCCAGCCACACCCACAATAGCCAGATGGTACTTATATTCACATTCTCGTCATCTCAATATCCATTGGGATTAACTATTTATACAGTTTTTATATGATCAACTTCAGGAGTCTATAGAGGTCAGGCCTCTATGCCCATGTCCGGATCCTCGTGGAGCACTGAGCACGATGTCGCCCACAGCCAGGAGGCTCCCATGCCCGAGTATGACGAGTGGTTCGGGAACATCTATCAGACTCCTCCACCAGGTCCCACCCAGGATACACAGGATACACAGCACGCCGAGTCCAGATCCTTGATTCCTATGCGTCAACTTCGGTATCCTGACAGGTTAGGTTGGACGCATCCTGATGCTCGACCATCGCCTCCGCCTCGCCAACCCAGACGTCGGCGTTGATGATTTTATCTGCCACCATAGACATGCCTATCTACTTATGTATGAGACATATGTTTATCCACTTATGTATGTGACATAGTTGTACTCTGTGTATGACACATATGTTTATTTAGTTATGTACGCGACATATATGTATTCTATGTATGAGACATGTGCGTATATTTATTTGTGCCGAACATAATTAACTAATTGCGCGGGAGAAAGTGGCGGGAGATGCTACCGGGAAAGAAAAGGGCGGAGGGAAGGCAGGAAAAAATAGACTAATTGGGTACGCCGTACCCAATTGCATGGCTGTCGGCCACGACAGGCCCGATTAATTTTGGCCTGCCCCCAATGCCAGTTGTGTGCGTCAGCAGTGCGCCAATCGGGCACGGCGTGGCCGATTACCTGTTATCGGTTGGGTCGTACCCGACAACCTCCAGTCGGTTGCGGTGTACCCAATTGGGTAATATTTTTGAATTTTTTTACATCTATGTATTATTTTCCGAAATAGTATTAAAAACGTATTATTTAAAAAATTGCCCTTGTGCATGCATCCAGAATACGCTTCACGCGTGAGCTACTGCTGCCGTATGGGTTGTCACTGTCAGAGTGGGAAATGTCGGAAAGTGACCTCGATATAGCCTATATTGAGGCTGACCTCGATGTAGCAGCCTCCTAAAAGACTGCATGTGTGTATGATTTGTAAAAAAAAAAACTCATTGCTCGTACATGTGTCTTATTTGATGGGGGTGTCGGTTTACAGGGAGCTACCGGTGCTAATTCCGGCATGGGGGTGCCGGATTTCAGCCTTGTCCCCAAGATAACATGGCGATATTTAACAAATACTGATAAATTTTTACTAATTTGAATAAATTTAGGCGATTCCATTAATATGGCCGAATATAGGCCGATTCGTTACATAGGAGCGCGATTCGAAATTTTAGAAACCTAAATCTACGCCTAGTTCACGCCGAGGAGGCGATAGAATCCCGAGTGGTCGCCGACGTCGTTGTCGGAGTCGGAGTCACTCGGCGGATCCTCCTTCGAGGCGGCGTAGCTGTAGCCTTGGCCGTCTCCGCCGCTCCACGACCTACTCGGCCCTGAAACGTCACAGCTGTTGTCGTCATCGAGCATGATGACGTCGTCCTCCTCGTGACTGCGACACCGCGCGACAAACTCCTCCAGGGCGCATCGCTGCTTCTTCACTTTCTCGGCAATGTGGTTCTTTTGTGACCAGGCGAGGGCCATCGCCATGTTCACCTCCAGGTTGGTGTCCTCCTCCTTCTTGGCCCAGATGAGGCGCAGGTGGCCTCTTGCTGGTGAGGGCGTGCGCTGCTCCCGGATGACGATGCCACGGGCGTGCGGCGGCGCCGGCAAAGGACCTTCGGGCACAATAGAGGGAATCTTGTGAAGACTTGGGGTAGATATTGGTTTTCTATTTTCCCATGGCCTACCCTAACACAAAGAAGAATAAAAAATAAATTCCCACTTGGCTATCACCTTTCGACGCTAGTCATTGGGGTACACGGAAAATTCTGACTTTTCTCCAACGGGTCAGAGTTTTGCCGAAGCGGGGATATGAAGCGTCAGAATCCCACCCAAACCTAGGTGGTTATATACCATATGTATACAAGTGTTATGGGAGGTTTAGAGGGCCCAGATCCTACTCTAGGGTGTGACAGGCTTCATTGACTCACTTGTAAGGTTATGAACTTGTAGCTCAAAACTCCCCCTTCGGGCGCATCGGAGGGAATCTTGTGAAGATTTGGGGGTAGATCTTGGTTTTGCGTGTTCCTATGGACTACCCTAACATAGACAAAGAAAAATTTACACGATTCTACCCCCTTTCAACATCGGTCATGGGGGTGGAAGGAAAAAAGTTGACCTCTCTCCACTAGGCTAGGGTTTCTCCGAAGCGGGGCTTCAGAGCGTCGAGATCCCACCTAAATATAGGTGGTTCCATACCAAATTTATACAGGTGTGGTTGGAGGTGTACTGGTCCAAGATCCTACTCCAGGGTGTGTGATGAGGGCAAGATACCTACTCCTACCATTGTGCCGCCACCGCCATCTACGTTGACAGTTGGAGCTTTCAGTTTTGCAATCCCTCCGCCAGATGAGGTGAAACCCACCTTCAGAACACTGCCGTTGATGTTGCAGTTTGGTCCACGACATGAGACCAAACATTGTTAGTGTTTGTGCCGTTAGGTGCAGCATGTTGCATACATGATGACCAACGGCTAGATGACATTCGTTTAAGTATGTACACATTTTTTTATTGGAGGCATGTGTGGCTTATTCTTTGTCCGAGCCTTAGAGGCATGTTGAATCCAACTCAAACTCGGTAACAACTCGAGGCGCTCCGCTCTATTCGTCAGAAGTTCGGCCTTTTATCACCATAAGTGAATTTGGATCACCAAAAAAAAAACACGGCGCAGGTAGTCCCGAGGATTATTTGGAGTGGGAGATGCGCGTGAATCATATTTTTGCAGCTCACCATTACATCAAGGAGATGAAGTTTTAACTTGCAGCTATTGTGTTCTCCGATTATGTACTGATTTGGTGGAGCCAAATTTTGCGTATGCCCAACCAGCCGACATCATGGAGAGGTATGGAAGAACTCATGCGGCCTCGTTTTGTTCTTGATAATTATAAGCGCGAGATGTACAATAAATTGCAGTATCTAAGGATGAGTATTATAAAGAGATAAAGTTGTTGAAGATACGTACAGGAGAAACAGAAGATACAAAGTCAACGATGTCTCGATTCTTTAATGGTTTGAATATTGAGGTGCAAAATCGTGTGGAGATGGTCATCTACTATAATTTGCAGGATCTTGTGCACCAAGCTGAGCGTGTGGGGCAACAACTCAAACGGCGTCAAGCTACAGCCCCTATACATATATGGGAGTGTTCCAATACCGAGGCTATTGGTCCTAGTGCTAAGCCAGCACCTTCTACACGCTCCAATGATATTTCTCTTGAGGCGCCAAAATCTTGAGTGTCCAAAAATGTATCTGGTACCCAGTCCACCGCACAAATTGAGTGGTTTACTTGTGGAGGCCGAGGACACATGAGGCGTGATTTTCCCTAGCGCAAAAAGGGTGATGCTCACACAAGATGGCTATGTTTCTGCAAGTGACGAGGAGAAATCAGCAGGATCGTCTAGTGAGGAGGTTGAGACTGAAGAAGTGAATGTGGATGAGTATGAACTTGCTGCAAAGTGTAAAAATTTGATGCACAAGGACAAGGGTAGCGTTGGGATATTTTTTTAGACCCAATGCACAATCAATGATTCCTCTAGCAAGCTGATTATTGATGGTGGGAGTTACACCAATATTATTAGCAAGATCTTGGTGGATTCTCTTCCATTGCCTACATGGAAGCACCCACAACCATATTGCATTGAGTGGTTGTATATATCAGGCGAGCTGAAGGTCACACATAAGGCATGCCTGAAATTTTCTGTATGTATGTCTGAGGACACGGTGGTCTGTGATGTGTTGCCTATGGATGCATGTCACGTGCTGCTAGGCCGATCGCGGCAGTTTGATCATCGTTCCACGCATGTGGGGTGTTCCAATGTATATTCCTCGTGGCATAAAGGGAAGCGTCATGTGCTACAACCAATGCTCGACAAGGATATCAAGTGGATGTAGTTCCTATGAAGAAGAAAATTCCAAGTGTCAAGCTGAAACTGAGGACGGTTTCTCCTCCAGTTGAGGGGTGATGAGGGGAGGATACTTAATCCTACCATTGTGCCACCACCGCCATCTACGTTTATAGTTGGAGCTTTCCGTTTTGCGATCCCTTCGCTAGATGAGGTGAAACCCGCCTTAAGAACACCGCCGTTGATGTTGCAGTTTGGTCCACGACATGAGACCAAACATTGTTAGTGTTTGTGCCGTTAGGTGCAGCATGTTGCATACAGGATGACCAACGGCTAGATGACATTCGTTTAAGTATGTACACATTTTTATTATTGGAGGCATGTGTGGCTTATTCTTTGTCCGAGCCTTAGAGGCATGTTGAATCCAACTCAAACTCGGTAACAACTCGAGGCGCTCCGCTCTATTCGTCAGAAGTTCGGCCTTTTATCACCATAAGTGAATTTGGATCACCAAAAAAAAAAAACACGGCGCAGGTAGTCCCGAGGATTATTTGGAGTGGGAGATGCGCGTGAATCATATTTTTGCAGCTCACCATTACATCAAGGAGATGAAGTTTTAACTTGCAGCTATTGTGTTCTCCGATTATGTACTGATTTGGTGGAGCCAAATTTTGCGTATGCCCAACCAGCCGACATCATGGAGAGGTATGGAAGAACTCATGCGGCCTCGTTTTGTTCTTGATAATTATAAACGCGAGATGTACAATAAATTGCAGTATCTAAGAATGAGTATTATAAAGAGATAAAGTTGTTGAAGATACGTACAGGAGCAACAGAAGATACAAAGGCAACGATGTCTCGATTCTTTAATGGTTTGAATATTGAGGTGCAAAATCGTGTGGAGATGGTCATCTACTATAATTTGAAGGATCTTGTGCACCAAGCTGAGCGTGTGGGGCAACAACTCAAACAGCGTCAAGCTACAGCCCCTATACATATATGGGAGTGTTCCAATACCGAGGCTATTGGTCCTAGTGCTAAGCCAACACCTTCTACACGCTCCAATGATATTTCTCTTGAGGCGCCAAAATCTTGAGTGTCCAAAAATGCATCTGGTACCCAGTCCACCGCACAAATTGAGTGGTTTACTTGTGGAGGCCGAGGACACATGAGGCGTGATTTTCCCTAGCGCAAAAAGGGTGATGCTCACACAAGATGGCTATGTTTCTGCAAGTGACGAGGAGAAATCAGCAGGATCGTCTAGTGAGGAGGTTGAGACTGAAGAAGTGAATGTGGATGAGTATGAACTTGCTGCAAAGTGTAAAAATTTGATGCACAAGGACAAGGGTAGCGTTGGGATATTTTTTAGACACAATGCACAATCAAGGATTCCTCTAGCAAGCTGATTATTGATGGTGGGAGTTACACCAATATTATTAGCAAGATCTTGGTGGATTCTCTTCCATTGCCTACATGGAAGCACCCACAACCATATTGCATTGAGTGGTTGTATATATCAGGCGAGCTGAAGGTCACACATAAGGCATGCCTGAAATTTTCTGTAGGTATGTATGAGGACACGGTGGTCTGTGATGTGTTGCCTATGGATGCATGTCACGTGTTGCTAGGCCGATCGCGGCAGTTTGATCATCGTTCCACGCATGTGGGGTGTTCCAATGTATATTCCTCGTGGCATAAAGGGAAGCGTCATGTGCTACAACCAATGCTCGACAAGGATATCAAGTGGATGTCGTTCCTATGAAGAAGAAAATTCCAAGTGTCAAGCTGAAACTGAGGACGGTTTCTCCTCCAGTTGAGGGGTGATGAGGGGAGGATACTTAATCCTACCATTGTGCCACCACCGCCATCTACGTTTATAGTTGGAGCTTTCCGTTTTGCGATCCCTTCGCTAGATGAGGTGAAACCCGCCTTAAGAACACCGCCGTTGATGTTGCAGTTTGGTCCACGACATGAGACCAAACATTGTTAGTGTTTGTGCCGTTAGGTGCAGCATGTTGCATACAGGATGACCAACGGCTAGATGACATTCGTTTAAGTATGTACACATTTTTTTTATTGGAGGCATGTGTCGCTTATTCTTTGTCCGAGCCTTAGAGGCATGTTGAATCCAACTCAAACTCGGTAACAACTCGAGGCGCTCCGCTCTATTCGTCAGAAGTTCGGCCTTTTATCACCATAAGTGAATTTGGATCACCAAAAAAAAAAACACGGCGCAGGTAGTCCCGAGGATTATTTGGAGTGGGAGATGCGCGTGAATCATATTTTTGCAGCTCACCATTACATTAAGGAGATGAAGTTTTAACTTGCAGCTATTGTGTTCTCCGATTATGTACTGATTTGGTGGAGTCAAATTTTGCGTATGCCCAACCAGCCGACATCATGGAGAGGTATGGAAGAACTCATGCGGCCTCATTTTGTTCTTGATAATTATAAACGCGAGATGTACAATAAATTGCAGTATCTAAGAATGAGTATTATAAAGAGATAAAGTTGTTGAAGATACGTACAGGAGCAACAGAAGATACAAAGGCAACGATGTCTCGATTCTTTAATGGTTTGAATATTGAGGTGCAAAATCGTGTGGAGATGGTCATCTACTATAATTTGCAGGATCTTGTGCACCAAGCTGAGCGTGTGGGGCAACAACTCGAACGGCGTCAAGCTACAGCCCCTATACATATATGGGAGTGTTCCAATACCGAGGCTATTGGTCCTAGTGCTAAGCCAACACCTTCTACACGCTCCAATGATATTTCTCTTGAGGCGCCAAAATCTTGAGTGTCCAAAAATGCATCTGGTACCCAGTCCACCGCACAAATTGAGTGGTTTACTTGTGGAGGCCGAGGACACATGAGGCGTGATTTTCCCTAGCGCAAAAAGGGTGATGCTCACACAAGATGGCTATGTTTCTGCAAGTGACGAGGAGAAATCAGCTGGATCGTCTAGTGAGGAGGTTGAGACTGAAGAAGTGAATGTCGATGAGTATGAACTTGCTGCAAAGTGTAAAAATTTGATGCACAAGGACAAGGGTAGCGTTGGGATATTTTTTAGACCCAATGCACAATCAAGGATTCCTCTAGCAAGCTGATTATTGATGGTGGGAGTTACACCAATATTATTAGCAAGATCTTGGTGGATTCTCTTCCATTGCCTACATGGAAGCACCCACAACCATATTGCATTGAGTGGTTGTATATATCAGGCGAGCTGAAGGTCACACATAAGGCATGCCTGAAATTTTCTGTAGGTATGTATGAGGACACGCTGGTCTGTGATGTGTTGCCTATGGATGCATGTCACGTGCTGCTAGGCCGATCGCGGCAGTTTGATCATCGTTCCACGCATGTGGGGTGTTCCAATGTATATTCCTCGTGGTATAAAGGGAAGCGTCATGTGCTGCAACCAATGCTCGACAAGGATATCAAGTGGATGTCGTTCCTATGAAGAAGAAAATTGCAAGTGTCAAGCTGAAACTGAGGACGGTTTCTCCTCCAGTTGAGGGGTGATGAGGGGAGGATACTTAATCCTACCATTGTGCCACCACCGCCATCTACGTTTATAGTTGGAGCTTTCCGTTTTGCGATCCCTTCGCTAGATGAGGTGAAACCCGCCTTAAGAACACCGCCGTTGATGTTGCAGTTTGGTCCACGACATGAGACCAAACATTGTTAGTGTTTGTGCCGTTAGGTGCAGCATGTTGCATACAGGATGACCAACGGCTAGATGACATTCGTTTAAGTATGTACACATTTTTTTATTGGAGGCATGTGTGGCTTATTCTTTGTCCGAGCCTTAGAGGCATGTTGAATCCAACTCAAACTCGGTAACAACTCGAGGCGCTCCGCTCTATTCGTCAGAAGTTCGGCCTTTTATCACCATAAGTGAATTTGGATCACCAAAAAAAAACACGGCGCAGGTAGTTTCGAGGATTATTTGGAGTGGGAGATGCGCGTGAATCATATTTTTGCAGCTCACCATTACATCAAGGAGATGAAGTTTTAACTTGCAGCTATTGTGTTCTCCGATTATGTACTGATTTGGTGGAGCCAAATTTTGCGTATGCCCAACCAGCCGACATCATGGAGAGGTATGGAAGAACTCATGCGGCCTAGTTTTGTTCTTGATAATTATAAATGCGAGATGTACAATAAATTGCAGTATCTAAGGATGAGTATTATAAAGAGATAAAGTTGTTGAAGATACGTACAGGAGCAACAGAAGATACAAAGGCAACGATGTCTCGATTCTTTAATGGTTTGAATATTGAGGTGCAAAATCGTGTGGAGATGGTCATCTACTATAATTTGCAGGATCTTGTGCACCAAGCTGAGCGTGTGGGGCAACAACTCAAACGGCGTCAAGCTACAGCCCCTGTACATATATGGGAGTGTTCCAATACCGAGGCTATTGGTCCTAGTGCTAAGCCAGCACCTTCTACACGCTCCAATGATATTTCTCTTGAGGCGCCAAAATCTTGAGTGTCCAAAAATGCATCTGGTACCCAGTCCACCGCACAAATTGAGTGGTTTACTTGTGGAGGCCGAGGACACATGAGGTGTGATTTTCCCTAGCGCAAAAAGGGTGATGCTCACACAAGATGGCTATGTTTCTGCAAGTGACGAGGAGAAATCAGCAGGATCGTCTAGTGAGGAGGTTGAGACTGAAGAAGTGAATGTGGATGAGTATGAACTTGCTGCAAAGTGTAAAAATTTGATGCACAAGGACAAGGGTAGCGTTGGGATATTTTTTAGACACAATGCACAATCAAGGATTCCTCTAGCAAGCTGATTATTGATGGTGGGAGTTACACCAATATTATTAGCAAGATCTTGGTGGATTCTCTTCCATTGCCTACATGGAAGCACCCACAACCATATTGCATTGAGTGGTTGTATATATCAGGCGAGCTGAAGGTCACACATAAGGCATGCCTGAAATTTTCTGTAGGTATGTATGAGGACACGATGGTCTGTGATGTGTTGCCTATGGATGCATGTCACGTGCTGCTAGGCCGATCGCGGCAGTTTGATCATCGTTCCACGCATGTGGGGTGTTCCAATGTATATTCCTCGTGGCATAAAGGGAAGCGTCATGTGCTACAACCAATGCTCGACAAGGATATCAAGTGGATGTCGTTCCTATGAAGAAGAAAATTCCAAGTGTCAAGCTGAAACTGAGGACGGTTTCTCCTCCAGTTGAGGGGTGATGAGGGGAGGATACTTAATCCTACCATTGTGCCACCACCGCCATCTACGTTTATAGTTGGAGCTTTCCGTTTTGCGATCCCTTCGCTAGATGAGGTGAAACCCGCCTTAAGAACACCGCCGTTGATGTTGCAGTTTGGTCCACGACATGAGACCAAACATTGTTAGTGTTTGTGCCGTTAGGTGCAGCATGTTGCATACAGGATGACCAACGGCTAGATGACATTCGTTTAAGTATGTACACATTTTTTTATTGGAGGCATGTGTGGCTTATTCTTTGTCCGAGCCTTAGAGGCATGTTGAATCCAACTCAAACTCGGTAACAACTCGAGGCGCTCCGCTCTATTCGTCAGAAGTTCGGCCTTTTATCACCATAAGTGAATTTGGATCACCAAAAAAAAACACGGCGCAGGTAGTCCCGAGGATTATTTGGAGTGGGAGATGCGCGTGAATCATATTTTTGCAGCTCACCATTACATCAAGGAGATGAAGTTTTAACTTGCAGCTATTGTGTTCTCCGATTATGTACTGATTTGGTGGAGCCACATTTTGCGTATGCCCAACCAGCCGACATCATGGAGAGGTATGGAAGAACTCATGCGGCCTCGATTTGTTCTTGATAATTATAAGCGCGAGATGTACAATAAATTGCAGTATCTAAGGATGAGTATTATAAAGAGATAAAGTTGTTGAAGATACGTACAGGAGCAACAGAAGATACAAAGGCAACGATGTCTCGATTCTTTAATGGTTTGAATATTGAGGTGCAAAATCGTGTGGAGATGGTCATCTACTATAATTTGCAGGATCTTGTGCACCAAGCTGAGCGTGTGGGGCAACAACTCAAACGGCGTCAAGCTACAGCCCCTATACATATATGGGAGTGTTCCAATACCGAGGCTATTGGTCCTAGTGCTAAGCCAGCACCTTCTACACGCTCCAATGATATTTCTCTTGAGGCGCCAAAATCTTGAGTGTCCAAAAATGCATCTGGTACCCAGTCCACCGCACAAATTGAGTGGTTTACTTGTGGAGGCCGAGGACACATGAGGCGTGATTTTTCCTAGCGCAAAAAGGGTGATGCTCACACAAGATGGCTATGTTTCTGCAAGTGACGAGGAGAAATCAGCAGGATCGTCTAGTGAGGAGGTTGAGACTGAAGAAGTGAATGTGGATGAGTATGAACTTGCTGCAAAGTGTAAAAATTTGATGCACACGGACAAGGGTAGCGTTGGGATATTTTTTAGACCCAATGCACAATCAAGGATTCCTCTAGCAAGCTGATTATTGATGGTGGGAGTTACACCAATATTATTAGCAAGATCTTGGTGGATTCTCTTCCATTGCCTACATGGAAGCACCCACAACCATATTGCATTGAGTGGTTGTATATATCAGGCGAGCTGAAGGTCACACATAAGGCATGCCTGAAATTTTCTGTAGGTATGTATGAGGACACGGTGGTCTGTGATGTGTTGCCTATGGATGCATGTCACGTGCTGCTAGGCCGATCGCGGCAATTTGATCATCGTTCCACGCATGTGGGGTGTTCCAATGTATATTCTTCGTGGCATAAAGGGAAGCGTCATGTGCTACAACCAATGCTCGACAAGGATATCAAGTGGATGTCGTTCCTATGAAGAAGAAAACTCCAAGTGTCAAGCTGAAACTGAGGACGGTTTCTCCTCCAGTTGAGGGGTGATGAGGGGAGGATACTTAATCCTACCATTGTGCCACCACCGCCATCTACTTAAATAGTTGGAGCTTTCCGTTTTGCGATCCCTTCGCTAGATGAGGTGAAACCCGCCTTAAGAACACCGCCGTTGATGTTGCAGTTTGGTCCACGACGTGCGTCCAAACATTATTAGTGTTGGTGACGTTAGGTGCAGCTTGTTGCATACAGACCAACGATTAGATGCATCTATGTATTTACACAATTTTTTATTAGAGGCATGTGTGCCTTATAGTTTGGATGAGCCTTCTAATAGGCCAGTTTGTATCGCGTGTGTTAGGTTTGAGTCAATTGTGTGTTTGGTTTGGGTCTGTCCAACCGATCCCTTTGTGGCCTCCTATATAAAGGAGTGGCACCTAGGGTTTTAGGGTAGACAAGAAGTTTGAGAGTAAAGTTATTGAGAGGCTCCTCCCAATATGGGTTGCCGCTTGCAAGTTTATACTGGTTTTGATTTCTGATCTTATTGACATGTCTACTATTGTGTGTGTGGGATTGATTCTCTATCTGTCCAACATTGATGTCCTTTGATCGCCGTGAAAGATTAGGCCACAACCCCATAGGATCATGTCGAATGTTCTTAGTTAGGTTCATGTCAGGAGGTGCCATAAAGCCTGCTGATAGAGTCGTGGGTGGAAACGTGGGAGAGTAGAAACGAGGACACAATTTACCCAGGTTCGGTACGTCACAACTAAGGCTGCATTGCTACTCCTGCAATCTCACCAAATCAGGGTTGAAGCCTGAAGTATACAAAGTACAATGTGAGTAGGGTTTCACTAACTTGGCGAGGATGAACTTCCCGGCGAGTTGGCTTCTAGCTATTAGAACTTGTCTATTATATTATCTTATGTCTTTCGACAACTCTCGTCCGCTTTATATAGATAGCCAGACTAGGGCTTACAGGAAGAAAACCTAGAAGACTATGGAAATTAATCCTATTCTTGGAAAGTAAGGCATCCGACTTCTTCTCCACATTGGACCACGTATTGGGCCGTGATCCGGGTTCTTCTAGAATCCAGCTTCATGTGCGTCTGCTTACTGGGTCGCCCAATGGACTTTATTCCATTGCCTTTGGCCGATGCTGGATATACCCCCATTTGGTATATATCCGACAGTAGCCCCCAAGGAGAATTAATACTCCTACTCGTCGTCTTTTCCCAGATTTCATGCTTTCGGGGAAATTGGTCTTCTATCTTGAATCTTCTTTTCGACATAAGTTTTATGCCAATCCCGGATTTTCATAATCTGGCATTTCTTCCACGAATCTTCACGGAGAAGGAACTTGTGACGTGAGCGAGAAAATCATGCTTACTCACGAACGTTTGGTTTCAGTCAAAGGCAGAAAACATATCTCTGCCAGATATTGGGCGAGAAATGAGGAGATAATAATCATTTCGCCGGCCCATCGTATCCCGAAATTTACTGCGAGACACACGTCGATCATCCAACGGCTAAATTAGTCGTTACGCTAATCTCAGCGGTAAAATGGCTATAAATAACTTCTCGGTTCCTCCGTTCCCTTCTCTTCCCTTTGCACGATTCATTCGGGAACGCATCCCCGATCTCTTGTGCACCTGCTTCTGAGAGAGAAAGAGAGAAAAAAGCACCCTCGTCGGAGCACCGACCATCGGCGGCTCGTGCTCAAAACTGTGGCCGCACCACCAGCAAATGGACGCGGGAAGCAACGCCCACGCACCCGTGGTCGTCGCCGACCCACTTCTCACGATGCCCAAGGCGGACTCCGTGGCTCCTCCCATGCACGCATTCGCCACTGCATCGACGGCGGATGCTTCTTCCTTATCCGCTCCGGTGGCTCCTTCGAGCACCGCCACGGCAACTCCGGCGATCCCCACGGGCACACCAGTGGGTGGAGACCCTAGCTCCGCCTTCGTATCGGCGCCCCCACCAACTTCTTCCATTTTGCCTCCTTCCGTCCCCAAATCGAGAGACGGAGAAACTGCTCGCACCGGCGATGATGCGGAAGGTGACGCTGCCGGCAGTGGCGAGGAAGTTGAAGGAGGAGAAGCCGGAAAGTGAATCCACTGCAACACTGTACTGGCTCTTCTAAAAATCCTATAGAAGGATGGGTTCCTCGCGAAAGACAAATGACGGCTGGAGAGCGAAGACATAGAACCCCAGCAAAAAGACGGAGAAAGGGTAATCGTTGCCTCTCACGTCCTGCGAGGTATGGGATTTCCACCGTCCGCCTTTTTTATCCAAGTCCTCCAGCATTATGGGTTCAACCCCACAATCGTCCCCCGAATTCTATTCTGTATTTAGCCGGCTTTTAAGCTTTATTTGAAGGCTATCTAGGAATAGAAACTAGGCTAGACTTTTTTCCAGTTTTGCTTCTATGTGAAGCGGAATACTTTCAATGGTCTTCCTCGAGTCTGTGTGACAGTATCTTTCAACCTGCTCTGTGGCAGGGAGAGATATGATTCCCAAAGATCAAAACCTTGGAATCCGTCAAATTTTGGACGGGTTCCTTCATCTATTGTCCGGATGTCCCGTATCCTTGCATTCCGCCTTTCGACAACTCTGCCGCCACTCCTAGGGACAATTGGGCTCTAGACACCATCCAGGTTCTTACCCCAGATCTCCTGCGAATCAAAAGACGGATTGCCAAGTTGGTCATTGATGTCTACGCACGGTTCTATTCTTGTAGACAGTGTTGGGCCTCCAAGTGCATAGGTTTGTAGAACAACAGCAAGTTTCCCTTAAGTGGATCACCCAAGGTTTATCGAACTCAGGGAGGTAGAGGTCAAAGATATCCCTCTCAAGCAACCCTGAAATTAAGATACAAGAAGTCTCTTGTGTCCCCAACACACCCAATATACTTGTCAGGTATATAGGTGCACTAGTTTGGCGAAGAGATAGTGGAATGCGAGTAATATGGATGGTTATAAGTAATAATAGCAATCTGAAGCAAACATGTAGCAGAACAGTCGGAAAACGGTGTTTAAATGCTTGGAAACAAGGCCTAGGGATCCTACTTTCGCTAGTGGACACTCTCAACAATGATCACATAATCTTAACCCTCTCCGATTGGATAACGAACACTAATCATTACGTAGGACTGCAAAAAGCATTCCTGAATGTAAGCATTCCCATGTCTAGTTAGCCCCACACTGTCAACTTGAGCGCCCTAGAAGGTACTAGACAAACACCACAATTCATAGAGGAGACACACACGATGTGCACACTTTCACCTTCACACCGCTAGAGAAGGTGACTCCAAAGTTCATATTAATAAAACATTTCAGTAGCACAATAGATGAAGAGTAACATTTACTTATTCAACAAGATTAAAAAGCTAACGATCACATATAGATCACACCATGGGAGAGAGATATGAACCACATAGCTACCGGTAGAGCCCTCAGCCTCAGCGGAGAACTACTCCCTCCTCATCATAGGAGACAGCAACAACGATGGAGATGGTGGTGGAGTCGATGGAGATGGCCTCCGGGGGCACTTCCCCATCCCGGCAGGATGCCAAAACAGAGATTTGTCCCCCGAAACTTGGGTTGATGATGACGGCGGCTGCGGAAGGTTTCGTGGAATTTCGCCGATTCTTCTAGGGTTTTTTGGAGGAAGCAAATAAATAGGCGAAAGGGCGACGTCGGTGGGCCACCAGGGTGGCCTCACCACCCCCAGGAGCGGCCAAGGGGGAGCCCGCGCCTGGCTATGGTGAGGGCCCCCTGGTGCCCGTCTTCGACTCCTATTCGGACTTCTGGATGCTTCCGGGGAAAATAGAAACTTCGGGATTCGTGGGGTCCAATTCCGAGAATATTTCCAGAACAACTTTTCTGAAATCAAAAACAGCAGAAAACAGGGAACTGGCACTTGGAATCTTGTTAATAGGTTAGTCGTGGGAAACGTGTAAAAATGCTATAAAGAAGGGAGAAAACATGTAGCAATTGGCATAATATCAACATGGAACATCAGAAATTAGAGATACATTGGAGACGTATCAAGCATCCCCAAGCGTAGTTCCTACTCGTCCTCGAGTACGTAAACAATAAACCAAAATAATTTTTAAGGTGACATGCTACCAACATAATTTTGATCATCATAATGTAAAAGCATATGTAAGCTGAACACAAGCATGATAAATAGAACTTTAATAATAAAGCATAGAAATCACCTTGCATCATGAGAAGTAACACAAGTAAAAGATCATCAATAACAATGCAAAGAAAGATATACGTTTGTTTCAAGTATACAGAAAGCATGGCAAAGTGGTATTTCGCTAGTCCTTAAAAGTAGGGCAAAACATAAATGCCAGGACACCTTCAAAGTTCATGAGGAAGACTAGAACAAATAATTAGAGAACAAGGAATAACACATCATGAATCAATTAATAATGTTTCTGGGACAAATGCACATAAAACTCAGAATGGAAAAAAAATGCTCTCTCAACTGTGCATAAAGTTAGAAGATGGAGACTCAACATAAAAGTAAAAGAAAGGCCCTTCGTAGAGGGAAGCACGGATCACTCATGTGCTAGAGATTTTATTTTATGAAACAGAGGTATTAAAAGTTTGACACTCCTCCCATCCATCTTACACAAACCATGGCTAACCGAATCCTCGGGTGCCTGCCAACAATCACATACCATGGAGGAGTGTCTATATTTTGAGAGATGTATGCTAAGTTCAACGAATGGTAAACAGAAAATACAGTACGTCACAAGACAACAATTTTTCGCAAGAGCGGCTACCATATGAAGGACGCAACTGGTGTAGAAGGTCATCCCTCTTTCTCTTTTGTTTACACAATTATGCTTTCACTGATAAATCAGGGGCAAAAATAGTGAAGAGAATTTGTTTGCATTAATTTTGGGCTGGGCACCCTGCTGCCAGCTCTTCTATCAATTGGATAAGCGGATGAAGCCACTAGTCCAGGGTGTTAAATCCAACCAACAAGTGAGATAAAGATTCGCTATTCACGTCCTCATGATCAAAAACAGGAACACAAAGCAGGAGTAATTTTGATGGTTTTAAAGGTAACACATGAGGAATTTACTTTGGAGTGGCAATTAAATACCACATGTAGTTAGGTATGGTGGACACAATGGGAAAACTTTGGTTTTAGGGATTTGGATGCACGAGTAGAATTCCATACTCAGTACAGGTGGAGGCTAGCAAATGACTGGGAGCGACAAATCAAGATAGCATAAGAGCCATAATCATGCATAGCGACATAAACATCATTAATCAAAGAATAAGTTGTACCACATGTTCAAAAACTAAATGATCATAGAGACTATTAGCGACTGGTTCATAGTCATAAACATGGTGTGTGCATGCGCCAAGTCAACCAAATAAAACATTCAAAAAAGAATACCGCAAATTTATGCTTCAATATGACAAGAACAACTCATGATTCTTTGAATGGCACATTAAACACTCTCGGCTATTTGAGCATAATCATGATACTCCTTAACCACAAGGCTTTAGAACTAAAATAACATATAGCATGATATGAAAAATTTCTAGCCACAGTCTATACAAGCTTCTACTTGCACCATTAAAAATTCTACTTCAAGCAGCAGTTTGCTTTCCCAACAAGCACCATACAAGATATGTTTAAAAAAATACTCTACATGATACAGAAAGCAAACATGATAGTACTCACATAACACTACTTAAACTAACAGCTCTGAATAAGAGATGCAATGAAAACAAGAGCTGAACAGGAATTTACGCAGTAACTAGAAGAAAAACTAAGAATACTAGCATAGCAAGTATTCAAATGAAAAGGCGGAGCGTGTCTCTCTCCCAAACAAGGATGCTAGGTCCAATGATATTATTGAAGCAAGGAAAAAATAGAACAAAGGAAAACAAAAGAAAACAAAAGAAAAACAAACAGACGCTCCAAGTAAAGCACATAAGATGTGACCGAATAAAAATATAGTTTCACTAGAAGTGACCTGATAATTTGTCGATGAAGAAGGGGATGCGTTGGGCATCCCCAAGATTAGATGCTTGAGTCTTCTTGTTTCTGGAATGTACCACCGGGGCATCCCCAAGCTTAGGCTTTTCACTCTTCTTGATCACATCATATCATCCTCTTCTCTTGACCCTTGAAAACTTCCTTCACACCAAACTTCTCACAATCTTGATTAGCAACGTTAGTGAAAATCGAAATAATAAATTCACATGGTTCATTTTCAACACAAGCCTAACACTCATAAAAACATTAGCTAATTTCACAACTTCTTTTAAAACTCTTTTTCTCAAAAGAACATCAAAAGAAAGAGATTAAGAGGCAAATGCAATTATTAGCAGAAATCTGTCAAAAAAGGACAGCAGGTAAAGATGATTTTTTTGGAAAATCTTCTGTTGCTCGAATAAACAAGTGTTCAACTAAGAAAAGTTGCGTATATAGCCCAGGATTATGCACACAAAAACTCAGGTCATTTTTAATTTTCAGTGATTTTATACGTAATAGTGGACAGCAGAAATTTGTTTCCTGTGCAGAAATCCTAAATATAGTCTCAACTTTCTAGTAGAGGCTTTACTTGGCTAAACAAAGACACAAAAGAAAAGATACAGAGGGGTTTCTAAGGAAATAGAAAACACCCAGGTGCAAAGAAAACAAAAATAAACGACAGAAAACGGGTTGAAAATGGAAAACAAAACGGGTTGTCTCCCGGAAGCACTTTTCTTTAAAGCCTTTCAGCTAGGCACAATGATTTTTAAAAGATGCTCACATAAGAATAAGAGTTGAAGCACAATAAGAGAGAATGAAGAAGCAAATATAAAACACATTTAAGTCTAACCCACTTCCTACGAAAAAGAATCGTGTAGAAAAACAAGTCAACGAAGCACAAAGTGACTAGCATAGGAAGACAAAATACGTGCAACTTCAAAAATTTCAACATAAAGAGGGGAAACTTAATATTGTTGAGATGCATAAACCATGTTTATCTCTCTCATAATATCCTTCAGTAGCATCATGAATAAAATTAACATTATAGCTATCACATAAAACATTCTTATCATGAGCCACATGCATAAAAGAATTAATACTCTCCACATAAGCATAGTCATTCTTATTAATAACAACGGGAGTAGGATTATCATAAAGAACTCGAACATGATAGACAAGTTGCATATTAAAGAGATGGTTTTGGGTAATCCCACCATAATTATGGCAAGTTTCATGAGGAGTATTGTAATTATAGCCTATGCTATAACTTTCTTTATAATAATTATGAAAGACTGGAGGCATATTGAAATCATAATTAATTTTCTCCTCAATAGTAGGTGGACTAAAAATGTCATATTCATCATATATTGGAGCTACAGTATCATCACAAGAAATAACATAGTTTTCTTCCAAAAGGCGTTCATTTGTAAACATATCATCATTTTTACTAGGAGGAGATGTATCAAGCATATAATCATTAATAGCAGATGGATTTTCAAACACATCATCCACAAGTTTAGAGCTTTCTATATTATCATTGGAAGGAGCATGGATAGTAATAGTAGTACAAAAATTATCAATATCATCGTTTTCAGAATTGGTGCCAAACACATTGTCAATATCAAAAGTAGTGTGTTTCTCCCAATCATGATCACTTCCATAAATAACAGGCATAGGAAAATCATCGAATTCAGACTCATCAGCAAAAGCTGTAATATGAGAACCATGATTAGGGAGAGATACCGTTACCTATCTCCTTTTACTCCTCCTTTTCTTCTTCTTCTTCCCCTCTTTAGGAGGGATAGGCTTAAAAGGAAGCTTCTCCACATACCCTGGTTTACTGTTAGAAACAATAGAAAGAACTTTGGAGGATTCCTCCTCCTCATTAATAATAACAAAAATCATATTAGTCCTATCATATTTTGGTAAAGTGTCCTCTTTTATAATATTTTGTATGTAAGTATTTGCATGGAAATTTTCAACACAATAAAGATGGCATTCATGCAAGACACTATTCATATCAAAAGCACTCAAATCAATCAAAGAAGTTTTTCTTAATAACTCTTCACACCCCAAAAATAATGTAAGTTCATCATGCTCATTAGGGGTGATCATGTCATCAAAATACAAACTTGCAGTACTCATAGGAGTAGAAAGGTTACTATCATGGCTTGAGTATTGAAAATTAAAATTACCCACTTTACAGCAAAGTTCACAAATAAAAGGATAGAGGACACAAACTTTTTCACCAACATCATTAAAGCCCTATCCCACATTCTAGTATTTTCATTCCTACGATGGATACAATATTCTTCTTCGATTTGATTTTTTCACAAGGTCTAAGTGCTCCACAGAAATTAACATGCTTATAAGAAATAGTACTTTCAGAAGTTTGAGCATGTTTATTGCAATCATCAATAACAATTACATTTTTTATGCAAGTGTCTTTAAAAGGTTCATGATATATGTCCCCGTTTTTAGGAAGATAATTATAAGAAGGAAAGGATCTATACCAACCGACAGCTATTTGAGGATCAAGACCATATTTAGCATTAAGCTCATGAAAATCAACAGTTTCAGCAAAAGTCTTAATGCAATCATACTCATAGTTTATACCTGATTCTTTACCTTTGTTGTTATTCCAATCTTCACAATTGATTCGAATTCTCTCAAGAAGATCCCACTTAGCTTCAACCATCTTACTACAAAAAGAACCCACTGAACAGACATCTAGATAATCCTTCCAATGTCCTGAAAGCCTTCATAAAAATTAGTAACAATTATTTCCTCAAGAAGCTCATGGTTAGGACATTTGAGTATTAATGTTTTTAGTCTTCCCCAATCTTGGGAAATGCTTTCTCCATCATGAGGCCAAAAATTATAAATGTAATTCCTATCTAAATATAATTCATGAGAAGCATAAAATTTAGAGTAAAAGAGAGATTCAAGTTCCTTCCACTCCAAATGATGAGGATCATCTAATAGTTCATAGCACTCCCTTGATGTGTCCTTAAGCGATAAAGGGAATAGCCTTCTCTTAACTTGGTCCGTTGAGATACCTGCACACTTGAATAACTCGCATAATTCATGCATAAAGTGTAAATGATCACTAGGATGGACAGTTCCATCTCCAAAATAACGGTTATCCATGAAAAGTTCAACAATTTTCTTGGGTACTTTAAAAAGAATGCTTTCAGTAGGAGGATTTAAAATATCACAAGCATCATTAGGTTTATCACATATGGGAGATAAAGTATCATCAGAGCAAATTTTCTACTCTAAAGCTGGAAAACTAAAAAGATCGTAAAAACTAGCTTCCCCAAGCTTAGACTTTTCCCTAGCATTAGGGCTGATATGGTGCAAAGAATTAATGCTAATAACATTGCTATCACTATTATGCAAACAAACTTCCATAGGTTTTTTAATTTTCTCTTCAAAAGCATCATGTCCTAATTCAAGATAAATATTATAAAGTTCTATCATATTTTTGTTGTTTTCCATTAAGTCCAACTAGTAAATATAAAAACAAGGAATAAGTAAAAATAAGCCTAACTAGTGAAAACAAGAAACAAAAATATATAATTGCAGAATCTAAAGGAAATAACTTCGAGCACTCACACAGGATGCAAGTACCTTTTACCTTACCTGCCCGGCAACGGCGCCAGAAAATAGCTTGATGTCTACGCACGCTTCTATTATTGTAGACAGTGTTGGGACTCCAAGTGCAGATATTTGTAGAACATCAGCAAGTTTCCCTTAAGTGGATCACCCAAGGTTTATCGAACTCAGGGAGGTAGAGGTCAAAGATATCCCTCTCAAGCAACCCTGCAATTAAGATACAAGAAGTCTCTTGTGTCCCAAACACACCCAATATACTTGTCGGGTATATAGGTTCACTAGTTCAGCGAAGAGATAGTGAAATGCGAGTAATATGGATGGTTATAAATAATAATAGCAATCTTAAATAAATATGGAAGCAAGCAAACATATAGCAGAACAGGTGGAAAAGGTGTTTCAATGCTTGGAAACAAGGCCTAGGGATCCTACTTTTACTAGTGGACACTCCCAACAATGATCACATAATTGAATAACTAAATATATTCTCTTCACTATGCTACTCTTAACCCTCTCCGGTTGGATAACGAACACCGATCATTACGTAGGGCTTCAAAAAGCATTCCTTAAAGTAAGCATTCCCATGTCTAGTTAGCCCTATACTGTCAACTTGAGCGCCCTAGAAGGTACTAGACAAACACCACAATTCATAGAGGAGACACGCACGATGTGCACACTGTCACCTTCACACCGTGGGACAAGGTGACTCCAAAGTTCATATTAATAAAACACTTGAGTAGCACAATAGATGAAGGGTAACATCTACTTATTCAACTAGATTACAAAGCTCACCATCACATATACATCACACCATGGGAGAGAGAGATGAACCACATAGCTACCGGTAGAGCCCTCAGCCTCGGGGGAGAACTACTCCTCCCACATCATAGGAGACAACAACGGCGATGGAGATGGTGGTGGAGTCGATGGAGATGGCTTCCGGGGGCACTTCCCCGTTCCGGTAGGGTGCCAGAACAGAGATCTTTCCCCCGAAACTTGGGTTGACGATGACGGCGGCTGCGGAAGGTTTCGTGGAATTTCGGCGATTCTTCTAGGGTTTTCGGGAGGAAGGGAATAAATAGGCGAAAGGGCCACGTTGGTGGGCCACCAGGGTGGCCTCACCACCCCCAGGCGATGCCAAGGGGGGCCCGCGCCTGGCTATGGTGAGGGCCCCCTGGTGCCCGTCTTTGACTCCTCTTCGGACATCTGGATGCTTTCGGGGAAATAGAAATTTTAGGATTCGTGGGGTCCAATTTCGAGAATATTTCCAGAACAACTTTTCTGAAATAAAAAACAACAGAAAACAGGGAACTGGCGCTTGGCATCTTATTAATAGGTTAGTCCCGGAAAACATGTAAAAATGCTATAAAGAAGGGAGAAAACATGTAGCAATGGGCATAATATCAACATGGAACATCAGAAATTATAGATATGTTGGAGACAGGCATGGACACTGTCCTTGGCTGGCTCGAAAGGCGGATCCAACCCCTCTCCTTCTGTGCAAACCGCCTTCTCTGCGAGTACAACGGTCCGGAAGACGCCATGTGGATGACTTCGACAGCAATGTCAGAAAAAGTCTTCCGGAAGCGCGTCAACCATTTGGTGGCTACCCGTGACCAGTACATGGAGAGCCTTCAAATGTTTCACTCGGATAACTCTCCTCCCAAGGTATGCATTATTTTTCTTCCTTTGGGAAGGATTTCATACTTTTGCCTTTACGAATGTATACTACTAACTTATTCGTGTTCTTTGCAGCTTGAGACTCTCATAGAGGATCAAATTGTTTCTCTAGAGGAGGAGGAAGAGCTAAAACCCCGCTTTGCAGCGGCCGGTGGAAGTAAATGCAAGAAGATTGTGGCTCCCATTGAAGTTATTGATCTTTACGACGTTGTTGTTGCTACTTCCAAGTAACCTATTTTTTGCATAGTTTCCTCTTTACTTGCACAAACTTCTCCATCTCTGGTTTTTATTCCTGTCTTTCTTCCTTTGTAGTCTCTCTCCTGCTGCACTAAAAGGAAAAGGACGAAAAACAAAAGGTGACCTCTCGCAGGGGCCGAAAGCCTTCCCCTGGCACCACCTCGGATCCCCCAATGGCGGGTGGTGCAGGGGATCATTCTTCTCGATCGGAGGAATCCAACTTCCACCTCAACAGCCAACCCAGCCATCCTGATGCATTCACACTAGTTGTGCGGGAAAGGGCGGCACAACATGACGAAGGAGGGCCTTCTCTCGTCAAGATTGACGAGAAAATTCCATCTTATGACCAGAAGTGTAAGGTAAACCAGGAAGCATGCTTCGATGAGAACGGATTTATGCATACACGGGCCAAAAAACAGTTTGTCCGAGCCCCTTGATCCTTCCTTGGCCACAAGGAGGCTTAATCATTCAGAACAATTACGCTTTCTCGCCTCGGCAAGTCATCCAGAATGGAATTCACTATATGGGGATCTCCTTTTCGGAACATTCCAAGGATTTTACCGAGATGCTCTCCGGGCTTTAGAAGATGAGCCATGTATACTTCGAACTCCCAAGTATTAAAATGAAAGTATCCTTTTTCGTATTAATACTTTTTAGGATTTCATGTTCTTCTTTTGGTTTTAACTAACCTTTCCTTTGTATGATTTTAGCAAACTGTCGAGAGCATCAGTATGGAAGTTCTTGACAAACTCACGGTGAAGAATAAGGAGGTGAATGTAACATACCTGTTTTGCTACATTAGGGTTGTGGTGTGTTGTTGGCATCTCATACATGCATGAAAACATTGGTTAAAATTATGCATTTGAAAATAACAAATGAAATGACCGAAAACCACTTAAAGTGGTCACCCAAAATTTGTTCTAAAAACATTTTCAAATTAGGAAAACAAAAATATGGTTTGGTTGAAAATTTTACAAGGTTTCCAAAAACTAATTTTGGCATTTTTTTTTGTTTGCAAAAGGTCCCTCAAAATAGTGTTTTCTGTCCTATTTTAAAACAGAGAAGGACCTCTTTGCAAAATTCGAGAACTCCAGTGGGTTTTCAAAAAATTGTTTTTTTGTTTTCTTCCTCTCGCCTGGACAGGCAGGCACACAGCACACTGGCGAGGACGCCACGTAGCTTCCTGCTCGCCCCACGCCACCCAGAGGACCCCAACGTCGTGCGTCGCCCTCTCCCTCTCGCCCCCTCACGGCTCCCCCTCTCTATCTCTGTGGTTCCCGCACCCGAAACCCTAACCCTAGATCGACGGGATGCCGCCGCTTTTCCCGCCGTCTCCGGCCACCTGCGGTCGTGCCGAGCTGTCCATCGCCGTCGTCGTCCTCTTCTGTCGCTCCTCGCAACCGGAATCAAGCCGAGGCGCCCTAAATCGCGACCGCCATCTCCTTCTTCCCCGCGGCCGGTGAAGTTCCGCCACCGTCGATTGGCTGCCATCGGTCCTCCTTTGGCTTCCTCGACAGTCTCGTCGAGCTCCTGGTGAGCTTCTGAGCATCATGGTGCTCTTCCCTCACCTCCTCTCCCTCTGTACCTCCCGGTCATCGCGCTTTGCGTCCGGCCGCCATCGGACATGGATGTCGGCGAGCCTCCGACGACCGTACCGGGGAGGCGCCGCCATAGGAAGGTCGCCCGCAGCGTAGGGAGTCGAATGCGCCCATCTGCGCTTTCTCTCGTGGCCGCAGTCGAGCTATTGCTCACCGACAGTGGCATTCCGGCCATCCGTTGATGTCACCATGACGTCGGCGTGGCGTCAACTAGGCCCACCTGTCAGCCACGGTTTTTAATTTGAATTATTCACAGATAAGAAAACAGTCACAGACAGTGGGCCCCACCTCTATAAAAATTACAGAAAATGATTAAAAATGGAAAATTGAATAAATTCTATTTTGTTAATCCAAAAAATAAAAAAATAAAAAATTGTTCAGAAAAATATAATCGGACTGCATATGTCATTTTCAAACATATTTGAGAAAGTTAAAAAATGAACATTATTTGAATTTTTTTAATTCATTTAAAATAAAGAAAATAAGTTTTTCTTCAAAAAAATTAGAAAATTGCAAGTTATATACCAAAATGCTTAAAATGAAAAATGCAACCTAGTTATGGTGTTTTCAAACCCATTTGAGCAATTAAAATTGTACTCACCTTTATAATCACCCGAAACACCCTCTAAGGTCCATTTCGGGGCTAATTTCAACATAAATGCATATTTGCCATACAAACCCTAGCAAACCATCGAGCATGTTTAGGGTTTCACCGAAGTGCATTAACTTGCTCATGCATACATATTGTGCATTGCATTGATGCCATGTTTAATTGTTGTTCCTCTTTTCGATGTTATTTCTCCTCGGTAGAATGCGACTCCGAAGAGAAGGCAAGCAATGCCATTCAACGAATACTTGATCCTAACCAACAAGTCAAGCACTTATTCCTGAAGGCTTTCTCTGGTTTCTTGAAGGAAGGCAAGCATAACCTCTTATCTGCCCATATATGGTTTCGAAAGACTTTTTGACTCTCGCACACTACATTCGATCCCAATGTACCTTGTGTCAGTAGTTAGAGTTGTCCTATATCATGCATAGCCCAATTATCCTGGTCCACTACTCCTAGCAGCCATAGGTTTGATTGTGTTCATCGCCAAAGCCTTAAATATGTTGTGCTTAGTCATACATGCTTGTTATCTCTGCTCCATCTGGTTGATGAATCAGAGTTGCGAATGAATCTAGTATGATAGGATGTTGTGGAAAGTTAGGAGAACTTGTTTAACATTATTTAAAGGTGTGGATGATGAGACCACAGAGGGTCTGTGGTTTTTTGTCTCGTTCATGCCCCTAGGAGCGAGTTCTCGTCTTCGAGCCAAGACTGAGCGTGCATCCACACGGGGCTTGGATTCCCCTAGTCTCAACTTTCCTAGTTTGCTCCATGAGTCGCCTAGTTCGGGCTTTCCATTTGGATTTGCGGGGATATTAAAAACACTTTCAAAACTAGGACGTGGGGATGTATCGGCGCTCCGCGGGTAGGTAATCGTCGAGCATTGCGCACAACGATAGAGACCCGGAAGCACATGGCCGCTCCCTATTGGAGGTCCATCTCTACTCGGAGCGACTCATGGAATAGGCAAAGCAAGGGAACGATCGTGGTCAACCTCCATCTGCCGGCACTTCCCGGAATAGTGCTAATGTTCTGGCATTAATAGTTGGTTGATACGTGTGGTTAAAGTTGTACACCCCTGCAGGGTTAAAGCTTTTCGAAAAGCCGTGTCCGCGGTTAAAGACGACTTCGTGACGGATTCTGTGATCATAGATAACTTGAATGGTATTACTAAAACTTGCTGATAATGAATGAAGGATGCCTCCTCGGAGATGCCGAGAGGGGTTAACTTGTAGCATGAGTTACCGGAACAACTTGAGGTGGTGATCTTTGAAGCACGAGGTGCTGAAATGATATTGTTGGATTAAAAGATGATGATATCAGTAGTTGAGTAGATTTCTCATCTGTTTTCAAAATACACCAAGAGACGTGCTATTCCTTCCTCAACTTGGAAAACAAAGATGGATTTACGCAAAATAACCCTCATAACTCTTTGTAAAAGAAGCAGATATATAATAGGTTAACTAAGTCTTGTTGAGTACCTTCCGTACTCATGTTTGCTTTAACTTGGTTCAGGTGGAGTTCCTCACATCGGTGGTGATTTGACGTGGACATCGACGAGTAGTTTGGGGGTTCCCAGGTAGCAGCCTGGAATCTATGGGCTGGGACGTCGCCTTATGTTGCGGCCTCTTAGGCCTTTTTGGTTCTTGTTGATTAGCAACATAACTTGCCTTCCGTTGTCTGATGTAATGTTGGGTCGTGTGACCTCTGTTTGTAAGCTATACTCTAGTAACACATGTTTAATACAGCTTCCATGTCTAGAGTGCTGCTTTGGTCGGTTGTTGGTTTCGAGCTCATTGTTATATAGTTTTGGCTATGCCTACATAGTTGTCACAGTCGAGGGGTTGTGGAGCCGATGATCCAGTTTCGAGCATGCATGCCGATGTGATTCGGCCTGGGGCTTGGTAACCCTAGTAACCCTCAATTGTTGTTGCACTTTATGGACACATACCATCTCTGTATAGCTTTGGTCTCGTTCCTTCAGTTTCATACGATTCGTGGACGCTTTGGTATGCATAGTTGGTTATGACTAGCATGGACACAAGGAGTAGTAGTACCGTGGTGATCCGGCCCGCGTGTCGATGAATCCGGTCTGCCTGCCGTTGTTTGTTGCGGTCGGGGCTGGTAACCCTGAAGCCCTTGTGGGTCCATGACTAGGAGCGCATAACAGTATGTATACCCATGGGTCCGGGGTCGTGACAAAAGTGGTATCAGAGCAGGACTGCTTGTAGGAAAACCTTACTGCTTGGTCGATATTGAGTCTAGTGTTTGTGAAAACTATTTTGAAACTCCAAATGATTGTGAAAAAACTTGTTAGGATTCTTTTTACTCCGTATATGGTATCGTTCTAACTCTGGGTCAGTTTGCCTGTTTTGATTTGGAAAAGGTTCTTGTCATTCAAAACCTAGGTGCCTTCTTTGGCAAGGACGTCTTCCATCCAAGCTAACCTAGTGTTAAAGTTTCTAGGGTCGTGTGTGTTCCACACTCTGTTAACCCTTGATTCAACTGGGAGATTCCTTTCCATCGTAATCTCTCAGAGTTGTTCGAGTCCCACATTCCTATGTTCTTAAGTTTCAACTACAGAATCTCGAGATTTCCTTTTTGTCTCAAATGTGTCTGTTACCCCCTGCTCAAATACTTCCGGAGTTGTGTTTATATTTTAAAAGATACTTCGTGATAGCTACTCATAGTGTCCTTTAAGGCACTCAGATAGTAGTTACTCCTTTCTCTATGTTTTAACCCTTGGACTTGAACCGAAGGTCCCGAAATGTGCTGAATTGCGGCGGGTTGAATCACGTGGTTTTATAACCATGTGGTGCTCACGCTATCAGTCCAGGATGCTGACCTTTAACCCAAAATACATTCTGTTGGCCCTGAGGAATATCTTCTACCTCAGGATGGCTAGGTAGTTTCAACTCCAATAGCCGTAGGTTTTCTCTTGTAATAAAAAAGGGATCACAACAAGCGTGGTTATCATGAAATCCACATCTTCGTTCTTAATTCAGCTATATAGATCTTTTAGCATGGGTTTTACAAACGAGTATCACCCTGTGCATTCCCCATGACCTCTGGATTTTTCGGAGCATGTCCTTAATTTTTACTTGCTTTCCTACCTTTGTCCATGGTTTGGAAACCAAGTAGCTTCTCTGTGTTAGATTCTTCCATTACATTTGCTCTAGTGTTCCGTCAAAACATTTCCACCTTGGAATGTCAGGAGAAACAAACTCCAGTACCTCGTTCATCTCTAGGACCAGGTCAAAGTTTTGTAATTCGCAGATTAAAGAAGTTTTATCAGCTTCTATTCTGTTCTACCTCCGAGTATCACACTCTTTCGTATCAAGAGGTCTTGCCTAGTTTTATGGCCTTATTGATGAAGTGATGCTCTTACCGTCTTCACTCCCCCTTCCTCCAAGCTTGAATACTTGAGTATGATGGGTCTGTGCATTGATGTGTTTATCAAGTATTCTTAGCAATCTTTGTTGCTTTAAAAAAAATCTAAGAAACATTTGTATCCTTCTTAGCATTATTGGTCAACCGGTCTTTACTTAAAGTTGACTGTGTTACCAAATCTGTTCAGTCCGGTGAACAATTCTTGGTCAAAGAGTTAGGCTCACACCAAAGATCTCAAGACCATATCGGTTGCTCTGAAAAGCAAGATTCCTTTAAACTCTGAGACATACTGGTATGTTGTGATATTCTGGTTGTCTTTCCATAAGTATCACCAGGTTGTTTACCTGACCGTAATGTCCAAACAAGGGGTAGTTTGAACTACTCCTTTCTCCAAGAAACTACACTAGATACCCTGAACTGGTTGGTTGATCTTAAAACAATAACTTGGAGAGTTGAAAGACAAGAGCTCTTCCTATTTTTTTTTCTTCGCAATGGGATGTCTAGTTCTCATGTTGTTGAAGAATGATAGTATCTCCTTCGTGGACATGCTACCTAACAAACCTTTTGATTTGGTTTGGGCCATCGTCAAATCAAGATCAGATCCAAGGACTATCTTTACGGTGTTTTCACTCATGGTGTTTTGCCGAGTAGACCTTCATGTCCTCTAGTCTGGCCAATACCTTGCCTCGTTCATGTATTATATGAACCCGTCTTCTTGGAGTGTTCTGATAAGTTTTGTTGATCCCATCGATGACATTCCTACTTATCCAAGTTGCAAGAGGTTCATGTTGAACACTTGGCATTAATGCATGCACACAGCACGCCGGCGTGGACGCCACACAGCTGCCTGCTAGCCCCACGCCACCCCGAGGACCCCAAAGTCGTGCGTCGCCCTCTCTCTCTCTCGCCCCTTGACGCCTCCCCCTCTCTCTCTCTGTGGTTCCCGCACCCAAAACCCTAAACCTAGACCGACGGGCCGCCGCCGCTTTTCCCGCCGTCTCCGGCCACCTGCGGCCGTGCCGAGTTTTCCATCGTCGTCGTCGTCCTCTTCTGTCGCTCCTCGCAACCGGAATCGAGCCGAGGCGCCCTAAATCGTGACCACCATCTCCTTCTTCCCCGCGGCCGGTGAAGTTCTGCCGTCGTCGATTGGCTGTCATCGGGCCTCCTCTGGCTTCCTCGACATTATCGTCGAGCTCCTAGTGAGCTTCTGAGCATCCCGGTGACCTTCCCTCGCCTCCTCTCCCTCTGTACCTCCCTGTCATCGCGCTTCGCGTCCGGCCGCCGTCGGACATTGATGCCGGCGAGCCTCCAGCGACCGTTCCGGGGAGGCGCCGCCATAGGAAGGTCGCCCGCAACGCGGGGAGTCGAACGCACCCATTTGCGCGTCCTCTCGTGGCCGCTGTCGAGCAATTTCTCGCCGACAGTGGCATTCGGGCCATCCGCCGACGTCACCATGACGTCAGCGTGGCGTCAGCTAGGCCCACCTGTCAGCAATGGTTTTTTATTTGAATTATTCACTGAAAAGAAAACAGTCACACACAGTGGGCCCCACCACTTTAAAAATTACAGAAAAATAAAATAAAAATATAGAATTGTTCAGAAAAATATAATCTGACTGAATATGTCATTTTCAAACATATTTGAGAAAATTCAAAAATGAGCATTATTTGAATTTGTTTAATTCATTTAAAATAGAGAAAATAAGTTTTTATTCAATAATATTAGAAAATTATAAGTTATATAACAAAGTGCTTAAAATGACAAATGCAACCTAGTTATGGTGTTTTCAAACCCATTTGAGCAATTAAAATTGTACTCACCTTTAGAATCACCCGAAACACCCTCCGAGGTCCATTTCGGGGCTAATTTCAACATAAATGCATATTTGCCATACAAACCCTAGCAAACCATCGAGCATGTTTAGGGTTTAACCGAAGTGCATTAACTTGCTCATGCATACATATTGTGCATTGCATTGATGCCATGTTTGATTGTTGTTCCTCTTTTCGATGTTATTTCTCCTCGGTAGAATGCGACTCCGAAGAGAAGGCAAGCAATGCCATTCAATTAATACTTGATCCTAACCGACAAGTCAAGCACTTATTCCTGGAGGCTTTCTCTGGTTTACTTGAAGCAAGGGAAGCATAACCTCTTATCTGCCCATATATGGTTTCGAAAGACTTTTTGACTCTTGTACAATGCATTCGATTCAATGTATCTTGTGTCAGTAGTTAGAGATGTCCTATATTATGCATAGCCTAATTATCCTGACACACTACTCCTAACAGCCATAGGTTTGATTGTGCTCATCGCCAAAGCCTTAAATATGTTGTGCTTAGTCAGACATGCTTGTTATATCTGCTCTATCTGGTTGATGAATCAGAGTTGCAAATGAATCTAGTATGATCGGATGTTGTGGAAAGTTAGGAGAACTTGTTTAACATGATTTAAAGGTGTGAATCATGAGACCATAGAGGGTCTGTGGTTTTTGTCTCGTTCATTCCCCTAGGAGCGAGTTCTCGTCTTCGAGCCAAGACTGAGCGTGCATCCACACGAGGCATGGATCCCCATCTGTTTCAACTTGCCTAGTTTGTTTCATGAGTCGCCTAGTTTGGGCTTTCCATTTGGATTTGCGGGGATATTAAGAACACTTTAAAAACTAGGACGTGGGGATGTATCGGCGCGTCCTCTCGTGGCCACAGTCGAGCAATTGCTCGCAGACAGTGGCATTCCGGCCATCCGCTGATGTCACCATGACGTCAGCGTGGCGTCAGCTAGGCCCACCTGTCAGCAACGGTTTTTTATTTGAATTATTCACTGAAAAGAAAGGAGTCACAGACAGTGGGCCCCACCCCTTTAAAAATTACAAAAAATGATTAAAAATGGAAAATTGAATAAATTCTATTCTGTTAATCAGAAAAATAAAATAAAAATGTAGAATTGTTCAGAAAAATATAATCTGACTGAATATGTCATTTTCAAACATATTTGAGAAAGTTCAAAAATGAGCATTATTTGAATTTGTTTAATTCATTTAAAATAGAGAAAATAAGTTTGTATTCAATAAAATTAGAAAATTATAAGTTATATAACAAAATGCTTAAAATGACAAATGCAACCTAGTTGTGGTGTTTTCAAACCCATTTGAGCAATTAAAATTGTACTCACTTTTAGAATCACCCGAAACACCCTCCGAGGTCCATTTCGGGGCTAATTTCAACATAAATGCATATTTGCCATACAAACCCTAGCAAACCATCGAGCATGTTTAGGGTTTCACCGAAGTGCATTAACTTGCTCATGCATACATATTGTGCATTGCATTGATTCCATGTTTGATTGTTGTTCCTCTTTTCGATGTTATTTCTCCTCGGTAGAGTGAGACTCCGAAGAGAAGGCAAGCAATGCCATTCAATGAATACTTGATCCTAACCGACAAGTCAAGCACTTATTCCTGGAGGCTTTCTCTGGTTTTCTTGAAGCAAGGGAAGCATAACCTCTTATATGCCCATATATGGTTTCAAAAGACTTTTTGACTCTCGTACAATGCATTCGGTTCCAATGTATCTTGTGTCAGTAGTTAGAGATGTCCTATATTATGCATAGCCTAATTATCCTGATCCACTACTCCTAACAGCCATACGTTTGATTGTGTTCATCGCCAAAGCCTTAAATATGTTGGGCTTAGTCATGCATGCTTGTTATCTCTGCTCCATCTGGTTGATGAATCAGAGTTGCGAATGAATCTAGTATGATAGGATGTTGTGGAAAGTTAGGAGAACTTGTTTAACATGATTTAAAGGTCTGGATGATGAGACCACAGAGGGTCTGTGGTTTTTGTCTCGTTCATGCCCCTAGGAGCGAGTTCTCGTCTTCGAGCCAAGACTGTGCGTGCATCCACACGAGGCTTGGATCCCCCTCGGTTTCAACTTGCCTAGTTTGTTCCATGAGTCGCCTAGTTTGGGCTTTCCATTTGGATTTGCGGGGATATTAAAAACACTTTCAAAACTAGGATGTGGAGATGTATCGGCGCTCTGTGGGTAGGTAATCGTCGAGTATTGCGCACAACGATAGAGACCCAGCAGGAGATGGCCACTCCCTATTGGCGGTCCATCTGTACTCGGAGCGACTCATGGAATAGGCGAAGCAAGGGAAAGGTCGTGGTCAACCTCCATCTGCCGGCACTTCCCGGAATAGTGCTAACGTTCTGGCATTAAGAGTTGGTTGGTACGTGTGGTTAAAGTTGTACACCCCTGCAGGGTTAAATCTTTTCGAAAAGCCGTGTCCACGGTTAAGGACGACTTGGTGACGGATTCTGTGATCATAGATAACTTGAACGGAATGACTAAAACTTGCTGATAACGAATGAACGATGCCTCCTTGGAGATACCGAGAGGGATTACCATGTAGCATGAGTTACCGGAACAACTTGAAGTGGTGATCTTTGATGCACGAGGTGCTGAAATGATATTGGTGGATTAAAAGATGATGATATCAGTAGTTGAGTAGATTTCTCATCTGTTTTCAAAATACTCTAGGAGACGTGCTATTCCTTCCTCAACTTGGAAAACAAAGATGGCCTTACGCAAAATAACCTTCATAACTCTTTCTAAAAGAAGTAGATATAAAATAGGTTAACTAAGTCTTGTTGAGTACCTTCCGTACTCATGTTTGCTTCAACTTGGTTCAGGTGGAGTTCCTCACATCGGTGGTGATTCGACGTGGACATCGACGAGTAGTTTAGGGGTTCCCAGGTAGCAGCCTGGAATCTATGGGCTGGGACGTCGCCTTATGTTGCGGCCTTTTTGGTTCTTGTTGATTAGCAAGATAACTTGCCTTCCCGATTCTGATGTAATGTTGGGTCGTGTGACCTCTGTTTGTAAGCTATACTCTAGTAACACCTGTTTAATACAGATTCCATGTCTAGAGTGCTGCTTTGATTGGTTGTTGGTTTCGAGCTCATTGTTATACAATTTTGGCTATGCCTGCATGGTTGTCGCAGTCGAGGGGTTGTGGAGCCGATGATCCATTTCCGAGCACGCCTGTCGATGTGATTCGTCCTAGGGCTTGGTAACCCTAGTAACCCCATATTCTTGTTGCACTTTCTAAACACATAGCATCTCTGTATAGCTTTGGTCCCGTTCCTTCAGTTTCATACGATTCGTGGACGCTTTGGTATGCATAGTTGGTTATGACTAGCATGGACACAAGGAGTAGTGGTACCGTGGTGATCCGGCCTGCGTGCCTATGAATCTGGTCTACCTGTTGTTTGTTGCGGCCGGGGCTGGTAACCCTGAATCTCTTGTGGGTTCATGACTGGTAGCGCATGACAGTATGTATACCTCTGTGTCCGGGGTCGTGACAGTGAAATCCCTCCTTGATATCACCAAAGAGAAAGAGTTTGAAATTTCTAAACTTCACGAGCAATTCAAGGAGAGTGCATGTAAGCATACTTATACGTTCTTTGTTTTGAGTTTGACCTTGCGAGCTTTTCTTTTGAATACTTTCGCGTTAACACTTTGCCCTTCTTTCATTTCAGCCTTACTTGCTGAAGCTAGGCAAGGAGCTGCAAACGCTGGCAATTCTCACCATATCTGCTCTAAAAACTTGGAACTTCACAAAATTAATGTGAAGATTCAAAAGGAGTTGGCCGAAATCCGGAAAGAACTGCCTATGTCCGAGTCTCAGCTTAAGGCCCAGGCCGACAAAGACAATGCCACTATGAAGGATCTGGAAGCTGTGCTCCATCTCCGCCACTATAAGCATATCCTTGTTAAGTTTTTTTATTAACTTTTACCAGTTTTTCATTCAGTTTTCAAAGTGCATACTTTCTTATGAATCTTGTCTAATTCCTGCCTTGATGTAATTTACAGTAGAAGGCGGTTCTTCTTCTCGGATCGATCGAATCTGAGCTTTCGGATTTTTTGTCGAGAATATGAAGAAAGTCGGAAGGAAGCTTGTCAGCAAGTGCCTTCCGGATAAAAAGACAACTATTCCGACATTGGGAAGCTTCCATAAGCATTCAAGAAAGTCATCGGACAACGCGAATCCTGGACAAATCTGTTGCCCGCGGTGGAGTGCACAAGGCCCTAGCACTCATGAAAATGCATTACCCCACCGCCAAGACATGGCCTGTCGCCACCAGTATTCCTCGAGGATATACTAAGGTGCAAAGGGCGGAGATTTTAGACCCCATCAAAGGGCACGCCTCCAAAATCGCTCAGATGGTTTCCACTGTCACATTTTATCCGGAAGAAGAAATTCCTTCGACCCCGGAAAATCCGAGCGACAATGATGAGGATGATGACACCGAAGACTTTGCCGATGCCATATAGATCTGGGACCTGTATATGCTAAAAGGCTGAGGAATGTATTTCTTGTTTCGACAATGTAACACTTATATGTAATGCATTTTGAATTCCTTATTTTCTATGGACAAGTTATGCTTTTGCAATATAATTTTATTTTGCAAGTTTATTTTTTGTCTCCTTTTCTTTTAATCTCTCTGACATGTATGCTTTAACCTTTCTTAGTGTTTTTAGTAAATCCACAAGTATGAAAACTTTCACGCCGAGTGACCGGGTTAAGAGAAACCACTCAGTCTGAACTCGGAATCATGTGTCATACTTAGGCACATTAACTTATAATCCAGTGACCCAACAAACAAACAATCAGATAATACTTAACAAGATAAAGAGTTACAAGTATGAACTCTAGGCTCGCAGGCACAATCTGGTGTTCAGTAGCCTTTTAGGCCGAAAGCATTAAGTATTCTTAGCTCCGAGCACGCGGGCAAAATTAGGGTTAGCATTGAAGCAAATTGAAAGATCATTGGGAAACAGAAAAGACGGAACATGCTTTGATGGTAAAAGACAAAAAGAAATTGGCAATGCTTTTCTGACAAACTTTATATTATGATCTCAATAATGTTTACATAGAATTGGACTAGGTATAGAAAGGACGTAACTGCTGAATGCTTCAGGGCCTTTTCGTCTCTCCTAGCTCTACATTTATGCTTCTTTTCCTCTCACGGTTCGAATTTTTTGGGTCATGTTCATCATCCCAAATATCTACAAGGTAATATGACCCATTTTTATAGCTTTGCTAATGAAAAAAGGTCCCTCCCAAACTGGGGCTAACTTGTGTATTCTTTCCTGCATCCGTCTTAGCACTAAGTCACCTTCTTTAAAAGAACGATTATTGATTTTATGGCTATGATATCGTTGTAATCCTTGCTGGTAAATGGAGGATATCTGCAACACAAGTTTTCATTCTTCTTCTAAAATATCCACGGCATTCCATCGTGCGCTTTCGGCATCCGTCTCATCGTATGCCTGCACTATAGTATCATGGATCATGTCCGTTGGAAGCATTGCTTCTGCACCATCACGAGGTAAAATGGCGTCTACCATGTTGATCTATTTGGCGTTGTGCGTATGCTCCAAAGCACGGACGACTATTCTTCTACCCATGCTCTAGCTGCTCTGTGAAGAGGAGATTCGAGTCTTGGGTGTATACCTTGTAAGATTGAACTATTCATATGTTCAACCTGGCCATTCAATTGTGGGTGTGCTACTGATGCTAGATCAAGGAGGATTTTTGTTTGTTGGCAATATTTTGCCAGCTCTCCAATTGCAAAGTTTGTCCCATTATCTGTGATTATGCTATGTGGGACGCCGTATCTCATGACTATGTCAATGATAAAATTTCTGGCAGTTACACCGTCAAGCTTTTTGATGGGTTTAGCTTCCACCCACTTGGTATACTTATCCACTGCAACGAGTAGATGTGTAAGTCCGCCTCTTGCAGTTTTGAACGGTCCCATCATATCTAGCCCCAGATCGCGAACGACCATGTTATGGGAATAGTTTTGAGTGCTTGAGCTGGCATATTGGTCTGCTTGGGCGTAATACTGACATCCGGTACTTGTATTGGCTGTGTGCTCTACGTCTGTCTTGGTTATGAGCCAGAAAAACTCTGCTCGGAATGCTTTCTTAACTATGATTTTTGACTGAGCACTATGTCCGCAATCTCCGACATGAATTTCTTGCAGGATTTTCCTTCCTTCTTCCAGCGAAATACAACACTTGAAGATTCTGGATGTACTGCGTTTGTACAGGTAACCATTAATTACCGTGTATCCTTTGCATCGATGTTTTATCTGCCTTTGCAATACCTCGTCTGCTCCGTCCAGGAATTTCTGGTCGACTAAGAAATTTAGGTATGGCACCGTCCAATCCAGGATTACGAGCAGGACTTCAATTGACTTGGATACTAAGGGATAGTCTACATCTCCGCCTTTTATTGATGGTTTGTGCAAATGCTGGACAAAAACACCAGGCGGCAATGTTTTGAACCTTTCCGAGCCCAACCGGGCTAAAGCATCCGTGTTCCAGTTTTCTTCCCATTTGAAATGATTTACTTAAAATCCTAGGAAGCATATGGCGAATTCGTCGACAGTTCGCAGATATTCCGCCATTATGGGGCTTTTGGCATCCCATGTCTGGTTAAACTGGTGATGTACTAAATCCGAGTCTCCATAGCATAGTATGCGTTTGACGCCTATTTAATTGGCAATATGCAAGACTTGAAGTAGTGCCTCATATTCTGCCACATTATTACTGGCATTTAAGTGAATTTGATGTACATACTCCATTTTGTCACCTTTTGGAGATTTTAGCACCACACCTGCATGGGCGCCTTCTTTCATTTTTTATCCGTCAAAATGCATGATACAATATTCCGACTCTGGCATCGATGTGTTCTCCATTTCTTATGTCCAATCATCCGCAAAATCTGCCAACACATGGGATTTGATTGTCGTCCAGGGTTGGTACTTAACGTCGAACGTAGCGAGCTCAATGCCCCATTTGGCGACCCTTCCTATTGCATCCATATTGTTTATGATATCCCCTAGTGGTGCTTTGCGTACCACTATTATGGAATGTCCTTGGAAATGATGACGGAGTTTTTGTGATGCGAAAAATAGGTCATATGCCAGTTTTTGATAATGCGGGTACCTTTGCTTTGACTCCGAAAATACTTCACTAATGTAATATACCTGGTACTGATCTGGAATACTTTGTTCGTCCTTCCGCCTTTCCACGATTACTACTACACTAATAACCCTATTTGTTGCCGTTAGATACAACAACATTTGTTCTTCCTCCTTTGGGGATGCACAAATCGGCGCTTTCATTAAAGTTTCCTGTAGTTGGGCCAATGCTTTGTCTGCTTCTTCTGTCCACACAAATTTGTCATATTTCTTGAATAATTTGTAAAATGGCCGAACTTTGTCACCAAGCCGGCTTATAAATCGACTTACGACCATTGCGGAACCCGTCAATCTCTGGACATCTTTTGATGTTCAGGATTGCTTTGATCTTTACGGGTTTACTTTGATTCCTCTGTGGGAAACGATAAAACCCAAAAGTTTTCCCGAGGGAACCCCGAATCCATACTTTAATTGATTTAACTTTATTTTGTAAGTGCGTACATTATCGAAAGTTTCTCGCAAATTTTCAAGGAGCGTATGCTTTTTGCTTGAAAATGACGGCAATTTCATCCACGTAAACATGGACGTTTTTTTCCTATTTGGTCATGCAAGCATTTTTGCATGCAACGCTGGTATGTGGCTCCAGCATTCTTCAGGAAAAAAGGCATGGTTATGTAATAATACGTTCCATAGGGAGTTATGAAAGAGGTTTTTATTTAGTCTTCTTCTTTCATGCGTATTTAATGATATCCGGAATAAGCATCCAAAAAGTATAAAAGCTCAGAGCCAGAACTGGCATCTATTATTTGATCGATTCTCGGTAAGGCGAACCTATCTCTTGGGCATAATTTGTTCAGACCGGTGTAATCTATACACATCCGACGGATAATGGTATCTTTCTTCGGGACTAATACTGGATTAGCGGACCAACCGGTATGAATAACTTTTCGGATAAAATCAGTTGCTAGAAGCCGGATTATTTCCTTGACAATAGCCTTCCGTCTTCTTCCGTCAAAATGACGGAGACCTTGTTTGACGGGTTTTGATCCTGGAATAAACTTCAATTGGAGTTCATAAAGCTCCCGGGGTACACCTGGCATATCGGTAGGACACCAGGAAAAAATATCCCCGTTTTCACGGAGGAACTTGATGAACTCGCTTTCCTATTTGCCAGCCATTCTTGTACCCACCACGACGTACTTAGTCGAATCTGTGGGATCCAGGATAACCTGCTTTGTATTCTCAAATGCTTTGAAGCTGCCAGCCGGATTTCGGCTTTCCTTTCCAGCCGGCATTTTCATCAGCGATACCTCCTTTGCCAACTCCTTTAGTTCCTCTTTTGCTATAAACTGCTCGGCACAAAGGGTGTTTCCTAGCTCTAGCTGGTTTGCAAGCTTAAAATGTCCTTCAATGGCGATTACTCCACCTCTTTGTCCTGGCATTTTCACTTTGCTGTATATGTAATATGACCTGGCCATAAATTTGGCGGAAGCCGTACGCCCGAGTATCGTGTGGTATACGCTTTGAAATGGTACTACCTCAAACGATATCATCTCTTGACAAAAGTGATCCTCCTTTCAGAAGGTTACTTCTAGGGATATTTGTCGTAGGGAAGTTGCATTCCTTCCAGGAACAATACCATGAAATCGTACATTGCTATGCCTGAGCTGAGTTTGTAACATGTGTAGTTTCTTCAGAGTACTCAAGTACATTATATTGATGCTTGATCTTCCGTCCATCAGCACTCTCCTTAGCCTTGTGTTTTGCACAATAGGGCTTACTATTAGGGCATGTGTGATGGGTTCCGGGCTATTATCGGGATGATCTGACCGATCCCAAGTAATTGGCGTCTTTGCGTACTTGAAGTACTTTGGAGTTGGTGGGATGACGACATTAAATTCTCGCCATGACCGCTTCACTTGCTTAGCTGATGGTGTCTTTCTTAGCTTATGGCTTTTGCTTGTTGAATTTTCTCTTGGAATTCTTCCCTTTGTTCCTGATTCCAGTGATGCTCTTCATGTGCTTGTTAAGCCGATATTGCTGGTTTTTATGGTTTAGCTTTCCAAACTGTGTGTGGTGGTTGCATTGCTCCCCTCCGATTTTTCCCACTCTTCTTTAGAGTAGGAGAGGGTTCCTTGCTTTCCCCACTTTTGTCTTTCCATCTACTGGAGTTGTCTTTTCCAAAGACTGCATTTACTTAATTGGGATTTTGTTGAGTCTCTGAAGTGGTTTTCTTATTACAGCGGGTCGTATTTTTAGCGTCCACAAGTGCATCTATATTTTCGCCTCTTGCTCTGATGTCATCTTCGGCCGCTGCATGCTCATTGGCTAGGTCAGCATCGAAACTAGGTCCTTATGCGTTTTTGATCTAACCACGAATGGTACAATTCCGGGTTTTAAGCCATTGACGAAAGCATGCATTGTTTGAATGAACCTTAATTCAGACAAGCTATTCTTCATTGTAGTCCATCTTGAGATAAAGTCGACATATGACTCGTCTTCATATTGGACGCAACGATTCAACTGGTTAATGCTTTTAGGGTATTTGTATGTGCCACTGAAATGTTGGGCAAATACCCTAGCCATATCCTCCCAGCTATCCACCGTTACTTATAGAAGTCCATTAATCCAGTCACGCGCTCCATCCAGCAACATCATGGGTAGGAATTTTACGGCTTCTAGATCTGTCCCTTTGTTAATCTGAACGACAGTATAGTAATTTGAGAGCCATGTATCCAGGTTTGTGCTTCAGGTATACGTTTGATAAGTTGACCCGACTTTGGCAAAGCCAGCATGTAGATTGATGTTGCAGATCCTGTCAGTGAAACACTTTGGCCCAAAATATAGATAATCTCTTTCCGCCTTATCAGCGTGTGCGGAATACCTTCCGAATGAATGAACAGAGGGGGATCTACTTCTCTCTGGTCCATTGTTGCGTGAATACGCTCTTCTTGGCGCATCCGTATGCCTTCCGGCACCACGTCCTTTGGAGCGAGGCGGAGCTCTACACCTCACATGTTCCTTATTCCTTGGTGGGTGCGGGATCTCTCATGCATGTGATGATGTTCATATCTTCCGGCTTTATCGGCCGGGTTTCTCGGGGGTGGCATTGATTTGTCGTCTTTCCAGTTTGTATCTTCCCGATCCTTATCATAACAGGGTTTTGACCTGTCATTGCCTTTTGGCGGCCGAAACCCTGTCCTGGACACTACATCCTTATTATCCGGGGTTTTCCTGTCCTTCTTGGGATCTTCATTCTTTTTCTTTGAACTTCCTTAATCCCCAGTTTCGCTTGGATCGGGCGCTGCAGCGGCACACATGGCAGTTTTGCATAAAACAGAATCATCATGTAACTAACCCTAACATGCTTGGCCTTGCTGCTGCTGTTGTAATGCTTTTCCTAGGAAAGCATACACTCCCTGAAGCTTTTCATCATTGGAATAGAGGTATTCAATTAGGATGGCAAACATGGCTTTTGTGTTCTCAGCTGCAATTTTATAGATGCGCTCGCCCTTAGCGTTTGTGCTATTAACATGCCTTTGCCAAGACGGGTTTTCAAACCTGTGTTTAGCTGGCAGTTCTTCTAGTTTTGCTGCCAAGAATGGGGTATCTACGGCTATCTAGAAGCCGGACCTAAAGAGAAGGCCCAAAGACGAAGGCCCAGAAGGGACGAAGCGTAGGATTGCATCTGCAATGGAGGCGTTAAAGCCCATTTGTAGCTCTTAGAGGCTAGATGACCGTAGATTAGTAGGGTTAGCCATTGTACGGTTTGTGTTCTTGTATGATCCAATCTGGCTCTCTATATAAAGCCGGACGGGAGAAACACTAAGGCAGATTTGGCCATACACTCAATCTTCACTACGTAATTGTAACCTGTGTCCGGCATCACCGTCATAGTTCTATGCAGGAAGTAGGGAGCCTCTCCGCCTAACCTGAACATGGGTAAACTCCTTATCTTCGCCCCAAAGCGCTCCCCCATGTTAGCCTTCCCCGCGGTTAATCCTACATAGATGGCTACCCCTTCCGGGAAACCGGATCGTGGATTACATCATGTGGCGACCACCATGGGGCCAGCTTCGTCTGGGGTGACCTTCAAGGCAGGACTCCTGGGCGGCATCGGGGACACGATCGCAGTCGGAAGCGCCATCCCGGGACCATGCGGCAGTTACCTTGTCAACAATAGCACGGTAACGTCGGCTTGGAATCACATTGTCTACTCTTACATCGTCCTGATTGGCACTGCCAACATCTTCGTCGGGCTAACGGTGGAGGCGATGGGATTTCGCGGTGGAAGAAGGTTTTTCGCTCCCACCCACCACCCAACAACAGAAGGTAACAAAAACGCACAAAACTCATGTAGATCTATAATTCAATCTTCAATGGTAGATTTGGAAGCCGGTACTGATTCCGACGAAGACGGCATGGACTTTGCCGAAAAAGTCTGGAGGGCCACTGGATTCCCCAACAGCGTCTACATGATGGAGCCAACAAAACCAATGGCGGAGTAAGAAAAAGTGCCCCCTAAGGAGGCGCAGGCCCTCGAAAAGCCGGCTCCTTAGTTGCCGAATGAAAAAGGACTAAACCCGCTCTCTAAGGAACCACTTTTCTAGAAGGCGAAGTCCAAATCGCCACCTCACCCCCAAAAAGCCAAATCCCCCAAAGAGGACGTCAACGGTAGTACATCAGAGGCTATATCTCTAGGATAAGCTATTGGACATTGGTGGGCCCAGTGATACGAAAGAGGTTGGTGGGAAGAAAAAATCCCCACCACCTTTGGAGATCATTGACGAACTCGATGAGTATGCTCTACTCCGAACTCTAGTCGATCCTGCGGAACCCACGCAGTTCCTGGAAGCCAAAGGAGAGATGTTGGTAAAATAGACTGATTACCTGGAACACAAGCGCAGAGAGCTGAAAAGTGTGCAAGAAGCCATCAAGCAATCCAAAACTGTTGTGCAGGATTATGAAAGGCGTGTCAAAAAACCCGCCGTTCGGTTCAAGGTTGTCAACAGAATGGCAGACGAGGATGATCCAGTCTGCTAGAGAATAGCAGTCGTCAATTGGACAAATGAATCAACACGTAGAAACTCCAAAGGAGAGGTCGTGTTCGGGACCCCGGCGGTAAACGCAGCAATAGCTTATGAAATCATGAATGATAATCGCTAGTTGCTGGAAAATAAGATCAAGTATGGGAACGTGCTGCTGCGCCAGGCTTTAGTCCAGCAGGAAAACGGCGAAACACGTTTTGTAAAGCAGTTAGAAAACTCCCAGCTCTGCAGAACCCATATGGTAACCGTCCTCCCACCAAGCTCTGTCAAAGCCTCAAAAGAGAAGGGCAAATTTCATAAGGACGACGAAGCGTTTAAAACAGGCTCCAATCATGGAAAGCATGAGGAAACAGGCGAGAAACACTCTGCCCCTCATAAGGAGGATATCCCTCATCAAACCTGCACTGCCAGGGATCGGGATGAAGCACCACCCCTGGCAATCACAATGGTGGACGTGGAAGATGAACGGGATGACAGAGATAGGAGCGCTCTCATTCACCGTGCGGCAATGGGGGATGGAATAGGGATCAAATGCCCCCAGATCACAACACAAACCCGCCGCAAAGGCGGAAGCCGAACCAAGACGCGAGCACTCCATACACAGCGGCTCGCATCACATGAGATCCGTGCACCCCGATGCACGACAAGTACTGAACGCGATCAGAACCGCCAAGGATGCAAACTACCTGGGCCCTAAGTGCTTTGGTGACACCATCTGGCATCTGGAGCTACACGTGTGATTCGCCAAAGTCCAGGCGACCCATGAACGCTACGACGGATCCACTAGCCTAGATACCTGGCTGCCAGATTACCATACAACGGTAAGAATCAATGGTGGCACCAATATGGAAGCAGAATGCTTTTTACCCTTGATGTTAATCCAAGGAGCAAGAACGTGGATCGGAAGCCTTCCGCCAAAATCCATCAATAGCCTGGAAGACATGGCTCGGGTATTCACCCAACACTTTGGGGTACGTACATACGCCCCAAGAGCATCAACGAGCTACAAAACTGCGTCCAGTACGACAATAAATCCTATGTGAATTACATCTCACGATGGACTGTACAGAAGAACAACTGCAAAGGGATAAGTGATCTCCAAGCAATGCACACAATCGTTAATGGAATGAGGAGCGGGTTGGCAAATTCATGATCACCTCAAATGACCATCCGGACCTCTGATCTATGCTGACAACTGTGAACAAACACGCAACAGCGAATGACATGAATGGCGGCAAATTCAATCAATATATAAATAGTCGAAGGAAGCCAAAAGTTGATCGCAAGCCCACTCAAGACCCGCCAAAACACTAGAAGGAGGTAAACGCCTCCTTTGGTAGAGGGGACCGTCCAATGGCGGAAGGTGGAAGGGAAAGGCCAAGAACTGTACTTCAATGAGGATATGGGGAGGATGGACAGGGACAAAGTAAGATTGGAGCCATGCCTCCACCACTCTAGGTTTGGGACGCCAACGCACTCAAACTAGCAATTCCGCTGAACGCGGAATTCAAGCGAGATTCAGACACTGGGTACAAGGGGAAAAAACTTCAAAAGGAAGTATAACACAAAGCCCAAGCCCAAAACCGGAGAAGCTGAGAGCGCCTCTGACACGGATGAGCAAATCCAAGAGCACCAAAGGAAGAGAGAACCTAAGTTCCCCAAGGTGCAGGAAAGCATAAACTACACCTTCCTGGAAACACCGTCCCCTAGAATGTTGAAAGCCGCATGGAAGGAAATCAATGCCATTATGCCGTCCAGCCCAAGATTCCCGAAGTATGCTAAAACGACCATTACATCGGATCACAGAGACCATCCTCCATACATCCCGGATCCCGGAGCGCTTGCATTGGTGGTAAGCCCAATCGTGGAGAACACTAGGCTCCACAAAGTTCTCATGGACGGCGGCGCCAGCATAAACCTCCTGTACCTCAGTACATTGGAGACGCTCCGGTTATCCTAGAAGCAACTAAACCACAACAATGTGAAGTTCCACGACATAGTCCCTGGAAGGGAAGCAGAATCCATGGGAGAAATCTCCCTAGATGTCACCTTGAGTGACGAAAAGCACTTTCGTTCGGAAAGAATCTCATTTGAGGTTGTACCGTTCCAAAGTGTCTATCACGCCATACTTGGGTGTCCGGCGTTTGCCAAATTCATGGCACACCCATGCTACATCTACAACAAGATGAAGAGGCCTGGCCCGAATGGCGGAGTCATCACTGTATGCGGGGATTTCAAGCTGGCAAAAGAATGCGAAATGGCGAACGCCGTTTGTGCAGAAACCGTCATCACCAAAGAAGAGTTGTGTGAGCTCGAAAAGGAAATGAAAGACGGTGAAATGCCGGCAAGCAAGGAGGCAATGCTGATGACAAAAGAAACCTTCAACGCCCAGGATACATAGATGGCCAGGCTAAACCCCAATGACCCGGAGAAGCTAGTCACCACTGGGGTCAACCTGGACCCCAAATAGGAAAGCGAACTCGTGCAATTCCTCCGTGAGAATGGGAACATATTTTCTTGGTACCCACAAGACATGCCAGGCGTACCCCAAGAACTTGCCGAGCACTCTTTAAAAGTTAAAGAGGGATCGAAGAATGTGAAGCAAAGTCTCCGCCATTTCGACCCGCCAAGACGCAAGGCCATTCGAAAAGAAATTCTCCGGCTTCTAGCAGCCAAATTTATCCTTGAAGCCATTCACACGGATTGGTCCGCCAACCCAGTGTTAGTCTCTAAGAAGAACACAATAGAGTTATGAATGTGTACCGATTATACAGGTTAAACCAACGGTGTCCTAAAGATCCTTTTGCCTTGCCATGGATCGATCAAATAATAGATGCAACAACTGGGTCCGAGCTTTTATGCTTTTTGGACGCTTACTCTGGTTACCATCAAATATGCATGCAAGAGTCAAACCAAATCAAAACATCTTTCGTGATGCTGTATGGTACATATTGCTACATAACCATGCCATTCGGGTTGAAGAATGCTGGCTCAACATATCAGCGTTGCATGCAAAAATGGCTACACAAGCAGATTGGACGAAATGACCATGCTTACGTAGATGATATTGCGGTAATAACCAAGGAAAAAGTCACGCTCCTTGACAATCTACGTGAAACCTTTGAAAGTTTGCGTAAATACAAAATGAAGTTGAATCTGCTAAAATGCTTATTTAACGTTCCCGTAGGACAACTTCTGGGTTTCATAGTCTCACATAGAGGCATTGAGGTAAACTAAGAAAATATTAAAGCCATCCTGAATATAGAACGACCAACATGCCTAAAAGATGTCCAAAGATTAACAGGCTCAAATGCCGCCGTTAGCCGTTCTATCAGAAGGCTAGGCAACAAAGCGCTTCCGTTGTAAAAATTACATAAAAAGTTTGACAAATTCGTCTGGACGGCGGAAGCAGACGCTGCCTTAGGGCAGCTTAAAAAGACCCTGATGGAGGCACCAGTTCTGGCATCCCCGCAGGAAGGCCAACCCATGTTGCTATATTTGGCGGCAACAAGCAGGGTAATAAGCGCGGTCATAGTGGTGGAAAGAAGGAAAGACGAAAAAGAAATCTCGGATCAGCATCTGGTATATTTTATAAGCGACGTCTTTTCGGAATCAAAACAAAGGTACCCTCATTACCAGAAAGTTGTATACGGCGTATTCTTTGCATGAAGGAAGCTCCACCATTATTCCCAAGGCAATTCAATAAAATTTCTTAGTAAAGAACCCCTAAAGGATATGGTCAATAACGCAGATGCTACAAGACAAATAGCCAAATGGGGCATCAAACTAGCAGCGTTTGACATCAATTACCAAACCCGGACAGCGATAAAATCCTAGGTCCTGGCAGATTTTGTCGCAGATTGGACGGAAGAAATGGAGACGGCGGTCGTCCAGAAAACCCTCATGCTGGATCTTACACTTTGACGGATCCAAGATGAAAGAGGGCTCCAGGACTGGAGTATTCCTTAAATCCCCAATGGGAGATACTATGAGCTACGTATTGCAAATCCATTTCAACGCCTCAAACAACGTGGCAGAATACGAAGCTATGTTACATGGCTTGCACATAGCAAAACACATTGGTGCCCGAAGGGTGCTATGTTATGGTTATTTAGCCTTAGTGCAACACCAGTAAGACCAAACATGGGATGCCAAAAGTCCCATTATGGAAGAATACAAAAGAACGGTGGACAAATTCGCCATCTGCTTTCTCGGGTTTGAGGTCAAGCACATCAAGAGCGAACAAAATTGGGCCGCAGATGCTCTAGTAAGGATGGGATCCGAACGCAAGGAGCTACCCTGACATTTTCCTGGAGCACCTAAGAGCACCATCCATAAAAGGTGACGATGTGGACTACCCGTTGATATCATCATCAGTGGCCATCATAACCGTAACCCCGGATTGGACAAAGCCATACGTGGAATTCTTAGTAAATCGAAAATTCCCGGATGGAAGCACACAAGTTGAACAAAGACAGCTCATCCAGCATTGCAAAGGATACTGCGTTATCGACGGAAAACTGCACAAAAGAAGTACATCTGGAGTATTTTTGCGATGCATCAACCTGGACGAAGGAAAAGAACTCCTTGAAAAAATACACTGAGGGGACTATGGTCACGACGCCCATTCCAAAAGCCTAGTGCACAAAGCCTTCGGCCTAGGATACTTCTAGCTCATTGCTAAGGCGGACGCAGAAGAATAGGTGAAACACTGTCTAGGATGCCAACTATTCGCGAAGCAGACGAATTTTGCAACCCAAGCTCTAAAAACCATACCAATAACATGGCCAATCACGGTCTGGGGCTGGATATGATGGGTCTATTCAAGACGGCAAGACGAGGGCTAACACATCTCCTAGTAGTGGTGGATAAATACACCAAGTGGGTAGAAGCCAAACCCATAAAAAAGCTGGATGGGGTAACAGCCTGAAAATTTGTCATTGACATAGTCATGAGATTCGGCGTCCCACACAACATAATCACGAACAATGGAACAAACTTTGTCGTAGGTGAGCTAGTCAAGTACTGTGAAGGTGGCGGAATCTGGCTAGATTTAGACTCCATCGCACATCCACAGTCAAATGGACAAGCAGAGCGAATGAACAACTCAATTCTCCAAGGCATAAAGCCAAGGCTAGAAGCGCCCCTGCACAGAGCAGCTAGAGCATGGGTAGAAGAACTGCCATCCATCTTATAGAGCATAAGAACAACGCCAAACAGATCAGCGGCCATACGCCATTTTTCTTAGTATATGGGGCAGAAGCAGTATTACCTACCGATATCATGCATGAATATCCATGAGTGCAGCTTACGTGGAAGAGGATGCAGAAGAAGCGCGTCAGAACGTGATAGATCTTGTAACATCCCTGATTTTCGGAAAATGCAAAAAATAACAAAAATTTGAAACTTTTGTTTTCTATTAATGCAAGTCACAAAAAACCAAATAAGGTGCAACAAACAAAAGAAAACAATACATATTTCAATGAAATTGAAATTTGCAATCCAATTATACCTCTACACCATAAACCCTAAAACTCTCTCAAAATAAATTTTCCTTAGATAAAGAAAACCATTTTATCTTTAGCAAACTTTATTACATAAAATGTTTTCAATTCAAATATTACCTTGAAATTATTTTATGGCAACAAAAATCAAAGATTTATGACCCTTAATAAAGTTGTAAGCCTCAAAAATATTTGATGAGAATAAAATATTTTCATAATAACTTTTAGTTGTTATTCCAAGTTTTGAACATAAAGGTGGGAAAATAAAATTCATTGCTTTGAAAATAACATAAAAGAGGACATTGAAAACAATATTATGACTTGTGATTTTATTCTAAATTTCTTTAAGCCAGTTTAATACTTAATAGAATTTTCTATTTTGAAAATGTCATGAGTTGCTATTAGGGTTAACCCATTTATAAAATATAAAAATTTGAAAAATAAGTTGTAATAACTTTCAAAAATAATTTTCAACTTATAGAATGTCACTGAAAATTTAATTGACTAATAACTATATTTTATAAATCTCTAAATTAAAATTCACATTAAGTAACTATTAGGGAATTATTCAAATTTCCAAAATTCAAAAATAAAATATGTTGAATTGTTTTCAAAAATGGTACTGTTGGAAAGTATTTGAAAATTCAAGAATTTAGAAATTTGTTTCAAGTCATTTGGGGTTATAAAACAGAAGCTATGAATTAATATTTGAAACAGAAATAAAAAGAAAAATAACGGATGACGTCATCGCTGATGTCACCGTCGTCTTGCTCATAGAGAGGAAATCCCATGAGTTACGGCCCGATTTTATGCCGCCCTAATTCCGGCCATTAAGGCCATTACTCCCTTCCTTCTCTGGCTCTATAAGATGCCACGAGCCCCCTCTCCATTTCCCCTCTCCCACTCGGCTAAATTGCGCCCCCACGGCACTGCAATTCGTCGCCGGAGATCAAAACCATATCCGTCGCCTTCCTCCGATTCCGGCGAGGTGAGCCGTCACCAAATCCCGAGACCACCCCCATTTGATTCCTTGTGCTCGTGCGCCACTCCTGAGGTCCCTTGTTTAGTTTTTAATGCAGCGAAACGACGGCGCCATCCACTTCCGAGGCCGCCTGAGCACGCCGCCACCCCGTCTGCCCCGCTCCACCACACGAACTCGCGCGAGTCAGCGCTGTCTACACCAACCGCATCGCCGTGCTCCGCCGCACGTCGCCATTTCCTCCCCAAGGCCAGAGACCCACGGGAACGCCGCCTCCATCGTCGATCTGAGCTCCGCGCTGCCGCCTTTGTCGTTTCCGGCGAGATCCTACCTCCTGGTGATTCCCTTTTGAACCTCCACCATTAGATCTAGATCGGGCGCTCCACTTTAAATCACTTAACCGAACAGGTACGGGACAATCAGAGAGCGTCGCGTCAACATGCGCGTTAAGTCCTTATCTGTCGCTCGGCGCAACGCGTAGCCAGCCCAGACCCACCCTTATCCATCACCCCGTGCGGCAAATAGCCAAATCTGAGCCCAGCTGTCTCGGGAATATTTTCCGAATAAAATTAGAATATATATTTTTTTGCAGAAAAGCCCTTACATCTTAGATCTATCATAACTTTTCAACCATAAGTCCAAATTTAGCAAACTTAGACTTTTTGAGATCCCCTGAATCTGTAGAATCTTTTAGCACTGTGCAAATTCAAAATTGAGAAATTTAAATTGGTTCAAATTTAAATATGCTTGTTTGATGAATTTTGGCAAAATTCAAATTCTACAAATCCAAAAAATGCAAATAAAATATTTTTGGAAACCTAGGATGTGTACTTTCATATCTTCTGTCCCAAAATAATAATTGAAAAAATTAAAAATTGAATTTATAATTAATTGGTATATTTGAGTGTTTTTGGCATAGATTTAATTCTGTAAATAATTAGATTATGGTTCCTTAACCAAAATTTCTCCATTGGGTAACCTTGAACCAGAGACATTAGTTCATAACCATTTTGGACACCCTTGGACCATGGCTATGTGTTTTTTACCAAAAATCCTACATAGTGATACCTTCATTTTCACCATGTCTTAGAAATTGTTTCCATCATCTATTCTTTGATGTTATGGCTATTTGGATCCAAGACCAAGTCCTTCGAATGTGTCAATCACATACCAAGTAGTGAACTTTAGTTTTCAATCTACTTCTCCTATTCTTGCTTCAAGAATCCATCAAGATAACAAAATGGAAGTCAAGACTCAACCACAAGAAGGAACTCCATCTTCAACTTGGTGACAACATGAAAAGCTACAAAGAAGATCATTGAAGAACTTAAAGCAAGGGAATTGTACTTCACAACAACTAGAAGCAACTCAAAGAAGTACTAGTGTGAAGAAATTCAGAAGAAAACATCTCCCTCCCTCTTTCTATCTTTCTTCTTATTTCTTTCCAAAATGACTTAGTGGTATTTGTGCCCATCCCATGCCCAAACCAATTAGTTAAGTAAAAGCCATGAAGAATCTATCAAGATCAAGAGAAGAATCCATCCAAGGAAAAGACTACAATAGAAGCATGAAGATGATCTTCAAGAAGACAAGCATATGAAGACTTGGAGCAATCCATACAAGTTTAAGATTTAGAAAGTTGTTTTTGTCCAACCATTGACCCAAATAGAAAATCCCAAGACTTTAACTTGTTATGTCCATTGTTATGAAGTTAGTTGAACCTATACCTACCCTAAACCAAAATGGAAGGACTAACTTAGATCACTCAAATGTTTTGATGAAAAGAACTAAGTGTTACACATTGTCATGTGTTACTTTAGTTCAAATAGTAGAACACCTTAGTGAACTATTGGAACTTCCTCGACAAGTATGACTATAGTAAAGTTAGATCACATAAAAATCAACCTAGTACATACCACATAAACCCTTGGAATTTCCTTAACAAGTACTAAACTCACATCCTGACCTTGTCCTAGCCCACTTGGTAGAACCCCTTTGTTATGTTATTTGCTCTGTTTGTTTTCTCCACTTATGTAACACCTGGGGTGTTACTTGTTTGTTTGCCTGCATCATATGCATCACATTGCATTGCACCATGTTTGCATCACCACTGAAAATTTCAAAACAATTTAAACTTCCACCCTTGCTCAAAATTTCCAAATTCAAACTTGCAACCAAAACCCCTCCATTGTTTTTTTTTTCAATGGTTGAACTTGTTTTAATCAATTGCCTGTTAATAAAATTTCTTCCCTTTTGTTAAAAACCCTAGTGGCAACTTCAAAACTTCAAATCAAATCAATCTTAATTATCCTTTTTCAATATGGGTTTAATTATTGAAATTTTGCAAACCAATTAAATTCCATAATGTTTGTATAATTAATTGAACTTAATAAATACAATTTGTTTATTTCCCAAAATCCCAACCCAAACCCTATTTGAAAAATCCAACTACCCATCTAAATTCAAATTAACATCACCAACTTTGAAATCAAAAACTAATCTTGCTTAGACTCACTATTTTACAACTAATAAAATTTGATTGTAAAATAAAAGAACTCCCCCCAAAACCTTTCTTTTCCTTTCTTTCTAACTCTCCTATTTTTCTTTCCTTCAATTTTGCTTTATTTTCTAAACATCAATAATTTTTGAAAACTTTGTGAAAACAAAAACTAGCAATTGTTTGCTATTAACCTAATAAGCCTAAACTAACTTTTCTAATATTTTTACTAACCTAATTATCATGTTTTTCTTCCAAAACCATTTGCTACAAAAAAAAAAAAAACAGTACAAAAAAAATAGCAAAAAGAGAGGAGAGGGAGCAGCAGCTAACTAATCTAAGCCCAGCCCAACCCCTTTCTATCCTTCCCCCAAGCTCATCTCCTCTGGCCCACTACCTCTCTCTTTTCTGTCGTCTTCTCCCTCACGTCGCTGTCCTCTGTACGAACCACCACCACGCCCTTCGATCAACCTCCACCCCCCTGGATGAGCAGCCGTACCAGCACAGCTCCCCTTAAGTAGCTACCCACCCCTAGACCCCTAGAAACCCTAGTCCCTCTCCCCTAGCGCCGTCCTCTCTAGTTCCCCTCTCTGCTGCTGGTTCTCTGAACCTGAACCACACGAACACCACACCACCGAACACCCTCTGTTGGCCGCCACCTTCCATCCGCCATGGGCACCGCGAGGAGGACCTGATCCCGGGAATGGAACCGTCGATGTCCCATCTCCAAGATCCGTGAAGACGCGGCGGCGGGAGGAGGCCCGAGCCGGCCGCGCCATCGCCGGAGATTCCCTCCGTTTCTACCCCGCCGGACTGCATCGACCACCACCATCAGGTGATCGCCCCTGCCTTTCTCTCCTCTCGCTCTGTCCGTATCCCCATCCACGCCCTAGGCACGCACCGCACCACGACCTCCTCCAAGCCCCGCGTCGCCGCGATCCAGCCTCCGGCCGGCGAGCCGCTGTGCTTTCCTGTCCGCCTCGCGAGTTTCAGAAACGCTCGATTGCAGTTTCTGAAAAACTGTTCGCGAGAGGAGCCTCAAAACCACACCCTGTCCCTGTACTGTCAACAACAGCGACCAGCCGCACTGGTTGCGCTTCCGCGCGCGCCGCGAGACGGTCACGGGTTCGAACCCCTCGTGGAGCACTTTGCTCCACCTTTTTTCGTGAGCTACCGCGCGGTGGCGGGTCCACCCGTCGGTGACCCATCACGCCTTGTCAGCAGCCGCGTGGCGCAGGCCCCGCTCGTCATCCGCTTGGGCTAGGACGAGCATCGGTGAACAACCTTCCCAGATCCAAATCTGGATCTGAGGTTTGCACCGAGGCCCCTGCCTCTCTTCAGTTTTGCATCCGAGCCCCTCCAACTCCTTTTTCCATCATAAACAAGTCCCTATCTTTTGCAAATAAAACCTAGAATTTCAAATGATCACAACTTTCAAACCCCAAATCCAAATAATACAAATTTTATATGTTTTCCAATCCAAATTTCCTAAACTTTCCAAATATCCAATTTGTGTACTGTTTTGGAATTCCCAAATGCATTTAAAATTCAAATTTGAATAATTCAAATGCAATTTCTTAAATTCCATAACTAATTCATTCTTAATCCAATAAATGCAAATAAAATATGTTTTCCATGCCAATTTGAATAACCTTTTCAAATATAAATTTTGTTTCATGGTTTGAATAATTTAAATTGCCTAAACAATTTAAATCTTGTTTAATTCAATTAAAACTTGTTTAATATTGTTTAATTCATAAATAATTAATCCAAAGTCCAATTTCAAAATGTGAAACATGTAATCCAACCAAAATTTGATGTTCTTTTCAAATATCAACTTTGTTATTTGTTTTGAACATTTTAAATGGTTGAAAACAACAAATACTTGTGTGTTCCCTTTAAAGCACCCAAAATTTCCCTAAGTTAATAATAAAATTCTAAATTGCTACACCCTATCTTAAATTGATTCTAATGTTGTTATTTTGTTGTTTCCCTTTTGCATGCATCATACTAAACCACTAGCACCTGTTGATTAGTTGGAAAACAAATAATTTAACCATAATTCATGGGCTTTTCCTATGCAACTCAAATTGCATATGGGTCCATTTAAATTTGTTTAACTTGTCAACTAGTTTATTTCTATGCATCAATTAAATTGTCATGCATCCATACCTTGATCATGCTGGATATTTTGCCGTAGTAGTAATTGTTGCATCCGGTGTTTGTTCGAGGTTCATTGCTTCTTCCCGGATAGGACGTTGAGATGCTGTGAGCAACGACAAGTTCTGCTACCTTGCGGGATCTCAGGCAAGTATACTCACTTGCATGCCATATGGCTGCCTTTCATCACTTGTTACCGATATTCTCCGTTGTTCTCTTCTGCTAGCCTTAGTAGTAGTTGTTTCTGTTACGAACCTATCACATGAATCCTTTAACCCTGATATTGCCTCACCTCCACTCCTATAACCTTTGCTTGAGCCTGTGTCTTACTGTCTTGCTTAGGGTTGCTTTTGCTCGAGCTCGTTGTCGGTTACTTCTTTTACCGTCGTTCTATTACTATTGTTATCGTACCGGGGCTCGATGTTAATCAATCAATCCTGATAATGCTAATGTTAATAATAAATTTGACGATAAGGCACCGGCGGGAGGCCCACGGGTGGTTTTGAGGCCCGCTAGTGTCGACCCCCTAATTAGGAAAAGGGTCTTGTCTACTGAACCATGATGAGCGCACTACCCGCATTTGGGGAGTATGGGCTCCCCCTCAGCTTGACTCGATTCGCATCTCGTCCAAATCGCCGTACTAGTTCGGGCTTTCCATTTGTTGCATGCATGATCTTGCGAGCCCTTGGTACCCGGGTGGAACTTTCGTAGTCGGCATTTAGGGCGGCGTGGTCTTAGAGTGCTATGAGGGTCCCCTTTTCTTCGTGGGGCTCGATTAGCCGCGCACGCACAGCACGCGGTGCTTTGGGCTTGATGCGAAGAAGGGTTGGATTGTGTTGAGTGCCCCGCTTGGTGGAGTGGCCGCTCCATCTGGCGGGATATTCATGAGTGTCGGTTACTTTGGTGCACCCCTGCAGGGTAAATCTTCTCGAGAAGCCGTGTTTTCCGCGGTTATGGATTACTTGGTGAAAGTACTGGCTAACAAGTACTCAGGACAACTTCAACATAATGATCAATCATGTTTCACCCAATGATTAATAACTTGACTAGTAATAGGTTATTCACACAATAACTTGACTCATCTTTAATACCACGGTGTGAGTTATCCTCGGATTGCTTCTTCGGATAAGGGGCGAGATCCAGGATGGGTTTGTTTGAAGTTATCTTTCAGTTGGTTACTATCACTCGATCTTATCTCCTTTTCTGTTAGTCGGAAGTAATAGAAACTCTGTAGTTGGTTAGTGCAGTCTGTTGTCGCTTATTTGCAATAACCCCTTCCTCTCCGTTGATCCTAAAGTATTTGTATCTTGTGATGACTGGCTACGCCGGTAACTTGTGAGTATGGGTTTTATCCCCCTTGCCAGTACTTAACCGTACTGACCCACGAATCCTTTTTCGTGGCTGCAAATTCCAACTTGCAGTCAACAGGTTGGAAGTCTGACGACGTTAGCTTGGGAATCCCTCCGGCTTGGCCTGGGCAGGGATTGGACGCTCTCGGTTATCTTCAGGACTCTTAGTCCAATTTGGATCTTGTCCGTAGCCGGACGATTGTTTCTTCCGCTGTTATTTGGATCTTTGTAATGTATCAGTTGTAACCCCGGCTCGTTTGAGTCATCTTGTATCTATCTGTTTCTGTTGTAATTGTGGATTATTCGTGAACTATTGTAATGTTATCATAAATGGCAACCTGGAATCGGTTATTATGCGGATTTGGCGGGAATGCTGAGATCTGCATAGTGCCCGATCTCGGGGCGTCACAAAATGGTATCAGAGCCTTGGTTCCGATTCCCGATATTGTTTCGATACGAATGGTTATCGAAGCAACGGGTCCGCAAAGCCTGTAGGATAACCTCGCTAACGGTCGTTGTTCCTAGAGTGTCAAAACCTATTTCTGCTAAACTATTTTGGAAAAACATCTCATTAGGATTCTTGTTTTTCTCCTTATCTCTATTCTATTCCCATCCCATCTTATTTGTTTTGGAGTCTCCCCCTCTTGTCTATCTTTCGAAGTGTTAGGATCCTACGTGGGTGGACGTTTTCTGAGCCTTTAACCTAATAGGTCCGATCATCGGAAGATTCCTGGTGGAAAAACATCGTCGTCACTCCGAGCAAGAATCCCTTGTTAGTGGTGTCGAGAAGCCTTTGTTAGTGGTGTCGAGGAGATCAACTGGAAGCACGAAGAATCGATAGTCGAACTTCTTTCCCCTCCCGGGTTAGCAGGTGGATTGCGAGGGCGCAATCCCTTGTTAGTGGTGTCGTCTGTAACACCTGGGGTGTTACTTGTTTGTTTGCCTGCATCATATGCATCACATTGCATTGCACCATGTTTGCATCACCACTGAAAATTTCAAAACAATTTAAACTTCCACCCTTGCTCAAAATTTCCAAATTCAAACTTGCAACCAAAACCCCTCCATTGTTTTTTTTTCAATGGTTGAACTTGTTTTAATCAATTGCCTGTTAATAAAATTTCTTCCCTTTTGTTAAAAACCCTAGTGGCAACTTCAAAACTTCAAATCAAATCAATCTTAATTATCCTTTTTCAATATGGGTTTAATTATTGAAATTTTGCAAACCAATTAAATTCCATAATGTTTGTATAATTAATTGAACTTATTAAATACAATTTGTTTATTTCCCAAAATCCCAACCCAAACCCTATTTGAAAAATCCAACTACCCATCTAAATTCAAATTAACATCACCAACTTTGAAATCAAAAACTAATCTTGCTTAGACTCACTATTTTACAACTAATAAAATTTGATTGTAAAATAAAAGAACTCCCCCCAAAACCTTTCTTTTCCTTTCTTTCTAACTCTCCTATTTTTCTTTCCTTCAATTTTGCTTTATTTTCTAAACATCAATAATTTTTGAAAACTTTGTGAAAACAAAAACTAGCAATTGTTTGCTATTAACCTAATAAGCCTAAACTAACTTTTCTAATATTTTTACTAACCTAATTATCATGTTTTTCTTCCAAAACCATTTGCTACAAAAAAAAAAAAACAGTACAAAAAAAATAGCAAAAGAGAGGAGAGGGAGCAGCAGCTAACTAATCTAAGCCCAGCCCAACCCCTTTCTATCCTTCCCCCAAGCCCATCTCCTCTGGCCCACTACCTCTCTCTTTTCTGTCGTCTTCTCCCTCACGTCGCTGTCCTCTGTACGAACCACCACCACGCCCTTCGATCAACCTCCACCCCCCTGGATGAGCAGCCGTACCAGCACAGCTCCCCTTAAGTAGCTACCCACCCCTAGACCCCTAGAAACCCTAGTCCCTCTCCCCTAGCGCCGTCCTCTCTAGTTCCCCTCTCTGCTGCTGGTTCTCTGAACCTGAGCCACACGAACACCACACCACCGAACACCCTCTGTTGGCCGCCACCTTCCATCCGCCATGGGCACCGCGAGGAGGACCTGATCCCGGGAATGGAACCGTCGATGTCCCATCTCCAAGATCCGTGAAGACGCGGCGGCGGGAGGAGGCCCGAGCCGGCCGCGCCATCGCCGGAGATTCCCTCCGTTTCTACCCCGCCGGACTGCATCGACCACCACCATCAGGTGATCGCCCCTGCCTTTCTCTCCTCTCGCTCTGTCCGTATCCCCATCCACGCCCTAGGCACGCACCGCACCACGACCTCCTCCAAGCCCCGCGTCGCCGCGATCCAGCCTCCGGCCGGCGAGCCGCTGTGCTTTCCTGTCCGCCTCGCGAGTTTCAGAAACGCTCGATTGCAGTTTCTGAAAAACTGTTCGCGAGAGGAGCCTCAAAACCACACCCTGTCCCTGTACTGTCAACAACAGCGACCAGCCGCACTGGTTGCGCTTCCGCGCGCGCCGCGAGACGGTCACGGGTTCGAACCCCTCGTGGAGCACTTTGCTCCACCTTTTTCGTGAGCTACCGCGCGGTGGCGGGTCCACCCGTCGGTGACCCATCACGCCTTGTCAGCAGCCGCGTGGCGCAGGCCCCGCTCGTCATCCGCTTGGGCTAGGACGAGCATCGGTGAACAACCTTCCCAGATCCAAATCTGGATCTGAGGTTTGCACCGAGGCCCCTGCCTCTCTTCAGTTTTGCATCCGAGCCCCTCCAACTCCTTTTTCCATCATAAACAAGTCCCTATCTTTTGCAAATAAAACCTAGAATTTCAAATGATCACAACTTTCAAACCCCAAATCCAAATAATACAAATTTTATATGTTTTCCAATCCAAATTTCCTAAACTTTCCAAATATCCAATTTGTGTACTGTTTTGGAATTCCCAAATGCATTTAAAATTCAAATTTGAATAATTCAAATGCAATTTCTTAAATTCCATAACTAATTCATTCTTAATCCAATAAATGCAAATAAAATATGTTTTCCATGCCAATTTGAATAACCTTTTCAAATATAAATTTTGTTTCATGGTTTGAATAATTTAAATTGCCTAAACAATTTAAATCTTGTTTAATTCAATTAAAACTTGTTTAATTCATAAATAATTAATCCAAAGTCCAATTTCAAAATGTGAAACATGTAATCCAACCAAAATTTGATGTTCTTTTCAAATATCAACTTTGTTATTTGTTTTGAACATTTTAAATGGTTGAAAACAACAAATACTTGTGTGTTCCCTTTAAAGCACCCAAAATTTCCCTAAGTTAATAATAAAATTCTAAATTGCTACACCCTATCTTAAATTGATTCTAATGTTGTTATTTTGTTGTTTCCCTTTTGCATGCATCATACTAAACCACTAGCACCTGTTGATTAGTTGGAAAACAAATAATTTAACCATAATTCATGGGCTTTTCCTATGCAACTCAAATTGCATATGGGTCCATTTAAATTTGTTTAACTTGTCAACTAGTTTATTTCTATGCATCAATTAAATTGTCATGCATCCATACCTTGATCATGCTGGATATTTTGCCGTAGTAGTAATTGTTGCATCCGGTGTTTGTTCGAGGTTCATTGCTTCTTCCCGGATAGGACGTTGAGATGCTGTGAGCAACGACAAGTTCTGCTACCTTGCGGGATCTCAGGCAAGTATACTCACTTGCATGCCATATGGCTGCCTTTCATCACTTGTTACCGATATTCTCCGTTGTTCTCTTCTGCTAGCCTTAGTAGTAGTTGTTTCTGTTACGAACCTATCACATGAATCCTTTAACCCTGATATTGCCTCACCTCCACTCCTATAACCTTTGCTTGAGCCTGTGTCTTACTGTCTTGCTTAGGGTTGCTTTTGCTCGAGCTCGTTGTCGGTTACTTCTTTTACCGTCGTTCTATTACTATTGTTATCGTACCGGGGCTCGATGTTAATCAATCAATCCTGATAATGCTAATGTTAATAATAAATTTGACGATAAGGCACCGGCGGGAGGCCCACGGGTGGTTTTGAGGCCCGCTAGTGTCGACCCCCTAATTAGGAAAAGGGTCTTGTCTACTGAACCATGATGAGCGCACTACCCGCATTTGGGGAGTATGGGCTCCCCCTCAGCTTGACTCGATTCGCATCTCGTCCAAATCGCCGTACTAGTTCGGGCTTTCCATTTGTTGCATGCATGATCTTGCGAGCCCTTGGTACCCGGGTGGAACTTTCGTAGTCGGCATTTAGGGCGGCGTGGTCTTAGAGTGCTATGAGGGTCCCCTTTTCTTCGTGGGGCTCGATTAGCCGCGCACGCACAGCACGCGGTGCTTTGGGCTTGATGCGAAGAAGGGTTGGATTGTGTTGAGTGCCCCGCTTGGTGGAGTGGCCGCTCCATCTGGCGGGATATTCATGAGTGTCGGTTACTTTGGTGCACCCCTGCAGGGTAAATCTTCTCGAGAAGCCGTGTTTTCCGCGGTTATGGATTACTTGGTGAAAGTACTGGCTAACAAGTACTCAGGACAACTTCAACATAATGATCAATCATGTTTCACCCAATGATTAATAACTTGACTAGTAATAGGTTATTCACACAATAACTTGACTCATCTTTAATACCACGGTGTGAGTTATCCTCGGATTGCTTCTTCGGATAAGGGGCGAGATCCAGGATGGGTTTGTTTGAAGTTATCTTTCAGTTGGTTACTATCACTCGATCTTATCTCCTTTTCTGTTAGTCGGAAGTAATAGAAACTCTGTAGTTGGTTAGTGCAGTCTGTTGTCGCTTATTTGCAATAACCCCTTCCTCTCCGTTGATCCTAAAGTATTTGTATCTTGTGATGACTGGCTACGCCGGTAACTTGTGAGTATGGGTTTTATCCCCCTTGCCAGTACTTAACCGTACTGACCCACGAATCCTTTTTCGTGGCTGCAAATTCCAACTTGCAGTCAACAGGTTGGAAGTCTGACGACGTTAGCTTGGGAATCCCTCCGGCTTGGCCTGGGCAGGGATTGGACGCTCTCGGTTATCTTCAGGACTCTTAGTCCAATTTGGATCTTGTCCGTAGCCGGACGATTGTTTCTTCCGCTGTTATTTGGATCTTTGTAATGTATCAGTTGTAACCCCGGCTCGTTTGAGTCATCTTGTATCTATCTGTTTCTGTTGTAATTGTGGATTATTCGTGAACTATTGTAATGTTATCATAAATGGCAACCTGGTTCGGTTATTATGCGGATTTGGCGGGAATGCTGAAATCTGCATAGTGCCCGATCTCGGGGCGTCACAACTTATGTGTTTGATTGCTAGGATGCTTGTTTATTATGTTATTGTGTTTTCAATGAATAGATTGTACGGAGAGCAACTATATTTTGTGAAGAGAGTGTGATATCTTCACAAACTTCAACAAGGCAAGTAACACACCATCAACTACCCATTATTTTCTATATGCATTAGTTGATTTTGACTAGTATGCATGATAGGAAATTTTAATAAGTTATATTATGCTATGCTATTATCCTAGTAGTGTGTAGCCATCTCTTTTACCCTTGTTATTTTGATAGCCTTAGAACTTAGTAGATGCTATGCAATATTATAAATGGTTTTACTAGATGTGGAGGAAAAAATCTAAGTACAAATAATAAATGAACCACCTGGGTGGAAGTGGTAAGACTGGTTTATGTTGAGTGTTGCCGCAGGGCCCTTGTCAAAGGGTTATTCCACTTGAGGTTGTCACTTGCGGATGGCCACCCAGGAACAAAGAGATTACTATGTCCCTCTAAATCTAGTAGCTTCCAGTGCAGCCTTTAGTCATATGGGCTCTGTCTTGATCAAATAAGTTGCGAGGGTTCAGCCCAGGCTTGACAAGAATATGTAGCAGAATTATAGGTGGAACGGTTCTTGACGGTGGGTTGAACTCCTTCTTCTGAAAGATATCGTCTCAATCTTCTCCTTTCCTTGATGCACTCAGAGTGTATAGGATGTTTGGGCTGATTTGAGTCTGAAGGTGAAAGTGCACAAACTCTGCAGACTATTGGTGATCATGAAATAAAATAGCTGGATTTTTCACCAACTTGATGTTTGTGCATGAACCTCAATCCTATTTATTTCCCATTAATCACAAATTTTCATATGCATATCAATGTTTACACGAATTTCGCCTGTGTGCTCATGATTAAAAACCTGATATCCCATTTTCCTATAAACGGCTTAATGCTTAAGTTTTCTGCTTCACCCTTAAGAGTTTTTGTCTGATTGCAAAAATGTGTTGGATTGTCGATTAGGCATTACATGCCCTAAAGAACGGTTCGCGAATCCTGGTTTAGACAGATTGGTATAATACCTTGTTGCCTGGTGTGATGATTCTAGCTTTCAGGATTTCCCAATGCCGAAACACTAAAACCCATCGTTGCCAGATAACTCGAAAGGCAGAAGCAATGATTCACAGAGATCGGTATAATAAAAATACTAAGGAAAAATTGGAATACAAAAGCATAACTTTGCATATATCTTTAAGAGAACACCAAATATGTTTGGCGTTACAAAAACATTCAAGGTAGAAGATAATGCAAGTTTTTCCTATTTTTGCCTCGTAGCGCCTACTCCTGGCTATCCTCGTCGTCACCGTCGTCTTTGTCGGACGCGCCCGTCTCTTATGGCGTCTTTCAAACTTCCTGTTCCGGGAAGAAAGTCTCAATTGACACCATTCCGTCAATCTTTGTGGCGTATCCTTTGTTGGAGTCGATCAGCTCCTCGACACGCTTAGAGGAGAGGAAGGTAGGGATGCATGTTGCCAAACACGAGCATTCGGCGTCCATGTAATGGCAGCGAAGAAGGCCAAGTGTCATCTTCGCCCCACCACGAGAAACAGAGCACAGGAGGCCGTCCTGCGCCTCAACGGCGATGTCTAGAGCATCCAGAAGCTTGTTACCCGATCCATTCGTTTCTTAGGGAGAAACTTGGCAACAAACCTCTACTCGGCTGCCCGGATGCCTACGAGGTACGCACCAAAATCCTGGATGTTATCTATCCTGGACTTGGTCTTATCCTGCACCGCAGCAAAATCCTGGATGTTATCTATCCTGGACTTGGTCTTATCCTGCACCTATATACAAAAAAAACTTGTTGTTAGCCAAAACAGCAAAAGAAAAATAGGTGCAAAGCCACAAATAAGAAATTTCAAGGAGAACTTACAAAGCAGCTCAGTGTCTAGGACCTTGAGATCATCCAGGGCCTCTGCCAACTTCTCCTGGAGGTCCCTGGCGGCTTAAGTGTCCTTGGAAGCATGGGACATTTGCTCTCACATCTTGCTCTCCGCCTTGCGAAAGGATTTTGGCAAGCCAAAAGATCCTTATTGAATTTCTCCAAATCCTTCCCAAGACGGAGGTTTTCATTGCGCAGCCCTTGGGCATTACTGGTGCTTGCGAGAGCCTCCTTGGCAGACCCAATAATGGCTAAAGTAGGAGAAGAAAAACAAAAAGTCGGAATCAGAAAGACACCAAATGGAAAAACTTGGACTTAAAAGAAAAGATGAATGACAAAAATCAAAAGGGGAAAGACGGAATGGGAGACTAACCTTTGTTGTTCTTCATCGTTTTAATCATTTTCCGGATCTTCTTATTGCTTTCCGTGGAAGTGGAAAATCCTCCATGTTTTCTTGCTCCTTCATCTTCTAGGACACAAAGCAAGAAAAACAACAGAAAGAAAAATCAACATCCTTGAGAAACTAGGAGTAACTATCCGACAAAAAGATCGAAAAATTACTCGGGGGCTAGGGATAAGGATATTAATGTGTTCATGGGACGGCCGTGTCCCAGCACTTCAAAGAAATCCTTGTTGTAGCATTGGAACTGGCTTTCCAGGAAGCCAAACCCCTAGTCCATCACTTCCTTCGGGCGGAACATGAATTCCTCCCGATAGATGTAGGACCTGGTTGGCACCTTGCTGGACTTTGGAGGAGGGGCGGGCACAACCAGGTGCTCAAACTCCGAAATGACCTCGTCATTCTCATCGAAGACCTTATCTTGATCTTGGGGCGTGAAAGTTCTCCAGAAGCCAGACGGCCCGTCGTCTTCTCTCTTCGACGAATGGGGATTTTTCCGAATGCCTACGTCCTTTCCAAATCCTCTGCAGTAGAGGGCTCCGGCTGGCTGGGCTCTGCCTCCATTGGATCGAGATAAGGCCCATGTTCTAGGCAACACTGTCTTCTTCTGCCCTTTCAGAGAAAAGGGCTGAAGCCTAGAAATAAAAGAAAGAAGATTTAAGGCGGACGACGAGCAAGAAGAAAATAAGGGAAAAGCCAAATGACACGAATGGAAAAGGCCAATCAAAAAGGCAACAATTACTTGGAAGATCCGACGTTGGCCACTTCCAGGTTTATAATATGGGCACCTTCCGGGATGGTGCACGACCTTTTACGGGTATCCCTTGGGGGCTCCAGGATGTCGGGCGACGCTTTCTCCTTCCACTTCTTTTTTGCCACCAGATCTGTCACACCCCAGTTTTTGGATTCTTGTACTGTGCTCAAGAAGAAAAAAATTAGGGATAACAATTTTGTTTCTAAAAACATGATTGTTTGAACTAACATGTGTTTATGAACTTAATCATATTTTCAACACAAGTTTTGATTCTTGTTAAAACCAATATCAAAATTTTCTGAAAACAATTCTTTAATTTTTCGCTCTTGTTTTCCCTGTAGATTTCTTGAGTAAAATTTATTCCAAGAGTTGGATCATTCTTGTTTGCATCTTAAAATAAACTTTTAACCTTGTTGAATCCAAGAAAACCTAAAATTTCAAAATGATTTATAAAGGTTTTCTTTCAAGTTTTCTATAGAAAGTATTTCCTGAAAATATGGCCAAGTACCTGTTTTCCACCTTTGTTTTCACTAGGCTATAAAATGTTATTTTATGTTTTCTTGACTTTTATTTGTTCCTTGATATATTGACTACAAATACATAAGCTTGGTTTTATTTTGGATTATTAAAAATGTTCTTTTGCTTGTTGTCTTTGTGGTATAAAAATAAGGCAGAAAAAGGCATTTTTGGAAAACAGAGAAAAACAAAAAGTACACCTTTTCCCACATGGTTTTCATGGCCTTAAACTATTTCAAAAAAAAAATTCAAAAGATGTTTCTGAAAGTTTATAACATGGTTAACAAACTCCAACCTGGAAAACAAATTTTTTAAACCATTTGGTCCTTGAAAGCAAACCCAACTTTTTGCTCATTTCTTCTGTTTTCAACACTTAGAAATTTCTCTTAAGTCCTTAAGACTGAATTTTCTGAACTCTTTAGGGACAGTTGCTGTTACACTTTTGGGCAGTTGTTTTCACTTCTTTTTGGTTCAAAACTTGGTATGCCACCTTGTCATTCGTGTGTTGACTATAGTGTAGACTCCACATTGGATCCCTTGGACTGCTTCTAGAAGACTTAGGGAAGGAGAAATCAAGTGTGACTTTGGGATAGTCAGAGAAGGATTTGCACTGCCTGTTGCTACTGTATAGTGGGCCTTGTGCCCATACCTTGGCCTCTCCCCACCCCTAGAGCCATTGTTGACTTGCCCCTTTTGCTAGTATTGGCCCCTAGCACGATGCCTTGCTTGTGCATGGTCTGAAATGCCCCCTGGGCGCGCCCATGCCGTTCCCTGACAAGCCCCCGAGAGCACCCCATGTCTTGGACCAAAATGACGCGTGTTAAAGCCCTCCCGTGCGTGCCCCTTGCGCCACTGCACCCCCACACTTCCCCTCAGCCACCTCGAGCAAAAGGAAATGATCTCGAGAGCTCCCACGAGCTCCACGAGCCCGTGAACCGCCGCCGGCCACCGTGCGTGTGTCGAGGTGGAGCACCTCGAATCTCACCCTCCCACCTCTCGTGATCGCTTACGTTGAGGTCCCCGTACCTCACTGACCCCTTCTGACCTTCCCTCGTGAACGTGCGCTTGCAAGTGCGCCGCCGCCGTCGAGATCGCCGCCGCGGGCACTCTGCTGTGCCCCGCCGTGTGAGGCCGCGCCCGACGCAACCAACGGCGCCCCTTACTTCCAGTGGACCCTGGACCTCCCCCGAGCACGAGCCACCGCCCCCGAGCCCCTCACGGTGAGCCACCGTGAAATCCTGCCGCCGGCCCCGTCGAGAGAGAGAGAGGAGAGCAGAGAGGAGGAAGAGAGAGAGGACCGTAGATCTAGAGATCTACAGCCGCGCTTGAACCTGCGCCCTTCCCGAGCTGGCCGCGCGCGCTGCGCGTGTGGGCTGCCTTGTGCGCTTAGATGGGCCGCGCAGCGAGGAAGCCAGCCCGCGCTGCTTTTTCCTTTTCCTTTTAAATTTAGATAGAAACTTGCTCGTTTGCTTTTGATCTATGAAAAATACCTAGGATGCCAAATAAAATCCACCAAAAATCAAGACACTAATATGATGTTTTCTTAACCACCCAAAATTGGTAGATCTAGGTTTGGTTGTATATTTTTCCCACAATGCCTGTTTTGCCACAGAGAGTTTGTAAGCTTGTTTTAAACATAACTTTTTGAATATGTAACCATTTTGTCCAAACCAAAATGTTTTGGATATATTATGACTAGATCTATCACTAGGATTTTGCCTCACATCAAGTTCATTACCAAATGGAAATGCCATCCATTTTGGTAAAAGGCCAGTAGGCTTTTCTGGGTTTTTTGGAGTGAGTTTAAAATTGATTTTTGAGGTGAATATAATTGTATGAGTTTGCATATGACTAGATCTATGTAATACTAGCTTGGATTAATTTGTGGAGCCCTATATTATTTTTGGTGAGCAGAACTAGAAACAACAGCTTTTCTGTTTTATTTTGTATGTGTATATTTGTTTGAAATAAAATGTGTGAGTGTTTGAATCTTGTTTCCTAGCATGCATAGATGTGTTGGATCTTGTTATTAGGTTGTTGGCTTGCAATATTTCTATCTTAGAAATTGTGTGCATGTTTGGAAAGTCAAATAGCAATAGAACTAGCATTTGTTATTTTCTAGTTTTATTATTTGATTATTGTGTGGACCATATCTTGGTAGATTTGTTTTGCCTAGGTTTTTCATATGTTTGAGTGGAGTCCAGTACCATTTTGGTACTGTTATCTTGATGTTTTCATCTATGTTAGCTTGCACTTTCTTTTATAGCAAAACATGTGTAATTTTTGTTAATTGTTTTCACTAGTATTGCTTTCACTAGTATGAATAGCTTTGTGTGGATTGCGTTGTTAGATTAATTTTTTCATGTGTGACCAGAGGCCTTGTTACCTCTTTTTCATTGGTATTAGTGGGCCCATAACCCACTGGTCCCATTGCATCTTGGTTAAGGATGAAAATCCCCTACCATTGCACTTGTGTGAAAATAGCATGTACTACTATATGATTGATTGTTATTTTACACCAAGGGAAATAGATTGTTTGTTCCACTTATGTAAGTGAAAAGTTTAGTCTTTCTTTGTGAATACTAGTATGTTTGGGTGTGAATCATTTGTTAGCATAATATTCCTTAGGAGTATCATGTTAAAAAATGCTTCACTACTGTTTGCTTAAATTGAATTGTTTGCTAATAGGATAATTCCTTGTGATTGATAGATTATTTGTGAATGATTTTTATTGAGTGTTTCGATTTTTTAAAGTGTTTAGTTAGTATTTTGTTGATTGCATAGCTACTGGTTGTGTAGTTTGTACTTTGATGGCTTGGTATTTAATTGAGTAGAAAAGCGTGTATTATTAGAATTGGTTTATGTTTGCTTTGTAGATGTTTTCATGAAATATTTCAGTGCTTATGCTTACTAGCCTGTGTAAGGTGTATGTGATGTTAGTAGATATTTATGCTCATGACTTGCTTGTTTAGAGTTAAGCATCCTTATAGTGATGTTTGCTTCTCTAGTGTTGAACTAGTGTCACCACTAGAGATTATGAGTTGCTCTAGTATTGTTGTCTTTATTTTATGAGTGTATGATTTATTCTAGCATGCTTAGGATGTTATTACTTCTGTTATTATGACATGACTTGTTGAGTTGCTTGTTTCTTATAGCACGCTTGTGTAGAATTTTCCATACTAGTATGCTATTAGTGCAGTCCTGTCTTTATGTATTTTGTTAAGGAGCTTTATCTTGTGTGATGATTGTGTTTTAGGTTAGGATTTATGACTTGTTACCATTGGTATAGCGACTGGTTTGATTGTTTATTTTCATGATTGATGGATTCCCTAACTTTGAGTAGACATAAACATAGTCTATAACTAGCATATTCATTTGTGATGTGATTGCTTGCTGTTTGGAAATTGTCTGAGTGATGGCCTTAGCATGAGTATTGTACTTATGTTATTTTTTGTGCTAGTGTTATTGTTGTGCTTAGTAGTATCTTGTTATCTATGCATTAGTTTAGTCATGAACTTGTTTGGTGATGATTGCTTGTGTGTTGTTAATACCCACTGCCATGGGTATTGCTTTGATTGATTCTTACTATCTTAGTAGTCTCACCTTTTGTGCCCACAAGATATATTTTTAGCTTCTTGAAATACATTATGAGCGTGGCACAGCCACTCCATATATGGTATGTCTGATGTGGGATATGGTTTTCTCAACCATATGTTTGTTTGACGATAGTTTTGTACCATGATAGTTTGTGAGATAGTTTCGCGATAAAAATTTTAGTGATTGCGCTAGTATAAGTTTGCTTGATGTATGTGTTTCTTTGTTTAGTTGTCTGGCCTTTAGTTCTCAGTATGTGTCTTTTATTCTTTTACGACGCTAGAAAACGAAGAAGAAGAAGAAGAAGCAGTTGTGGAGCTGTGCGTCAAGTTCAACTTACTTCAAGGCCAGGGACACTAGGAGTTTTAAGGAAATCCATCCTGATGCTTGCTGTTACTACACTTATCATTATCTATCATGCATGTTTTACTTCTGAAAAGATTTACAAAACTTTGATTTCCAAAAACTATTTTTGAGTGTCTACTACTACTACTTTTATATATATTATTACTACGCCAGTAGTTGATACTTGGTGTTACCAAGCACATAGCCACCATATGGTATTTATTACCATCACAAATATTAGTCCCTAAGTGGACACCTTAAAATTTTCCTTTCGCAAAACAAAGGCTTTATGGAAAACCCGGTGGAAAGGCGAAGCCATATCCACCGAAGGATTGTGGAAGTGGTCATTTTTGGGAAAAACATGTTCTAAAAAATGACACATAACCTAGTATTGGCCGGACAACCTTTACCGTATTGCCACTTTACCCCAACATGGGCACGAGGCTTAACTTGAAGTTTGTTCTTATTAGTGTGTGTTCTATCTCAATTTGCTATAAGGGCGTGACGCCACTCGAACCAAAATGCCGCCAGTCATGAATACAAATAGGCATGCAAAGTGAGGGATTAAGTTACCCCCCGGGTGCGACAGTTGAGTCTCCTGCCGTGGCGGGGTGGGACCTGGTGTCGGGGAGATTACACTCAACTGAAGAAATAGACATGTACTAGCTTGGACATAGTGGATGGTTAGGATCAGTTATCTGATGTTTACATATTGTTGTTACAGTTCGTGGTTGTTCACGACGGATGTACTGGATCTGTTGGATTGTGTACACCTCTGCAGAGTCAAACTATTCTGAATAGCCGTGTCCTCAGATATGGACAGTTGAATGGCCATGTAGCATTGTGTCAATGTTTTAAAAAAGGAGTTTTCAAAAAAGTTGTTGGACTTATGAAGTACTGAAAGGAGGGAATCTTGTACCTTGGAGGTACCGTTGATGAAAGCCATAAGTTGTTTTACAAAAAGTTTTGCGAAGAGAAAATTTTCTTTTAACAAAAGTTTTACAAAACCTCTTGTACATGTGATATCTACAAGAGAAAGAAAACTATATTATTTTCTTTTGAAGTATCTTCTTCAACAATGATACAGAGATTTCCAAAATGAACTATGATATGTCTTACATATATCGTTGATAGTGAACCCTATGTATAGCCTACATATTCCACTATATAAGATACATGATGGATGTCTTGCCAAGTACATTCAAATGTACTCATATTGGTTTCGTCCCTGGTATTTACTTGCCAGACTTCGAGGAGGAGCCTCAGAAGAAAATCTACGAAGAGGAGTATGGAGATGATGGCTTTGCGAACTAGGATCGTCTCCCGGTTAGCATCCTGTAGGTTAAGGCGTGACTTGGGCTCTACTACGTTTGCGTGTGTTTAGTCTTCCGTTGTGTGTGTTGTGAGTTTGCCCTGCGTGGCAATTGTGTTAGACTTGGTCATGTGACCATGCCCCTTTGTAAGTGTTTTATTCAATCATGTAATGGATATTGTTATACCAACTTGATATGTTGTTCACGACTGGTGTGATCTGGGATCGTGAATGTATGCATATCGGAGGTGTCCTTGAACAGTGGTTCTAGGGGACCTTACAAGATCCCATGGAGTGGAAAGGTGCTCGTCTAGAAGTTTGGCAAACTGTCAGAAAATTTGGAAAACGCATGTTGAACCGCGACCAATGACCAAATCGAATGCAAAGATAAAAATTGAAGAGAGGAAACACTTACGGCGGGTGTCGGATTTCCCGCTGAATACATGGGCACCAGCTCACTATACTGGCCTCGGACACTGATGAGGAGGTTGACAGAGGATTTAAGCTCCGACAACTCCGGCTGCAGCGGGATCCGACGATCCCCATACTCACACATCAGTCTGCCTTCCCGATGTGCTAGGGGCTGGATCCTATGACGGAACCAGCAAAGGACTGTGTCCGCCCTGCTGAGCTCGGTTTCCGGCGTTGTGAGCTTGCCGATCCGTCAGTTGATTTTCTCCAAATTAGTCAGAAGCATCCGGATGGCGTCCTCCTTCCAGCTATACTTTGGGGTGGACACGCTATTGACGAACGGAAGAAGCCTCATTGCCTTCTTTGGGAAGGGCACGTCTTGCACGTAGAAAAACGTGGACGGCCAATACTTTACCGACTCGGATTTGGGAACTTTGGGAAACTGAAGTTCCCTCTTCCGGCCAAGGTTGAGGTTGATGGTCCCACAAACCTTCAACCCCCTGCACGGTCTAGCTCTCTCCTCACATAGAAGCAATATTTTGAAAAATCTAAGCTGGGGGCTATTCCTAGGTAGCCCTCAAAGATTACCTAGAAGGCGGAAATGTAAAGAACGGCGTTCCACGTCAGGTTATGAGGCTCAACGCCTTAGTACTCTAAGAGAGAAATGAAAAAAGCCGATGGCGAGAAGCCTAACCCGTGTTGGAGATGAGATAACAGGACGACGCATTCGCCGTCCCGTGGCTTTGGCTGGGAGTCGCCTTCTGCACTATGCCATTTCTTCCTTGGAAGGAAGTCGTTCTCTTCATACGGTTGAAGTTCCGCCGTCATGATGGATCTTGGAAGCCAGTACCCGGAGGCACTTTCTTCCTTGGCCCCGTCATCTTCTTTGCCACCGGCGTCGACCTCCGCGGTGGCGACATCAGCCGCCACCTTCGCTTTCCCCTTTGCGGCCACACACACTGCGGGGACTGAGGTGGAGTCCAAGGCGCCTCCGACCAAAGTGTAGGCCGTGGGCAAATTAGGAGGTGAGGAATGTGCCTCACCGGAAGCCGCGGTCGTCGCCGCGGCCTCCATGGAGGATCCATCCTCCACAGCCATCCTATCGTCGCTGGAACGAAGATATCCGGAATCCATTGCTCCAATTGGGTCGCCGGATTTTTCTTTCTTGGGCACTTGTGGTGCGTTGTGCGTTATCAGTGCGATGAAGGGAGCTCGATCGTGAGGGGAATGGAGGTGACATGAAGCAAGTGGGGAAGAAGAAGAAATAGGGGGCGGCTGCGAGGGTTTTATAGCCCTGGATGGCTACCTCGGCCCTAACGGTCGCATGCCTAGATGCGTGCCGCGTGGCACGGTTTGACCGCGTGTCATGCTTATGACCGTTGCTACTCAAAGAGCCTCCTTGATTACTGCACCGAAATTGGTGAAGCCCTCATTTGTCGTTGTTTCTAACAGTGTTAATGCTCATATAATTGTGCCCAGGCTATTCGTTCTTTCTTCCCAGAACGGAAACGTTTGCACAAGAGAAACTTAACAGAGAAGATCCTGAAGGGTACGTTGCATAGAAAACAAAAAATTTGCTACGCACGATAAACCCGAATGGCCAAGAACTAATCTAGGAGATGAAAGGTAACATGGAGAAAGAGTCTTAGAATAACATACCCTCGAAGACACTAAGTGGTACGAGATAAAATCTCGTTGTTGGCGTAGTCGTACTCATGCCGATCCCGAGAGCGAGAATAAGTGCACCGCAATCCAGCGGTGCCTCCGTAATCGGTCACACGTTCAGCTCGATGAAGACCTCCGTTCCCTCGATCCAGCGGGGTAGCGGAAGTAGAGGATCCTCCGGAACTCCAGCAGCACGACGGCGTGGTGGTGGTGAAGAATCCCACGGTCAGGGCTTCGCCAAGCCGGAGACCAAGGAATGGAGCAGCGGGTGGAGTGGAAGGGAGGTGGGACAAGTTTGTGAGGAAGAGGAGCTCTCACCCTCCTCTTATAGGGGATAGGGAGGCAGCCCAAGAGGGGGGTGCGACCAGCCATGGTGTGCCTTCACCTCTTCCCTCCACTCACACCCACTCATGCTCCCTTAATTTCCCAATTAGAAAATCCAAAGGTTTTTCTTAAATAAATAAAACATTGTTTTCTTTATTTATATTTGTTAATTCCATTAACAAACATTTGCATATAGCACCTCAAATCATTTTTTAATTGTATTAACAACCATTCGACGAAAAACCCCTTGAACTATTTCAATTTTCCCCGAAACAATTTCTATGCTGCCCAAAACATTCTTCGGTATTTTGTATCCTCTCAAACGCTTCATCGAACCTTAAGTGTGTCACCCTACGGTTCGCGAATAATATATACATGATCGAGACTCCTCTCCGATCAATAATCAACAGCGGGATCTGGAGATCCGTGGTGACTCCTATATATTCAACGATGACTCTCGTGATCGTGTGAACACTACCAAATTATGTGCGATCAGGAATGTTTTGAGCAGAACGTTTTTATAACGTTGAGTGTTTCCGTCGCGGATGGCTGAAAAGTGGAGTTTGCTCTCGACATATTGGTTTGGTACGTCGCAGACTGGTTTTGCCCGACTTTTTGCTATTTTTATGTCACGGATTTTTGTCTCCGGTCCAGTAACCCACTAAGAGCCAGTTGACTTCGACAAAACTTGCCTGGTCACGTAGAACGTCGCGAATTTTTCTTGGGGCCACACATCCTGCCATGTTTGACAGCTTTGACTGGCTACGACCGACCAGTTGATGTCTGGACCCCACTTGTCATCCATGGTAAATAAGCATGCAGACTGACGAAGATATGGATCCTAGACCCTGCGGATAAGGACACCCCCTCTCAGGCCCAAGGTTAAGTCCCAAGAAGAGGAGCCCTTGGAATGCTCCAGAAGGCCCGCTTGAAGCCCACCCGCTCTAACTTGCGGGTTAAGCTAGGAAACTTGTAACCGACTTAGTTAGAGTTCGAGTCCCCTCCGGGTAGTATTCGAGATCTGGCCATCTATATAAGGCCAGGAGAACCCCCTCCCCCCCGGAGGAGACCAAGCAATACCGCACGACCTAAAGCCTTGAACTCGAGACCTACTCTCGATTTGAGCACCACCTTTGTAACCGATCTAATCATCAATACAGATCGACAAGAGGCAGGAGTAAGGGTTTTACCTCTACGAGGGCCCCGAACCTGGGTAAAATCTCGCCCCCTGTCTAGCCGACGATTCCACCAGCGCTCATGGGTTCTCCTAATCGAAACCCGATAGGTTCACCGAAGGGATTTGTTGAGTCAGGGATTCGACAATTGGCGCCGTCTGTGGGAACGGCGGGCGCTGGATCACCGGCATCTTCGGCTTCATCGACAACCAACTCCCGTTGGAAACGGACAACTACGGCTCCGAACAATCCTGTACGGATCGGATCTGTCGTGGTCACACCGCACTCGCCGGAATCGCGCTCAGTATTCGAAGATCTGGAGGAGAGCGTCACCCTGACGTTCGAGAGCCTCAAATTCATGACGAACAGGGATGGGATCCTCCACTTCTCGGATGAATCGGAAACTGAATCTGGAGCTGTCGACTCACGCCGTCACCTGGAGAAAAGTGGCGAGTCCATCCGCTTCAACGCCAACGACTATCACACCCTCTCGACAGAGGAACCATCAAGAATTCAAGGAAACCTTCGACCTACGCCTAGGACGCACGAGCTTCGACTAGCTCAAGTCTGCATGGCAGGATCGGAACAACGCTCGGAAACAGAACACAGCGCGACAGAGCGCAACATAATCGGCGTCTCGCGGGAATCCTGGAAACGAGCAAAGGAGGCTATGCGAACAAGCAAGCCACCCGCAGCCGGATCCTCACACGAAGACATGGTTGCCTACCACTATCACCTAGTGAGAGCAGCCACGATTATCAAAGACGCTCGGGTAGATCTGGCCCGCCGAAGAAGAGCGGCGGACGAATCAAGCCAAAGACGAGCTGGGCTGTCCGTAACACCCTCGGTCGGAACCCGACCCGCGAGGAAGGGACACGCATCCACATCTAGGAACGATGAATCCATACCCGAAACAAACAGATCAATCACTCCTTGTCTCATGCGAGTCGACGACGACGGCAACGTGTACCCGCAAACCCCTGCTGCTGCGGTTCTAGCCGCGGCAACCTACATGCAGATGAACCAACCGACGGAAATCGACCCTCGGGCAGAGCAATACAAACAAATACGAAAAGAACTCGGATTGGCGGCCGCAAGGCTCGCCTCTCACGATCGCAAGAAGGCCGAGGAGCAGCAGGAGAAGGAGCGACGGGAGAAAGAGAAAGATAAAGAAACGCCCCGCAGGCACAGAAGCTCTTCACCAAGGAAGGATAAGTCACCGCGCCGCGGTCGAGGAAAAGAAGCTAGATGCCGCGGCGACAGTCGAAGCAGCAGTGAAGATAGCCCGAGAGACAGAAGCTCGCGGCACCATAGCAGCCGCTCGAGAAAACGAAGCAAGGAACCAAGGAAAGATGACGACCGCGACCGGCCAGAATACGACGCGCGATCAGATCTCGCTCAAAAAAGGGTGGATAAGGCAAGGGCTTCGCGATATCGCGAGCGCTCTTCATCCGGCTCCTCGGATGATGAAACCTGCGGAGCACTCTGTTTCGCTCGCAGCATCCGCGAAGCACCTCTACCCAAAAGGTTCAAGCTCAGCACGGAGGTGACGAAGTATGACGGCTCACTCGAGCCCTCTTAGTGGCTAAACGACTACCTCACGGTAGTAAAATGCCAACGTGGGAACAAGAACACGGCTATGCAATACCTCAATTTGCATCTTACCGGCGCGGCCCGCAGTTGGCTGGAAAGAAGACCAAAATCTTGCTACGCATCGTGGGATGATTTGCACCGCGATTTTTGCAAAAATTTCCAGTCGACTTACAAGAGGCCAGCTACCATCGAAGAACTACGAGCATGCAAGCAGAAGAGTGGCGAGTCCACACACGAGTACATCCAGCGATGGACCACGCTCAGGAATGCCGCGGGAACTATCTCAGAAGAAGTAGCGATCGAAGCCTTTGCAAAAGGCGCCAGAAGAACTGCTTTTCGAGAGGAGCTAGGCAGAGCTGCGCCCAAGACTATTGGAGAGCTAATGATCATAGCCAAAAAATGGGCTAACGGAGAAGATGCGGTGCGCAACGAAAGAGCATCGTCACCCGCACACGATGACGACCGTCATGGTCGAAGAAAAAGAAGAAAATATTACGATCATGAGGATAGAGAGGAGTTGGTCGCCGCGGAATTCACGCGAAACCGCGATTCCGGTCGCCGTGGAAATCGCGAGTGGAGACCAAAGGCTGAAGAAAAATCCCCCGAGGAAGACCTCGATGCATACTGCTCGCTACATCTATTCACAGATAAGCGCACGGGCAAAACTAAGGCAACACACCTGCTTAAGGATTGCCGAAAGTTCCATGACATCTCGGACGCACTCGCGAGGAAAAGATCTGCCTCCACCCAAAATTACCCGCCGCTTCCAGGAGGAGGGCACCAAGGATTCCAGCCGCCACCACCACCACCTCCACCCGCAAATCCAAACATGGCGCTAGCCGCAGTACCCGCACCACCGCAGAACGTCGGAGCCAACGCGTATCCGAACCCGGCAGGGCAACTCGCAATGATCCAGAAGGTATGCCCCTCTCGCAGAGCTCAAAAGACTAACACAAGGCAACTATGCATGACAGTGCAGACACCGCCAACAAAGACCGAGTACCTGAAAATGGCAGACCAGCCAATCACGTTCTTGATAAAAGATCACCCACCACAAGTCTATCGACCAGGACACGCCGCCCTCGTCATCCAGGCACAAATTGGCAACTACGACTTAGCCCGCGTATTCATGGATGGGGGCAGCGGCCTCAACATTATCTACGCGGATACACTCCGTCGGATGAACAAGAACTTGGACGGCCTCCCGGAATCAGAAACATCCTTCCACGGGATAGTTCCAGGCAAGGCAGTCCGTCCACTCGGAACAATCAACCTAGAAGTTGTGCTAGGCACGCAGAGCAACTACAGGAGAGAGTTCCTCGACTTCGAAGTTGTCGACTGGCCTTCACAGTACCACGCCATCTTGGGCCGAACTGCGTTCGCCAGATTCATGGCAGTACCTCACTATGCCTACCTGAAGCTCAAATTACCTGGCGAACATGGCGTGATCACCATTGACGGAGACTTTCAGAAATCCAACAAATGCAACATTGAGTTCAACGAGATCGCAAAATCTTTCGGGATGCAAGAAGAACTTCAAGAGCTGGCAAAAACCACGGATCACTCCGTGATGCCCCTCACGAAGAAAAACGCGCTTGAACTAGAATTTAGCGCCAACAGCGACACCCGAAAGCATCAAGTGCACCCGACAGACTCTGCGAAGACATCGATGGTTTCAACAACCCTCTCGCAAGCATAGGAAATCGCGCTCGTTAAACTCCTCCATGAGTACTGGGAAATTTTCGCCTGGCAGCCCTCAGATATGCCAGGAATATCCAGGGAGTTTGCCGAGAACTCACTCGAAGTCTTTCCAGACGCTAAACCCATCAAACAGACCACGCGAAGATTTTCAGAACCCAAGCAGAAGGCGCTTGGAGAAGAAGTAAACAGATTGCTAGCTGCAAAATTCATCAGGGAGATCAAGATATCCACTTGGTTAGCAAACCCGGTGTTGGTCCCCAAAAAGAACACGGATATCCTTCGGGTGTGCATCGACTACACGTCATTAAATAAGCATTGCCCCAAGGATAATTTTCCTCTCCCGCGAATCGACCAGATCGTGGATTCTACAGCAGGCTGCCAACGCCTCTCCTTTCTGGACGCCTATTCGGGATACAATCAGATCCGAATGAAAAGGGAGGATGAAGAAAAGACAGCATTCATCACACCTCACGGTGTCTACTGCTACACAACAATGCCCTTCGGGCTGAAGAACGCAGGCGCAACATATCAACGCTGCATGCAAAGATGCCTCGTCAACCTCATTGGCAAGAACGTGCAAGTGTATGTTGATGACATCGTCATCAAGACTCGAGTTGAGGACACACTCCTCGAGGATATTAAAGAAACATTTGACGCCCTCAATGCATACAGGATCAAGCTCAATCCGACCAAATGTGTTTTTGGCGTTCCGGCAGGAAAACTTCTCGGGTACCTGGTATCCGCCAGAGGCATTGAAGCCAACCCGGAGAAAATACAAGCCATCTTAACTATGAAGGAGCCAACCAATCTGCGCGGAGTCCAACAGCTCGCAGGGCGATTAGCCGCCCTAAGCAGATTCATCGCACGATTGGGGGAGCAAGCACTACCCTTCTACAAGTTGTTAAAGAAGACAGACAAATTCGAGTGGACATCAGAAGCTAAGCAAGCATTCGCAGATTTGAAGCGGTCATTGCAAAGTAGGCGCGTCCTCGCAACACCGCGAGAAGGGGAGCCACTTTTCTTGTACCTAGCCGCCACAAACCAGGTCATCATCACATCAATCATGGTCAAACGACCTGAGGAAGGCAAAGCATACGGAGTTCAACGTCCAATCTATTACACCAGCGAAGTGCTCTCACCATGCAAGCAACGATACCCTCATTACCAGAAGCTCGCATATGGAGTCGTTCTTACAGCCCGCAAGCTCAAACATTATTTCCAGGAACACGCCATTACAGTGGTTAATGATGCGTCACTCGGGACGATCATGAACAACCCTATGGCATCCGGAAGAATAGCAAAATGGAACATCGAGTTGGGCGCTTGGGACATCACTTACGCAGGACGCAGCGCAATCAAATCTCAGGTACTTGTTGAATTCCTAAGCGAATGGACAGAACTGCAAACGCCAGGACCACCCGAGTACACGAACAATTGGATAATGTATTTTGACGGGTCCAAAAGAAACGAAGGAGCAGGAGCTGGAATTGTTCTTATATCCCCTCGGGGAGACAAGCTGCAATACGTCCTACGATTGGACTTTCCACCAGATGATCCGGCATCAAACAACGACGCAGAATACGAAGCCTTGTTGCACGGGATGAAGATGGCAATCGCCTGTGGAGCTACTCGCTTAATGATCTACGACGACTCCAATCTCATTGTGCAACAGACGATGAAAGAATGTGACGCAATCACCGAAAACATGATCGCGTATCGCGACATGTACAATCTACTCGAAAAAAGTTTCAAAGGATGCGAGCTAAAGCACATCGCAAGATCCAGCAATAAAGAAGCAGATCGACTGGCAAACATGGGTTCCACGAATACACCCATACCACCAGGAATATATTTTGAACGGATGATCAAGCGATCAGTCAAAATCAAGAAAGCTGCAGAAGCACTAGCAGTGCCAGAAACAGAGGTCAGCCCGCAAATCGCCCTCATCGAGCTCATTCATAACATATCACGACAGGTTTTTCTGGTCGTGCCAGTCTGGACGCAGAAATATCTCGACTACCTGACCAACAGACAGCTCCCGGTTGACCCACGTGAGGCTCGACAAATAATCAGACGCAGCAAATCCATTCGGGTAGTCAATGGGGAATTATACAAGCAAAGCATCTCAGGAATACTTCAGCGCTGCATCGCACCCGAAGATGGCAAAGAATTGCTCCATGACATCCACCAAGGAGACTGCGGACATCATGCTAGCTGGAAAACAATAATGGGAAAGGCCTTCCGAGCAGGATTATACTGGCTGACAGCAGCTACCGATGAAAAGAACCTGGTCGAACGATGCGATGCCTGTCAGCGATTCGCACCAAGACCACATGCACCTGCTACGGAATTGCACATGATACCCATTGCCTGGCCCTTCGCACAATGGGGGCTAGACTTGGTTGGACCACTACGCAAGTCCACCCCTGGAGGATATACACACTTGCTGGTCGCAGTCGACAAATTCACCAAATGGATCGAGGCCACGCCAGTAACTTCGGCTAGTGCCCAATGCGCCGTCAAGTTCCTCGACTCCATTGTATGCAGATTTGGCGTGCCACACGATATCATTACAGACAATGGTACAAATTTCACAGCAAAGGAAACGCAACAGTTCTGCGAGGAAAAGGGCATCAACTTCAAGTTTGCTTCAGTTGCGCACCCGAAAACGAACGGACAAGTCGAGAGATCCAACGGCTTAGTTTCAGCTGGCATCAAGAAACGCCTACTCGATCGTCTACACCTCGCCGCAGGACATTGGGCAGACGAACTACCCTCCGTACTATGGAGCCTCCGCACAACTCCTAACCGATCTACAAAATACACGCCATTTTTCATGGTATACGGGGCAGAAGAAGTCCTCCTCGAGGACGTTCGATTCAGCGCCCCATGAGTTGTGGCCTACAGCGAAGAAACCTCTAACAGGGCACTCGCGGAAGATATGGATGCACTCGACGAGATGCGGGACATCGCACTCGCAAGATCCGCAGTATATCAGCAATCCCTGCGAAACTATCATAGTCGCCGCATACGCCACAGAGCATTCGCGGTTGGAGATCTAGTGCTGCGACTCAAGCAGAAGGAAGGACACAAGCTCGATCCACCCTGGGAAGGACCCTTCATCATACACGAAGTCATCCCAGGTGGAGCCTACAAGTTGAAGAATCCATCGACTGGAGGAATCTATTCCAATCCTTGGAATATTGCGCACCTCCGCAAATTTTATCCCTAGGTTTACTTGTTCTCACAACAAATAAGGCTATGCTAGCCACTCTTGTAGCTCGAATACATGGCTTCTCAGTCATCGCAATAAAAACATGGTTTCTCCATCATATTCACTCGCAACTTCCTATTTTAACACGCTCAAAAGTTACAGGAACACACCCCATAAACACACAGGGGCTACACCTACAACTAAGCATTACAGGAAAAAAGCATACATACAAGGTTATACACCTTACAACAGTTTTACAAACTATACAAGGTTACAGGATATGCACATCCGACAATCAATCAAAGCGCTGAGCATTCTCAGTCGCTAAAACTCTATCTACCTCCTCAGAGGACAATCAGATGATTTTCTCCGCTGCGGGACGAACAACATCATAGTAGGGGGAAATATCATCGATTGGATCATCTGGGAGCCTGGCTACGGAGTTAAAATCTATTTCAGGATACCATATTCGTACAAAGGATAGAGCTACAACCGCGCCGCATGTCATTTGATTGCGCACACACGCGCGAACCTCTCCCTCACGTCCAAACAACCTGAGAAGATAGCTCCAGTCTTCGGGACCCCTTTCGAGTGGGTAGAAAGCAGCGTTCATCGCGATCAGGACCTCGTGAAAAGAACTCACGAGAATTCTCGCTTGTAGAACACGGAACTTCAAGGTGGCCATCACAAATCCTCAACTGCTATCAGACCAGAAGTTACTCGCATGAGGTTTTGAGCTACCAGCCTCCTGAACAATGTGGTTTTCCACCCACTTCTTTTCTTCCCTGTCATCCGGTCTGACAACTGAAGAGCAAGCATGCTTGATCAGCTAAGGAAACAAAGCAAAGAGAAGACACGGGGGCTGTATTACTTACACAGCAAATCCCTCGCAACCAAAGATAATTCATCCATCAGAAACTCCTCGCGTTCAGCCGCCAGTTTCTGCTTGGACTTCGCCACATCGGCTATACCGCGCAGAGCTTTAAGCTGACGCTCACCCTCCCGGACCTTATCACGAAGACCAGCATAGGTTCCAACGGCGGCAACAAGGGGATTTACTGGAGTAGCATGTCCACTTGAAGATTCTGCAACTACCCCAGTAGCCTGGAAGAATACAAGGAAAGAAGGAAGAAGCCCTATTCGAAGTATTTCTAGTCGCACATCCGACAAAAGTGCTCGGGGGCTACTCCCATCGGGAGAAAATACACAAACTACGGGAAGCAATTTCCAGAACGAACACTTCGATTAAAGACAATGAAAATACGGGAATACATCCCAAGGTTCATTACATTCACGAAGGAAAGGAAAAAGAAGAACAAAACTACGAAGCTACAGTGGTGCTCCCACTAGCGGCAGTCGCCCCTCCTTTCAGTCAAGTAAATAGCTCAGACAGCTTCCGAGCAAGAATGGTGGCCTGCTCGCCAAAACGAGAGAGCCGTACCTTTTTGCCCGTCGAGGGGTCGACTGGAAGAGCCGAGTAGGCTTCCTCCAAACCGTTGACTCCGTGTGCCAGCGCGAACTGGATCACAGTCTTCGTGCCAGACTCCGACTGGGCGACTGCGTAAGCATCCAGGAGATTACCCTCCGAGAAGATCTTCAGCAGGTCGTCTAGCACGGATGGAGGTACAGCGTTGGCGAGGAAGCGATTGTGCAGTTGCGACAACACTTGGGTGGCATCGCCAACCAAGGAGCACACTCCTTCGGCGTGCCTCTTGAGTTGAGCAAGTGTGTCGGTTAGCACATCTACCCGCTGGATCCCAGGGATCTCCAAAGGAACATCCAGAAGACCTGCAAAGGAAAAGAATGTCAAAATTTCGCAAGTTCACCAAGATAAAAGATACAATTGCCAGAGCCTAGGCCACTTACCCGCGAGACGCTCAGCAAGAGGACGGAGGAACGTGACAAGGTCAGAATCGGCCTTATTGCCAGCTTCCTCTTGATCCTTCAAAGCTTTTCTCGCATCCACAAGTTGCCTATCAAGATCCTCCGATCGCATGCGGGAGGCTTCCAGCTCTTGTCGAATAGCCGCCAAATCAGTTTCCTGAGTGGTTGCCCGCTTAGAGAGCCTAACTTTCTCAGACTCCGAATATTCGAGTCGAGCTGCGCAATAACATTTGTTAGACATCAAGAATGGATACAAGAACAGAAACAAGAGAAGACAATGAGACTTACTCTTAAGGAGCTCGTTCTCGGTGTGGAGTCGACTGCAGTCTGACTGAAGCCTCTCGCATTCCGATTCAGCAAGAACAACGCGGCGACCAATCGCCGCAAGCGAGTCAACAAGCGACTGCAAAAGTACAGTAGAAGAATTAGAAGATATAAATTAGAGCCTGTACCCGATTGAATTCAGTCGACTACAGCCTCGGGGGCTACTCCCATCGGGAGCACTGTCGTGCACCCGATAAAAATCAAGACGAAGAAAATAAAATAAGATTTTGAGCCTGTAGCCGATCGCAAGCAATCGACTACAGCCTCGGGGGCTACTCCCATCGGGAGCACTGTCGTGCACCCGATAAAAATTCGAAGACAAATTACAAATTTTACCTGGCCCGTGGCGCGGGAGAGAGGATCTGCGGAGCTGTCCGTCACTTCTTTCGAAGCTGAAGTCCTGGCGGCAAAGCTAGGAGCTTCACGTTCCGCAGTCGCCGCATTGGGGGCTGCGCTGGGAGAATTCTGGACGGTGCCAGCATTGGGAGTCCCACCCGCAGTTCCTCCTTTGTTCCTCTTTTCGGGAGGAACAGAAGAAGCGTACCTGCGAGGGCTGATGGCCTGCACACTGCAGCAAAGAAGAACAAGGAATCAAACATAAGCGCAGAAGAAAAAACGTTCGACTAAGAACGAGGAAAAGAATTTACTCGTCATCTTCATCTTCATCCAGCAAATCCGCGTTCCAAGCGGTTGCGATTACTGGGAATGAAGGTGAAGGGGCGAGGGAACGAAGTGGAGTCGCGGAGATAGGGGCCTTCCTGGGCGATTCCTCTAAGGAATTATCCTTGAATGTAGCCTCGTTATCGCCCTCTACCCGACGAGGCTTGCAATGACGAAGGCCGCCATCCGAACCCTCCGCGCCATCCGAAGAATCGCGCTCGGAGCCCGAAGAAGCATCGGCGATGCTGGTATCGGCTAGGCCGTCCGCGTGACTCGCCAATAACTCCGAGGTGTCCTCTCCCGCAACTGGCGGGTAACAGTTTGCCATTGCTAGACTCTGCAGAGAACGCAGAAGAAGAAAACAAAAGATTCAGCCGACTAAAAAGTTCAGAACAAGGAGAAGAAAGAAATAATAGAAGACAAGAAGAGTAAACTAACCGCGGCTGGTGGAGGTTTCGAAGCGTCGAAGGCTTCGACCGTGCAGTCGGGAAATTTTTCCCCTACCTTCAGGCTAGTGATAGTCGCGATTTTCTTTTCGAACTCGACGTTCGAAAGCTCCTCGCGACTCACTCGGCTGGGATCTTCAACGCCTTGGTATTCCCACATGGTAGAGGGCCTCTGCTGTAGAGGTTGGATCCGGCGCTTCAGAAAGATGCTGGCCAGGTGCAGTCCGTTGAGTACACCTCCAGCAGCCTGATCCCGGAAAGCTGTCACCCTTGCGAGTAGGGGCGTAACAACCTGGGTTTCTTCGGCTGACAGCTTGTGCGCCCAGGACTTCCGCCTCTTCAGAACAGCGAACGGGTGGAATTCCACAATCCCACCCGAGCTGTTGTCGATGACGTAGAACCACTTTTTTCGCCAGCCCTGGGCGGAGTCGACGAAGTGCATGTTGAAGTAGCCGGATTCCAGTCGAGCTTGGATCCCGAAGCCACCCGTGCGCAGTGGCTCGCCTAGTTCGGACTCTACCAGCGATCTCTCGCGGAAAATCCGAACCTTGAAGAGGGCCTTCCAGAGCGCCCAATGCGGGCGAATGCCAAGAAAGCATTCGCAGAACACGATGAAGCACGATATGTGCTGCACCGCATTCGGAGGAAGATCGTGAAGCTGTATGCCATAGACATACAGCAACCCGACAAGAAAAGGATGGAGGGGGAAGGAGAGACCCCGAGACACGTGGTCCGCGAAGACCACGCGCTCGTTCGCTTGCGGGTTCGGTACCTCCTCTTTCTTCGCGAGGCGCACCCGCTTTTCAGCTTCCGCAGGCAGCAGTCCCTCCCGCTGCATCTCTTTGATGCTCTTCGCGGTGGTATTGGGTGAGCTCCAGTCGCCGGCGCGAGGCGCAGGTTGCGCGGAGGCTTCTCCGGATGCGGAAGCGGCGGCACCACGTCTTTTGCCTCCGGCCATGGCTAATGGTGCGAGCTCGAGCGAGAGGAGGAAGATGAGCGCAAGGAAGAAGACGGTTGAAGGGAAAGGCTGAGAAAATTTTACCGCAGCGCTAAGACCCGTATTTATACACGGTGCGAGTCAATCCCAGCCACTCGATACGCTACGTGGCACGTATCACAGCCACCACGTGTGAAGATGAAACGAAGGGACGGTGAACGCTATTCCGTGCCACGATCTTAACAGAAGATCGTGCGCATTTACTACGCAGTTCGTGTAAAAACCGGAAGCGGCGTCTCGTTTCCCGGTCAAAAAGCTGACTAAGTGGGCCGGCCCATCTGCTACCACTCTGTCACGTCCCATCGGGAGGAGAAAAGTGCGCCATGACGTCATGGAACGCGACATCAAGCTCAAGAATTGTCGAATGGAAAATTCAAACACGAAAACAACTTCGTACGAAAACTTGTTCGACTAAAAGCAATTCCTTTTGAGAAATAAATCATAACACAAGACCTCTTTAAGACAAGAGAGAAACGCCCTATACACGAAAACTCTTTCGTATGGGCACAACACTCCAAGCATGAAAACTCTTTCATACGGACATAACTTTCCTCAGCACGGAAATTCTTTCGATTGAAACTCAAAAAGTCACTCGGGCAGATATAACCTACCTCTTTTTTACACATGATATCTTACATCATAAAAACCTGGGTTGTTCAGCCGACTAGGCACATCCGGATGCCATATTCCTCGAATATGAAGGTAAGACCCAAAAAGATCTCTCTTAAAGGGCCTGGAATCGCACTCAAAAGCTGCGTCCTCCGGTATGTTTCCGTGTCAACAACACGAAGAAAAATCCTAGCGGACGCGCCGGGTACCCCCATAGGTTAAGTTCGACTCGATAAGTCCACAACGGCCCAGTCGCAACAATCACCTTATCGGGTTCGAGCCGGGGGAGTCGAATCTGTGTAGGCCAGGAATGTTTTTGCCCTAGTCGCAATTAATTGGCCCTGATCTTTCGGGAGAGCCAAGCTACTGTGCCGCATCCTTCTGCAAACAAAGCCGCAAAAACAGGCACTTAAGTCGCTCGACACTCGAGCATAAAGGACTCATTGCACAGGGAACACACCCTTTTGAACAGCAAGCCGCCAAGCAGCTTATCCAAAAAAGCAAGGCCAAGAAAGGGTTGACCGTCTACTCGACTGGAAAAATCCTACTAGAGCAAACGCTCGGGGGCTACTGACGAAGATATGGATCCTAGACCCTGCGGATAAGGACACCCCCTCTCAGGCCCAAGGTTAAGGCCCAAGAAGAGGAGCCCTTGGAATGCTCCAGAAGGCCCGCTTGAAGCCCACCCGCTCTAACTTGCGGGTTAAGCTAGGAAACTTGTAACCGACTTAGTTAGAGTTCGAGTCCCCTCCGGGTAGGATTCGAGATCTGGCCATCTATATAAGGCCAGGAGAACCCCCCCTCCGGAGGAGACCAAGCAATACCGCACGACCTAAAGCCTTGAACTCGAGACCTACTCTCGATTTGAGCACCACCTTTGTAACCGATCTAATCATCAATACAGATCGACAAGAGGCAGGAGTAAGGGTTTTACCTCTACGAGGGCCCCGAACCTGGGTAAAATCTCGCCCCCTGTCTAGCCGACGATTCCACCAGCGCTCATGGGTTCTCCTAATCGAAACCCGATAGGTTCACCGAAGGGATTTGTTGAGTCAGGGATTCGACACAAACAATCTTCGAAATTAAGCATGCACATAATTTTCGAAATCATCACAGTTAACATTATAGTGAACAAGCCGTTTCTGAAACAAATCACAAAAAGAAAAGGATAGACACCGGACATAGCGTCCTAGCCAAGGGTGCACCTCCGTGCCTCCGCCAGCGCCACCGCATCTTTATTCTACATCGAATGGCGGATCGCTTTCGCGGTGTCGGCCTCTAGCTTGACAGTGAAAAGTCGGGCGAGCCTCACTTGCCAGAACTCTTCTGCCGCGAAACTCTCTAAGGACGCTAAAATCCATGCCTGCATGTTGGGCCACTACAGGGCCTCGTTGTGGAACTCGACGGCGAGATACTCCCCCTCTTCTTCCTCCTCGACGTCCAAAGGTGCGATGAGTGGAGCCGGAGGTGGTGGTGCGCGGGACAAGTTGTCCTGATGAACCTCGCGCCGGTATGCCTCGCGGGCACACGCACGCTTCGCACCTTGCACGCTGCGCCGGGGAAAGTACCTGTGGATCTACTGCTGGCGGCCCTCCTCGTGACGTCAAGACATGGTACCGGTGGATCTGCGCACAGCGAAGGGGAGTAGAGAGGTGTGGCACATACTGATAGTTTGGGAGTAGAGATGAGAGCGTTGTGCGCCCGTATGGGGAGTCGCTGCATTATCCACAGTTTGGGAGTGGAGAGGAGAGCTGACCAGGTATCCCACGTGGCGAGTGTCAACCAAATTACCGAATATATAGGAGATCTAAATCATAAAATGCACTCTGAAATGGAAATGAATTGACATGGTTTTACATTTGCAACAATGGATACCCTGGTACTAATACTAATATACTGCCTCCTCGCCCTCTTCGGTGTCTGTTCTGCGCCATCATCCCGGTTACATGCACTCCGAAACATAGGAGTCTTATTAGGGGTATTAAAACTGAGCCAAAACCAAGCTCTCTTACCATCTCTCACGAGCTGGGTGCTTTTGGCCGTCAGATTTCGCTGCTCCAACGTTTCCGGCCGTCCGATCTTTACAAAATAATACTTGACGTAGGCCCAACTGTCCCTAGAGGACGCTACACTGAACATCAAATAGGCTATCTGTGGTTGATTGGGCCCAAAAGCCAGTCAAAGTCCATGTAAGAGAATATGTTGCGGTCGACTAATTGCCTACTCGAGATCCCACGCCTCCAACCTCTCCCCGACGCCTGACCCTCCCCTGCCTCCTCACGTCCAGCGCCGCGCTCCCGGACGGCTCCGCCGTGCTCCAAGTCCACAGCCACCTCGCCAAGTACGGGTTCTCTGCCTACGGACGCCGCCCCGACGAACGCCTATTCCAGACTCCTTCGTCTCAAGTACTGTGTGCATGGTGTTCGACGGAACACGGAACGGACCATGGTCCAAGACCACCTACAACGACCTCTTCATCCCCTGCAGCCCACGCTATCCTCCATCCGCTCCAGGATGACGGTCAATTTCTTCCTCCCCTACGGTATATTCTATAGGCATGATTTCATTCCTTTTGCTTTACCTCCCGTCTCAATTCTGCTGGGTCTTAGTTCTACCTATGTACTCCGGCAGGAAACTCCATCCCACCTTTCTGGCGACCGTGGATAACCACATCGGAAGCTCGTTCCCCACCTCCAACTCCGGTGGCCTGTGTCCGCCTCTGCTGATCAAGACGACGAAACAAACCACATACATGAATATGATGTCCGCACACTGCAGCCCTCGCGTCAGACCTAGCAGTTGTTGTATTTGGGAGAAAAGAGATGATGATCTACAGGTTTTGGCTCTTATATTCTAGGAAATAATGCCACTATTGTTTTCTGCTTCCTGTCAAGCTAACTGCACAATTAACTGCTATGTTGTTAATCTAATCTGTCGTGGTCATGATCTCATAAACCATTATATGCATGTTGTTCATGAAGAATTTGAAATTCTTGAAGGTCTCTTATATACTGATTTTACTTCCTTGCAGACTGTTGTGAAAGTCCACCCTGGGTTAAATGGAAAGCTTACTAGCATGGCTTTTGGAGTTCCAATCACCAAATGTCTCTGTGGTTGACGTGACCTTCCGACTTGAGAAAAATGCCTCCTCTGTGATGATGGGAAAGCAGCCATCAAGTACGTTGAACCATCTCGTTTCTCATGCACATTTTATCATTAACGGGTCAAGTCTTTGACGGTATAAGGTTAACACACTGTTTAAAGTCCTTCTGAGAAAAATGTAAGATGCAGATCCGTATGATAAATGTCATTTTCCAAGGAAGGAGGAAGTGATGAGAAAATATTTTAAGAAATACAGTTCAGTTTGCTGCACCTTTTAGGTTGTGTTAGTGAAAATAATATCTAGATAAGGATTATGTGTTAGTAATTAGTATTATCTTCTCCTGCCATCATGCATAACCTAGAAAATGTACATGTCAATGTCACGTAGCACTGCTTTCACTATAATTAGGCTTACCCATATGCCCGGTGTTCCACAACAGGATCAGAAGGTACACTGAAAGGCTTTCTAGGCTACAGAGATGAGGATGTGGTTTCCAGTAAATTTTTTGGTGATACAAGGTAAGAATTTATGTCTACTCACGTGTAGTAACATCATTTTATTTGTGTTGGACAATACCAGAAAATTACCATGCCCTTGGCATTCTCAAGTCACCAAATTTGATGCTAATTCTGGCATCAGGCATGGGACAGAGTTCTTCCTTCATGAAGCTTGTGTTGTGGTATGACAAAGAGTGGGGCTACAGGTAAGCATCTATTTTGCAACGCACCAAAAGTGTTTCTTTTCCCCTTTTAAGATCCTCAGCTTAAAATTTATAAGAACGACCTTCAGTTAACCTTTATGTATTAATTTGCTTTCCTTTTTCTCTTTTGTTTCATCAGCCGATTTCTGGATCTTATTGACCACATGGCTCTTGTCACAACCAAGCACTGATAAGCCCTATAATAGTGTGTAGTATGCAGTTTTTCTGATCCTTTTCTGTTCTGTACCTATTAGCCTTGTTGCGGTTTTGAAAACAAGCAGAAATGGGTACTCACATTCATGAATTCCTTATGGAACTAAACGAACATTGGAGCCCAGCAAGTGTAGTTAGGAAAACTAGCAGCAGCAAAGCCTGTTTTGATGATGGAAGTAGTGGAATCATAACTGCATGACAAGTATAGCATTCAACTGCATAATCAGGCCGAGTGGTGAAAGGTACATTTGAAGTTAATATGGCATTTCATCAAATCCTATTATGTTCTACTATGAAACGTCGTTGCTTTGGGCAGATTTAGGAGACAACATAAGAAAAAGTGTTGACCACAGGTGATTTGGAAGTTTCAGCATAAAACATCAGATGATGGAAGTTGAATGATGAAACTACATAGGTTCATATCTATTGCTAGAGCATTATGTTATCTAGAAAATAGGTGCTATCCATTTTAGAGCTCCCTGCACATAGTTCATGTGAATATAAGATTTTCCAATAATGTCACCGAGCCAAATTGGAGTTCAGTTTTCTTAGAACCGATAGTATTGTTAGCATTCATGCTTTTAAATGGTAAAGAAAAGTTGGTCATGTTAAGATTTTATCTCCGTCTTTGTCTTATTTGTATTATTCATAGATATTTACAGTTGCATGTTAATCGAACTGGTCAGTTATCTGGCATATTCGATCTTAGGTACAATCTTGGCGTGGTCCATCATGATGCAAGATCATGAGACGAGGATCGACACATAAGTGTCAAGCTAAGGGATGAAATAGTTGGATATTCTACTATAATTTTGAAAAGAATTACAATTACTCGAGCGGCATATTTGTTAGATGTCGGAGTAGATATCAGTGTTGCACTTCATATTGATATTCAGATCTACGATTAGTAAATTTGTATAGTTCTTGTGTTCTGAACCTTCACTTATGATAATTTTTGTGCTCACCATTAATGTTACCTCACAACTTGAGTGCAAACAGATTAAAATCCCATATTCAACAATATGTAAATTAATATTCATATGACTTATCATGTTTACATTTATTTATACCATTTTATTGCAAAAATGGACGGGTGCGGCACTGCTATCTTGTTAGGGATATTAAAACTGAGACAAATAGGAGGCATCACACGCACTCTCATGCCATTAGCAGTTTCAGACGTCCGATCATTTCTGGCATCACTTTCTGGCCGTTTGATCCCGTCAGTCCCGCACTGGGATGATTGTCCCTAGGGAGCTACACTGCAGGTAAAATCGGCCCGCTATGGTTAACCAGTCCCGAAAAGGCACTAAAGCACATCTAAGACGACCTCGCTCACTGAGAGAACTAATCTAGACCGAGAAAAATTTCCCGAGATGAGCGATGTGGGGCTGTGGGCGGCGGGGGAGGAGAAGAGGAAGGCGATCCGGCGAGCGAGGGCATATCCATCCTCCTGACACCACCCTGGCCGGGTGGCCGGCACCCCTCCACCCGCGACGATGAGGGACGCAATAGCCTCATTCTTCCCAGTTTAGTGCTGCACGCCCGATGCCGGTTTTCCTGTTTGTCCGTGAAGCAAGGCAAGAAACCCTAACCAGGCCGCCGCTGCCTATTCCGCCTTCAAACAAGAGCTGCAATCCAAGATACGTTCCTCCTTTCGTGCAGGCGGCGGAGTTCCAGGTCAACCTGCTAGCTATGGCGATGCAGCGTGGAACTCGTAGGCGATGACGAAGGAGCGTGCGACTCCTAGGCGATTGCGATGGTGACAACCTTTAACTCCTCTTCTCCTGACAGATTGCGCTCGCCTACCCCTCCCTTCTTCCCAATGGGCGCATCGGCGGCCACAACATCCAGTCATACAAGCAAGGCTACCGTGAGGTTTGTGAAGTCACTCTGCTTGACTTTCTAATTTCACCATCACGGTAATGGTTTCTGCATATATATACATGTTGATGTTGACCAACTTCTTTATCTCATATATCTATTTGTGACTGACATTATGACATTTTCGTCAGATTTTTGCCTGAAGCCCCCGGATTGAGAGTTGGGGCTTCCAGTTTGATAGTCATGGAGATGTTGACTCCACCACCGCGCTGGGACGAGGAAGTGTGGAGTTGGTGTCTTCTAGATCAATGTGGAACAGAAGGATGCAAGCGACATGCTAAAGTTAAAATGATATGTGGTTTTCCATATCCCGTCAATTTTTTATATGTTCAATACTCAAGCGCCTGACTTACATTATTGCTGCTGTTAAAGGTAATTCAGACAATGAAACCTCTACTTACAAAATAAGTAAACAATATCTTCTATATATGCCACCATATGATCTTATCTTTGCACATTCAAAATTTGTATGTCATTATTCCTCATATTTCAGTGTGCGGAAGTGATAAGGAAGCATTAGACATCAGAAGCTGCAGATAATGATATCCTATTTGTTGTTCTTTGTTGGACAGTTCTATGATTAATTTTTGTTTCTCCTATATTCTTATTTGTGCTTTGGCCCATGTTATTCTGAATGTGTTAGTGAGTATCGACTTTGCTTCATTAAACTAAGAAAAGACATGTATGCTATTTTTATTATTTGCTATGGTAAGACTAAGAGCAACTGCAACAACATGTTTTGATTCCCACTTGCCACATTAGCCGTCGGAGATTGCAGGTTGTCTTATCACTCTAACTGGCTCATTTTGCTTCTAGGAATTATCTAAATTGTATCCAGGTTCTCATCTTCTCGTTATTTCTATAAAAGTTGTTATACCAATAGCGCCCCTGGATTCAGGTGTTGCAAAAGTTGTCTCTCCCGTGCAGCAGTTAAGCGGCTTAGAACATGAGGTTGCTACATAACTGATAGTCAAATGCAAACTTGCATGTGTATAAAGGTATTGTTCCGTTCTCCTTGGTGTAAACCAGACCAGGATATTTGCCAAGATTTTTGCTTCAATCTGAACAGGTGCATTGCTCTTATTGTAGTTTGTATGGTGACTATGGTCTATACCAGTTTGTTCGATGAGATATAGTGTTGCTTTTACTTATTTGACAAATGACTATGCAATTGATGGACCATTTACATACATGTGTTACTAATCAATTTGGCACTACACTGACAAAGCATTTTAATTTATATATTGCCATCTGACTGCTGCATATTTTTTTCGTTAGAAATTTGTATGCGTTGATTCTCGAAAGCTTTAACATTAGACTTGAATTGCTAATTTGATGCAAATAACCAAAATGAATGGATATTATTTTGTGTGATGCTCCAGCTGATCAATTGTTTCCAACGTAGCAAGGGAATACGACTGATGTTAATGACTGCAAGTTATGTCCCTATTTTTTAGAAGATGCAAAAAGCTTCCATATATTTCCTTTAAGCAGGTGCTCTTGTCTTCACAGGCAACATGCAAGAGCATTACATACCTGTCAGAAGTCTAGCTTTCAGAGTGGCCATGTATTGTGTAAGTACCAAATTGTTTTGCTTGCTTGAATGCTCGCTTGCTCCTGCTCTTAAATTAGGCCTTTCTCCTATACTTTCTCTTAAATTAGCTCTTCAGGTTAATACAAGTTTGAGGTTATTTAGATCTATGAACGAACAACCCTGATTATGGCCTCTTATCTGGTCATCTAATAAACATTTAGAGTGCACTATTAGAGGAAGTCTGAGGTCTCTTCTGCAGTATATCATCAATAAAGAAGTCCTTTAGCATTGTTGTTCCATTTAAGGCTACAAATTTTGTCATATTCCCCAATACGTTATATAATTTCCGAATATATACAAATGTAATGCTTATATGTAAACAACGATGTATGCAAACTTATATGTACCTCTAAATACATTCTTTACCTTCTGCAAATTTGGAAAGTGACATTCCTTTTGTGATGTTAATGAAATATATACCATTTGCCCCTTTTGTGATATGATTAAGTTCATACAACATTTTAGCTGTTCCATTATAGTACTCAGTTGATGCATAGAAAATCTGTTAATTAATTTGCACCAGTACGTAATTGCATCTAAGGATTGCTTCTTCATTGGCATCAAGGCAAAAAAATTACTGCCAAGCCTGCTGAATTTTCATCTATATAGTAAGCATTGATGTGCTAACTAATTGTAACGTGTCCTGCATACCATTTTTTGCTGATAAGTTTGAATCAACTTTCACTAGCAGGTAAAGATGAAGAAGCAATTCTAGGAGGTCCAAAATGAATGATTCCTTAAGAATGTAGCAAAGGAGAAGCTAAATGCAGATCAAAGATGGAAAGTACATGAAGGAACAAGGGGAAGAATGCCGGGCACGTGGAGCCACCCCAAGGACCACAACAGTGTAGGAGAGGACTAGGCCATGCAAACTCAGCTGTGAAAGGATAAAATATGTTACCCTGAAAAGGGATAAAAGATTTTTGTACTTCTAATACATTCATATATTACCTTTGGGTCTAGTGTGATTGAAAAAGAGAAACTGGAAATAAATGATGCAGCGGCAAAAATAAAAGCAATATATCACTAAATGTTCTATTGCTTGCTGAGTCTTATTATATATAGTAGTATTCAATTGTTTTTGCTACATGTTTTGTAGTGCTCAAATTTAATTGAAAAATGCTAAGTGTCATGCATTTCGATGGCACTTTCACTCACTTGCGTTGCCTAAAATTAGTGTTCTAACAAATGCGATGTATGTGTCTTTGAGAGAAAATAGTCTTAAAATATATAATTCTTTTACAACTCAAAGGAACCGATTTCTGAAATTATGAAAACCTAAGTTACATTAATCTTCCATATAGCCATGGCATATAATCGGTTCTATTTCAACGCCCTCTTGTTTTTTTGGAAACCTTAGCATATCCAAATCATGGTTTGTACTACTTTAGAAAAAAATTTAGCTATTCTTATCAATTCCTAACAATCTATTATCTCAATATACGGGCGCGGCAACGCGCGCCAACAAGATTTAGTAGTAACTGAAATTAGCATCACAAAAGGTTCAACAACAAGTCCCTTGTTAACCAGAACTTTTTTTACGCCAACATCCACTCTGAAGCCACATCCACAGTTTGACATCATCCAATGGAAATTTTCCAAAGCCACCTCCAGAGGTTTACATCATCCACCGGAACTTTCCGAAACCGCGTCCACAGAAACACTAGTAAAAAACATCATACATGCTTAGCACATCTAGAAAAAAAGTAGATATACTTCCACATACAAAGATGAGTGACAAAACTGCCTCACGTGTACAAATGACACAAGTACAGAGGTGATAAACCGCTAGACTCGGTGGCATAAACAAGCTACTAGGTCCTTGTAAACGCTTTTAGGTCTAGAGGAGTCTCCCTCTGCATTTTAACATTGCACAGTTTAATCATCGACACTCTGATTAAACACAAATATGGCACTCATTGCTGCATATTAATCATCGGCAGAGACCCAAGCCTAGATAGGGGCCTCATAGTAAAGAAGCACACACAAATCAATGAAATTATCGAACACTTGCCAAGGAATATGCAAAACCAATATGGCTCATGCATTATAGACAAAATCATAATTGGGGCCTCATAGTAAAGAAGCACACATAAATCAATGAGATCATCGAACACTTATCAAGGAAGATGCAGAACAAATGTAGTTGTACACAACACTAGGTAAGTGCAAATATCTCACCGAGAGAATGTGCAGAGTTTAATCATCAACACACAGAACAGAGAATGGACATAAAATAAGCAAGCCTCATACATACATTGCAAAAAAAGTCCAAAGGGTCATGCTCCATAGGACCAGGGAGCGTGAACAAACAATGTCTGTGTAAACGCTACTATGTACTCGGGAGTAATACTTTGGATTTTGGCATTGCACAATTTAATCATTGGCACATGCAACAAAACAGAGAAATGAATAACAACTAGACTTATTGGCAAGCATTGCAGGTTGATATAATATAATTAAAGAGCAAAGTAGTTTTACCTCATTCCATGATCTTGCAAGAAACTTAGAATGTATCTCAACTTCACATTGGTGTCCTTTGCACTCTCCAACAGGGTGTCGTTTCCCCTCTGGAGCATGTCGCACTTCTCTTCGGCTACTTTCAAAGTTTTCTTCGCACTCTTCAACTCAGAATCAAGCTTAGTAACCAAGTCGTGCATGATCATATAGGTTCTCTTTTGTTCCTGCAGTTCCAACTCGAGTGCTAGCATTTTTGAAGCTTTCATCGCCCTGTCCAGCCTGTCCTCGCAGCAGACAAAACAGATTAGCTTCTCGGGGCTGGTATCATCAGCCAGATTGCAAACTTCATAGAGACGATGAGATTCAATTGTCTCAACTGACTGCTGCACCAATTTCTGAATTGTCTCAACTGACAGCTGCACCAATTTCTGAATTTCAGTACGCGACATGCTGCAGAAGTCACAGCCTGCACTGTGGTCCTATAGCCAAATACGAAAAGAATACAAATCAAAGAAGTGTTGACGAAGGAGAAAGGATATCGGTGAATCTTAAGAGAACATTTGGCTACATGACTAATTTATATGCTATTTACCTCGACTATCTGAATAACAACGGGCTTTGCGAGCTCCGAGGATTGTTCAGGTCGATCTCCATTTGGGTGGGGGAAACCATCTCCGAGGGACCTGTAATGGTAGCGTGCGCTAGATCCATGGCCGGTGGTAACTTAAAACATCAACGATGACCTACATCCGCCGGCATTTAACCTAGATCCGCCGGTATCAAACCTAGATCTGCCGGCATGTAACCTACATCGCATCGTTTGGTTGAGGATGGGGAAGGGAGGGAGCCATGGCTTACCGGTCATTGTTTGAGAATGACGCCGAGGATGGGGGGAGGGCGAAGCCGTGGAAGCCACCGTTGGGGCGGGTGGGCGAAGTGGAGGCTTTCTGTGGAGGTCGCTTTCAGTGGAGGAGTAGCCGAGTGGGAGGAGCACGGTGGTGGAGATTTGGCGCGAAGACGCTGGCGAGTGGGACCCCGCGTGAGGCTGTTTCCGTGGAGATTTGGCGCGCAGCTGTTAACGGTCATAATTTATTCTTGTTTTTCGGATTGAAAATAAAAAATAAAAAAGAACCAAAAGGAAAAGATTTTTAGAATTGGATCGCATTTTTATTCTACTTCTTCGGATTATTCTTTATTTTAGTTAGCAAATAATTGCAAAATAAGACAGTGCCTAGTGGTGGGGAGGGGCTGATTCATTTCCACACACCAAAGATCGAGTCTTGTTACTCACTTTTGTGATGTTGCACCAACTATTTGCTTATTAGATATGATCCAATAGTAAAGGGATGTGACAGTTCATTGATCGACCGGATCAATGAGTTGTCGCAACCACTTATCACTAAATCATGCCTAATAAGTTTTTTGACATCCTTAAAACATGATCGGGTTAAGAAACATATACTAATGTAATATACATATTAGGTTCTTACATAATAACATGATAGAGGTTTTTTAAAAGTTCTTACTACCCACACACCAGACGACACTACCAAAAGTAAGAGATAACACAAACACAGCATGCAAGCTGCAAACAACGAGCGCACCAGCAGCAGCTACATCATGTACTGCCGCTTCCGAGCCTTCATGGCCTTCCTGGCCTTGTTTGAGTAAGGCCGGGGAGGAGGTTCCGCAAGACCTGCGAGGATATCCTGCGCAAGCAGCTTCTTCAGGAAGACGTCATAGGCAGCGTGCTTGGTCCTAACATGGGGCGCACGATACTCAGAACCATTTCCCACACCGACGACATGTTGGATCAAGCTGTGGCGATCCTTGGCTATCTTTCTGATACAGAAAGGGCAGAACAAGTAGTCATAACGACGGTACCGAATGGTTCCCACCTGCAGCGTCCTCGGGACATGTCTGCTCTTCGCAGACATAGAGTCCTCATCCGAGCCGACTTCCAGATTTTCATCCTGCAAATTTGCAATAAAACAAAAGTTAGCAACACAATCTTATTGGGAAAAGAGTAATATACCTAACCAGATCACAAAGAACATAAATAAATAGTTCTTCATTTATTTGCATACACTTCATTAAGTAACTTATTTAGCAGATGTGCCCTAAAGAGGATATCAATGTTGAGAGAAATATGTCGAATTTTATACAACATCACAGTTTCCACTATATATATTTGGTGAACTAATGCACAAAAACAGATAATAACACATCAGGAATTCATTGATGATTTAAGATAACATTCAACAGATTAATATTCTAATCAGGACATGTTATTATACCTTACCAGATCAAAAATATCATACAAGAATCGTTCTTTAATTATATGCATAAACTGAATCAAGTAATTATCATGCACGGGGGTACAATATGTGATTTTGCAACAAATTCATAATTTGTCAAGAGTTCCTGCGAGGCAAAACAACTACACAAATTGAAAATGCTTCCAAAAAACGTAGAATCTCTAACTCACATGCATGCTAACATGCACACAAAAAACTAGAAGCCATAAGAACAAATGCAACTACAACCTCTGAATCCCTAAAATACAAAAAGCCTATGAAGCCCTAAGTACAGATGCAACTACAACCTCTGAATCAACTCCAGCAGCTCATCTATATTTGATCATCCATAACTCTATATAGAACATAATTTAAAAAGATTCATGCAGAGATGTTATTAGTTTCACAGCAGAACATCTATATTGTCTCTCCTATATTTTTATATAATGTTATAACTATCGTTCATCAATTTTTTTCCAACGACTCTATTTTGAACAACGACTGTATGAACGAATATATTTTGTGTGATACCCCAAAATTCATATCAAAAAATCCTCCGTTCAACAAGTCCATAAATTCAATAGTTTTAGTAGAAGCAAATGGTTCTAGTACATGTCAAAATTTAGTGTCTAGTACATGTCTATTTTCTACAATGTTTGTCCCTTTGGTCTCTATAATATAAAATAACAAGTCCATAAATTCAATATTTTTAGTAAAGCAAATAGTTTTAGCAGATGCGACTACAAACCTCTGATTCCCTAAAATAAAAAAAACCTGCGAACCCCTACAGATGCAACTAAAAACCTCTGAATCCCGAATACAGAAAACCTGTGAACCCCTAAGTACTGATGCAAACAGACCTCTGAATCTTGAACTTGCGTGTACAAAAAACCCTAGAACCCCTAGGTACAGATCCAACTACAAACCTTTTAATCCCGAATACAAAAAACCACGAACCCCTAAGTACAGATGCAACCGCAAACACCAGAAGCTCAAACTTGTATATACAAAAAAAACCAAAGTATACATGCAACTACAAACACTAGAAGCCCGAACTTGCGTGCAGCCATGCACAAACCCTGGATCTTTGATAATAAACTAAGCCGGCCTGGACATAGATACCTCAGGGTCCTGGTCATCGACGTCCTCGTCGAACGCCTAGCGATCCCCATAGGGATCACCCAGATCTGCCAGGAGAGGGAAAGCAGCAGGCGCCTCCACCACGGCAGGAGCAGGCGGTGCACTCGAAGCGCCATGGCAGGCCGACGAACCTGCAGAGGCAACTTCAGTGGCCGCGACGACATCCTGCGGCTGCGACAAACTGGAACCGCCATGGGAGGCTCCTGCGGCAACGACAACAAAAGGGACGACGCCGTTGTTCTCCTGCTTCGAACCTTCCATTCTGCGGAACCGCCTCGCGGTTGTGCGCTCGGCAGTTAGGAGAGAAGGAGGGATGGTAGACGATGCGGCCGGGGCGAAGTTGGGTTTTTTGATAGAAATGTGGGGAGAATGGATGGGGGAGAGAGGCGATGCGACCGGAGCTTTGTATACAGAGTGTCGTTTCGAATGGTCGTGATGTCGTGTGCGCATGAAAGGTGGGAACGCGCCGACTGACTTAGTCAATATAGAATGATGTGACATTTAGTCACTGGGAAGTCGGGCCTGAGACAACGCGGGGCCACCAATCAGTGACCCAAATTAAGAAACAGTAAAACATATCTACCTAGGAGCCACCACAGCGCATGCAAGGTGGGAACGCGCCGGCGATGTGACATTTAGTCAATACCTGCTTGCATTGCAATTCAACTAACGTTAAAAGTATTGGTTAGTCCAGCACTATCACATTCAATCTGCACGGTAGCGTTTCAGGTGGTTTTTGGCAACAGGCTGAAATCCGTTAGTTAACCGTCTTTCTTCTCTGAATAAAAACGTGTGGCGATCGATTGTGATCACACGCGAGTAGATAGGGTAGACTCATTTGTTTCCTACAAATTAGGATCACTAGCACGATTGGTGGAGTATGGGATGGCATGCTCGGTAGTGGCCGTCGTAGCTAGAATTTAGGCCATTCAGTTGGTCCTTTCCTCTGTACCCAGTTATATTCAGAAGTAATCAGAAAACGCAGCAGACGTTGCACGTTGCAAAAAAATCCGCTCTCTCTTTCTCCTGCTCATTGTCATCTTCACGTGAGAGAAAGTGAGATCCACAACAACACTTGGTATCAGAGCGAGAGGGGTTCATCGCCATGGTCGACGACAAACTAACGGACACGCAGTCACCATCAAGATCATCCTCGAAGCCACCCGCAAGGTCCGCCAGCCAAGATCCGTGGTCGCAGCCTCGCCCGGCGTGGTGAGAGTAGCAGCGCCCGCGAGGTCGTGGTGCGTGAGGTCATGCGGGGGAGCGGCGGCGGCGGCGGGGGGGGGGGGGGAGGGGGCGATGCATCTCCCCATGCTCACTCGTACGAATTATACGGAGTGGGCGATCCTGATGAGAGTGCAGCAGCAGGGCGCACGCCTCTAGGACATGATCGACCTGGGGCTGGGCGAAGACGAGGATGATCGCCTGGAGCAGCAGGCTCTGGGAGCGATCCTTCGCTCGGTGCCGCCCGAGATGGTGCCCGTCCTCGCCGCGAAGGACAACGCCAAGGCGGCGTGGGACACCATCAAGACCATGCGCGTCGGCGTGGATCGTGTTCGCGAGGCTCGGCGCCAGAAACTCCGGAAGGATTTCGAGAACCTGGCGCTCAAGAACGGTGAACCAGTGGAAGATTTCGCACTCCGCCTCACCGGGGTCGTCACCGAGCTGCAGTCGCTTGGAGATGGGCTCACTGAGCTCGCCGCCGTGCAGAAGTTCATGTGGGAGGTACCCTCCCTCTACGCGCAGATGGCTTGCTCCATTGAGACGATGCTCGATCTGGACGGGATGTCCATCGAGGAGCTCAGCGGCAGACTCGTCGCATCGGAAGGCCGCAGTGAGCCCGACACGGACAACAGCGGCAAACTTCTCCTCACTGAGGAGGAATAGAGTGCGCGACAGCAGCAGCGCGCGCAGAACACCTCACACGGTGCGAAAGGCGGAGGAAATCCCATGGCGCATAGAGGTGACAAGGCCGCCGGCGGCAGAAATGGAGGCAGTACGAGCACCCGCAAGCCAGGAAACTGCCGCTACTGCGGAAATCCTGGCCACTGGGCCAAGGAGTGCAGAAAGGCTCAGAAGGACCACGAAAGGAAGGGAGAGGCGGCGAATCTCCCAGAGGAAGCAGCTGACGCACCGGCGTTGCACCTAGCCGCGTTCGTCTGTGAAGATGGAGTTGAGGACTCATCAAGTGCACAACTCGTGAATATCGTGCACGACGTGAGCGCTTCTGCGCAGCTGCACCTCTCCCCTGCGCATCCCAAGGCGACGGTGATGGAGCACGCCGTGTACCTGAACGAAGAACGCGTGGTACTCGTGCCCGCCGCCGTGGGGATCTGGCATCTGGATACCGGGGCAAGCAGTCACATGACTGGCTCGCGTGGTGCGTTCGTCACGATGGATGACACCGTCAGAGGCACGGTGAAGTTCGGGGATGGATCCGTCGTGAAGATTCAGGGGAAAGGGGATGTCTTGTTTCGCTGCCTTGACAGAAACCAAAGACTGCTGTCAGACGTGTACTTTATCCCGCAGCTGCGCACGAATATCATCTCTATCGGCCAGTTGGATGAAGCTGGTTACAAGACGGTGGTGGAGGACGGAGAACTCACCGTGTTTGATCGGAGAAGAAAGCTGCTCATGCGTGTCAGGCGAACGGCGAATCGCTTGTATGTTCTGAATCTGAAGTTGTGTGCTCCTACCTGTCTCCTGGCGAGCGCGGATTGTCCGGCCTGGCTCTGGCATGCGAGGCTCGGGCATCTCCACTTCCGTGCAGTCACCGCCATGTCAAGCAAAGGGCTAGTCAGATGGATGCCCGCGGTGAACCACGTCGAAGAAATCTGCGACGGGTGCACACTTGGGAAGCAGCACAGAACTTCGTTCCCGCAGTCGAGCACGCACCGCTCAGAGCGCGCTCTGGACCTCGTCTACACCGATTTATGCGGCCCGATCAAACCTGCAACAGCGGGGGGAAGTGAGTACTTTCTCCTTGTCGTGGATGACTGCACCAGGTACATGTGGTTGGAGCTCCTGAAGACCAAGGGCGAGGCCTTCGCCAAGTTCAAACGGATACGCGCGCACGCCGATGCCAGACAGCAGTGCCACCTCAGGGCGTTCCGTTCGGACCGCGACGGAAAATTCAATTCAGCTGAGTTCCGCGCGTACTGTGACACACTATACCACGTCGCCTTATTCACCTTAGCAGAACGACGTCGTGGAAAGGAGGAATCAGACTGTCGTGGAGATGGCCAGATGCATGCTCAAGAGCATGGCCATGCCGGCGAAATTTTGGGGAGAGGCGGTGAAGTGTGCGGTGTATGTGCTCAATCGGGCGCCCACACGCAGCCTTGATGGCTTCACGCCATACGAGGCCTGGCATCACCGCACACCCAATGTCTAGCATCTGCGGACCTTTGGTTGCATCGTGCACATGAAGAAGACAGGACCGGGAGGGACGAAGCTATCAGATCGCTCGCTACTCACCGTCTTCGTCGGCTGTGAGGAGGGCTCCAAGGCGTATCGAGTGTATGATCCCATGGGGGACAAACTCTATGTCACCCGTGACGTCACATTTGAGGAGATCCGCAGTTGGCACTGGTCAGAAACGGATTCACGCCAAGCAGAGGAACCGGTGATGACCTTCTCCGTAACATATGTCGTGGATGGAGGAGCGGCGATCGTCGATGATGGCATCAGCAGCAGCATCGAGACACCGGGCCGCTCCATGTCACCCACTGGACAGACACTCCCGAACGCCACTCCCATAGCGTCTCCTGCTGGATCGACCATGGGGACACCGGAGGGCACGAGCATGCCTTCGGTGGACCTCTGCACGCCTCACACGCACGACGACAACCTAGACACTGCGGATGATGGTCAGGGACCACGGCGCTATCGTCGTGTTGCGAACATCTACGCAACCTCTCAGGCAGGAGGCGTAGAGCAGAGCATGCCGACATCGGCATCAGCAGACCCTGACAGGAGCAGTGACCTGCACGATGAACTCCATCTCGTGGCAGCTGAGGAGCCCGCGAGCGTTGAGTCAGCTTTGGCAGATCCATCTTGGAGAAAGGCGATGGAGGAAGAAATGAAGTGCATAGCAGAGAACAAGACTTGGACGCTCTGCATGCCACCGGCCACACACCGCGCAATCGGACTGAAATGGGTCTTCAAACTGAAGAAGGACCCTGATGGCAACATTGTCAAGCACAAAGCCATACTGGTTGTGAAGGGATATGCGCAGCGTCAGGGGGTGGATTTCGACGAAGTTTTTGCCCCTGTCGCGCGCATTGAAACGGTGCGGGTACTGCTAGCTCTTGCTGCGCATGAAGGTTGGGAAGTGCATCATATAGACGTAAAATCAACATTTCTGAACGGAGAACTCGCTGGGAGGTGTACGTTCATCAGGCGCCCGGGTTCATCGACAAGAGCAAGCCACATTGTGTCATGAAGGTGGTCAAAGCCATGTATGGACTTGGACAGGCCCCACGAGCATGGTATGCAAAATTGGATTCCTCCCTTGTTGAGCTTGGCTTCACCCGCAGTCCATTGGAACATGCAGTCTACAGGCGCGGCAACAACGACAAGTTCTTGCTCGTGGGAGTGTACGTGGATGATCTTATCATCACGGGCACCAGCGCCAACGAAATCAAGATGTTCAAGATAGAAATGCATTGTCTGTTCAAAATGAGCGATCTTGGTTTGCTGTTCTACTACTTGGGGATCGAGGTGAAGTGGGAGGATGGAAAATCACTCTTTGTCAACGAGCATACGCAGAGAATATAATCGAGCGTGCAGGGATGGAAGGGTGTAATCCATGCCACACACCGATGGAGGTGCGCCTGAAACTGTCGAAGAACGATGGTGCACCGAAGATGGACGCAACGGAATTCAGAAGCGTCATCGATTGTCTGAGATACCTTGTCAACACAAGACAGACCTTGCTCTGGCCGTGGGTGTTGCAAGCAGATACATGGAGTCCCCCAGCACACAACACTGGGTGTTGTTAAGCAAATACTCAGGTACGTTCGAGGCACGGTCGGTTCTGGATGCAGCTACAGGAAAGGTACTGGCACGCCAGAACTTGTGGGCTACTCTGACAGTGATCTTGGAGGAGATGTGGATGATCAGAAGAGTACCTCGGGAGTGCTTTTCTTTCTGGAAGTGAATGCAGTCACCTAGTCATCACAAAAACAACAAGTGGTAGCAGTATCGTCGTGTGAAGCTGAGTATGTTGTAGCTGGAGCATGGACCAATCAAGGTGAATGGCTCAGTAGCTTGTTGAGTGATCTAACTGGCCGATCACTGGTAAAATTCAAATTGCTAGTCGACAACAAGTCAGCCATTGCTCTCAGCAAGAATCCAGTCCACCACAGCAGGAGCAAGCATATTGATATTAAATTTCATCAGATACGGCAGTGTATTGAAGATGTGTAACGGCCGGGGTTTTCCCCAAATAGGAATTGTTTGTTTGGTTTGTTTTTTTTTGCATCATGTCATCATGCCATCTGCATCATAAAACTCACCAAACATTTAAAAAAATTGTCAATCCTATTTTTCATGAAAATTGAGTTGAGTTTGTGGCTCTAAAACTTATTTTTGGTTTTTCTTAGTGCCTAAAACAATTTCTGGAAAAATATTAAAACAATTCAACAGAAGAAAAAAAAATGTGTTTAAGGGAGAGAGAGAGCAGCCCAGCCCATCCCATCTCCCAGCCCACCTAGCCTTCTCCTACCTTCGTCCGTACAGGCACGAGGAGCGCAGGTCGCTTTCAACCACGACCCCCACCTGCTCCCTCCTCCCTCTCCTTTATCTACCCATCCTCCAAGCCCCCAAACCCTAGCCTCCCCTCTCCCCTCTCCTCCTCCTAGCCGCCGCCCCCCCTCTCTTCTTCCACCTCCTTCCCCTCCCTTTTTCTCTGTATCTCTGCTCCCCATTCTGAATTTTCTGGAGCTGTGCCATGGCCGGAGATGGATCTCCATGGCGCGGCCACCACGGGCAGCCTCGGGCCGCCCTGAGCACGGGAATGGAAAGAGGGCGGTGCCCTCTCCCTCCTCGCCTCCTCGGCGAACTCCGGGAGGCCGCCGTTCGCCGCCGCCAAGCGCCGTCGCCGACCACCCGCTTCCTGTCGCTGCGCCTCCGATCAGGCCGTGGTGAGCCTCTCCCCTCTCCCCTTCGCCCTCTCCTCTCTCCCATCTCCCATCTCCCCACTTTCCTCCTCTCTGCCCCGCGGGCAAGCGCCCGCGCGCGGCACAGGCCGCCGGCAGCGAGCGGTCGATCGCCGTCATCTTCCCGATCGTGATGCAGTAACTGAACTGCGTTCAGTTTTCGTTCAGTATCCATCAACCAACGCAGCAGCCAGCCCAACTGGCTAACACACCCTTGCGCGCAAGCCAACATCCTGGGTTCGATTCCCCCCCAAGGCACAAAGCCAACCCCTTTTTCCTCTCTTTTTTCTGTTATTTCTCGAATTTCAGAAACACAAATCTGAATCCTTACTTCTAAAATCAATAACAAATCGAATTTCGCTCCAATTTGAATGATTCAAATTCCTGTGGATTCATAATCTTGTGCCCTTTCTGTTAATGTCAAGTTTGCAACATGTTTCTGTAATAATGTTTGCACTAAATAATTAATTACTAAAAATGCAATTAAAAGTGGAAACTTTGGAATTTCATAACTTGAGTTGTGCTCATCCAATTTAAGCAAACTTGGGCTCTAAAAATCTGTCTTAACAAACTCTACACATTGGTATTTTATTTGGTCACAATTGAATTATATTTGAACGTGTTTTCTTCTGTTTACTAAAAAGGGCAGAATAAGAATGCTTATGAAAAATTGCATAATAAATTCAATAATAACCCAAAAATTATGTTTAATAGCTCAAAATGTTCAGTGAAACATTTGCTACATGTTTTCAACCTTTTCAATACAATTTGTTTACTGTTTTTCCTAATTAAAAGTGGTGCAATAATTCAATGCTTTAATTAAACCTTTTAAATTGCAAAATTCATAACTTGGGCAATTCAAATCCAATTCCAACATGTAAAATATGTTTTCCATGCAAAATTGAATAAGCTTTCCAAATATCAACTTTGTTTTCTGTTTTGAATAATTTAAATTGCTGAAAACAACTGTTTTTAATGAATGCATTTAAAATTGCTAATTTGATAACTTGCTCATTTTAAATCCAAATTCAACAAATGAAATATGTATTCCATCTAAAATTTTGTGTTCTTTCCAAATATGAATTGTGTTATCTGTTTTGAACAATTAAAATGGGCGAAAACAACAAATGCTTGTGTAAATCATTTAAGAAGCCAAATTTCATAACTTAATAAATAAAAATTCCAACTTGGTAAACACCTTTTCAAATTGAAGCTATTGTTGTTTTCTTATTGTTTTCATCATCCATGCATCATCATAATCAACTTTCACATGATGGTTATTTGTAGATCATTTAATTCAACATTAATTCATGGGCTTTTCCATATGCAATCCAAATTGCATATGGGCCCATTTAAATATGTTTACCATGTCAACTAGTTATCTTTGATGCATCCTTAAGCTTGTCATGCATCCATATCTTGATCATGCTGGATCTTTTGCCGTAGTAGTAATTGTTGCATCCGGTGTTTGTTCTAGTTCGTTGCTTCTTCGCGGATAGGACGTTGAGATGATGTGAGCAACGACAAGTTCTGTGGATGTACCTCTACTTGCTGGATTCCAGGCAAGTATACTCACTTGCTGCCAAATGGATGCCTTTCATCACTTGTTACCGATTCTTTCCATTGTTCTTATGCTAGCCTTATGATTCGATGCTTGTGTCTCGATCCTATCATATGTTTACCTTGCCGCCATGATATAGCCTTCCTTCCACTTCCTATTAACTGTTGGTTGTTTACCCTGTTGGCCCTTGTGTCGTAGTTGCATGCTTAGTGTTGTTTGCGCTCAAGTCTTGTTGTCCGTCTCATCACCTGTTTAGTTTGATAGTTGGGTTTCAATTCAATAAACAACATGTTAATGTTTTGGGTAATAATAATTTGATGATAAGGCACCGGCAGGAGGCCCGGCGTGGTTTTGAGGCCTGCTAGTGTCAACCCTAATTAGGAAAAGGGTCTTGTCCATTGATCCATGATGAGCGCACTAACCGCATGTGGGAAGCGAGTATGGGCGCCCCCCGCAATTCTGATTCGATTCGCATCTCGTCCAAATCGCCTCATTTAGTTCGGGTTTTCCATTTGCCGCATGCATATGACGGTGCGAACCCTTGGCGCCAGGGTGGAACTTTTGTAGTCGACATTTAGGGAGACACGTTCTTAGAGTGCTATGAGGGTCCCCTTTTCTTCGTGGGGCTTGATTAGCCGTGCGCTCAATTGCACGGGGTTCTTTGGGCTTGATGCGAAGAAGAGTTGGGTTGTGTTGAGTACCTCGCTTGGTGGGTTGATCCCCCGTCTGGCGGGTTATTCTTACGTGTACGGCCAAATTGGTGCATCCATGCAGGGTTAAATCTTCTCGAGAAGCCGTGTTGTCCGCGGTTATGGATGACTTGGTGAAAGTGCTGGCTAACAAGTACTCAGACAACTTACACTTAACAATGATAACTTGACTAATAATATAGATTACTTCCACCATCAAAATGAATGTCACCTTAATCAACCGTGTGAGTTTCCTTGGGTTGCTTCCTTAGTAGGGGGTAACGTTGGATGGGTATTGTCTGGTGAGTAGTTGTAGTTGGTTCTGATACACTATCTTATCCCTTTCTTTTAGCCGGATGTTGTAGCGAGTCTCTGTAGTTAGTTAGTGCAGCCCGCTGCCGCTTCTTTGCAGTAATCCCTTCCTTTTCCGTTGTACCCAAAGTATTTGTATCTTGTGATGATTGGATACGCTGGTATCTTGTGAGTATGGGTTATCCACTTGCCAGTACTTAACCCTACTGACCCACGAATCCTTTTCGTGGCTGCATATTCCACATTGCAGTCAACAGGTTTGAAGTCTGACGACGTTAGCTTGGGAATCCCTCCGGCTTGGCCTGGGCAGGGATTGGACGCCATCGGTTATCTTCAGGACTCTTAGTCCAATTTGTATCTTGTCCGTAGTCGGACACTATGTTGTTTCTTCCGTTGTTATTTGGATCTTTGTATTGTATCAGTTGTACCCTTGACTCGTTTGAGTCGTCTTGTATATATCTTTTCTGTTGTTGTTGCGGAATATTCGTGAACTGTTGTAATGTTATCACAAGTGGCAACCTGGAATCGGTTATTATGTGGATTCTGGCGGGAATGCTCAAATCTGCATAGTGCCCGATCTCGGGGCGTCACAAGATGGAAAGCTCGATGTGGATCATGTCAGGACTGACGAGCAGCTCGCAGACATTCTGACAAAGGCTCTTGGAAGGAATCGGTTCATCGAGATGAGGGTGAAGCTGGGAGTGTCAAAGGTGCAGGATTAAGGGGGTGAAATGTTGGTTAATCCAGCCCTATCACATTCAGTCTGCACGATAGCGTTTCAGGTGGTTTTTGGCAACAGGCTGAAATCCGTCAGTTAACCGTTTTTCTTCTCTGAATACAAACATGGGGCGATCGGTTGTGATCACACGCGAGTAGATAGGGTAGACTCATTCGTTTCCTACAAATTAGGATCACTAGCACAATTGGTGGAGTATGGGATGGCATGATCGGTAGTGGCCGTCGTAGCTAGAATTTAGGCCATTCAGTTGGTCCTTTCCTCTGTACCCAGTTATATTCAGAAGTAATCAGAAAACGCAGCAGACGTTGCACGCTGCACAAAAATCCGCTCTCCCTTTCTCCTGCTCATTGTCATATTCACGTGAGATAAAGTGAGATCCACAACAACACTTGGTATCAGAGCGAGAGGGGTTCATCGCCATGGTCGACGACAAGCCAACAGACGCACAGTCGCGATCAAGATCATCCTCGAAGCCACCCGCGAGGTCAGCAACTCCGCCAGCCAAGATCTGTGGTCGCAGCCTCGCCCGGCGTGGTGAGAGCAGCAGCTCCCACGAGGTCGTGGTGCGTGAGGTCGTGCGCGAGAGCGGCGGCGGCGGCGGGGCGATGCATCTACCCGTGCTCACCCGTACGAATTATACGGAGTGGGCGATCCTGATGAGAGTGCAGCTGCAGGGCGCATGCCTCTGGGAAATGATCGACCCGGGGCTGGGCGAAGACGAGGATGATCGCCTGGAGCGGCAGGCTCTTGGAGCGATCCTTCGCTCGGTGCTGCCCGAGATGGTGCCCGTTCTCGCCGCGGAGGACAATGCCAAGGCGGCGTGGGACACCATCAAGACCATGCGCGTTGGCGTGGATCGCGTTCGCGAGGCTCGGCGCCAGAAACTCCGGAAGGATTTCGAGAACCTGGCGTTCAAGAACGGCGAAGCTATGGAAGATTTCGCACTCCGCCTCGCCGGGGTTGTCACCGAGCTGCAGTCGCTTGGAGATGGGGTCACTGAGCTTGCCGCCATGCAGAAGTTCCTGCGGGTGGTACCTTCCGCTACGCGCACATGGCTTGCTCCATCGAGACGCTGCTCGATCTGGACGGGATGTCCATCGAGGAGCTCAGCAGTAGACTCGCCGAATCGGAAGGCCGCGGTGAGCCCGACGCGGACAGCGGCGGCAAACTTCTCCTCACGAGGAGGAATGGAGCATGCGACAGCAGCATCGCGCGCAGAACACCTCACACGGCGCGAAAGGCGGAGGAAAGCCCAAGGCGCACGAAGGTGACAAGGCCAACGCGCACGCCACCGGCGGCGGCGGAAATGGAGGCAGTACGAGGACCCGCAAGCCAGGCAACTGCCGCTACTGCGGAAAGCCTGGCCATTGGGCCAAGGAGTGCAGAAAGGCTCAGAAGGACCATGAAAGGAAGGGAGAGGCGGCGAATCTCGCCGATGAAGCAGCTGACGCGCCGGCGTTGCACCTCGCCTCGTTCGTCTGTGAAGATGGAGTTGAGGACTCATCAAGTGCACAACTCGCTGAGATCGTGCACGACGTGAGCGCTCCTGCTCCGCTGCACCTCTCCCCTGCGCATCCCAAGGCGACGGTGGTGGAGCACGCCATGTACCTGAACGAAGAACGCGTGGTGCCCGTGCCCACCGCCGTGGGGATCTGGCATCTGGATATCGGGGCAAGCAGTCACATGACTGGCTCGCGTGGTGCGTTCGTCACGATGGATGACACCGTCAGAGGCACGGTGAAGTTCGGGGATGGATCCGTCGTGAAGATTCGGGGGAAAGGGGATGTCCTATTTCGCTGCCCTGACAGAAACCAAAGAATGTTGTCAGACGTGTACTTTATCCCACAGCTGCGCACGAATATCATCTCCATCGGCCAGTTGGATGAAGCTGGTTACAAGACGGTGGTGGAGGACGGAGAACTCACCGTCTTTGATCGAAGAAGAAGCTGCCCGTGCATGTCAGGCGAACAGGGAATCGCCTGTATGTTCTGAATCTGAAGTTGTGTGCTCCTACCTATCTCCTGGCGAGCGCGGATAGTCCAGCCTGGCTCTGGCATGCGAGGCTCGGGCATCTCCACTTCCTTGCGGTCACCGCCATGTCAAGCAAAGGGCTAGTCAGAGGGATGCCCGCGGTGAACCACGTCGACGAAATCTGCGACGGGTGCACACTTGGGAAGCAGCACAGAACTTCGTTCCCGCAGTCGAGCACGCACCGCTCATAGCGTGCCCTGGACCTCGTCCACACCGATTTGTGCAGCCCGATCAAGCCTGCAACAGTGGGTACTTTCTCCTCGTCGTGGATGACTGCACCAGGTACATGTGGTTGGAGCTCCTGAAGACCAAGGGCGAGGTATCGCCAAGTTCAAACAGATACGCGCGCACGCCGAGGCCAGACAACAGTGCCACCTCAAGGCGTTCCGTTCGGACCGCGGCGGCGAATTCAATTCAGCTGAGTTCTGCGCGTACTGTGACAGCTAGGGGGTGACACACTATACCACGGCGCCTTACTCACCTCAGCAGAGCGGCGTCGTGGAAAGGAGGAATCAGACTGTCGTGGAGATGGCCAGATGCATGCTCAAGAGCATGGCCGTGCCAGCGAAATTTTGGGCAGAGGCGGTGAAGTGTGCAGTGTATGTGCTCAATCGCGCGCCCACACGCAGCCTCGATGGCTTCACGCCATACGAGGCCTGGCATCACCGCGCGCCCAATGTCGAGCATCTGCGGACCTTTGGTTGCGTCGCGCACATGAAGAAGACAGGACCGGGAGTAACGAAGCTATCAGATCGCTCGCTACTCACCGTCTTCGTCGGCTATGAGGAGGGCTCCAAGGCGTATCGAGTGTATGATCCCGTGGCGGACAAACTCTACGTCACAAGTGACGTCGCATTTGAGGAGAGGCGCAGTGTGCGCTGGTGAGAAACGGATTCACGCCAAGAAGAGGCACCGGTGATGACCTCCTCCGTAACATATGTCGTGGATGGAGGAGCAGCGATCGTCGATGATGGCATCAGCAGCAGCGTCGAGACACCGGGCCGCTCCATGTCACCCACTGGACAGACGCTCCCGAACGCAGCGGCATGCCGACATCGGCATCAGCAGACCCTGACAGCAGCGGTGACCTGCACGATGAACTCCATCTCGTGGCAGCTGAGGAGCCCGCAAGCGTTGAGTCAGCTCTTGCAGATCCATCTTGGAGAAAGGCGATGGAGGAAGAAATGCAGTGCATAGCAGAGAACAAGACTTGGACGCTCTGCACGCCACCGGCCACACACCGCGCAATCAGACTGAAATGTGTCTTCAAACTGAAGAAGGACCCTGATGGCAACATTGTCAAGCACAAAGCCAGATTGGTTGTGAAGGGATATGCGCAGCGTCAGGGGGTGCATTTCGACGAAGTTTTTGCCCCTGCCGCGCGCATGGAAACGGTGCGGGTACTGCTAGCTCTTGCTGCGCATGAAGGTTGGGAAGTGCATCATATGGACGTAAAATCAGCATTTCTGAACAGAGAACTTGCTGAGGAGGTGTACGTTCATCAGGCGCCCGGGTTCATCGACAAGAGAAAGCCACATTGTGTCATGAAGCTGGCCAAAGCCATGTATGGACTTCGATAGGCCCCGCGAGCATGGTATGCGAAATTGGATTCCTCCCTTGTTGAGCTTGGCTTCACCCGCAGTCCATTGGAACATGCAGTCTACAGGCGCGGCAACAGCGACAAGTTCTTGCTCGTGGGAGTGTACGTGGATGATCTTATCATCACGGGCACCAGCGCCAACGAAATCAAGATGTTCAAGACAGGAATGCATCGTCTGTTCAAAATGATCGATCTTGGTTTACTGTCCTACTACTTGGGGATCGAGGTGAAGCAGGAGGATGGAAAAATCACTCTTTGTAAACGAGCATACGCAGAGAAGATAGTCGAGCGTGCAGGGATGGAAGGGTGTAATCCATGCCACACATCGATGGAGGTGCGCCTGGAACTGTCGAAGAACGATGGTGCACCGAAGATGGACGCACCGGAATTCAGAAGCGTCATCGACTGGCTGAGATACCTTGTCAACAAAAGACCAGACCTTGCTCTGGCCGTGGGTGTTGCAAGCAGATACAAGGAGTCCCCCAGCACACAGCACTAGGCTGCTGTTAAGCAAATACTCAGGTACGTTCGAGGCACGGTGGGTTTTGGATGTAGCTAGAGGAAAGGTAATGGCACGCCAGAACTTGTGGGCTACTCTGACAGTGATCTTGGAGGAGATGTGGATGATCGGAAGAGTACCTCGGGTGTGCTTTTCTTTCTGGAAGGGAATGCAATCACCTGGTCATCACAAAAACAACAAGTGGTAGCAGTATCATCGTGTGAAGCTGAGTATGTTGCAGCTGGAGCAGGGACCAATCAAGGTGAATGGCTCAGCAGCTTGTTGAGTGATCTAACTGGTCGATCACGTAAAATTCAAATTGCTAGTCGACAACAAGTCAGCCATTGCTCTCAGTAAGAATCCAGTCCACCACAGCAGGAGCAAGCATATTGATATTAAATTTCATCACATACGACAGTGTATTGAAGATGGAAAGCTCGATGTGGATCATGTCAGGACTGACGAGCAGCTCGCAGACATTCTGACAAAGGTTCTTGGAAGGACTCGGTTCATCGAGATGAGGGTGAAGCTGGGAGTGTCAAAGCTGCAGGATTAAGGGGGTGAAATGTTGGTTAATCCAGCACTATCACATTCAGTCTGCACGGTAGCTGGTGAAATCCGCCGGTTAACCGTTTTTCTTCTCTGAATAGAAACGTGTGGCGATCGGTTGTGATCACACATGAGTAGATAGGGTAGACTCATTCGTTTCCTACAAATTAGGATCACTAGCACGATTGGTGGAGTATGGGATGGCATGCTCGGTAGTGGCCGTCGTAGCTAGAATTTAGGCCATTCAGTTGGTCCTTTCCTCTCTACCCAGTTATATTCAGAAGTAATCAGAAATCGCAGCAGACGTTGCACGCTGCACAAAAATCCGCTCTCTCTTTCTCCTGCTCATTGTCATCTTCACGTGAGAGAAAGTGAGATCCACAACAACAAAAATTAGGTACATGGTCTACCTGACAGAGCCCATAAAAATCGTGAGGAAGATAAACGCTACAAGCCCCCTCATTTTACCTATATTCTTCCACATGGAATCTGTAATATCATTGGTATGTGATTTTTCCATTAAGTATTTGTTTTATTTTATTCTTCCTTGTTGTTGGACGAGCACCCACCTATTAGGAAATAAAATATGTTGTACTCAGTTTAATTTTGCTGCAGATGCATGACAGTTCACCAAAACAAGCTAGCCATTTTAAATGATGGAGCAACTCAATTGCTGGATTCCTGTACTATAGGAGGATATATTAGTGAGGCCATTGATATGAATTTGTTCATGTTTCTATTATTCATGTTTTAAGGTAGCCGACCTGGATCGATCACTTGTAATATTGATATGTATCTTTTATTATAGCAATTTTTTTACCAATCTAAAGATTTTTTTCTACAGAGTTTTATGAGAAACCTTGCTCATATTTACAGAAAAGGTGGACTCACTGATTCCAATTTATATGCTTGGAGGATGGTTTACTGATTACAAACCTGACCGAATTTTAAAATTGTTGTCTTGCACCATTTTATCTTTTGGCTTTCCATAGAATGTAGTGTACTATAATTCTTTACTCAACTTTCAAAGCCATTGACATGTTTTCAGAATGCAATTTTGATGCTTGTTTACAGTTTCTATCTAGAGTTGAAAATTGTTGACATATTCCTTTTCGCTCTTTGTTTAACTATTCAAAGTTTCTTAAATTGTGATGTGATATTATGTAATACATGATATCAGTTATACCCGTGCTACTAAGAAACAAGTTTGTTCTGCATGTAACCTTAATTTGATCATGATTTCCTTCTCACTTGCAGAGAAATGAGCGCATCTGCTATTATGATGGTATTTCCAGTGCACCTCTGACAATGTATTGAAGTTGGTACATCGGGTCCTCTCATATATATTAGACCATTATAAAAAATGGTGTCGACTGCACTACTTGGCTCTTTTATGTTACCGTCCAATATAGTTGATCTAAAAATCTATTTTGGTCCGTTATACAAATGTGTATTCCATATTTATGCCGCCATATGTTTGTAGATATTTTGTTCCACCGGAAAGATTGACGGGCTTGTATGTTAAATAATCTATATATTCGTACACAACAATTAGCTTTTATGTTTCATACCTCTATATATTTATATTTATCTGAATATTTTGTACCACTTAATCGTCAAAATAGATGGGCGCCACAAGACGCGCAATCATGTTAGTACCAGCCTATGTTTCCACGACCCCATTCTTGCCACTCACGTCCTTCCAACTAGCACACCCACTCGGGATTGTGGAGGATGATGAAGTCCTCTGGATGTTCTATTTGGTACTTTACTAAGGGTTACACATATGTTACTGGTGATCTTTGCCGAATTGTAAAAGTCAGTTCTTTGGTAGGAGGATTACAACAGACTGAGGGAACTGACTCATCAGGAGCACTGTTGGTATACACTTTCAGCTTCCAAAGGTTCATGTATGGAATATCACACATGGACAATGTCTCTGTATGCGATTTCTATAACTTTTAGGTGGCCAGTGGGGCTTAATATCCTTGTTATTATTTTTCCTTATAGGTGGCCAATGGGGCTTAATATCCCTGTTGTTATTTTTCCTTATAGGTGGCCAGTGGGGCTTAATATCTCTGAGGTACACGTTTCCAGTGTTATTCATTCTCTGCTTAGCAATTCTTGCTTGTGCTCATGGCGATTTCTGTGCAATACAATATCATTTTCATGTTTGTTCTTTGGCTTTTTTCTTCAATTTTATAATTGGTTTAGCTTTGCTTCAGTTGAGATCCTGCATGTCAATTCTTGCTTATGCTCATGGCGAATTCTTTTTCCTTCAATTCTTGCTTATGCTCATGGAGAATTCTTGCCTATGTAATATTGCTGATGAATGAGCTGTGGAAACACCAAGTAGACAAATAGAGTCATAAGATAACACGTCTCCCACCAACCCACCGCCGTCCTCCGCTCCGGAGACGGCGTCCACCCCCGCCGCCATGTCTTCCGGTGTTCGCTCCCTCTCTCCCTCGCCCTCTCCCTCCCCCGACGGTGGCGCTCACGGCTGGAGGGGACACGAGGACAGGTGGCGTGCGGACCGTAGCTCGGACGGAGACTCTTCTCCGGCGTCCTACCGCGAGGCTCTCCTCGGCTCGCCGGAGGGTGAGGCGGAGCAGCGCGTGAGGTCCGCGGTGGTGCGCGACGAGCCAACGGCGGCGATTGATGAGCTGGACCGGTCGGATGATGCTCTGGAGGAGGGGCCATGGGAGAGCCCGAAGAGGAAGAAGAAGAGGCCACGGGGCCGCCGCGCCGGCCGGCAGGTGTTCGAGAGGGCGATGGGTCGGCGCGCGGTGGCGCGGGAGGCCGCTGTCCCCGCTGGCACCTGTCTGTTGTGCCGACAAGAGGGCCATCACGCGAGCGCTTGCACCGTTCGGCCTGTGTGCGTTCGGTGCGACGAGCCCGGCCAGTGGGCGCGGAGCTACTCCGCTCCGTGGCGCCCCTCGCTGGCGCCGGAGGACGCGCCGACACGCAAGCGGCCGCACCATGGTGCGCCGGAGTCGAGCGGGAGCTCTCATCAGGTGTTGGCCACCTCGCAAGGGCAGGGAAGGTTCGGGGCGCCGCCGTGTGGGCGCGACGCGATGCCGGGGAGGGCTGCTCTCGAGCGCCGTGGGAATCATGGGGCGCAGGCATAGGCGTCTGGCGCCATGACGGGGGATCTTCGCTTACCAGAGCTTAGGGCGCCAGCACAGACGACGAGCTACCGTCGCGAGGACGAGGTGACGGTGCAATCTCTTGCATCGTTGGCCGGAGCTCGTGGGACTTCCTTGGAGGGTGAGATTACGCGCCGGCCGGCGCGAGCTTCCTGCGTCTTCACGCGCTCGAAGTGGGTGGAGGACGTCGAGACGGAGCTCCGGAATGCGGTCGTGGCGGTGGACGACGGCTCACGCTGGCCGCTCACCGAGCAGAGCGTGCACGATGCGGTGGCGCTACTCCATTCCTTGCAGCCGGGTTCCTTCTCGGTTCCCTAGCACAAGGGGGGAGCTTTCTTGGTCTTCTTCGACGAAGGCATGGACTGGGCCGCCGCGATGCATGACCCGTTCGTCCGAACGCCGACCGTCCGGCTGCACCTTTCGCCATGGTCTCGGCGCGACGGGGCAGCGGCGGGCGCGCTTCTGGTTCACACGGAGCTGGCGATAGAGGGTATGCCAGACCATTGTTGGAATCTGGAGGCGGCTGAGCGGGTGCTCGCGCCGGCGGGGTGGGTACAGAGCCTCCATCCGCTGACAAGATCACGGCGGGACCTGAGCGTCTTTAAGCTCTCGGCGTGGTGCTTGGACATCGCGGCGCTTCCCACAGCGATGGACTTTCACGTCCCTGAACCCGAAGAACCGCCGACGGCGGAGGACATGGCCGCACCGCACGAGCTCATCTCCCCCAAAGGTGAAAACCATGGTGTACCCCCTGCTCATTCACGTCACCGGGCTGACTGACTTCAGCCGCCCTCCGCCACGCTCTTCCTCTGGCCGGGGGGCGGGCGTCGGTGCGACGCCTGGTTGGCCTGCGAGGCGGAGCTTCTCGTTCTCGCCAGGGATGCCGGACTCAACGGGCAGTGGCGGCGGCGGGAACCAGCTTGCGACGACGGGAGGGGCATTCGCGGCCACCGGGCGGACAACACGGGTCCGTCCTGGGCCCTATCGTCGGGCGTGGTCGTCGATCCAATCGGCCTGACACGAAGGTAGAAAAAGCGAAGGTGGGCTATGGCCAAAAGGAGGGCGGGTCGCAGGGAAAGCGGCAAAGCCGTTGGCGCGGTGACCGCCCCTCTCGTCCTGGCGCACCGCGGCGAGGACGGTGACCCTCACATCCAGCAGCTTCCAGCGATTGAGATTGAGGTGGAAAGGGCGCAACGCGCCGAAACTCCTGGGATCCGTGCCGCTGTGTCAGTGGCCAAAGAAGGGGGACAATGCCTGCTCTCTTCTGTCGAAGGTGGAAGAAAGGAGGGAGAGGTGGCTTGGTGGGCCCAGAGGTGAGCCCAGGTGACGTGGGAACCAGGAGGGGGTCTGATCGCCCGTTTGATTCCGTGACTGGGCGGGACGAGGCCCTGGAGCTGGCGGGAGATAGCGCCTACGGCGGCCTAGTGGCCTCGATCCTCAGTGGGCCAGTGGGCTGCACTCGGGCTGCGCCTGAGGTTGACGGGGGGCTTGTCGTTTCCCAGGTGGACGTTGTAGTGGCCCGCGCCCTAGGAGACGGCGCAGCGCTGGTAGGCGAGGGGGAAGGAGAGCCTGGCTGGGTGGCGCTCATGGGCCGTGGGCCATCGGCGCCCTCGCTTTCCTCCAGCAGGCCGGAAACAGAGAGGGACACTGGTCTGGGCCTGGAGAGGCTGGCTGGGGACAGTGCAGTGGGGGAATTTTTTCCCCTGTTCTGTTCACTCCCACCTCATCCACCAGGGTGAACAACTCGGACTCGGAGATTTCTTCGCCCGAATCCATAAGGGTGGACTCCTCCCCATTTAGGGTGACAGATGAGGTAGCAAAGACTGCAGAGGTAACGCAGGCGCAGCCCATGACCGCGACTCGTTTTGCCTCCCCTCCGGTTATCTTCACCACGACGAGGGTGGGTGCGGCCGTGTCTGGCACTGTGCCTCGCACCTTGGGTGGGTTCCTGGCAGCAGCGAAGGCGCGCTCGGATGCGGTACTTCAAACCCCACCGGTGCGAAGGAGGCTCGTGGAGCTAAACTTCCAGCCTCGCAGGAGCGCACAGATATCTAAGCAACCTGGTGACGTCAACACCGAGAAGAGGGCGCAAAGGAATCTGATGCGCAAGATGGGAATCATTGAGGAGGGTCAAGAGGAGGGCCCTTCCACGGAGGCGGTACAGGCATACCACAAGCTCTTTGACGTTCCGATGGGTGATGACATGCTTGCCGCAATTGGGGAACTCTATGGTTGGACGGTAGCCGCGCTGAGAGGTAGCTGCTCCCCGCCAGTCCGAGAGAGGTCGGGTGGATGCCTCGTGGAGGTTTGACCACCAGGGTCACTTCTAGGGTGTAATGACGTCTTTATGTCATTACACACCCAGGGTGTTGGTGCTCAACGTGCGTGGTCTTAATGACCATGCGCGTAGAGCGAATGTTAGGAGTATTACCAGTTCGACAGGCGCATCCATTGTATGTTTGCAGGAAACTAAGCTCAAGATTGTAACCACCTCTATCGTTATGGAAACACTGGGCGTGGATTTTGATGGTTATTTCTGCTTGCCGACAGTGGGTACTAGGGGTGGTATTATGATCGCTTGGGTGGGTTCTTTGGTTAGTCTCAGAGACGTGCATGTGGATTCCAACTCGGTGACCGCCAAGGTCTACCCGGTTGACGGGTCCACTTCGTGGTGGTTCACGGGCGTTTATGGGCCACAGGAGGAAGCCGACAAGGTTGAGTTCCTCGCTGAGCTCCGGAATGTGCGTGCCACACACCCAGGGCCATGGATGCTCTGTGGTGACTTTAACATGATTTACGGGTATGAGGACAAAAATAACAACAACCTGAACAGAAGAATGATGGGTCGCTTTAGGCGCTTCATCAGCGACTGCAAACTCAAGGACGTCTACCTTCAGGGCCGCAGGTATACTTGGTCCAACGAGAGGAACCCCCTGACTCTTGTTCGGCTCGACAGGGTGTTTTGCTCGATTGATTGGGAAGAGATCTATGATAACTGCTCGCTCCGTTGCCTTGGTTCCGTTGTGGCAGATCATTGTCCCCTTTTCCTGGATTGCACCTCATTCTGTGGAGGCAAGAAGCATTTCCAATTTGAGCGCTTCTGGACGAAGGTGGATGGGTTCCAAGAAGTTGTCGAGGCCGCGTGGGGGATCATCAATGGAGACCCTGACCCCTTCAGGCGCCTTCACACTAAGATGAAGCGCACGGCTAGGGCGCTGATGAGCTGGAGTGAGAAGAAGGTGGGAAATGTGAAGCTGCAGCTTATCACCGCTAGAGAGGTTGTCCTGAGGTTTGATGTGGCCATGGAGACGCGCCAGCTCTCCGATATCGAGCGCGCGCTCCGGACGAAACTAAAGTTGGCACATTTAGGTCTCACCTCGCTGGAGCGTACAATGGCGCGGCAACGCGCTAAGATCGCTTGGTTGGCCGAGGGAGACGCGAACACGGCATTCTTCCACCAGCAGGCGTCGTTCCGGAGACAGAAGAATGTGATTCGGGGCTTTCAGGTTAACGGTACGTTGTTGTCGGACCATGCGGGAATGGCCGAGGCGGCCTTCGCACACTTTGAGGGGTTGTTGGGCACCTCGGAGGGGAGAGATTTCCCGTTAGACCTGGATTTCCTAGGGCTACAAGCGGAAAATCTCTCCCGCCTCGAGGAGCCTTTCCTGAAGGAGGAGGTTTGGGAAGTGGTGCGCCGGCTACCCCACGGGAAAGCGCCTGTCCCAGATGATTTCACAGCGGAATTTCTGCAGTGCTGCTGGAACACGGTAAAAGGGGACTTCATGGCAGCATTCAACAAATTCTTTTTGTTGTGTGGGAGGGGGTTCCAGGGGCTGAATCAAGCCCTGATTGTGCTCCTACCTAAGCGCCCGGATGCGGCTGCGTTGGGATATTACCACCCCATTAGCCTGATTCATCTTTTCGCCAAGTTGGCCGCAAAGACGTTGGCGATGCGTTTGGCGCCTTTCATGAACTCTCTTGTCGATTTGAACCAAAGCGCCTTCATTCGTGGGCGCTCCATCCACAATAACTTTATGTTGTGCAACAAACAGCGCGTCTGCTACACAGGCTAAAGGAACCGCGAGTAATGCTCAAGTTGGATATTGCGCGAGCCTTTGACTCAGTTTCCTGGGGTCTACTCTTCGAGGTGCTCCGCAAACTGGGGTTTGGACCGCGCTTCAGGGAATGGATTGCCATCCTCCTCTCTACGGAAAGCTCCAGGGTGCTGATCAATAGGGAGCCGGGCCCTCCCGTATGGCACAGGAGGGGCCTGCGCCAGGGAGACCCACTTTCGCCACAGCTGTTCGTCCTGGTGATTAATACTCCGAACAGGGTGCTGCCTAAGGCAGCTGAGTGTGGGATCCTAAGGAAGGTGGCTAGGAAGGATTTAGTCACGATAGTGTCGCTATACGCGGATGACGTGGTTATTTTCTGCCACCCAGACAGGGCCGAGCTGCAACGGATGAGAGACATCCTCGCGCTATACGGTCACACATCAGGTCTCCACACGAACTTCTCCAAGTGCTCGGTTTCCCCCATCAGCTGCGGGGAGGAGGCTGCGGCTGAAGCTATGGGCTGCCCTTTGGTGCCTTTCCCGATGAAATACCTAGGTATACCACTGGGTCTTAGGAGGCTTTTGAGCGAGGCCCTCCAACCGGTGGTGGATAGGGTGGCGGACAAGTTGCCTACTTGGAAAGCGGCGATGATGCCCAAAGCTGGGCGGCTCACACTAGTCAAATCGGTGCTGGCAGCAATCCCCCTCCACCAGCTGACGGTGCTAAGTGTCAACAAGAAAACTTTGAAACAACTTGAGAAGATCCTCGGAGGCTTCCTCTGGGCAGGCAGAGCGGAGGCTAAAGGGGGGCATTGCCATGTCAACTGGGGAAGAGTGTGCCGCCCGCTGCGGTTGGGGGCCTAGGGATTCCCGACCTAGGGCGCACGTCAGTCAGCTTGAGGGTCCGTTGGCTTTGGAGGATGCATACGGATCCCCAACGGTCCTGGAAGGGGTTGGACATGCATTTTACATGAGGGGAACAACAAATTTTTGCTGCATCCACGGAGATGAGGTTGGGTGACGGGGCCACGACACTGTTCTGGCTGGACAAATGGTTGGATGGCCGATCCATCAAGGAGGTAGCGCCACATCTTTTTGTGCTGATACCAAAGAGGAGGAGGAAATCGAGGACAGTTAGGGAGGCGCTGACGGAGCGCCGGTGGATCACAGACATTGTTGGGGCTATGAGTCTGTTTGCTCTCCTGCAATACACCCAAGTCTGGGGCACTATGCAGGGAATGCAACTGACGGACGTCCCGGATAGTCTACGTTGGAGGTTGACGCCGGATTCCCAATACTCGGCCAAATCCTGCTACGAGGCTCTATTCTTTGGAGCAACCGAATCAGGATCTTGGCGATTGGTGTGGAATTCCTGGGCGCCACCAAGGGTGAAGTTTTTCCTCTGGTTGGCATGTCTCGATCGCTGCTGGACGGGGGAACGCCTAGCGCGTAGGGGCCTGCCCCATCAAGACAGCTGCCCGATGTGTGACCAAGAAACTAAATCGATGGTGCACATCCTCACTGGTTGTTCGTTCTCAAGGACGATTTGGCACGAGGTGCTATCTTGGATCCGATCCACGACGAGACCACCAGTCGTCGGAGACGATTTCGTGGCCTGGTGGAAATTGGCGCTGCAGTCCACGCCCCGTTTGTTGCGTAAGGGCACCTCCTCGGCTATTATGCTCACGGCGTGGTGTGTTTGGAAGCACCGTAACGCGATCGTCTTCGACAACGCACGCCCCTCGGTTGGCGCTTTGATGGAAACCATCAAGACTGAGGCGCGTTCTTGGGTGAGCGCTGGGGCTACCGGCCTCGCACTCGTCCTCCCCTAGTGTAGGTCGGGTTGAGTTGTATGGTGTGGGGTGGCCGTCCCACGGCTTGTAAATAACTCTCTTTATCTATCAATGCATCGAAACGCAAGGCTTTTGCGTTTTCGCGAAAAAAAAATATTGCTGATTAAATTATTATGCTTCAGCTGACATCGTGGCATGTCACTCGAATCATATGCTACCGTTTTGCCCTTGTTCAGTAAGCATTGATAATCTTTTTGAAGTTTAATATTTCATTCTCTATTCCTATCATTTAATTACTATGCTTTTACTGATTGCGAGCTATATCTTTTATTTAAGAAACTCAAAATCTGGGAAGCATGACACTGACAGTTTATTTCTTGGACATCCCTAAGTTGCAACTATAACTTTTCACTTAAATTATTTGAAATGTGTGGCGGCTGAATGTTTTTTGTGTCTCTTTCAGACTAATCCGAGTGCTTTATTCGCAGGTAAACTGATTGTAAATGGACCTTCTATATTATTTACATATGAGTTTGTTAATGCTATACTATGCCAGGTGAAGTGAAAAAAGACCTACTAATGTGAGGATACAGATAAATCTTAGATCACAAAGATGTAAGCTCAAATTTTATTGGTTCAATATGTCTCAAGGTTTAGTAAGCTTTCGTTGATCTCATTCACATGGTTGTGATATGTCAAACTGTAGATAAATATATTATTGTTCATATGGAATCCATGGATGGTGTACATCAGTCAGTAATAACAAAATAGTTTGTACTCCTATTTCTCAGATAACAGTTTTTATTCTTGCATATTTCTTAGATACAGGTTTGTGATCGGATCCACTGCACGGGATGTGTTTAGTTTCAGTGTTGCACTTCACAATGGCATTCAGGTTTAGCCACTAAAATAAACTGCATTAAGGCTCAACAATGCAAGACTTGAATTCTTCGGACACGACGTTCATATTAGAGTTGAACTTCATGCAAGAATAGAATATGTGAACCTTAAGATGATATAATTTGTTTTTATCTGTCCATTTTTGTCCTATATTTTCATGAATATGATATAGAAAATGTAAAAAGAAAGAAATTATATCAGTGTATTTGTTCCGAGTTTATATAAATATGCTATATAACATAGAACTTGTCTATTTTCCAGTTCTTTCAAACATTGTTTCCTAAAGATGGACGGGCACGACAACGTGCGCCTTCATGGTCTAGTTCACCACAAAGCTCACCCCACCAAGTCAGCAAATATCAAAGGCTCTATCGTATACGCGTACAAAACGATATGACACGTGTTTGCTTGCGAAACGTGGTACCAATCTTTGCCAAGTTCACTATAAATAATGGTACGTGCCAACACAACTATCATGTGTATGCACCAAGGTGATGAACATGTGGTTACGTGCCAACACGCCTTTGCATTCACACGCCTTGGACATGCACACGGCGTCGTGCAAGTGGTGGTTAGACTGCCGCGTGTAATCGCGCAGAGGGATGACGATTCTGCCTCGTTCATGGCCGCCCAGAGCGCGGCGCACGAGGAGTTCAACGCCGCACAGGCATGAAGGGACGCGCTTCAGGCACACGGCACCGCGGAGGCGCTGCAGCGGATGTTTACCCGCTCGCGCGCACGCAACGATAGGCGCAAGCGCGCCCTCTCGCAAGCAGCGGAGTTGAATCGGATGGGGGTGCAAATCAGGGCTAGGAGGCGCTGTCTCGTACAGGTGCCCTCCCCTCCCCCTCGATCTGGCAGCAAACGACGATGAGGCTGGCCCGTCCATCGCGCCGAACGATGACCAGGCCAGCATGGAAGCGAGCGACGACGAGGACGGTCGGACCGGCGTCTAGGATAGTTTAGGCCTAATTTATATTTCCCGCCATATTTTTAATTAGAATGTAATGATCTATACTTACTAATATATATCTTCTACTCCAGCTTTAATTACAAGGCTAATTATAAACGTGTGGTGGGCGCACTAAACCATGGTGGAGCACCCGGTATAGTTATAAACCGTCGATGCCCCCCCGGAAAACGGAGGGAATATTGTTAAAAGTATAGCTAGATTTTGGTTATTAATATATTTATGGCCTAACCTAACACAGCCAAGCAAAATAGTATTGTGTTCTACCCCCTTCCGACGCGGTCATAGGGGTACACCAAAAGGTTGACTTCTGGTCAACAAATCAATGTTCTAGTGAAGCGTTGGGATCTAAAGTGTCGGAATCCTACGTAAACCATGGTGGAGCACTAAGAATACTTATAAACGTGTGGTGGGATCGAGGTGGGGAGGGGCCAATATACTACCTATAGGTGTGACTGGTTTCACCGGCATCACATAAGAAGGTTATGCACTACATTTATAGGTCTCGAACAGTCGATGCTCCCCCTTCGGGCAAACTAGAGGGAATATTCTTAAACGTATAGCTAGATTTTGGTTATTAATGTAGCTTTGGTATAACCTAACACAACCAAGCAAAATAGTATTGCGGTCTACCCCCTTCCGACGCTGGTCATAGGGGTAGACCAAAAGGTTGACTTATGGTCAACATATCAGTATTCCAGCGAAGAGGGGGAATCTTGCCAAGAGGTGGGCCCTAACATTGTCTTGGGTGTTCATTGGGCCTAACCTAACACAACCAAGCAATTGGTTCCACTTTGCTACCCCCTTCCGGCTCACGTAGAGGGGCTAGAACGGCAGTTCCGTCTTTTTCCCTAGCGGGTCTATGGTTTCTCCGGAATGGGGGCTCCGGATCGTCTGAATGCCACCAAATCCCATAGTATGACATACCATGTGTTTTAGAGTGTTTGATGGGTCCCTCACTCGGTGTCTTATGGCTTCACCGGCGTCGGATTCTCTCTGGCGGGTTCAAGGACTACTCAAAGCCTGAAACTCCCGGATGTGATGAAACAGGGGGAATCCTGCCAAGAGGTGGGCCCTACCATTGTCTTGGGTGTTACTTGGGCCTAACCTAACACAACCAAGCCATTACTTACACTTTACTACCCCCTTTCGGCTACGTAGACGAGTCAGAACAGCAGTTTCGTCTTTTTCCCAGCGGGGCTAGGGTTTGTCCGGGGAGGGGCTTTGGATCGTCTGAATACCACCAAATCCCATGGTATGCCCTTCTTTGTGTCATGGGACTTGGATGCCCAAGAATACCTCTCTTTGTGTGTTAGGCCTTCGTCGGCGTCGGATTCTCTCTAGCGGGTTCCAAAACTACATAGAGCCCGAAACTCCCGAATCTGACGGAACATGGGTAATCTTGCCAAGAGGTGGGTCCTAACATTTTATTTGGTGTTACTTGGGCCTAAATTAACACAAACAATCAATTAGTTCCACTTTGCTACCCCTTTCCGGCTCATGTAGAGGGGCCAGACCCGCAGTTTCTTCTTTTTCTCCAGCGGACCTAGGGTTTCTCCGGGGAGGGGCTCCGGAGCGTCTGAATTCCCACCCAATCCTAGGGTATGCCAAACAATGTGTGTTAGATTGTGGCATGGGTCTTGGATTCCCAAGACTCCCTCACTCTCTGTGTTATGGCTTCACCGGCGCCGCATTCTCTTTCGCAGGTTCCATGACTACTTATAGCCCGAAACTCCCGGATCTCACGGAATGGGGGGAATCATGCCAAAAGGTGGGACCTACCATTGTCTTGGGTGTTACTTGGGCCTAACCTAACACAACCAAGCAATTGGTTCTGCTTTTCTACCCCATTCCGGCTCACGTAGAGGGGCCAGAACGACAGTTCCGTCTTTTTCCCAACGGGGCTATGGTTTCTCTAGAGAGGGGCCTCCGGATCGTCTGAATGCCACCAAATCCCACGGTATGCCATACCTTGTGTGTTAGAGTGTGGCATGGGTATTGCATGCCCAAGATTACGTTACTCTCTGTGTTATGGCTTCATCGGCATCAGATTCTCTTTCGCGGGTTCTACTTAGAGCCTGAAACTCCCGGATCTCACGGAACGGGGGTAATCTTGCCAAGAGGTGGGACCTACCATTTTATTGGGTGTTACTTGGGCCTAAAATAACATAAACAAGAAACTGGTTCCACTTTGCTACCCCTTTCCGGCTCACTTAGAGGGGCCAAAATGGCAGTTCCCTCTTTTTCCCAGCGGGGCTATGGTTTCTTTGGAGAGGGGCCTCCAGATCGTATGAATGCCACCAAATACACCATGGTATGCCATACCATGTGTGTTCTAGTGTGTCAATGGTCTTTTATGCCCAAGATTCCCTCTCTCTCTGTAAGGGCTTCACCGGCGCGTCAGATTCTCTCTAGCGGGTTCCATGTATACTTAGAGCCCGAAACTCCCTAAACTGATGGAAGTCGGGGAATCTAGCCAACAGGTGGGCCCAACCATTTTCTTGGGTGTTCCTTGGGCCTAACCAAACATAAACAAGAAATTGGTTCCACTTTGCTACCCTTTTCCGACTCACGTAGAGGGGTCAAAACGGTAGTTCCATCTTTTTCCCAACGGGGCTATGGTTTCTCTGGACAGGGGGCTCCGGACGTCTGAATGCCACGAAATCCCATGGTGTGGAATAACATGTATGTTAGAGTGTGGCATGGATCTTTTATTACCAAGATTCACTTGCCATCTCTGTGTTAGGGCTTCACCAGCGCCAGATTCTCTCTAGCGGGTTCCATGATTACTTAGCGCCCGAAACTCCCGAATCTGACGGAACTGGGGGAATCTTGCCAAGAGGTGGGACCTACAATTTTTTGGGTGTTCCTTGGGCCTAACCTAATACAAGAAAGAATTTGGTTCCACTTTGCTACCCCCTTCCGCCTACCGTAGAGGGGCCAGAACGGCAATTCCGTCTTTTTCCATAGCGGTGCTATGCTTTCTCCGGAGAGGGGCCTCCAGGTCGTCTGAATGCCACCAAATCTCATGGTATTCCATACCATGTGTGTTATAGTGTGTCGTGGGTCTTGGATGCCCAAGATTCTCTCTCTCTCTCTCTCTGTGTTAGGGCATCACCGGCGTCGGATTCTCTCTGGCGGGTTCCAGGACTACTTAGAGCCCGAAACTCCCGAAATTGACGGAACTCCGGGTGTCTTGCCAAGAGGTGGGCCCTACCATTGTCTTGGGTGTTCCTTGGGACTAACCTAACATAAACAAGCAGTTGGTTCCACTTTGCTACCCCATTCCGCCTAACGTAGAGGGGCCAGAACGACAGTTTCGTCTTTTCCCCACCGAGGCTATGGTTTCTCCGAAGTGGGGCCTCCAGGTCGTCTGAATGCCACCAAATCCCATGGTATTCCATACCATGTGTGTTATAGTGTGTCCTGGGTCTTGGATGCCCAAGATTCGCTCTCTCTCTGTGTGTGTTAGGGCTTCACCGGCGTCAGATTCTCTCTGGCGGGTTCCAGGACTACTTAGAGCCCGAAACTACCGGAACTGACGGAACTCGGGGAATCTTGCCAAGAGGTGGGACCTACCATTGTCTTGGGTGTTCCTTTTTCCTAACCTAACACAACCAAGCAGTTGGTTCCACTTTGCTACCCCTTCCGCCTAACGTAGAGGGGACAGAACGACAGTTCCGTCCTTTTCCCCAGCGAGGCTATGGTTTCTCTAAAGAGGGGCCTCCAGATCGTCTGAATGCTACCAAATCCCATGGTATTCCATACCATGTGTGTTATAGTGTGTCATGGGTCTTGGATGCCCAAAATTACCTCTCTCTCTCTGTTAGGGATTCACCAGCGTGAGATTCTCTTTGGCGGGTTCGAGGACTACTTAGAGCCTAAAACTCCCGAAACTGACTCCGGATTGTCTGAATGCCACCAAATCCCATGTTATTCCATACCATGTGTGTTAGAGTGTGTCATAGGTCGTGTATGGCCAACATTCACTCGCTCTCTGTGTTAGGGCTTCACCGGCGTCGGATTCTCTCTGCGGGTTCCAGGATGACATAGAGCCCGAAACTCCCGGAACTGACAGAACTGGGGGAATCTTGCCAAACGGTGGGCGCAACCATTGTCTTGGGTTAATTACTTGGGCCTAAACTAACACAACCAAGCAATTTGTTCCGCTTTGCTACCCTCTTCGGGCTCACGTAGAGGGGCCAGAACAACAATTCCGTCTTTTTCCTCATCGGGGCTATGGTTTCTCCGAAGAGGGGGCTCCGGATCGTCTGAAATGCCACCAAATCCCATGGTATGTCATACCACGTGTTTTATAGTGTGGAACGGTCATTGTATGCCCAAGATTCCCTCGCTCCCAGTGTCAGGAATTCACCGGCGTCGGATTCTCTCTGGCGAGTTCGAGGACTAGTTAGAGCCCGAAACTCCCGGATCTGACGGGACTGGGGGAATCTTGCCAAGAGGTACGACCTACATTTTTTTTGGTGTTCATTGAGCCTAACCTAACACAACCAAGTAACTGGTTCCACTTTGTTATCCCCTTCCGGCTCACGTAGAGGGGCCAGAACGGCAGTTTCGTCTTTTTTCCAGCGGGGCTATGGTTTCTCCCGAGAGGGGGCTCCGATCATACGAATGCTACCAAATCCCTAGCGTATGCGATAACATGTGTGTTAGAGTGTTTCATGGGTCTTGGATGCCCAATATTCCCTCGCTCTCTATGTTAGGGCGCGCTTCACTGGCGTCGGATTCTCTCCGCATGTTCGAGGACTACTTAGAGCCCAAAACTCCCGGATCTGATGGAACTGGGGAAATCTTGCCGATAGGTGGGCACTACCCTTGTCTTGGGTGTTCCTTGTGCCTAACATAAAAAAACCAAGAAATTGGTTCCAATTTTCTACACCCTTACGGCTCACGTAGAGGGGCCAGAACGGCAGTTCCGTCTTCCCCCCATCAGGGATATGGTTTCTCCGAAGGGGGGAGGGGGTGGTACTCCGGATCTTCTGAATGCCACGAAATCCCATGGTATGCTACCCCGTGTGTGTTAGAGTGTGGCATGGGTCTTGGATGCCCAAGGTTGACTCACTCTCTTTGTTATGTCTTCATCGGCGTCAGATTCTCTCTGGTGGGTTCGAGGACTATACTCAGAGCCCGAAATTCCCGGATATGACAGAACGGGGGAAATATTGCCAAGAGGTTGGACCTACCATTGTATTTGGTGTTCCTTGGTCCTAACCTAACACAATCAAGCAATTAGTTCCACTTTGCTACCCCTTCCGACTCATGTAGAGGGTCGAGAACGACAGTTCCGTCCTTTTTCTCCTGCGAGCATAGGGTTTCTCCGGAGAGGGGCTCAAGACCGTCTAACTCCCTCCCAAGGCTAGGTTATTCCATACCATGTGTGTTATAGTGTGGCATGGGTCCTTTATTTCCAAGATTCACTCGCTCTATCTGTGTTAGGGCTTCAGAGGCGTCAGATTCTCTCTGGCGGGTTCTAGGACTACTTAGAGCCCGAAACTCCCGAATCTGACGGAAATGGCGGAATCTTGCCAAGAGGTGGGCCCTACCATTTTGTTGGGTGTTACTTGGGCCTAACCTAATACAACCAAGCAGTTGGTTCCACTTTCCGACCCCCTTCTGCCTAACGTAGAGGGGCTAGAACGGCAGCTCCGTCTTTTTCCCCAGCGGGGCTATGGTTTCTCTAGAGAGGGGGCCTCCCGATCGTCTGAATGCCACCAATGTGTTATAATGTGTAGTGGGTCTTGGATGCCCAAGATTCCGTCTCTCTCTGTGTTAGGGTTTCACCGGCATCGGATTCTCTTTGGCGGGTTCCAGGACTACTTAGAGCCCGAAACTCCCGGAACCAACGGAACTCCGGGAATCTTGCCAAGAGGTGGACCCTAACAATGTGTTGGGTGTTCCTTGGGACTAACCTAAAACAACCAAGCAGTTGGTTCCACTTTTCTACCTGCTTCCGCCTAACATAGAAGGGCCAGAACGACAGTTCCGTCTTATTCCCCAACGAGGCTATGGTTTCTCCAGAGAGGGGCCTCCAGATCATCTGAATGCCACCAAATGCCATGGTCTGCCATACCATGTGTGTTATAGTGTGTCATGGGTCTTGGATGCGCAATATTCCCTCTCTCTCTGTTAGGGCTTCACCGGCGTTGGATTCTCTCTCGCGGGTTCGAGGACTACTTAGAGCCCGAAACTCCCGAAACTGACGGAACTCGGGGAATCTTGCCAACAGGTGGTCCCAACCATTGTCTTGGGTGTTCCTTGGGCCTAATATAACACAAACAAGCACTTGGATCCACTTTGCTACCCCTTTCCGGCTCACGTAGAGTGGCCAGAACGATAATTCTGTCTTTTCCACATCGGGGCTATGGTTTCTTCGGATATGGGGCTACGGATCGTCTGAATGCAACCAAATCCCATGCTATGCCATAACATGTTTGTTAGAGTGTGTCATAGGTTGTGGTTTGCCAACATTCCCTCGCTCTCTGTGTCAGGGCTTCACCGGCGTCGGATTCTCTCTGCGGGTTCCAGGATTACTTAGAGCCCGTAACTCCCGGAACTGACGGAACTAGGGGAATCTTGCCAAACGGTGGGCCCAACCATTGTCTTGGGTGTTACTTGGGACTAACCTAACACAACCAAGAATTTTTTTCCACTTTTCTACCCCGTTCCAGCTCACGTAGATGGGCCAGAACGACAATTCCATCTTTTTCCCCATCGGGGCTACGGTTTCTCCGGAGAGGGTGCTTCGGATTGTATGAATGCCACCAAATACCATGGTATGTAATACCATGTGTGTTTAAGTGTGGCATGGGTATTGTATGCCCAAGAATACCTCGCTCCCAGTGTTAGGGATTCACCAGCGTCGGATTCTCTCTAGCGAGTTCGAGGACTACTTAGAGCCCGAAACTCCCGGATCTGATGAAACTGGGGGAATCTTGCCAAGAGGTAGGACCTACATTTGTCTTGGGTGTTCATTGGGCCTAACCTAACACAACCAAGCATTTGGTTCCACTTTTCTACCCCCTTCCGCCTCACGTAGAGGGGCCAGAACAACATTTTCGTCTTTTTTCCCTGCGGGGCTATGGTTTCTCCGGAGAGGAGGCTCGGATCATCCGAATGCCACCAAATCCCAGCGTATGCCATACCATGTGTGTTAGTGTGGCATGGGTCTTGGATGCCCAAGATTCCCTCGCTCTCTGTGTTAGGGGGCGCTTCACTTGCGTCGGATTCTCTTCGGATGTTTGAGGACTACTTAGAGCCCAAAACTCCCGGATCTGACGGAACTGGGGAAATCTTGCCAAGAGGTGAGCGCTACCATTGTCTTGGGTCTTCCTTGTTCCTAACCTAACAAAACCAAGAAATTGGTTTCAATTTTCTACCCCCTTCCGGCTCACGTAGAGGGGCCAGAACGGCACTTCCGTCTTTTCCCCATCAGGGCTATGGTTTCTTCACGCGAACTGGAGGGAATCTTGTTACAAGTAGATCTAGATTTGGGTTATCCATGTAACTATGGCCTAACTTAACAGAACCAAGCAAAAAAGAACAGTGGTCTACCCCCTTCCGACATCGGTGATAGGTGTAGACAAAAAAGTTGACTAGCATCCAACAACTAGCAAAGTTCAAGCCACCAATCAACATGTACTAGTATTCCACATAATTGACCCTTTCCAGGATTTTAGGTAAAATACTTTCGGGATTTCTTCACAATCCTTAGTACTAAATAATTGCATAAATGCTCAATTTTTGTAAGCCACCCATCAGCATCGGACGGCTAGCAAATTTTCACGCAGTTCCGCCAAAATTTCGCGTCGCTCCAAAAACTTCGCGCCAGGACAGCCCGCCCAAATTTTTTCGTGCAAGGATATTTTACTTCTCAGCCCTCCCGCACACAACTGGCAACCTTTATCCTGGAGGGCATTTCTGTAATCGTTCCGAAACCCTGCCTTATCCCCTCGATCGGCGCTCTCGTCGAAAGAGAAATCCACTACTTCGAAATATCCACTCCCCCTTGTCCTCCCAAAACAGATCCTCTATTCACCCGGTCTCACACCTCTCAGTATAGCTCGCTTGCCAGAACTCCCTCGTCGTTGTTGATAGGGATATGCCTAAGGATTATGTTATCACAAGCATGAATGGAGTGTTGATAGAAGACAACATTAGCATGGTGAAAACAAACATTCAAGATGTTGAAAACAAGATCACAATGGTGAAAACAATGAAGCAAGATGGTGAAAACAATTCATAACAATTGTTATTTCAATAAAACAATTGTTATTCATCAAGACAAGGGGATAGGTGCCTCCACCAAGTCAAATGCACCATATAAATCCTATTTTCGAATAGGTATGGTTTGTATACCATGTTTGGCCGAATCCCTTAATGGTGGATCGGTTTGTATCTCTCTTAGAGTCCAAGTTGGACTCCTAGTCCTAATAGGAGTCCTAGTCCTAGTAGGAGGTGGTTTGCTTGCGCAAGGAGCCCTTGTGGCCGCACCCACCACATATATATTCATGCCACCTGCGTGTGGAAGAGGGGAGAACAAATTAGACAAAAGAAACCCTAGCCTTGAGATTGTATTGCTGCTAAGCATTCATCTTGAAGTATTACCAAGTCAAAGTTGCGTGATATCTTGTTATTCCATTGGGAATAAGGGGATACATGACCACTTGTGAACATTGATTGCTTGTGCAAGAGTGTGTAGTTGAGAATATCTAAAGGGCTTGATTGTTGTTGCATCTGGCAACAGGGATCATCCAAGTGAGAGGTCTCAGTGTAGCACTAGTTATCAGAAAATACAGAAAATCCATAAAGAGAGAGAAGATCATTGAGAAGATTGGGCCACCCCATATCATCTTGGTATCAGAGCCTCCAGGTTTACTCGGTGAGCAAAGTTATCCCTAGTTTTAGTTGTTTTTATTCCTATCTAGAAAAAGCCATACAAAAATAGTTGTTTAGATCATTGCCAGAACCTAGATCAACACCAATTTGCATCTACTAGTTGCTGCTTTTTGTTGATTTGCGTTCCTATTTTTCTGTTTTTAGTTTTCATCTTTTAGGGTTCATCTACTTTCTTTTGTTTCTATACCGAAAATTCCCACCAAAAATAAGTGTGATTTGATCTTGTTTGCCTCGGGAAATCCTAGACCTACAGCTTGTTCTCAAGTTGATCTAGTTTCACGAGTTGATAAGGTCGTGTTGCGGCTGTTCTCAAATCTCAATCCGAGCCTAACCCTCTTCGAGTTGCAATTTCCTATCGGGTTCCTGCCGTGGCACCGTTTTGATTCAAATCGCTGCCGTGCCCTAGTTCCTGCCGCAGCTCGGATTCCCTATCGTGCGCTTACCAAATCACTTGCGGGTAACCAAAAATCGTTACCGCACGCGCCCCTATCCCTAGTCGCATTCGGATTCGACCCTGCTGCGGCACAGAAACGCGCCAAAAGCGCTGCCGCCACCGGCCTCTCCTAGCAGCACTCGGATCCCTTGTGTGCGCCCATAAAATCCTTACCACGCCCGTTCCATCGCACGCCCACAGCACCCCCGCGCTCTGCCGCGACAGCAAATCGCGCAGTTTCTCTGCCGTGACCAAAACTCCTGCCGTGAGCTCGTTTTTCATCCGTTTTTCTTAGTTTTTTTTCCCTTATATTATCTCTAGGTTTCTGTTCTGATCTTAGATAAGCCATAGCTACAGCCTCTAAAGCAAATATTAGGTACCATAACCCAAAGACTAGCTGTTTAATTGCTCTACAGGCTGCTCAATTGGATAAAATTTCTGTCCACTTTTCTGTTTTCCATTATTTCTTGCTCCTAGTTGATACAAAGGCCATTGCAAAAATCAAAAAAATAGAGAAAAAGGAAAAAGTATAAAAAAATAGAAAGAAAGAAAAAGCAAAAGAGGCCGTGCTACATTATCACTAGTGGAAGCTATTTCTTATTGGATATTTTATGGACAAATTGAGCAATCTTGTGCCTGTTTCATTAAGTATTTGCTAGTGTCTTTCTAGTGCTTGCAAAATCTCTACCATATATTTGCTAAGCAACAATTGTCTCCAAGAGTGAGTGTGTTTCCTTTAGTTATTTTTATCACATTAAGCAGTGCATTGGAGTTGTTATTTTGGTGTTGTTAGGAATCCCAACCAAGCTCCACCAAATACCCTTCTTTGCATTGTAACACTTGAGAGCCTGGGTATTCTCTTCTCACACTTGACATATTTTAATTGGTACTTGTTGGTAAGTTGATCCTATTCACTTTGGAACAGTAAGTGAAACTTCTTTGCTGGTTTGAGTGAGTTTGAGAGGCACCACAACCCATTGATTATCTGTTCACTAACCTATTAATCATGAGTTTTGCTAGTGAATCTTCTGTGCAGGGTGACAAGGAGGAAGTTGATTTGATGCCCCGAATAAAGACTACTGATGCTATATGTACATGGGCAGATTTTAATACCTTTAGAGGAGGAGTTGCTAATCGGATTGAGCAAAGAGTTGAGAAGAAAATTGAAGAATATGATGATGTCCTCAGGAAGGATTTGACAGTGATTATAGAGGCACAAAAGGAGGCTGCTAATTCAGTGCGTGTTCTTCGAGAAGCTATGACTAATCTCACAAGGGAAGTTGCCAACATCTCAACACAATTACAAAGAGCTAATCTAGCTGCTGATCATGAGGAGGGCCGAGCCATTGCATATGGAGGCCATGGCAATTATGCACCTAGAAGGGTGCCATTGGATGATAATAATAGAGAAGAGGATGGCCTTGGGAAACCAAAATTCTTTGTGCCTACTCTCACATGTGATAATGATGATGTTGAGGAGTACTTGATGTGGGAATTGAAGATAGAAAAGCTATGGAGATTGCATAATTACACTGATGAGAGGAAAATCAAGCTAGCATCTTCTGGATTTGATGGTTATCCTCTCTTGTGGTGGGATGGCATCATAATATTGAGGGAAACACAAAATCAACGAGAAATTACTACTTGGGCTGAGATGAAGCAACTTATGACAGACAGGTTTGTTCCAACAAATTATTTGAGGACTCTCTATGACAAATTGCAAAATTTGAAACAAGGAACAAATTCAGTGGATCAATATTATAAGGAGATGGAATTAGTGCTACAAAGGGCTCGGGTTGTTGAAGCACATGAGCAAACAATGCAAAGGTTTCTTTCAGGATTGAACTTTCAAATTAGATGCATTGTGAGGCATGTTCAATATAGCAATATGACAGAATTGTTGCATCAATCAAGGGAGGAAGAAAAGAGGTTGGCCGAGGAGGTTACTATGGCTCCAAGGAGGATTTTTCCATCAAGATCTTCTTCTTTTTCACCTCCAACACCTCCAATTGCACCAATTCGAGATAGTACACCATCCAAACCCGAGACAAACATCAATAATACAAAGAAAACACCACAACCAGCAGCTAGTGGAAGTGGTTCTACTCAATCAATAGCAAGACATAGAGACATGACATGCCATACTTGTGGAGGAAGAGGGCACTTTAAGAGAGAATGTCCTAACAAGAAAATTATGGTGATCAATGCTAATGATGAGTATGAGAGTGGAGATGATGCTAATCCTAATGGAGAGGATACATTTGATGATGATGATGGTCCACTTAATGCTTATGCTACAAATTATCCATCCATTGTTTGCACCAAGGCTTTGAGTGTTATTCCTAGCAATGATGAGAGCCAAAGATGCAATTTATTTCAAACCAAGGCAAATGTTGGTCCTAACATGGCTTGCAAGGTGATCATTGATGGAGGAAGTTGCAGAAATCTAGCAAGCAAGGAGTTATGTGCAAAGCTAAGATTGAATTACAATCCACATCCAAATCCATATTATATTCAATGGTTAAGTAACAAGGAAGAAATCAAGGTATGTCATATGGTGAGAGTGGACTTTCAAATTGGAACATACAAAGATACAATTGAGTGTGATGTGGTTCCCATGACAGTTTGTCACCTATTATTTGGAAGACCTTGGCAATTTGAGAAGAAGGTTACACACATTGGGAGAGCAAACACATATCACTTGAATTGGAATAATAAGGATATTATTTTGAGGCCTATGACACGACAACAGATTGTGAATGAATCAAGACAGAAAATAGAGGTGAATCTAGAGTAGGAGAGTGAAAACACCAAATCTATGGATGAAGACAAGTCTAGGCCGAGTGGGAAGAATAAAGGAGTGAGCGTTTTAACTAATGAAATATTTTCTTTTCCTAGTGTTGTTTCTTGTGTACAGGTTGCTTTTGAAGAAAGAGACCACAAAGAAACATCACCATCACCACACATATTGGAGGAATATTCCACGGGTCCTTGTGCTCTTACTTGTGATATGAAGGTTATTTTTGAAGAAAGGGAGCTACAACCTTCAAAATCACAAGATATTGATGAATTCATACCTACTACAAATGAGGAGGATAGTATTGATAAAGGTATTGATTTCGGTTTAGAAAAATCAAGTATTGAATTATGTGATAGTTTACAACCATATCATAATATGATGAATTCGAAATTTAACAATGTGGTTTTTATTACACATAAAGAAGTACTTGCTAAGATACCATCTAGTGATATTGTCTATTATGTCATGTTAAAAGAACCAATTGATGTGCAATGTGCTATGAATAAAATTGATTATGTTAATTCTAGCACATATGATACTTGTGTCAAATTTAATTTGATTGGTGATTATAACTTGAGTAAAATTTTCATGGTAGATCACATATGTATAACTTATGATAAAGTGGCCGAATTAAACATTATGTTACCTTGGGTAGATGAATTACAAATTCCTACATATGAGCATGATTTTACACATGTTTAGTTTACCACAATATTGGTTGGATACATGTGCTATTAAAACAAACTTCACTTATATTTGCAATTATGATTGGTATGTTATGAAAGGCTATGACTTTTATGTGTTGTTTTCATGCAAATTTCGTGATCATATGTCATATGCACAATATTATGATTTACTAACAACTAATGAATGCCATTATACATACATATATTGTGCATACACGTTGTTCTTTTTGTTTCTTCCACTTTCAGGTTATCACAAGCCGTGGACGTCTTGTCTTGAAGAAAGGGATGATGATAGGGATATGCCTAAGGATTATGTTATCACAAGCATGAATGGAGAGTTGATAGAAGACAACATGACCATGGTGAAAACAAACATTCAAGATGTTGAAAACAAGATCACAATGGTGAAAACAATGAAGCAAGATGGTGAAAACAATTCATAATTGTTATTTCAATAAAACAATTGTTATTCATCAAGACAAGGGGATAGGTGCCTCCACCAAGTCAAATGCACCATAGAAATCCTATTTTCGAATAGGTATTGTTTGTATACCATGTTTGGCCGAATCCCTTAATGGTGGATCGGTTTGTATCTCTCTTAGAGTCCAAGTTGGACTCCTAGTCCTAATAGGAGTCCTAGTCCTAGTAGGAGGTGGTTTTCTTGCGCAAGGAGCCCTTGTGGCCGCACCCACCACCTATATATTCATGCCACCTGCGTGTGGAAGAGGGGAGAACAAATTAGACAAAAGAAACCCTAGCCTTGAGATTGTATTGCTGCTAAGCATTCATCTTGAAGTATTACCAAGTCAAAGTTGCATGATATCTTGTTATTCCATTGGGAATAGGGGGATACAGGACCACTTCTGATCATTGATTGCATCTGTCAACGGGGATCATCCAAGTGAGAGGTCTCAGTGTAGCACTAGTTATCAGAAAATAGAGAAAATCCATAAAGAGAGAGAGAAGCTCATTGAGAAGATTGGGCCACCCCATATCAGCTGTCGCGATCACCCTCCAGATCTTCCACATCACCGGCCTTTTCGCCGTCCAGATCCGCCACCTCGCCGTTGTGCTCGCATGTCTGCCACATCGTTTCCAACCTCGCCGTACGTTATCTTCCACCTCGCGCCGTTCTCGCCAGTCAGCCACCTCGACGCTGTGTTTGCCGTTCAGCCACCGACCTTGCCGCACATCCAGATCTGCCACCTCGTCTCCAAACTCGCCGCAACATCACCGTCAATGTCTGCAAGCACGCTGAAACGAGTGAAGATTGAAGGCGAGAAATGAAACAAGACAGAAGACCCTAAAGACGCAGGCAACTATTCTCTCTAAATTGCTTGTCTACTTAATTGTATGTTTGATGCTTCCTTATTATCCTGCTTATGTTCGATGCGGTTAATCTTTCTAAATTGGTTGTCTGTTTAATCGTATGTTTGATGCTTCATTATTATCCTAATTATACTGCTAATGTTTTATGCAATAAATCTCTCTAAACGGTTTCTTGTAACGGAAATAGGAAGGGGGGCCTTCTTGCTTGGTAAAACTTTGCTCATTTGCAGCAATCTAGCTTGTATACTACGTATTAGGTTTAAGGTCACTTTGCTTGTGATCCTATCAGTCTTACTTAGGATTAGAATTTATATTACTTGCACTGGACTATTCTTACAAGATGAGTGCCTTAATTTTTGATGTTGTATTAGGTTCTTATGAAGTGCTATATTTGTAATTTACTTTTAGTTCTTTATTTATGTTAGAATCACCACTACACCCCATTGAAGAACATCGTTCCAGAACTATGATGGCAAACAATGCAAAGATGCATGAACTGGGCGTAAAGCCAACAAGTTTTCTTTCATGTCCTACTGTACCCCCCCCCCCCAAAAAAGACCAAGAAGCAAGACTCTGGATCTCAATACATGCAGTTGTATGATGTTGAAGAGGAATCAGATGGCACCGAAGGTGTCGTTTCATATCAATCACAATCCAGCATGGACAATGAGCTGCAGGTTATTCCCTAACCCGGTAGCTCAACATTCTTTCCTAATAACGCAACAACTAGGGTGCAGATTTCTTATCTTGTGTTGAACTGACGCCATATATTTTGTGCTACTTCCTCTATTCCATACTATCATACGTTTTTGCAAGCTAATTAAGGCCGTGAAATCCACTTATAGTAATTAAGGATGTCGTTGTCATTTCAACATGGTTTTCCATCTATCTTCCTCACATGCTTGACACCTGCTATTCCATCTATGCTTCTCATCTGCTAGTTCATTACGCAGTTGGTTGATTATAATCTGCTAGTTTTCATCTATTTTTTGTACATGCTTGTCATCTGCTATTTTCATCTATCTTCCTCATATGCTTGACACCCGTTGTTTCATCTATGCTTCTCATCTGGTAGTTCATTACCCACACTGTTGTTTGACTATAATCTGCTAGTTTTCATCAATTTTTTTTACATGCTTGTCATCTGCTAGTTTCATCTATGTTCTGTACATTCTTGTCATCTGTTATTTTCATCTATTTTATTTGCATGTTTGATAGGCAAGCAAGAAAAGTATGATGTATCGATCTGCTTCAGAGGTTGAGGACGAGGATGATAGTGAAGTTGTCATGCAGAAGAGTGGAAAACATACTTTCTCAAAGAAGGCATGTGTGGAATCAAGTCTTTCGAAGTCTGAGCCTGAACTGCAGCTTGATGTAAATGTGTGCAGAACAATTGCTGATATGAGGATGGCGAAAGTAGAATCCGAGCAACTGAGGCTAAAGTTTGTAGTTGATATGGAAGACATTCGGAAGCAACAAGCTGCGTTAAAGAAATCTCAACTAGAAGTAGTTGCCCTACTTGAGATGCTGGCTGAGCAGATGCATAGTCCTTGAAACTGTGGTCATGTATGTTGGTTTGATATTCTGTGAGAAAAACTAAGTATTTCATGTCTTTTATGTGGTTTGCTTTTCTGCCTGTGTGCAATTGGCAATTATAACGATGATGTAACCACCCAAATAGCACCAAAACAGACATCGTAGTAACATAACGTAAAAGTCTGTCAAGGAAAATACCGACACATGGCGATGTATGCCCAGCCCACGTGTCCTACTATGAGTGGGCAATTAGACGACGTAAAAATAACGTCCCCGGCACGACGATGACATCACCCAAATCCGAGAAAGAAAAAAACGTCATGGAAAAGACGTTGCGTTGCACCATTTGGTTGGTGCACGTGCCACGAGTTTAGCAACGAAAAAAAACCTCGTTGGGTAGCCCACGACGAGCAGATTTTGTCCCAGAAGAAGGCGACGTGGCACTATTTTGTTTCCATGTGGCGTATTTTGATTGGTCCACATGGTTTCGCCTGATTGGTCGAGACTCACGATAAAAAAAAACCTCGCTGGGTAGCCCGGGACGAACAGATTTCGTCCCAAAAGGAGGCAATGTGGCACCATTTTGGTTCCATGTGGCGTATTTCGATTGGTCCACATGGTTTCGCCTCATTGGTCAAGACTCGTGACGTAAAAAAAACGTTCCCACATTTTCCACGTCAGCTGATTACGATAATGGCCATTAGAACCTCGTTTGCCACGTGTTGCATCATAGCGATGAAATAAAAACGTTAATGCTTATTAGGCCTAGTCCGGACGACCCAACTGGTGGCGACAATTTGCTGAACGTTGCGGATAGCCGTAACGGTTTAGTGTTCATATAAACGTCGCAGAATCCTCCCTGACAGTCGATCGGATACGTTTTCATTCCGTATAGAAAAACGTACCGGATTGCCCTTAGCTACGGTTTGGAGCCCATCCGCAACGTTATTGAAATGTCCCAGACCGCGCGAAATTTGGTAGTGGAACCTTCAACGTTGTAACTATTTCCCTTTGTCTCGCGATATTTTAGTTGTCCGAGATCCGATCATCGGTATCAACCATACCTTGTTTGATCTCGTTACCCGACAAGTACTCTTTTCTCGTTCCCGTGATATGACATCCTTGTGACCTAGTCATGTGCTTGCAAGCGGTGTCGATGTGATATCACCGAGAGGGCCCAGAGTATATCTCTCCGTCATTTTGGATGGACAAATCCCACTCTTGATCCATGAGCTTCAACTAACACTTTCCGAATACCTAAAGCCACCTTTATAGTCACCCTGTTACGGTGTGACTTTTGATGTCATCAAAGTACTCTTTCGGTATTAGTGATTAACATGATCTCATGGTCTAAGGAATAATTTTACTCCGAATGTAAGACATAACAACAAAAATAAATGACCTGATCGTATTGTTATACTTAGTTAGGGTCTAAGTTCATCACGTCATTCTCCTAATGGCATGACCCCGTTATTAACAACATCCAATGTCTATGATCAATAAACCTTGATCATCTGTTAATCAACGAGCTAGTTAAAAGAGAGGCTTCACTAGGAATGTTGGTTTGTTTATTAATCACACATGTATTAACGTTTTCGGTTAATACAATTCTAGCATGAGAAATAAACATTTATCATAAACAAGGAATAACATAATAAGCACTTTAGTATTGCCTCTCGGGCATATTCCCTTCAGTATCCCACTTGCACTAGGGGCAATAATTTGTATTACATAGTGATGAATCTAACACCCATTGAGTCCAGGTATTGATCATGTTTTGCCTTTGAGAGAGGTTTAGTCAACGGATCTGCCACATTCAGATCCGTATGTACTTTGCAAATCTTCACATCCCCATCTGTGACATGTTCACGGATGGAGTGAAAACGGCGCTTGATATGCTTGGAATTCTTGTGAGACCTTGGCTCCTTAGCATTTTCTATGGCACCATTGTTGTCACAATAGATAACCATTGGGTCCAACGCACTCGGAACCACGCCTAGTTGGGATATGAACTCCTTCATCCAAACTGTTTCCTGTGTTGCATCCGAGGCAGAAACATATTCTGCTTCTATTGATGATCTCGCCACCACGGATTGCTTGGAACTCCTCCATCTTACTGCTCCTCCATTCATAACAAATACGTACCCGTACTGAGACTTAGCATCGACGTAACATCTTGCGACGAGCTCTTCTTCACCGCCATATACGACAAACATATCCTTAGTTCTTCTCAAGTACCTAAAGATATTCTTGACCGTCGTCCAGTGTTCCAAACCTCGATCGGATTGGTACCTACTAGTCAAACTAACAGCATGTTCCACATCCAGTCTTGTACATAGCATAGCATACATGATAGAACCTATGGCTGAACCATGGGGAATCTTATTCATTATCTCTGTATCTTCTGCTGTAGCTGGACATCGAGTCTTACTCAACGTTTTGCCTTGCAACATTGGTAAGAACACCTTCTTACTATCGTCCATTCTGAACTTCTTCAGAATCTTGTTAAGGTATGTACTTTGTGAAAGTCCAATTAAGCGTCTTGATCTATCCCTGTAGATTTTAATGCCTAATATATAAGCTGCTTCACCGAGGTCTTTCATGAAAAAACTACTGTTCAAATAACCTTTTACGCTTTTTAAAAGTTCTATATTTGATTTCCAATCAACAATATGTTATGCACATATAGTACTAGAAATCCTATAGAGCTCCCACTCACTTTCTTGTAAATACAAGCTTCTCCGTATGTTTGGACAAATCCAAACCCTTTGATCACCTTGTCAAAACGGAGGTTTCAACTCCGGGATGCTTGATACAGTCCATAAATGGAACGTTGAAGCTTGCACACCTTGTCAGCATCCTTAGTATCAACAAAACCTTGGGGTTGCATCATATACAACTCTTCCTCAATGTCACCATTAAGGAATGCCGTTTTGACATCCATCTGCCAGATTTAATAATCAAAAAATGCAGCAACTGCTAACATAATCCTAACTGCCTTCAGCATCGCTACCGGTGAGAAAGTCTCATCATAGTCAACTCCTTGAATTTGTCAAAAAACCTTTTGCGACAAGTCGAACTTTATAGATGGTCACGTTACCATCAGCGTCAGTTTTCTTTTTAATAATCCATTTGTTCTCAACGGCCTTGCGGTCATCGGGTAAGTCCACCAAAGTCCAAACTTGGTTTTCGTACATGGATCCTATTTCGGATTTCATGGCTTCAAGCATTTGTTGGAATTTGGGCTCATCATCGCTTCATCATACGTCGCGGGGCCATCATCTCCATGTAGGATGAAGTTTAAGACGGGATTCAGGAGCTGTACGATCCCTACTCTACCTGCGAGGCACAGTAGTTTCCTCTTCTGGAGTTTCATGATCTTGATCATTAGCTCTCTCTTCAACTGACGGGGTCGGCACCGGAACAACTTCCGGCGCTGCACTACTCGCCATTCCAAGAAGAGAAGGTTCAATAATCTCGTCGAGTTCTACCTTCCTACTATTCACATCTTTCGAGAGTTTCCTTAGGATTTGTGGTAGAAGGTGTACCCTATAGTTTCCTTAGGGTATCCTATGAAGACACATTTTTTCGCTTTGGGTTCTAGTTTATCAGGTTGAGGCTTCTTCACATAAACATCGCATCCCCAAACTTTTAGAAATGACAGCTTAGGTTTGTTTCCAAACCATAATTCATACGGTGTCGTTTCAACGGATTTAGATGGTGCCCCATTTAAAGTGAATGCAGCGGTCTCTAGTGCATAACCCCAAAACGATAGTGGAAAATATGTAAGATACATCATAGATCTAACCATATCCAATAAAGTACGATTACGACGTTCGGAAACACCATGACGCTGTGGTGTTCCGTCAGGTGTGAGTTGTGAAACTATTCCACATTGTTTCATATCCATGCCAAACTCGTAACTTAAATATTCACCCCCACGATCAGATCGTAGAAATTTAATCTTTCTATTACGATGATTTTCAACTTCACACTGAAATTCTTTGAACTTTTCAAATGTCTCAGATTTGTGTTTCATTAAGTAAATATACCCATAACTACTCAAATCATCTGTGAAAGTGACAAAATAACGATGTCCACCGCGCGCTGATACACTCATTGGTCCACACACATCAGTATGTATGATTTCCAGCAAGTCTGTCGCCCGTTCCATAGATCCAGAAAACATGGTTCTAGTCATCTTGCCAATAGGCATGGTTCACATGTCTCAAATGATTCATAATCAAGTGATTCTAAGAGTCCATCAGAATGGATCTTCTTCATGCGTTTAATACCAATATGACCTAATCGGCAATGCCACATGTAAGTAGCAATATCATCATTTAAATTAATTCTTTTGGCATTCACATTATGAATATGTGTATCAATACTATCAAAATGCAAAAGAAATAAACCATTCTTCTCAGGTGCGTGACCATAAAAGATATTATTCATATAAATCAAACAACCATTATTCTCAGACTTAAAGGAATAACCATTCTGCATTAAGCAAGATCCAGAAATGATATGCATGCTTAATGCAGGCACCAAATAACAATTATTCAAGTTTATAACTAATCCGAATGGTAAACGTAGAGGTAGCGTATCGATGGCGATCACATCAACTCTTGATCCATTGCCGACGCGCATCGTCACCTCATCCTTTGCTAGTGGTCGCTTATTTTGCAGCTCCTGTTTCAAGTTACATATGTGAGCAACCGAACTAGTATCAAATACCCAGGCGCTACTGCGAGTACTAGTAAGGTACACATCAATAACAAGTATATCATATATACCTTTGTTCACTTTGTGGGCCTTCCTATCTGCCAGATATTTGGGGCAATTACGATTCCACTGGCCAGTGCCCTTGCAATAATACCACTTAGTCTCAGGTTTAGAGCCATACTTGGTTTTCTTCTCAGGTGCAGCAACAGATTTGCCACCCTTCTTGAATTTTACCCTTGGCTTGCCTTTCTTGCCTTTCTTGAAACTAGTGGTCTTATTGATCATCAACACTTTATGTTCTTTCTTGATCTCCACTTCAACAGTTTTAAGCATCGAGACAAGCTCAGGAAGAGTCTACTTCATGCCTTGCATATTATAGTTCATCACAAAGTTCTTGTAACTAGGTGGCAGAGATTGGAGAATACGATGTATCCCTAGCTCATTGGGAATCGTTATTCCCAAGGCTATGAGTTTATCAGCGTACACAGACATCTTGAGTATGTGCTCACTAACGGAGTTGTTCTCTTCCATCATGCAGCCAAAGAACTTTTTTGAAGCGTCATAACTCTCAACTACGACATGGGTATCGAAAATCAATTTCAATTCACCCATTGTATCAAAGGCAGTGTTGTTCTCGAAACGTTTTCGCAGCTCTGTCTCTAATCCATAAAGGATGCCGCAATGAACTATACTGTGGTCTTCTTGTTCAGTCAGATAAACATTTTTATCTTCATCAGAAGCATCATTAGCGGGCGGGTCACCTAGCGGTGCATCAAACACATAGAGCTTTGTGCAAGCGGTGAGGAGAATCCTCAGGTTAAGTGCCCAGTTGGTAAAGTTGCTTCCATTGTTCGCTAGTTTTTCTCTCTCCATGAACATATTGAAATTGAAGGTGGGTGGTGACATGATCTACAACATATTTGCAAAGACTATTTAGACTAGGTTTATGGTAAATTAAGTTCAAGTTAATTCTAAAATTATCCCATGAACTCCCACTCAAAAACAACATCCCTCTTAGTCGTCTTTAGTGATTACATGAACCAAATTCACTACACCAAAACCGATCATCACGTGAGACGGTGTAGTTGGAAAGGCGAACATCAACATGTTCATCATATCATCCATATGACTCATGCTTTACCTTTCGGTTACATGTTCCGAGGCCATGTATGTACATGCTAGGCTCGCCAAGTAGAACCGTAGTATTGCGTGTGTTTCAAGGCCATGTATGTACATTCTAGGCTTGAAAACACCCGTTGTATGCGAACGTTAAGTCTATCACACCCGATCATCACGTGGTGTCTTGAAACGACGAACTTTCTTAAGGGTGCATACTTAGGGAAGAACATATTATTATCTTGATATTAAGTGAGAGGGATCATCTTATAATGCTACCGTCGCGATCTAAGAAAAATAATATGCATAAAAAGGATTAACATCACATGCATGGATAATGCGATATAATATGGTCCTTCTTGCACTTGATCTCCATCTTGTGCATCATTGTATGATCTCCATCATTCCACCTGCGTGGCACCAAGGTCCGTGGCACCTCCATCTTGATTGTCCATTACAACATATCACATGGATATGATATACAGCACGCATGCCATAAAAATAAGACAACCATATGGCTCCAGCCGGTGTGTCAATAATTTACAAAATATATCATCTCATACATAACGTTTGTATAATTGACCATATCACATCACATGCCCTGCAAAAACAAGTTAGACGCCTCTAATTTATTTTTGCATATTTTACGTGGCTTGGTCTTACGATCATAGAACCGTTCATACCTACGTACAAAAACCACAACGTTGATAAAACATATTTTTAACAACCTTTGTAGATTAGATCTTAACTATAGTGGGAGAAACGGAAACCCCCTCAGCCACAAGTGAGACAATTCTCGCGTACATAGTACACGTAAACTTAGTCTGTGGAAGCTTCATCCTACTATGCCACTAAGATCATAAAATATTCAAGCAGGCAAAAACATAATCATCAACACCCACATACTCCTATGTGTTCTACCTGTACAAATCATCTACACATAGATCCGGATCTAATACCACTGAAGGGTACGTTGCATAGAAAACAAAAAATTCCTACACGCGATAAACCTGAATGGCCAAGATCTAATCTGGGAGATGAAAGGTAACGGGGAGAAAGAGTCTTAGAATAACATACCCTCAAAGACTCTAAGTGGTACGAGATAAAATCTCGTTGTTGGCGTAGTCGTACTCACGCCAATCCCGAGAGCCAGAAGAAGTGCACCGCAATCCGGCGGTGCCTCCGTAATCGGTCACACGTTCAGCTCGATGAAGACCTCCGTTCCCTCGATCCAGCGGGGTAGCGGAAGTAGAGAATCCTTCGGAACTCCAGAAGAACGACGGCATGGTGGTGGTGAAGAATCCCACGGTCAAGGCTTCGCCAAGCCGGAGACCATGGAATGAAGAAGCGGGTGGAGTGGAAAGGAGGTGGGACAAGTGTGTGGAGAAGAGGATCGCTCACCCTCCTTTTATAGGGGAGAGGGAGGCAGCCCAATACGGGGTGCGGCCAGCCATGGTGTGCTCCCACCTCTTTCCTCCTCATGTGAGTGGAAGCTCCACTCACACCCACTCATGCTCCCTTAATTTCCCACTTAGAAAATCCAAAGGTTTTTCTTTGATAAATAAAAACATTTTTATTTCTTTAATTATATTTGTTAATTCCATTAACAAACATTTGCATATAGCACCTCGAATCATTTTTTAATTCTATTAACAACCATTCGACGAAAAACCCCTTGAACTATTTCAATTTTCCCTGAAACAATTTTGGTGCTGCCCAAAACATTCTTCGGTATTTTGTATCCTCTCAAACGATTCATGGAACCTTAAGTGTGTCACCCTACGGTTCGCGAATAATATAGACATGATCGAGACTCCTCTTCGATCAATAATCAACAGCGGGATCTGGGGATCCGTGATGACTCCTATATATTCAACGATGACTCCCGTGATCGTGTGAACCTTCAACATCATAACTATTTCCCTTTGTCTCGCGATATTTTACTTGTCCGAGATCCGACCATCGGTATCAACCATACCTTGTTCGATCTCGTTACCCGACAAGTACTCTTCTCTCGTTCCCGTGACATGACATCCTTGTGACCTAGTCACATGCTTGCAAGCGGTGTCGATGTGATATCACCGAGAGGGCCCAGAGTATATCTCTCCATCATTTTGGATTGACAAATCCCACTCTTGATACATGAGCTTCAACTAACACTTTCCAAATACCTAACGCCCCCTTTATAGTCACCCTGTTACGGTGTGACATTTGATGTCATCAAACTACTCTTTGGTATTAGTGATTAACATGATCTCATGGTCTAAGGAATAACGTTACTCCGAATGTAAGACATAACAACAAAACTAAATGACCTAATCGTATTTTTATACTTAGTTAGGGTCTAAGTTCATCACGTCATTCCCGTAATGACATGATCCCGTTATTAACAACATCCAATGTCTATGATCAGGAAACCTTGGTCATCTGTTAATCAACGAGATAGTTAAAAGAGATGCTTCACTAGGAACGGTGGTTTGTTTATCACACATGTATTAACGTTTTCGGTTAATACAATTCTAGCATGATAAATAAACATTTATCATAAACAAGGGATAACATAATAAACACTTTATTATTGCCTCTCGGGCATATTCCATTCAGATCCGTCTTTTCACTAGATGGCAAACTGTATTCAAGCTTGATGAGAATGAAGGGGGAAGACTCAGGAGCCCGTTTCTGTCGTCCAAGTTTTGACATAACCCTATTACAGAGACAAGTTCCTTAGCCATCCCGGGGCCTGCTGTCAGAGATATTCAGAATGGGGTATCTACCGGCATCCAGAAGCCAAACCCTAAGGGCAGGCCCAAAGACGGAGGCCCAGAAGGGATGAAGCGCAGGAGTGCATCTGCAATGGCGGCCTTGAAGACCATCTGTACCTCTTAGAGGCCAGATGACCGTAGATTAGTACGTTTAGCCATTGTACGGTTCATGTTCTTCTATGATCCGATCCCGCTCTCTATATAAAGCCGGACGGGAGAAACCCTAAGACAGATTTGGCCATACACCCAATCTGCCCTAGGTAATTGTAAATTGTGTCTGACATCGTCGTCATAGTTGTATGCATGAAGTAGGGAGCCTCTACGCCTAAGCTGAACCTGGGTAAACTCCGTGTCTTTGCCCCAAAGAGCTCCCCCACGTTAGCCTTCCACGCGGTTAATCCTAGAGAGATGGCTACCCTTCCGGGAAACCTGATCATGGAATACATCAATCATATTCATCGATTTCTTCCTGCTACGGTTTGACGGCAGCCTGGGTTTTGAGGAGATTTTACCGAGTCCGGAAAAGATGTTGTTGTTGCCACATTATAGCTTTCTCCTGGCTTCAAGCACTTCTGGTGGTTCACCTCTTGCAACCGGTGTTTGAATTAGATCGATTTCGTCCTGTTCCAACATTTGGGGAACATGTACTACTTCGATCTGCTTGTTTTTTGTCTCCGCCGTCCTCACGCTGCTTCTTCCTATGACTTCTAGTTTCTGGTTGGCTATCTCAGCAAATTTATCCATCTCTTTCTTCTAGGCCTTGGTAAACAGTTTTTTGTTCGATTTTTTCTTCTTTTGGAGGAAGGAGGCTTTTTTTTTAGATTCATCTTCCGTCAATTCCTTCACATCGGGATAAGACGGGCTCTTCTCGCTGTCTTCTTCTTCCCCGTCCTCCTTATCAGCTGGCAGAGGTGTTTTGGGATCTTCCTTTGCATCCGACTTTGGCGTCAGTTTAGCCATGAGTAATTCCTGAAAGCTTCCCTGCATGGATCTGATCTTTCTTTCGAAAGCATCTTCATCATCATCGGAATCTGAGTTAACACCTTCAGATCCGGTTTTCGAATCTAGTTTTGCTTCAAGAGCTGCTAGAATAGATTCGGCTTCCGAGCTTGTCGCCTGATTGGTGAATTCCGGGCCATCCACCTTTTTTGTGGGATTCATAGTTTCTGCCTTTTCCACGGTATTTGTGTCATCCGTGTTTTTGGCGATTTCTGTTTGCACCATGCCAACAAAGTGCGATCTGGGTGTAGGAATCTCCTGAGAGGCGACGTATCCAGTCATGCTTTGGCAGTATGAGGTTAGTGAATCTTGGTCTGCCCCAATGTACGAGTAAGGCAGATCCGAGATAAATCCGGCGTTAAAGCCGTCTTCAACTGGGCATAGGGAGGGTGTGATAAATTTGCTTCCACCACGGAAACTCATTGCTCCCGACGTTAAACCTAGGAAAACATTAGCAAATCCGATAGGAAGGACGAAATGACTTACCAGGTGATTCCGTGGTAGCATAAAGGATCCATTGTTGATGAAGCGCCCGACGTTCCCGTCGATTCCAGGCTTCCGACAGTAGTCGTGCTGCCGATTCCGCCGAGTATTCCCGCTCGAAACGTGACTCCCGACGCCGCTGGACCCACGGTGGGCGCCAAATGTCGAGTGTTCTTAGTTAGGTTCATGTCGGGGGTGCCATAAAGCCTGCTGATAGAGCCATGGGTGGAAACGTGGGAGAGTGGAAACGAGGACACGATTTACCCAGGTTCGGTATGTCACAACTAAGGCGGCATTCCTACTCCTGCAATCTCACTAAATCAGGGTTGAAGCCTGAAGTATACAAAGTACAATGTGAGTAGGGTTTCGCTAACTCGGCGAGGATGAACTTCCCGGCGAGTTGTCTTCTAGATATTAGAACTTTCTATTATATTCTCTTATGTCTTTTGACAACTCCCCTCCGGCTTTATATAGATAGCCAGACTAGGGCTTACAGGAAGGAAACCTAGAAAATTACGAAAAGTAAGGCATTCGGCTTCTTCTCCACGTCGGACCACATATTGGGCCGTGATTCGGGTTATAGAATACGGCTTCCTGTGCATCAGCTTACTGGACCGTCCAATGGACTTTGTTCCATTGCCTATGGCCACCCCGGTAATCCGGCCTTTGGCCGATTCCGGATACACCTTCATTTGGCATATATCTGACAGATCACATTGATCTGTATCAGTGTGACCAGCATCACATACTCCCTCGTAAGGTTTTGGATTCTAGCTCAAAACTCCCCCTTCGGACACATCGGAGAGAATCTTGTACAAAGTAAGGTGTAGATCTTTGTTTTCCATGTTTCTATGGGCCAACCTAAGACAAACAAGCACAATGTTCCACTCGTCTATCCCTTTTCGACGCTGGTCAATGGGTGTAGACGAAAAAGTTGACTTTTCTCCTACGGGCCACGTTTCGCCAAAGTAGGGCTCCGGAGTGTGGGGATCCTACCTGAACATAGGTGGTGACATAAAATATGTATAGAATTGTGCTGGGAGATGTATGGGACCAAGATCCTACTCCGTGGTATGACCGGCTTCATAGAATCCCTCGTAAGCTTTTGGACTTTGAGCTCGAAATTCCCTCGTCGGGCGCACCGAAGGGAATCTTTTGAAGAGTTGGGGTAGATCTTGGTTTTACATGTTCCTATGGCTTATCCTAACACAAAAAGCTAAAAGTTTCACTCGTCTATCCTCTTTCGAGTGATGGGATAGAAGGAAAAAAAGTTAACTTTTCTCCAGCGGGTCAGGGTATCGCCGAAGCTGGGCTACGGAGCGTCATGATCGCACCAAAACCTAGATGGTTCCATAACAAATGTATACAAGTGTGATGGAGGCTGTAGAGAGCCAATATCCTACTCCAGGGTGTGACCGGCTTTACAGAGTCTCTCGTAAGGTTTTGGACTTACAATTCGAAAATCTCACTTGGAACGCATCAGAGGAAATATTGTGAAGAGTTGGGGGTAGATTTTGGTTTTCCGTGTTCATATGGTCTACCCCTTGACCGAAATCAAATGGTGGTTGACCAATGAAATTTTTATTCTTGATTGTGATAGGGTAGGCCATAGGAATAAGGAAACCCAAATTGTCTCACTAGATTCTCTTTGGTCGACTAGAAGTGGGATTTTCTGGCTATAAGTCTAGAACCGTCCTAACCGTCGATGCATGTGAGTTTGAGGGTCATACTTGGAAGTTGTGTTTTGACTATTCCTCTCGTGGACTAGAAGTGGAAACCATGGCTTGTCAGCTATCGTCTCTAGCCCCCTATAATTAGCCTAGAACTTGCGATGAGTTTTATCCGAGCCTTGACACATGTGACTAGATGGCTCGGGTTGCGATGAGTTTTATCCAAGTCACGTGGAAAGGTGCTATGCCGACAGCCTTGTATATGCCGACAGTTTACCTTTGCCGATGGCCATCCAAAAAATTCCCGGCATATGCCCTACTGTCGGCATATATAAGGTCGTCGGGAACTAGGCGTTTTTCTATAGTGTACCACCAGGCCACCATCCATTGTGAGGGCTTGCTGGAGGAAGATGGCCACTTGCCAAATCGTGGAGGTGAGAGGTTGACGGAGCCAGTTGTGGGTGATAGGCGCGGGACATGGTGAGTCCATGCTTCTTCCCGAACCCTTGATCCAAGTAGGTGTGACCATGCAACGCCGCGCCTGTGACGGCGATCCGAATCGATGCAGCGGTGAAGTATCTTCGGTGCCGACGTCTCGAGTCATAGTTTGAGACGAGGTCAGGGCTGGGAGAGGGAGGCGAGGTCGTGCATCCTTTACGTGCGTCATCAATGATGAACAACGAATGGGCGGTGGGGTTGTCCGTTCCGGACAAGATCAAGGAGCAACGGAGCGAGGCGAGTATGTGATTCTCATCTGGCCGCACCTCCTTGGAAGAATCATTTGGCATGTTTGTTGTGCACGCGAAGATAGAGCTTGGCTGTAGTAGGAGGAAATTGGCAACCGCTATTGCGAGCCGGATGGTATTTATGTAGAATGCAGTATGTAAAATTGATGTCCATAGTGTAACAATTATTTTTACAACAAAATATGTGAAAATATGGGCAAACATATGGTGTTGACTCCATCCATCATGAATACAACTTTCTCATATATATGTACCTTTGTGTATGCTAAATAGTTCTACATATTAGAGAATCGGTTCCATCATGAAAACCAAGCGACATGACGAAAGATGCAGCGGCGGAGACACACTCTCGCGCCGTCGCCTTGGAAGTCCGGGGAGTTCCCGTCAGGTGGGGGTTCTAGATTCGCGTGCCTTGGCCCTCTAGAGGCGGTGCCGTCTGGCGAGGGAGATCTCGCCGACGACGAGGTCTCTCTGCACCACGTTGCCATCTAGCTGGCGCTAGAAGGGGTGGATGAGGAGGCTCCACAGCAGCCTGTCTAGCCGGCGGAGCGTCGCGAGATTGAGTCGGAGGTGGATCGGCTGCGGGCGTTTTGGTCTGCCGTTGGATACCTGTCCCCGTCGTCTCACTCGTGGGAGCGTCCTGTCGCGGGTAGGTCAGGTGAGTGCTTGGACGGTTTGATTTCTTGTAGGGAGGACTTGGTGCCAGCGGACAGAAAGAGTCTGTGGCGGCGAGGACTGGTTCTGCCAGCCGGGGTGCGCCTACCTAGGTCACCACCTCGAATGGGTTCCTGGCGTGGGCCTATGCCGCCTCGCCGAATCACGCCGCCGCCCGTGCTTGGGGCTTTCATTGACAGGGCCGTCGACACAAAGCTTCTCTCGCCGACATCAGAGCGGACGCCGGCGTCATTACAGGCAAAGATGCCGTTGTCTGATCCGATAATTACGGAGGCGAGATCAGGGGAGGACTCAGCGGATTTCTAATCTGGTCGGGACGCGCTGCATATGAGCCATCCTGGCCATCAGTGCGAACATATCGGGCGCCCGCGTTGGTGGTTCAGGTCGTTCTGGGATTGTGCGATCACGACTTCACAAAACCTAGACACAGCAACCGTCGCCTCCTCCGCTACCTCTGCGCTCACGTCGACTGCACCACCACCTCCCTCGTTGACGTCGCCAGCCGCAAACTCTACGTCACACTCGTCTGAACCACCTTCGTCATCCTCGTGGCCCAGGGCCGGTACGCGCACTTTCGCCGCGTTGGTGTCCGGGCCGTCACTGACGCACATGGCAGGGACTCCGCCTAGGCCGTCCTCAGCAGGGGGGTCGCGGGGAGGAGTTGTGCGCCCTCCCAGTGTGGCTGTTCACCAGCAGCAGCAGACAACGCCGGGGCTTCATCAACATCACCCGGCGACGTCCTAGTTGTAGCTTCAGCGAGGCTTCGCAGCTCATCAGGTCGGGTGATGGCGTGTAGTTGACGGGAGACTTCTTGTTGATGATGACTTCGAAATCCCCAGCAACAGCGCCAGAAAAATCTTGATGCAAACGTTGGTAAACTCCAAGTGGAAGGTTGTGAAGAGTGCATTGGCAAGTTTTTCCTCAGAAAAGAAACCAAGGTTGAATCGACCAGTAGGAGGACAAGCAATCACTAAAGGTTGATGTAGCTGAGGTGGCAGGCCGCACTACCGGTTCAGCAGCAACGTGGAACCTACACAACACAATCAAATCACTTTACCCCAACGTATCAGTGAGGTTGTCAATCTCACCGGTTTTCCTAAACACAAAGAGGTTAACCGTATGGTGTGGAAAACAGTAGAAAAACAGTATGAAACAGTAGATGTTTTATTAGTACGAGGAAAAAGGACCGGGGTCCACAGTTCACTAGTGGTGTCTCTCCGTGAAAGATAAATAACATGTGTGGTGAACAAATTACAGCTGAGCAATTGACAGAAATGAAGGCTGCACCGTAGTGCATATGCAAGACATAAAGATTACTATGTGATTCATGCGGGCATTACAAAAAAAATACATAGACCGTCATCCAATTGCATCTATGTCTAATAATCCACCCTCCGAATATCATCCGAACAAACGTTGGGTATTAAGTTGCTAGCAACAGATTATCGACGTAAGAAAAGTATGTAATGTAACAATGTAAACTAGGTAAACACCGTTGTTTTCTCCCTAATGGCAACAACACATCCTCCATCCGTCACGTTTCTGTCACTCAAGCACAGATGCAAAGGAGGCATTAACCCACTATCAAGCATAAATACTCCCTCTTGGAGTTACTAGCATCTACTTGGCGAGAGCATCAACTAATAACGGAGAGCATGCAAGATCATAAATAACATATCCATGAAGATAATATGATAGATTGATAATCAGAAGACATAGCATTCAACATTCATCAGATCCCAGCAAACACAACATGTAGCATTACATTAAGATGATCTTCATCATGTTAGGCAGCTCACAAGATCTAAACATGAGGTACAAAGTGAAGAGAACAACCATCTAGCTACTGCTATGGACCCGTAGTACAGGGATGAACTACTCACGCATCACTACGGAGGAGGGCATGGTGGTGTAGACCCCTCCGGTGATGAATTCCCCTCCCGGCAGGGTGCCGGAGAGAGCTCGAGAACGCTCCCGATCTCGGGATGATGATGACGGCGGCCTCGGGTGTTTTTCGGGATGAAGTGGAATATATTTAGGGTTTACGTCTCGGGAGGGGGTATAAATTGGCGAAAAGGAAAAAGCGGTGGAGTCCAGGGGGCCCAGACCACCTCATGGCGGGGCCAGGGGGCGCGCCGCCCTTTGGTGTGGGCCCCCTAAGGACCCCCTCCGGGACTCTTTGGGACTCCGTGGAACCTTTGGTGGGCCGTTTTGTTGTGGCTCCGGATCTGGGGGAGGATTCTTCTTCGTCGATGCCTCCCGTCAATCTTTCGTTGAGCTGCCACGGTGGTTCCGGAGTCAGGGTGGGTGTGGACTCTTCTCCAGCTTTCTCCACACCCTACTTCGTGGACGTGACAACTACTTGCTTGCCACTGTCGTCCCCGCCCGCACGTTGCATGCAGGCTGCTTCCAACCTGGTTGGCTCCATCTCGCCTTGTACTCCACTTCCTATATCGGCGCCACGTCGCAGTGGGAGGTTTGAGTCGGTGATGGATGGAGCTAACACTACGGATAAGGATTCCCTGATGAAGGCCATGCGTCGCAAGGCCGAGGTTAACCTCGAGTTGCATGGTACGGATAACGCATCTAAATCTTTTCTTTCTTTTTCTCTTTAGCTATTTCTTCCAAGCTTGCTAAAGTAGGTGTTAAGCTAGGTAATGATAGCTCTAAAATTTCAATTTTGACTCGTGTCTTGCGACATATGGAATTTGACCGTTTAACGATTATTCCTAAAGTCTCGACTAGTCTGAGCACCACCTATCTAGATGATGAAAAAGCGAATGTCACATCAGATGGCCAGCTTCTCTCTCATTTAGTTGGTGAGGTGTCAGAAGTTAGTTTGGATGTCGACAGTCCTTTATTTGATCTAAAGGTTTCATGTCGGTGATCCAAATCTTCTTCTAACAAGCGGTCTCGGAAAAGGTCCAAATTATCGAAATCCCCAATTATTTCCCAATGAATGGTATATGCAAATAGCAGAGGTCTTGGTGACTTCGCTTTGCATTTTGCTGATTGTGTTAGGGATCATAATTTGGATTTTTTGGGTATTTCTGAGACTGGTAGGCGTGATTTCTCGCAAAGCCTACTAAACCGTCTTTCTGGTGGTGTAGATTTTGCGTGGTATTCACGCCCGCCTAGGGGACGTTCTGGAGGTATTTTACTCGGAGTAAGGACAGACACTATGGAAGGTTAGCAGTTATGGATGGTGAGTTTCATATCAAACTTAACATTCGTAATAAAGTTGACAATTTCATATGGAGTCTTGTTACCATGTATGGACCTGCCGAGGAGGAACCCAAGGCCAATTTTCTCGTGGAATTGGTTAACCTAGTGAAAGATAACTCACATCCCATAATCATTGGGGGTGATTTAAATATGCTAAGGAGCCCATATAAGAAAAGTAAGGGGCGGTTTGACAACCATTGGCCTCTTTTTTTCAACATAGTCATTAACAGCTTGAGCTTGAGAGAGATTTTGATGGTTGGAATACAATTTACATGGGAAAATAGTATGTCGGAACCCACATACGAGAAACTAGACCGTGTTCTTATGGATACGGAATGAGAACTGAAATATCCCATGGTATCGGTACAAGCTCTAGAACGTATTGAGGCTCTGTGAGACCACGCTCCCATCCTTTTGACGACCGGATTGCCTAGACCATGGTGTAATAGTTGGTTCAAGTTTGAACTTGGATTGCTTCACCGGGAGGGCTTTGTTGAAATGGTCAAAATGATACGGGAAAGATCCGTTGATGGGACAACGCCAATCCAAAGGTGGAATAATAAAATATATGCTCTACGTAACTACGTTATCGGATGGGATTGTCATGCAATGGGTTTACTTAGAAAAGAAAAGGAGCGGCTATCATCAATTATTGCTGACCTCGATGCATTAGCGGAAATCCGACCTTTATCTGTGCAAGAGATTGAATTAAAAAATCAATCAAATGCCCAGATTGCGGGATTATTGGGCAAGGACGAGCTCAAGTGTTATCAAAGATCGAAAGCATGGTTTAATCAGGAAGGGGACTCAAATACGAGATATTTCTATAGTGTTGCCAATGGTAGACACAGGAAGAAACGAATTTTTTCCTGTTACGGGATGAGGCTACGATCGAAGGCCATGAGCAACTAAAGTCGTATATTACTAATTATTATAAAGGACTGTTTGTAGCTCCAGAGGAAGATCACTTTTCCTTAGACGAGAACCAAACGGCGGATATCCCCCCAGATTTCTAATGAGGAAAATAGTATTCTCACTTCACCTTATTCTGAGGAAGAGGTGAGAAGGGCTATTTTCCAAATGGAAAACAACAAAGCCCCTGGACCTGATGGCTTCCCGACTGAATTCTATCCGAGCTTTTGGGAAGTTATTAAGTCTGGCCTACTTCAATTATTCTATTGCCTTCAGAGTGGAAAACTGAAGTTGTTCCGTCTGAATTTCGATGAAATTATTCTACTACCTAAGGTTAATGAGGCAGAAAGGATCCAACAATTCAGACCTATTTGCCTCCTTAATGTTAGTTTTAAGATATTTACCAAAGTCGCGACGCTAAGGCTGAGTACCGCGGCGGATCATGTGGTTTGTCCTTCTCAAACTGCTTTTATGCAAGGTCGTAACATCCTTGATGGGGTGGTTACCCTTCATGAAACGGTCCATGAGATGCACCGCAAGAAGTTGAATGGGGTGATCCTAAAACTTTATTTTGAGAAAGCTAATGATAAGGTTAAATGGTCCTTTCTTCGGTAGAATCTTAAAACGAAAGGGTTTTCCGCTGAATTACGTGCATTAGTTAATAGTTTCATCTCGGGAGGAAGTGTTTCCATCAAAGTCAATGATGATACATGCCGATACTTCCAAACAAAAAAGGGGCTTAGACAAGGTGATCCTTTGTTGCCAATGCTATTTAGTATAGTGGCGGATATGCTCGCTATTTTAATTGAACGTGCTAAGTGTGATGGTTAAATTGAAGGGGTCAATCCGCATCTAGTGGATGATGGTTTGTCCATTTTTCAATATTCCGATGATTCAATTCTATTTATGGATCATGACATCGAAAAAGCTAAAAACCTGAAGTTAATTCTCTCAGCGTTCGAGCATTTGTCGGGGTCAAAGATAAATTTCCACAAGAGTGAATTGTTTTATTTTGGTGAGGCACAAAATGATGTTTCTTAGTATGCCGAGCTTTTTGGCTACGCGCAAGGAAAATTTCCTATTAAGTATTTGGGTATTCCGATTCACTATCGGAGACTCACAAATGTTGAATGGAAATTTGTTGAGGAACGTTTACAGGCTAGATTACACAGCTGGAAATGTAAATTATTATCCTTAGAGGGAAGATTAGTACTCATAAATTCAGTACTTAGTAATATGGTACTATATATGATTTCTTTCTTCCAATTGCCAAAAGGGGTTTTGAAAAGACTGGATTATTTCCGGTCTAGACTCTTTTGGCAAGGGCATAATGAGAAGAGAAAGTAGCACTTTACTAAGCGGAGTGTGGTTTGCCGACCTAAAGACCAAGGGGGCTCGGGATTCATGACCTCAAGGTCAAGAATAGAGCTCTCCTTGGTAAGTGGCTTTTTAAGCTACTGACGGAGAATGGAGTTTGGCAGACCCTCCTAAGAAGAAAGTATGTGGGTTCACAAGTGCTACCCAGGTTTTCTGGAAGCATGGCGACTCTCATTTTGGGGCTAGAATTTGGCCACCAAAAAATAATTTTTTTCGCATGGGTCTTTCTCTATTCAGGGTGGGTTGGAAATTAGGTTCTGGGAGGATATTTTGTTCGGTAACACCACTCTTCGAGATTTTTTTCGGGCTCTGTATAGAATCGTACGTCATAAAAGTGATACACTAGCCAAGGTGTTGGAATCTTTCCCACCTAATGTGTCGTTCAGAAGAAGTCTATTTGGTCCTAGACAAGCATCATGGAATGCCTTTGTGCAAAGCATTTCTTCCATGCAGCTGACGTAAGGATCAACTAGATTTCGGTGGAACCTGCATGAGAATGGCAAATTCTCGGTAGATTCTATGTACAAAGCTTTAGTGCAACCTGAAATTCCAGTTGTTAATTTTAAGAAGATTTGGAAGATGAAGATCCCATTAAAAACTAAAGTGTTTGCATGGTATCTCCGTCGAGGTGTTATTCCTACTAGAGATAATCTGGCTAGGCGGAATTGACATGGAAACAAATCGTGTGTCTTTTGTCCTCAGGATGAGACTATTAAACACCTTTTCTTTCATTGCAACTTTGCTAGATCTATATGGTCAGCCATTCAGATAGCCTCGGACTTATATCCAGCTAGTAGTGTTGCTAATATTTTTGGCAACTGGCTCAATGGTGTTGATTCGCGGATTAAGCAGCTGATTAGGGTGGGAGCGATTTCCATTCTTTGGTCGCTATGGCTATGTAGAAATTAAAATCTTTTTAATGATAAAAATGTTGCTCTCATGCAGGTCATCTATCGATGTACGGCTTTGATCCATTTTTAAGCAACTTTGCAACGTGTGGAGCATCGTTCCCCGTTCATGGAGGCGTGTATGCGGTTGGATGATTCGGCGAGAGATTTTTTTACCCTTCATGGATGACAGCACAATCTTTGGATTGGTCCTCCAGCAGTTTAGGCGTCTTTACAATTTCTCATGATGATATGTAATTCACTTATTTTTTACGTTTTTTGTCTCGCTGTGGACATGTGGTCGTGTGCATAGCTATGCAGAGGCAGGGTACATGTTTAAAAAATTTAAGTAATAAAGTTCCAGTATCGAAAAAAACATATTAGAAAATCAATAATTTGGTTTTCTCGTTCATTGATTTGCCTTATTGGATTTTACTCACCAAGATAGCCACAATTGGTTAATAACGTGAAAATATGTATGTTTGTTTCTATACATAAGCAGTGTATGCTCCATCTTTCAGGAGGCTTCCATCCCGAAGTATGAAATGTTGACTAGGCTGTGGTAAATCTCCACTACTTATAAAAGAGCAAACTTGGCAGGAAAATTCGATCACCACCGTCCATCTAAATAGATCCCGCAACCTATCTTTCTCCGTTCTCCCCACCCACAATTTAATGCTGGCACGGAGTAATTACTTCCTTGATTATAGCCATCAGAATTGTAACTATTATAGGCGCATGTATTTAAAGCATGCAGTGCATGCCTTTGAAATTAGCATTACTTTCTTGAATATAGCCAAAAGAATTGTAATTAAATCCCCTAATTATAGGCACATGTATTTAATGCAGGTAGTGCATGCCCTTTAAATTAGCATCAACCTGAAAGCGCTAGAGGAAAACCGAGGGGTCGTTGCATGCTCGATGGATCGATTATGGTTGCTTAGCTGATCCCAGAATTTTGTACATCAGGATTACCGAAAAGAGAGTAACAGAGCAGTATGTATGCATCCCCTCGACCTCGCGTGGCTTAATCAGCTCTAGAAATCTCCGTCGACATGTACATAAAATGCGCTTGCGCGGCCGTGGTGACAACAACGACATCTTCCATGATAACAACAACCACAATACATCGGCTGTTTCGGGGACGGCACCCTCCGTGGCATTTGAAATATTGGTTAAAATCTGAAAAGTGCTTGTATGTATAGTAAGTGGTTGTGGGATTCGAAAGATGTGAACCACCGCTTCATCTAAGATAGTTCTATGGGGCACTCACGATTTAGAAACTCTTCGGATTCCAGTGGCCTTCCCTGGGATATGCAACAATCAATACTTAAAAACTTCTGACGTGATTATTAAGAAAATTATCTACAGTGAAAACGTGTTTTGGACGTGCGCCTCCATCCTTATAAGGGGTGGAGAGAATTTATTTTGAGGATGGAGCAAGAATAAGAATTATCTTCATGGGGTATTTTCGAAAACTCCAATATACGACCATGATATTTGATTATGATAGAGTAATGATACTTTATGACAATGGTTTGTGATTATGACAATATAATTCTACTTCATGGACTACTTTAAACAACACTTCTATGAACACATTGACTAATTTTGTAAATTCGAGTACAATTCATCATACTAGTTTAGAATATAGAATGAAGACTTTTTATTAAATGAGACGTGCGTGCACGTACACGACTACTAGTCTACATAGAGTTACAATCTGGTGATGGCCGATCCGGTACATGCCCCTGTTGATTGGTTTATTACAATCCGGTACATGCTATTACTTTCTAAAACAGCGTGGACATATCCTTTTTCAGAACTAGATAGGAAGAGAATTGGGAAGGAATGGGTGTGTTGGGTGACAGCACACAAATACCGAGGGGTTCAGTTTTGCAAGTGGAACCTTTTCAAAAGAACAATTTGACAATTAAGAATGAATCTCGCTATCTAAGGTATTTTGAATCAAGAAACCTGACGCAATCTGGTGCAAAATTACCTTTGATTAATTTAATTATTTGTGTCAAGTATAAATTGGATTAGACCAGATGTTACAGGTTACTAAATTAATTATCGACTAATAGTTTGTCCTCAGTCAAGCAATGTTTAAATCAACTATTTTTAATCTTGATCCGTTAACGAATTTGTTTTACCAAAATGACAGCCACAGTGAAAAACGTCGAGAAAATGTAGTATCTGACGAGGTGGGTCAACAACTTAAGTTGTCGTTACCTCAAGGAGATTTTGAATGGTTCAATGTTACTGAGTGCAGTGCATGCAATATATATCCAAACCCGGGACAGGAGCTTGGGCTCACGTTTACTTGTAACTTTCTTACAAATTTCCCGCTCTAAAACTCGTAAGCTAAAGTTTGTAGGAGAGACTTGGTAGATTTGTAGAAAGTGTACAACCTTGTTAGATTGATGGTATATTCTTAACTTGATAGATGTTCATGGAATAAAGTTTACACTCTTACTGATTTAATACATGCAAGCTCTCGGCAGGTTTTTGCACGAGGGCAGGTGCTGAACAGATGGTTTCTCTGCCGGGTGTCCCTCGGCTGCATGAAGTTTTGGCCCAGGTTAAAAAAAAACAGAGAACTGCGCGTCACCTATTGACAAGGGTGCACTAGACTCTGCTGGTTTGAGTGATCATGATCAAAGTGTTGATGTTGAGGTATATACACCTTTGGAACAAAATTTTAATCCTTGCCTTTTCCTCAGGGTACCCCCCGGTTGTTTCTTGTTTAAAGGAGTTGACTCCTTCTTATCTGTTGCAGAGGAAAAAGGAAGTGATTGAGTTGTAGGACAAGGAGGTGATTGCGTACGGTGGAATTGCTTCACCTTTTTCGGTGGGAATTTGATCTAGTGAAAGGATTCGTTCTCAGCCTCTTGCGGATGTGCCATCTTTGGAGCGTGCTATGATGTTGGCGCAGAGACAGGATGATGACCAATCTGCAGGTACATCTACTCGCCAATCACTTTCTTTTGTTGATTTAAAAGATGAAATAATTATTGAGAGGGCAACGAGGTTGGGAGTATCTTTAGGGGAAACGAAATGTGAGGAGGCTAGGTCTGTGGTCATCCTTAAGAACATTGAAACGACGAGAAATTTAACCTTTCTGAAAAAATCTATTGATAATGAGGAGGTAAATTAGAGTAACATGGTTATCAAAAAGGCATCTTCGTTTTCGGAGGACCTTGCTGAGGAGGAGGAGGATGGTGCTCCTCAGGATTTTTTGATTCCACATCCTCAAATAGTTGATATTAAATATAGGGGCAAAAAGAATAAAGGCATTGGCCTTTCTGTTAAACGAAAAAGCGCTAGACTTGAAAAATTAAGGTTTTTATCAAAATGAAAGGGATGATTTGGAATAGATGGTTTGGGGGATCCTGCTAAGCACTTGTTTCTGAAGGAAACTATTTTGGAGAAAAAATAGATTTTGTTGCTATTATTGAGACTGGGAGGTCGTATTTCCTATCTCATTTAGCTAGTGGTATGGATTTTGTGTGGTACTGTTTACCACCTCATGGTAGATCAGTAGGGATTCTTGTTGGTTTTAATAGACAGACTATCTTTGTGCAGGATTTCATCTGTGGAGAAATTTGTATCAAATTTAAGCTTAAGCTTTGTAGTGATGGCTTTGTTTGGTCTTTTGTGGTTGCTTATGGGGCTGATCAGGATGCCATGAAACCGGATTTTTTGGCAGAATTGGTGCGGGTGTGTAAGAATGTTGATACCCCTCTGTTGGTAGGAGGTGACTTCAATATTATACGGAGACAGGAAGAGAAAAACAATCATAATTTTAATGCCCGTTGGCCCTTTATTTTTAATGTTATTATAGAGAGTCTTGATCTCAAGGAATTGGAACTTTCGGGTAGACAGTTTACTTGGGTGGGTAGGAGACCGGTTCCAACCCTTGAAAAGCTGGATCGTTTCCTTGCAAGTGTGGATTGGGAACAAAAATTTCCTCTTGTTTCTATCCATGCCTTTTCTAGATCAGGATCTGACCACACACCTCTTGTCATTGACTCAGGAGTTTGTGCTATATTTTCTTTTGAATTAGCTTGGTTGAGACGGGAGGGATTTTTTGAGATGGTTAGTACAGAATGGAGGAACACTTTAGGAGGGGACTCACCTATTGATAGGTGGCAGAACAAAGTTCGTCATTTGCGCCAATTTTTGAGAGGATGGGCAAAGAATATTAGTGGTGAATACAAATTATTGAAACAAAAATTGAATTTGTTAATTGACGAACTTGATATTAAAGCTGAAACTACTGTTTTAACGCCTGTGGGGAGGAAAGCCAAGAAAGATACAGATGAGTGTCTGGCTAATCTCCGTAGGGACGAGGAATCTAAATGGGCGCAGAGGCCTAAGGTTAAATACGGGTCAGCTAAGTGAGAGGTCTCAGTGTAGCACTAGTTATCCACATATCAGAAAATTAAAAAAAGAGAGAGAAGCTAATTGAGAAGATTGGGCCACCCCATATCATCTTGGTATCAGATTCTCAGGTTTACTCGGTGAGCAAAGTTATCTTTACTTTTTGTTGTTTTTATTCCTATCCAGAAAAAGCCAAAAATATTATGTTAGATTTGCCAGAGACTAGATCAACACCAAATTGCTACTCTAATTGTTGTTTATTGTTGATTTGCGTATCTGTTTTTCTGTTTTTAGGGTTCATCTATCTAATCTTTTGTTTCCATCAATATCAAAAATCTCATCAAAAAATAGTCGTGTGGTTGTGCTCTCGGGAAAGTCTAGACCTACATCTTGTTGCAAGGTGATCTAGTTTTTCGAGTGTTCTTAGTGCGGATATCATTGCCTCTATTTTCTTTACGGGTGCCTAGTCATATTCGGATTCAAATCCGTTTCCTACCGCTATCGCAAAAGTGCTGCCGTGGTTGCTTTTCTAGCCGCAGTCGGATCCTTCCGGGGTCGAAAACGCGTCCAAAACGCTGCCGCCGCTGCCGCCACCCCACCGCACCGCTACATCCTTACCAAACCTGCCCCGGTGCCACTTTTTCCTTGCCAGCGCGCGCCCGCCCCCATACCGCACTCGGTTTCCCACCCGCGCTCGAACTCGGTTTGTATCTCTCTTAGAGTCCAAGTTGGACTCCTAGTCCTAATAGGAGTCCTAGTCCTAGTAGGAGGTGGTTTGCTTGCGCAAGGAGCCCTTGTGGCCGCACCCACCACATATATATTCATGCCACCTGCATGTGGAAGAGGGGAGAACAAATTAGACAAAAGAAACCCTAGCCTTGAGATTGTATTGGTGCTAAGCATTCATCTTGAAGTATTACCAAGTCAAAGTTGCATGATATCTTGTTATTCCATTGGGAATAAGGGGATACAGGACCACTTGTGAACATTGATTGCTTGTGCAAGAGTGTGTAGTTGAGAATATCCAAAGGGCTTGATTGTTTTTGCATCTGGCAACAGGGATCATCCAAGTGAGAGGTCTCAGTGTAGCACTAGTTATCAGAAAATACAGAAAATCCATAAAGAGAGAGAGAAGATCATTGAGAAGATTGGGCCACCCCATATCATCTTGGTATCAGAGCCTCCAGGTTTACTCGGTGAGCAAAGTTATCCCTAGTTTTAGTTGTTTTTATTCCTATCCAGAAAAAGCCATACAAAAATAGTTGTTTAGATCATTGCCAGAACCTAGATCAACACCAATTTGCATCTACTAGTTGTTGCTTTTTGTTGATTTGCGTTCCTGTTTTTCTGTTTTTAGTTTTCAACTTTTAGGGTTCATCTAGTTTCTTTTGTTTCTATACCGAAAATTCCCACCAAAAATAAGTGTGATTTGATCTTGTTTGCCTCGGGAAATCCTAGACCTACAGCTTGTTCTCAAGTTGATCTAGTTTCACGAGTTGATAAGGTCGTGTTGCTGCTGTTCTCAATCCGAGCCTAACCCTATTCGAGTTGCAATTTCCTATCGGGTTCCTGCCGTGGCACCGTTTTGATTCAAATCGCTGCCGTGCCCTAGTTCCTGCCGCATCTCGGATTCCCTATCGTGCGCTTACCAAATCACTTGCGGGTAACCAAAAATCGTTACCGCGCGCGCCCCTATCCCTAGTCGCACTCGGATTCCACCCTGCTGCGGCACAGAAACGCGCCAAAAGCGCTGCCGCCACCGGCCTCTGCTAGCAGCACTCGGATCCCTTGTGCGCGCCCATAAAATCCTTACCACGCCCGTTCCATCGCACGCCCACAGCACCCCCGCACTCTGCCGCGACAGCAAATCGCGCAGTTTCTCTGCCGTGACCAAAACTCCTGCCGCGAGCTCGTTTTTCATCCGTTTTTCTTAGTTTTTCTTTTTTTCCCCTTATATTATCTCTACGTTTCTGTTCTGATCTTAGATAAGCCATATCTACAGCCTTTCTACAGCAAATATTAGGTACCATAACCCAAATACTAGCTGTTTAATTGCTCTACAGGCTGCTCAATTGGATAAAATTTCTGTCCACTTTTCTGTTTTCCATTATTTCTTGCTCCTAGTTGATACAAAGGCCATTGCAAAAATAAAAAAAATAGAGAAAAAGGAAAAAGTATAAAAAAAATAGAAAGAAAGAAAAAGCAAAAGAGGTTGTGCTACATTATCACTAGTGGAAGCTATTTCTTATTGGATATTTTGTGGACAATTTGAGCAATCTTGTGCCTGTTTCATTGAGTATTTGCTAGTGTCTTTCTAGTGCTTGCAAAATCTCTACCATATATTTGCTAAGCCACAATTGTCTCCAAGAGTGAGTGTGTTTCCTTTAGTTATTTTTATCTAAGCAGTGCATTGGATTTGTTATTTTGGTGTTGTTAGGAATCCCAACCAAGCTCCACCAAATACCCTGCTTTGCATTGTAACACTTGAGAGCCTGGGTATTCTCTTCTCACACTTGACATAGTTTTAATTGGTACTTGTTGGTAAGTTGATCCTATTCACTTTGGAACAGTAAGTGAACCTTCTTTGCTGGTTTGAGTGAGTTTGAGAGGCACCACAACCCATTGATTATCTGTTCACTAACCTATTAATCATGAGTTTTGCTAGTGAATCTTCTGTGCAGGGTGACAAGGAGGAAGTTGATTTGATGCCCCAAACAAAGACTGCTGATGCTATATGTACATGGGCAGATTTTAATACCTTTAGAGGAGGAGTTGCTAATCGGACTGAGCAAAGAGTTGAGAAGAAAATTGAAGAATATGATGATGTCCTCAGGAAGGATTTGACAGTGATTATAGAGGCACAAAAGGAGGCTGCTAATTCAGTGCGTGTTCTTCGAGAAGCTATGACTAATCTCACAAGGGAAGTTGCCAACATCTCAACACAATTACAAAGAGCTAATCTAGCTGCTGATCATGAGGAGGGCCGAGCCATTGCATATGGAGGCCGTGGCAATTATGCACCTAGAAGGGTGCCATTGGATGATAATAATAGAGAAGAGGATGGCCTTGGGAAACCAAAATTCTTTGTGCCTACTCTCACATGTGATAATGATGATGTTGAGGAGTACTTGATGTGGGAATTGAAGATAGAAAAGCTATGGAGATTGCATAATTACACTGATGAGAGGAAAATCAAGCTAGCATCTTCTGGATTTGATGGTTATCCTCTCTTGTGGTGGGATGACATCATAAGATTGAGGGAAACACAAAATCAATGAGAAATTACTACTTGGGCTGAGATGAAGCAACTTATGACAGACAGGTTTGTTCCAACAAATTATTTGAGGACTCTCTATGACAAATTGCAAAATTTGAAACAAGGAACAAATTCAGTGGATCAATATTATAAGGAGATGGAATTAGTGCTACAAAGGGCTCGGGTTGTTGAAGCACATGAGCAAACAATGCAAAGGTTTCTTTCAGGATTGAACTTTCAAATTAGATGCATTGTGAGGCATGTTCAATATAGCAATATGACAGAATTGTTGCATCAATCAAGGGAGGCAGAAAAGAGGTTGGCCGAGGAGGTTACTATGGATCCAAGGAGGATTTTTCCATCAAGATCTTCTTCTTTTTCACCTCCAACACCTCCAATTGCACCAATTCGAGATAGTACACCATCCAAACCCGAGACAAGCATCAATAATACAAAGAAAACACCACAACCAGCAGCTAGTGGAAGTGGTTATACTCAATCAACAGCAAGACATAGAGACATGACATGCCATACTTGTGGAGGAAGAGGGCACTTTAAGAGAGAATGTCCTAACAAGAAAATTATGGTGATCAATGCTAATGATGAGTATGAGAGTGGAGATGATGCTAATCCTAATGGAGAGGATACATATGATGATGATGATGATGATGGTCCACTTAATGCTTATGCTACAAATTATCCATCCATTGTTTGCACCAAGGCTTTGAGTGTTATTCCTAGCAATGATGAGAGCCAAAGATGCAATTTATTTCAAACCAAGGCAATTGTTGGTCCTAACATGGCTTGCAAGGTGATCATTGATGGAGGAAGTTGCAGAAATCTAGCAAGCAAGGAGTTATGTGCAAAGCTAAGATTGAATTACAATCCACATCCAAATCCATATTATATTCAATGGTTAAGTAACAAGGAAGAAATCAAGGTATGTCATATGGTGAGAGTGGACTTTCAAATTGGACCATACAAAGATACAATTGAGTGTGATGTGGTTGCCATGACAGTTTGTCACCTATTATTTGGAAGACCTTGGCAATTTGAGAAGAAGGTTACACACATTGGGAGAGCAAACACATATCACTTGAATTGGAATAATAAGGATATTATTTTGAGGCCTATGACACGACAACAGATTGTGAATGAATCAAGACAGAAAATAGAGGTGAATCTAGAGTAGGAGAGTGAAAACACCAAATCTATGGATGAAGACAAGTCTAGGCCGAGTGGGAAGAATAAAGGAGTGAGCGTTTTAACTAATGAAATATTTTCTTTTCCTAGTGTTGTTTCTTGTGTACAGGTTGCTTTTGAAGAAAGAGACCACAAATAAACATCACCATCACCACACATATTGGAGGAATATTCCACGGGTCCTTGTGCTCTTACTTGTGATATGAAGGTTATTTTTGAAGAAAGGGAGCTACAACCTTCAAAATCACAAGATATTGATGAATTCATACCTACTACAAATGAGGAGGATAGTATTGATAAAGGTATTGATTTCGGTTTAGAAAAATCAAGTATTGAATTATGTGATAGTTTACAACCATATCATAATATGATGAATTCGAAATTTAACAATGTGGTTTTTATTACACATAAAGAAGTACTTGCTAAGATACCATCTAGTGATATTGTCTATTATGTCATGTTAAAAGAACCAATTGATGTGCAATGTGCTATGAATAAAATTGATTATGTTAATTCTATCACATATGATACTTGTGTCAAATTTAATTTGATTGGTGATTACAACTTGAGTAAAATTTTCATGGTAGATCACATATGTATAACATATGTATAACCTATGATAAAGTGGCCGAATTAAACATTATGTTACCTTGGGTAGATGAATTACAAATTCCTACATATGAGCATGATTTTACACATGTTTAGTTTACCACAATATTGGTTGGATACATGTGCTATTAAGTCAAACTTCACTTATATTTGCAATTATGATTGGTATGTTATGAAAGGCTATGACTTTTATGTGTTGTTTTCATGCAAATTTCGGGATCATATGTCATATGCACAATATTATGATTTACTAACAACTAATGAATGCCATTATAGATACATATATTGTGCATACACGTTGTTCTTTTTGTTTCTTCCACTTTCAGGTTATCACAAGCCGTGGACGTCTTGTCTTGAAGAAAGGGATGATGATAGGGATATGCCTAAGGATTATGTTATCACAAGCATGAATGGAGAGTTGATAGAAGACAACATGACCATGGTGAAAACAAACATTCAAGATGTTGAAAACGAGATCACAATGGTGAAAACAATGAAGCAAGATGGTGAAAACAATTCATAACAATTGTTATTTCAATAAAACAATTGTTATTCATCAAGACAAGGGGATAGGTGCCTCCACCAAGTCAAATGCACCATAGAAATCCTATTTTCGAATAGGTATGGTTTGTATACCATGTTTGGCCGAATCCCTTAATGGTGGATCGGTTTGTATCTCTCTTAGAGTCCAAGTTGGACTCCTAGTCCTAATAGGAGTTCTAGTCCTAGTAGGAGGTGGTTTTCTTGCGCAAGGAGCCCTTGTGGCCGCACCCACCACCTATATATTCATGCCACCTGCATGTGGAAGAGGGGAGAACAAATTAGACAAAAGAAACCCTAGCCTTGAGATTGTATTGCTGCTAAGCATTCATCTTGAAGTATTACCAAGTCAAAGTTGCATGATATCTTGTTATTCCATTGGGAATAGGGGGATACAGGACCACTTCTGATCATTGATTGCTTGTGCAAGAGTGTGTAGTTGAGAATATCCAAAGGGCTTGATTGTTGTTGCATCTGTCAACAGGGATCATCCAAGTGAGAGGTCTCAGTGTAGCACTAGTTATCAGAAAATAGAGAAAATCCATAAAGAGAGAGAGAAGCTCATTGAGAAGATTGGGCCACCCCATATCAGCTGTCGAGATCACCCTCCAGATCTTCCACATCACCGGCCTTTTCGCCGTCCAGATCCGCCACCTTGCCATTGTGCTCGCATGTCTGCCACATCGTTTCCAACCTCGCCGTACGTTATCTTCCACCTCGCGCCATTCTCGCCAGTCAGCCACCTCGACGTTGTGTTTTCCGTTCAGCCACCGACCTTGCCGCACATCCAGATCTGCCACCTCGTCTCCAAACTTGCCGCAACATCACCGTCAATGTCTGCAAGCACGCTGAAACGAGTGAAGATTGAAGGCGAGAAATGAAACAAGACAGAAGACCCTAAAGACGCAGGCAACTATTCTCTCTAAATTGCTTGTCTACTTAATTGTATGTTTGATGCTTCCTTATTATCCTGCTTATGTTCGATGCAGTTAATCTTTCTAAATTGGTTGTCTGTTTAATCGTATGTTTAATGCTTCATTATTATCCTAATTATACTGCTAATGTTTTATGCAATAAATCTCTCTAAACGGTTTCTTGTAACGGAAATAGGAAGGGGGGCCTTCTTGCTTGGTAAAACTTTGCTCATTTGCAGCAATCTAGCTTGTATACTACGTATTAGGTTTAAGGTCACTTTGCTTGTGATCCTATCAGTCTTACTTAGGATTAGAATTTATATTACTTGCACTGGACTATTCTTAAAAGATGAGTGCCTTAATTTTTGATGTTGTATTAGGTTCTTATGAAGTGCTATATTTGTAATTTACTTTTAGTTCTTTATTTATGTTAGAATCACCGCTACACCCCATTGAAGAAGAGTGTTCCAGAACTATGATGGCAAACAATGCAAAGATGCATGAACTGGGCGTAAAGCCAACAAGTTTTCTTTCATGTCCTACTGTACCCCCCCAAAAAAAGACCAAGAAGCAAGACTCTGGATCTCAGTACATGCAGGTGTATGATGTTGAAGTGGAATCAGATGGCACTGAAGGAGTCGTTTCATATCAATAACAATCCAGCATGGACAATGAGCTGCAGGTTATTCCCTAACCCGGTAGCTCAACATTCTTTCCTAATAACGCAACAACTAGGGTGCAGATTTCTTATCTTGTGTTGAACTGACGCCATATATTTTGTCCTACTTCCTCTATTCCATACTATCATACGTTTTTGCAAGCTAATTAAGGCCGTGAAATCCACTTATAGTAATTAAGGATGTCGTTGTCATTTCAACATGGTTTTCAATCTATCTTCCTCACATGCTTGACACCTGCTATTCCATCTATGCTTCTCATCTTCTAGTTCATTACGCAGTTGGTTGATTATAATCTGCTAGTTTTCATCTATTTTTTGTACATGCTTGTCATCTGCTATTTTCATCTATCTTCCTCACATGCTTGACACCTGTTGTTTCATCTATGCTTCCCATCTGGTAGTTCATTACACACACCGTTGTTTGACTATAATCTACTAGTTTTCATCAATTTTTTGTACATGCTTGTCATCTGCTAGTTTCATCTATGTTCTGTACATTCTTGTCATGTGTTATTTTCATCTATTTTATTTGCATGTTTGATAGGCAAGCAAGAAAAGGATGATGTATCGATCTGCTTCAGAGGTTGAGGACGAGGATGATAGTGAAGTTGTCATGCAGAAGAGTGGAAAACATACTTTCTCAAAGAAGGCCTATGTGGAATCAAGTCTTTCAAAGTCTGAGCCTAAACTGCAGCTTGATGTAAATGTGTGCAGAACAATTGCTGATATGAGGATCGCGAAAGTAGAATATGAGCAACTAAGGCTAAAGTTTGTAGTTGATATGGAAGACATTCGGAAGCAACAAGCTGCGCTAAAGAAATCTCAACTAGAAGTAGTTGCCCTACTTGAGATGCTGGCTGAGTAGATGCATAGTCCTTGAAACTGTGGTCCTGTATGTTGGTTTGATATTCTGTGAGAAAAACTAAGTATTTCATGTCTTTTATGTGGTTTGCTTTTCTGCCTGTGTGCAATTGGCAATTATAACGATGATGTAACCACCCAAATAGCACCAAAACAGTCATTGTAACGTAAAAGTCCATCAAGGAAAATACCGACACATGGCGATGTATGCCCAGCCCACGTGTCCTACTATGAGTGGGCAATTAGACGACGTAAAAATAACGTCCCCGGCACGACGATGACATCACCCAAATCCGAGACAGAAAAAAACGTCATGGAAAAGACGTTGCGTGGCACCATTTGGTTGGTGCACGTGCCACGAGTTTAGCAACAAAAAAAACCTCGTTGGGTAGCCCGCGACGAGCAGATTTTGTCCCAGAAGAAGGCGACGTGGCGCTATTTTGTTTCCATGTGGCGTATTTTGATTGGTCCACATGGTTTCGCCTGATTGGTCGAGACTCACGATAGAAAAAAACGTCACTCGGTAGCCCGGGACGAACAGATTTCGTCCCAAAAGGAGGAAATGTGGCACCATTTTGGTTCCATGTGGCCTATTTCGATTGGTCCACATGGTTTCGCCTCATTGGTCAAGACTCGTGACGTAAAAAAAACGTTCCCACGTTTTCCACGTCAGCTGATTACGATAATGGCCATTAGAACCTCGTTTGCCACGTGTCGCAACATAGCGATGAAATAAAAACGTTAATGCTTATTAGGCCTAGTCCGGACGACCCAACAGGTGGCGACGATTTGCTAAACGTTGCGGATAGTAGTAACGGTTTAGTGTTCATATAAACGTCGCAGAATCCTCCCTGACAGTCGATCGGATACGTTTTCATTCCGTCTAGAAAAACGTACCGGATTGCCCTTAGCTACGGTTTGGAGCCCATCCGCAACGTTATTGAAATGTCCCAGACCGCGCGAAATTTGGTAGTGGAACCTTCAACGTCGTAACTATTTCCCTTTGTCTCGCGATATTTTAGTTGTCCGAGATCCGATCATCGGTATCAACCATACCTTGTTTGATCTCGTTACCAGACAAGTACTCTTTTCTCGTTCCCGTGATATGACATCCTTGTGACCTAGTCACGTGCTTGCAAGCGGTGTCGATGTGATATCACCGAGAGGGCTCAGAGTATATCTCTCCGTCATTTTGGATGGAAAAATCCCACTCTTGATCCATGAGCTTCAACTAACACTTTCCGAATACCTAAAGCCACCTTTATAGTCACCCTGTTACGGTGTGATGTTTGATGTCATCAAAGTACTCTTTCGGTATTAGTGATTAACATGATCTCATGGTCTAAGGAATAATTTTACTCCGAATGTAAGACATAACAACAAAAATAAATGACCTGATCGTATTGTTATACTTAGTTAGGGTCTAAGTTCATCACGTCATTCTCCTAATGGCATGACCCCGTTATTAACAACATCCAATGTCTATGATCAAGAAACCTTGATCATCTGTTAATCAACGAGCTAGTTAAAAGAGAGGCTTCACTAGGAATGTTGGTTTGTTTATTAATCACACATGTATTAACGTTTTCGGTTAATACAATTATAGCATGAGAAATAAACATTTATCATAAACAAGGAATAACATAATAAGCACTTTAGTATTGCCTCTCGGGCATATTCCCTTCAGTATCCCACTTGCACAAGGGGCAATAATCTGTATTACATAGTGATTAATCTAACACCCATTGAGTCCAGGTATTGATCATGTTTTGCCTTTGAGAGAGGTTTAGTCAACGGATCTGCCACATTCAGATCCGTATGTACTTTGCAAATCTTCACATCCCCATCTGCGACATGTTCACGGATGGAGTGAAAACGGCGCTTGATATGCTTGGAATTCTTGTGAGACCTTGGCTCCTTAGCATTTTCTATGGCACCATTGTTGTCACAATAGATAACCATTGGATCCAACGCACTCGGAACCACGCCTAGTTGGGATATGAACTCCTTCATCCAAACTATTTCCTGTGTTGCATCCGAGGCAGAAACATATTCTGCTTCTATTGATGATCTCGCCACCACGGATTGCTTGGAACTCCTCCATCTTACTGCTCCTCCATTCATAACAAATACGTACCCGTACTGAGACTTAGCATCGACGTAACATCTTGCGACGAGCTCTTCTTCACCGCCATATACGACAAACATATCCTTAGTTCTTCTCAAGTACCTAAAGATATTCTTGACCGCCGTACAGTGTTCCAAACCTGGATCGGATTGGTACCTACTAGTCAAACTAACAGCATGTTCCACATCCAGTCTTGTACATAGCATAGCATACATGATAGAACCTATGGCTGAACCATGGGGAATCTTATTCATTATCTCTGTATCTTCTGCTGTAGCTGGACATCGAGTCTTACTCAACGTTTTGCCTTGCAACATTGGTAAGAACCCCTTCTTACTATCGTCCATTCTGAACTTCTTCGGAATCTTGTCAAGGTATGTACTTTTTGAAAGTCCAATTAAGCGTCTTGATCTATCCCTGTAGATTTTGATGCCTAATATATAAACTGCTTCACCGAGGTCTTTCATGGAAAAACTACTGTTCAAATAACCTTTTACGCTTTTTAAAAGTTCTATATTTGATTTCCAACCAACAATATGTTATGCACATATAGTACTAGAAATGCTACAGAGATCCCACTCACTTTCTTGTAAATACAAGCTTCTCCGTATGTTTGGACAAATCCAAACCCTTTGATCACCTTATCAAAACGGAGGTTTCAACTCCGGGATGCTTGCTACAGTCCATAAATGGAACGTTGAAGCTTGCACACCTTCTCAGCATCCTTAGTATCAACAAAACCTTGGGGTTGCATCATATACAACTCTTCCTCAATATCACCATTAAGGAATGCCGTTTTGACATCCATCTGCCAGATTTAATAATAAAAAAATGCAGCAACTGCTAACATAATCTTAACTGCCTTCAGCATCGCTACCGGTGAGAAAGTCTCATCATAGTCAACTCCTTGAATTTGTCAAAAAACCTTTTGCGACAAGTCGAGCTTTATAGATGGTCACGTTACCATCAGCGTCAGTTTTCTTTTTAAATATCCATTTGTTCTCAACGGCCTTGCTGTCATCGGGTAAGTCCACCAAAGTCCAAACTTGGTTTTCGTACATGGATCCTATTTCGGATTTCATGGCTTCAAGCATTTGTTGGAATTTGGTCTCATCATCGCTTCATCATACGTCGTGGGGCCATCATCTCCATGTAGGATGAAGTTTAAGACGGGATTCAGGAGCTGTACGATCCCTACTCTACCTGCGAGGCACAGTAGTTTCCTCTTCTGGAGTTTCATGATCTTGATCATTAGCTCTCTCTTCAATTGACGGGGTCGTTACCGGAACAACTTCCAGCGCTGCACTACTCGCCATTCCAAGAAGAGAAGGTTCAATAACCTCGTCGAGTTCTACCTTCCTACTATTCACATCTTTCGAGAGAAACTCCTTCTCCAAAAAGGATCCATTCTTGGCAACGAAAATCTTGCCTTCGGATTTGTGGTAGAAGGTGTACCCTATAGTTTCCTTAGGGTATCCTATGAAGACGCATTTTTTCGCTTTGGGTTCTAGTTTATCAGGTTGAAGCTTCTTCACATAAACATCGCATCCCCAAACTTTTAGAAATGACAGCTTAGGTTTGTTTCCAAACCATAATTCATACGGTGTCGTTTCAACGGATTTAGATGGTGCCCCATTTAAAGTGAATGCAGTGGTCTCTAGTGCATAACCCCAAAACGATAGTGGCAAATATGTAAGATACATCATAGATCTAACCATATCCAATAAAGTACGATAACGAACTTTGGAAACACCATTACGCTGTGGTGTTCCGTCAAGTGTGAGTTGTGAAACTATTCCACATTGTTTCATATCCATGCCAAACTCGTAACTTAAATATTCACCCCCACGATCAGATCGTAGAAATTTAATCTTTCTATTACGATGATTTTCAACTTCACACTGAAATTCTTTGAACTTTTCAAATGTCTCAGATTTGTGTTTCATTAAGTAAATATACCCATAACTACTCAAATCATCTGTGAAAGTGACAAAATAACGATGTCCACCGCGCGCTGATACACTCATTGGTCCACACACATCAGTATGTATGATTTCCAGCAAGTCGGTCGCCCGTTCCATAGATCCAGAAAACAGGGTTCTAGTCATCTTGCCAATAGGCATGGTTCACATGTCTCAAATGATTCATAATCAAGTGATTCTAAGAGTCCATCAGAATGGAGCTTCTTCATGCGTTTAATACCAATATGACCTAATCGGCAATGCCACATGTAAGTAGCAATATCATCATTTAACTTAATTCTTTTGGCATTCACATTATGAATATGTGTATCAATACTATCAAAATGCAAAAGAAATAAACCATTCTTCTCAGGTGCGTGACCATAAAAGATATTATTCATATAAATCAAACAACCATTATTCTCAGACTTAAAGGAATAACCATTCTGCATTAAGCAAGATCCAGAAATGATATGCATGCTTAATGCAGGCACCAAATAACAATTATTCAAGTTTATAACTAATCCGGATGGTAAACGTAGAGGTAGCGTACCGATGGTGATCACATCAACTCTTGATCCATTGCCGACGTGCATCGTCACCTCATCCTTTGCTAGTGGTCGCTTATTCTGCAGCTCCTGTTTCGAGTGACATATGTGAGCAACCGAACTAGTATCAAATACCCAGGCGCTACTGCGAGTACTAGTAAGGTACACATCAATAACAAGTATATCATATATACCTTTGTTCACTTTGTGGGCCTTCCTATCTGCCAGATATTTGGGGCAATTACGATTCCACTGGCCAGTGCCCTTGCAATAATACCACTTAGTCTCGGGTTTAGAGCCATACTTGGTTTTCTTCTCAGGTGCAGCAACAGATTTGCCACCCTTCTTGAAGTTTACCCTTGGATTGCCTTTCTTGCCTTTCTTGAAACTAGTGGTCTTATTGATCATCAACACTTTATGTTCTTTCTTGATCTCCACTTCAACAGTTCTAAGCATCGAGAGAAGCTCAGGAAGATTCTACTTCATGCCTTGCATATTATAGTTCATCACAAAGTTCTTGTAACTAGGTGGCAGAGATTGGAGAACACGATGTATCCCTAGCTCATTGGGAATCGTTATTCCCAAGGCTATGAGTTTATCAGCGTACACAGACATCTTGAGTATGTGCTCACTAACGGAGTTGTTCTCTTCCATCATGCAGCCAAAGAACTTTTTTGAAGCATCATAACTCTCAACTGCGGCATGGGTATCGAAATCAATTTCAATTCACCCATTGTAGCAAAGGCAGTGTTGTTCTCGAAACGTTTTCGCAGCTCTGTCTCTAATCCATAAAGGATGCCGCAATGAACTATACTGTGGTCTTCTTGTTCAGTCAGATAAACATTTTTATCTTCATCAGAAGCATCATTAGCGGGCGGGTCACCTAGCGGTGCATCAAACACATAGAGCTTTGTGCAAGCGGTGAGGAGAATCCTCAGGTTAAGTGCCCAGTTGGTAAAGTTGCTTCCATTGTTCGCTAGTTTTTCTCTCTCCATGAACGTATTGAAATTGAAGGTGGGTGGTGACATGATCTACAACATATTTGCAAAGACTATTTAGACTAGGTTTATGGTAAATTAAGTTCAAGTTAATTCTAAAATTATCCCATGAACTCCCACTCAAAAACAACATCCCTCTTAGTCGTCTTTAGTGATTACATGAACCAAATTCACTACACCAAAACCGATCATCACGTGAGACGGTGTAGTTGGAAAGGCGAACATCAACATGTTCATCATAACATCCATATGACTCATACTTTACCTTTCGGTTACATGTTTCGAGGCCATGTATGTATATGCTAGGCTCGCCAAGTAGAACCGTAGTATTGCGTGTGTTTCAAGGCCATGTATGTACATTCTAGGCTTGAAAACACCCGTTGTATGCGAACGTTAAGTCTATCACACCCGATCATCACGTGGTGTCTTGAAACGACGAACTTTCTTAAGGGTGCATACTTAGGGAAGAACATATTATTATCTTGATATTAAGTGAGAGGGATCATCTTATAATGCTACCGTCGCGATCTAAGAAAAATAAGATGCATAAAAGGATTAACATCACATGCATGGATAATGCGATATGATATGGTCCTTCTTGCACTTGATCTCCATCTTGTGCATCATTGTATGATCTCCATCATTCCACCTGCATGGCACCAAGGTCCGTGGCACCTCCATCTTGATTGTCCATTACAACATATCACATGGATATGATATACATCACGCATGCCATAAAAATAAGACAACCATATGGCTCCAGCCGGTGTGTCAATAATTTACAAAATATATCATCTCATCCATAACGTTTGTATAATTGACCATATCACATCACATGCCGTGCAAAAACAAGTTAGACGCCTCTAATTTATTTTTGCATATTTTACGTGGCTTGGTCTTACGATCATAGAACCGTTCATAACTACGTACAAAAACTACAACGTTGATAAAACATATTTTTAACAACCCTTTGTAGATTAGATCTTAACTATAGTAGGAGAAACGGAAACCCCCTCAACCACAAGTGAGACAATTCTCGCGTACATAGTACACGTAAACTTAGTCTGTGGAAGCTTCATCCTACTATGCCACTAAGATCATAAAATACTCAAGCAGGCAAAAACATAATCATCAACACCCACATACTCCTATGTGTTCTACCTGTACAAATCATCTACACATAGATCCGGATCTAATACCACTGAAGGGTACGTTGCATAGAAAACAAAAAAATTCCTACGCGCGATAAACCTGAATGGCCAAGATCTAATCTGGGAGATGAAAGGTAACGGGGAGTAAGAGTCTTAGAATAACATACCCTCAAAGAATCTAAGTGGTACGAGATAAAATCTCGTTGTTGGCGTAGTCGTACTCACGCCAATCCCGAGAGCGAGAAGAAGTGCACCTCAATCCGGCGGTGCCTCCGTAATCGGTCACATGTTCAGCTCGATGAAGACCTCCATTCCCTCGATCCAGCGGGGTAGCGGAAGTAGAGCATCCTTCGGAACTCCAGAAGAACGACGGCATGGTGGTGGTGAAGAATCCCACGGTCAAGGCTTCGCCAAGCCAGAGACCATGGAAAGAAGAAGCGGGTGGAGTGGAAAGGAGGTGGGACAAGTGTGTGGAGAAGAGGATATCTCACCCTCCTTTTATAGGGGAGAGGGAGGCAGCCCAAGAGGGGGGTGCGGCCAGCCATGGTGTGCTCCCACCTCTTTCCTCTTCGTGTGAGTGGAAGCTCCACTCACACCCACTCATGCTCCCTTAATTTCCCACTTAGAAAATCCAAAGGTTTTTCTTTGATAAATAAATAAAACATTTTTATTTCTTTAATTATATTTGTTAATTCCATTAACAAACATTTGCATATAGCACCTCGAATCATTTTTTAATTCTATTAACAACCATTCGACGAAAAACCCCTTGAACTATTTCAATTTTCCCTGAAACAATTTTGGTGCTGCCCAAAACATTCTCGGTATTTCGTATCCTCTCAAACGATTCATCGAACCTTAAGTGTGTCACCCTACGGTTCGCGAATAATATAGACATGATCGAGACTCCTCTTCGATCAATAATCAACAGCGGGACCTGGAGATCCATGATGACTCCTATATATTCAACGATGACTCCCGTGATCGTGTGAACCTTCAACGTCATAACTATTTCCCTTTGTCTCGCGATATTTATTTGTCCGAGATCCGATCATCGGTATCAACCATACCTTGTTCGATCTCGTTACCCGACAAGTACTCTTCTCTCATTCCCGTGATATGACATCCTTGTGACCTAGTCACGTGCTTGCAAGCGGTGTCGATGTGATATCACCGAGAGGGCCCAGAGTATATCTCTCCGTCATTTTGGATTGACAAATCCCACTCTTGATCCATGAGCTTCAACTAACACTTTCCGAATACCTAACGCCACCTTTATAGTCACCCTGTTACGGTGTGACATTTGATGTCATCAAACTACTCTTTGGTATTAGTGATTAACATGATCTCATGGTCTAAGGAATAACGTTACTCCGAATGTAAGACATAACAACAAAACTAAATGACCTAATCGTATTTTTATACTTAGTTAGGGTCTAAGTTCATCACATCATTCCCGTAATGACATGACCCCGTTATTAACAACATCCAATGTCTATGATCAGGAAACCTTGGTCATCTGTTAATCAACGAGCTAGTTAAAAGAGGTGCTTCACTAGGAACGGTGGTTTGTTTATCACACATGTATTAACGTTTCCGGTTAATACAATTCTAGCATGATAAATAAACATTTATCATAAACAAGGGATAACATAATAAACACTTTATTATTGCCTCTCGGGCATATTCCCTTCAGATCCGTCTTTTCACTAGATGGCAAACTGTATTCAAGCTTGATGAGAATGAAGGGGGAAGACTCAGGAGCCCGTTTCTGTCGTCCAAGTTTTGACATAACCCTATTACGGAGACAAGTTCCTTAGCCATCCCGGGGCCTGCTGTCAGAGATATTCAGAATGGGGTATCTACCGGCATCCAGAAGCCAAACCTGAAGGGCAGGCCCAAAGACGCAGGCCCAGAAGGGATGAAGCTCAGGAATGCATCTGCAATGGCGGCCTTGAAGACCATCTGTACCTCTTAGAGGCCAGATGACCGTAGATTAGTAGGTTTAGCCATTGTACGGTTCATGTTCTTGTATGATCCGATCCCGCTCTCTATATAAAGCCGGACGGGAGAAACCCTAAGACATATTTGGCCATACACCCAATCTGCCCTAGGTAATTGTAAATTGTGTCCGACATCGTCGTCATAGTTGTATGCAAGAAGTAGGGAGCCTCTGCGCCTAAGCTGAACCTGGGTAAACTCCGTGTCTTTGCCCCAAAGCGCTCCCCCACGTTAGCCTTCCACGCGGTTAATCCTAGAGAGATGGCTACCCTTCCGGGAAACCTGATCATGGAATACATCAATCATATTCATCGATTTCTTCCTGCTACGGTTTGACGGCAGCCTGGGTTTTGAGGAGATTTTACCGAGTCCGGAAAAGATGTTGTTGTTGCCACATTATAGCTTTCTCCTGGCTTCAAGCACTTCTGGTGGTTCACCTCTTGCAACCGGTGTTTGAATTAGATCGATTTCGTCCTGTTCCAACATTTGGGGAACATGTACTACTTCGATCTGCTTGTTTTTTGTCTCCGCCGTCCTCACGCTGCTTCTTCCTTTGACTTCTAGTTTCTGGTTGGCTATCTCAGCCAATTTATCCATCTTTCTCTTCTAGGCCTTGGTAAACAACTTTTTGGCCGATTTTTTCTTCTTTTGGAGGAAGGAGGCTTTTTCTGAGATTCATCTTCCGTCAATTCCTTCACATCAGGATAAGACGGGCTCTTCTCGCTGTCTTCTTCTTCCCCGTCCTCCTTATCAGCTGGCAGAGGTGTTTTGGGATCTTCCTTTGCATCCGACTTTGGCGTCAGTTTAGCCATGAGTAATTCCTGAAAGCTTCCCTGCATGGATCTGATCTTTCTTTCGAAAGCATCTTCATCATCATCGGAATCTGAGTTAACACCTTCAGATCCGGTTTTCGAATCTAGTTTTGCTTCAAGAGCTGCTAGAATAGATTCGGCTTCCGAGCTTGTCGCCTGATTGGTGGATTCCGGGCCATCCACCTTTTTTGTGGGATTCATAGTTTCTGCCTTTTCCACGGTATTTGTGTCGTCCGTGTTTTCGGAGATTTCTGTTTGCACCATGCCAACAAAGTGCGATCTAGGTGTAGGAATCTCCTGAGAGGCGACGTATCCAGTCATGCTTTGGCAGTATGAGGTTAGTGAATCTTGGTCTGCCCCAATGTACGAGTAAGGCAGATCCGAGATAAATCCGGCGTTGAAGCCGTCTTCAACTGGGCATAGGGAGGGTGTGATAAATTTGCTTCCACCACGGAAACTCATTGCTCCCGCCGTTAAACCTAGGAAAACGTTAGCAAATCCGATAGGAAGGACGAAACGACTTACCAGGTGATTCCGTGGTAGCATAAAGGATCCATTGTTGATGAAGCGCCCGACGTTCCCATCGATTCCAGGCTTCCGACAGTAGTCGTGCTGCCGATTCCGCCGAGTATTCCCGCTCGAAACGTGACTCCCGACGCCGCTGGACCCACGGTGGGCGCCAAATGTCGAGTGTTCTTAGTTAGGTTCATGTCGGGGGTGCCATAAAGCCTGCTGATAGAGCCATGGGTGGAAACGTGGGAGAGTGGAAACGAGGACACGATTTACCCAGGTTCGGTACGTCACAACTAAGGCGGCATTCCTACTCCTGCAATCTCACTAAATCAGGGTTGAAGCCTGAAGTATACAAAGTACAATGTGAGTAGGGTTTCGCTAACTCGGCGAGGATGAACTTCCCGGCGAGTTGTCTTCTAGCTATTAGAACTTTCTATTATATTCTCTTATGTCTTTTGACAACTCCCCTCCGGCTTTATATAGATAGCCAGACTAGGGCTTACAGGAAGGAAACCTAGAAAATTACGAAAAGTAATCATATTCTTGGAAAGTAAGGCATTCGGCTTCTTCTCCACGTCGGACCACATATTGGGCCGTGATCCGGGTTATAGAATACGGCTTCCTGTGCGTCAGCTTACTGGACCGTCCAATGGACTTTGTTCCATTGCCTGTGGGCCACCCCGGTAATCCGGCCTTTGGTCGATTCCAGATACACCTTCATTTGGCATATATCCGACAGATCACATTGATCTGTATCAGTGTGACCAGCTTCACATACTCCCTCGTAAGGTTTTGGATTCTAGCTCAAAACTCCCCCTTCGGACACACCGGAGAGAATCTTGTAAAAAGTAAGGGGTAGATCTTTGTTTTCCATGTTTCTATTGGCCAACCTAACACAAACAAGCACAATGTTGCACTCGTCTATCCCTTTTCGACGTTGGTCAATGGGTGTAGACGAAAAAGTTGACTTTTCTCCTACGGGCCACGTTTCGCCAAAGTAGGGCTCCGGAGTGTGGGGATCCTACCTGAACATATGTGGTAAAATAAAATATGTATAGAATTGTGCTGGGAGATGTATGGGACCAAGATCCTACTCCGTGGTATGACCGGCTTCATAGAATCCCTCGTAAGCTTTTGGACTTCGAGCTCGAAATTCCCTCGTCGGGCGCACCGAAGGGAATCTTTTGAAGAGTTAGGGTAGATCTTGGTTTTAAATGTTCCTATGGCTTATCCTAACACAAAAAAGCTAAAAGTTTCACTCGTCTATCCTCTTTCGAGTGATGGGGTAGAAGGAAAAAAAGTTAACTTTTCTCCAGCGGGTCAGGGTATCGCCGAAGCTGGGCTACGGAGCGTCATGATCGCACCAAAACCTAGATGGTTCCATAACAAATGTATACAAGTGTGATGGAGGCTGTAGAGAGCCAATATCCTACTCCAGGGTGTGATCGGCTTTACAGAGTCTCTCGTAAGGTTTTGGACTTACAATTCGAAAATCTCACTTGGAACGCATCAGAGGAAATATTGTGAAGAGTTGGGGGTAGATTTTGGATTTCCGTGTTCATATGGTCTCCCCTTGACCGAAATCAAATGGTGGTTGACCAATGAAATTTTTATTCTTGATTGTGATAGGGTAGGCCATAGGAATAAGGAAACCCAAATTGTCTCACTAGATTCTCTTTGGTCGACTAGAAGTGGGATTTTCCGACTATAAGTCTAGAACCGTCCTAACTGTCGATGCATGTGAGTTTGAGGGTCATACTTGGAAGTTGTGTTTTGACTATTCCTCTCGTGGACTAGAAGTGGAAACCATGGCTTGTCAGCTATCGTCTCTAGCCCCCTATAATTAGCCTAGAACTTGCGATGAGTTTTATCCGAGCCTTGACACATGTGACTAGATGGCTCGGGTTGCGATGAGTTTTATCCAAGTCACGTGGAAAGGTGCTATGCCGACAGCCTTATATATGCCGACGGTTTACCTTTGCCGATGGCCATCCAAAAAAATTCCCGGTATATGCCCTACTGTCGGCATATATAAGGTCGTCGGGAACTAGGCGTTTTGCTGTAGTGTACCACCAGGCCACCATCCATTGTGAGGGCTTGCTGGAGGAAGATTGGGAAATGTTGCATGGCCACTTGCCAAATCGTGGAGGTGAGAGGTTGACGGAGCCAGTTGTGGGTGATAGGCGCGGGACATGGTGAGTCCATGCTTCTTCCCGAACCCTTGATCCACGAGTAGGTGTGACCGTGCAACGCCGCGCCTGTGACGGCGATCCGAATCGATGCAGCGGTGAAGTATCTTCGGTGCCGACGTCTCGAGTCATAGTTTGAGACGAGGTCAGGGCTGGGAGAGGGAGGCGAGGTCGTGCATCCTTTACGTGCGTCATCAATGATGAACAACGAATGGGCGGTGGGGTTGTCCGTTCCGGAGAAGATCAAGGAGCAGCGGAGCGAGGCGAGTATGTGATTCTCATCTGGCCGCACCTCCTTGGAAGAATCATTTGGCATGTTTGTTGTGCACGCGAAGATAGAGCTTGGCTGTAGTAGGAGGAAATTGGCAACCGCTATTGCGAGCCGGATGGTATTTATGTAGAATGCAGTATGTAAAATTGATGTCCATAGTGTAACAATTATTTTTACAACAAAATATGTGAAAATATGGGCAAACATATGGTGTTGACTCCATCCATCATGAATACAACTTTCTCATATATATGTACCTTTGTGTATGCTAAATAGTTCTACATATTAGAGAATCGGTTCCATCATGAAAACCAAGCGGCATGACGAAAGATGCAGCGGCGGAGACACACTCTCGCGCCGTTTCCTTGGAAGTCCGGGGAGTTCCCGTCAGGTGGGGGTTCTAGATTCGCGTGCCTTGGCCCTCTAGAGGCGGTGCCGTCTGGCGAGGGAGATCTCGCCGACGACGAGGTCTCTCGGCACCATGTTGCCGTCTAGCTGGCACTAGAAGGGGTGGATGAGGAGGCTCCACAGCAGCCTGTCTAGCCGGCGGAGCGTCGCGAGATTGAGTCGGAGGTGGATCGGCTGCGGGCGTTTTGGTCTGCCGTTGGATACCTGTCCCCGTCGTCTCACTCGTGGGAGCGTCCTGTCGCGGGTAGGTCAGGTGAGTGCTTGGACGGTTCGATTTCTTGTAGGGAGGACTTGGTGCCAGCGGACAGAAAGAGTCTGTGGCGGCGAGGACTGGTTCTGCCAGCCGGGGTGCGCCTACCTAGGTCACCACCTCGAATGGGTTCCTGGCGTGGGCCTATTCCGCCTCGCCGAATCACGCCGCCGCCCGTGCTTGGGGCTTTCATTGACAGGGCCGTCGACACAAAGCTTCTCTCGCCGACATCAGAGCGGACGCCGGCGTCATTACAGGCAAAGATGGCATTGTCTGATCCGATAATTACGGAGGCGGGATCAGGGGAGGACTCGGCGGATTTCTAATCTGGTCGGGACGCGCTGCATATGAGCCATCCTGGTCATCAGTGCGAACATATCGGGCGCCCGCGTTAGTGGTTCAGGTCGTTCTGGGATTGTGCGATCACGACTTCACAAAACCTAGAGACAGCAACTGTCGCCTCCTCCGCTACCTCTGCGCTCACGTCGACTGCACCACCGCCTCCCTCGTTGACGTCGCCAGTCGCAAACTCTACGTCACACCCGTCTGGACCACCTTCGTCATCCTCGTGGCCAAGGGCCGGTACGCGCACTTTCGCCGCGTTGGTGTCCGGGCCGTCACTGACGCACATGGCAGGGACTCGGCCTAGGCCGCCCTCAGCAGGGGGGTCGCGGGGAGGAGTTGTGCGCCCTCCCAGTGTGGCTGTTCACCAGCAGCAGCAGACAACGCCGGGGCTTCATGAACATCACCCGGCGACGTCCTAGTTGTAGCTTCAGCGAGGCTTCGCAGCTCATCAGGTCGGGTGATGGCGTGTAGTTGACGGGAGACTTCTTGTTGATGATGACTTCGAAATCCCCAGCAACAGCGCCAGAAAACTCTTGATGCAAACGTTGGTAAACTCCAAGTGGAAGGTTGTGAAGAGTGCATTGGCAAGTTTTTCCTCAGAAAAGAAACCAAGGTTGAATCGACCAGTAGGAGGACAAGCAATCACTAAAGGTTGATGTAGCTGAGGTGGCAGGCCGCACTACCGGTTCAGCAGCAACGTGGAACCTACACAACACAATCAAATCACTTTACCCCAACGTATCAGTGAGGTTGTCAATCTCACCGGTTTTCCTGAACACAAAGAGGTTAACCGTATGGTGTGGAAAACAGTAGAAAAACAGTATGAAACAGTAGATGTTTTATTAGTACGAGGAAAAAGGACCGGGGTCCACAGTTCACTAGTGGTGTCTCTCCGTGAAAGATAAATAACATGTGTGGTGAACAAATTACAGCTGGGCAATTGACAGAAATGAAGGTTGCACCGTAGTGCATATGCAAGACATAAAGATTACTATGTGATTCATGCGGGCATTACAAAAAAAAATACATACACCGTCATCCAACTACATCTATATCTAATAATCCACCCTCCGAATATCATCCGAACAAACATTGGGTATTAAGTTGCTAGCAACAGATTATCGAAGTAAGAAAAGTATGTAATGTAACAATGTAAACTAGGTAAACACCGTTGTTTTCTCCCTAATGGCAACAACACATCCTCCATCCGTCACGTTTCTGTCACTCAAGCACAGATGCAAAGGAGGCATTAACCCACTATCGAGCATAAATACTCCCTCTTGGAGTTACTAGCATCTACTTGGCGAGAGCATCAACTAATAACAGAGAGCATGCAAGATCATAAATAACATATCCATGAAGATAATATGATAGATTGATAATCAGAAGACATAGCATTCAACATTCATCAGATCCCAGCAAACACAACATGTAGCATTACATTAAGATGATCTTCATCATGTTAGGCAGTTCACAAGATCTAAACATGAGGTACAAAGTGAAGAGAACAACCATCTAGCTACTGCTATGGACCCAAAGTACAGGGATGAACTACTCACGCATCACTACGGAGGAGGGCATGGTGGTGTAGACCCCTCCGGTGATGAATTCCCCTCCCGGCAGGGTGCCGGAGAGAGCTCGAGAACGCTCCCGATCTCGGGATGATGATGACGGCGGCCTCGGGTGTTTTTCGGGACGAAGTGGAATATATTTAGGGTTTACGTCTCGGGGAGGGGGTATAAATTGGCGAAAAGGAAAAAGCGGTGGAGTCCAGGAGGCCCACACCACCCCATGGCGCGGCCAGGGGGCGCGCCGCCCTTTGGTGTGGGCCCCCTAAGGACCCCCTCCGGGACTCTTTGGGACTCCGTGGAACCTTTGGTGGGCCGTTTTGTTGTGGCTTCGGATGTGGGGGAGGATTCTTCTTCGTCGATGCCTCCCGTCAATCTTTCGTTTAGCTGCCACGGTGGTTCCGGAGTCAGGGTGGGTGTGGACTCTTCTCCAGCTTTGTCCACACCCTACTTCGTGGACGTGACAACTACTTCCTCGCCACTGTTGTCCCCGCCCGCACGTTGCATGCAGGCTGCTTCCAACCTGGTTGGCTCCATCTCGCCTTGTACTCCACTTCCTATATCGGCGCCACGTCGCAGTGGGAGGTTTGAGTCGGTGATGGATGGAGCTAACGCTACGGATAAGGATTCCCTGATGAAGGCCATGCGTCGCATGGCCGAGGTTAACCTCGAGTTGCATGGTACGGATAACGCATATAAATCTTTTCTTTCTTTTTCTCTTCAGCTATTTCTTCCAAGCTTGCTAAAGTAGGTGTTAAGCTAGGTAATGATAGCTCTAAAATTTCAATTTCGACTCGTGTCTTGCGACATATGGAATTTGACCGTTTAACGATTATTCCTAAAGTCTCGACTAGTCTGAGCACCACCTATCTAGATGATGAAAAAGCGAATGTCACATCAGATGGTCAGCTTCTCTCTCATTTAGGTTGTGAGGTGTCAGAAGTTAGTTTGCATGTCGACAGTCCTTTATTTGATCTAAAGGTTTCATGTCGGTGATCCAAATCTTCTTATAACAAGCGGTCTCGGAAAAGGTCCAAATTATCGAAATCCCCAATTATTTCCCAATGAATGGTATATGCAAATAGCAGAGGTCTTGGTGACTTGGCTTTGCATTTTGCTGATTGTGTTAGGGATCATAATTTGGATTTTTTGGGTATTTCTGAGACTCGTAGGCGTGATTTCTCGCAAAGCCTACTAAACCGTCTTTCCGGTGGTGTAGATTTTGCGTGGTATTCACGCCCGCCTAGGGGACGTTCTGGAGGTATTTTACTCGGAGTAAGGATAGACACTATGGAAGTGTTAGCAGTTACGGATGGTGAGTTTCATATCAAACATAACATTCGTAATAAAGTTGACAATTTCATATGGAATCTTGTTACCGTGTATGGACCTGCCGAGGAGGAACCCAAGGCCAATTTTCTCGTGGAATTGGTTAACCTAGTAAAAGATAACTCACATCCCATAATCATTGGGGGTGATTTAAATATGCTAAGGAGCCCATATAAGAAAAGTAAGGGGCGGTTTGACAACCATTGGCCTCTTTTTTTCAACGCATTCATTAACAGCTTGAGCTTGAGAGAGATTTTGATGGTTGGAATACAATTTACATGGGAAAAGAGTATGCCGGAACCCACATACGAGAAACTAGACCGTGTTCTTATGGATACGGAATGAGAATTGAAATATCCCATGGTATCGGTACAAGCTCAAGAACGTATTGAGGTTCTATCACACCACGCTCCCATCCTTTTGACGACCGGATTGCCTAGACCACGGTGTAATAGTCGGTTCAAGTTTGAACTTGGATTGCTTCACCGGGAGGGCTTTGTTGAAATGGTCAAAATGATACGGGAAAGATCCGTTGCTGGGACAACGCCAATCCAAAGGTGGAATAATAAAATATATGCTCTACGTAACTACGTTATCGGATGGGATTGTCATGCAACGGGTTTACTTAGAAAAGAAAAGGAGCGTCTATCATCAATTATTGATGACCTCGATGCATTAGAGGAAATCCGACCTTTATCTGTGCAAGAGATTGAATTAAAAAATCAATCAAATGCCCAGATTGCGGGATTATTGTGCAAGGACGAGCTCAAGTGGTATCAAAGATCGAAAGCACGGTTTAATCTGGAAGGGGACTCAAATACGAGATATTTCCATAGTGTTGCCAATGGTAGACACAGGAAGAAACATATTTTTTCCTGTTACGGGATGAGGATACGATCGAAGGCCATGAGCAACTAAAGTTGTATATTACTAATTATTATAAAGGACTGTTTGGAGCTCCGGAGGAAGATCACTTTTCCTTAGACGAGAACCAAACGGCGGATATCCCCCCAGATTTCTACTGAGGAAAATAGTATTCTCACTTCACCTTATTCTGAGGAAGAGGTGAGAAGGGCTATTTTCCAAATGGAAAACAACAAAGCCCCTAGACCTGATGGCTTCCCGACTGAATTCTATCCGAGCTTTTGGGAAGTTATTAAGTCTGGCCTACTTCAATTATTCTATTGCCTTCACAGTGGAAAACTGAAGTTGTTCCGTCTGAATTTCGATGAAATTATTCTACTACCTAAGGTTAATGAGGCAGAAAGGATCCAACAATTCAGACCTATTTGCCTCCTTAATGTTAGTTTTAAGATATTTACCAAAGTCGCGACGCTAAGGCTGAATACCGTGGCGGATCATGTGGTTTGTCCTTCTCAAACTGCTTTTATGCAAGGTCGTAACATCCTTGATGGGGTGGTTACCCTTCATGAAACAGTCCATGAGATGCACCGCAAGAAGTTGAATGGGGTGATCCTAAAACTTTATTTTGAGAAAGCTAATGATAAGGTTAAATGGTCCTTTCTTCGGTAGAATCTTAAAATGAAAGGGTTTTCCGCTGAATTACGTCGATTAGTTAATAGTTTCATCTCGGGAGGAAGTGTTTCCATCAAAGTCAATGATGATACATGCCGATACTTCCAAACAAAAAAGGGGCTTAGACAAGGTGATCCTTTGTTGCCAATGCTATTTAGTATAGTGGCGGATATGCTCACTATTTTAATTGAACGTGCTAAGTGTGATGGTTAAATTGAAGGGGTCAATCCGCATCTAGTGGATGATGGTTTGTCCATTTTTCAATATTCCGATGATTCAATTCTATTTATGGATCATGACATCGAAAAAGCTAAAAACCTGAAGTTAATTCTCTCAGCGTTCGAGCATTTGTCGGGGTCAAAGATAAATTTCCACAAGAGTGAATTGTTTTATTTTGGTGAGGCACAAAATGATGTTTCTTAGTATGCCGAGCTTTTTGGCTACGCGCAAGGAAAATTTCCTATTAAGTATTTGGGTATTCCGATTCACTATCGGAGACTCACAAATGTTGAATGGAAATTTGTTGAGGAACGTTTACAAGCTAGATTACACAGCTGGAAAGGTAAATTTTTATCCTTAGAGGGAAGATTAGTACTCATAAATTCAGTACTTAGTAATATGGTACTATATATGATTTCTTTCTTCCAATTGCCAAAAGGGGTTCTGAAAAGACTGGATTATTTCCGGTCTAGACTCTTTTGGCAAGGGCATAATGAGAAGATAAAGTAGCACTTTACTAAGCGGAGTGTGGTTTGCCGACCTAAAGACCAAGGGGGGCTCGGGATTCATGACCTCAAGGTCAATAATAGAGCTCTCCTTGGTAAGTGGCTTTTTAAGCTACTGACGGAGAATGGAGTTTGGTAGACCCTCCTAAGAAGAAAGTATGTGGGTTCACAAGTGCTACCCAGGTTTTCTGGAAGCATGGCGACTCTCATTTTGGGGCTAGAATTTGGCCACCAAAAAATAATTTTTTTCGCATGGGTCTTTCTCTATTCAGGGTGGGTTGGAAATTAGGTTCTGGGAGGATATTTTGTTCGGTAACACCACTCTTCGAGATTTTTTTCGGGCTCTGTATAGAATCGTACGTCATAAAAGTGATACACTAGCCAAGGTGTTGGAATCTTTCCCACCTAATGTGTCGTTCAGAAGAAGTCTATTTGGTCCTAGACAAGCATCATGGAATGCCTTGGTGCAAAGCCTTTCTTCCGTGCAGCTGACGTAAGGATCAACTAGATTTCGGTGGAACCTGCATGAGAATGGCAAATTCTCGGTAGATTCTATGTACAAAGCTTTAGTGCAACCTGAAATTCTAGTTGTTAATTTTAAGAAGATTTGGAAGATGAAGATCCCATTAAAAACTAAAGTGTTTGCATGGTATCTCTGTCGAGGTGTTATTCCTACTAGAGATAATCTGGCTAGGTGGAATTGCATGGAAACAAATCGTGTGTCTTTTGTCCTCAGGATGAGACTATTAAACACCTTTTCTTTCATTGCAACTTTGCTAGATCTATATGGTCAGCCATTCAGATAGCCTCAGACTTATATCCAGCTAGTAGTGTTGCTAATATTTTTGGCAACTGGCTCAATGGTGTTGATTCGCGGATTAAGCAGCTGATTAGGGTGGGAGCGATTTCCATTCTTTGGTCGCTATGGCTATGTAGAAATTAAAATCTTTTTAATGATAAAAATGTTGCTCTCATGCAGGTCATCTATCGATGTACGGCTTTGATCCGTTTTTAGGCAACTTTGCAACGTGTGGAGCATCGTTCCCCGTTCATGGAGGCGTGTATGCGGTTGGATGATTCGGCGAGAACTTTTTTTACCCTTCATGGATGACAGCACAATCTTTGGATTGGTCCTCCAGCAGTTTAGGCGTCTTTACAATTTCTCATGATGATATGTAATTCACTTATTTTTTACGTTTTTTGTCTCTTTGTGGACATGTGGTTGTGTGCATAGCTATGCAGAGGCCGGGTACATGCTTAAAAAACTTAAGTAATAAAGTTCCAGTATCGAAAAAAACATATTAGAAAATCAATAATTTGGTTTTCTCATTCATTGATTTGCCTTATTGGATTTTACTCACCAAGATAGCCACAATTGGTTAATAACGTGAAAATATGTATGTTTGTTTCTATACATAAGCAGGGTATGCTCCATCTTTCAGGAGGCTTCCATCCCGAAGTATGAAATGTTGAGATACTGTGGTAAATCTCCACTACTTATAAAAGAGCAAACTTGGCATGAAAATTCGATCACCACCGTCCATCTAAATAGATCCCACAGCCTATCTTTCTCCGTTCTCCCCACCCACAATTTAATGCTGGCACGGAGTAATTACTTCCTTGATTATAGCCATCAGAATTGTAACTATTATAGGCGCATGTATTTAAAGCATGCAGTGCATGCCTTTGAAATTAGCATTACTTTCTTGAATATAGCCAAAAGAATTGTAATTAAATCCCCTAATTATAGGCACATGTATTTAATGCAGGTAGTGCATGCCCTTTAAATTAGCATCAACCTGAAAGCGCTAGAGGAAAACCGAGGGGTCGTTGCATGCTCGATGGATCGATTATGGTTGCTTAGCTGATCCCAGAATTTTGTACATCAGGATTACCGAAAAGAGAGTAACAGAGCAGTATGTATGCATCCCCTCGACCTCGCGTGGCTTAATCAGCTCTAGAAATCTCCGTCGACATGTACATAAAATGCGCTTGCGCGGCCATGGTGACAACAACGACATATTCCATGATAACAACAACCACAACACATCGGCTGTTTCGGGGACGGCACCCTCCATGGCATTTGAAATATTGGTTAAAATCTGAAAAGTGCTTGTATGTATAGTAAGTGGTTGTGGGATTCGAAAGATGTGAACCACCGCTTCATCTAAGATAGTTCTATGGGGCACTCACAATTTAGAAACTCTTCGGATTCCAGTGGCCTTCCCTGGGATATGCAACAATCAATACTTAAAAACTTCTGACGTGATTATTAAGAAAAATTATCTACAGTGAAAACGTGTTTTGGACGTGCGCCTCCATCCTTATAAGGGGTGGAGAAAATTTATTTTGAGGATGGAGCAAGAATAAGAATTATCTTCATGGGGTATTTTAGAAAACTCCAATATACGACCATGATATTTGATTATGATAGAGTAATGATACTTTATGACAATGGTTTGTGATTATGACAATATAATTCTACTTCATGGACTACATTAAACAACACTTCTATGAACACATTGACTAATTTTGTAAATTCGAGTACAATTCATCATACTAGTTTAGAATATAGAATGAAGACTTTTTATTAAATGAGACGTGCGTGCACGTACACGACTACTAGTCTACATAGAGTTACAATCTGGTGATGGCCGATCCGGTACATGCCCCTGTTGATTGGATTATTACAATCCGGTACATGCTATTACTTTCTAAAACAGCGTGGACATATCCTTTTTCAGAACTAGATAGGAAGAGAATTGGGAAGGAATGGGTGTGTTGGGTGACACCACACAAATACCGAGGGGTTCAGTTTTGCAAGTGGAACCTTTTCAAAAGAACAATTTCACAATTAAGAATGAATCTCACTATCTAAGGTATTTTGAATCAAGAAACCTGACTCAATCTGGTGCAAAATTACCTTTGATTAATTTAATTATTTGTGTTAAGTATAAATTGGATTAGACCAGATGTTACAGGTTATGTAACACCCAGGGTTTTCCCCAAGCTAGTAATTGTCTGTTTTCTTTTTCGCATCATGCATCAAGCCATCATGGCATTCACTTTACAACTCACAATTAAATGGTTGAAAATTCTAAGTTCCACAAAAATTTAAGTTGAGTTTGTGGCCTCAAAACTATTTTTTAAATAGTGACCAAACAATCTCTGAATAAAAATAAAACCAGCTGAAAGAAAAGAAAAAATGTTTTGAGGGAGAGAGAGAGCAACCCAGCCCAGCCAGCCCTCTCTCCCTTCTAGCCCACCTAAAACCAAAACCAGCCCACCCCCCTCTCTCTCTGGCCCACCCCAGCCCACCTTGCCCTTCTCCCTCGTACAGACGCAGAGGAGAACCTCCTGTCGCTGTCCCAACCCCCACGCCATGGTCCCCTCCACCTGCTCCCCCCACCCCTATACCTACCCTCTCCCCGCAGCCCCAACCCTAGATCTCCCCCTCCTCTCCATCTCGCGCCGCCACCCTCCTCCCTCTCTGTTAATCTCTACCCAATTCCCAACCAAGAGAACTTCCATGGCCGAGCCACCTTCTCCGGCGAATCCCCGTCGACGCCGTCATCGCCGAGCACGCCACGGGTGTCCAATCCCCTCACGGTGACGACTCCTTTCCGTTCCCGGAGAAAGCCAATCCGTTCGCACTCTCTTTCTTGGCTCCAAATTCTGAATTTTTTATTTGCTGCCTGTTGTCCGCCATGGCTTGGAGCTCGGCCTCCTCTTCTTTCGACTCCAACTCGCCTCCAAAGCCGAGTCCCTGTGCCAGGAACATAAGGTGAGCATCCGCACCTCGCAGCACATCCACGACACCCCCACACTCCCGCCGATCCGCAAGAATCAGGTGCGGTCTCCGCCGATCGCATCTCCCATACCTGTACCGATCGGAAGTCTGTATGTTCTGCTAAAATATTCAGTTAACGTGAGACAGTCTATTCATCTAGCATCAGATCCGTGTACCTTCACAAAGTCTTTCACAGCCCAGTGGCTGCGCGCCCTGTCCCGCACCTTGAAGGCCCGAGTTCGATTCCCCCCCGGCGCACAGCCACCCCCTTTTCTCAGCTTTTTTCTTTTATCTCTCGAATTCCAGAAAACAGATCTGAATCCTTACTTGTAAAATCCATAAAAAATTGAATATTGCTCCAAATTCAGTGATTCAAGTTTCTGTGGATTCATAATTTTGTGCTCTTTCTGTTAATGTCAAAGTTGCAACATGTTTCTGTAATAATGTTTGCACGAAATAATTAATTACTGAAAATGCAATAAAAATTGGAAAGTTTGGAATTTCATAACTTGAGTTCTGTTCATCCAATTTGAGCAAACTTAGGCTCTAAAAATTTGTCTTAACAAACTCTACACATTGGTATTTTATTTGGTCACAATTAGGTTAAATTTGAACATGTTTCCCTCTGATTACTAAAAAGGGCAGAATAAGACTACTTATGAAAAATTGCATAATAAATTCAATAATGATCCAAAAATTATGGTTAATAGCTCAAAATGTTCAGTGAAACATTTGCTACATGTTTTCAACCTTTTCAATGCAATTTGTTTACTGTTTTTCCTAATTACAAGTGGTGCAATAATTCAATGCTTTAATTAAACCTTTTAAATTGCAAAATTCATAACTTGGGCAATTCAAATCCAATTCCAACATGTAAAATATGTTTTCCATCCCATTTTTCATGAACTTTGCAAATATCAACTTTGTTTTCTGTTTTGAATAATTTAAATTGCTGAAAACAACTGTTTCTTAATTAATGCATTTAAAATTGTCAAATTATTAACTTGCTCATCTAAAATCCAAATTCAACAAATGAAATATGTATTCCATCTAAAATTTTGTGTTCTTTCCAAATATGAATTTTGTTATCTGTTTTGAACAATTAAAATGGGTGAAAACAATGAATGTTTGTGTAACTCACTTAAGAAGCCAAATTTCATAACTTAATAAATAAAATTCCAAACTTGGTAAAACACCTTTTCAAATTGAAGCTATTGTTGTTTTCTTATTGTTTTCCTCATCCATGCATCATTCTAATCAACTTCCATATGATGGTTATTTGTAGATCATTTAATTCAACATTAATTCATGGGCTTTTCCATATGCAATCCAAATTGCATATGGGCCCATTTAAATATGTTTACCATGTCAACTAGTTTATCTTTTATGCATCCTTAAACTTGTCATGCATCCATATCTTGTTCATGCTGGGTCTTTTGCCGTAGTAGTAATTGTTGCATCCGGTGTTTGTCCTAGTTCGTTGCTTCTTCGCGGATAGGACGTTGAGATGATGTGAGCAACGACAAGTTCTTCGGATGTACCTCTACTTGCTGGATTCCAGGCAAGTATACTCACTTGCTGCCTATGGCTACCTTTCATCACTTGTTACCGATCCTTCCCGTTGCCTTTATTCTAGCCTTATGATTCGATGCTTGTGTCTCGATCCTATCATATGTTTACCTTGCAGCCATGATATAGCCTTCCTTCCACTTCCTATTAACTGTTGCTTGTTTACCTTGTTGGCCGTGTGTCGTAGTTGCATGCTTAGTGTTGTTTGCGCTCAAGTCTTGTTGTCCGTCTTATCACCTGTTTAGTTTGATAGTTGGGTTTCAATTCCATCAACAACATGTTAATGCTTGGGGTAATAATAATTTGATGATAAGGCACCGGCAGGAGGCCCGGCGTGGTTTTGAAGCCTGCTAGTGTCGACCTTAATTAGGAAAAGGGTCTTGTCTACTGATCCATGATGAGAGCACTAACCGCATGTGGGAAGCGAGTATGGGCGCCCCCCGCAATTCTGATTCGATTCGCATCTCGTCCAAATCGCCACACTTAGTTCGGGCTTTCCATTTGATGCATGCATATGCAGGTGCGCGCCCTTGGTCCAGGGTGGAACTTTTGTAGTCGGCATTTAGGGCGGCGTGGTCTTAGAGTGCTATGAGGGTCCCCCTTTTCTTCGTGGGGGCTCGATTAGCCGCGCACGCACAGCACGTGGTTCTTTGGGCTTGATGCAAAGAAGATTTGGGTTGTTTTGAGTACCTCGCTTGGTGGGTTGATTGTAACATCCCAAGTATGAAAAACCACCCCTAGAATGTTTGTTTCTTGTTTACTTAAAGTATTGCATCATATCATCATGTTGTTGCATTTGTTTCATTTCTGTTTGCATCTGTTTTACCTTTGTTTCATAATGAAACTCAAACAATTTCAAATGTTTATTTCATACTTGTCATGTTACAATCTTTTTCAAATAAAGAAATGCAAATCAAAACCTCAATTGTTTTCATTTAGTTCCATAATGATCAATTATTAAATTGTTGGTTTTAATCAAACAATTAATTCAATCAATTAATTCCAAATCATTTCAAATTCAAACCTTATTCAAATGATTGTTTCATACTTGCTCTGTTACAACATTTGAAATAAAAATCACAAATAAAAACAACCAATTTGTTTCACTTTATTCCATAATGATCACTTATTAAAATGATGGTTTTAAATCAATCATTTAATTCCAAATCATATTTAAAAATTCAAATCAAGCATCAAACAACAACAAATTTGAATTCATGCAAATTATAAAACAAATTTAATTAATGGGTTATAATTAACATAGGGGTTACCCTATTTAAAAGTTGGTTTTTATTAATGATCATGTAATATTAAATTTCCCCCCAATTTTGGTTTAAATTCAAACAGCAATCAAGTTTCAAACTTTTTGAAAAATAAAACTTAGCATCTGTTTGCAAATGGCCTAAGGAACTCCCCCTAATTTTTCCAAATTTTTTTACTAACCAAAAAACCATCTTTTCCTTCCAATTTCTTTTTCAGCAAAAAAAAAAACAGGACAGCCAATTTTTTTTAAAAAAATGAATTTCTGGCGCCAAAGGGGAGATGGGCTGCTCCCAGCCCATCTACCTATTTCTTCTGCGCCAGCCCGGCCCCTTTTCCCTCGCTCCCAGCCGCGTACCGGTTAAGTCTAATCCCCGTCGTCTTCCCTCAGTACGGCAGGGAATCCGCGCCTCCACGTCGGCGGCAGGCAACCGTGGACGGCCATCGTCGCACCAGCTCCCCTACAAAACCCCCTAGGGTTCCATCCCTCGAACCCTAAACCTCCTACCCCCCAGCTACCCCCTCCATCGCCGCCGTTCGCTATCTCTGTCACCTCCCGCGCTCCTCTGATGCTCACCGCCGCGGTACACACTCTGAACCGGCGAGGTCTCATCGCCGTGATGCCTTCCTAGCCCCTGTTGAACCGTGGGAACGGAACCGCCGTGGTTCCTTGTCCAACCCCCAGCTCTCCGTCGAGCCCGAGGAGGGCCAGCTCGCCGCCGCCATCAACGTCGACGTCGCCGGAGACAACTGCCCCGACCTCCTGGTGAGCGGCCGTTCCCCCGTTTCTTTTTCCCTCTCCTGTACTGCGCCTCGCGATTAGCACACGCCTCCGTTCGATCGTCACCACAGCGAACCACGGCAGCGATGCCCTACGGAAGCTCGTCGCCGGCCAGCGAGCGCCGTCGATAGTTTCAGTTAGCGTTTGTTGAAGCTTACCTTGTCTGCCTGCTCCTAACTGACAAGATTCAGACAACAGCGCAGTGGCATGGTTCAGTTAGCGCGAGCGCCGCGGCCCGGGTTCGATTCCCAGGTGCCGCAACCCTTTTTTTTGGGATTTACCCTCTAGACGTGACCCCACTCATCAGTGGCTCACTCTGCCACGCGCTCGCAAGGCACGCCACGCTGGCCCCCTGGCCCACGGGCAGTGGCTAGGGGTAGACAGCAGTGCGGTAACAAATTGTTTTCTGCACGTTTCTGTTTCAAAATAGAACCTTTTTAATTACAGTTTGGTCCTCAATTTTAATTTGTTAATAACTTTTCATCTATAACTCTAAATAATAAAATCTAAACATGTTTGTTGTGCTAAATTAAATTGTCTATCCAACTATGCCATTTGTTCCCTGTTTTGAATTTTCAAAATGCAATTCAAATTTGAATTCAAATAATTCAAATGCAATTTTCTAAATTCCATAACTAAATCATAATAAATCCAAATCATGCAAATAAAATATGTTTTCAATGCTATTTCAAATAACCTTTTCAAATATAAATTTTGTTTCATGGTTTGAATAATTTAAATTGCCTAAATAATTTAATACTTGTTTAATTCATTTAAATTTGATAAAATCATAACTTGCTCAATATAAAATATTTTTGAACATGCAAAATATGTTTTCAAACCATCAAAGTGTGAACTTTTCAAATGTGAATTTGAATTTAAGTTCTGAATAAATAAAATTCAAATAATATTCACACTTGTTTTAAATTCATTTAAAACTTGTTTAATATTGTTTAAGTCATAATAAATCCATCCTAACTCCTATTTCAAAATTTGAAACATGTAATCCAACTAAAATTTGATGTTCTTTTCAAATATAAATTTTGTTAATTGTTTTGCCCACTTTAACTTGATGAAAACAACAATTGTTTGTGTGACATGTTTAAGTAACCCAAAATTTCTAAACTTAATAAATGATTTCCAAACATGTTAAAATCCTTTTTCACTTGCATCTATTGTTGTTACTTGTTGTTATTTTGTTGTTATCATCATGCATGCATCATGGTAATAAATTCTCACATGGTAATTAAATTATAGATCATTTGTTTCCACTTAATCCATGGACCTTTTGCCATATGCAATCCAATTGCATATGGGTCCATTTAAATTGTGTTATCATGTTAGCTAGTTTATTTTGATGCATCTATTAAATTGACATGCATCATCCCATGATTGTGCACTATGCCATGATAATGATTGTTTATATTTCTATCTTGTTTGTTTGCTTCTTCTCGAATAGACGACGACGTTGAGACCGACGATATTTACAGCACCCCTTCTGAGGATCTAGCTCAGTACCCGGCTGCTGAGTTTGCAGGCAAGTTATCACTCACATGAACCATTGTGTTCCTTTCAACATGGGTTACCGATACTTTCCGTTGTCTATTTTTGCTAGCCATATGTATCGTTGCTTCTGTTACGAACCTATCACATGATACCCTGAACCCTGATATTGCCTCCCATCCAGTCCTATAACCCCGTTGCTTGGGCCCGTGTCTTACTAGCATGCTTAGGGTTGTTTTGCTCGAGTCTCTTATCAGTTACTTTCTGTTATTATATTCTGTTATATTCTGGGGCTCGATGTTAAACAACACCCTGTTAATTTGAGGTAATAATAAATTGCTGATAAGGCACCGGCAGGAGGCCCGGCGTGGTTTTGAGGCCTGCTAGTGTCGACCCTAATAGGAAAAGGGTCTTGTCTACTGATCCATGATGAGCGCACTATCCGCATGTGGGAAGCGTGTATGGGCGCCCCCTCAATTTGATTCGATTCGCATCTCGTCCAAATCACCACACTTAGTTCGGGCTTTCCATTTGATGCACGCATATGCAGGTACGAACCCGAGGCCAGGGTGGAACTTTTGTAGTCGACATTTAGGGCGGCGTGGTATTCCAGTGCTATGAGGATCCCCTTTTCTTCGTGGGGCTCGATTAGCCGCGCACGCACAGCACGTGGTGCTTTGGGCTTGATGCGAAGAAGAGTTGAGTTGTGTAGAGTGCCTCGCTTGGTGGAAGTGCATTTCCATCCTGGCGGGATATTCTTACGTGTACGGCCAAATTGGTGCACCCCTGCAGGGATAAATCTTCTCGAGAAGCCGTGTTTTCCGCGGTTATGGTTGACTTGGTGAAAGTACTGGCTAACAAGTACTCAGAACAACTTACACCTAAATAATGATAACTTGACTAGTAATAGGCTTATTGACACAACAATTTGATCCATCATTAATCCAACTGGGTGAGTTATCCTCGGATTGCTTCTTTGGATAAGGGGCGAGATCCAGGATGGGTTTGTGTGGTGGTTAGTTCTAGTTGGTTACGATACGCTATCTTATCCCCTTTCTGATAGCCGGAAGATGTAGTATGTTCTGTAGTTGGTTAGTGCAGCCAGTTGCCGCATCTTTTATACCCCTTTCTTCCGTTGAACCCAAGGCATCTGTGCTTGGTGTTGACGGGCTACACTTTGGTGAACTGTGAGTCTTGCTTGCCAGTACGTTTATGTACTGACCCCTTTGGGGCTGTGGTTTCCGCAGACTACGCTTACGAGGATCCAGGTGACGGCTACTACGTGGAGTTTGACGAGGCTGCTGACGAGTAGTTAGCGGACCCGGGCAGGATCCGAGACATCGTGGATGGGCTCCGTTTTCTTTTCATTCCCGGCTTCTTAAGCCTATTTGGATTTGTCTGTACTCAGACCCTTTGAATGCTTCCGCTGAATTGTAATGATGTTATGTTGGGACATGTGTCCTCTGGATGATTGTATTTGCTATTCTCTTCCCTAGTGAGGGCCAGTTGCAACTTATTTCAATCTTTTGTGTCTTAGAGATATGTTATGTTATCATCTTGTTCAAAGCCGTTGACGTACCATGTGTGTATGGTATGAAGTACGTCAATGGTAGTGTCCTGATTTCTACGGGATAGTTTACATCGACGGTGAATAGTAAAGATTGGTTGTCACACATAAGGGTTGGCCTACTCGTAAGAGATGCGGGTGCCGGTAAGCCCCGTAATCCAATCAAAATACTGTTCAGTTCGTACGGTGAGTATCCTCTAGAAGTCCGGGTGCGACATTGATCCCCCATCTGGCGGGATATTCTTACGTGTACGGCCAAATTGGTGCATCCCTGCAGGGTTAAATCTTCTCGAGAAGCCGTGTTGTCCGCGGTTATGGATGACTTGGTGAAAGTGCTGGCTAACAAATACTCAGACAACTTACACTTAACGATGATAACTTGACTAGTAATATAGATTACCTCCACCATAAAAATGAATGTCACCCTAATCAACCGTGTGAGTTTCCTTGGGTTGCTTCCTTAGTAGGGGGTAACATTGGATGGGTATTGTTTGGTGAGTAGTTGTAGTTGGTTCTGATACGCCATCTTATCCCCTTTTCTTTTAGCCGGGTGTTGTAGCGAGTCTCTGTAGTTAGTTAGTGCAGCCCATTGCCGCTCCTTTGCAATAATCCCTGCCTTTCCGTTGTACCCAAAGTATTTGTATCTTGTGATGATTGGTTACGCTTGTATCTTGTGAGTATGGTTTATCCACTTGCCACTACTTAACCGTACTGACCCACAAATCCATTTCGTGGCTGCATATTCCACATTGCAGTCAACAGGTTTGAAGTCTGACGACGTTAGCTTGGGAATCCCTCCGGCTTGGCCTGGGCAGGGATTGGACACCATCGGTTATCTTCAGGACTCTTAGTCCAATTTGTATCTTGTCCGTAGTCGGATGCTATGTTGTTTCTTCCGCTGTTATTTGGATCTTTGTATTGTATCAGTTGTATCCTTGACTCGTTTGAGTCGTCTTGTATATATCTTTTCTGTTGTTGTTGCGGAATATTCGTGAACTGTTGTAATGTTATCACAAGTGGCAACCTGGAATCGGTTATTATGTGGATTTTGGCGGGATTGCTGAAATCTGCATAGTGCCCGATCTCGGGGCGTCACAGGTTACTAAATTAATTATCGACTAATAGTTTTTCCTCAGTCAAGCAATGTTTAAATCAACTATTTTTAATCTTGATCCGTTAACGAATTTGTTTTACCAAAATGACAGCCACAGTGAAAAACGTCGAGAAAATGTAGTATCTGACGAGGTGGGTCAACAACTTAATCTGTCGTTACCTCAAGGAGATTTTGAATGGTTCAATGTTACTGAGTGCAGTGCATGCAATATATATCCAAACCCGGGACAGGAGCTTGGGCTCACGTTTACTTGTAACTTTCTTACAAATTTCCCGCTCTAAAACTCATAAGCTAAAGTTTGGAGGAGAGACTTGGTAGATTTGTAGAAAGTGTACAACCTTGTTAGATTGATGGTATATTCTTAACTTGATAGACGTTCATGGAATAAAGTTTACACTCTTACTGATTTAATACATGCAAGCTCTCATCAGGTTTTTGCACGAGGGCAGGTGCTGTAAAGATGGTTTCTCTGCCGGTTGTCCCTCGGCTGCATGAAGTTTCGGCCCAGGTTAAAAAAACAGAGAACTGCGCGTCACCTATTGACAAGGGTGTACTAGACTCTGCTGGTTTGAGTGATCATGATCAAAGTGTTGATGTTGAGGTATATACACCTTTGGAACAAAATTTTAATCCTTGCCTTTTCCTCAGGGTACCCCCCGGTTGTTTCTTGTTTAAAGGAGTTGACTCCTTCTTATCTGTTGCAGAGGAAAAAGGAAGTGATTCAGTTGGAGGACAAGGAGGTGATTGCGTACGGTGGAATTGCTTCACCTTTTTCGGTGGGAATTTGATCTAGTGAAAGGATTCGTTCTCAGCCTCTTGCGGATGTGCCATCTTTGGAGCGTGCCATGATGTTGGCGCAGAGACGGGATGATGACCAATCTGCAGGTACATCTACTCGCCAATCACTTTCTTTTGTTGATTTAAAAGATGAAATAATTATTGAGAGGGCAGCGAGGTTGGGAGTATCTTTAGGGGAAACGAAATGTGAGGAGGCTAGGTCTGTGGTCATCCTTAAGAACATTGAAACGACGGGAAATTTAACCTTTCTAAAAAAATCTATTGATAATGAGGAGGTAAATTTGAGTAACATGGTTATCAAAAAGGCATCTTCGTTTTCGGGGGACCTTGCTGAGGAGGAGGAGGATGGTGCTCCTCAGGATTTTTTGATTCCACATCCTCAAATAGTTGATATTAAATATAGGGGCAAAAAGAATAAAGGCATTGACCTTTCTGTTAAACGAAAAAGCGCTAGACTTGAAAAATTAAGGTTTTTATGAAAATGAAAGGGATGATTTGGAATAGATGGTTTTGGGGATCCTGCTAAGCACTTGTTTCTGAAGGAAACTATTTTGGAGAAAAATTAGATTTTGTTGCTATTATTGAGACTAGGAGGTCGTATTTCCTATCTCATTTAGCTAGTGGTATGGATTTTGTGTGGTACTGTTTACCACCTCATGGTAGATCAGTAGGGATTCTTGTTGGTTTTAATAGACAGACTATCTTTGTGCAGGATTTTATCTGTGGAGAATTTTGTATCAAATTTAAGCTTAAGCTTTGTAGTGATGGCTTTGTTTGGTCTTTTGTGTTTGCTTATGGGGCTGCTCAAGATGCCATGAAACCGGATTTTTTGGCAGAATTGGTGCGGGTGTGTGAGAATGTTGATACCCCTCTGTTGGTAGGAGGTGACTTCAATATTATACGGAGACAGGAAGAGAAAAACAATCATAATTTTAATGCCCGTTGGCCCTTTATTTTTAATGTTATTATAGAGAGTCTTGATCTCAAGGAATTGGAACTTTCGGGTAGACAGTTTACTTGGGTGGGTAGGAGACCGGTTCCAACCCTTGAAAAGCTGGATCGTTTCCTTGCAAGTGTGGATTGGGAACAAAAATTTCCTCTTGTTTCTATCCATGCCCTTTCTAGATCAGGATCTGACCACACACCTCTTGTCATTGACTCAGGAGTTTGTGCTATATTTTCTTTTGAATTAGCTTGGTTGAGACGGGAGGGATTTTTTGAGATGGTTAGTACAGAATGGAGGAACACTTTTGTAGCATCCCAACTTTTAATAAATATGGAATACCTGTGTTATTGTGCTAGTCCCTGGATCAATTGCTAGCACCACAGTACAAAATGAAATATCATGCAAATGCATCAAATTCTATTACATCGCATGATCCAAACTTTACAAAATAGGATTACAACTTGCATAGTCTTAGAATACTAGCAGAAAACAAAGAAATACAGCGGAAAACATAGAACAACATTGAGCCCATCTTCTTCATGTGCCACAGGCAAAACATGTCGGCGATAGTCTCGAGATCCTAAACGAAATCCTCACTCGTCTTCAGAAATATCTGCAATATGGAATATGCAGCCACAAGGGAGTCAATACAATTTAATGTATTGGCAAGTAACACTATGGTGGATATAAATGGCAAGACTAATACTACATGCTTATTTGGCTGAGTGGAGTTTTGGCTAAGTTTGCATAAAGCAAGTTTTCTCCTATCTCTTTTGTAAAACCAACTTTTCTTTTCAAAGGGGTGGCAACATTGGATTAAGATCCAAGCACCACAACTACTGTTCACTTGGTCAAAATTTTACTTATTGAAAATGGTGATGTGATTCTTCCGTCCTTCCTTGTCCAGCTGCTCATAGTTGTCCATAACCGGGGACACGGCTAAGATCTTAGTTTGTTGACTCTGCAGAACTTGTGCACTTTCACCTTCAGACTCAAATCAGCCCAAACATCCTATACACCCTGAGTGCATTAAGGAAAGGAGAAGATTGAGACGAGATCTTTCAGAAGAAATTCCACCACCGTTTGGCTTACCCGTGCCACCTATAATTATGCTACATATGCTGGTAAGCCTAGTGAGTTCATTCAACTTAATTGATCAAGACAGAGCCCATATGACTAAAGGCTGCACGGGAAGCAATCTAAACTTGGGGAACATCATAATCACTTTGTTCCTGGGTGGCCATCCTCAAGTAACAACCTCAAGTGGAATAACCCTTAGTCAAGGGCCCTGAGGCAACACTCAACATAAACCAGTCTTACCACTTCCACCCAGGTGGTTCATTCATTAGTTATACTTAGAATTTTTCCTCAACATCTAGTAAAACAATTTGTAACATTGCATAGCACCTAATAAATTCTAAGGCTATCAAAATAACAAGGTAAAAGGGATGGCTACACACTACTAGGATAATAGCATAGCATAGTATATCTTAGTAAAATTTCCTATCATGCATACTACTCAAAATCAACTAATGCTTATAGAAAATAATGGGTAGTTGATGGTGTGTTACTTGCCTTATTGAAGTTGGTGAAGATATCACACTCTCTTCACAAAAGATCGTTGCTCTCCGTACAGTCTATTCATTGACAACACAAAACCAAATAAACAAGCATCCTAACAAACAAACATACAAGTGTAGAAAACATACATAGCAACTAACATATCAAAAGGGGCTTAACCAAGTTGGTTAGGACAAGGTCAAGGTTTGAGTTGAAAGATTCATTCTCTAGTGGTCTCATTGTTGTTTAGGAAATTCCAATGGTTTACTTGGGAAGGACTAGGTTGAGTTATGTATAAAACTAACTTTATTATAACCATACTTGTCGAGGAAGTTCCAAGAGTTCACTTAGAATAAACATATTACTTCTTCAACTAAAGTAATACATGCAAACACTTGGTCATATTCACCTTCAAAAATATTTGAGTGACTATGTTAGTATTTTCCATTGTGGTTAGGGTAGGTCTACTAACTTCATCATCAAAGGGAAAAATATTACTAAGTCTTGGGGTTTCCATTTGGGTCAATGGTTGGACAAAAATAACCTGTTACTCCTCAACTTGGGTGGATTGCTTCTAGTCCTCATGTGATTGCCTTCTTGAAGTTCATCTTCATGCTTCTATTGTAGTTTCCTCCTTGTTGTGAAGCTTCTCTTGTACTTGATAAATCTTCATGATCTTCACTACTTGGTTTAGGTAGGGGATGGGCACAAATACCACTAAGTCAATTTGAAAAGAAAGAAATGGAAGGAATAGGAAGAGAGTGGAAAATGTATTCTCCTTGATTTCTTCATACTCTTGTACTTCATTGAGTTTCTTCTTGTTGTTGTGGATTCTAAGTCCTTCCTTCAATTTCTTCAATGATATTCCTCATAGCTCTTCATGTTGCCACCAAGTTGATATTGAAGTTTTATTCTTGTGCTTGAGTCTTGATCTCCATTTTGCTGACTTGGTGAATTCTTGAAGCAAGAATGGGGGAGTGGAGAAGATAGAAAACTAATGTTCACTACTTGGTACTATATGTGATTTGCACATTCTACGGACATGACTTGGCTCCAAATGGACATAACATCAAATAATAACAGTTGAAAACAATTCCTAAGTCATGGTGAAAATGGATGTATCACTATGTTGGGTTTTTGGTCAAAACACATGGTCATGGTCCAAGGGTGTCCAAAATGGTTGGGCAAGGTTGTTTCTGGTTCAAGCTTGTCAAATGGAACAATTTTGCAAAAGGAACTATATTGAAATTATTTATAGAAATTAATCTATGTAAAAAATACTCAAATAGACAACTAAATTCTAAATTCGATTTTAATTTGTTCAATTATTATTTTGGGACAGAGGATATGAAAGTACACATCCTAAGGTTTCCAAATATATTTTATTTACAATTTTTGGATTTGTAGAATTTGAATTATGCCAAAATTCATCAAACAAGCATATTTGAAATTGAACAATTTTAAGTTTGTCAAATTTGAATTTGGCCAGTGCCAAAAGTTTCTAGATGTCAAGGGCTTTTCAAAAAGTCCAAGATTGCTAAATTTGGCTAAGTGGTTGAAAAGATATGATGATTGCAAGTTATAGGGACTATTCTGCAAAAACTGATTTTTATTTCTATTCGGAATTAATTCCAGAGAAAGGCTGGGCCGAGAAGTGCTTATCTGCCGCGCGGGGCGATGGTTAGGGAATGGGCTTGGGCTGGTTTCACGCTGCACCGCGCAACGAATAAAGAACTTAACGCGCGCCTGACGTGGCGCTCTGTGATTTGCCGATACCTCTTCGGTAAGTGATTTAATCGCAGCCGTAGGAATACAATCGGACGGACATGGATGGCTAGGGTTACCTCCCGCCGGAAACGGCTGCCGGCAATGGCGGGGACGGCGGTGCGACCTCGGGTGTGGACGATGGCGATGTTCCGTTGATCCTCGGGCTAAACGAAGACCATGAAGAGGTTCAGCAGAGCACGGCGACTCGAATGGAGACGACGGTGTCCACTACGGTGGCTCCTCTCGGTGGCGCGGTGGGTACCCGAGGCGTACGGGTGTTTCCTTCTCCGGTGAGCTCTTCCTCGCCTCTATGCTGCACCAAAACGACGCACAAAAAGACTCAAAACACGCGCAAGGAAGCAAGGAAGTTAAACGGAGTGGTCTCGGGCTCGGACATGCGCCAAACTCACCGGAATTCGACGAATCCGGCGACGGCAACAAAGAACTCCGACGAGCTCGTTCTCTGGCTAGGTGGGGAGAGAGGGGGAACACTAGAGGGCAAAATGGAGAGGACATCACTGGCTTTAAGGGGAGATTCTCGGTGCTATTAATCCCGTAGAGAAACCGAAGAAATCAATTCGTTTTAAATCGGGAAGAAACGGCAGCATTCAACTGCCCGAGCTTGATGACGAGATGACGTCATCATGACATCATCAATTCATTTTTCTTTTTCTTTTATTTCCTGTTTTTAATATCTTTAGTTTTAATAATCCGATTGACCTCAAATTAACTTCTAAAAATTTGTAAAAATAATATCTTTCTGTTTAGAACATTTTTATAAACTTTTGAACATATTTACATTTTTGAATTATGAAATTTGAATAATTCATTAAAAGTGACTTAATAGCATTTTTAATAGAAAATCAAATTTAATTTTTGACAAAGGGTTTTATAAAAATAAAGAGACATTATATAAGTCAAATGTCATTATTGAAAATCATTTACACTTGTTTTGCTATTTTCTATGTTGAAATAAAAATGATTTCACTAATAGTCTATTAATGCTAATTTAAAAATATCAATTATATAAATGAAAATTATTGGTTGAATAAAATATCAGAGACAACAATGTGATCAAATGAAATTTTCCAAAATCATTTTCAATGGTTTTCATATTTTATGATTTTAAAATATGAAGAAACAATGATAGTCACTTAATAGAAAACATTAATTTTTATATGATTAAAACAATTTTTAGAAATATTTTCTATGGTTCAACTATTGTTTCCTAAGACCCTTTTAGGAACTTTTATATTGTATATTTTCAACATATTAGTGAAACCACAATTTGTATCCTTTTTTTATATTTCAAACATGGAGAATTTATTTAATAAATTTGGAAATGGGGTTTAGTAAAAGTAGAAAGGTTTTCCCAAATGAAAACATTGTTTTCTCAAAGTATCTTACTTGTTTTCATAAACAATTTATTTCTATTGCACTATATTATTTTGTTGATTGACATAACACTTGGAAAACAAGGATCCAACTTATATCTATTTTGGGGTTATCAATAATAGTGAAACTTTTTTTAGAGACAAGAAGAAAATATTAGAGATAACAATTCTCTAGTTTTTATATATCAAAAATATTTTCAAGATCATAATTGGGTTGAAAACATGTTTGGTGTAAGGGTTTGCTTAAGAAGAAATATTTTCTTTATGTAGAAATATTTATTTTGAAATGACTTTAGGGTTTATGGAATAGAGGTATATTGGATTTTTCATTTCCAAAACATTAGAACATGTATTGTTTTCTTTTGTTTCTTGCATCTCATTTGGTTTTTGGTGACTTGCATGACATGAAAACAACAAGTTTCAATTTTTAGTGATTTTTGGACTTTCCAAAAATCAGGGATGTTACAGACTACCACCCTTAAAAGAAATCTCGTCCCGAGATTTGGGAAGGCTAGAAAGAAAGATTTGGGTAACTGGATTCCAAAACAACTGGGTGGGCTACCACCCTTAAAAGAAATCTTTGTGGGTAGTCTAATTTCATTAGATTGGAGTGTAGATGGATTCTAGATTAGCTTGAGTAGATCTTTCCTTTGTGGTAGAGGTGTAGACCAACATAGGTATGTTGGACTACCTTTGACACTGAGGGGTCACTCTTTGGGTCAATCAAAAGTATTTGGATCACTCTCAACTTGGTCTTTTGATGTTCTTGGAAATCTTTCATCCTGTTGTTGTCATCCTTGAAGGCAAACACCATGCTATTTCTAAGGAAACTCTCATGACAGGAAAAACTTCCATTGCTTGATAGCTCCAAGGTTAGCTTGATCCTTATTAGGCAGTTGGCATTGATCATGGATGTGATTGTTCCTTCACACAGAAGAAAGAAATTTGATACTAGCATTCCTCAAATGGGATGGCTTGTGTATCAATAGGGTAAAGGTTGTATGATTCCAAATGGTTCTCACTATGGTTGGTGAATGAGTATGGTGTTGGGTTTGGTCTAGTAGAAATGAGTATAGATTTAGAAAGATGGCTAAGGAAGGTTCTTATCCAAAATAGCAGATCAAGGAAACTCATCTTGAAAACAACACATAACAAACATATGGCAACACATTCATCACACCAAACAACATAGTTTTTAGTAATCATCTAGTATTGTCATACCACACTCATTAGTATGATCAATACTCTAATCGTGTTTCGTGTCTCACAACTTTGTTACATCTCATGGTGGTCTCATCTATATCTTCTTGAGCTTTTCTTCATATTCTTCTCTCCATGTCTTGAGGTGTTCTTGATTGTTGTGAAGTCTATGTTTTTCTTCAAGTTCTTCCATAATCTTGAATGTAGGTCTTCATGTGGTGAAAATACTTCAGGTACTTCTTGGTATGATCATCAACAATCTTGCCTTGAGGGTATTCAAGAAGTAGTTCATCTAGAAAATTCTGATGGTGAATAGTAGATGAGAGGATATGAGAAAGATTAAGATGATTGTTTTGTTTCTAGAAAGTTTGAACATAGAAAGTTTTCAATCCTAGGGTGATCAAGGGGTTATTAACAACTTGTTGCAAATTGGATATTCACTATAGTGAGAGATATAGGCACCCGCTAGCCAATCAGGGAACGGTCTCGTGTCCGTGGACACGTAAAGTTGTCCGGGCCGCTTCATCTCACTATGCCGCTAGGATCCAAAATACTCTAAGGAGATAATAACATGACCAAAAATGGCTTCCAAACCTAAGGGTCTCAAATTCTACAGGCAACACAATGCTCTGATACCATTTTGTAGCATCCCAACTTTTAATAAAGATGGAATACCTGTGTTATTGTGCTAGTCCCTGGATCAATTGCTAGCACCACAGTACAAAATGAAATATTATGCAAATGCATCAAATTCTATTACATCGCATGATCCAAACTTTACAAAATAGGATTACAACTTGCATAGTCTTAGAAGACTAGCAGAAAACAAAGAAATACAGCGGAAAACATAGAACAACATTGAGCCCATCTTCTTCATGTGCCACAGGCAAAACATGTTGGCGATAGTCTCGAGATCCTAAACGAAATCCTCACTCGTCTTCAGAAATGTCTGCAATATGGAATATGCAGCCACAAGGGAGTCAATACAATTTAATGTATTGGCAAGTAACACTATGGTGGATATAGATGGCAAGACTAATACTACATGCTTATTTGGCTGAGTGGAGTTTTGGCTAAGTTTGCATAAAGCAAGTTTTCTCCTATCTCTTTTGTAAAACCAACTTTTCTTTTCAAAGGGATGGCAACATTGGATTAAGATCCAAGCACCACAACTACTGTTCACTTGGTCAAAATTTTACTTATTGAAAATGGTGATGTGATTCTTCCGTCCTTCCTTGTCCAGCTGCTCATAGTTGTCCATAACCGGGGACACGGCTAAGATCTTAGTTTGTTGACTCTGCAGAGCTTGTGCACTTTCACCTTCAGACTCAAATCAGCCCAAACATCCTATACACCCTGAGTGCATTAAGGAAAGGAGAAGATTGAGACGAGATCTTTCAGAAGAAATTCCACCACCGTTTGGCTTACCCGTGCCACCTATAATTATGCTACATCTGCTGGTAAGCCTAGTGAGTTCATTCAACTTAATTGATCAAGACAGAGCCCATATGACTAAAGGCTGCACGGGAAGCAATCTAAACTTGGGGAACATCATAATCACTTTGTTCCTGGGTGGCCATCCTCAAGTGACAACCTCAAGTGGAATAACCCTTAGTCAAGGGCCCTGAGGCAACACTCAACATAAACCAGTCTTACCACTTCCACCCAGGTGGTTCATTCATTAGTTATACTTAGAATTTTTCCTCAACATCTAGTAAAACAATTTGTAACATTGCATAGCACCTAATAAATTCTAAGGCTATCAAAATAACAAGGTAAAAGGGATGGCTACACACTACTAGGATAATAGCATAGCATAGTATATCTTAGTAAAATTTCCTATCATGCATACTACTCAAAATCAACTAATGCTTATAGAAAATAATGGGTAGTTGATGGTGTGTTACTTGCCTTGTTGAAGTTGGTGAAGATATCACACTCTCTTCACAAAAGATCGTTGCTCTCCGTACAATCTATTCATTGACAACACAAAACCAAATAAACAAGCATCCTAACAAACAAACATACAAGTGTAGAAAACATACATAGCAACTAACATATCAAAAGGGGCTTAACCAAGTTGGTTAGGACAAGGTCAAGGTTTGAGTTGAAAGATTCATTCTCTAGTGGTCTCATTCTTGTTTAGGAAATTCCAATGGTTTACTTGGGAAGGACTAGGTTGAGTTATGTATAAAACTAACTTTATTATAACCATACTTGTCGAGGAAGTTCCAAGAGTTCACTTAGAATAAACATATTACTTCTTCAACTAAAGTAATACATGCAAACACTTGGTCATATTCACCTTCAAAAATATTTGAGTGACTATGTTAGTATTTTCCATTGTGGTTAGGGTAGGTCTACTAACTTCATCATCAAAGGGGAAAATATTACTAAGTCTTGGGGTTTCCATTTGGGTCAATGGTTGGACAAAAATAATTTGTTACTCCTCAACTTGGGTGGATTGCTTCTAGTCCTCATGTGATTGCCTTCTTGAAGTTCATATTCATGCTTCTATTGTAGTTTCCTCCTTGTTGTGAAGCTTCTCTTGTACTTGATAAATCTTCATGATCTTCACTACTTGGTTTAGGTAGGGGATGGGCACAAATACCACTAAGTCAATTTGAAAAGAAAGAAATGGAAGGAATAGGAAGAGAGAGGAAAATGTATTCTCCTTGATTTCTTCATACTCTTGTACTTCATTGAGTTTCTTCTTGTTGATGTGGAGTCTAAGTCCTTCCTTCAATTTCTTCAATGATATTCCTCATAGCTCTTCATGTTGCCACCAAGTTGATATTGAAGTTTTATTCTTGTGCTTGAGTCTTGATCTCCATTTTGCCGACTTGGTGAATTCTTGAAGCAAGAATGGGGGAGTGGAGAAGATAGAAAACTAAAGTTCACTACATGGTACTATATGAGATTTTCACATTCTAAGGACATGACTTGGCTCCAAATGGACATAACATCAAATAATAACAGTTGAAAACAATTCCTAAGTCGTGGTGAAAATGGATGTATCACTATGTTGGGTTTTTGGTCAAAACACATGGTCATGGTCCAAGGGTGTCCAAAATGGTTGGGCAAGGTTGTTTCTGGTTCAAGGTTGTCAAATGGAACAATTTTGCAAAAGGAACTATATTGAAATTATTTATAGAAATTAATCTATGTCAAAAATACTCAAATAGACAACTAAATTCTAAATTCAATTTTAATTTGTTCAATTATTATTTTGGGACAGAGGATATGAAAGTACACATCCTAAGGTTTCCAAATATATTTTATTTACAATTTTTGGATTTGTAGAATTTGAATTATGCCAAAATTCATCAAACAAGCATATTTGAAATTGAACAATTTTACGTTTGTCAAATTTGAATTTGGCCAGTGCCAAAAGTTTCTAGATGTCAAGGGCTTTTCAAAAAGTCCAAGATTGCTAAATTTTCCTAAGTGGTTGAAAAGATATGATGATTGCAACTTATAGGGACTATTCTGCAAAAACTGATTTTTATTTCTATTCGGAATTAATTCCGGAGAAAGGCTGGGCCGAGAAGTGCTTATCTGCCGCGCGGGGCGATGGTTAGGGAATGGGCTTGGGCTGGTTTCACGCTGCACCGCGCAACGAATAAAGAACTTAACGCGCGCCTGACGTGGCGCTCTGTGATTTGCCGATACCTCTTCGGTAAGTGATTTAATCGCAGCCGTAGGAATACAATCGGACGGACATGGATGGCTAGGGTTACCTCCCGCCGGAAACGGCTGCCGGCAATGGCAGGGACGGCGGTGCGACCTCGGGTGTGGATGATGGCGATGTTCCGTTGATCCTCGGGCTAAACGAAGACCATGAAGAGGTTCAGCAGAGCACGGCGACTCGAATGGAGACGACGGCGTCCACTACGGTGGCTCCTCTCGGTGGCGCGGTGGGTACCCGAGGCGTACGGGTGTTTCCTTCTCCGGTGAGCTCTTCCTCGCCTCTATGCTGCACCAAAACGACGCACAAAAAGACTCAAAACACGCGCAAGGAAGCAAGGAGGCTAAACGGAGTGGTCTCGGGCTCGGACATGCGCCAAACTCACCGGAATTCGACGAATCCGGCGACGGCAACAAAGAACTCCGACGAGCTCGTTCTCTGGCTAGGTGGGGAGAGAGGGGGAACACCAGAGGGCAAAATGGAGAGGACATCACTGGCTTTAAGGGGAGATTCTCGGTGCTATTAATCCCGTAGAGAAACGGAAGAAATCAATTCGTTTTAAATCGGGAAGAAACGGCAGCATTCAACTGCCCGAGCTTGATGACGAGATGACGTCATCATGACATCATCAATTCATTTTTCTTTTTCTTTTATTTCCTGTTTTTAATATCTTTAGTTTTAATAATCCGATTGACCTCAAATTAACTTCTAAAAATTTGTAAAAATAATATCTTTCTGTTTAGAACATTTTTATAAACTTTTGAACATATTTACATTTTTGAATTATGAAATTTGAATAATTCATTAAAAGTGACTTAATAGCATTTTTAATAGAAAACCAAATTTAATTTTTGACAAAGGGTTTTATAAAAATAAAGAGACATTATATAAGTCAAATGTCATTATTGAAAATCATTTACACTTGTTTTGCTATTTTCTATTTTGAAATAAAAATGATTTCACTAATAGTCTATTAATGCTAATTTAAAAATATCAACTATATAAATGAAAATTATTGGTTGAATAAAATATCAGAGACAACAATGTGATCAAATGAAATTTTCCAAAGTCATTTTCAATGGTTTTCATATTTTATGATTTTAAAATATGAAGAAACAATGATAGTCACTTAATAGAAAACATTAATTTTTATATGATTAAAACAATTTTTAGAAATATTTTCTATGGTTCAACTATTGTTTCCTAAGACCCTTTTAGGAACTTTTATATTGTATATTTTCAACATATTAGTGAAACCACAATTTGTATCCTTTTGTTATATTTCAAACATGGAGAATTTATTTAATAAATTTGGAAATGGGGTTTAGTAAAAGTAGAAAGGTTTTCCCAAATGAAAACATTGTTTTCTCAAAGTATCTTACTTGTTTTCATAAACAATTTATTTCTATAGCACTATATTATTTTGTTGATTGACATAACACTTGGAAAACAAGGATCCAACTTATATCTATTTTGGGGTTATCAATAATAGTGAAACTTTTTTTAGAGACAAGAAGAAAATATTAGAGATAACAATTCTCTAGTTTTTATATATCAAAAATATTTTCAAGATCATAATTGGGTTGAAAACATGTTTGGTGTAAGGGTTTGCTTAAGAAGAAATATTTTCTTTATGTAGAAATATTTATTTTGAAATGACTTTAGGGTTTATGGAATAGAGGTATATTGGATTTTCCAAAACATTAGAACATGTATTGTTTTCTTTTGTTTCTTGCATCTCATTTGGTTTTTGGTGACTTGCATGACATGAAAACAACAAGTTTCAATTTTTAGTGATTTTTGGACTTTCCAAAAATCAGGGATGTTACAGACTACCACCCTTAAAAGAAATCTCGTCCCGAGATTTGGGAAGGCTAGAAAGAAAGATTTGGGTAACTGGATTCCAAAACAACTGGGTGGGCTACCACCCTTAAAAGAAATCTTTGTGGGTAGTCTAATTTCATTAGATTGGAGTGTAGATGGATTCTAGATTAGCTTGAGTAGATCTTTCCTTTGTGGTAGAGGTGTAGACCAACATAGGTATGTTGGACTACCTTTGACACTGAGGGGTCACTCTTTGGGTCAATCAAAAGTCTTTGGATCACTCTCAACTTGGTCTTTTGATGTTCTTGGAAATCTTTCATCCTGTTGTTGTCATCCTTGAAGGCAAACACCATGCTATTTCTAAGGAAACTCTCATGACAGGAAAAACTTCCATTGCTTGATAGCTCCAAGGTTAGCTTGATCCTTATTAGGCAGTTGGCATTGATCATGGATGTGATTGTTCCTTCACACAGAAGAAAGAAATTTGATACTAGCATTCCTCAAATGGGATGGCTTGTGTATCAATAGGGTAAAGGTTGTATGATTCCAAATGGTTCTCACTATGGTTGGTAAATGAGTATGGTGTTGGGTTTGGTCTAGTAGAAATGAGTATAGATTTAGAAAGATGGCTAAGGAAGGTTCTTATCCAAAATAGCAGATCAAGGAAACTCATCTTGAAAACAACACATAACAAACATATGGCAACACATTCATCACACCAAACAACATAGTTTTTAGAAATCATCTAGTATTGTCATACCACACTCATTAGTATGATCAATACTCTAATCGTGTTTCGTGTCTCACAACTTTGTTACATCTCCTGGTGGTCTCATCTATATCTTCTTGAGCTTTTCTTCATATTCTTCTCTCCATGTCTTGAGGTGTTCTTGATTGTTGTTAAGTCTATGTTTTTCTTCAAGTTCTTCCATAATCTTGAATGTAGGTCTTCATGTGGTGAAAATACTTCAGGTACTTCTTGGTATGATCATCAACAATTTTGCCTTGAGGGTATTCAAGAAGTAGTTCATCTAGAAAATTTTGATGGTGAATAGTAGATGAGAGGATATGAGAAAGATTAAGATGATTGTTTTGTTTCTAGAAAGTTTGAACATAGAAAGTTTTCAATCCTAGGGTGATCAAGGGGTTATTAACAACTTGTTGCAAATTGTATATTCACTATAGTGAGAGATACAGGCACCCGCTAGCCAATCAGGGAACGGTCTCGTGTCCGTGGACACGTAAAGTTGTCCGGGCCGCTTCATCTCACTATGTCGCTAGGATCCAAAATACTCTAAGGAGATAATAACATTACCAAAAATGGCTTCCAAACCTAAGGGTCTCAAATTCTACAGGCAACACAATGCTCTGATACCATTTTGTAGCATCCCAACTTTTAATAAAGATGGAATACCTGTGTTATTGTGCTAGTCCCTGGATCAATTGCTAGCACCACAGTACAAAATGAAATATCATGCAAATGCATCAAATTCTATTACATCGCATGATCCAAACTTTACAAAATAGGATTACAACTTGCATAGTCTTAGAAGACTAGCAGAAAACAAAGAAATACAGCGGAAAACATAGAACAACATTGAGCCCATCTTCTTCATGTGCCACAGGCAAAACATGTTGGCGATAGTCTCGAGATCCAAAACGAAATCCTCACTCGTCTTCAGAAATGTCTGCAATATGGAATATGCAGCCACAAGGGAGTCAATACAATTTAATGTATTGGCAAGTAACACTATGGTGGATATAAATGGCAAGACTAATACTACATGCTTATTTGGCTGAGTGGAGTTTTTGCTAAGTTTGCATAAAGCAAGTTTTCTCCTATCTCTTTTGTAAAACCAACTTTTCTTTTCAAAGGGGTGGAAACATTGGATTAAGATCCAAGCACCACAACTACTGTTCACTTGGTCAAAATTTTACTTATTGAAAATGGTGATGTGATTCTTCCGTCCTTCCTTGTCCAGCTGCTCATAGTTGTCCATAACCGGGGACACGGCTAAGATCTTAGTTTGTTGACTCTGCAGAGCTTGTGCACTTTCACCTTCAGACTCAAATCAGCCCAAACATCCTATACACCCTGAGTGCATTAAGGAAAGGAGAAGATTGAGACGAGATCTTTCAGAAGAAATTCCACCACCGTTTGGCTTACCCGTGCCACCTATAATTATGCTACATCTGCTGGTAAGCCTAGTGAGTTCATTCAACTTAATTGATCAAGACAGAGCCCATATGACTAAAGGCTGCACGGGAAGCAATCTAAACTTGGGGAACATCATAATCACTTTGTTCCTGGGTGGCCATCCTCAAGTGACAACCTCAAGTGGAATAACCCTTAGTCAAGGGCCCTGAGGCAACACTCAACATAAACCAGTCTTACCACTTCCACCCAGGTGGTTCATTCATTAGTTATACTTAGAATTTTTCCTCAACATCTAGTAAAACAATTTGTAACATTGCATAGCACCTAATAAATTCTAAGGCTATCAAAATAACAAGGTAAAAGGGATGGCTACACACTACTAGGATAATAGCATAGCATAGTATATCTTAGTAAAATTTCCTATCATGCATACTACTCAAAATCAACTAATGCTTATAGAAAATAATGGGTAGTTGATGGTGTGTTACTTGCCTTGTTGAAGTTGGTGAAGATATCACACTCTCTTCACAAAAGATCGTTGCTCTCCGTACAATCTATTCATTGACAACACAAAACCAAATAAACAAGCATCCTAACAAACAAACATACAAGTGTAGAAAACATACATAGCAACTAACATATCAAAAGGGGCTTAACCAAGTTGGTTAGGACAAGGTCAAGGTTTGAGTTGAAAGATTCATTCTCTAGTGGTCTCATTCTTGTTTAGGAAATTACAATGGTTTACTTGGGAAGGACTAGGTTGAGTTATGTATAAAACTAACTTTATTATAACCATACTTGTCGAGGAAGTTCCAAGAGTTCACTTAGAATAAACATATTACTTCTTCAACTAAAGTAATACATGCAAACACTTGGTCATATTCACCTTCAAAAATATTTGAGTGACTATGTTAGTATTTTCCATTGTGGTTAGGGTAGGTCTACTAACTTCATCATCAAAGGGAAAAATATTACTAAGTCTTGGGGTTTCCATTTGGGTCAATGGTTGGACAAAAATAACTTGTTACTCCTCAACTTGGGTGGATTGCTTCTAGTCCTCATGTGATTGCCTTCTTGAAGTTCATATTCATGCTTCTATTGTAGTTTCCTCCTTGTTGTGAAGCTTCTCTTGTACTTGATAAATCTTCATGATCTTCACTACTTGGTTTAGGTAGGGGATGGGCACAAATACCACTAAGTCAATTTGAAAAGAAAGAAATGGAAGGAATAGGAAGAGAGAGGAAAATGTATTCTCCTTGATTTCTTCATACTCTTGTACTTCATTGAGTTTCTTCTTGTTGATGTGGAGTCTAAGTCCTTCCTTCAATTTCTTCAATGATATTCCTCTTAGCTCTTCATGTTGCCACCAAGTTGATATTGAAGTTTTATTCTTGTGCTTGAGTCTTGATCTCCATTTTGCTGACTTGGTGAATTCTTGAAGCAAGAATGGGGGAGTGGAGAAGATAGAAAACTAAAGTTCACTACATGGTACTATATGTGATTTGCACATTCTAAGGACAGGACTTGGCTCCAAATGGACATAACATCAAATAATAACAGTTGAAAACAATTCCTAAGTCATGGTGAAAATGGATGTATCACTATGTTGGGTTTTTGGTCAAAACACATGGTCATGGTCCAAGGGTGTCCAAAATGGTTGGGCAAGTTTGTTTCTGGTTTAAGGTTGTCAAATGGAACAATTTTGCAAAAGGAACTATATTGAAATTATTTATAGAAATTAATCTATGTCAAAAATACTCAAATAGACAACTAAATTCTAAATTCAATTCTAATTTGTTCAATTATTATTTTGGGACAGAGGATATGAAAGTACACATCCTAAGGTTTCCAAATATATTTTATTTACAATTTTTGGATTTGTAGAATTTGAATTATGCCAAAATTCATCAAACAAGCATATTTGAAATTGAACAATTTTAAGTTTGTCAAATTTGAATTTGGCCAGTGCCAAAAGTTTCTAGATGTCAAGGGCTTTTCAAAAAGTCCAAGATTGCTAAATTTGGCTAAGTGGTTGAAAAGATATGATGATTGCAAGTTATAGGGACTATTCTGCAAAAACTACTTTTTATTTCTATTCGGAATTAATTCCGGAGAAAGGCTGGGCCGAGAAGTGCTTATCTGCCGCGCGGGGCGATGGTTATGGAATGGGCTTGGGCTGGTTTCACGCTGCACCGCGCAACGAATAAAGAACTTAACGCGCGCCTGACGTGGCGCTCTGTGATTTGTCGATACCTCTTCGGTAAGTGATTTAATCGCAGCCGTAGGAATACAATCGGACGGACATGGATGGCTAGGGTTACCTCCCGCCGGAAACGGCTGCCGGCAATGGCGGGGACGGCGGTGCGACCTCGGGTGTGGACGATGGCGATGTTCCGTTGATCCTCGGGCTAAACGAAGACCATGAAGAGGTTCAGTAGAGCACGACGACTGGAATGGAGACGACGGCGTCCACTACGGTGGCTCCTCTCGGTGGCGCGGTGGGTAACCGAGGCGTCCGGGTGTTTCCTTCTCCGGCGAGCTCTTCCTCGCCTCTATGCTGCACCAAAACAACGCACAAAAAGACTCAAAACACGCGCAAGGAAGCAAGGAGGCTAAACGGAGTGGTCTCGGGCTCGGACATGCGCCAAACTCACCGGAATTCGAAGAATCCGGCGATGGCAACAAAGAACTCCGACGAGCTCGTTCTCTGGCTAGGTGGGGAGAGAGGGGGAACACCAGAGGGCAAAATGGAGAGGACATCACTGGCTTTAAGGGGAGATTCTCGGTGCTATTAATCCCGTAGAGAAACGGAAGAAATCAATTCGTTTTAAATCGGGAAGAAACGGCAGCATTCAACTGCCCGAGCTTGATGACGAGATGATGTCATCATGACGTCATCAATTCATTTTTCTTTTTCTTTTATTTCCTGTTTTTAATATCTTTAGTTTTAATAATCCAATTGATCCCAAATTAACTTCTAAAAATTTGTAAAAATAATATCTTTCTTTTTAGAACATTTTTATAAACTTTTGAACATATTTACATTTTTGAATTATGAAATTTGAATAATTCATTAAAAGTGACTTAATAGCATTTTTAATAGAAAATCAAATTTAATTTTTGAGAAAGGGTTTTATAAAAATAAAGAGACATTATATAAGTCAAATATCATTATTGAAAATCATTTACACTTGTTTTGCTATTTTATATTTTGAAATAAAAATGATTTCACTAATAGTCTATTAATGCTATTTTAAAAATATCAATTATGTAAATGAAAATTATTGGTTGAATAAAATATCATAGAATACAATGTGATCAAATGAAATTTTCCAAAATAATTTTCAATGGTTTTCATATTTTATGATTTTAAAATATGAAGAAACAATGATAGTCACTTAATAGAAAACATTAATTTTTATATGATTAAAACAATTTTTAGAAATACTTTCTATGGTTCAACTATTGTTTCCTAAGACCCTTTTAGGAACTTTTGTATTGTATATTTTCAACATATTAGTGAAACCACAATTTGTATCCTTTTGTTATATTTCAAACATGGAGAATTTATTTAATAAATTTGGAAATGGGGTTTAGTAAAAGTAGAAAGGTTTTCCCAAATGAAAACATTTTTTTTCTCAAAGTATCTTACTTGTTTTCATAAACAATTTATTTCTATAGCACTATATTATTTTGTTGATTGACATAACACTTGGAAAACAAGGATCCAACTTATATCTATTTTGGTTTTATCAATAATAGTGAAACTTTTTTTAGAGACAAGAAGAAAATATTAGAGATAACAATTCTCTAGTTTTTATATATCAAAAATATTTTCAAGATCATAACTGGGTTGAAAACATGTTTGGTGTAAGGGTTTGCTTAAGAAGAAATATTTTCTTTCTGTAGAAATATTTATTTTGAAATGACTTTAGGGTTTATGGAATTGAGGTATATTGGATTTTTCATTTCCAAAACATTAGAACATGTATTGTTTTCTTTTGTTTCTTGCATCTCATTTGGTTTTTGGTGACTTGCATGACATAAAAACAAAAAGTTTCAATTTTTAGTGATTTTTGGACTTTCCAAAAATCAGGGATCTTACAACTTTAGGAGGGGACTCACCTATTGATAGGTGGCAGAACAAAGTTCGTCATTTGCGCCAATTTTTGAGAGGATGGGCAAAGAATATTAGTGGTGAATACAAATTATTGAAACAAAAATTGAATTTGTTAATTGACGAACTTGATATTAAAGCTGAAACTACTGTTTTAACGCCTGAGGGGAGGAAAGCCAAGAAAGATACAGATGAGTGTCTGGCTAATCTCCGTAGGGATGAGTAATCTAAATGGGCGCAGAGGCCTAAGGTTAAATACGGGTCAGCTGAGTGAGAGGTCTCAGTGTAGCACTAGTTATCCACATATCAGAAAATTAAAAAAAGAGAGAGAAGCTCATTGAGAAGATTGGGCCACCCCATATCATCTTGGTATCAGATTCTCAGGTTTACTCGGTGAGCAAAGTTATCTTTACTTTTTGTTGTTTTTATTCCTATCCAGAAAAAGCCAAAAATATTATGTTAGATTTGCCAGAGACTAGATCAACACCAAATTGCTACTCTAATTGCTGTTTATTTTTGATTTGCGTATCTGTGTTTTCTGTTTTTAGGGTTCATCTATCTAATCTTTTGTTTCCATCAATATCAAAAATCTCATCAAAAAATAGTCGTGTGGTTGTGCTCTCGGGGAAGTCTAGACCTACATCTTGTTGCAAGGTGATCTAGTTTTTCGAGTGTTCTTAGTGCGGATATCATTGCCTCTATTTGCTTTACGGGTGCCTAGTCATATTCGGATTCAAATCCGTTTCCTACCGCTATCGCAAAAGTGCTGCCGTGGTTGCTTTTCTAGCCGCAGTCGGATCCTGCCGCGGGTCGAAAACGCGTCCAAAACGCTGCCGCCACCCCACCGCACCGCTACATCCTTACCAAACCCGCCCCCGGTGCCACTTTTTCCTTACCAGCGCGCGCCCGCCCCCATACCGCACTCGGTTTCCCACCCGCGCTCGGACTCGCTGCCGTGAGGCCAAAACGCGTGCAAATCTCTACCGCCGCTGCGCACGCGCCTAGTCCATCTCGGACCCTACCCGTGCGTTACAAATACCACACCCGCTCCCACCCGCAGCTTACCAACGCCACACCACACCACCCGCGCTCTGCCGTGAAGTTCCACCGCACGCTGCTGTGAGTTTGTTGCCGTGAGCCGTTTTTGTGCTGTTTTCGCTGCCGTACGGCACAGAACGAGCAATTTTTCTGCTGTGGCCAAACCTGCTGCCGTGAGCTTATTTTTCCACTGTTTTCTTTAGTTTTTCTTTTGTTTTCTTCCTTGTTATCTCTAGGTTCCTGTTCTGATCTTTGACAAGCCCTAGCTACAGCCATTCTACAGCTATATTTAGGTTCCCAAAACCCAAATACTAGCTATTTTATTGCTCTAACAGGCTGCTCATTTGATCAAATCTGTCCACTTTTTTTATTTTCCATCTACTTATTGCTCCTAGTTGATTCAAAGGCTATTGAAAAAATAAAAAAATAGAGAAAAAGTAAAAAGTATAAAAAAATAGAAAGAAAGAAAAAAATTCAAAAGAGGTCGTGCTACTTATCACTAGTGGAAGCTATTTCATATTGGAAATTTTGTGGACATATTGAGCAATCTTGTGCCTGTTTCATTGGGTATTTGCTAGTGCCTTTCTAGTGCTTGCAAAATCTCTACCATATATTTTCTAAGCCACAATTGTCTCCTAGTGTGAGTGTGTTTCCTTAGTAATTTTTATCACATTAAGCAGTGTATTGGACTTGTTATTTTGGTGTTGTTAGGATTCGCAACCAAGCCCCACCAAAAACCTTGTTTGCATTGTGATACTTGATAGCTTGGATATTCTCTTCTCACACCAAAGCACATTATTCATTGCTCCTTGTTGGTAAGTTGATCCTTTTCTCTCTTGGAACATTAACTGAAGCCATCTTTGCTTGGTTTTGAGTGAGTTGAGAGAGGCACCACAAAACCATTCATTATTTTGTTACTAACAAGTTAATCATGGGTTCTTCTAGTGATGTTGATGTGCAGGCAAAGAAGAAACCCGAGGACATTGTCAAGTGGAATGAGTATGAGGCATTGAGAGATGTCATGTACAAAAGGATTACTAAAGAAGTTGATAAGACTGATGAAGATTTGAGAAAGCAGATGACCACTCTTGATTTGAGAATAGATGCTTGTGCATCTCAAGAATCTGCCAATGAGATTAAGGACACTTTGAGGACATTGACACAACAAGTGACTACAATTGCAAATCTAGTGGAACAAATTCAACAAAGACCTCAAGCTATTGCTCCAATTGATGACGGGAGAGGAAATAATAATGGAGGCCGTGGAGGAGTGGAAATAAGAGTACCATTGGAAAATAATAGAGAGGATGATGGCTTGGGTAAACCAAAATTCTCTATCCCTAGTCTTGCTTGTGATTCTGAAGATGTGGAGGAGTACTTGATGTGGGAGCTAAAAATTGAGAAATTATGGAGACTCCATGACTACCCCGAGGAGAGGAAAGTGAACCTTGCATCTTCTTCATTTGATGGCTATGCTCTTTTGTGGTGGGATGTCATTACAAAAGATAGAGAAGAAAAGGAAGAAGAGGAAGTGAACACATGGAGAGAGATGAAACAATTGCTAAGAGAGAGATTTGTTCCCAAGAATTATATTAGAACTCTCTATGACAAATTACAACAATTGAAGCAAGGATCCAAGACAGTTGATGCCTATTACAAGGAGATGGAATTAATCATTCAAAGGGCTTGGATTAGAGAGGCTCCTGAACAAAAAATGCAAAGGTTCTTGAGTGGATTGCAATTCAAAGTGAGAAGCATTGTGAGGCATGTTCCTTATAACAATATGAGTGAATTACTACATCAAGCAAGGGAGGACGAAAACAGATTGCAAGAAGAGCTACAAGTGAGTGCAAGGAGAAGTTTTCCTTCACAAAAATCAAAATTTTCATCACCTACACCTTCAACTACTACTACCCGTGGGACTTCTAGTTCCAAACCCGAGCCAAATTCAACAAATTCCAAGAAACCTACTACATCTACTTCGGGTTCTAGTGGTGCTACACCTCCTACAAGGAATAGAGATATGACTTGCCATACTTGTGGAGGAAAAGGTCACTTTAAGAGGGATTGCCCAAACAAGAAAATTATGCTCCTCAATGCTAATGATGAGTATGAGACTGGAGATGATGTTGATCCCAATGAGGAGGATGCATATGATGATGATGATGATGATGGTACTATTGATTCCTATGCTACAAATTATCCAACTATTGGTTGAACCAAAGCATTGAGTATTGTTCCTAGCAATGATGAGAGCCAAAGATGCAATTTATTTCAAACCAAGGCAATTGTTGGTCCTAATATGGCTTGCAAGGTGATCATTGATGGAGGATGTTGCAGAAATTTAGCAACCAAGGAGTTATGTGCGAAGCTAAGGTTGAGATATATTCCACACCCACATCCATATTATATTCAATGGCTCAATGAGAAGGAGGAAATAAGAGTATGCCAAATTGTGAGAGTGGAGTTCCAAATTGGACCATATATGGATACTATTGAGTGTGATGTTGTTCCCATGTCGGTTTGTCATCTACTACTTGGAAGGCCATGGTAATTTGATAGAAAGGTGCTACACAATGGGAGATCAAACACTTACCAATTGAATTGGAACAATAAGGACATCATATGCCTATGACACCCCAACAAATAGTGAATGAATCAAGGCAAATAGTGGAAGTGAATGTTGAGAAGGAGAGAGAGAGGGAAAATATGAGTGAAAACACTACTTCCATGGGGGAAAACAAACCTAGGCCGAGTGGAAAAAGTAAGGGAGTGAGCCTTTTGACAATGTTAGCCACCAAAGAAGATTTGAGAGAGTTTGAGGATGATCCTAGCCTACTACCTATAGTGCTCATGCACAAGGGGGAAATTTTAGTTTCTAATGACATGAATCCACTTTCGATTGGTGTTTCTAATGTTTTGCAGGAATTTGATGATGTTTTTCCAGAAGAAGTGCCCTCGGGATTGCCACCATTGAGAGGGATTGAGCATAAAATTGATTTAATTCCTGGATCTTCATTACCAAATCGAGCTCCCTATAGGACAAATCCCCAAGAGACAAAGGAAATTCAGAAACAAGTACAAGATCTTCTTGATAAAGGTTACATTCGAATAAGCTTATCTCCGTGTGCTGTTCCTGTCATATTAGTTCCTAAGAAAGATGGTACTTGGCGCATGTGTGTAGATTGTAGAGCAATTAACAATATCACTATTCGTTATCGTCATCCTATACCACGTTTGGAAGACATGTTAGATGAATTAAGTGGTAGTGTTGTTTCCTCTAAAATTGATTTGCGTAGTGGTTACCATCAAATAAGAATGAAAGAAGGGGATGAGTGGAAAACAACCTTTAAAACAAAATTTGGTTTATATGAGTGGTTAGTAATTCCTTTTGGATTAACTAATGCACCTAGTACTTTCATGAGATTAATGAACCATGTTTTGAGAGATTTTATTGGCAAGTTTGTGGTTGTTTACTTTGATGATATTCTCATATATAGCCACAATGAACATGAACACATTGATCATATTAGACAAGTCTTGCATGTGCTAAGAGAAAATAAATTGTATGAAAATTTAGAGAAGTGCACTTTTTGCAAAGATAAGGTCATATTTCTTGGTTATGTTGTCTCTAAACATGGGATAGAAGTTGATGAATCTAAAATTGAAGCAATTAAAAATTGGCCAATTCCCATGAATGTGAGTCAAGTAAGTAGTTTTAATGGACTAGCTGGATTTTATAGAAGATTTGTGAAAGATTTTAGTACTATTGCTGCCCCTTTAAATGATTTGACTAAGAAAGGTGTAAATTTCGAGTGGGGGGTTGCTCAAGATATTGCTTTTGATACTTTGAAAAATAAGTTGATTTCGGCTCCATTATTGATGCTACCAAATTTTAATAAACAATTTGAGATTGAATGTGATGCTAGTGGCATAGCTATTGGAGGAGTGTTAATGCAAGATAAGAAACCAATTGCTTATTTTTCTGAAAAATTACATGGAGCACAATTGAATTATTCTGTCTATGATAAAGAATTGTATGCACTTATTAGAGTACTTGAGGTTTGGAAACATTATTTGTGGCCAAAGGAAATTATTATACATTCTGATCATGAGGCATTGAAATTTTTAAAGAATCAATCGAATCTTAATAAGAGACATGCTAAATGGGTAGAATTTATTGAATCTTTCCCATACATTATTAAACACAAGAAAGGATTAGATAATGTGGTAGCTGATGCTTTGTCTAGGAAAAATATGCTACTCACTAAATTGGATGTGCAAATTTCGGGTTTGCAAGAATTAAAGCCACTATATGCTCAAGATAAAGAATTTTCTACACCCTATAGTAAATGTTCTAATGTGAAGGCTTGGGATAAGTATCATATACATGAAGGACTTTTGTTTAGAGCTAACAAACTATGTATTCCCGGGTGTTCTTTGCGTTTGATGTTATTACAGGAATCTCATAGTGGTGGATTGATGGGTCACTTTGGACGAGAGAAAACATTGCTTATGTTGGCTGAAAATTTCTATTGGGCACATATGAGGAGAGATGTTTATAGATTTTTGCAAAGCTGTATTACATGCAATAAAGCCAAGTCCAACTTGAAGCCCCATGGATTATATACTCCATTTCCAACACCAACTACACCATGGGAAGATATAAGCATGGATTTTGTGTTAGGCTTGCCAAGGACAAAGAGGGGACATGCCTCAATTTTTGTGGTGGTGGATAGATTTTCCAAGATGTCACACTTCATTGCTTGCCACAAAAGTGATGATGCTTCCCACATTGCTACACTCTTTTTCAAGGAGATAGTAAGACTACATGGAGTACCAAGGACAATTGTTTCGGATAGAGATGTGAAATTCATGAGTTACTTTTGGAAAACATTATGGGGGAAGCTTGGAACCAAATTGTTGTTTTCTACAACATGTCACCCTCAAACAGATGGACAAACCGGGGTGGTGAATAGAACCTTGTCCACATTATTGAGAACTATGATCAAGAAGAACTTGAAGGACTGGGAAGATTGTTTACCACATGTGGAGTTTGCCTACAATAGAGCCGTGCATTCAACTACTCAACTATGTCCTTTTGAGGTGGTATATGGATTTCGGCCTACTACACCACTTGATTTATTACCACTTCCTATTAAAGAGAGAATTAACATGGATGCATCCAAAAGGGCTGATTTTGTGAAAAAGATACATGAGAAAACAATAGATGGTATAGAGAAGAAAGGGAAGGATGTTGCTCAAAGGAGGAATCAAAAGAGAAAGGAAGTTATTTTTCAAGAGGGAGATTTGGTATGGGTACACTTTCAAAAGGATAGGTTCCCTAAGCTAAGGAAATCAAAATTATTGCCAAGAGGTGCTGGTCCTTACAAAGTGATTGCAAAAATAAATGACAATGCTTACAAGATAGATCTTCCAATTGATGAGTTTGGAGTGAGTAATTCCTTCAATGTTGCTGATTTGACACCATATCATGGAGAGAACCTTGATGTGGACATCAAGGCTTTTCAAGGGGGGGGGGATGATGAGGACATCCCTAGTACATTGCCACCTAAACAAGATGAAGTGAGACTTGGACCAATGACAAGATCAAGGACCAAGCTACTAGAACAACAGGTGAACTCAATCCTTATTGATTATGCTATTTGTGATTATGAGAATTTTATACTACCTAAGTCTATGAATTTATGTATGATTAGGTTTATTGATAACACAAACATGATGGAGGAGAACAATCAAGAGGAGCTAGGAGATGATTATACAAGTGATGACATGAAAGGAGCCATGGTGAAAGCAAGTGATCAAGATGGTGAAAACAATTAATAACAATTGTTATTCAATAGAAACAATTGTTATTCATCAAGACAAGGGGATAGGTGCCTCCACTAAGTCAGATGCGCCTCATCAAATCCTATTTCATATAGGTATGGTTTGTATACCATAATGTGGCCGAATCCCTTAGTGGTGGATCGGTTTGTATCTCTCTTTGAGTCATAGTTGGACTCCTAGTCCTAGTAGGAGTCCTAGTCCTAGTAGGAGGTGGGTTGCTTGCGCAAGGACCCCTTGTCGCCGCACCCCTCCACCTATATATGTCCTCCACCTACGTGTGGATTAGATAGAACCAGTTTAAATCAAAACCAACAAACCCTAGCCTCTAGATTGTATTGCTTTGTAAGCATTCATCTTGAAGTTTACCAATTGCAAAGTTTGTGTGATATCTTGTTATTCCATCTGGGAATAGGGGGATACAGGACCACTTGTGATCTTTGATTACTTGTGCAAGAGTGTGTAGTTGAGAATATCCAAAGAGCTTGATTGTTGTTGCATTGGCAACAGGGGTCAGCTGAGTGAGAGGTCTCAGTGTAGCACTAGTTATCCACATATCAGAAAATTACAAAAAGAGAGAGAAGCTCATTGAGAAGATTGGGCCACCCCATATCAGGAAGGGGGGAGTAATACTAGGTACTTTCATCTGATTGCTAATGGTAAACATAGGGAAAAAAATCCAGTTGGAACAGGATGAAGGGACGATAGTTGGCGAGAACAATTTGAAAGTGTTCATCTCTGAGTACTATAAGAAATTGTTTGGGGCTCCGGACATTAACTCAGTTAATATGAATGAAACATATAACTGGGACATGCCTCAAGTGTCACCTCAAGAAAATATGGCTCTAACATCAAACTTTACTCAAGAGGAGGTGTCGGAGGCAATTTCCCAGATGGAGCATAATAAGGCTCCTGGTCCTGATGGGTTTTCAGCTGAATTCTACCAGACCTTTTGGGAGGTCATCAAGGTCGACTTGATGGCTTTGTTCTCCCAATTGCAGCATGGTGAATGACCTCTTTATAAGTTGAACTTTGGGGTAATCACTCTGCTTCCCAAGAAAGAGGACGCGTGTCGCATTGAGCAGTATATGCCTATTTGTTTACTTAACATGAGTTTTAAAATATTTACCAAAGTGGGAACGAATCGTGTTTGGTCTATTCCTCACAAAGTGATCAAACCCACCCAATCTGTGTTTCTTCCTGGTCGTAATATTTTAGAGGGGGTAGTCGTCCTGCATGGAACTATTCACGAGTTGAAAACAAAAAAGCTGGATGGTGTTATTTTCAAAATTAATTTTGAAAAAGCATAGGATAAAGTGAAGTGGTGTTTCTTGCAGCAGGCCCTTAGAATGAAGGGTTTTGATCCTAAGTGGTGTGACTGGGTTAGTCGTTTTGTTCAAGGAGGGAGCGTTGGAGTGAGGGTGAATGATGACATTGGTCATTACTTTCAAACCCTAAAAGGGCTTCGTCAAGGGGACCCATTGTCGCCTGTTCTTTTTTAATATTGTTGTGGATATGTTGGCTATCCTCATTGCATGAGCGAGAGATGATGGACAGATATGATACTTGATACCCCATTTCGTGGATGGGGGAATCTCTATCCTACAATATACGGATGATGCGATTTTGTTCCTAGAAGATGATCTAGATAAGGCAGCCAATATGAAATTGATTTTAGCTCTGTTTGAACAAATTTCTGGGTTAAAAATTATTTTTCATAAGAGTGAGTTATATTTCTTTGGAAAAGCCATAGAGAAGGAGAATGATTATAAGACCTTATTCGGTTGTGAGATTGGCTCTCTACCATTTAAGTATCTTGGTATTCCTATCCATTATAGGAATCTCCTCAATAAAGAATGGAAACCTATAGAGGATCGTTTTGAGAGTAAATTAGGGTCTTGGGATGGAAAGATTTTGTCTTATGGTGATAGACTTGTTCTCATAAACTCAGTCCTTACTAGTATGCCTATGTTTTTACTCTTTTTTTTCCAATACCTGTTGGGGTTAGAAAGCGGTTGGATTTATTTCGCAGTAGATTCTTTTGGCAAAGTGATCTACACAAAAGAAAATATCGTCTCTCCAAATGGAATATCATTTGTAGACCTAAGGATCAAGGAGGATTAGGTATTGAGGTTCTTGATGTTAAGAACAAATTCTTATTATCCAAATGGCTATTTAAACTATTGCATGAAAAATGGGTTTGGCAGGAGCTGTTATGTAACAAATATTTATTTGATAAATCCTTGTCTCAGGTGGATATAAAACCTACTGATTCCCCTTTTTGGAAGGGAATTATGTCAGTGAAAAAGGATTTCTTCCAACGAGGATGTTTTAAGATAGGTAATGGCCTATCAACTCGTTTTTGGGAAGATATTTGGTTAGGAAATACCTCCTTGGCAATTCAATACCCGGTTTATATAATATTGTGAGGGATAAAAATGTGTTAAGTGTCAGATGTGTTGTCACATACACCTCTTAATATTATATTTCGAAGGAATCTGGTTGGGGAGAGATGGGACGCTTGGATGCGTCTAGTACGTAGACTTATGAGAATACATCTGAACAATGATGATGATAACTTTGTTTGGGGTCTTTCTGTTTCTGGTGTGTTCTCTGTTAAATCTATGTACACTGACTTTATGCATGGTCATACCCCTTTTCTTCATAAATACCTTTGAAAATTGAAAGTTCCTTTGAAAATCAAAGTTTTTATGTGTGTTTTGATTAAAAGAAATTGGGTTGGGTCTAACAAATGTGTGTTTTGTCACAATGATGAGACCGTTGATCATCTCTTTATTCATTGTATTTTTGCTAAGCATATTTGGAGGTTGCTTCATTTCACGTTTAGCATAGCTCAACCGGTGAGTGTTGATCATATGTTTGGCAATTGGCTGCAAGGGGTGGATAAGAAAACTAAAGCGCGCATTCAAATTGGAACTTGTGTTTTTGTGTGGGCTCTTTGGAATTGTAGGAATGATGTTGTTTTTAACAAAGCAAGAGGTGCTCATTTTTTGCAGGTGATTCACAAGGCCACATACTGGATTCACATGTGGTCCTTCCTGCTGCCGTTGGAGCAACGTGATCTTATGGATTCTGGATGTACTCGTTTGATGGCGGTCGTTTAGGCTATCTACAACCATGGTGGTTGGCTGCACACTAATAGGATTCAATGAGTTGTTATAATCTGTTGCGAGAGTTTCTCTGGTTGATTCTGTTGTCTTTTTTGGATGATGCGTCATTTGTAAACCTTGGATTGTAACCTTTATTTTTTTAATATAAAAAGCAACAGCTGTGTGCATCCTCGCGATGCATAGGCTGGGGCTAGACTCCCGTTTAAAAAAAAAAAAAGGCACCAACCGCTGGGATGCGATCATCCGTAAAGGACTCACTACATTACATATCTGAATTAAAGCATTTCCATCACCTGCTCCTGTTCTGTACACCAACTGTCCTAGTGTATACGCATATGACCAAAACATGGAGTGACGACAAGTCCAGCTCATGGATCGATGATGCATGCCCAAGATCAAGATGGAGAGTATCAGATCATGGGGCACATCGATCACATGCACGCACATCCAACCAAATCATGCCCCTGTCTCCAGATTCCCGGGCTTGTTTGTTAATGCGTGAGTTGTCTGAACAAGCTCACATCCCTCCAAGGCAGAGAGCATATATACAGTTCAGGATCCCCATTGTTAATCCGTCATGGCTGCATCATTTTCATCCCTAAAAAGAACCTTTTCTCTCGCGCGCATCGCTGGTCACCCATCCATGTCTTGAGTTTTATTAATCGGAGCCGATTGATTGTCGCACGTGGTGATGTTCGGTGATCGGGTTTCTTGGAAGCTGTAGGGAACATATAATTCAGTTCGAACAAAAGAAAAGGGTGGAAATTCGATTAAACTTTTAAGCTGCAGTACCAGCCGATGTACAATGCACATGCAAGTACTATCAAAATTTTAGCGTTAATAGTATCAAAGTATGCTCATGACTTATCCTGTTAAAAGGTGTTTCGTCAATCTTTTTCATACCAGAATTGAACGAGTGAAACTTAATTTCATGAACATTAATCGTGTTTAGTTTGACAGGCATACCAGCTAGCCAGCAGATCTTATAAGTGTAAGCTGTGAATAATGTCAACCAGATCGGCAAGATCCGCAGTGGATATAACTAATCAAAGATGACAACTATGATACATTATTCCTACATTGAGGTATAGATTTACTTAGAAATATAAGAGGAAATGTCCGTACTATTCCATATTCCTTAGTTGTAGTGGAGTTGTGTGATGCCAACGAGTTAAGAGAATGATTCCAGGGCAGGCAGGCATGCACACATGTGAACTGCCTCGTCTACTTTAGCTGTGCCTGTCTCCGGTTTTAGCGATTCTTTTGGCCTAGTGCCCCCCCATAAATCTATGTGTGGATAGATACATGGATGCACATATTTATAGCAAGTGGGGGTTGATATGCTTCCTGCTTTTCTAGCTAGTCTGTCCTTTGCTTGGCAATTCTTGGTGGGGCATCATTCATTCCTTGCCCCTCTCAAATACTACTTGAAACCGCAGTGGCAAGGGACACTGCAATCTACTTGGCCGGTCTATCTCTGCCTTTAAAATAGGATGTTGCAGAGTGTTGAGAAAGTTTAAGTGCCTCCCCCTCTGAGATCCAATACATAAAAAGTGTCCTTATTGCGAGGATATTGGATCGAAGCATCGATCCCGATAAGCATCTCCACTTCGACCTTGTAAGTAGTCTATTCCTAGCTCACGGATTTCAACTCTTTTTCTTGCATCTACCGAGATATGCTGCGGTTTCCATGGTCAATTATGTGCGACCTCCATCAGAATATGTATGCAACAATCTGTTGATTTCGGCACCAAGTTTCTCAGCTGTCCTGCTCAACTCTATGTCAGGTTGCAAAAGATTCCACGACAAGATGTCGAGATATCTGAGGCAGTACGAGAAGGAGCACATGAAGATGGCCATGCTGAAGCAAGAAGAGACATTCAAACAGCAGGTGAACAGCATGAAGATGGCCTGTTTTTTTTTTTTTTTTTTTTTTTTTCCCCTTTTCAAAAAAAAAGCAGGTGAACTAGATATGTGTCCCGTAGCACGAACTACTACATCAGTTCAGCCAAAACTGCTGGTACCCTTTGATCGGAAACGAACTAATTATGCTATCTCAGGTTCAAGAGCTGCACCGGCTGTACCGAGTTCAGCGCCTACTGATGACTGGAATGCCAAACAAAGTTCCCAGCATCAGATATAAACCTGACGACGAAAGATTGGCACAGGAGAAGGATGCGGGCTCAAGCAGGTCATGGGGCTCAGAGCAGAAAAAAGCTCCCCCTCCGACAGTTGTCGAAGAGGGTGACCTAGATCTCACGCTGGCGATCGGAAGCTTGGTAACGGCGGAGACGAAGAGGACGAGAAAGGATACCTCGTCAAGCGTAGATTCCAGGGCGAGCATTTCTTCGTCGTCGGCAGATTCCGGTAGCCCGGACTGCAGGGTGCTGCCTCCCCATCCATCTCAGCTTGGGTCGTCGGCAGTGAAGGCTAGTACTGCGCCTATCGAGCAGGAAGGGATACAGCACCCTCCTTGGCTTCATCAGTGTCTGAATTTGGCGCGATAAGATTTCTCAGGTTTCACTTGCGGTATCGTCCTTTTGTCAACTCTCTCCCTCCCACCCTCTTTTTTCCTGACGAACATGGCATTAATATTACCTACGGCCCATTTTTATATTAGTTAGATACAAATTGAGAAAACTGATAATTATTTTCTCACTTCGTATGTCAACCTTACTTCTCCACGACTAGTATCCGTAAATTATCAAAAAATTAGATTATCAGGTATTTTAACATATTGTGGAAACTAATTGTTTCCTAAAAAAACGAAAAACAAAAAAAACAAAAATTGGCAAGACATATCGTGTGCCAAAACTCGCCGATAGGCCCCTTTGTTGAGTCACTGACATGTGGGGTTTAAATGGCCCGTGTGGCTTATTATGTAATATCCCCGGGGAAAAATAAGGGTCCCGTGAACTCTAATTCCACGCCCATGATGATCGTCTCAACATTCTCTGTTGTAGGACCTAAAAACACGGGTAAAGCACACGCTGGCAGAAAATAAAAGGATAAATGACATAGGAAACATTGAATTGCAAATCACATAATCGCATTATCACTACTCCCTAGCCTCAAATATAAAGTCCAATTCATTTTTGGAGAAGTCAAAATAAACTCATGAACACACTCACTGAGGCGAAAACTCAAAACGTCGGGGGTTGAGAAGTCTCGCCGGCACTCGGCGCTTTTCGTGCCGATGTCGCTCGTCGTTCCTTCTGCAGCCGCCTTCCCTCCCGCCCCTCTACCGCTTGGGTTCTTGTCTCACAGCCGCATGGTCACATCATTAGTCGCAACCTGGATGTATGCTTGCTATGTTCCTAGCTCGGTCGAACTGAACTAACGAGTGGACTTGGGCAAAACGTCTGTACACTAGGACGCCATCACTCCTCCATCTCGGCCCAAAGAAAGACCAATAACTAGGGTACCTCTTCACTTACCCTTTCTTCCCCAAAAGAACCCTCCGATAAACATAGATCTGTAGGGGTAATGGATAACATGGTACCTAGACCCATCTGCCAAGACCTGGTCAAAGCCTCGTGGGATCCAGTCAACCGAGGGCATATCAAGGAAGACTCCGTGCAGACAACAGCCTCGCAAGGAATCGACCCTCGTGAGGAATCTTTTGGCCTGGGGACTTAGCACACCGGCGCAACCGTGCCCCGCCTCGCGGGCCTCCGCCAGGCGTCTTCGTGAGGAGACAACACTCTGTCCACCCGTGACCCTCTGACAGGATTGCACATGTCTCTACTCTGTTGTAGAGACAAAGCGCGCATGCGTGAGTGACAAAACGGATGGCGAAAGAGGCAAAAGCGACAGAGGGCGCAGATGCCAAACCTTCCCATTTCCGTTTTTAAACTCCACCACCCATCTACGGCGCCCAAAGCACCGTCCGAGACTTTCCTCTTCGGTGCAAGAAGACTGTGACTACATAAAGCTCCTCCACGAGCGTCATCCCTGAGGTCATCGTGAAGACCCCACGGTCTGCTGTAGACCACCAATTTAATGGATGGTGGACTATGTCCACCCGTAGCTTAGGGATGTGGGTTGTCCTTGAACGTGCAACGATGTCGCCTAGAGGGGGGGAATAGGCGATTAAAACTTTTCCGGTTAAGTCTTGCGAAATGTGGAAATAAACTAGGTGTTTAAATTAACAAGTACACAACCTAAATATTCTAGGGTCAACTAGGTGCACCAACAACTTATGCTAAGCAAGACAAGTAACAAGGTGATAGCAAGATATATAACTTCAAGCTCGAAGGCTATCACAATGTTAATTGCATAAATAAAAAGCGTATAGAAATAACCGAGGCACACGGAGACGATGATGTATTCTCGAGTTCCTCCCATAAGGGGTGTTTGTCTCGTTGGAGAGGTGTGAGCTCGCCACAAAGGCCTACTCAACGCCACAAAGGCCTCACCCTATTCTCCGATGAACCCCGCCACAAAGGCCTAGTTCACCTTCCACTATTAACAACCTTCGATCGAGGCACACATCCACAACCTAATTAGAGGATCTCGATGTCACCACAATCTTGGGGCACACATCCACAACTCAATTGGAGCCTCCCAAGAACACCAAAAGTCGTCTAGGGTCCAAGACCCAAGAGTAGCAAGCTCACAAACTTTCACTTCCACGAATCCTCGTGGAGAGACCAAACTGATGCAACCGATGCAAATGGCAAGAGCACAAGTGCTCAAATCCTCCACTCTCAAATTCCATCAAAGCAACAAATGCTTATGGGAGAATAAGAGAGGAAGAACATGGAGGAGAAACACAAAGAACTCCAAGATGTAGATTCACTAAGTTCTCCTCACAAAGGGGGGAGATGGATTGGTGGAAATGTGGATCTAGATCTCCTCTAACTTCTCCCTCAAAGATATGCAAGAATCATAGGAGGGATTGTGTGACGCCCCTGGATCAGGTACTATGGGGATTTCAGCGTTCCCGCCAGAATCCACATAATATTCGATCCTAGGTTGTCATTTCTGATACCATTACAACAGTTCATGAATAATCCGCAACAACAGAAGATACATACAACACGACCCCAACGAGTCAAGAATACAACTGATACAATACAAAGATCCAAATAACATTGGAAAACAAAATGGTATCCGACTACGGATAAGATACAAATTGGACTAAGAGTCCTGACGATAACCGACAACGTCCAATCCCTGCCGAGGCCAAAGCCAAAGGGATTCCCAAGCTAACGGCGTCAGACTTCAAACATGTCGACTGCATTGTGAATACAGCCCCGAATCTTGGGGTCAGTACTTTGAATGTACCAACAAGCGGAAGTAATACTCACAAGATACCAATGCAACCAATCATCACAAGATACAAATATTTTGTGTACAAAGGAAGAGGTTGTTGTAATGAAGCGGCATCGGGCAGCACGAAGAAGTCTATGGAGACACGCTACAACTCTCGTCTATTAGAAACGGATGAGGGAGGGCGACAACACCAACTACAACTACTCACCAAGAACAATACCCATCCAGGATTTACCCCCCCTCAACCAATGTCTGGAGGTAACCCGAGGAAAAACTCATATATGTGGAATATTAAACTCGTTATCGCACAGGTTAACAAGTATCATTAGGTGTAACTTGTCTGCCTCTTGTTAGCCAACACTTTCTCCAAGATCGTCACATAAGCGCGGACGATACGCCTTCTCGAAAAGATGTAACCCTGCAGGGAAGCACTACAGTAGCCACACGCACCAAAATGTCGCGAGACTGTCGGCACAACACTTCACCTCACCACAAACAAGTCCAGGTAGCCACCTAGCTAGGTTGGAACCGCCTTGAGAGTCCGACCGATGCTTTGAAGTGGACCTAGCCGTTTGCGCCTACGCGCGAAACGGATCAAACGTGACCGGAACTGTCCGATTCACCTCATACCGCGGAAACCTATATAATTGTACGCACATCAGTAACATACCATCATCATCCTCAACGTCGTTGTTGTCATACCTACAGAATTGGTGATGTGCGTACCCAAATGGAAAGCCTTGTGGCATCCTGGACAAGAGTGTAGCGGGGCTAATAGGTTGCGGGGAGTCCCATTCCTCCCACGATGTGGTTAGCGCGCTCATTCTTGGATCAGTGGACAATAACCTTTTCCTCAGGCGACACCAGAGGGACCAAAAGCCTCGAGGGGCCTCCCGCCGGTGCCTTAACTCGAATTCAAATTTTATTATTACCCCAAGCATTAAGATCACTTTTAATTAAGTTGAACCAACCTATCATACTAGTCAGGTGACAAAGAACCAAACTCGCCAAAGAACCTAAGCATGCACTACGACTCGCAAGGCAAACAAGAAACAAACATGTCATAGGAGGTGGGGGATGAGGCTATATCATGGCTGCAAGGTAAACATATGATAGGAATCGAGACACAAGCATCGAATCATAAGGCTAGAATAAAGACAACAGAAAGCATCCGTAAAAAGTGAGGAACGACAGTCATAGGTAGCAAGTGAGTAAAGCTTGCCTAGAATCTAGCTTGTAGAGGTAGCAGAACTTGTCGTTGCTCACATCATCTCACGTCCTATCCGCGAAGAAAGCAAAGTGCTAGAAGAAACACCAGATGCAACAATTACTACTAGGGCAAAACATCCAGCATGATGCTACTTTATATGCATGACATGCGAGATTCAGAAGAAGATGCAACTTAGCCAATTTAAGCTGAGCCGGAAGCCCAAAATTTAATTTAGGAGGCTCAAGTTATTTATCTACCCATCGACATTAAATGTTGAGTTAACATGGCGACATAAGATAAAGATGAGCTACACCAATTTAAATGGAATAGGGACAATATATATAACATCCTGGCATATTCCTTATTTAATTGTTAGATGTATTATTATTACCCACACCCACAAGATGCAATGCAAAATGTACGATATGACAGTTAAAACAGGTGACATTTATGAAAATAGGGCATATAGGTTATAGGGTTAGGGTTTGGGTTCGAATGTGGGAAGGAGGATCTCGGCGTCAATGCTGGTGTTCTCGGAGAGTAGAGGAACTAGGAAACGTTCCATAGTCGAAGTACTGGTACTCTTTGCCTCCGGGCATCTTCGAGGTTCCATCGGCGTCATCTATGGCCTTTGGGGTTGGTGGCGGTCCCGGTCTTCACGGCGCGCACGAAGGCGGCCGACGCAATCCGGACACGGAAGATCTTGTCAAGGGTCCGATCTTTGGGTCGGGGGGTGTTCTTGTCGATGTTGTCGATGCATGGCCATATAGTTGTTCAAGCGCCAGGGTCACCGTGGTCGATTCTTGTCGATGGGCACGGACACGAAGAACTTGTCAAGATCGGTCTTGCGAGTAGAAGAACTTGACGCGTCCAGTGTCAGTGGTATGTAGACGTTCACGGCTTGCAGTAGATCTTGTCGATTTTTGCGGCCACCCATTTTCATTGGGGTTGGTCTTCGGACTTGTGAATCCACCACACGAGGACTTACAAGGGAAAACCCGAGGCACGAAGACCCCGAGCGCAGCAACAGAGCACGATGCGTACGAAGACACGTCCACAACAGCGAGACAGCATGGCGCCAGCCCTTGTGGGCACTCGGTCGAGCACCTGGGGGGAAGATATGGTGCGGGTCCGAGAAGAGGGCCACAACGGAGCATATACGGTGGCCGCTACTTGGCGCAGCACTTCTAGCTGTTGGCGATGGCAGAGACGAGGAGGTGCAGGGGAGCGGCGCATGGTCAACGTCGAGCCGCAAACCCAAAGGGGCAACACTGATGCTTGAGGTGGCGAAGGGTTGAATGGACGGAGGCGAGCTTGGTTAGGGCCCTATTGGTGGCGGGCAGAGGAAGGCCCATAAGAGGAGGTAGGAGGCGGCGATGTTGTTGGTGTCGGTTCCGTCCGGAAACGAGAAGAGGGCGGACCGGGGTGGAGCTAGACGAACTCGTGGCAGGTGGGAGGGGCTCCAGGGCGAGGTAGCGCCGAAGAGTTTGCAAGGTGGGGTGATAGTCGTTGGGAGAGAGAGCAGCGGTGGGAGGAGGGTACGGGAGAGGAGATCGAGCTCCTGGCGGCGGGGTCGGTGACGAGAAGAAGGACGATGGGATCGAGCGCTGCTCTCCCATGTGAGTGCATGTCTAGTGTGTCGTGTGTGCGTTGTGATCTGTGGCCACAGAGAGAGGTGGGGGGACCTGATTGCGAAAAGGAAAGGAAGCGGGGTGGTGGCTGCAAAAGAGGAGGGGGTTCGGTGGGGATTAGGGTTTGGTGTGGGAGAGTTGGCCGGTTGGGTCTTGGCTGGGCTGGTTGGCTGCCTCTCTCCCCTAAAAACGTTTTTTATTGTATTAAGTGCATAAGTTTGATTGGGTGTTATTAAAAATATTTCGAGGCACAAAAAATGAATTCATAAAATTTAGGAAAAACAGGATTGATGCAATTTAATTATTTTTGCAAGTTTTAGATGCATGAAGATGCCTTGATGATGCAGAAAAGAAAAAGAAACAAATTCTAATTGGGAAAACCCCCGGGTGTTACAGACGACACCACTAACAAGGGATTGCGCCTTCGCAATCCTCCTAACGCCAAGAGAGAGGAAAAAGTCGGGCTATCGAGCCTTCGTGCTCCATGTGAATCTTCTCGGCGCCACAAACAAGAGGTGGTTGCTCCGGATAAACAAAACTAAAAGCAGAGGTGTCAATAGATAAAATTGCCTCTAACTTCATAGGAAGGAGTGGGAGTCACACACTGATACACACATTAAACATACAAGAGTGAATCATAAGGGTAGTCGGTATGGTCGCGACTCCATCCCGCACCCAAACAATTAACTCTTTACATGAATAAATGATTCACATAACACACTCACGGATTGTAGAGAGAAGGATGTTGTCATCTTGGATCGGCAGTATGCAATGGAAGAAAAAAGTATCAGTGGTCAATGCTACGATCGGAAAACGTCCAATCTGATACTTAGAAGATGTGACCATAGACGAAAGAAAAGTTATAACGATAAGAATTCGCAATGGTTCTGTGGGCGTGCACTCCCACATCTCCAATTTTCATCCTTCTCATTTACTTTCCAAAAAGAGTGGCTACCTTTAAGATACACCGGAATCAAAGATGGTGTAGCTCTAAGAGATGGAAGGAAGCCAAACAAGATCAATAAGGAAATCACAACACGATTGAATGAGTCAACAGATAAGATGAAGAACTAGTGTCACCGTCAAATCTTCTTGTTTCAGATTCTTCCTCTCGGCACCACTAACAAGAAGTCTTGCTCACTTCAATGAAAATGTTCTTTCGAATCTTCTGAACATCAAACCTATTAGGTTAAAAGGCTTAAAACGTCCACCCACGTAGAATCCTAAAAACTTTAAAAGATAGATAAGAGGGGAGACTCCAAAACAAATAAGGTAAGAGGAGAAGTGGAGTAGAGATGAGGTGTAAACAAGAATTCTATTGATATATTTAAAAACACGTTTAGCAAAAAATAGTTTTGACACTATAGAAACACGACCGTTAGCAAGGTTATCCTAGAGGCTTTGTGAACCCGTTGCTTCGATAACCATTCGTATTGAAACAACATTGGGAATCGGAACCATGCTTTGATACCAACTGTGACGCCCCTGGATCGGTACTATGGCGATTTCAGCATTCCCGCTAGAATCCACATAATATCTGGTCCTAGGATGTCATTTCTGGTACCATTACAACAGTTCACGAATAATCCGCAACAACAACAGAAGATACATACAACACGACTCCAACGAGTCAAGAATACAACTGATACAATACAAAGATCCAAATAACAGCGGAAAACAAAATGGTATCCGACTACGGATAAGATACAAATTGTACTAAGAGTCCTGAAGATAACCGACGTCGTCCAATCCCTGCCCAGGCCAAGCCAAAGGGATTCCCAAGCTAACGACGTGAGACTTCAAACCTGTCGACTGCATTGTGAATACAGCCCCGAATCATGGGGTCAATACTTTGAATCTACCAACAAGCGGTAAGCAATACTCACAAGATACCAATGCAACCAGTCATCACAAGATACAAATACTTTGGGTACAAAGGAAGAGGTTGTTGTAATGAAGCGGCAGCGGGCGGCATGAAGAAGTCTATGGAGACACGCTACAACTCTCGTTTATTAGAAAGGGATGACGGAGCGCGATAACACCAACTACAACTACTCACCAAGAACAATACCCATCCAGGATTTACCTCCCTCAACAAATGCCTGGAGGTAACCCGCGTAAAAACTCACACATGTGGAATAGTAAACTCTCTATCGCACAAGTTAACAAGTATCATTAGGTGTAACTTGTCTGACTCTTGTTAGCCAGCTCTTTCTCCAAGATCGTCACATAAGTGCGGACGATACGCCTTCTCGAAAAGATTTAACCCTGCAGGGATGCACTACTGTAGCCACTCGCACCGAACTGTCGTGAGACTGTCGGCACAACACTTCACCTCACCACAAATAAGTCCAAGTAGCCACCTAGCTAGGTTGAAGCCGCCTCGAGAGTCCGGCCGATGCTTTGAAGTGGACCTAGCCGTCTGCGCCTACGCACGAAACGGATCAAACCTAACCGAAACTGTCCGATTCACGTCATACCGTGGAAACCTATATAATTGTACGCACATCGGTAACATACCATCATCATCCTCAACTTCGTTGTTGTCATACCTACAGAACTGGTGATGTGCGTACCCAAATGGAAAGCCTGAACTAAGTTGTGGCATCCTTGACAAGAGTGCAGCAGGGCTAATAGGTTGCGGGGAGTCCCATTCCTCCCATGATGTGGTTAGCGCGCTCATTCTTGGATCAGCTGACAAGAACCTTTTCCTAAGGCGACACCAGAGGGACCAAAAGCCTCGAGGGGCCTCCCGCCGATGCCTTAACTCGAATTCAAATTTTATTATTACCCCAAGCGTTAAGACCACTTTTAATTAAGTTGAACCAACCTATCATACTAGTCAGGTGACAAAGAACCAAACTCGCCAAAGAACCTAAGCACGCGCTACGACTCGCAAGGAAAACAAGAAACAAACATGTCATAGGAGGTGGGGGATGAGGCTATATCATGGCTGCAAGCTAAACATATAATAGGAATCGAGACACAAGCATCGAATCATAAGGCTAGAATAAAGACAACGGAAAGCATCTATAACAAGTGAGAAACGGCAGCCATAGGTAGCAAGTGAGTAAAGCTTGCCTGGAATCCAGCTTGTAGAGGTAGCAGAACTTGTCGTTGCTCACATCATCTCACGTCCTATCCGCGAAGAAAGCGAAGTGCTAGAAGAAACACCGTATGCAACAATTACTACTAGGGAAAAACATCCAGCATGATCCTATTTTATATGCATGACATGCGAGATGCAGAAGAAGATGCAACTTAGCCAATTTAAGCTGAGCCGAAAGCCCAACATTTAATTTAGGAGGCTCAAGTTATTTATCTACCCATCAACATTAAATTTTGAGTTAACATGGCGAGATAAGATAAAGATGAGCTACACCAATTTAAGTCTAATAGGGACAATATATATAACATCACGACAGATTCCACATTTAGTTGTTAGGTGTATTATTATTACCCACACCCACAAGATGCAATGGAACATGTACGATATGACAGTTAAAACATGTGACATTTATGAAAATAGGGCATATAGGTTATAGGGTTAGGGTTTGGGTTTGAACGTGGGAAGGAGGATCTCGGCGTCAACGCCGGTGTTCTCGGAGCGTAGAGGAAGTAGGCGACGTTCCATAGTCGAAGTAGTGGTACTCTTTGCCTCCGGGCATCTTCGAGGTTCCATTGGCGTCATCTATGGCCTTTGGGGTTGGTGGCGGTCCCGGTTTTCACGGCGCGCACGAAGGTGGCCGACGCAATGCGGACATGGAAGATCTTGTCAAGGGTCCCATCTTCGGGTCGGGGGGGGGGGGGTGTTCTTGTCGATGTTGTCGATGCATGGTCATCGTAGTTGTTCAAGCGCAAGGGTCACCGTGGTCGGTTCTTGTCGATGGGCATGGACACAAAGAACTTGTCAAGACCGGTCTTGCGAGTAGAAGAACTTGACGCGTCCAGTGTCAATGATATTTAGACGTTCACGGCTTGGAGTAGATCTTGTCGATTTTTGCGGCCACCCATTATCATCGGGGTTGGTCTTCGGACTTGTGAATCCACCACACAATGAGTTACAAGGGTAAACCCGAGGCACGAAGACCCCGAGCGCAGCAACGGAGCACAATGCGTACGAAGAAACGTCCACAGCAGCGAGACGGAGTGGCGCCAGCCCTTGTGGGCACTCGGTCGAGCACCTGGCGGGCAGAGATGGTGCGGGTCTGAGAAGAGGGCCACAACGGAGTAGAGCCGGTGGCCGCTACTCGGGGTAACACTTCTAGCTGCCGGCGATGGCAGAGACGACGAGGTGCAGGGTAGCGGCGCATGGTCAACGACGAGCCCCAAACCCAACGGGGCAACGCTGATGCTTGTGGTGGCGAAGGGTTGAACGACCGGAGGCGAGCTTGGTCTGGGCGCTATTGGTGGCGGACAGAGAAAGGCCCATACGAGGAGCTAGGAGGCGGCGATGCTGCTGGTGTCGGTTCCGGCCGGAAATAGAGAAGAGGGCGGACCGGGGTGGAGCTGGACGAACTCGTGGCAGGTGGGAGGGGCTCCAGGGCGAGGTAGCACAGAGGAGTATGCAAGGTGGGGTGCTAGTCATTGGGAGAGAGAGAGCAGAGGTGGGAGGAGGGTACGTGAGAGGAGATCGAGCTCCTGGCGGCGGGGTCAGTGACGAGAAGAAGGACGAGGGGATCGAGCGCTGCTCTGCCGTGTGAGTGCGTTCCTGGTGTGTGTCGTGTGTGCTTTGTGTTCTGTGGACACAGAGAGAGGTGGGGGGCCTGATTGGGAAAAAGAAATGAAGCGGGGTGGCGGCTCAAAAGAGGAGGGGGTTCGGTGGGGATTAGGGTTTGGTGGGGGAGAGTTTGCCGGTTGGGTTTTGGCTGGGCTGGGCTGGTTGGAAATGTTTATATGGAATTTCGCAAAAAATGGGGGAGAGTTGGCCATTTGCACAGTAATTCACAATATTTAAAAGCAAGGTTTTTTTCATAAAATGATTTCGATTAAACTATTATTTGAAAATGTTTATATGGAATTTCAAACTATAGGATCATAGACCTTGATGATATTTTGGTCTTCTTAAATATTTTCAAAGACCAAACATAAGTATAGGCATATGTTAATGATTGACCACGTTTCAAATAATTTAAAAGGTTTCAACAAGATTAATTTATATGAAGATAAGTAACATGTCGAATCAATATGATAATGCATAGTATTTTCCAAAATTTTGTTCAAATCAAATTGGAACTATTTTGGAAATAGACACAAATGCCTACTTGTAGTTAAAGTAATATTTGAATTTGTCAAAATTTTAATTGATTAAAATGTTAGAAAAATTTCGTAGTTCAATAGATGTTGTATTTACAAAACTGGTGCAATTGATTTGGTTTCATATAGATATTTTAATCAAAATATATGAAGAAAACAGGGGAAAAAAGGAAACATTATAAAGAGCCAACCCGTACATGGGCCGACCCAGCAAAAAGCCCGCCAGGCACTTTCTCTTGTTTTTTTTCTTTCTATAAAGTGGCCGGATTATCTAGCCCGTGGCCTTTTCCATATTTTTTCCTATTTGATTTATGGGCTGGTTTATTTAGCCCGTTTAAACAAAATGAATCTGTTCTCAAAAAAAAAAAAAATGAATCGGTACGTGAAAAATGGCTCGGTACATAGGTAAGTTTAGTCTCATACCGCATCCTTAAGCAACTTTTCATCCCACCTCCCACTTATATAATGAGACCAATGGTTTTGGCAAAATCATAAAAATAAATTCAGGTTGAACCATTTATTTTGGCTTGACTAGAATAAAATAATTATTTTTCGGTGGGATTTCTTATTTTCTTTTCCACGGCGCTTCTCACACGACGAAGGTACCACGTAAACTATATTTTGTAGAATACATGTTTTAGTATATTTGAGGCCGTAAATTTAGTTATTGTAGTTGTCATAGTATTTCCGTCCCGTAGACTTATTTTCTTAGTATATTTTATTTTAATTTTTAGACTAGCGTAATATTTTTCGTACGTACACTACGCGACATAAATTAGACTAAAACATGTTGTAGTCGTAGCCACACGATTTTGATCTACGACTACAACTAATTTTACCAGCCAATCACGTCATGCCATATAGTCTACCTATTTTCTGAACTAACTCCAAGTAGAAAATTTGTGTGCTAATTTTACGTGAAACCCCCTACAACTTAGAATATTCGTAACTTTTGAACCGTAAGGCCAAATTTAGCAAACTTGGACTTTTTGAAAATCCCTTAACCTGTAGTATCTTTTAGAATTGTTTAATTTCGAATTTGATTATTTGAAATTTGTCTAAATCCAAATACCCATTTATGTAATTTTGACCTAGTTTAAATTCAGTAAATAATCTTAATACGATCACTTCTACAAAAAATGTTCCATTTAGTAACCTTGGATGAGAGAGACCAATACCTAAACCATATGGACACTAGTGAACCTATTTTATGTAATCTTGGCCTAAAACCCTTCCTAGTGTTCAATGCCAACTAAACATGATATGATATTTGTTTATCGCTAATACCCAATTGTGGTGTGATCATTTGGATCAAGACCAGCACCAAGTATGTGTCAATCACATGCTATAAAAACAAGTGAACATGAAACCCTTATACCAAAATCATATTCGAATTTACAAGTCATGTTCTAAGTTTAATAGATCCTTCGTACTCAAATCATTATGTGAATCTTGTTAATTATGGTTTGCATCTAGAACCCATGTACCAAAACCTTGTATGATAATTGTGATCGGAGACCAATCATTTGGATCCTTGGAACAACCCTAATACTTATTCAAGTTTGAATTGTTTCAATTGGAATTTGACCAACCATCGAACCAAATGGCAAACTCAAGTCTGTCACAATAATTCTTTTGCATGTAATTGTGTGGTGTGTCTAGACTAAACTTAACCAAAATGGAAACTCTAGCTCAAACACTTTAATCCTTTTGTTAATAAAATTAATTTTCAATCTTAAAACACTACTATTACATCCACTCTTTGTGCAATTAAGTGATGCGATAGCTCTTTACTAATCTAAATGAACTCTTGGAACTTCCTTAACAAATAGGAACCACTTAAGTTTGAATTCTTCAAACTAAACCCTTGTCTATAAAAGAATACCCACCAACCGAATTATAATTCTTTTTGCATATCAAATTATGTGAAATCTCTAGCCTATCAATGAATAACGTAAATCAACCTTGTTTTGAAAATATTTCTATGCTTGTTTACCTTTATATGCACTGTGTTTGTGAGTGACTTGTTGATTTGTATGTATTTATATTGTTTAGATTGTAAGAAGAGGAACGTTCTATTTATGAAGAGAGTGTGATTCTACACCAACTTCAAAAAGGAAAGTGGCACACATGATCCTACTATTTTAATATATGCATTAGAGTTTTATTGTAGCTATGCATTAGTAGGAGTTGTGTGTTATCGCTATGCTAGATTTCTTTACTAACACCCAATTGGAGTAATCATATGTTATCCCTAGACTGTAGCAATCCATATGTTAGGCAAACACCGTAATGCTAGATTGCTTAGCCATGCTTGTAGTTATTCGTGGCTGGGATTATTATTATGTTATGAGGAAAATCGTTATTTTAATTGCTTATGACAATAACATGATAATTAATTAACCACTATACGGATTGCTAGCATGTCATCAAAGTACAAATTTTGGTGGGGACCGTCACCCAATATCTTGAGATTATGTTTAGTTTCTGTATGTAGTTATTTCTTGTGTGCATCCGTGTTTCATATTAGTATGGGCTAGACATAATTTGTAGGTTGTGGTGACTCGAACCCAACGTGTCGAGAGATGTAGAATAGTAGTAGGATGGTCCGGCTCGTGGAGGGTTTGGGGATCTACTTCTTATGAATTCTGGCTTAATCTTCTTTCCTTCCATATTACTAACGGTGTATCATGGTGTTTGGGGTCGATTAGGCAACGTGGGTAAAGGGCACAAACCTCGCGAGGGTTAAAACTAAGATCTTAGCCGTGTTCCAGTGGTTAGGGACAAATCAACAACTAGATGGGAAACTATGACATATCTCGTTCATCTTGATTTATTAATTATTACCAATTTGATTATGGGTAATATTGGTGAAGTGCCTGATGGTGTTTCAGTGTGCTAAACCAATGGGTAGGAGCACTTTGCTGTCAACCAAAGTGTCCAATGAGTGTGAATTTTTTATTTTTTATTAAATGATACGGAAAATTGCTCTTATGCAAATAGTCTCCAAAGCTGCACTCAGCCAAATATGCATGTAGTATAGTCTTTCCATTTATATCCACCATAGTGTCACTTGCCAATACATTAAATTGTATTGACTCCCTTGTGGCTGCATATTCCAACGTGCAGATGGCTCCGATGACGAGTGAGGATTTTGTTTAGGTTCTCGAGTCTACAACCAACATGTTTTTCCTGTGGCACATGAAGAGGATGAGGCTCATTGATGCACTATGTTTTTCGCTGCAGAACTTTATATTTATGCTAGCCTTTTGCTATGCATGTTGTAAAACCATTTTGTAAAGTCTGGATCATGCGATAATAAAGATGTTGACGCATTTGCATGATATTTCATCTTGTACTGTGGTGCTAGAAATTGATCCAAAGACTAGCACAGTAACACAGGGGTTCTAGCCTTTATTAAAAGGTGGGAGCGCTATAGATGTTATCGGAGCGATGTGTTGCCTGTAGAATCCGAGACCTAAATTTGGATTAGAACTAGGAACAGACCCTAGGATTTAAAATCTATTTTGTTCAAACTTCTCATCTTAATCTTTTCTCATATCCTCTCATCTATTATTCACCTACAAAAATTTCTTCTCTTGTTCTAGATAACCAAACCATGGAGTGTAAGAAATATTTTTCATATGACATCATTGGATTCAACATGAAGTACTACAAGGACGACCACTTAAGAACTTAGAGAAGGACTTAGACTTCACAATAATCAAAAACACCTCATGGAGGTGAAGGAAGAACTTGAAGAACTCAAGAAGATATAGATGAGACCACCAATGTAGTTACTTGGTTAGAACAACGCTATCGTATTAGTGTATTGATCATACAAATGAGTGTGGTATGACAATACTAGGTTGTTTGTTGAATCAGTTGTTTGGTGTGATGAATGCTTGTTAGATGTTGTTTGTAAGATGAACTATCTTGCTCTGTTGTGGTGGGTAGGATTCTTCGCTCTGTTGTGTTGGGCAGGATTCTTCTTTCGTATCTTTATAATCTTTACTCATCCATGCTAAACCCAACAAAATACCATGCCCTATTTACCAACCATAGTGAGCTACAATATGAAGTGCAAGAACAAGAAATACACCAAAGAATGTTGTGACTAGTGCCCTATTGAGACAAAATGCATACAGTTGAGGAATTGCAACATATCTCAAGATTATGTTCTTTTGAGTGAAGGAACAATCACATCCATTATCAATGCCATCTCTATCCTAAGGATCAACAAGTGAATCTACAAGTAAGAAATGAAATGTGGAATCAAGAATACATGAGTGAAAGTAAAGTATAGGGACCTAGAGGGGGGTGAATAGGTGCTACGAACAATTTTAATCTTTCTTATAGTTTAGGCTTGACACAAAGGTAAATTCTCTAGATAGTGCAACTAAGGTTAATTTACCATTATGACAAGGATAGCAATTAATTTAACTAGTACAACAGTAAATGGTACTAGTACCACAATAAATGCAACACAAGTGAGTAAAGGATAAGGGAACGAGATAACCGATCGGAAACACGCGGAGACATGATGTATTCCCGAGTTCCTCCTTGTAAAGGGAGTATGTATCGTTGGAGGGGTGTGAGCTCGCCACGAAGGCCTACTCAACGCCACAAAGGCCTCACCCTATTCTGCGATGAACCCCGCCACAAAGGCCTAGTTCACCTTCCACTATTGATCCCCTTTGAGGCGGGAATCGAATCCTTTACAAACAAGTTTGGGGCACACACCCACAACCAAATTGGGGGATCCAAACACTCACAAATCAACAAGAGTAGAAAGAAGCCTAGGTTCTCCACAAGAGGAAACCCTAGGCAAAGATCACTCAAGCAAATGAGATGGGAAATGAAATCCGGTTGGTGAAGACGTAGATCGGGGCTTCTCCTTCAATCCTCCGAAGATCAAGGCTTTTGGGTGGAGGGATTGGGAGATCTAGCAAGGTGGGTGAGCTCCAACAATGGTGAGTTTAATTCTGGACGAGCTAGCTGGAGGTAGGTGGAGGGGAGGGGGTATTTATACCCCTCATAAAGTCTTGGAGCCATTGGATATATTTCTGCCAAACTCACACCGGAGACACCGGTGTAAAGGCCGGTGACTCCGGTCTGAGCTTTTCGCAGAGGCACCAGTCCGGAGACTCCGGACACTTTCCGGCAAGTCTCGGAGTAGCACCAGGGGGTTGCACCACTTGCTCTAGCTCTTGATTCTTCAGCACGAGTACCAGTCCGGAGACTCCGGGGTGCAGGGTCGGAGGCTCTGGTGTAAAACTTCGAAAGGGCCTTCATCTTCACGAAGAGACTGTCTAAGGGTCACCGAGGCACAACAATCCGGAGACTCCGGACAGTCTCCGGTAATACTCCGGAGTGGCACCAGGAGGTGACACCGTGTGCGCAACTTTGCAGAACTCGCAGATAAGCACCGACCGTAGACTTCGGACACATTCCGGTAAGTCTCCGATGTGGTACCAGGAGGTGACACCACTTGCGCCACACGGCTGGTTTCACTAACAATCCCTAGACCGGAGACTCCGGTGTGTCTCTGGTTTGTCTCCGGTAAGAGACGAGAGAGTGACACTAGAAATTCCAGCACAGCAACGGCTTTGCCACTTTTTGTATCTCACTACCACCACTGCAAATATGAGTTATAAGCCCTGAAAAACATCAACACACTTAAGGGTATACATGTTGTTAACAAACACCAAAACAAGATGATTTAAGCGCGTTTGCACTTTCAGTCTCCTCCTTTTTTGTGTTTGATGACAACACACATATTTGCAATAAAATCACAGCTAGGCTATGTTTGTAAAAGATAGACGGGCTTTCGAACACTCAAGTCGTGAGCTCCCCCTATATTTTACAAACAATGCCCTCTAAGTCAACTACTAGTGAACAAAATACATACATGTATAGAGACAATAGATAAAGCAATATTAAGCATACTATGATAGATAGCTTCACCACGTAGTCTCACCACACACATAATATCCAGTTTACTAGGAAATCAAAGCAACTAAGATAAAGGGAACATAAGTCATAAAAGAAAATTAAGTTCAAAGACTTGTGTTCCGAAGCGAATCAAATCAAAGCAACTACGATAACGAGAAGATAACTTCTTCTCCCCCTTTGGCATCGAGACACCAAAAAGGGCAAAGAGCTAGCACGAATCCAAGGCATCAGTCATCCTCCTCGTAGTCATCATCGTCCTCGTCATCGACACGGTCCTTCTCTTCTCCATCATCATCTTCATTTTCCTCTTCCTCCTCATCATCATCATTAAAGAACTCCAGATCCTCATCATCATCTTCCTCAGCGTGCTCCTCCACATTCTCCACTTCCTCGGTCATATCGGCCTTGCCCCGGTTGGTCGAAGAGGAAAGAGCTGAGGTAAACTCCTCGAAGTCACCCCATGGGAAGAGGTCAGTGTTCCAGTTATCATAGGAATGAGTCACGGACGCGGTGGTAGGATTGGGAGGAGTACCAACAGGAGGAGTAGCCCCACAACCAGCATGGTCCTGGAGCTTAGAGACCATCTTCTTCAGCTCTCGCCTCTCTTTATAGGCCACATGGTTCTCCTTGTGCACCGCAATCGTCATGCACAAAATGTTGCGCTGAAACCAGGACAACTTCTTCATCTCATCTTGTGTCTTGTCCTTTCTAGAGCGGCAAGAGGGAGGATCTGCATTCTTCCTCCTGGACCTAGGAGCATCCTCAGCATCACCCATAGGAGTGTCAGAGTCATCACGGCGAGAAGAGAGAACCTGAAGAGAACCAGCTGCGTGCACAGTCTCACACTCCAAGCCCGGAACCTCATCAAGAATGAGCTTCATCACATAAGGAGCATATACTGGAACCTTCTTGATTTCATTCACAGCAGAGTACATCTCTCCTTGATGAAATGCATGACGTCAAACTCAAACCCCTCACAGTCTAGACCTGCTGAGTGACACTTGAAAGCCTCGTAGAGTAAGTTCATAACACCACTGCGAATAGCATCCACATTGCTAGCCTTGGGAGCAATGTTATTGCGGAAGAGGCGGGAAGGATGTTGTACACTCTCCTGAGATTCCTAGCGATGCCAGTACTCGAGATCTTCTCGTACATAGGAGCCATCCTCTTCTTGTTGTAGGACACACCATGGATATGCATACGTTTGCTGCAATCGTCACCCCAAGGGTACCCAAGCAGCTCAGCCATCTTTCTCATGGAGGACTCACACTGTACTGACCCAGTCATCCAAGTAAGAGGAACATCCTCCTCCTCACCAAAAGTGACCGTGGCAAAGAACTACTGAACTGCCGTGATGTTGTAGTTTTGCTGAATACTAACAAGATTCTCAAGTCCAAGGTTCCTCGTGATCCACACAGCCTCGTCAAATTACTCTGAACTGCCAAGATCATCCAAGTCAAGAACTTTCTGGGGACACACAGGCTGCCTGAATTTGGAGTAAATTTCCCTTTGAATGAGCTTAGACTCCCTCCTCCAACAATAAGAACTCTCAGTAGTGCGTGCCATGGTGAAGAATGGCTTGGCTCTCATGATCCTATACTCCCTCTTGCTCATGGAAGCAACATATGTGATCCTGTCATACTTGGCCTTCTTCGCCAGTTCACGTGTTTGTTCCCTATGAAGATCTTCCTCTTGGCGACGCTCACCAGCCAAAGTACTCCTCTCAGAAACCCTCCCAGTTCCAGGATCGGTGATGAGGTAATCACGAGACTGACCGCGTGACTTCCTTTGCTTGACATTCGGATTTGACGCGGATGCCTTGGACCTCTTCCCTGAAAACACAAGCGACCAAACACAAAAACCAGAGAGCAAAGCAACAGTGAGCTCATTCCAAATGTGGAGGCAGAAATCAACCAGATGCAGTAAAAATAGGTTCTGGAGAATTCACACCGGAGTCTCCGGACTGACACCGGAGTCTCTGGACTAAAAGACCGGAGTCTCCGGACTGATTCCAGACCTGAGACATGAATTCAACACAACCTACTCTAACTGGTTTCCAGATGATTTCTACAGGTGCAAAACATCCTAGGGTGGATCTAACATCAATTAGATGGTACCATTCTCCCAAAACCAATATCTAGAACAAGAAAAACAAGATGGGGAGAGGGTACCCTTGCCACCCAAGTCTGCCATGGAGGCTCCCACAGATGTGAGGAGCGAGGGGGAGTCGAGGGAAATGTATTCCGACAGTGGAAACCGGCCGGAGGGGAGTCCTTAGCGTCGGCGGCGGCGCAGCAACAGTTTTCGGGCGGGGGAAGTGTGGGATGAAAACCCTAACTTCCCCGAGCCCCCCTTTTTATACTGCCACACCCCACACCCGAGTCTCCGAACAGGCTGGAGATTCCGGTGTGGTAGACCGGAGTCTCCGAATCACACGCAAGAAAAACCCAAGGAATGGACATGACATGTATGAGGCAAATAAAAACTTGTTTGTAGGGAAGGTTTTTGGCTTGGGAAAGAAAAAACAACAGCAGGGAGGGAACTTATTACTCAAGAAATGCAAGGAAACATCTGAAACACCAAATTTGTGTAATTTATCCAAAGTGGCAAACAAATCTCAAAGAGTCAAAATTCGACCAAATAAGAACAACTCTTCAAAGGAAGAGGTTGGTGGCCTAAGCCACCATGTAAGAGGACATGGTATGTCACCGCGAAGATATATCTTGGGTACATTGCCAATTCTCGACATTGAAGCTCACAATTCAACATTAGAAAAAGAGAGATAACAATGAATATTTGCTTTGGGCATAATGGGGGGAGGGAGAACCCAATGTATTAGGATAACACTCCCCCTATGTCCATGCCTACACCTAAACCCAAACACGTTTTATCTATAGGGGTGTGTGCAAGATCCTCAATTCAAACTCCTAGAATCAATGATGTTTAGTTCATTCCTCAAGAACATGAATCTTGCATCGACGAGTGGCTTCGTGAAGATATCCATGAGATTGTCCTTGGTGGGAACATAAGATAGTGCAATATCACCTCTTTGCACATGATCTCAGATGAAATGATGGTGAATCTCAATGTGCTTCGTTCTTGTATGTTGCACCGGGTTGTAGGCGATCTTGATGGCACTTTCATTGTCACACAAAAGAGGCAACTTATCCAAATGAGCGTCATATTACTTGATAGTTTGCCTCATCCATAGCAATTGGGTGCAAGCACTTGCGGCGGCTACATACTCGGCTTCGGCGGTGGAGAGAGATATGCAATTTTCCTTCTTGCAAGATCAACTCACCAACGACGTACCAAGAAATTGGCAAGCCCCAGAAGTTGACTTCCTATCATCTTGATCACCCGCCCAATCGGAATCCGTGTAGCCCTTGAGAGAAAATTGTGCCCCCTTTGGGTACCAGAAACCAAACCTTGGGGTATGAACCAAATATCGAAAGATCCTATGGACCGCCATTAAATGGATTTCCTTAGGAGCCGCTTGATACCTTGCACACACACCTACACTCAAAACGATATCGGGCCTAGATGCACAAAGGTAAAGCAAAGAACCAATCATAGAACGATACAACTTTTGGTGCACATCTTTACCCTTCGAGTTACGAGATAGGTGGCACTTGACTTCCATAGGAGATGGCTTGATCTTTGCATTTTGGAAGTTGAACCTCTTGATCATGTCTTGGGTATACTTGGCTTGAGAAACGAAATTCCCACGAGCCAATTGCTTGATCTCAAAACCAAGGAAGAATTTGAGCTCTCCCATTATAGACATCTCGAACTTGTCAGTCATAAGCTTAGACAACTCATTATTGAAAGCTTGGTTAGTTGAGCCAAAGATAATATCGTCCACATAGAGTTGGCATATGAAAAGCTCTCCCTTTACTCTCTTTGTGAAGAGAGTGGGGTCGATCTTCCCAACTTCAAAACCACGGTCATCCAATAACTCTCTAAGGTGCTCATACCACGCACGTGGTGCTTGTTTAAGTCCATAGAGCGCCTTATCGAGCTTGTAGACAGGGTTAGGGAAGTTGAGGTTCTCGAACCCCGGAGGTTGCTTAACATATACCTCCTCTTTTAGTGGACCATTTAAGAAAGCACTTTTGACATCCATTTGTTGCAATTTGAAATTATGCGAAGATGCATAAGCAATAAGGATACGGATGGACTCAAGGCGAGCCACGGGAGCATAGGTTTCATCAAAGTCAATGCCTTAAACTTGAGTGTAACCTTGAGCTACCAATATTGCTTTGTTCCTTATAACAATTCCATGCTCATCTTGCTTGTTCTTGAATATCCACTTAGTGCCAATAACATTGTGGCATTCATTGGGCTTCTCAACTAATCTCCAAACCTTGTTACGCTCAAAGTTATTGAGCTCATCATGGATAGCTTCAACCCAATCGGAGTCCTCAAGAGCTTCAAACACTTTCTTTGGTTCCACCATAGATATGTGAGCTTGATGCTCACTAAAATGTGCCAATTACCTTCTTGTGGATCTTCTAGCTTGAATATCTTCCAATACCTTGTTGTCTTGGGCATCAATGTGCGTCAAAGCTCTTCTTATCCTTCTAGCACGACGGGCTTCGATCTACTCATTATTGCGAGGAGGGATCACTTGATCATGTTGATCATTTGGGTCCCCGTCTTGACCAACTTGGCCTTGATCATCATCATCATCAATAATATCTTAAAACTAGCTTCAACTTGAGTAGAGGAGGATGAGGATGGTTGATCTTGGCCTTGACCTTGACTAGCATGAATGATAGGAGTGGTTGCATCTTGCGTAGTAGCTTGGTCAATAACAGGAGGGTCTTCAACATGTTCTTGGGTAGGTGCATCACTTGGCTCCTTGGCTTGTACTTCTATTGTAGAGGAGGGCTCCACTCTAGTAGAGCATAGTACTTCTCGAGTCTCCATAAGGTGTCCCTCGATGGGGCGGAAAAATCCAACACCCATCCTTCCTATGGCTTCTTGAGGCATTTCAAAATCTACATTAGAAACATGAAATTGCGCCACTTTGGAACCATCATTTTCTTCGAAAACCACACTACAAGATTCTATGACAATCCGTGTGGGATTCGGCACCGTAACCAACAAATATACCCTCAATAGTTATGGATTGAAATTTAGACAACCTAATACCCTTGATCAAATAGAAGCACTTACAACCGAATACACGGAAGTAGGAGACGTTGGGCTTGTTGCCGGTGAGGATCTCATATGGATTCTTGTTCAAGCCCTTGCGGATGTAGAGGCGGTTGGAGGAGTGGCATGCGGTGGATATGGCCTCGACCCATAAATATTGGGGAGAAGAATACTCCGCCAACATGGTCCTTGCCATATCCAAGAGAGTGCGATTCTTCCTTTCGGCAACACCATTTTGTTGAGGAATGTAAGTGGCGGAGTATTGATGTTGAATGCCTTCTTCACTAAGGAATTCATTCAAAGTATAGTTCTTGAACTCCGAACCATTATCACTCCTAATAGCCATGATTTTCACATTATGTTGATGTTGCACTTCGTTGGAGAAGTCTATGATGGTTTGTTGAGTTTCACTCTTACACTTCCCAAGTGTATCTTGAATAATCATCGACAATCACCAAGCAATACTTCTTTCCACCAAGACTTGCCTCAGGCACGGCACCAAAAAGATCAACATGGAGGAGCTCCAAGATCCTCTTTGATGAAATAATAGTCTTGGCCTTGTGTGAGATAGCATGCATATTTTCTTCAACACACGACCTACAAACACGATCTTTGGAAAAGGAAAATTTTTCTTTTAGTCCGACAATAAGGCCACCTTTGTGAAGACTTTGCAAAGTTCTCATGTTTACATGGGATAGGCGGCGATGCCACAACCATCCCACGTCCGCCTTTCCGAAAAGACACATTGATTCAGAGTTGGTAGACTTCGAAAAGTCCACCACGAACAACTCATTTTCAACATGTCCCACATATGCGACGTCAAGAGTCTTGCTCCTCAAAAGGAACACAATATGTTCATAAAAAAAGACAGAGAAACCCATCTTTCCAAGAGAGCGGACGGAAAGTAAATTGAAACCAAGGGATTCGACAAGCATGACGTTCACGATAGTGATATCGGGAGCAATCACAACCTTGCCGAACCCCGATACCTTAGATGAGGACGAGTCTCCATAAGTGACGGTTGCTTGTATGTCATTTGGGCGCAACTCCGTCACAAGCTCTTTCCTTCCGGTCATATGACTAGTGCATCCACTATCAATTATCCATTTAGACCCACTGGAAGCATAGTCCCGTAAGAGATCATTGACTAGAGTTAGGACCCGAGGAGGGTACCTTCATGTTAGCAACAAAGGTCTTTGGAACCCAAATAGTATAGTCAATGTAACCCTTAATAGGACCAACATATTTAGCTTGCACAACACCATAATAATCAACATATAATAAATGGTGTGGATTGTTAGTTCCCGCGGAGATGCGACGAGTAGTGTTGTCCCTCATGACACTACGACTCGAAGCAACATTGCTTGCTTGTGCGGGAGTGCTACGAGTAGTGTTGTCCCTAATGACAATACTACCCGAGGCACCATTGTTGGCCTTCTTCTTGTTCTTCTTCTTTGCAACATAGCCAAGACCTTGCGTGCCCACTTGTTGCCTTGGAGCAATCAATTGTGGTCTAGCAACAACCACATGAGGACTAGGGGCCACCACTTGTGGGGTAGAGACCACAACCTTCTCAACTTGCGGGCCTTTGCCCTTGAGCTTTGCAAGCTCATCTTTCAACCTAGAATTTTCCTCAATAATATTTGCATGATCACAAGAAGAAGTAGAGGTGCTAGGGTTGTTAAGTTGATTAAGTTGAGTTTGAAGTTGTTCATGCAACTCTTTGAGGGAAGAATGTTGACTCTCCAAAGCTTTGTGATCCTTGGTTAGTTTTTCAAACTCCTCGGTTAGTTTACCATGACCAACACCAAATTCAATCTTATCCTTTTTAGCCTTTTTACATTTAGCAATTTCAAGGTCACATTCCTTAGTGATATTAGAAACAGGTTCATTATGAGTTTCTTCAATAGATTCAAAGTTCCTCCTCAAGAGAAACTCTACCATCATGCTCTTCCTCAAGAGTCATAGAGAGGGATGCAATTTCATCCGCATCCCTTCTTTCAATCTCACCTTTCTTCTCAAGAGCTTCATGGGCCTCTCCCAATTGGCTCATGAGATACTCAAACTACTTCTTGGTCTCCTCTTGTATGTTAGACATAAAACGTTCCAAAGAGAGCATTTCATCTTCTACTCTAAGACTAGCAAGATTTTCTAGTTCACTTGGGGTCTTAGAGTTGGGAGAAGGTGATACCTCCGACGCCTTAGCCATGAAGCCCTTGGAATTTGGGCGAGGACGATTTTCATTGGGGGATTCAAAGAGAGATGAAGACGATGGTGTAGAAGCAATAGCAAGAGCGGCCACTTCACTTGTGGTTTCTTCTTCTTCATCACTCCCGGAATCATACTCCTCTTGAGTCACAAGCACAAACTTGGTGGGAGACTTCTTGTTGAAGGGTTTCTTCTTGAAATGAGGTTTCTTGTACTCAACCTTGGACTTGTCCTTGCGAATGAGCTTGCCACTATGGTGTTCTCTATTTTCATAGGGACACTTCGCAATGAAGTGGTGCTTATATTGACAATTGAAGCAAGACCTCACTTTTTGAGCCCCATCATTGCCATAGCGAGACTTGGTCTTCTCCTCAACAAATTTCTTGGCCTTGGGAGGATTCCTCCAAAACTTTTGCACGGTGAGAGCAATGATATCCTTGAGCAGGGGATCATACTCTTGACCCTTCAATGGAGCCAACACCTCATTGCCTTCTTCTTCATACTCAACCTCTTGTGACACAACCTTGGCCTTCAAAGCAACCGATTCCCCTTTGTGCATTCCTATGGCCCTAGCATGGTTGTCAAGAGAATTCTTGGTTTGCACTTGATAGGAGCACATTTCTTGCATAACTTGAGTTGAGGTCATAGAAGGGAAAGTCTTCCTTGAATGCTCTTCAAGTCCGTGGGCTCAAATGGCATGAGGGCAATCATGTACTTCCTTTTGATCCAAGCACCATCAATGTACTTGGCACCAACATTAGTGAATGCGGTGGAAAGTGTCTTGATCCTTCGGTACATGTCTTCGTGGTTCTCTCCATCATGCATATAGAACCCTTCGGCCTCATTGGTAAAGACATCATACATATTCCTTTGCATGCTCTCATTGCCCACAAACATGACGACAAGAGCGTCCCATGTTTCCTTGGCGGTGGAATATTGTTGAAGATGCGACATGTGGTTAGGACCCACGGCTTTTTGAAGAATAGACAAGGAGGTGTAGTTGAGTTGACAATCTATGGCTTCTCTTCTTGTTAAGTTCTTGGGGTCATGAGGCTTGTATCCATCACGAGTGACCCTCCAAAGATCTATACACGAAGAGTTGAAGTGAGTATCAATGTAATATTGCCATTCATGAAAAGAATATGCATCAATTTTAGGTGGATCTCCCCTAGGTATTATATGAGGATGTGGGACGGGAGGATCGGGAGAATAACGTCCTTTGACGGAGTGATATTCTTCATCTCCTTCCGTACCCTTTTCGGTGGAGTTTTCAACGGAAGAATTTTTAGATGGATCACCATCATCCCCTTTCTTGGCGCTCTCCAGATTGTCATCCAGAGGAGATGTGCCGGTGACCTCCGGTCCTTTGGCTTTCAAGAGTTGCATCAAGACTTGACGCAACTCATCGATTTTGGTATCTATGGATGAGGTCAATGAATTTTTCAACTCATTGAGATCATTCATAGAGACCGGTGCCACGGAACCGGCGGTCTCCGCCTCATCAACCATACTTAAACTCTTAGGCGGTTAAGCCCGATATAAGAGCCGAGGCTCTGATACCAATTGAAAGTAAAGTATAGGCGCCTAAAGGTGGGGTGAATAGGTGCTATGACCAATTTTATTTTTTCTTATAGTTTAGGATTGACACAAAGGTAAATTCTCTAGATAGTGCAACTAAGGTGAATTTACCTATATGACAAGGATATCAATTAATGTAACTAGTACAACAATAAATGCTACTAGTACCACAATAAATGCAACACAAGTGAGTAAAGGATAAGGGAACGAGATAACCGATCGGAAGCGCGCGGAGACACGATGTATTCCCGAGTTCATCCTTGTAAAGGGAGTACGTCTCGTTGGAGGGGTGTGAGCTCGCCACGAAGGCCTACTCAACACCACAAAGGCCTCACCCTATTCTCTGATGAACCCCGCCACAAAGGCCTAGTTCACCTTCCACTATTGATCCCCTTTGAGGCGGGAATCGAATCCTTTACAAACAAGTTTGGGGCTCACATCAACAACCAAATTGGGGGCTCCCAACACTCACAAATCACCAAGAGTAGCAAGAAGCCTAGGTTCTCCACAAGAGGAAACCCTAGTTAAAGAACCCTCAAGCAAATGAGAGGGGAAATGAAATTCGGTTGGTGAAGACATAGATCGGGGCCTTCTCCTTCAATCCTCCAAAGATCAAGGCTTTTGGGTGGAGGGATTAGGAGATCTAGCAAGGTGGGTGAGCTCCAACAATGGTGAGTTTAATTCTGGACGAGCTAGCTGGAGGTAGGTGGAGGGGAGAGGGTATTTATACCCCTCATAATGTCTTGGAGCCGTTGGAGATATTTCTACCAAACTCACACCGGAGACTCCGGTGTAAAGGCCGGAGACTCCGGTCTGAGCTTTTCGCAGAGGCATCAGTTCGGAGACTCCAGACACATTCCGGAAAGTCTCCGGAGTAGCACCAGGGGGTGACACCACTTGCTCCAGCTCTTGATTCTTCAGCACGAGTACCATTCCGGAGACTCCGGGGTGCAGGGCCGGATACTCCGATGTAAAATTTCGAAAGGGCCTTCATCTTCACGCAGAGACCGTCTAAGGGTCAGCAAGGCACAACAATCCGGAGACTCCGGACAGTCTTCGGTAATACTCCGGAGTGGCACCAGGAGGTGACACCGTGTGCGCAACTTTGCAGAACTCGCAGATAAGCACCAGACTGGAGACTCCGGACACATTCTGGTAAGTCTCTGGTGTGGCACCAGGAGGTGACACCACTTGCGCCACACGACAAGTTTCACTAACAATCCCCAGACCGGAGACTCTGGTGTGTCTCTGGATTGTCTCCGGTAAGAGACCAGAGAGTGACACCAGAAATTAAAGTACACCAACGTCTTTTCCACTTTTTGTATCTCACTACCACCACTGCAAATATGAGTTATAAGCCCTGAAAAACATCAACACACTTAAGGATATGCATGTTGTTAACAAACACCAAAAAAAGATGATTTAAGCGCGTCTGCACTTTCAGTGAGCTATGAAGGTTATGAAGAACTTGCTACACCAGGAGAAGGATAGATGAAGAATCTACAACTATTCTGTTAGTGTATTACATGAGTTTACGCAAAACCTACTAGTTTAAGAACCGATAGTTTAGCCCAGGTCTGTCTTACAGATTGGTCACTTTCTGTTAGACAAGCGAGGATGACCGAGTGTTATCATACGAGATTCACCAATCTAAGTACATGGTAATGATTGGGTGCAACATCGATTGTCTCCCATGATGACTACTCACATTATTCACCTTTGCTACGAGGAATGGTAAATCTCAGTGTCATACCTATTAAAGAGACGACGATGTTAAGCCTGAACCATAGAATGGTATGATATAATTATAACCCTATGTTAGGCAAGTGTTTCTGAATCGTATTAATCTTCGGCGAGGATCAAACCAACCTTGGAGGTAACATGCCATGGAAGATATTGCCTACCATGAGAGTTTTGTTAGAAATAGCCTGGTGTTTGCATTCAAGAGAGAAATCCACAAGATGGAAGTCTACTAAGAACATCAATGAAAAGGATGAGACGAGGTTGTGAAATGCTCTCAACTTGGACTTTTGATTGACCCAAAGAGTAACCCCTCAGTATCAAATGAAGTCCAAGAGGCACTAGTTAGTCCTCAGCCCTACTACGAAGGAAAATTCTACTCAAGCCATCTTGAGGAAAACTATACTCCAAGCCAGGTGAATAGACACATCCTATTGGAAGTGAATATGGACACATATAACCCTAAGGGTTTTGTGTAGAGATTCAAGACCTCAAAAACCTACAATGAGTTGGGAGATTGATATACAAGAATATTTTGGATGATGACGCATGACTCAACAGCTGAGGATATAGTAGACCCAACAACCCAAGTATAAGAATTTCTTTGGCTACCCACAAAAGTTTCTTTTAAGGGTGGTATCCCACTTAGTTTCCCTTGGAACACATATACCCAAACCTACCTTTCTTTCTAGCCTTCCCAAATCTCGGGACGAGATTTCTTTTAAGGGTGGTAGTCTGTAACATCCTAGATTTATAGACAGTTAAAAAAATCACTAAAACTTAGAACTTTTTGTGTTGTTAATGAAAGCCACCAAATTCAAATAAATTTCAACCACAAAATAACTAATATGACTTTGCCAAGGTATTTGGAATTGCTAATCCAAATAAATCTCTATTTTCTAAACAATCAAAATCGTTTCTAACACATACATTTGCACAGTAATTCACAATATTTAAAAGCAAGGTTTATTTTATATAATGATTTCGATTAAACTATTATTTTGAAAATGTTTATATGGAATTTCAAACTATAGGATCATAGACCTTGATGATATTTTGGTCTTCTTAGATATTTTCAAAGACCAAACATAAGTATAGGCATATGTTAATGATTGATCACGTTTCAAATAATTTAAAAGGTTTCAACAAGACTATTTTATATGAAGATAAGTAACATGTTCAATCAATATGATAATGTATAGTATTTTCCAAATTTTTGTTCAAACCAAATTGGAACTATTTTGGAAATAGACACAAATGCCTACTTGTAGTTAAAGTAATATTTGGATTTGTCAAAATTTTAATTGACTAAAATGTTAGCAAAAATGTCGTAGTTCAATAGATGTTGTATTTAGAAAACTGGTGCAATTGACTTGGTGTCATCTGGATATTTTAATCAAAAGATATGAAGAAAACAGGGAAAAAAAGAAAAAAATAATAAAGAGCCAACCCGTACATGAGCCGACCCAGCAAGAAAGCCTGCCAGCCACTCTCTCTTGTTTTTTTCTTTCTATAAAGTGGCCGGATTATCTGGCCCGTGGCCTTTTTCTTATCTTTTCCTATTTGATTTATGGGCTGATTTATTCATCCCGTTTAAACAAAATGAATCGGTACGTGAAAAATGGCTCGATGCATAAGTAAGTTTACTCCCATAACGCATCCTTAAGCAACTTTTCATCCCACCTCCTACTTATATAATGAGACCAATAGTTTTGGCAAAATCATAAAAATAAATTCAGCTTGAACCATTTATTTTGGTTTGACTAGAATAAAATAATTATTTTTTGGTGAGATTTCTTATTTTCTTTTCGGCGGCGCTTCTCACACGACGAAGGTACCACGTAAACTATATTTTGTACGTATATTTGTAAAATACATGTTTTAGTATATTTGAGGCCACACATTTAGTTGTTGTAGTTGTCGTAGTATTTCTGTCCCGTAGACTTATTTTCTTGGTATATTTAATTTTAATTTTTTAGACTAGCGTAATATTTGTCGTACGTATACTACGCGACATAAATTAGACTAAGATACATTGTAGTCGTAGCCACACGATTTTGATCTACGACCACAACTAATTTTACCAGCCAATCACGTCATGCCATATAGTCTACCTATTTTCTGAACTAACTCCAAGTAGAAAATTCGTGTGCTAGTTTTACGTGAAACCCCCTACAACTTAGAATATTCGTAACTTTTGAACCATAAGGCCAAATTTAGCAAACGTGAACTTTTTCAAAAGCCCTTAACCTGTAGAATCTTTTAGCATTGTTTAATTTTGAATTTGACTATTTAAAATTTGTCTAAATTCAAATAACCGTTTGTGTAATTTTGACCTAGTTTAAATTCAGTAAATAATCTTAAAACGACCCCTTCTACAAAAATGTTCCATTTAGTAACCTTGGGCGAGAGAGACCAATACCTAAACCATATGGACACTAGTGAACCTATTTTATGTAATCTTGGCCTAAAACCCTCCCTAGTGTTCAATACCAACTGAACATGATATTTTTTTTATCGCTAATACCCAATTGTGGTGTGATCATTTGGATCAAGACGAGCACCAAGTATGTGTCAATCACATGCTATAAGAACAAGTGAACATGAAACCCTTATACCAAAACCATATTCGAATTTACAAGTCATGTTCTAAATTTAATAGAGCCCTCGTACTCAAATCATTATGTGAATCTTGTTAATTATGGTTTGCATCTAGAACCCATGTACCAAAACCTTGTATGATCATTATGATCAGAGACCAACCATTTGGATCCTTGGAACAACCCTACTACTTATTCAAGTTTGAATTGTTTCATTTGGAATTTGACCAACCATCGACCCAAATGGCAAACTCAAGGTTGTCACAATAATTCTTTTGCATGTAATTGTGTGGTGTGTCTAGACTAAGATTAACCAAAATTGAAAGTCTAACCCAAACACTTTAATTATTTTGTTAATAAAATTAATTGTTCAATCTTAAACACTACTATTGCATCCACTCTTTGTGCAATTAAGTGATGCGATAGCTCTTACTAATCTAAATGAACTCTTGGAACTTCCTTGACAAATAGGAACCAGTTAAGTTTGAATCCTTCAAACTAAATCCTTGTCTATAAAAGAATACCCACCAACCAAATCATAATTCTTTTTGCATATCGAATTATGTGAAATCTCTAGCCTATCAATGAATAACGTAAATCATTTCTATGCTTGTTTACCTTTGTATGCACTGTGTTTGTGAGTGACTTGTTAATTTGTATGTACTTGTATTGTTTAGATTATACGGAGAGGAACGTTCTATTTATGAAGAGAGTATGATTCTACACCAACTTCAAAAAGGCAAGTGGCACACATGATCCTACTATTTTAATATATGCATTAGAGTTTTATTGTAGCTATGCTTAAGTATGAGTTGTGTGTTATCGCTATGCTAGATTTCTTCACTAACACTCAAATGGAGTAATCATATGTTATCCCTAGACTGTAGCAATCCATATGTTAGGCAAACACCGTAATTGTTAGATTGCTTAGCCAAGCTTGTTGTTATTCGTGGTTGGGATTATTATCATGTTATGAGTAAAATCGTTATTTTAATTGCTTATGAAAACAACATGATAATTAATTAACCACTGGTCGGATTGCTAGCATGTCATCAGAGTACAAATTTTGGTGGGGACCGCCGCCCAGTATCTTGAGATTATGTTTAGTTTCTGTATGTAGTTGTTTCTTGTGTGCAGCCGTGTTTCATATTAGTATGGGCTAGACATAATTTGTAGGTTGTGATGACTCGAACCCAACGTGTCCAGAGATGTAGAATAGTAGTAGGATGGTCCGGCTCGTGGAGGGTTTGAGGATCTACTTCTTATGAATTCTGGCTTAATCTTCTTTTCTTCCATGTTACTAATGGTGTATCATGGTGTTTGCGGTCGATTAGGCAACACGGGTAAAGGACACAAATCTCGCGAGGGTTAAAATTAAGATCTTATTAATCAGATCTAACGTTGAAATATCTTGATGGGAAACTATGGCATATCTCGTTCATCTTGATTTATTAATTACTAGTTGAATTACCCGTGCGTTGCTACGGGCTATCTCGATCAAATAATTTTTTTCTTTAGCAGTTGTTATATAGGAAGATGGAGATGAAATAGTTTTCTCTCTATCAATGATAATATGGATATTAAAATATAAGTCCCATCTCTTATTTAAATAATTTTTTTATAAAAGAAAACTTAATATTCTTATAAAAGATCTTACAAAAATCAAATGATCATGATTACTGGCAGAATATTTTAATGAAAACGTCCGAGCTATATGCCGAGACACGCTCGATCTAAAAAAGGGACAGGACAACGCCCCGCTTTACTTGCGCACTATGCATCTGCACTATGTAAAGCTCTCCCAATCTCTCTCTCTCGTCTAGCGCATTGTCACCGTAGTACCTCCTACCGCCCCCGCGAGGACATCGTCTCCATGCCGGTACACATTTGTTTGCCCACAGCTCCCTCTCTTGAAAAAGTTAGGTCGCCGCTCCCGTTCGTCTCCACCACCAGCGCGAGGACCCGCTCGCGTCTCCCCACACTCCGCCCCTTCCCGTCGAATTCGGTCGCCGAAGAGCCCGAGGAGGCTCTCAAGCTTGGCATGCTCTTAGACGAGCTAGCTTTAGGCGCTGACAGAGCGGACGCGATGGCGGGAGCCTCGTATACACCGTATCGGCGGCCGCGGCCATCGCGCTTGGAGGCTACACAGCGCCAACCTCATGCTCCTGTAGTTCAAGCCAATGAATGGGACCAATCGCCAAGGATCCGTGGCGAGGGCGCCCTGGCCGTGTCGCGAAAAAAATTGCGCTCATACGAAAAGATATAAACCTCATTGTTCATGCAACCAAGTATCTAACAAAAGTATTTCTACAACCTCAGTTCGAAATGAAATCTGATATGAATTTATTGAGATTTAAATGAATTGGAGCCCTTAACTCTATATCCCAAATAAGATCCTGCTAGGATTACATGCCCCTCCCAAATTGATTGACATGTTCTACTTATCGTGGCACACTAACTAATCATAGCACAATACCCGTACGCTGCAACGGGTAAAAAAAAAGCTAAATAGTTCTCGCTTTACTAAAAGATGTGTCATGCCTATCTTCATTTTTTTTAATCTGTGGTTGTTCGCAGCACGAGGCATTTTATTATACCCTTAATGATATCAATCTATGATCAATACAATTCAATCTTCTTTTTATTTTGCATGGTGACACGATGTTGAGATGGGCCTTTCTTTTCCTCGACTTATCCGGCTCACAAGGAGATATGGAGTTTGGACGTAAGTGGTGATGGTTGGTTCATACTTCGCCGAAAAGAGTAAATCTAAAAAAAATTCTACCTGCTTAGCTGGACAGACCAAAATAGAGATGTTTAGTTCAGATAGCCGCTTAGACCCGAAGATGTGTCGCTGACCTTGCCACAGTCGCTGGTACATTGACGCCGCACATGTTCGCGGATAGTAGCCGCTCAATGCAGTACCACACCATGTTGACATCGGTTTGCCGAGCCGTTTGCTGAAACTAGTTCGTCGATGAGACACATCACGTCTACCTTTGTGGTGCTAATGTTGGGCCTATTTGCATATAGTAAGTACTGTCTTGCTTTGGCATCCTGCCGACGTCATTCGGTGAAGAAACCGGACATGCACATAGCATATCTTTTAGGCACGTACAGAAAAATATAGTACTCCCTCCGTATCAAAATATAAAATGTTTTAGCGTTTTTAGACAAAACATATCTAACCACGTTTTAGTGCATACATGCATATGTATCTTATACTAAATATGTCTAAATACATGTTGTTTAGAAAACGGGAAAACATGTTACATTTCGATACGGTGGGGGTATGAGACATTCCTCTTTTAAATATAAAACCTTTCTTTTCAAAAAAAATATCCCTCTGGTCATTCCTATTTCCCAAAATAATTATTAAAAATAAATTCCTAACAAATCCAGTTGGTTGTTTCGTTGAAAATTTTCTCATAGCTAATATTTTTTTGGGAATTGGTATTTGCTCACAGCATAGGAAGAGTTCGGAGCCCACTGGCGCACCTTTTTTTTTCAGGCACGCACCAATCTTTATTTCTCCGTGGTATGAGTCTTTTTGTAGTTTTTTTTTGAATTTTTTTTTTTGAAATGGAAACCCAGCCTCTGCATCGCATTGATGCACACGGCTATTTATTAAGAAAAATATCTCAGGTTTACAAACGGAAAAATTGAAACATAATATTCAACCGGGAAGACCCCTATCCACTAGAGGAACTACATAGATCTGTCATCTAACAAAAGTCCCCACTAGTCTTGGGTCCAGCATAGTCTCCTATCAAGCAACCAACCATCCTGGTTGAAGATAGCCCGAACGACCGCCATCAGCCGTGAACATCCGGCATCCAAACGTCTGGCAGAAGCAGGGACCATGAGTGTATCCAGTGCATCGCTCGATGAATCACCTGCAAAAAAAAGTTAAGCACCATCACCTTGTTAAAAACAATATCGTTACGGCAATTCCAAATTGCCCATAAAAAAGCACATACACCTATGCGTATACTAGCTTTAGTCGACTTGTCTACCCCATTTAACCATGTCCCAAACAAATGATCAATGTTCTCCGGTGGTGTAATGCTAAAAGTAAAATGGACTAGTCTCCAAATCTTTTTAGCCAAACTACAGGAAACAAATAGGTGATCCGCTGTCTCATCCAAGCCACAAAAAACACACTTTTTGCACCCTGTCCAATTTCTTTTTAACAGATTATCTTTTGTAAGAATTTCTTTACGAAAGAGAAACCACATAAAGATCTTAATTTTCAGAGGTATTTTTAATTTCCAAAGATATGTATGCAAAAATCTCGTATTTCCATTCATGATCTCCTCATTTAAAGACTTGACAGAAAAACAACCCGAGGTTGTCAACCCCCAAGAGAAGGAATCCTGCTCCTCGGTTAGAGATACTGCCATCAGTCTCTCCACCAATTGTAACCAATTTACCCAAGTATCCCCATATAAAGATCGTCTAAAAGCAATATTGAGATTTTGTTGACCCAGAACATTGGCTACTAGCACATTCTTATTGCGCACAATATTATATAACATGGGATATTGCAAAGCTAATGGTCTACCCGTCAACCACGGGTCTTCCCAAAATCTAATGCCCTGACCATTCCCAACCGTGAAATTAATATGTTTAAAGAAATCCTCTTTAACACTCATAATTCCTTTCCAGAATGATGAATCCGTGGGTTTGACCTCTACCTGTGTGAGAGGTTTCCCCCTGATGTACTTATTGTGCAATAACTCATGCCAGATGCCATCCTCAGTTAAAAGTTTGAAAAGCCACTTGCTTAATAAACATTTATTCTTAATGTCTAAACATTCGATACCCAAGCCACCTTGGTCTTTTGGACGGCATATAATGTTCCACCTGGTCAATCTATACTTCCTCTTAGTTTGATTTGATTGCCAGAAAAAGCGAGATCGATAAAAATCTAACCTTTTTCTAACCCCAACGGGAATCACGAAAAAGGATAAGAGAAACATCAGTAAACTTGACAAAATTTAGTGTATTAGAATCAAGCGGTCGCCATACGATAGCAATTATCCTATCCAAGAGCTCAGTTTTTGTTCAAACCGATCTTCCACCGGTTTCCACTCCCTGTTGAGTAGCTTACGATGGTGTATTGGAATACCAAGGTACTTAAAGGGTAGAGATCCGATTTCACACCCAAAAATACCTCTATACTGATCCGCATAATCAGTAGCTTTCCCAAAACAAAAGATCTCACTCTTGTGAAAATTTATCTTAAGCCCAGACATTTGCTCGAAGATGGACAGTATTAATTTTATATTAACAGCCTTATCTAGATCATGTTCCATAAAGAGAATAGTATCGTCAGCGTACTGAAGTATCGAAACCCCACCTTCAACCAGATGAGGGATCAATCCTCCTACCTGCCCATCCTCTTTAGCTCTATCAATGAGTAGTGCTAGCATATCTGCCACCAGGTTAAACAAAATAGGAGATAGCGGATCCCCCTGTCTTAACCCTTTTAGAGTCTGGAAGTAATGACCAATGTCATCATTCACACGAATGCCCATGCTACCCCGTTGCACAAAGCTCGCAACCCAGTTACACCATCTGGGATCAAAACCTTTCATGCGTAGAGTCTGATGTAGGAACTTCCAGTTCACTTTATCATATGCTTTTTCGAAATCTATTTTGAAAAGCACTCCGTCCAGTTTCTTCCTTTTTAATTCATGAATTGTCTCATGCAGGACAACCACCCCTTCTAAAATATTTCTTCCAGGAAGAAATGCTGATTGAGAAGGTCGGATAACCCTCTGTGCAATAGAGGTTATCCTATTGGTTCCTACCTTTGTAAAAATCTTAAAACTCACATTTAGTAAACAGATAGGCCTATACTGCTCAATCCTGCATGCATCCTCCTTCTTAGGAAGTAAAATGATCGTACCAAAGTTCAACTTGAACAAATCAAGATCACCCTCATACAGTTGAGCAAACATTGCCGTTAAATCAACTTTAATAACCTCCCAGAAAAACTTATAAAACTCAGCCGGGAATCCATCAGGCCCTGGGGCCTTATTAGGTTCCATCTGAGAAATGCCATCACGAATCTCCTTTTCAATAAAAGGCTGAGTGAGCAACAAATTCTCTTCATGAGTAACCCGTGTGATATCATCAATTCTCGTCTCATCTAACGAAATATTGGATGGATCCGATGCTCCAAACAATTTTTTATAGTACTCCGAAATGAATACTTTCAAGTTTTCCTGACCCACAATAGTCCCTTCATCCTGTTCTAGTTGGAAAATTTTCTTTTTGAAAGATGAGTCTTTTTTTTTCAGGTGTACTCCATTGTAGGAGTCTGATCAAGGCCACGCATGCATCGTGTGCCGTAACTCGGGTCGGCAAGCTGGGACAAGAAGCCGAGATCGGTGGATTTTCAACAAAACAAATCATATCGATTGGGCCATATCTATGTCAAACCGACGGTGAGAAGAAACGGAAACATAGGAAGGTGCACATATCGGGGACGGCTCCGGATTCCTTTTCTTCGTCGATCAGATCCGTGTTTTTTTCGTTGTTGTTTTTCTGGACGTACCAACCATCGTCACCTGATAAATTACCGTGGCAGGATGGGTAATTTGTGTCTAACTTTAGGGGCGATTTCAATGACCTACCAAACCAAACCAAACCAAACTAAGAAACCCTTAACGCATTTATTATTAGGTATAGATTACCAATTTGATTATGGGTAATATTGTGAAGTGCCTGATGGTGTTTCAATGTGCTAAACCAATGGGTAGGAGCACTTTGCTGTCGACCAAAGTGTCCAATGAGTGTGAAAATTATTTTATTTTCTATTAAATGATAAGGAAAAATGCTCTTATGCAAATAGCCTCCAAAGCCCGTTGGTTAGGTCTAACGTTGGAATATGTAGTATAGACTTTCCATTTATATCCACCATAGTGTCACTTGCCAATACATTAAATTGTATTAACTCCCTTGTGGCTGCATATTCCAACGTGCAGATTGCTCCGATGACGAGTGAGGTTTTATTTTAGGTTCTCGAGTCTACAACCAACACGTTTTCCCTGTGGCACATGAAGAGGATGAGGCTCATTGATGTACTATGTTTTTCGCTGCAGAACATTATATTTATTCTAGTCTTGAGCTATGCAAGTTGTAAAACCATTTTGTAAAGTCTGGATCATACGATAATAAAGATGTTTACGCATTTGCATGATATTTAATCTTGTACTGTGGTGCTAACAATTGATCCAGGGACTAGCACAGTAACACAAGGGTTCTTGCCTTTATTAAAAGGTGGGAGCGCTACATTATGGCGGTACAGGGGCGGTACTACCGCTGGACCAAAAACTGCAAAACGGTCGATCATAACTTTTGCGTCCGAACTCCGTTTTTGATGATCTTGGGCTCGTTAAAATCGCAACGACGAGCTTTAAAATATTCCACAGAGAAAAATCATTGTAAAACAATGAAACTTAAAACCAAATGGGTAAAGGTAAGACCTCTCTAAAAATGACCAACCGGGAAAACCTTCAATATCAAAAACTCAGTAAGTGTTTCATGCGAAAACCGTTTTTGATGAACTTAGGATTCTCATGAAGATCACAACAAGCACCAAAACCCATAGAGATAAAAAAAAATAAGAATCAAGAAAGATGATATGCAATAGTTCAAAGGTTTGAGCTCTCCACAATGATTCGATCAAGTTACTCACTTGAGAGCCCCTCTTGATGGTACGACTATCGATCCTATAACCCGGTCTCCTCAAAAGTATGAGACCGGTAAAATAGAAAACCTATCAAGATTATACCTTTGCCTAGAGCATTCCACTTGAGCTAGATGATAAAGATCTTGACTCTCTCAAGTTGGATCTTCTTCTTGATCGTGCTAGCTAGCACTTGCTCCGCTTGATGAAGACTTGAAAGTTGCTCCCTCATACACCATTATGGGATAGACCCTTTTCGGCACATCTTCAATAGGACACAATCTCCAAAAGGGTGGCAAGCATCAAGCATAGGATTTCTTCGATATGCTTCACTTGAGCTTCCACATCAAGCTAGATGACAAACACCGCTTGACGACATAGACCATGGGCTAAATGCCGAAGTGGGGGCTCCAGATCGTCTGAATGCCACAAATTCCACTACATGTCATACCATGTGTGCTAGAGTGTGGCATGGGTCTTGGATACCCAAGATTCCCTCGCTCTCCGTGTTAGGGTTTCACCGGTGTCGGATTCTCTCTCGCGGGTTCCAAGACTAATTAATGAGAGCTCGAAACTCCCGGGTGTGACGGAACTGTGGAGTCTTGCCAAGAGGTGGTCCCTACCATTCTCTTGAGTGTTCGTTGGGCCTAACCTAACACAACCAAGCATTTAGTTCCACTTTTCTACCCCTTCCGTCTCACGTAGATGGGGCAGAACGACAGTTTCGTCTCTTTCCCCATCGGGGCTATGGTTTATCTGGAGAGGGGATCCAGATCGTCTGAATGATACCAAATCCCATTACACGCCATACCATGTACATGTGTGATAGAGTGTGGAATGAGTTTTGGATTCCCAAGATTCTCTCGCTCTCTGTGTTAGGGTTTCACCGGTGTCGGATTCTCTCTCTCGGGTTCCAGGACTAATTAATGAGAGTCTGAAACTCCCGGGTGTGACGGAACTGGGGAGTCTTGACAAAAGGTGGGCCCTACCATTCTCTTGGGTGTTCCTTGGGCCTAACATAAAAAACCAAACAGTTAGTTCCACTTTGCTACCCCCTTTCGGCTCACGTACATGGGGCAGAACGACAGTTCCGTCTTTTTTCCCATCGGGTCTATGGTTTATCTGGAGAGGGGGCTCCAGATCGTCTGAATGCCACCAAATTCTGTTCAACGCCATACCATGTGTGCTAGAGAGTGTAATGGGTCTTGGATTCCCAAGATTCCCTCGCTCTCTGTGTTAGGGTTTTACCGGTGTCGGATTCTCTCTCGTGGATTCCAGGACTAATTAATGAGAGCCCGAAACTCCCGGGTGTGACGGAACTGGGGAGTCCTGCCAATAGGTGGGCCCTATGATTTTCTTGGGTGTTCCTTGGGCCTAACATAACACAACAAAACAGTTAGTTCCACTTTGCTACCCCCTTCCAGCTCGCGTAGATGGGGCAGAACGGCATTTTTCTTTTTCCCCATCGGGGCTAGGGTTTATCCGGAGAGGGGGCTCCAGATCGTCTCAATGCTACGAAATCCCATTACAAGCCATACCATGCGTTCTAGAGTGTGGCATGGGTCTTGGATGCCCAAGATTCCCTTGCTCTCTGTGTTAGGGTTTCACCGGTGTTGGATTCTCTCTCGCGGGTTCTAGGACTAATTAATGAGAGCCCAAGACTCCCGGGTGTGACGGAACTGGGGAGTCTTGCCAAGAGGTGGGCCCTACTATTCTCTTGGGTGTTCCTTGGGCATAACAAAACACAACCAAACAGTTAGTTCCACTTTGCTACCCTCTTCCGGCTCACGTAGATGGGGCAGAACGATAGTTCCGTCTCTTTCCCCATCGGGGCTATGGTTTATCTGAAGAGGGGGCTCCAGATCGTCTGAATGACACCAACTCCCATTACACGCCATACCATGTACATGTGTGCTAGAGTGTGGCATGAGTCTTGGATTCCGAAGATTCCCTAGCTCTCTGTGTTAGGGTTTCACTGGTGTCGGATTCTCTGTCGCGGGTTCCAGGACTAATTAATGAGAGTGTGAAACTCCCGGGTGTGATGGAACTGAAGATTCTTGACAAAAGGTGGGCCCTCCCATTCTCTTGGGTGTTCCTTGGGCCTAACATAACACAACCAAACAGTTAGTTCCACTTTGCTACCCCCTTCCGGGTCACGTAGATGGGGCAGAACTACAGTTCCATCCTTTTCCCCATCTGGTCTATGGTTTATCCGGAGAGGGGGCTCCAGATCGTCTGAATGCCACCAAATTCCATTACACTCCATACCATGTGTGCTAGAGAGTGTCATGGGTCTTGGATGCCCAAGATTTCGTCTCTCTCGTTGTTAGGGTTTCACCCGTGTCGGATTCTCTCTCGCGGATTCTAGGACTAATTAATGAGAGTCCGAAATTCCCGTGTGTGACGGAACTGGGGAGTCTTGCCAATAGGTGGGCCCTACCATTTTCTTGGGTGTTCCTTGGTCCTAACATAACCCAAACAAACAGTTAGTTCCACTTTGCTACCCCGTTCGGGCTCACGTAGATGGGGCAGAACGACAATACTGTATTTTTCACTAGCGGGGCTATGGTTTATCCGAAGAGGGGGCTCCTGATCATCTGAATGCCACCAAATCCCATTAAACGCCATACCATGCGTTCTAGAGTGTGTAATGGGTCTTCGATGCCCAAGATTCCCTCGCTCTCTGTGTTAGGGTTTCACCGGTGTCGGATTATCCCTCGCGGGTTCCAGGACTAGTTAATGAGAGCCCGAAACTCCCGGATGTGACGGAACTGGGGAAATCTTGCAAAGAAGTGGGTGCTACCATTATCTTGGGTGTTCCTTTGGTATAACATAACACAATCAAACAGTAAGTTCCACTTTGCTACCCCCTTCCGGCTCGCGTAGATGGGGCAGAACGACAGTTCCGTCTTTTTCCCCAGCGGGGCTAGGGTTTACCCGGAGAGGTGGCTGCAGATCGTCTGAATGCCACCAAATCCCACTGCACACCATACCATGTCTTATAAAGTGTGGCATTGGTCTTCGATGCCCAATATTCCCTCGCTCTCTGTGTTAGTGTTTCACCAATGTCGGATTCTCTCTCGTGGGTTCCAGGACTAATTAATGAGAGCCCGAAACTCTCGGGTGTGACATAACTGGAGTAATATTGCCAAGAGGTGGGCCCTACCATTCTCTTGGGTGTTCCATGGTCCTAAACTAACACAACCAATAAGTTGGTTCCACTTTGCTACCCCGTTTCGGCTCATGTGGAGGGGCCAGAACGGTAGTTTCGTCTTTTTCCCTATTAGGGCTATATATGGTTTCTCTGGAGATGGGGCTCCAGATCGTATGAATGCCACCAAATCCCATTGCACCCCATACCATGTGTGTTAGAGTGTGGCATGGGTCTTGGATGCCCAAGATTCCCTCACTCTATATGTTAGGGTTTCACCGGTGTCGGATTCTCTCTCGTGTGTTCCAGGACTAATTAATGAGAGCCCGAAACTCCCGGGTGTGACGGAACTGGGGAATCTTGCCAAAAGGTGGGCCCTACCATTCTATTGGGTATTCCTTGGTCCTATCCTAACACAACTAAGCACTTAGTTCCACTTTGCTACCCCCTTCCGGCTCTCATAGATGGGGCAGAAGTGCAATTCCGCCTTTTTCCCATCGAGGCTATGGTTTCTCCGGAGGGGGCTCTGGATCGTATGAATGCCACTAAACCCATGGTATGACGCATACCATGTGTGTTAGAGTGTGTCATGGTCTTGGAGACCCGATATTACCTCGCTCTCTGTGTTAGGGCTTCACCGGCGTTAGATTCTCTTTGACTTGTTCCATGACTACTTAGAGCCCGAAACTTCCGGATCTGACGGAACTGGGGGAACCTTGCACAGAGGTGGGCCCTACCAATGTATTGGGTGTTCCTTGGGCATAACCTAACACAAACAATAAATTGGTTCCACTTTTCTACCCCTTCCGGCTCACGTAGAGGGTCTGAACGACAGTTCCTTCTTTTTCCCCAACGGGGCTATGGTTTCTCCAGAGAGGGGGCTCCGGATCGTCTGATTGCCACCAAATCCCATTGTATGCCATAACATGTGCGTTAGAGTGTGGCATGGGTCTTAGATGACCAAGATTCACTAGGTGGGCACTACCATTGTCTTGGGTGTTCCTTGGTCCTAACCTAGCACAACCAAGCAGTTGGTTCCACTTTGCTACCCTGTTTCGGCTCATGTGGAGGGGCCAGAACGGTAGTTCCATCTTTTTCCCCATCAGGGCTATATATGGTTTCTCCGGAAATGGAGCTCCATATTGTATGAATGCCACCAAATCCCTTTGCACGCCAACCATGTGTGCTATAGTGTGGCATGGGTTTTGGATGCCCAAGATTCCCTCGCTCTCTATGTTAGGGTTTCACCGGTGTCGGATTCTCTCTCATGGGTTCGAGGACTATTTAATGAGAGCCTGAAACTCCCGGGTGTGACGGAACTAGGGGAATCTTGACAAGATTTGGGCCGTACCATTCTCTTGGGTGTTCCTTGGGACTATCCTAACACAACCAAGCAGTTAGTTCCACTTTGCTACCCCCTTCCGGCTCTCGTAGATGGGGCAGAACGATAGTTCCGTCTTTTTCCCTATCGGGGCTATGGTTTCTCAGGAGTGGGCTCCGGATCGTCTGAATGCCACCAAATCCCATGGTATGCCATACCATGTGTGTTAGAGTGTGTCATGGGTATGTTATGCCCAAGAGTCCCTCGTTATCTATGTTAGGGCTTCGCCGGCGTCGGATTCTCTCTAGCGGGTTCGAGGACTACTTAGAGCCCAAAATTCCCGGATTTGACGGAACTAGGGGAATCTTGCCAAGAGGTGGTCCCTACCAATGTATTGGGTGTTCCTTGGGCCTAAAATAACACACACAAAAAATTTGTTCCACTTTGCTACCCCCTTCCAGCTCACGTAGAGGGTCAGAACGGTAGTTCCTTCTTTTTCCCCAACGGGGCTATGGTTTCTCTAGAGAGGGGGCTCTGGATCGTCTGATTTCCACCAAATACCATTGTATGACATACCATGTGTGTTATAGTGTGGCATGGGTCTTGGATGACCAAGATTCCCACGCTCTCTGTGTTTGGGATTCACCAGCGTCAGATTCTCTCTACGGGTTCCAGGCCTACTTAATTAGAGCCCGAAACTCCCGGATCTGACGGAGCTGGGGGAATCTTGGCAAGATCTGGTCCCTACCAATGTATTGGGTGTTCCTTTGGCCTAACCTAACACACAAAAGAAATTGGTTCCACTTTTCTACCCCTTCCGGCTCACGCAGAGGGTCGGAACGGCAGTTCCTTCTTTTTCCCCAACGGGGCTACGGTTTCTCCAGAGAGGGGGCTCCAGATCGTCTCATTGCCACCAAGTCCCATTGTATGCCATACCATGTGTGTTAGAGTATGGCATGGGTCTTGTATGACCAAGATTTCCTCGCCCTCTATGTTAGGGCTTCACCGCCGCCAGATTCTTTCTACGGGTTCGAGGACTACTTAATTAGAGCCCGAAACTCCCGGATCTGACAGGGCTGGGGGAATCTTTCAAAGAGGTGGGCACTACTATTGTCTTGGGTGTTCCTTGTTCCTAGCCTAACACAACCAAGCAGTAGGTTCCAGTTTGCTACCCCGTTTCGTCTCATGTGGAGGGGCCAGAACGGTAGTTCCGTATTTTTTTCCCATCAGGGCTATATATGGTTTCTCCGGAGATGGGGATCCAGATCGTCTAAATGCCACAAAATCCCATTGCACGCCATACCATGTGTGCTATAGTGTGGCATGGGTCTTGGATGCCCAAGATTCCCTCGCTCTCTATGTTAGCGTTTCACCGGTGTCGGATTCTCACTCGTGTGTTCCAAGACTAATTAATGAGAGCCCGAAACTCCCGGGTGTGCCGGAACTGGGGGAATATTACCAAGAGGTGGGACCTACCATTCTCTTGGTCCTCGGTCCTATCCTAACACAACCAAGCAGTTAGTTCCACTTTGCTACACCCTTCCGTCTCTCGTAGATGGGGCAGAACAACAGTTCCGCCTTTGTCCCGATCGGGGCTATGGTTTCTCCATAGGGGGGCTCCGGATCGTATGAATGCCACCAAATCCCATGGTATGACATACCATGTGTGTCAGAGTGTTTCATGGTCTTGGAGACCCGAGATTACCTCGCTCTCTGTGTTAGGGCTTCACCGGCGTCGGATTCTCTCTACTGTGTTCCATGACTACTTAGAGCCCGAAACCCCCGAATATGACGGAACTGGGGGAATCTTGCCAAGAGGTGGTCCCTACCAATGTATTGGGTGTTCCTTGGGCCTAACCTAACACAAAAAATAAACTGGTTCCACTTTTCTAACCCCTTCCGGCTCACGTAGAGGGTCATAACGGTTGTTCCTTCTTTTCGCCAATGGGGCTATGGTTTCTCCAGAGAGGAGGCTCCGGATCGTCTAATTGCCACCAAATCCCATTGTATTCCATACCATGTGTGTTAGAGTGTGTCATGGTTCTTGGATGACCAAGATTCACTCGCTCTCTGTGTTAGGGCTTCATCGGCGTCAGATTCTCTCGACGGGTTCCTAGACAACTTAATTAGAGCCCAAAACTCCCAGATTTGACGGGACTAGGGGAATATTTCCAAGAGGTGGGTACTAACATTGTCTTGGGTGTTCCTTGGTCCTAACCTAACACAACCAAGCAGTTGGTTCCACTTTGCTACCCCGTTTCGGCTCATGTGGAGGGGCCAGAACGGTAGTTCCATCTTTTTCCCCATCAGGGCTATATATGGTTTCTCCTGAGATGGTTCTCCAGATCGTATGAATGCCACAAAATCTCATTGCACACCATACCGTGTGTGATAGATTGTGGCGTGGGTCTTAGATGCCCAAGATTTCCTTACTCTCTGTGTTAGGGTTTCACCGTTGTCGGATTCTCTCCCGTGGGTTCCAGGACTATTTAATGAGAGCCCGAAACTCCTGGGTGTGACGAAACTGGGGGAATCTTGCCAAGATGTGGTCCCTACCATTCTCTTGGATGTTCCTTGGGCCTAAACTAACACAACCAAGTAGCTAGTTCCACTTTGCTACCCCCTTCTCGCTCTCGTAGATGGGGCAGAACGACAATTCTGTCTTTTTCCCCATCGTTTTTATGGTTTCTACGGAGGGGGGCTCCAGATCGTATGAATGCCACCAAATCCCATGGTATGCCATACCATGTGTGTTAGAGTGTGTCATGTGTATGTGATTCTCAAGAGCCCCTCGCTCTATGTGTTAGGGCTTCACCGGCGTCGGATTCTCTCTAGCGGGTTCGAAACTCCCGGATTTGACGGAACTAGGGGAATCTTGCCAAGAGGTGGACCCTAAAATTTTATTTGGTGTTCCTTGGGCCTAACCTAACACAACCAAACAATTGGTTCCACTTTGCTACCCACTTCCGGCTCATGTAGAGGGGCCAAAACGGCAGTTCCGCCTTTTCCCCAGCGGGGCTATGGTTTCTCCGTAGGGGGGCTCTGGATCGTATGAATGCCACCAAATCGCATGGTATGACATACCATGCGTGTTAGAGTGTGTAATGTTTTTGGATACCCGAGATTACCTCGCTCTATGTGTTAGGGCTTCACCGGCGACGGATTTTCTCTGGCGTTTTCCATGACTACTTAGAGCCCGAAACTCCCGGATCTGGCGGAGCTGGGGGAATCTTGCCAAGATGTGGCCCCTAATAATGTATTGGGTGTTCCTTGGGCCTAACCTAACACATCCATGAAATTTTTTCCACTTTCCTACCCCCTTCCGGCTCACGTACAGGGTCAGAACGCCGGTTCCTTCATTTTCCCCAACGGGGCTATGGTTTATCCAGAGAGGGGGCTCCGGATCGTCTGATTGCCACCAAATCCAATTGTATGCCATAACATGTGTGTTAGTGTGTGGCATGGGTCTTGGATGACCAAGATTTCCTTGCTCTCTTTGTTAGGGCGGCACCGGCGCCAGATTCTCTCTATGGGTTCGAGGGATACTTAATTATAGCCTGAAACTCCTGGATCTGACATGGTGGGCACTACCATTGTCTTGGGTGTTCCTTGGTCCTAACAAGTAGTTGGTTCCACTTCGCTACCCCGTTTCAGCTCATGTGGAGGGGCCAGAACGGTAGTTCCATATTTTTTCCCATCAGGGCTATATATGGTTTCTCTGGACATGGGCCTCTCTAGATCGTCTGAATGCCACCAAATACCATTGCAGGCCATACCATGTGTGTTAGAGTGTGGCATGGGTCTTGGATGCCCAAGATTCTCTCGCTCTATGTGTTTAGGCTTCACCGATGTCGGATTCTCTCTGACGGGTTCCAAGACTACTTATAACCCGAAACTCCCAGATTTGACGGAACGGGGGAATTTGGACAAGAGGTGGGCCCTACCATTTTCTTGGATGTTCCTTGGGCCTCACCTAACACAACTAAGCAATTGGTTCCACTTTGCTACCCCCTTCCGTCTCACGTAGAGGGGCCAGAACGACAGTTCCGCCTTTTTCCCCAACGGGGCTAGGTTTTCTCCGGAGAGTGGCTCCGGAGCGTTTGAATGCCACCATAACACATGGTGGCATAAGATTACCTCACTCTATGTTCTAGGGATTCACGGGGGTTGGATTCTCTCTGGCGGGTTCCAGGACTACTTAGAGCCCGACTTCTTTCTCTCTCGAAACTTACATCCCCTATTGGCCCGAAACTCCCGGAACGGAGAAACGAGAGGGAATATTGTGAAGAGTTGGGTCATACCATTGTCTTGGGACTTTCTAGTGTCCACCCTAACACATCCAAGCAAGTAGATAATAATTTATAAAAAGGCACGATATCACTAAATAATCAACACAATTCAGATAAGCTTGGTTTTGAAAAAATTGAATCTGCATTTTGTCTTTCAAAAAATTTGGGGAAATTGTTTTTATTCTGTCAGATCAAATTGATGGAGTATTTTGTGATTAAGTTAGTATTATTTTGTATTAATTGTTCTTATTTCCATTTCAAATTATTTTTCTTCTCTTTTCTGAAATGTTTTCGGCAACTGGCGCCAAGCCGGCCCTTTATTGCGCAGGAGACGCAGCGTCAACCCCTTCAGGAAGGCGCGCCCTTTAATTGTGCTCACCTCCCCCTCTCTCTCTTCTAGTCATATCACCCGCTCTATCTCTCTCACCGCCTTCCTGAGCTTCCCCTATCTCCATTGGAGGGTTCTCATCCGCCGGGACATCGACATCACAGCGGGGACCATCCTCGGCGGGACACGAAGGCCATGCCTCCTCTTCCTCCATGGGCAGGCAGGATCTTCATTGGATTTTTTTAGATCACCGCGTGTGTCGTACCTTCCTCTTCGAGGGCTTTGGCAGTGGCGGTAAGATGATATCTAACCCTCTTATCCCTTGTATGTATCGTAGATCTGTAGATTGAGCTCGATTTTTCTGTGTAGCACGACATGCACGGTAGATGTACATGTTTTTACCGTTCATTCTGCGTCTCTGCTTCGTATTTTCTCCCGTAGACGTAGTTTTTTCTATGGCTTAAGTTTGGGATATCCGGCACGCTTAGTTCATCTATTTCCACCATGATTTCGATAGGTTATGGTTTAATTCCATACCCGATTTGGGTGCTTCAGTTAGATTAGGCTTAGATTTGGGTTTTTTTTTGGGTTCACGGCTTAGATTTGGTATTTTTGCAAGTTTATTTCAATTTTGGCAAATTATTAAAACTTTGGCTAATGATTTACTGAGGCCAGGTGCTAGGAGTGACTATACTTGTTGTACTTAGAAATTCTGAGGTTAGGTTCATTTTTTCTGTGCATTTTCCATTGTTCCACATGTTTTTCTTTTGTGTATCCTAATTTATCAACATGATTAATGTCCTCCTAGTTATATGCCGATGATTAAACTAGGCCATGGTAAAGGCAAAGAGAGTGTCTAAAATACTTTGTAGGTATACATTTTGAGTATTTGTATTCGTATATGCTATTTTAGGCACTCTTTTGGCCTTGGTTTGCATGGCAATGATATATGAGGCTCGTACTACATTTGTTTCTATTGTTCCACTTTTTTTTGCCTTGAATGTCCTCCTAGTTATATGTCAATGATTAAACTAGGCCATGGTAAAGGCAAAGAGAATGTCTATAATACCTTGTAGTATATACAATTTGAGTATTTGTATTCGTATAAGCTATTATAGGCACTGGCTTGGCCTTGGTTTGCATGGCAATGATATATGAGTCTCGTATTACATTTTTTTCTAGTGTTCCACTTTTCTTTGCCTTGAATGTCCTCCTTATTATATGATGATGATTAAACTTGGCCATGGTAAAGGAAAAGAGAGTGTCTATAATACCTTGTAGTGTATACAATTTGAGTATCTGTATTCGTACATGTTATTATAACCACTCCTTTCTTCCCCTTGGTTTGCATGCCGATGATATATGAGGCTCGTATTACATTTGTTCCATTTTTCTACTTTTTCTTTGCCTTGAATGTCCTCGTTATATGTCTATGATTTAAACTAGGCCATGGTAAAGACAAAGAGAGTGTCTATAATACCTTGTAGTGTATACAATTTGAATATTTGTATTCGTATATGATATTATAGGCACTCGCTTGGCCTTGGTTTGCATGACAACGATGTAGAGGCCCCAAACCGGAAGGTTCAGAACCCCTCATATGCATACATTCACGATCCCAGGAAGATCAGTCGTGAACAACATACGAAAGTGGTACACAGATACAATATCCATTACACGAATAAAAGCAGTCTTACATGCCAATGGTCACATGACCAAGGATTTATTCATTGCCACGCAGGACAGGAAAAGTCTTACAACATCTAAAACAGCGGAAGATAAACGTAGATAGCCCATGTCAAGATTTCACCAACAGGCTGCTGACCGGGAGCCGGGCCTAGTTCGCGTAGTCGTCGGAATAGTAGTCCTCCTCGTATTCCTCCTCAGGTGGTACCTCCTCAAACTCTGACAAGTATATACCAGGGGCGAAACCAAATGAGTACGTTTGAATGTACTCAACAAGACATCCTTTATACACTTACAAATGCATCATGCTTATATGGTGGATAGGTAGGCCATACATAGGGCTTGCTACCAATGATGTTCATGTAAGATGGCATCATAGTTGCAGTCATATTAATATGTATCTTGGTTTAAGAAGATACTTCATTAGAAAATAAGGTAGTTTGCTTTCTCTTGTCGATATCGCATGTACAAGAGGTTTTGTGAACTTGTTTTACAAAAGGAAGTTTTTTCTTTGCAAAACTTCTTGGAACAACATGTCCAAACTTCCTTGGTACCTTCCGGGTACAACACTTCTGTTTTGAAAACATCTTTTGAAAACTCAGCACAATACTAGCTACATGGCCTTTCAACTGCCCATATCCGAGGGCTCGGCTATTCTGAATAGTTTTACTCTGCAGAGGTGGTACACATTCCACTAGATCCAAAACTCTCCCATGGACCACCCATGGATCGACACAGCGATATGCAAGCACCAGAGAGTTGATCCTAACTGTCCACTCTGACACAAGCTAGTATATGCTTATTCCTTCAGGTGGGTTGTCTCCCCGGCATCAGGTCCCGCCTTGCCTAGTCAGGAGGCCCAGCTGTCGCTTCCGGGGGGTAACTTAATCCCTCACTTTGTATGTCCCGTTACACCCTCCTGGCGACACTTCGGTTCAGAGAATCAGCTTCTCTATAGCACTTTGGAATGAAACATACACTAACAAGTTCAAGCATCTAGATAGGCCCCATACCCATATAGGGGTAGAGTGGCAGTATATCTTGGTTGTCCAACGAAGACTAGGTTATGTGCCTTTTGAAAACATTTGAAAACACCTTCACAGTTTTTTTTTCCTTTGGTGAACAAGGTCCCGCCTTTCCACCATAATCTCCTCATAGAACCATCTTTGTTTTGCAAAAGCACATTTTAATGTGGTCCACTTAGGGACTCAAGATTATTGTTTAAGACGGTATTTATATACCTTATGGTGGCTAAGGGCTTGGTAACACCAAGTTGACTAATGGCAAGTGATATATAACACATACATAATAGTAGTAATAGTATTCACCCAATAAAATAGTTTTAGCAAACAAGTTTTGAAAACTTCAGATGTATTTGAATGCATAAAGACATTGGGAATATAAAAGCAAGCTTTAAGGATGGCTTGCCTTGGAGGTACTGAGGATCCGGGTCTTGCTCGCAACAAGAATGGTAGTAGTACCCTCCTGTCCCGACTATGTCCTCGTCGTTTTCTATCGTCGTAAAGAAAAGTAAAGCATCCTATCAGAACCTTACCAACCAACACCTTGGCTCAAACACAACATACAGCAAGCAAAAACACTCATAAAAATAATATACAAGCTCCTAAAAATATCCCACACAAACATGCATCAATAGTAGTAATATTATGCACTACTACTACCACAACTACTATAGTTGAGCTAGTTTGTTTTTCAACCAAATGGTATGGAACCAGTGGGTGTTCCACTAGGTTTTCCATGCCATTTGAGAGGTGTTATGCCTCTGGTCCATCTTGTGTAAACAAAATAATTCCTAGTGCAAAAATGCAACTAGCCATTCTAGTGCAAACCCTTAACACTAGCAATAATAATCAAACCTATGCATGCTTTTCTAAAAGACTCAAAGTAGCTTACAGAGAAGGAAACAAGTAAATAACAATACCAAAATGGTACTGGATCCAAGTAAAAACATTCCTATAACTAGGATAAAAATCTAGCAAAACATTCCAACATAAGTATTTCATGAAATGAAACTAGAGATTTCTACTATGCTCATTTTCATACTCAAACAAATACTAAACAAGCATGGATTTTTGTCAAGGGCTTTCTGTGAGTAAAACTATCTAAGAACACTCAACATATCACTTATACATGCTTGAAAACAGATTGGCATAATCAATCAATGATTTACAAAACCAAACTATTCACTTTATTTTAAACAGAAATATGCATTTTCTTAGATCTGTCACCAAATTAATTATAGAGCTCAAAAATTTCCACAAATCTAGGGATACATAGATATACCTAATATCTACCAGATCCAATTGGATTTGCATCAAAAGGTGCTATAAAATAAATCCTAAAATTCATGGAACATGCTACTGGTGTTTTACCAAAATGGATACCATTTCAAAATGGTAGCTCTCCTTGGGGTGAGGTGAAGCCCTACTGGTAGATCTAGTCAAGATCTACTCTAAGAATTTTAGTTTTCTCATTTTAGACATTCCATAAAAAAGTTATGCTCTAAACATTCTCACTGACAGTCCTCAGTTCATGATTTTTCATTTGTTCATCGTTCATCCAAAACCAGATATGCTTGTTGCCATCGTTTAAGATTTCGTTCAGGTACCCCTGTGAATTTTTGCACATTTTATAGTTGAGTTTAACATTTTCATTTTCAAATAAAGTAAACAGCCAGATCCTGAATAGTTTGAAAAAGAAATAAAAACCAGCGCAGTGGGCTGGTCAACGCCAGGGGCGCGGCCCAACTGCGCTCGGCGGCCCGCCTCGCTTCCGCGACGCGCGGGAACAGGCGTACCGCTTCGCCGTTTAAGCGTGGCCGCAGATCCAGAGATCTACGGCGCACAGCCACTCTCCTTTCTCTCTCCCTCTTTCTATTTCTTCTCCGGCGAGGTTCACAGAGGCCGGCGGCGAGAGACGAGCGAGGCTCACCTAGGGGGGGTGCAGGGCCAAGGGAAGAGGTCGGGGAAGTCTCGTGTGGTCGATGCAGTGTAGAGGTACAGCAGCAACGGCGCGGATCCACTCCAATCGACGGTGACGTGCTCGGGTGCTGCGGCGGCTCCGACGAGGGTTTCGGCTTCTCTGCAAACGAGGGGAGGTGGCGTGGCTCAGGGTGGGGTTACGGAGGTAGGGGAGTTCGTCTATGGTAGTGGTGGAGGCTGCAGTGGTCTGTGGATGGTGTATTTCTCCTCGGGCTGCCGCGGTGGCCGCGGAAGAAATCCGGCGATTCACGCTATTGCGAGCAGCTCGGGGACATTGGCTGGGTTTGGGGAATGACAGTGAGTCGAGGGGGAGATGGTGCACTGGGTTTGAGGCTCGGGGGTGGTTTATATAGAGCTGGCAACGGTGGCGCACGCTCGGGCGTGTCCGTGCGCCCGCGGCGAGCTCGTGCACGCTCTGGCACGACCAGGGTTGCTTTCTCCGGGCCCGTGGGAGGCTCCAACGCGACGAGGTGTGCTCGACGACCACTTGCATCGTGCCAGGGCGCGGATTGCACGGGAGAACGCCACTGTGGCTCGCGATAGGGAGCAGCCTGTCAGGCGCCCATCCCTCCCTCCCTTTCTCTCCTCCCTGAAGTCACCTCCCTCTCTCTCCCATTAGTCAAACTCAATGCAAGTTGAGGTGCAGAGCAGGGAGTGGTTGGGGCCAGCTTCTAGAAGCCCCAATCCGTGCTCAAAAAGAATTACTGAGTTAAAAGATATAAGCATTTGAAAAATTCTCGAGTTCACTGTTTCTGAATCCAAAATTCAGTTAAATTTCAGTTACTGAAATTTTGCTAAGTGTTAAGAAAAACAGAGGGGTTAGCTGAAAGTTGGGTTGTTTTTCAGGCTTTTAAAATTATTCAAATTTTGTTTTCCAAGCATGGTTCTGTTAAGCATCTTTAGTACTTTTCAAAACAGCAAAAAGATTTAAATTTGCGTAACATTTGTTTGGTGAAAAATAAGTGGAAAAGGGGCTGGTTGGTTGGTTTGCACTGTTTTCCAAAATGTCACTTTTCTGCCTTATTTCTTAGCATAAAACCATCAAGCAAAACATTGTAGTGTATATATTCAAGATCACATTGATGATTTAAAATCTCACAATGTGAAGTTTTATATTATGAAAAACAAGGGTGAAAAACCCTTACGAGGCTTGTTTTTCAAGCTTGTTTTTATTTGAGAAATTTGTGATTTCACTTTGATTAATTTGTTTTATTAGTTCCACTTGACTCAATATTCAAATGTAAGTTGTTTTCAACATTGCCACATGGGTTTTGAGTTAGGGTAACCAGGATTACAAAAATAGGAAACATTTTCAAGTGATTAGAACCTCAGAAACAAATGGTTTGTTTTTAAATAAAAAGGCTTGCTTGCATAGATAGTCATAGCTCAAATACAACATGAGGGATTACACAAGGGACATAAAAGTTTTTGTTGGCTCCAAAAATTGGATTCCTTGTGTGAAAACAAGTGTGCTAAAATTGGGGTGTGACAGACCTCCCCCTTTAAAAGAATCTTGTCCCGAGATTCGCGGGTTTAGTGGGGAAACCAGGGAATTCTTTCCTGATAAAATCTTCACGCTCCCAGATTGCTTCCTCCTCAGAATGATTCGTCCACTGAATCTTAAGGAACTTGAAAGCATTTCTCCTGGTAGCACGAACATTCTCCTCAAGTACCCGCAGGGGTCGATCACGGTAGGTCAAATCATCGTTGAGGTCAATGGTCTTGAAGTCAATGTCTTCGTAAGTGAGATTCTGCTCAGGTACTTGAATACACTTCCGGAGCAATGACACGTGAAAAACATCATGAAAGGCTGACAGCTCTTCGGGTAGCTCCACTTGATAAGATACCTCTCCTCGACGGGGTAGGATCTTAAACGGGCCAATATATCGGGGTGCGAGCTTTCCTTTGACGTGAAAACGCTGCATCCCTTTGAGTGGCGTGACACGAAGGTACACGAAATCTCCCATAGTGAAAGAGACATCGCGACGCTTTGTGTCCGCATAACTCTTCTGGCGTGATTGTGCGGCTTTAAGACGGTCACGGATTAAATGCACTTGCTCTTCTGCAGCCTTCAGAGTATCAACTCCAAAGATCTGGCTGTCTCCTGTTTCAGTCCAGTTCAGAGGGGTACGGCATTTATGACCGTAAAGTGCTTCAAATGGTGCCATCTGTAGGCTTGACTGATAGCTGTTATTGTAGGAGAACTCCACGAACGGCAGACAGTCCTCCCATTTAACTCCATAGGACAAAACACAAGCACGGAGCATGTCCTCACAGATTTGGTTCACACGCTCGGTCTGTCCATCAGTCTGTGGATGATAGGCGGTGCTAAAGGCTAGCTTGGTTCCGAAAGCTTCGTGTAGCTTTTTCCAGAATTGAGATGTGAACTGTGATCCTCGATCTGACACAATTCTGCTGGGAACTCCGTGTAGGCTGACTATCCGAGAAATATAGAGATCGGCAAGCTGGTCTCCCCGATATGTGGTCTTAACAGAAAAATAAAGTGTGCAACTTTGGTGAGCCTGTCAACGACTACCCATATCGAATCATTTCCTCGACTGGATCGTGGCAATCCAGTAATAAAGTCCATCCCAACTTCATCCCATTTCCAAACAGGAACTTGTAGTGGCTGTAACAAGCCAGCGGGACGCTGATGTCCAGCCTTCACTTGCTGACAAATATGGCACCTGGCTATAAACGAGGCAATATCCCGTTTCATTCCGTGCCACCAAAACCTTTCCTTCAAGTCTTGATACATTTTTGTTCCTCCAGGGTGAATAGAGTACAAAGTGTCATGAGCCTCAGTCATGATGGTTTGCTCCAACTCCGATTCAGCCGGAACACAAATGCGTTCTTTATACCATAAGACTCCATCAGAATCAATGGTAAAACCGGCAACTTTGTCTTTCTCCATGCGGGTTTTTATTCCATCAATGCTCTTCTGGCCCTTCTGGGCTTCCTTGATTTGATCAACTAGAGTCGGTTGAACGTCCATGGCTTCCAACATGCCATAGCTGACCACCTCGATACCAAGTTGGTCAAGTTCTTTCCACAACTCCGGTTGTCTGATCTGGATCATGGAATTCAGAGAGACCGGCTCTCGACTAAGAGCGTCAGCAACAACATTTGCCTTTCCAGGGTGATAGTGGATACTGAGATCATAATCCTTGATGAGTTCTATCCAACGGCGTTGCCTCATATTGAGTTCATGCTGTGTGAAGATATACTTCAAACTCTTATGATCCGTATAGATTTCACACCTTTTTCCGATAAGGAAATGTCGCCATGATTTGAGAGCATGCACAACAGCAGCAAGCTCTAAGTCATGGGTAGGATAATTCATCTCATGAGGTCTCAACTCGCGTGAGATGAATGAGATGACCTTTCCTTCTTGCATGAGAACGCTCCCAAGTCCAAGCTTAGAAGCATCACAATACACATCGAAACTCTTGGAGACATCCGGCATGATGAGTACCGGGGCTGTCACCAATCGATTCTTCAGCTCTTGAAAACTCTCAGCGCATTTGTCCGTCCAAACGAACTTGCTATTCTTCTTGAGCAACTGTGTGAGTGGTCTGGCTATACTGGAAAATCCTTGAACAAACTTGCGATAATATCCGGCTAATCCCAGAAAAGATCTGACTTCAGTCTGATTAGTCGGGGCAGCCCGATTTGCGACAGACTGAACCAGAGCAGGGTCAACAGAGATTCCACCTCCGGATACCACATGTCCAAGAAATCCAACTTCCTTCAGCCAGAATTGGCACTTGCTGAACTTAGCAGACAGTTGATGTTGTCGAAGTGTTCTGAGGACAATCCTCAGATGTTCTTCGTGTTCGGCTTCGCTCTTGGAGTAAATAAGAATGTCGTCAATGAAAACCACGACAAACTTTTCCAAGCACTCCATGAAAACTTTATTCATAAGATTCATGAAGTAGGCAGGGGCATTGGTTAGACCGAACGACATTACGGTGTACTCATACAACCCGTAACGTGTGGTGAAGACGGTCTTTGGAATATCAGTCTCACGAACCTTCAACTGATGATAACCAGTACGAAGATCGATCTTTGAGAAGATTCTTGCCCCATTTAGCTGGCCAAACAGGTCTGCAATTTTGGGCAGCGGGTACTTGTTCTTGATGGTAACATCATTTAACTTACGGTAATCCACACATAGACGTGAGGAACCGTCCGGCTTGTCCACAAAAATGACAGGTGATCCCCATGGTGATGCACTAGGGTGAATCAGACCATTCCTTAACATGTCCTCCAGCTGCTTCTTCAACTCATCAAGCTCCTTCGGGTTCATCCGGTACGGTTTCTGTGCTATAGGTCCGGTACCGGGTATCAACTCAATCACAAACTCGATATCCCGATCAGGCGGCATACCGGGTAGTTCATCAGGAAACGCATCCGGGTATTCACATACTACCGGAACTTCCTCAAGTGCAGGTGTGGCTATACCAGTGTGGCAGTGGGTCTCGGACCTTGACTTGGTTGCGGCGAAGGCAACTCTTTCCCCATCACTGGCAGTCAATGATATGGACCTTCTGGTGCAATCAATCACACCTTTGTACTTGGTCATCCAATTCATACCGAGTACTACCTCTATCCCTTGGGATCCCAGTACTATGAGGTTGGCATGAAAAGTTTTCCCTTGTATGTCCATGGGTACCTCATTGAAAATGAAGTGGGCTTGTGTTTTGTTTCCAGGTATTTGCACTGACATAGGGTCACGCATACGGGTAGGCTTCATACCACTCTTCTCAGCAAAAGGCACAGTAACAAAGGAATGCGATGCACCCGAATCAAACAATACTGCGGCAGGTACAGAGTTGACAGGAAACGTACCCATCACCATGTCTGGCGCATCCTGAACTTCCTCCGCAGTGACGTGATTCAGGTATCCCTTGGTCATCATCCTCTTCTTGGGGGTTGTAGCATGAGTCATCTTGGTAGCACTGTTCTGGGCTGGTGCAGCAGTCTTGGTTGGGCACTCCCGTGCAAAGTGTCCTTCCTTGCCACAGGTGAAACAGGTTAAGCTAGGTTTGGTACCTTGGGTTGGCTTGGCAGCATGGTTGGGTTTGTGTCCATTCCCATTCCCATTTCCACTGCCTCCAGGCTTGGGTGTGTAGGTCACATGGTTGGTGCTGATGTTGTGGTGGTGGTTGTGGCTGTTGTGGTGGTTTTGGTTGTGGCTATGGTGGTTATGGTGGTTCCTTGGCGCAAAGGTATGCGCCCTGTGGGGTGGCGGCCTGGTATAAGGGGTGGGGCGGTTTCTGGGTGCACTTGGCCCTCCTTGGAACTGCATCTTCCTTTTCCGGTTTTCAAAGACATTTTGCCTCTTGTGTTCCATCATCATTGCGGCATCTGCGAGTGACTCCAGATCCTCAAAGGGGATGACCACAAGGGTACACTGCAACTCATCGTGCAGTCCATTCAGAAACCTTTCCTTCTTCTTGGCTTCAGTATTGACCTCATCTGGTGCATACCAGGCTAGCAGAGTAAACTCTTCCCAGTATTTGGACACAGCCATGCCTCCCTGTTTCAGCTTCAGGAACTTGTCCTTCATGATGCTCATCACTCCCTGAGGGATGTGATACTTGCGGAAACGGACGCATAAGTCCTCCCAGGTGAACACATAGTTAGGAGCGACGGTGTCGCAGGTGGTCTCCCACCAAGTCCTTGCTGGCCCAGCAAGAAAGTGGGTAGCAAAGAGCACCTTGTCACCTTCGTCGACTCCTGCCACCTTCAGATCGTTGGCGATGGTGCGAAGCCAGTCGTCAGCGTCCAGGGGTTCCACAATCTTTGTGAACACCGGAGGGTTCGTCTGCTGAAACACCTTCAGCTTTGATCGCCCGCCATTTCCGTTGTCATCGCCATGGTTGTTATTGTTGGCGCTGGCAGCGGCCAACTGCTGCAGGGCAGCAACTGTGGCGGCACTCTCGGCTCTAGTGGCCTGACGGTCCTCCATCAAAAGTGCCAGCAGAGCCTCCACGGTTGGTGGGGGTGGTGGCGGTGGTTCCCGACGTGGCGCCATGCTGTTTATTGAGACATGTGTAAGTCTATGCAGCAAGACTTAAGGTTTTGTTTTTAGGCATGGTAAAACCTTTTAGCAACAAAAAGGAGTGTATGTTATGATGGGTGATTTTAATTTGTTTTGGTGATTTGTTCTTTGGGGGGTTGAAACGATTCATCAAGTTCATAGCATATAAGGACTACATCATACTAAAAGCATAAGGTTCATACATAGCATAACACTCAAACAGACATCTACCACAACTACGCTCCTCAGAGCTACATCGGGGGGATTCGCCTTATGGGGTCGGCGTACATCTAGCTAGCACTACTCTATAGCTAAGAGGTGCTACTGCTGGCTAAGCGCTGTCGACGTCGAAAAGGAGCTCCTCTGGGTCCTCCTCCTCAACGAAGTCGTCGTCCTCCTGCAAGCTCTGTGCGCTCATATCCATGCCCTCTGCGTCGGACATGATGTCGTCGTCAATGAGGAGGTCCTCGTTCTCCCTGCGGAGCTCGGAGTTCTCCTCCTCTAAACCCTCGAGAGTGGAGTCTCGAGTGGCCAGCTCCTCCCTGGCGGTCCTCAGGCGGTCACGCAGGGTTGCGTTTCCCTCCTGAAGGGATCCCACCTTGGCGTGGAGACAGTCACGGGCCCGGCGGGTGGTCCGTAACTGCCTCTCCAAGGAACGGGATCGCGCAGTCGCGGTCTCTAAGTCGAGCATCGTCTGCCCAGATGGGTACAGATGAGACGGCACTCGGAGGCGGTAGTGCGCTGCAAGATACCCATGTCGTCAAGACGACGCTGGGTGCGGTGGAGTAGGATCTCCATATCGTCCTGGTGCGCGCCAAGACCTGTCACGTCCTGAGACACGGCCATAGGTGTGCCGGTCTTGTCCCGCCTCCCGATGAACTCATAGGCAGTCCCTATGAAATGATAGTCTCGAAGGTGAGCCAGGCGCGCTATGGCCTCCTGGATCACGCGTACTGCTCCCTCCTGCCAGGAGCGCTCTACGGTGGCGATGAAGAACGCCTCCGCCATAGGAGTAGTCAGTGGAGGGCGTATCACACACTCCACCAACCATTCCCCCTCTATGGGGGACCCAGTGATCACCCCTCCCCGAAGCTCGGGAACGGGGCGGTCGAGCAGCTCGGTCATCGCTACGAGTCGCCGCTCGAAGCGGAAAGGGAAGTCCCTGGCCAGTCCTAACTGGCAAGCCTCCGTGTACACGACATCCATCTACACAAAATTTTAAGTAAGGTTGAGTTAGTGTCCAAGCGTGCAAAGTTTTAAGGTCTAACATGATGTAATCTTAATGTAAGTATAGTTTGAGAAAATAGGGAAGGTGGGTGTAAGAATCTTTTAAAACTTTAATCTCTTGAGTATATTACATATATATAGTACTAGTTGACGTCCATGCTAACTACGGGCTCCTAGGGTCAGGATAGCTCTGATACCAACTTTGTAGAGGCCCCAAACCGGAAGGTTCAGAACCCCTCATATGCATACATTCACGATCCCAGGAAGATCAGTCGTGAACAACATACGAAAGTGGTACACAGATACAATATCCATTACACGAATAAAAGCAGTCTTACAAGCCAATGGTCACATGACCAAGGATTTATTCACTGCCACGCAGGGCAGGCAAATTCTTACAACATCTAAAACAGCGGAAGATAAATGTAGATAGCCCATGTCAAGCTTTCACCAACAGGCTGCTGACTGGGAGCCGGGCCTAGTTCGCGTAGTCGTCGGAATAGTACTCCTCCTCGTATTCCTCCTCAGGTGGTACCTCCTCAAAGTCTGGCAAGTATATACCAGGGGCGAAACCAAATGAGTACGTTTGAATGTACTCAACAAGACATCCTTTATACACTTACAAATGCATCATGCTTATATGGTGGATAGGTAGGCCATACATAGGGCTTGCTACCAATGATGTTCATGTAAGATGGCATCATAGTTGCAGTCATATTAATATGTATCTTGCTTTAAGAAAATACTTCAAAAGAAAATAAGGTAGTTTGCTTTCTCTTGTCGATATCGCATGTACAAGAGGTTTTGTAAACTTGTTTTACAAAAGGAAGTTTTTTCTTTGCAAAACTTCTTGGAACAACATGTCCAAACTTCATTGGTACCTTTCGGGTACAACACTTATGTTTTGAAAACATCTTTTGAAAACTCAGCACAATACTAGCTACATGGCCTTTCAACTGCCCATATCCGAGGGCTCGGCTATTCTGAATAGTTGTACTCTGCAAAGGTGGTACACATTCCACTAGATCCAAAACTCTGCCATGGACCACCCATGGATCGACACAGCGATATGCAAGCACCAGAGAGTTGATCCTAACTGTCGACTCTGACACAAGCTAGTATATGCTTATTCCTTCAGGTGGGTTGTCTCCCCAGCATCAGGTCCCGCCTTGCCTAGTCAGGAGGCCCAGCTGTCGCTTCCGGGGGGTAACTTAATCCCTCACTTTGTATGTCCCGTTACACCCTCCTGGCGACACTTCGGTTCAGAGAACCAACTTCTCTATAGCACTTTGGAATGAAACATACACTAACGAGTTCAAGCATCTAGATAGGCCCCATACCTATATAGGGGTAGAGTGGCAGTACATCTTGGTTGTCCAGCGAAGACTAGGTTATGTGCCTTTTGAAAACATTTGAAAACACCTTCAAAGTTTTTTTTCCTTTGGTGAACAAGGTCCCGCCTTTCCACCATAATCTCCTCATAGAACCATCTTTGTTTTGCAAAAGCACATTTTAATGCGGTCCACTTAGGGACTCAAGATTATTGTTTAAGACGGTATTTATATACCTTATGGTGGCTAAGGGCTTGGTAACACCAAGTTGACTAATGGCAAGTGATATATAACACATACATAATAGTAGTAATAGTATTCACCCAATAAAATAGTTCTAGCAAACAAGTTTTGAATACTTCAGAAGTATTTGAATGCATAAAGACATTGGGAATATAACAGCAAGCTTTAAGGATGGCTTGCCTTGGAGGTACTGAGGATCCGGGTCTTGCTCGCAACAAGAATGGTAGTAGTACCCTCCTGTCCCGACTATGTCCTCGTTGTTTTCTATCGTCGTAAAGAAAAGTAAAGCATCCTATCAGAACCTTACCAACCAACACCTTGGCTCAAACACAACATACAGCAAGCAAAAACACTCATAAAAATAATATACAAGCTCCTAAAAATATCCCACACAAACATGCATCAATAGTAGTAATATTATGCACTACTACTACCACAACTACTATAGTTGAGCTAGTTTGTTTTTCAACCAAATGGTATGGAACCAGTGGGTGTTCCACTAGGTTTTCCATGCCATTTGAGAGGTGTTATGCCTCTGGTCCATCTTGTGTAAACAAAATAATTCCTAGTGCAAAAATGCAACTAGCCATTCTAGTGCAAACCCTTAACACTAGCAATAATAATCAAACCTATGCATGCTTTTCTAAAAGACTCAAAGTAGCTTACAGAGAAGGAAACAAGTAAATAACAGTACTACCTCCGATCCGAATTAATGGTCGCACATTTACACAAGGCTTAGGAAAAACTTTGGGTAACCCTCCGACCATTAATTCGGATCGGAGGGAGTACCAAAATGGTACTGGATCCAAGTAAAAACATTCCTATAACTAGGATAAAAATCTAGCAAAACATTCCAACATAAGTATTTCATGAAATGAAACTAGAGATTTCTACTATGGTCATTTTAATACTCAAACAAATACTAAACAAGCATGGATTTTTGTCAAGGGCTCTCTGTGAGTAAAACTATCTAAGAACACTCAACATATCACTTATACATGCTTGAAAACAGATTGGCATAATCAATCAATGATTTACAAAACCAAACTATTCACTTTATTTTTAACAGAAATATGCATTTTCTTAGATCTGTCACCAAATTAATTATAGAGCTCAACAATTTCCACAAATCTAGGGATACATAGATATACCTAATATCTAATAGATCCAATTGGATTTGCATCAAAAGGTGCTATAAAGTAAATCCTAAAATTCATGGAACATGCTACTGGTGTTTTACCAAAATGGATACCATTTCAAAATGGTAGCTCTCCTTGGGGTGAGGTCAAGCCCTACTGGTAGATCTAGTCAAGATCTACTCTAGGAATTTTAGTTTGCTCATTTTAGACATTCCATCAAAAAGTTATGCTCTAAACATTCTCACTGACAGTCCTCAGTTCATGATTTTTCATTTGTTCATCGTTCATCCAAAACCAGATCTGCTTGTTGCCATCGTTTAAGATTTCGTTCAGGACCCCTGTGAATTTTTGCACATTTTATAGTTGAGTTTAACATTTTCATTTTCGAATAAAGTAAATAGTCAGATCCTGAATAGTTTGAAAAAGAAATAAAAACCAGCGCAGTGGGCTGGTCAACGCCAGGGGCGCGGCCCAACTGCGCTCGGCGGCCCGCCTCACTTCCGCGACGCGCGGGAACGGGCGTACCGCTTCGCCGTTTAAGCGTGGCCGCAGATCCAGAGATCTACGGCGCACAACCACTCTCCTTTCTCTCTCCCTCTTTCAATTTCTTCTCCGGCGAGGTTCACAGAGGCCGGCGGCGAGAGACGAGCGAGGCTCACCTAGGGGGAGTGCAGGGCCAAGGGAAGAGGTCGGGGAAGTCTCGCGTGGTCGATGCAGTGTAGAGGTACAGCAGCATCGGCAGGGATCCACTCCAATCGACGGTGACGTGCTCTAGTGTTGCGGCGGCTCCGACGAGGGTTTCGGCGTCTCTGCAAACGAGGGGAGGTGGCGTGGCTCAGGGTGGGGTTACGGAGGTAGGGGAGTTCGTCTATGGTAGTGGTGGAGGCTGCAGTGGTCTGTGGAGGGTGTATTTCTCCTCGGGCTGCCGCGGTGGCCGCGGAAGAAATCCGGCGATTCACGCTATTGCGAGCAGCTCGGGGGACATTGGCTGGGTTTGGGGAGTGACAGTGAGTCGAGAGGGAGATGGTGCACTGGGTTTGAGGCTCGGGGGTGGTTTATATAGAGCTGGCGACGGTGGCGCACGCTCGGGCGTGTCCGTGCGCCCGCGGCGAGCTCGTGCACGCTCTGGCACGGCCAGGGTTGCTTTCTCCGGGCCCGTGGGAGGTTCCAACGCGACGAGGTGTGCTCGACGACCACTTGCATCGTGCCAGGGCGCGGATTACACGGGAGAATGCCACTGTGGCTCGGGATAGGGAGCAGCCTGTCAGGCGCCCATCCCTCCCTCCCGTTTCTCTCCTCCCTGAAGTCACCTCCCTCTCTCTCCCATTAGTCAAACTCAATGCAAGTTGAGGTGCAGAGTAGGGAGTGGTTGGGGCCAGCTTCTAGAAGACCCAATCCGTGCTCAAAAAGAATTACTGAGTTAAAAGATATAAGCATTTGAAAAAGGCTCGAGTTCACTGTTTCTGAATCAAAATTCAGTTAAAATTTCAGTTACTGAAATTTTGCTAAGTGTTAAGAAAAACAGAGGGGTTAGCATAAAGTTGGGTTGTTTTTCAGGCTTTTAAAATTATTCAAATTTTGTTTTCCAAGCATGGTTCTGTTAAGCATCTTTAGTACTTTTCAAAACAGCAAAAAGATTTAAATTTGAGTAACATTTGTTTGGTGAAAAATAAGTGGAAAAAGGGTTGGTTGGTTGGTTTGCACTGTTTTCCAAAATGTCACTTTTCTGCCTTATTTCTTAGCATAAAACCATCAAGCAAAACATTGTTTGTGTGATTCCACTTTTCCAACTAGGTCATCCAAAATGTAGTGTATATATTCAAGATCACATTGATGACTTAAAATCTCACAATGTGAAGTTTTATATTATGAAAAACAAGGGTGAAAAACCCTTACTAGGCTTGTTTTTCAAGCTTGTTTTTATTTGAGAAATTTGTGATTTCACTTTGATTAATTTGTTTTATTAGTTCCACTTGACTCAATATTCAAATGTATGTTGTTTTCAACATTGCCACATGGGTTTTGAGTTAGGGTAACCAGGATTACAAAAATAGGAAACATTTTCAAGTGAACAGAACCTCAGAAACAAATGGTTTGTTTTTAAATAAAAAGGCTTGCTTGCATAGATAGTCATAGCTCAAATACAACATGAGGGATTACACAAGGGACATACAAGTTTTTGTTGGCTCAAAAAATTGGATTCCTTGTGTGAAAACAAGTGTGCTAAAATTGGGGTGTGACAAACGATATATGAGGCTCGTATTACATTTGTTTCTATTGTTCCACTTTTCTTTGCCTTGAATGTCCTCCTTGTTATATGCCAATGATTATACTTGGCCATGGTAAAGGGACATAGAGTGTCCATAATACCTTGTAGTGTATACAATTTGAGTATTTGTATTCGTACATGCTATTGTACGCACTCTTTTATGCCTTGGTTTGCATGGCAATGATATGTGAGTCTCGTATTAGATTTGTTTCCATTGTTCCACTTTACCTTGCCTTGAATGTCCTCCTTGTTATATGTCGATGATTAAACTTGGCCATGGTAAAGGTATAGAGATTGTCTATAATACCTTGTAGTGTATACAATTTGAGTATCTGTATTTGTACATTCTATTATAGCCACTTCTTTTTCCTTTGGTTGGATGGCAATGATATATGAGGCTCGTATTACATTTGTTTCCATTTTTCCACTTTTCTTTGCCTTGAATGTGCTCTTTATATGCCGATGATTTAAACTAGGCCATGGTAACGGCAAAGAGAGAGTCTATAATACCTTGTAGTCTATAGAATTTGAGTATTTGTATTCGTACATGTTATTATAAGCACTCTTTTTTCCCTTGGTTTGCATGCCATGATAAATGATAGGAGATCAGATACAATATGTGGCAGTGACATAAGGCCACGTCTTGCATTACGTCCTGGTATTGTGTTCATTCTTCTAGCAAGTGTTGGCAATGCGTTTATGAGGCTTGTTTTACACTTTTTTTTGCATTCTTCAATATGTGTTTATTCTGACTGCATGTTACAAGGAATTCTAAGGATGCCCTTTAGTGCATGATCACCTATGTGTTTATGAGGCTTATTATCACTATGCACAATTTATGAGCTGATTTGGTCAATGATCATGACTTTGACACATGTATATTTTGTTGATGCCTCACTGTCTCCACCAGATGGCCAGCAAAAGTAAGAACCAGAGAAAAATAGATGTGCCATGTCTTTGCTTTTGCTGGCCCACCTGGTGTAGCAAAGTTGTGTATGCTTCTTGTGTCTCTATGTTCCCTAAGGCCATTGAGTACAGACCTCTGACTATAGATGTTCTTTTGAATGTGCATGATCCCTTTAAGTCGATGATTAAAATGTGTCACCATATCATTGCAATGAGGGTTCCATACTATCTTGTGAAATGTACAAGCACATTCATTGTGCATTGCTCCTGGTAGTGTAGAATTACTTCTTGGATAAACATGGTTGTGCTTTTATTATGAGGCATTATCAGCTGTTCGTAGTTTGGCCCCAGTTTTACATAAATGTCTTCATGAAAGAATTGTTCCTTTTTAGAACCAATCTGCTTATATGCACATTTTGTAATTTATGCTACTTTTTTGCTTGATTAACAGGGTATTCCATGCCTTGTATGCAAGAATAATTGCCCAAATGTTGATCCTTCTGCATCCAAGTTCGGTGTTGCTATACAAGAGTGTCACCTCAAGTGAGTGGTAAAAAAACAATTCTTCTTCTTACACTTGTATAATGTTTTGTGTTTTTATTACAATATCTAATTTCCACGTTTCTTTTTATTTCTGATGCACAGGTTGTACCGTGCACTGCTCGGATAGCATTCAACAAGTTAGTAGGCGAGCGTGTGTTGTTTAGTTCCCATGGTAGGAGTACACCTTTCGTGTGTCAAAAGAACAGAGGAAGACCCGTTTTCACGGGATACAATGGGACTGGTTCATCGAGGAAAAGAACATCTCCATGGGAGACATACTAGTGTTTTCCATGATACCAAGGCCCACTATCTACGTTCCTATCATTGGTGACGCCCAAGATGAGTCACTTTGCATTTCAAGCGAAGATGACTAAGTTTCAAGCGAAGATGACTCAGTTTGCAGCGTAGATGGCAGTCCTGATGATGAGATGCATGATGAGGATTCTAGAAATTATGATGATGAGGTCCATGATGAGGATTCTGAGAATTCTACCGATGAGAGGCATGATGATGCCAACATCATATATGCCCAAAGAGCCAATCTCGACAATCACGAGAAGAACCGCCTGGCCCGGCTTCTACCCCTTGGACCCTATGTTGGGCTTCCTTTTGTGACTCGTTTCACCGTCACAAACTTGGAGCACTATATTATGGTATGTATCTATAAGACGCCCTCCTCTTTTTGCAAGTAAATTTTCACGAACCATGAGAAGGTCTGCTAATATGGTATGTTATCTTTCATGCTTAGAAACTACCAAAGTTGATAGGGGAACACGCTGGCCTGGGGAATCATGGCAGGGTTGGCCTACGACTTAGAGCATAAGAGCATGACACCACCATTTCTTACAACAAGAAAACCGACGGCCGCATTATCCTCAACAAGCTGGTGTGGATGGTTTTCGTCCAAGGCAATAATTTTTATAATCGACAACCTTTTTTGATCATTGTGAGGGAGACCGATGACCCTAGGTTGGAGGCGGTCATTGAGATTGGGGTGATATAGAACCGGAGCAAAGGATATGCTTTGTTGGTGAAGAGACTAGGCTGCTGCTGAGCTAGGCCTATGACCTTCTTATTTTGTCTACCTGGAGTGTAATTTCGTTTGTTTCCTGGACTTGTTAAGGTTTAGTTCGTTTCGTGAACTTATAAGGTATACTATCTCTGGTAGATCCCTCGTGCTAAAACGCGAGTAAAGATCAAATCGCTAATAGCTGCTAAAACCTCGAGTTTAGATCAAATCCCTCGCGCTGGTAGATCGTGCAACTCATCACTGAAGAACTCAACAAAAGCCTGGCAAGCCAACGGTCACTGAACTTCTCGACCTCGTTGTTATAGCATAAATACGACCGAGCACGGACCAGGCAACGTACCCTCTACGCTGCCGACACAGCTCCCCTCACTCTCGGCGCTGATTACTGCATGCCGCCGCAGCCTTCCGACCTCCCCCTTCACTCTAGGCGCTGATCCACCCGATGGCGCCGCGCGTGAGAGGCAGCACCGGCTTTCGACGTGTGCAGCCGCGGCCGTCCGGGCGCTGGTCCGCAGAGATCACACACAACGGCGTGCGGTGGTGGATGGGCACCTTCGCCACGCCCGAGCTCGCCGCCGGCGCGTTCGACGTGGCGGTGTGGCGGTTCGGCCGCCCGCGCGCCGAGCTCAACTTTTGGGACGTAGAGAGCAGGGAAGTTGCCGAGTTCCTCGCCCCGAATATGAGGATTGTGACCCGCAAGGAGGAGCAGGAGAACCGCCACGCGTTGTGCAGCTGCGCATCCGCTGGGACGACAAGACCAGGATGGAGAGGTTCCTCCGTGATCACCTAGATCTGGTACAGGCACAGTTGTTGCTCGACGCTGAGAGGGACATGAAGCTACGGGCTCGTACATCTCGGGGGGATGTTGGCCCCTCCACCATCGTCGTCTCATTGTTGGACGAGGAGATGGACGAAGCATTCTGGGAGATCCTTATGCAGGACTCCGATGACGTCGAACTTGACGACGCATTCTGGGATGATGTGTAGTGTTTTAGAGTGTGGAAGATGTTGAAAACGTGTCAAAATAATCAAAATTTTGACGTTTTATGTGTTCGTTGAAGTTTCAACTTTTCTTCCTTCTTATTTTGGGTTGCAACTATAGTAGGATAATTATGGGCTACGGTGTGCTATTAGGCCCAATAAAAACGGCCTGACAAGAGAGGGCCCAAGAAAGTGCCATCATGGCCCAAGTCTGGAAACAACCGCTCTTCCACTCACCGCCGTAACCCTGGCATGCAGCACGCCACGCGTGCGTTGCTTACTTCGTCGCGATATTGTGAACGTGAAACATGTCGCTTTAGTTTCGGCGGCCAGTTATTGCTTCATCGTGCATGCAGCTCCTCCGTTCCACTCCCCCTCCCGGTGTATAAATAGAAGCACTCTTCAGTTCATCCTCTATCTGCCTCACCGCCTCCCCTCAAGCGAAAACCCTTTGACGTAGTAGCTTCTCAAGCGTTCCTCCAGGCAGCCATGGCTCCACCGGCGAAGAGGTCTTCTTCCATCATGTAGGTTCCATTTCCGTTCACGTACTTCTGATCCGTTTTTGGATTCCTCAGGATTTCGTCCTTCTTAGATCCTTTTCAGAATTCCTCTTAAATTTCATCTTTCTTAGATCTGATTCTGAATTCCTTGTGATTTCATCTTTCTTAGATCCATTTTGCCTTTTAGATTAACATCAACTTACTATCATGCAACTATCTACAGGGCACATGAAGCCGAGCAGAGGGTCATATTCGCCGCTCTGGCGGAGAGGGTAACCATCCTAGAAGCTGAGCTTGAGAAGGCCTTGAAGCTCGCCTACGAAAATCTCAAGAAGGCTCGCGATGCCAGGTTAGAGCAGGTGGAGTAGGGCGAAGCTTCCCTCTTAGCGTATCGGAAGTTGATGGATGATATGTCGAAGATGATGGCCAGCAACCTCGAACTGTCCTCGCAGGTTGGGGAGCAGAAAACTCTGATCGCTCTCCTCGCAGATGTGAGGCCCCAGGCAAGGGAGGATACAGTGCCATCAGAGGATCCAGTCCCGTAGGAGGATCCAGTACCATCGGAGGAGCTGTCGGCCCCCTACTAATGCTCTTTTAGCCCCCTATTGTTGCCCCTGTGCTTCTGATGTTCTGTTTAGATCGACAATCTTGTTGGTTGTATTGGGTGGTTTCTATTAATATGTAGTCTATGTTTATTTTCTTAAGATAGATATAATTTGAGTTCACAATATGGAGAAATAGATGACCAAAGTTTCGATGGATCTAAGTGACTGAAGTTAAAAGGGTTACATTAGACTAATGTCGATGCAAAAACATATACCAAACAGATAATTCGATTTCACAATATGGACAAATAAATGACAAAATGAAAAGGGATACATTCGACTAATCTGCGACGTTCTCGTGGAACGAAACTCGCCTCCAACTGGGTCTATTGGGTCGGGAACAAAAATCCACGACGGAAAATATAAGAAACATCGAGATCGACCGCAAAGTCGAGAGCAAATTCCACTTTTCAGCCATCCACGACGGAAACCACACGACGTTATCAAAACGTTTCGCTGAAAACATCCTTGATCGCGCGGAATTTGGTAGTGGTAGCAGCCGTCAATTGGACGAAAGAATCAACACGAAAAAACTCCAGAGGAGAAGTCGTGTTCGGAACCACAACAGTAAATGCAGCAGCGGCTTATGAGATCATGAATGATAATCGCTACTCGCTAGAAGACAAAATCAAGTACGGAAACATACTGATGCGTCAGGCTTTAACCCAACAGCAAAACGGTGAAACGCGATCCGGGAAGTTGTTAGAGAACTCCCAACTCTGCAGGACCCATACAAAGACTGTTCTACTCCCAAGCTCCGCAAAAGCCCCGAAAGAAAAGGGTAAAATGACTAAAGAGGATGAAGAATCCAAGACAGGCTCCAATCATGGAAAGCACAAGGAAAAAGGCAATAAATACTCAGCCCCTCGTAAGGAGGATATTCCTCACCAAACCCGCACCGAGAGGGATCGGGCTGACTTGCCACCCCCGACATACCCCAATGGCAGACTCGGAAAATCACGGGACGACTGAAACACAGTGCCTCGCACCACTCGAGATCTGTGCACTCTGATGCACGTGGCATACCAGATGCCATCAGGGCCGCAAAGGATGCAAACTACCTAGGACCTAAGTGCTTTGGTGACACTATTCGACATCTGGAGTTGCACGTGGGATTTTCTAAAGTAAGAGCAACCCTCGAACGATATGACGGATCTACTAGCCCAGATACTTGGTTGCCAGACTACCACACGGCGGTTAGAATAAATGGTGGCACCAACCTGGAAGCAGTACGTTTCTTGCCTTTGATGTTGATCCAAGGAGCAAGAACTTGGATAGAAAGCCTTCCTCCCAAATCTATCAATAGTTGGGAGGACATGGCTCGGGTGTTCACCCAGCACTATCGGGGCACGTATAAACGCCCCAAGAGCATCAATGAGCTCCGAAACAGCATCCAGTATGACAACAAGTCCAATGTGGACTACATCTCACGATGGAATGCATTCAAGAACATCTGCAAGGGGATAAGTGACCTCCAAGCAATGCACGCATTCGTCAATGGGCTGAGAAGTGGCTTGGTCAAATTCATGATCACTTCCACTAATCATCCGGATCTCGGATCCATGCTGACAACTGCGAACAAGCATGCAACAACTGATCATATTAATGGCGGAAAGTTTGACCAATACATCAACAGTCGAAGACAGCGAAAAGCTGAGCGCAAGCCCACCCAGGACCAACCAAAGAATGAGGTGAACGCCGCGCTTGGAAAAGGAGGATCATCTAATGGTGGAAGTTGGAAGGGAAAGGCCAAAGAACCTTACGTCAACGAGGACATCAGGAAGATGGACTGGGACGAGGTGAGGGCGAAACCATGCGTCCACCATTCAAGGTTCAGAACGCCTACGCACTCCAACCATCAGTGCCATATGAACGCTGAATTCAAGCGATATTCACATAGGAGGTACAAAGGGAAAAATTTCAAGAGGAAATATAACGCAAAGCCCAAGCCCAAAGCCAGAGAAACTGATAGCACCTCCGACACAGATGAACGAATGCAAGAACAACAAAGAAAGGGAGAACGTATGTTACCCAAGGTGCACGAAAGCATAGACCACACTTTCTTGGCAACTCCATCAGCCAGAAAGGTGAAAGAGGCATGAGGAGAAATCAACGCCATTATGCCATCCAGCCCCAGATTCCTGAAGTACACTGAAACAACCATTACGTGGGATCATAGGGACCACCCACGAAACATCCCGAACCCCGGGTAACACGCACTGGTAGTAAGCCCAATCGTGGAAAATGCCAGGCTCCGCAAAGTCCTAATGGACGGCGGCGCCAGCATAAACCTTCTGTACCTTAGTACATTGGAGAAGGTACAACTTTCCCGGAAGCAGTTAAACCATAGTAATGTGAAGTTCCACGACATAGTCCCTGGAATAAAAGCCGAATCAATGGGAGAAAATCTCTCTAGATGTCGCCTTCGGAGATAAAAACCACTTCCGGAAAGAAAAAATCTCGTTTGAGCTGGTACCCTTCCAGAGGGCCTATGATGCCATCCTTGGGCGTCCGGTGTTCGCCAAGTTCATGGCGCGCCCATGCTACGTCTACAACAAGATGAAAATGCCTGGTCCGCATGGCGAAGTCATCACTATCACTAGAGATTTTAGATTGGCAAAAGAATGCAAAATGGAAAACGCCATTTGCGGAGAAACAACCATCGCCAAGGAAGAGCTGCGTGAGCTGGAAAAGGAGATGAAGGATGGGGAAAATGCTCGCAGGCAAAGAAGCAACGTTGAAGACGAAAGAATCCTTCAGAGCCCAAAACACAAAGAAAGCCAGGCTAAACCTCAACAACCCTGAGAAGCTGGTCACCGTTGGGGCTAACCTGGACCCCAAATAGGAAAGCGAGTTCGTGCAGTTCCTCCGTGAGAATGGGGACATTTTCGCTTGGCATCCACAAGATAAGCCAGGTGTACCCCGAGAACTAGCCCAGAATTCCCCAAATCTGAAAGAAGGTTCCAAGCCCGTGAAGCAAAAGCCTCCGCCATTTCGATCCGCCAAGACGCAAAGCTATTGGCAAAGAGATTCTTCGGCTTTTAGTAGCCAAGTTCATCTGGGAAGTCATACACACGGATTGGTCCGTGAATCCAGTGTTAGTCCTGAAGAAAAACAAAGTATAATTACGAATGGGTATACCTAATATAGGGTTAAACAAATTGTGTCCCAAAGATCCTTTTGCTTTGCCAAGGATCGATCAAATAATAGATGCAAGAATTGGGTCCGAGCTCTTATGCTTTTTGGACGTGTATTTTGGTTACCATCAAATTCGTGTGCGAGAGACAAACCAAATTAAAATGTCTTTTGTAACGCCGTATGGTACTTAGTATTACATCACCATGCCATTTGGCTTGAAGAACGTCGGGTCGACATACCAGCGTTGCATGGAAAAATGTTTGCATAAGCAAATAGGACGAAACGTCCACGCATATGTAGACGATATTACGGTAATAACCAAGGAAAAAGCGACACTACTTGATGATTTACGCGAAACTTTGGACAGCTTGGCAAGTAGACCATGAAGCTGAATCCGCTAAAGTGCGTTTTCGGCGTTCCCGCAGGACAGCTTGTGGGATTCATTGTCTCGCACCGAGGCATTGAAGTAAATCCAGAAAGATAAAACCATCCTGGATATCAAACGGACAACATGCCTAAAAGATGTCCAGAGATTAGCAGGCTCAGCTGCCGCCGCTAGATGTTTCATAAGCAGGCTAGGCGACAAAGTGCTTCCATTATACAAGTTACTCAAAAAGTTCGACAAGACCGTCTGGACGCCGGAAGCAGATGCTACCTTAGGACAGCTCAAGAAAACCCTGCCGGAGGCGCCGGTTTTGGCAGCCCCGCAGGAAGGAGAACCTATGTTGCTCTATCTAGCAGTAGTTAGTAGAGTAATAAGTGCGGTCATAGTGGTGGAAAGAAGAAAATACGAAAAAGAAATCCTGGACCAGCATCCGGGATATTTTATAAGCGAAGTCTTTTCGGATCAAAGCAAAGGTATGCCCATTACCAAAGGTTGGTATATGGTGTATTCTTCGCATCAAGAAAACTCCTCCATTATTTCCAAGGCCATACTATAACAGTGGTTAGTAAAACACCACTAAGGGATATAGTCAATAAAGCAGATGCTACAGGCAGAGTAGCCAAATGGGAAATCGAGCTAGCGGCATTTGACATAAACTACCAACCCTGGACAACAATAAAATGCCAAGCATTGGCTGATTTTGTCGCAGACTGGACGGAAGATGTGGACACAACAGCCATCCCCGAACACCCCTATTGGATCCTACACTTTGAGGATCCAAAATGAAAGGGGGCTCGGGGGCTGGAGTGGTCCTCAAATCCCTAACGGGGGAAACTATGAGCTACATGCTGCAAATCCATTTTAATGCCTCAAACAACGTCGCAGAATATGAAGCTCTCCTACATGGCTTACACATAGCAAAATACATTGGCGCCAAAAGGGTGCTATGTTACGGTGATTCAGCTCCCCATAATGGATGAATATAGAAGAACGGTGGACGAATTCGCCATTTGTTTCCTCGGGTTTGAGGTCAGGCATATCAAGCGCGAAGAAAATTGGACCGCGGATTCCCTAGCAAGAATGGGTTCCGAACGCAAGGAACTACCCCTAACATCTTCCTCGAACACTTAAGAGAACCATCCATCAAAGGTGGAGACGTGGACTACCCATTGATATCATCATCAGTGGCCATCATCACCGTAAACCCGGAATGGACAAAGCCATACATGGAATTCTTAATGAATAAGAAATTCCCGTATGGTAGCACGGAAGTTGAGCAAAGACAGCTCGTTCGACGTTGCAAGGGATATTGTGTCATCGGCGGAAAATTGAACAAGAGAAGCACATCCGACGTATTACTGCGATGCATCAACCCGAAAGAAGTTAGAGAAATCCTTGAAGAAATACACGGAGGAAACTGTGGACACCATTCCCATTCCAAAAGCCTGGTGCAGAAAGCTTTCCGTCTAGGATACTTCTGGCTTACCGCTAAGGCGGACGCAGAAGACCTGGTGAAACGCTGTCTGGGATGCCAATTGTTCGCCAAACAGACGAACATGCCAGCCCAAGCCCTAAAAACCATACTAATAACCTGGCCGTTCGCGGTCTGGGGGACACGATGGGGCCATTCAAGACAGCAAGAGGAGGACTAACACACCTCCTAGTAGCGGTGGATAAATACACCAAGTGGGTAGAAGCAAAGCCCATCATAAAGATGAATGGGGTAAGATCCAGAAATTTCGTCATTGACATAGTCATGCGATTCGGCATCCCGCACAGCATTATCATGGACAATGGAACAAACTTTGCCGTAGGTGAATTAGCCAAGTATTGTGAAGGTGGCAGAATCCGGCTAGATTTAGCCTCTGTCGTGCATACACAGTCAAATGGACAAGCAGAGCGAATGAACAACTCCATCCTCCAAGGCATTAAGCCATGGCTAGAAGTACCCCTGCATAGAGCAGCCGGGGCATGGGTAGAGGAGCTTCCATCTGTCTTATGGAGCATAAGAACAAGGCCAAACAGATCAACATGCCAAACACCATTTTTCTTAGTATATGGAGCAGAAGCAGTGTTACCTACCGACATCCTGCATGATTCCTCACGGGTACAAGCTTACATGGAAGAAGACGCAGAGGAAGCACATCATAACGCTTTAGATCTCCTAGAAGAGGGAAGAGAAAACGTGCTACAGAAACCTGCCATTTACCAACAAAACCTGCAAAACCTGCAAAGATACCTTGGTAATTGATGACAATCCTTATGGACTAATGTTTGCATTGAGTTATCCTTGTAGATCGTGTCCATAGGAAATAATGGAGTTCATGTGTTGAACTCTATTAGCTTCCTTGATGGCCATTGTTTTATTCATGGATTTATATGAAGAATGGTCATGGTTTGAGTTCAGCTTATTGCTAGTTTGTCTTGAAGAAAAAGGATTAGGTGATCTTTCATTATCATCTTCAAGACATCATCTTCAGAAGTGAGAAGCAAAGATACAAGGTTGATCAAGCAAGCGATCAACACACAAAGCTACAAGTTTTACCAAGTGGGATTGTGTATCTCATGGTATGGTAAGCAATTGTCAATATAGCTTTGTGAACTAACCCATGATATGTGTGTGTCGCATCTCTATGTGTGGTTAGGTATCTTTCCATGGGCATGAACCAAAAGGAAGATTTCATATAGCCCATGGTCTATGTCATCGTCAAGCGGTGTTTGTCATCTAGCTTGACGTGGAAGCTCAAGTGAAGCATCTAGAAGATATCCTATGCTTGATGCTTGCCACCCTTTTGGAGATTGTGGCCTTGTGAAGATTTGCCGAAGGGTCTCTCCCATAATGGTGTATGGGGGAGCAACTTGCAAGTCTTCATCAAGCGGAGTTTGTGCTAGCAAGCGCAATCAAGAAAGAAGATCCAACTTGAGAGAGTCAAGATCGTCATCATCTAGCTCAAGTGGAATGCTCAAGGCAAAGGTATAATCTTGATAGGTTTTCTATTTTACCGGTCTCGTGTCTTTGGGAGACCGGGTTATAGGATAGATAGTCATACTATCAAGAGGGGCTCTCAAGTGAGTAACTCGATCGAATCGTTATGGAGAGCTCAAAACTTTGCATACTTTGCATATCATCTTTCTTGGTTCTTATTTGGATTTTGTCTCTTTTGGGTTTTAGTGCTTGTCGTGATCTTCATGACAAGCGTTGGTTTCTCGAAAACGGATTTCGTAAGAAAAACTTGTTGCGTTTTCGGTGGTGAAAATATTCAGTTCGTCTTTGAGAATGTTCCCACACCTTCCATGTGTGGTAACTTCTCCATACTTTTTGTTTGGATACTCCTTGCTGTTATCTTTCCAATGCAATTGGATTTATCTTATTCGGAGTTCATTTGCAAAAGTTATGGGGTTTCTAGTTCAGCCTCTCTGTTCTGGACTCAACCGGATTATTCCGGGCAACCGGATATTCCGGCTAGGATGGTTTTGGTCCATATTCGGGACAGAGATGAGCCGGATTATTTGGAACCGGAATATTCATCTCAAACCGGATATTCCGGTTGTGGAGTTTTTGCTCGAAAAACGGCTAAGGACCGGTGTCAAAACTTTCTGGAGTGAACCGGATCATTCTAGCCGGATTATTCCGGGCAACCGGATATTCCGGTTAGGGTAGTTTTGGTCCATTTTCGGTACTGACATGGACCGGATTATTCGGATCAGACCGGATATTCCGGTTTGGCAATTTTCGGACCATATTTCACAGTGGCATTGACCGGATTTTTGGTACCGGATTATTCAAAGGGGACCAGATATTCCAGTTAAAGTCAACAGGTTTTGAGCAGATCTTCAGACCGGATATTCCGGTCCAAACTTGGACTGGATATTCCGGTCCCAAATTCCTGCACAAACGGCTAGTTTTTGTGGGGACCTATTTAAGGGGGCTTTCTTCCCCATTGGTCCCCAAGTCTTCCAAGCACGAAATATCCTCTCTCCCCCACCATTGTTGACCTTGGAAAGCTTGCCCCTCTCCCAATCCCTCCTATGATTCTTGCATATCTTTGAGGGAGAAGGTAGAGGAGATCTAGATCTACATTTCCACCAATCCATCTTCCTTCTTAGTGAGGGAAACTTAGTAGATCTTGATCTTGGAGTTCTTGGTGTTTCTCCTCCATTGTTATTCCTCTCTTATTCCCCCATAAGCATTTGTTGCTTTGTTGGAATTTGAGAGTGAAGGATTTGAGCACTTGTGCTCTTGCCATTTGCATCGGTTGCATCGATTTGTTCTCTCCACGAGGATTCGTGGAAGTTGAAAGTTTGTGAGCTTGTTACTCTTGGGTCTTGGACCCTAGACGACTTGTGGTGTTCTTGGGAGCCTCCAATTGAGTTGTGGATGCGTGCCCCAAGATTGTGGTGACACCGAGAGCCTCCAATTGAGTTGTGGATGCGTGCCTCGGGTTTGAAGGTTGCCAATAGTGGAAGGTGAACTAGGCCTTTGTGGTGGGGTTCATCGGAGAATAGGGTGAGGCCTTTGTGGCGTTGAGTAGGCCTTCGTGGTGAGCTCACACCCCTCCAACGAGACGTACTCCCCTTTGTGGGAGGAACTCGGGAATACATCTTCGTCTCCGTGTGCCTCGGTTATTTCTATACCCGAGCTTTTTTACTTATGTAATTTACATTGTGATAGCCTTCGAGCTTGAAGTTATATATCTTGCTATCACCTTGTTACTTGTCTTGCTTAGCATAAGTTGTTGGTTCATCTAGTTGACCCTAGAATATTTAGGTTGTATGCTTGTTAATTTAAACACCTAGTTTATTTCCGCATTTAGCAAGCATTAACCGGAAACGTTTTATTGCCTATTCACCCCCCTCTAGGCGACGTCGTTGTCCGTTCAACAATAATAATAACTTAACCACAAAATAATCCATCTATTTGATCTGACAGAATAAAAACAATTTCCCCAAAAATTTTGAAAGACAAAATGCAGATTCAATTTTTTCAAAACCAAGGTTATCTAAATTGTGTTGATTATTTAGTGATATCATTCCTTTTTTATACCCAAGGAACATCCAATACATTGGTAGGGTCCACATCTTGGCAAGATTCCCCCATGCTCCGTCAGATCCGGGAGTTTCGGGCTCTAAGTAGTCATGGAACATGCTAGAGAGAATCCAACGCCGGTGAAGCCCTAACACAGAGAGCAAGGTAATATCGGGTATCCAAGACCATGAAACACTCTAACACACATTCTATGTCACACCATGGGATTTGGTGACATTCGTACGATCCATAGCCCCCTCCGGAGAAACCATAGCCCCGCCTGGGAAAAGGCGGAACTACCGTTCTGGCCCTTCTACGTGAGCCGGAGGGGGGTAGCAATGTTGAAACAATTTTTTGTTTGTGTTAGGTTAGGCCCAAGGAACACCAAATCAAATGTTAGGGTCCACCTCTTCGCAAGATTTCCCTAGTTCCGTCAAATCCGGGAGTTTCGGGCTCTAAGTAGTCATGGAACACGCGAGAGAGAATCCGACGCCGGTGAAGCCCTAACACAAAGAGCGAGGGACTCTTAGGAATCCTAGATCCATGACACACTCTAAAACACATGGTATGGAAAACCATGGTATTTGGTGGCATTCAGACGATCCGGAGACCCCCTCCGGAAAAACCATTTCCCCGATGGTGAAAAAGACGAAACTACCATTCTGCCCCATCTACGAGAGCCGGAAGAGGGTAGCAAAGTGGAACTAACTGTTTGGTTCTGTTAGGTTAGGCCCAAGGAACACCCAATAGAATGGTAGGGCCCTCCTCTTGGCAAGATTCCCCCAGTTCCGTCACACCCGGGAGTTTCGGGCTCTCATTAATTAGTCCGCGAACCCACGAGAACTAATCCGACACTGGTGAAACCCTAACACAGAGAGTGAGGAAATCTTGGGCATCCAAGAACCATGCCACACTCTATCACACATGGTATGGCGTGCAGTGGGATTTGGTGGCATTCAGACAATCTGGAGCCCCATCTCCGGAGAAACCATATATAGCCCTAATGGGGAAAAATACGGAACTACCGTTCTGGCCCCTCCACATGAGCCGAAACGGGGTAGAAAAGCGGAACCAACTGCTTGATTGTGTAAGGTTAGGACCAAGGAACACCCAATACAATGGTAGTACCCACCTCTTTGAAAGATTCCCCCAGTTCCGTCAGATCCTGGAGTTTCGGGCTCTAATTAAGTAGTCCTGGAACCCGTAGAGAGAATCTGACGCCGTTGAAGCCCTAACAAAGATAGCAAGGGAATCTTGGTCATCCAAGACCCATTCCACACTCTAACACACATGGTATAGTATACAATGGGATTTGGTGGCAATCGGACGATCTGGAGCCCCCACTGTGGAGAAACCATAGCCCCTCTAGGGAAAAAGGTGGAACTCCCATTTTGGCCCCTCTACGTGAGCCGAAAGGGGGTAGCAAAGTGGAACAAACTGTTTGGTTGTGTTAGGTTAGGCCCAAGGAACACCAAATAAAATTTTAGGGTCCACCTCTTGGCAAGATTCTCCTAGTTCCGTCAAATCCGGGAGTTTCGGGCTCGAAGTCATCCTGGAACCCGCTAGAGAGAATTCGACGCCAGTGTAGCCCTAACACAGAGACCGAGGTACTCTTGGGCATCCCAGACCCATGACACACTGTAACACAAATGGTATGGCATACCATGGGATTTGGTGGCATTCAGACGATCCGAAGCCCCCTCCGGAGAAACCATAGCCCCGATGGGGAAAAAGACGGAACTGTCGTTCTACCCATCTACGAGAGCCGGAAGGGGGTAGAAAAGTGGAACTAACTGCTTGGTTGTGTTAGGATATTCCCAAGGAACACCCAAGAGAATGGTAGGGCCCACCTCTTGGAAATATTACCCTAGTTCCATCACACCCGGGAGTTTCGGGCTCTCATTAAGTAGTTTTGGAACCCACGAGAGAGAACCCGACACCGGTGAAACACTAACATAGAGAGAAAGGGAATCTTGGGCATACAAGACCCATGCCACACTCTAGCACACATGGTATGGCATGCAGTAGGATTTGGTGGCATTCAGACGATCTTGAGCCCCATCTGCGGATATACCATATATAGCCTGGATGGGGAAAAATACGGAACTACCGTTCTGGCCCCTCCACATGAGCCGAAACGAGTAGCAAAGTGGAACCAACTTCTTGGTTGTGTTAGTTTAGGACCAAGGAACACCCAAGGCAATGGAAGTTCCCACCTCTTTGAAAGATTCCCCACTCCCGTCAGATCCGTGAGTTTCAGGCTCTAATTAAGTAGTCCTGGAACCCGTAGAGAGAATTTGACGCCGGTGAAGCCCTAACACAGAGAGCAATGGAATCTTGGTCATCCAATTACCATAACACACCCAACACACATGGTATGGAATACAATGTGATTTGGTGGCAATCAGACGATCCGGAGCCCCCTCTCTGGAGAAACCATAGCCCCGTTGGGGAAAAAGAAGGAACTGCCGTTCTGACCCTCTACGTGAGTCGGAAGGGGGTAGCAAAGTGGAACATATTTTTTGGTTCTGTTATTTTAGTCCTAAGGAACACCCAATACATTGGTAGGTCCCACCTCTTGGCAAGATTCTCCCAGTTCCTTAAGATCCAAGAGTTTCGGGCTCTAAGTAGTCATGGAACACGCGAAAGAGAATCTGATGCCGGTGAAGCCCTAACACAGAGAGCGAGGTAACCTCGGGTCTACAAGACCATGACACACTCTAACACACATGTTATGTAATTCCATGGGATTTGGTGGCATTCAAACGATCAGGATCCCCCTCCGTAGAAACCATAGCCCCGCTCGGGAAAAAGGCGGAACTGCCGTTTTGGCCCCTCTACGTGAGCCAGAAGGGGGTACCAAAGTGGAACCAATTGTTTGGTTGTGTTAGTTTAGTCTCAAGGAACACCAAATAAAATTTTAGGGTCCACCTCTTGGCAAGATTCTCCTAGTTCCGTCAAATCCGGGAGTTTCGGGCTCGAAGTAGTCCTGGAACCCGCTAGAGAGAATCTGACCCCGGTGAAGGGATAACACAGAGAGCGAGGGACTCTTGGGCATCCCAGACCCATGAAAAACTCTTACACAAATGGTATGAATACCATGGGATTTGGTGGCATTCAACCGATCCGAATCCCCCTCCAGAGAAACCATAGCCCCGATGGGGAAAAAGACGGAATTGTCGTTCTACCCCATCTACGAGAGCCGGAAGGGGTAGCAAAGTGGAACTAACTGCTTTGTTGTGTTAGGATATTCCCAAGGAACACCCAAGAGAATGGTAGGGCCCACCTCTTGGAAATATTCCCCTAGTTCCGGCACACCCGGGAGTTTCGGGCTCTCATTAAATAGTCTTGGAACCCACGAGAGAGAATCCGAAACCGGTGAAACACTAACATAGAGAGAAAGGGAATCTTGGGCATACAAGACCCATCCCACACTCTAGCACACATGGTATAGCGTGCACTGGGATTTGCTGGCATTCGGACGATCTGGAGCCCCATCTCCGGAGAAACCATATATAGCCCTGATGGGGAAAAATATAGAACTATCGTTCTGGCCCCTACACATGAGCCGAAACGGGTAGCAAAGTGGAGCCAACTTCTTGGTTGTGTTAGGTTAGGACCAAGGAACACCCAAGTCAATGGCAGTGCCCACCTCTTCCGAAAGATTCCCCCAGTCCAGTCAGATCCGTGAGTTTCGAGATCTAATTAAGTAGTCCTGGAACCCGTAGAGAGAATTTGACGCCGGTGAAGCCCTAGCACGGAGAGCGAGGGAATCTTGGTCATCCAAGACCCATACCACACTCTAACACACATGGTATGGCATACAATGGAATTTGGTGGCAATCAGACGATTCAGAGCCTCCTCTCTGGAGAAACCATAGCCCCGTTGGGGAAAAAAGAAGGAACTGTCGTTCAGACCCTCTACGTGAGCCAGAAGGGGGTAGAAAAGTGGAACATATTTCTTGGTCATGTTATGTTATGACCAAGGAACACCCAATACATTGGTAGGGCCGACCTCTTGGCAAGATTCTCCCAGTTCCGTCAGATCCGAGAGTTTCGGGCTCTAAGTAGTCATGGAACACGCGAGAGAGAATCCTATGCCAGTGAAGCCCTAACACAAAGAGCGAGGTAATCTCGGGTCTAAAAGACCATGACACACTCTAACACACATGGTATGTCATTCCATGAGATTTGGTGGCATTCAAACGATTAGGAGCACCCTCCATAGAAACCATAACCCCGCTAGGGAAAAAGGAGGAACTGCCGTTTTGGCCCCTCTACGTGAGCCGGAAGGGGGTAGCAAAGTGGAACCAATTGTTTGGCTGTGTTAGGTTAGGCCCAAGGAACACCAAAGAAAATGTTAGGGTCCACCTCTTGGCAAGATTCCCCTAGTTCCGTCAAATCCGGGAGTTTCGGACTCTACGTAGTCCTCGAACCCGGTAGAGAGAATCCGACGCCGGTGAAGCCCTAACACAGAGAGCGAGGGACTCTTGGGCATCCCAGACCTATGAAACACGCTAACACACATGGTATGGCATACCATCGGATTTGGTGGTATTCAGACGATCCGGAGCCCCCCTCCGGAGAAACCATAGCCCCGAGGAAAAAGACAGAACTGTCATTCTGCCCCATCTACGAGAGCGGGAAGGGGGTACCAAAGTGGAACTAAATGCTTGGTTGTGTTAGGTTAGGCCCAAGGAACACCCAATAGAATTGTAGGGCCCACCTCTTGGCAAGATTCCACCAGTTCCGTCACACCCAGGAGTTTCGGGCTCTCATTAGTTAGTCCTAGAACCCGCGAGAGAGAATCCGACACCGGTGAAACCCTAACACAGAGAGTGAGCGAATCTTGGGAATCCAAGACTCATGCCACACTCTAGAACACATGGTATGGCGTGCAATGGGATTTGGTGGCATTCAGACGATCTAGAGCCCCATCTCTGGAGAAACCATATATAGCCCTGATGGGGGAAAATACGAGACTACCGTTCTGGCCCCTCCAAATGAGCCAAAACGGGTAGCAAAGTGGAACCAACTGCTTGGTTGTGTTAGGTTAGGTCCAAGGAACACCCAAGACAATGGCAGTGCCCACCTCTTCGAAAGATTCCCCAGTCCCGTCAGATCCGTGAGTTTCGGGCTCTAATTAAGTAGTCCTGGAACCCGTAGAGAGAATTTGACGCCGGTGAAGCCCTAACACGGAGAGCGAGGGAATCTTGGTCATCCAAGACCCATTCCACACTCTAACACACATGGTATGGCATACAATGGGATTTGGTGGCAATCAGACAATCCGGAGCCCCCTCTCTGGAGAAACCATAGCCCCGTTGGGGAAAAAGAAGGAACTGTCGTTCTGACCCTCTACGTGAGCCGAAAGGGGGTAGAAAAGTGGAACATATTTCTTGGTTGTGTTATGTTAGGCCCAAGGAACACCCAATACATTGGTAGGGCCCACCTCTTGGCAAGATTCTCCCAGTTCCGTCAGATCCGAGAGTTTCGGGCTCTAAGTAGTCATGGAACACGCGAGAGAGAATCCGATGTCGGTGAAACCCTAACACGGAGAGCAAGGTAATCTCGGGTCTACAAGACCATGAAACATGGTATGTCATTCCATGGTATTTGGTGGCATTCAAACGATCAGGAGCCCCCTCCGTACAAACCATAGCCCCGCTCGGGAAAAAGGCGGAACTGCCGTTTTGGCCCCTCTACGTGAGCCGGAAGGGGTAGGAAAGTGAAACCAATTGTTTGGTTGTGTTAGGTTAGGCCCAAGGAACACCAAAGAAAATGTTAGGGTCCACCTCTTGGCAAGATTCCCCTAGTTCCGTCAAATCCGGGAGTTTCGGACCCGCTAGAGAGAATCCGACGCCAGTGAAGCCCTAACACAGGGAGCGAGGGACTCTTGGGCATCCCAGACCCATGAAACACGCAAAGACACATGGTATGGCATACCATCGGATTTGGTGGTATTCAGACGATCCAGAGCCCCCCTCCGAAGAAACCATATCCCCGAGGAAAAAGACGGAACTATCATTCTGCCCCATCTACGAGAGACGGAAGGGGGTAGCAAAGTGGAACTAACTGCTTGGATATGTAAAAATAGGCCCAAGGAACACCCAAGATAATGGTAGGTCCCACCTCTTGGCAAGATTCCACCAGTTCCGTCACACCCGGAGTTTCAGGCTCGCATTAATTAGTCATAGAACCCGCGAGAGAGAATCCGACACCGGTGAAACCCTAACATAGAGAGTGAGGGAATCTTGGGAATCCAAGACTCATGGAACACTCTAGCACACATGGTATGGAGTGCAATGGGATTTGGCATTCATATGATCTGGTGCTACCTCTCCGGAGAAACCATAGCCCCGTTGGGGAAAAAGACAGAATTGTCGTTCTGCCCCATCTACGTGAGCCGGAAGGGGGTAGCAAAGTGGAACTAACTGCTTGGATGTGTTAGGTTAGGCCCAAGGAACACCCAAGAGAATGGTAGGTCCCACCTCTTGGCAAGATTGCCCTAGTTCCGTCACACCGGGGAGTTTCGGGCTCTCATGAATTAGTCCTAGAACCCGCGAGAGAGAATCCGACACCGGTGAAACCCTAACACGGAGAGCGAGGGAATCTTGGCTATCCAAGAATCATGCCACAGTCTTGCACACATGGAATGGCGTGCAATGGGATTTGGCATACAGATGACCTGGAGCCACCTCTCCGAAGAAACCATAGCCCCGCTGGGGAAAAAGACTTAACTATCGTTCTGCCCCATCTACGTCAGCTGGAAGATGGTAGCAAACTGGAACTAACTATTGGGTTGTGTAAGGTTAGGCCCAAGGACCACCCAATAGAATGGTAGGGCCCACATCTTGGCAAGATTCCCCCAGTTCCGTCACACCCGCGAGAGTCCGACACCGGTGAAACCCTAACACAGAGAGTGAGGGAATCTTGGGCATCCAAGACCCATGACACACTCTAGAACACATGGTATGGCGTGTATTGGGATTTGGTGGGATTCAGACGATCTGGAGCCCCCTCTCTGGATAAACCATAGCCCCGATGGGGAAAGAGACGGAACTGCCGTTCTGCCCCATTTACGAGAGCCGGATGGGGTAGCAAACTGGAACTAACTGCTTTCTTGTGTTAGGTTACTCCCAAGGAACACCCAAGAGAATGGTATGGCCCACATCTTGGCAAGACTCCACAGTTCCGTCACATCCGGGAGTTTCGGGCTCTCATTAACTAGTCTTGGAACCCGCGAGAGAGAATCCGACACCGGCGAAACCCTAACATAGAGGGAATCTTGGGAATCCAAGACCCATGCCACACTCTAGAACACATGTTATGGCGTGTAGTGGGATTTGGTGGCATTCAGACGATCTGGAGCCCCCTCTCCGGATAAACCATAGCCCCGATGGGAAAAAGACGGAACTGTCGTTCTGCCACATCTACGTGAGCCGGAACGGGGTAGAAAAGTGGAACTAACTGTTTGGTTGTGTTATGTTATTCCGAAGGAACACCCAAGAGAATGGTAGGGCCCACCTCTTGGCAAGACTCCCCAGTTCCATCACACCGGGTAGTTTCGGGCTCTCATTAATTAGTCCTGGAACCCACGAGAGAGAATCCGATACCGGTGAAACCCTAACACAGAGAGTGAGGGAATCTTGGGCATCCAAGTCCCATGTCACACTCCAGTACACATGGTATGGCGTTTGATGGGATTTCGTGGCATTCAGATGATCTGGAGCCCCCTCTCCGGATAAACCATAGCCCCGATGGAAAAAATAAGCAACTACCGTTCTGACCCTCTACGTGAGCCGGAAGGGGGTAGAAAAGTGGAACTAATTGCTTGGGTGTGTTAGGTTAGGCCCAAAAAACACCCAAGAGAATGGTAGGGCCCACCTCTTGGCAAGATTCCCCCAGTTCTGTCACACCCGGGCGTTTCGGGCTCTCGTTAATTAGTCCTGGAACCCGCGAGAGAGAATCTGACACCGGTGAAACCCTAACATAGAGAGCGAAGGAATCTTGGGAATACAAGACACATGCCACACTCTAGAACACATGGTATGGCATCCAATGGGATTTGGTGGCATTCAGACGATTTGGAGCCCCTCTCCGGATAAACCATAGCCCCACTAGGGAAAAAGACGGAACTGTCGTTCTGCCCCATCTACGTGAGCCAGAACGGGGTAGCAAAATTGAACTAACTGCTTGGTTGTGTTAGTTTAGGCCCAAGGAACACACAAGAAGATGGTAGGGCCCACCTCTTTGCCAGATTCCCCTAGTCCCGTCAGATCCGGGAATTTCAGGCTCTCATTAAGCAGTCTTGGAACCCGCGAGAGAGAATCCGATGCCGGTGAAACCCTAGCACAAAGAGCGAGGGAATATTGGGCATCCAAGAACCATGCTACACTCTAACACACATGTTATGGCATACCATGTGTTTTGGTGGCATTCAGACGTTCCAGAGCCCCCTCTCCGAAGAAACCATAGCCCCGCTGGGTAAAAAGATGGAACTGCCGTTTTGGCCCCTCTAAGTGAGACGGAAAAGGGGGTAGCAAAGTGGAACCAATTGTTTGGTTCTGTTAGGTTAGGCTCAAGGAACACCCAAGACAATGGTAGGGTAATTTATTAATTAGTAATAGTTTATGTCAGTAATTAATAGATGTCTTCCCATTATCCTTAAATAACATATTTCAATAATGGTTATCTTTTTAAGCCATCCATCATGTATCCAATGGCCAGCAATGTTCTCCAGCCAATGTACCAAAATTTGGCGGCCGCAGAAAATTTCGCGCCACCCACCCAAATTATCGACCAAAAACTTTGTCGCCTATGTCGCCCTAAATTTCGAACCTCTTCCTCTTATCTGCCCCCTCGCCGAAATTTCCCCTCGTCTTCTTGTCTGAAATCCCCCTTTCCTCCTAAACCCCATCTACTCCAGCCCGGGCTTCCACCTGGCTATCCCCGGTCTTCCACCTCGCCGTGCAACTTGCATTGTCGGGCTTCCACCTTGCCGTCCCCGGTCTTCCACCCCGCCACTCAGCTCTCCTTCCCAGGCTTCCACGTTGCTGTCCCGGATGCCATGCAGATCTACCACCTCGTCGTCCAGGTCGCCGTCAAGATCTGCCACCTCGCCGTCCAGGTCGTCGTCAAGATCTGCCACCTCGCCTGCCTGGTAGCCGTCAAGTTCCTTTGGTCCGAGTTTGCTTATTTTCGAGCTTGCATAAAGCTTAAGATCACTTCTCCTGCAATCCTATCATACTTACATCCACAAATTAGATTACTGATATGATATGGTGAAACAGCGAATTACATCACTAAGATTTTCTAACTCTATGTTGTCACATCCCAATGAAAGATAAGGCTATTTGTAAACAATATGTATGTGCTATTTATTTTCATTTATTCGCATAAATCATCAATTCTAGACTTATAGTGTAAGCTATTTATTTCCATTTATACCGTGTCCACCATCTGGATAAGGCATGCCTTGCATGATAGCCCAACAATAAAGGTACTTATGTTGTGTGGAACTGCTGGCTTAATTACTGTTATGCCATGTATTTTGTGCTACTATCCTAGTTGATTTGGTACATACGAACCGTGCAACTTAGTAACATTAAAGTCAAGAGTACATCTGGTAAGACAAAGATGCCTCCTGTTGGACATGGTTGTAAATGCATGCGCGTCAAGGCCCATTGCGAGCATGCAGTGGCACATGTCCAACCGTATGCAGATGACGAACTCAAGCGACCAGTGGTCCAAGACAAGGAGGCAGCTTCCCAAGGCCAGCAGGAAGCTGCCCAAGGCGAGCAGGCACTTGCCCATGGACAGCTGGAACCTGCCCAATAGAAGGAGGGGGATGACCACCGTAAGGAGGTAGCCGCCCAATGCGAGCAGGTACCTCCCTACGGTGAGCTGCCAGGTGTGCAAGGCGAGCTGCCACCATTCCTAGGTGAGGGGCAAGGTTCCCAAGTCGATGAGCAAGGTGCCTGCAACGAAGAGCAAGATGACATATCATAGAGATTTCATTCTCTACGAGGGGCCATGTGCGTAGGGAAATCCAAAATGCTGAATACAAACTCTACCAATGCCACAATTTCTGTAGATTACCCATGTGAAGACATTGTTTTGAGTGGTGCGGCTGAGAGGAGAAGAAACATGTCCAAAGGAAACAAGATCAGAATTGTTATTCCTCCGGGAAAGACAAGGCCAGTGGACCCAAAGGTTGCTTCCATGTATGCTACTGCGTGTTCATTAGCTGTGAAGCACACTGTCCCTATCTTCCCCCATTGGAAAGAGTACAAGGGAAGGGAAGATATATTTTCGTCCTACCACGGCCATGTGTCTGTAAGTTTTGTAACCCAACCTTTCCGTTCATTCCATTGCTGTTCATATAACTGAAAAGTGCTCTTTCTTTTGTTTCAGTCAAAGTTTCATCTCATCCCCAGAGACCCTGTTATTTGTCGATCTCTTCTGATGCATCTCAAGAACTGTACAAGACAAAGACACCATATTCCGAAGCAAGATTTTTTTTGATAGCATTAGATACAAGAGTCGAGTTGTATGAACGCCTCCTGATGCAGTTGGACACATGAGCGAAGCAGAATGGTGCAGGTTAGTCGATAACTGGTCCTCAGTCAGGAAACGGGTACTGTCTTTGTTCGCTCTACCTTGCCACTGTTTCTATTCCATAACCTCGACTGTGTCTAATCAGTTCATACTTCGTTTATGTAGATGTATTGTATGAAAGCCAGCCAAAGAAGACATGTCATCCAGTTCCATAGCGCCACAGGTTCTCGTAGCTACGAGGTTTGCTACGACATGGGGCAAGATGCCTTTGAATTGTTCAAAGCTACGCACAACAGCAATACACATGGATTCTCTTTGTCACGACCCCGGACCCAGAGATATACATACTGTTATGTGCTCCCAGCCATGGACTCACAAGGGCTTCAGGGTTACCTGCCCCGGCCGCAACAAACAACGGCAGGCAGACTGGATTCATCGGCACGTAGTCCGGATCCCCAGTCTACTACTCCTTGTATCCATGCTAGTCATAACCAACTATGCATATCAAAGCGTCCACGAATCGAATGAAACTGAAGGAAACGGGACCAAAGTTATACAGAGATGCTATGTGTCCAGAAAGTGCAACAACAATTCGAGGGTTACTGGGGTTACCTCGCCCCAGGCCGATCACATCGACAGGCGGGCTCGGACATGGATCATCGGCTCCACAACCCCTCGACTGCGACAACTATGTAGGCATAGCCAAAACTGTATAACAATGAGCTCGAAACCAACAACCGAACAAAGCAGTACTCTAAACATGAAGCTTTATTAAGCAAGTAATACTAGAGTATAGCTTACAAACAGAGGTCACACGACCCAACATTACATCAGACAACGGAAGGCGAATTATGTTGCTACTCAACAAGAACCAAAAAGGCCTAAGAGGCCGCAACATAAGGCGACGTCCCAGCCCATAGATACCAGGCTGCTACCTGGGAACCCCGAACTACTCGTCGATGTCCACGTCAAATCACCACCGAAGTGAGATCTTTTCCTGAACCAAAATTAAGCAAACCTGAGTACGGGAGGTACTCAACAAGACTTAGTTAACCTATTATATATCTGCTATCTTTTAGAAAGAGTTATGAAGGTTATTTTGCGTAAAGCCATCTTTGTTTTCCAAGTTGAGGGAGAATCAGCACGTCTCATAGAGTATTTTGAAAACAGATGAGAAAGCTAATCAACTACTGATATCATCATCTTTTAATCCACCAAACCATTTCAGCACCTCGTGCTTCAAAGATCACCTCCTCCAGTTGTTCCACACTATCTCATGCGACAAGGTAACCCCTCTCGGCATCTCCGAGGAGCCATCCTTCATTCGTTATCAACAAGTTTTAATCATTCCGTTTAAGTTGTCTATGATCACAGAATCCGTCACCAAGTCGTCTTTAACCGCAGACACGGCTTTTCGAAAAGATTTAACCCTGCAGGGGTGTACAACTTTACCCACACGTACCAACCGACTCTTAGTGCCACATGATTAGCACTAGCCCGGGAAGTGCCGGCAGAGGGTAGTCGATTCCCAGCCTTTACCTTGTCGAACCATATCCATGAGTCAACCCAAACAGGGCCACCCCGTCAACAGGGAGTTGGCCACCTCCTGACGGCACCTGTTCTGTGAGTCGGGAACAAGATCCGTGTACGTCCATCACTTGTCCCGGTCACGACCTAGTTTTCTCCAAAACATTTTCCGACACACACGCAGATGGAAAGCTCAAACTACGTGGCTCATGGATAAGGTTAAACAAGTTAGTCAGCCGGGCGGGGTTCATCGGCCCACGTGTGGCTGTACGCTCAGTCTTGGCTCGAAGGCGAGAACTCGCTCCTAGGGCATGAACAGGACAAAACGCCACAACCCATTGTGGCCTCACATCCATGCCGTGATTAGTCAAGTTATCAAAGGTAATTCAAATCATAAAAACCTGACATAGTAGATTCACGCATTAACCAGATTCATCAACTAGGCATGGCTAAGAAAGACTCACAAGGTTTAGCGAAGCGCGCACAAACGAACCTATAGCTGCTAGGTGAAGTGGATCAGGATATCTAGGTTATGCCGTATATAGGAGAACTCTATCTACTGACATCAAATAGTTTGGAACCGAATGCAAAGTACGAGATTCAAATCACTTTGAAATCATATATGAGCAGATAAGAGGTTATGCTTGCCTTGGTTATAAGAAAACCAGATAAAGTCTTCAGGAATAAGTGCTTGACTTGTCGGTTAAGATCAAGTATTCGTCATGGAGTTGTTGGCCTTCTCTTCAGAGTCGGATTCTATCGAGGGGGAATAACACCGAAACAAAGAAGAACAATCAACCATGGCATCGATGTAATGCGCAATATGTATGCATGAGCAAGTTAATGCATTGAAATAAAGCCCTAAGCATGATCGTTGGGTTGCTAGGGTTCATATGGCGATTATGCAATTTTACTGAAATTAACCCGAAATAGACCACGGAGGGGGTTTCGGGCGATTCTGGAAGTGAGTGCAATTTTAAAAGCTCAAATAAGGTTAGAAACATCATAAATAGGTTGCACTTGTCATTTTGAGCAATTTGGTATATAACTTTTAATTTTCTAATTTTGGTGAATAAAAACTTATTTTTCTATTTCTAAATGATTAAACAGTATTAAATAATGTTCAAAAAATGAAGTGTGTCAAACATGTATGAAAGTGACATTTTTGGGTTCCAAATAATTTTCTGAACATTTTGATATCTTGAACATATTTTTCTGATTAATAAATTAGGAGATATTAAATTATCAAATTTTATTCATCTCTGGAATTCCTGGAATTTCTAAAAAAAAAAGGGAATAATGACATCAGCGTGATGTCACTGTGACATCACGCGGAGACAACCTTCTCTGTTGATCAAGCGATTGATTGATTCTGCGCGAAATTCCCGAATTGATGTATACCCCAGGCTAGAGGAGCTCGTGGGGAGCAGAGGGGTGGCGGCGCCGCTCGTTTTTGACCACCGGAGCAACGCCGGCGAGCGGCGGCGCGGCGACAGATGCATGACGACGGTGACAAAGCGAAACATAAGGAGAGGGAGGGAGGCGAAAGCACCTGGAGGTGAGGGAGAGCACCAGGAACCCGATGGAGCTGTCGGGGAGACCGGTGGGAGCTCAACGGCGGCGGAAATCGGCGAGGAGCACGGTGGACGGAGGTGAGGTAGCCGCCCCGATTCCGTCGACATGGGGCATCCCTCCTCGTGTACCTGCTCGAGGGGAAGGAGAGGACGATGGTGGAGCTCGTGGCGCCTTCAATTTGTGGAGCCGTGGCCGGGAACGACGGCGGCAAGCGGCGACCGGCCGGTTAGGGTTTCAGTTAGGGTTCGTTCTTCTGGACGTGATACAGAGAGCGAGAGAGAATAGGGAGGAAGATGAGAGGAAGGGCACGGCATCCTGGAGAGGTCATCCACGCGCGGGGCACACGTACATAAGCAGGAGGTGGCGCCGGCAACGAACAGGAGAAGGGCAGCGAGCTGCTTCTCTTCGTGAGGAAGAAGACAAAGGAATACTTGCGAAAACCCCCTGGGAAACAAAAGAACTGCATTGAGGTCCTTTTCTAAATTAAAACAGAACATAAACCACTGTTTTGAGGGCCTTTTTGAAATCAGAAAAAATTGGCAAAAATACATTTTGGGAAGCTTATGAAATTTCCAATCTTGCCATACTTTTGTTTTGTAAAATTGAAATATTTTTCAGTACAAAATTTTGGAACCCCTTTTAAGTACTATCTGCTGGAATTTTCTCAACCCATTTGAATTCACAAACCAAATTGTTTAAAACATGGTTTAAATTTTTGATTCATGCATGTATGAGATGCCAACAACACCACAACCCTAATTTAGCAAAATTGGGATGTTACAAATCTACCCCCCTTACAAGAATCTCGTCCCGAGATTCCTGAAGGAGAAGAAAGAAGGAACACCGGTTTTGAACGATCTTCTCGAACCTTACGGTTCTTTTCTCGAAGAGGTTGATCTGTGGCATCAAATGTTGATTGGCTACACCTTAGATAAGAGGGAAAAAACTCTAAGGAACTGATCTTCACGAAGATCGAGTATCTCATGGGTAACTCATGACAGGAACGTTCATAAAGAACTGTTGAGTTAACAAGCATGAAACACATCAAGATAACGGAGGGAATAAAAGATGGTTTCAAGTTTATGGACGATGGTTCTTGAAAGGACTTAGAATATGAGCTTTGCACAAGACTTTAAATCCTTTTGGAAAAGAAAGGTTGGACAACTTGTGACATCGAGGTTTCTTCAAACAGAAAACCAAGATGGAGAGGATGGACTTAGATACCACAACGTAATATCCGTAGACGAGGGAGAACACGAGGAAACACTGTAATCGTGCGTCGGAGAAAATTTGATACAATATCATGTTCACTCTTCAGAGTGGACACGGAAGATAGCAGAACTTTCACTCCGTCAAAATTTGTCGAAAACTTTGTCAAATATCGGGATGTTACTTCATGACGGAAGATGAGTAACCAAAAGACGTTGGAACACCGTAATTGAGGAGGGATTCTTGGTCACACCATAGAGATGAGTAACCAACGGGGATTGAAACACCGAAAAAAATAGGGAATCTCTTTCCTAGTGTGGTTTATACGTAGCAATACGTTTACCACCTGGTTAAGATCCCATGGCTGAGGTAACTGACAAATTCACACAATGTGTGAGATGAACGGAACTTCAAGTACAAACAACTTGAAAAAGGGAACTGATGAATGGTGGTTACAGAACACCACGAGATGTTCTCATGATGAACTTGTTTCCACTGGAACAAAGGTTTTGGAGGTTCAACGGAGAGACATTGGAAAGATCAACTTCCAGGTTCTCCTGATGTTCTAGATACCAATATCATGCTCATGACAAGCCTTCTATAGGTCATCAAGTCAATGTAAAACTCCGGTTTGAAGAACGGGGAGGAAACTTGTTGGAATAAACCAGACAAGAATTCTCATGGAGAGTGGTTGTTCTTACGGATTCGAAGAGATATGACATTAGGTCTTCCGGCTAATTGTGTCAACCACCACATCAACCATGCCGGGTTTTCAGAAGGACCTAATTCAATACCCTTGAGAAAACACCAACCATCATTGCTGCTTGAGATTCAGCTCTGGTTAGTGGGAAGATAACTCAGACTCGGTATATTTGATCAGGAAGATTGCACCGGTTATCAACGAGATACATTTACTGGATTCTCAAGGTATAGACTATGATGCCACGCTCAAGAAGATGAGCGAGATTGCAGAACTCATGTTTTAGCAACTTGCGAAAGACGGTTGCACCTACATGAACTACTTGCGAAAGAACACATCAGAGTCCTGGTTAGGGAGATGATAACGAAGATAACGAAGTTCTTAAACTTCTTCTCTTCCACGAACAATCAGTCAGTGGCTTGGTGTGGATGCAAACTTAAGCAAGGAGTGGAGGTAAAAACCTACCATCTCAAGAATACTCCACACATGCATGATCGACTTGGGATTATTCCCGAGGGAACAAGGAAACTATACTCGGATCTATGGCGACAACTTTCACCAGGAGCACATGGACCGGAGTAAGTCACTTTGAACATCTAGAACACAACTTTGCGACGACACAAAGATGGTTCTCGGGAGTTTCCAACATTAGTGCCAAGTGTTCAATATGAACCTCTTGCAACTTGGAGAATAGGAATGTCATCGATGGGCTCAAAAACACACTTATCAAAACACTCCAAGAAGAGGGATTCATATGATATATGAACAAGGAAGAATATTGGTCAGACTGCAGGACATGAGGGTGTACCCGGCAAAACACCATGAGTAGAAACACCGTCAAGATAGTCCTTAGAGCTGGACTTGATCTGTTGATAGCCCAAATCAAATCAAGGGTAGAGTGATAGCATGTCCACTGCGGAGATACTATCCTGCTTCAACATGAGGAGAACTAGACATCCCTTAACAGAGGATCAAGTTAGGCAGAGCTTTTGCCTTTCCACTCTCCAAGTTGTTGTTTAAGCTCAACCTACTTGTCCAGGGTATCCAGCATAGCTTTCTTGGAGAAAGGAGTAGTTCAAACTACCCTTTATTTAGACATCATGGTCAGGTGACAACCTGGCGATACTTCTAGAAAGACAACCAGAATATCACAACCTACCGGTATGTCTCGAAGTTTCGAAGGAAACTTGCTTTTCAGAGCAACCGATATGATCATGAGAGCTTCGGTATGAACCTAACTCTTTGACCAGAAATGTGCACCGGAGTGAACGGATTTGGTAACACGACCAACTTCAAAAAGAGGCTGGGTGACCAGTAGTGCTAAGAAGGATACAGATGTTTCTTAGATTTTTCAAAGCAATAAGAATTGCTATGAATAACTGATACACCTGTCGAAGAACAGACCCATCATTCTCAAGCATTCAAGCTTGGGGGAAGGGGGATTGAAGATGTGTGAGAGCATCACTTCATCATTAAGGCCATGAAACTTAACACGACCTCTTGATGCCAAAGAGTGTGATACTCGAAGGTGGAATAGAACAAAAGCTGATGAAACTTCTTTAATCTGTGGATTACAAACTTTGACCTGGTCCTTAAGATGAACGAGGTTCTGGAGTTTGTTTCTCCTGACATTCCAAGGTGGAATGTTCGGACAGAAAACAGGAGCAACTGCATTAGAACTCCAACACACATATGCAACTTAGTTTCCAAGCAACGGATGGATATTTGAGTGCAACTGGAAGGTAGGAACATGCTCCGGAGAATCCAGAGATCATGTGGAATGCACAGGGTGATACTCATTTGTAAAACCCATGCAAAAGAGTTGGTATAACTGAAATAAGAACGAAGATGTGGAATTCAGGATGATCACTCTTGCGGTGATCCCTTTTGGTTCCAGTGGAGAGCCTATGGCTATGAGAGTTGGAATTGCCTAGCCATCCTGAGGTAGAACAGATTTCTCAGGATCCAAAGAAACGGAATTTGGGTTAAAGGTCAGCATCCTGTACTGATAGCGTGAGCATCACATGGTTATGAAACCACATGACTCAACTCCCCGCAATTCAGCACATTCCGGGACCTTCGGTTCAAGTCCAAGGTTGAAAACACACGAAAGGAGTAACTACTATATGAGTGCCACAAAGGACACTACAATTAGCAATCACGGAATGTCTTTCAAAAGACACACATAACTCCGGAAGAATTTGGGCAGAGGATAACGGATACATTCGAGATGGAAAGAAGATCTCGGGTTCAGGATTTTGAGATTTTAGAACATGTAAGAAGGTGGAATCCACACAACCCTGAGAGATTAGAATGGAAAGGAAATCTCCCAGTTTAAGAGATAACGGAACACGGAACACACACGACTCTAGAAACTGAACACTAGGTCAACTTGGGTAAACGACGTCCTTGCCAAAGAAGGCACCTAGGTTTTGAATGACTAGAAGAGATAGCAAAACCTTTTCAACTCCAAAACAGATAAGGTGACCCAGAGTTAGAGCGATACCAGATAAGGAGTAAAAAGAATCCTAAGAAGGTTTTTCACAATCCATTTGAGTTTCAAAATAGTTTTCATAAACTCTAGACTCGACATCGACAAAGCAGTAAGGTTTTCCTACAGGCAGTCCTGCTCTGATACCAAGACTCGTCACGACCCCGGACCCAGAGATATACATACTGTTATGTGCTCCCAGCCATGGACTCACAAGGGCTTCAGGGTTACCAGCCCCGGCCGCAACAAACAACGGCAGGCAGACTGGATTCATCGGCACGTAGTCTGGATCCCCAGTCTACTACTCCTTGTATCCATGCTAGTCATAACCAACTATGCATATCAAAGCGTCCACGAATCGAATGAAACTGAAGGAAACGGGACCAAAGCTATACAGAGATGCTATGTGTCCAGAAAGTGCAACAACAATTCGAGGGTTACTGGGGTTACCTCGCCCCAGGCCGATCACATCGACAGGCGGGCTCGGACATGGATCAACGGCTCCACAACCCCTCGACTGCGACAACTATGCAGGCATAGCCAAAACTGTATAACAATGAGCTCGAAACCAACAACCGATCAAAGCAGTACTCTAAACATGAAGCTTTATTAAGCAAGTAATACTAGAGTATAGCTTACAAACAGAGGTCACACGACCCAACATTACATCAGACAACGGAAGGCGAATTATGTTGCTAGTCAACAAGAACCAAAAAGGCCTAAGAGGCCGCAACATAAGGCGACGTCCCAGCCCATAGATACCAGGCTGCTACCTGGGAACCCCGAACTACTCGTCGATGTCCACGTCGAATCACCACCGAAGTGAGATCTTCTCCTGAACCAAAAGTAAGCAAACCTGAGTACGGGAGGTACTCAACAAGACTTAGTTAACCTATTATATATCTGCTATCTTTTAGAAAGAGTTATGAAGGTTATTTTGCGTAAAGCCATCTTTGTTTTCCAAGTTGAGGGAGAATCAGCACGTCTCATAAAGTATTTTGAAAACAGATGAGAAAGCTAATCAACTACTGATATCATCATCTTTTAATCCACCAAACCATTTCAGCACCTCGTGCTTCAAAGATCACCTCCTCCAGTTGTTCCACACTATCTCATGCGACAAGGTAACCCCTCTCGGCATCTCCGAGGAGGCAACCTTCATTCGTTATCAACAAGTTTTAATCATTCCGTTTAAGTTGTCTATGATCACAGAATCCGTCACCAAGTCGTCTTTAACCGCAGACACGGCTTTTCGAAAAGATTTAACCCTGCAGGGGTGTACAACTTTACCCACACGTACCAACCGACTCTTAGTGCCACATGATTAGCACTAGCCCGGGAAGTGCCGGCAGAGGGTAGTCGATTCCCAGCCTTTACCTTGTCGAACCATATCCATGAGTCAACCCAAACAGGGCCACCCCGTCAACAGGGAGTTGGCCACCTCCTGACGGCACCTGTTCTGTGAGTCGGGAACAAGATCCGTGTACGTCCATCACTTGTCCCGGTCACGACCTAGTTTTCTCCAAAACATTTTCCGACACACACGCAGATGGAAAGCTCAAACTACGTGGCTCATGGATAAGGTTAAACAAGTTAGTCAGCCGGGCGGGGTTCATCGGCCCACGTGTGGCTGTACGCTCAGTCTTGGCTTGAAGGCGAGAACTCGCTCCTAGGGCATGAACAGGACAAAACGCCACAACCCATTGTGGCCTCACATCCATGCCGTGATTAGTCAAGTTATCAAAGGTAATTCAAATCATAAAAACCTGACATAGTAGATTCACGCATTAACCAGATTCATCAACTAGGCATGGCTAAGAAAGACTCACAAGGTTTAGCGAAGCGCGCACAAACGAACCTATAGCTGCTAGGTGAAGTGGATCAGGATATCTAGGTTATGCAGTATATAGGAGAACTCTATCTACTGACATCAAATAGTTTGGAACCGAATGCAAAGTACGAGATTCAAATCACTTTGAAATCATATATGAGCAGATAAGAGGTTATGCTTGCCTTGGTTATAAGAAAACCAGATAAAGTCTTCAGGAATAAGTGCTTGACTTGTCGGTTAAGATCAAGTATTCGTCATGGAGTTGTTGGCCTTCTCTTCAGAGTCGGATTCTATCGAGGGGGAATAACACCGAAACAAAGAAGAACAATCAACCATGGCATCGATGTAATGCGCAATATGTATGCATGAGCAAGTTAATGCATTGAAATAAAGCCCTAAGCATGATCGTTGGGTTGCTAGGGTTCATATGGCGATTATGCAATTTTACTGAAATTAACCCGAAATAGACCACGGAGGGGGTTTCGGGCGATTCTGGAAGTGAGTGCAATTTTAAAAGCTCAAATAAGGTTAGAAACATCATAAATAGGTTGCACTTGTCATTTTGAGCAATTTGGTATATAACTTTTAATTTTCTAATTTTGGTGAATAAAAACTTATTTTTCTATTTCTAAATGATTAAACAGTATTAAATAATGTTCAAAAAATGAAGTGTGTCAAACATGTATGAAAGTGTCATTTTTGGGTTCCAAATAATTTTCTAAACATTTTGATATCTTGAACATATTTTTCTGATTAATAAATTAGGAGATATTAAATTATCAAATTTTATTCATCTCTGGAATTCCTGGAATTTCTAAAAAAAAAGGGAATAATGACATCAGCGTGATGTCACTGTGACATCACGCGGAGACAACCTTCTCTGTTGATCAAGCGATTGATTGATTCTGCGCGAAATTCCCGAATTGATCTATACCCCAGGCTAGAGGAGCTCGTGGGGAGCAGAGGGGTGGCGGCGCCGCTCGTTTTTGACCACCGGAGCAACGCCGGCGAGCGGCGGCGCGGCGACGGATGCATGACGACGGTGACAAAGCGAAACATAAGGAGAGGGAGGGAGGAGAAAGCACCTGGAGGTGCGGGAGAGCACCAGGAACCCGATGGAGCTGTCGGGGAGACCGGTGGGAGCTCAATGGCGGCGGAAATCGGCGAGGAACACGGTGGCCGGAGGTGAGGTAGCCGCCCCGATTCCGTCGACATGGGGCATCCCTCCTCCTGTACCTGCTCGAGGGGAAGGAGAGGACGATTGTGGAGCTCGTGGCGCCTTCAATTTGTGGAGCCGTGGCCGGGAACGACGGCGGCAAGCGGCGGCCGTCCGGTTAGGGTTTCAGTTAGGGTTCGTTCTTCTGGACGTGATACAGAGAGCGAGAGAGAATAGGGAGGAAGATGAGAGGAAGGGCACGGCATCCTGGAGAGGTCATCCACGCGCGGGGCACACGTACATAAGCAGGAGGTGGCGCCGGCAACGAACAGGAGAAGGGCAGCGAGCTGCTTCTCTTCGTGAGGAAGAAGACAAAGGCATACTTGCGAAAACCCCCTGGGAAACAAAAGAACTGCATTGAGGTCCTTTTCTAAATTAAAACAGAACATAAACCACTGTTTTGAGGGCCTTTTTGAAATCAGAAAAAATTGGCAAAAATACATTTTGGGAAGCTTATGAAATTTCCAATCTTGCCATACTTTTGTTTTGTAAAATTGAAATATTTTTCAGTACAAAATTTTGGAACCCCTTTTAAGTACTATCTGCTGGAATTTTCTCAACCCATTTGAATTCACAAATCAAATTGTTTAAAACATGGTTTAAATTTTTGATTCATGCATGTATGAGATGCCAACAACACCACAACCCTAATTTAGCAAAATTGGGATGTTACACTCTTCGCCCGTGAACAGAGCAATTGTAAGTCCCTCAGAATTCTGTTTATCTCTAGGATCAACAATTACCTCAATACATTCTTCTAGATACGCACTGATGCTTTCCTTTGTGAATTCTGATGCAAACTCCTGTAGTCAGCTATTTCACATATGCTTGTCATCTCATAGTTCATGCACATGCATGCTGCTTGCTTTTCATCTTCTAGTTAATCTATCCTTGTGAGCTGCTATTTTCATCTATGTTCTGTACATGCTTGCCATCTTCTATTTTCAGCCATGTTTACTTACATGCCTGTCATGTGATGTTTTTCATTTATGTTCCTTACAAGCTTGTCATGCATGCTTAATTCCTTGTCATCTGCTATTTGCATCTTTCTTATGTACAAGCTTGTTGCATGCTATTTTTCATACATGTTACTTACATGCTTGTCATCATATCAATGTTCCTTACAAGCTAGTTCAACTTCTGTTTCATATAAAGCTTTTACATGCTTTATAAGAAGAAATGCAAGTGAAGATGCTAGAACCTACTTCAGTAGATGGTGCTGTCAAGGAACCTCTTTCTGCCGCCGCAGCTGTCGCTGCCGTGCTGACCAAGAACCGTCTAAAGTCTTCGTTCCTGAATACCATAGGTGGGGTCACAACTAGTGCAAGAGCAACAAAGTGTCAGCTTCACGTTCAAATTGATTATGAGAGAAAACAAGGGCAGGACGTGCAATCTGTAGTTGAAGAGTTGAAGCAGGCCAAGGAACAAGCTGATGCAGATAGGATGAAACATCGACAAGAATTGCTGCGTATGATGGAGGAACACAAATGTATGAAGAATAGTCAAGAAATGTACAAAACCCTTATCAGTGGCATGTTGGCTCAAGTTCATCGGATATATGGAACTGAGTAGCCCTCTGTGAAACCGCTTGTTGTTTGTTGAACTGTATTAGACTGCCTTTGCTGGCAAGCTATGTTGTGACCTTATTCCGAATTTATGTATTTTTTGTGTTTGCTTTGCTGTGAAAACTAGTATAGTATTTTCCATGCTTATGAATACGAGGACACGTGGTACTATATGGTAGGTCCATGAGGCGGCACCTTATTGTATGGAAATCGCGACGAAAGAAACACGTCACAGAAACGTTTCGATGTGGACATGCCGTGTTGGTACACGTGTTGGCTCATGATTCACGACGTCTTGCAACAAACTAAAACGTCGCACCGTCGACAACATTATAAATTCATCGAGAATAAGCATATATGTGGAACATTATAAGAGCGACACGTGGCACCTTACACTGCTTGAACCCGCGACGAGAAAATAAACGTCGCACCTATTATAACGTCATTAACGGAGGTAACAGTATTTCCAATCGCGACGTTTTGAAAATGTCAAGACGATGATGACGTCAGGAATGGTAGAAGTGACGTCAGTGACGCCCATAACGGGTAACGGAAAATACGATGCCACGTGTACACACACTGCGACGAGAAAAAACGTCACTCCTTGTTGGGCCTTGCGCTGGGCCGGCCAGTAGCTCGCGACGGTTTAGTGTTAACTTAATCTTCACAGAATCGTCTGTGACAGTCGATCAGGGACGTTCTCACTCCGTCGCGTAAACCATCACAGATTGCCCTTAGCGATGGTTTGGAGCCTATCTGCAACGTTATTGAAACGTCCCAGACCGCGCGGAATTTGGTAGTGTGTGGAGCTTGGCCGCAGCACGATGACTCCCCGGTTGTTGAAGCAAGTATCCACTGATCTCCAAATCTTCCGCATATTCTTGGCGGCCTTCACCCACGACTCCTCCACATCGTCCTGGAGGATGAGGTAGCCGTGGCCGCTGCCGCCGCCTGGGAACCTTGGATTGCTTGTTTTTTATTCGGCATGTCGACTAGATCCCCTTAGATATTGTGGAGGTGTAGAGTGTAGAGTTGAAGGGGAAGGGGAGTTGTGCAGGAGAAGAAAGCAATGAGCGGAAAGATTCCCCTTGCCATGCGCTTGCAGCCTTATAGCAGCGGAACAGTTATGATGTGCATGGAGGAACTGAGGCGTCGTGGGCATCATGGGGAACCTTACACGTGAACCGTCATGCCACGTGCCTACACCCGGCCTTAGCAGTTTCTCTTGGCCCCATGTCGTTTTGTCTCCTATAGACACGTGCACAACATGGTCTCGGAGCCTACTATCAGGGTAATGGATAGCATGGTACCCATACCCGTCTGCAAATACTCGGTCAAAGGCCCTTGGAATTTAGTCAACCAGGACTGTGCCGTACAAGACACTACATGAGCCATGGCCTCGCGAGGGATCTCCTATCCTTGGGACATATCGGAAGGGGCAATCCTGCCTGTGCCTCATGGGCCTCCGTGAGGAATCTTCATCAACACACCTCTGCGAGAAGGCCAGGTGTCTCCACGAGGAGACATCACACTGTTACACTCGTGGCCCTCTGACATGAGGGCACATGTCTCTGCCGTCCCACAGAGTCAAAGCGCGCCTGCGCGGTTGAATGGAGGACGTAAAAGGCAACAGCTCCAGAGGGCGCAACAGCCAAAGCTTACCATTTCCGTGATTAAAGACCACCGCCGATCTACGGTGTCCACAGTGCCGCCTAATACCTTCCTCTTTGGCACAAGAAGTCCATGACGACATAAACTTCCTCCACGAGCGTCATCCATGCGGTCATCGTGAAGACCCCACGGTGCGTTTTAGACCAACACTTTAATCGATGGGGAACTATGGTCACCCATAGCTTAGGGCTTGGGGCTGTCCTTCCCTTGTAACCTTGTGGTTTCCCTTCCCGTCCAATGAGCGGGAGAAAGGTGATGTCACGATTATAGGAAGGGAAGCTCCCCACCAAGAAAAGGGTTCGCAACTAGAATACCCTAGTCACCATTGTACTATAACTCTGCTGAAGCAGTGTAAACAGACAAGCAGGAGTAGGTCTTTACCTCGCGAGAGGGGCCGAACGTGGGTAAACCTCTCTCTCTCTCTCTCTCTTTGTCGTGCTCCTTGCTCGTCTCCTTGCCAAGCACCCGATCTTTCCAAGCGTTTCACATCACTCCCCCGTTGAAACCTAGTTTTTAGGACCTGAGGCCTTAGGACCAAACAAACCACTCTCCGACACTACAAGATTTGTGTTAGCATTGCTATAAATAGTATCATCACAATATGGTTATTTTGTTTGCTTCCTTTGACCATGAGATTCTACGTTGATGTTCACTAGAAAGTTTATTTTGGTGTAGTCAAGTATAACAACATAAACTGGGTATGCATATTATCATGATAGTTCAAGACTAGGAATTACTCCATTTGTCAAAACAGTGATACATCCATGATCCACTCGGTGTAATGCTATCTATTAATAAGTCTGTGCAGACAAAGGCATGACATTAGTCATGGTGATATTATAACACAGTAAATATTAAAAGGAATCTTACGGACACCGAGAATAATGTATTGATAGGTATCGCTAAGTAATGGGAACTTACTTAGTAACCAGCAGGTAAGAAGAATTCTTCGTATAAATTGTAGGAATCAATATGGACGTCCACGGTCCAGATGTTTATTATTGATTAGGAAAATGGTTTCTCGACCATGTCTACTTATTATCAAACTTGTAGGGGTCACACACTTAAGGCGTCAAAGTCAGTTGTTCACATTGGATGGTCCAGAGAAGGGAGAGGGTATCATCCACATATTTTTGGCATGATAGAATTTAGATCCAGAGAAATTATGGAGGACATGAGATGTCTTTGTATGTCGTAAATATGTTTCTGACATTAGTAGATAAGGTCGATGAGCTTATCTATAGGGTTCATGGGTTTTGAGAATAATATCGGAGAAAAACCGATAGGGGGTGCCGGAGGGGCCAGAAATGCCCTAAGGATGAACCCCGATTTTGGGGCTTCCATGTGGGCCCTTGTTTCATACAAAGGGAACAACACACTCCCAGGAGTTCCTTATTTTCTTTTGGGAATAAAAAGGAAAACCCAAAATTCAGAAAAAGAAATAAGGTAGGGTTTCGGTGGGACTGGAATGGACTACCAAGTTCAATTTGCATTCGACTAAGAGGGAGGGTGCGAAAAGGTTTGCGGGTCCTTAAACTGACCTAAAAACATGGCAAGTTCCCCTCCGTTCCACCTATAAAATGATACCAATCCTTGAAAGATATCACATAATTTGACCTTCTGCCTCTCTCTCTTTCTAATTGAATTAGAGAATCTAATTAGAACTTCTAGTTAGATCCCTCTAATTGAATTAGATATTTTTTAATTGGGTTTTGATGTGTCCTCTCCCAATTAAATCTAGCTAGTTCTAATCGCTCTCTCTCTCTCTCTATCCCATGTATTGGGATCTCTCCACCTCAATGTGCACCTGCGGGTCCTAGTTCTGGACAACGAAGCGATGTAGGACTTTGACGGACGTATGTGTGCACTCTCAGATGGGTAACACATGAGACCCTCACTCTGTGGATCCAGAAGGCTGGATACAAGGATACAACAACAGTCCCACCGCTAGACTTAGCCATGTGACTCTTCATCTGGCATCACCGACATTGCCGTCAACACTCGTTCCGCACTTCGTGTCGGTAACGATCTGATCTATCCTCGCATATACCTTCATAGTAGATCATGTGTGTTGCGTAAGACAAAAATTCTAATTTTCTACACGTGTGATGTTGACGTGATCGCACGCTCGTTGGGAGACCCCAAGCGGAAGGTATGATGTAGTACAGCGGAAAGTTTCCCCCAATTAAGGAACCAGGATTTATCGAACCATTAGGACTTCATAGTCTTGGAGAAGGTTGCTTGTTGTATGGCACGTCACCAAGCGTGGAACGCGCACACAAACAAAAACTCTCTCTTGCCCCAACTTTCTGGATGGTTATAAATCTTCCGGTCTTGCTGAAAAGTAGAGAATTAAATGTATAGAGTCTTGAAACACAATAAAAATAAAAATGGAACAACGAGGAAATAAGTATAAAAATTGCATAAAAGAAGGTTGCAAATATGAGGAAAATAGGACTGGTGGTATAGGTTTAGTAGTGGTGTCTCCCCAAAGAAAACAAACATGCTTGGTGAAAAAATAACAGTTGGGCAATGAAAAATCATGAACATATAACAATACTATTATGACGAGATATAGTTCACGAGTTCTAACATTGTAGGTATTACGTCAAGGCATATGGACCGCTATCTTGCATGCATAAATATCTAAAAGTCCACCTCAAGAATGCTATCCAGCAAATAAAGTACAAGTAAATAGGTTTTCTGGGGTTTTTGATACATTAGATAAATAAAGTACAAGTAAATAAAAGACAGTAATAATAATTGCAGCAAGTGGCCTAATCCTTTCTAGAGCAAAAGACAAGATGGTTGGTTTACTTATGATGATCAACGTTCTACTGGACACACGGGAATTTCGTCAAGTGCTTTCGCTTCATACAGCTGATTAATCTTTATTGTTTTGATTGGTGTGGTGTGGGTGAACCTATGCTAATGCACTGCCCTAACTTGGACTAATACATACTTATGATTATACCCCTTGCAAGCATCCGCAACTACAAGAAAGTAATTAAGATAAATCACACCACAACTTTAAAATCTAGGATTGTACACTCCCTCATGCATCGGTTTCCTAACGGGGGTTTGGTTTCTGTCACTACGGCAACCCCACAGTTAGTAGCCGAATACACAATGCATTCCTCTAGGCCCATAAAGCTGAAGTATCATGTAGTCTACACTCACATGACACCACTAGAAGAATAGCACCACAACTTAAATATCAAACCATTAAATAATACTCAACATAATTCCACTACAAACATCTTGACTTCTCCCATGTCCTCAAGAACTAAATGAACTACTCAGAAGACACCATATGGATCATGATCAGAGGTGATATAATGATGAATAACAATCTGGCCGTAAAGTGCAAACACCGATAAATATCATAAGCATTAACTATGAATAAGTAATTCACACTGAGAGAGAGATCTAGTGGAAAACAACAATATAGAACCCTATTGGTTACAACGGGACGGAGGTGGATGGTGAGGATGTGGTGACCCCAAATTAGAAGTCTGAGACCTCCAGTATGCATACATTCGCGATCGCATGATCAGTTAGTCGTGAACAACATACCTGAGTTGGCATTGCAGATTACATCATCCATTACATAATGAATACACATCTTTCACGACTAGCCACATGACCATGTTCTAAACAGCTGCCACGTAGGGAAGAAAACACATTAAACAACAGAAGTAAACACAATCGTGGTAAAGCCAAGTCAAGCCTTGACTACCTATAGGATACTGACTAGGGGACGTTGCTAGTTCGCATAGTCGTCAGCGTACTCCTCCTCGTAGAGCTCCTCACGAGGCTGCTCCTCGATGTATGGCCAAGTAAATAGCCAGGGACGAAACCAATAGGAGTACATTTGAGTGTACTCTGCAAGGCACCCTGAATGAAGCTTATAATGCTTATATCGGTGGAATGGGTAGGCTATACATAGTGGTTCACTACCCATGACGAATGAAAGATTCATCATGGCTGATTAACATATCTATATCTCTGTTGAAAAATATACTTCAAAAATAATATAGTTTCTCGCGTGGATATCGCATATCCGAGAAGTTTTGATAAAGATTTGTTTTACGGAAAGAAATTTTTTTCTTTGCAAAACTTCTTGTAAAACAACTTCCGGCTTTTCATCATCCATACGTCCCAGGTACATAATTCATCTTTCGAGTACCTCTCAGGTACTATTCCTTTTTCAAAAAAACATTCTTTTTGCAAACATTGACACAATGCTAGCTACATTCCCATTCAACCGTCCATAACCCAGGACGCGGCAATTCCGAATAGTTTTACTCTGCAGAGGTGTACACAATCCACAAGATCCAGAACATCCGCAGTGAAAAACTACACACTATCTGTGACAGTATGCGAACATCGGATAACTAGTCCTAAGCTTCCACTATGTTCAAGCTAGTATATGACAATCCCTTCAACTAGGTTTGTTCTTCCCGGCACCATGTCGCACACTGCCATGACAAGAGACCCAATTGTTGTGGCCGGAGGGAAATTAATCCCACACTATGCATGTCACGTGTTTCACACCTGGCGACATTTCGGCTCAGAGGATCCAATACCCTATAGCACTTTGGGATAGAACACACACTAACGAGAACAAGTTTCTAGCCAGGCCATGTGCCCATGTTGAGGTATAGTGGAAATACGTCTTAGTTGTCCAGCGAAGACTAGGTTATGTGTCATTTTCGAAAAACATTTTTTTAATGATCAGCTCCACAATCCTCCCGTGGACAAGGTCCCACCTTTCCACCGGGTTTTCCATAAAGCCTTTGTTTTACAAAATCACCTTTTTAGGGTGTCCACTTAGGGACTTCATATTCATTAAATTAGGGTGGTAAATATACCATATGGTGGCTATAAGCTTGGTAACACCAAGTTTTGACCACTGGCAATATGATGGTTGATATAATATTTATAGTAGTAGTAGCCACATCAAAAATAGTTTTGTTAACCAATTTTTGTAAAACTTCAGAAGTAAAACCATGCATGATAGATAATGATAATTATAGTAACAACAAGCATTAGGATGGATTTCCTTGATATTGGTTTTCCCCTGGTCTTGAGCAACATCAGATGATCCCGTTCTTCTCCAACAAATCGCGCAACTCATAACTCTTCCTCGTCGTTATCTAACGTCCCAAACGGTAACAATAAACAAAGTATTGACATAATACTCATGCTAAAGTAATCACTCAAAATATTTTAAGAACAAAGTGAGCCACAGACAAACAAGGTAACTACAGACTATGTCTAGATTAACATAAAGAATAAAGAAGGACCTAACGCAAAAGTAATTAAACAACCCAGTGAGCCTAAACACTTGTAACTATACATTAAGCACACTGTAAAACAGAAAATTCACATGCTAATAGTATTACTAAAATAGGAGAACAATAGAGGTTTACTAGTAACATGCTAGTAATAAAACTTATCACACAAGCATGTATAATAAGTAAGGTACTCAAATAAAAATACCAACTTGCAACCAGAGGAGTCATGTCATAATAATAGGAGTGAAAACATGCTAAACATGCTAGGATAAACATACAACAATAAAATAATAAGTAAACACTAATAGAACAACTCAAAAATACTAGTGGCACTAATAATAACATTAATAGTGAAGCCATCAACCCTACAACGACGAATTTTCCCTAACAAGCAACACATTCTTATAAATACCCAATAACAAAAACATACACCCTACACATGCTAGTAAATAATTATACTAAAACCAATTTTATAAGAACAACTTTTCCCACAATAACAACAAGAATCATCCAAGCCTAATTAACCATGATTTTCTAACAACCAAAGAACAAGCAATAGAGTTGACATGATATAATATCAGTAGCTATGCAATTCTACTCATGCTCAAAAAACATTTTCTAAAATCATGCCACTTAAAGTATTTTATCCACAAACACTTCCTAAATACTAGTAAATATTCCTATTAGTGTAAACAACTCTTAAACTAAACATATGCAATACCAAAATTTTCCTAATATGATATTTACATGGGATAACACATCAATAATAGAGAGTATGTTGTCTATACATGCTAGGAATCATAATTAAATTAATTAAAATATCACACACAATTTATTGTAACCATACCCCAAAATACTAGGAATTTTCCCTACTAATGAATATAGCTCTTAATTAACACAACCAACACTAAACTTGTTCTAATAGTTATTTTCATGAAAACACAACATCACAGAGAGTATATCATCTACACATGCTAGGAGTCACAAATTTAGCACTAAAACTTTTCAACACAATTTTATTAGAACATTACTTAATTTTCATTGGTAAAAATTACTAAGAAACATAAAGTGGAAAAGGCTACTAGCAAGTATGTCTATGGTAGGGAAATTATACCCCTTATGCAAAATGCAATGGAATCAGTGTGTGTTCCACTAACATACCAAGGCATTAGGAGGTCACAAAGCCTATGGTCATAATTGGGAAAAAGTAATAAAACACTAAACAAGCACCAAACACACGACTCATGCTAGTGGTATTATCAGGAATCAAATAATCAAGTCAATTTAATTCATGCTCTTCTATAACTAAAAGGGCAAGCAAGCATAGGTACAACACCTATACTATCAGTACCAAAGTGGTATTGGATCTATTATAACAACCTCAAAAGTTATGCTACTAAACATAAAATTAAAATGCCAGAGTTTTCCTAAACATTAAGAAATTCCAGAAAATGACTATGCTAGTAAAAACTAATCTAATGATCACAAATAATACTAAATTTTTCCTAACATACTAGTTCTATATGATAAAAACATGATAACAGAGAGTAACACACATATATATGCTAGAAAACATAAATCTAATACTCAAACCTTTTAGTAGAACTAATTCACACAAGAATAATAGTTATAGAAAAGGGTAAAAACACATAATGCACACCAGATTTAATCTAGGGCACCAAAAATTAAGCTAAGCTAGGATTAGGTAGTTCTAATCATTCACAAGACCATCCAATTGGATTCACATAAAAAATCATCACCACTTAATCTACAAAAATCCTAGAAGTGCTCTCTGGTCATTTACCAATATCCATGCCATTTTCTGTAATAACCTCATCTGCATGCAAGGCCGAGTGCTACTGCTAGGTATTACTTAGGGCTACCCAATTCAGTTGGATTTACATTTTTCTAGTTTTCGTTTTTAAAGTTATGCTAGTAAATGTGAAACATATAGGTTCTGCCATTTTATTTACTACTACAAAATGAATTACCAAAAAGTAGATCTTCCACCTGGATATAGTTAGGAACATGCTAGGGTACGTCCATGATTTTTGGTTTGTCCAGATCTAACATTTTCCTATTTTTTAGGTCAAACCTACAGGTCAGTTTCTGCCTATGTCGGAAATGACATAAATCTCAGAAAAAAGAACAACAAGCGGGCCAGATCTGATGTGGTCGAGGTGCTACTAGTCTGGGCTGGCCTGAACATGAGGTGAAAGGGTAAGTGAATGTGCACGGCTGGGATTATACTAGATCGACGGCTGGGGTTCATCTCCTACCTCTGTCCTTGCATACATGAGAAGAAACCCTAGAAAAACCTGGGTGTTCATGGCGGCTCACCCAGGGGCGGTTCTGGGCAATGGAGAGGTGCTGCAGGGCTTGAGGGAGGTCGAGGCAGGACGGGGATGCGTGCAACTTTGACGGAGAAGCTCCAAATGACGGTGGTGCTCGAGGACATCCTTTTAGGGTCGTGGATGGCTCCAAGAATTTGCAGGTCCACAAGCCAAACTCCCATGTCAGCGAGGTGCTCCTCGAGCATGGCTTTCTAAAGAAACAAAAATGTTAGGGATCGGAGCACGGAGGTGGTGGTAATCTACTCGGGTGGTTCCACGGGAAAAGGCGAGAGCGAGCTCCTCCTCACTTGCAAAGAGCAAGAGGCGGTCTGAGGCTTGGTGGGGTGGGGAGGCAGAGGTGGGGGAGTGGTATGGAGAGGTTGGGGGAAGGGGCGTGCAAATAATAGGTGCGGGCATCGTGTTCGCCTCGGGCACTGCCCTGGACGATGCACATTGACACGCTACGATGCGGGGAGGGCCCGGGCGTGCGTGCACTGGAGCGGGGCAGCGAGGAGTGGACCGTGCCAAGCAGCATGGCCACAGTGGCGCATGGTCCGGTAGGTAGCTGTTGTGCTATCTCCTGTCTCTCCTCTCTCCACGGTCCCCTCTTCTCACCCTCCTCTCTCTTCTCAACTTCCAAGGTATCCAAGGTCTGGGTCTCAAAGGTGGCACACTGGGGAGTAGATAGGACATAATACCCTCCCACAATTCTTTTTAATACAAAACAAAAGCATCACGAAAACTTCTGTCCTAAAAAGTTTCAGAAAGTTCATTTTTAGCTCGACACTGAATTTTTTCTAAGTGCTGGAACCGTTAAAATCAGAGAAAAGTCCGTGCATGATTAAAATAACAAATGAAGTCTAATTGTGAAAATTCGAGTTTATAATTGTTAATCATGTTATAAGTATCCAGAAACACATTTGTAATATTTTTTGGAAAATGTTTAATGTTGTGTAAACAAGCTGAAAAGATGGCATCTTTCTGTTTTTCTCTGGTTTCAAAAATGTCTGCTTTTCTCTGTTATTTTCTAGCCATAAAAACAAGCATGCATCTGTTGGTTCCCAAACTCCAAAATTAAAAACAAGGGCATGGATTTGAATTCAACACACCATGGAAAACTATGAAGCAAATAAATCCCAAAATTGGATGTTTTAGCTAATTGGAAACATAGGCTAGAAATGGATAGTTGGCTAGATTTTTAGGGAAAAACTTTAATAGAAAAATTAAAGGGAAAATCCATAAATCGAAATGTATTTTTGTTTTCTTGGATAGCACATTGCTAGATGATGTTTACAAGTTGAGATGAAACATGACCCAACACTTTGGGAAAAAATCACTCAAGATACCATATGGAACACATGAGAGAAAAACATGAAAACTATGTTGAGCTTCTGGAAAAATTGAGATTGGATTTTAAAGAAAACATTGCTTGCATTGCATAGATAACCATGGTCAGATACACATGTTGGTCCACACAAATATATTAAAAAAAATGTTGGCTCACAAATTTGCCTCCCACTACTATATTACAATAGGCCAAAAACTGGGGTGTGACAGATCTTCCCCCCTTAAAAGAATCTCGCCACGATATTATGGAATAGGTGCTAAGAGAGTGCAACCAAACAAAAGTGTTAGAAACTTCCCTGCATCTTTAGTGGGTCGGTGGGTGGTAGAATTGAAGCGCTGGGGCTTCCCCCCTTCGATTATTCTAGAAAAACTACTGGTAGGTTAGTTCGTAAGGGAGGTGGGTGCCATGATCTAAACCTCAAACTTATTATACCTAAGATCCGTAGTAACCAACTATGCAAAGGCCTCTAATTCTCAAGCCTTCAAAACATCAATCCAATATCTCTGCTACGGCCACTACTAAGGTGTAGCGCCCTACCTTTTGGTAAAGGTAGAACACCTGTGTAACCTGCTATTCCCGGGATCTCTGATAGCATACACATGACAAAATGAAATATTCATTGCAATAGCATCATTCTACAATGTTGATCCAGTGGATAAGAAATAAAATAGTATTACAAATGGCATAGTCAACATGGACTAGCTCAAATAAAAAGGTTTCAAAGTAAACATAGCGGATACAAATCTTCAATGAGCCTTCTTCACTTCATGCGCCACAGGCAGAACATGTTGGCGATAGACTCGAGATCCTAAACGAAATCCTCACTCGTCTTCAGATTCATCTGCACGTTGGAATATGCAGCCCCACGGGGGAGGAAGTCAGTACAAACAATGTACTGGCAAGTGACACTTGTATGGTGGCAGTTTTGAGGAATAACTAGCTACAGGATATTTGGCTGGTGGAGTCTGAGCTATTTGCATAAAGCCAATTTTTTCCTATATTTGATAAATCATTTTAATAAAAATGAAAACTTCTGTACAACCATCATGATTAAATCCACCATGAAGGTTGACAGTTCATCATGGCTAAATCCACCATGAAGTTTGATAAATCATCATGGCTAAATCCACCATGAAGTTTGAAAATCGTCATGGCTAAATCCACCATGAAGTTTGGTAAATCATCATGGCTAAATCCACCATGAAGTTTTTCTACCATATTTTATTTCATTCAGAAAAGATGAGGAGATCCTTCGGCACCAACTCTGTCTAGCTGCTCAACTGGCCCATAACCGGGGACACGGCTAAGATCTTAGTTTTTAACTCTGCAGAGGTTGTACACTTTCACTTTGAGACTCATTTTCCCCGAGAGAAAAATGAGACAAGATCTTTGGGAAGGGGGATTCAACCATACCAGTATTGACTCGTTGCTCCTAAAATTCTACCACCCCTTGTCAATACAACAGGAGGAACCCCCACAACTTACTTAATCTTGGCAGAGCCCATATTACCTCAAGGCTGCACTGGAAGCTAACTATACAGGGAAGACCTACAAATCTCTTTAATCTTGGGTGGCAATCCACAAGTGTACCCTCAGGTGATAACCACCACATCCATGGCTAAATCCACCATGACCATGGCCCTGAGTAGCCACTCAACATAATCCATTCATACCAATCCACCCAGGTGTTTCATTGGGTTGTTAATTTTCAACTTTCAAAACATCACAACCCAACAGGTATCATCAATAGTTGTGATAATATTCTGCATAGCTAAACTAGTATCTAGTAGAGGTTTCAGGTTGGCTACACACTACTAGGTATTTCTAAGCATAGCATATACTTTGGAAAATAAGTAAAATAACCTATTATGCATACTACTGAAAACTATAATGCAATATAAAATGTGGGACATGAGCATCACTTGCCTTCTGAAAGTTGGTATAGAGACACTCTCTTCACAAATAGAACGTTGCTCTCCGTAGAATCTAAACAATACCAATAAATAACAATAAACAAGCAATTCACCAACAAACAATATATAATACAGAAGCATAAGAAGGTATCCAACTTGATTGGTGTTAACATGGACAAGGTCTTGACACATAATTCAATATGCAAAAAGAATTATGATGATATGATTATGGTTTGGTCTTGTAAATTTACAAAAGATAATGGGCTAGGGGTTTCCGGTCCAAATTTTAATTTCCATAAGGCCAACATGACATGGGTATTGGTTTGATCAAAATGGTAACACCACAATTTTCCTAAATGGGGGTTTCATCAAACAACAGTTAAAGTATGATGATTGACTAATATGGGTGGTTTATATGGAAAAGATCCCATGGGGTGGGTTCTCTGGTCACAAATAGTTTGGGTACTGGTTTCTCTGGTCTAGGTTACTAAATGGAACAATTTTCCAGAAGGAAACTAATTAAAATTATTTATAGAATTAAAACTAGGTGCAAAATACTCAAATGGCAATTTAAAATCTAAAATCCATTTTAGTTGGTTGAAATATTATTTTGGGACAGAGGGTATGAAAGTACACATCTTAAGGATTTCAAAAATATTTTATTTGCATTTTTTGGATTTGTAGAATTTGAATTATGCTAGAATTCATCAAACTAGCATATTTAAATTTGAACCAATTTAAGTTTGTCAAATTTGAATTTGGACAGTGCCAAAAGTTTCTACATGTTTAGGGGATTTCAAAAAGTCCAAATTTGCTCAATTTGGGCTTGTGGATCAAAAGTTACGATGGTTGCAAGTTCTAGGGGCTTTTCTGCAATTCTGTCAACTAATTTCTATTCGGGATAATTCAGAAAAAGCCAGGCCACTTGGATGTCTGTGATTGGATCGGGGATGCTGACAGGGCGCTGACTAGGCCGCCACTTGGCCAGTTCCTAATGGTTGAAACCCTTTCGTTTAAGTGTTATGTTTTAAGCCCTACGATGGAGATCCAACGGACATGGACGAATCAGACGAACTCACCGGTGGCTAGAGCTCGGGGACACCAAAAAATGGCCGAGCGGTGGCTGGCGTTTGCGGTATCTCGACGACGGTGATGCTCCGGGGCTTCTTCGGACTGGGCGAAGGCATAGGTGGCTCAGCTCGACGATTCGAGCTCAACGGTGACAACGGCGACGACGGGGAATGGCGGAAGCGATGTCGTCGAGGGGCACCCGAGGAGGAAGTGGTGGAGCAACTCCGGCGGCTCGTTCTGGCCGATTCCCTGCGGCAAAAAATCCTGGACGGGAATAAGGACGCGAGTGCATGCGAGGGCATCCATAAGGGACTACAAGTGGCGGCGCGGACCTTCTACCGTGGTCGGCGTCGAAGAAGTGCGGCGGCGGCTCCATGGATCTCCCGCGAGCAATTGTGGGTGATTGGAGGCGAAGTTTTTGGAGGGAGGAGAGGGGAAGATGGAGGAGATCGAGGGATTTTTGTGGGTGGTCTCGGGGGGCGGGGAAGTGCAGGAGGGTGGAGATCGTGTGCGAGCGTGCGCATCGGTCGTGGGCGCGAAAAATCCGGACGGAGGTGGGAGACAACCGCGTCACGCTGATGTCATGCGGGTCCCACCTGTCGGTGAGAAGAGAGGGAGAGGGTTGCGGCTGGGACGGCCTGTTGGGCTGCTTGCTGTTTTATTTTTCTTCCGCGCTCGTGCGGTCGATAGCAGGGTGGGCTGCTGGGTTCCTGGGCTGGCTCGCCTCCTCATTTTTTTTGTTCTGTGTCCCTTTTTTCTGATTTCTTAATTATTTCATAACTTTTATTTGAAAACTCCAAATAACCTCAAACAAGTTTCTAAAATCTTTTAAAACCAGTGTCTTGCAGTTATTAACATAAATGTGTTGTTTCTAACACATTTCAAAAATGAATTTTGAAAATATGGATAAAGCCATAATAATATTAAAATCATTTTTAAAATAGAAAAATAATAATCAATTGGGAATTTGGGATTAATAAAATTGATGGGGGGATAATAACCCGGTAGGCCAACTCCAAGGTATAACCCGGCGCAAAGGACGCTGCATAGGATCCGGCTAAGGATAAAGAAACTTCTGGAAGGCCCAAAGTTTGTAGGCCTTGTAACCCGGATTGTGGGTTGCAGTAAGGAAAGCTAGGGTTTGTAAGCAGTGTTTGGGTAGGACTCAAGCTGCTCCTTGGAGGGCAAGCCAGGTAGGGGTACGGGTGCTTTATAAACCGGCCCTATGCTTAGTTTTGCGGAGATCTAAGTAGTAATCATATCGCCGAATATCGAGTATCCATTGTACACAAGAGATCGAGTTAATAAAGTGAGATCGGAGACCCGGCGACTTCATCGCCGGCTGCCAGATCGAATTCCATCATGTCTTCCTCTCAGCTAAACCCTCTCCCAAACGCCGGTGTCGACTTGCCCCAAGATCAGTTGCCCCTGGTAACATCTGCCGTGATCATCCCACGACAGTTGGCGCCCACCGTGGGGCCTGCGTCCAAAGGTGTTTACATCACGGGAGAAGCTCGGAAGAGCATGAGGAACCTCATCGTCGGTGAGATCTACGACGACCACGAAGGAGAGAAGATGGTGGACGATTCTGGCTGGGGGCCAGAATCGGATCACCTCGAATCCGGATATGTCGTGACAATCGGTCGGATCAGCGTCTTCATCGGTATGGTATGTACTTCTGGCTCGGCTCCTGACAATTTTGGATCTGATTCTGTGTCAGGGGAGGCTACCTACGCCCAATCAGATAGAGAAGAATCAGTTGGAGCAACAGACCAGATAGAAGAATCCATCGCGCAGTGGGAACAGCCGGAGGAGCCGGCATGGACCCCGCGCGACCAGGACAGTGGAAAGGATGATACTGAATCTATCCGGGACCTGCTGGAAGACCGGTACGAAGAAGATAACAGCGGAGAAGAACAGCATGAACTCACAACAAGCATAATGCGCCGAGTGGCGGTCTACACGGCTCCCGCAGCCAACCTCAATCAAGGGAACGTGACCACGGCTCCGGTCGGGGCGGCTCAGGCATTGGCGCAGCGGCAGGATGCAGCTAACGGAAACCCGATCCTGGCCCGGGTCAATGGAGAGTCGGCATCAGTAACTAGCCGTGCAGCGGACGAGGAGTTGCACGCAAATACGTTCGGACTCCTGGGAAACCGGACACCAGGGGCGGGTCCTTCAAACCCGCGCCACCCGACCTTGTTCGACAATAATCTGATCCTAGACCCCACGGTCCTTGCTACGGTTATTACTCCAGAAAACGCAGCTGAACGTGTTAGGGACCTGGATGTGGCACGCCGCGCGTTGGAACAGCAAAGAAGGCAAGTGGAAGCGGAGAAACAAGGGATGGCTACACGTCAACGCGAGCTGGATGCATTGGAAACCCGGCTCCGAGAGGAAACATCTAGAGTACACCAAAGACATCAAACAAAACTACCAGCCACGGGTGGGGTCATTAACCCGGCGGCTTTGTTTATTACGCCTCAGGACCAACCGATCCTAGTGGTAAACCAGGGAACTGCACCTCAGCCGGCAACAGCGGAAGCCCACGCGGCAAACGTGCAGGCCGGGTTACCCCCACCACGAACCAGAGTCACAACCGGCAACGAGTTACCGCCACCGCCACCGTCACGGTTTCGCACACCAGCAGGCCACTACAACAATCCCATGGACAACGTGTATGCAGCAACACTTGCATTGAACCAGATCCCGGTAGGAGAATCGCCCCATGCAGAAAAGACCCGGCAAGCGATCGATCTACTGCATACTGCAGTGGCGCAGCAGGCCAATTACCCGGACCACAGAAGCGGGATGCATGGGACGCCATACGCCAGTCAACAACAAGGGAATATTCAAACAAACTCGGCACGGCGGAGGGAAGAGCAGCAGCAAATGCCGCCTCCTCCCCGCGTCCCGGCAGCATTAGTGGCACAGGCCGTTGTGGATAGCTCCAGGGCTCCGAGTGCCGGGGCCGGGTCTGCTGCCCATGGATTGCCTGCAGCACCGCGCCCCGCTGCGCCCCCGGCTGGATCGCACGTTTCCCGAGTAAGGCCAGCCTCAACCGTCCTCGCGGGACCCAAGTGTCTCTCGGACGACATCAGAGCTGAACCTTACACGGAAAAATTCAAAGAGCCGGGAAAAGTAGTGAATTATGAACCGACCATGGATCCGGAAACATGGTTGAGCAGTTATGAGATGGCAATGTCAATCCGCAATGCGTCCGAGAATCTTCAAGCCAAGTTCATGTACTTGATGATGTCAGAAGGAGCAGCAAAGTTATGGTTCACCAACCTGCCGGAAAGATCGATCAAGTCGTGGGAAGAACTGAAGACCGCGTTCGTCAAGCACTTTCATGGAACGTGCAGAAAACTATTCACTATTGATGATTTAGAACGATGCGTTCAGAAGAAGGGAGAATCAGCACACAGTTGGGTACGCCGGGTTATGGAGATACTTCACTCATCCACAGATATTCAGCCCAAAGATGCGCTACAAGCTATGGCAAAAACATGCAAGTATATTCCTTTAGTACAAAAGTTAACTCGCATGAAGTCCAGTAGGAATGCATCGGAGGTTACGATGGGAGAATTAATGGATGCGTGCAACAAACATGCCGCAACAGATACTACAGAGGAGGAAATTGATGACAAGAAAGCGAAAGCGAACACCAGTAATAGTGGAAGAACCGGCAATGGATCGGCACCGAGTAATAACGGAAATAGCCAGAACAAGCGCCCATTTGAAGGAGGCTCCGAGTTTGTAGCTAATACTGAGGTCGGGTCTTCGAGACCCAGATCTGAAGGGAATTTTATACCGGAAATCACAACGGAGGACATTATTAGGGACCTCCGAGGCCAAGCAACAGTTGGGATATATTCAGAATGGCGTGCCCGAAGCACAGCAGGAACGGCAAGCCGGCTAATCACTCCTTGGAGCAATGCGCCGACTTACAGAGATGGAAGAACGAGGAAGTACACAGAGCCATGCGAGGTGCGGGTCGGGGAGGAGGCCCGGGTCCAGGTGGAAATTTGGGCAACGGTCCACCCCCAGCCGGTAACCCGGCAGCAGGAAATCCGGGCAACAATCAAGGGGGAGCGGGAGGTTTCCAGGCTAACCCCAAACAAATGGGTCAATATCATGTGCATACTACGGGAGGCTCTAACAAGGATAAAAAGATGCTAAAGCAGGCGGTTAACTCAGTTTCTTCTGCTGTTCCGAGGTATTTGAGGTGGTCAGAACAGAAGGTAACATGGAGCAGGAGGGATCACCCGGATAGAGTGGATCACCCGGGAGTCTTAGCATTGGTAGTGGCACCACAGGTCAATGGGTATGAGCTGAAAAAAGTCTTGATGGATGGAGGAAGCAGCATCAATATCCTGTACTGGGAAACTTTTCTGCGCATGGGTCTAAAGGAATCTCAGCTACAAAAAAGTACAACAGTTTTTCACGGGATAGTGCCGGGTCATTCAGCGTGCCCTAAAGGAAAAAATGCATTGGAGGTAGCTTTTGGGGAATCAAAGGACAATTATCGAGTTGAGTGGCTTGTTTTTGAGGTGGTTAAGTTGCGCAGTCCTTACCACGCATTGTTTGGAAGACCGGCTTATGCCAAATTCATGGCAAGGCCGTGCTATGTGTATCTGCAGCTGAAAATTCCGGGTCCTAAGAAGACCATTACCATACATGGAAATCGAGATATAGCGGCTGAGTGCGATGAAGGAGATGCAGCAATGGCTGAGCAAGCCTGTAGGAAAGAGGAACTCAGGCATTACCGATCTCAAGCGGACCTGGAGGAAAGGGCAACTTCAAAAAGGCCGAGCTCTGAGGAAGAAAAAGCAAAACCCAGGGTAGAGCAAGATGCTAAGATGGTGGCCTTCATCAGGAACGATCCCTCCAAATTGTCTGGCATAGAAGAGGAAATCACATCGCCGTCTACGGCTATCAGCGCTGCGATAATGACACACCCGGATTGGCTAGCAAACTCGGTACTCGTCATGAAAGGGTATAACAAGTGGAGAATGTGCATCGGTCGCGCCAGCCTGGGACCGATTATCGAAAAGAACTAAACAGTGTAACGGGCAGCAGGTTTCAGACGCGCTCTTTTCCTACCCAGGGTACCTAAGGGGACTGGAAGGTTTTTAATGAGGCGGCTTGCTGACCCAAACTTTATCGTATCAATAAAAAGAGATGGTTTTCAAGTATTGTCATGGTCTTTGCTTCGATTACAGGTAAGTGGTACTCGTTATTATCATCAGTATCATCAAAATACATTGCACATACATAGGTCTTTGGGGGGCTGAGCTGCTTAAATAGTAGTCACGAACCCAAATACCCGGCCTTGATGCCTATGAGTTATGAGGGCCGATTACTCGCAAGACGAGTACGGTTGCAATCTTATAACCGGACGAAGGAGCCAAATTTCTTGGTTATTCTTACTTAAGCTCGATGTGACTCGCACTAAAGTGGCATGATCTGTTCGCTTACGATTACAATCAACCACGCAGCCCAATGGGATTTGCTTGACCCTGTTTTCCGTATAGATGTAACAACATGGTATCCACGCGAAAGCCGGCTTACAGTACAAGATAATCAAAAGGGTCATCTAAACCACAAGTCTATGCAGAGTACAAGGCTAATAGCCGGAAACTCAACGAGTATCAAGCATGACTTCAGTATTTACGCGAACGGCTATTGGTTTTCGGCTTGGTAAAGAGCAATTTGTCCTCTGAGAAAGGCCGCACCCCCCTGGCTCGTACTTTGGGTCATGGGGACTGGGGACTTCGGAACAGAAACAAACTGTTTAGCTATTGAAGCTCGAGAGACCCTAGCTTCCGAGTCTTGGGGACTTAAAGAAAAGTCCACTTATCAAAACCCGTGATGCTCGGAAAACCGAGTCTCGCAAAGGGAATCAAAAAATAGTCGGGTATCGAGAATAAGTTTAAAGAATAAGACAAGTGTCAAGATTATCAAAAGCCGGGAGAGGCACAAATATATCACGAACTAAAAGTACGTTACAAGTGATGGTACCAATATCAAGGGTGCACAGGCGCACCATCAAAATCATATTAGTTTTAAACACAAAAGTACCAGGTATCGCCCTACTCGGCATCCTGAGAGCGGTCTTCCGGGTCTTGGTCCTGGACCTGCTCCTTAGCCTTTTCAGCAGCATTACCCGGACTTCCCGCGTCAGGACGGACAGGCGGAGGGACAGCTGGTGTAGAGGTAGACGGCTGTAATCCTAACTCGGCCTCTCTCTTAGCAGTTTCTTCTTTTCTCCTGGCCAGATCAGTCGCCCATTTTTCCAACATATCAAAGGGAGGGGGTGCCTCTGCCAATATGGTTTTTCCTTCAGCGTCGTATGAGCTCATGATTGTGTCCAGTTCCATCTTGTCGGCCAAAACGGTGGCCGAGTGGCGCACTGCGGATTGTATGGCCTTGAAGTCCTTGGGTGTAAACTTGGAGCCATCAGCCTTGAATTCAGGAAACCCGGATATTACCTTTGCCGGGTCAAGCTTAGGAAAGTAAGCTTTCGCCAGCGTAAAGGCCCGGGTCATACCGATCCAGGCACCGTCGAGCAAGCTTGCATAAGATTCTCCTCACCCGGGTATACCTCGGAAGGCCACTTCACGGCGTCCAATATAAGCTTTGTGCCGGCAAAAAAGGTCCGGAGCTCAGTCTTCAATGTTTTAACCTTGGCAATGGCATCGTCCTCTGGAGCAGCGAGGTTCGCACCTGCAGTTGAAACAAAAGGAAAGTATGCCAGTCATCCCGATTATCATAACGATAAAGTAGAGGCAATTAAGTTAGTCGAAGGCAAAAACTCACTTAGCAAGATGCGATAAGTATCCGCAATCTGGTTCGATAAGTTTTTCAGCGCGGATTGGGCAGTGTTGTACTTCTTCTTGTATTTGGAAACGTCTTTTTTCAAAGTTTCCATGTTAGCCTCAAGGGCTTCTCTTCGTTTTACCTCAGCAAGCAGGAGCTGTTCGGTCTTGAGTAACACCTCATCGGACCGGGTCACTTCCGCCTGTAAGGAACAAGGAACGAAAGTGTCAGTCGGATATCATGGAAAACCGGGTATTGCGTGAAGTACCGAGCACACCTTCGGTAAGTTATGCCCGGAACTTGGGGACTAGGTATATACCAAGAGATATCAAGTGTCGATTACCTGATGCGCTGCGGACATACGCTCTAGGATGTTGTTCTCTGAAGCTTTCATGGTGAGGAGAGCGCTCATCAGCTGGTCAAAATTATCGTTACCCGAGTTAGAAGTCTCGGGGTCGCGGAAACTTGGAGAAAAAGTTTTCCTCTTAGCAGGAGACGGCACCCGGGTCATCCGAATGTCGGGGTCTGGTCCTCCTCTCGCGCCCAAAGTGGCAGTATCTTCTTTCTCGCTTGCATGCGAGGCTATTGGATACCCGGCTTCTCGCCCAGCCGGGTCTGTCGGTGATGCTTGTTCATCACCAGCTGCGGCAAACACATCATTAGTTGGCTTCTCTTTGCCCGGGTCCTCGGTTTCCATGTCTTCTTGGTCACTAATAATGACCGTGGCCCTGTGAAAAATGTGAAGGCACAGTTAGCACATAGCCATGAAAAAGACGGCGAAAGTATGGTATAACATTAGGAAAAGAACTTTACCCGGGATTCACCATAAGGTCCACAGGGAATTCGCTGCTAGAACCGGATGAAACTGAAAAATACCAAACGAGGCATGAGGTTACCTTGCGAGGGAGTGTTTTAGAGGGATCTTTATGTTTAAAAGAAGGGTACGGTCAGTACCAGTGTGCCGAGTTGGAGGCGATGAAATACCCGGGTTAAGGGCATCATTGCCCGGGTGGTTCCGGGTCGCCCTGCGCTTGGTCATAGGCGACTCCTTCGGGTATGGCCAAAGGGGGTAATGCCATGGTCAGCTCAGGAATATTATCACAGGAACGCGAATTAGATGTGAGAAATTGATGCAAAACCTTGAAGACGACCCCTTGGGGTTTTCTTTTAGATCCGGCCTTAATTGCCGGCTCTGGTTCATCTTTATCGCTGGCGGACTCCACTTTGCCGTCAGCTTCTTCTTCCTCGTCTTGGTCTTCTTGTTCTGAAAGTTACCATGGTTACAATAGGAAAATGAAAAGTGGGATGCGACGAACTCAAAGGAACTGGGCATGTACCTTCATCCGAGTTAACGGCATCCTCCTTCTCCTCCGGGTTTCCGGAGTTAGGAGGAGTGTCTATCTTCCAGAAATCATCATCGGCCTGAAGTGAAAGCATAAGAGCAAGGGTTAATGGTTGTATCAAGTAAAGAAGATAAAGGTGAAATCGTGAAAACCAGGTCCTTACCGCGGGGGCCGGGTTCTCGAGAGTGAAGGGCTCTAATCCGGCTATATTCCGGATTACCTCGAGCTTCTCTGTCAGAAAGCCCTTGATCGTTTTGTTGGTGTCGCTAGGAGCGAAACTGCTGGTGGAGTATCGGATTGGGTCCGTGGCTTGCCCCGAGTATTCGCACATCAATTTTGTGCGAATGGAGTTGGGTTGGATGCGGAAATTGACCCAAGTCTTCACCAGGTTAAGCCCGATGAGGCCTTGGGCAGAAAGGATGGAGATTTTAGCCAATAGAGGCAGAATTGCTTCCCTTTCCGAGTCAGGGGCAAACGCGTTGAAGGTTTCAGAGATGTCAAGCTGACCCGCCGAGTAACCCGGCAATTTCTTTCCGCCGGGTGGGGAGGTGTCCCGGCAGTAAAAGTATGAGAGCTGCCAGTGCTTGACGTGGGAGTTGAGGGTGAGAGGAGGCATTAAAGAGTTCTTGCGGCGTTGGATAGAAACCCCGCCGCAAGCAAGAAGTGCACCGTCGCCGCTTTCGCGGCACGGTTTGCACTGGAAAAGTTTGACAAAGAGAGCCAAACTTGGCGGAGTGCACAAGTAAGACTCGGAGAGAACGATAAAGTGGGAGATGTTTAGTACAGAGTTGGGTCCTATGTCGAAAATGCGAAGGCCATAATGGCTTAAAACGTCGCGGAAGAAAGGGTGACCCGGAGGCCGGAAGCCCCGGGTCACGTGTTCAACAAAACAAATTACCTCATTCTCTGCTGGAGTGGGCCGGGTTTCGTTACCCGGTACCCTCCAGTGGATAATTTCTTGAGAGGGAAGAACCCCTAGCTCGACCAGTTCCTCCAGTTTGGCCTTGGTGACGGAGGACCGCGCCCAGTTGGCGGATATGGAGTTCGTGGTCTTGGCTTTAACCGGCTGTTTTCCCTGTTTCTGGGGCGCCATGGGGTTAACCTGAAAAAGCGTCAGAAGAAAGGATGTGAGAAACGAAACTCGGAAACTATCAGTTGACCGAGTATTGACAAGTGGTGTCAAGTTAACCTGGAAGTTAAATATGATCCGGGTATTACTTTGCTATGCAAGGTACGAATTGTCCGGGTATCGCGCATTATTACAAAAGTTGTAGAATTTTATGCATCGATAAGCGTTTGGGGATGATAAGTGGTTGTCCGTACATCTATTGTGAGCAAATAAGCCGGAGAAGGAGGATTTTCCGGGTGATAGGAACAAAGGCGGAAGATTTGGGCGGCTCGAGCCCAGATTGGGAATTCCATTTCTAGGTTTGTGGTAAAATTAATGATTACAAGTGGTAGGAGAATGAGTTGAAGGGTATATCTTACCTATTGGGTGGGCTAGAGTGAATGCTAGTGACCTAATTCGGGTGACCCGAGAAATCGTGAGCGGCTCGATTCAGATCCAATCTGAGGGGGAGTTAAGAAGTTGCGAGGGTAAATTGGAGGATGTAAAAGACTTACCGGAGGAGATTGAAGTGAAGCTTTGCGGAGGCAAATGGCGCAAGCTTGGTGCCCCTTCGCGATTCCTGGCGGATAGATTGGGGATCTGGGCGGCGGGGCGGAACGCGCTGTGGCGGAGCGCAACCGGCGACGGATGGGCTCCGGTGATGCGCGCGAGGCTTTCGTGGTGATGCTCTGTGAGCTCGAGCTTGAAAGAAGGAAGGAAGAGGAATGGGGGAAAGTGAGCCGTTGGAGTTAGGGTTACCTCTAAGGGCTTATTTATAACGGCCGGGGTGGAAAAACTCAGCCCAACGGGCGGGACCCGGAAATTACGGGGTAACGGCTATCTAGTCGAAATCTGCGAGATACGCCTTAAGTGTAGAGCGAGGTCTCCGAACGAAAAAGAGAAGGAGATCCTCTCCGTGGTATCAAGATAAATTATCGAGAAAAGTATAAAGTTTTGCTATTCTTATCAAGGCTTAGACCCGGGAAGTTAAGCAAGGCATCTGGAGAAAAGCCGGGTTACTATATGGCCACCAGGGAGTTGGGCCTAGTCATTTCACAAAGTATTTCAACTCGGTCTCCACACATATGTGCGGTTGATATTTTTTGCAGGGAATAGCCAGCGCTTCAAGGAGGGATCTGTGAAGCCCAAGCTATTCTGGGGACTACTGATGGGGGGATAATAACCCGGTAGGCCAACTCCAAGGTATAACCCGGCCCAAAGGACGCTGCGCAGGATCCGGCTAAGGATAAAGAAACTTCTGGAAGGCCCAAAGTTTGTAGGCCTTGTAACCCGGATTGTGGGTTGCAGTAAGGAAAGCTAGGGTTTGTAAGCGGTGTTTGGGTAGGACTCAAGCTGCGCCTTGGAGGGCAAGCCAGGTAGGGGTACGGGTGCTTTATAAACCGGCCCTATGCTTAGTTTTGCGGAGATCTAAGTAGTAATCATATCGCCGAATATCGAGTATCCATTGTACACAAGAGATCGAGTTAATAAAGTGAGATCAGAGACCCGGCGACTTCATCGCCGGCTGTCAGATCGAATTCCATCATGTCTTCCTCTGAGCTAAACCCTCTCCCAAACGCATGTGTCGACTTGCCCCAAGATCAGTTGCCCCTCGTAACATCTGCCGTGATCATTCCACGACAAAAATTAAGAGAGTTGGTCTCAAATCTAAATATTGGATTTAAAGGTCTTTTACTTGTTTTCAAAAACAAAACAATTTATATAAACATTTGATTGGTTATTACTTGATATAATATTTGAAAAGCATTATGAAAATAATTTTATTCACATGAATTAATTTTGGAGGCATGGAGAAAATATTAGAGATAGTAATTCTCTTATTTTTTAATATCATAAACATTTTCATAGTTATAAATGGGTTGAAGACACGTTTGTAAAGAGGTTTGCTAAGAAGAAATAATTTCTCTTTATAAAGGAAAATTAGATTTGAAAATGATTTAAGGTTTAAGGAATAAAGGTAGTTTGGATTCTTAATTCCAAATTTTTTTATTGGGATTTGTATTGTTTTCTTTTGTTTCTTGTATAACATTCGGTTTTTGGTGACTTGTTCAAAAGATAACAAAAAGTTTCAAATTTTTGTTATTTTTTGCACTTTACAAAATCAGGGATGTTACATAAGGGAGTTGGGTGCCATGCTCTAAACCTCAAACTTATTATACCTAAGATCCGAAGTAACCAACTATGCAAAGGCCTCTAATTCTCAAGCCTTCAAAATACCAATCCAATATCTCTGGTACGACCACTACTAATAACTGGTTATTTTGAACCATTATCTTTGCCCAGGCTAAAATCATGAATCCACCGTCCTCTTCTTCGGCCAAATATTTATCGCACTATAGATAAATCTATCGGATATCCACCAAAATCTTTAAGCATAATCTTCCTATTACTATCTATCACAAACTCGAGATGGTCCACCAAGTATTTCTTGATTTAGTTTTTCCCAAGATAGGCATATATCATAATATTTGACTCCCTCAAGTTGTCATTGTCCCACGAGTGTATCATCAAGACTAATTCAAGAATCCAATAATCATGTAATCACATCATCAAGAATTGACATACTTCCTATCCAAATACATAATATTCACTTCAAACTTAGGGACTTGATCTCATAATCAAAGATAAATGATCTTCCTAGGAATAATCCAACAGAGCGTGACAAGCTTTGAAAATAACGCCACCAAGAACGTCTGGCTACTAGCTTTAAGCCATATTGATATCTAGAATCAGAAAAACATAAATTTCCCTCCACCAATAATTTCCTACATACACCAATCCACTATTCCACCGACTTATTCTTACCAAAACCGATATTTCTATAAAAATCCAGTATGAAGATCACTTGTGGTAGGAATTATCCTCTACATTCCGACACCAGAAAATTCTTCTTAACTTACTTGCTTATATCCAATCAAATCATCATTATTTCATCTAGTGCTTCCTAAAATTCCAATAATTTACACCTTAATTTCTAAACCTTAAATCTTTTTCTCAAAGATCACGTATTTTAGCTCCATATAACCACCAATGGTTGGTGTCCACAACTGGTTATCCCCAGAGTATTAACCCAAATATATCATTTTCTCAAACTCAATTCATTTACATATCCACTCCAAGCCTTTACTTATATTCTAAACCCCAAGTTTTAGACTACCAAGAATATCCACCAAATTTGATCCCCCATACACAAGCGATCCTTTTGACTAGTAAGCCCATAGTTCAACACTCTTATATTTTATTAAACTTCTCTTTTCTCCCAACTAGCTTTAAGTCATCCTATGGTACCTCTTCCCTTGATCTAGGAAGTTGTTAGTAATTTCGCAAACTTTGGTTAGGTGTTAATATAAAGTTAGATGTAACATCCCAAGTATGAAAAATAGCCATTAGAATGTTTACTCTCTGTTATTTTATGTTTTGCATCATGACATCATGTTGATTGCATTTGTTTTGCTTTGTTTTCCATTTATTTCCCTCTGTTTTCCTTTGTTTTCCTTTGTTTTCTATTTGAATTTCAAACCAAATTTCAAACCTTTTGTTTCATACTTGTGATGTTACAATTTCCAAAATGAATATTAAAATCAAAATAATCATTTGTTTCCATTAAAGTTGTAATTTCAAACTATTGTTTTGTTTCTATCAATAATTCATCTAATACCAAACCATTTTCAAATTCAATTAATTTCCAAAACAACAACCATTTTGAACTTTATGAAAATTACAACACAAATCAATCCTTTGTTCCAAATACACTTGAATTTAAAAACTTTTAATTGCTTAAGTACAATTATTCAATTAATATTAATTTCATTCAAATTTCAAACAAATTTCAAACAGCAACATAATTTAAATATTTTGGAAAACTAAACTTTGCAAGTTGGTACTGTTACAAATTTAATCAATACAAATTTTTCCTAAAAAATTTCTAACCTCAAAACCCCATCCTTTTTCTCTTTTTCCTTTTCCCTTTTCAGCAAAAAAAAAAGAAACAGTAGAAAGAAAAAATAAAAACATCATAGAGAGGGGTGGGCAGGCCAGCCCAGTTGGGCCAGCCCACCACACCCCCTTGGCCTGGTACCCCCCACCTTATCTTCTTCCTCGTACGGCTTGACATCCAGGGCACCCACGTCGACAGAGAGGAGCAGCAACGGCCATCCGAGCTCCCTCCTCCCCCTTAAAACCCTAGCCGAGCCCCTTCCCCTCTGCCCTACCCTCTCCCTCCTCTCTCCCTCTCCCCCGCCTCCATTTTCTCTTCCTCTCTTTCTCTCTCGCTGCACCTCTCTCTGTATCTCTGAACCCGAGCCACCACCTCCTCCCTCCAGCGATCGCCGCCGATTCTCTGCGCCACTGTGCTGGATAGGGCCGGGAATCAAACCCCCTCGCCTCCCTCGTCATCCTCGACCCCTCATCGGTGACGGGGGTCCACCGGAGCGCCGCCGCCGTCCTCGTTTTCGCCGCCGGTCGCAACCACCGAGCGCCTGTTACTTTTCTTCAGAAGAGGTGAGCATTCCCCTCGATCCTCTCCTCCCTCGTTTTCCTTCCTCTCCGCAATCACCCACACACCACGAGCAAGCACACGCACGCGCGCAACCCCGGCGAACCGCAGCAGCCGCGAGCCGCCGTCCGCCGGCGACCAGGGTTCTCTGTATCTGAACTTGCAGTTCAGTTAAAACGCGCACGATATGAACCATATCCTCCTCGCGACCCCTTCCTGTCAACAAACTTTCAGCTACCGCAGTGGCAATAGCCGCTGCGCGCGCAGCAGGGGGTCGTGGGTTCGAATCCCACCCCCGGGATTAAACCCCCTTTTTCCATTTTTATTTTCCCAGGCCCATAAACTTGACAGATTCACAGAACAGTCCCTGCTAACTATCTTCTAGGCCCCTGTAAATTATTTCTAAGTCCCTAGCTAATAAATTAAATGGCAGAATAATACCTAATTTTGGAAATTGCATAAATAATTCATTTTAACTCCAATTTCAACATTTTAAATATGTTTTCAATACCAAATTAAACTCTCTACCCAAATATAAATTTTGTTTACTGTTTTGAATATTTTAAATTGGTGAAATATTTGAAAACTTGTTTAATTCACTTAATTTTGCAAAATTCATAACTTGGGCATAAAAATTCCAAATTCAACAAACTAAATATGTTTTCCATTCAATTTTTCATATACTTTGCAAATATCAACTTTGTGTTCTGTTTTGAATAATTTAAATTGCTGAAAACAACTGTTTCTTAATTTATGCATTTAAAATTGCCAAAATAATAACTTGCTCATTTTAAATCCTTTTTCAACAAATAAAATATGTTTTCCATGCTAAATTGAACCACCTTTTCAAATATAAAATTTGTTTCATGTTTTGAATAATTAAAATTGCTTAAATAATTTAAACCTTGTTTAAATCATTTAAATTTGCTAAATTCATAACTTGCTCAAATTAAATTATTTTTGAACTAATAAAATATGTTTTCAAACTAGAAAAGTATAAAATTTTCAAATATGAATTTGGATTAATGTTTTGAACAAATAAAAATTCAAATAATTTCATAATTGAATTAAATTCATTTAAATCTTGTTCAAACTTGTTTGATTCATAACTAATTCATCTTAATTCCTTTTTCAATAATTGAAACATGTATTCCAACTAAAATTTTGTGTAGTTTCCAAATATGAATGTTGTTATCCATTTTGAACAATTAAAATTGGTGAAAACAACAAATTCTTGTGTAACACCTTTAAGAAACCAAAATTCCATAACTTATTAAATAAAATTCCAAACTTGGTAAACTTCATTTCAAATTGTTTCTATTGTTGTTTTCCTTTGTGTTTTCCTCATCCATGCATCATGCTAATTCACTTTCACATGATGGTTAGTTGTAGATCATTTAATCCAACCTTAACTCATGGGCTTTCCATATGCAATCCAAATTGCATATGGGTCCATTTAAACATGTTATCTTGTCAACTAGTTTATTCTGATGCATCAATTAAATTGACATGCATCATCCCATGTTTGTGCATTATGCCATGTTATTGATTGTTTGTCTCTCTGCGTTGTTTGTTTGCTTCTTCTCGAATAGACGACGATGTTGAGACAGACGAGACTTACGACACCCCTTCAGAGGATTTAGCTCAGTACCAGGCTGCTGAGTTTGCAGGCAAGTATTCACTCACATGAACCATTGTGTTCCTTTCCACATTGGCTACCGATACTTTCCGTTGTCTATTCTGCTAGCCCTATGAATCGTTGCTTGTGTCCCGATCCTATCACATGTTATCCTTTAACCTGATATAGCCTCACCTCCACACCTATAACCCCGTTGCTTGTTGCCCGTGTCTTACTAGCATGCTTAGGGTTGTTTTTGCTCGAGTCTGTTGTCCGTTACTTTCTATTACTATATCATTATGTTCTGGGGCTCGATGTTTAAACAATCAACCTGATAATATTTGAGGTAATGCTAATTGGATGATAAGGCACCGGCAGGAGGCCCGGCGTGGTTTTGAGGCCTGCTAGTGTCAACCCTAATTAGGAAAAGGGTCTTGTCTACTGATCCATGATGAGCGCAGTAACCGCATGTGGGAAGCGTGTATGGGCGCCCCCCTCAATTTGATTCGATTCGCATCTCGTCCAAATCACCACACTTAGTTCGGGCTTTCCATTTGATGCATGCATGTGCAGGTGCGAACCCTTGGCGCCAGGGTGGAAGTTTTGTAGTCGGAATTTAGGGCGGCGTGGTCTTAGAGTGCTATGAGGGTCCCCCTTTTCTTCGTGGGGGCTCGATTAGCCGCGCATGCACAGCATGTGGTTCTTTGGGCTTGATGCGAAGAAGAGTTGAGTTGTGTTGAGTGCCCCGCTTGGTGGAAAGGCCATTCCATCTGGCGGGTTATTCTTACGTGTACGGCCAAATTGGTGCACCCCTGCAGGGTTAAATCTTCTCGAGAAGCCGTGTTTTCCGCGGTTATGGATGACTTGGTAAAAGTACTGGCTAACAAGTACTCAGAACAACTTACACCTAACTAATGATAACTTGACTAGTAATAGTCTTATTGACACAATAATTTCAACCATCACTAATCCAACTGTGTGAGTTATCCTCGGGTTGCATCTTTGGATAAGGGGCGAGATCCAGGATGGTTTGTTTGGAGTTAGAAGTAGTTGGTTACGATACGCTATCTTATCTCCTTTCTGTTAGCCGGAAGTTGTAGCATGTTTCTGTAGTTGGTTAGTGCAGCCAGCTGCCGCATCTTTTGTATCACCCTTTTCTTCCGTTGAACCCAAAGCATCTGTACTTGGTGTTGACGGGTACACTTTGGTGAATTGTGAGTCTTGCTTGCCAGTACGTTTATGTACTGACCCCTTTGGGGCTGTGGTTTCCGCAGACTACGTTTCCGAGGATCCCCGTGATGGCTACTACGTGGAGTTTGACGAGGCTGCTGACGAGTAGATAGCGGACCCGGGCAGGATCCGAGACTTCATGGATGGGCTCCGTCTTTTCGTTTCCGGCCTCTTAGGCCTATCTGGATCTTGTCTGTAATCAGACACTTTGGATGCTTCCGATGTGTTGTAATGATGAGTTGTTGGGACATGTGTCCTCTGGATGATTGTATTTGCTATCTCTGCTCTAGTGAGAGCTATTTGCAACTTATTTCGATCTTTTGTGTCCTAGAGATCTGTTGTGATATCACTTGTTCAAATGCCGTTGACGTACCATGTGTGTATGTTATGAAGTACGTCAATGGAAGTATCTGGATTTCTATGGGATGGTTTGCGCAGACGATGAATAGTAGAGAATGGTTGTCACACATTTACGTGTTGGCCTACTCATATTGAGATACGGGTGCCGGTATGCCCCGTAAGCCATTTACCTACTGTTTAACGGACTGTGAGTATCCCCTAGAAGTCCGGGTTGCCCCGTATCGCATATCCAAGAAGTTTTGATAAAGATTTGTTTTAAGGAAAGAAAGTTTTTTTCTTTACAAAACTTCTTGTAAAACAACTTCCGGCTTTTCATCATTTGTACCTCCCAGGTACATAATTCATTTTTCCAGTACCTCTCAGGTACTCTTCCTTTTTCAAAAACATCCTTTTTGAAAACATTGACACAATGCTAGCTACATGGCCATTCAACCGTCCATATCCGAGGACGCGGCTATTCCAAATAGTTTTACTCTCCAAAGGTGTACACAATCCACAAGATCCGGAACATCCGACCTGAACAACCACGGACTGTCTGCGACAATATGCGAACATCAGATAACTAGTCCTAACCTTCCGGTATGTTAAATATAGTATATGACTATCCCTTCAACTGGGTTTGTTCTCCCCGGCACCGTGTCGCACACCGCCATCACAGGAGACCCAACTTTTGCGGCCGGAGGAAAATTAATCCCACACTATGCATGTCCCGTGTCTCACACCTGGCGACATTTCGGTTCAGAGGATCCAATCCCCTATAGCACTTTGAGATAGAACACACACTAACGAGATGAAGTTTCAAGCCAAGCTCCGTGCCCATGTTTAGGTAGAGTGGCAATGTGTCTTAGTTGTCTAGCAAAGACTAGGTAATGTCTCATTTTCGGAAAAAAAATTAAAATGATCAGCTCCACAATCCTCCCGTGGACAAGGTCCCACCTTTCCACCGGGTTTTCCATAAAGCCTTTGTTTTACAAAATCACCTTTTTAGGGTGTCCACTTAGGGACTTCATATTCATTAAATTAGAGTGGTAAATATACCATATGGTGGCTATGGGCTTGGTAACACCAAGTTTTCACCACTGCCAATATAATAGTTTATATAATATTTATAGTAGTAGTAGCCACATCAAAAATAGTTTTGTTAACCAATTTTTGTAAACCTTCAGAAGTAAAACCATGCAAGATAGATGATTATAAGTATAGTAACAACAAGCATTAGGATGTCTTGCCTTGATATTGGTTTGCCCCTTGTTTTGAGCAACATCAGGTGATCATGTTCTTCTCCAAAAAATCCCGCAACTGATAACTCTTCCGCAGCGTTATCTAACATTTCTAACGGTAACAATAAACACTCAATCAGGACCAAACAAAATCAAGCATCCATAATTAATACATACAACAAGCAACTTGCAAACCACAACTATGCTACCAAACTTATTTAGCGAGACCCACTCAATCAAGAAAAATGGAAAAAGTGGCATAGCAAGAAATGTCTATGGTTGAAGGAAACATCCCACAACCATATTGCCATGGAATTAGTGGTGTACTACTCTCATATCATGTCATTCATCTTTTTAAGTGACCCAAGGTCACACACAAGGGATTTAACAAAACAAGATTAAGATAACAAGATAACTACTCATACTTAGTAAGCATAGTCAACAACACAGACATGCCTAACTGGATACATTTTCTAATAACAATCTTATATAGGTAACTCAAGAACACATGCCACAACAATAAAAATACAGCAAGTAATACTTACACAACTCAATGATTCAATTCCCAATTAAGAAAACAACTAGAAAACATAAAATGGCAAAGATGCCATTACTACAAAAATGCCTATGGTTGGGGATTATGTCCCTCAACCCAAAATGTCATGGTATCCAGTGGATGAACCAATCTCATACCAAGACATTAAGAAGCTACCATAAATTATGGTCACAAGGGGGAAATCTATTAAAACAAGTACCCATGCTAGTGGGTATTATCAACAACACAAGCATGCATCAACCAGTCAAGTTTCCCACTAACAAATTGAGCAGACCACTAAATATCTCACGCCACAATAGTAGTATTGACATAATAGTCATGCTAAAGTAATCACTCACAATATTTTAAGAACAAAGTGAGCTACAGACAAACAAGGTAACTACTGACTATATCTAAATTAACATAAAGAATAAATAAGAACCTAATGCAAAAGTAATTGAACAACCCAATGAGCCTAAACACTTGTAACAATATATTAAGCACACTATAAAACACACAATTCACATGCTAAGAGTATTACTAAAATAGGATAACAATAGATGTTTACTAGTAACATGCTAGTACCAAAGTTTACCACACAAGAAGGTGTAATAAGTAAGGTACTCAACTAAAAATACCAACTTGCAACCAGAGGAGTCATGTCATAATATAAGGAGTGAAAACATGCTAAACATGCTAGGATAAAAATACACCAATAAAATAATAAGGAAACACTAATAGAACAACTCAAAAATACTAGTGGCACTAATAATAACATTAATAGTGAAGCCATCAACCCTACAAGGACGAATTTTCCCTAACAAACAACACATGCTTATAAACACCCAATAACAGAAACATACACCCTACACATGCTAGTAAATAATTATACTAAAACCAGTTCTATAAGAACAACTATTCCCACAATAACAACAAGAAGCATCCAAGACTAATTAACCATGCTTTTCTAACAACCAAAGAACAAGCAACAGAGGTGACATTCTATAATATCCGTAGCTATGCAATTCTACTCATGCTCAAACAAATTTTCTAAAATCATGCCACTCAAAGGATTTTATCCATAAACCATTCCTAAATACTAGGAAATATTCTTATTAGTGTAAACAACTCTTAAACTAAACATATGCAATACCATACTTTTCCTAATACGATATTTACATGGGATAACACATCTATAACAGAGAGTATGCTGTCCATACATGCTAGGAATTATAACTACGTTAATCAAAACATCTCACACAATTTACTCTAACCATACCTTAAAATACTAGGAATTTTCCCTACTAATGAATATAGCTCTTAAATAACACAAGCAACACTAAACTTGTTCTAACAGTTATTTTCATGAAAACACAACATCACAAAGAGTATATCATCTAGACATGCTAGGAGTCACAAATCTAGCACTAAAACATTTCAATAAAAGTTTATTAGAACATTACTCAATTTTTATTGGTAAAAAATACTAAGCAAACATAAAGTGGAAAAGGCTACTAGCAAGTATGTCTATGGTAGGGAAATTATACCCCTTAACCAAAATGCAATGGAATCAATGGGTGTTCCACTTAAATACCAAGACATTAGGAGGTCACAAAGCCTCTGGTCATACTTGGAAAAAATTAATACAACACTAAATAAGCACCAAACACACTACTCATGCTAGTGGTATTAATAGGAATCAAATAATCAAGTCAAATTTAAAGCATGCTCTTCTATAACTAAAAGGGCAAGTAAGCAGAGGTATAAAACCTATAATACCAGTACCAAAGTGGTACCGGATCTATTGTAAAAACCTCAAATATTATGCTACTAAACATAACATTAAAATGCCACAAATTTTCGTAAACATTAAGAAATTCTAGAAAATGATTATGATAGTAAAAACTAATTATAATGATCACACATAATACTAAAGTATTCCTGACATACTAGTTCTGTATTATAACAACATGATAACAGAGAGTAACACACCTATATATGCTAGAAAACATAAATCTAACACTCAAACATTTTAGTAGAACTAATTCACACAAGAATAATAATTACAGAAAAGGGTAAAAACTCATGATGCACATCAAATTTAATCTAGGGCTCCAAAACTTAAGCCAGGCTAGGATTAGGTAGTTCTTATCATACACAAGACCATCCAATTGGATTCACATAAAAAATCATCACAAATTAATCTACAAAAATCATAGAAGTGCTCTCTGGTCATTTACCCAAATCCATGCCATTTTCTCTAAGAATCTCATCTGCATGCAAGTCCAAGTGCTACTGCTAGGTATTACTTAGGGTATCCAATTCTGTTGAATTTACATTTTTTAAGTTATGCCTGTAAAGGTGAAACAAATAGGTTCTGCCATTTAATTTACTACCTCAAAACTAATTGCCAAAAAGTAGATCTCCCACCTGGACATGGTTAGGAATATGCTAGGGTACGTCCATGATTTTTGGTTTGTCCAGATCTAACATTTTCCTATTTTTCTTCAGGTCAAACCTACAGGTCAGTTTCTGCCTATACCGGAAATGACATAAATTTCAGGAGAAAAACAATAAGCGGGCCAGATCTGCTGTGGTTGAGCTGCTACTAGGCTGGTCTGGCCTAGACGTGAGGTGAAGGGGTAAGTGAGTGTGCACGGCTGGCATTAGACCAGATCGACGGTTGGGGTTCATCTCCTACCAATGGCCTTGCATACATGGGCAGAAACCCTAGAAAAACTTGGGCGTTCATGGAGGATCACCCAGGGGTGGTTCTGGGCAATGGAGAGGTGTTGTAGGGCTTGAGGGAGGTCGAGGCAGGACGGGGATGCGTGCAGCTTTGACGGAGAAGCTCCAAATTACGGTGGTGCTCGAGGACGTACTTCTCGGGACGTGCATGGTACTTGTTCCACTCCTTTTTGGGAATATCAAGATAGGAGGCAAAAGACTTAAAACAATTTGCAAAAATCTGAGAGTCAAGACCATAAACAACACTAACATTATGAAAATCATCGATCCCATAAAATATTTAATGCATTCATAATCATAATTGCACCTGACTTTCTACCTTTGTCATTCTCCGATCCTTCTGTATTTTACTGAATACGGTCAAGAAGATCCCATTTATCTTCTCCTTCCATATGTTTAAATCATCCAAAACAAGAAGCATCCAATAAATCCTTATCATGGAGAGAAATCCTTGCATAGAAATTAATAATAACAATATTACTGGTAGCTCATTAATGTGACATTTGAGCATTAGTAACTTTAATACCCCCCGCGGTTGGGCAATACTCTCTCCATCACAAGGCCATAAATTATATATTTGATTCTACTCGTTATGAATCTCACTTGGAGGATAGAATTTAGAATAAAAGAGAGGTACAATTTCCTCCCATCTAATAGATCGGCCATTCTTCAGCATCCTATACCATTCCGCATCTATGCCCTTCAGTGATAAAGAGAATAGCTTCCTCTTAACTTGGTTCATTGAAATACCTACACACTTGGACAACTCGCATAATTCATGTATAAATAGTAAATGGTCACCAGGATGGACAGTTCCATCTCCAAAATAGTAGTTATCCAAAACACGTTCAATAATTTTCATAGGTATTTTAAAATAATTCAACTGAGCAGACGGCGGGTCATCGACTACCTTAGAAGTGGCAGCAGTACTCCCAAATAGGGAATCGAATGGATATCTCTCCATAATGAAATAAAGCAGCAGAAACAAATAAAAACAACACTGACAGTAAAGGTTTCCCTTACCAATTCCACTTACCAATAGCGTTTCACATCCCGGCAACGGAGCCTGAAAATTGTCCTGATGAGCCACAAATATATGGGGTTTATTATAGTACTTTCGATAAATAAGAGTGTGAGAACCAACAAGGAACAGAAGGTGTTGACAAGCAGTTTTGATCAAGGATTCACTGTAAATACTAGCAAACAAGTTTTCTGGGGTTTTTTATATAGTAGATAAATAAAGTACAAGTAAATAAAAGACAGTAATAATAATTGCAGCAAGTGGCCCAATCCTTTCTAGAGCAAAGGACAAGACGGTTGGTTTAGTTATGATGATGAAACGTTCTTGAGGACACACAGAAATGTCGTCAAGTGATTTCGCTTCATACAGTTGAATAATCTCTACTATATAATAGGGCTTAGATTTCTCTTTGGTCCGTCTACGTACGTACGTCAAGAAAACTCTACCCGCTCGTTAAAAACAAACCAGCAAGAAAAACGGTGCGTCCATCCCCTATCGATAAAAAACCCGGATGTTTTGCTCCGCCTCGATTCCCGATCATCCAATTGACTACAAACGTGATCCAATTCACGCATAAAATTCCAATAGAATACAATCTGAGAAATTCCTATCTACGTATGAGGAACCAAGGCAGCAGGCGGGGGAACATCTTCCGATCATGATGGAAGGAGGCGATGCGGCTGGAGAGTGCAGGGAGGCATGCCGCGACCCGTGAGGAAAGCTATAGGGCTGGAGGTGGAGGGGACTACCGGCGAGCAAAGGTCAGCACATGCCCTCCGTCCTTCGGCTTGACCCCAAAAAAAGTAGAATAAATTTATTTTGTTGGATAATTAGGCATAATTTCTATGATTAATTCAAGAATATAAATCATGAAAAAAACAACTATTAACATGTGGAACTCGAACATACTAGATGCGATAGACCACATGAATAACAACAACACAATCTCCGTAAACATGTAGACAGTAAACATGTTAAGCAGACAGACCGAGACACAAATTCCGTACCGATCGTTTGTAGATGCGTTGTTGATGACAACGTTGGCAATGACGGGACGGAGTAGATGATGCATGAGGCGGAGGTACGCAGCACCACCTGAGTTTCTAGGCAGACGAGCCGTCGTGGAAGCAGCGAGCAGTCGCGCGAAACGCTTCCCAAATACCTAATTTGCCCTCTCCCGTACAGGATCACAAAGGAGACTGGTTCCGGAGACCTTCTCTCCCGTTCGCCGGTGGAAGCCGGTGGTCGGGATGGAGTAGACTACGGTGGCGGCACAAGGAACAAGGTGTGGCAAACCTAGATTGGTTTAGGTGTGCTTACACTGCCGACGTCGCGCGTCTTTTATAGTGCGGTTCGGAAAAACCTAACGTGTGCGACGTGGGTGCCCCACGCTGCACGTTCGAGTCGGTTACAGCACACGATACGGGAGCAACCCGAACCGCCTCAGCTGTGACGTCTTCTTCACGACTACGAACTCAGTTTTCCAAAACAGCAAAATAAAGATAAATGTTGCCTCGGCTCGAGGCTCGATTCACGAAACGCGATCGCGACGTGTCGTGTCGAGTCGAGACAAGCAAGCGGCAGAGAAGGAGGAGGAGTGCGCGAGAGGCTCTCTTCTTATCACTCACATACAATCCCTACAACACTCCACCTTATAAGGTGGTGTGCAACTCCTCCAACTCTCAATGTGGGACTAAACTTTCCACTCCCACCACTTGCTTGTACACATGTGCCATTTTCAGATTTCAGCATTTGCTATTGGGCTTACTATTGTTGGGCCCAAATATTTCAGCAATCCCCCACCAGATCTCAAATGCCCATTTGAAGATTCTCCAATCCTTGCTACTTGTTTATATACTAGTGTTTCAGCAAAGATTGTTAAGTTGAACTTCCCCCTAGAGCCTTAAGCTACATCTATTAGCAACTTGAACAATGGACTATGCCTTGAATTGCAAGTTTTGTGCCATTGGATTTTACTCAAAGTCATAACTAGTACTTGGCTGCCAGTAGCCTACCCCGCGGGTGGAGCATATGCTTCGTACTCCATGGTCTCTTCATGAGTTTACTAGAGATCACCCAAATCTCATAGACTGCGACATTTACAGTCGGACTCACATAGGTGTGTTCTTTCAAGAATGCTCTGTAGGATAGCATATTTTCTATGAATAGGCAATATAAACACATTAATGCATGTTGCCAACCTGCCTTACAGCTCTTTGAGAGTTATGCATCATCACATAGAGAGGGTTTATCAAATACTCTCCTCAGCCAAACCACTAGCTTGTTCTTCCCAGGTCCTAATTCACGGGATCTCCGATCAAATAGGTTGGGTTACCACTATTGTGTAACATTCACGGGTCTCATACCCATCTCCCTCGATGCACTATCTATCACATTACGTGAAAGTCCCTTTGTAAAGGGATCTGCCAGGTTTTTGTCTGTTTGAATATAGGTAACAGTAATTTCTCTGGAGTTACTCAATTTCCTGACATACTTCAAGCGTCTTTTAACGTGTCTTGATGAATTTGCATTATCCTTATAACTTTTCACCTTGACAATCACGGTTTGCTTGTCACAGTTCATGAGGATGGCCGGTAATGGTTTCTCAACCACCGACAAGTCCATCAAGAGCTCACGCAGCCATTCTGCCTCAACACTGGTTGTATATAAAGCAGTAAGTTCTGCTTCCATGGTTGACCTCGTCAATATGGTCTGTTTACAAGACATCGATGACACCGCACCACCTCCTCGAAGAAATGCATATACACTTGTGGCGTAGATCTCATCTACATCTGAAATCCAGTTCGAGTCACTGTATACCTCAAGCACAGCAGGGTGCCCTGAATAATGAATCACATAGCTCATAGTACCATTCAGATAGCGCATGATCCTTTCAAGTGCATGCCAATGATCATTACCCGGGTTTCACATGAACCTGCTCAATTTTCTCACAGCAAAAGAGATGGCAGGCCTCGTCGCGCTCGCAAGATACATGAGTGAACCGATTATTTGAGAGTATCTCAATTGCTCTCTCGTAATCCTCTTGTTCTTTCAAAGCTTCACACTGGGATCATAAGGTGTTGGAGAGGGCTTGCTATAAATAAAGCCAAAACGGCTCAAGACCTTTTCAACATAGTGTGATTGTGTCAACGTAATCCCACTCTAATCCTTAATAAGCTTAATGTTCACAATTACATCAGCTTCTCCCAGATCTTTCATATCAAAGCACTTTGAGAGAAAAAACTTGACCTCATTTATCACAATTATGCTTGTACCGAAAATCAGTATGTCGTCAACATACAAGCATAATATAACACTATCGCCCCCACCATGGCGGTAGTATACACACCTATCAGCCTCATTAATGACAAAACCCACAGAAGTTAAAGTTCTGTCGAACTTCTCATGGCATTGCTAAGGTGCTTGTTTCAGTCCATACAAAGATTTTAACAATTTGCACGCCTTCCTATCTTCACATTTTACCACAAACCCATCAGACTGATCCATATAGATTTCCTCTTCAAACTCTCCGTTAAGAAAAGTTGTCTTTACATCCATTTGATGAACGATAAGACCATAAGAGGCAGCCAGGGATAGTAGTACACGGATGGTGTTCAGTCTAGCAACAAGTGAATAGGTGTCAAAGTAATCGTCTCCTTATCGCTGGGTGCATCCCTTGGCTACAAGCCTTGCCTTGTATTTCTCAATAGTACCATCAGGCCTTAGCTTCTTCTTGAACACCCACTTACATCCCACTGGCTTACAACCATAAGGTCGTTCAGATAGCTCCCACGTCCCATTAGAAAGAATGGAGTCCCTCTCGTCATGGATAGCTTCTTTCCAGTCATCTACATCTAGAGATGCAAATGCATCTGCAATAGACGTAGGAGTATTGTCCACAAGCTACACAATGAAGTCATCACCAAAGGATTTCTCAATCCTCTTTCTCTTACTCCGTTTAGGAGCTTCATTGTCATCCTTCTCAAGGAATTGCTCATCATGTGGTTGTTCAGGATAATCACTAGATATACTAGATTCAGGAATTAATTCAGAAGAAAATTCGGCAAAGCTATAAATATCTTTCATAGGAAACATATTCTCAAAAAATGTTGCATCATGAGATTCCATAATAGTATCAACATGCGTATCAGGTACCTCGGATTTAACCACTAGAAATCTATAACCAATGCTACGCTGACCATAGCCTAGAAAGATACAATCCACTGTTTTTGGTCCGAGTTTGCGTTTCTTTGGAATTGGAACGTTGACTTTCGCCAAACATGCCCAAGTACGCAAACAAGAACGTGATGGTTTTGAAGAGAATATGCCCGAGAGGCAATAATAAAGTGGTTATTATCTTATTCCTTGTTTATGATAAATGTTTGTTTCTCATGCTAGAATTGTATTAACAGGAAACGTTGATACATGTGTGTTTAATCAACAAACAATGGTTCCTAGTAAAGCCTCTCTTTTAACTAGCTCGTTGATTAATATATGATCAAGGTTTCCTGATCATGAACATTGGATGTTGTTAATAACGGGGTCATGTCATTGGCAGAATGATGTGATGAACATCGACCCAAAGTAAATATAGAAATGCGATCAAGTCATTAAGTTACATTGTTATATCACACATACGAATTAACTCTAATCCTTAGACCATGAGATCATGTCAATCACTAACACCTAAAGAGTGCTTTGATGTCATCAAATGTCACACCGTAACAGGGTGACTATAAAGGTGTCGTTGGGTATTCAGAAAGTATTAGTTGAGGCTCATGGATCAAGAGTGGGATTTGTCCATCCAAATGGCGGAGAGATATACTCTGGCCCTCTCGGTGATATCACATCAACACCGCTTGCAAGCATGTGACTAGGTCACAAGGATTTCATATCATGGAACGAGTAAAAGATTACTTGTCGGTAACGAGATTGAACTAGGTATGCTTGATACCAATGATCGAATCTCGGACAAGTAAAATATCGTGAGACAAAGGAAATTGGTTACGACGTTTATGTTTCACACGATCACTAGATTCATCGTTGAATGTGTAGGAGTCATTATGGATCTCCAGATCCGGCTATTGGCTATTGATCGGAGAGGTGTCTCAATCATGTCTGCGTTATTCACGAACCGTAGGGTGACACACTTAAGGTTCGATGACGTGTTTGAGTGGATACGGAATATGGGAGAAAAGTCTGGACAGCACCGAAATTGTTTCGGGTAATTTTGAAATAGTTCAAGGGGATTTGTATCAAAGGGTTGTTAATATATTTAATAACTAACTCAAGGGGCTATATGTTAATTCTTGTTATTTGCATTAAAAATACTAAAATAAATAAATAAAATTGTTTTATTTATTTATTAAAGAAAACTCTTGGGATTTTGAGTGGGATTTAATGGAAGAATGAGTGGGTTGAGTGGAGACTCCACTCACATGATGAGGGAGAGGTGGAGACACCCAAAAATTAGTGGCTGCCATCCCCTCCTATAAAAGGAGGGGTGGGAGCTCCCTCTTCCACACACACACACACACTTGTGTCCTCTCTTCCTCTCTCCTCTCGTTGCTCCACCGCTTGTTCGTGCGCTTGGCGAAGCCCTGAGCAATGTTTTCTTCAGCACACCACGTTGTCGTGTTGTTGGAGATTCCGACGGATTCTCTACTTCCGCTGCCCCGCTTAATCGAGGGAACGGAGGTCGTCATCAAGCTGTACGTGTGACCGAGTGCAGAAGCGCTGCCGGATTGCAGCGCTCATCCTCGCGATCTTGAGATCGATGTGAGTTCGACTACATCACCAATGATATTTGATCTCGTAATGCTTTATGTCTTCGAGGGTATGTTCTCCTTAATACTCTCTCTCTCCCTGTTGCTTTCATCTCCTAGATTAGATCTTGGCCCTTCGGGTGTCTCGCTCATAGGATTTTTTTGTTTTCTATGCAACAAACCCTTCAGTGGTATCAGAGCCGGATCTATGCATAGATGATTTGTATGGGTAGAACACATAGGTGTATGTAGGTGTTGATGATCATGTTATTGCCTCCTTGAGTATTTTATGATCTTAGTGGCATAGTAGGATGAAGTTGCCCTAGACAAACTTTATGTGTACTTTGTACGCAAGACTTGTCTCACTTATGGCTGAGGGGGTGTCCGTTTCTCCTACTATAGTTAAAATCTAATCTACGAAGGGTTGTTAAAAATATGTTTATCAATGTTGTGGTTCATGTTCGTAGGTATGAACGGTTCTATTCTCGAAAGCCATAAGCCACGTAAAATATGAAAAAATAAATTGAAGACGTCTAAGTAGTTTTTGCAGGGCATGTTATGTGATATGGTCAATGTTATAAATTTTATTATGAGATGATCTATTTTGTAAATTATTGATTTACCGACAGGAGCCATATGATTTACATGTGATATGTTGTAATGGACAATCAAGATGGAGGTGTCATGGACCTTGGTGCCACGCCGGTGGAATGATGGAGATCATACCATGATGCACAAGATGGAGATCAAGTGCATGAAGGACGATATCATATCACATTATCTATGCATGTGATGTTAATACTTCTATGCATATTATTTTGCTTAGATCGCGATGGTAGTATTATAAGATGATCCCTCTCACTTAATATCAAGATAATAATCTGTTCTACCTTAGTATGCGCCGTTAAGAAAGTTCGTCGTTTCGAGACACCACATTATGACCGGATGTGACAGACCTAACGCTCGCATACAACGGGTGCTGACAAGCCTAGCAGGTCCATACATGGCCTCCGAACACACGCAATACTACGGTTCTAATTTGGCGAGCCTAGCATGTACAGACATGGCCTCGGAACACGTAACCGAAAGGTAAAGCATGAGTCATATGGAGGCTATGATGAACATGTCGATGTTCGCCTTTGCATCTACATCATCTCACGTGATGATCGGTTTTGGTGTAGTGAATTTGGTTTGTGTAATCACTAAAACAACTACATGGATGTTGTTTTTGAGTGGGAGTTCACTAGTAATTTTGAATTAACTTGAACTTATTTTATCATGAACAACCAATCAAAGTGAATTTGCACAAATTGTAGTATTCATTGGCATCCACAAACTACCTTACACTTAGATTGTTAATTGAGATATAACTGTTTTGATCAGGTGAAACCATTTAAGATTGGTATTGTATTAGCGAAATTGAAAATTGAGTCCTATTGTAGATTTTTGGTATTTCCTACCTAACTCCATATAGTTAATGATTGATTGATCTAGAGAGCAAATAATTCCTACTTAGAATCCGGATTCATGCTTGCTTACATAATACTTTATCTTCATAAGAATGTTTTGTTGATCAAGTATTTTAGGAATTGAAAAGAATTGTTTTCAGAAACAATCAAGTGAAACATATATTGATATCTAGAAACTTATTTGTGGCAACATGACTGAGTATAATTTAGCGTGACAATGTGTGCTTATATTATTTGAATATATGCAATGATTGAAGACACTAGGCGTTTGAATCTTCCAAGAAGTTGGGCGCTGAAATTTATCCTCTAAATTCTTTCCTTCGAGCTATAGTAGCTTAATCACAAAATTGTTATGATGAGATGGATTAAAAGTATGGGTACAAATCGTATCCCTTGATTGGAGATTGTTAAGAGTGGAATATGGAAGAATGGTATTAATATAGCGATATTAGTAGAACAATCAAACTCAAATTATGACTCAATGGGTGATAATATATGACTAACACGCCAAGGAAAATGTGCTAGTACGACTAGCATTGTTTGATGTTGAATGATTCTTCTGTAAAGAAAAGGGAATATTGAAAATAGAATTAAAAAAAAGATATATGGCAGAAAAGAAGATAACTGGCAAAGTCCAGCTCAGTTGTATATGCTTGATATACAAGTTATAGATGTATTACTAGTTAACAAAGTAATTTTTGAGTATTTTGATACGAGATTGGTTGGTATGAGTTTTCATACAAAGCAACACAATGCAAGAAATACAAGGGCCTAAATGTAACTAGTAGTAGATGTGGAATCGATCATGACAAGAACAGAAATAAAGTGTTATTGTGTTCATCGTCGGATCGAACCAAACATTCAAGATTTATTTTAAGAACTTAATAAGTTGTTATTTTGTTCCGGTCTTTTGTGAGAAAAAATGAGATTGTTCAAACTATGACCACATTCCATAATTGATGGATGAGTTAATATAAATCGTGTTGGTAAAGTAAACATCTATAAGACTTAATGCTAAACGTTGCAAGACGTAAAAGAATTTCACTTAAATTGTGACACCACCATTTTAGTTCATATAGGAAAGGAAAACATGAAGGAACTCCATGTTAATGGACTTCCAGAGTTATTTTGTTTTGAATAAATTGACGCTTGTGAGACCTCTTCCAAAATATGACTAGAATTCCGTTCATGGGCCAAAGTAGAATGGAAGACTAATTTAGTAGAGATTATACATATTGATGTATATAGTCCATTATGTGTAGTCGTGTGTGGTGGATTAATTTTTACTTCATAAAATTTTGTCGATGATTTAAGTAGATATATGAGTATATCTATTTAAAGAGAACGGAGTTTGACATTTTCGAATTGGTTCAAACTATTGATAGTATGAAGTAAAAATAATTGTAACGAGATAATCAAGTATTTATGATTGGATCATAAAGGATAAAGTTTGAGTTACAAGTTTAGCAAAAACATCCGAGGAGTTGCAGAATCGTCCTACAACTTATACTACTCGAATACCCCATATTAGTTTGGATTATTGGAGAGAAAAAATCACACCTTGTTGGACATGGTAAGATTAATAAAATTTCCATTATAATTTTGTAGTTTATACATTAGAGACAACCGCTTTTACACTGAAAAGAGCGCCATCATGATCCGTTGAAATTGACACCATATAAGTTATGGTTTGGGTAGTGACCCAAATTGTCTTTTTCTTAAGTTTTGGTATGCATAGCATGTGTAAAATATTTACAACCAAAATAGGATACATATATGTTTATAAGGTTATCCCAACGAATCATTGGGTATTTCTCCTATCACCAAACCAAAAGACAAATGTTGTTTGTCAGAAAAGGTTGATTTCTTGAGAAAGTAGTTCTTGCGAAACAAGTGAGTGGGAGGACAGTACAAACTCAACGAGATTAGAGAATCTTTGTTATCATGCCAAGAGTAGCGCAACACTGGAAGTTGTTCCGGAGTTTCCTATTTTGACCAACTAGCAGACACTACATGTGTTGTAGATACTTCGAATGAGTTTTCGAACTGAACCACAAAATTCCTAAAACTTTGTACTTAGACCAACTTGTGGTTTAAGAGTAAAGTGTTGTTTTGACAACAATGGACCTGGAACTTATAAAGGAAGAAAATGATGGGCTCTGACTTTGTAAAATTTGCTATGAGTCATTATATCCGTGATATTATTCCTATTTGAATATCAAGTATGTGACTTGGTAGTCTTTTCGAAAGGCATGATGCCTAATTATAGCAAATGGGTCTATATAGCAACAAAGACATGGATATTTACATCCTTTGAAAGTTGTACTTGTCGAAAAGATGTTTTCGACGAAATTCAAAGAGTTGACTACTACAAGATTTTGATCTTCCGTAGTGATGCTTTAGTTTTTGCGGATAGTTCTAGCAAAAGTTACATATTATGTTATGGCAGTAGAATAACAAAAACCAACTTTCCTCTCAAGGAAGTTTGATTCAGAATGTGTACTTGACACAGTCTGAGAGTTTTGTAAAATTCAAAAGGTTGCTGGAAAGGTATGCACACTTCAATGGTTGAAGTGAGCATAACAAATTTGTAATCTTTACCTTAATGAAGTTATCAAAAGAGTTTGATTCCATCATGAACGATAAAGATGCTTGTAGAGTTACAAGAAATTAAGTGGGAGCGCTAAGACATATTTCCAATGCTTTATGTCGATGACATAAGGTTGATTGGAAAATATTTATTTTAAATTAACACGGTTAAGATTTTCATATTGATGAAAGGCTTAGGAGACATTGGGTATCGATATCTATAAGAGATGGATTGAAGCGCCTGATATGGTTGAGCGAAACTACATAGATGAAATATTGAAGTAAGTAAATATCGAAATGACAAGAAGGAGTTCTTGTCACATGGAAAAGAATTGAGCAAGATTCAAGTGTTTTGACACATGATGAGCATAATTGAAATTAATATTTCTAAGTCATGTTTTCCATGCTATATACACAACCAGATGAGTCATGTGCTATAGAATGTTATAGCAGGATAATTCATATGATGATTAGACAACAGTGGGAGAGATCCTTGTGTCATTTTAGAAAGGCTATGGATATGTTTTCCTATGTAGTAATGACAAAATATTCGTTGTAATATGTTACACTAATAGTCTTGTCATTTATTCAAGTAATTTTATCTCAATTAAAACATGTGATGAAAGGTAGCACAATAGGCCGGAAGAAAGTTCCATGCTGGATTTGAATGAGTTTCAAAATTAAAGTATTGTGACGGATACTACAACAAATGCTAAGTATATCATTGTATTGACAACAAATAATAGGAGTATTTTGTGTCAAGGATTTCTTTATGGAACTTGGTGAATTTCCAAGATTCTTACACTATGAAGCTAAATTTTCACAATCTTAGTAACATTAGTTTAAGCTGAGGAATTAAGGTCTCACCGGTTGACCAAATATATACAAAGCTATCTCATTAGAGAATGAGTGATGTGTGTAGACACAAAGACATGCAGATACAATAGGACATGAACATGTCAGATCTTTTTTATGAAGTTTACCACATGTGAATCATGGTAATAACACTGGAACGCTATATGTGATAAGTGCTTACAGACTAGATTATTGACTCTAGTGCAAGTGGGAGACTGAAGGGAATATGCCCGAGAGGCAATAATAAAGTGGTTATTATCTTATTCCTTGTTTATGATAAATGTTTGTTTCTCATGCTAGAATTATATTAACAGGAAACGTTGATACATGTGTGTTTAATAAACAAACAATGGTTGCTAGTAAAGCCTCTCTTTTAACTAGCTCGTTGATTAATAGATGATCAAGGTTTCCTGATCATGAACATTGGATGCTGTTAATAACGGGGTCATGTCATTGGTAGAATGATGTGATGAACATAGACACAAAGTTAATATAGCAATGCGATCAAGTCATTAAGTTACATTGTTATATCACACATACGAAGTAACTCTAATCCTTAGACCATGAGATCATGTCAATCACTAACACCGAAAGATTGCTTTGATGTCATCAAACGTCACACCGTAACAGGGTGAATATAAAGTTGTCTTTGGGTATTCAGAAAGTATTAGTTGAGGCTCATGGATCAAGAGTGGGATTTGTCCATCCAAATGAAGGAGAGATATACTCTGGGCCCTCTCGGTGATATCACATCGACACCGCTTGCAAGCATGTGACTAGGTCACAAGGATGTCATATCATGGAACTAGTAAAAGAGTACTTGTCGGTAACGAGATTGAACTAGGTATAGTTGATACCAATGATCGAATCTCAGACAAGTAAAACATCGTGAGACAAAGGGAATTGGTTACGACGTTTATGGTTCACACGATCACAAGATTCATTGTTGAATGTGTAGGAGTCATTATGGATCTCCAGATCCCTCTATTAGCTATTTATCGGAGAGGTGTCTCGATCATGTCTACATTATTCATGAACCGTAGGGTGACACACTTAAGTTTCGATGGTGCGTTTGAGTGGATACGGAATATCGGAGAAATGTTTGGACGGTACCGAAATTGTTTCGGGTAATTTTGAAATAGTTCAAGGTGATTCTTATCAAATGGTTGTTAATAGATTTAACAACTAACTCAAGGGGTTAGATGTTAATGTTTGTTAATGGAATTAACAAATATTAAAATAAAGAAATAAAATTGTTTTATTTATTTATTAAAGAAAACCCTTGGGATTTTGAGTGGAAATTAATGGAAGAATGAGTGGGTTGAGTGGAGACTCCACTCACATAATGAGGGAGAGGTGGAAACACCCAAAAAATCGTGGATTCCATCCCCTCCTATAAAAGGCGGGGTGGGAGCTCCCTCTCCCACACACACACACTTGTGTCATCTCTTCCTCCCTCCTCTCGCTGCTCCACCGCTTGTTCATGCGCTTGGCGAAGCCCTGAGCATTTTTTTCTTCACCACACCATGTCGTCGTGTTGTTGGAGATTCCGAGGGATCCTCTACTTCCACTGCCCTGCTGGATCGAGGGAACGGAGGTTGTCATCAAACTGTACGTGTGACCGAGTGCGGGAGCGCTCCCGGATTGCAGCGCTCATCTTAGCGATCTTGAGATTGATGTGAGTTTGACTACATCACCAACGATATTTGATCTCGTAATGCTATGTGTCTTCGAGGGTAGGTTCTCCTTAAGACTCTCTCTCTTCCCGTTGCTTTCATCTCCTAGATTAGATCTTGGCCCTTCGGGTATCTCGCGCGTAGGAAAAAAAATCTATGCAACGAACCCTTCAGGTTTTCTCCCAACCCACTCCTCATAAGGGGTTTTATCTTTATTCTTGTTAGGAACTTTATTCAGGACATGACATGAAGTCAACAAAGCCTCCCCCACCATTCCTTAGATAAACCAGCAGTGTCCAACATGACATTCACCAAGTCGGTCAGCGTGTGGTTTTTCCTCTTGGCAATTCCGTTTGATTGGGGCGAGTAGGTAGACGTCCTCTCGTGAATAATACTGTGTTCCTCACAGAATTCATCAAATACTTTCGAGATATACTCTCCACCACGACACTACCTAAAACGTTTGATCTTTCTCTCTAATTGATTTTCAACTTCAACCTTATAGATTTTAAAGTAGTCTAAAGCCTCATCTTTAGTTTGCAACAAATAAACATAGCAGAATCAAGTAGCATCATCAATAAGAATCATGAAATATCTCTTTCCACCTTTTGTCAACATACCATTCCTCTCGCATAGATCTGGATGTATGAGTTCTAGAGGTTCCAAGTGTCTCTCCTCGGCTGCCGTGTGAGGCTTTCGAGGTTGCTTAGATCGCACACAACTATGACACTTAGAACCTTTGTGAATGGTGAAATTCGGAATTGAACTTAAACTGGATAGCCGAGATAGTAAACCAAAATTAACATGACATTAACGAGAGTGCCAAACACTAGCATCTGAATCAACATTGCCATAAATATTGTTCACTGACTTATTGCAAAATTCGGAAAGCGAAAAGCGGAACAAGGCTCCGCACTCATAGCCTTTACCAACAAATTATCCAAATCTCGACACTACTACTTTATTGGACTCAAATACTACTTTAAACCCATTTGTGCATAGAAGGGAACCGCTAACGAGATTCTTGTTCATAGTAGGGACATGCTGCACGTTCCTCGGCTGCACAATCTTCCCCGAAGTAAACTTCAGATCTACTGTGCCAACACCACGTACAGTAGCATGCGACCCATTCCCCATTAGGACGGAGGAATCCCGAGCGACCTTATAAGAAAAGAACATAGAGATGTCAGCACACACATGAACATTAGCACCCGTATCAATCCACCAACATGGAGACTGAAAAACTGAAAGTACCATCGAAAAATTACCGTACCCATCAGTGTTGCTAGCGGTCACAACATTGACCTTCTTCAATTCTTTCTTTCCTTTCTTGTCTGCACGGTCTCGACAGTCAACAGAAAAGTGGCCGAGCGCTCAACATGTATAGCACTCGAGCCCAGCTTTGTTCAGCACCTTCTTCTCCTTATTATTCTTAAAGGAAGTAGTATTGACAGGACCATTGAACTGGGGCTTATGATTCACTTTATTCTTGCTGTTGTTCTTGACGTGGTGATTTTTCTGCACCATCTTGGTGCTAGGCTGCAAATCACCACCTCTCTCAGTTGTGTCCTTTGCCCGAGCTTTCTCCTCAACATCAAGAGACGCTATCAGATTTTCAACTGTTATCTTATGTCTCCTATGTTTGAGAGATGTGGCGAAACTCCTCCATGAAGAAGGCAATTTTGCAATAATGCATCCAGTCACAAATTTATCAGGAATAACACACTTGAGCAGATCAAGCTCTTTCGCAATGCTCTGTATCTCATGAGCCTGTTCGACTATAGAATGGTTCTTGTAGAGCAATCACATTTAATAATGTAAGAAGTACTATGTTAAGTTCTAGTCACTAGATCAATGCTAGCACCACAAAACAAAATGTAAAGGTTCATTGCAGAAGTATCAAAATTATTACAAAAGATCCAGAATAGCCAAGTATAGCTTTATTACAAAGTGCATAGTCTTGAAAGGCTAGCAAAGCTCAGAGTTCTAAACAACATACATAAAAGTAGCAATGAGCCTCCACCTTCAATCATGCGCCACATGCATTACATGTTGGGTGTAGACTCGAGTCCAAGCACTTGATCAAACTTCATCCTCATAACTTCCTGCACGTTGGAATATGCAGCCCCCGAAGGAGATTCAGTACAAACAATGTACTGGCAAATGACACTATGGTGGATATAAAATGGCAAGTCTAATCTACATGCATATCTGGCTTGGTGGAGTTTAGGCTATTTACAAAAAGCAAGTTTTTCCCTAATACTTTTGAAAAATAGTTTTCTTTCAAAGATTAGCACCATGGGACACACCCATGAGCACCACAACTACTATTTCCTTATCCAAACTTTACATCTTCAAAACGGTGTTGAGATTCTACTGTCCATTCTTGTCCAGCTGCTCGAAGTCGTCCATTACCGGGGACACGGCTATGATCATAGTTTCTAACTCTACAGAGGTTGTGCACTTTCACCCTTTGTATTCAATTAGACCAAACATCCTATACACACGGAGTGCATCATGGAAAGGAGAGAACTGAGACGAGATCTTTCAGAAGCAAGAATCCAACCCAACCAGCAAGACCCGTTCCACCTGCAATTATTCTACATCTGCATGTCAAGCATGGGCTGAACTCTCACAACTTAGTTGATCAAGACAGAGCCCATATGTCAAAGGGTTGCACGGGAAGCTACTAGACTTACAGGACTTGGTAATCTCTTTGTTTCCTGGGTGGCAATCCACAAGTGAACACCCCTCGGAGTGACACTCAACTCTCAACAACCATACAACCAAATCCACCGAGATGGTTCATTGAAATTTATACTTAGAATTTTTCCACAACATTGAGAAAAACATATTTGTAGCAAGGATAAGCATCTACTAAGTACTAAGTCTCCAAAATAACAAGTCTAAAGGATGGCTACACAATACTTGGGATTTTTCATAGCATAATAATAACTTAGTAAAAATTCCCAATCATGCATACTACTCAAAAACACTAGTAATGCATAGTAAAAATATGGGAGATTTGATGGTGTGTTACTTGCCTTGGCAATAGGATGAACAATCACAACAATTATAACAGCAACAAGTGAAGACTTGCTCCTCTTCACAATCTAACACAAACAAAACAAGCCACACATAAACATACATAACAAACATAACATAGAAAATAAAATAACAATACAAAAACATGTATGCATGTTACGCAATGATCAAATTAATGCACAAAATTCACAATTATCAAGAATTACTAATAATTATGTTCTCTGATGTTAATAACATGGTTATGAAGCATACAAAACAAATTAGTTATCAAATTATAATTATTAGCATTACTAGGGTTTTAATATAGGCTAATATGGAGATTAATAGGGTTTCTGTTACAAAGTTGCACAAATATATTTTCCAACACTTCTACTGGATAGAGCACATTAAAACAAAACCATAGCAATTGATTTCACCTAAAAATAATTTATAAATTAAAAGTTATGCTTAAAATAGTGATTAATAGAGATCTATAAATAAAATGTGAGTGCACGTGTCAAAATAAAATATGAATAGCCTAGATTAATCTATACATTATGCTGATTTCAAAAAGTCCAAAATCACCTAAATCGGAGTTACATAACAAAAGTTATTGATTTTACAAGTTTAGCAATTTTCTGAAATTTTAAATCGATTTAAATCGCGCTGACTGGCTCGCTGACCCTGCGCTGACTGGGCGGTCCACGTGGCAGATCCCGATTGGAGCGGAGAGGCGCGGCGGTTGATGAGGCGTCTGACCAGGCGGACGATGTGGCGGCCTCCTATTCCCTTGTACCCCTTTGGGGCTGGATCTAACAGGGAACGTCCGATCGCGATCCGACGGAGCGAAAAGACCGGGGGGGTGCTCACCGGAGGAGAGGAAGACGGCGGCGCCGACTTGCGGTTGACGACGACAACGACGTTCCCGGCGTTCCCTGGAGACCGCTACCAAATTCCGCACGATCAGGGACGTTTTGGGCGCAACGTTTTGATAACGTCGTTTGGTTTCCGTCGCGGATGGCTGAAAAGATGAATTTGCTCGCGACTTTGCCGTCGATCTCGACGTTTCTTAAATTTTCTGTCACGGATTTTTGTTCCCGGCCCAATAGGCCCAGTTGGAGGCGAGTTTCGTTCCACGAGAATGTCGCAGATTAGTCGAATGTATCCCGTTCCATTGGGGTCATTTATTTGTCCATATTGTGATATCGAATTATCTGTTTGGTATATGTTTTAGCATCAGCATTAGTCTAATGTAACCCTTTAAATTTCTGTCACTTAGATCCATCGAAACTTCTGTCATCTCTTTCTCCATATTGTGAACCCGAATTATCTATCTTAAGAAAATAAACATAGACTACATATTAATAGAAACCACCCAATACAACCAACGAGATTGTCGATCTAAACAGAACATCAGAAGCACGGGGCAGCAGTAGGGGGCTAAAAGAACATCAGTAGGGGGCACTGGATCCTCCTATGGTACTGGATCCTCCGATGGCACTGGATCCTCCGATGACACTGGATGCTCCCTTTCCTGGGCCCTCACAGCTGCGAGAAGAGCGATCAGAGTTTTCTGCTCTGCCAGGCCTAAATCGATCTTCAGTTCCCCAACCTGCGAGGTCAGTTCGACGTTGTTGGCTATCATCTTTGACATATCATCCATCAACTTCCGATACGCTACGAGAGAAGCTTCGCCCTGCTCCACCCTGGCATCGCGAGCCTTCTTGATATTGTCGTGGGCGAGCTTCAAGGCCTTCTCAAGCTCAGCTTCTAGGATGGTTACCCTCTCCGCCAGAGTGGCAAAGATGACTCTCTGCTCAGCTTCATGTGCCCTGTAGATAGTTGCATGATAGGAAGTTGATGTTAATCTAAAAGGCAAATGGATCTAAGAAAGATGAAATCACGAGGAATTCATAAATGGATCTAAGAAAGGTGAAATCACGAGGAATTCTGAAAAGGATCTAAGAAAGACGAAATCACAAGGAATCCAGAAACGGATCAGAAGTATGTGAACGGAAAGGGAACCTACATGAGGGAAACAGATCGCTTCTCCGGTGGAGCCATGGACGCCTGGAGGAACGATCGAGCAGATACTACGTCAAAGGGTTTTCGCTTGAGGGGAGACGGTGAGGAAGATAGAGGATGAACTGAAGAGTGCATGTATTTATACACCGGGAGGGGGAGTAGAACGGAGGAGCCGCATGCATGATGAAGTAACCAATGCACGCGTGGCATGCTGCATGCCAGGGTTACGGCGGTGAGTGGAAGAGCGGTTGTTTTCTTGGGACCTCTCATGTCAGGCCATTTTTATTGGGCCTTATAGCACACCATAGCCCATAATTATCCTACTACAGTTGCAACCCAAAATAAGAAGGAACAAATGTTGAAACTTCAACGAACAAATAAAACATTGAAATTTTGATTATTTTGACAAGTTTTCAACATCTTCCACAAACAAATCCCAGAATGCATTGTCAAGTTCGTCGTCATCGAAGTCCTGCATAAGGCTCTCCAAGAGTGCTTCGTCCATCTCCTCATCCGACGATGAGACGACGATGGGGGAGGGGCCAGCATCCCCCAGGGATGTACGAGCTCGCATCTTCGCGTCCCTCTTAGCGTTGAGCCGCAACTGCGCCTTTACCAGATATAGGTGATCATGGCGAAACCTCTCCATCCTGGCATCGTCGTCCCGGTGGATGCGCAACTGCACCAACACGCGGCGGTTCTTCTGCTCCTCCTTGCGGGTCACAATCGTCAGATTCAGGGCGAGGAACTCGGCAACTTCCTTGCTCTCGACGTCCCACAAGTTGAGCTCCGCGCGCGGGCGGCCGAACCGCCACACCGCCACATCGAACGCGCGGGCGGCGAGCTCGGGCGTGTCGAAGGTGCCCATCCACAACCGCATGCCGTTGTGTGTGATCTCCGCGGACCAGCGCCCGTACGGCCGCATCTTGACACCTCGGAAGCCGGTGCTGCTTCTCACGCGCGGCGCCATCGGGTGGATTAGCGCCGAGAGTGAAGGGGGAGGTCGGGGGGCTGTGGCGGAGTGCAGTAATCAGCGCCGAGAGTGAGGGGGGCTATGTTGGCAGCATAGAGGGTACGTTGCCTGGTCCATGCTCGGTCGTATTTATGCGATAACGACGAGGTCGAGAAGTTCAGTGACCGTTGGCTTGCCAGGCTTTTGTTGAGTTCTTCAGTGATGAGTTGCACGATCTACCAGCACGAGGGATTTGATCTAAACTCGAGGTTTTAGCAGCTATTAACGATTTGATCTTTACTCGTGTTTTAGCACGAGGGATCTACCAGCGATAATATACCTTAGAAGTTCACGAAACAAACTAAACCTTAACAAGTCCAGGAAACAAACGAAATTACACTCCAGCCAGACAAAATAAGAAGTTCATAGGCCTAGCTCAGCAGCAGCCTAGTGTCTTTACCAACAATGCCTATCCTTTGCTCCGGTTCTATATCACCCCCATATCAATGATTGCCTCCAACCTAAGGTCATCGGTCTCCCTCACAATGATCAAAACAGGTTGCCGATTAGGAAAATTATTGCCTTGGACGAAAACCAGCCATGCCAGCTTGTCGAGGATAATGCGACCGTCGGTTTTCTTGTTGTAAGAAATGGTGGTGACATGCTCTTCTGCTCTAAGTCGTAGGCCAACCGTGCCATGATTCCCTAGGCTAGCGTGTTCCCCTATCAACTTTGGTAGTTTCTAAGCATGAAAAATAACATTCCATATTAGCAGAGCTTCTCATGGTTCTTGAAAATTTACTTGCAAAAAGAGGAGGGTGTCTTATAGATACATACCATAATATAGTGCTGCAAGTTTGTGACCGTGAAACAAGTCACAAAAGGAAGCCCAACATAGGGTCCAAGGGATAGAAGCCGGGCCAGGCGGTTCTTCTCATGATTGTCGAGATTGGCTCTTTGGGCATATAAGATGTTGGCATCATCATGTCTCTCATCAGCAGAATTGTCAGAATCCTCATCATGGACCTCATCATCAGAATTGGTAGAATCCTCATCATGCATCTCATCATCAGAACTGCCATCTACGCTGCAAACAGAGGCATCTTCGCTTGAAATGCAAAGTGAGTCATCTTGGGCGTCACCAATAATAGCAACGTAGATAGTGGGCCTTGGTATCATGGAAAACACTAGTATGTCTCCCACGGAGATGTTCTTTTCCTCGATGAACCAATCCCATTGTGTCCCGTGCAAACGGGTCTTGCTCTGTTCTTTTGACACACGAAAGATGTACTTCCTGCCATGGGAACTAAACGGCGCACGATCGCCTACTAACTTGTTGAATGCTATCCGAGCAGTGCACGGTACAACCTGTGCATCAGAAATAAAAAGAAACATGGAAATTAGATATTGTAATAAAAACACAAAACATAATGCAAGTGTAAGAAGAAGAATTGTCTTCTTACCACTGACTTGAGGTGACCCACTTGTACAGCAACACCGAACTTGGATGCAGAAGGATCAACATTTGAGAAATTATTCTTGCATACAGTGCATGGAATACCCTGTTAATCAAGCAAAAAAGAAGCAGAAGATACAAAATGTGCATATAAGCAGATTGGTTCTAAAAAGGAACAATTCTTTCATGAAGACATTTATGTAAAACTGAAACCCACCGAACCACCACCTCCTCCCTCCGGCGATCGCCGGCGTGTTGGCTCCCCTCCTCGATGGCCAACCGCGGGAATCGGACCTCCTCGCCACCCTCTTCCTCATCGACCCCTCGGCGCGGACGGGGAAGGCCCGGTTCGCCGCCGCCGTCGAGGTTTCGTCGCCGGCCATCCTCCCCGAGCACCTGCTACTCTTCAGAGGGTGAGCTTCCCCTCTCTTCCCCTCTCTTCCCCTCTCCTTTTCCCTTCGCAGCACGAGCACCCACGGCCACCGCAGCCCCCACGCAGCAGCAACCGCGCGGACCACGGCCACAGCGAGCCACAGCTGCCGCCGGCTGCTGCCTGCCTCCGTCGAGGTTCAGAAACGAACCTACAAAAAAATTCAGTTAACGCTATCTGAACGTTATCCCCCCACAAGCCCCTTACCTGACAAGGAACAAAGCCCACCGCAGTGGTTACAGCCTGCTGCGCGCACCCAAGGGGTCGAGGGATCGAATCCCACCCCTCGGAAAAACCCCAATCTTTTCCCCTTTTTTCCAGGCCCAGAAAAAGTCCTAATCACAACCAGGTCCCTGCTAGCTTTCTTCTAGGCCCCTGTAAATAATTTCTATGTCCCTGGATATTATTTAAAATGGCAGAATAATACCTAATCTTGGAAATTGCATAAATAATTCATTCCAACTCCAAATTCAATATTTTAAATATGTTTTCAATACCAAATTAAATTCTCTACCTAAATTTAAATTTTTTTTACTGTTTTGAATATTTTAAATTGGTGAAATATTTGAATCCTTGTTTAATTCATTTAATTTTGCAAAATTCATAACTTGGGCATAAAAATTCCAAATTCAAAAAACTAAATATGTTTTCCATTCCATTTTTCATGAACTTTGCAAATATCAACTTTGTGTTCTGTTTTAAATAAATTAAATTGCTGAAAACAACTGTTTCTTAATCAATGCATTTTAAATTATCAAATTAATAACTTGCTCATTTTAAATCCATTTTCAACAAATAAAGTATGTTTTCCATGATAAATTAAACCACCTTTCCAAATATAAACTTTATTTCATGTTTTGAATAATTAAAATTGGTTAAATAATTTAAACCTTGTTTAAATCATTTAATATTGCTAAATCCATAACTTGGTCAAATTAAATTCTTTTTGAACATATAAAATATGTTTTCAAACCAGAAAATTATAAACTTTTCAACTATGAATTTGGTTTAATGTTTTGAACAAATAAAAATTCAAATAATTTCATACTTGAATTAAATTCATTTAAATCTTGTTTAAACTTGTTTAATTCATAAGTAATTTAATCTCAATTCCTTTTTCAATAAGTGAAACATGTATTCCACCTAAAATTTGGTGTACTTTCCAAATATGATCTTTGTTGTCTATTTTGAACAATTAAAATTGGTGAAAACAACAAATGCTTGTGTAACACCTTTATGGAACCAAAATTTCCTAACTTAATAAATAAAAATCCAAACTTGGTAAACTTCATTTCAAATTGTTTCTATTGTTGTTTTATTTCTGTTTTCCTCATCCATGCATCATGCTAATCCACTTTCACCTGTTGGTTAGTTGTAGAACAATTATTCCAACCTTAATTCATGGACCTTTCCATATGCAATCCAATTGCATATGGGTCCATTTAATTGTGTTACCATGTCAGCTATCTTATTTTGATGCATCAATTAAATTGCCATGCATCATCCCATGATTGTGCATTATGCCATGTTATTGATTGTTTGTCTCTTTGCGTTGTTTGTTTGCTTCTTCTCGAATAGATGACGACGTTGAGACAGACGAGCTTTACGACACCCCTTCTGAGGATCTAGCTCAGTACCAGGCTGCTGAGTTTGCAGGCAAGTATTCACTCACATGAACCATCGTGTTCCTTTCCACATTGGATACCGATACTTTCCGTTGTCTATTCTGCTAGCCCTATGAATCGTTGCTTGTGTTCGATCCTATCACATGTTATCCTTTAACCCTGATATAGCCTCACCTCCACCCCTATAACCCCATTGCTTGTTGCCCGTGTCTTGCTAGCATGCTTAGGGTTGTTTTTGCTCAAGTCTGTTGTCTGTTACTTTCTGTTACTATATCATTACGTTCTGTGGCTCGATGTTTAAACAATCAACCTGTTAATGTTTGAGGTAATAATAATTTGATGATAAGGCACCGGCAGGAGCCCCAGCGTGGTTTTGAGGCCTGCTAGTGTCGACCCTAATTAGGAAAAGGGTCTTGTCTACTAATCCATGATGAGCGTACTAACCGCATGTGGGAAGCGTGTATGGGCACCCCCCTCAATTTGATTCGATTCGCATCTCGTCCAAATCGCCTCATTTAGTTCGGGTTTTCCATTTGCCGCATGCATATGCAGGTGCTAACCCTTGGTACCAGGGTGAACTTTTGTAGTCGGCATTGAGGGAGACACGTTCTTAGAGTGCTATGAGGGTCCCCTTTTCTTCGTGGGGCTTGATTAGCCGTGCGCTCAATTGCACGGGGTTCTTTGGGCTTGATGCGAAGAAGAGTTGAGTTGTGTTGAGTGCCCCGCTTGGTGGAAGGGCCTTTCCATCTGGCGGGTTATTCTTACGTGTACGGCCAAATTGGTGCACCCCTGCAGGGTAAATCTTCTCGAGAAGCCGTGTTTTCCGCGGTTATGGATGACTTGGTGAAAGTACTGGCTAACAAGTACTCAGAACAACTTACACCTAACTAATGATAACTTGACTAGTAATAGTCTTATTGACACAATAACTTGAACCATCATTAATCCGACTGTGTGAGTTATCCTCGGATTGCTTCTTTGGATAAGGGGCGAGATCCAGGATGGGTTTGTTTGGAGTTAGTTATAGTTGGTTACGATACGCTATCTTATCTCCTTTCTGTTAGCCGGAAGTTATAGCATGTATCTGTAGTTGGTTAGTGCAGCCCGCTGCCGCATCTTTTGTATCACCCCTTTCTTCCGTTGAACCCAAAGCATCTGTGCTTGGTGTTGACGGGCACACTTTGGTGAATTGTGAGTCTTGCTTGCCAGTACGTTTATGTACTGACCCCTTTGGGGCTGTGGTTTCCGCAGACTACGCTTACGAGGATCCCCGTGATGGCTACTACGTGGAGTTTGACGAGGCTGCTGACGAGTAGGTAGCGGACCTGGGCAGGATCCGAGACTTCGTGGATGGGCTCCGTCTTTTCGTTTCCGGCCTCTTAGGCCTATTTGGATCTTGTCTGTACTCAGACACTTTGGATGCTTCCGCTGTGTTGTAATGATGAATTGTTGGGACATGTGTCCTCTGGATGATTGTATTTGCTATCTCTGCTCTAGTGAGAGCTATTTGCAACTTATTTCTGTTTATTTGTGTCTTATAGATTTGTTGTGATATCACTTGTTCAAATGCCGTTGACGTACGATGTGTGTATGTTATGAAGTACGTCAATGGAAGTATCTGGATTTCTATGGGATGGTTTGCGCAGATGATGAATAGTAGAGAATGGTTGTCACACGTTTACGTGTTGGCCTACTCATATTGATATGCGGGTGCCGATATTCCCCGTAAGCCATTTATCTACTGTTTAGCGGACTGTGAGTATCCTCTAGAAGTCCGGGTGCGACACAATCCAGCCCCTCCTCTCAAAGATAGCCATCCTCTCTGCCCAAGGTCTCCTTGGGCTCAATCTGGTTAAGACATGGGTGGAATTCCGGGTCCAGCCCAACTCCATTCGCACCAAGCTGATGTGCGACTACTCGGGGCATGTCATGGACGTGCTCCGATATTCCTCTAAGAATTATCCAGCTGGCGACACCAACAAGACCATCAAGAGTTTCTTGACGAAAAAGCTGGAGGTGATCAAGAACATCGCCGGGTTAGCGCCGTTTACCCGGGATAACCCGGCACCAGCGGTAAAATCCGATACTCATACACTTTCTCATACTTTGACTTGGTACAAACACTAACTCTCATTTTTATGCTTTTATCTCAGGCCGACAACGTCTTTTGGAACGTTGAGACCTCCCCTTCCTCCGGAGACCCGGAAGAAGATGAAGAGCCGGCTGATAACGATGAAGGTATTATCCGGGTATTCGATCGACTCCACTTATACCATTCCTCTTTCACATATCTCACTTTTTTCCGACCATACATTCCGGGCTTTCAGGGTTGGAGGGTAAGGATGATAACGATGAGGAGGACCCGGAGGCCACCGAGACCGATAAAAGCGAAGCTGAACAAGATGTGACGGTTGGGGCCAAGAGGAAAGCCAGAGGGGTAGTATCCAAGGTTCCCTACTCCTTCATGTCCTCCGAACCCTACTCTTTTGCTAACATGTGTAAACTTAACCGACAACTATCCAACTCATCACACTTGAAGGACCCTCTTCCGGCCAAGCGCAGGGTGACCCGGAGTTCCCCGGGTGACGATCCCCTCAACCCGGGCATCTCCACATCACCAGTTCGCCGTGCCGGTTCTCCTCCACCTCAGCCTTCCAACTCACCTCAACGTCACCCCTCCCCCAACCATCCGTTAGCCGGACAGCTCCGGGTCCCTCTATCCGGTCCTGTGACAGCTTCATCCACGTCCAGCAGCTCGCTTCCGGCAGATTTCGTCGTGAATGCCGGGTAAGTCATAATCTTGGCTAAGCAATACTCTAGTCCTTTTGATAATCTTTAATTTTCTCTGCTGATCTCTTTTCTTTCCTCAGGGCCCAGGTCACGCTTAGTGACCCGGATATCATGGATACGGACAACCGGGAGACGGAGGAGCCGACTGATGATATGGACGCCGCGACTGGCGGTGGTGCTGAAAACAACCAGGAGCAAGACCCCTTGGCCGACCCGGCTCGGCAGGAGGCCGGGTCTCCCAAGCCCTCTGAAGAGGCTGAGGATGACGAGGTCGAGATCCTGGACACGAAGATGGGCTCTCCTAATCCGGACACCCAGACGGTCCGGGTCTCGACCCCAAAGTCGGAGAAGGTTCGCCCGCCGAGTGATCAAGCTGTCGGCTCTTCCGGAGTCAGGCTCGAAGACATGACTTTCTCCTAGATGCTTGAGGCCCTGCACGCCTTGAGGGCCGATGAAGAAAATATCCTGGAGGCTTTGATAGCCAAACATGAGGTAAATCCGAGTAACGTTATCTGTATCCTTGTCCAGTCCCCAAGTTCCGAGTGAACTTATTGATAATTTGCTTGGAACTTCTGAGTATATCCGACTAATCCTTCCTTTTGTCTCCACGCAGGCCTTCGTGACCCAGTCTGAGAAAGCATTGGCAAAGGCCACCAAGCTAGCTGAGAAGGAGGCGGCTCTGCGTGAGTCAGCTGAAGCTGAAGCTAGGAGGAGCGGGAAGATCACAAGGAAATATAGGAGGAGGGCTCATGCAGTAGAAGATGAACTGACCAAGCTGTCCGTCCAAATCGCCGACACATATCGTGCTTTGACGGGTACGATTCCTAACTTTATAATTCTAACCCGGATTCTCATTCTGATAAATAGTCGGATTTTCTTACCCGTTGCTTTTTCCTATTCTCTGCAGGTCCGGATGAGGTAATCCCGGACGAAGATGATATCACCAAGCTAAAAACCATCAAGAGCACTATCCGGCAGCTTTGCGCCGGAACCAAATGGATCCTTCAGGAGCTGAAGTGGCCGGGTTCCGGGCATGGCAACCTGAAGATGCTGCTGGACGCTTGCTCCACTGTCCCCGAGTGGATTGGGCACTGGAAACGATCGTCCTGCTGGGTTGGGGTAACTCGGGGTCTTGCGCTGGCTAAGGCGTATTTTCCCAAACTCGAGCTGGCCAAGCTTATAGGCGGGTTTCCTGAGTTTAACCACGACGGATCCAAGTTCTCCGTGAAGAATTTCAAGGCCATCCAGAAGGAAATCCGTCACTCGACCAGCATAATTGCCGATGGTTTGGACCTTAGTGTCATTATTCCAGCATATGATTCTGATGACACGGCTATCAAGTCGGATCTTCCCAAGCCATACGATATGCTGGCCCGATGGAAGGCAGAGGCTGCCCAGTTGAGAGAGGAGGCCGCGAAGAAGAAGGCTGAGGCCGATTCTGCGCCTGCTACCTCCACGCCAATCGTCCCTCCTCCCGCACGGGCCGGCACTACTGCTGATCCGGGTGCTGCCGCCGCCAAGAATGCTGAGGACCAAGGCGAGGAGCAAGACCCGGCTGCCAAGGGCAAGGGCAAGATGGACGACTCGGCCTGAGATGCTGAGTGAAGATTTTTATCGGCAACCGTCTGAGACACGCTATCCGGCCGATGGGCCTTTTTTTTAAAACAATTATTCTTTTGACGGCGCGCCTGTGCGCTTTATGAAACTACCATCGTTGCCTGTAATACGCTTTTGAAACTTTAATAGCTTTCGTGGCCCTTCTGGCCCCTGGATGAATTTGATATCTATCTGCTTTTGAATTTATTTATCCTTAATATTCCGACTTACTTTATGGTTCCTTTTGTGAGACTCGGTTTTCGGGTTTCGCGGGTTTTGACAGGTGGACCTTTCTCTAAGTCCCCAAGTCCCCAAGACTCGGATTTTTGGGTTTTTGAGCTTAATAGCTAGATGATTTGTTTCTTGTTTCAAATTCCCCAGTCCCCAAGGCCCGAACTTCCGAGTCTAGGGTGTTAGGTTTTTCAAAGAGAACAAATCATTTCTGCTAAGCCCAAAACCTAGAGCCGTTTCACATAGGTTTTGAAGTTATGCTTAATAAACAGTGACTTTCCGGTTATTAACCCTGTACTCTGCATAACTTGTGGTTTAGATGACCCTTTTGGCTCTCTTGTACTGTAAGCCGGCTTTCGCGTGGATAATCATGTTGCTACATCTATACGAATACAGGGTCAGGCAAGTCCCGTTGGGCATCATGACTGATTGTGATCATATGCGAGCAAATCATGCCACTTTAGTGCGAGTCACATCGAGCTTAAGTAAGAAAAGTCAAGAAAGTTTGGCTCCTTCGTCCGGTTATAAGCTTGCAGCCGTACTCGTTTGCGAGTAATCGGCCCTTATAACTCATAGGCATCATGGCCGGGTCTTTGAGTTTGTAACTGTGCTATTCAAGCAATCAGCCCCCAAGACCTAAATATACGCAAACTGCTAAAGAAGCTAATGTACTAAAAAACAGTAAACAATACTTACCTGGAAGAAAGATAAAAAAGCATAACAGAAATAAAAAGTGATAAAGACACATGAAAAGGAAATAATATATTGTTTAACCATCTCTTTCTTGATATGAGAAAAGTTAGGTCAGCAGGCCGCCTCATTAAAAACCTTCCAGTCCCCTTAGGTACCCTGGATAGGAAAAGAGTGTGTCTGAAACCTGCTGCCTGTTACATCGTGCAATTCCACTTTGTAAATCTAGCCTATGCTAAGTATAGTAGGGACGCAGCTAAGCCACGTTCCATGGTCTTTCTTTCTCTTGCATAGATGAAGTGGTATGAGCGGTGTCATTAACCGTAGCCGACTCTTCCCTTGCATCTATCAAGTAATATGATCCATTGTGCAGATTCCGGCTTATGATGAACGGTCCTTCCCATGGCGGTGATAACTTGTGTTTTCCTTCCTTTGATTGCACCAGGCGCAGAACCAGATCTCCTTCCTGGAAGACCCGGGTTTTCACGCGCCGGCTATTATACCTCCGCAGATCCTGCTGATATATGGCTGATCTCTCCAAAGCTTGTTTCCTGTGTTCCTCTAGCATATCCACGGCGTCTTGCCGGGTCTTCTCGTTCTCCACCTCGATGTAAGCCGATACTCGAGGCGAGTCATGGATAATATCACTCGGCAACACTGCTTCTACGCCATAAACCATGAAAAACGGTGTCATCTGGGTAGATCTGTTAGGTGTGGTGTTGATACCCCAAACCACTGAAGGTAACTCCTCAACCCATGCACCAGCAACTCTGATACACGGGACTCGCAACCGTGGCTTTAATCCACGAAGCAACTCCTGATTTGCTCTCTCCACGTGTCCATTAGCCTATGGGTGGGCCACTGAGGCTATGTCCAAACGAATGCCATTGTTTCCACAAAACTTCTCCATCTCGCCAAGGGACATGTTGGTTCCATTGTTGGTAATTATGCTGTGGGGATATCCGAACCGATAGATAATCCTTTTCAGGAACTTGACTGCTGTAATTGCTTCACAATTGGTGACTGGCATGACCTCAACCCACTTTGTAAACTTATCAACAGTCACTAAGAGATGTGTCTTTTTGCCAGGTGACATGTGGAAGGGGCCAACCATGTCCATACCCCAAACCGCAAACGGCCAAGTTAGCGGGATAGTCCGCAATTCCATAGCCGGCACATGGGTTTGGCGAGCGTACCTTTGACATCTGTCACACCTTGCCACCAAGCGCTCCGCGTCTGCTAGGGCCATGAGCCAGAAGAAACCGTGTCAATAAGCTTTGGCCACGAGGGATCTCGTGGATGCATGATGCCCACAATCACCTTCATGGATCTCCTTGAGGATCTGTCGGCCTTCTTCTGGTGCTACACAGCGCAAAAAGACTCCTGCTGCACTTCTTTTGTACAACTCCCCATTGATGATAGAATATCCTTTTGCTCGTCTCAGAATTTGTCTTGCTAATACCTCCTGTTGTGGTAACTCGCCCCGTGATAGGTAGGCCAGGAACGGCTCTGTCCACTCGGGAACATCACGTACTGTGGCCACGAGCTCCAAATCCGGGTCTTGATTTGCCAGTTCTTCCTCAGACTCGGTTTTAACCGATGGTCGCCATAGCTCATCCAGGAAAACGTTAGGTGGAACCGGCTCTCTGCGCGAGCCGAGTCTGGCGAGTGCGTCTGCTGCCTCGTTTTTTCTTCTGTCTATGTGCTCCACCTCATACCCGGAAAAACACCCGGCAACCCTGTCCACCTCTCTGCGGTATGCTGCCATAGTTACGTCTTTTCTATCCCAAGTTCCTGAGACCTGTTGTACCACAAGGTCCAAATCTCCAAAGCATCGTATCCTCTTAATGTTCATCTCCTTGGCTACCTTTAAGCCATGCAATAGGGCCTCATACTCGGCCACGTTATTGGAACAATCAAAATGAATCTGCAACACGTAACTTAACTTGTCTCCTTTGGGTGATGTTAGCACCACTCCAGCCCCTGATCCCTCGTACTGCTTGGAACCATCGAAGTGCATTATCCAAGACTCGGAATTTGGAGCCATGGTGGGCATGCATGTGTGAGTCCAATCGTTAATGAAATCAACCAGAGCTTGAGATTTGATTGCTGACCTGGGCTCATAGTTGATGTGGTAATCTCCCATCTCGATCGCCCACTTGGCTATTCTACCCGTAGCATCCGAGTTTATGATGATATCCGACATTGGTATAGAGCTAACCACTGTTATGGGGTGTTCCTGAAAATACGGCTTCAGTTTCCGGCTGGCCATGAAGACCCCGAAAACCAGCTTTTGCCAATGTGGGTAGCGCTGTTTTGCCTCTGATAATACCTCGCTGACATAATAAAACGGCCTCTGGACCGGGTGATCTTTCCCATCCTCCTTACGCTCGACAACAACCACTGCGCTAACCGCCCAGGGCCCGGCTGCAACGTATAATAGCATGGGCTCTTTAGGACCCGGGGCTGCTAGGACTGGTGCCTCAGATAACTGCTTCTTTAGTGCTTCGAACGCCTCGTCCGCCTCTTGATCCCATACGAATTTATCAGATTTCTTCAAGAGCCGGTACAAGGGTATTGCCTTTTCTCCGAGTCTGGATATAAACCGGCTGAGCGCTGCTACGCACCCTGTGAGCTTCTGAACATGCTTCAAATTTTCCGACTTTTTCAGACTTTGGATAGCTTTGATTTTATCCGGATTTGCCTCAATTCCTCTCTCAGAAATGATAAAGCCGAGTAATTTCCCGGCTGGGACTCCAAAGACACACTTTGTTGGGTTAAGTTTCATCTGGTACCTTCTCAGGTTCTTGAACGTTTCCTTTAGATCATCAATAAATGTCTCCGCTTTCCTGGTCTTGATCACCACATCATCCACGTATGCGTCAACATTGCGTCCAATTTGGTCGTCAAAGCACTTCTGAATACATCGTTGATAGGTTGCGCCAGCGTTCTTTAATCCAAACGTCATGGTCTTGTAGCAGAAGGCCCCAAAAGGGGTTATGAACGATGTTTTCTCCCAATCTTCCTTCTTGAGCTTGATCTGATGATACCCGGAATATGCGTCCAGGAAACATAATAGGTCACTTCCAGCTACTGCGTCTATGATCTGATCTATCCTTGGTAGTGCAAACGGATCCTTTGGGCAATTCTTGTTGAGACTTGTATAATCGATGCACATTCTCCAATCATTGGTATTTTTCATCACGAGAACCGGGTTTGCTAACCAGTCCGGGTGAAATACTTCCATGATAAAGCCGGCTGTAAGCAGCCGCGCGATTTCTTCTCCTATAGCCTTCCTTCTTTCTTCATTCATTTTTCTCAGGCCCTGCTTCACAGGCCTGGACTTGGGATCAACGTGCAAACTGTGCTCTGCCAGTTCTGTAGGGATACCCGGCATGTCGCTGGGTGTCCAGGCGAACACGTCCTGATTCGAACGAATGATCTCCACAAGTGCTTTCTCCTACTCGCTGTCCAAGTTAGATCCTATAGCAAATTGCTTGGAGGGATCACCCTCGACAAAAGCCACCATCTTGGTGTCCTGCGCTGCCTTGAACTTCGCCCTCTCATCTTCAGTATTCGGCCTTTTTAACGATGTTCTGTCATCCGTGTCTACTTGAGACCGGTAATACTTGAGTTCCTCTTTTCTGCAGGATTGTTCAGCCATTGCCGCATCTCCTTCATCGCACTCAGCCGCTATATCCCGGTTCCCATGTATGGTGATGGTCTGCTTTGGACCCGGGATTTTTAGCTGTAGATACACATAACATGGCCTGGCCATGAACTTAGCGTAAGCCGGCCTTCCGAATAGCGCGTGATAAGGGCTGCGCAACTTGACCACCTCGAAAGTGAGCCACTCAACCCGGAAATTGTCCTTCGATTCTCCAAAAGCTACCTCCAATGTGATTTTTCCCTCGGGGCACGCAGAGTGACCCGGTACTATCCCGTGAAAAACTGTCGAACTCTTCTGTAGCTGGGATTCCTTGAGACCCATGCGTAGAAAGGTTTCCCAATATAAGATGTTGATGCTACTACCGCCGTCCATTAAGACCTTTTTCAACTCATAACCATTAACCTGCGGCGCAACCACCAATGCTAAGACTCCCGGGTGTTCTATCCTTTCCGGGTGATCCCTTCTGCTCCATGTTACGTCCTGCTCTGACCATCTCAGGTATCTCGGAACGGCCGAGGCAACTGAGTTTACCGCCTTTTTCAGTATCTTTTTATCGTTGTTGGAAATTCCTGTAGTATGTACGTGGTATTGTCCCAACTGCTTGGGGTTGGCCTGGAAACCTCCAGCTCCCCCCTGGTTATTACCTGGATTTCCGCCTGCCGGGTTGCCGGCTGGGGGTGGGCCGTGGCCCGGGTTTCCACCCGGACCCGGTCCTCCTCCCCGACCTGCACATCGCATAGCCTTGTTTATTTCCTCGTTCTTCCATCTTTGTAGGTCCGCACATTGCTCTAATAAATGGTTAGCCGGCCTACCGTTTCTGATGTGCTTTGGGCACGCCATCCTGAAGATACCCCAATTGTTACCCGGCCTTGGCGGTCCCTGATAATTTCCTCCGTTCTGGTTTCCTCCATTGAAGTTTCCTTCTGCCCTGGGTCTCGAAGACCCGGCTTCTGTGCTAGCGACAAACTCGGAGCTTCCCTCAAACGGACGCTTATTCTGGTTGTTCCCATTGTTACCTCCATTGTTACTCGGCGTTGATCCATTGCCGGTTCTTCCATTGTTGCTTGTGTTTGCTTTTGCTTTCTTGTCATCGACGTCCTCTTCTGTAGTATCTGTTGCAGCGTGCTTGTTGCATGCGTCCATTAGTTCTCCCATCGTAACGAAGCATTTCGACTAGATTTCATGCGAGTTAACTTTTGCACCAAAGGTATGTACTTGCACGTCTTTGCCATCTCTTGTAACGCATCCTTGGGCTGAATATCTGTAGATGAGTGAAGTATCTCCATGACTCGGCGCACCCAATTGCGCGCCGATTCTCCCTTCTTCTGGACACACCGCTCTAGGTCATCAATAGTAAATAGCTTTCTGCACGTCCCATGAAAGTGCTTGATAAACGCAGTTTTCAACTCCTCCCATGACTTGATGGATCCCTCCGGTAGATTATTGAACCATAACTTTGCTGCTCCTTCTGACATCATTAAGTACATGAACTTGGCTTGAAGATTTTCAGTTGCGTTGCGAATCGACATTGCCATCTCATAGCTGCTCAACCATGTTTCCGGATCCATAGTCGGCTCATAATTCACTACTTTACCCGGTTCCTTGAATTTATCCGGGTAAGGCTCAGCTCTGATGTTATCCGACAGACACTTAGGCCCAGCGAGATTAGTCGGAACCGGCCTCACTCGGGAAACGTGTGATCCTGCGGGGGGCGCGGCTGGACGCGGCACTGCTGCTGGTCCATGCACCGCAGACCCGGCCGCGGCTCTCCTCGCTCTGGAACTATCCACAATAGCTTGCGCTGCTGATGCCGCTGGTACTGCTTGAACGCGGGGAGGAGGCGGCATTTGCTGCTGCTCTGCCCTCCGTCGCGCTGAGCTTGTCTGAATATTGCCGGTATTGGCTCGTTGCTGGCTGATATACGGTGTCCCATGCATTCCACTTCTGTTGTCCGGGTAATTAACTTGCTGTGCCACTGCCGTATGCAATAAATCGATCGCCCGTCGGGTCTGCTCCGCATGGGGTGACTCTCTTACGGGGATCTAATTCAATGCTAACGTTGCAGCATACACATTATCCATGGGGTTGTCGTAATGACCTGCTGGCGTGCGAAACCGCGATGGTGGTGGTGGTGGTAATGTATTGCCGGTAGTAACTCCAGTCTGTAATATGGGTAACCCGGCCTGCGTGTTTACCGGTTGTGCTCTTCCAGTTGCGGGTTGATATACAGTTCCTTGGTTCGCTGCTAGAATCGGTTGGTCCTGAGGTGTGATGAATAGTGTGGCCGGGTTTATAACTCCACCCGTTGCCGGTAATCTGGTCTGGTGCCTTTGACGCACCATGGTTGTCTCTTCTCGGAGCTGGTTCTCCAATGCATCTAGATCGCGCTGGCGCGCAGCTACCCCTTGTTTTTCTGCTTCCACTTGCCTTCTCTATTGTTCCAATGCACGACGGGCTACATCCAGATCCCTAACACGTTCCGCCGCGTTTTCCGGGGTTATGACTGTGGCTAGAATGGTGGGATCCAGGATCAGGTTGTTGTTGAACAGGGCCAGGTGTTGCGGATTTGAAGGACCCGCCCCTGGTGTCCGGTTTGCCAGATATCCGAACATGTTTGCCTGCAACTCGCTATCCACCGCATGGCTGGTAACTGATGCCGATTCTCCGTCGACCCGGGTTAAGACCGGGTTTCCGTCAATCGGATTTTGCTGCTGGGCCAATGCTTGTGCTGTTCCGACAGCGGCCGCGGTCATGTTCCCCTGATTAAGATTGGTTGCGGGGGCCGTGTAAACCGTGACCTGGCGCACAATGCTTGGCGTAGATTCGTATTCTTCCTCATCATCGATGTCTTCCTCGTACCGGTCCTCCAGCAGGTGAAGGATAGACTCGGTGTCATCTTCTCTCATAACCCGGCCACGCGGGGTCCATGCCGGCTCCTCCGGCTGTTCCCTCTTCGTGGTGGGCTCTTCTGCCGGATCTATCGTCCCGACCGATTCCTCCCCATCGGACTGAACGCAGGTGGCCTCCCCTGACACAGAATCAAATCCAAAATCGTCAGGAGCTAAACCGGACGTACGTACCATGCCAATGAAGACGTTGATCCGGCCGATTGTCACGACAGATCCGGATTCGAGCAGATCCGACTCTGGCCCCCAGCCAAAATCGTCCACCATCTTCTCTCCTTCGGAGCTGGTGTAGATCTCGCTGACGACGAGGTTCTTCATGTTCTCCCGAGCTTCTCCCGTGATGTAAACACCCTTGGACGTAGGCCCCACGGTGGGCGCCAACTGTCGTGGGATAATCACGGCAGACGTTACCGGGGGTAACTTGTCTTGGGGCAAATCGACTCGAGTGTTTGGGAGAGGGTTTAGCTCGAAGGAAACCATGGTGATATGCGATCTGGTAGCCGGCAATCGATCTAAATATATTAGCTCGATACTGGTGTTACAATGGATACTCGAAATCTCTCGATCTGGCGATCGGGTTCTTGCTCACGTAAAATCTTGTCTATCCCTAACCTAGGGACCGGCTTATATAACATCCAGACCCCTTGGCTTACCCTCCAAGGCGCACCCTGAATCCTACCTGGACACTGCTTACAAACCCTAAACTTCCTTACCGGAACCCACAATCCGGGTTACAAGGCCTTCGTTCCTGGGCCTTCTAGAAGCTTCTTTATCCTAAGTCGGGTCTTGCGCAGCGTCCTTTGGGCCGAGTTACTCCTTGGCGTTAGCCTACCGGGTTATCATCCCTCCATCAACTGGTGAAACCCTAACACTGAGAGCGAGGAAATCTTGGGCATCCAAGAATCCTGCAACACTCTAGCACACATGGTATGGCGTGCAGTGGGATTGGTGGCATTCACACAATCTGGAGCCCCGTCTCCGTAGAAACCATATATAGCCCTTATGGGGAAATATACGGAACTACCGTTACATAGCCCCGTTGGGAAAAAAAGGCGGAACAGCCGTTCTGGCCCCTCTACATGAGCCGGAAGGGGGTAGCAAAGTGGAACCAATTTTTTGGTTGTGTTAGGTTAGGCCCAAGGAACACCAAATAAAATGTTAGGGTCCACCTCTTGGCAACATTCCCCTAGTTCCGTCAAATCCGAGAGTTTTGGGCTCTAAGTAGTCCTGGAACCCGCTAGAGAGAGAATCCGACGCCGGTGAAGACCTAAAACAGAGAGCGAGGGAATCTTGGGCATCCAAGACCCATTCCACACTCTAACACATATGGTATGGCATACCATGGGATTTGGTGGCATTCAGACGATCCGGAGCCCCCCACCCCGGAGAAACTGTAGCCCCGCTAGGGAAAAAGACGGAACTGTCGTTCTGGCCCCTCTATGTGAGCCAAAAGGGGATACCAAAGTGTAACCAATTTCTTGGTTGTATTATGTTAGCATCCAGGAACACCCAATACAAATGATAGGGCCCACCTCTTGTCAAGATTCCCCCGGTTCCGTTAGATCCGGGCGTTTCGGGCTCTCATTAATCAGTCCTGGAACCCGCGAGAGAGAATTCGACGCCGGTGAAACCCTAGCACAAAGAGAAAGGGAATCTTGAGCATCCAATACCCATGCCACACTCTAACACACATGTTATGGCATACCATGTGTTTTGGTGGCATTCAGACGTTCCAGAGCCCCCTCTCCGGAGAAACCATAGCCCCGCTGGGGGAAAAGACGGAACTGCCGTTTTGGCCCCTCTATGTGAGCCGGAAAAGGGGGTAGAAAAGTGGAACCAATTGTTTTGTTTTGTTAGGTTAGGCTCAAGGAACACCCAAGACAATGGTAGGGTAATTTATCTATTAGTAATAGTTTATGTCAGCAATTTATAGATGTCTTCCCATTATCCTTAAATAACATATTTTAATAATGGTTATCTTTTTAGTACATCCATCATGTATCCAACGGCCAGCAATGTTCTCTAGCCAATGTACCAAAATCTGGCGGGCACAGAAAATTTCGAACCTCTCCCTCTTATCTGCCCACTCGCCGATATTTCCCCTCCTCTTCTTGTCTGAAATCCCCCTTTCCTCCTAAAACCCATCTACTCCGCCCCGGCCTTCCACCTCGCCCTGTAGCTCGCCTTCCCGGTCTTCCACCTGGCTATCCTCAGTCTTCCACCTCGCCGTGCAGCTTGCATTCCCGGGCTTCCACCTTGCCGTCCCCGGTCTTCCACCCCGCCGCTCTGCTCGCCTTCCCGGGCTTGAACCTCACTGTCCAGGACGCCATCCAGATCTTCCACCTCGCCGTCCAGATTTGATACCTTGCCGTCCAGGTCGCCGTCAAGATCTGCCACCTCGCCGTCCAGGTAGCCGTCAAGATCTGCCATCTCGCCTCCCTGGTAGACGTCAAGTTCTTTGGTCAGAGTTTGCTTATTTTCGAGCTTGTATAAAGCTTAAGATCACTTCTCCTGCGATCGTATCATACTTAGGTCCACGAATTAGATTACTGATATGATATGGTCAAACAGCGAATTACATCACTAAGATTTTCTAAGTCTATGTTGTCACATCCCAATGAAAGATAAGGCTATTTGTAAAGAACATGTATGCGCTATTTATTTTCATTTATTCGCATAAATCATCAATTCTAGACTTAAGTAAGCTATTTATTTCCATTTATACCATGTCCACCATCTAGATAAGGCATGCCTTGCATGATAGCTCAACAATAAAGGTACTTATGTTGTGTGGAACTGCTGGCTTAATTACTGTTATGCCATGTATTTTGTGCTACTATCCTAGTTGATTTGGTACATATAAACCGTGCAGCTTAGGAACATTAAAGTCAAGAGTACATCTGGTAGGACAAAGATGCCTCCTAGTGGACATGGTTGCAAACGCAAGCGCGTCAAGGCCCATCGTGAGCATGTAGTTGCCCATGTCCATCCGTATGTAGATGACGAACTCAAGCGACCAGTGGTCCAAGACGAGGAGGCAGCTCCCCAAGGCTAGCAGGAAGCTGCCCAAGGCGAGCAGGCACTTTCCCATGGCCAGCAGGAAGCTGCCCAACAGAAGGAGGAGGCTGACCACCGTGAGGAGGTAGCCACCCAATGCGAGCAGGTACCTCCCTACGGTGAGCTGCCAGGTGTGCAAGGCGAGCTTCCACCATTCCTAGGCGAGGGGCAAGGTTCCCATGTCGAGGAGCAAGGTGCCTGCAACAAAGAGCAAGATGACATATCACAGAGATTGTATGCTCTACAAGGGGCCATGTGCGGAGGGAAATACAAAATGCAGAATATCACAGAGATAGCAATGCCACAATTTCTGTAGATTACCCATGTGAAGACATTGTTTCGAGTGGTGCGGCTGGGAGGAGAAGAAACATGTCCAAAGGAAATAGGATCAGAATTGTTATTCCTATGGGAAAGACAAGGCCAGTGGACCCAAAGGTTACTTCCATGTATGCTTTTGCATGTTCATTAGCCGTGAATCACACTGTCCCTTTCTTCCCCCATTGGAAAGAGTACAAGGGAAGGGAAGATATATTTTCATCCTACCACGGCCATGTGTCTGTAAGTTTTGTAACTCAACCTTCCAGTTCATTCCATTGCTGTTCATATAACTGAAAAGTGCGTTTTCTTTTGTTTCCGTCAAAGTTTCATCTGAACCCCAGAGACCCTGTTATTCGTCAATCTATTCTGATGCATCTCAAGAACTATATAAGACAAAGACGCCATATTCTGAAGCAAGAATTTTTTGACAGCCTTAGAGACAAGAGTAGAGTTGTACGAACGCCTCCTGATGAAGTTGGACATATGAGCGAAGAAGAATGATGCAGGTTAGTCAATAACTGGTCCTCAGTCAGGAAAAAGGTACTATCTTTGTTCACTCTACCTTGCCACTGTTTCTATTCCATAACGTGAAAAGAGAAATTGTAAGTCCCTCAGAATTCTGTTTATCTCTGAGATCAACAATTACCTCAATAGATTCTTCTAGATACGTACTGATGCTTACCTTTGTGAATTCTGATGCAAACTCCTGTAGTCAGTTATTTCACCTATGCTTGTCATCTCATAGTTCATGCACATGCATGCTGCTTGCTTTTCATCTGCTAGTTCATCTATCCTTGTGAGCTTCTATTTTCATCTATGTTCTTTACATGCTTGCCCTCTGCTATTTTCAGCCATTTTTACTTACATGCCTGCCATGTGATGTTTTTCATTTATGTTCCTTACAAGCTTGTCATGCGTGCTTAATTGCTTGTCATCTGCTATTTGCATCTTTGTTTTGTACAAGCTTGTTGCATGCTATTTTTCATACATGTTACTTACATGCTTGTCATGATATCAATGTTCCTTACAAGCTAGTTCAACTTCTATTTCATCTAAAGCATTTACATGCTTTATAGGAAGAAATACAAGTGAAGATGCTAGAACCTACTTCAGTAGATGGCACTGTCAACGAACCTCTTTCTGCCGCCAAAGCTGTCGCTGCCGTGCTGACCAAGAACCGTCTAAAGTATTCGTTCCTGAATACCATAGGTGGGGTCACAACCAGTGAAAGAGCAATAAAGTGTCAGCTTCACCTTCAACTTGATTATGAGAGAATACAGAGGCAGGACCTGCAGTCTGTAGTTGAAGATTTGAAGCAGGCCAAGGAACAAGCTGATGCAAATAGGATGAAGCATCGACAAGAATTGCTGCGTATGACAGAGGAACATAAAGGTATCAAGAAGAGTGAAGAAATGTACAAAACCCTTATTGGTGGAATGCTGGCTCAAGTTCATCCGAGATATGGAACTAAGTAGCCCTTTGTGAAACCGCTTCTTGTCGCTTGAACTGTATTAGACTGCCTTTGCTGGCGAGCTATGTTGTGACCTTAATCGAAATTTATGTATTTGTTGTGTTTTCTTTTCCGTGAAAACTAGTATAGTATTTTACATGCTTATGAATACGAGGACACGTGGTACTATATGGTAGGTCCATGAGGCGGCACCTTATTGGATGAAAATCACGACGAAAAAAACATGTCACGGAAACGTTTCGATGTGGACATGCTGTGTTGGTACACGTCCTGGCTCATGATTCGCGACGTCTTACTTCGAACTAAAACGTCGCACCGTCGGAGAACGTTATAAATTCGTCGAGAATAAGCATATACGTGAAACATTATGAGAGCGACACATGGCACCTTATACTACTTGAACCCGCGACGAGAAAATAAACGTTGCACCTATTATGACGTCATTAATAGAGGTAACGGTATTTCCAATCGTGGCGTTTTAAAAATGTCAAGACGATGGTGACACCTCAGGAACGGTAGAAGTGACGTCAGTGACGCCCGTAACGGGTAACGGAAAATATGATGCCATGTGTACACACACTGCGACGAAAAAAAAACACCGCTCCTTGTTGGGCCTTGTGCTGGGCCATCCAGTAGCTCGCGACGGTTTAGTGTTAACTTAATCGTCGCAGAATCGTCTGTGACCATCGATCAGGGACGCTCTCACTCCGTCGCGTAAACCGTCGCGGATTGCCCTTAGCGACGGTTTGGAGCCCATCCGCAACGTTATTGAAACGTCCCAGACCGCGCAGAATTTGGTAGTGTACGTCTCAGAGCTCCTCGGACTCGTCTTCTCGTTGCGAACTCCCTCGTTTCCTCGTCTTCACCTCCCGATGCGTGGAACGGCGGCGGTGCGTGCTACCCGAGGGGCGTTAATGGAGTCGGCGGCGGATCTCGGCGAGAAGTCTCGGCGGCGGCGCGTATTAGGATTAGGGTTTTGAGATGCGCGGCACGGACGTCGAGGGCTTCTCCCTTTTAAGGGCCAGATGCGTGCAGAAGGGGGCATCGAGGCGGTGGCGACGCATAGTCCGGCTGCGGCACGGACGTCGAGGCGCGGAGACGTCATCCGTGACGTAGGGATGCGTCACGTGCGGGGCCCGGATGTCAGCGGCGAGAGAGAGCATGTGGTGCGGGCTGGCGCGCGTGAGAGAAAGAGAGGGGAGAGGGAAGTTGGGCTGTGTGTCGAGACATCGTAGTAGTTTTCAAAGACGGGGGTACCATGAGACTACGGGTAGAGACGTGGGGAAACGGGATCGCGTTGGTGACAAAGACACAGGATTTACCCAGGTTCGGTACGTCGTATTATACGATGTTCCTACTCCTGCAATCTCACTAATCAGGACTAAAGCCTGTGCAAACAATTACAATGTGAGGTTAGGTTTAGCTACTCGCGGAGGATCAACTTCTCAGCGAGTTGGCCTGTGTCTTCCCTCCTTCTATCTCATCTCCCGTCCGGCTTTATATAATAGCCGGATTAGGGCATACAGAATCGGAAACCTAGAAGACTACGATAGCTTATAACTTGGAAAGTAAGGAATCCGTCTTCTCCTCCAAGCCGGATCACGTGGGCCGTGATCCGGGTCCTTCTAGAATCCGGCTTCTGCGCGTCAGCTTACTGGGCCACCCAATGGACCATAGCCCACTACCAGTTGGGCCACCATGGTATCCGGCACTTTTGACTACCATCTGATATACCCCTATTCAGTATATATCCGACAGTAGCCCCCAAGAAGGATTAAAACTCTGATTTGCCGTCTTTCACCAAATGTATATTGTCCAAGAAATATTGGCCAGCAGTCTTGATTCTTCCTATTCTTCTTTTGAAAAGAGATGGTAACGTAAAACTCGAAATTCGGGAATCCGGCTTTTCTCACACGATCCTTCGCGGAGAAGGAACTTCCTACGTCAGCACTTTAATCCTGCTGACGTGAGGGACGTTTGGGTTTTGATTGGGAAACCCAGAAACATATCTCTGACAGATTCTCGCGGGAAACGAGGAGATAACCATAATCACCCTGTCGATTCATTTCCCGGATTTTCCGGCGAGTGACACGCGTTGAACATCCAACGGTCAAAAGAGCCGTTAGCACGTATCGTGACGGATTTCCGGCTATAAATAGCCTTCGTCGTCGTCCCAGAAAACCTTCCGCTCTCACTCCGAACGCCATTAGCGCCCAAGCTCCCAAGCAGAAAAACACCGAACGCCTACTGCGCCCAAAATCGTCACCGGAGACGAGCTGCGCCGCCACCTGATGGCATCCTCACCGTCCTCCCCTGCGCACACCGTGAATCGCGATATCGAGCAAATCATCAACGACATGGATCCGCAGTTGGACTCCCCAACACGCGCCGGCGACGAGCCTATGAAGACGAGGGATTCCGCGGTAGACGGAGGGAACCTCTCCGCCACCACGGATCTTGCGAGCTCAAGCTCCGCACTCTCTCCGCCGTTTGCTCCACAAACGGCGGAGGAGAAGATCACGCTTCTCGGCGACGAGCTCGCCGCTGCGGAGGCCGCCGCGTCCGCCGCCGCCGGAGCGGATGAAGAAATGGAAACTGTCGGCAACTGGGTTGCCTGCAGCATTCCCCCATCCCTCCTTCCAAACATGGAAAAGTAGGGGTTGGTGCTCAAAGGGAAATGGCGGCTCCCTGAGGACGAGAACGAACCCCAGCCAAACGATGGCGAACGGGTTCTTCTCTCCTCCCATCTCCTAAGAGGTATGGGATTGCCCCCTTCCGCCTTCTTCCTCCAAGTTCTTTCCCACTACAACATTCAACCTCATAACCTGCCCCCCAATTCCATTCTCTATATGGCCGGGTTCCAGGCCCTTTTCGAGGGTTTCTGAGGCATAGAACCTAGGTTAGATTTCTTTCTGTATTGTTTCGGGGTTAAGCGGAACTCTTCGGAGGGCGCACTCCCGACTTGCGAGACCATCTCCTTCACCCTTAGGAGGTTTAGGGAGGAATGGTTCCCCAAGATTAGAACCTCAGAATCCGTCAAATTCTGGACGAGTTCCTTCTTCTATCATCCCGATGTTCCTTTTCCGACAAAGGCCATCGGGGTTCCACCTTTCACCAACACCGCTGCTGTTCCCCAAGAGAATTGGGGAACAGAGGCCGTCCAAGTCCTGCCGCCTGATCTACTAAGGATCAAGCGGCGCATCGCCAAGCTCACCTCCTTGGATCCGCCTCTAACCGGCATGGACATGGTCATTTGCTGGTTGGAAAGGCGGATCCAACCATTAGCCAATCATGGCGGCCGTCTCCTCTGCGAATACACGGGCGCCAACGACAAAATGCGGACAACCAGCAAAGACTGGGCCGCGAAGGATCTGCGGCGGCGCGTAAACCAGTTGGTCGCATCACGCGACCAATATGAAGCGAGTCGGCCAATGTATACAGCCGACAATCCGGCTCCCAAGGTATTTTTTCTGTCATTTGGGTGGTTCTTTACCATGCTTTCTCGGATTTTTCACTTCTAACCCTGATTTTTCTTTTCGACAGCTTGCTGATCTTCCAGACTCGGAGCTTGCCTCCGAAGCTGATCTAGATGCGTTGCACGCCACCTTTGCAGGTGGGCGCAAGCGCAAGAAGATTTCCTCCTCTGAGGAAATGATCGATCTTGACGGTATTACCGTCGCAACTTCCAGGTTAGCACATCCAGGTTTATTTATTTTGTCGAAGTTTTCTTTTGTCTTCGGAGTTTTAACTCTTCCGGGTTTTTGTTTTTTGCCTTTAGCCTGCCTCCCTCTACCTTAAAGCCAAAGAAGCTGAAAAGGCACAAGGTTGTGTCCAACAGAGGCGCTCAACCTTCTCCCGTCATCGCCCCGGACACACCGTCCACGATGGCGGAAGAGCATGCCACAGCTCCCACCACCAAGTCGTTGGGCCCAGCCAGCCCGTTGTGCCGGACACGGACACGAGGGAAAGGGAGGCCCCAGAGGTGGGAAATTCTTCTCGGACAATCGATGAGGAGATTCCCACCTTCGACAAGGACTTCAAGAACCTCAACGACTGCCTAAGCGCGGCCGGAATTCTTTTTGCGGAGTTCGCAAAGGAGTTCAATGAAAACTTGGCGGGTTTGCAGCGAATGAGCCAGGTATTTAACTCTAGCCCCCAAGCATTTAGACAAAATTTATATCTTTTGCCTTGATGCTTATTAATTATTCTTTTCCTTGTCATGTTCCAGCAAACCGCCGAAACCATTAACATGGAAGTTTTCAATAAACTTTCCGTCAAGAACAAGGAAGTTAGAAATCTTCTTTCTATTCTTGAGGTGAAAGATACGGAGCTGGCATCATCTGAGCTGCAGCTGAAGGAAACGGCAGGTAAACTTTATCCCTCTGAAGTTTGTTATTCAGCTTGTTGTCTAAGTACTTTTTCCGGGATTTCTAAACTCGGAATTTTCCTTGCTTTCCAGTTGCTTTGGCTAAGGCCCAGCAAATAGCTGAAGATGCCGGAAACGCTGCCAGCCTCCGTGAGGAAAACCTGGACCTTCACAAGCAACTTGTGAAGGCTCAGAAAGATCTGGAAGCCAGCAATCTGGCCCTTGGAATTGCTCATTCCAAGGCTTCCGAACAGGCGGAAAAGGACAAGTCCACCATTCAAGACTTGGAAAATGCCTTAAATCTGCGCCTGGAGGAAGGCTCCGAAATCGACAAGATCATCGGTAAGTTTTACTTCATTTACCATTTTTCCATGTCTTAGTTTCTTTCCCTGCTTTTTCACTTAACCTTTTTGGTTATTTTTGTTTGAAAAACAGGAGGTAACCCAGATCTTGCTCGGATTGATAGAATCCGAGCCTTTGGGAATACATGGACTGCGATCAGAGCTGCTGGCATGCAGCTGGTCAACAGGTTCCTTCCCACAAGGACTGGGGAGTTCTCGGAAGTTGAGAAACTTCTGGGTGCCATCTTGGAGGTGGCGGAGTCGAGGGAATCCATCCTACGCTCCGCTGCACGAGGTGGTGCACGCATGGCGCTTGGCCTTATGCGTATGCACTACCCTGGTGCAAAGTCTTGGCGCGTGGCGTCCAGTATCCCTCAAGGATACACGGAAACCAAACGAAATACCATCTTTGATGAAATCAAAGGCCACGCCACCAAGATCGCATCCATGGTGAATATCTCCATCACCTATCCAGAAGAGGAGATCCCCGAAGCCCCCGAGAATGACAGCAGCGAGGAAGACTCGGATGCTTGAAAGGGCTACCTTGAACCTGGATGGCGAAAGTAGAAAATAGGAGCATTACTGCACTTTCAAGATGTAATTCATATTGTAATGTTTCTATTCCTTTTGTATGAGCAAAAACTCCTCCCTTTGCAGTTTTAATTATGAAATTCTTTGCAAGGTTTCCGGATTTTAGTATTCCTTTATCTTCTAAGTTCTCTGGCTTATATGTTTTAACTGTCCTTAGTGTTTGAAATGGCTCAATAGTATTGTGAATCATCATGCCGAGTAACTGGGTATAACCGATCATCTTGAACTCAGAAACATGGATCATACTAAAGGCATTTTTACTAACTAGCTCCAGTGACCCAACACATAAACAATCAGATAATACTTAGAGAAAAGAAAGGAATTTTTTGAAACTTGGGCACGTAGGCACAATCCGAGTTTCCTTTAGCCGTCGGCAGGCTGAAAATCATTCAGTTTTTAAACACCGAGCACGCAGGCACAATTCGGGTTAACATTGAGTATTTTGTAAGATCATTGGGAAATAGATAAGGCGGAATCATGCTTTATACTATAATGAACTTGTAAAAACATGGATACCAAAATTCCGACAACTTTATTTCATGATCTCAAAGATGTTTACATACAAATTGAACTAAGTATAGAAGGGACGTAACTGCTGGATGCTCCAAGGCCTCTTTGTCTCTTCTAGCTCATCATCTATCTTTCTCTTTTTTTTGCGATTCGGCTTTTCGGGATCATCTTCCGTGTCCCGAATATCTACAAGATAATATGACCCATTTTTCATAGCTTTGCTAATTACAAATGGTCCTTCCCATACTGGGGCCAATTTGTGCTTTCTTTGCTGCACCAATCTCAGCACTAAGTCACCTTCTTTAAAAGAACGATGTCTGATTTTCCGACTATGATAACGTCGTAAACCTTGGTGGTAAATGGCGGATCTTTGGAGCACAAGTTCTCGTTCCTCTTCTAAGAGATCGACGGCATCCTGTCGTGCTTCTTCGGCATCCGAGTCATCGAAATCCCGCACTCTTGGGCTATCATGGATCATGTCCGTTGGAAGGATAGCTTCCGCACCATAAACTAGGAAAACGGGGTTTGCCCAGTTGACCTGTTTGGCGTCGTTCGAATGCTCCAAAGCACAGAAGGTAGCTCCTCTACCCATGCTCCAGCCGCTCTATGAAGAGGAGATTCGAGTCTTGGGCGTATTCCTTGCAGGATTGAGCTATTCATTCGCTCGACCGGGCCATTGGATTGCGGGTGTGCCACAGATGCGAGATCTAGGAGGATTCCCGTTTGTCGGCAATATTTTGCCAACTCTCCAATGGAGAAATTTGTCCCGTTGTCGGTTATTATGCTATGTGGAACGCCGTATCTCATGACTATGCCAATGATGAAATTTCTGGCAGTTACACCGTCAAGCTTTTTGATGGGTTTAGCCTCCACCCACTTGGTATATTTGTCGATAGCTACAAGTAAATGTGTAAGTCCGCCTCGCGCAGTTTTGAATGGTCCCATCATATCTAGCCCCCAGACCGCAAACGGTCATGTAATTGGGATAGTTTTGAGTGCTTGGGCCGGCATATTGGTCTTCTTGGCGTAATATTGACACCCTTCGCATGTGTTAACTATGTGTTCAGCATCTGTCTTAGCTGTTAGCCAGAAAAACCCGGCACGGAATGCTTTTTTAACTATGCTTTTTGATTGAGCATGGTGTCCGCAATCTCCGGCATGGATTTCTTGCAGGATTTCTCGTCCTTCTTCGGGTGAAATACACCGTAGAAAAATTCCGGAAGTACTGCGTTTATACAGGCAATTATCAATTACCGTGTATCCTTTGCATCGACGCTGAATTTTTCTCTGCAAGACTTCGTCTTCTCCTTCCGGGTACTTCTGATTTACTAAGAAATTTAAATATGGTATTGTCCACTCCGGGTTAACGAGCATAACTTCAATTGATTCGGAAGCCAGGGGGTAATCGATATCTCCACCTTTTATGGATGGCTCGTACAAATGCTGGACGAACACACCTGGTGGTAGGATTTTTACACTTTCTGGCCCCATGCGGGCTAATGCATCCGCGTTCCAATTTTCCTCCCTTTTCACGTGGAGTAATTCGAATCCAAAGAAACAAATGGCGAACTCGTTCACCGTTCTCCGATATTCGGCCATTATAGGGCTCTTTGCATCCGAGGTTTGGTTGAGCTGATGCTGCACCAAATCCGAGTCGCCGTAGCATAAGAAGCGTTTGACCCCTATTTCTTTTGCAATGTGCAAGCCATGAAGCAATGCCTCGTATTCTGCCACGTTGTTACTGGCGTTGAAGTGTATTTGTAATACGTACTCCATTGTATCTCCTTTAGGGGATTTTAAGACTACACCAGCTCCTGCGCCCTCCTTCATCTTGCATCCGTAAAAGTGCATGATCCAGTACTCAGACTCCGGCATTGGTGTTTTTTCCATTGCTTCCGTCCAGTCGGCGACAAAGTCTGCCAGAACCTGGGATTTTATTGCCGTCCTTGGCTGATACTTAATGTCGAAGGCTGCTAGCTCGATACCCCATTTGGCTACTAGGCCAGTTGCCTCCGCATTGTTTATTATATCCCCTAGTTGTGCTTTACATACCACTGTTATGGAATGTCCTTGGAGGTAATGACGTAACTTTCTAGATGCGAAAAATACGCCATATGCCAGTTTTTGGTAGTGTGGATACCTTTGCTTGGACTCGGAGAAAACTTCACTTATATAATATACCGGATGCTGATCTGGTATGCTTTGTTCGTCTTTCTTCCGTTCCACAACAATTACTGCACTAATAACCCGGTTTGTAGCCGTGAGATACAATAACATAGGTTCTTCGTCTTTTGAGGATGCCAAAATCGGGGCTTTCATCAAAGTTTCTTTTGACTGAGTTAGCGCTGCATCGGCCTCTTCTGTCCACTCGAACTTGTCGGATTTTTTCAACAACTTGTAGAGTGGTAAGGCTTTATCCCCCAGCCTACTAATAAATCTGCTGACGGCAGCGGCGGAACCCGTCAATCTTTGGACATCTTTCACACACGTCGGTTTGGAGATGTTCAAGATGGCTTTGATCTTTTCCGGGTTAACTTCTATTCCTCTGTGAGAAACGATGAAACCCAGAAGTTTTCCTGAGGGAACCCCGAATACACACTTTGATGGATTTAACTTCATCTTGTAAGTGCGCAAGTTTTCGAAGGTTTCTCGCAGATCCTCAAGGAGTGTGTCTTTTTCCTTGGTTACGACAACAATATCGTCTACGTAAACGTGGACATTTTTGCCAATCTGACTATGCAAGCAATGCTGCATGCAACGCTGGTAAGTTGCACATGCGTTCTTCAGGCCAAATGGCATGGTTACGTAATAATACGTCCCGTATGGGGTTATAAAAGAAGTCTTAATTTGATCTTCCTTTTTCATGCGTATTTGGTGGTAACCGGAGTAAGCATCCAAAAAGCATAAAAGCTCAGAGCCTGCAGTGGCATCTATTATTTGATCAATTCGCGGTAACGCGAACCTATCTTTGGGACACAATTTGTTCAAACCAGTGTAATCTATACACATTCTAAGAGCAGTAGTGTCTTTCTTCGGTACTAATACCGGATTTGCAGACCAATCAGTGTGGATTACTTCCTGAATGAAATCTGCTGCTAAAAGCCGGATAATTTCCTTGCCAATAGCCTTCCGTCTTCTTCCGTCAAATCGACGAAGACCTTGTTTGACGGGTTTGGAGCCTGGAATCACCTTGAGTTGATGCTCAGCAAGTTCCCTGGGTAAGCCTGGCATGTCAGCCGGACACCAGGCAAAAATATCCCAGTTCTCACGGAGGAACTTGATGAGCTCGCCTTCCTATTTGTTGGTCATCCCAGTCCCTACTACGACAAACTTTGTCGGATCTTTAGGGTCTAGGATTACCTGTCTTGTATTCTCGGATGTCTTGAAGCTATCTGTTGGCTTCCGAGTTTCTTTTCCTGCCGGCAATTCTGTCGGTGATACCTCCTTAGCCAGCTCCCTCAGCTCTTCCTTTGCTATGATTTTCTCAGCACAAAGGGCGTTTTCTTTTTCCAGCTTGTTCGCCAGCTTAAAGTCTCCAGTTATGGTGATTACCCCTCCTTTGGGTCCTGGCATCTTCAGCTTGTTATAGATATAACATGATCTTGCCATAAATTTGGCGAAAGCTGGACGTCCGAGTATTGCGTGATACACGCTCTCGAACGGCACCACCTCGAAGGATACTTTTTCCTGACGGAAGTGATCTTTTTCTCCGAAAGTGACATCTAGGGAAATTTCTCCTAGGGATCGTGCTTGCCTGCCGGGAACAATGCCATGGAAGCGTATATTGCTGTGATTGAGCTGGGTCTCGGAGATCTTCAAATGTCTCAATGTATCCAGGTACATTATGTTGATGCTAGATCCTCCGTCCATCAGCACTCTTCTTAGCCTAGTGTTCTGGACAATAGGGCTTACAATAAGAGCTTGTGTGCCGGGTTCAGGGATATTTCCGGGATGATCAGACTGATCCCAGGTTATTGGTGTGTTCGAATACTTCAAGAATTTCGGGGTTGCCGGAACAACCGCGTTTATCTCTCGAAGTGTTCTTTTGGCCACCTTTGCTGACGGAGTTGCGAGGAACGTTAACAGTGCCTCTCCATCAACTCTCGCAAATTTGGGTTCGCCTTTTCGCTGTTGTTCCTGGTTTTTTTCATCAGTGTCCGATTCACTGTCTTCTTTCTTAGCTTCTGGCTTTTGTTTGGAGAACTTCCTTTTGGGATTCTTCCCCTTATTTCCGGATCCTGCACTGCCTTTCATGTGCTTATTCAGCCGGCATTGCGCGTTGGTATGGGTGGGTTTCCCAAATTGTGAATGGTGGATACAGGGTTCAGACTTAATCTTCTCCCACTCTTCTTTAGTGTAGTTGATTGGTTCTGAACTGCGTCCTTTCCATTTGTTCCCTTTTTCACTTCCAAAGGCTATATTAACTTCTTTGGGTTTTGGTGTTGCTTCGGAAGTTCCTTTTTTCTCAGTGCGAGGATTTTTCTTGGCCAGTATCAGTGTGTCGATATTGCCTCATCTTGCTCTGATGTCGTCTTTGGCTGCAGCATGTTCATTGGCGGTTGTAAGCATAGATCCGAGATCTTTGTGCTGTTTGGAACCGACCATGAACAGTACAAGTCCGGGTTTCAGGCCATTGACGAAAGCATGCATTGCTTGTACGTCAGTTACTCCAGAACAATTATTCTTCATTGCAGTCCATCTGGAGATGAAATCCACGTATGGTTCATCCTCAAATTGGGTGCAACGGTTCAGCTGGTTGATGCTGTTCGGGCGTTTGTACGTTCCCCGGAAGTGCTGAGTGAATACTCGAGCCATATCATCCCAGCTGTCGACAGTTCTTGATGGCAATCCATTGATCCAATCTCTGGCTCCCTCCAGTTGCATTAGGGAAAGAAACCTTACAGCTTCCAAGTCCGTCCCATTGTTAATCTGGACGGCTGTATAGTAGTCTGAGAGCCAGGTATCCGGGTTTGTACTGCCGGTGTATTTCTGGTACGTTGGATCGACCTTGGCAAAGCTAGAATGCAGGGTTATCCTTCGGATCCTATCAGTGAAACACTTAGTCCCAAAGTATAGATCATCCTTTTTCGCCCTATCAATGTGTGCGGAATATCTTCCGGCTGAATGGACAGAAGGGGATCTGCTCCTTTCTTTTCCATTGTTTCGCGGACGCGCTTTTCTGGGATCGTTTCTATTTCTTTCAAGATCACGCCCTTTTGGATGAGGCGGAGTTCTACTCCTGTACCTTTCTTTATCCTTAGGAGGTTTCCGAGATCTCTCACGCATGTGAGGTATATCATGTCTTCCGGCTTTTTCGGCAGGGTTTCTCGGAGGTGGCATTGCTTTGCCGTCATTCCGGTGTTTTTCTTCCCGATCGTGGGGTTTGTCTCCACCTTTCGGGAGATGGGATCCGGTTCTAGACGCTTCGTCCCTATTGTCAATGTTTTTCTTATCTTTCCTTGGATCCACTTTCTTATCCTTTGAATTGCCGGAATCTCCAGGTTCTTCCGGTCCAGGTGCTCCAGCGGCGCAAGTAGCTGTTTTGCATAGGGTTGAGTTATCGTGCAACTTCCCTGATCGCTCTTGGGCCCGTTGTTGTTGTTGCAGTGCTTTTCCTAGGAAAGCATACACCCCCTGGAGTTTTTCACCATTGGAGTACAGGTCAGTGTTGAGGATGGCAAACGCTGCTTCCGCATTTTCTGCTGCGGTTTTGTATATTGGTTCGCCCCTGGCATCTTTGTCGTTTAACTGCTTTTGCCAAGATGGGTTGTGAAACCTTTCTTTTGGCGGCAGTACTTCCGGTCTTACGATTCCGGGTAACCTTGTAGGTTTAATGCCAGATCTATTCTTTCTCTCGTACTCCTCTATTTCTTCCTTCATGAGCTTGATGTCATCCTGGGTTTTTTGGAGGTGTTCACGAGATCTGAGTAGATGTTTTTGTTGCCTTTGAAAGGCTCGTCTCCTGGCTTCCAGTATCTCAGGAGGTTCATTAAGTCCCACTGGCGTTTGTAACAGATCCTGTTCTTCTTGCTCTATCATTGGCGGAACAAGGATTACTTTTGTTTTCTTCTCCGCGGGCTTTGTTCCGCTTGCATCTCCTACTTCCGGGTTTTCATCGGCTGGATCAGCCGATTTCTTCTTCCGGAGTTTGTACTGGAGTTTTTTAGCGGCCTTGTTCTTTTTCTTGGAAGATGGAGGTTTTTTAACAGGTTCGTCCTCTGTCAATTCCTTGACGTTGGGAAATATCGGAGAGGTTTCTCCATCTTCTCTCTCTTCCTCTGGCGGAGGGGTTTTAGGGCTTTCCTGACTGCCTGCGTCCGTGGTTTCAGCCGGTTTCCCTCTTGGAAAGATTTAACTTTTCTTTCGAAGGCGTCCATGTCTTCGTCTTCGGAATCGAAATCATCTGATCCGGTTTCTGATTCTAATCTCGCCTCAATGGCGGCTAGCACAGAGTCAGCTTCCGAGTTCATCGCTGGATTGGCGGGTGTCGGATCTTCCAACTTTGTAGTGGGTTTGCTATTTTCTGCCTCTTTCACGGGATTACTTTCATCCGTGTTTTCGGCGAAAGCTGGATCGTCCACCTCTGTAGTGGGTTTGTGGCTTTCTGCCTCCTGCATGGGATTTCCGTCATCCGTGTTCTCGGCGACTTCGGATTGCACCATACTGATAAAGTGTGAATCACTTTTATGTCGGCGATCTGAGCAAAATCCGGGATCGTAGTCATCTTCGCCTGGGTACAGGGTGGTGGGATAAATTTGCTTCCACCGCAAAACCCCATGGCTTCTGCAGTTAATCCGATAAAGATATTAGCAGATCCAATCGGTAACACGCAGGCACTTACCAGATGCTATTGCGCTGGTATGTAGGATCCGTTGTCGAGGAAGCGTCCGACGTCATTGTCGAACTCCAGGCTTCCGACAGTTATGGAACTGCCGATTCCGCCGAGTATCCCAGATCGGAACTTAACGCCTGGCGTCGTTTGCCCCACGGTGGGCGCCAACTGTCGAGACATCGTAGTAGTTTTCATAGACGGGGGTACCATGAGACTACGGGTAGAGACGTGGGGAAACGGGATCGCGTTGGTGACAAAGACACAGGATTTACCCAGGTTCGGTACGTCGTATTATACGACGTTCCTACTCCTGCATCTCACTAATCAGGACTAAAGCATGTGCAAACAATTACAATGTGAGGTTAGGTTTAGCTACTCGCGGAGGATCAACTTCTCGGCGAGTTGGCATGTGTCTTCCCTCCTTCTATCTCATCTCCCGTCCGGCTTTATATAATAGCCGGATTAGGGCATACAGAATCGGAAACCTAGAAGACTACGATAGCTTATAACTTGGAAAGTAAGGAATCCGTCTTCTCCTCCAAGCCGGATCACGTGGGCCGTGATCCGGGTCCTTCTAGAATCCGGCTTCTGCGCGTCAGCTTACTGGGCCGCCCAATGGACCATAGCCCACTACCAGTTGGGCCACCCTGGTAATCCGGCACTTTTGACTACCATCTGATATACCCCTATTCAGTATATATCCGACACTGTGCCAGGCTGGGGGAGAGAGAGGGGTTGGGCTGCAGGGTTGCGTTTTATCTTTTTTTTTTTCTTTCTGTTTCTTTTTTTTCTTTATTCGAAGGATTCAAAAACATTTGAAAATCCAACCATAAGAAAACAGAAAAATACAAAAAAAATGTTTTGGAAAGCTTATGAAAAATAGAACATTATGGTACTAAAAATTTCCCAAAAAAAATTACTTACTTTTGAAAAAGTATTTTAATTCAAAATGTGGTTTAATAGGTAATAATACCTAAAATCTTGTGTTTATCAAATTAGAAGCCAAATCTTATGCAATCAAAATGCAAGGATGCTATGATGCACATTTATGCATGAGGGTTTTCTATTTTTCAAAATCCTGGGATGTTACAGACTACCCCTTTAAAAGGAATCTCGTCCCAAAATTCGAGAAGGTTAGAAATTTGGTTAGAAAAGTTATGAGGTGGGCTATCCCCCTTAAAAGGATACACTTGTGATTGTACTTCCAGCAGGCAATTGAGGAATGGATCCTGGGATGGAAGAAAATGAGTTAAGGGTTACCATTCACAAAATCCATGTTGATATGATTCACATGCCCCTTCTTGAATGGGTTGGGCTTGGCAGCTTCTGCAGTCTTTTACTCTGGGCAATCAGTTGCATAATGTCCCTTGTGTCTGCACTTGAAACACATCACTTGACTAAGATCCCTCTTCTTCTCATGATTTTGGTTGTGGTGTCCATTGCCATTTGAGTGACCATTGCTGTTACCATTGGTTTCTTCGAGTCCCTCATTGTGATTTTGATCATTATGAGTGTGTCCATTCCCACCATTGTGATGGCTCTCATGTTTATGGAAATTGTGTCCTCCATTGGATGTGTGCCTCTTATATGAGGGTCCAGAGTGGTATTTTCCATCATTATTGTACTTCCTCTTCCTGTTTTCCTCCTTTGTCATGTTTTTATCGAAAGTAATGCCTTGATCCAATAGAGCTTGGTAATTTGGGGCATATGCTACAGACAAGGGTATCTTTAGGTCCCCTTTAAGTCCATTGAGAAAATTTTCCTTCCTCTTGGCATCAGAGTCATTGTCCTCTGGTGCATACCTTGATAAAGAATGGAAATCATGCATATACTCCTTTAGGGTTCTACCTCCCTACTTCAGACTACAAAACTCCTCCTTATTGAGGTTCATTATCCAAAATGAGATATGTGCATTGCGGAATCCCTCCTTGAAATCATCCCAAGTCATGCCTTCCAGCGGATGAGTCACCTGATAAGTTTCCCACCACATTGCAGCGGGTCCTTCTAACATATGTGCGGTAAATCTCACCTTCTCTGCATCAGTGCATTCACAAGTTACTAAGTCCTTGTTGACTGAGCGAAGCCAGTCATCTGCCTCAATAGGATCATTAGCATATGAGAACTTGTTAGGCCTAAGTCTCAGAAATCTGGTAAGTTTGTCCACTTGGGGTGGTGGTGGAGGATTGTTGTTGTTGTTCATTGCTGCCACAAACTGAGTCATCATCTGTAGAAGTTGGGATTCGGAAGTGAGCATCTGCTGCATAGCATCGTTGTTATTGTTCTCCTCATTGTTGTTGTTTTTGGGGTCGCGACGAGGAGGCATCTTTGGGGTTTCAGCATAGATGAGCAAAAGATAGATAGAGGTATGATGAGAAAATCATTGGAAAACAACAGCTTAAAATATTTTATCTCTTAACCAAATTTCGAAATTTGGACTTAATTTTTGAAAAACTTAAGCTAAACAACTTAGTTGCAAGCCAATACACTCTAGCATTGCCATATCACAAGTTGATAGGTCAATACTCAAACAAAACTCTAGCTAACGCATTTTGCCATGGTGGTCAACTATTGGGATGGATCATAACTCTTCACGATGATCTCTATGTTCTTGTACATCTTCAACTCCTTTTCAAGGGCGTCAATCTCTGCTTCAGCTTCCTGGAGATCCTTCTGAGTGTGATAAAGTCTCCACGTAAGTATTTCTCCAAGTTATGTGATAGCCTCCCATGCAGCGCATCTAGCTGACTCAAAGAATGATGTGTATTGTTGTGGGTTAGTGAAGATGTAGTCCCCTTCTGTCTTGTGGTCATCTCCTTGCTTTTGTATAGGTGAAGTTGCACCCACCAATACTCCTGGCCATCTTCAAGAAAGGGGAAACCTTTTTTAGAATGCTGCTCCTCCAAATCCTAATCTTATCATTAGGTTCTTCAATGCCTTTGGAAATTCAGTCTCACAATCTAGAGTCATGGTCATCAATGGTCCCTTCTTGAGTGATTCAATTGGGTTGGTCATCTATAAATTATGTAATACATAAGAAGATTGAACACTGGGTAGAAGTAATAGAACGAAAGCTACTCTAGCTATTTTAGAATAGAATAGAGGTTCAATCCTAGGGTCCTTGAAGTCCTTGGTGGTGGTGGAGTTGCAGCTCTTCATCTTTAAGTTGGAAGTCCTTAGCGATTGCAAAGTTGAAGTTCCGTCATCTTTGAGTTTTGAAGTGTAGGAGAAAATATAAGTCATAAGAGCATAAGGTAAGGAAGTACTAGATACGAGAGGAGTAGGGGTACTTAGAAAATATTGAGTCTTCTTCCATGGTGATCATTAGATCATTAACAAATTATTGAAATTTGGATATTCAATATAGTGAGGGATACTGGCACCCGCAAGCCAATCAGGGAACCGTTCTAATGTACGTGGACATGTAACGTTTGTCTGGGCCTCTTCATCTCACTATGCCGTAGGATCCAAAAATACTCAAAGGAGTTAATAAATATGATCACAAAGGGTATTCCAAACATAAGGGCTCGAACCTACAAGCAACACTTTGCTCTGATACCATTTTGTAGCACCCTCACATTTAATAATGTAAGAACTACTGTGTTAAGTGCTAGTCCCTGGATCAATGCTAGCACCACAGAACAAAATGTAAAGTATCATTGTAGAAATATCAAAAAATTTACAAAAGATCCAGAATAGCCAAGTATTGCTTTATTACAAAGTGCATAGTCTTGAAAGACTACAAAAACTCAGAGTTCTAAACAGCAGATATAAAAGTAGCAATGAGCGTCCATCTTCAATCATGCACCACAGGTATTACATGTTGGGTGTAGACTCGAGTCCAAGCACTTGATCAGACTTCATCCTCAGAACTTCCTGCATGTTGTAATATGTAGCCCCCGAAGGAGATTCGGTACAAACAATATACTGGCAAATGACACTATGGTGGATATAAAATGGCAAGTCTAAACTACATGCATATATGGCTTGGTGGAGTTTAGGCTATTTGCAAAAAGCAAGTTTTTCCCTAACACTTTCGAAAAAGAGTTTTCTTTTCAAAGATTGGCACCATGGGACACACCCATGAGCACCACAACTAATATTTCCTTAGCCAAATTTTACTTCTTCAAAACGGTGTTGAGATTCTTCTGCCTATCCTTGTCCATCTGCTCGAAGTCGTCCATTACCAGAGAGACGGCTATGATCATAGTTTCTAACTCTGCAGAGGTTGTGCACTTTCACCCTTTGTCTTCAATTAGACCAAACATCCTATACACACGGAGTGCATCATGGAAATGAGAGAATTGAGACGAGATATTTCAGAAGCAAGAATTCAACCCAAAAAGCAAGACCCGTTCCACCTACAATTATTCTACATCTTCATGTCAAGCATGGGCTGAACTCTCACAACTTAGTTGATCAAGATAGATCTCATATGTCAAAGGGATGCACGGGAAGCTACAAAACTTAGAGGACTTGGTAATCTCTTTGTTTCCTGGGTGGCAATCCACAAGTGAACACCCCTCGGGGCGACACTCAACTCTCATCAACCATACAACCAAATCCACCCAGGTGGTTCATTGAAATTTATACTTAGAATTTTTCCACAACATTGAGCAAAACATATTTGTAGCAAAGATAAGCATCTACTAAAACTAAGTCTCCAAAGTACTCTCCAAAATAACAAGTCTAAAGGATGGCTACACACTACTTGGGATTTTTCATAGCATAATAATAACTTAGTAAAAATTCCCTATCATGCATACTACTAAAAAACACTAGTAATGCATAGTAAAAATATGGGAGATTTGATGGTGTGTCAGTTGCGTTGGCAATAGGATGAACAATCACAACAAGTATAACAGCAACAAGAGTATACTTGCTCCTCTTGACAATCTAACACAAACAAAACAAGCCACACATAAACATACATAACAAACATAACATAGAAAACAAAATAACAATACAAAAACATGTATGCATGTTATGCAATGATCAAATTAGTGCAAAAAATTCACAATTACCAAGAATTACTAATAATGATGTTCTCTGATGTTAATAACATGGTTATGAAGCATGCAAAACAAATTAATTATCAAATTATAATTAACATTACTAGGGTTTCAATATAGGCTAATATGGAGATTAATAGGGTTTCTGTTCCAAATTTGCACAAATAAATTTTCCAACGTTTCTACTGGATAGAGCACATTAAAACAAAATCATAGCAATTGATTTCACCTAAAAAGGATTCATAGATTAAAAGTCATGCCTAAAATAGTGATTAATAGAGACCTACATATAACATGTGAGTGCAAATTTCAAAATTAAAATTTGAATAGCCTAGATTAATCTATACATTGCGCTGATTTCAAAAAGTCCAAAATCACCTAAATCGGAGTTGCAGACCAAAAGTTATTGATTTTACAAGTTTAGCAATTTTCTGAAATTTTTAATCGATTTAAATCGCAATGACTGGCTCGCTGACTCTGCGCTAACTGGGCGGTCCACGTGGAAGATCCCGATTGGAGCGGAGCGGCACGGCGGCTGACGAGGCGTCTTACGAGGGGGCAACGTGGCGGCCTCCTATTCGCTGGTACCTCTTTGGGGCTGGATCTAACAGGGAACGTCCGATCGCGATCCGACGGAGGGAAAAGACCGGGGGGTGCTCACGGGAGGAGAGGAAGACAGCGGCGCCGGCTTGCGGTTGACGATGATGGCGACGTTCCCGATGCTCCCTGGAGACGGCATAGAGCTCCTCGGACTCGTCTTCTCGAGGCGAACTCCCTCGTTTCCTTGCCTTCACCTCCCGATGCGTGGAACGGCGGCGGTGCGTGCTATCTGAGGGGCGTTAATGGAGGCGGCGGCGGATCTCAGCGAGAAGTCTCGGCGGCGGCGCGTATTAGTGTTAGGGTTTCGAGATGTGTGGCGCGGACGTCGAGGGCTTCTCCCTTTTAAAGGGAAGATGCGTGCGGAAGGGGGCATCGAGGTGGTGGCGACGCGGAGTCCGGCCGCGGCACGGACGTCGAGGCGTGGAGACGTCATCTGTGACGTAGGGCTGCGTCACACGCGGGGCTCGGCTGTCAGCGGTGAGAGAGAGCATGTGGTGCGGGCTGGCACGCTGGGCCTCCTAGGTGGGCTCGGCCCACTCTGCTGGCAGCTGCGCGCGCGAGAGAAAGAGAGGGGAGAGGGAAGTTGGGCTGGGCCAGGCCGGGAGAGAGAGGGATTGGGCTGCAGGGTTGCGTTTTCTCTTTTTTTTTCTTTCTATTTTTTTTTGTTTATTCAAATGATTCAAAAACATTTCAAAACCCAACCATAACAAAAAAGAAAAATACAAAAATATGTTTTGGAAAGCTTATGAAAAATATAACATTTTGGTACTAAAAATTTCCCAAAATAAAATACTTACTTTTGAAAAAGTATTTAAATTCAAAATGTGATACCTAAAATCTTGTGTTTATCAAATTAGAAGCCAAATCTTATGCAATCAAAATGCAAGGATGCTATGATGCACATGTATGTATGAGGGTTTTCAATTTTTCAAAATTTTCAAAATCCTGGGACGTTACAATTATTCATCATCTTGTAATCGTTAAATCTCTCCATGATATACAGCTCGCTGCCTGCATCCGACGCACCGAATTTAGTATTCGGTGCATCCTAGAGCTCCTTAGTGTCTTCGATGTGCGTATACACATCGCACAAACGGCCCTCCAGGATACTCAGAACACAGTCTCTGAAATTATTGTTGGCTTCCTTGACTTATTCTGAACATCTTAGTAGCTCCTCCAGGAAGACCATTCATAATCATGTCCCACACTTTCATGGACTGTAGCCACAATTGGCATCTCTATTACCATCTCTTAAAGGTGGTACCATTGAACCTGTCCGGTCTCATTGAATTATTTAAATTGGCCATACTCAATTCAGGAAATTGCCTACAATTAGGATTTTTGGATTGTTCAATAATTAAGCATAATTTCCACGATTAATTCCATAATATAAATCATGACAAAAATAGCTATTAATATGTGAAACTCGAACATACTAGATGCGATAGACAACATGAATAACAGCAACACGATCTCCCTAAAAAATGTAGACAGTAAACATGTTAAGCAGACAGACCGAGACACAAATTCCGTACCGATCATTTTTAGATGCGTTGTTGATGACAACGTTGGCGATGACGGGACGGCGTAGATGACGCTTGAGGCGGCGGTACGCAGCACCGCCTGACTTGCTAGGCAGACGAGCCGTCGTGGAAGCAGCGAGCAGTTGCGCGAAGGGCCTCCCAAAAACTTAATTCATCCTCTCCCGTACAGGATCACAAAGGCGAGACCTGCTCTCCCATGGACGCCGGCGCTCGAGATAGAGTAGACTACGTGGCGACGCAAGAAACGAGGTGTGGCAAACCTAGATTGGTTTCAATGTGTTTAGAGCGTCCACGGCGCGTGTCTTTTATAGTGTGGTTCACGCCCGTCAGGACTACGAACTCAGTTTTCCAAAACACCAAAATAAAGATAAACGTTGTCTCAGCTCGAGACTCGATTCACGAAACGCGATCGCGACATGTCGAACGAGCGGCGGAGGCAGAGGAATGCGCGAGAGGCTCTCTTCTTCTCAGTCTAATACAATCCCTACAACACTCCACGATATAAGATGGTGTGCAACTCATCCAACTTTCAATGTGGGACTAAACTTTCCACACATGGGCCATTTTGAGATTTCCCCATTTGCTATTGGGCTTACTAGTGTTGGACGCAAATATTTCAGCAGATTTACTAGATCTCATTCTTCAGTGAGCGATGCGTTCTTCAGTTACCTGACATTGTCTGTGCAAACGAGAGGCTGACGCCCATCGTCTCATAGCGGTCAGCACTGCTTCTTCTCCTGCTAATGGCTGATGAGCTTTTGCCTACGACACAGGCGGAGCTGGTACTGAAGCATCTGTATCTCGCTTACATACGGGACAGAATGACCTCCAGGCTCCATCCAAGACGTGAGCCACATGTCCACATAGGCTGCATGGAACTCTGTAAACCAATGCGTACAAGTATCGGAATACAGCCTTAGAAATACGATCCCTCGAGTAGCTGATTATATAAGAGTACTCTCGATACATGGTCGTGTACATGCCGCAGTCAGAGTGGCCGTTCTCGTGAAAACAATTGGCATTCTACAAAGCCCTGTTCCGTCTTCAGACACAAACCAATGAGATCGATCTAATAACTAAAATATCAACTGAAGTTTACACTATCAGCCGTCGAGAAAAAAAAAATGAGTTATGAAGTGCACTGCAACTTGACTGTATGTTCAGTATTATCTGTGTCCCACTGTTAAATTTACTGCCATATATGTTAGTCTGATTTTATTACTACTACTAAGTACCAAGAGGATTATCGTCGGAGCAAATTCAGGTGAAAAACTACTTGTACCTTTTGTATCAACAGGGATATACAACAAAAATCATGATATAAACTATATGTTTGAGTCGTCTAAAATACATTAAATTATTTTTCACATTTGCGAGAGTGTTTTTTCTTTCTATTTATACCCGTTGTAACACATATTAAATTATATTTTAGGTTTACGAGACTATAATTTTTTTCTTTTTAGACACAAATGCTTGGTAAAGCAAAATATTAATCTGATACTGGTCCTTGTCCTGTCTTGTTTTCTATTTCTCGACCCAAAGGTTCCCAGCGAGCGAATTTAACTAGACCCGTTGTGAGTACCTGCAATCAGTAAACTATGCCCAAAACCAATGTAAAACCCTAAGGGGTAGATTGATTTGGTGGAATAGCTCACCGCATACAGCGTGTCCTTCTAGTATTTATATTAGGCAATACTTGTGTTACAATACAAGGGTATAGTTAGAATATACAACTATACAATGTGTCTAATAAACAATAATATCTCTGGCCGCATGTGCCTCCGCCATCAATCTCACCGCCGCTCCTTGTCATGCGAGGGAGAGAGCAGCCATCGACCTTCTTGGCCGAATCAATATGCCGTCGACTGGCAACACAAGCCTCACAAAATCCTCCCTAGACAGGGTGCTAGATCTGACTGGCACGGAGGCTGTTGCGTACTTTCAAAACAATAATATTTAATCATTCGTGTCAAATGGTTCCATCTCTATGGTATCCCTTCATCTATTGGGGATTTTGCTTATTTTCTTAATATATTTTCCAATTTACAAATTTTTAATAAATAAATAAATAAAGCTAAAATATCTGATTCCTAAACAAGAAATCCTGAAAAACAAGTGCATTCATGGAAGGTCGAAATACGGGATTCTTTGGCTTGTTTCTTCCTTCCTCGCACGCCCCACTACCTCTCCCTGGTAATATATTGGACCCTATTGGTGCCTTACTTTGGAAGCTGGAATTTAAAATTGCACACATTTTATTCCCGTGCAAATGGCTTGAGCTTTTTTTACACCTTTTTATCTCTCACCAATTACCAAACACTAGTTGAATGCCCGTGCTTTGCAACGGCGTAACTTGTCTTTCCGCCACACATGTAAACATGAAGTACACATAAATGAGATTCATGTATATTTAAAAGATAGCAAAGTATGATTCACATGCACATATGCATGTATCAGATTTGTTGGCAAGCATTACATTTTCAAAGACTAATCATCATCAAGAAATCAAATAGAATGTGGTATAGCTACATCAACATGAAATGAGCATAGGGAAGGCCCCTCTTCTGGAACTGTACCACCTTCAGAACGCCAGGGATATGCTTTCTGGTCAGTATCTCTTTCATCGTCTCCAGTTTGGACCTGAACACTCGGGCCACGAGATCTGGTTGGTCCTGTAAGGTTTGATCTGGAAGCAGGGCTTTCTGTATCTCATGCCAGTTTGGGTTGCAGGTCATCGTTAGGAAGATGGCAGGCTTGCCGTACATCTCCAGGGTTTCTTTAATGTCCGCAAACGTCCACTTACTTGAGAGTTTAACGGGTGCCACCTACATAATAAAGATACCAATGTTCATTTTCTACATTGTAAAAGGTGTGTACCAGAACCAAAGACATTCTTGTATTAGGTAGAAAATCATATACATGAGCAAGATTAGCACGAAAAATAACGATAAAAAAGGAACCATAAGAATATATTCTAAAAAAAATGGAACCACAATATAAAACGTTAGTGTCTAGTACAAAATAGAAAAATGAAGATATGCTTGCAATGTGTAACTGGATTTGTTCAAGAATGGGGTATCCAACCTGGAAACTATATGACAAAAATATATCAAATACTACATGATTGGACATATAAGAGTGTACACACATAATCTATTCTTCTACAACTGCACCAAGAGAGGCACTAAGAATATGAAGCAATTAAAATGCCTAGTGAGCTTAGTTGAAAGGCTAAACCACTACTATGACTGCTCATGCATTCTGGGAAATTTGAAGTTAGCTTACTTGTATAGAAATACCATTACTTGCATCACCGGAGATGATTAATTGGTAACAAAAAATGGCTGATTAAATAAAACAGTGACAGACCACTGCATTTTACTGAACATAAGCAGGACGATGACTTACAAAGTTGCAAAAAAAAAAACCACACGACTATATGGGAAATATAATCAACATACTTTTTGGATGTGCTGACCTGAAGCTAAGTGTCCGTTTCTAGGCGAGGATCCAAAAAAGATGTCCAGGTTTACGGATATGTTGGAAACAAATAATTTTTGTCATATCCCTGAAAGAGGTTTAACGGTTTGCAGGAACTTGGCATTTGTTTTATCACTGTAAAGTGAGACAACTCATATATCTGCTTTCTTAAGTTTGAAAATTCCATCGTATACAAAAGGTAGGAGGAAATATATATTTACAATCAGATAATTTGGAACACGTTAACAAACCACGCAACATCATCACTTTATAAATATTGCCTTCCCTTAACACACCTTTGCTCACTTAGTTCTAGTCGACCTCCTCCAAATCCCTTGTGCCCCGACGCCGGCAAGCAACAGAAGATCACAAGCAAGCAGGCATCATAATCAGAATCTTTTCCAAGGAAGCATTAGCTAAAGTAATTGTCACTATAGAGTACATGCATATTAATCTTTACTACTAAATCGATGGTCAGAAGTGCTTGGCGATGCAGAGTGCATTAGTCAAAGTTCTTGACAATACACAAAGAAGCACGAGCAGAAGTGAACGACAGGAAGATGTTTTGTCACAAGAAGACGCAGCAACATTCATTTTTCAATCTGATTACGATTTTTTTCTTAGCAAGTCTTATATAATTTATTTATACCACTTCTCCGCAATTGAATCATTTGTCTAACACTTGTTGTTTGTTCAAATGCATCATTTATTCAATGAAATGAAAAATGCACATGCACATATTATTATTAGAGTCAAATTCGAACATGCTAAGGTCTCTATTTTTAAAACAATTACACATGGAAGCGGTCACACTTTAGGTGAAACATCCTCATATGGCCTCACTTGAAGAAGCATCAACAGAAAAAAGTTCAGGAACCCATAGTACCATTACTGCCATATAAAAATGCAAAAGCAGATCCCTTCTAACACTCATAGATTTGGATCTTATATATGCGGTCCATTTGACACGACACAAATAATTACTTAAACTGGGAATGCTTATTGTAACTAACACGATGCAATTCTCAGGCTAATAAAACTGAATCTACAATATTAGGTCATTATCACTCTATATTTGCAAATCTACAACTTCAGATCATCACCACTCTATATTTGCGAATCTAATCATTCATCAGTAGTAACATCTCAAGATAAAATGGAACACGTGAAAACTCTAAACAAGCAAACAACAGAACTGAAACTAAATCCAAGCTACAAGCCTAAAACTAAAACACTACTTTTGTTGTCTAACCATGGCAGAAAGCACCATGACATTCATAGTCAATCATGTTAGATTTCATAAAAAGAAGTTAGTTATAAACTCGGGTACTACTGCTCAAAGACGAACTATATGAGAGTAATAGAGTAGGATACCTTTGATCTAGTCTTTGGTGTGCTAGGCAAGAGGCTTCTCTGTCTTGGCATTCTCTCTAAAATTTCCAAGGGAAAACATCATTTGGTGGTGCTTTGGACTGATGAGTGATATGGTGCTTCCAGAGAGCAATATGCAGTGGTACACTTAGACTAAACACTAGAAGTATAGTACCAGATAATATCTAGAGCTAAACGCAGTCAGCATATATTGTTTTGACATTTTCATGGCATCTGTTTTTATAGGGCGAAAATCAGTCAGCATAAACTATCATGTGTCAAAAATTCCTACCCGGGACACTCCAGAATAAATCACACAATTTGCACTATAAAATATGGATTCCTACCAAGTCCACTCCACAATAACACAGACAACAACATATGGCAGCAGTTTATCAAGAACAAGTGAAAAAGAAATACTCCATTTGGCTTTACAGTTTACACCCCACGACCCAGCCTCAAAAGATATGCACATCTAAAGCCATTTGGCATTTAGGAAACGAGACCTCTCTAATGGGCAGTGCCACAAATGTTAATGCACAGGAGCCGAAGGTCATAACGTAAGAGAATCACTTTGAGAGAAATAAGATGGTGTTATGCTAATTTGTACTCCCTCCGTTCAACAATAGATGACTTCCACTTATTTACATATGAATGTATCTAGATATGTTTTAGTGTCAAGATACATCTATATGTAGTTAAATGCAAGTCATCTATTATTGAACGGAGGGAGTATGTGGTTTGACAGAGCAATCTGCGGTCTTGAAAAACAACTCTTCTATCCAATTTTCACCAAACACGTACATCATCAGAAATCTAATACAACTTCGTCAAAATTTACTGCAAGGCATCGAATAACCGAACAAACAACACAATCTACACAAGCTACATTGCTTCACAGTCCACGAACTCACCTTGCTTGACCTTGAACTCACTCTCACAAGCGCACTCAATAAATTGCACGGGGGCGAGCAAGATGGACGGCGCGGTGACGTAGCCACTGTCGGTGGCGTCCCAACGCACCTCTTCTTGGAGGTATCCCGGTGGCGGAAGCGGGTCCAGTCACCGAATTCAATACAATGGAGCGATGTCGTAGCCACTCCCGGCGGCGTCCAAACGCACCTCCGCTTGGAGGTATCCCGGCGGCGGCGGCGGCGGGTCCAATCGCCAAATTCGAGACAACGGACAGGAGCCGAGATGAGACAAGGGCGGGGAGGGGGCCAGGGAGTTGATGATTTTGTACTGGTCGAAGCCGTAACATCACGTCCTCCACGATCGGCAGTTGTCGTGCACGGAGTTGACCAGCGGTTGCCACTGATTGAACCACACGGGGCTGACCGGTGGTTTCCATTCAATCTGAGGCGACGCCGGAGGATTGGTTGGAGGTGCGGCGGGGATTCAAGAGGCAGTGCCGGGGCATCTGGTACGGCTGGCGGTGCTGTAGGACGGAGCTCAGGTTCAGGCAGATCCGCTTGGGCTGGGTCAGCGGAGCAGCAATGGAGGAGGCTGTGTTTGTTTCCTCGTGAGCTTTGTGGAACAGATAAGGTGCGGTTCTTCCGGTATTTTTTTTTCGTGATGGGTTTTCTCGTGAGGGCGAGACGTATCCGGTTACTTCAGCGAGGAGATTTTCCGTGGGGGAGCATAGGACGTACTGCAATCACGGACGCAACCGAGTCTGCTTTAATAGTAGACATAACCCCAACCATAGCCTCCCTTGTTATGTATGCTAGAGGGAGATGGCTGCTAGCAGCGTGAAGAGTAGCTACACGGAGTACGAGCTCGCTACCATGCCTACACATGTTATCAGCTCTACTGCATCTGGAAATCATCAACGGTGGAATATATTTTTCGGAAAATAAGGTATATATGTATTTTTTTATCTCCTGATGCAATGCAAGGTCATATCTGATATAATAATAAAAGCAGAACCATTTATTAAGTTTGGTTTCGACTGTCTCGCTTCTCCCGTTGCAGCGCACTGGCACGTTTGCTAGTCTTTATTGTTTCGATAGGTGTTGTGTGGGTGAACCTATGCTAATGCACTGCCCTAACTTGGACTAATACATACTTGTGATTATATCCGTTTCAAGCATTCGCAAATACAAGAAAGTAATTAAGATAAATCTAACCACAGCCTTAAACTCTGTGATCCTACACTCCCTCATGCATCGGTTTCCTAACGGGGGTTTAGGTTTCTGCCACTTCGACAACCCCACAATTAGTAGCCGAATACACAATGCATTCCTCTAGGCCCATAAAGGTGAACTATCGTGTAGTCGACGTTCACATGACACCGCTGCAAGAATAGCACCACAACTTAAATATAAAACCATTAAATATTACTCAACATAATTCCACTACTAACATTTTGATTTCTCGCATGTCCTCAAGAACTAAACGAACTACTCACAAGACATCATATGGATCGTGATCAGAGTTGATATAATGATGAATAACAATCTTGTCATAAAGTGCAAACACTGGTAAATCTCATAAGCATCAAATACAAACAACTAATTCACACCGGGAGAGAGATCTAGTGGAGAACAACGATATAGAACCCTAATTGTTACAGCGGGACGGAGGTGGATGGTGAGGATGATGGTGCCGGTGGTGATGATGATGACGATGATGATCTTGATGATGCCTGGTGCGATGACAGTGACGATGGCGATAATTTCCCCCCTCCAGGAAAGAATTTCCCCGGCAGATTTCTCCCTGCCGCAGAGCTTTTCTCTCTTTATTGTTTTTGGCCTCGTGGAGACGGCAGAATATTTCCTCGATGGTTCTCCATGTCTTAGGGTTTCAGGTGGATGAAGTACGCAAAAGGGTCCTGGCAGTGGTGGTCCAGGGCCACCACATCACGTGGCAGCGCGTCAAGGGGGCGCGCCACCACATGGTGTGGGCCCCTGGTGGCCCCCGTCTAGCTCCCCTCTTGGCTGGCTCTGGCATCTGGAAAAATAGGAACTCCTCGATGTTTTTCCTGAATTGCTGATCTTCAGAAATATTGTATCTAGACGGTCCTTTTTCCAGCAGAATTCTGGTTCCGGCAGTTAATTCTCCAATAATCATCAAATATGAAAAATAGATGAAATAACATAAGAATCAACTCTAAGTATGAAATATATCAATGAATAGAAGTAAATTATGATATAAATAGTGATGCAAAATGGACGTATCAGCAGGCTGCCGGAACAGGGCTGCAAAACCCATATATTCGATTTTCGAGGTGATGTCGCCTCTCTGTATGTTTCGTGGAAAATAACGGTCCCCAAAGTTTTTAGGGTTGAAGGCAATTTATGGGCAAAGAAGCACCGAGAGGCGATGGCCAGGGGCTCCTGGGGCCCACCAAGTGCAGCCTGGGGTGGGGCCATGCCCGACACCCTCCTAGGGAACCTTGGCCCCCCTCCGGCCCTTCTTTGGACTCTGTCTCCATTCCGGGTAAAAAATGATCTCCGTGGATTTTCAGCCCTTTCCAAGAATATTTCCTTAAGCCCTTTCTGAAATATAAAAACAGCAGAAAACAACAACTGGCCTGGGATATCTTGTCAATAGGTTAGTCTATGAAAACATCCGGAAAACGATAGAAACCATGTGGAAAACAAAAGGTATTGGGTAGAAAACAAGCATGGAGCATCAAAAATTATCGATACATTTGCAACGTATCAGCATCCCCAAGCTTAAAAACTTGTCGTCCTCGAGTAGGTAAGTGATAACAAAATAATTTTTAAGGTGACATGAAGCCAACACAAATCTTGATCAACGTTATGTAAAACATTGCAAGCTGAGATCAAAGTACTTTAACAAAGGCATGATACATATTATTTGAACTAATGTAAACTTAGCAACTATGTTGCACATGAAATGTAACACAAACAAAACAAAATGAATAATGAAGCATTGAAAGTGATATGGTTGTTTCAATCATGAAGAAAAACATAATAAAGTGGTATCCAGCTTGTCCTTCGTGTGGTAGAAAAACATAAATGCCAGGACACCTTCTAAGTTTGAATGGTGGCTAGATACAAATATTTTGAGAGGAAGCAATACCATAATCATGAACCAATCAATAATAAATTTTGGGAATATGCAGATTATAATCAGAATGAAAACTATGATCTCTTAACTGGTGCATAAAGTAAGAAGATGGAGTCTCAGCATAACAGTAAAAGAAAGGCCCTTTGCAGAGGAAGGCAGGGATTACTCATGTGCTAGAGATTTTTATTTAATAAACAGAGATATTGAAAACAATTTTAACAGAGGTGTATGTATACGTCAACGAATTCTACCAAATGATCTATCATATTTTCATGTTTAATGGCTTCAAGGGCGGCTCCCATAAGAGAATCATAACATTCTCCTCTCTCCTTGTTTGCACAAGCTAAGTTCATGATTTCTCAAGTCCATAGTGTGAGGAGATTTTAACGTAATTGTTATCGATTACTTTGGGCTGGACACCTAAATGCCTGTTTTTTTTTGCAATATTAAGGACTAACAAATTATTCATGATAGTCAGGTGTGAAGCCATCAATCATAAAAACATAATAAATCATTCAATACTTCCTCATGAGCTAAAACAGGAACACAAAAGATGTTAATCATTTTGAAGATTTAAAGGTAGCACACAAGAAATTTGCTTGGAGTGGTCGTGAAATAACACATATAGGTAGGTATGGTGGACACATTTGGCACACTTTGGTTTTTGGGAGTTGGATGCACAAGTAGAGCTCATACTCAGTACGCGTGAGGGCTAGCAAAAGACTGGGAGCGGCCAACTAAGAGAGCAATAACGGTCATAATCATGCATAGCGACAGAACATCATTAGTCAAAGCATGAAGTGATATTACAAGTAAAAAAACTAAATGATCATCAAGGCTAGAGGTGAATTTGTTTGTAGTAATAACATGGTGTGAGCATGTGCCAAGTCAATCCATATAAATCATTTAAAGGAGAATACCACAATACCATGCTTCAATATGAGGGAACGACAAATCATAAATTTCAATGGCTCATTAAGAACTATAAACTATTTGAGACTAGCCATGATTCATCATAAACTACTAAGCACACAATTAAAATAATATCTAACATTACATGCCAAAGTCTAAGCCACAGTCAAAACAAGCTTCCCATTGCATCACTATAAGCATGAAATATTTTACTCTTCTCTAACACCAATCAACTTAATTGAAACAACTCTCAAAGAAAATAAACATCAAAGACCATAGAGCTAATCATATATAACTTAATAAAAAAAACAAGCTTTGAACAAAATTCAAGTGAAAAACAAGAGCTAAACGCAGTACTCGCAAAAACTGAACACTCACATAACGTGTTCTAGGCAATGAAAATGGAGCGTGTCTATCTCCAAAATAAAAGTGCTACAATCCAACTATAAACGACAGAAAAGGAAACAAAAAAAACTGAAATCGAAATAAAATGACGCTCCAAGAATAACACATATCATGTGAAGCAATAAAAATATAGTGTTTTGAAAGAAACCTGATATTTTTGTTGATGAAGAGGAGGATGCCTTGGGAATCCCCAAATTTGACGCTTGTACTTCTTGCATATTTCTTGGGATGACATGGGAATAACCAAGATTGATATTTTTTTCATCCTTCATCTCATCACATCATACTTCTCTCCCTACACTTGAAAACTTCCTCCACCTAAAACTTCTCACAATATTCATTAGCAACATTAGTATAATCAAAATAATAAATCCACTTGGTTCAGTTTCAACACAACTCTAAGACTCAATTTAAAACATTATCTACCTTCAAAAATTCTTTTAAAGTTATTCCTCTCAAAATAACATCAAAAGAAAGAGATTAAAACGCAAATGCCAATATTGGCAGAAATCTGTCAAAACAGAACAGTCGGCAAAGATGATTTTTTATAAAATCTTTTGTTTCTCAAATTAAAATGTAGAAAACTAATGAAAGTTCTATAACAACCTGGGTCATGTGTCTATTTTGTTTCAAAGCAAAACGACGTTCTGGCTGACAGAAATAATGTTTTTGTTGTCAGTCCAGAAGTCTGTTTCAGAACAGCAACTTCCCCAAATCGCACTACCTCTCTATTAAAGTTTACTCTTGGCACAAAAAAATGAAAATGATAAGTAGCAGTTGTTAGAGAGGTAAAAAATTCCAAGATACAAGAATAACAAAAGAAAACAAAATGAAAACGAAGCAAAATAAAGTGGGTTGCCTCCCGCAGGCACTTTTCTTTAACGCCTTTTAGCTAGGCATGAAGAATGAATCAAGTATTGTCAATAGAATCATGGATAGTCCTCACAACGGAATCAAAAGTTAACTTCATTCTCTTTCTAGGGAAATTTTCCATTCCCTTTTTAAAGGTAAACTGAAATCTTATAATTCCTTCTTTCATATCAATAATGGCACCAACGGTGCGAAGAAATGGCCTCCCCAAAATGATAGGACAAGATGCATTTCATTGAATATCCAAAACAAGAAAATATAAATGGACAGTATTATCATTATAAATAATAAGAACATCATCAATCCTTCCCAAAGGTCTTTGAATAGTGGAGTCTATAAGATGCACTCCCAAAATACTCTCATCCTATGGTTTCAAATCAAGCATATCATATAAAATTTTAGATAGAAAAACTTGCACCAAGACCACACAAAGAATTGTAATCAAAATCATTAAGTATTATTCTAATAGTGGACTCCCAACCATCTTGTAATTTCCTAGGAATAGAGGCTTCAAGTTTAAGCCTTTCTTCCTTAGCTTCAATGAGAGCACTAGTGATATGTTTAGTGAAAGCAATATTTTTCTTACTAGCATTAGGACCTTTAGCTAATTTTTGTAAGAACTTAATAACATCAAGATGGTGTAATTATAAAAATCAAGTTTATCATCCTCAAACATGGTGGGAAAAAATTCTCCAAAAGTCATATTATCTTCAATCCCACTTGCAACAATTTTCTCACTAGAAATATTTTTAATCTCCAAAGTTTTGGAACTTCTTCTAACTAAAGTCATTACCTCTCCAATCCATTTGTTTTGACATAAATTTTTTTATAAGAATTAGTATACTCATTGGTACTAAAAAAATTCACTTCCTCAAAGGGTTGGATGGTATAAATTTTAACATGCTCACTTCTATCAGTTTTTTCAGCAATTTGAGCTTATCATTCTCTTCTAGCATGTAGTTGAGCTAACATTCTCGTGTTCTAATTTATTTGAACTTTTATATAATTTATACGTTAAGTTTTCTTGTCCTCGAGAGGTGTAGTCCTAATTTTAAAAATTTCTACATCACGAGCAAGACTATCAACTTTCCGCACAAGACTATATAGTTTTGCAAGCCTTTCATCAATAGTTCTATTGAAATATTTTTGCTATAGTGATAAATTGTTTAAGCATGTTCTCATTATCATAGGTGGAACTCTTGGTATTGTTGTAAGCATTGCCATAATAATTCCCATATGAATTACCATTATTATTAGGATATGGCCTAGAGATGTTACCACCAAAATTATTCTTGTAAGCACTATTGTTGAAATTGTTTCTAGCAATAAAATTCATATAAATTTGATCATTCTCATTAGAAACTAGAGAGTTCAAGGTAACATTATTAGGATCTATAGGAACTTGTTTAGCTGGGAAAAAAGAAAGGATATCAATCTTATTACTCAAGGAAGAGACCTCCTCAACAGAATTTACCTTTGTACCTGTTGGAGCCCTTTCTGTGTGCCATTGGGAATAGTTTGTAATTAGATCATCCAATAAATTATTTGCTGCACCTAAAATGAGGTTCATGAAGGTTCATCCCACAGCTGAATCCAATAAATTCCTTGAAGAAAACTTTAATCCTGCATAAAAAGTTTGGAAAACCATCCACGTAGTTAGTCCATGTGTGGGACAATTCTTAACCATAGTTTTCATTATTTCCCAAGCTTGAGAAACATGTTCATTATCATTTTGTCTAACTTTCATAATGTTACTCCTCGTTTGTATAAGTTTTGCGGGTGGATAATACTTCCCAATAAAAGCATCTTTGCCTTTAGTCCAAAAAATAAATGATATTTTTAGGCAAAGGTAATAACCACTCCTTGCTCTACCTCTTAATGAGAAAGGGAACAATTTTAATTTCACAATATCACCAATTACATCTTTATATTTTTACATCTCACATAACTCAACAAAGTTATTTAAATGAGAGGAAACATCTTCTCCAATACCAGAAAATTGATCTTTCATGAAAAGATGCAACAAAGCAGGTTTAATTTCATAATAATTTGTTGTAGCAGCAGGTGGAGCAATTGGTGTGCATATGAAATGATTAAGAATGGTACTATTAAAGTTATAAAGCTTGAAAGTATCATTGGTAGCCATGCTTGCAAGATAAAAAAAAACTAACAGCACAAATAAAACACTAGAAACTAGAGAACTATTTTGTTGGTTTTTGATAAAGAGAAAACAAGACTAAAAAAGTAAACTAAGCAAGAAAACAACAAAATAAAGAGAGTGGAAATGTAAGACTCCCCTTGCAGCAAGATAGAAATCCCCGGCAACGGCGCCATAAAAAAGTACTTGATGCTGACGTGATCACACGCTCGTTGGAAGACCCCAAGCGGAAGGTATGATGTAGTTCCAGCGGAAGTTTTTCCCCCAATTAAGGAACCTGGGTTTATCGAACTAGTAGGACTTAGTAGTCTTGGAGAAGATTCCTTGTTGTCTGGCACGTCAACAAGAGTGGAACCTGTACACAAACACAAACTCTCTCTTGCCCAAACTTTCCGGAAGGCTGTCAATCTTCTGGTCTTGGTGAAAACTAGAGAATTAAACGTATAGTCTTGGAACACAATAAAAGAAAAATGGAATAACGAGGAAACAATTATGAAAAGTTCTTAAAAGAAGGTTACATATATGAAGAAAATAGGATCGGGGGCTATAGGTTCACTATAGGTGTATCTCCAAAGAAAACAAACATGTTGGATTAACAAATTACAGCTGTACAATTGAGAAATCATGAATGTACGTATAACAATACTATTATGATGAGATATAGTTCATGGGTGTCGTGTGTCAAAACGTGGACACCGGGAGTGACCGACGTCCAGCCCCCAGATTTGTTCGGCAGTGGGCGAGGGTAAATCCTACATCGCCTCTTCTCGGTTGGTAAAAAAGGGGGTTGGGGCGAGAACTAAAGGCACATCACACGGACACAGCTTTTTACCCAGGTTCAGGCCATCGATAGATGGAACCCTACGTCCAGCATGTCTGATCTGGAATTATTTTGTCGAAAGGAAGTTACATGGGTGGGAATACGAATCTCTGCTCTCCTCTGCCTTCCTCTTCTCTCTCCTTCTCTCTTTCTCCTGGTCATGTGTCCCTTTTCGGGACATTTCTCTTCCTTCTTATATCCCAAGGCCCCCTCCATCTTCCTATTGTGGGGTTCATACATGTAGTTGTCATTCTTTGGAGGAGTACGCGTGGAGGCCAAAGGCGAAGGTCCGCCATCCACGTGTAACCGTCCACTTTCCTTTGATGTGCCACTCGCTGCTTTCTTCCTATGACGTGCGACAACGGGGCATCCGCACCTCCCAGGGTGTTCCTACACCCCTCGCCCCAAGGGGGTAGTTGACGGGACTTGATCAATTAATATTGTCCGATACGGTGGCCTGGGCCCACTCGTACGACGATCAGGGGACCCCAGAAGGTAGTTACCAATAGTAGCCCTCGGGCGTGGGGCACCAACGTCGCGAGTTACTGGCCCGCACTCTTCATCTTGTCGATTGCGCAGGCTTGGATCACCACGTGGCATGCTCGCCACGTGTCCGCTGTGGTTGGCCTTCACATCGTGTGAAGCGCCCACCACACAAAATCTCCTTAAATCTCGTGCCCCTCCCCTTTCTCCTTCCTCTCCATAAAGGAGAGAGGGAGACTGGGGCGAGGCACCACGCGACTCTAGTTCCTATCTTCTGTGTGCAAGATCCTCGCCTTGATGGCACACCCGGCCTCGCCCCCGTCCTGGGGCCTGACGACATGGAATGGTCAGGCTCCGAGTTGGTGCACGGGGAGCTTGACTCCATGTCTTGTACTGGCTTCATATCGCCGCGAGCTTGCTATCCATGGAGGGTTCCAAGCGTGGAGGTGGTTCCTACACCCCGGTCTGATGAATGTATTTTGTTCGGCATTCACCTGGAGAGAGGGCTTCACCCCCCTCCCGATCCATCCATTCCTGGTGCAACTCCTCAGGTTGTATGGGATTCAGCTTCATCACCTTACTCCATATTGCATCTTGAACATCTCCTGCTTTGTGACCTTCTGCGAGGGGTATCTTGACAGACACCCGCATCTTAGAATGTGGTGCTCCTTGTTCTTCTTGTCGGGGAGGATAGATGGGTGATACGTCTCAAACGTATCCATAGATTCTGATGTTGCATGTTGTTTTCATTCCATATACTACATGTTTCTTATTATGTCATTTTTATGGATTTTCTGGGACTAACCTATTGACAAGATGCCACATAGCCAGTTCCTATTTTCTGCTATTTTTGGTTTCAGAATAGTTGTTCTGGAAATATTCTCGGAATTGGAAGAAACAAAGCCTAGATGTCTTAGAAAGTCGTCATGTACATGGAGTCTGGAGGAGACCCGGAGGGGGCCTCAGGGGCCCCACACCATGAGGCAGCCCGGGCCTCCCCCCTCTGGTCGCTCCTTGGGGTGGTGTGGGCCCCATGGCCTATTTATACCTATCCTCGGGTTAACCCTAAATACCCGAGCCTTTTCCACCAAAAAGATCCATAGCCATCATCATCGTCAACACTAGTTCGGGAGGGTTCTGGAGCTCTCCCCGGCACCCTGCCGGGAGGGGGAATCATCACTGGAGGGCTCTTCATCACCATGCCTTCCTCCAGAGTGATGCGTGAGTAGTTCTTCCCTGGACTATGGGTCCATAGAAGTAGCTAGATGTTTGTTCTCTCCTCTTTATGCCTCATGTTCAGATCTTGTGAGCTGCCTAACATGATCAAGATCATATTATTGTAATGCTACATGTTGTGTTTGCTCGGATCCGATGAATATTGAATCCTATGTCTAGTGATTATCAATCTATCACGTTTTTTCATGTGTATGTTATTTATGATCTTGCATGCTCTCCGTTACTAGTAGATGCTCTGGCCAAGTTGATTCTTGTAACTCCAAGAGGGAGTATTTATGCTCGATAGTGGGTTCATGCCTCCCTTTCACTCACGCTCGAGTGACAGAAACATAACCGGTGGGGGATGTTGTTTTTCCATTAGGAAGAAAACAACAATGCTTTGTCTAAATATTATTATATTGCTTACATTACACACTTTGCTTAATGCAATTATCTATTGCTTGCAACTTAATACCCAAGGTTTGCTCTGATGACACTCTGAGGGTGGATTATTAGTCATAGATGCAGTTGGATAACGGTCTATGTATCTTGTTGTAATGCCCGCATGAATCACATAGTGATCAATATGACATGAATATGCACTACGGTGCAGCCTTTACATAGTAATTTGTTTACCCATCATGTTATCGATCTATTTTTGAGAGACACCTCTAGTGAACTGCGGACTCCGTTCCATTTATTTACACTGGTATACAACCACTACAGCCGTTGTTTTACCACTACAATTATTGTTCTCTTTCATCTACTGCAAACAAGTACTAGTTTCCACATTATACGTCTAATCCTTTGTTTCAGCAAACCGGTGAGATTGACAACCTCACTGATTCGTTGGGGCAAAGTAATTTTATTGTGTTGTGTAGATTCCACGTTGCTGCTGAACCGGTAGTGCGTCCTGCCAACATCAGTTGGATCAACCTTCGGAAGTGATTTCTTTCTCCTATTGGTCGATTCATCCTTGGTTTCTTTCTGAGGAAAAACTTGCCACTTCACTCTTCATAACATTTCTTTTGGGGTTTCCCAACGAGTGCACTCCTGCACCATCAATGGGGAGGGGGGCAAATGTATCCATATGGCGCGGTGAAGGTGGTGCCCCGGAGCTCTCAGTACCCATACCTGAGACTGCTCGGGACGTGCGCCCACTAGGAGTGCACGTTCTTCTATTTTCCAGAGGTGCCTTGCTCCTCCGGTGGCCCCTTCCTCCCAGCCTTCCGTCCTGACCTTCCAACATCAAGAGAGTGTTGGAACATGCAGAACTGTAGGGACCCTGACGCCTTCACCACCTTGGCAAAGCGCCCGAGGGAACTCGTGGCGGAAGGGATCACGGGTCTAGATCTCTTGATCACCTGGGAGTCAAGGCGTGTGCAACCAAGCAGTCGCGGGTGCACGACCTTGGGGAGTGGAGCCACAATGGGGGCCCCACCCGGATCTCAACTCTTCCTCTTGCTCAGCACGAGCTTGCGGGTTGGGTATGGTATGTCTCCTTTTGGATGGTGGATGACCCCCCCCCCCCCGGCGCAAGTGGGGAGGGCCGCCTACGACTTCTCTGACCCAGCCCCCTTGGTAAGTCTTCGTTGAATCTTCCTTGCTCCCTTTATTTCAGCGTGCTTACCAGGGTCCTCCTTGACAGTTGCTCCCCTGGCTCTCCTGGTGGTTGGAGAACCCAATGTCCAGGTTCAGCTTGCTTCGTCCTGCTCACTCGCATCCCTCACAGGACATCCCAATGAGCGCATTCCTGCTGGGGCTTCTTTAGTATCGTCTACGCCACGATGGTCCCTCCAGCCTTGTGCAGCTACTAGGCACAGACATACAGGTTGGTGCTTTCCGCCTCTCTTTGCTTGGTTTCCCCCGGGGGAAATGAAACTTATTTTTCCTGCACATGTCTATAGCAAGAGCACAAGTTATGCTCCGAGGCGCTAGAAGATCTGCGGGCGCGGAACGCGACCCTCCACAGTGCTCTGGAGCAGATGAGGGATTAGATCGCCAGTCCCGAGGGCCTCCGTCCTCCTAGGGGTCTGGTCGGTCAGGATAGGTCTTAATAGCTTCATCCACCTTGTAAAAAAATTGTCTAAGAATAAAGAAAAGGTGGTACGTGTGACCTCTTTTTCGCGTGCTTGCCTCCTTCTTGGCTTTGGAGGATCGCTTCCGATGCTAGCTTCAACTGTTTCCTTGCCTGGAGCCCTGGGTTGGACTGAGAGGTCCAGGCTGCAAGTCAAGCCCCCTTGCTCTTTCGAGTGGAGACCGCATAGCCCCCGGGCGCTCGTATCCGGGGAAAACTAGAAGTCCTCGGGGGTGGACTGAGAAGTCTCGATCTGATGCCACGGGGTGTCTCCTGTTTAAAGGATGCGCCCTGGCTAATCCCCTGAGCCTCCCCCCCCCCCGTTTCCAAAACTCTGTGTCGATAGACCAAAATCAAAGGAAACTTTCTCGAATAAAGGTTCCATAAATATCCTCCGATCAATAGCCAATCGAGCAATAGAAAAGGGGCAGCGAACTTCGTGCAGCGTCTTATCTCTGGGAGAAATAATCCATGGGGCACCGGCGATTCTGCCCAGACATTTACGACTGTCTAACAACGGAAGACCAAAAAAATGGGAACATTTTTCTTTATTTGGCCAATCCTTTGTGGGGCAGAAACCCAAAACCTGGTGCAGAATTTACAACGGGCCCTGCCCGAATACGCTAAGATTGCACGCGTGATGCGGGGGCGAACCCGCACTGCCGTTGACTCATGTGGCGTGACCAGCATCGAGTTAACCGGGGTATACCTGGCCACACTGGCTGGTCGACGCTCGTGCTGACGAGGCACTCGCGTAGCGGGGGCGGACCCGCTCCGCGTACCCAAGGATGGTACTGAGTGTGATATACCGGGATTCCGGGGGAGATGGGCAGACTTCCCGAACCTGGTTCCCCGACCGGCTATTGCCAACGGGTAGGGGACAACAGATCGACAAGTGCCTCTCGTGGGTGGGGGGGAGTGGCCCAGGGACTACTCCCCCGTTCCCCCTTCGGTAACGAGACCGTCTGATATGGCCACAGTTGGCTATTTTGATAACCGAAATTGTATCTCTAGTGCGAAATGTCCTCCCTTTGCCCAGGCAGTGGGTCTCGGTCGTTTTTGCCCGGCTTACATGTCGTTGACAGGGCGGAGCATGGCTCCTTCCCTGTTCCTGGGTTCGCCCCCCGGGCCCAACCGACGCCACGCGGGACCATACGTCCACCAAACCATGGCGGTCATAAGGGTTTTTTGTTCCCAGTCACAGCCGGGGAACTATTCGAAGTCGGAGGAGCCGGTTGGAGTTCCAGTTGGCGCGCCTGCATCTCCTTCTAGCGCATGCCACTCGATAATCTACTAGAGGTCCTTCGTCCGCCAGATGACCCTGCCTGCAGTTCTCGCTCCAGAAATGGGTGACGGGTTCCGCTCATGAAGACGAGGACGACAGTGTCTTCTCGTGCCTCGGGACTCCACACGCCACACAACAAAAACGCTCCGCGTACTGGCGGAGGGATTCCCACCGCCCCCAGACCAAACGATGAAGGTCACCGAGGGTATCCCGAGGTTGGGTTAATGCTCGGTCGCAAAACTCAGAGAGTCCATGCAGGCCGCCTCTCCGCTGTGGGAAGCGGCGCCTTCTTGCTTGTTGGCCCCTGCTAGGATCAGGCTTAGATCTCTCGGGATGCGTGTGCCGCCGGGCAGATCCCCTTCCTGTAGGTGAAGGTTGCCCCGCGGCCACCGGGGCGGTGCCATGGCACTAGAAAACATAGTCTGTCATGGCCGTGAGTCCCACAAGCCACGACTGAGATGGTGCATCGTCTTCCGCTATTGGGGGAGGCTTCTGCACCATAGTTTGCATCGGATCAGCCAGAACTGGGGTTGTCCGCAGGCCAACGCTCCATCCTCCCCCGAACGGTCGAAGGTCTCTACCATCGGATCAGCCAGAACTGGGGTTGTGCGCAGGCCATGCCCACCGGAACGGCCAGTGGCGGGGGCTGGTGGTGTGGCCTTCCGAAGGCCAACTCTCGGGCCACAGATCTTCCTTATGAGGACTCCATGGAAACAAGATTGCTCGGAGACGATGCAGAAGCTCACGCACCCCCTACATGGCGCGCTAGATGTCGCGTGTCGAAACACGGACACCGGGAGTGACCAATGCCTAGCCCCAGATTTATTTGGCAGTGGGCGAGGGAGAATCATGCATTGCCTCGTCTTGGTTGGTAAAAATGAGGGGTTTAGGGGAGAGCTTAAGGCACACAATACGGACAACATATTACTCAGGTTCAGGCCATCGAGAGATAGAACCCTACATCATGCATGTATGATATGGGATTATTTTGCCGAAGGGAACTTACAGGGGTGTCATATCCAAGATTTTTGGAATGTTAAAAAATTTCTAAAATTTGAAAAAAATTGATTCATGTTAAATGAAGGCACAAAATTAAAAAAATTCAAATAAAAAAATACTATGAAATATTCCAAAGTGTTTGGATTTGATGAATCAAATAGCCCTCTATAATCTAAATCCACAAGGTTGTTTCAAAATAGATATTTTGCAAAGTAATTATTATTTTAAAGAGACCGTGTGCTATAAAATGGGTTTCTGTAACATCCCTGATTTTTGGAGACATTCAAAAATCACAAAAATTTAAAACTTTTGTTTCTTCTAATACAAGTCACGAAAACCAAATAAAACTGAAACACAAAGGGAACATTATATGTTATTCCAGTGTTATTGGAAATCATAATCCAAATGTATCTATTTTCTAAAACCCTAAATCCTCAAAATAAATAATTATGCAAAGAAAACTATTTTCCCTAATCGAAAACCTTAAAAATATGTAATGAGTTTCACAATATTTTCTTTGTATGAAAAGGAGTAAATAACTTAGGTAAACATTAATTTCAAATATCTTTTGTCTCTGAAATTTATTTTGAAAAAAATATCATTTAATTGATTTTATATAAGGCAAATAACATTGAGTAGCCATTGGTCTTTTGTTCATATTTTGAAAATATAAAAGTTTGATTTTGTTTAAAACAACACCTACATGTTTTCATTTGAAAGATAAAGATTTTACAAAACTAAGGAATTTTGTTTGAGGCCATTTGGGGATTCTATTCAAAAGTTATGTTTAAAAGAAGAAAACAGAAAAAAAGACAAAAGGGAAAAAAAAAAGAACAGCAGCAGCGCAGCCCACCTAGGCCGAGCGCACTACCTTACCTGCCGCCTGCGTGTCGCAGGGTGGCCCACCAGCAGCCCAGCCGCCAAAAGAGCCGACGGGCCCAACAGAATCCGCAGCCGCCCCTTTCTTTCTGTCGCTGCCAGGCGGGGCCGTAGTGATGCGTGTGTGACGTCAGCGTCCTTCTTCCTCTACTGCAAGAAAACGGAGCCCGACACGGGAACGATTCCCTCATCCGATTCCTTGCGAGGGAGGTCACGAATCAAATCCCCGAGGGACCCTTTAAATAGACACTGGTACCCTCCACCTTTCCCCTCTCCCTCCCATAAGAATCGTTCCGCCAGGCCGCCGCCATTGCTCGTTGGAGTTCCCCACGGCCGCCACAGTTTTTCGTTGTTTACGGCTAGCACGGGAAGTCCTGGACCCCATTATCCCCTCTATGCGTCTTGCCTCGATCCCGCGAGTATCCTCATGCCCCTTTTTAATTTTTTTTCGTGCAGCGTACGGGAAGCAAAGCCTCGCCGGAGTCCACAACCCGCCATCTCCACGGATCTGCACCGCGCCGCCCATCTGAGAAGCCAAAAACTCTACCTCCATCACCATTGGTCTCAAATCATTGCACCGCACCTCCTCGTGCTCTCCATCTGTCCGGGGAGGCCCCACATCGCCGGCGCCGTCGACGACAGGAAGCGCCACCGCTGTCCCCTCCAACTCTGGTGACCGGACCAGCCGGAGACCCTCTCCTTTGCCCAGCACAGTTGGATCGCAGATGAACGGTCAGGATTAGATCCCGAAGAGGTACGTTCTCACCCGTTAGATCCAGATCGTGCGCTTCTAATCCACCCACTTATCCACGTCATCTCGCCTCGTCAGCATGCCACGCCAGCAGCCCCGTCAGCAGCCGTGCCAATCGCAGTGCACCACGTGTACCAGCTTTTCTGTTTTATTCCGGAATTAATTTTAAGCTGGCAGTTTTGCAGAAAACCCCCTGTAACTTAGATCTATCATAACTTTTTAACCGTAGATCCAAATTAAGCAAACTTAGACTTTTTGAAAATCCCTAAAGACTTAGAATCTTTTAGCACTGTCCAAATTTAATTTTTACAAACTTAAATTGGTTCAAATTTAAATATGCTTGTTGATGATTTTGGCATAGTTTAAATTCTACAAATCTAAAAATTCTAAATAAAATATTTTTGGAGACCTTAGGATGTGTACTAACAGTCCTTTGCGCCCAAAATAATTTTTGGCTAAGTTAAAATGGTTTTGGTTGTTATATGCTCATATGACTATTTCTGACTTAGTTTATTTTCTGTAATTATTTTCAATATGTTTTCTCTAGCAAATTTATGCTAAGGGCTAATCTTAGACCATAGAGACCAAAACCAAAGGCCGTAGAATATTTGTAAGTTATTTTTCCTAGTTGGACCTGCTAGTTGAAAACCACTAAGTCTGGATTAGTGAAAAGCCATGGAGAGGATGCTACTGTTTTCAACTTGAAGATTTTCAACATGAAGCAAGAAGACCAATGAAGGACTTAGCAAATTCAGAAACATATCCAAGAAGTGGAAGCGCTTAGAAGAAAATATCAAGAGGAACTTCAAGAGGACCAAACCACATCTCTCTCATTTTCTTTAAGTCTTTTCTCCCCTTTCTTTTCTGTTCTCATAGACTTTGTGATATGGCTAAGTTAGATGAGGACCAGCCCTAGTTGTACCAAAACCAACTCGTGCTAGAAGATTCAATGAAGTCACCACACCAAGGAGGAAATTACAAATGAGCATGAAGATTTTCCAAGACCTATCATGTGATGACTTAGTATATGTTTTCCAAGATTTGGAATTTGTTTTCAAGTGGTCTAAGACTTAGAATCTATTTCTCAAGTGAGATGGCAGATTTTGACCAAGCCTTCAACAAGAATAATTTCATCAAGAAGAACAACTTCAAATCAAGAAGAATACTCTCCTACATATGAAGAAAAGAAGATGAAGAATTTAACAAGTCCTTTTTAAAGGAACTCTAACAATCTTACTACTTCTGTTATTCTATATGACTAAGTACCTAGACTCAATAAGAAGAGATACAAGGAAAACCATTGAAGGCATACAGACTTAACCATAAAAAACAACTCAATGAAGCAAGGAACCAAAACAAGACTGAAGAAGACTAAGACAGAAATAGTTTGGACCAATCCTTCAAAGACCAATCCTTAGTCACAAATGGAAAACTCTAACTACAATAACTTAGTTTATTTTGTGCATTGAAACTAATAACTTAGTTTATTTTGTGCATTGAAAATAAATGTTTTCACATGTTTTCATTTGCTATGTTTATTGCTTTCTATGTTTTCTTCATTTGTTTGTATGATTGTTAGCATGTTTGTTTATTCTGTTGTTGTGTTTTCAATGTTTAGATTGTACGGAGAGCAACGTTCTTTTGTGAAGAGAGGTGATTGTTCTTCACCAACTTTAAAGGCAACTGACACACCATCAAATCTCCCATATTTTACTATGCATTACTAGTGTTTTGAGTAGTATGCATGATAGGGAATTTCTACTAAGTTATTATATGCTATGCAAAATCCCAAGTAGTGTATAGACATCCTTTAGACTTGTTATTTTGGAGACTTATACTTAGTATATGCTTAGCCTTGCTACAAATTTGTTTTACTCAATGTTGTGAAAAATTATAAGTATAAACTTCAATGAACCACCTGGGTGGATTTGGTTGTATGGTTGATGAGAGTTGAGTGTCGCCCCGAGGGGTGTCCACTTGTGGACTGCCACCCAGGAACAAAGAGATTCCTAAGTCCCTCTAAGTTTAGTAGCTTCCCGTGCAGCCCTTTGACATATGGGCTCTGTCTTGATCAACTAAGTTGTGAGAGTTCAGCCCATGCTTGTCATGAAGATGTAGCAGAATTATAGGTGGAACGGGTCTTGCTGGTTGGGTTGAATTCTTTCTTCTGAAAGATCTCGTCTCAATTCTCTCCTTTCCATGATGCACTCCGGGTGTATAGGATGTTTGGGCTAATTAAAGACAAAGGGTGAAAGTGCACAACCTCTGCAGAGTTAGAAACTATGATCGTAGCCGTGTCCCCGGTAATGGACGACTTCGAGCAGCTGGACAAGGATGGATAGAAGGATCTCCTCATCTTTTCTGAATGAAATAAAATATGGTAGAAACCCTTTATAGGGCACATGGTGGTTTAGCCATGCCACAACCAAACTTCATGGTGGTTTAGCCATGATGATTTGTAAAACTTCTTGGTGGTTTCGCCATGAATGATTGTACAAATGTCTTCATCTTTTTTTAAATGATTTACAAACATAGGGCAAAACTAGCTTTATGCAAAATTAGCCAAAACTCCACTCAACCAAATATGCATTTAGTATTAGACTTGCCATTTATATCCACCATAGTGTTACTTGCCAATACATTAAATTTTATTGACTCCCTTATGGCTATATATTCCATATTGCAGATGAATCTGAAGACGAGTGAGGTTTCATTCAGGATCTCAAGTCTACAACCAACATGTTTTGCCTGTGGCGCATGAAGAAGATGAGGCTCAATGTAGTACTATGTTTTCCGCTGAAATTCTGTTTCCTGCTAGTCTTCTGAGACTATGCAAGTTGTAATCATATTTTGTAAAGAATGGATCATGCGGTGTAATAGAATTTTGACGCATTTGCATGATATTTCATTTTGAACTGTTGTGCTAGCAATTGATCCAGGGACTAGCACAATAACACAGAGTTCTTGCATTATTTAAATGTGGGAACGCTACAAAATGGTATCAGAGCATTGTGTTGCCTGTAGTATACGAGACCTTAAGTTTGGAAAAGACCTAGGTTGAAAACCTATTTTATCCAAATCTCCTAAAGAAAACCTTCTCATCTTTCTCATATCTCTCATCTATCATTCGTTTCAAAAAATCTCTCCTCTTTAGATAACATCCCTTCTATACCGTCAAGACAAGTTTGGTGAATACCATGCCCTGAAGTGCAAGAAGTATCCTTCACCCAACCTAAAGTACCACAGAGAAGATCATTGAATATATTAGAGAAGAACCCAGACTCCTCAACAATCATAAACACCTCAAATATTGAAGATACTCCAGAAGATATAGATGAGACCACCAATCTAATTACTTTATTAGAAACAATGTCAGCGTGTTAGTGCATTGATCATATCAATGAGTGTGGTATGACAATATTAGTTTGTTTTCTAAAATCCTTGTTGTTTGGTGTGAAAATTGCTTGTTAGTTATTGTTTGTAAGATGAGTTTCCTTTCTTCTGTGTGGGGTAGATTGCTTCCTTAGATCTTTCTAAAATCTCTACTCATCTATGCTAAACCCAACGAGATACCTAGCCATAATATTGACAACCATGAGAAGACAACAACAAGATGGAAGATTGCAAAGGACAATCCAAAGACCCAGTGGAGAAGGACCCAAAGAGTGACCCCTCATTGTCAAATGAAAGTCAAGAAGCACCAGATACTCTACAGCCATACTGCAAAGGAAAGTTCTATTCAAGATATTTGGAGACAAGCCACGCAATCAACTCCTGAGATTAGTATACCCACAAAGATTTGTTTTAAGGGTGGTAGCCACCCAGATGCATTGGAACCCAAGTAAACCAAACAAATATTTCTTTCTATCCTTCCCCAAATCTCGGGACGAGATTTCTTTTAAGGGTGGTAGTCTGTAACATCCCTGATTTTTGGAGACATTCAAAAATCACAAAAATTTAAAACTTTTGTTTTCTTCTAATACAAGTCACCAAAACCAAATAAAACTCAAACACAAAGGGAACATTATATGTTATTCCAGTGTTATTGGAAATGATAATCCAAATGCATCTATTTTCTAAAACCCTAAATCCTCAAAATAAATAATTATGCAAAGAAAACTATTTTCCCTAATTGAAAACCTTAAAAATATGTAATGAGTTTCATAATATTTTCTGTGTATGAAAAGGAGTAAATAAATTAGGAAAATAATGATTTCAAATATCTTTTGTCTCTGAAATTTATTTTGACCATAATATCATTTAATTGATTTTATATAAGGCAAATAACATTGAGTAACCATTGGTCTTTTGTTCATATTTTGAAAATATAAAAGTTTGATTTTTTTAAAACAACACCTACATGTTTTCATTTGAAAGATAAAGATTTTAAAAAACTAAGGAATTTTGTTTGAGGCCATTTGGGGATTCTATTCAAAAGTTATGTTCAAAAGAAGAAAACAGAAAAAAAAAGACAAAAGGGAAAAAAAAAGAGCAGCAACAGCGCAGCCCACCCGGGCCGAGCGCACTACCTTACCTGCCGCGTGCGTATCGCAGGGTGGCCCGCCAGCAGCCCAGCCGCACACAGAGCCGACGGGCCCAACAGAATCCGCAGCCGCCCCTTTCTTTTCTTCGCTACCAGGCGGGGCCGTATTGATGCGAGCATGACGTCAGCGTCGTTCTTCCTCTACTGCAAGAAAGTGGAGCCCGACTCGAGAATGATTCCCTCATCTGACTCCTTGCGAGGGAGGTCACGAATCAAATACCCGAGGGACCCTTTAAATAGCCCCTTTCCCCTCCACTTTTCCCCTCTCCCTCCCATAAGAATTGTTCCACGTGGCCGCCACCATTGCTCGTCGAAGTTCCCCACAGCTGCCACTGTTTTTCGTCGTTTACGGCTAGCACGGGAAGTCCCGGACCCCATTATCCCCTCTATGCGTCTTGCCTCGATCCCGCGAGTCTCCTCACGCACCTTTTTATTTTTTTGTGCAGCGTACGGGAAGCAAAGCCTCGCCGAAGTCCACAACCCGCCATCTCCACGGATCTGCACCGCGCCGCCCATCTGGGAAGCCAAAAACGCCACCGCCATAACCATTGGTCTCAAATCATTGCACCGCACCTCCTCGTGCTCTCCATCTGTCTAGGGAGGACCCACATCGCCGGCGCCGTCGACGACATGAAGCGCCACCGCTGTCCCCTCCAACTCTGGTGACTGGACCAGCCGGAGACCCTCTCCTTCGCCCAGCACCGTTGGATCGCAGATGAATGGTCAAGATTAGATCCCGAAGAGGTACGTTCTCACCCGTTAGATCCAGATCGTGCGGTTCTAATCAACCCACTTATCCACGTCATCTCGCCTCGTCAGCATGCCACGCCAGCAGCCCTGTCAGCAGCCGTGCCCAATCGCAGTGCGCCACGTGTACCAGCTTTTCTGTTTTATGGCAGTTTTGCAGAAAACCCCCTATAACTTAGATCTATCATAAATTTTTAACCGTAGATCCAAATTAAGCAAACTTAGACTTTTTGAAAAGCCCTAAAGACGTAGAATCTATTGGAACTGTCAAAATTTAATTTTCTCAAACTTAAATTGGTTCAAATTTAAATATGCTTGTTGATGATTTTTGGCATAGTTTAAATTCTACAAATCTAAAAATTGTAAATAAAATATTTTTGGAGACCTTACGATGTGTACTAACAGTCCCTTGTGCCAAAAATAATTTTTGGCTAAGTTAGAATGGTTTTGGTTGTTATATGCTCATATGACTATTTCTGACTTTGTTTATTTTCTGTAATTATTTTCAATATGTTTTCTCTAGCAAATTTGTGGTAAGGGCTAACCTTAGACCATAGAGACCAAAACCAAAGGCCTTAGAATATTTATAAGTTATTTTTCCTAGTTGGCCCTCCTAGTTGAAAACCACTAAGTCTGGATTAGTGAAAAGCCATGGAGAGGATGCTACTGTTTTCAACTTGAAGATTTTCAACATGAAGCAAGAAGACCAATGAAGGACTTAGCAACTTCAGAAACATATCCAAGAAGTGGAAGCACTTAGAAGAAAATATCAAGAGGAACTTCAAGAGGACCAAACCACATCTCTCTCATTTTCTCTAAGTCTTTTCTCCCCTTTCTTTTCTGTTCTCATAGACTTTGTGCTATGGCTAAGTTAGATGAGGACCATCCCTAGTTTTACCAAAACCAACTGGTGCTAGAAGATTCAATGAAGTCACCACACCAAGGAGGAAACAATAAAGGAGCATGAAGATTTTCCAAGACCTATCATGTGATGACTTAGGATTTGTTTTCCAAGATTTGGAATTTGTTTTCAAGTGGTCTAAGACTTAGAATCTATTTCTCAAGTGAGATGGCAGCTTTTGACCAAGACTTCAACAAGAATACTTTCATCAAGAAGAACAACTTCAAATCAAGAAGAATACTCTCCTAGAGATGAACAAAAGAAGATGAAGAATTTAACAAGTCCTTTTTAAAGGAACTCTAACAATCTTACTACTTCTGTTATTCTATATGACTAAGTACCTAGACTCAATAAGAAGAGATACAAGGAAGACCATTGAAGGCATAAAGACTTAGCCATAAAAAACAACTCAATGAAGCAAGGAAGCAAAACAAGACTGAAGAAGGCTAAGGCAGAAATAGTTTGGACCAATCCTTCAAAGACCAATCCTTAGTCACAAATGGAAAACTCTAACTACAATAACTTAGTTCATTTTGTGCATTGAAAATAAATGTTTTCACATGTTTTCATTTGCTATTTTATTGCCTTATATCTTTTCTTCATTTGTTTGTATGATTGTTAGCATGCTTGTTTATTCTGTTGTTGTGTTTTCAATGTTTAGATTGTACGGAGAGCAACGTTCTTTTGTGAAGAGAGGTGATTGTTCTTCACCAACTTCAAAGGCAAGTGACACACCATCAAATATCCCATATTTTACTATGCATTACTAGTGTTTTGAGTAGTATGCATGATAGGGAATTTCTACTAAGTTATTATATGCTATGCAAAATCCCAAGTAGTGTGTAGACATCCTTTAGACTTGTTATTTTGGAGACTTATACTCAGTAGATGCTTAGCCTTGCTACAAATTTGTTGATAAGGGGTGGCCCAATCTTCTCAGTGAACTCACAGATAACTTCTGATTGATAACTAGTGCGCCACTAAGAACTCTCCCGGCTGATCCCTGATGCCAATGCAAAAGATAGCAACCCCAAGGATATTCTCAACTCCACACTCTTGCACAAGTAATCCACCGACTACAAGTGGTCCTGTATCTTCTTATTCCCAGTGGAACAGCAGGTAACACGTAAAGTTTGCAGATGAACTTCCAGATGAAGGCTTACAAGCTGTTTCAATCAAGAGGTCTAGGGTTTATGTTTTAACGTAGTCTCCCCTATTCTAATTCGCCCAAGGGGTATATATGAGGGGGTATGTTGCGGCCACAAGTGGAATTGCGCAACCAACCAACCCCAACTCGAATAGGACCCACTTTGGACTCTGTTTGGACTTTGGACTCGACCCAACTGATACAAACCGACCCACCATTAAGGGGTGCGGCATATGATGGTATACAAACCATGCCTATTAATAATAGGACTTCTACATGGCGCATTTAAACTCTTGGAGGCTCCCTACCCTTGTTATGCATCAAACAACAATTGTTATTCACTGTTATTCCTTGTTATTCCAGGAATAACAATTGTTATTCTTTGTTTCATCCTTGTAGCACTTGTTTTCCAGCTCCTCTTCATGTCCATCTTCATCCATGCTCAGATCCTCTTCATGATCATATCCCACTCATGCTTGTGTTATCAACAAACCTGAGAATATGATAGTGCATGGATTTAGGTAGTATAAACCTCTCATGAAGACAAAACCATATTTATTACTAGGAAAGAATTCACCTTAAAATAATCATCAGTGAGACTTAATATTTCTTTCCAACTCAAGCATAAATAATCCTCATGGACCTCTATTATGTCCCTATCATCCTCCCTTTCTTCAAGACAAGACGTCCTCGGCTTGTAGTAAGCTGAAAGTGGGAGAAACAAAAAGAACAATGTGTATGCACAATACAAATATCTATAATGAGGTGCATTAGTTGTTATCATATCATAAAATTGTGCCCAAGATATGTGACCACGAATTTTGGTTAAAAACATCACATAATTGTCATAACACTCCATAAAATAGCAATCACAATTGCAAATATAAGTGAAGCTCAATAAATTATGATCAAAATGAGAATCATATGTGTATATATTTTTATTGTTTAGTATCAATTCAAGTGTTCTCACAGAAGATCTATGATCAAATTTATGTTTATTAGTACACTCAAAGGTGGGAACATGATTATTATTTTCATCATGAAAATTGCAACTTAATTTGCAAATATAAGTGAAGAACAATTTATTAGCACATGTATGTGACAAGTATTGTGGCAAACCAAACATATGTGTAAAATTATGCTCATATGTAGGAAGGTGTAGCTTAGTTACCCAAGGTAAAACAATGTTCAAATCGGCCACTTTATCACAAGTTATGCATATATGATTCACCATAAAAATTTCGTTCATGTTGTATGCACCAACCAAATTAAAAGTGAAGCAAGTAGCATGGGTGCTAGAATTGATATATAAAATTTCTGCAATCCTATTCATAGCACATTGCACATTGATTGGTTCATGTAACATGATGGAATACACAATATTAATAGGTGGTAGTTTATCAAGTACTTCTTTATGTGTAAGCAAGACCACATGATCAAAATATCACATGATGGTGGACTATATGTGACTATCAACTCAGAAGAATTAACTAGCACATTTAGTAGACTCACATAATTCAATACTTAAAAGGGGTAATACGAAATCATCACCTTTATCAATAGCATCCTCCCCGGAATAATTAGGTACCAATTCAACTATCTCAAGTGGTGATGCAGGTTCTACTTGTTGTGGCTCCCTTTCTTCAAAAGTAACCTGCATATCACAAGAAACAAAACTAGGCACAATGGCATGTTCCTCCAATGGTTGTGGTGGTGGTGGTTGTGGTGCAGGTTGTACTATAGGCTCCCTTTCTTCAAAAGCAACCTACACATCACAAGTAACAACACTAGGAGTAGACATGGTTACATTAGTAGACACCACCTCACATATCTTCTCAATTTCGGATCCCATGACATGAGGATAACATAATGGTTGTTTTCTAACTTCCATACAATTTTCAAGTCAAGCATGTTTTCTTCGATGATATCTATGATTCCAAAGTAATATTATGTCAGAATAATATCTAGCAAAATAAAACCAAAATTTGACAATACATGATTCACCCAACAAAAGATGACAACTAGTAAATGCTTTAGGAATCACATGACAATAAATTTGCTCTGTATGACCATGAATGGTTAATGGAACAAAAGTACGTTGAATAATTCTAATTTTATCATTAATAATTAACATGTATGGATTTGCTGAAAAATTTCCAATTGCAATTGCTCAACCACATCAAGACTAACAAAGTTATAGTGAGTATCCTTATCAAGAGTAATAGCAGCAGGGCAACCTTTGATTTCTAAGATCAAGTGGAACAAATTTGTTGCAGGCATTCCACTAGAATCCTCCTCCCAGAAAGCATCACTGCACATAGAAAAACTACAAAGCTCCATTGATTAACTTGTTAGTAACAAAATAACAATGGATGTGGTGTTCGCTCACAACTCACTCAAAAATCTAGCAAGACAATAGATTATCTTACCGTTCCAAAGTGAATAGAAATACTTACCAACAAGTAGTGGCAACTAATATGCTTTGATGTGAAGAAGAGAATACCCAGGGTGTTAACAATCACATGACAAACAAGGTGTATAGTGGGGCTTGGTATGGATACCTAACAACACCAAAATAACAATTCCTATTTGTTGTCCAATGTGATATAAAAAGCACAGGAAACACACACGTGGAGAATAATGTGGCAAGCAACTATATGGATGGAAGTGTTGCAATGTACTCGAAAGACACTAGCTACAGCTTTTATAAACAGGCACAATATTGCTCAAAGAACTAGTGCAAATAAAACATGTAAACATCTCCGAAACATGTGGCAATGATCAACAATTTTAGGCCTCTTCCTCTCTTTTTTTCTGTTTTTCTCTCTTATTTTTCCACTCTTTTGGGCCAAATTATGCCTTCTTACGGACTATACGGACATAATTTTTTTTCTTTTTTTCTATTTTAACCACAATATGTCGCACCGCGGAGAATGTTTTTCCACAAAAACAGCACGATGCAAAGATCAATTGAGCAGCCTGTGAGCAGAAAAACGAGCTAGTCTTATATGGGTATGATCCTAATTTGATATATAGATAGGCCGTGGCTATGTTTCTCAAAGATACGGAGTGGAATCAAAGCGAAATTGTCAAAGAAAACAGCACCGGAAACTAATAGAACTCACGGCAGGAAATCTCTGTCGCCGACAGGAAAACTCACCGTTCCTGTGTCGCGGCAGCGCACAGTTCAGCAGCACACGGTGAAACAACAGCGCACGTAAGTGTGTTGGGTGTTGCGGTGGAATAGCGCGCGGCAGAGAAGCAGTACGCGGCCGCAGTTCCGCGCGCGCGGCTGGGAATCGATGCAAACGCGTGTCGCGGCAGCGCGCGGAAGTTGTGTGCAGTAAGCGCGTTACAGCGCTGCGGGGCAGATTGGTAAGGGTGTCGAATATGCATCTCAACAAGTCCCTCGGGTGAACCCATAAGGTTTCGAATAGGAGAACCTGTGGACGCTGGCAGCGATCATCGGCTAGACAGGAGACACGATTTACCCAGGTTCGGGGCCCTCGTAGAGGTAAAACCCTTACTCCTACCTCTGTCGATCTGTATTATCGAATAGATCGGTTACAATGGGGGATTTCTCAAGTCGAGAGTACGATCTCGAACTCAAGGCTTGATGATGCGGTATTGCTTGGTCCTCTCCCGGTGGCTCTCCTGGCCTTATATAGATAGCCAGATCCCAAACCGTACCCGGGGAGGACTCGAACTCTAAACCTAAGTCGGTTACAAGTTTCCTATCTTATCCCGCAAGGCATTGCGGGTGGGCTTCAACTGGGCCTTCTAGAGTAGTTCGAAGCTTCTTGTATTGGGCCTCAGTCTTGGTCCTAGGACCAGGTATCCTTATTCGCCGGGTCCAAGGTTCATCCCTTCGTTAGTAGCCCCCGAGCGTTTGCTCGATTGGGACTTTCCCAGTCGGGTAGACGCTCAGATCTTACTTTCCTTCGAATGACTATTATAGTCGTTTTCCATTTGGAGGGTGTATACCCTGTGTGATGAGTTTAATACTCGAGTACCCGTGTTTGAGGCTATTTTTGCAGAAGGATATGGCGCAGCAGCTTGGCTCTCCCGAAAGATCAGGGCCAATTAATGGCAACTAGGGCAAAAACAGTTCTGGCTTACACAGATTCGAGACCACTGACTCGAACCTGATGAGGTGATCATTACGACTGGGCCGTAGAGGTCTTACCGAGTCGAACTTAACCTATAGAGGTACCCGGCGCGTCCGCTAAGATTTTTCTTCGTGTTGTTGACACGGATTTTTACCGGAGGACGCAGCTTGAGTGCGATTCCAGGCCCTCAAGAAAGATCTTTTGGGTCTTACCTTCATATTCGAGAAAATATGGCATCCGGATGTGCCTAGTCGGCTGAACAATCCAGGTTTGTGATGGGTAGACATCGTGTGATGGAGTGGTTGGATCTGCGTACCCGCGATGTTTTAGGTCTGTGATTTCTCGAGTGAGAAAACCAAGCTATTTTGCCCATACGAAAGGATTTTCGTGTCTGGAATCTTCACGAACATACGAAAGAGTTTTCGTGTCTAGGGTCTTGTTTTACGTGAAAGGATTTTCACACCATAATTTATCCATACGAAGTTATTTCGCGTTTGGAGCTTTCGCGAATGAGTTTCCGCGTCTTGATCTGCCCATACGAAGTTTATTTCGCGTGTTGGGTCTTTTATTCGAACGAATTTCCAGTTTGATGATGCGCGCCATGATGTCACGGTGTACTTTATCCTCCCGATGGGACGTGACGGGGCGATAGCAGAGGAGTTGTCCCACCTTGTCAGCTTTTTGACCGGAAACGAGACGTCGTTCCCGGTTTTTACGCGGAATGCGCACAGTAAATGTGCACGATCCACTATTAGGATCGTGGCACGAAACAGCATCCGCCGCCCTTTCATTTCGCCTTCGCACGTGGTAGTTGCGATGGATGCCACGTGGCTCAACAAACGGCCAGGATCGGGCGGCTCCGTGTATAAATATGGGCCTTAGGTGAAACGGTGAAATTTTCCCCGGCCTTCATCTTCCTCAGTCTTCGTCTTCCTCGTTCTCTGCCCTTCTTCTCTGCGAGCTCGCACCAGCATCCATGGCAGGAGGCAAGAAACGCGGCGCCGCCGTTTCTTCGTCGAGGGCGACAGAGGAAGTTCTCGCGCCGCCTGCTCCGCGTTCAGGCGACTAGCGTGCGCCCAACACCACGAACAAGAGCATCAAGGGGACGCAGCGAGACAGGCTGCTGCCTCCCGAAGCTGAGAAGCGCGTGCGTCTCGGCAAAAAAGAGGAGGTACCCAATCCCCGCACGAACGAACGCGTGATCTTTGCGGATCACGTTTCACGCGGGCTCTCCTTCCCCCTCCATCCTTTCCTCATGGCTCTGTTGTATGTCTATGGCATACAACTCCACGATTTGCCTCCAAACGCAGTGCAGCACATCTCGTGCTTCATTGTCCTTTGCGAGTGCTTCCTGGGCATTCGCCCTCATTGGGGCCTTTGTAAGGCCCTTTTCAAGGTGCGCGTCTTCCGCGAGAGATCGTGGGTAGAGACTGAGCTCGGGGAGCCGCTGCGCACTGGTGGCTTCGGAATCCAGGCGAAGTCGGACAGCGGCTACTTCCTGATGCACTTCATCGACTCCGCCCAAGGATGGAGGAAGAAATGGTTATACGTCATCGACAACAGCGCGGGTGGAGTCAACGAGTTCCACCCGTTCGCTGTCTTGAAGAGGCGAAAATCCTGGGCGCACAAGCTCTCGGTTGAAGAAAACCGGACTGTTGCCCCGCTACTCGCCAAGGTGGCCGCCCTCCGTGATCAAACCGCAGGAGTGACGCTGAATGGCCTGCACCTGGCGAGCATATTCCCCAAGCGCAGGATCCAGCCCCTGCAGGAGAGGCCCTCCATGATGTGGGAGTACCAGGGCGCCAAAGATCCCAGCCGTGTAAGCCGAGAAGAACTCTCGAATGCTGAATTCGAGAAGAAAATCGCGGCTATCACCAGCCTGAAAGAAGGCGAGGCCTTCCCCGACTGCCCAGTCGATGCTTTCGAGGCATCAAGGCCTCCACCACCTGAAGTAAGTTCGGATTTTTCTTTGTCTTCCGTCTCCTTCTAGCTCGAAAGTTTTTTGTTGACTGAAATACTTCTTTCCTTTCTTCCTTTGTAGAGTTTAGTGGTGGCCAATTACTACCCGCCGGTCTCCGGAGAGGAGGTCTCGGACTTGTTGGCGAGCCACCTGGACGCCCCAGCCGACACCATCATTGCCGAAGCTGATTCAAGCTCCGAGCATGATTCCTCGGATGACGCGGAGGAATCGGGTAGCGACCTCCGCATCCGCAAACGCCGCCGATCGGAGAATGATGAAGCCACCTCCAAGGATAACTCCTTGGGTAAGGAGTCGCATGAAAAGGAGCCTCTCATCGTGACTCCGCTAAGTGTGCGTGCCCCTTCTCCTTCCTTGCCAAAGATCCATACCGCCTGGAACGCGGATATGTTGGATGATGACGACGACGAGTAAGTTCTTGCTTTCTTGTTCTAGTCGAACGCTTCCTTTTGCTTCTTCTGACAAGTTGTTGTTCCTCATGACAGTCTCCAATCCATCAGCCCCAGGCGGTTCGTCTCTTCCCTTCCTCTCGAAAAGAGGAAGAGAGCTGCTGCTGCGGGTGAGACCGCGACTACTGGCACCATGCAGAACTCTCCGAGTGCAGCTCCCGCAACGATGGCTATGGAATATAGGATCCCTAGTTTTGTTGTTGGAGCTTCGACTCCGAAAGAGGTGTCGGGTAGCTCGGCGGATCCTCTCTCCATAGCTCAAGGACAGGTAAATATTGTTGTTTTCTTCTTCATATTGCACTTTGTCTGTTTGGATTTTTTATCGGGTGCACGGCAGTGCTCCCGATGGGAGTAGCCCCCGAGGCTGTAGTTAATCATGTATGATTAGCTACAGGCTCAAAAACCAATTCTTTCTTTTCTTCATTTTATCGGGTGCACGGCAGTGCTCCCGATGGGAGTAGCCCCGAGGCTATACTCGAATGTTTGCGATCGGGTATAGGCTCAATCTTCTCTTCTTCGACTTTTTCATCCTTATATTTTTGCAGTCTCTTCTCGACTCCCTTGTGGCTGTTTGGTCGGCGCGTTATCTCGGCCGAGACAGAATGCGTGACCCTTCGGGCGGATCGCAATCGACTTGTCTCGGACAACGATCTTCTCCGAGGTAAAGTTGTCAACTCTTTCTATCTCATCTTTTCATTCGTATAAATTCTGATGGGTTTCAAACTTGTTGCTATTGAGCTCAAATTGACGTGTTGAAGGCTGAAAAGGTGGCCGATGTCACTCGAGTAGGCGCCCTGGAGGCTCAGTTGGAATCTGCTCGAGAGGAGCTCGAATCTTCTCGTAAGCAGCCGACTGACTTTGAAGGAAAACTTGCGGATGCCCAGGATGCCCTGAGGAAACTGGAAGAGACTGAAGCAAGATAATGATCTTGTCGACTTCCTTCCCCCTCTGGCCCAGCGTTTTGCAGGTGAGCTGCTCTTATCCTTTATCTTTCGATCGATTAGTAAGTTCTTCGGATTTTGACTTATCTTTCTATAGGTCTTCTTGGTGTCGCTGTTGAGCTTCCCAGATTTCAACGAGTGGACGCCTTGACAGATTCCTGTGCTCAACTTCGACATCATTCTAACGGGGTTGGCACCCTGATTAGCGATGCTACTCGAGTGTTGACGCAGCTATATGGGCGTTTTCTGCTCGATGCTGCGGTTCCTCCCCTGCTGAGCAATCTTCTGAAGGTCTTTATGGAGGGCAATCTCCTTGATGCCTACACGGTTGCTCAGTCAGAGTCCGGCGCGAAGACTGCTATCCAATTTGCACTGGCGCACGGAGTCGTAGGCTTGGAGGAGGCGTGTTCGAACCTTCCTGTCGATGCTGCTACAGGCAAAAAGGTAGCACTTCGTCCTTTCGGCAATCCACCTGGAGTGCTTGCCCAGAAGTTGTCCGATTTGCTTGCCCGTGCTAGTCGTAGGGGGCACACTGCTGCGAGTGGCAGCACATCTGCAGCTCCTTAGGACAGTTTGTCCGTAGTTTGTGCCTTTGATGTAATGAACCTTGGGATGTATTCCCGTATTCTGTTTTTAAATGAAATGTTGTTTTGCTATCTTCCTGTGATTGAGTTGTCGTGAGTTCTCCCGATGGGAGTAGCCCCCGAGCACCTGTCGAATAGGTGGTATTATTTCTCGAATGGAGCGTCTTATTCCTTAATTGTCCTTTACCTTTCCAGGTAACTGGAGATCTTGCAGAGTCCTCAAGTGGGTCCGCTGCCCAAGTGGATCCTCTTGTTGCTGTTGTTGGCACCTTTGCCGGCCTTCGTGACCGCGTTGCGGATGGTGAGTGCAACCTAAAGATTTTGCGCGGGGTGGCGGATGTGGCTAAGTCCAAACAAAAACTTGCGATTGAACGTGAGCAGTTTGTGATGGATGAGTTTACGGTTGTTGCTAGGGATTTGCTCTGTAAGTATCTCAGCCCCTTGGCTTTCTGTATTTGCTATCACCCTTTTGATCATGTGTCTTTCTTTGCAGTTGTTCAGCCAGATGACAGGAGTGAGAAACAGTGGGTGGAGAACCATATTCTTCACGAAGCCAGTAGTTCAAAACCCCATGCAAATAATTTTTGGTCCGATCGTAGTCGAGGCTTTGTGCTCGCTACCTTGAAGTATCGAGTAAACCAGGCCAAGATACTCGTGAGTTCGTTTCACGAGATTTTGATTGTTGTGAACTCCGCTTTTTATCCATTGGAGAGGGGTCCAGAAGATTGTAGCTATCTCCTTAGAACTTTCGGGCGAGAAGGAGAAGTCCGCAAGTGTGTCCGTAATCAGATGATCTATGGTGCAGTAGTGGCGCTCTCCTTCGTCCGATTGTGGCATCCAGAGGTGAATTTCAACTCTGTGGCTAGGCTTCCTGATGGTCAAGTCGATATGTCCCCTCATTACAGTGTTGTTCGGCCTGCCGCAGAGGAGATAATTCGATTGACCTCGGAAGAAGTGGATCGGGTGCTAGCCGAGGAAAACACTCGTCGCGATATGTAATCATAGGATGTATGGATCTTGTATAATTGCTCAAAACTTTGTAAGGCGTTTACCTTGTGTGTAACATTGTGTATATGAAATTAATCCTGTTGTGCTATTTTTAGGCGTAGCCCCCGTGTATATTTTTGGGGTGTGTACCTGTTTTTGAGCACTTAAGGATGGATATTGTGAGTAGCTATGGTTGAGGAACCATGTATTTTTATTGAAATGACCGAGAAGCCATGTGTTTCGGGCTACAAGATGGCTAATATAGCCTTATTTGTATGAGTAAAGGTAAATCTAGGGATAGAATTTGCGGAGGTGTGCAACATTCCATGGGTTGGAGTAGACGCCTCCAGTCGACGGGTTCTTCAATCGATAGGCGCGACCTGGGATAACTTCGTGTATTATGAAGGGTCCTTCCCAAGCCGGTTCGAGCTTGTGTCCTTCTTTCTGCTTGAGCCGTAGCACCAAATCTCCCACCACGAAGGCTCTGTGGCGTATTCGGCGACTGTGATAGTTTTGCAATGAATGCTGGTATACTGCTGATCTTGCGAGTGCAATGTCGCGTATTTCGTCGAGTGCGTCCATATCTTCTGCGAGTGCCCTGTTAGAGGTTTCTTCGCTGTAAGCAACGACCCGTGGGGCGCTGAATCGAACGTCCTCGGGAAGTACGGCTTCAGCCCCATATACCATGAAGAATGGTGTGTAGTTTGTGGATCGATTTGGAGTTGTGCGGAGGCTCCATAACACGGAGGATAGCTCTTCTTCCCAGTGTCCCGCTGCTGGATGTAGGCGATCGAGTAGTCATTTCTTGATACCAGCCGAAACTAATCCGTTGGATCGTTCGACTTGGCCATTTGTTTGCGGATGAGCCACTGAAGCGAACTTGAGGATGATTCCTTTTTCTTCGCAAAATTGCAGTGTTTCCTTTGCCGTGAAGTTGCTGCCATTGTCGGTGATGATGTTGTGTGGTACACCAAATCTACAGACGATGGAATCGAGGAATTTGACAGCACATTGGGCGCTAGCCGAGGTCACTGACATTGCTTTGATCCAATTCGTAAATTTGTCAACTGCCACTAGCAAGTGTGTGTAACCGCCGGGTGTAGACTTGCGTAATGGCCCTACCATGTCCAGCCCCCATTGTGCAAAGGGCAAGGCGATAGGTATCATATGCAACTCTGTACCGGGAGCGTGAGGTTTGGGTGCAAATCGCTGGCAAGGGTTGCACCTGTCGACCAATTCCTTTGCGTCTCGGGCTGCTGTAAGCCAGTAAAATCCTGCTCAAAAAGCTTTGCCCACAATTGCTTTCTAACTGGCGTGATGTCCGCAATCTCCTTGGTGTATGTCTCGTAGCAATTCCTTGCCATCTTCGGGTGCTATGCATCTTTGCAGTATGCCTGAGATGCTCTGCTTGTATAACTCGCCGTTGAGTACCCGAAAAGATTTGTTGCGTCTCACTATTTGCCGAGCCTCGCGAAGGTCTGCTGGGAGCTGTTTGGCGGACAAGTAGTCGAGATATTTCTGCGTCCAGACTGGCTCGACCAAAAAGATTTTTCGTGAGATGCCATGGCTGAGCTCGATGATAGCAATTTGCGGGCTGACCTCTGTCTCCAATATTGTGGGTGCTTCAGCAGTTTTCTTGACCCGGACTGAACGCTTGGTCATCCTTTCAAAATATATACCAGGCGGTATGGGTGTGTTTGTGGACCCCATGTTTTCTAACATGTCAGCTTCTTCGCATCTGGATCTCACAATGTGCTTCAGCTCGCATCCTTTGAAACTTCCTTCGAGTAGATTATACATGTCCCGGTAGGCGACCATTTTTTCTGCGATAGCGTCGCACTCCTTCATTGTCTGTTGCACGATGAGATTAGAATCGCCATAGATCATCAACCGGGTGGCTCCACATGCGATTGCCATCTTCATCCCATGTAACAAGGCCTCATATTCTGCCTCATATTCATCCCATGTAACAAGGCCTCATATTCCTCTTATTCGGGGGGGAAGTCGAATCGCATGACGTACTGCAACTTATCTCCTCTCGGTGATATTAGGACGATCCCAGCTCCAGCTCCTTCATTTCTTTTTGACCCGTCAAAGTACATGATCCAATTACTCGTATATTCCGGTGGTCCGGGTGTTTGTAGTTGTATCTATTCGCTCAGAAATTCCACGAGTACATGTGACTTCACGGAATTGCGTCCTGCATAGATGATGTCCCAGGCGCCTAGCTCGATGCTCCACTTCGTTATTCTTCCTGATGCTATTGGATTGTTCATTATCGTACCGAGTGATGCGTCGTTTAGCACCGTTACGGTATGCTCCTGGAAGTAGTGTTTAAGCTTTCGAGTTGTAAGGACAACTCCGTATGCAAGCTTCTGGTAGTGAGGATATCGCTGTTTGCACGGCGAAAGGACCTCACTGATGTAGTAAATTGGTCTTTCTACTACTATGGCTGTGCTGATCACCTGGTTTGTTGCGGCTATGTATAGGTATAGAGGTTCCGTTTCGTGTGGTGTAGCCAGGATACGCCTGCTCTGTAGTGTTTGCTTCAAATCTGCAAATGCTTTCTTTGTTTCAGGTGTCCATTCGAATTTATCCGTCTTCTTCAACAGTTTATAGAAGGGTAACGTCTGTTCGCCCAATCGTGCGATGAACCTGCTCAAGGCGGCTAGTCGCCCGGCGAGCTGTTGGACTCCGCGTAGATTGGTGGGCTCCTTCATGGTCAAGATTGCTTGTATCTTTTCCGGGTTGGCTTCAATTCCTTGAGCGGAGACCAGGTACCCAAGAAGTTGTCCTGCAGGGACGCCAAAGATACACTTGGTCGGGTTGAGTTTTATTCGGTATGCGTTCAACGCATCGAATGTTTCTCTGATATCATCGAGGAGAGTGTTCTCCACTCGAGTCTTGATGACGATGTCGTCAACGTATACTTGTACGTTCTTGCCAATGAGCTTGGCGAGGCATTTTTGCATGCAGCGCTGATATGTTGCGCCTGCGTTCTTGAGCCCAAAGGGCATTGTCGTGTAGCAGTATACACCGTGAGGTGTGATGAATGTTGTCTTCTCCTCATTTTCCTGTTTCATCCGAATTTGGTTGTATCCCGAGTAGGCGTCCAGGAAGGACAGGCGTTGGCAGCCTGCAGTGGAGTCCACGATTTGGTCGATTCGCGGTAGGGGAAAGTTATTCTTGGGGCAGTGTTTATTCAGCGACGTGTACTCGATGCACACTCGAAGGATGTTGGAGTTCTTCTTTGGGACCAGCACGGGGTTTGCTAACCAAGTGGATATCTTTATTTCTCTGATGAATTTTGCTGCGTGCAATCTGTTTATCTCTTCTCCTAGCGCTTTTTGCTTAGGTTCTGAAAACCGTCGGGTGGTCTGCTTGATGGGCTTTGCATCCTTGTAGACTTCGAGTCAGTGCTCAGAGAAATCCCTGGGTATTCCTGGCATATCTGAGGGCTGCCAGGCGAAGATTTCCCAGTACTCACGGAGGAGTTCGACGAGCGCGCTTTCCTATGCTGATGAAAGGGTAGTGGACACCATCGCCGTCTTCGCAGAATCCGTCGGGTGTATTTGATGCTTGCGGGTACCGCTATTTGTGTTGAACTCGAGCTCTGGAGCGTTCTTCTTGGTGAGGGGCATCACAGTGTGATCCGTGGTTTTTGCTATTTCCTCTAGTTCTTCCTGCATCCCGAAAGATTGCGCGACCTTGTTGAATTCGATGTCGCACTTGTTGGACTTCTGAAAATCGCCGTCGATGGTGATTGTGCCATATTCTCCGGGTAGCTTGAGCTTCAAATATGCATAATGGGGTACTGTCATGAATCTGGCGAACGCCGTTCGGCCAAGAATGGCGTGGTACTGTGAGGGCCAGTCGACAACTTCGAAGTCGAGGAACTCTCGTCTGTAATTGCTTCGGTTGCCTAGAACCACCTCTAGGTTGATTGTTCCGAGTGGATGGATTGCCTTTCCTGGTAGTATCCCGTGGAAGGATGTCTCTGATTCTGCGAGTCCGTTCAAATTTTTGTTCATGCGCCGGAGCGTGTCTGCATAGATGATGTTGATGCCGCTGCCTCCGTCCATGAACATGCGAGCCAGCTCGTAATTGCCAATTTGTGCTTGTATGACAAGTGCAGCGTGTCCTGGTCGATAGACTCGCGGGGCGTGATCTTCCTTGGAGAAAGTTATCGGGTGCTCCGCCATCTTCAGATATTCAGTTTTTGTAGCTGGGGTTTGCACAACCATGCACATCTGTCGCGTGTTTGTCTTCTGAGCTCTGCGGGATGGACAGACTTTTTGTATCATGCCTAAGAGGCCTGCTGGGTTCGGGTACCTGTTGGATCCTTGATTAGGGGCGGGTGGCGCTGGCAGCGCGGCTAGCATCGCGTTTTGGTTTCCTGCTGGGGGCAGGGTTTGCGGTTGTTGAAATCCTTGAGCTCCTCCTCTGGGAAACTGCGGGTAACCCTGACTAGTGGGTGCTCTGTTTTTCTTCAGGAGGGCCTCGTGGATTTCGATTAACTTTCGGCAATCCTTGAGAAGGTGTGTAGCCTTAGTTTTGCCTGTGCGCTTATCTGTGAATAGATGTAGCGTGCAGTAACCGTCGAGGTCCTCCTCGGGGGTTTTTTCTTCTTGCTTAGGTTTCCACTCGCGCTTCCCACGATATCCGCTGTCGCGGTTTTTGGTGAACTCCGCTGCCACGAATTCTTCTCGATCATCATGGTCGTAGTTCTTTCTTCTTTTCTTTCGGCCATGGAGGTCGTCATCACGTGTTGGGGATGACTCTTTCTCGTTGCGCACTGCGTATTCGCCGTTTGCCCATCTATCGGCTATGGCCATTAATTCTCCCATGGTTTTAGGTGCTAGTCGCCCCAGTTCTTCCCTGAAAGAGGTTCGCCGCGCTCCTTTGGAGAATTCTTCAACCGCGACTTCTTCTGATATATTTCCCGCCGTATTCCTCAGCGTGGTCCATCGCTGAATATATTCGCGAGTAGACTCGCCGCTTTTCTGCTTGCAGGCTCGTAGTTCCTCGATGGTCGCATGCCGTTTGTATGTTGCTTGGAAATTTTTGCAGAAATCCATGTTTAGGTCGTCCCAGGACCCGTAGCATGCTTTCGGCCTTCCTTCGAGCCAGCTGCGAGCTGCACCGACCAGGTGTAGGTTGAGGTACTGCATAGCTGTGTTTTTGTTCCCACGTTGGCATTTTACTGCCGTGAGGTAATCCGACAACCAGGCAGAAGGCTCCTGCGAACCGTCGTATTTCTGTACTTCCGTGGATAGCTTAAACCTTTTGGGTAGCGGTGCTTTGCGGATGCTGCGAGTAAAGCATAGGGCTCCGCAGACTTCATCATCGGAGGATGTTGACGGGGAGCGTGCGCGATTTCTGGCTGCCCGACCTTTATCGACCTTGCGCTGGGCGATGTCCAATCGTGCATTGTATCCGGGCTCATCTCGATTGGTGTCTCCTCTCGGCTCTTTACTGCGATGCCGTGAGCGACTGCGATCTCGATCTTTTCGCGGGCTGCGATCATGATTTCCTCGCGGGCTGCAATCACGATTCTTCCGTGGGTTGCGATCTCGACCTCTTCTCGGGCTGCGGCTACAGTCTCGACCTCTTGGTCTGCTATCGCTGCCACTCGGGCTATCTCCTCGTCGTCGGGCTTCTTTTCCCCGTGCTCGGCGGGGCGACCTTTCCTTGTTGGGTGAAGTGTCTCTCCGTCCGCGGGGCGCTTCTTTGTCCTTCGGTTCGGCCGCCTTCCTGCCATCGTAGGAGGCAAGTTTTGCGGCTGCCATGCCTAGTCCTTTTTGTACTTGCTTGTATTGTTCCGCGCGGGGATCGTTTTCCCCTGGTTGATTTATTTGCATGTAGATAGCCGCGGCCAGCACTGCAGCTGCGGGGGTTTGCAGATGGATGTTTCCATCTTTGTCCACACGCATAAGTGATTTACTTATTCCGCTTAAGGACTCGCCGTCCATAGTCATGGTTCTCGATGCCCGTCCTTTCTTCTGGGGGCGGTTCCCGACGGAAGGTGATAGGGATAGCTACGCTCGGCGTTGGCTTGACTCGTCCGCCATTCTTTTTCGCACGACCAGATCTTTTCGAGCTTCCTTGATAGCAGTGGCCGCTCTCACTAGATGGTAGTGGTAGGTGACCATATCTTCGTGTGGGACCCCGGCTACAGGTGGTTTGCTTGTGCGGATGGCCTCCTTTGCTCGGAGCCAGGCGTCTCGTCAAACATTGATCTCGGCGCGTTCTTTCGCGCTTTGTTCAATCTCTACGGTTGGTTGTTCCAATCCTGCCATGCAGACTTGAGCCAGACGTGGCTTGTGAGTCCTAGGAGTAACTCGAAAGGCCTTCCTGATCCGAGAGGGTTCCTCTGTAGAGAGGGTGTGGAAATTGCTGGTGTTCAGGTGGAATTACTCGCCACTTTTTGCCAGATAGGGTCGTGAGTCGACAGCTCCTGGGCTGGAGATTGACTCAGATCCCGATTCTTCAGGGAAGTGGAGGATCCCGTCCTTGTTGGTGTAGAACTTGAAGCTCCCGAACGTTGAGGTGACGCTTTTCTCCAGATTGCTGAATTCCGGGCGTGATTCCGGTGAGTGAGGGGTGACTACGACAGATCCGATCCGAATCGGGTTAGTTGGGGTCGAAGTCGAAGGTTTCCAACGCGAGTTGGTTGTCGATGAAGCCGAAGACGCTGGAGATCCAGCGCCCGCCGTTCCCACAGACGGCGCCAATTTTTGAATCTGCATCTCAACAAGTCCCTCGGGTGCACCCAGAGGGTTTCGAATAGGAGAACCTGTGGACGCTGGCGGCGATCGTCGGCTAGACAGGAGACACGATTTACCCAGGTTTGGGGCCCTCGTAGAGGTAAAACACTTACTCCTGCCTCTGTCGATCTGTATTATCGAATAGATCGGTTACAATGGGGGATTGCTCAAGTCGAGAGTATGATCTCGAACTCAAGGCTTGATGATGCGGTATTGCTTGGTCCTCTCCCGGTGGCTCTCCTGGCCTTATATATATAGCCAGGTCCCAAACCGTACCCGGGGAGGACTCGAACTCTAAACCTAAGTCGGTTACAAGTTTCCTATCTTATCCCGCAAGGCATTGCGGGTGGGCTTCAACTGCGCCTTCTAGAGTAGTTCGAAGCTTCTCGTATTGGGCCTAAGTCTTGGGCCTAGGACCAGGTATCCTTATTCGTAGGGTCCAAGGTTCATCCCTTCGTCAAAGGGTGATACGGTGGAATCCGAGGGCGGGTTGGTTACTGTGGCGGCAGCAAATCGGCGGAAATCTCTGCCGCGGTAGGACTTCGAAAACAACTCGAAGTGGATCAAAACCACCAATCAGATTGGAATTTGGAGTGGATTTCGGTGGAATTCCGACTGCAACAAGAACCGCGGCAGCGGTTTGGTGAAAACGTGTGCCACGGCAGGAAATCTACTCCAACTCGAACCAGATGCAAACCACCACTCGGATTGGATAGATAGGAAATTTCGGTGGACTCTTTTTTGCGATTTTCGGTGGAACTAGATGAAGAACACGAAGAACAACTAGAACCCTAACCCTAACTCGAAATCTAAAAGACACAAAAGGAGAAAAAGAAACACAAAATCAACACGAACAGCAATTAGAGATTGCAAATTGGGGATGATCTAAGGCTATGGCAATGATCTACTCTATTTTTGTGGGGCAATTTTCTGTATAGGAAGAAAAACACTCGAATCTAAAGGGAAAATATGATAGCTCACCGAGGCAACCTGTAAATCTGATACCAAGATGATGAGGGGTGGCCCAATCTTCTCAGTGAACTCACAGATAACTTCTGATTGATAACTAGTGCGCCACTAAGAACTCTCTCGGCTGATCCCTGATGCCAATGCAAAAGATAGCAACCCCAAGGATATTCTCAACTCCACACTCTTGCACAAGTAATCCACCGACTACAAGTGGTCATGTACCTTCTTATTCCCAGTGGAACAGCAGGTAACACGTAAACTTTGCAGATGAACTTCCAGATGAAGGCTTACAAGCTGTTTCAATCTAGAGGTCTAGGGTTTATGTTTTAACATAGTCTCCCCTATTCTAATTCTCCCAAGGGGTATATATGAGGGGGTATGGTGCGGCCACAAGTGGAATTGCGCAAGCAACCAACCCCAACTCGAATAGGACCCACTTTGGACTCTGTTTGGACTTTGGACTCGACCCAACTGATACAAACCGACCCACCATTAAGGGGCGCGGCCTATGATGGTATACAAACCATGTGTATTAAGAATAGGAATTCTACATGGCGCATTTAAACTCTTGGAGGCGCCCTCCCCTTGTTATGCATCAAACAACAATTGTTATTTACTGTTATTCCTTGTTATTCCAGGAATAACAATTGTTATTCTTTGTTTCATCCTTGTAGCACTTGTTTTCCAGCTCCTCTTCATGTCCATCTTCATCCATGCTCAGCTCCTCTTCATGATCATCTCCCACTCATGCTTGTGTTATCAACAAACCTTAGAATATGATAGTGCATGGATTTAGGTAGTATAAAGCTCTCATGAAGACAAACCATATTTATTACTAGGAAAGAATTCACCTTAAAATAATCATCAGTGAGACTTAATATTTCTTTCCAACTCAAGCATAAATGATCCTCATGGACCTCTATTATGTCCCTATCAATAGTGTTACTTGCCAATACATTAAATTGTATTGACTCCCTTGTGGCTGTATATTCCATATTGCAGATGAATCTGAAGACGAGTGAGGTTTCGTTCAGGATCTCGAGTCTACAACCAACATGTTTTGCCTGTGGCGCATGAAGAAGATGAGGCTCAATGGTGTACTATGTTTTACGCTGAAATTCTATTTCCTGCTAGTCTTCTGAGACTATGCAAGTTGTAATCATATTTTGTAAAGACTGGATCATGCGGTGTAATAGAATTTTTACGCATTTGCAGGATATTTCATTTTGAACGGTGGTGCTAGCAATTGATCCAGGGACTAGCACAATAACACAGAGTTCTTGCATTATTTAAATGTGGGAACGCTACAGTTTCATAAAATGTTTGATTTGTGAGACAATTATTTGGCATTCAAATAATTAAGGATTATGATCATTAGTAATTTTTTGGATTTTAATAAGTATTCTATAAGGCCACAGCTATTTCTACGCTTTATTAGATGATTTCGCAAACTTTAAATCGTAGGATGATTTTCATGAATTATTTTAATAAAAAAATGAGTTTAAAGTATTTCAGATTCAATATATGCCGAAAAAGGCTTTGCGCTCTGCTTTATGAATAAAGCAACCGCCAAACCGAGTTCATACAACAACAACACCAACAGAAGAGGGGGAGGAGAGAGGTTACGACGGTATAATAAAATAGCTCACTAGGGCAACAACACAGGTAAGCCCAAAGTAGCAAAGAAAGCAAAAAAGGAAAGGAGGAGGAAGGGTGACGAGGGGCGCGAAAGATGAGAACACCCAATGAACCGTCGGGCTCAGCTCGAAAAAGGTGAAGAAATCCGGCGTGCAGACGCCACCAAACGGTCGAGCATGTCATCCAGCTGAGCCCTGTCCTGCTGCCTACATAGAGGTTGCCACTTCTGTAAAAATGTGAGACATTTGAACAACGCGTAAGAAGTGCGACGAAGAAACAGCCGCTCTATCACCATCTAATTCCTAATCGTTCAGAGGGTCCAGGTCAACCCGGCGAAAATAACCTAGAAGAGGAGACGGCCCCTTCAGGTCCTTCGCGCCTGGAGTTCCAGGAATTTGCCAAAGTCCGAGACCCTCCAGTCGGGCCCCAGACCTTCATAGACAAAATTCCAAAGGAACCGGGCCGCGGGGCAAGTGAACGAAATATGGGTCTCCATCTCTTGAATCCCACATAGTGGACACTTTCCATCTCCAGGCCCTTGACACTTCTGCACTTCCACCCCCGATGGGATACGGTCGCGTAGAAACTGCCAAACAAAAATTTTAATATTCAAAGGTAGGGGGGCCTTCCATAGCTTAGACGACCATGTCTGCCCCTGTCCATGAAAGAGGCTGCTATACGTCGACTTCACCAAGAAGGACCCTGATGGCACAAGCCTCCACGCAACACTATACGACGCTCGGTCTAAGGAACCGGTAACGCATTTCTAAGCTCATCCCAAGTTGTCGCTTCCGCCGCACCAAAGGTTCTTCGAAACAAGATGTTCCAAATTCCATCTGGCGCGGCATCGACAACTAATAGCATTGGCTCTGAGAAAATTGCGAACAAATTTGGGCAAACCAGTTGGAGAGGTCTATCCCCAAGCCATGTATCTACCCAAAACAGGGTAGATCTGCCATTCCCATCTAAGAACCGGACCCCTTCAGGATCTCATACTTAATGGATTGGATGGATCGCCAGAATTGGAACCCCTCCCGGCACTCAAAGGACAATAGAGGGTAGCCTCGTAGGTATTTAGCCTTAATAGGCTGGAGCCACAACCCTCTGTCATCCTGCAAGATAAGCCAAACCCATTTAAGCATTAGGGCGATGTTCATCTTCCGGGATGCCAGGATACCTATGCCCCCAAAGTCTTTGGGGGCATGGGCCCACTTGACCATGTTGTACTTCTACTGGCCATTGGAAGCAGACCAGAAGAAGCGCGAGAGTTCTTTGTCCATGGCCTTATGGGCTCCTTCTGGGAGAAGGTATAAGCCCATCATATACATGGGATGGCTAGAGAGGCAAGATTCTATGAGCACGGATTCACTCTCTTTAGAGGTGAAACGTCCGCACCATGGCTCCGCCTCAGCCCTAACCTGCCCCATAAGCGGCTCGAGGTCCCTCACGAGGACTCGAGAGACCACAAGAGGCACCCACGGATATTCAGCACGGAAAGCGGACAACTTACAGTTGAAGTTATCCGCAATATGTTACTGCTCATCTGGGGGGAATCCTAGGACCACCACCTCAATTTTGTCAAAGTTTATCTTGAGTCCCGACATAGCCTCAAAACAGAGGAGGAGGACCATGAGATTTTAGATATCCCTCTCTGAGCCCTCCACCATAATCATCGTGTGATCCGCATGTTTGAGGTGGGTCACCCCACCTCTTGGAATCAAGTGGCCGACCACCCCTGAAATGTGGCTGGCCTCCTTAGCCAAGTATATGATTGTCGCCAGGGAATCAACTGCCAGGTTGAACAGAATGGGGGATATAGGACCCCATGTCTCACCCTGCAGGAAGACCTATAGTAAGATCCTATCTCCCCATTTATATTAATCGTCGTGTTCCCACTCATAATTTATTTGCAAAATTCAGCAGATAACACAGTTATCAAACCCCCGGCGTTCGAGGACTTGGCGGAGAAATAGCCAGTCTTGATGATCATACGCTTTCTGGAAATCCAGCTTCAGAAACACTCTAAGGTCCCCGAGAACCACTGTTCAAGGACACCTCTGATATGCATACATTCACGATCCTAGATCACACTAGTCGTGAACAACATATCAAGTTGGTACACAGATATAATATCCATTACACGATTTGCATAAAACACTTACAAAAGGAACATGGTCACGTGACCAAGTCCAACACAACTGCCACGCAGGGCAACACACAACACACACAACGGAAGACTAAACACACCAACGTAGTAGAGCCCAAGTCACGCCTTAACCTACAGGCTGCTGACCGGGAGACGATCCTAGTTCGCAAGTCCATCATCTCCGTACTCCTCTTCGTAGATCTCCTTTCTGAGACTCTTTCTCGATGTCTGACAAGTAAATACCAGGGACGAAACCAATATGAGTACATTTGAATGTACTCAGCAAGATACCCATCATGTAGCTTACTAAAATGCAAGTATGCTTATATAGTCGAATAGGTAGGCTATACATAGGGTTCACTATCAATGATATATGGAAGACATATCATAGTTGATTTTGAAAATCTATGTATCTTTGTTGAAGAAGATACTTCAAAAGAAAATAATATAGTTTTCTTCCTCTAGTAGATATCACATATACAAGAGGTTTTGCAAAACTTCTTGGAATCAACTTCCAATTTTTGTTTAGAAAAGAAAGATTTTTTTTTGCAAAACTTCTTATAAAACAACTTCTGGCTTTTCATGAACGGTACCTCCACGGTACAAAATTTCCTCCTTTCAGTACTTCATAAGTCCAACACCTTTTTCAAAACATTGACACAATGCTCGCTACATGGCCATTCAACTGTCCATATCCGAGGACGCGGCTATTCCAAATAGTTTTACTCTGCAGAGGAGTACACAATCCACTAGATCCAATCATCTACCATGAACCACCCATGGATCAACACAGCGATATGCAAGCATCAGAAGAATGATCCTAACTGTCTACTCTGATCAAGCTAGTATATGGCTATCCCTTCAATTAGGTTTATTCCCCCCTGGTACCATGTCACACATCGCCACAGTAGTGGACCCAATTGTCACAACCGGAGGAGAAATTAAACCCACACTTTGCATGTCCCGTTTCTCCCTCCTGGCAACATTTCGGTTCATAGAATCATCCTCTCTATAGCATCTTGGGATAAAACACACACTAACGAGAACAAGTATGTAGATAGGCCACGTACCCATGTTAGTGTAGAGTGGCAGTACGGTAAGGGTTGTCCGGCGAAGACTAGGTTATGTGTCATTTTTGTAAAACATCTTTTTCCCAAAAATGACCACTTCAACAACCTCTGGTGGATAAGACTTCGTCTTTCCACCGGGTTTTCCATAAAAGCCTTCGTTTTGCAAAAAACATATTTTTAAGGTGTCCACTTAGGAACTTGTTCTTTTGGTGGTAATAAATACCATATGGTGGTTGTGGGCTTGGTAACACCAAGTATCTACTACTGGCATAGTAATGATATATATAATATTAATAGTAGTAATAGTCACTCAAAAATAGTTTTTGGTAATCAAAGTTTTGTAAAACTTTTCAGAAGTAAAACATGCATGATAGATAATGATAAGTTTAGTATCAAGCATCATGATGGCTTGCCATAAATCTCTTAGGGTCTGTGGCCTTGAAGTCGCTTGAACTTGACGCACATCTCCACAACTGCTGCTTCTTCTCCTTCGTTTTCTAATGTCGTAAAAGAATAAAAGACACACACTAAGAACTAAAGGACAAACAACTAAACCAGGCAACAGATACAGCAAGCAAACTTATACTAGCGCAATTACTCAAACGTTATCGAGAAAACTATCTCACAAACTCTCAGGGTACAAAACTATCGTGAGACAAACATATGGTTGAGAAACCATATCCCACATCTTACATACCATATATGGAGTGGTGTACCACTCTCATACTAAGATATTCAAGAAGCTAAAATATAGCTTGTGGGCACAAAAGGTGAGACTACTAAGATAATAACAATCAATCAAAGCAATACCCATGCCAGTGGGTATTAGCAACACACAAGCAATCATCACCAAACAAGATCACTACTAAACTAATGCCTAGATAACAAGATACTACTAAGCACAACAACAACACTAGCATAGCAGTAACATAAGTACGATATTCATGTTAAGGTAAACACTCAGACAAATTCCAAACAACAAGCAAACACACCACAAATGAATAGGCTAGGTACTGACTATACTTATGCCTACTCAAAGTTAAGGAATCCATCAATCATGAAAAAAACAAAAAAAAACAGTAGCTCTACCAATGGTAAAAAGTCATGAAATATAATTTAAAACACAATCATCTGAAAATCTGATGCTCCTTACAAATAACATAAAAACAGGAGTGCACTAATAGCATACTAGTATGGAAATTCTACACAAGCATGTTATAAGAAATTATTGGCTTCTACAACCATAGCAACGAGCACTCAAAATGTCAGGGCATAATAACAGAAGTAATAACATCCTAAACATGCTAGAATAAATCATACACTTATAAAATCAAAGACAACAATACTAGAGCAACTCAAACAATCTAGTGGTGACACTAGTTGATCACTAGAGAAGCAAACATCAATATAAGGATGCATAACTCTAATCAAGCAAGTCATGAATATAGATACCTACTAACAGTACATACACCTTACACATGCTAGTAAGCATAAACACTGAAATTCTATGAAAACATCTCCTAAGCAAGCATCAACCAATTCTATTAACTCTTGCTTTCTCTAATCAATCAATCCACAAGCAACCAAGGTACATGATATACAACCAGTAGCTATGCACTTAATACAAGATCAACTTAGAATTTTTAAAAATCCAAACACTCAATGAAATCAATCCAAACATAATTTACCAATCACTAGGAAAACATTCTATTAGCAAACAACAATCAATTTAACATAACAATAGTGAATCACTTCTTAACATGATACTCCTAAGGGAATATTATGCTAACAAATGAAACACGCCTAAACATACTAGGATTCATAAGGAAATACTAAATCCTTCACTTACATAAGTGAAACAAACAATCTATTTTCCTTGGTGGAAAATACTAGACAACCACATAGTAATGCATGCTATTTTCACACAAGGGTATGGTTGGGGATTTGCATCCCTAAACAAGATGCAATGGGACCAGTGCGTAATGGGACCACTAATACCAAGGCATTTAGAGGTAACAAATCCTCTTGTCACACATGACAAAATCAATATAGCAAGTAATCCATACAAGGCTATTCATACTAGTGGAAAACAAGCAACAAATGTTACACATGCTTTGCTATAAAATAAGGTGCAAGCTAACATGGATAATAACATAAAAATAACAGTACCAAAATGGTACTGGACTCCACGCAAGCACAACACAACTTAGGTAAAAATAAATCTACCAAGATTGGTTCACACAATAATCAAAAAAAAAATACTAGGAAAATAACAAATGCTACTTCTATTTCTATTTGACTTTACAAGCATGCACACACTTTCTAAGGTAGCTATAATGAAAGCAAATAACCCAATAAAAAGGGTCAACACACCTATACATGCTAGGAACAAAGATCCACTCAATCAAACATTTATTCACAAACAAATACACACATTAAAAAGAAAACAAATAAAGTGTTGTTTCTAGAAATGCATGCCAAAAATAATCTAGGGCTCCAAAAATTAATCCAAGCTAGGATTAGGTAATTCTAGTAATATGCAAACTCATACAATTGGATTCACCTCAAAAATCCTTTTTAAACTCATTCTAAAAATCCTAGAAATGCCTACTGGTCCTTTACCAAAATGGATGGCATTTCCATTTGGTAACTCACCTTGATGTGAGGCCAAGCCCTATGGATAGATCTATTCAAAGGCTACTCAAAACAAAAAAAAAATTGACCAAAATGGATATTGATCCAAGAAGTTATGCCAGAAACATGATTACAGACACTCTGTGGCCAAACAGATATTGTGACTAACACAAAAGTAAAAAACTTAGATCTACCAATTTTAAATGGTTAGGAAAACATATATTTAGTTCCAAGAACTTTGGTTTATTTTATTTTGCACTTTAAGTATTTTTCCCAAGCTCAATGCAACAAGCAAACTTTCTGCAAAGATTAAAAAGAAAATGAAAGCAACCAATGGGCTGGCCTCTCCGGGCGCAGCCCAGCTAGGCGGCAAACGCGGCCCGGCGCAGGCCAGGCGCGCGCGCGGCACGGGAAAACGGGAGATTCAACGGGAGCCGTCGATCTACGGATCGACGCTCTTGGCGCTCTCTTCCTCCTCTCCTCTCCTCTCTCTCTTGCCCCGATAGGCACGACGACGACGGGGCCAGGGCGCTCACCGTGGGTGACGGGAGGGGCGGCGCGGGCTCGGGAGGGCTGCAGGGTCACCGGGGAGTCGAGGGGTGCTGGGTTTGGGCGCAGGCGTGGCTCCAGGCGGCGGGGAAAGGCGCGCGCCCGCGGAGGCGGCTGTGGACGGAGGCGGCGCTCCTGTAAGACAGAGGGCGAGGGGAGGGGTCAGGCAGTGTCGTGGGGGTGCGGGGAGCTCATCCCAGGCGGTGAGAAGGGATGGGAGGGAGTGCACACGGGGTACCACCTCGAGCTCTAGCTCGATGGCCGGCGGTGGCTATGGAGATCGTGGAGCTCCTAGGTGGCGATGCTTGGCTCCACTTTGCTCTGGGGGAGGGTGTGGGCGTGTGTGGGAGGTCAGGGGAGAGAGGGACTCGAAAGTAATGGCTTTAAGCCACGGGCAAGGGAAAAAGGGCAAGGTGGGGGCTCGGGTTCATGCCATGGAATGGCATTGGGGTGCTCTAGGGGCCCTTAGGTCATTGCATCACATGGAAGAATTGCCAAAGGCCAAGACCAACTAGGGGGAAAGTCAAAGATTGGCTTTTGGAGTGAGGGAAAGATCAATGTCATGGCTACAAGGTCAAGGCATGGTGACCCAGACCATGCCACCTCATCTTGTTCCTTCTCTCTCTCACACACACTTGTTTCCTTCCCACACAAGGCTTCTAGAAGAAAACAAAGGCATCCAAGATAGAGTACAAATAGCAATGATTCGAAATGGCAAAGTGGTGTTTACAAATTTGAACAAAAACTAAAAGAAAACATCTGTTCAAAAGTGTATCTGCCACTATTCAAAAATTCAGAATATTCAGTTAACACTTAGGAAGTTTTCTAAGTGTTGGAAACAGTGAAAAGAGCAAAAAGTTTGGATTGTTTTCAGGGACCAAATGGATTCCAAAATTTGTTTTCAAAGTTGGAGTTTGTCAAACATGTTATAAAATTTCAGAAACATCTTTTGAAAACAAGTTTGAAATAGGTTAAGGCTATGAAAACCATGTGGGAAAATGTGTACTTTCTGTTTTTCTCTGTTTTCCAAAAATGCCTTTTTCTGCCTTATTTTTATTCCACAAAAACAACAAGCAAAAGATTGTTTTTATTATTTAAAAAATCAAACCAAGTTTATGGATTTGTAGTCCATATAACAAGGAACAAATAAAAGTCAAGAAAACATAAAATAAAATTTTATAGCCTAGTGAAAACAAAGGTGGAAAACAGGTACTTGGCTATAATTTCAGGGAATAGTTTCAATAGAAAACTTAAAAGAAAACTCCCATAAATAATTTTGATTTTTTTTTTCTTGGATCCAACAAAGTTAAAAGTTTATTTTAAGATTCAAAACAAGAATGATCCAAGTCTTGGAATAAAAATCCACTCAAGTAACATCGGGGAAAACAAGAGGGAAAGTTATAGAATTGTTTTCAGGAAAATTTTTGATATTGTTTTTATAAAGAAACAAAACTTGCATTGAAAATATTAATAAGATCATAAACACATGTTAGTTCCAAAAAATCATGTTTGTTAGGAAAAAAAATTGTTGGCCCTCATTTTTGTCTTCTTGAACCACAGTACAAGAATCCTAAAACTGGGGTGTGACAGACCTTCCCCCCTTAAAAGAATCTCGTCCCGAGATTCGCAAGCAAGCGAAAAGAGGGTATGGTCAAAACAACAATGTTAGATCATTTGTTTACAAAAAAATGTGCTGGTGGTTGGTAGCATTAAGCACAGGTGCTTCCCCCCTTTGATTAATCTTACCAAAATCCACCGGCAGGTTAGTTTTCCAAAGGGTCTAGGTGCCATGAGCTAAACCTGGAACTCATTGTTCCTCAAAACCATGATATAAATCTAGGGCTTATTCCTCAGACAAAGATCTACATGTTTCCATTCTAATAAGATTATCATACCACTATTTCTCCTTTGGAGCATAAACTCTCTCATCACTATATAGATCAATCAATAGGATATCCACCAATCCTTTATTAAGCATGAGCTTTCCATTGCTAATTCTCTAACAATCCAGGAAAATCCACTATCTTCCTCTTAATCTAATATACTCCTAGAAATCAAGTCTCAATTAATTTGTCTCCCTCAAAATTGTTTCATCAAGACATATAGCTAAAGCTAAACCATCAAATTCAACAATCATATACCAACTCTGTACTACTTATGTAAATTCTTTCAAATTCTCCAAACTCCTATCTCATGATCAATGCTAAATCATTTTCCCCAAACAATCTCAATAGAGCGTGACAAGATCGGAGAATATTATCAAGAATAATCATCTACTAAATCCAAGCCATATTGATTTCTCCTAAAATCCAAAATCATCCTTTTATATCCACCAATTTCTCCCTATATAAAATCCAATATTCCTCCAACCCATCTTTAATCAAAATCGAATATCTATCCCAATCCAATCATAATCTTTTTATCACAATTCAGATTTCCACTAAAACCCAGTATAAGAAATCACCTATGCAAACAATTATCATCATCTTTCCTATATCCCAATTTATTCTCAACATACTACTTCTAGTCAATCCAATCTCCTTACAAATCAAGTGCTTCCTAAAATCCAATAACTTCCACCAATCTTTCTAAACCTCAATCATTTCTTCAAGACTACTAACTTAGTTACCAATAGTCTTCCAAGGTTTTGGGGTCCACAACTGGTTAGCCCCGGATATTATATCATAATTCATCTCAACTGAAATCATGTGATCCTCAACCTTTTACTCCTCAGCTAAACCTCAAATGAGTCTCCACAAGCTCATATTCTGAATCTGGTTCCTCCAAAATAGATACACGAGAGATCTTTTTGTCTAGCAACAATCATAGTTCAAAAATCCAATATTTTTTTCCAACCTTTCATATTTCTTCCAAACAACTATAGAACATCCTAAGGCACCTTTCTCTTTTGGTTTTGAAAAAGTTGGTTAGAAGTTTGTAAAACTGGTGTTAGGTGTTAAGCTAGAGTTAGATGAAGTTATGTTAGTATTGTTAATTTTAAAGATACTTTTTCTAGTCCGACATGACACTTCTAGTGTTCCATTTATGTCGGATTTGTCAGGGACTAAGTCAAACACAACTATGGGGGTCACAGGTTTGGTTCGAGAACGTACCATTGGCTATGGCATGAGTCGCAGTTGCTTCTGCAACATCATCTGCGTCTCCAGGTCCACTCATCAGATTCTTGCGTTTCTTCTGGGATGGACCCTGGGTCTCTTGGTTCTCATCAGGATGGACTAGATCACGGTTCTTCTGGGGACACTCGCGAGAGAAATGTCCTTCCTTTCCACATGTATAACAACCTGTGGTTTTTGGCCTGACATTCACACGCTTCCTTGAAGATTGTGGCATCGGAGGTAAGGCACTACGAGTCACACATGAGCTAGGTTCTCCTGGCGTCACTATCTTCCTTTTGCGACTCTCTCCAGCAAGTAGGCGCTTGTACTCTCTCATAGGGACAGTATTGTTCTCAGCATTAGCAATGCTAAGCTGAGTCAATTACTTTAGGGCGGCAAGGGTGGCATAAGGCAAGAGCAGACAAAAACGGGGTTTTTGTTTTGAAAACTTGCAAAACATACTGGCTCATAACAGAGATGAGAACGGTAGGTAAAACAACAAAAAGGAGCATTAAAGAAGCATTCACAATCACAAACAAGGACTAGCACACACCTGAGACAGAGTCTCAACAAGCATAACATAAACTTTAAGGTTCACATGGCAATAGCATAAGGCTTACAACACAACTAGCACACACATAGCTCTTAACAGAGTTCACACAACACAAACACAAACAAGCGTCTGGGGTGGGAGCAACACAAACTCTCATGTCTTTCTTCAGTTGGAAGATCTCTCTCCCCCGGATATCAAACTATACTCTGAGCCTATCAAGGGAAAACTGAGTGTTGTACCGCTGTCCCTCCAAGTGCTGGAAATGACGAGCAAACACAAAGTCTTCAGTGACATCTATGGGCTTCTCGTCCTCATCGCGCCTCCCATAGTATCTATAGGGGGTGCCTTCAAACTTGCCGCGAAAGAATTTCGCGAGTTTGGCAATGGTCAGCTGCATCACTCGAAGGATACCATCTTCCCAACTGTTCTCCTTCACTTCATACGTGATCTCAGGGGTTGATAGTTCTAGCAAGGGTGCATGAATGGTACAGACCACCAACCAGGATACTTCTAGTCCATCATGGTGAATCTGCACTCCCTTCAACTCAGGTACTGGGCGATCGATAAGGAGAGTCATCTGGATCAAATCCTCCTCAAAGCGGCGGTAGCAAGGTGCATGCGATCCCACCCGGAAGGACTCGATGAAGACAGCTGCATTCTACAAAAAAATTTAAGGTAGCTTATATTAGGTGACAGTGTGCAAAATTTTAAGATGTTCAAGTGTAACTTAGTGTAAGTAAGTTTTTCAAAAACACTAAGGGGGATGGAATATGTAAAAATATTTTGGTAAACAGTCATCTTAGTGATCTGATTTTATTAACTTTTATGTTTAGAGTACTAGCTAATGTCCATGCTAACTAAGGTCTCCTAAGGTCAGGATAGCTCTGATACCAACTCTATAAGGTCCCCTAGAACCACTGTTCAAGGATAACTCCGATATACATACATTCACGATCCCAGATCACATCAGTCATGAACAACATATCAAGTTGGTACACAGATACAATATCCATTACACGATTTGCATAAAACACATACAAAAGGAACATGGTCACGTGACCAAGTCCAACACAACTGCCACGCAGGGAAACACACAACACACACAGCGGAATACTAAACACACCAACGTAGTAGATCCCAAGTCACGCCTTAACCTACAGGCTGCTGACCGGGATACGATCCTAGTTCGTAAGTCCATCAGCTCCGTACTCATCTTCGTAGATCTCCTTCTGAGACTCCTTCTCGATGTCTGGCAAGTAAATACCAGTGATGAAACCAATATGAGTACATTTGAATGTACTCAGCAAGACACCCATCATGTACCTTACCAAAATGCAAGTATGCTTATATAGTGGAATAGGTAGGCTATACATAGGGTTCACTATCAATGATATATGGAAGACATATCATAGTTGATTTTGAAAATCTTTATATCTTTGTTGAAAAAGATACTTCAAAAGAAAATAATATAGTTTTCTTTCTCTTGTAGATATCACATGTACAAGAGGTTTTGTAGAACTTTGTTAAAAGAAAGTTTTCTCTTTGCAAAACTTCTTGGAATCAACTTCCAGTTTTTGTTTAGAAAAGAAAGATTTTTTTTTGCAAAACTTCTTGTAAAACAACTTCTGGCTTTTCATCAACGGTACATCCACGATATAAAATTTCCTTCTTTTCAGTACTTCATAAGTACTACACCTTTTTGAAAACATTGACACAATGCTAGCTACATGGCCATTCAACTGTCCATATCCGAGGACGCGGCTATTCCGAATAGTTTTACTCTGCAGAGGTGTACACAATCCACCAGATCCAATCATCTGCCATGAACCACCCATGCATCAACACAGCGATATGCAAGCATCAAAAGAATGATCCTAACTGTCCACTCTGATCAAGCTAGTATATGGCTATCCCTTAAATTAGGTTTATTCCCCCTGGCACCATGTCACACATCGCTACAGCAGGGGACCCAATTGTCGCAACCGGAGGAGAAATTAATCCCACACTTTGCATGTCGCGTTTCTCTCTCCTGGCAACATTTCGGTTCAGAGAATCATCCTCTCTATAGAATCTTGGGATAAAACACACACTAACGAGAATGGGTATCTAGATAGGCCATGTACCCATGTTGGGGTTGAGTGGCAGTACGGTAAGGGTTGTCCGGCGAAGACTAGGTTATGTGTCATTTTTGTAAAACATTTTTTTCCCAAAAATGACCACTTCAACAACCTCTGGTGGATAAGACTTCGTCTTTCCACCGGGTTTTCCATAAAATCCTTCATTTTGCAAAAACATATATTTAAGGTGTCCACTTAGGAACTTATACTTTTGGTGGTAATAAATACCATATGGTGGCTATGGGCTTGGTAACACCAATTATCAACTACTGGCATAGTAATGATATATATAATATTAATAGTAGTAATAGTCACTCAAAAATAGTTTTTGGTAATCAAAGTTTTGTAAAACTTTTCAGAAGTAAAACATGCATGATAGATAATGATAAGTGTAGTAGCAAGCATCAGGATGCCTTGCCTTAAATCTCTTAGTGTCCCTGGCCTTGAAGTAGCTTGAACTTGACACACAGCTCCACAACTGTTGCTTCTTCTCCTTCGTTTTCTAAGGTCGTAAAAGAATAAAAGACACACACACTCAGAAGTAAAGGACAAACAACTAAACCAAGCAACACATACAGCAAGCAAACTAATACTAGCGCAATTACTCAAACGTTATCGAGAAAACTATCTCACAAACTCTCAGGGTACAAAACTATCGTCAGACAAACATATGGTTGAGAAACCATATCCCACATCTTACATACCATATATGGACTGGTGTACCACTCTCATACTAAGATATTCAAGAAGCTAAAAATACAGCTTGTGGGCACAAAAGGTGAGACTACTACGATAATAACAATCAATCAAAGCAATACCCATGGCTGTGGGTATTAGCAACACACAAGCAATCATCACCAAATCAGATCACTACTAAACTAATGCCTAGATAACAAGATACTACTAAGAACAACAACAACACTAGCGTAACAGTAACATAAGTACAATATTCATGTTAAGGTAAACACTTAGACAAATTCCAAACAACAAGCAAACACACCACAAATGAATAGGGTAGTTAGTGACTATACTTATGCCTACTCAAAGTTAAGGAATCCATCAATCATGAAAATAAACAAAACAAACCAGTAGCTCTACCAATGGTAACAAGTCATGAAATATAATTTAAAACACAATCATCAAAAAATATGATGCTCCTTACAAATAACATAAAAACAGGAGTACACTAATAGCATACTAGTATGGATATTCTACACAAGCATGTTATAAGAAATAATTGTATTCTACAACCATAGAAACAAGCACTCAAAATGTCAGGGCATAATAACAGAAGTAATAACATCCTAAACATGCTAGAATAAATCATACACTTATAAAATCAAAGACAACAATACTAGAGCAACTCAAACAATCTAGTGGTGACACTAGTTCATCACTTGAGAAGCAAACATCAATATAAGGATGCATAACTCTAATCAAGCAAGTCATGATTATAGATACCTACTAACAGTACATACACCTTACACATGCTCGTAAGCATAAACACTAAAATAATTCTATGAAAACATCTCCTAAGCAAGCATCAATCAATTCTACTAACTCTTGCTTTCTCTAATCAATCAATCCACAAGCAACCAAGGTACATGATATACAACTAGTAGCTATCCACTTAATACAAGCTCAACTAAGAATTTTCAAAAATCCAAAGACTCAATGAAATCAATCCACACATAATTTACCAATCACTAGGAAAACATTCTATTAGCAAACAACAATCAATTTAACATAACAATTGTGAAACACTTCTTAACATGATACTCCTAAGGGAATATTATGCTAACAAATGAAACACACCTAAACATAATAGGATTCATAAGGAAATACTAAATCCTTCACTTACATAAGTAAAACAAACAATCTATTTTCCTTGGTGGAAAATACTAGACAACCACATAGTAATGCATGCAATTTTCACACAAGGGTATGGTTGGGGATTTGCATCCCTAAACAAGATGCAATGGGACCAGTGGATTATCCACTAATACCAAGGCATTTAGAGGTCACAAAGCCTCTGGTCACACATGACAAAATTAATATAGCAAGTAATAAATACAAGGCTATTCATACTAGTGAAAACATTACTAGTGGAAAACAAGCAACAAATGTTACACATGCTTTGCTATAAAATAAGTTGCAAGCTAACAGGGATAATAACATAAATATAACAGTACCAAAATGGTACTGGACTCCACTCAAGCACAACACAACTTAGGTAAAAATAAATCTACCAAGATTGGTTCACACAATAATCAAAAAATAATATTAGGAAAATAACAAATGCTACTTCTATTTCTATTTGACTTTCCAAGCATGCACACACTTTCTATGGTAGCTATAATGAAAGAAAACAACCCAATAACAAGGGTCAACACACCTCCGTCCTGGTGTATAGGGCACAATACCAAAAACATGCAGTCCCATCTCTTAGACACAATTTGCATTAATTCTCCTCTAATTAGTGGGTGGTTGCCTCTCTCCACCCCTCCCCACCAATGCATGTAATATTTAAAACCCAATAAATGAATACCTAGGGCCTAGAGAATTGATATATGTTCCCTATACACCAGGACGGAGGGAGTAGGAACAAAGATCCACTCAATCAAACATTTATTCACAAACAAATACACACATTAAAAAGAAAACAGATAAAGTGCTGTTTCTAGAAATGCAAGCCAAAAATAATCTAGGGATACAAAAATTACTCCAAGCTAGGATTAGATAGATCTAGTCATATGCAAACTCATCCAAGTGGATTCACCCCAAAAATCCTTTTTAACTCATTCTAAAAATCCTAGAAATGCCTACTGGTCCTTTACCAAAATGGATGTCATTTCCATTTGGTAACTCACCTTGATGTGAGGCCAAGCCCTATGGATAGATCTATTCAAAGGATACTCAAAAAAAAGTTGTTTGACCAAAATGGATACAGATCCAAGAAGTTATGCCAGAAACATGATTACAGACACTATGTGGCAAAACAGATATTATGACTAACACAAAAGTCAAAACTTAGATCTACCAATTTTAAATGGTTAGGAAAACATATATTTAGTTCCAAGAACTTTGGTTGATTTTATTTTGCACTTTAAATATTTTCCCAGGCTCAAAGAAACAAGCAAACTTCCTGCACAGATTAAAAAGAAAAAGAAAGCAACCAACGGGCTGGCCTCTCCGGGTGCGGCCCAGCTAAGCGGCAGACGTGGCCCAGCGCAGGCCAGGCGCACGCGCGGCGCGAGAAGACAGGCGATTCAACAAGAGTCGTCGATCTACGGATCGACGCTCCCACCGCTCTCTTCCTCCTCTCCTCTCCTCTCTCTCTCTCTCTTACCCCGACAGGCACGACGACGGCGGGGCCAGGGCGCTCACCGTGGGTGACGGGGAGGGCGGCGCGGGCTCGAGAGGGCTGCAGGGCTCGGGCGCGGGCGGGGCTCCAGGCGGCAGGGCACGGCGGGCGCCCGCGGCGGCGACTGTGGACGGCGGCGGCGCTCCTGCGAGACAGAGAGCAAGGGGAGGGGTCAGGCAGTGTCGTGGGGGTGCAGGGAGCTCATCCCGGCGGTGAGCAGGGATGGGAGGGAGTGCACACGGGGTACCACCTCGAGCCCGAGCTCGGTGGCCGGCGGTGGCTATGGAGCCCGTGGAGTTCCTAGGTGGCGATGCTTGGCTCCACTTTGCTCTGGGAGGGTGTGGGCGTGTGTGGGAGGTCAGGGGCAAGAGGGACTCGAATGGAATGGCCTTAAGCCACAGGCAAGGGAAAAAGGGCAAGGTGGGGGCTCGGGTTCATGCCATGGAATGGCATTGGGGTGCTCTAGGGGCCCTTAGGTCATTGCATCACATGGAAGAGTTGCCAAAGCCCAAGACCAACTAGGGGGCAAGTCAAAGATTGGCTTTTGGAGTGAGGGAAAGATCAATGGAATGGCTACAAGGTCAAGGTATGGTGACCCATACCATGCCACCTCATCTTGTTCCCTCTCTCTCTCTCACATGTTTCATTCCCACACAAGGCTTCTAGAAGAAAATAAAGGCATCCAAGATAGATTGCAAATAGCAACGATTCGAAATGGAAAAGTGGTGTTTCCAAATTTGAACAAAAACTAAAAGAAAACATCTGTTCAAAAGTGTATCTTCCACTGTTCAAAAATTTAGAAAATTCAGTTAACACTTAGGAATTTTTCTAAGTGTTGGAAACAGTGAAAAGAGCAAAAAGTTTGGATCGTTTTCAGGGACCAAATGGTTTCCAATTTTTTTTTTCAAAGTTGGAGCTTGTCAAACATGTTATAAAATTTCAGAAACATCTTTTGAAAACAAGTTTGAAATATTTTAAGGCTATGAAAACAATGTGGGAAAAGGTGTACTTTCTGTTTTTCTCTGTTTTCCAAAAATGCCTTTTTCTGCCTTATTTTTCTTCCACAAAAACAACAAGCAATAGATTTGTAGTCCATATAACAAGGAACAAATAAAAGTCAAGAAAACATAAAATAACATTTTATAGCCTAGTGAAAACAAAGGTGGAAAACAAGTACTTGGCTATAATTTCAGGGAATAGTTTCAATAGAAAACTTAAAAGAAAACTCCCATAAATCATTTTGATTTTTTTTTCTTGGATCCAACAAAGTTAAAAGTTTATTTTAAGATTAAAAACAAGAATGATCCAAGTCTTGGAATAAAAATCCACTCAAGTAACATCAGGGAAAACAATCGGGAAAGTTATAGAATTGTTTTCATTAAAAAATTTGATATTGGTTTTATAAAGAAACAAAACTTGCAATGAAAATATTAATAAGATCATAAACACATGTTAGTTCAAACAATCATGTTTGTTAGCAAAAAAATTGTTGGCCCTCATTTTTGTCTTCTTGAACAACAGTACAAGAATCCAAAAACTAGGGTGTGACAAACACACCCTTAAGGTGACGAACCTTAACTTCATGAACGACCTCATGAAGCGCCAGAATCCCATTGTGGATATATGTTCCCTTAGTAAAGGAGGATTGTTGGGGCCGAGTTAACCGTTGTACCACCGGGGCCAATCGAAGCGTGCACACTTTGGTGAAGATGCGTTGTATGCCATTAATCACCGTGATAGGTCTAAACTGATGGATATCCATAACCCTAGCCACCTTAGGGATCAAAGTAACTACCCCAAAGTTCAGGCGTGACATAACCAAAGTCCCAATGTAAAACTCTTGGAACATTGGCATAATCACCGCCTAAAGATGGCCCCAAAATCTTTGAAAGAAAGAGATCGGGAGGCTATCAGGCCCAGGGGCTGAATCGGACTTCATGTCCATAATGGCCCGCCTAACCTCCTTCAGCAGAAATGGGATCGTGAGGCCCTCATTTTCATTGTCTGAGACTAGGGCGTCCATGCGCCAAAGATCTTGGGCCAATACCACCTTGGAGCGAGGGCCCGCCGAGAACAACTCCTTTTAGAAGGAGCAAATGTGGGCGGATAGCTCATGAGGTTCCTCAAGGAGGCGGCCATCCTCCCTAAGACCCGGGAAAGAGCACTTCCAGTGTCTCCTATTAGCAATAGCATGGAAATATGCCGTATTGGCGTCTCCCAACAGCAGCCATTTCTGGCGGCTCCGCTGACGCCACAACTCCTCTTCTCCCTTATAGATCACCATCAAAGACGCCGCCAAAGCATATCTCTTAGGCACTCATCCGGGGACAGACTTATCGAGTCTGATGCAGAATCAAGCGTCTGAATCTACAGCTGAAGCGATGCTTTGAGTCTCTGGATGTCCGCCCCCATGTTTGCCCCCCATCCTCGCATAAATTAGCGGGCCATCTTAGCACAGTGGTGCCAGACGTCCACCACATTGTATACACGGGGCGGGGAGGCCGCGCCCTCCGCCCATTTGAGGCCCACCGCTTCCACAAAGCCTGGCTGGTCTAGCCAGTAATCCTTAAAGTGGAACCGGTTAGGCCTCGGGGCTACCCCTCCCCCTAGAAGAAAATAGGAGGAGGGTATGGTCGTAACCCACTCGGGTGAGAGCCCGTAAGTTACATAAAGGGAAAGCAACTTCCCACTAAACCGAAACTAGGACCCGGTCCAGGGTCCTCTGGATAGGATCCAACTGGTTATTAGTCCGTGTATAACGGGCTGCCACTCGATCAATGTCACACAAGGCCAGATCCGCAATGAAGTCATTGAACATCTGTATCCTCGGGAAGTCCACATTATCCAAGCTCTTGCCATCGGGGGAACGAATGAGGTTAAAGTCCCTTGCCACTACCACCGGAATGGAAGTACGCTCGCGTTTCGAGGTCAGCTCTGCCAAGAACTTAGCGGACCTCATATGGTCCGCCGGCCCATAGACAACGATCACCTCCCACCAGAGCTAGATCATCTATGTGTGAGCAACATGCTCACAAAGAACCCCATGCGGTCCATATCGTCCACCTGGAAGGTATACTCCTTAGCGCCATGGACAATCCCTCCCGAGTGGCCCGAGGCCGGGAGCCAGTGCCAAGCGAACTTGTAGCGACTCAGCCTCTGCAACTCAGCGATGGAAAAGTATTTCCTAATCATTTCTTACAGGCCCACAATGTCCACATTTTCCAAACGCATGTAGCCCACAATGGCCATCCGCCCCAAACCCTCTCAAATTCCAAATAAATGTCGAGACACTCATTGGGAAACCTGATCGGAGTTGGTCCCCATATGGGGGACCTCGAGGGCCTAGACGCTGCCTTAGGGGGCTTTCCCCGCTTTCGTCCCTCTGGCGGAGCGGCAGCAGGGGCAACCGATGCTAAGGGCACAGGGGAACCGTCATTTCCAGACCCGGTGTTACCCGTATTGGTCCAACAGTCGTCGAAGGTACCAGCCGCTCGCGCTCCGCCTGAGCAAGAGCTGCCGCCAACGACCCCTCGTAAATCTCCTTAGCCCTAATGGCCTCAATCTACTCCACCCTGGGGCCACATTCAGCCCCCGAAAAATCACACCACAATCAGCCGCGACCTTTTCCAAATGTTCCACCGGAACCGAAGCGAGAACCGAGAATCTATAACCAGAGGGGGCGAGGAAGAGACATGAGTAGCAGAGGGAGGTCGAGACGTACCTGGCTCAAGACAGCAAACCACCTGGCGGCGGGAAGCCACCTCGTCCACCGTCGGCTCAACTACCTCCGAACTCGACCTAGCCCGCACCAGGCGAGCGTTGCGACGGGTCGAGACCCCAGGAACGGGAATGGCGGGCATGACCACGCCCAGGGTACGAGAGTCCAGTGCCGGCATAGCTGGAACCCAAGCCGGGGACCCCTGAGGCAGAGTAGGAGGGGTCCCTGGCGACCGGGTGTAGAAAACCACCTTCGGAGAGCGCGGTGACTCCACCGCAACCACCTCCATGCTCACACCACATGATTCCGCCGCCTACGCCTCGGAACTAGACTCGGGAGAGGGCGCACCATGGAGAGCATCAGCCACAAGCCTCGCAAGGTCGAGGGAGCACGGCCCCTCACAGAGGCTGGACCCGTACTATGAGACACCCAGAGGTGGCTGCGAGACCTGGCGGGAGGCATCCACTAGCGCCAGCCTAGCTGGCGCACTCTTGGACAGAGAGGTTGGAGCTGGCAGAGTAGGAACAGGCAAAGAGACCTAATCCACAGCAACCGACGAGGCCACGACTCCGGTCGACATGGTGGTAACCGACCCGGAGGCCGGCACCGCCGGACCCGAGGCCACGTCCCTGGGTACCGGGTCAGAGTCCTCGCCCGACGAGTCCACGTCCGCCTCAGAGGAGCTGTGGTGAGGGGACGGGGAATGGAAAGGTGGGGGAGAGGATGTCCTTGTCTGATCCCCCTCCGCCTCCACCTCCAGAGAGAGGGTCTTCTCCACCCCGTCGAAGTAGAAAGGAGGAAGCAGGCCCTCCAACTTGGAGACATCAGGGACCATCATGCGCATGCGGACAGGCCCACGACCCGGAAGTGAAGCCTTGTCTACCTCCACAAGGCGGCCCACTGCTCGAGAGATCTAGTCGATGATGGATGGTATCTTTGCATCCGGTGGGATCCCATGGATCCGAACCCAGACGAGGGAGAGAGAGGACAACGAGGTCGGGTCGATGGAGGAGCGCTCGATGGAGACCTTGATGTTATAGCCCGGCAGAGTGGTCGAATCCCCCTACGCCAACACCTTAAGAATGCTCATCGAAGGGAACACTACCGCAAAATCAGAAGCGGAGAGCTCGGTCACCACCCCCGGCGCCTCAGGATCCAGCAGGAGAAATGCCTCGCGGATGGACTCCGCAGAGACCACCACAGACGTGGGGCGAGCAGGGTCGGGGAGCACCATGAAAACCGCCACGAACTCTAGCGAGGACAGCTGAATGCCCCCCATGTCGATGTAGTAGAAACCCGCATGAATGCCATGCCCCAGCAGAGTAAGCCTCTCCCTTCGCGGCGGCCCACCGGCCACCGCATCACGAAAGGGATGACCACCAGGAACTCCCCCCTCCGGCGCGCCCGAAGGAGCCAGCAACTCATCCCTAGGGAAAGCCTTCTTGTTCTTGTTGTTGTTCTTCTTCTTTTTTGGAAGCACGGGAGGAGCCGTGCTAGGGGAGGGGCCGACATCGCGCCGCGGAGCCCGACCATGGCCATCGCGCCAATCCCCTCCACGGTCACCGGCATGCCATGTTCCAGGGGCACCCGAGCGAGCATGCCCCGGTAGCTCCCTCCCGGAAGCCCCTCCACCATATTGCGACCTTCCTGGCCTCCCACAGAATCCGCACGGGCCCCACCCTGACGCTGCGCAGGCGCATCGCGCAGCGCAGCCTCCGACACATGAGCCCCTAGAGAGCCGACCCGCGGCATCGGACCGGTCGGGCGGCGCGGCTCCTATCCCGGCCCAGCACGGCCAGGGGAAGGTGCCCGCCCAGTGCGGCCATGGCGCCTAGGGGACGTCCGTTCACGTGGCGACCGTGCCAGAAAACGGCGGGCCGGGGGCAGGTACGGGGCAACGGCAACGCGCGTAGCAGGGGGAGCGAGAGGAGGGCGAGCGTCCGCGTCGGGGAGGAGAGCGCTCGTCGCAGGGACGCTTCGTCGTCGCCATCACGACCTCGACGAAGGAGCGCTCGAGCACCAGCGGCGGAGTCGCAGGAGAAACCATACGTGCGGAGTGACCGAAACGGGCGATCCATTGCGCGGATGCAAGCTTTCCTTGCCCTAAGGCCCAGGCGCCTTTGGGTAGCCAAAGCTAGGCAGAAACGGGTCGGCTGCATTGGGCCGCAGGCAGCCCATTAGCAGCCAGAGGTCCTGGCTGCGCCAACCCATAATGGGCTGGGCAACCGGGTCTGCCCTGGCAAACCTAGGGTTCGGCCTAGGCCCAAGGAGCGACCCACTCTGCCCTCGCCCATCTCCCTCGAGCGATAGCACGAACGCCCACCGCCGCCGAATCCCGTCCGCGTCCGCCGCCCCATGCGCTCCGGCCGGAGATAGAGGAGCCACCGGAGACGGAGCCGAGGCTGCGGCCACCGGCGAACTCCGGGACTGCAGCACAGAGACAAGCATCTGCCCCGCACGACCCCTAGAGGAAGCATGCCGAGTAGCGGAGGAGCGCCGGCGAACACCGGGTGGAGACCGTCGCCGCATCGAGGTGGTGAGGACCTCCGCTCAACCTCCAGGCGCTCCGCCTCCTCGGCATCTTCCTCATCAGCAACGTCCGCCCAATTCCTCCCCTGCACAGACCCGAGCCCCAGTCCGCCGCCGGGGGCCCTCGGCTCATGGAGCCATTCCATCCACGGCGTGAGCACCGTCGCAGCACACCCAACGCGAATCCATCACCGGAGGCGAGGGAAAAGCGCCGCAGCGCGCTCACCGGCCGCCCAGGAAGCCGCCCGAGCGGCCGCCTTCAGAGCCATCAGTCGTGCTCTCGTAGCTCGACCCCGTCAGATCTGGCTTCGTCTGCGCTCCGCACAGACGAGAGACGAGAGGGGCCGGCGGAGGGTCGGGCCGGAGTGGGGAGAGACTCCTCGGAGGACGCGGTGGTGGTGGATCTCGACCGACCGTCGTCTGGGGTCCTGACAATCGCCGCCTCGATTGTGGCCTTTTTCTGAATTTTAATAAGCCACAATTCCATTTAATTTAATTTCTTTTTTAAAGTGGGCATAAAGAGAAAATTATGCATTTATGCAATATTTGAAGTTTTCGAACTTGAAATGTGTTGGAAATAGTCCATGATTGTTTTTAGTTTTAGTGTGTGATTCTTTACAAATTCTGAGAAATCTGTTTGAATTATTTCGAGACTTTATTTCAAAAGCTATAAAGAAGAGGAGGAAATTTGAAAAAAGAAAGAGAAATGAAAAAAAAAAAGAATAAAAAATAGTAAAAAATAACCCAATGGGCCGACCGGGTCAGTTAACCTACCGCACGGGCTGCCCAGGAGGGAGTGCTCGTCTTCCTCCCTAGAGTTTTCACGTACAATAACATAGCTTACTTGCAGCAGCCATCACAATTACTTCTTGACCCCCCCCCCCATTAATTCCATCGGCTGTTTCTTCCCCGTTTCAACACAAAAGTTACTGCAAATTGGATGGACATCTGATTCTACTAATTTATTTCTTATTTAAACGACTTTATCATCCCAACTGAGCCGGTACACCGAATGTCATCCGTCGGCATTGATCTCCCGATCTCCCTCCTCACACCATAAGAAGCCGAAACAAGTTGTCCACTGTGTTCCCCTCTTCTCTTCTATCGTTCTTGTTCAGAGATTTTCATCAGAGGAGCTGCTTACATCCCGTTCCATAGACGTCCTATTTTAGAAATTGTTGAGTTCTTCGCACGGCACGTCTTGTAAGTTCATCATTTACTCAATTCCTTTCACCTCTAGACTCCACTCACCGTAAGCTACCGACATATTCTTGCATCATATCGTCTCTATTGGTCGCGTCGCCGTCACTACGCCCACTCGCCGTCGTCGCTAAGGGGAGAGAACTTCTCCGAGGAGCGGCAAGATTGTCATCTTCTTGGTCTCGACGACAACTGCGCCATCTAGTCTACAAAAACTCCGTAAAACGTTCCTCGACGACCTCGTCCAACACCAAGTCGGTCACCGCCGTCCTCGCCGTTGCCGGCAAGCCCACACAACCTCTGGTATGGCCGGACCGTGATAGAAATTACCTTGTTGCACAAAACTTAAAGTTCAATTAGGCTTGTCACAGTGGGAGTAACATAGCTAGTAAGATCAGTGCCACGTAGACAAAAAAATGGCGTGGCATATATTTAATAATGAGAGAGATGAAGGTGGTAACTAGCTATGTTACCGTAACGTCACACATTTCAATGCACACTGAGTCTATAGGCTAATAAATGCAGATTTGCATGACACCACTTATTAGTTACTGTCCACTGTGGATGTAGTAACATGGTCTAGAAAAATATGATATTACTTCCCTATGTTACTTCCCATTGTGACCAGCCTTAGCGATTTTCCTAATATATATGTAAAACGTTGTTGGTTATAAAGCAGCTAGCTATCTAAAGAGGTAAACCTTGAGACGCCAAGGGGCCTCCTCATAGCTCAGCGCATTTTGGCCGTCGGATGGAGCCCATCTGGGCTGTTCGTTGTTTTCACCGTGTGATATAAAACCATCCCTCACGGTAGAAACCCTAACCCGCGCGAGAGCTCCCCACATCCCCACCCTCAGCCGCCGCCTTGCTCTTCCCGCGCTTTCTCACACCCGCGCGCCGCCTCCATCTCGTCTCCGCCCCCTCATGAGCTCCGCCTTCTCCACCCTTGACTCTCTTCGTCGGGTGCGACGGCTCGGCTTTGTTGGTTAATCACTGCTGCTGCTGCTGTCTGAAGAAAGTTCAGTTTAGGTGTTGAAATTCAGTTACTGTAGCTGTTCTAGCCACTGTCGTTTAAAGTTCAGTTAGGAATAAGTCGAGCTGCGCCTCGACCGTTAGCTTTGGATTCCAGTAGATTGGATCAAAGCCCTGGTCTTTCGTGGGATGGCACGAAGACGCGATCAAGGTGGAGATACCGGAGAGCGTGCGAGAGACGTTGGGATGGCAGCGTTGTTTCCTCGTTCGTGCCCGGATTTTTCGTTTTTCGGTTAAGTCTGTAACCACTGAATAAATAGCAGAAAGAGGAATAGAAAAGCTGTACGCTTTACACAGCAAAATCATCGTGTGCTTCATCCTCCCAATCGAAAATCCATCGTGTGAGTTTGAGCTTGGGACTGACAAGTGGTATCAGAGCCACATCGGCTTTGCGATCCGGCGATGTCAGGGAGCGGCAAGAGCAAGCTGAGGGACAACGACGACGACAGCAGCGACGGTATCTCGCCGCGCTCCAGGATTCCAAATCCAACCGCAGTCGGCCGTGGGCGCGAGCTGGCGGTGGGGCGGCAATACGCGCCTGTCGTGTCAGGCTCCTCAAATGTGCCGCCGCTGACGAGCTCCAACTACGCCGAGTGGAGCCTCCTGATGGAGGTGAGTCTGCAGGCTCGAGGCCTGTGGACGGCGATCGAGGGAGGAGAAGACCTCGACGATGAGTATGGCTACCGCAACGACCGCGGCGCACTGGAACTGATCTACCGATCGGTGCCCACGGACATGCTCCCCGTCCTGCGCAGGCACAAAACCTCGCAAGCAGTCTGGGAGGCGATCCGGAAGATGCGCGCGGGCTCGGAGAGGGTGCGGGAAGCCAAGGCGCAGACGCTGCGCTCGGAGTACGACCAGCTCCGGCACAAGCCCGGGGAATCCGTCGACGATCTAGCCATGCGTCTGACGAGCCTGGCGTCAAGGCTGAGCGAGCTCGGCGATCCGATCGGCGATAGGAAGGTGATGCAGAAGTGGCTTCGCATCGCTCCCAAGCGCTACTCGCAGCTCGCCGTCTCCATCGACAACCTGGTCGATCTAGGCACGACGTCGATCGAAGAGATCGTCGGGCGTTTCAAGGCCGCAGAAGAGCGGTACCTGCAAGATGCAGAGGACGACGGCGGCAACCAGTTGCTGCTCACTGCAGATGAGTGGCGCGCGCGCTCAGGGCGGCGCGAATCCGGCGGCTCTTCGGGCGCAGGCTCGAACGGCGGGAAGAAGCAGCGCGGCAAGGACTCGGCTCGCTCCGGCAAAGGGAAGGCGGGGAGCAAGCGCGACGGGAATTGCCGCTACTGCGGCATCAAAGGGCACTGGGCCCGTGAGTGCCGCAAGAAGGCCCAGGATGAGGGCGACGGCGTCGCAAACGTGGCTGACGCCGAGGCTGAGGACGAGGACCCGGCCCTGTGCATGGCGGAAGTCGTGGCGAGCGAGGACCACGATCAGGTCGTCCACCTCGACGAGGAACGCGCCAAGGTGTGCCTTGGAGCAGAAGACGATGCCAAGGATCCGCGCTGGCACATGGACACGGGCGCATCCAGCCACATGACGGGGGACCTCGCCGTGTTCTCGGAGATCGATCGGAACGTCTCCGGCACCGTCCGCTTCGGGGATAACTCCGTGGTGCGAATCAAAGGGCGAGGGGCCGTCGTCTTCGTCGCGCACGGAGGGCGCCATCGCGTGCTCACTGGGGTGTATTACATTCCCCAGTTGCGCACGTCCATCGTCTCCGTCGGGCGTCTCGATCTGGCGGGCTGCTCCGCCGCTGTGAAGGGAGGCGCCATGGTGGTGCGCGATCGTCAGGATCGCCTGATCATCTCCGTGCCTCGCACCGGGAACTGCTTGTACACTACCGTACTGCAGATCACGCGCCCGGTGTGCTTGGCGGAGACGGCGAGCGAGGACGCATGGCGGTGGCACGCGCGCTATGGGCACCTCAACTTCGACGCCCTGCGCAAACTGTCATGCAGCGAGATGGTGCGAGGCGTCCAGCCATAGAGCACGTCGATCAGGTGTGCGATGGCTGCCTGCTTGGGAAGCAGCGGCGCACCCCGTTCCCGGCGGAAGCGAGCTACAGGGCGAGCGAGCGCCTCGACCTTGTACACGGCGACCTCTGCGGCCCGATCGCTCCTCCAACGCACGGCGGGAAGAGGTACTTCCTGCTACTAGTCGATGACAAATCGAGATACATGTGGCTGGTGCTGCTGAACAGGAAGGACGAGGCGCCGTCGGCGATCAAGCGCTGGCAGGCGGGCGTTGAAGTTGAAACGCGGGTGAAGCTCCGCGTTCTCCGCACGGACCGCGGCGGCGAATTCACCTCCACGGAGTTTGGTGATTACTGCGCGGATCACGGAGTGCGGCGCCACCTCACCGCGCCCTACTCGCCGCAGCAGAACGGCGTCGTGGAGCGGCGGAATCAATCCGTGGTCGGGATGGCGAGATGCCTGCTCAAGTCCAAGGGGATGTCGAGTGAGTTTTGGGGGGAGGCGGTGAACACCGCAGTCCATCTCCTGAACTGCGCGCCGACGAAATCTGTGAGCGGCATGACGCCGTACGAAGCCTGGACGGGGACCAAGCCGGCGGTGAGCTACTTCCGCACTTTCGGGTGTATTGCTCACATCAAAGTGACGCGCCCGAATCTGAAGAAGCTCGACGACCGCAGCATCCGCACCGTCTTCATCGGCTACGAGCACGGGAGATCCAAGGCCTGGCGCTTCTACGACCCCGTGGGCAAGCGCGTCCACATTTCGCGCGACGCCGTCTTCGACGAGGCGGCGAGCTGGGAGTGGGACGCCGGGGCGCAGGCTCGCGGGTCCTTCGTCATCGAGGATACGGTGACCGTGGGGTTCGTCCCCACGCCCACTCGCCAGGCTGGGAACGATCTCGAGCCTGGCATCACCACGCCGCTGACGCACGGCACCATGGGGAGTGACGTCACAACGCCCGTGGCGAACAATGGCAACTCGGGCATCGCAACGCCAGCACCACAGGCCTACAGAGGAAAGGGAGTGGCGGCTGGTTACGTCTCGCCGCCAAGCAACGCCACGCCGGACTCTGAGCTCGCCGGAGAGGAAGCACCACGGCGCTATCGCACGCTCGACAGCGTGCTCGCCGGCGACCAGCAAGAGGAACAGGATCCTGATGATCTGTACCTGATGGCAGGAGAGGAGCCGTGTTCGTTCCAGGAAGCAGAGCCACACGCTGCGTGGCGAAAGGCGATGATGGACGAGCTCGCGTCCATTGAGGAGAACAAGACCTGGTCGCTGATGCCGCTCCCCGCCGGCAAGCGTCCGATAGGCTTGAAGTGGGTGTTCAAGCTGAAAAAAAATTCCGCCGGTGAGGTGATCAAGCACAAGGCGCGACTGGTGGCGAAGGGATATGTGCAGCGCGCCGGGGTGGACTTCGATGAGGTGTTCGCGCCCGTGGCACGGCTCGATTCTGTGCGGCTGCTGCTGGCCATCGCTGCTCATGCTGGTTGGGGTGTGCACCACCTCGATGTGAAATCAGCATTCTTGAATGGCGAGCTGGAAGAAGAGGTCTATGTCACTCAGCCGCCGGGGTTCGAGCGAGAGGGAGAAGAAGAACAGGTGCTGCGCCTCTCCAAGGCGCTGTATGGACTGCGCCAGGCCCCGCGCGCCTGGAACGCCAAGCTTGACGACACACTGCTATCGCTCGGGTTCCAGCGGAGCGCGTCAGAGCACGCTGTGTACGTGCGGTGCGACGACAAGGAACGGCTGCTGCTAGGAGTATACGTGGACGATCTCATCGTCACGGGCTCGAGCGCAGAATCCATCGAGCATTTCAAGAAACAGATGATGAGCACATTCTCCATGAGTGATCTTGGGCCGCTGAGCTATTACCTTGGCATCGAGGTTGAGCAGAGCGGCGGCGCGATCACTCTCAAGCAGGCGGCGTATGCGGCCAAGCTCGTCGAGAAGGCAGGATTGACAGGATGCAATCCTGTCCACATTCCCATGGAGCCCAGGTTGAAGCTCAGCAAGGAGGGCACAAGCACACCGGTGGACATCAAGGTTTACCGAAGCATTGTGGGCGGCCTGCGTTACCTGGTGCATACGCGGCCGGACATCACCTTTGCCGTGGGATACATAAGCAGGTTCATGGAGGCGCCTCGAGCAGAGCACTGGGCTGCGGTCAAGCACTTGATCCGATACATTGCAGGGACACTGCATTTCGGGTGCAGGTATGAGCAGAACAAGGGGGAGCTGCGACTGACAGGATACAGTGATGCAGATTTCGCCGGAGATGTTGACGACAGAAAGAGCACATCAGGCATGATTTTCATGCTTGGGGGGAGTGTGATCTGTTGGCAATCTCAAAAGCAGAAGGTGATCGCACTATCGTCGTGCGAATCAGAGTATATCGCGGCCTCCACAGCGGCTTGCCAGGGAGTCTGGCTACGAGGGATGCTGACGGAATTACTTGGAATTCCGGCGAGGGCGGCAACGCTTCTGGTCGACAACAAATCTGCGATTCAGTTGTGCAAGAATCCTGTGTTTCATGACAGGAGCAAACACATCGAGACAAGCTATCATTTTATCCGAGGATGTGTGCAGAGTGAGAAGATCAACGTCGACTACATCCACACCGGCGAGCAACTGGCGGACATCATGACCAAGGCACTGCCAAGGCCAAAGTTCCAGGAGCTGCGTGCAAAGGTGGGCATCAAGAATCTGAGCAGAGATTAAGGGGGAGATTGTTGGTTAATCACTGCTGCTGCTGCTGTCTGAAGAAAGTTCAGTTTAGGTGTTGAAGTTCAGTTACTGTAGCTGTTCTAGCCACTGTCGTTTAAAGTTCAGTTAGGAATAAGTCGAGCTGCGCCTCGACCGTTAGCTTTGGATTCCAGTAGATTAGATCAAAGCCCTGGTCTTTCGTGGGATGGCACGAAGACGCGATCAAGGTGGAGATACCGGAGAGCGTGCGAGAGACGTTGGGATGGCAGCGTTGTTTCCTCGTTCGTGCCCGGATTTTTCGTTTTTCGGTTAAGTCTGTAACCACTGAATAAATAGCAGAAAGAGGAATAGAAAAGCTGTACGCTTTACACAGCAAAATCATCGTGTGCTTCATCCTCCCAATCGAAAATCCATCGTGTGAGTTTGAGCTTGGGACTGACAGGCTTGGCTCGGCCTCTCTCAGCAAAGCAGCCCTTGAAATGGAGACGTGCGGGCGTTCCTTCCATCTGCATCGAGCTCCACCTCCCCCAGCCATGGCTCCGCTGCTGCCCTCCACCTCTCTCACCCGTTTTCCGAGCTCTTGTTGATGCGTCGCGGCAACCACAAATTGACGGCGTGGAGGAAGCGAGGGACCAATGTGGGGAATCAGCCGTCGAGCTCCATCGCGCGCCTTCCTCTCCCCAAGCTCGCTTCACTGCTCCACGGCACCGCACCAGAGCGGCGGCGAGGAGGAGCACGCGGGAAAGGGGCAAATCAATGCGGGGATCGGCCTCCGCCTCTCCTCCGTCTCAGGCTCTCAGCCTCCTCAGCCTCCGCCCTTCCGCTTTACTGGAGGCGACGAGGACCGGCGGTCGCCCTCGCTCTTGAACTCCATAGGCCCTCATAGGAGCTCCCCCACCTGCTTCGTCAACGCGGTGAGTCGTATTTCCTTCGCCCTTGCCCTTATCTTCCCGCCGTAGTGAACAATTTGCTGGCCAAACAGGAGAGAGGTGGACCAACAATATTCATGATTTTGTTCTCATAGTTGATGGAGCCAAATCCTTGAATTCATTCGGTCTATGGTGCCTTCCAATCGTATGATTCAGAAATTTGCTGAATATGAAGCTCTTTGTGATGGCCTTCCCAGTTCACGTATATATGAAACAGAAGGTATTTCCCTTTAATTTTGCTATGCTTGAACATCAGTGGGTTACGATAGTGTTTAGTGTGCTTGATTCTTATGCAGTTCATCTCTATGTTTGCACATTCTTATTCTTACTGGTCTATGCAATGAAATGTTCGCATTATTATGTCAGGAAATATATAGCTATTTTGTATGTCTACATTTTGACTTGGTTAAGGCCAATTAGCTTGTGTTGTCGTATAGGTTTGACCTTACATATCATCTTTTGTTATCATGGTACAGTCCTGCGGATGAATTACCTCATGACGTCTGATGTGGGTGGAGCAATTTGACGTGATATTTACCTATATTTTTCTGTCTCGGGAATTAATTGAGTAAAGTGGCAGTGAAGTTTTCCCAATAGCCCTGATTTATTTTTTTCACGGCCAGCGCGGGCAAGGGAGATATTGTGAGTTTTCCTTTCCAGTTTTTTGGCCCAATTTTCCCAGTATGGTTATGCTATTTTATCTTGCTTTTTTCGGCTGTGTTCAGCTGTTGTTTAGGTTATTCGCTGCTGCCACCTGTAATAGAGGGAGATCGATCTGAGGGGTGCTTGCGATGGGAGATGCACTCCTCCAAGCAACGCCAACCTACACCGCAAATTGAGACCCTCATTCAGTAGTGTTTGCCCTTGATTTGTACAGAAAGTCATGAGTCCACGTCTTTTGCCCTTAATTTATACATCCTTTGGAATAAAATATGGAAGTACAGCTCCTTTTAACACCAAGACATTGTGTGTTTGCCCACTTTGGTTATTTTTTCAATCCTCTTTCGCATAAACTAGATGTTTATTGTTTGCGGGCTAACGTATGCACAAGATCGAAATAGCCTCGGGTAATATCATTTTCTTATGGACACTGCAAGTTATTATTTACTATGGTGAAGTAATCATTTTGAGAACCAAAACTACATGCCGTTTGTGTATTATTGCTTCAGAGTGATCACAAACATTGAGAATAGAGTAATTATGTGGCACTTTTTTTCTTGGCTAGGAACAACTTCTCACTTTCTTTTGGATATATGTACCACCCTTTCATTGCTATTGGGTACTATCTAATAATCTCTTGCATGAATTTCTTTTAGATATTTCAACGATCATAAATGGACAACGTCATGCTAAGAAAACAATTTCTGGGTCTTCTCATAATAGAAGTGTTCTGAGTTCTAATTCTATTATTTGTTAATGCTGCAACTATATATATATATTGATATCTACCTATGCTCTGAATGTATTTCTTTGATGCAATATTTTCCTCTTTATTGGAATTTGGTGCATTAGATGTTTTTTGTCTGATTGTTTCCCCCATAGTATTGTTCTTCTATTGATATTTCAAACATCTTCTTGCTAGGTTTTCCATGGTGTGTTGATTCTGCCCTCTTTGGCCACCTCTCTGACAAGAATTATGATGTTAAGTGTCCATCTAAGGCTAATCATGCCGTCACCTGCTGGATGTGAACTTGCAGGTATTTGCTGATTTGCTCTGTCACAAGTTTGTTTCCTTCGAGTACAGCTAAAGATAATACTAGATACCTTATTAGAGTATGGGAATAGGTACGAATTTTGATTAACAATCTGTCTCGATGTTAGGGGTTCTTACGGGTACTTGCAACTATGATTTTTAGAGTCGATAAGTTCTTTTTTGTTCGAGTGCATATGATTAATTTACCCTTTGCAGCTTAAAATATTGATAGGTGTGTCAATGGCATTATGCATGACATACCAGATACCTTATTAGAGTATGGGAATAGGTACGACTTTTGATTAACAATCTGCGTCGATGTAGCTAAAGATAATACCAGATACCTTATTAGAGTATGGCAATAGGTATGACTTTTGATTAACAATCTGCCTCGATGTTAGGGGTTCTTACGGGTACTTGCAACTATGATTTTTAGAGTAGATAAGTTCTTTTTTGTTCGAGTGCATCTGATTAATTAACCCTTTGCAGCTTAAAAAATTGTTAGGTGTGTCAATGGCATTATGCATGACATACATATGGTCATAGTTTTTCTCGGCTATGGTGTCTTCCGTGGATTTATATGTTGTGTCGATATCAGCGAGTTTCTTCATGTTTTGTGGCTGATGCCCGTGATTTTTTCTGTATCAGGCACAACTGATGTTAATAAAATGATCTTATATGTTGACTATGAAATCACTAAAACCTGATTCTGTTATTACATGTGAACAAATTATCATTTCTTTTGGTTAGGTACATTTCAGAAGTATGGCAACAATTACATTTAATGTTTTACAGTGCTGGAATGGTTTTTTGGAAGCTGCAAGCATGATCATAGTAAGGATGTTGTGAGACAATGAGGTTGCTTTTGAGAGTGTTATGAGTTAATTCTGGATAGTTGAAGCTCAACTGAGTTAGATTTACAAGATTTTTTTAATGTCTACCAGGGTTTTCTTATATCTTTGTCATACCAGTTTTAATAAGGATTCCATGTTTATCAATTGAAATTAAGTGTGTGTTTTATGAAAATTAGCTGCACTTACCCATTTCTTGTGAGAGTGTTGAACATGCTTTTTAGCTAGGCATAAGCTAAATAATTTGCCAATGTGTTGGCCTAATCTAGAATGCTTCTATCTTCACTATTGGTCGTGCTTGCCTGCACTCTTTATGAAATCATACTACATCATATGTGCTCTGTTCTGTCCAGGTTTTAATAACAGAGGAACATGCATACATCCACCCAGATGCATGTCTTTTTGCTAGCAGAAAGAGTGAATTGACTCACCAAGGCCTAAGTGACGCAAGTTTGATTGAAGTGGTATTTATCTAAATTTTCGGTATAGATGAATAGGCGGTTCTTTTTCATACCATATGTGTTGTTATAAGCCATAATACTGACCACTAAGGTCCATATATCTGAAAACTTGCGAGACATGCCTTAACGTAGTTCGAGTTAGAAAATTTGTTATTATGAAATTTTCTTCTACCTTCTTGTCCAGGTTATTTCAATATTTTAGGAGTGATCTTTTCAAGTACAATACCTCATTGGTACCTAACAGGACCACACTGATTTTCAAGCAGTCCAGATACATCTTTAAGTATGGAAATAATTTCCTTTTTTGCTTACCTTGATTAGTGTTCCTTTTCTCCCTTTTCGGGAGGGGAAAGCCCTACTTGATTATATCAAATAAAGTAAACATGGTAAGATTTACATGGTTTGGAATAAGAAAACTGAATAATAATGTACAGTCAGCCAAACTGTGAGTGCGATCATGTTTGAAGTAGCAGTACCTTTAGGCAATCCATGTCTTGCAACAACAGCATTTTCCACAAGATTCTATCAGAGTTTGTTTTCTCGAAATCAGAATTACCTCTCTTCTTTAAAATGTTCTCTTTGTGAGACACAATATTCTCAGACCAACATACACATATGTAAGTAGCCATCTCCATGTTAGTACATTGTTTTCTTACATGCACAAGCCTGACATATATATGTGTAAGAGCAAAATGTATGTTTGATGTATTCGGAAGAGAAAAGGGTACCTTCCAAATGGTTTAGTACATTACAAGATATTAGTGAATGATGCAAGTATCTATTTTGACGTTTTTAGGAAAGCAAATATTGGCCTTTTGAGTTTTATCTAGAGGCATTATGTGATCCTGACACAAGACTCACTAAACGCAACAGAGGAATGTAGGCATAGAATGGTAACATCAATAGAAAGAAAACTGCAATGGTGATGGTGCAGATAACTTCGAGACTCATATGTTTGTTGTTTCTTTTCTTATTTTGCTTTTGAAAGAACAGGTAATTGCTGGCTTTTCATATGTCTAGCAGTTGGAAGTAATTGTAGTTCACCTTACTGGAAGGAAGTGGAATGTATCTTGATGGATCCCTGAAAGAGTTCGTTAGGTACTTTTTCACCATTAGGCACAAGAACTGCATAGATTTGTCGTCTGGTTGCCAGAACTATGTATTTCTTTGTGGTTCTTCCAAAAGTATGTAAACTACTTGAAAAGAGGAATTTGAATGGGGCTATCAAGCTGATGTTTTATTGATACATGAAAGAGGAAATCCATGAATTGCTAAATTTATGTGCATGAGTTTTCAGTTATGCGTTCTCTTCAAAATTTTCATTACTTCTGCATATTCATGAAGAGAACATTACATGAGACGTATGTGCTATATAAGTGATGTTATAAAAAAAAATTCAGGTTATTTTGTGTGCATTTTTTAGATTAATTTCTGTTTTACTCTCAGGTGTACTATTGTCTATTGAGCCTCTGTTTAGATCAAACCTATATCATGTGTTGATAGTTTGTCTGTCCATTGTGGGCAATTAGTGCCAACATCTTCTAGCAATCTTTTGAACTGAAATTCAGAACTAAATGTCCACCTAAATGTGTCTCATATATGTGTGGGGACTGCAATTTCACGGTGTTTTACCCATCGATCACTAATGTCTAAGGCGGGTGGCGCGCGGCAAGCCGCGCCAGGGGATCTAGTGTAGATAATAGTAGGTAGCTAGCCGAAACAAGCTAATGACTAGCAGCCTCATCGATTCTTACACTGGGCACGTGCATGGGCTAGCTAGTTTGGGATGTGACGCTTGATGGATTCGTGTACGTGAATGCTCTGACCCTATACAATTTTTCCGGCGACTCGTACGTGAACTTGGCAATGGAATAAACAGTATATACGGAAATCCTTGATAATGATAGACATATACAATATGTCAGCTCATGGAAAATTAATTCAACATTTCCTAACTTCACACTATGTTCATGCCCACTGTGAGACTAGCACAACATGTCATGATCTTTTCAAATCATATCTTTAGTCTTGTTTGTCCGAAATTTACAAATTTATTATCTCTAAAACATTTAGAAAATATAGAATCGAATGGATCCATTAGTTTCAAGTTTTGACATTCCTAAAATACTCAAATTTTAAATATAGATATTGAGTATTTTTTTCATAACTAAATTCTACAAATCCGTTAACTCCCTTTGCAAAACAATGATAATGACACTGTATATCCACTAGCACCCATATTTAAACTGTTTCACTTCAGATTATTTTAATTTCGACCTCAAACCCTTCTATACCATATGCTACAATCTCTAAACCCGATTAAATTAAATCCTTTTGCTAAATATAGATAATAAAACCCTCTGTCAAGTACAATCGAGAGAAAAAAATTGTTGTCGAACCATTATAACACATTAATTTTAAAACTTTAAATAAAACCTATAAATAACATAAAATGCACTTTAAGAACTAAAATGCAGTCAAGCCTTTTGACCAAATATCTTTGTGACCACCTTGACCGTAACCAAGCATTATAACCATGGACCCAAACGGAAAATCCTAAACCCTATTACGATAGTTCTTTTTTATAATTGAATTATGTGATGAACCTGGGCCTATCATGCAAAAAATCATCATAATTCCTTTTGCGTATTAAATTATGTGAAAAATTCTAACTAATAAATAAAATAAACCCATATTCTGTGAACAGTTTGATAAGTTGTGTGTCTTGTATGTTTTATTCATTTGTTTGTATGTCCGTTAGAATGCTTGTTTATTGTATTGTATTTTCAATGTATAGATTGTACGGAGAGTAACGTTCTATTTGTGAAGAGAGTGTGATTCTACACCAGTTTCAAAAAGGCAAGTGGCACACTTCAATAAATTCCTATGATTTGTTATGCATTACTGTTTCACAAAATTGCATGGTTAGAACTTTGTTATACAATACTATGCAAACCAAGTAGAGATAGTGACCTGTTATCCTGATCCCAATAGACACCAAAGTAGAAATTGTTTGCTTAGCCATGTCTGTAGAAAAAAATTGGATGTCATTTCAATAAGATTACTATACCTTAAAGTATGTTTTGTTTTGACGAAGCTAAGTTTGATTGGTGAAACATATGATTTGATTGGAGATATTTTTTATGTAAGTTATGAGTAGGTGGCAAATGGCCAGACCTGTCGATCACAGTTATGAGTACGTGGCCAATGGCCAGACCTATCGATCACAGTTATGAGTAGGTGGCCAATGGCCAGACCTATCGATCACAGTTATAAGTAGGTGGCCAATGGCCAGACCTATTGATTAAAGATTTTGAGTAGGAGGCAAAGAGTCAGCCCTATCGATCACAGTTATGAGTAGGTGGCCAATGGACATACCTATCGATCAAAGTTATAAGTAGGTGGGCAATGGCCAGACCTATCGATTAAAGATTTTGAGTAGGAGGCCAAGAGCCAGACCTATCGATCATAGTTATAAGTAGGTGGCCAATGGCCAGACCTAGAGTTACATACGTAGACGGCCTATGGCCAGATCTATCAATGGATCAGATGGTGTAGAAGTAATTAGTCTTAACACTAGACATGGAAAACTTGGAGCATTTAGTCTTTAAGAAGTTTGGAGTTTCTCACTCATCCCAGATTCCCAAAGAAGACTTGGTGGTTGAACAAGAGAAGATGTTCACTAGATTTTATTAGTGGTACGCCTTAATTTAATCCTGGTCACTGGTTTCAATCAGTGGTACCTATTAGAGATGAAAATGATTTATGAAAAGTTGTAGGAGAAACTGGCGTTATGCAAACTTAGCCAAAACTCCATTCAGCCAAATAAGCGTGTAGAAGATAGAATTTTTCCACACGTCCATGATACATCATAAACGTATCCTTAATTTTTGATGTTCCATGTTGTTTTCTTATTGTTTCCCACATGTTCGCTATACACTTTATATCATTTTTATCGATATCCCGGGACTAACCTATTGAAAAGATGCCACAGAGTCAGTTCTTGTTTTCTGCTGTTTTTAGTTTCAGAAAAGTTGTTCTGGAAATATTCTCGGAATTGGACGATTCAAAATCCGGAAGTCCTAGAAGTCCCGGAGGGTCCCCGGAAGTCCAAAGAAGACCCGGAGAGGGGGCCATAGGGTGGCCACACCATAGGGTGGCACGGCCCCCCTGGCCGCGCCACCAGGTTGTGTGGGCCCCCTGGCCACTCCCCGGCATCGCCCCTTCACCCATATATACCCCCCGATACATAAACCATAAGGGAATCAGGCCCTTTTCACCAAAAAAGTCCGTAGCTCCACCGCCGCAACCGAGAAGTTTCGGGGGACAAAATTCTTTGTTTCGGCGCCCCGCCGGACGGGGAAGTGCCCACGGAGCCATCTCTATCGACTCCACCGCCATCTTCATCGCCGTTGCTGTCTCCTATGATGAGGAGAGAGTAGTTCTCCCCCTGGGCTGAGGGCTCTACCAGTAGCTATGTGTTTCATCTCTCTCTCCCATGGTGTGATCTTTATGTGATTGTGAGCTTTGTAATCTAGTTGAATTAGTAGATGTTACTCTTCATCTGTTATGCTACTCAAGTGGTTTTCTTATGAGATCTCCGTAAACACTTTGATCACGGTGTAAAGGTGACAGTGTGTGCACCATGTGGTTTAGCATGATATTTATATCTTGTGTTGATGACCCTATGAAATTGTGGCGTTTGTTTAGTACCTTCTAGGGCGCTCATAGTGACAGAGTGGGTTTAACTAGACATGAGAATACAAACTTGAGGAGTGCTATTACAGCCCTACGCAATGAATTGGTATTTGTTATTCGACCGGAGAGTGGTTCGTTGTAGCATAGTGAAGAGAGATATTTGTGCATTGAATTATGTTATCATTGTTGAGAGTTTCCACTAGTGAAAGTAGGATCCCTAGGCCTTTTTTTCTAAGCATTGAAACTCCATTTACAATCAGTTATGCTACATGTTTGCTTGCTGCCATTTTTATTTCAGATTGCTATTATCACTTATAACCATCCATATTACTTGTATTTTATTCTCTCTTCGGCGAAGTAGTGCACCTATACAACTGACAATTGTATTAGGTGTGTTGGGGACACAAGAGACTTCTTGTATCATAATTGTAGGGTTGCTTGAGAGGGATACCTTTGACCTCTTCCTCCCTGAGTTCGATAAACCTTGGGTGATCCACTTAAGGGAAACTTGGTGCTGTTCTACAAACCTCTGCACTTGGAGGCCCAACATTGTCTACAAGAATAGAAGCGTGCGTAGACATCAAGCTCTTTTCTGGCGCTATTTCTGGGGAGGTAAGGTAAAAGGTACTCACATCCCCGGGTGTGAGTGCTCGAAGTTATTTCCTTTACACCCTGCAAGTATATCTTTTTGTTTCTTGTTTTCACTAGTTAGGCTTATTTTTACTTGTTGCTTGTTTTTATTTTTACTAGTTGTGCTTAATGGAAAACAACAAAAATATGAGAGAACTTTATAATCTTTATCTTGAGTTAGGACATGAAGTGTTTGAAGAGAAAATTAAAAAACTTATGGAACTTTATTTGCATTCTAGGAGCAATGTTATTAGCATTAATTCTTTGGATACCATTATTGCTAATGCTATGGAAAAATCTAAGCTTGGGGAAGCTGCTATTGATGAATATGATATTTTTAGTCCACAAAGTTTTGAGGAGGAAATTTTCTTTGATGATACTTTGCCTCCAATATATGATGATTACAATGATGAATATGTTATTTTTAGTCCACCTACTGTTGAGGAGAAAATTAATTATGATTATAATATCCCTCCTATATTTTATGATTCTCGTGATGAGAATGATAATGATATTTACTTTGTTGAATTTTCTCCCACTACTATTAATGAGAATGACTATGCTTATGTGGAGAATATTAATTCTTTTATGCATGTGGCTCATGATAAGAATGATTCATGTGATAGTTATATTGTTATTTTTATTCATGATGCTACCTAAAGTTATTATGAGAGAGGGAAACATAGTCTTATGGTTCTCAAAAATATTAAGTTTCCCCTCTTTATGTTGAAAATTTTGAAGTTGCACTTATTTTGTTTTCCTATGCTTGTTGCTTTGTGCTTTCCTGACTTGTTTTTCTACAAGTTTCTTTTTCATAGGAAGTGGGTTAGACTTAAATTTGTTTTACATTTGCTTCTTGCTGATCTCTTTTGCTTCAATTCATATTTCTCATGTGAGCATCTTCTCAAATTATCATGCCTAGATAAAAGGCTTTAAAAGAAAAGCACTTCTTGGGAGATAACCAATGGTTTTATTTTTGCTTTGTTTTTCTCTGTTTTTTTGAGTCAAGGGGTTGTATACTTATTTAGAAACTCCTTTGTATATTTATTTTCATGTTTTAGTAATTTCAAGTAAGGTTTCCGACGAGAGTTGGAGTTGGTTTTCGGATTTCTACGCAGGAAACAAATTTCTGCTGTCCACCGTAAAAAATAGTGAAAAATCGAGGAAGATCAGAATTACCTGAAATTTGTAATTCTTATTCCTCGGCTAATTCCGCAACTTTTTAGTTCTTTAATTTTTTCGATCTGAGCAACATAAGTGTCCCGAAAAAAAATCGTCTTTACAGTCTGTTCTGGTTTTGACAGATTCTGCCATTTTTCTTCCATTTACTCTTTTACTATGTCAAGTGGATTTCTTTACTTCACGAAACATCAGTGGCTGTAGCTAATATGTAAAATTATCAATAACACTTATGCCATACAAAACCAATGGATTTTTAATTGTTGCACTAACCCTCTAATGCGAATTACTGTTTGAGTATGGTGTGAAGGAAGTTTTCAAGGGTCAAGAGAAGAGGTGATAGATGTGATCAAGAAGAGTGCAAGGTCAAAGCTTGGGGATTCCACTGTGGTTCATCGAAGCATATTTTTAGAAGACTCAGGCATCTATCTTGGGAATTCCCAAGGCATCCCCTTCTTCATCAACAATTTATCAGGTCACTTCTCGTGAAACTATATTTTTATTCGGTCACATCATATGAAATTTACTTGGAGCGTCATTTATTTTTCCGTTCAGTTTTCCTTCATTTTGTTTTATTTTCATTGCTGCAATAATATATTTGGACCCTATCATACTTGTGTGGGAGAGAGACATGCTCCGTTTTCATTGCTTAGAACACTCTAGTTTTCATTCTTATTGTTCTGTGAGTGTTCACTTTTTGCTAGTACTACGTTTAGCCCTTGTTTTCATGCATCTCTTATTCGGAGCTGTTAGTTTTAGTAGAGTTACGTGAGTACTCTCATGCTTGCTTGTTGTATCATCTAGAGAGTTTTTGTTAAAACATATTTTGTATGGTGTTTGATGGAAATAGAAAATGCTACATGTGGTAGATGGTATAACGAAAAAGCTTGCATATTCTTGTAGATCACTAAATTGTTTCACTTGATTATTTGCTGTTGTTTTGAGATATTAATATGCTAATAGTAAACTTTCTGGTTTAGTAAAGTAAAATACAATTAATGGTTGTTCTAGAAGCTTGAAACTGTGCCACACTCAAATAAAGAGTTGATAGGATAATGGTATATGACTTCCTTTGCTGATAGCAATCGTGATAGCTTTTTGTTACGCTCTACGGTCGGGGTAGTCAACAATGAATTGTCATTGCCATGGACCCTCTTGGCGCGATTTTCATTATGCCTTATGATATCATGATTTTATTTGGAATCTTTTAACTGGTAAGTTCTATGTTGCGGTTTTCTGGCATTTCCACCATTCATATTTGCTAGCCTCTCAAGTACTGTGCATTGCTCATTATCACATTGAGAGTTGGTGAAAACTTTGCTAGTACATCCAAACCCCGTGGGAGAACTTTGTTCTTCTACACATAAGCCAAAATTTATCTTCCTCAAAACAGCCACCATACCTACCTACCATGGCATTTCCATAGCCATTCCGAGATATATTGCCATACAATATCCATCATCATTATGTTACTTGTCATGCTTCATTGTTATTTTTCATATTGCTACACTGGTTGGAGAATTTAGTTTTATTTACATCAGAGATGTTTCAGTTTGAGTTATGAGTACTAAAAGTGTGATGATTCATTGTAAAATAGAGTGTTGCCCCTACCAGTGACGTTATAAAAAAGCCAAAAAGAAAAAAAAGGCAAAAGAGAGAAAATAAAGAGAGAGGGGGCAGCATTACTATCATTTATTCCACACTTGTGCTTGGTTGGCATCATTACTTCAGTTTGGAGAGAGTTTTCATATTATGACTTACATAACCATGTGGGGAACTTACATTATATAACTTGGCTTGTATATTCCAATGATGAGCCTCCTCAAAAGAGCTCTAGGTCTTCGTGAGCAAGCAAGTTGGATGCACCCCCACTAGTTCCATTGGAGAGCTTTCATACACTTATAGCTCTATGTGCATCCGTTGTGTGGCATTCACTACTCCTTGCATAACTTCGATTATAAGACTTCCTCTTGTCTAATGATCACTTTCGGTTCTGTGAGACTTTCTTCCATTGACCATCCAAACCCCCCATAATGTTCTTTTAGCCATAACATCCTGGTGCTAGGGACCAATACATAATGCTTGCTTGTTTTGAGTGCACAATTGTTTGAATGATTTTCCTACGTGCATATTGTTGTCACTTGGCTTGATCCTAATAGGGGTTGTTGTGAGAGTTTGATGCCTTGGATGATTATATTGTTGTTCTTGAAGCTTAAATAATCTTTCATAAACTTCACACAGTGGATTGTCCTTTAGTATTGATTCGTTGAAAGGTTTTACTTTGTTATTCTTAATGGTTTATACATTACTCTTTGATATCAACTATAAACCACAACCTATATTCATTTTATCCTAGTTCACATGCTTTACATTACATGATGATCAAGTTTATGTTGGAAGCATGTCACCTAAAAAATTATTTGTTTTTATAGTTTACATACTCGAGGACGAGTAGGAACTAAGCTTGGGGATGTTGATACGTCATAAACGTATCCTTAATTTCTGACGTTCCATGTTGTTTTCTTATTGTTCCTAAATATTTTCTATACACTTTATACCATTTTTATCGATTTCCGAGACTAACCTATTGACAAGATGCCATAGAGTCAGTTCCTATTTTCTGTTGTTTTTCATTTCAGAAAAGTTGTTCTGGAAATATTCTTAGAATTGGACGATTCAAAAGCCGAAGTCTTAGAAGTCCCGGAGGGTCCCGAAAGTCCAAGGAAGACCCGGACCATAGGGTGGCGCGGGTCCCCCTGGCCGCGCCACCAGGTGGTGTGGGCCCCCTGGCCACCCCCCAGCATCGCCCTTTCGCCCATATATACCCCCAGAAGCATAAACCCTAAGGGAATCGGCCTTTTCCACCAAAAACATCTGTAGATCCGCCACCGCCGTCGACAAGATTCGGGGGACAGAAATTTCTGTTCTGGCACCCTGCCGGACGGGAAAGTGCCCCCGGAGCCATCTCCATCGACTCCACCGCCATCTTCATCGTTGTTGATGTCTCCTATGATGAGGAGGGAGTAGTTCTCCCCCGGGGATGAGGGCTCTACCGGTAGCTATGTGTTTCATCTGTCTCTCCCATGGTGTGATCTTTATGTGATCATGAGCTTTGTAATCTAGTTGAATTAGTAGATGTTACTCTTCATCTGTTATGCTACTCAAGTAGTTTGTTATTAGATCTCCGTTAACACTTTGATCATGGTGTAAAGGTGACAATGTGTGCACTGTGTTGTTTAGCATGATATTTATATCTTGTGTTGGATGACCCTATGAAATTGTGGCGTTTGTTTAGTACCTTCTAGGGCGCTCATAGTGACAACGTGGGGTTAACTAGACATGGGAATACAAACTTGAGGAGTGCTGTTACATCCCTACGCAATGAATTGGTGTTTGTTATTCGACCGGAGAGTGGTTCGTTGTAGCATAGTAAAGAGAGATATTTATGCACTCAATTATGTTATCATTGTTGAGAGTGAACACTAGTGAAAGTAGGATCCCTAGACCTTGTTTCTAAGCATTGAAACTCCATTTACAATCAGTTCTGCTACATGTTTGCTTGCTGCCATTTTTATTTCAGATTGTTATTATCACTTATAACCATCCATATTACTTGTATTTTACTCTCTCTTCGGTGAAGTAGTGCACCTATACAACTGACAATTGTATTAGGTGTGTTGGGGACACAAGAGACTTCTTGTATCGTAATTGCATGGTTGCTTGAGAGGCATACCTTTGACCTCTTCCTCCCTAAGTTCGATAAACCTTGGGTGATCCACTTAAGGGAAACTTGCTGCTGTTCTACAAACCTCTGCACTTGGAGGCCCAACATTGTCTACAAGAATAGAAGCGTGCGTAGAAATCAGTCCATCACAGTGTCATTTTTCCCGTGGCCCACACGAGCTTAGTGGCGGGGACCAACCAAGGATCACGAACGGCGGCGTTGTACGGACATTGCAGGGTCCATGTGCTCCTGGCAGGGCTTCCTGCGAGCACTGTCAATCGTGCTCGCGCACGGTCGATGGCCGTAGGGCGAGCGTCACCTACGTAGGAGACTGCAAGAACCGAGTCAGGTCCGCGCAGGACTCGCCGACGGGCATCGTGTCACGTCGCGACACAACACGGGGAGAAGGAGCGAGGAGGTCTGTTGCTGGGGAAGTTGGAGCCGGGACCGCCATGGGATTCCCGCTTCCAAGACCGGGCCTTGTGGATGGAGCGCTCGGTGTGAGAGGCGATGATGGCAGCGAGGATGTGAAGAACGGCTTAGCCTCCTACCTGGGGCGCCAAATGTCAAAGAGTGGTGTGGAAAATACATGGGCTCTCTAGAAGGTTCAAACACTGGGGGCTAACCACATTCACGACACACCTCGAAAGGCCTCAAGAGGGAAGCTTCGGACTGTAGAGACCCCAAACCGGATGGTCCAGAACCCCTCATATGCATAGATTCACGATCCCAAGAATTCAGTCCTGAACAACATATGAAGTTGGCACACAGATACACTATCCGTTACACGAATAAAATAGTCTTACAAGCCAATGGTCACATGACCAAGTCTTACCAACTGTCACGTAGGACAGGCAAATGTCTCTCATCACACACACAGTGGAAAGTAAACACAACGTAGATAGCTCATGTCACGCCTTCACCAACAGGCTGCTGACCGGGAGCCGGGCCTAGTTCGCATAATCGTCGGAATAGTATTCTTCCTCGTACTCCTCCTCCGGTGGCATCTCCTCATAGTCTGGGCAAGTAAATAGCCAGGGGCGAAACCAATATGAGTACATTTGAATATACTCTACAAGACATCCTTTATACACTTACAAAATGTAATATGCTTATATGGTGGGTAGGTGGGCTATAAATAGGGCTCACTAGCCATGGTGTATGTAAGATACCATCATGGTTTCTTTGATATCTCTATATCTTTATTGAAGAAGATACTTCAAAAGAAATTAGTATAATTTTTCTTTCTCTTGTAGATATCGCATGTACAAGAGGTTTTATAAAACTTGTTTTATAAAAGAAAGTTTTCTCTGCAAAACTTCTTGGAAAACATCTCCAGCTTCTTCATCGGTACCTCTCAGGTACAAATCCTTGTTCAAAAACACGTTTTGAAAACTTGACACAATGCTAGCTACATGGCCATTCAACTTCCCATATCCGAGGGATCGGCTATTCTGAATAGTTTTAGTCTACAGAGGTGTACACATTCTACTAGATCCAATCATCTGCCATGAACCACCCATGGATCGACACAGCGATATGCGAGCATCAGAAGAATGATCCTAACTGTATACTCTGATCAATCTAGTAAATGCTTATCCCTTCAGTTGGGTGTAATCTCCCCGACACCAGGTCCCACCCCGCCACGGCAGGAGACCCAATCGCACCCGGAGGAGAACTTAATCCCTCACGGTGTATGTCCCATTCCTCACTCCGGGCGACACTTCGATTCAGAGAATCATCCTCTCTATAACATATTGGAATAAAACACACACTAACAAGAACAAGTATTTAGATAGGCCCCATACCCATGTTGGGGTAGAGTGGCAATACTTCTTGGTTGTCCAGCGAAGACTAGGTTATGTGCCTTTTTTAAACCATTTGAAAAACACCTCTTTGCTTCCCCGGTAAACAAGGTCCCGCCTTTTCACCGTGGACTTTTCATAACACATTTTTTTGCAAAGGAATGTGTTAAAAGTGTCCACTTAGGGACTCAAGATTATTATCTTAGGTGGTATTTATATACCTTATAGCGCCTAAAGGCTTGGTAACACCAAGTTGACTAATAGCAAGGTGATAATATAACTATATACTACTAATAGTAATATTGATAGCCACTCAACCAAAATAGTTTTGGTAATCAAGTTTTTGTACAAATTCAGAAGCAGAACATGCATGATAGATAATCATAAGTAGTATAACAACAAGCTTTAAGGATGGATTGCCTTGGAGGAGTTGAGGTTCCTGCCCGTGATAACAACAAGAATGCTAGTAGTAGCCTCTGGCACCAACTACTTCTTCGGGTTCTATCGTCGCAAAAATAAAATAAGGACACTCAATCAGAACCAAACTAAGAAATAAATGATACTCAACCACACCATACAGCAAGCAATGCACAAACAAAAATAACACACTAGTTTATCAAGCAAACAACCTCCAAGCATGCACCCAAAATAATAATATTTACCACTACTACTACTATTACTATGGTTGAGAGATGGCATTTCTCAACAAAATGAAATGGAACCAGTGGGTGTTCCACTATATTTTCCATGACATTAAAGAGTTCCTAAGCCTCTGGTCCAACTTGTGGAAAACAAAATAATCACTAAGCAAAACTACAACTATTGAATCTAGTGAGAAAATACACTATGAGCAAATAACACTATGGCTACACATACAATCTCTAAGAAATAAATTGCAACCTAACAGAGGTGAAAAAAACATCTAACAACTTAGGTAAATAAACTAGCTATACTATGCATCACAAGATTTATTAGATAAAAACTAGGAAACAATACTATGCATATACTAGTCCATACAATAATCAAACATGCACACACTTTCTAACATGCTAGATCTGTGAGAAAACAACATCCTAACACCAAGCACAACATATAAACATGCTAGAAAACAAAGTAACACTAGCAAGCAATTATTCTAAAAATAAATCTACACATATTATTTCTAACAGACAAGTGCACAAACTTAGATCTGTTGCCAATATAAATCTAGAGCTCTAAAAATCACACCAAGCTAGGATAACATAGATGTAAACATATACTAACAGATCCAGTGGGATTCACATAAAAAAAGATTTTCAAACAACTTCTAAAAAATCCTAGAAAGTGCTACCGGACATTTACCAAAGTGGATGGCATTTCCAAATGGTAGCTCACCTTGATGTGAGGTCAAGCACTACTGATAGATCTAGTCAAGAGCTACTCCAAGAATTTTAGTTTGCACCATTTGAACATTCCAAACAAACGTTATTGCATTTTTACTCTAACAGACAGTGTGTGGTCATGATTTTTCATTTGCACAATAATGGTTCAAACACAGATCTGCAAGTTGCATTCGTTCAAGATTTAGTAGATCTACCACAGAGAATTTTGGTTGATTTTATTTTTGAGTTTAGCTATTTTTAACATGATTAATCAACTAGCATGTTTCTGTTAATTCTAAAAAAGGAAAAAGAATCGTGTGCGGGATGTTCTTCTCTCACGGGTGCACGGCCTGCTAAGGCCCTACGGCCCAGTTCGTTTCCACGACACGCGGTGCGCGCGTACCGTTTTGCTATATGAATGTGGTCGTTGATTTCGCGATCAACGGCGCACAATCGTGGCCTTCCTCACTCTCTCCTCTCTCTCTCTCTCTCTCCCATTCGATCAGAGCACGACCGGCGGCGAGATTCGAGCAATGGCTCACCTAGGGGTCGCGTGGGAGGGTGGCGCGGTGTCGAGGAGGTGTCACGGGATCGGGAAGTGCAGGGGAGGTGGAAGCACGACGTCGGATGGCCTCAGTCGCGGACGCGAAGCTGCGGGTCCGCGGCGGCTCCGACGGCGGCTCCGGTGATCCTGCAAGCGAGAGGACACGGGTGTGGGTCAGGTGTACTCTACGGAGGGTGGGGAGTGAGGTGAGAGCAAAAGAGGGGGCGAGGTTTCTCCAGGCGTTCGCATCCCACCTGTGCCCTCAGCGGTGGCCGGCGGCGGTTTCTGGTGATCTGGGCTCACAGAGAGCCCAGGGTACTCGTGCTCGGGTTCATGGCGCTTGGGGGGTGTAGTGTGGGTGTGGTGGCGAGGCCAGGGTGCTCTCGTGGATTTATAGCCGCGGGGGTCACGGTGTGTGCGCACGGGCGCCCTCGGGTGACAGGGAACGAGCTCGGGGCGCGCTCTGGCGTGCCCATGCCGTGGCTCTTGGCCTTTGGGTGTGGCTAGGGGGTGCAAACGGGGTCGGTCAATGCTAGAAACTGCGAATTCGTGGAAGAAACGCACGAGGTGGTCACAGTGCGCATGCACAGTGCGCTCTGTCAGAGTGCCCATGCCACTCCCATCGTTTTTGTTCTCTGCTCTCTCTCCCTTCCACTCCTCTCTGGTCAACACCAAACGAATCGAAAGCAAGGAAAAGAGAGAGGGCTGACTAGGCTTCTAGAAGTTCCAAGTGGTTCAGCAATAGAATTTTTCAAACAAAAGTTATAAGCATTTGAAATTGGTGTCACCTACTATTTTCTGAATTTTTCAGATTCAGACTTCATGACTTAGAGAAATTTTCTAAGTGTTTGCAGCAGGGTGGATTAGTCAAAAGTTGATCCTGTTTTCATGAGCCAAACCTATTCCAAAATTTATTTTCAAAGTGTGGTTGTGTTAAGAAAGTTTTGTACCTTCAGAAACATCAAAATAAAATAAATTTTAAATTCAAATGAGCATTGAAAACAAGGTGGGAAAACAGCTAGTTCCTATTTTTCTCTGTTTTTCAGAAAACACAAATCTGCCTTATTTTCTTAACACAAATCCAGCAAGCAAATGATTGTTTTATCAATTCAATTTTCCAAACCAAGCTCACCCCTTTGTTTTCCATATAACAGAGAACACATTCATGCCAAGAAAACATAAAATATGATTCCCTAGCACATGGATACCATGAGTGGAAAACAACTACTTGGCTTATTTTTCAGAAATGAGTTTCTATAGAAAACTTAATAGAAAACATTCAATTAATATTTTGCCAAAAAAAATTCTTGGTTCCATCCAAACCAAATATTAGAAATTAGTTGAAAAAAACAATGTCACAATAATTGGAATTAAAAGTATTGAAATCCTCATGTGGAAAACATCATTGAAATAATTGGAAAACATCAGAAGGGTTAATAAATGATTTTCTTTGCTCAGAGCTTGCTTGCATTGCATAGATAAACATGGTTCATTACATAATGTTGGATTACACAAGGGCATTAAAAAGTTTTTGTTGGCTCACAAAAATGGCTTCCCTCATGTGCTACTAGTGACCTAAAACTGGGGTGTGACAGATCTCCCCCCTTAAGAGAATCTCGCCCCGATATTCGCGGGTCTAGTCTTTCAGAAACCAGGGAACTCCTTCCTGATATAATCCTCACGCTCCCAGGTTGCTTACTCCTCTGAATGATTCGTCCACTGAATCTTATGGAACTTGAAAGCATTTCTCCCGGTAGCACGAACATTTTCCTCAAGCACCCGCAGGGGTCGATCACGGTAGGTCAAATCATCATTTATGTCAATGGTACTGAAGTCAATGTCTTGGTAAGTGAGATTCTTCTCAGGTACATGAAGACACTTCCGGAGCAATGACACATGAAAAACATCGTGAAAGGATGACAACTCTTCAGGCAGCTCAAGTTGATAAGATACCTCTCCACGACGGGCTAGGATCTTAAACGGGCCAATATACCGGGGTGCAAGCATTCCCTTGACATGGAAACGCTGCATCCCTTTGAGCGGCGTAACACGCAGATACACGAAATCTCCAATAGTGAAAGAGACATCACGACGCTTCGTGTCCGCATAACTCTTCTGGCGTGATTGTGCGGCTTTAAGACGGTCACGAATTACATGCACTTGCTCCTCTGTTGCTTTTAGAGTGTCAACTCCAAAGATTTGACTATCTCCTGTTTCAGTCCAGTTTAGAGGTGTGCGACACTTCTTTCCATACAAGGCTTCAAAAGGTGCCATCTACGGGCTTGACTGATAGCTGTTGTTGTAGGAAAATTCCGCGAATGGCAGGCAATATTCCCACTTAACCCCATAGGACAAAACACAGGCATGAAGCATGTCCTCCAGTATCTGGTTCACACGCTCCGTATGTCCATCAGTCTGTGGATGGTAGGCTGTGCTAAAGGCTAGCTTGGTTCCCAAAGCTTCGTGTAACTTCTTCCAGAATCGAGATGTGAACTGTGATCCTCGATCTGACACAATCCTGCTGGGAACTCCATGTAGGCTGAATATCCGAGAAATGTAGAGATCAGCAAGCTAGTCTCCACGATATGTGGTCTTGACAGGTATAAAGTGTGCAACTTTGGTGATCCTGTAAACGACTACCCATATCGAATCATTTCCTCGACTGGACCGTGGCAGTCCAGTAATGAAGTCCATCCCAACTTCATCCCATTTCCAAACATGCACTTGCAAGGGCTATAACAAACCAGCAAGACGATGATGTCCAACCTTCACTTGCTAACAAATATGGCACTTGGCTATAAACAAGGCATGTCTCGCTTCATTCCGTGCCACCAAAACTTCTCCTTCATCTTGATACATTTTAGTTCCTCCAGGGTGAATAGAGTATAAAGTGACATGAGCCTCAGTCATGACAGTTTGCTTCATCTTAGATTCAGTCGGAACACAAATGTGTCCTTCATACCATAAGACTCCATCAGAATCAATTGTAAAACCGGCAACTTCTTCTTTCTCCATGCGGGTTTTAATTCCGTCAATACTCTTCTGGCCCTTCTGAGCTTCCTTGATTTGATCAACAAGAGTTGGTTAACTTCCATGGCGTCCAACATGCCATAGCTGACCTCCTCGATACCAAGCTGGTCAAGTTCTATCCACAACTCTGGTTGTTTGATCTAAATCATAGCATTTAGAGAGGCCGGCTCTCGACTAAGAGCATCAGCAACAACATTTGCTTTTCCCGGGTGATAGTGGATACTAAGATCATAGTCCTTGATGAGTTCTATCCAACGGCGTTGCCTCATATTGAGTTCATGTTGTGTAAATATATACTTCAAACTCTTATGATCCGTATAGATTTCACACCTCTTCCCAATAAGAAAATGTCGCCATGCTTTGAGAGCATGCACAACCGCAGCAAGCTCTAAGTGATGAGTAGGATAATTCAACTCATGTGGTCTCAACTGGCGTGAGATAAATGAGATGAACTTTCCTTCTTGCATGATAACACTTCCAAGACCAAGCTTAGAAACATCACAATACACATCGAAACTCTTGGTGACATCCGGCATAATGAGTACCGGGGCTGACACAGTCGATTCTTCAGCTCTTGAAAACTCTCCGCAGATTTTTCCGTCCAAACGAACTTGCTATCCTTCTTGAGCAACTGAGTGAATGGTCTGGCTATACTGGAGAATCCTTGAACAAACTTGCGGTAATATCCGGCTAATCCCAGAAAATATCTGACTTCAGTTTGATTAGTCGGGGCAGCCTGATTTGCAACAGATTGAACCAGAGCAGGGTCAACAGAGATTCCGCCTCCAGATACTACGTGTCCAAGAAATCGAACTTCTTTCAATCAGAATTGGCACTTACTAAACTTAGCATATAGTTGATGATGTCGAAGTGTTCCGAGAACAGTTCTCAGATGTTCTTCGTGTTCTTCCTCACTCTTGGAATAAATAAGAATGTCGTCAATGAAAACCACAACAAACTTTTCCAGGCATTCCATGAAAACCTTGTTCATAAGATTCATGAAGTAGGCGGGGGCATTGGTTAGACCAAAATACATCACGGTGTACTCATACAATCTGTAACGTGTGGTGAATGCGGTCTTTGGAATACCGGTCTCACGAACCTTCAACTGATGGTAACCAGTACGAAGATCGATCTTTGATAAAATTCTTGCCCCATTTAGCTGGTCAAACAGGTCTTCAATTTTGGGCAACGGGTATTTGTTCTTGATGGTAACTTCATTAAACTTACGATAATCCACACATAAACGTGAGGAACCGTCCCGTTTGTCCACAAAAATGATAGGTGATCCCCATGGTGATGCACTAGGGAGAATCAAACCCTTCCTCAACATGTCATCCAGCTGCTTCTTCAACTCATCTAACTCCTTCGGGTTCATCCGATAAGACTTCTGTGCTATTGGTCCAGTGCCGGGTATTAACTCAATGAAAACTCGATATCCCGATCAGGCGGCATACCGGGTAACTCCTCAGGAAACACATTCGGGTATTCACATACTACCGAAACTTCCTCAAGTGCAGGTGTGGCTATACCAGTGTGATAGTGACTCTCTAATGTAGACTTGGTTGCAGCGTAAGCAACTTTCTCTCCATCACTGGCAGTCAAAGATATGGACTTCCTGGTGCAATCAATCACACCACTATACTTGGTCATCCAATTCATACCCAGTACTACATCTATCCCTTGGGATCCCAGTACTATCAGGTCGGCATGAAAAGTTTTCCCTTGTATGTCCACGGGTATCTCTTTGCAAACACGGTTGGTTTTTGTACTAGCTCCAGGTATTTGCACTAATATAGGGTTTTGCATATGTGTGTGTTTCATTCCAGTCTTTTCAACAAAAGGCATAGTAACAAAGGAATGCGATGCACCCGAATCAAACAATACTTCAGCAGGTACAGAGTTGACAGGAAACGTACCCATCACCATATCAGGCGTGTCCTAAACCTCCTCAAGAGTGACGTGATTCAGGTGTCCTTTGGTCACATTCTGCTTCTTGGGCACAGGCGCATGTGTCATCCTGGTTGCATTGTTCTGAGCTGGGGCGGGATTCTTGGTCGGGCAGTCACGAGCAAAATGTCCTTCCTTTCCACAAGCAAAAAAACCTCCATTGGGTTTGGAGTTCTGGTTGGGCTTGGCAGCATGGTTGGACTTGTTTCCATTTCCATTCCCACTTCCACTGCCTCCAGGCTTGGGTGCATAAGATGCACGGTTGTTGTTGTTGTGGTGGTTATGGTTGTTGTGGTTGTTGTGGCCATGGTAGTGGTTGTGGTTGTTATGGTTAGGCCTTGGCGCATAAGCAGGCGCCCTGTGTGGTGGCGGTGGCCTGGCATAGGGTGTGGGGAGGTTTATGAGTGCACTAGGTCCACCTTGGAACTGCATCTTCCTCTTCCTGTTGTTAAAGGCAGTCTGCCTCTTGTGCTCCATCATCATCGCGGCATCCGCGAGTGACTCCAAATCCTGGAATGGTATGACCACTAAGGTGCACTACAACTCATCGTGCAGCCCATTCAAGAACCTCTCCTTCTTCTTGGCTTCAGTGTTAACTTCATCAGGTGCATACTGGGACAACAAAGTGAAGTCTTCGTAGTACTTTGACATAGTCATTCCTCCCTGCCGCAGTTCCAGAAACTTGTCCTTCATGATGTTCATCACACCCTGAGGGATGTGATATTTGCGGAACCGGGCAGTAAAGTCTTCCCAAGTGAAAACATAGCCAACAGCGACAGTGTCGCGGGTAGTCTCCCACCAAGTACTTGTGGTCCAGCAAGAAAGTGGGTGGCGAACAACACCTTGTCATTGTCATCCACTGATGCCACTTGCAGATTGTTGGCGATGGTGCGAAGCCAATCGTCAGCATCTAGTGGTGAAAGCTCATGATCCCTCTAATGATTTTGGTGATGATGCTAACACGGATATCTCCTATCTAACAATGTGGTTCAGTCTGTGCAGCTATTGTCCTAGATGATCATCAGTATATTCTTGTCAAAAGATCAAAGAGAAGCTCTCTATTGTGGAAATTCAGCCACCGGACTTTTCAGTATATAGGGCGGAAATTCCGGGCCTTATGTGGCGGATTATCCGGCCATCCAACCGGAAATTTCCGGCCTCCTTTCTGGCTTCCACGAAAACGACTAAGTGTTTGTCTGCCCGCGCACAGAAGCCAGTCCGGAAATTTGCCCCGGAAATTTCCGGGCCAAAAATCCGGCCTTCAAGGACTTAGCAGAAATTGGTCTACTTCACATTGCCCGCGCACAGAAGGTGGGGCGGAAATTTGCCCCGGAAATTTCCGGAGCAAATCTCCGGTCCTTGGTCCTTAGCAATTTTCGTCAAGACGTTGATGCCTGCGCACAGAAATGGGGGCGGAGTATTGGGGCGGAAAATTCCGCCCCCGGATATTTCAATTATCCGCCCCCCGGAGTTTTCAAATTTCCGGCCAACTCAGACCGGAATATTCCGGCCTTTACCCCGGAAATTTCCGGTCCCACAAGACTGCAACGGTCAGAATTTGGAGGAGCCTATAAATAGCTGTCTTCTTCCTCTAGATAGGTAGCTCGTCCATTCCTCTCTCTCCTCCATTGTTGTAGAGCTCAAATCGCCCCGATCTCCCTCCTCCTCCAACCAAACTCGATGCCCTTCAAGGATCTCATGGAGGAGGACTAGATCTACCTTTCCACCAAGCCAAAACGTGTGTACCCACACCACAACTCTTGGGATCTTGTAATCTCTTGGTTGCTTTGTCATCCAAGGGAAACCCTAGTGCTTGTAGCTTCCACCTTGTAGCAAGAAGCTTCGATTGTTGAGAGCCTCCATCTCACTTGTGGAGTAGCCTCAACCCCTTGTAAAGGTTTGGTCAACGCCTTCAAGTCGACCTCATAGTGGAAACGAGAATCTCCCTCACCGGAGAAGCTCAAGGAGAACAAGGTGTGCACATCCGTGCTATTGAGGAGCGCCTAGGTGGCTCCCCACCTCTCCAACGTAGACGTACTTCTTTTAAGAAGGAACTACGGGAAACATATCCTTGTCTCCGTGCTTTCACTTGTTGTCATCTTGTACCGTTCCGTATTTCCGCTGTTACTTGCTTTGTATCACCTAGGGTTTTCACTTAGTTGCACATTTAGGTAATCAAGCATTTACTCTCTTAAAAGCCCCATTAAAAATGAAAAAGAATTAAAATTTGTAGGTCACCTATTCACCCCCCCTCCTCTAGTTGACCATATTGCACTTTCAATTGGTATCAGAGCCTCGGCTCTTTTATCGGGCTTAACCGCCTAAGAGTAATCATGGTCAACGGGGATGTTCCCGAAACTTCTAAGGAGGAGCTCTCCAAAATGGCCGACACTATAGCCAACCTTGAGACAACGGTTTGTACCATACAAACCCAATTGTCGAAGGTTAGCTCTAGTGTGGGCTCGGAGGTCTCCTCCATCAAGAAGATGTTGGAGAACATGATGGGTAGAACCAAGGAGCCGTCCCACTCTCCCCATGTCACCGACGAGGATAGTTCGGATGAGGAAACAAATCCGGACATGTCCGAAATCGAAGAAAACATTGCCAAAGCTAAGGCTAAAGCCGCACAAAAGGCTAAAGCCAAAGCTAAGGAGAGTGACGGTGGCTCCAAGTCTCAAACGGCTAATTGTTCGGGGTCCAATTCAAAAGTTCCACCACCGCAAAACTATGATTCCATCCACCCAATCGTTTCCATGCCACACATCCTTAATGTTGGAGTTCCACCCATCCTTAACACTAACGAATTTTCCTCTTGGAAGTTTGAAATGGAATCTCACATTTCAGGATCGTGTACGGCATTGTGGAGAAGCGTGATCCATGGGTTTCATCCTCATGATCCAAGCAACTTGACTCCAAGGGAGGATGTTGAATCTCAACTCAACAAAACTGCTCTTGTTATTATCCAGAAGGCTCTCCCAAGGGAGCATCTCACTCACATTCGCGGTTGCAAGACCGCCAAGGAAGCTTGGGACAAACTTGATACCTTGTTTCAAGGAAATGCTAGTATTCAGTCCTCCAAGTATGATGTGGCCATTGACAACTCCGAGAACTTTGTTATGCAAGAGGATGAGACTCCTGAAGAGCTCTATAGACGAGTTGTCACTCTTGCCAATCAACTGAGAGACTTTGGCAAGGAAGAGATCACGGATGAATGGATAAAGAGGAAGTTTGTCAAGGCTATCACACCCTTCGAGAAGAATCTCGCTACTAGCATCCGGACAAGAGCGGACTACAATACTCTCAACTCCATAGGTGTTCTTAGTGAGTTCATCGCAATCTCTCTCTCTCACAAGAGTGCGGATGATGCTCTAGCTCGCTCTAGAGGGATGGGAAAGTCTCCCAACCTTGCATTAAAGTCAAAAGCAATGGCTCGAGTTGATGAAAGTGAAGAAGATGATGATGATGATGAGGAAGACTATGAAGATACTTACACAGGAGCTCACAAGTGCATTGCCCTTGCTATGCATGGATATTGGAAGAGATGGGAAGCTCACAAGATCGGATCTCCAAGGCCTCCACGAAACAAGAACTACAAGAAGAAGGGGGAGCGACCAAGGACATGCTATAATTGTGGTAGCGCTAACCACTTCGTGAAGGAGTGCCCCTTTGAGCCAAGAGAAGAAAACGAAGGCAAGCTCATTCGCAAGAACAAGACCAAGCCTCCTCAAAACAAGAACTTTGCAAGGAAGGTTCCAAGAGCTCTCTACGTACAAGAAGGGGCGGTTCTTGAGACTTACATCTCTGGAGATGAAGGAGAAGATGAGGTGGTTGGAGTTGCTCACATCGCCAAGGCCACCGGATCATCACCTTCGATCTCTCTATTCGAATCCCCCAATGAGAATGTGGCTACCCGACCTACATGTCTTATGGCAAAAGCCACTTCGGTATGCTCTCCCAATTCTAAGACCATTGTCACTAACCCTCCTTCGTTATTGGATTGTGTTGAAAATGCTTGTGAGGAGGATAGTGAGTCTAATGAGTTAAGCTTATGGCTATCTAGCCTTAAGGGTGAGACTAAGGAAAAGGTGAACTCCCTTTTGAGGCAACTTGATGAGGCTAACTCTCTTGTTGATGAAAAGGAGGAGATCATCATGACCTTAGAAAGCCATGGAGGTCACACTTGCAATGAGCAAGAGCTTGAAAAAGCTCTTGATAATGAGCGTTCCATTCGTGCCTCACTTGAGGAGAAATTGTCTTGTCTTGAAGAAAACTTTGCCATAAGTGTCTCTAAGCTTAGGAAGGAAAATGCTCAATCTCTTGCCTTAATTAAAACTCTTGAGCATGAAGAATTGAAGCTAGGAATTGCTCACGAGGAACTTGGTACTCGTTATGAAAAACTTGAAAAAGAGTTCATGTCTCTTAAGGAAATTCATGACAAGTTAACCAAATCTCGTGACAATCTTCTAGCTCAACAATCAAACAAGCAAGTTGTATCCACTTCAATTTCTAGCTTGAATGTCTTGTCTAGCAATGCTTGTGGTACAACTAATCTTGTAGGAAATGAGAAGAGTTCCCATGAGATTGCTTCTCATCATGCCAACAATGGAAAGGAGGGACTTGGCTATATTGCCAAGTCAAAGAAGAAGTACAAGAAGAAGAACAAGAAGAGAGTCACCTCCTCCTCACAAGAAGTAAGATTTGTGAAAGAGGGAGAGGTGACCAAAGGGAAGGAGACCAACACCATTGTGGGTGGTGAGACCTCTAGGGGGAGCACCACTCACAATAACTTTGCCGGAAAATATAATCCATCTTATGTTCTTATGAAATCTAGAGATGGTCATGTATATGCTAAATATGTTGGTACTTCTTATGGTGACGATTATCATTGGAGTATTTGGGTTCCTAAGACCCTTGTCGCTAACATGAGAGGACCCATTCAACGATGGGTCCCTAAATCAAGCAACTAATCTATTGTAGGGAAGTGCTTCCGGTTCGAGCAAATGGACGGTGGATAGTGGTGCATCCCAACATATGACCGGAAGCAATGACGCAATGAGTGATATTCATCCTCCATTACCTCATCTCAATTGCGTCACTATTGGTGACAACTCCGAACTAAAGGTATTGGGACGAGGCAAGGTAGCAATCTCAAATGACTTGTCAATTGAGAATGTTCTTCTTGTTGAGTCCCTTGGCTACAATCTCATCTCGGTTCTTCAACTTGCTAAAAGTGGTTTTACCTCTTTCTTTAATAAGGAGAATGTGATTGTCACTTGGGAAACGACTCTTAAAGTAGCCTTTGTTGGGCATGTCGAGAACGGCATGTATGTAGTGGACTTCTCCAAAGGAGACACGTGTGCCGCGACATGCCTAATGGCTAAAGTTGATGTGGGTTGGCTATGGCATCGCCGGTTAGCCCACACCAATATGAGGACGTTGCATGACCTTCAAAGTGGCAATCACGTTCTAGGACTAACAAATGCTAAGTTTGCCAAAGATCGTGTGTGTAGCTCTTGCGTTCTAGGAAAGCAACATGGAGAAGCACATCCCACCAAGACGAACATCACTACATCAAGAATCCTCGAGCTCATTCACTTGGACCTCTTTGGTCCTCTATCATATGATAGTCTTGGAGGCAAAAAGTATTGCTTGGTGATTGTGGATGATTACTCACGATATTGTTGGGTGTACTTCTTCAAGAGAAAGAGTGAGACTCAAAAGCGGGTCATCGAATTCATCACTTTGGTGGAAAGACAACATAATACAAGCATCATGGCTATCCGGAGTGATAATGGATCCGAGTTCAAGAACTACACCGTTGAGGGATTTATTAGTGAGGAAGGCATTGCTCATCAATATTCCACTCCCTACACTCCTCAACAAAATGGTGTGGCGGAGAGAAAGAATCGGACTCTTATGGATGCGGCTCGTACCATGATTGCGGAGTTCTCTTCTCCTTACAACTTTTGGGCCGAGGCCGTCTCCACCGCTTGTCATGCTAGCAACCGATTATATCTCCGCAAGATCTTGAACAAGACCCCCTATGAGATTCTCACGGGCAAGAAGCCGGATGTTTCATACTTCAAGGTCTTTGGATGCAAATGCTTCATTGGCAAAAGAGGGAAACGCTTGTCAAAGTTCGAGACTAAGTCTTATGAGGGTATCTTTGTTGGTTATGCCACAAACTCTCACGCCTATAGAGTCTACAACAAATCCACCGGACAAGTTGAAGAAGCTATAGACGTGGTGTTCGATGAGGATAATGGGTCCCAAGGGGGCCGTATAGATCATGGTTTTGTAGGAGATGCAATTCCTCCCATCGTCATAAGAAGAATGGGGGTTGGTGAAATAATCCCCATTGAGGAAAACCGGATGACGGAGGGAGAAGGACTATGCTCTACACAAGTGGAGCCATTGACTACATCCATTGATAACCATGCTACCCAACAAGATGCACCAAGCCCTCATGCCTCACCTCAAGGCCAAGCAAACACTCAAGGCCAAGCTCATGATGAAGGCCAAGCTCATAATGGAGAACAAGATACACATGGTGGTGATACAATTCATCACATAAGGGATCCACCTCCCATCAATGATCAAGACCAAGGTGGACATGTCTCCGATGATGAAGGTGATGATCAAGTACTATCCAAGGAAACTTTGGAGGAGATGCTAGCTCGTAGAGCAAAGAGAAGGCTAGATAATCTTGCTCGTGCCGGTCACACGGAGGATATGATTCTTGGACAAGTTCGTGGAAGGGTCGTCACAAGGAGGCAACTAGCGGACTTTAGCAAAGCTCATGCATTTGTCTCGCACATTGAGCCAAAGAAGGTCTATGAAGCTCTTGAAGATCAAGATTGGCTTGAAGCTATGCACGATGAACTCAACAATTTCGAGCGCAACAAAGTGTGGAAATTGGTTCCAAGGCCCAAGGATTGCAAGAACGTCATCGGCACTAAGTGGATCTTCAAGAACAAACAAGACAAGGACGGCACCGTCATCCGCAACAAGGCTAGATTGGTGGCTCAAGGCTTCTCTCAAGTCGAAGGTGTCGATTTCGGTGAAACATTCGCTCCCGTTGCTCGTCTTGAATCTATTCGTATCTTACTTGCATATGCCTCTCATCATAACTTCAAATTGCAACAAATGGATGTTAAAAGTGCTTTTTTGAATGGTCCCATCCATGAGTTGGTTTATGTCAAGCAACCTCCGGGTTTCGAAGATCCCAACCACCCCGATCATGTCTACAAACTCGATAAGGCGCTATATGGGCTTAAACAAGCTCCACGTGCGTGGTACGAACACCTTAAAGAGTTTTTGGTAGATCGAGGGTTCAATGTTGGTTTAATCGATCCCACCCTTTTCACCAAAAAGGTCGGAGGTGACTTGTTCATATGCCAACTCTATGTGGATGATATCATCTTTAGTTCCACTAACGTTGCTTTCAATGATGAGTTTTGCAAGCTTATGACGGACAAGTTCGAGATGTCTATGATGGGAGAATTGGAGTATTTTCTTGGCTTTGAGATCAAGCAACATCCCGAAGGCACATTCATCAAGCAAGCCAAGTATACTCAAGATATGCTCAAGCGATTCAATATGCATGATGCTAAACCTATGAAGACTCCCATGTCCACGACGGTTGATTTGAAACCCGATCCGAATGGTAAAGAGGTAGATCAAAAGGTATACCGCTCCATGATTGGCTCTTTGCTCTACCTTTGTGCATCTAGACCCGATATTATGTATAGCGTTGGTAAATGTGCAAGGTTTCAAGCCTCCCCAAGACAAAGTCATCTTGAAGCGGTTAAGCGTATCTTTCGATATTTAGTTCATACCCCAAACTTTGGTCTTTGGTATCCCAAGGGTTCAAGCTTTCAGCTCATTGGGTATTCGGATGCGGACTATGCGGGAGAGAAGACGGATAGGAAATCTACATCCGGAAGTTGTCAATTTCTTGGCTGCTCATTGGTATGTTGGTCGTCCAAGAAACAAAACTGCATTGCTCTCTCTACCACTGAGGCCGAATACATCTCCGCGGCTAGTTGTTGTGCTCAATTACTTTGGATGAGGCAAACATTGAGATATTATGGCATCATCTTCGACAACGTTCCTCTCTTGTGCGACAATGAGAGTGCCATCAAGATCGCCTACAATCCCGTTCTTCACTCCAAGACGAAGCACATTGAGATTCGGCATCACTTTATTCGGGATCATGTTGAGAAGGGTGATATTGACCTCTCCTATGTTGCAACCAAGGATCAACTCGCGGATATCTTCACGAAGGCCCTTGATGAACCAAGATTTCGGGGTTTGAGGAATGAACTAAATGTGATCGATGCGTCTAACTTCTCTTGAACCCTTGCATGTGTACCTTCACTATATGTGCTATCTAGTCTAGATGTAGGCATGGACATAGGGGGAGCGTAGTTCAACTCATGAACGAACACTCCACCTATCATGCGTAAAACAATCAAAACGTAATGCATATCTAGTCAGTTCGTGACTTATGGTGCTTAAAACTTGAGTGATACTCTTGAGTCCAAGATACATCTTCGCGGCTCCTTTGTGTCACTCAAACACGGTGGCTCCGGCCACCAACTTTTTCCTTGTGAATGTGTTTTGTTTGATGTTTTCCTCGTATTTGTTCGATTGTTTGTGTCTTTTTGCATTTTTTGGAGGCTCACGATTTGATCCATCTTCCACAAAATCTTGGATGGCATTGGCACTCCGGAAATTCCGGCTCAGGACCGGAATATTCCGGCCCTACGACGTTTGACTCAGAAATTTCGCTAAGTTTCGTTGTGCCCGCTCGCAGAAGGCACACCGGAAATTTCAGCGGAAATTTCCGGTCCAAACATCCGGGGCCCGGAATATTCCGTGTCTTAAGCCACGGAAATTTCCGGAGGAAGATTTGGACTCGAATAATCCCCCAACTATCCAGCGTGCCCGCTCGCAGAAGGCACACCGGATATTTGGGCGGAATATTCCGGCCCAAATCTCCGGGCCCCGGAATATCCGGCATTAAACACCGGAAATTTCCGGTGCTCTTGGCCTGGGGCTATATAAGGGCGACGGGAGGCGACGGTTCCGCACTGTTTTCCTCCCCTCGTCTCTCCACTCGCCCCAGCCAGCCGCCGCCGCCTCCGAGACTTCCGGGAGGCCTCTTTGCCTCCCCTCCTCATCCTCTCCTCTTCCCTTACGGATCAAGAGACCGCACGTCCTTTCCTGTCATGGATCCTGGTACGTGTTCGTTTTCTCCGCAAAATTTCGGGTTGAGTAGATGCATTATCACTATATCTAGTGTTTCTCCTGTTCTAGCATGGTTCTTTGCCACAAAGTACCATCTATTCATCCTCGTACTAGATCCCATGTTCTAGATTCGTTATAGGCCCAGATTCAGATCTGGAATTCGAAAATCCCGCAGGCCGGAAATTTCCGCCCAGGGCCGGAATTTCCGCACCCCGGAAATTCGCCCTGTGGCCGGAATTTCCGCCCTCCGGAATTTCCGTCTCCATGACCGGAATTTCTGGCCTATACTGAATCTACACCAGAACTCCACAATATTCCATTCCTCATTTCGTGAGCCCCCGTTTTTGATGTTTGTTTGCTTTTTCTTTGGCTTTCTTTTGCTTTTCTCGCAGATGGTTCCACCTCTAGGTCTGGCAAGCTGCTCAGTTCCCGCAAACGCCTCCGTCATCTGACAGAAAATGAGGAGGGGACCTTTGTAGAAGACAATGAGACTCGCCGGCGTGAAAGAGATACTCAGCGCGCATATGAGCAGCAACGTGAGGCTGATCGGGCTGCTCGCAGAGCTGGTAGGCAGCAAGGAAAGGCAACTCTCAACGTGGGCACCATGCCCATTGTTGAGTTTAAGGCATGGCGTAACAAGGCTTGGTACACGGAGAGCACTCAGGACCCCACTATTGACTCATGCTTTTGGCATGTCGAGCAGGAGACCCTCTTCAAGCAAGTGTACACCGTAATGAGCAAACCAGTGTGCCCCATGAAAGTAATCAATTTTGCTCATCTTGCTGCCAACCCAGATTACTTCAACCCTTCTGTTCAGCTTGCTGAGGTTCTTGGTTTGCGTCCACTTATGGAGACTCGTTGCTCTTACAACACCACCTACATCCAGCAGTTCTTTGCTACTCTTGTCATTGATGATTCTGAAGAAATTGGGATGACTTGGATGTCCGGCCCTCACAACTGCAAACTTTCATGACTTTGCCACTGTGCTTGACTATCCGTTTGCTGGCCTCAACACTCCTCAGGGCCACCGTATGCATATCCATGGGGAAGAGTATGAGAAGAACAGGCTTGCTGAGCTCTATGGTTCTCAAGGCACTATTGGATCGGCTAAAGGCCTCTTTCCAGTCTATGATATCCTCCTGCGCATGCTCAGGGAGTCCATTGCTCCAAGCGCGGGGAATAATGATGCTATTCGCGGTGGCTTGGTCAACCTTATGCACCATGCCTTCTTGACCTTCTCTGAGACTGATATGACTGATATGGAGGCTCACCGGATTGATGTGATGGATTTCATTTTCAATGAGATCCACTATGCTCTCTTCCATCGTAAGGTGCCTCCATATGCCCCTTACATCATGAAGCTCATCAAGGCACGCTATCCTGAAGCACTTCGAGAAGACTTGGAGCTGGACTATGAGGATCACAAGGACGTTAATCTCTATAAGAAGTCTGCACACACTCAACAGGCCGCTCATAATGTTGGTGCAACTGGACAGGGCCACAGGGATGATCGCATGCGTCCTCCTCCTCCTGGGAAGAAGAAGCGCTCGTGGCTTGCTCGTGCCGTTGAGAAGGTGCTGAGCTTGATGGTTTGCGTCCACAAGGAGAACTATGCTGCCTATGTGGAGAGCCGCACTATTTTAGAGAACCAGCACCACATCATGACTTCCCTCAAGACTCCCACTGTGCCACCTCTTCCTCCTCCTCGGGTTGCTTACAAGAACTGGGATATCGGTGTTGATGAAGATGAGGACATGGAGACTGCCACCGACAGTGAAGCTGAAGAGGACGAAGAGGACACCCAGGCCTAGAGTGTGCTCCATGGACGTAGCTATCTCTTTTCTCTTTTTGGTGTCTTGATGCCAAAGGGGGAGAAGAATTAGATGATCGTGGGGATTTGCTTGGGAGGGTTTCGTTTGTTCTTCGTTGCCATTTCCGTTTTTGCGTCTTTTTCGAACTTCGTTCTACCGTACTCGTCCTTTATGTTGAACTATTATTATTGGGAGGCATGTCTCCTATATATGCTATCTGTGATGTTTTTCATATCCTGCTTTGTTAGCTTTATTCCATGCAAATACCCGTGTTGTCATCATTCACCAAAAAGGGGGAGATTGAAAGCTCATGATCCCTCTAATGATTTTGGTGATGATGCTAACACGGATATCTCCTATCTAACAATGTGGTTCAGTCTGTGCAGCTATTGTCCTAGATGATCATCAGTATATTCTTGTCAAAAGATCAAAGAGAAGCTCTCTATTGTGGAAATTCAGCCACCGGACTTTTCAGTATATAGGGCGGAAATTCCGGGCCTTATGTGGCGGATTATCCGGCCATCCAACCGGAAATTTCCGGCCTCCTTTCTGGCTTCCACGAAAACGACTAAGTGTTTGTCTGCCCGCGCACAGAAGCCAGTCCGGAAATTTGCCCCGGAAATTTCCGGGCCAAAAATCCGGCCTTCAAGGACTTAGCAGAAATTGGTCTACTTCACATTGCCCGCGCACCGAAGGTGGGGCGGAAATTTGCCCCGGAAATTTCCGGAGCAAATCTTCGGCCCTTGGTCCTTAGCAATTTTTGTCAAGATGTTGATGCCTGCGCACAGAAATGGGGGCGGAGTATTGGGGCGGAAAATTCCGCCCCCGGATATTTCAATTATCCGCCCCCCGGAGTTTTCAAATTTCCGGCCAACTCAGACCGGAATATTCCGGCCTTTACCCCGGAAATTTCCGGTCCCACAAGACTGCAACGGTCAGAATTTGGAGGAGCCTATAAATAGCTGTCTTCTTCCTCTAGATAGGTAGCTCGTCCATTCCTCTCTCTCCTCCATTGTTGTAGAGCTCAAATCGCCCCGATCTCCCTCCTCCTCCAACCAAACTCGATGCCCTTCAAGGATCTCATGGAGGAGGACTAGATCTACCTTTCCACCAAGCCAAAACGTGTGTACCCACACCACAACTCTTGGGATCTTGTAATCTCTTGGTTGCTTTGTCATCCAAGGGAAACCCTAGTGCTTGTAGCTTCCACCTTGTAGCAAGAAGCTTCGATTGTTGAGAGCCTCCATCTCACTTGTGGAGTAGCCTCAACCCCTTGTAAAGGTTTGGTCAACGCCTTCAAGTCGACCTCATAGTGGAAACGAGAATCTCCCTCACCGGAGAAGCTCAAGGAGAACAAGGTGTGCACATCCGTGCTATTGAGGAGCGCCTAGGTGGCTCCCCACCTCTCCAACATAGACGTACTTCTTTTAAGAAGGAACTACGGGAAACATATCCTTGTCTCCGTGCTTTCACTTGTTGTCATCTTGTACCGTTCCGTATTTCCGCTGTTACTTGCTTTGTATCACCTAGGGTTTTCACTTAGTTGCACATTTAGGTAATCAAGCATTTACTCTCTTAAAAGCCCCATTAAAAATGAAAAAGAATTAAAATTTGTAGGTCACCTATTCACCCCCCCTCTAGTTGACCATATTGCACTTTCAAGTGGTTCCACGATCTTGGAGAAAACCGGAGGATTGGTCTGCTGAAACACCTTCAGCTTTGAGCGTCCACCATTACCGTTGCCATCGCCATTGTTGTTATTGCTGTTGTTGGCGCTAGCAGCGGCCAACTGCTGCAGGGCAGCAATAGTGGCAGCACTCTCGGCTCTACTGGCCTGGTGATCCTCCATCATGAGTGCCAACAATGCCTCCATCGACGGCGGTGGTGGTGGTGGTGGTTCCCGGTGAGGCGACATGCTGTTTATTGAAACATGTGTAAGACTATGCAGCAACACTTCCTTGTTTTTAGAAAACCAAAAACTAGATCATCAAAAAGAGAGTCAAAAAAACCAAAAAGAAATGACAAGTAATTTATTTAGGGTAACGATTTGTTTTAAGGGTTGAGACAAATTTCCAAACATAGATATCACACAAACAAACATCATACTCATAGCATAGAGTCATACAAAGCACAACACATCAACAGACAACTAACACAACTACGCTCCACAGAGCTACACCGGGGGATTCGCCTCATAGGGTCGGCGTACATCTCGCTGGCACAACTCCACAAGCTAAGAGGTACTACGACTAGTCCTGTGCGCTGTCTCCATCGAAAAGGAGCTCCTCAGGATCCTCCTCCTCGGCTGAGTCGTCGTCCTCCTGCCTGCTCTACTCGCTCATATCCATCCCATCATCATCAGACATGATGTCGTTGTCGACTAGGAGATCCTCGTTCTCCCTGCGGAGCTCGGTGTTCTCCTCTTCCAGCTCCTCGAGTGTGGAGTCCCGAGTGGCTAGGTCCTCTCGCGCGGTCTTCAGGCGCTCACACAGAAGTGCGTTGGCATCCTGAAGTGCCTCCACCTTGGTGGCGAGACGGGTACGGGCCGGTCTCGTCCCTCCTCCCGAGGAAGTCGAAGAGAGAACCCAGGTACTGGTAGTCTCTCAAGTGAGCCAGGCGCGCAATGTCCTCCTGGATCACTCTCACAGCGCCCTCCTGCCAGGAGTGCTCAAAGGTGGCGAAGACGAAGGTCTCCGCTGAAGGAGTGGTCAGCGGAGGGCGAATGGTGCACTCCACAAACCACTCTCCCTAAATGGGACATCCGAAAATCATCCCTCCCCGCAGCTCGGGTGTAACATCCCAAGTATGAAAAATAGCCATTAGAATGTTTGCTCTCTGTTATTTTATGTTTTGCATCATGACATCATGTTCATTGCATTTGTTTTGCTTGTTTTCCATTTGTTTTTCTCTGTTTTGCTTTGTTTTCCAACTGTTTTCACTTGTTTTCCTTTGTTTTCTATTTGAATTTCAAATCAAATTTCAAACCTTTTGTTTCATACTTGTGCTGTTACAATTTCCAAAATGAGATTTCAAATCAAAACAATCAATTGTTTCCATTAAAGCTGTGATTCCAAAACTATTGTTTTGTTTCTAATCAAAATTCATTTAATACCAAACCCTTTGCAAATTCAATTAATTTCCAAAACAGCAACCCCTTTTGAAAATTATGAAAATGACAAAACCCTTCCATCTTTGTTTCCATTTAAACCCTAAGGTTCAACTATTTAAATTATTTGCTTCCAATATTTCAACTAATAGCAAATTCACCTAAATTCAATCCATTTACCAAACACCAAATAATTTGAATTATTTTGTAAAACAAAAGTTGGTAATTGTTGTGGTTACCCTAAATAACCTATAACCAAATTTTCTAAATTTTTCTAACCTAAAAAACTAACATTTTCTATCCTATTCCAATCTGCAAAAAAAAAATAAGGAAGAAAAAAAATAAAAAGAAAGCAAAGGGAGAGAGGGGCAGCCAGGCCCAGCCCAACTCCCCCCTCAGCCCAACTCCTCTCCCCCCTGGCCTGGTAACCCCCTCGCATCATCTTCCTCCTCTGTACGGCTGCCATCCAGGGCACCCACGTATGCAGAGCTGCAGCAGCAACGGTCCCGAGCTCTCCTCCCAACTATAAACCCTAGGCTGCGTGTCCTAGCTCTCCCCTGCCCTAACCCTAGTGCCCTCTCCCTCCTTCTCCCTCTCCACGCCTCCATTCTTCTCTCTTGTAACACCTGTGGTGTTACCTGTTTGTTTTGTTTGCATCATTTGCATTACATTGCATTGCATCCTGTTTGCATCACCACTGAAATTTTCAAAGCAATTTAAACTTTCACCCTTGCTCAAAAATTTCCAACTTCAAACCATTAATTCAAGCAATTATTCCAAATCATTTCTAATTCAAACCAAATCTTTCATCAACTTGTTGGGTTAATTCAAATAACTATTTTCCAATCAAATTAAATCTTAGGGGTAACCCTATTTAAAAGCATGTTTTCATAATGGTTTTATTAATATGGAAAATCCCTCTATTTTGATTTCCAATGCAAACTACTATTTTAAATTTCAATTTTTGAAATTCAAGCTTGCAGGGTGGTTTCTAATTACCTAGAAGGCTTAACTAAATTTTTTCAAATTTTTCTATAAGCAAAACCCTACCTTTTTCTTCCAAAAGCAAACTGCAAAAAAAAATAAAACAGAACAAATTAATTAAACATTTTCGGCTGAGGGGAGAGGCAGGCTGGGCCAAGCCCAGCCCACAACCCCAGCCTTTCCAACGCGCGCGGCCTGCTGGCTTTCTCCTAGCTCCGTACAGGCGACGTCAGCGCACGTCAGCCTTCAACCACTCCGAGCTCCACCTGCCCTCCCTGTCTATATCTACCCTCTACCTCCCACCGAAACCCTAGCCTAGGTTCCCTCTTCCCTTCCTGCCGCCGCCAGCCACCATCTCCTCTCTTCTTTCTAGCCAATTTCTTGCCGGCGTTTCGGGGGTGGAAGAACGGCGTCGAGGATCGCCGTCGACAGCACGCCGTGGACCTCCATCGACCACTCTGAGGCCGCCATCGACACCGCGCGAACCTCTACTTCCTCTCCGACAACCGCAGCAAGGTCCAGGGGACCGTGATCGACGACGATGAGGTCGTCCTCGCCGCGGCCGTTCTGAAAACCCTCACCGCGCCGTCGCCACCGTCGTCCTCCCGTCCTCCTCTCGTCTCCAACCCACTCAACGTGAGCTCCCGCATCGATTCCCCCCCCTGTACCTTCCTTTCGTTTCCGTTACGCGCGAGTCCTTTTCTGAACCGCCGGCGAGGTCCACCACCGTGGCGCCATAGTCGCAGTTGGTGTCGTTTCTGTGCGAACACGGGCCCGTCGAGCAAACGAACTTGTCCTCCTGGCTGTTGCGCGTACATCTAGTTGCCCAGCGCCGCCAATCCGTGGCCTCGTCGCCGGTGCCCGTCGTTTTCCTTCCGCCGCTGTCAGTCACCGTCGTGCGTTGCAGTTAAAAGTTCAGATAGAGTTTTCTGAACCTGAACTTGTCTGCGTCGCTCTCTCTGTCACGAAACGGATTCCATCGCAGCGGTAGCACTCTCTCTGAACCTTGCGCAGGTTGCGGGTTCGAGCCCCGCAACGCGCAACCTTTTTTTGATCGTTTGCTTCAGCGCGCCAGGCCCACCGTCAGCCTCCCCAGTGGCCACGCAAGCGTGTGCGCCACGCTGGCCTCGCAGGCCCACAGGGCAGTGCCTGTGGGTAAGCTTCCAGTGCGTATAAAACGGAATAAAAAGGAATCTGTTTTAAATTTTCTTTTAAATAACAGAATAAAGCAATAAACTTTGAAATTCAATAACTTTAAATCTGTTAATCCAACAACTAAAAGTTATATATGTTTTCTGTTCAGAATTTAACAAACTTTCCAAATAACTTATTTGTGTTCTGTTTTGAATTTTCAAAATGCATTTTAGATTCAAATCCAAATAATTCAAATGCCATTTGTAATAATTCATAACTAATTATTCCTAAGTCCAAATAATTCAAATAAAATATGTTTTCCACACCATTTTAAATACTCTATTCAAATATAAAATTTGTTTTCTGGTTTGAATAATTTAAATTGCCTAAACATTTTAAATCTTGTTTAATTCAATTAAAACTTGTTTAATATTGTTTAATTCATAATTAAATAATCCAAAGTCCAATTTCAAATTGTGAAACATGTAATCCACCAAAAATTTGATGTTCTTTTCAAATATCAACTTTGTTATTTGTTTTGAACATTTTAAATGGTTGAAAACAACAATTACTTGTGTGTTCCCTTTAAGGCACCCAAAATTCCCTAAGTTAATAATAAAATTCTAATTGCTACACCCTATCTTAAATTGTTTCTAATGTTGTTATTTTGCTGTTTCCCTTTTGCATGCATCATGCTAATCCACTTGCACCTGTTGGTTATTAGGAAAACAATTGTTTCAACCATAATTCCTGGGCTTTTCATATGCAACTCAAATTGCATATGGGTCCATTTAAATTTGTTTATCTTGTCAACTAGTTTATTTCTATGCATCAATTAAATTGTCATGCATCCATATCTTGATCATGCTGGATCTTTTGCCGTAGTAGTAATTGTTGCATTCCGGTGTTTGTTCGAGGTTCGTTGCTTCTTCTCGGATAGGACGTTGAGATGATGTGAGCAACGACAAGTTCTGCTACCTTGCGGGATCTCAGGCAAGTATACTCACTTGCATGCCATATGGCTGCCTTTCATCACTTGTTACCGATACTTCCGTTGTTCTTTTCTGCTAGCCTTAGTAGTAGATTGCTTCTGTTACGAACCTATCACATGATACCTTGAGCCCTGATATTGCCTCATTCCCATACCTACAGCCATTGATTGAGCCTGTTCCTATCTAGCCTGCTTAGGGTTGCTTTTGCTCGAACTCGTTGTCGGTTACTTCTTCACTATTACTATTGTTCCGGGGGCTCGTTGTTAATCAATCAAACCTGATAATTGCTAATGGTAATAATAATAATAATTTGATGATAAGGCACCGGCAGGAGGCCCTTTGAGGTTTTGAGGCCTGCTAGTGTCGACCCTAATAGGAAAAGGGTCTTGTCTACTGATCCATGATGAGCGCACTACCCGCATTTGGGGAGTATGGGCTCCCCCTCAGTTTGACCCGATTCGCATCTCGTCCAAATCGCCTCATTTAGTTCGGGTTTTCCATTTGCTGCATGCATGATTTTGCGAGCCCTTGGATCCCGGGTGGAACTTTCGTAGTCGGCATATAGGGGGACACGTTCTTAGAGTGCTATGAGGGTCCATTTTCTTCTGGGCTCGATTAGCCGTGCGCCCAAGGTGCTTTGGGCTTGATGCGAAGAAGGGTTGGGTTGTGTTGAGTGCCCCGCTTGGTGGGAGGCATTCCATCTGGCGGGATATTCATGAGTGTGGTTACTTTGGTGCACCCCTGCAGGGTAAATCTTCTCGAGAAGCCGTGTTTTCCGCGGTTATGGATTACTTGGTGAAAGTACTGGCTAACAAGTACTCAGGACAACTTCAACATAATGATCAATCATGTTTCACCCAATGATTAATAACTTGACTAGTAATAGGTTATTCACACAATAACTTGATTCATCTATAATACCACGGTGTGAGTTATCCTCGGATTGCTTCTTCGGATAAGGGGCGAGATCCATGATGGGTTTGTTTGGATTTACTTTCAGTTGGTTACAATCCTCGATCTTATCCCCTTTCTGTTAGTTGGAAGTTGTAGTTTCCCTCTGTAGTTGGTTAGTGCAGCCTGTTGTCGCTTATTTGCAATAACCCCTTCCTTTCCGTTGATCCTAAAGTATTTGTATCTTGTGATGACTGGCTACGCCGGTAACTTGTGAGTATGGGTTTTATCCCCCTTGCCAGTACTTAACCGTACTGACCCACGAATCTCTTTCGTGGCTGCAAATTCCAAATTGCAGTCAACAGGTTTGAAGTCTGACGACGTTAGCTTGGAAATCCCTCCGGCTTGGCCTGGGCAGGGATTGGACGCTCTCGGTTATCTTCAGGACTCTTAGTCCAATTTGGATCTTGTCCGTAGACGGACGTTTGTTTCTTCCGCTGTTATTTGGATCTTTGTATTGTATCAGTTGTAACCCTGGCTCGTTTGAGTCATCTTGTATCTATCTGTTTCTGTTGTAATTGTGGATTATTCGTGAACTATTGTAATGTTATCATAAATGGCAACCTGGAATCGGTTATTATGCGGATTTGGCGGGAATGCTGAAATCTGCATAGTGCCCGATCTCGGGGCGTCACAAATGGTATCAGAGCCTTGGTTCCGATTCCCGATATTGTTTCGATACGAATGGTTATCGAAGCAACGGGTCCGCAAAGCCTGTAGGAAAACCTCGCTAACGGTCGTTGTTTCTAGAGTGTCAAAAACTATTTCTGCTAAACTAATTTGGGAAAAACATCTCAATAGGATTCTTGTTTTCTCCTTACCTCCATTCTATTTCCCCTCCCATCTTATTTGTTTTGGAGCCTTCCCCTCTTGTCTATCTTTCAAAGTGTTAGGATCCTACGTGGGTGGACGTTTTCTGAGCCCTTAACCTAATAGGTTCGATCGTCGGAAGATTCCTGGTGGAAAAACATCGTCGTCACTCCGAGCAAGAGTCCCTTGCTAGTGGTGTCGAGAAACCCTTGTTAGTGGTGTCGAGGGGATCAACTGGAAGCACGAAGAAACGATAGTCGAACTTCTTTCCCCTCCCGGGTTAGCAGGTGGATTGCGAGGGCGCAATCCCTTGTTAGTGGTGTCGTCTGTAACACCTGTGGTGTTACCTGTTTGTTTTGTTTGCATCATTTGCATTACATTGCATTGCATCCTGTTTGCATCACCACTGAAATTTTCAAAGCAATTTAAACTTTCACCCTTGCTCAAAAATTTCCAACTTCAAACCATTAATTCAAGCAATTATTCCAAATCATTTCTAATTCAAACCAAATCTTTCATCAACTTGTTGGGTTAATTCAAATAACTATTTTCCAATCAAATTAAATCTTAGGGGTAACCCTATTTAAAAGCATGTTTTCATAATGGTTTTATTAATATGGAAAATCCCTCTATTTTGATTTCCAATGCAAACTACTATTTTAAATTTCAATTTTTGAAATTCAAGCTTGCAGGGTGGTTTCTAATTACCTAGAAGGCTTAACTAAATTTTTTCAAATTTTTCTATAAGCAAAACCCTACCTTTTTCTTCCAAAAGCAAACTGCAAAAAAAAATAAAACAGAACAAATTAATTAAACATTTTCGGCTGAGGGGAGAGGCAGGCTGGGCCAAGCCCAGCCCACAACCCCAGCCTTTCCAACGCGCGCGGCCTGCTGGCTTTCTCCTAGCTCCGTACAGGCGACGTCAGCGCACGTCAGCCTTCAACCACTCCGAGCTCCACCTGCCCTCCCTGTCTATATCTACCCTCTACCTCCCACCGAAACCCTAGCCTAGGTTCCCTCTTCCCTTCCTGCCGCCGCCAGCCACCATCTCCTCTCTTCTTTCTAGCCAATTTCTTGCCGGCGTTTCGGGGGTGGAAGAACGGCGTCGAGGATCGCCGTCGACAGCACGCCGTGGACCTCCATCGACCACTCTGAGGCCGCCATCGACACCGCGCGAACCTCTACTTCCTCTCCGACAACCGCAGCAAGGTCCAGGGGACCGTGATCGACGACGATGAGGTCGTCCTCGCCGCGGCCGTTCTGAAAACCCTCACCGCGCCGTCGCCACCGTCGTCCTCCCGTCCTCCTCTCGTCTCCAACCCACTCAACGTGAGCTCCCGCATCGATTCCCCCCCTGTACCTTCCTTTCGTTTCCGTTACGCGCGAGTCCTTTTCTGAACCGCCGGCGAGGTCCACCACCGTGGCGCCATAGTCGCAGTTGGTGTCGTTTCTGTGCGAACACGGGCCCGTCGAGCAAACGAACTTGTCCTCCTGGCTGTTGCGCGTACATCTAGTTGCCCAGCGCCGCCAATCCGTGGCCTCGTCGCCGGTGCCCGTCGTTTTCCTTCCGCCGCTGTCAGTCACCGTCGTGCGTTGCAGTTAAAAGTTCAGATAGAGTTTTCTGAACCTGAACTTGTCTGCGTCGCTCTCTCTGTCACGAAACGGATTCCATCGCAGCGGTAGCACTCTCTCTGAACCTTGCGCAGGTTGCGGGTTCGAGCCCCGCAACGCGCAACCTTTTTTTGATCGTTTGCTTCAGCGCGCCAGGCCCACCGTCAGCCTCCCCAGTGGCCACGCAAGCGTGTGCGCCACGCTGGCCTCGCAGGCCCACAGGGCAGTGCCTGTGGGTAAGCTTCCAGTGCGTATAAAACGGAATAAAAAGGAATCTGTTTTAAATTTTCTTTTAAATAACAGAATAAAGCAATAAACTTTGAAATTCAATAACTTTAAATCTGTTAATCCAACAACTAAAAGTTATATATGTTTTCTGTTCAGAATTTAACAAACTTTCCAAATAACTTATTTGTGTTCTGTTTTGAATTTTCAAAATGCATTTTAGATTCAAATCCAAATAATTCAAATGCCATTTGTAATAATTCATAACTAATTATTCCTAAGTCCAAATAATTCAAATAAAATATGTTTTCCACACCATTTTAAATACTCTATTCAAATATAAAATTTGTTTTCTGGTTTGAATAATTTAAATTGCCTAAACATTTTAAATCTTGTTTAATTCAATTAAAACTTGTTTAATATTGTTTAATTCATAATTAAATAATCCAAAGTCCAATTTCAAATTGTGAAACATGTAATCCACCAAAAATTTGATGTTCTTTTCAAATATCAACTTTGTTATTTGTTTTGAACATTTTAAATGGTTGAAAACAACAATTACTTGTGTGTTCCCTTTAAGGCACCCAAAATTCCCTAAGTTAATAATAAAATTCTAATTGCTACACCCTATCTTAAATTGTTTCTAATGTTGTTATTTTGCTGTTTCCCTTTTGCATGCATCATGCTAATCCACTTGCACCTGTTGGTTATTAGGAAAACAATTGTTTCAACCATAATTCCTGGGCTTTTCATATGCAACTCAAATTGCATATGGGTCCATTTAAATTTGTTTATCTTGTCAACTAGTTTATTTCTATGCATCAATTAAATTGTCATGCATCCATATCTTGATCATGCTGGATCTTTTGCCGTAGTAGTAATTGTTGCATTCCGGTGTTTGTTCGAGGTTCGTTGCTTCTTCTCGGATAGGACGTTGAGATGATGTGAGCAACGACAAGTTCTGCTACCTTGCGGGATCTCAGGCAAGTATACTCACTTGCATGCCATATGGCTGCCTTTCATCACTTGTTACCGATACTTCCGTTGTTCTTTTCTGCTAGCCTTAGTAGTAGATTGCTTCTGTTACGAACCTATCACATGATACCTTGAGCCCTGATATTGCCTCATTCCCATACCTACAGCCATTGATTGAGCCTGTTCCTATCTAGCCTGCTTAGGGTTGCTTTTGCTCGAACTCGTTGTCGGTTACTTCTTCACTATTACTATTGTTCCGGGGGCTCGTTGTTAATCAATCAAACCTGATAATTGCTAATGGTAATAATAATAATAATTTGATGATAAGGCACCGGCAGGAGGCCCTTTGAGGTTTTGAGGCCTGCTAGTGTCGACCCTAATAGGAAAAGGGTCTTGTCTACTGATCCATGATGAGCGCACTACCCGCATTTGGGGAGTATGGGCTCCCCCTCAGTTTGACCCGATTCGCATCTCGTCCAAATCGCCTCATTTAGTTCGGGTTTTCCATTTGCTGCATGCATGATTTTGCGAGCCCTTGGATCCCGGGTGGAACTTTCGTAGTCGGCATATAGGGGGACACGTTCTTAGAGTGCTATGAGGGTCCATTTTCTTCTGGGCTCGATTAGCCGTGCGCCCAAGGTGCTTTGGGCTTGATGCGAAGAAGGGTTGGGTTGTGTTGAGTGCCCCGCTTGGTGGGAGGCATTCCATCTGGCGGGATATTCATGAGTGTGGTTACTTTGGTGCACCCCTGCAGGGTAAATCTTCTCGAGAAGCCGTGTTTTCCGCGGTTATGGATTACTTGGTGAAAGTACTGGCTAACAAGTACTCAGGACAACTTCAACATAATGATCAATCATGTTTCACCCAATGATTAATAACTTGACTAGTAATAGGTTATTCACACAATAACTTGATTCATCTATAATACCACGGTGTGAGTTATCCTCGGATTGCTTCTTCGGATAAGGGGCGAGATCCATGATGGGTTTGTTTGGATTTACTTTCAGTTGGTTACAATCCTCGATCTTATCCCCTTTCTGTTAGTTGGAAGTTGTAGTTTCCCTCTGTAGTTGGTTAGTGCAGCCTGTTGTCGCTTATTTGCAATAACCCCTTCCTTTCCGTTGATCCTAAAGTATTTGTATCTTGTGATGACTGGCTACGCCGGTAACTTGTGAGTATGGGTTTTATCCCCCTTGCCAGTACTTAACCGTACTGACCCACGAATCTCTTTCGTGGCTGCAAATTCCAAATTGCAGTCAACAGGTTTGAAGTCTGACGACGTTAGCTTGGAAATCCCTCCGGCTTGGCCTGGGCAGGGATTGGACGCTCTCGGTTATCTTCAGGACTCTTAGTCCAATTTGGATCTTGTCCGTAGACGGACGTTTGTTTCTTCCGCTGTTATTTGGATCTTTGTATTGTATCAGTTGTAACCCTGGCTCGTTTGAGTCATCTTGTATCTATCTGTTTCTGTTGTAATTGTGGATTATTCGTGAACTATTGTAATGTTATCATAAATGGCAACCTGGAATCGGTTATTATGCGGATTTGGCGGGAATGCTGAAATCTGCATAGTGCCCGATCTCGGGGCGTCACATCTCTTACTCCTCTCTCTCTGAACCTCTCTGTAACTGAACCACACCGAACACCATCACTCCTCCCTCCGACGATCGCCGGCGTTCGGGCCCCCCTCCGGCCAGGGCGAGGCCGGGAATGGAACCCCCCGGCCGCCCTCTCCCTCCTCAACCACTCGGCGCGGGCGGGGACGGCCCGAGGCGCCGCCGCCGTCGCCTCCTTGTCGGCGACCACCCCCTGCCCGAGCGCTGCTCCGCCTCCCTCTGTACCAGCTCGAGGTGATTCCCCCCTCTCGCTACCCCCTCTCTCTCTCCCTTCCCTTCGCAGCACGACCCTCTGCACCGCACCCTCACACGGCCACCCCAGCGCCACCGCGAGCAGCCACGCTGCCGGCGACCACGACCCTTCGTCGAGTTTCAGAAAGCCAACTGCAGCGAAGTTCAGTTAGCAGTATAGCCGCGCGCAACACCTTATTCCCCCCACTGCCCCTTCTGTTACAAACCGAACAGCACACCGCACTGGTTCCTGCCCTTGCGCGCAAGCCAGAGGGGGTGGGTTCGAATCCCACCCCCCGGGATTAAACCCAATCTTTTTTGCTCCTTTGTTTACATACAGCAACTTCCCAGAAATCACACACAGGTCCCTGCAATTAACTTCTAGGCCATGTAAACTATTTTTCTAAGTCCCTGTATATTAATTTAATGGCAGATTACACCTTAAACTTGCAAATTGCCTAAATAATTCATCTTAACTCCAAATTCAATTTTTTAAACATGTTTTCTGTACCAAATTGAATGCTCTATCCAAATATCAACTTTGTTTACTGTTTTGAATATTTTAAATTGGTGAAATATTTGAAAACTTGTTTAATTCATTTAATTTTGCAAAAATCATAACTTGGGCATAAAAATTCCAAATTCAACAAACTAAACATGTTTTCCAGTCAATTTTTCATGTACTTTCCAAATAACAATTCTGTTTGCTGTTTTGAATATTTTAAATTGCTGAAAACAACTATTTCTTAATCATTGCATTTAAAATTGCCAAAATAATAAGTTGCTCATTTTAAATCCAATTTCAACAAATGAAATATGTTTTCCATGAAAAATTAAACCACCTTTCCAAATATAAGTTTTGTTTCATGTTTTGAATAATTAAAATTGGTTAAATAATTTAAACCTTGTTTAAATCATTTAAAATTGTTAAATTCATAACTTGGTCAAATTAATTTCTTTTGGGACATATAAAATATGTTTTCCAACCATAAAAGTATAACCTTTTCAAATATGAATTTGGTTTAATGTTTTGAACAAATAAAAATTCAAATAAGTTCATGCTTGAATTAAATTCAATTAAAACTTGTTTAAATTTGTTTAATTCATAAGTAATTTATTCTAAAACCTTTTTCAACAAGTGAAACATGTAATCCACCCAAAATTGCGTGTTCTTTTCAAATATGAACCTTGTAATCTGTTTTGAACAATTAAACTTGATGAAAATAACAAATGCTTGTGTGACACGTTTAAGGAACCAAAATTCCTTAACGTAATAAATAAAATTCCAAACTTGGTAAACCTTATTTCAAATTGTTTCTATTGTTGTTTTCTTTCTGTTTTCCTCATCCATGCATCATGATAATTCACTTACACATGATGATTAGTTGTAGAACAATTAATTCAACCATAATTCATGGGCTTTCCATATGCAATCCAATTGCATATGGGTCCATTTAATCATGTTATCATGTCAACTAGTTTATTTGATGCCTAACTTAAATTGTCATGCATCATCCCATGATTGTGCACTATGCCATGTTATTGATTGTTTGTTCTCTGCGTTGTTTGTTTGCTTCTTCTCGAATGGACGACGACGTTGAGACCGACGATACTTACGACACCCCTTCTAAGGATCTAGCTCAGTACCAGGCTGCTGAGTTTGCAGGCAAGTATTCACTCACATGAACCATTGTGTTCCTTTCAACATTGGATACCGCTACTTTCCGTTGTCTATTCTGCTAGCCCTATGAATAGTTGCTTCTGTTACAAACCCATCACATGATATCCTGAACCCCGATATAGCCTCACCTCCACTCCTATAACCCCGTTGTTTGTTGCCCGTGTCCTACTAGCATGCTTAGGGTTGTTTTTGCTCGAGTCTGCTGCCCGTTACTTTCTGTTACTACATTTTATTATGTTCTGGGGCTCTATGTTTAAACAATCAACCTGTTAATTTTGAGGTAATAATAATTTGCTGATAAGGCACCGGCAGGAGGCCCGGCGTGGTTTTTAGGCCTGCTAGTGTCGACCCTAATAGGAAAAGGGTCTTGTCTACTGATCCATGATGAGCGCACTAACCGCATGTGGGAAGCGTGTATGGGCACCCCCCTCAATTTGATTCGATTCGCATCTCGTCCAAATCGCCTCATTTAGTTCGGGTTTTCCATTTGCCGCATGCATATGCAGGTGCGAACCCTTGGCGCCAGGGTTGAACTTTTGTAGTCGGCATTTAGGGACACACGTTCTTAGAGTGCTATGAGGGTCCCCTTTTCTTCGTGGGGCTTGATTAGCCGTGCGCTCAATTGTACGGGGTTCTTTGGGCTTGATGCGAAGAAGAGTTGAGTTGTGTTGAGTGCCCCGCTTGGTGGGAAAGGCCTTCCCATCTGGCGGGTTATTCTTACGTGTACGGCCAAATTGGTGCACCCCTGCAGGGATAAATCTTCTCGAGAAGCCGTGTTTGCCGCGGTTATGGTTGACTTGGTGAAAGTACTGGCTAATAAGTACTCAGAACAACTTACACCTAACTAATGATAACTTGACTAGTAATAGTCTTATTGACACAACAACTTGAACCATCATTAATCCAACTGTGTGAGTTATCCTCGGATTGCTTCTTAGGATAAGGGGAGAGATCCAGGATGGGTTTGTTTGGAGTTAGTTGTAGTTGGTTACGATACGCTATCTTATCCCCTTTCTGTTAGCTGGAAGTTGTAGTATGTTCTGTAGTGGTTAGTGCAGCCAGCTGCCGCATCTTTTGTATCACCCTTTCTTCCGTTGAACCCAAAGCATCTGTGCTTGGTGTTGACGGGTTACACTTTGGTGAATTGTGAGTCTTGCTTGCCAGTACGTTTATGTACTGACCCCTTTGGGGCTGTGGTTTCCGCAGACTACGTTTCCGAAGATCCCCATGGTGGCTACTACGTGGAGTATGACGAGGCTGCTGACGAGTAGATAGCGGACCCGGGCAGGATCCGAGACTTCGTGGATGGGCTCCGTCTTTTCGTTTTCGTCCTCCTAGGCCTATTTGGATCTTGTATGTACTCAGACATGTTGAATGCTTCCGCTGTGTTGTAATGATGAATTGTTGGGACATGTGTCCTCTGGATGATTGTATTTGCTATCTCTGCTCTAGTGAGAGCTATTTGCAACTTATTTCAATCTTTTGTGTCGTAGAGATATGTTGTGCTATCATTTTGTTCAACGCCGTTGACGTACCATGTGTGTATGGTTTGAAGTACGTCAATGGAAGTATCCTGATTTCTATGGGATGGTTTACGTAGACGATGAACAGTAGAGTTTGGTTGTCACACATACGTGTGTTGGCCTACTCGTAAGAGATGCAGGTGCAGGTAGGCCCCGTAATCCAATCATCTGCTGTTCAACGGAACTGCGAGTATCCCCTAGAAGTCCGGGTGCGACAAATGGTATCAGAGCCTGTCTGCCTGTAGGATCCCTTTTTACTGGTCGCAGTTGAGTCTAGAAACTATTTTGTAGCTATATAGGAAAAATGAAACGTGAGAGTAGGAATTCTGTTCTTTTTCTCCTTTCCCCACCCACCCTCCCTTTTCTGGTAAGGAAGTGCAACGTTGTTTTCCATTCTCATCTAAACTTTAAAGTTAGGATTTCACGTATCCTGGTTTCTCTAGGATAGTTATATCTACTAGACCATAGGAATGGAGGTGGTTGTGACATGATTTATCATGTTGCCTACTCACGATTGAGAACGGAGGCGTGTAAGCCCCGGAAGCAGATCCTCTATTCCTTAAGCAGTAGATATTGATCCTTTAGAAGCCCGGATGGGTTTTCCGTAGTACCTCAGGAGTGTTTTGTTCTCGTGTTTCCCCGATGTTGCTTCGTTATCCTGTTCTTCTCAACATCCTTTTCGTCCGTTCAAACCTTGTTGTTGCTTTCCACTTCAGTTCTGCTACCGGCGTCTAATCAATAACTCTGTTCCACCCTTCTGGCCAGATAGTCTATTCCCCAAATGAATCAAGTTCTATCCAGCTATACACCCTCGATACAAAACCTCTCTCTTTACTTGAAAATGTTCCGGTGGTTTGCAAATTCCCTGACGTCTTTCCAGAAGAGTTGCCAGGAATGCCTATCATCTTGAAATTCCAGAAAAACTATCCAAGGTGCACGATGTGTTTCACGTGACACAGCTCAAGAGGATCTTCGCAAGAAGTATCCGGACCTTTTCTTTTCTCAGTAGGAATCTCGGGGCGCGATTCCTTCAAGGGGGGGCGTTTTGTAACATCCCAAGTATGAAAAATAGCCATTAGAATGTTTGCTCTTTGTTATTTTATGTTTTGCATCATGACATCATGTTCATTGCATTTGTTTTGCTTGTTTTCCATTTGTTTTTCTCTGTTTTGCTTTGTTTTCAACCTGTTTTCACTTGTTTTCCTTTGTTTTCTATTTGAATTTCAAATCAAATTTCAAACCTTTTGTTTCATACTTGTGCTGTTACAATTTCCAAAATGAGATTTCAAATCAAAACAATCAATTGTTTCCATTAAAGCTGTGATCCCAAAACTATTGTTTTGTTTCTAATCAAAATTCATTTAATACCAAACACTTTGCAAATTCAATTAATTCCAAAATATCAACCCCTTTTGAAAATTATGAAAATGACAAAACCCTTCCATCTTTGTTTCCATTTAAACCCTAAGGTTCAACTATTTAAATTATTTGCTTCCAATATTTCAACTAATAGCAAATTCACCTAAATTCAATCCATTTACCAAACACCAAATAATTTGAATTATTTTGTAAAACAAAAGTTGGTAATTGTTGTGGTTACCCTAAATAACCTATAACCAAATTTTCTAAATTTTTCTAACCTAAACAACTAACATTTTCTATCCTATTCCAATCTGCAAAAAAAAAAAAATAAGGAAGGAAAAAAAATAAAAAGAAAGCAAAGGGAGAGAGGGGCAGCCAGGCCCAGCCCAACTCCCCCCTCAGCCCAACTCCTCTCCCCCCTGGCCTGGTAACCCCCTCGCATCATCTTCCTCCTCTGTACGGCTGCCATCCAGGGCACCCACGTATGCAGAGCTGCAGCAGCAACGGTCCCGAGCTCTCCTCCCTCCCCTATAAACCCTAGGCTGCGTGCCCTAGCTCTCCCCTGCCCTAACCCTAGTGCCCTCTCCCTCCTTCTCCCTCTCCCCGCCTCCATTCTTCTCTCTTCCTCCTCTCTCTCTGAACCTCTCTGTAACTGAACCACACCGAACACCATCACTCCTCCCTCCGACGATCGTCGGCGTTCGGGCCCCCCCTCCGGCCAGGGCGAGGCCGGGAATGGAACCCCCCGGCCGCCCTCTCCCTCCTCCACCACTCGGCGCGGGCGGGGACGGCCCGAGGCGCCGCCGCCGTCGCCTCCTTGTCGCCGACCACCCCCTGCCCGAGCGCTGCTCCGCCTCCCTCTGTACCAGCTCGAGGTGATTCCCCCCTCTCGCTACCCCCTCTCTCTCTCCCTTCCCTTCGCAGCACGACCCTCTGCACCGCACCCTCACACGGCCACCCCAGCGCCACCGCGAGCAGCCACGCTGCCGGCGACCACGACCCTCCGTCGAGTTTCAGAAAGCCAACTGCAGCGAAGTTCAGTTAGCAGTATAGCCGCGCGCAACACCTTATTCCCCCCACTGCCCCTTCTGTTACAAACCGAACAGCACACCGCACTGGTTCCTGCCCTTGCGCGCAAGCCAGAGGGGGTGGGTTCGAATCCCACCCCCCGGGATTAAACCCAATCTTTTTTGCTCCTTTGTTTACATACAGCAACTTCCCAGAAATCACACACAGGTCCCTGCAATTAACTTCTAGGCCCTGTAAACTATTTTTCTAAGTCCCTGTATATTAATTTAATGGCAGATTACACCTTAAACTTGCAAATTGCCTAAATAATTCATCTTAACTCCAAATTCAATTTTTTAAACATGTTTTCTGTACCAAATTGAATGCTCTATCCAAATATCAACTTTGTTTACTGTTTTGCATATTTTAAATTGGTGAAATATTTGAAAACTTGTTTAATTCACTTAATTTTGCAAAAATCATAACTTGGGCATAAAAATTCCAAATTCAACAAACTAAACATGTTTTCCAGTCAATTTTTCATGTACTTTCCAAATATCAATTTTGTTTGCTGTTTTGAATATTTTATATTGCTGAAAACAACTGTTTCTTAATTATTATATTTAAAATTGCCAAAATAATAACTTGCTCATTTTAAATCCAATTTCAACAAATGAAATATGTTTTCCATGCAAAATTAAACCAACTTTCCAAATATAAGTTTTGTTTCATGTTTTGAATAATTAAAATTGGTTAAATAATTTAAACCTTGTTTAAATCATTTAAAATTGTTAAATTCATAACTTGGTCAAATTAATTTCTTTTGGGACATATAAAATATGTTTTCCAACCATAAAAGTATAACCTTTTCAAATATGAATTTGGTTTAATGTTTTGAACAAATAAAAATTCAAATAAGTTCATGCTTGAATTAAATTCAATTAAAATTTGTTTAAATTTGTTTAATTCATAAGTAATTTATTCTAAATCCTTTTTCAACAAGTGAAACATGTAATCCACCCAAAATTGTGTGTTCTTTTCAAATATGAACCTTGTAATCTGTTTTGAACAATTAAACTTGATGAAAACAACAAATGCTTGTGTGACACCTTTAAGGAACCAAAATTCCTTTACGTAATAAATAAAATTCCAAACTTGGTAAACCTTATTTCAAATTGTTTCTATTGTTGTTTTCTTTCTGTTTTCCTCATCCATGCATCATGCTAATTCACTTACACATGATGATTAGTTGTAGAACAATTAATTCAACCATAATTCATGGGCTTTCCATATGCAATCCAATTGCATATGGGTCCATTTAATCATGTTATCATGTCAACTAGTTTATTTGATGCCTAACTTAAATTGTCATGCATCATCCCATGATTGTGCACTATGCCATGTTATTGATTGTTTGTTCTCTGCGTTGTTTGTTTGCTTCTTCTCGAATGGACGACGACGTTGAGACCGACGATACTTACGACACCCCTTCTAAGGATCTAGCTCAGTACCAGGCTGTTGAGTTTGCAGGAAAGTATTCACTCACATGAACCATTGTGTTCCTTTCAACATTGGATACCGATACTTTCCGTTGTCTATTCTGCTAGCCCTATGAATAGTTGCTTCTGTTACGAACCCATCACATGATATCCTGAACCCTGATATAGCCTCACCTCCACTCCTATAACCCCGTTGTTTGTTGCCAGTGTCCTACTAGCATGCTTAGGGTTGTTTTTGCTCGAGTCTGCTGCCCGTTACTTTCTGTTACTACATTTTATTATGTTCTGGGGCTCGATGTTTAAACAATCAACCTGTTAATTTTGAGGTAATAATAATTTGCTGATAAGGCACCGGCAGGAGGCCCGGCGTGGTTTTTAGGCCTGCTAGTGTCGACCCTAATAGGAAAAGGTCTTGTCTACTGATCCATGATGAGCGCACTAACCGCATGTGGGAAGCGTGTATGGGCACCCCCCTCAATTTGATTCGATTCGCATCTCGTCCAAATCGCCTCATTTAGTTCGGGTTTTCCATTTGCCGCATGCATATGCAGGTGCGAACCCTTGGCGCCAGGGTGGAACTTTTGTAGTTGGCATTTAGGGAGACACGTTCTTAGAGTGCTATGAGGGTCCCCTTTTCTTCGTGGGGCTTGATTAGCCGTGCGCTCAATTGCACGGGGTTCTTTGGGCTTGATGCGAAGAAGAGTTGAGTTGTGTTGAGTGCCCCGCTTGGTGGGAAAGGCCTTCCCATCTGGCGGGTTATTCTTACGTGTACGGCCAAATTGGTGCACCCCTGCAGGGATAAATCTTCTCGAGAAGCCGTGTTTGCCGCGGTTATGGTTGACTTGGTGAAAGTACTGGCTAATAAGTACTCAGAACAACTTACACCTAACTAATGATAACTTGACTAGTAATAGTCTTATTGACACAACAACTTGAACCATCATTAATCCAACTGTGTGAGTTATCCTCGGATTGCTTCTTAGGATAAGGGGCGAGATCCAGGATGGGTTTGTTTGGAGTTAGTTGTAGTTGGTTACGATACGCTATCTTATCCCCTTTCTGTTAGCCGGAAGTTGTAGTATGTTCTATAGTTGGTTAGTGCAGCCAGCTGCCGCATCTTTTGTATCACCCTTTCTTCCGTTGAACCCAAAGCATCTGTGCTTGGTGTTGACGGGTTACACTTTGGTGAATTGTGAGTCTTGCTTGCCAGTACGTTTATGTACTGACCCCTTTGGGGCTGTGGTTTCCGTAGACTACGTTTCCGAAGATCCCCATGGTGGCTACTACGTGGAGTATGACGAGGCTGCTGACGAGTAGATAGCGAACCCGGGCAGGATCCGAGACTTCGTGGATGGGCTCCGTCTTTTCGTTTTCGGCCTCCTAGGCCTATTTGGATCTTGTCTGTACTCAGACATGTTGAATGCTTCCGCTGTGTTGTAATGATGAATTGTTGGGACATGTGTCCTCTGGATGATTGTATTTGCTATCTCTGCTCTAGTGAGAGCTATTTGCAACTTATTTCAATCTTTTGTGTCGTAGAGATATGTTGTGCTATCATTTTATTCAACGCCGTTGACGTACCATGTGTGTATGGTTTGAAGTACGTCAATGGAAGTATCCTGATTTCTATGGGATGGTTTACGTAGACGATGAACAGTAGAGTTTGGTTGTCACACATACGTGTGTTGGCCTACTCGTAAGAGATGCGGGTGCAGGTAGGCCCCGTAATCCAATCATCTTCTGTTCAACGGAACTGCGAGTATCCCCTAGAAGTCCGGGTGCGACATCGGGAACGGGACGATCGATGAGCTCTGTCATTGCTACGAGCCTCCGCTCGAAACGAAAGGGGACGTCTCTAGCCAGTCCCAACTTGCAAGCCTCGGGGAATACCACGTCCATCTACACAAAATTTTAAGTAAGCTTAAGTTAGACCCAAGTGTGCAAAATTTTAGATTCGTACATGATATAACTTAATGTAAGTAGAGTTAGGTAAAATAGGGAAGATGGGTATAAGAATGTTTTGAAACTTAGTCACTTAAGTATATTATATATATTCAGAGTACTAGTTAACGCCCATGCTAACTAAGGGCTCTTAAGGTCAGGATAGCTCTAATACCAACTTTGTAGAGCCCCCAAACTGGATGGTCCAGAACCCCTCATATGCATACATTCACGATCCCAAGAATTCAGTCGTGAACAACATACGAAGTTGGCACACAGATACATTATCCGTTACACGAATAAAATAGTCTTACAAGCTAATGGTCACATGACCAAGTCTTAACAACTTTCACGCAGGACAGGCAAATGTCTCTCATCACACACACAGCAGAAAGTAAGCACAACGTAGATAGCCCATGTCACGCCTTGACCAACAGGATGTTGACCGGGAGCCGGGCCTAGTTCGCATAATCGTCGGAATAGTAATCTTCCTCGTACTCCTCCTCTGGTGGCATCTCCTCATAGTCTGGCCAAGTAAATAGCCAGGGGCGAAACCAATATGAGTACATTTGAATATACTCTGGAAGACATCCTTTATACACTTACAAAATGCAATATGCTTATATGGTGGGTAGGTGGGCAATAAATAGGGCTTACTACCCATGGTGTATGTAAGATAACATCATGGTTGCTTTGATATCTCTATATCTTTATTGAAGAAGATACTTCAAAAGAAATTAGTATAATTTTTATTTCTCTTGTGGATATCGCATGTACAAGAGGTTTTATAAAACTTATTTTATAAAAGAAAGTTTTCTTTGCAAAACTTCTTGGAAAACATCTCCAGCTTCTTCACCGGTACCTCTCAGGTACAAATCCTTGTTCAAAACCACTTTTTGAAACCTTGACACAATGCTAGCTACATGGCCTTTCAACTGCCCATATCCGAGGGCTCGGCTATTCTGAATAGTTTTACTCTGCAGAGGTGTACACATTCCACTAGATCCAATCATCTGCCATGAACCACCCATGGATCGACATAGCGATATGCGAGCATCAGAAGAATGATCCTAACTGTCTACTCTGATCAAGCTAGTAAATGCTTATCCCCTCAGTTGGGTGTAATCTTCCCGGCACCAGGTCCCACCCCGCCACGGCAGGAGACCCAATCGCACCCGGAGGAGAACTTAATCCCTCACGGTGTATGTCTCGTTCCTCACTCCTGGCGACACTTCGGTTCAGAGAATCATCCTCTCTATAGCATCTTGGGATAAAACACACACTAACAAGAAAAAGTATTTAGATAGTCCCCGTACCCATGTTGGGGTAGAGTGGCAGTACTTCTTGGTTGTCCAGCGAAGACTAGGTTATGTGCCTTTTTTAAACCATTTGAAAAACACCTCTTTGCTTCCCCGGTAAATAAGGTCCCGCCTTTTCACCGTGGAGTTTTCATAACACATTTTGTTTGCAAAGGAATATTTTAAAAATGTCCACTTAGGGACTCAAGATTATTATCTTAGGCGGTATTTATATACCTTATAGTGGCTAAAGGCTTGGTAACACCAAGTTGACTAATGGTAAGCTGATAATATAACCATATACTACTAATAGTAATATTGATAGCCACTCAACCAAAATAGTTTTGGTATTCAAGTTTATGTAAAACTTCAGAAGTAGAACATGCATGATAGATAATGATAAGTAGTATAATAGCAGGCTTTAAGGATGGCTTTCCTTGGAGGAGTTGAGGTTCCTTCTCGTGATAACAACAAGAATGGTAGTAGTAGCCTCCATCACCAACTACTTCTTCTTCGGGTTCTATTGTCGCAAAAATAAAATAAGGACACTCAATCAGAACCAAACTAAGCAAGAAATGATACTCAACCACACCATACAGCAAGAATTGCACAAACAAAAATAACACACAAGTTTGTCAAGCAAACAATCTCCAAGCATGCACCCAAAATAATAATATTTACCACTACTACTACTATTACTATGATCGAGAGATGGCATTTCTCAACAAAATGAAATGGAACCAGTGGGTGTTCCACTATGTTTTCCATGACATTAAAGAGGTCCTAAGCCTCTGGTCCAACTTGTGGAAAAAAAATCACTAAGCAAAACTACAACTATTGAATCTAGTGAGAAATGACACTATGAGCAAATAACACTATGGCTACACATGCAATCTCTAAAAAATAAACTGCAACCTAACAGAGGTGAAAAAAACATCTAACCAGTACTGAAATGGTACTGGACCCTATTAAAACACCTCTAAAAACTTAGGTAAATAAACTAGCTATACTATGCATCACAAGATTTATTAGATAAAAACTAGGAAACAATACTATGCATATACTAGCTCCATACAATAATCAAACATGCACACACTTTCTAACATGCTAGATCTGTGAGAAAACAACCTCCTAACACTAAGCACAACATCTAAACATGCTAGAAAACAAAGTAACACTAGCAAGCAATTATTCTAAAAATATATCTACACATATTATTTCTAACAGACAAGTGCAAAAACTTAGATCTGTTGCCAAAATAAATCTAGAGCTCTAAAAATAACACCAAGCTAGAATAACATAGATCTAAACATATTCTAACAGATCCAGTTGGATTCACATCAAAAAAGTATTTTCAAACAAAAATCCTAGAAAGTGCTACTGGACATTTACCAAACTGGACGGCATTTCCAAATGGTAGCTCACCTTGATGTGAGATCAAGCCCTACTGATAGATCTAGTCAAGAGGTACTCCAAGAATTTTAGTTTGCACCATTTGAACATGCCAAACAAAAGTTATTGCATTTTTACTCTAACATATAGTGTGTGGTTCATGATTTTTCATTTGCAAAATAATGGTTCAAACACAGATCTGCAAGTTGCATTCGTTCAATATTTAGTAGATCTACCACAGAGAATTTTGTTGATTTTATTTTTTAGTTTAGCTATTTTTAACATGATTAAAGTAACTAGCATGTTTCTGTTAATTTTAAAAAAGGAAAAAGAATCGTGTGCGGGCAGCTCTTCTCTCACGGGCGCATGCCCTGCTAAGGCCCTACGTCCCAGTTCATTTACACGACGTGCGGCGTGCGCGTACCGTTTTGCAATTTGAATGTGGCCGTTGATCTCGTGATCAACGGCGCACGGTTGTCGCCTTCCTGACTCTCTCCTCTCTCTCACACACGTTCGATCAGAGCACGGCCGACGGCGAGATTCGAGCGATAGCTAACCTAGGGGTCGCGTGGGAGGGTGGCGCGGTGTCGAGGAGGTGTCACGGGCTCGGAGCAGTGCAGGGGTGGTGGAAGCACGGCGTGAGATGGCCTCAGTCGTTGACACGAAGTTGAGGGTCCGCGGCGGCTCCGACGGCGTCTCCGGGTCAGGTGTAGTCTACGGAGGGTGGGGAGTGAGGTGAGAGCAAAAGAGAGGGGCGGGGTTTCTCCAGGCGTTCGCATCCCACCTGTGCCCTCCCCAAGGTGCTCGTGCTCGCGTTCAGGGCGAGCGACGGGTGGAGTGTCGGTGTGCTGGCGAGGCCAGGGTGCTCTTGTGGCTTTATAGCCACGGGGGTCACGGTGTGTGCGCACGGGCGCTCTCGGGTGACAGGGAACGAGCTCGGGGCGCGCTCTGGCGTGCCCATGCCGTGGCTCTTGGCCTTTGGGAATGGCTAGGGGGTGCAAACGGGGTCGGTCAATGCTAGCAAAGGCGAATTCGTGGAAGAAACGCACGAGGTGGTCATAGTGCGCACGCATAGTGCGCTCTGTCAGAGCGCCCCATGCCACTCCCCTCGTTTTTCTTCTCTGCTCTCCCTCCCTCCCACTCCTCTCTGGTCAACACCAAACGAATCCAAAGCAACAAAAAGACAGAGGGCTGACTAGGCTTCTAGAAGGTCCAAGTGGTTCAGCAAAAGAATTTTTTAAACAAAAGTTATGAGCATTTGAAATTGGTGTTATCTAGTGTTTTCTGAATTTTTCAGATTCAGACTTAATGACTTGGAGAAATTTTCTAAGTGTTTGCAGCAGAGTGGATTAGTCAAAAGTTGATCCTGTTTTCATGAGCCAAACCTATTCCAAAATTTATTTTCAAAGTGTGGTTGTGTTAAGCAAGTTTTGTACTTTCACAAAAATCAAAATAAAATAAATTTGAAATTCAAATGAGCATTGAAAACAAGGTGGGAAAACAGCTAGTTCCTGTTTTTCTCTGTTTTTCAGAAAACACAAATCTGCCTTATTTTCTTAACACAAATCTAGCAAGCAAATGATTATTGTAGTCCATATAACAGAGAACACATTCATGCCAAGAAAACATTAAATATGATTCCCTAGCATATGGATAACATGAGTGGAAAACAACTACTTGGCTTATTTTTCAGAAATGAGTTTCTATAGAAAACATTCAATTAATATTTTGCCAAAATGTTTTCTTGGTTCCAACCAAACCAAATATTAGCAATTAGTTGAAAACAACAATGTCACTATAATTTGAATTAAACATATTGAAATCCTCATGTGGAAAACATGACAGAAATAATTGGAAAACATCAAGGTTAATAAATGTTTTTTTGCTCAGAGCTTGCTTGCATTGCATAGATAAACATGGTTCATTATATAATGTTGGATTACACAAGGGCATTAAAAAGTTTTTGTTGGCTCACAAAAATGGCTTCCCTCATGTGCTACTAGTGACCTAAAACTGGGGTGTGACACGGACAGTCGCCAATGGTGACACTAAGAGTTTACCCTGGTTCAGGACACCTTGCGGTGTAAAACCCTATTCCTGCTTGTCTGTGGATTGCACTGCAATTGTTTATAGTACAAGGTGTGACCTTGTGCCTTGTTCAGACTAGGGGGTGTGAGCTTCCTACCCATCTAAGGAGGCCAGGGGGCTCCTTTTGTACCAGCATTCGGGCTTCTTTCCCTCTCATTTTGCGGGAAAGGGTCACCACATGGCCCGAAGGAACGGGCAGGTAGTACTGTGCCGCTCTTGCTGGTCTTGGTAGGTCGAGAGAGCGCCACCACTCATGGTAGAGTCGTTGAGGCTCAGGGTGACGTTTCCTCCGTCTTGTAGCGCCAGACTGGTCTCCTTGCACCAAAGAGGAAAGCCTTGGGGGAGGCTTTGGCGCGCGCAGCTGTGGCTTGCAGTTTATGCATGAGAATGGCAATTGCGGCCAAAGCGGCTCTGCCGCTCTGTAGCGCCATCGTCATCCTGTAGAGACACATGTGTCACCCTCACATGGGATGTCTCCTCATGGGGAGATGTGGAGCTCCTCTCTAGAGAGGAACCACGTGCTTCCAGGGAGCAAGTCCCTTATCACAATGCCCCCCAGGGGGTGAGCACCTCCTCGAGGGCGACCGCTTCGCAAGGTAACTTAGCAGGGGCTTTAGTCGCGCCGATTGGGCTGGGCCGCAGCAAATGGCCCAGGATACACTGGCATCCATGGGTCCGAAAGTCATGAACTCTCCAATCCCATTTATTTTGACATCAACATGTTTAGAAGCATTAGGATACTCACTAATACTGAAACTTTTTACTTCCTCAAAGGGTTGTATGGTATATATTTTAACAGGCTCACTTTTAGGAGCTTTTTCAGCAATTTCAGCTTCTCTTTCTCTTTTATCACGAATTTGAGCTAACATTCTTATGTTCTCATTTATTTGAACTTGTATATAATCTATAGGTTCAGTTTTTCTGGCTTCAAGAGGTGTAGTTCTAATTTTTATAATTTCTACATCATGAGCAAGACTATAAACTTACACCACAAGATTATCTAGTTTGGTAAGCCTTTCATCAACAGTTTTATTGAAATCTTTCGTGTAGTGATAAATTCTTCATGCATGTTCTCAAGATCAGTGGTGGAACTTTTATGATCGTTATAAGCATTTCCATAAGAATTCCCATATGAATTACCATTATTATTAGGATATGGCCTACAGTTGTCACCACCAAAGTTATTCTTGTAAGCACTATTGTTGATGTTGTTTCTATCAATAAAATTCACAACAATTTGATCATTCTCATTAGAAACCAGAGAGTTCAAGGGAACATTATTAGGATCTATTGGCACTTTTGTAGCTAGCAAAGAAGCAAGCATATCAATTTTATCACTCAAAGAAGATACCTCCTCAACAGAGTTTACTTTTTTAGCTATTGGAGCTCTTTCTGTGTGCCATTGGGAATAGTTTGTCATTAGATCGTCCAATAACTTGTTTGTGGAGCCTAAGGTGAGGTTCATGAAGGTTCCTCCTGCATCTGAATCCAATAAATTTCTTGAAGAAAAATTTAATCCTGCACAAAAAGTTTGGACAACCGTCCACGTAGTTAATCTGCGTATGGGACAATTCTTAACCATAGTTTCATTCTTTCCCAAGTTTGAGCAACATGTTCATTATCATATTGTATAAAATTAATAATGTTACTCCTTAGTTGTATAATTTTTGCAGGTGGATAATACTTCCCATTAAAAGCATCTTTGCATTTAGTCCAAGAATCTATGCTATTTTTAGGAAAAGACAATAACCACTCCTTATTCTTCCTCTTAAAGAGAAAGGGAACAATCTTAATTACACAACATAACTATCTAGCTCTTTATAATTTTTCATGGCACATAACTCAACAAAGTTATTTAAATGAGAGGCGGCATCTTCTCCAATAACAAAAAAATGATCTTTCATGACAAGATTCAATAAAGCAGGTATAATTTCATAAGAGTCTATTGTAGTAGAAGGTGGAGCAATTGGTGTGCATATGAAATCATTATTGTTGGTATTATTAAAGTCACAAAACTTGGTATTACCATTGGAAGCCATGCTTGCAAGATAACAGAAATAAAAGACTAGAAGCTAGAGAACTATTTTTTTTGGGTTTTTGATAAAGAGAAAACAAGACTAAACAAAAGTAAACAAAGAAAGAAAAAAACAGAAAAAAGAGAGTGGAAGTGTCAGACTCCCCTTGCAGCAAGCTAGAATTCCTTGACAACAGTGCAAGAAAAATTGTCGTTGACGAGGGACTTCTTACTTGTGATGACTTAGAAATCCCCGGCAACGGCGTCAGAAAAATTACTTGATGAGGACGTGATAGCACGCTCGTTGAGAGACCCCAAGCGGAAGGTATGGTGCAGTCTAGAATAAATTTTCCCCTAGTAAAGAACCACAGTTATCGAACCAGTAGGACTTTGTAGTCTCTAAGAAAATTGCTTTATCAACGGCGCCAAAAAAAAGTACTAACATGTAGTTGACGGGAGCATAGAACATGCACACAAACACAAACTCTCTCCTTCCCCAACTTTCCGGAAAGTTGTCATTCTTCCCGTCTTGATAAAAATAGGAGAAGTAAACGTATAGAGTCTTGGAAAATAATAAAAGTAAAAACGGGAAAACAAGGAACAATGATGAAAGTGTTTAAAAGATGGTTTGCAATATGAGGAAAATAGGACCGAAGGCCATAGATTCGCCAGTGGCGTCTCTCCAAAGAAAACGAACATGCTGGGTGAACAAACTACAAGTGGGAAATTGACAAATCATGAACGTATAACAATACTATTATGGAGAAATAAATTTCACGGGTTTTAACATTGTAGGCATTACGTCAAGGCATATGGACCGCTATCTAACATGCGTCGATATCAAAATATCCACCTCAAGAAAGCTATCCAGCAAATCTCTTGATATTAAGTGGAAACAACGAAGTGATTGCTATGTGTGCAACAGACAAATGCATTAAGATCAATACGTAATGTAAGTAGTGGTTCTCATCCGTAGACAAGAGCACCACTATTTTCTCCCTATTGGCAACAACACATCCTCCCCCGCACGTTTCTATCACTCGAGCGCGGGCAACAAGGAGGCATGAACCCACTATCTAGCATATAAACACTCTCTTGGAGGTGAAAACAACTACGTGGCCAAGGTAATCATAAACACCGGAGAGCATTGCAAGACAAGATTAAAACTCTCTACAAATATAAGTGAAGAATATCAGATTGACATGAACAAAATAATCATAATCTCATGGTTCATCGGATCCCAGCAAACACAACATGCTCAATTACACAACGGTGGTCTTGATCATATGAGGCAGCTCACGAGACTCTAAACATGGACGCATATGGGAGAGAACAACCATCTAGCTACTGTTATGGACCCGTAATCCAAAGATGAACTACTCATGCATCTGTCCGGAGGCGATCATGGCGATGTAGAGGCTTCAAGTGACGACCCCCCTCTCCGGTAGGGTGCCGGAGCAGGACTGCATAAGACCTAGATTAGACTTTCGAGGTGACGACGCCTCTCGGTATGTTTCATGGGAAATAACTTCGTCCCCATGATTTTTTAGGTTAGGGGCAATTTATAAGTGAAGAGGGGACGTGAGGTGGTGCCAGGAGTCCCTAGCGGCCCACTGGGCGCGGCCTAGAGGGGGGCGCCTGGTGGCCCCCTTAGGCTCTCCTTTGGACTCCGTCTTCGTTCCGGGTAAAAATTGATCTCCATGGATTTTTAGCCCTTTCCGAAAATATTTCCTTCAGAACTTTTCTGAAATAGAAAAATAATAGAAAACAAAAACTGGTTTGTGGCATCTTATTAATAGGTTAGCCTGTGAAAACATCCGAAACACGATAGAAAAAAATGTGGAAAACAAAAGGTATTAGGTAGAAAACAAGCATGTAGCATAAAAAATTATAAATACGTTTACGACGTATCAGTTGTCCTTCCCTCGTCGTCTTGTAGTTTTCCTTCCCTCCTGAGCGGGAATGAGGAGCTGTCGCGACTATAAGAAGGGTAGCCCGGCCACCAAACGAAGGGTTGACAACTAGACGACCCTAGCTATCATTGTAGTGTGACTCTCTTAAAGCACTGCAACTAGACAAGCAGAACTAGATCTTTACCTCGCGAGAGGGGCTGAACTTGGGTAAATCTATGTGTCTCTCTCCCGAGTGCCTCGCTCTTCTTCTTGCCGAGCACCCGAGCTTTCTTAACGCTTCACATTCACTCCACCTTTCGAACGTACTCCCTCCGTTCTAAAATAGATGATTTCCATTTGTCCAAATATGCATGTATGTAGACACTCCTTAGGACCAAACAAACCACTCTCCAAATTTGACGTTCCAGGTAGAGAATGTGTGATTTGTTTGCCAGTTCCTCCAGCACGATGAAGACGGGTGAGGAGCGCACGCTGCCGCGCGGCGGCCATAGACACCATGGACGGCAATGGTCCCGTCATCGAACACGTCGAGCGCCCTCATGGTAGTGCGCCCATCCGAGAGGTGAGGAGAGACTAAGGGTGACTTCTTTTAAATTTCTGCTTATGAAGAAGCCAGTTTCTGGGTTGTGGTGGGTAGAAACTGTTGTAGGGAGAAATTCCAGAAACTCCTCAGGAGACTTCTTTTGGCTTCTACAGATTTTGTTTATTTGCTAAGTTGAGTTGTGATATGTCTGATATACCCCAAAATTTGATATGTCCACTTAATAAACAGATGTGTATGTATCATAAGCTTTGTTTAAATAGAAAAGGAACTACCATCCAAGATCACAGGAACACCAACATTACATGAACAAAAACATCACATCACTGGAACATCAACATCACATGAACAACAACATCACATCACAGGAACATGAACATGAAAATCACAGGAACAACACCATGTACAATTTTATCCACCATGCAGCCGGATGAGCTTGGGCGGGCCACGCAGCAGGACGACCTCGGGCGGGGCAGGCAGCAAGACGAGCGGGCTACATGCACTTGCCGGCAGCAGTCGGAGCGGAGTAGAGTGCCGGGCGTCAAGTCGATGCTCGCCGGCGGGAGGCAGACGAGCGGGCTCCAGGAGCTGGTCGGAGAGGCACTCGGAGGAGCAGAAGAGCGGGCTCCAGGAGCTGGTTGCCGGTGGGAGGCACTCGGAGGAGCTTGGGAACAACAGAAGAGATGTCTGGTTGGAGAGAAGCAGGAGGAAGGGCCGGAGCTTGGCAGCGGGTCCTGGACGGGCATGCCCTGGTGGAGGCGGGATGAGCCGGAGTCGAGGAAGACGGGGGCGGAATCGAGGACGGTGGCGCTCGGGAGCGGAGCGTCGTGGCTCGCCGGTGCAGGGCTTGAGCGCATCCGTGTAGTCCCCATGCGATTAGGGGCGGACGGACTCGAGGCGGTCAGGGGCGGGACGGGCTCGAGGCGGCCGGGGCGGATGGGCAAGAGGCGGCCGGGGCGGGATGGGCAAGAGGCGGCCGGGGGCGGGACAGACTCGAGGCGGCCGGGGGCGGGACGGGCTCGAGGCGGTCGGGGCGGGACGGGCGCGAGGCGGCCGGGGCGGGCCGGGCGCGAGGCGGCCGGGGCGGGCTGGGTGCGAGACTGCCGGGGAGGGATGGACTCGGGAGGGAGGACGGGGACGGGGGGTTCGTTTTTCCTTTTTTTTTCTTCGTGAGTTGACTGGGTCGGGTGGGGGTTGGACCAGGCGGTGGCAAACTGCCTGTAATTACTCAGAACGATATGTCCAATTGGAAATACCCATTCGGGCTAGGGGTGAGAAACTCGGGAATCTGCTCCCGAGCAGTTTCTGGATTGATGTACAAATGGAGTTTCTCGGTGGGGGGAAACTGAGTAGAAACTGGACACTTCTTTCCAGTTTCTGCTTATTTGGACCTAGAAACTGCCATAATCTGCAAAAAAAAGTGTCCCAAAGACTGCTCACAATGGGAGTAACATAGGTCGTAACATAAGTGCCATGTAGGCAAAAAAGATGATGTGTCACTCATTTAATGAGGAGAGATTGTTGAATATATTAGCAATTGAGCACATGATTTAATTCGAAATAGCATCAGATGAATCACGACAGTACTAAATACAGTAATCATGCAAACATCTAGATCTAGTACAGTAGACATACATATACAGTCTATTGCGAAAAATAGACATATGAATTCCAGTAATATCTCATACACATGAAATAGAGATACGTACGATGCAGCGGTAGCGGCACCACCGTTGTTGTTGTCCACGTTGTCGGCCATGTCGTCGATGAAGAGGTTGCCGAGGTCGGGGAATGTCGGGGGGCTACCCCCGAGTAGGGTAAAGGCAAGTGGTAAAGGCAACAGTCAGAAGAGAAGTTTGGTCGAGTAGCCGCCTACCCGGTACTCGCTACCCGGTCGACTGCTACTCGGTCTTACGAAAAGATGACCAGAAGGAGATATTAAGCAAGTTATGTCCGTTCGAGTAGAAGAGCTGGTCCGAGTAAGATTGGCGGGAATCTACTCGGGCCAAAAATCAAAGGAGCCGTTCTGACACAGGATCCCGCGTATCCTGGGTCCGTACTTGGCACTATTCAAACTACTGTTCATCTGGGACCGGCCTGCCTGACAGCGACAGTGTGGAAGCAGGCGGTCGCAGGATAAGGGGGCCCCACTCTGTGTTTGGCACAGTGATACCAGACTGTCCCCTTGGTTTTGCCCAACGACTTTCTGGATTCAGCCAAGATTAGGAACCAAAGCTGTCAGCGGGAACTCGGAAGAAGGACGATGTGCACACTATGTCGACACTTGTCCGTGTTTGGACGTATCCGGCTGGGCACCGTGTATATAAGGTGCCCCGCCGCCTCCTGCGTGAGGATCGCATGCTGGAAACCCTAGATTCTTGACCTAGCTCATCACAAAGAGAGAAGAGTGGCTACTCGGTAGCAAGAACATTGTACTGTGGCTACTCGGTGAGACACCAGAATACATAGAGAAAGGCAGGAGTAGGGGTTTTACCTCCTCACGAGGGCCCTGAACCTGGGTATATTGTGTTGTTTGCTGTGTTTGATTCTCGCCTCACGCGGCTACTCGTCGTGTGATCCCTCCCCGAGCACCTCCAGCGTCCATCGTTCCCACATCTTTAGCCATCCTATGGCATCTGCCGTGACACCACCACGACAGTTGGCGCCCACCGTGGGGCAACCAGCGGCGCTGGCTGGAGTTTCTGTTCGGACAGGATCTTCTTCAGCGGAGCGTGTGGTCTGTGGCCTTGTCCACAGATTCGGCTCCTTGACTTCGTCACCGACAACGCCGGCGATTTCGGCGGCAGGGCCATGCCGTAGGGCGGCTCGGTGATCTCCTTCGGCTCTCACCTCGTCTACGTCGCCACCATCGTCGACCGCGTCTACCCCGAGCTGGTGCATGACGCGGAGGACCCTCCTGCGGTGATCGCTGCTCGTGGAAGGCCCGCGTGCCACTCTGCGGACCGCGCTGAGGTGATGGTGACCGGCTTGGCGGCAAACGCTGGCGCGGCTGCTACTGGCGCCGCGGCCGTCGTCGAGGATCTTGCTACCACGAGCGCTGGTGGCAGGACCCACAGGCCTTACGAGAAGGAGTGTAACCTCCCTCCCTCCACCACTCCGACCATTCCCGCGTCGGCTGGGCGGAATGGCATGCCGCCTCCCACCGACCTCGAGCTCCTGAGCATGAAGGAGCAGCTCGAGCGGCAACGCCAAGAGCTGCTCGCCGAGCAAGCGGAGTTGGACAAGGTCAGGCTTGAGTTGAGTCTAGACCAGCTTGAGTACAACAGGGCTCACGGCTTCACGCCAGTCACTAGGAGAGCTAGCAGAGTAGGCGCCACGCGGCGTAACCTTGGTGCCGAGATGGCGACAGTGGTAGAGGTTCCTGCTCAGTCCGCCACCGCAAACACCTCCACTAGGCCTAGGTATAGCACACCCGCCAAAACACTTAGAGCTGCAGAGGCCGTTGCCGCCGAGTTGCCTCGTCTTGACGGCGACGCGCGCGTTAGGCAGCAGGAAAGGCTCAACGAGTTGGTGTTGGAGGCTGCTAGGCAGAATGAGGAGTTCCGGAAGGCCAACCCGGGTGCTGGGGCTTCGCAGGTGGTGCACTCGCACGCGGCTAGATCTAACGATCAGGCCTCGTCTCCGCACCCCAGCCGCGAGAAGAGCCGCAGCGGACGCTCCGCCAGAGATAGGCAAATGCAGGTGTATGACCCGGCTGCTGCCGCGAGACAGCTTGCTGTGCCGCAGCAGCCCGGGCAGGAACACAACGCTGCAAGAGCAGGCTCTCAAGCCCATCAAGCTCAAAGCCAGGCCCGAGGTGGGGCGCGCCCAGGTCCTTCTCAGCGTCCCGCAGCTCCTCCTACTCGGCAGAGGCAGCAGCCGCGCGCAGTGGCGCCAGTCGCCAACCCGGTGGAGCAGCCTGCAGCTGTGCATGCGGACAGGTATGATGACGGCTACTCGGCCATGGAAATGGCTGGCTATGATATTCAGGACCGTGTTGGTGAGCGCGTGTTGGCGCCTGGGGATGTGAGGCATCAGCTGGACCGGATCAACTTGTCAGCTCGGTTGGAGAACACGGGTCCTCCTGGCCCCGAGTGCTTTGGCCCGCGCATCATGAACGAGCCGTCCGTGAAGAACTTCCAGCTCGCAAGGGGCACCAAGAGCTACAATGGCAGCACCAAGCCCGAAGATTGGCTCAATGATTACGTCACCGCAGTCCATATTGCAGGCGGCAACAGGAGATGGGCGGTGCGGTACGTCCCGCAGATGCTAGAGGGTCCAGCTCGCACGTGGCTCAACAACTTGCCCAAGCACAGCATAAATTGCTGGCTGGATTTCTCGGACGCCTTCGTCAGCAACTTCACCAGCACCTACAAGAGGCCGAATAGGCCACAGCAGCTGTCCGCTTGCAGGCAGCGAGAAGACGAGACAGACCGCGAGTACCTTACTCGGTGGAGCACGTTGAGGAACACCTGTGAAGGTGTGAATGAAGCCCAGGCCATCACTTGGTTTGCGCAGGGGTGCAGGCATGGCAGCATGTTGTGGCAGAGGTTGCAGAGGGAGATGCCCAACACTTTGGCGGAGACCATCAAGATTGCGGATCACTACGCACTCGGTGATCCTACTCAGCCTCTGATGGACTCCTCTGAGCCGAGAAGAAACTTCAGCAACAGCAAGCGCAACGAGTTCCACAACAAGCGCAGGGGTGACCGAATAGATACTCGGTATGACCCTGAAGAGGTGAATGCAGTGACTGTTGGAGCTGGGGGTAGCCAAAGGCAGAAACCTGCTGGAGCCTACGGGCAGAACCAGAACCAGGGCCAAGGCAACAAGAAACCATTCCGTACTCCTCAGTCGAGTAGCGGCAACTCCGAGCAGCCGAGGAAGTTCGTCTTTGACGACATGAAGGATGGCCCATGCAGTTTTCACACTCACCATCCCTCAAGACCTGCTAACCACACTACTCGGCAGTGCGAGTGGTGGGATGTGATCAAGAATGATGGCTTGCCTCCTCCTCCTCCTCTGCCAGCGGCCAATGCCAATGTGCAGCCTACTCGCGCACCCGCAGCTCGGCCACCAGTGTACCCGAGAAGAGAAAATGTGAACCAAGTGGCTTTAGGAGCCAACCGTCACTTCAACAATGAGAGCTACCGCAACAACAACAACAACTACAACCGCAACAACAACTACCAGGGCAACAACACCAACGGCAACAATGGGGGCGGAGGCTCCAACCAGTACCAAGAGCACCACGAGAGTTACATGATCTTCACCTCTGAGTCAGTCGACAAGCAATCACAGCACAGGCGTGCCATGGAGGTCAATGCAGTGATTCCCGCTGTCCCTCACTACATGTATTGGTGTGACCAGGAGATCAGGTGGTCCCGAGTAGATCATCCCAAGGTGATGCCCAATCCGGGTAGCTACGCCTTGGTGCTGGACCCTACCTTCCTGGGTCCCGAGAAGAATGTGAGGTTCAGCAAGGTGCTAATCGACAACGGCAGCAGCATCAACATCGTGTACAGAGACACACTCGAGAAGCTTGGCCTGGCCGAGAACATGATGCTGCCCAGCAAGACCACTTTCCATGGCATTGTGCCCGGGATCTCGTGCAACCCGATTGGCCGAGTGTGGATAGATGTGCTATTCGGCACCAGGGAGAACTGCCGCACAGAGCGCCTGCAGTTCGAGGTGGTTGATCATCAGAGTCCTTACCATGCCCTACTCGGCAGGCCTGCTCTGAGCAAGTTCATGGCCTCTACTCATGTTGCATATCTGAAGATGAAGATCCCTGGCCCCAATGGCATAATTACAATCTCTGGTGATTACAAGAAGTCCATGGAGTGTTCCTCTGCTGGTTCCCAGTTGGCGGAGTCGATGGTGATTGCAGCCGAGAAGAAGAAGATGCACGAGGTGGTGGCTATGGCGCAATCCGCGCAAGCTGGCGCGCAAGGCGTGCCGAGTACCCAACACGGGACCGCATTCCAGGCATCTCAGGAGACCAAGAAGGTCCAGGTCGACCCCGAGTTCCCCGACCGCGTAGCCATCATTGGCTCCGGGTTGGCGGAGAAATAGGAAAGCGAGCTCATCCACTTCCTCCGTGAGAATCGGGATGTATTCGCCTGGTCCAATGAAGATCTACCAGGAGTCCCGAGGGAGTTGGTTGAGCACTCATTACATGTGCGTCCTGACGCCATGCCAGTGAAGCAGGCTATGCGCCGCTTCGGAGATGAGAGAAGGAAGGCCATTGGTGACCAGATCACCAAGTTGCTGATAAGCAATTTCATCATGGAGGTGTTGCATCCGGATTGGTTAGCCAACCCGGTCATGGTCGAGAAGAAGAAGGAGGATCCCAAGGCTGCCACTGCATGGCGCATGTGTGTCGACTACACCGACTTGAACAAGGCATGCCCCAAGGATCCCTTCCCGCTACCTCGCATCGATCAGGTGATCGATTCCACTACTGGTTGTGAACTGTTGTCTTTCCTAGATGCCTACTCTGGTTTCCACCAGATTGCACTCAATCCTGCTGATCAAATAAAGACTGCTTTCATTACCCCGTACGGGGCTTATTGCTATCGTGTCATGTGTTTTGGCTTGAGGAATGCGGGTGCAACCTATCAGAGATGCATGCAGAAATGTTTGCACGACCAGCTCGGCAAGAATGTGCAGGTGTACGTAGATGACATTGTCATCAAAACGAATAAAACACATACTCTGCTTGCCGACCTGGAGGAAACCTTTGCTAACCTATGCAAGTACAAAATGAAGCTGAATCCGAGTAAATGCACCTTTGGTGTCCCGGCTGGTAAGCTACTCGGCTTCCTGGTGTCTAGTCGGGGCATTGAAGCCAATCCTTCAAAGATAAAAGCTATTGAGAGCATGTCTTTGCCGAGATCCTTGAAAGACGTGCAGAAATTCACTGGTTGCTTGTCATCTCTGAGCCGTTTTCTGGGCCGAATGGGCGAGAAGGCCCTGCCTCTGTACCAGTTGATAAAGAAAAGTGACAAGTTTGTCTGGACTCCGCAAGCGGATGTGGCATTCAACGAGCTGAAAGCAATGCTGGCTAGCGCTCCCATATTGGCTAGTCCGCTACCCAAGGAGCCAATGCTGCTGTACATTGCTGCGACTAACCGAGTAGTCAGTGTGGTGATTGTGGTGGAACGAGAAGAAGAAGGCAAGAGTGTGCAGCGCCCAGTGTACTATCTCAGTGAAGTGTTGTCCAGCTCCAAGCAAAACTACCCGCACTACCAGAAGATGACCTACGGCGTGTACCTGGGCGCCAAGAAGCTAAAGCATTACTTCCAAGAGCATCCTATCACGGTTGTGAGCTCTGCTCCCATCTCGGATATCATGGGCAACAAGGAGGCGAGTGGCAGAGTAGCCAAATGGGCAATCGAGCTGGCCGCGTATGCACCCGCGTATGCGAGAAGAGAAGCCATCAAGTCTCAGATTCTGGCAGAATTCTTGGTGGATTGGGCCGAGGTGCAGTATGAACCTCCTGCGCCAGTTTCTAATTACTGGAAGATGCACTTTGATGGCTCAAAGGTGAAGGAAGGCCTTGGTGCTGGCGTAGTGCTTACGTCACCCAAGCGAGACCAACTCAAGTATGTGCTGCAGATTCACTTCAAGGCGTCCAACAACGTTGCAGAGTACGAGGCAGTGGTGCATGGCTTGCGAGTAGCCAAGGAGGTTGGTGTGCAGCGCATTATATGCTATGGCGATTCAGATCTGGTGGTGCAGCAAGTCTCTGGCACTTGGGATGCTCTAGATGCCAACATGGCATCCTATCGCTTCCTGGTACAGTCCATGACTGGGTTCTTCGAAGGCTGCGAGTTCCAGCACATTCACCAAGCAGAGAACGAAGCAGCAGATGAGCTATCCAAGCTGGGGTCTTCGCGGCAATAAATCCCGGCGGGGGTTGCCTTGGAGCACTTGAGGAAGCCATCCATCAAGCCCTCTCCCAACTCGGAGTCCATATTTGTTCCTTCTCTGCCAAGTGAGGAATCTGATCCCATGGAGATTGACTGGGAGAATGGTACAGGAAACCCGGGGACTGCCGTCCTCTACTCGGGGACTGCCACTCCTTACTCGGGGACTGCCACTCCTTACTCGGGGACTGCCACTCCTTACCCGGGGACTGCCACTCCTTACTCGGGGACTGCCACTCCTTACTCGGGGACTGCTGTCCTTAACCCGGGGACTGTCGCATTCATTGAGGAGGTCCTTGCCAATCGATCAGGGCTCCAGAGAAGCGCTCCCAATCCTAAAGAGCAACCAGAGGTACCTGTCCCAATGGAAGTGGACGAACCAGTGTTTCCCACACGGGAGACACCGAGTTGGGCTATGCCCATATTATCCTTTCTAAGGGACGGTACTCTGCCAGAAGATGAAGTGGCTGCAAGACAGATTCAGAGAAGATCCAAGGGCTACACAATAGTCCGAGATGTGCTGCATAAGAGAAGTGCCACCGGCGTGCTGCAACGTTGTGTGGACCCAGCAGAAGGAGAAGAAATTCTGGTAGAAATACACCAAGGAGAATGCGGGCACCATGCCTCTTCTCGGGCGTTGGTCAAGAAAGCTTTTCGGCATGGCTTCTACTGGCTCACAGCTCTGCAGCAAGCCGAAGACATCGTGAGGAAGTGCAATGGCTGCCAGATATTCGCGAGTAAGATTCACATGCCTGCTTCCGAGCTGAAAACCATTCCTATCACTTGGCCATTTGCTGTTTGGTGTTTGGACATGGTCGGACCCTTCCAGCCGGCTAGAGGCAACATGACTCACATCTTGGTCATGGTGGACAAGTTCACCAAGTGGATCGAGGTGAAGCCTATTCGGAGGTGCGATGGGGCCACAGCTGTGAAATTCGTGAAGGATGTGATCCTGAGATACGGCTACCCGCACAGCATCATCACCGACAACGGCACAAACTTCGCAGAGGGAGCGATGGTGCGGTTCTGCAGAGATAAGCACATCCGACTAGATGTCGCGTCTGTTGCGCATCCAGCCTCCAATGGACAAGTTGAAAGAGCAAACGGCATGGTACTGGCAGGCATAAAGCCAAGGCTGATGGAGCCACTGCTGAAAACACCTAGGTGTTGGCTAGACGAGTTGCCAGCGGTGTTGTGGAGTCTAAGGACTACCCCTAACCGGTCAACCGGCTACACGCCATTCTTCTTGGTATACGGGGCTGAGGCCGTGTTGCCAATAGACCTAGAGCATGACTCCCCCCGAGTAACCCTCTACACTGAGGTGGAGGCGAGAGAAGCTCGAGAAGACGACGTTGACCTGCTTGAAGAAGCAAGAGAGCTGACTCTGTCACGTTCGGCTATCTACCAGCAAAACCTGCGGCGTTATCATAGCCGAAAGGTGAACCCAAGGGTTTTCCGAGAAGGAGACTTGGTCCTTAGGCCTGTGCAGCGCACAGCCGGGATGCACAAACTGTCTCCTCCATGGGAAGGGCCTTTTATTGTGAGCAAAGCGCTGCACAACGATGCTTACTATCTTATAGATGCGCGCCCACCACAGGCGAACAGGGCAGATAAAGCTGGAGAGGAAACCAAGCGCCCTTGGAATGTAGCTCTACTCCGTCGTTTTCATTCGTGAGCAAAGATGTGTATGTACCCTCTTATCCGAGTTGAAATTCTATTCTGCAATCTGAAATTGATCTCGGGGACTGCCCTCGTCCAAAATTGCTCTAAGTGTTTCTACTCGGCTTTACCTTTTGCCTATTCGGTTGCTCTACTTCAAAATTCAAAGGTACATTGAGTACTGTGTTTAAACCTACATGCCAACTCTTCGACTTTGCTGCTGTCCGAAACCCGGCTTCATGGCAAGCAAGAGAACAAGCAAAAGGTCCATGAGCACAAGAAAAATTACTAAGGAAAGGAAGAGTGCAGGAACCGAGTAGGGTGCTTTTATTACTGTTCTGTGTCTTATCTTTTCGGCTAAGTGGTGGGCTGCGTTACTATGATTGTTTCTAAGCGGCTAAGTATTTGCAGCTCTGCTCTTTAACTCTTGTGACTCGAATACCAAAAAAGCAACAAGTTGCGGGTAGAGCTGAGACGAAAAGAGAGGGTGAATAAGAAATGCAACTCGGGGACTCGCATGATAACGCAACCCGGCATCCAGCCCAGGCTGAACAAATTGATTAAGTTGAAAAATAACAAGTGGGAATAAAAATGAGTAGCAACGGAATAAATAGTCTGATACATTTGCACCCGGCATCCCGGGGATCTGATAAGTGTTTGAGAAATAATGCTGCAGGATAAAATCAGGTCGAGGCGGCGTTCTCGGTGCTAGCCTTAGCTGCCTCATCTTCAGTAGTGGCCTTGGATGTGTCCGCCTCCACGCTGGCATCAGCAAGCTTCGCTGCTTCATCCTCGGCGTTGGGCTCGGTGGCTATCTGGTCTGAAGTGGCCGTGGCCACCGAGACGGGCGTTGTCGCGGAGGTGGAGCCGCTGGCTTGGGCGCGGAGGTTGACGGTGTCGTCAAGGGCAGCTCCCGACGAGGTGCCGAACTCGAGCGCGGAGGTGTCGATCGACATCTCCACGTTCTCGTCCTCCTCATCGCTACCCGCGATGACCGCGGCCTTCCCCTTCCCGTCCTTGGCAGCTGGAGAGTCGAAGTAGCTCAGGTCCGGCTCGTCGGTGTCCGTCTCCTCGTCTTCATCCTCCTCCTCGCCCTCGTCCACCTCGGTGTGGGTCTCGGTGAGGCCGTCGATGAAGGTCGCTGTGTCGGCATACTGCGCGACCTCGTGAGCAATCACCTGGCGAATAGCCACGCAGTCGGGGTCCTTCTCCCACTTGGAGTCTCGGCGCATCTCGCGGATAATCTGCATATTCAGGTTCTCGTACCAAGTGGTGACGAAGAGCAGCATCATGTCCGCACCTGCCCGAGCTCCCGAGGCGCGCCATTTCTTCAGTTCAGCTTTCACGCGCTGCAGCTTCAAGGCGAGCCCGGAGATTGTTGTCGGCGCGGAGTCATCAGGCCAGAAGACGTTGTGGATCTGGAAGGCGACGCGCACCAACTCGGTGCCCACGCCCGCTAGCCGCGAGACACTGGCTCTGCATAATCAGGATACTTTCCTCGATTTCTGCTCTGGTGTCCAAAGGCTCGCCCTTCTCAGCACGAGCTGCTCGGACCTTTTCCAGGGCGGGCACGCTAGAAGATTCAAGGTTGGGAAAGATTCCTGCAAGAGCTATCGAGAAGATCAGAAACGGTAACAGAGTGGAAGCGTGAAACGAGAAGAAGAGAAGAAATGCGCAGCCGAGTAGCAGAGAAGCGGAGAAAAGGGAACACTTACTGTTCAAATCATGGCGCAGCCCTAACAGCTGGGTTTTCCATGTTTCCTCGTTGGATATATGCTTCTCTTGGATCAAGCGGAGCTCCTCTAGCTGAGTGAAGAGTCCAGCGTTGCTCTTCGTTAGCACCTCACACTCCTGTTTGAGGGTTCTCTCCCTGGCCTTGGCTGCTGCTTCGCTCTTTGCCTTCTCGGCGATTACTCTGTCCCTTTCGGCACCAATATTGATAGCATCCCGGAGCGCAGTCTGCAGCTGAACTTGGAGCTTCTCCATCTCGGTAGTATGCTCTTTCAACAACTCGACAGCCTGGCTGGACAGTTGCTGCTTCACCTCAGCGGGTTTAAGGCAATCCTGATGTTCTTCAACAAACTTCTTATGATCTTCTGCGGGAGGCAAAGCATGGTTAGCAGAGAAGCGAAAGAAAGAAGCACAGGAAAGGCCGAGTAGACGGCATCGTACCTTCCAATCTCTTGATGGTGGCCTGGCCACTCTCGACGAAGGCATGGCAGTTCTCGTGCTCATCAGACAGGGCCTTCAGCTTCCCTGCAGGGTAAAATCAGTTAGCGCAAAAAGCAAAAGCGGGCGTAAACACCAAACGCAAGAACCGCGCAGCTAGAAGCGTACCTTCAACTTCAGACAGCCTCATAGTGCTGTTCATCACTTCCTTGTCGGCTTCCTCGGCAATCATCTTCTCTTTCTCCAAGGCGGCAATGCGCCTCTTGGCAATGGCGTGGTTCCAGAGTAGCCGACGATGCAAGTCGGTTCGCTTCAGTATGCTATTCTGAGAAGCAAAAGAAACAAGAATCAGGCAAAGTACTTGAGATTCAACCCGAGAAGGCGGCTACTCGGGAGAGTGTCCGCCTACTCGGCCAGAATCTCGGGGACTGGGTGATGGATAAGGAAAAGAGGAAGAGTAGAAAAGAAGTGAAAATGCAACTCGGAGAGGATGATTAGGAACTTACCGCGTAGGATTGCTCGAGGTCCTCGGCGTTCTTGCGGTGGACAAACATCTTGGCAGCAAGTGTAGCAGAGGTGGTCGAGACGGTCATGGGCTTGTAACCCAAGTCCACCTTGTTCCAATCCACACGCATATGGTCGATGTCGCCCAGATCGGTGCCGTTCCAGTTGGTGTTGCCGAGAACCTTGCTGTCCCATTTGGCATCAATGAAGCCGATCAAGTCGAGTACTTGCTCGAGGCTCTGGGACGTTATCGCCTGGTCCTGAACTCCACGAGAGGCAATGGAGATGGATTTGTCTTGATTTGGGGCCGGGGGCCTGGAGTCCACTGCCACGGCTTTCCTCCCTTTCTGAAGAGCAAGATTCCGGTCCTTGGGGGAAAAGCCGACCTGGTGCTGATGGCTAACCTTCACCATGTAGTCAGGGTAGCAGGGCTGATCAGCTGCAGCGGCGGCGGCAGCAACCGCGTTGGGATCGCGAATAACCAGCTGACTGGACTGGCCAGTTGACGTTGGCGGCGGCATGTCGGCAGCCCACTTCTTCGTCTTCTCCTTCTGGGCAGTTGGCTTCGCGGCGACTGGCTTCTCGGTTTTTTGCTTCTCGGTCTTCTTCTCCTCAGCCTTCTCCTTCTCGGCGGCTTTCTTCTCGGCTGCCTCCTTCTCGGCAGCATCTTGGGCACTCTTCCTTGTAAGCGGCCTGGCTGGAGGGCTGGGTGCAGCCTCGGTTGTCTGCACCAAGGAGGAATCAGGCTGAGCGCTACCATGATCTGTTGGTGGCGCCAGGGGCGCGCTATCCGGTGCGGCGTCTGGCTGAGCGCTACCCTGCGCGGCATCAGGTTGCGCGTCGCTCAATGGGTACTCCTCCGTCACGGTGACTTCTTCTACCCGCTGCTCGGCAGTGGGATCCGGCTGTGAGACATCCATCTCTTCTACCCGCGGCTGGGCCGCGGGGTCTTCTTGTCCAGCAGCCCCTGTTGCTGGCTGCTCTTCTCCTTCTTCCTGCCGCTCAAGGGCGGCGTCGTGGTGCATCTCGGTCTCTTGATCCTGGTTCTCCTCGGCGGTGTTGGCCGGAGGAGAAGGTGGCTTCTCCTGGTGAGCAGCATCCTGCGCCTCTTGATCTGCGCGGGACTGCTGCTCCAGCTCGGCATTCTGGCATCGGTGCCATCTGATCGAGCGTTGGCGGCGTTGTTCTCGTCGAGGTCGATTAGATTGTCGACATCGATGGTGGCCTTCTTCTGGGTCTCGGTGGACGCAAGAGCGGCGTCCGCGTCCAAGGGATCTCTGAAGAGAAAATTGTGTTCAAAAGCAAGAAGAGGGCAGAGGAAATTAAGAGGAGACAGCGAGGCAAAAGGATTGGGAGTCAACCGAGAAGAACGAAGTAAACATAAGCGTGCAACCGAGAAGGAACTTACCCCTTGCGGGAAGGAATCGCTGGCCTCTTTCTCTTCACGACCTTCTTGGTCGTCTTCTCGGTCGTCTTCTTCTTCTTGGCGGGAGGTTCTTGGGCGCCACTACCTGTCCGTTTGCGGGTGGCAGGAGCGGCAACTGCAAGAGGCTTGACGACCTGGGCTGCCTCGTCCTCATCCTCATCCTCGTCTTCGCCGCCAGCATCAGCAGCATCTGTGAAATAGAAAGGGAGAAAAGCACTTCAGAAGCAGAAAGCGATTGGTTTGCGCTGCTCGCAGTCAGAGGGGATAAGTTCAATTACCTTCAACTTCATCCTCGGACCAGTCACGAAGAGACGATTCCGCGGGAGGATCACCCGCCTGGGCGGCGTCAGAAGGATCGAGCTGGTCCGTGGTCTCGAAGGAGGCCTGGTCATCTTCCTCTCGGTCAGATGACCAGTTGCCCTCGAAGCGCTCACAGCTCTCAGCAAGCTGACGGTCAAGGACCTGAAAGAACAGAGAAACATCGCAAATTAGCCGAGTAGCGTGGAGACATTCTACCCGGATGGGCGTGCAAACACAAAGCACACTAGGCCTAAGGAAATTTGCTAAGTATCCTACTCGGCAAGGCGTGCAAACAACAAGCACATTAAGCCTAAGTATTTCTCCTAAGTATGCTACTCGGCAAGGCGTGCAAACATCAAGCATACTAAGCCTAGGCAGTTCTGCAGAGTGCTCTACTCGGTGCGGAATGCAGTTGCTAGTCACAGCAAGGAAAGAAGGCTGTCTACTCGGATTACATATAAGCTGGAAGCAGAGTAAGGAGAACATACCCGTGGAATCGGCTTCGTGCGGCTGAAGGGGATGAACCCGTACTGCCAATTATCTCGGAGGCCTGTGGTCAGGATGGACCTTGCGTGCGCGGCGACGTCCGCGTTGCTGAGCTCGAACGTGGTCGTCCGAGTGCAATCGCGGGGGCCTCCCAAGTAGCACATTGGGTGGGAGCGCTGCTGCAGAGGCAGCACCCGGTTCCGGATCCAGCAGGCGACGGGGTCATCGCTCTTGAGGCCCTCTCCGATTAGCTCAGCGAGCCGCTCCTCCATCTGCACGGCGTTGCGGTCGTTGGAGGGCTTCGTCTTCCAATTCTGCCCGGATGGAGCTCGGTTGCTCCAAGCAGGCAGATTGATGCGGTCCGTTACCTTTCCCCCTTCGTGGCGGGGATATTCTTCACGTAGAGGAAGGATTTTTGCCACATACGGACGGAATCCAAGCCCTTGATGCGAGGGTGATTGGTTCCCGTCCGCTGCACCATCATGGCGCTGCCGGTGTCGGTCACCCGGCTGCCAGCGGCCGCGCCGTCCTTCTTCCCTGTGCTCTGCTAGCGAAGGTGGAAGTACTTCAACCATGTCTGCACCGTGGCGCGGACGCCAAGAAAGGCCTCGCACACCACGGTGTGATAGGCGAGGAAGACGACTGCGTTCGGGAGGAGATGGTGCATCTGAACACCGAAGTGGTCCAGAAAGGAGCGGAGGAAATCGGATGCCGGCAGGCCGAATCCTCGCGCGAAGTGCGCGAGGAAGACGACATGCTCGCCCTCCCGCGGGGCCGGAACGAGTTCGCCGTCGGACGGCCGGCACTGAACACCAGGAGGAACCCTCCGGGTGTTCACGAGCCAGGAGCAGTCATCGACGGTGACATCAGAACCAGCCCAGCCGGTGCGAGCAGCCATGGCAGCGAGTGAGAAGATGGTGAAAACTTTGGAAGAATCTGGTGGAGAGAGTGAATCCGCGGCGGCGCAAAGAGTTGCGCGGCGGCGGAGAGCTCGGCGGCGGAGAAGAAACAGAGAGGAGAAAGAAGAAAGTACGGAGGAAGGAGAAAAGGAAGTAACCGATGGGGGTATTTATACCCTCTCCTCAGATTACCGTTACCATCGGGGTAGTGGGATCGATCGTGGCCATAACTCTCGTGTGGTGGGGCCTGTGGCCGGTTAGAAACGCACGCAAGCGCGGAACGCGCGCGTAACGGCCACAATTGATCCCACGACCAGATCGTGGCCTATTACTGCGCTTGATGGGACATGACGAGCTTGTGGGACCACTCCGTGAAAACTGGGCGCGTGGCACGTCGTGTCCTGGGCAGCGAGACGTCGGGGTCGCTGATGCATGACACGTGTCCAGTTGCAGCACGGAAGGCTGGATTGTGCTCTGCGCTGCAGAGACTCTGCTTAAGAAATTCTCTAAGTCCTTTTACTCGGACGCAGAGAAGGATACTAGCCCTATTCGGAAGAAAAGAGACCCAAGTTACTTTCCAGAGTGCTACTCGGAGGTTTTACTCGGCGTCTTGAGGTTCAAGGGCGGTGTTGCAAAGATTGGTTTTAAGCTGGCAGAGCCTAGTGAACGAGTTCGCAAGACTCTACCAGCTTCGGGGACTGCTGTAGGGGGGCTACCCCCGAGTAGGGTAAAGGCAAGTGGTAAAGGCAACAGTCAGAAGAGAAGTTTGGTCGAGTAGCCGCCTACCCGGTACTCGCTACCCGGTCGACTGCTACTCGGTCTTACGAAAAGATGACCAGAAGGAGATATTAAGCAAGTTATGTCCGTTCGAGTAGAAGAGCTGGTCCGAGTAAGATTGGCGGGAATCTACTCGGGCCAAAAGTCAAAGGAGCCGTTCTGACACAGGATCCCGCGTATCCTGGGTCCGTACTTGGCACTGTTCAAACTACTGTTCATCTGGGACCGGCCTGCCTGACAGCGACAGTGTGGAAGCAGGCGGTCGCAGGATAAGGGGGCCCCACTCTGTGTTTGGCACAGTGATACCAGACTGTCCCCTTGGTTTTGCCCAACGACTTTCCGGATGCAGCCAAGATTAGGAACCAAAGCTGTCAGCGGGAACTCGGAAGAAGGACGATGTGCACACTATGTCGACACTTGTCCGTGTTTGGACGTATCCGGCTGGGCACCGTGTATATAAGGTGCCCCGCCGCCTCCTGCGTGAGGATCGCATGCTGGAAACCCTAGATTCTTGACCTAGCTCATCACAAAGAGAGAAGAGTGGCTACTCGGTAGCAAGAACATTGTACTGTGGCTACTCGGTGAGACACCAGAATACATAGAGAAAGGCAGGAGTAGGGGTTTTACCTCCTCACGAGGGCCCTGAACCTGGGTATATTGTGTTGTTTGCAGTGTTTGATTCTCGCCTCACGCGGCTACTCGTCGCGTGATCCCTCCCCGAGCACCTCCAGCGTCCATCTTTCCCACATCTTTAGCCATCCTATGGCATCTGCGGCTAATTCGAAATAGCATCAGATGAATTACGACAGTACTAAATACAGTAATCATGCAAACATCTAGATCTAGTACAGTAGACATACATATACAGTCTATTGCGAAAACTAGACATATGAATTCCAGTAATATCTCATACACATGAAATAGAGATACGTACGATGCAGCGGTAGCGGCACCACCGTTGTTGTTGTCCACGTTGTCGGCCATGTCGTCGATGAAGAGGTTGCCGAGGTCGGGGAAGAAATCGTCGTTGGGGAAGTAGTCGTCGTCAACAGTCGCGCGAGTGCGCTCCCCAAAAACCTGATCGCCCCTCTCCCGTACAGGATCACAAGAGGCGGGGTTCCAGAGGCCTGCTGTCCCTTCTCGCGGTGCACGCCGGAAGACGGGATGGAGAAGATTTGATTGGTGGCGCAGTGCTTTAGAACGGTGCGAAACCATATGTTGAAATGGTATCTAGGGTTTACCGTATGCGCGTATTTATATGCGAGCTGGGAGAGACGTGGACGTAACTCCACGTTTGAGTCGGTTCGGTTCCACGATCCAGAAAGTAAACGGAAACGATTTAGGAATTAACGCGTCCGTTAATTACCAAGTTAATGACTCATTAAGTTTTTCCAACCGACAAAATAAATGCTCTCGGCTCGGCTCATTCCCGCAACCCGCGGCGCGTCGTGACGTGTCGTGACGAGGCGTGGCAAGGCGGGCGGCGGAGGAGGAGCGCGCGTGTGGCACACCTCTCCTCTTGCCTTACCAACTGATACATAAGCTAGAATGACTCACCTTATAAGGTGGTTCCACTCTCTCCAAACTAGCAGTATGGGACTAAACTTTAGTCCCACTCCCCACTTGTATTATTCATGAATGGGGTATGACAATTTCAGGATTTATTGGGCTTAGTTGGGCCAAATGTTTCAGCCCATAAATTCCAACAATCCCCCACAAAGTGTCATTAGCACATTTCATAATCTTTGTTCCAAAACATTGTTTATATACCGGTGTTAGTGGAGACTGTTAAGTTGAACTTCCACTTAGAACATCATGCTATACTACTTCACAACTTGAATAGTGGACTACGCCTTGAACTACAAGTTTGCTGTGATACCAGTTTCACACAACGTCTGAACCGATACTAGGCTGCCACAAGGCTTCCCCGCGGGTGGAGCGTATGCGTCATACTCTGAAGGCCTTTCATGAGTTTATTAGAGAGCACCCGATTCTCATAGACTGCGACGTTTAACAGTCAGACTCATATAGGTGAGTTCCTCAGGAGATATTCTGTAGGACACATCTCTGCTTATATAGATAAGCCACTTGGAACACATTAAGACAAATGTCAACCTACCATAAAGATCAGGAGAGTATTGCATCTTTTGTGGAGTGGAATAAATATAAGGATACTCTCCTCTCAGCCGACCAACAGCTTGTCTCCCACTTCTAATTCACGGGATCTCCGATCACATAGAGTGGGTTACCACTGTGGGCAACTCATAACGTGGGTCTCAAACCCATCTCCCTCGATGCATTATCTATCACATTCCATGATAAACCCTTTGTGAAGGGATCTTCCAAGTTCATAGATGTTTGGATATAATCCAACGCAATAACTCCGGAGTTCTTCAATTTTCTGACAGATTTCAATCTCCTCTTCACATGTCTTGATGACTTCGCATTATCCTTAGAACTGTTCACTTTGATGATCACTGTTTGATTATCACAGTTCATTAGGATTACGGGTATTGGTTTTTCAACCACAGGCAAGTCCATCAAGAGCTCACGAAGCCACTCTGCTTCAACAGTGGTTGTGTCTAATGCTGCGAGTTCTGCTTCCATAGTTGTCCTCGTTAAGATGGTCTGCTTGTAAGACTTCCAGGAAACAGCGCCACCACCAAGTGTAAAAACATAACCACTAGTGGCCTTAAGCTCATCAGCATCAGATATCCAATTAGAATCACTATATCCTTCCAGAACCCTCGGGTTTCCGGTATAGTGAATGCCGTAGCTCGCAGTGTCTTTTAAATAACGCATAACTCTCTCAAGCGCACGCCAATGATCATCTCCCGGATTGGAAACAAACCGGCTCAATTTTCTCACAGCAAAGGAGATGTCAGGCCTCGTGGAACTCGCCAAATACATAAGCGAGCCTATAATCTGAGAATATCTCGGTTGATCTCTAGTAATCCGTTGATTCTTTCGAAGCAACACACTAGCATCATATGGAGTTGAAGAATACTTGCAGTCACTATACACGAAGCGACTCAAGACCTTTTCCACATAGTGAGATTGAAGCAGTGTGATCCCACCATTATCATCTCTCAATAGCTTGATGTTCAAGATAACATCAGCTATTCCTAGATCCTTCATCTCAAAACACTGAGATAAGAAATTCTTAACTTCCTTGATTAAATCAAGATTGGTCCCAAAGATCAATATGTCGTCAACATACAGACATAGAATAACTCCCTCGCCCCCACCATGGCGATAGTACACACATTTGTCAGCTTTGCTTACAACAAAGCCTTCAGCAGTCAAAGTCCTTTCGAACTTCTCATGCCATTGCTTAGGTGCTTGCTTGAGGCCGTCTAATGACTTTAATAACTTGCACACCTTGCCTTCCTGACCGGGAACTACAAAGCCATCTGGCTGCTCCATATAAATTTCCTCGTCCAATTCTCCATTAAGGAAAGCAGTCTTAACGTCCATTTGATGAACGAGAAGACCGTGCGAGGCAGCGAGTGAAAGTAGCACACGAATAGTGGTCAGTCTAGCCACATGTGAGTAAGTATCAAAGAAGTCTTCACCTTCTTTCTGAGTATAACCCTTGGCCACAAGCCTTGCCTTGTACTTCTCAATTGTACCATCAGGCGTAAGCTTTTTCTTGAACACCCACTTACATCCTACGGGTTTACACCCATAGGGACGATCAGTGATTTCCCAGGTTCCGTTAGCCAAGATGGAATCAATCTCGCAACGGACAGCCTCCTTCCAGTAGTCAGCATCAAGAGACGCATAGGCTTCTGAAATAGTCCTGGGTGTGTCATCCACGAGGTACACAATGAAATCATTACCAAAGGATTTTGCAGTCCTCTGCTGATAAGGGGTGGCCCAATCTTCTCAGTGAACTCATAGACAACTCCAGTATGATAACTAGTGCGCCACTAAGAACTCTCCCGGCTGATCCCTGATGCCAATGCAAAAGATAGCAACCCCAAGGATATTCTCAACTCCACACTCTTGCACAAGTAATCCACCGACTACAAGTGGTATTGTACCGTCTTATTCCCACTGGAATAGCAGGTATCACGTAAAGTTTGCAGATGAACTTCCAGATGAAAGGCTTACAAGCAGTTTCAATCTAGAGGTCTAGGGTTTTTGGATTCAACGTAGTCTAACCTATTGAAAGTAAAGTATAGGCACCTAGAGGGGGGGGGTGAATAGGTGCTACGACCAATTTTAATTTTTCTTAAGATTTAGGCTTGACAAGAAGGTAAATTCTCTAGATTATGCAACTAGGGGTGAATTTACCTATATGACAAGGCAAGCAATTAAGGCAACTAGAACAACACTTAATGCAACTAGTACAACAATAAATGTAACAAGTACTAGTAAGTAAATAGGGAGGAACGAGATAACCGATGGAAGCACACGGAGACACGATGTATTCCCGAGTTCCTCCTTGTTAAGGGAGTACGTCTCGTTGGAGGGGTGTGAGCTCGCCACGAAGGCCTACGTACTCAACGCCACGAAGGCCTCACCCTATTCTCCGATGAACTCCGCCACAAAGGCCTAGTTCACCTTCCACTATAGAACCCCTTTGAGGCGGGGATCGAATCCTTTACAAACAAGTTTGGGGCACACACCCACAACTTAACTGGGGGCTCCCAACACTCACAAATCACCAAGAGTAGCAAGAAGCCTAGGTTCTCCACATGAGGAAACCCTAGGCCAAGATTCCTCAAGCAAAGGAGAGGGGAAATGAAATCCGGTTGGTGAAGACGTAGATCGGGGCCTTCTCCTTCAATCCACCAAAGATCTAGGCTTTTGGGTGGTTGGATTGGGAGATCTAGCAAGGTGGTTGAGCTCCAACAATGGTGTCTTTAAGTCTGGTCGAGCTGGCTTGAGGTAGGTGAAGGGGAGGGGGTATTTATACCCCCCATAAATGCAAAGAGCCGTTGGAGCATTCCTGGCGAAAATCACACCGGAGACTCCGGTGTAAAGACCGGAGACTCCGGTCTGGGCCGGAGACTCCGGACAGTTTCCGATGTCCCAATTCTTCAGGGAATATCCACTCCGGAGACTCCGGTCTGGTGGACCGGAGACTCCGGTCTTGGTGCTTCGAATATGCATAGAGCATGTCTGTGGTCTTGCGAACGAAGGGAAAAGTACTCACACCGGAGACTCCGGTAAGTATCCGGTAAGTCTCCGGTGTGGGTACAGTGCGCGACACCACCAAGTCCTTAGCGAAATTCCTTGAAGAAAAGCCCACACCGGAGACTCCGGACAGTCTCCGGACACTCTCCGGTGTGGGTACAGTACGCGACACCAGAATTTCCTTAGCGAAATCCCTGAGCAAATATCCACACCGGAGACTCCGGTCTGGTAGACCGGAGACTCCGGCCTGGAGAAAACTCCAGAGAACAGAGATTGGACAGTAGCTCCTTTTTGTACCTCAGCACCACACATGATAATATGTTGAAGTAAACCCCTGAAATATATCAACACCTATTAGATTACATGTGTTGTTAACAAACACCAAAACAAGATGATTTAAGCGCGTTTGCACTTTCAATCTCCCCCTTTTTGGTGTTTGATGACAACACACATAAATTGGCAAATAGATCATAGCTAGGCTAAGTTTGTAAAAGATAGAGCACTCACAAAGTGAGCTCCCCCTATTTTTCACAAACAAAGCCCCACTTGAACAAACATTAGTGAACAATTACATGTAGTAGAGACAAGGATATGATAAATATAAGATAGCTTCACCACAAGGTCTCTCACAAATAACAACCATAGTTCACTAAACACGTAAAATCGAAATCAACTAAGATAGTGGGAACACAAGCCATAAGAGGCAAATCAAGTTCAACGACTTGTGTTCCGAAGCAAATAAAGCAAAAAGGAGAAGCCAAGCCAAAGCTACTTCTCCCCCCTTTGGCATCGAGACACCAAAAAGGGGAAGAGAACACCGTGGTCCAACAAGCTCAGTCCTCATCCTCGTAGTCCTCATCATCATCCTCCCCTGGTTCCGTGTCACCATCATCATCATCAGCTCCACTCCCAGCATCATCATCATCATCACCGGAGGCAAAGTCACCAAGGTCCTCATCCTCTGGATCATCCTCATGCTGATCATCAACGAAGTCCTCCTCAATCTCCGGGGTCCTAGCACGGTGAGTCGAGGTAGAAGGAGCCGAGGTGACATCCTCAAAGTCACCCCAAGGAAACTGATCAATGTTCCACCCCTCATAGGACATAGTCACAGAAGCGGTGGGAGGGGTGGGTGGAGTAGTGGGAGGAGTGCCCATAGGAGGTGTAGCACCAAGGCCCGCATGGTCATGCAGCTTGGTGATCATCTTCTTCAGCTCGCGTCGCTCCTTATAAGCAGCATGGTTCTCCTTGTGCACAGCCACAGTCATGCAAAGAATGTTACGCTGGAACCACGTGAGCTTCTTCATCTCATCCTGAGTCTCCTCCCCGCTAGAGCGGCGAGAGGGAGGATCGGCATTCTTCCTCCTAGAGCCAGAAGGTGCCTCAACATCCCCCATGGGAGTGTCATCATCATCACGAGAGCGTCCGGTCAGAATCTGGAGGGAGCCAACAGGGTGTACAGTATCGTGGGCTAAGCCAGGCAGCTGGTCAAGAATGAGCCTCATCACATATGGAGCATAGACAGGCACCTTCTTGATCTCAATCATAGCACAGTAGATCTCCTCCTTAATAAAGTGCATCACATCAATCTCAAACCCCTCTCCATCAGGGCCAGCAAGGTGACACTGGAAGGCCTGATAAAGGAGGTTCACTAGGCCACCACGAATAGCATCAACATTCCCCACCTTGGGAGCAATGTTGCAGCGAAAGAGACGAAGGCAAATGTTGTAGACCCTCTTCAGATTCTTGGCAGTGCCGCAGCTGGAGAGCTTGTCATACATAGGAGCCATGCGCTTTTTATCATAAGCAACTCCATGAACGTGCATACGCTCACCATTCCCTTCTCCCCAAGGGTAACCAAGAAGCTCAGCAAATCGTTCCATGGACGACTCGCACTCCACTGTCCCAGACATCCACTTCATAGTGACCTTCTCATCTTCAGCAAGAGTGACAGTGGCAAAGAACTGCTGGATAATAGGAGGGTTGTAGTTCTGCTGAATGCCCACAAGCTGCTCGAGACCCAGCTTCCTAGTGATCCAGACTGCCTCCTCAAAGTACTCAGATCTGCCAAGTGCCTCTAAGTCAAGGACTTTCTGTGGACACACGGGCTGCCTGAACTGAGAATAGATCTCCTCCATGATCAACTCGGACTCCCTCCTCCCATAGTGGGCTGTATGAGCAGTGCGGGGCATCTCGAAGAAAGGACGACCCCTCATAAGCCTGTACTCCTTCTTGCTCAAGGAAACCACTGAGGATAAAGAATCATATCTTGCCTTCTTTGCAATTTCAGCATTCATTCTGCTTTCGTGCTTGTTTTTCTGACGCCTCTCACTCTCAAAGGCACCCCTCTGACCATAAAGACCGGTGGCTTCATCAACAACCATATAGTTGCGGGAGTGAGGACGAGACTTACGCTTGACCACGGCCTTCAGCTTTTTTCCTGAAATCCAACACAAACAGAACAACAACAGAGAAAACAAAGAAAATGAGCATACATGTCCAACGAGGTGCAGAAACACTACAGATGCACCAGCAGACGCATCTGAAAGAACCACACCGGAGTCTCCGGTCTGAGACACCGGAGTCTCCGGTCTGAGACACCGGAGTCTCCGGTCTGATAAACAGCAAAGTGTAGGGTTCTTAACAGAGGGTTCTACTGGTGAATCTAAGCAAGTTCTGCACACAAAAACTAGCCATAGGAAGTTCTACCAACAGAAAGTGCATCATCCCCAAAGAGATCACCTAGGTTTTCAGATCTAGATGAAAAACAGAGAACACACGAGGGGGAGAAGATGTACCCTTGCTTCCTTGGCCTGCCATTGTCCCTCCACGGATGGGAGAGGCAAGGGGGAGGTTGGGGGCGGAGGAAATCGCCCGGGACGGTTCCTGGCGAAGGCGGCGGCGCAGCAGTGCTTTGGGGGGGCGTGGGGGAAGTGGGGAATGAAACCCTAACTTCCCTCAGCCCCCAGTTTAAATAGCACCCGCAGCACACCGGAGTCTCCGGTGTTAACACCGGAGTCTCCGGTCTTTCGCCAGAAACACGACCCAAAAGAACATGTAATGCTCGAAAACAACAAATGTGAGTTTTTGGCACGAAACACAGAGACAACACAAGGAGGGAAAATGTACTCAAAAACAACGAGAAGGAAATGAAGAACATCAAATGGTGAGTACATCCCTTAAAAAAAAACCAAAAGCTCGCAAATAAGAACCAATACTTGGCGGAAGAGGTTGGTGGCCTAGGCCACCATGTAAGAGTTTATGGTATGCAACCGCGAAGATATATCTTGGGGGCATTGCCATTACTCAACATTGAAGCTCACAATTCAACATTAGAAAAAGAGAGATTACAATGAATTTTTTGCTTTGGGCATAATGGGGGGAGGGAGAACCCAATGTGTTAGGATAACACTCCCCCTATGTCCATGCCTACATCTAGACTCAAAAGCGTTTCATCTATAGGGGTGTGTGCAAGATAGTCAAGTCAAGCTCCTTGAATCAATCACATTTAGCTCATTCCTCAAGAACAAGAATCTTGCATCATCAAGTGGCTTCGTGAATATATCCGCAAGATTGTCCTTGGTGGGCACATAACTTAGTGCAATGTCTCCTCTTGCCACGTGATCACGGATGAAGTGGTGGCGAATTTCAATGTGCTTCGTCCTTGTGTGTTGCACCGGGTTGTAAGCAATCTTGATGGCACTTTCATTGTCACATAAAAGAGGCACTTTGTCCAAATGGACACCATATTCCTTAAGAGTTTGCCTCATCCATAACAATTGGGTGCATGCACTAGCGGCGGCAACATACTCGGCTTCGGCGGTGGAGAGTGAAATGCAATTTTGTTTCTTCGAGGACCAACTTACAAGGGACCTACCAAGAAATTGGCAAGCCCCGGAAGTTGACTTCCTATCATCTTGATCACCCGCCCAATCGGAATCCGTATAACCATTGAGAGAGAATTGTGCCCCCTTTGGGTACCACAAACCAAATCTTGGGGTATGAACCAAATAACGAAAGATCCTATGAACCGCCACTAAGTGGCAATCCTTAGGAGCCTCTTGATACCTTGCACACACACCTACACTCAAAACGATATCGGGTCTAGATGCACAAAGATAGAGCAAAGAACCAATCATAGAACGATAAAGTTTTTGATCCACATCCTTACTCCCTTTTGGATTGCGTGATAGATGACACTTGACTTGCATAGGAGTGGTTTTGATCTTTGCCTCTTGGAAGTTAAACCTCTTGAGCATGTCTTGAGTATACTTGGCTTGAGAAATGAAGGTACCACGGGCCAATTGATTGATCTCAAAGCCAAGGAAGAATTTAAGCTCACCCATCATAGACATCTCGAACCTGTCAGTCATAAGCTTAGAGAACTCATTATTGAAAGCTTGGTTAGTTGAGCCAAAGATGATATCGTCCACATAGAGTTGGCATATGAAAAGCTCTCCCTTTACTCTCTTGGTGAAGAGAGTGGGGTCAATCTTCCCAACTTCGAAACCACGATCATCTAACAACTCCCTAAGGTGCTCATACCAAGCACGAGGTGCTTGTTTGAGACCATAGAGAGCCTTGTCAAGTTTGTAAACGTGGTTAGGAAAGTTGAGATTCTGAAACCCCGGAGGTTGCTTGACATATACCTCCTCTTTTAGAGGACCATTCAAGAAGGCACTTTTCACATCCATTTGTTGCAATTTGAAATTATGTGAGGATGCATAAGCAAGGAGGATACGGATGGACTCAAGGCGAGCCACGGGCGCGTAGGTTTCATCAAAGTCAATGCCTTCAACTTGGGTGTAACCTTGAGCGACCAATCTTGCCTTGTTCCTAATGACAATGCCATTCTCATCTTGCTTGTTCTTGAATATCCACTTGGTGCCAATAACATTGTGGCAATCCTTGGGTTTCTCAACCAATCTCCAAACCTTGTTGCGCTCAAAGTTATTGAGCTCATCATGCATAGCTTCAACCCAATCGGAGTCCTCAAGGGCTTCAAACACTTTCTTAGGCTCCACCATAGAGATATGAGCTTGATGCTCACAAAAATGAGCCAATTGCCTTCTAGTGGATCTTCTAGTTTGAACATCCTCCAAGACCTTGTCATCTTGGGCATCAATTAGCTTCAAAGCTCTTCTTATCCTTTTGATGCGACGGGCTTCGATCTCCTCATTATTGCGAGGAGGAGATACTTGATCATCTTGATCATTTGGGTCCCCATCTTGACCATAATGGCCTTGATCATCAACATTGTCAACAACAATATCTTCAAAACTAGCTTCATTTTGAGAAGAGGACGACGAGGATGAATGATCTTGGCCTTGATCTTGACTCGCATTAGTGAGAGGAGTGGGTACGACTTGCGGAGTCACTTGATCAATGAGAGGAGGGTCTTGAATATGTTCTCGTTTAGGTGTAGTGGTTGGCTCCTTGGCTTGATCTTCAAATGTAGAGGAGGGCTCCACTTGGGTAGAGCATAGTCCTTCTCGAGTCGCCATAAGGTGTCCCTCGATGGGGCGGAAGAATCCCACACCCATCCTTCCTATGGCTTCTTGAGGTATTTCAACATCTACATTTGAAACATGAAATTGCGCCACTTGGGAGCCGTCATTTTCCTGGAAAACCACACTACAAGATTCTATGACAATCCGTGAGGCTTTGTCATAGACTCTATAAGTGTGGGATTCGGCACCGTAACCAACAAAAATACCCTCAATAGTTTTGGATTGAAATTTCGACAACCTAATACCCTTGATCAAATAAAAGCACTTACAACCGAATACCCGGAAGTAGGATACGTTGGGCTTGTTGCCGGTGAGGATCTCATATGGGGTCTTGCACAAGCCTTTGCGGATGTAGAGGCGGTTGGAGGAGTGGCATGCGGTGGATATGGCCTCGGCCCATAAATATTGGGGAGAAGAGTACTCCGCCAACATGGTCCTTGCCATATCCAAGAGAGTGCGATTCTTCCTTTCGGCAACACCATTTTGTTGAGGAGTGTAAGTGGCGGAGTATTGGTGGCGAATGCCTTCTTCACTAAGAAATTCATTCAATGTATAGTTCTTGAACTCCGAACCATTATCACTCCTAATAGCCATGATTTGCACATTGTGTTGACGTTGCACTTCATTGGAGAAGTCGATGATGGTTTGTTGGGTCTCACTCTTGCACTTGAAGAAATAAACCCAAGTGTATCTTGAGTAATCATCGACAATCACCAAGCAATACTTCTTGCCACCAAGACTTGCCTCGGGCACGGCACCAAAGAGATCAACATGGAGAAGCTCCAAGATCCTCTTTGATGAGATAATAGTCTTGGCCTTGTGCACAATGTCATGCATCTTCCCTTCAACACACGACCTACAAACACGATCCTTTGCAAAGGAAACATTTTCTTTTAGTCCAACAATAAGGCCACTTTTGTGAAGACTTTGCAAAGTTCTCATGTTGACATGGGATAGGCGGCGATGCCACAACCATCCCAAGTCCGCCTTCCCGAAAAGACACATTGCTTGAGTGTTGGTTGACTTCGAAAAGTCCACCACATACAACTCATTTTCAACATGTCCCACGTGAACGACGTCAAGAGTCTTGCTTCTCAAAAGGACCACAATATCACCATCAAAGAAGACGGAAAGACCCATCTTACTAAGAGAACGGACGGAAAGTAAATTGTAACCAAGGGATTCGACAAGCATGACGTTCACGATAGTGATATCGGGAGCCACCACAACCTTGCCAAATCCGGATACCTTAGACTTGGACGAGTCCCCATAGGTGACGGTTGCTTGGATGTCATTTGGTTGCAACTCCGTCACAAGTTCTTTGCTTCCGGTCATATGATTAGTGCATCCACTATCAAGAATCCATTTAGTCCCACCGGAAGCATAGTCCTGCAAGAGATCATTGACTAGAGTTAGGACCCAAGTTGGGTCCCTTCATATTAGCAACAAGGGTCTTTGGAACCCATATAGTGTAGTCAATAAAACCCTCAATAGGACCAACATATTTAGCTTGCACAACACCATAATAATCAACATATAAGAAATGGTGTGGGTTGTTAGTTCCCGCGGAGGTGCTACGAGTAGTGTTGTCCCTCATGACATTACTACTTGAGGCACCATTGCTTGCTTGTGCGGGTGTGCTACGAGTAGGATTGTCCCTAATGACAATACCACCCGAAGCACCATTCTTGTTCTTCTTCTTGTTCTTCTTCTTCTTGTTCTTTTTCTTGGCAACATAGCCAAGACCTTGCTTGCCCACTTGTTGCCTTGGAGCACTCAATTGTGATCTAGAAATGACCACATTAGAGCTTGGGGCAACCACTTGTGGGGTGGTAAGCACCATCTTTTCAACTTGAGTGCTTTTGCCCTTGAGCCTTGCTAGCTCATCCTTCAACCTAGCATTTTCTTCAATAATATTTGCATGATCACAAGAAGAAGTAGAAGTGCTAGGATGGTTAGATTGAGTAAGTTGAGTTTGAAGTTGTTCATGCAACTCTTTGAGGGATGAGTGTTCGCTTTCCAAAGCTTTGTGAGCAATGGTTAGCTTTTCAAACTCCTCGGTTAGTTTACCATGACCAACCCCAAACTCTACTTTATCCTTTTTAGCCTTTTTATATTTAGCAATAGCAAGATCACGTTCCTTAATGATTTTAGAGACAAGTTCATTATGGGTAGTTTCAATAGTTTCAAGTTCATCTTCTAGAGAAACTCTACCATCATGCTCTTCTTCAAGAGTCATTGAGAGGGATGCAATTTCATCCGCATCCCTTCTCTCAATCTCACCTTTCTTCTCAAGGGACTCTTGGGCCTCTCCCAATTGCCTCATGAGATGCTCAAAGTACTTCTTGGTCTCCCCTTGCATGTTAGACATAAATCGGTCCAAAGAGGCCCTTTCCTCTTCTTCTCTAAGACTAGCAATATGTTCTAGTTCACTAGGGGTCTTAGAGTTAGGAGAAGATGATACCTCCGTGGTCTTAGCCATGAAGCACTTGGCATTGCGTTGAGGAAGATTTTCATTGGGGGATTCAAAGAGAGATGACGAAGATGGAGTGGAAGCAATAGCTAGAGCGGCCACTTCACTTGTGGTTTCTTCTTCTTCATCACTCCCGGAATCATACTCCTCTTGAGTCAAGAGCACAAACTTGGTGGGGGTCTTCTTGTTGAAAGGTTTCTTCTTGAAGTGAGGTTTCTTGTATTCAACCTTGGACTTGTCCTTGCGGATGAGCTTCCCGCTATGGTTCTCTCTATTCTCATAGGGGCACTCCGCAATGAAATGGTACTTGTCTTGGCAATTGAAGCAAGATCTCACTCTTTGATCCCCATCATTACCATAACGAGACTTGGTCTTTTCCTCAACAAATTTCTTGCCTTTTGGGGGATTGTTCCAAAACTTTTGCACGGTGAGAGCTATTAGATCCTTTAGAACGGGATCATATTCTTGTTCCTTCAAAGGAGGCAATGCTTCTTCACCATCTTCATCATTCTCAACTTCTCTTGCCAACACCTTGGCCTTCAAAGCAACGGAAGCTCCTTGATGCATCCCAATGGCCCTAGCACGGTTGTCAAGAGCATTCTTGGTTTGCACTTTGTAGGAGCTCAATTCTTGCATGACTTGGGTAGAGGTCATGATGGAGAAATCATGTCTCCCTTGAATGCTCTTCATATCCGTGCCCTCAAAAGGCATCACGGCAATTATGAACTTCCTCTTGATCCAAGCATCATCAATATGTGTTGCACCCGCATTAGAGAAAGCGGTGGCAAGAGATTTGAGCCTCCGATACATGTCAACGTGATCTTCTCCATCACGCATGAAAAATCCTTCGGCCTCATTGGTCAAGGTGTCATAGCGATTTCTTTGCATGCTTTCATTCCCAACAAACATGATGACAAGTGCATCCCATGTTTCTTTGGCGGTGGAGAAGTGTTGAAGATGCGGCATGTGATTGGGGCCCACGGCTTGATGAAGGATGGATAAAGCGGTGTAATTGAGTTGGCAATCTACAACCTCTCTTCTTGTGAGATTCTTGGGATCATATGGCTTGTATCCATCACGAGTGATTCTCCAAAGATCTATACAAGAAGAGTTCAAGTGAGTCTCCATGTAGTATTGCCATTCACGAAAAGAATATGCATCAATTTTAGGTGGATCTCCCCTAGGAATTATATGAGGAAAAGGGATGGGAGGATCGGGAGAATATTGGCCTTCTACGGCATGATATCCTTCCTTTCCACACGCACCCTTCTTAGAGGATTGTTCGGCGGAAGCAGTTTTAGGTGGTTCACCATCAACCCCAATCTTGGCACCCTCCGTTTCCGGAGGGGATGAGTCGACCACCTCCGGTTCCTTGGCTTTGAGGAGTGTTGTCATGAGTAGACGCAACTCCTCAAATTTAGTGTCTATGGATGAGGTCAATGATTCTCTCAAAGCATTGAGATCATCCATGGTCACATTTCCTTCGGACGGAGCGTCATCCTCATCACCCATACTTAAACTCTTAGGAGGTTAAGCCCGATAGAAGAGCCGAGGCTCTGATACCAATTGAAAGTAAAGTATAGGCACCTAGAGGGGGGGGGGGTGAATAGGTGCTACGACCAATTTTAATTTTTCTTAAGATTTAGGCTTGACAAGAAGGTAAATTCTCTAGATTATGCAACTAGGGGTGAATTTACCTATATGACAAGGCAAGCAATTAAGGCAACTAGAACAACACTTAATGCAACTAGTACAACAATAAATGTAACAAGTACTAGTAAGTAAATAGGGAGGAACGAGATAACCGATGGAAGCACACGGAGACACGATGTATTCCCGAGTTCCTCCTTGTTAAGGGAGTACGTCTCGTTGGAGGGGTGTGAGCTCGCCACAAAGGCCTACTCAACGCCACGAAGGCCTCACCCTATTCTCCGATGAACTCCGCCACAAAGGCCTAGTTCACCTTCCACTATAGAACCCCTTTGAGGCGGGGATCGAATCCTTTACAAACAAGTTTGGGGCACACACCCACAACTTAATTGGGGGCTCCCAACACTCACAAATCACCAAGAGTAGCAAGAAGCCTAGGTTCTCCACATGAGGAAACCCTAGGCCAAGATTCCTCAAGCAAAGGAGAGGGGAAATGAAATCCGGTTGGTGAAGACGTAGATCGGGGCCTTCTCCTTCAATCCACCAAAGATCTAGGCTTTTGGGTGGTTGGATTGGGAGATCTAGCAAGGTGGTTGAGCTCCAACAATGGTGTCTTTAAGTCTGGTCGAGCTGGCTTGAGGTAGGTGAAGGGGAGGGGGTATTTATACCCCCCATAAATGCAAAGAGCCGTTGGAGCATTCCTGGCGAAAATCACACCGGAGACTCCGGTGTAAAGACCGGAGACTCCGGTCTGGGCCGGAGACTCCGGACAGTTTCCGGTGTCCCAATTCTTCAGGGAATATCTACTCCGGAGACTCCGGTCTGGTAGACCGGAGACTCCGGTCTTGGTGCTTCGAATATGCATAGAGCATGTCTGTGGTCTTGCGAACGAAGGGAAAAGTACTCACACCGGAGACTCCGGTAAGTATCCGGTAAGTCTCCGGTGTGGGTACAGTGCGCGACACCACCAAGTCCTTAGCGAAATTCCTTGAAGAAAAGCCCACACCGGAGACTCCGGACAGTCTCCGGACACTCTCCGGTGTGGGTACAGTACGCGACACCAGAATTTCCTTAGCGAAATCCCTGAGCAAATATCCACACCGGAGACTCCGGTCTGGTAGACCGGAGACTCCGGCCTGGAGAAAACTCCAGAGAACAGAGATTGGACAGTAGCTCCTTTTTGTACCTCAGCACCACACATGATAATATGTTGAAGTAAACCCCTGAAATATATCAACACCTATTAGATTACATGTGTTGTTAACAAACACCAAAACAAGATGATTTAAGCGCGTTTGCACTTTCACCTATTCCACACGCAGGTGGTAGCCATATATGAGGGAGGGGGTGATTCCCCACGAAATTGACCTATTCCTACTTGTTTGGACTCAACCAACTCGGATACAAACTGACCCAACACGGGTGCAGCCAATTGGACTCGATTTGAAAACTGGCAGAAAATTATTCGTGGCTTGTTTCGGTCACCACGGCTTGCACAAGACGAATTTGTTGATGGGGCCGGATCCATTGGAAAGCCCATCAAATTTCCTATCCGGACTGTGCTTGTTTGCTGTATTTGGATCCCGTATGAAGAATCCATGACTATTTCAAATTCGGGACTCCTGGCAGTCCGAACTAAAACATTTATTCCTTGTTGTTGTTTTCCACGCTTCCTCCTCTTGCTCCTTGCTTCCTCTTCTCCATCCATGTTTGTGTTATTAATAAACCTAATCATACATAAATTCATAGGCTTAGGTAGTATAACATTCTTATAAACACAAACAATATTTGTTAGGAAAGAATTCACCTTATAATAAACATCAGTGAGGCTCAATATTTCTTTCCAACTCAAGCATGAATAAACCTCATGGACCTCTATTATGTCCCTATCATCCTCCCTTTCTTCAAGACAAGCCGTCCTCGGCTTGTAGGAAGCTGAAAGTGGAAGAAACAAAAAGAACAACGTGTATGCACAATACAAATATCTATAATGAGGTGCATTAGTTGTTATCATATCATAAAATTGTGCCCAAGACATGTGACCACGAATTTTGCTTAAAAACATCACATAATTGTCATAGCACTTTATAAAATAGCAATCACAATTACAAATATAAGTGAGGCTCAATAAATCATGATCAAAATGAGAATCATATGTGTATATATTTTTATTGTTTAGTATCAATTCAAGTGTTCTCAAAGAAGATCTATGATCAAATTTATGTTTATTAACACACTCAAAGGTGGGAACATGCTTATTATTTTCATCATTAAAATTTCAACTTAATTTGCAAATATAAGTGAAGAGCAATTTATTAGCACATGTATGTGACAAGTATTATGGCAAACCAAACATATGTGTAAAATCATGTTCATATGTAGGAAGTTCTAGCTTATTTACCCAAGGTAAAACAATGTTCAATTCGGCCACTTTATCACAAGTTATGCATATGTGATCCACCATAAAAATTTCACTCATGTTATAGTCACCAATCAAGTTAAAAGTGAAAGAAGAAACATAGTTGCTAGAATTGACATATGAAATTTCATCAACCTTTTTTATAGCACTATGCACATTAATTGATTCATTTAACATGATGTAATCCACAATATCATTAGGTTGTATTTTAGCAAGTACTTCCTTATGTGAAATCAAACCCACATGATGAAATTTCGAAATTAGCATATTATCACATGTAGTTGGACTATCTATGCTTGTTAACTCACTAGAATCAATTAGCAATTTAGTGGGTTCACATAATTCAATACTTGAGAGGGGTAACACGAAATCAGCACCTTTATCAATAGCAACCTCCTCAAAATTATTAGGTACCAATTCATCTATCTCAAGTGGTGATGCAGGTTCTACTTGTTGTGGCTCCCTTTCTTCAAAAGTAACCTGCATATCACAAGAAACAAAACTAGGCACAATGGCATGCTCCTCCAATGGTTGTGGTGATGGTGGTGGTGGTGGTGCAGGTTGTACTATAGGCTCTATTTCTTCAAAAGCAACCTGCACATCACAAGACACAACACTAGTAGTAGACATAGTTACATTAGTAGAAACAGCCTTATAGGTCTTCTCAACCTCTACAAATCTCATAACCAATGGTTGATGTCTAATTCTTTTAAATGTTGTAGGACTTTCATGTATTATCCAATCTCTCTTATTATTCCAAAAGAAATTGTAAATCAGGATAATGGCTATCAAAATTAACCTTATAGAGATTGCACCAAAAATCACTCAACAAAAGGTGACAGCAAGTAAATGCTCTAGGAAGCACATGACACCTAATTTCTACTGTATGATCATGAATAGTTAACGGAATCCTTGTAGCATGAGTAATGTGAAGTGTAGCATCATTAGTTTTTAGCATAAATGAACTGCGAGTTGCATAAGATGTCAACTGTAATGCTTCAACAACCTCAATACTAACAAAATTAAACCACCATGTACCCTTATCAAGAGTAATAGCAACAGTACTACCATTGATGTCTCCTCTGAAGTGGAACAAATTTGGTGCAAGTATTCCACTAGAATCCTCCTCCCAGAAAGCATCACTGCACATAGAAGAACGACTAAACTCCATTGATTAACTTGTTAGTAACAAAATAACAATGGGATGTGGTGTTCTCTTACAACTCACTCAAAAATCTAGCAAGACAATAAAATATCTTACCATTCCAAAGTGAATAGAAATACTTACCAACAAGTAGTGGCAACTAATATGCTTTGATGTGAAGAAGAGAATACCCAGGGTGTTAACAATGACATGACAAACAAGGTATATGGTGGGGCTTGGTATGGATACCTAACAACACCAAAATAACAATTCCTATTTACTGTCCAATGTGATATAAAAAACACAGGAAACACACACCAAGTATGGAGACAAATGTGGCAATGCAAATATGTGTAGGAAATTTTGCAATGCACTGGAAAGACACTAGCTAAGCTCAGATAATATTCAGGCACAAGATTGCTCAGTGGTGTGTCAATATAGCAATGATGAAAACAGCTCCACAAATATATCAATTTATCTCAAGGCCTTTTTGCTTTTTCTCTATTTTTTTTCTTTTCTCTTTTCTGTTTTTCTCTTTTTTCTAATACTTTTTACTGGCCAAATAACAACACTAGGAGCAATACTATCAAGTGATAACAATGCTATGAACAATGTGACACAAATATGAGATAAAGAGCAGCCTGAAAACGAGCAAAATATAGCTAGTCTTATTGGGTAAGTTACCTATTTATTGTTGTAGAAAGGCTCTGGCTAAAAGGCTCACAAAGATGCTACGGATCGAGTTCACAGCGAAACGCGCGCGTGGCAGCTGTTTTCTGTTGCTGAAAACCGACGGGTATTCGACCAAGAAACGCGCGCGGTGTGGACAGCGAAAAGCGGCTCAGGTGGTTTGGTGGAATCGGCGCGTGGCCCGCGGTTGGTTGGAAACGGAGCGCGGGCGCACGGTTCTGGCCGGTGCGGAAAACGAGGCGGTAGCGCTGGATGCGAGGGAATCGCGGAAACGCGCGTCGGCAGGTTTGGCTGCTAACGGAAAAGGCAGTAGCGATCGCTGCCTTGGAGCGCGTGGCAGACAACGATGCGACAGGGATCGCTCGCGCGGGGTTCAAGATCCAACACCGTGCGGATCGGTGTGGTTGGTGACTAGGGCGCGCGAGCGCGTGGTAATTGTGACCAACTCGGACTCCGATGCTGGAGGTGGGATCGGGTCCAGCGGTTGCAAAACCGACAAAGATTCGATCCGCGCAGATATGATTGGATCAGCGCACGGACCGAGTCCCAGGTGGCGAATTTTTTGGCTGGAAACGCTCGGATCTGCACGCTAATAGGGACAAAACAAGCGGATGCCCAATGATTGAAAACAGCGCGCGGCAGCGGATCTAGGGCAATGCGTCAGCAGGTTTGGGCAATATTTTTGGCGAGATTTTCGGTATAGATCTAAACAAAAGATGAACTAGATGAACCCTAAAAGGATGAAAAAGAAAAACAGGAACGCAAATCAATAAGAAATAGCAACTAGTAGATGCAAATTGGTGTTGATCTAGGCTATGGCAATGAACTAAACTATTTTTGTGGGGCAATTTTCTGGATAGGTAATAAAAACAGTCAAAGTAAAGGGAAATTTGATAGCTCACCGAGGCAACCTGTAAATCTGATACCAAGATGATAAGGGGTGGCCCAATCTTCTCAGTGAACTCACAGACAACTCCAGTATGATAACTAGTGCGCCACTAAGAACTCTCCCGGCTGATCCCTGATGCCAATGCAAAAGATAGCAACCCCAAGGATATTCTCAACTCCACACTCTTGCACAAGTAATCCACCGACTACAAGTGGTATTGTACCGTCTTATTCCAAGTGGAACAGCAGGTATCACGTAAAGTTTGCAGATAAACTTCCAGATGAAAGGCTTACAAGCAGTTTCAATCTAGAGGTCTAGGGTTTTTGGATTTAACGTAGTCTAATCTATTCCACACGCAGGTGGTACCTATATATGAGGGAGGGGGTGATTCTCCACGAAATTGACCTATTCCTACTTGTTTGGACTCAACCAACTCGGATACAAACTGACCCAACACGGGTGCAGCCAATTGGACTCGATTTGGGAACTGGCAGAAAATTATTCGTGGCTTGTTTCGTTCACCACGGTTTTCACGAGACGAATTTGTTGATGGGGCCGGATCCATTGGAAATCCCATCAAATTTCCTATCCGGATTGTGCTCGTTTGCTGTATTTGGAGCACGTATGAAGAATCCATGACTATTTCAAATTCGGAACTCCTGGCAGTCCGAACTGAAACATTTATTCCTTGTTGTTGTTTTCCACGCTTCCTCCTCTTGTTCCTTGCTTCCTCTTCTCCATCCATGTTTGTGTTATTAATAAACCTAATCATACATAAATTCATAGGCTTAGGTAGTATAACATTCTCATAAACACAAACAATATTTGTTAGGAAAGAATTCACCTTATAATAAACATCAGTGAGGCTCAATATTCCTTTCCAACTCAAGCATGAATAAACCTCATGGACCTCTATTATGTCCCTATCATCTGCTATTGCTCCTTACAGGAACTTCATTGTCATCCTCCTCGGGATTCTCAACGTGTTCTATCGGAATGGTGGGTTCAGGAATCTCAGCTAATTCCTGACTAGATGAAACAGGTTTCTCCTGATTTAATGAGCTATACATATCCTTCATAGGAAATATGTTCTCAAAGAAAGTCGCATCATTCGACTCCATAATCGTACCAACATGCATGTCGGATACCTCATAGGACATATGAATTCCAGTAATATCTCATACAGATGAAATAGAGATACGTACGATGCAGCGGTAGCGGCACCACCGTTGTTGTTGTCCACGTTGTCGGCCATGTCGTCGATGAAGAGGTTGCCGAGGTCGGGGAAGAAATCGTCGTTGGGGAAGTAGTCGCCGTCAGCAGTCGCGCGAGTGCGCTCCCCAAAAACCTGATCGCCACTCTCGCGTACAGGATCACAAGAAGCGGGGCTCCGGAGGCCTGCTGTCCCTTCTCGCTGTGCACGCCGGAAAACAGGATGGAGAAGACTTGATTGGCGGCGCAGTGCTTTGGAACGGTGCGAAACCATATGTTGAAGTGGTAGGTAGTGTTTACCGTATACGCGTATTTATATGCGAGCTGGGAGAGACGTGGACGTAACTTAATTACCAAGTTAATGACTTATTAAGTTTTTTCAACTCATTCCCGCAACCCGCGGCGCGTCGTGACGTGACGTGACGAGGCGTGGCGAGGCGAGGCGAGGCGTGGCGAGGCGGAGGAGGAGCGCGCGTGTGGCATACCTCTCCTCTTGTCTTACCAACTCATACATGACCTAGAATGACTCACCTTATAAGGTGGTTCCACTCTCTCAAAACTAGCAGTATAGGAGTAAACTTTAGTCTCACTCCCACTTGTATTATTCATGAATGGGCTATGACAATTTCAGGATTTATTAGGCTTAATTGGGCCACATATTTCAGCCCATAAATTCAACAGAGATGTGCTAGTGGTATCATAAGTAGATATCGTAACATAACGCATTACAAGACAGACAAGATGTGTCTATAGCCTAATAGATATACTAATATATGATATTACAAATATGTTACTACCCATTGTGAGAGTAGTATCATAGACTAGGATTACTCGTTGTTGTGACTAGTCTAATCACTGGAGACGCTCACGCACGGAAAGGAATCACGCGGTGTTCTCGCCTCGTCGGCCACTCCGGCCCCTCGCTGCCTCAAAGGTGCTGGTACATTGTGAGACGTGCCTGTTTTTTCTTGCTACGAGTGACTCGGAAGGACTTTGGAGCGTCCGTGTCGGCCACTTGTCTCTCTCCAGGGCCACCGCTACGATGCGGGGAGCAGTGCACGCCGCGCCCGGCCACGTCAGTCCCTCGTCAACTCCGTACCCACGAGACGCGGCGCCGTGCTCCCGGCCCGAGGCCCCCAACCCCATCCGCATCCATCGTGACGGAGCTTGCGATGCGTTACCTTGACGACCAATTAGCAGGCCAATCACAATTATAAACTGCACGCTTGCAGCTCGACCGATGGCAGCCAAAGCGGGACAAGAAGGATCGAGATTAATTTACTCCGTTTTTATTCATAGTAATTTGAAGAAGAAGAAAAAAAAGGTTACTGGAGATGGCCACCGGCGCTCTCATCTCGCCCACGCAAACGGGGCCGGCCGGTAAAATTTCTTCTCTACGTACGTACACAGCAAAATTAATTAGCGGACCAGTAGGCCGCAGGAAACTAGGCTAGTACATGGTGGTGAAGACGCAGGAGCTATTGGATTAGCACGGACGGTCTCAGAGAAAAAGGTTGAGCAGCACCGTCTCATGTTCGCCGCTGCTGGTGGTCACGGACTCATCCGAGCTCATGGATGGCGTCCCCGGCCGCGGCATCGTCCTCCTATTCCCCGTGGCTGCCGGCGACCTCGGGCTTAAGCACAGGCCAAGGTCGCACGGCGGGGTTGGCGCCTCAGACTTGCTCACCCTTTTCGCCGTGGAGAAGGTCGACCACCCGCCGGCGCGCTTGGGGGCTCCGCCGTAGAGGTCCAGCTCCAGCAGAGGGCCGATAACGCCTCCCCGCAGCACGGTGTCGACGGCGGTCTGGCAGAGGTGCCAGTTCCCCGTCGAGAGCAGACCCACCGCGCCGTGAACCGGATTGATGGTACGCCCTGCCGCCTCGTACAGCAGCGATTGGAATAACGCTGCATCGGAAGCAATAGTTAGTAGCTAGCTAACATTAAAATTGACGGAGGCAATTAAGCAACCGAACCAGGGCGTTGGTCGTCGGTGACGGCGGAGATGAAGGAGAGGAGGCCTGCGCGGCCAAAGAACTTGGCGACGAAAACGGTGGCGTGGCCCTGCGCGTCGGCGGCATCGATCCACTGCAGGCACGGCCGAAGAAGGCAGCCCTCACTGCACCCCTTCCTCAGCACCCGGCAGCCGTTGCAGCTCATTCCCACCTTGATTTCCCCTCACTAACAACAGCGCTCTACTCCTGCTGGTTTCCCTTTCACCTCCTTGGCAAATACAGTAATCGGCAGGTGAGCAGCCGGGAGGGAGCTATATACACGGCAGCAGCTTGGGACCACGTCTAAGCTAACCATGGTTAGATCAGGGTAGAGGCGCGTTACGGTGACCGATGGTAAAGGTTTTGGCTTGTGAGCAAGTTCCGGGGTCCTGGGGTGCGCGCGGGCGGCTCCGTGTCTCCGCGGCCGGTCGGGCTCGCGTGGGCCGTCGGATCACGGATGGGGACTGTCCTGGGGCACCGGCGGTGCGTTGCCGCTTCTGCCCCTTGCTTTTCTGTGTGTCTGGAGGGCGACGGGTACGTGGATTCGTTTGTCGGGCAGCAATCGCCGCGCCCCGGTGGGTCTCTGACTCAGCGTGCTTTCGACACCTTGCGGTGCAACTTGGTGCTACGACTCACTGGGGGAGTGTTTGGTAGCCTGCATTCGCGGGGCGGTCATTCACGGGTATGGTATGTTCTGCGTCTGCCCGGGCATAAAAAACCGAACCCGAAAAGACCGAGATCGAAACCGAAGTAACGTGTAATTCGGTCTTTGGTCATTGCTTCGGTCTTGGCTCTAAGCTAACCGAAATACTTACGGGCTGTTCGGGTGTGGGGTTCGGTAGACCGAGGCGACCGAACTGACCGACCAAAGAGAAAAAAATAGGTCATCCACCATGTTACGTTGCCACCAACCCTCCTTTTCCCTTCCCTCGTTTTCTCTTTTCCCCAATCGCAGCCGCCACGCCTCATCCACACATCCCCGCGCCACCAACGCACCTTAACTCCAACCCGCCGGCGACTGCAAGCACGGGCGCTCCAACCGTCCGCAAGGCCGCAAGAACGACCACCTCGAGGTTCCCGGCCGCCACGCCTTCCTGCATCTCTACTCAACCCGCCATCCCAACCGCGACTCCGGCCGCCACACCGTCCCGCCCGGCCGCCCCGACCTCGACGGCCACCCCGACCTCGACTCCGGCCGCCACACCCACGCCTTCCTGCATCTCCACTCCCACCTGCCACCCCAACCGCGACTCCGGCCGCCACACCGTCCCGCCCGGACGCCCCGACCTCGACTCCGGCCGCCAGACCGACCGCCCGCAAGCACACAACCTGCCGCTCCGACCACCCTCGTCGCCAGCCCCGACATCACGCCCGTGGGAGTGACGGTAAGAACAGAACACCTTCTGCTTGTTCATCTTCATCACCGTGGCTCCAATACTGCACTGCTGCTAGATCAAATAATATGCTCCCTTTGTACTGTTTTAGAAATTTAGAAATATGCTAGATCAAATAATATGCTAGATCACTGCTGCTAGATCACTACTGCTAGATCAATTTAGGAATTGTAGTTTCCGTTTGAGATGATTTTGTACTGTTTTAGAAATTTCAGGAATTATATGCTCCCTTTGTACTGTTTTAGAAATTTCTGCTCGTTGCACATGTTTAAAGTGGTGAATGGAGAGTGAATAAGAGACATTTTTCTGTTTTTATGTAGATGGCATCGGAACCTGACGAAGACATGCAGCATTATGTTCATGAAGAAGAGCTTAACGCACGCGAGCTCGCAATTGTAGAGATGCGCTCACAGGAGCTTGTGCTTGCAGATGCGGAAGCAGAAGAATACATAGTTGCGGGAGAGGAGGAGGAGGCCAAGGTGAAGCTTAGTGCTGCAGGGGTGATTGAGATTGATGATGATGAAGAGACTGTAAAACCGAAAGTGATGAAACCAATGGCGTCAAGGTCAGAGGCTTGGGAGCATTTCAACAAAGTTTTTGATAGCAATGGTAAACTGAAAGAATGATTGTGCAAGTATTGTAACCGCCCAATTCAAGCTACTACATCCGCCAATGGCACATCATCAATGCTTAGACACTTGACAAGTTGCAAGAGAAATCCAAATAGGAATCATGATCCCAAGCAAGGTACTTTGCAAGCAACTCCTGGGGCTGGCCTCAACAATTGGAAATTTGATCCAGAGGTACTTAGAAAGTCATTTGCTGAAATGGTGGTAGAGGATGAGTTGCCTTTTGGTTTTGGTGAGAAACCCGGCTTTGTAAAATTCATGTCAAAAGCATGTCCTCGCTTCAAACCACCATCTAGAAGGACTTGTGCTAGAGAGGTTGTCAAAGTCTATTTAAGTGAGAAGGCCAAGTTGATGAAGTTTGTCAAAGAGAACTGTGCAAGTGTATGTGTAACCACCGATTGTTGGACTTCTCAACAACAAGATGGATATATGACAGTGACTGCCCATTTCATTAGCAATGATTGGAAGTATCATAAGAAGATCATCAATTTTATTATGGTGAAGAGCCACAAAGGGAAGGACTTGGGAATGAACTTGCAAAGATGTTTGCTGGAATGGGGCCTACAAAGTGTCATGACAGTCACTGTTGACAATGCAAGCGCTAATGATGGTTGCATTGTTCACTTGAGAAAGTGCTTGGTGGAAGCCAAGACTAGCATAGAGAGTGGAAAGTTTCTATATATGAGATGTGCAGCACATATTATCAAGCTCTTTGTACAAGATGGACTAAAAGAAGTAGATGTTTCAATCAAGCGTGTGCATGGTGCTGTGTGTTACATCAAGAATGGAACTTCTCGGCTCACATGTTTAATTTTTTTATATACTTGTGTTGTTGTGTCATCTCACATCCAGAAACCTAGATAAATTGGTGCATATTTTTTATCTATTTGGTCTATATGGTCGTGACCGAAGACCGAACCGAAAAGACCGAAGACCGAATACACAAAGACCGGAAAGACCGAAATTATTTCGGTTAGCATTTCTAGATGACCGAAATTTTAGAAGACCGAATAGACCGGACTGAGCAAACCGAACAGACCGAACACCCGGGCATAGTTCTGCGTGTGATTTCATACCAGAGAGTTTAAAGAAGCACTAGACGACCCGTTGCGCCCGCTTGGCGTAAATATCGGATTTATGCTATAATTTTATTCCAATAAATAATCGACCGTCACCTAAGTATAATTGTCCGTGTGTTCTTGTGAAATATAAAACATACTAAATATTAGAAGAACAACATCTATACATTACATTTGTTATTTTTTATAACAAAAAATACTTTTAAATGTTGAAGCGAAGGATATTTTGAATATTTTTTTAGGGGAATCTAGAATATCACATTGTCGCAAATAGACAAGGACCAATAAATTGGCACACCGATACTATTTGGTTGCAGTTTGGTTGGACGCCCCAAAATTGGCTAGCCTAGCCAAGCCCATACGCGCGCAGTTCATTTTCTGCCCATCCGCGGGCAAACTGCGGGTAGACAAATGCTGCGCCAAAGAATTGGTCACGCCCAAGATTTGGTATGGCTCGCTAGGGCATAACCAAACGGACCCTTACACTAAACACATCTAAAAAGGCACATGTGCACTACAAGATTTATTCGTCCACAGCCGTCGAAATGCAAAACTAACAAAATTATGTGAAATTGTCAACGTGAATTTCAAACGGACGACCGTGAGCAACAAATTTGACGAAATTCATCTAAAGAGTTTGCAAACATGAACACTGAATTAGAATCTAACGGTTAATGAAAGTGTGAGCTGATCGTCGAAATGGAACCATATCACTAATAAACTCGTGTACGGTGTAGAATTTAAAAAAATTTAGCGTAACATGCAACATCAGTATGTAGATAACGATGCATGTATATACATGCATTGATCAAGATCACGGTACTGGGCAGCGCATTTGATGTAGTCGTAGAAGAGTTCTAAACAATCGTAGATCCTTACAACTAGGCATAGTTGCAAGGATATTGCTAATGTTCACTCGTCAAGGATTACACGTGTAATCCCTCTTATTGTGTGCACACGTACGTTCGTGTCAACCCGCTACCGATCTGCCGTCTAGAACTTGGCACCGACAAAGAAAACAGTCTTTTCTGTGTTGCTAATTGGTACCACTAATCAACTATCATTAGAGCTATATGATTCTGGAAGTTTATCAAAACATGAGAGAGAATAGTAATTAGATATAGGTCTAATCAGGAGAGGACACCTCAAAATCCTAATTAGAAGAAGTCCTAATCCAATTAGAGTGGCTCTAATCGGACCATCTAATTCTACTAGAGCAAGAGAGAGAGAGAGAGAGAGCAATCCTTATAATTGTTGTGTTTTGCCTCAAGGCTTGGGGTCCTTTATATAGTGGGAGGAAGCGTGTACTGTCTGTAAGTTCCCCCAGAACCACTGTTCACGGACACCTCCGATATGCATACATTCACGATCCCGGATCACACCAGTCGTGAACAACATATCAAGTTGGTACACAGATACAATATCCATTACACGATTGCATAAAACACTTACAAAGGGGCATGGTCACATGACCAAGTCTAACACAATTTCCACGCAGGGCAAACACACAACACACACAGCGGAAGACTAAACGCACACAAACGTAGTAGAGCCCAAGTCACGCCTTAACCTACAGGCTGCTGACCGGAGACGATCCTAGTTCGCAAAGCCATCAGCTCCGTACTCCTCTTCGTAGATCTCCTTCTGAGACTTCTTCTCAATGTCTGGCAAGTAAATACCAGGGACGAAACCAATATGAGTACATTTGAATGTACTCAGCAAGACACCCATCATGTAGCTTACCAAAATGCAAGTATGCTTATATAGTGGAGTAGGTAGGCTATACACTGGGTTCACTATCCATGATATATGAAAGATATATCATAGTTGATTTTGAAAATCTATGTATCTTTTTTTAAGAAGATACTTCAAAAGAAAATAATATAATTTTCTTTCTCTTGTAGATATCACATGTACAAGAGGTTTTGTAAAACTTTGTTAAAAGAAAGTTTTTCTCTTTTGCAAATCTTCTTGGAATCAACTTCCAGTTTTTGTTTAGAAAAGAATGATTTTCGTTGCAAAACTTTTTGTAAAACAACTTCTGACTTTTCATCAACGGTACTTCCACAGTACAAGATTTCCTCCTTTCAGTACTTCATAAGTCCAACACCTTTTTGAAAACATTGACACAATGCTACATGGCCATTCAACTGTCCATATCCGAGGACGCGGCTATTCAGAATAGTTTGACTCTGCAGAGGTGTACACAATCCACCAGATCCAGTACATCCGCCGTTAACAACCACGTACTATCACAACAGTATGTAAACATCAGATAAATGATCCTAACCATCCACTATGTTCAAGCTAGAATGTGTCTATCCCTTCAGTTGAGTCTTCCCACATCCCCGGCACCGGGCTAATCCCCGCCAAGAAAGGAGCCCCAACTGCTGCGTCCGGAGGGAAAATTAATCCCACACTATATATGTCGCTTGTTTCAAAGATTTGGCGACATTCGGTTCGAGGGAGTACGTCCCCTTATAGAAAATTGAGATAGAACACACACTAACCCAGAACAAACTTCAAGTTAAGCCCCGTGCCCATGTTGGGGTAAAGTGGCAGTACGGTAAAGGTTGTCTGGCGAAGACTAGGTTATGTGTCATTTTTGTAAAACACCATTTTCCCAAAAATGACCACTTCCACACTCTTCCGGTGGATAAGGTTTCATCTTTTCACCGGGTTTTCCATAAAGCCTTTTTTTTTGCAAAAAAATATTTTAGGGTGTCCACTAAGGGACTTATACTTTTGATGGTAATAAATACCATATGGTGACTATGGGATTGGTAACACCACGTATCAACTACTAGCATAATAATGATATATAATATTAATAGTAGTAATATTCACTCAGAAATAGTTTTTGGAAATCAAGTTTTTTTGTAAAAAATTTCAATAGTAAAACATGCATAATAGATAATGATAAGTGTAGTAACAGCAAGCATCAGGATGACTTGCCTTAAAACTCTTAGTGTCCCTGGCCTTGAAGTAACTTGAACTTGACGCACAACTCCACAACTGTTTCTTCTTCTCCTTCGTTTTCTAACGTCGTAAAATAATAAAAGACACACACTCAGAATTAAAGGCCAAACGACTAAACCAAACAACACATACAACAAGCAAACTTATACTAGCGCAATCACTCAAAAGTTATCGGGAAAACTTTCTCACAAAATCTCACGGTACAAAGCTGTCGTCAGACAAACATATGGTTTAGAAAACCATATCCCACATATTAAATATCATCTATGGAGTGGGTGTACCCCTCTCATAATAAGATACTCAAGAAGTTAAAAATATAGCTTGTGGGCACAAAAGGTGAGGCTACTAAAATAATAGCAATGAATCAAAGCAATGCCCATGGCAGTGGGTATTAACTACACACAAGCAATCATCCCCAAAAAAGTTTACCACTAAACTAATGCATAGATAACAAGACACTACTAAGCACAACAACAACATTATCACAACAATAACATAAGTACAATACTCATGCTAAGGTAAACACTCAGACAAATTCCAAACAACAAGCAAACACACCACAGATGAATAGGCTAGTTATAGACTATGCTTATGTCTACTTAAAGTTATGGAATCCATCAATCATGAAAATAAACAAACAAACCAGTAGCTCAAATCAATGGTAACAAGTCATAGAACATATTTTAAAAACACACTCATCACCAGGGATAATAAGGCTAGAACATACATAACAACAGGAGTCCACTAACATCATACTAGTATGAGAATTTTACACAAGCATGATATAAGAAACAATTGTATTCTACAACTATAGAAACATGCAACTAAAGAAGTCATGGCATAATAACATAAGTAATAACATCCTAAACATGCTAGAATAAATCATACACTCATAAAGTAAAAGACAACAATACTAGAGCAACTCATAATATCTAGTGATGACACTAGTTCATCTCTAGAGAAGCAAACAATGCTACACGGATGCATGGTACTAAACCAGCAACTCATGAACATAAATACCTACTAAAAGAACATACAACTTACACCTGCTAGTAAGAAAATACACAAAAATAATTCTATGAAAACATCTACTAAGCAGGAATCAATCCATTCCACTAATACATGCTTTTCTAATTAATTCAATAGCAAGCAACCAAGGTGCATGGTATAAAACCAGTAGCTATGCACTCAATACAAGATCAACTAAACTCTTTAAAAATCCAAAACTCAATAAAAATCATTCACAATTAATTTATCAATCACTAGGAAAACATCCTGTTAACAAATAATATTCTATTTAAACAAAGAAATAGTGAAACACCTCTTAACATGATACTCCTAAGGGAATATTATGTTAACAAATGAACCACAACTAAACATACTAGTATTCACAAATAAATACTAAACTCCTCACTTAAAATCCAGGAAAATCCACTATATTCCTCTTATCTAATATACTCCTAGAAATCAAGTCTCAAATCATTTGTCTCCCTCAAAGGTATTTCATCATGATCATATTGCTTAAGCTAAACCATCAAATTCAACATTCATATACCAACTTTGTACTACTTCTATAAATCCTTTCAAAATCTCCAAACTCATATCTCATGATCAATGCTAAATCATTTTCCCCAAACAATCTCAATAGAGCATGACAAGCTCTGAGAATATCTCATCGAGAATAATCCTCTACTAAATCCAAGTCATATTGATTTTTCCTAAAAATCCAAAATCATCCTTTTACATCCACCAACTTCTTCCCCTATTAAATCCAAAATCTATCTGATCCCTCCTTTATCAAAATCGAATATCTATCCCAATCCAACATGATCTTTTTACTACAATCAGCCTTTCTGCTAAAATCCAGGATAAGAATCACCTAGGAAAAACATCATCATCATAATTCCCATATCACAAATTATTCACAACATACTACTTCTAATCAATCCAATCTCCCTATATATCAAGTGCTTCCTAAAATCCAATAATTTCCACCAATCTTTCTAACCCCAATCATTCCTTCAAGGATACAAATTTTAGTTACCGATAACTTCCAAAGTTTTGGGGTCCACAACTGGTTAGCCCTAGATAATATATGTCATAACTCATCTTAACTAAATATCATGTGATCCTAAATCTTTCACCCCTAAGCTAAACTTCAAATGAGTCTCCACAATCTCATATCCTAAAATCTGGTTCCTCCCAAAACATATACGAGAGATCTTATTGTCTAGTAACAAACATAATTCACCAATCCAATATTTTTTTCCAACCTTTCATCTTCCTTCCAAACAGATCTAGAACATCCTAAGGCACCTTTCTCTTCGGTTTTGGAAAAATTGGTTAGAAATTTTTAGAACTGGTATTAGGTGTTAAGCTAAAGTTAGATGAAGTTACCCTAGTATTGTTAATTTTAAAGGTATTTTTTTTTCTAGTCCGACGTGACACTACTAGTGTTCCATTTACGTCGGATTTCTTAGGGTACGAAGTCAGACACAACTATGGGGTTCACAGGTTTGGTTCGAAAACGTACAATTAGCTATGGCATGAGTCACAGGGTCTTCTGCCACATCATCTGGGTCTCGAGGTCCACTCATCAAACTCCTGCGCTTCTTCCGGGTTGGACCTTGGGTCTCTTGGGTTTCATCAGGACAAGCTAGATCATAATTCATCTGGGAACAATCACGAGCGAAATGTCCGTCCCTTCCACAACTATAAATTTGTGGTTTTGGGCCTGACATTAACACGCTTCCTTGGAGGTTGTGGCATTGCAGGAAAAACATTGCGAGTCACATATGAACTAGGATCTCCTGGCGTCACTACCTTCCTTATGCGGCTCTCACTAGCAAACTGGTGCGGGTGTTCTCTCACAAGGACAACATTATTCTCAACATTGACGGTGCCAAGCCGAGTCAAGTACTGTAGGGCAGCAAGGGAGGTATAAGGCGAGAGCATACAAAAGGGGTTTTGTTTTTGAAAACTTGCGAAACATACCGGCTCACAAAGATGAGAACGGTAGGTAACACAACAACAAACAAGCATCTAAGAAGCAATCACAAACACAACCAAAGACCAACATACACATGAAACAGAGTCTCAACAAGCATAACATAATTTTAAGGTTCACATGGCTAAAGCCTAAGGCTCACAACACATCTAGCACACACATAGCCCTTATAAGAGTTCACACAACACAAACACAAACAAGCGTCTTGGGTGGTGAAAGTGCATGGTTCCCCCATATGTGGTTTTGGTAATTAATGACAATCCTTATGGACTAATGTTTGCATTGAGTTATCTTTGTAGATCTTGTTCATAGGAAATAATGGAGTTCATGTGTTGAACTCTATTAGCTTCCTTGATGGCCATTGTTACATTCAAGGATTTATATGAAGAATGGTCATGGTTTGAGTTGAGCTTATTGCTAGTGTGTCTTGAAGAAAAGGATTAGGTGATCTTTCATTATCTTCTTCAAGACATCATCTTTAGAAGTGAGAAGCAAAGATACAAGGTTGATCAAGCAAGCGATCAACACACAAAGCTACAAGTTGTACCAAGTGGGATTGTGTATCTCATGGTATGGTAAGAAATTGTCAAATATAGCTTTGTGAACTAACCCATGATATGTGTGTGTCGCATCTCTATGTGTGGTTAGGTATATTTCCATGGGCATGAACCAAAAGGAAGATTTCATTTAGCCCATGGTCTATGTCGTCGTCAAGCGGTGTTTGTCATCTAGCTTGACGTGGAAGCTCAAGTGAAGCATCTAGAAGATATCCTATGCTTGATGCTTGCCACCCTTTTGGAGATTGTGGCCTTGTGAAGATTTGCCGAAGGGTCTCTCCCATAATGGTGTATGGGGGAGCTAGTCTCTCCCATAATGGTGTATGGGGGAGCAACTTGCAAGTCTTCATGAAGCGGAGTTTGTGCTAGCAAGCGCAATCAAGAAAGAAGATCCAACTTGAGAGAGTCAAGATCGTCATCATCTAGCTCAAGTGGAATGCTCAAGGCAAAGGTATAATCTTTATAGGTTTTCTATTTTACCGGTCTCGTGTCTTTGGGAGACCGGGTTATAGGATAGATAGTCGTACTATCAAGAGGGGCTCTCAAGTGAGTAACTCGATCGAATCGTTATGGAGAGCTCAAACCTTTGCATACCTTGCATATCATCTTTCTTGGTTCTTATTTGGCTTTTGTCTCCTTTGGGTTTTATTGCTTGTCGTGATCTTCATGACAAGTCTTGGTTTCTCGAAAACGGATTTCGTAAGAAAACTTTGTTGCGTTTTCGGTGGTGAAAATATTCCGTTCGTCTTTGAGAATGTTCCCACACCTTCCACGTGTGGTAACTTCTCCATACTTTGAGGTATCAATATTTTCACCTTTTATTTGGATACTCTTTGTTGTTATCTTTCCAATGCATTTGGACTCACCTAATTCGGAATTCATTCGCAAAAGTTATGTGAGTTTTCGTGTTGGAAGTTTTACCGGTTGTTCCTTTTAGAGAGGTTAAACCTTTCTATATTTGGTTTTAGTTTCCATTGTTGGGCAGTGATGTTTCTCTGCATGATCTTGTAGAGTTTTTCATTACGAACTCAACGAGCCAAAGATCATCAAAAATGGAGTCCGGACGCAAAATTTATGAAGTTTCTAGTTGAGCCATTTTTCGGTACTGACATGAACCGGATTATTGGAAACCGGATTTTTCGGGGCATACCGGATATTCCGGTTTCGACGGATTTCAGACCAGTTTTCGCACTGGAGTGAACCGGATTATTTGATCCGGATTATTCACTTCGGACCGGATATTCCGGTCCCAAAATTCCTGCACAACGGCTAGTTCTTGTGGGGACCTATTTAAGGGGGCTTTCTTCCCCATTGGTCCCCAAGTCTTCCAAGCTTGTTTTTCTCCCTCTCCCCCACCATTGTTGACCTTGGAAAGCTTGCCCCTCTCCCAATCCCTCCTATGGTTCTTGCATATCTTTGAGGGAAAAGGTAGAGGAGATCTAGATCTATATTTCCACCAATCCATCTTCCTTCTTAGTGAGGGAAACTTAGTAGATCTTGATCTTGGAGTTCTTGGTGTTTCTCCTCCATTGTTCTTCCTCTCTTATTCCCCCATAAGCATTTGTTGCTTTGTTGGAATTTGAGAGTGAAGGATTTGATCACTTGTGCTCTTGCCATTTGCATCGGTTGCATCGGTTTGCTCTCTCCACGAGGATTCGTGGAAGTTGAAAGTTTGTGAGCTTGTTACTCTTGGGTCTTGGACCCTAGACGACTTGTGGTGTTCTTGGGAGCCTCCAATTGAGTTGTGGATGCGTGCCCCAAGATTGTGGTGACACCGAGAGCCTCCAATTGAGTTGTGGATGCGTGCCTCGGGTTTGAAGGTTGCCAATAGTGGAAGGTGAACTAGGCCTTTGTGGCGGGGTTCATCGGAGAATAGGGTGAGGCCTTTGTGGCGTTGAGTAGGCCTTCGTGGTGAGCTCACACCCCTCCAACGAGACGTACTCCCCTTTGTGGGAGGAACTCGGGAATACATCTTCGTCTCCGTGTGCCTCGGTTATTTCTATACCCGAGCTTTTTACTTATGCAATTTACATTGTGATAGCCTTCGAGCTTGAAGTTATATATCTTGCTATCACCTTGTTACTTGTCTTGCTTAGCATAGGTTGTTGGTTCATCTAGTTTACCCTAGAATATTTAGGTTGTATGCTTGTTAATTTAAACACCTAGTTTATTTCCGCATTTAGCAAGCATTAACCGGAAAAGTTTTTATCGCCTATTCACCCCCCCTCTAGGCGACGTTGTTGTCCGTTCAATTGGTATCAGAGCCTCGTCTCTCTTTTTTAGGCTTTACATCCTAGATAGTACGATGTCGTTTAGAGAAATAGAACATGATCCCGCTTTTATATTCTATGGTAGAAATTATGATGCTTGGAAAATTCGCATTCTTAATTTTCTTGAGGACATGGGTCCAAAGTATGTTAAGAGAATTGTAGATATGGATTTTCCTCCTCCAAAGAATTCTCAAGATTTATCTTTAGAGGATGAGGAAAACTCTTATCTCGATACTCTTGTATCTAATGGTCTCTTGTGCATTTTGAGCGATGTAGTTATTAAATCAATCATGCCTTTTTGGAACGCTCATGAGCTATGGACAAAACTTCAAGATATATATGATGTGTCCAATATTATTGAGGATGATTGTTCTCCATCCACTTCCGGCCGTGACGAGTTCACATCTCTCTCCACTCCACCAACATGTGATTTTTCACAAGGTAATGATATGGTGAGTGGTGATAGAAATTGCATTGTGGATAGTGAATTTGCTATTGACTATACTTCATCTCTATCCCATTGCAATGATCTATCTTTGGACTTAATATCTTCTAGCAGTCAAATTCCATACATGCTAGTGTTGATAGTCCTTGCATATCATGTAATAGTTGTTTAACTAAATCTCATGATGATATGCTTCCTATGTCTTGTTTTCATGAAAATAATGCTTCCATTTCCTCTAGTACTTGTGTGGCTAACAATGTAGAGGAATCCCACTTTTTTGTGGAACAAGACATGGACCTTAATGGCTCTTCTAGTATATCTTCATCATCGCCATCCATTTCTCATATGTGCCTTATGGCTAGGGATTCAAAGGTATCTCCACCTTTGGAACCCACTACATCTTGTGATGATGAGGATGAGGGTATATTTTATGGAGAGTTTGAGGACGAAGCTTCCTTAATGGAGAAGGGTGAGTTGGTTCTTCTTGATCTCCCTAAAGGTAGTAAAGCTATCACTCCTTTTAGTGAAATATTGGCTTTTGCTATTTATAGCGCTAAAATAATTGGAACTAAAGGTGAGATTGAAAGAAGTGATGCCGATGAAAAGGCATCCCTCACTACGTCTCTTGAGGAAGAGTATGAGCTCCGAGTTACTCTTGAGGAGAAACTTGAATCTATCGAGGAGCTCTATAATGAACAAATAGCCTATCTCACTAAAGCACGTGACCATACCAATGCTAAATATAAAGTGCTTAAAAATGAAAAGGTTGAATTTGTTATTGGCAATGCTAATCTAATTGAGGAAAACTCTAGGTTAAATAATGAGCTTGCCAAGTTATCTTCTTCTATTTCTAATGATGCTTGTGATACTAACTACACATCTTGTGAAGCATCTATTTTGAAGGAGAATGTTGAGCTAAGGGCTCAACTTGAGCTAATGACTAGCAAGTATGGGAAATTGGAAGAAAGTCATGAAAATCTATCTAGCTCTCATGAGGATCTTCTAGAATCCCATACCAAGCTAAAATTAGCTCTTGAGGCTATCACTACAAAGATAACATCTTGTGAGCCTCATATGGTTACTAGCACAATATCTTCTAATAATGCTATATTGACTTGTGCTAGTATTAGTAACTCATTCTCTCATAATGTTTCTACATCCTGTGATGAGTTGCTTTCCTTGCCTTGTTCCTCTAACAATGAAGCATCTACTTCCTCTAGCTCTTGTGTTGGTTCTAACCATGTAGAGGAAAATAAAGAGCTCAAGGCCCAAGTCACTTCTTTGAAGAAAGACTTGGAAAAGTGTCATGAAGGGAGTTCCACACTTGATAAGATGTTGAGAGTGCGAAGACTTCCCAATGACAAGAGTGGACTTGGATTCAACTCCAATCTCAAGAACAAGTCCATTATTGACAAGAAGAAGGGCCAAGAACAAGAACAATATTCGGCCAAGATTAGTTGCTTCAAGTGCAAGATTGAAGGGCACCATGTTAGATCTTGCCCTTTGAAGAAGAAGCCTCTTAGTGAGAAGCAACTAGGGAATAGGCCTCTTGTTCAATCGCATGCTCAACCACGAGTTGAACAACGGCCACCTCCTAACAAGACTCAAGCCAATGCTCCTCTTGTTGAGAAGCCTATTGAGAAGAGAGAAAAGAGTCGATGTTGCTACCTTTGTCGCAAGAAGGGACATTTTGCTTCTTCATGCACTAATGGTACATTATCCAACCCTATCCTTGTTGATGATGTTTATTCTATTAGGAAGGATAATGTGGGCAATGTGTTTGCCAAGTATGTTGGTACTCCAAGTGGTGTCAAGAAAAGAACCATTTGGGTTGCCAAACCTATTGTGACTAACCTCTTAGGACCCAACTTTGTTGGGGACCAACAAGCTCAAACTTGATCAATAGGTGTTGTTGGAGGGCATTGGAGACTTGGCTATTTCATGAAGAATTAAGGGATCTTCATCAATTATATTTCCTCATGCCAAGTCACTTGGATTATATATATCTCTTACCCAATGTTCCTCCAAGCGGTAACTTGTATTTAATTCTATATACATTGTAAGTTGCTTGCTCCCTAGCATATGTTAGTTTTGTTTCTAGCATGTGTTTGCATATGTTGTGCTTCCTACTTACCTATCTTGAGTAATCTAGTTATGTTTGTTGGTTTGCACTCCATGTACTTGTGTTCTTTGTGTTGAGCCGTCATTGCTTTCATTGCTTATCTTAGTTGGCTCTTTGGGAGATTAATGGACTATCCCATTTTGGGGGAGTAATATGCTTTGCACTTTACTATCCTAAAATGTGTGTACATGAGGAATACCACTTAGTGTTGATATATCAATATTATCTATTCTCTATGTGGTATGTCATTCTCATGAGAAATTCATTTCTAAAACGTCCGTTAACTTTCTCTAGTTGGATTTATTTTTGCCTCTTGTTGATTTCAATGGATTATCACATTATGGGGGAGTAATAAGCTATGTGCATATTACAAGCCTAGAAAATGTGAACATGTGAGGTATTGCCACCTAGAGTTGATATTCTAGTTATCTTGTTCCTAAGTGGCATGTTGCTCAAACAAGTTCCATATTTGCTTAAAATATCTTGTGTCTCTCTTCTTTGGTATCTTGTTTGTAAGAGAGTTTCTTGTTGCCTTGCTTTTTCGAGTTTTATTTGAAACCTTCAAGAATCTCTATCTAAGCATGTTTTCTTATTCCCATCTTTTACCACATGCTTATGTTTTGCGAATATGATTGTGAACCAATCTACCACCGAGAAATAATCTCCATACATATCTTGTCTTTGACAAGCGATAATAATATGTGGTAAATTTATTGATCATATTTACTTTGTCCTTTGCTCTAATATTGCCTTGTTTCTTGCCAAGGATTTTGTTTGGTTCAAACTCCTTTGTGTCTTCCTTGCTCTACTCAAAATTTGTTTTATGCTTTCTTGAGTTAGGAAAAGCAATGATCCCATACTTGTGCACTTATGTTCAAAGTCATACTTCTTTGGGTTGCACTATTCTTGGGGAAGCTATCCTACATTGAGTAGATCACCGTTCTTTAAATTGGTATTGCATCTAATTAATTTTATTTAAACATGACTAGTGTTTGAATAATACATATGGAGAGTAATGATTCCATTGTATGCATTTTGTATTCAAATGCAAGATCATAAATAATGCACTATGATTGGAAGAACTATCCTATATGCGTTTGAACACTTGTTGTCTTTAAATTTGTTTGTTTTCCCAATGACTTGTCTCTTTGGAAGACAAACACTTTTCGTCTTGGTACTTTGTGTGCTATCATGAAAAGTGTAGAGGGGTTGTTCACTCTTTTATGTTTTTTGGTATCCTATCTATGTTGGTTTCCTCAATCATGTGTTGATTTGGGTCTTGATATTTTTTGGACAATTCTCTTTCTTTTCACTCTTGTGAGTGGCTTCTTGGTTTAATTAGTTCTTTGTCCAATTTGTATCTTGTTTTGGTTCTTGAAAGTTTTGTGCATGCATATTTACTATGTATATCTTTTGGCATGATTACTTTCGTTGATCCAATATATAGGATAAACTCCATCAAATCCTAAATGGCTAAGATGTGCATGAAATTCAAATTCATATTAATATGCACATATTTATTTGGAGTTTGTCCTATGTATTGTAGTTGTTCTAACTACTTTGGACCCAATGAGTTTGGGTACCATTTTGTACTTGAATTTTGTTTTAGGTACAATGGAGATACATTGGTTGCTTGCTCCATTCATAAGGAAGGTGTTCTCACCATGGTATTATATGAGTCAAGCTTCGATGATTATCAAACTCGCATCCTCTTCATCACCAATGTCGTCTCGGTAACAAGTATCTATCTCATGCATACATTTCTAGATTTCAACCTTGTGTAGGTTGCTTCTTGGCATGATTTCCCTTGTTGCAATTTCATTTGGTTCTTGCAAATGTCTTTTCAAAAGCATCTTTATTGCAACTATGAGTAAGCCGTGATGATTACATACTAAGGGGATATTTAAATGATTCACCAATCCCAAGTATATTAATCTAGCAACTTCTACTTGAAGTATCTCATATGAAATATTGATGAATTCTCAAAAACCATTTGAATCTTTTGTGATATGCGTTACCTTTCTCGAAGCATTCCAACGATCACTTTTCCCTTGTTATATTTGTGATGCTTTGATGAGATTTGTGTGTTCATCTATATCCCCTTAAGATTAAACTAAGCTTAGTGCTTTGCTTTCAAGCAAAAATATCATTGGTATATTAATGAAACTCTCTTGGATATCATGTTCTTCACCTTTGTACCTATTTTGTGTGTGCATGTTTCTTTGTGGATATATATCTTTGTGATTGTTGTTCACTTAGAAACTTGTACACACGATAATAGTTACATCTTTTATTGATATTCAATCTCTTTAGTGACCACTTTTTATTTCTTTATATTCCTTGGTGGTTCCTAAAGGAACAAGCTTTGCTTTTGTTTTGGTATTCCTTTTGCATCTTAATAAGCTTGTGGACCTATGTGTTTTATCATTTGATGGTTTGTGTGTATGGGAAAGACATGATATGCACTATGTGCCTCCTATATTGAAAGACTATGTTGATGATTCTATCATCCTATTAGTCTCCTAAAAATGTTTTTCCTTGTCACACACATCTATTTCGGTTGAGTAAGTCTTTATTTGTCACTTCTTGATCTTCATTGCTCAACTTTTGTTTGTTTGCAAGTTGCTTTGCTTCATTTCCAATCTAGTCTCTTGCTCATGTTTGTGTTCAAAATTATCTAGAAGGGAGTGATGATTCCATGTTATGCACACTATATAGTAATTCAAATCTAACATTGTGCATGTACCTTGGGGAGTTCCCTCTTGATTTTCTAGAACACTTGTTTGATCCTATCAAAATATTGATGTTGGTCAATCGGTTTTTCGGATCCTTGTGGTTGGTTGCTTCTTTGTGAAAGTATCCTTCAATTTTACTTTGATTGTAAATCTTTGGATCCTCAATATAGTTTGATCTCCCTCCATCTATTCATAGTTGGAGATATGCACTTGATTTCACTCATATCTTTAGGAATGCATACACTATGGGGGAGCTCTTACTATATTGGCCTTCTAACCTTTTTGCCCATTTCGGCAATGGATGCCAATGGGGGAGAAGTTTAGAGGGTTTAAGGAATTTGGTTTATGCTTTAGTTTCGTTCTTAAGCATTTGCCTTTCCATGCTATTGCATCCTTGCTCTTGTTTAGCATGTTTGCTTCATTCATCATATAAACCCTCGTAAAAAGGGATTGTCATCAATTACCAAAATGGGGGAGATTGAAAGTGCATGGTTCCCCCATATGTGGTTTTGGTAATTAATGACAATCCTTATGGACTAATGTTTGCATTGAGTTATCTTTGTAGATCTTGTTCATAGGAAATAATGGAGTTCATGTGTTGAACTCTATTAGCTTCCTTGATGGCCATTGTTACATTCAAGGATTTATATGAAGAATGGTCATGGTTTGAGTTGAGCTTATTGCTAGTGTGTCTTGAAGAAAAGGATGAGGTGATCTTTCATTATCTTCTTCAATACATCATCTTTAGAAGTGAGAAGCAAAGATACAAGGTTGATCAAGCAAGCGATCAACACACAAAGCTACAAGTTGTACCAAGTGGGATTGTGTATCTCATGGTATGGTAAGCAATTGTCAAATATAGCTTTGTGAACTAACCCATGATATGTGTGTGTCGCATCTCTATGTGTGGTTAGGTATCTTTCCATGGGCATGAACCAAAAGGAAGATTTCATTTAGCCCATGGTCTATGTCGTCGTCAAGCGGTGTTTGTCATCTAGCTTGACGTGGAAGCTCAAGTGAAGCATCTAGAAGATATCCTATGCTTGATGCTTGCCACCCTTTTGGAGATTGTGGCCTTGTGAAGATTTGCCGAAGGGTCTCTCCCATAATGGTGTATGGGGGAGCTAGTCTCTCCCATAATGGTGTATGGGGGAGCAACTTGCAAGTCTTCATGAAGCGGAGTTTGTGCTAGCAAGCGCAATCAAGAAAGAAGATCCAACTTGAGAGAGTCAAGATCGTCATCATCTAGCTCAAGTGGAATGCTCAAGGCAAAGGTATAATCTTGATAGGTTTTCTATTTTACCGGTCTCGTGTCTTTGGGAGACCGGGTTATAGGATAGATAGTCGTACTATCAAGAGGGGCTCTCAAGTGAGTAACTCGATCGAATCGTTATGGAGAGCTCAAACCTTTGCATACCTTGCATATCATCTTTCTTGGTTCTTATTTGGCTTTTGTCTCCTTTGGGTTTTAGTGCTTGTCGTGATCTTCATGACAAGTCTTGGTTTCTCGAAAACGGATTTCGTAAGAAAACTTTGTTGCGTTTTCGGTGGTGAAAATATTCCGTTCGTCTTTGAGAATGTTCCCACATCTTCCACGTGTGGTAACTTCTCCATACTTTGAGGTATCAATATTTTCACCTTTTATTTGGATACTCCTTGTTGTTATCTTTCCAATGCATTTGGACTCACCTAATTCGGAATTCATTCGCAAAAGTTATGTGAGTTTTCGTGTTGGAAGTTTTACCGGTTGTTCCTTTTAGAGAGGTTAAACCTTTCTATATTTGGTTTTAGTTTCCATTATTGGGCAGTGATGTTTCTCTGCATGATCTTGTAGAGTTTTTCATTACGAACTCAACGAGCCAAAGATCATCAAAAACGGAGTCCGGACGCAAAAGTTATGAAGTTTCTAGTTGAGCCATTTTTCGGTACTGACATGAACCGGATTATTGGAAACCGGATTTTTCGGGGCATGCCGGATATTCCGGTTTCGACGGATTTCAGACCAGTTTTCGCACTGGAGTGAACCGGATTATTTGATCCGGATTATTCACTTCGGACCGGATATTCCGGTCCCAAAATTCCTGCACAACGGCTAGTTCTTGTGGGGACCTATTTAAGGGGGCTTTCTTCCCCATTGGTCCCCAAGTCTTCCAAGCTTGTTTTTCTCCCTCTCCCCCACCATTGTTGACCTTGGAAAGCTTGCCCCTCTCCAAATCCCTCCTATGGTTCTTGCATATCTTTGAGGGAAAAGGTAGAGGAGATCTAGATCTATATTTCCACCAATCCATCTTTCTTCTTAGTGAGGGAAACTTATTAGATCTTGATCTTGGAGTTCTTGGTGTTTCTCCTCCATTGTTCTTCCTCTCTTATTCCCCCATAAGCATTTGTTGCTTTGTTGGAATTTGAGAGTGAAGGATTTGAGCACTTCTGCTCTTGCCATTTGCATCGGTTGCATCGGTTTGCTCTCTCCACGAGGATTCGTGGAAGTTGAAAGTTTGTGAGCTTGTTACTCTTGGGTCTTGGACCCTAGACGACTTGTGGTGTTCTTGGGAGCCTCCAATTGAGTTGTGGATGCGTGCCCCAAGATTGTGGTGACACCGAGAGCCTCCAATTGAGTTGTGGATGCGTGCCTCGGGTTTGAAGGTTGCCAATAGTGGAAGGTGAAGTAGGCCTTTGTGGCGGGGTTCATCGGAGAATAGGGTGAGGCCTTTGTGGTGTTGAGTAGGCCTTCGTGGTGAGCTCACACCCCTCCAACGAGACGTACTCCCCTTTGTGGGAGGAACTCGGGAATACATCTTCGTCTCCGTGTGCCTCGGTTATTTCTATACCCGAGCTTTTTTACTTATGCAATTTACATTGTGATAGCCTTCGAGTTTGAAGTTATATATCTTGCTATCACCTTGTTACTTGTCTTGCTTAGCATAGGTTGTTGGTTCATCTAGTTTACCCTAGAATATTTAGGTTGTATGCTTGTTAATTTAAACACCTAGTTTATTTCCGCATTTAGCAAGCATTAACCGGAAAAGTTTTTATCGCCTATTCACCCCCCCTCTAGGCGACGTTGTTGTCCGTTCAGGTGGAAATAACACAACTCCTAATATCCTGCAGCAATCCTAAGTGCTCGAGGAAGCGCATAGCAGTTCCTCCAACTCTTCAATTCTAGCTTGGCTGGTTGCAAGCTGGTATTGAAGGCTTTTCGCTTGTGCACGGAGATGGGAGTCAATATACTTCATGGTCATCCTTTGTGCCACGAGACGACGCTCGGTAGCAGAGGAAACTCTCAGGTCTTTCTCTAGCTGGATGATCTCTCTTCCTCGGGTGTCAAACTCTCGTGTGAGCTTATCAATGGAGAACTGATTTTTGTAAAGTTGTCCCTCCAAGTGCTGGAAGTGACGAGCAAACACAAAGTCTTTGGTGACATCTATGGGCTTGTCAAGTGGTCTCTGGGGTCGACGGTGCTAGCAAAGGAGAACGACTGGTATAGACCACCAACCAGGACAATTCTCGTCCGTTATGGTGAGTCTGAGCTCCCTTCAACTCAGGTAATGGGCGACCGATAAGACGAGTCATCTTGATCAAATCCTCCCCAAAGCGGCGGTAGCAAGGTGCATGCGTACCTAACCGAAAGGATTCGATGAAGACAACTGCCATCTATACCAAATGTTTAGGTATAGTTTAAGTTGGGTAACAGTGTGCAAATTTTTAAGATGCTTGATAGGTAACTTAGTGTAAGTAGAGTATTTTCAAAAACACAGAGGGGATGGAATATATAGAATATTTTGGTAAATAGTCATCTTAGTGACCAGGTTTTATTAACTTTTATTGTCAGAGTACTAGCTAACGTCCATGCTAACTAAGGTCTCCTAAGGTCAGGGTAGCTCTGATACCAACTCTGTAAGGTCCCCCAGAACCACTGTTCAGGGACACCTCCGATATGCATACATTCACGATCCCAGATCACACCAATCGTGAACAACATATCAAGTTGGTATATAGATACAATATCCATTACATGATTGCATAAAACACTTACAAAGGGGCATGGTCACATGACCAAGTCTAACACAATTGCCACGCAGGACAAACACACAACACACACAGCGGAAGACTAAACGCACACAAACGTAGTAGAGCCCAAGTCACGCCTTAACCTACATGATGCTGACCGGGAAACGATCCTAGTTCGCAAAGCCATCAGCTCCGTACTCCTCTTCATAGATCTCCTTCTGAGAATCCTTCTCGATGTCTGGCAAGTAAATACCAGGGACGAAACCAATATGAGTACATTTGAATGTACTCAGCAAGACACCCATCATGTAGCTTCCCAAAATGCAAGTATGCTTATATAGTGCAGTAGGTAGGCTATACATAGGGTTAACTATCCATGATATATGAAAGATATATCATAGTTGATTTTGAAAATCTCCGTATCTTTGTTGTAGAAGATACTTCAAAAGAAAATAATATAATTTTTCTTTCTCTTGTAGATATCACATGTACAAGAGGTTTTGTAAAACTTTGTTAAAAGAAAGTTTTTCTCTTTTGCAAAACTTCTCGGAATCAACTTCCAGTTTTTGTTTAGAAAAGTAAGATTTTCTTTGCAAAACTCTTTGTAAAACAACTTCTGGCTTTTCATCAATGGTACCTCCACGGTACAAGATTTCCTCCTTTCAGTACTTCATAAGTCCAACACCTTTTTGAAAACTCCTTTTTGAAAACATTGACACAATTCTAGCTACATGTCCATTCAACTGTCCATATCCGAGGACGCGACTATTCAGAATAGTTTAACTCTGCAGAGGTGTACACAATCCACCAGATCCAGTACATCCGCCGTGAACAACCACGGACTGTAATAACAGTATGTAAACATCATATAACTGATCCTAACCATCCACTATGTTCAAGCTAGAATGTTTCTATCTCTTCAGTCGAGTTTTCCCACATCCCCGGCACCGGGCTAATCCCCGCCAAGACAGGAGCCCCAACTGCTGCGTTCGGAGGGAAAATTAATCCCACACTTTATATGTCGCATGTTTCAAAGATTTGGCGACATTCGGTTCGAGGGAGTACGTCCCCTTATAGAAAATTGAGATAGAACACACACTAACATGAACAAACTTCAAGTTAAGCCCCGTGCCCATGTTGGGGTAAAGTGGCAGTACGGTAAAGGTTGTCCGGCGAAAACTAGGTTATGTGTCATTTTTGTAAAACACCATTTTCCCAAAAATGACCACTTCCACACTCTTCCGGTGGATAAGGTTTCACCTTTTCACCGGGTTTTCCATAAAGCCTTTGTTTTTGCAAAAACATATTTTAGGGTGTCCACTTAGGGACTTATACTTTTGATGGTAATAAATACCATATGGTGGCCATGGGCTTGGTAACACCAAGTATCAACTACTAGCATAATAATGATATATAATATTAATAGTAGTAATATTCACTCAAAAATAGTATTTGGAAATCAAGTTTTTTTGTAAAAAAAAATCAAAAGTAAAACATGCATGATAGATACTGATAAGTGTAGTAACAGCAAGCATCAAGATGGCTTGCCTTAAAACTCTTAGTGTCCCTGGCCTTGAAGTAACTTGAACTTGACGCACATCTCCACAACTGCTTCTTCTTCTCCTTCGTTTTCTAACGTCGTAAAAGAATAAAAGACACACACTTAGAACTAAAGGCCAAACAACTAAACCAAACAACACATACAACAAGGAAACTTATACTAGCGCAATCACTCAAAAGTTATCGCGAAAACTTTCTCAGAAACTCTCACGGTACAAAGTTGTTGTCAGACAAACATATGGTTTAGAAAACCATATCCCACATATTAAATATCATCTATGGAGTGGGTGTACCAATCTCATAATGATACACTCAAGAAGATAAAAATATAGCTTGTGGGCATAAAAGGTGAGGCTACTAAAATAATAGCAATCAATCAAAGTAATACCCATGGCAGTGGGTATTAACAACACACAAGCAATCATCCCCAAACAAGTTTATAACTAAACTAATGCATAGATAACAAGAAACTACTAAGCACAACAACAACACTAGCACAACAATAACATAAGTACAATACTCATGCTAAGGTAAACACTCAGACAAATTCCAAACAACAAGCAAACACACCACATATGAATAGGCTAGTTATAGACTATGCTTATGTCTACTTAAAGTTATGGAATCCATCAATCATGAAAATAAACAAAAAAACCAGTACCTCAAATCAATGGTAACAAGTCATATAACATATTTTAAAAACACACTCATGACCAGAGATAATAAGGCTAGAACATACATAACAACAGGAGTCCACTAACAGCATACTAGTATGAGAATTTTACACAAGCATGCTATAAGAAACAATTCTATTCTACAACTATAGAAAAATGCAACTAAAGAAGTCATGTAATAATAACAGAAGTAATAACATCCTAAACATGCTAGAATAAATTATATACTCATAAAAATAAAAGACAGCAATACTAGAGCAACTCATAATATCTAGTGATGACACTAGTTCATCACTAGAGAAGCAAACAATGTTACAAGGATGCATGGTACTAAACCAGCAACTCATGAACATAAATACCTACTAAAAGAACATACAACTTACACCTGCTAGTAAGAAAATACACAAAAATAATTCTATGAAAACATCTACTAAGCAGGAATCAATCCATTCTACTAATACATGCTTTTCTAATTAATTCAATAGCAAGCAACCAAGGTGCATGATATAAAACCAGTAGCTATGCACTCAATACAAGATCAAATAAACACTTTAGAAAATACAAAACTCAATAAATCATTCACAATTAATTTATTAATCACTAGGAAAACATCCTGTTAACAAATAATATTCTATTTAATCAAAGAAATAGTGAAACACCTCTTAACATGATACTCCTAAGGGAATATTATGTTAACAAATGAACCACAACTAAACATACTAGTATTCACAAATAAATACTAAACTCCTCACTTACATAAGTGAAACAAACAATCTATTTCCCTTGGTGGAAAATAATAATCAAACATATAGTAATACATGCTATTTTCACACAAGTGTATGGTTGGGGATTTTCATCCTTAACCAAATGAAATGGGACCAGTGGGTTATGGTCCCACTAATACCAAGACAAGAAGAGGTAACAAAGCCTCTGGTCACACATGAAAAAATTAATCTGACCAAACAATCCATACAAGGCTATTCATACTAGTGAAAATAATACTAGTGAAAACAAACAACAAATGTTACACATGCTTTGCTATAAAATAAGTTGCAAGCTAACAGAGATAATAACATCAAAATAACAGTACCAAAATGGTACTGGACTGAACTCAAGCATAACACAAACTTAGGCAAAACAAATCTACAAAGATTGTTTCACACAATACACCAAATAATAAAACTAGGAAAATAACAAATGTTACACATGCATCTCTATAAAATAAAGTGCAATCTAACAGATGTGCTAACATCAAAACAACAGTACCAAAATGGTACTGGACTCACCACAATCATATCACAAACTTAGTTAACAAGCACACAAAGATTTGGTTCACACAATACATCAAATAAAATAAACTAGGAAAATAACAAATGCTATTCCTATTCCTATTTGACTTTCAAAACAACAACACACTTTCTAAGGTGGATATACTGCAAGAAAACAAACTAATAATAAGATCCAACACATCTATGCATGCTAGGAAACAAGATTCAAGCATCCACACATTACTTAACAAACAAACACACAAGTAATAATGAAAACAGAAAATGTGTTGTTTCTAGTTTTGTTCACCAAGAATAATCTAGGGATCCAAAAATTAATACAAGCTAGGATTAGATAGATCTAGTCAATAGAAAACTCATCCAATTGGATTTACCTCAAAAATCATTTTTCAGCTCCTTCTAAAAATCCTAGAAAATCCTACTGGTCATTTACCAAAATGGATGGCATTTCCATTTGGTAACTGATGTTGATGTGAGGCCAAGTCCTATGGATAGATCTACTTATAGGATACTCAAAAAAAAATTATTTGACCAAAATGGATACAGATTCCAAAAGTTATGACAAAAACACTTTCACAGAAACTCTGTGGCAAAACATTTGTTGTGACCAACATAAAAGTGAAAACTTGGATCTACCAACGGGACATGGTTAGGAAAACATATACCTAGTGCTGTGACTTTTCGTATAAATTAATTTGCACGAAAACCATTTTTCACAAGCTCAAATTACAAGCAAAAATCTGTAGGGATTTGAGGTTCCTCACCTCGGGTCAAAAAAAAAAAGGCCGGCGGCGAATTAGAGCTCATGGAGCTCACAGGGGCTAGCTCAAGTCTTCTCTTAGCTTGGGGAGGGAGTGTGGACGTGAGGGGATGTGGAGGAGGGCAGTGGAGCAATGGTCAGGGCTGTGGTGGCTTATACCCATGGGGAAGATCACAAAGGGCAAAGGTGGCTTCGGGTGTGTGGTATGTGTAAGCTCTAGGGCTGTTTTGGTCCAAACATAACAAAGAAATGAGGACAAGGGGAAAGACTACCAAGGGGAAAGTCCACCACTGGCTTTTGGGGGCAAGGAGAGCCAAGACCAAGACCACAAGGTCAAAGTATGGAGGCCCATGCCCATGCCACCTCACCATGCTCTCTCACTCTCTCTCATCGGTTTCCTTCTCACCCAAGGCTTCTAGAAGGTAGGCCAAGCATCCAAGATGGAGTCCAAGCCGTGGTCAACACAATGGACAAGGTCTCACTTTGAATCTTGCAAGGAAAGGCAATGAAAACATCTGCCCAAAATCGTATCTGTCACTGTTCCGAAAATTCAGAAAATTCTCTAGTGTTGGAAAACAGAAGAAATGAGCAAAAAGTTTGGAATGTTTTTCAGGGACCAAATGGATTCCAATTTTTGTTTTCAAAATCTGAGTTTGTTAACCATGTTATAAAATTTCATAAACATCTTTTTAAAACAAATTTGAAATATTTTAAATCAATGAAACCATAGTGGGAAAAGGTGTATTTTCTGTTTTTCTCTGTTTTCTAAAAATGCACTTTTCTGCCTTATTTTTCTTCCACACAAACAACAAGCAAAATATTGTTTTTATCATTTCATAAATATAACCAAGCTTATGGATTTGTAGTCCATATAACAAGGAACAAATAAAATTCAAGAAAACATAAAATAACATTTTATAGCCTAGTGAAAACAAAGGTGGAAAACAGGTACTTGGCTATATTTTCAGGGAATAGTTTCTATAGAAAACTTAAAAGAGAACTTCCATAAATCATTTTGAAATTTTGTATTCTTGGATCGAACAAAGCTAATATTTGATTTTAATATTCAAACAAGAATTATCCATGTCTTGGAATAAAATTCACTTAAGTAACAACAGAGAAAACAACAGGGAAAAATTATAAAAGTGTTTTCAGGAAAATTTGATATTGGTTTTTATCAAGAAATAAAACTTGCATCGCAAATATGATTAAGATAATAAGCACAATTTAGTTCAAACAATCATGTTGTTAAAAAAAATTGTTGGCCCTAATTTTTGTCTTCTTGAACACAGTACAAGATTCCAAAAACTAGGGTGTTACATTGTCCTTGGGGAAAAGGAGTCCTACCCCTACTAGGAGGAGGGAGGGGCCTAGCCGCACCAAAGGGTGGCTGCACCCACTCTCCTAGCCCCAATCAGATTGGGCTCCAAAGGGAGTCCAACACCTCTTCTTTCCCTTTCCATTTTCCTTTTAGTTTTTTCTTTTTCTCTCTCAACCAAACATGGAAAACTTTAGAAAGAGTATTGCGCCATGCTTGGAGGCCCTAGGGCCCACCTGCCAGCCACAACTTAGTGGGTGCATCCATGGGGAAATCTGCCCCCTCAAGCACTTCCCCCTTCTCGATTTTTGCCCGAAACTCTTCGGGGACCCTTTGACCCCAATAGATAAAATCATCGATATTTCTAACATCCCAGGACATATCATGTCCTCCGTTTTAGCTCCTAGAAAATTATTTCTAACGCCGGCATTATTTATCTCTTGTAGTAACTTCCCCGAAACCTTTCTGATTGACACCAGATTTTTTTTCTGTGGCATCGTATCGATATCTAACATTCATAAAACCAATCGCAACAACTTTATTATCTAAATTGCGACCCGTAAAGGCTCGATAACACACATACATGTCCGGGAACTTACCGAACAATAACCAACAACAAATTTGTGGACGCCCATGATGGCTCATGTGTGTTCACGAAGATCGAGGGAACTTTACGCATTACACTTATTCCCTTAACTTCATGATACCAACGATACAACGAGGTGAGACTATGTGATCTAGTTCGATCAAACTCTTTGATCATAACACATAAAATCTGATACCAGTATCGTCCTATTTTCTCATTCATATCCCTGATATCCTTGTGATAAATCACACTATATATGGCCAGAAGATTTCGTTGGCATCAGTGATACTGAGAGGTCCCAGAACATGTATGTGTCTATTTTCTAGAGAGTTAATTACTAGTCTTGAACTATCACAGTTCCTTTACATGATCTAGATGATATCGATACGTCAATGTTATGATCCCCTGTTATGGTGGACGGTTGAAGACATACAAAGTATAACTTTCGATTGTGTGGTCACCAGAATTCTCATAGTATAGAAATACAGTCAATGACAACTTAATATGTACTTTTCTAAATACATTAGAATTGTTTAGTCTCTTTTAGCAAGATCATATACTTGGGTCGGTTCAGTATTATTGTTACTCTAACAACAAACTCTTATGTTTTTCTAGATTTTAACTAAGTCCATGATCAGAACAGTGTGATCATCTCACAAACCACAAGCTAATCTTAGAGGTAATATTAGAACTCTTGTTTTCTTATGACTTCACACCCGAACAAAGATTTTTCCTTTGAAAAATCACTATTCAAGTGCTATAGCGGTTGTAGCATGATGACATAAACTTAATTCTGAACATGGACATAAAATAATAACTGAATATTATTGTCTCTAGGGCATATCTCCAAAGTATCCCACTTGCACCAGAGTCAATAATACTCTAGTTATTATGATGACATAACACATATGGAAATCTGGTGTTACTCACACTGTGCATGTGATTCCCTTAGACCATTGTTTTCACCTTTTGATGCAATTACTTGTGTTAATTTTTTTTTTGAAATCTTAAGACAATACGGAAAAAACCCTACTGCCACAAAATTATATTAACAGGGAGCAAGTTACATATTTACAAATCTCCATGTTGTATACCCAAACAGAAAAGAGGGAACAAACTACAAGGTAGAAGTGAAGTCTTTAATAAAGTGGTGAAGATCTGGTTTGGTTTTCTGTTCCAATAAGCAGAAGTCTTTAGTAAATCTTCTCTTCCAGGAGGCAATGGAAGGTTGGATATTATTAAAAATTAGGTTGTTCCTTTCCTTCCATAAACTCCAAGCTGAAACAACCAAGATCTCCATAAACATTGGTCAATGCCAGGCTTCCTTAGCTACCAAAATAAGCTCTAGTCTATCTCATGTTTGCTGCCACTGGAACCCTAAAAGGGTCCAGCATTGGGAGCTGAATGGAAATCAAATAAGAGATGCTCTAGGTTCTCCTCAGGTGCTTCATGACATAATGGATAGTTGTGGCCAGAGTTGATGATGAATACAACTGACAATTGTATTAGGTGTGTTGGGGACACAAGAGAATTCTTGTATCGTAATCGCAGGGTTGCTTGAGAGGGCTACCTTTGACCTCTACCTCCCTGAGTTCTATAAACTATGGGTGATCCACTTAAGGGAAACTTAGTGTTGTTCTACAAACCTCTACACTTGAAGGCCCAACACTGTCTACTAGAATAGAAGCGTTTGTAGAGATCTGGATTACATTGAGGATAATGCTGTGGGTTTGGAGAACCATTCTGATTTTTTTGTTTAAGGCCAAAAAACCTTCCAGGTTGAGTGAATAGACTTTTTGTGCTAGATCCAAACCTAGAAGAAGCGCGAGAATGAAAACTTGAAAGACTAAATCATAATGAAAGGATTGTTTTGGAATTCGGATGGATTGGGAGACCCTGCGAAACACTTGGCAATTAATGAGGCCGTAAGGGAACAAAGATTAGACTGGTTGCTTTGTTGGAAACATGAATGTCTAATTTTACTAATCATTTCTTATCCCACTTGGTATACCACTTTATGGGAGGTCTGAAGGTATTTTGGTTGGCTTCAGTAATACAGTTTTGACTATGCAATCAGTGAGCTCAGGAAACATTTGTGTAAAATTTATGTGAGATCCAAGGAAGATGGCTTCCTATGGGTTCTAATTGTTGTTTATGGAGCAACCTAGGATGAAAACTGAGTTTTTAGCTGAATTGGTGCTTATTTTTTAAGGAGAATCATGATACGTCTCAAGTGTATCTATAATTTCTGATGTTCCATGTTGTTTTCATGCCATATGTTGAAGGGTACGTTGCATAGAAAACAAAATTTTCCTACGCGAGATAAACCCGAAGGCCCAAGATCTAATCTAGGAGATGAAAGCAAACAGGGAGAAATAGTCTTAAGAAAACACACCCTCGAAGACTCTAAGCATTACGAGATCAAATCTCGTTGTTGGCATAGTCGTACTCATGTCGATCTGAAGACCGAGAAGATGTGCACCACAATCCGGTGGTGCCTCCGCGATCGGTCACACGTTCAGCTTGATGACGACCTCCGTTCCCTCAATCCAGCAGGGCAGCGGAAGTAGAGGATCCCCTGGAACTCCATCAGCACGACGGTGTGGTGTGGTTAAGAATCCCACGGTTATGGCTTCACCAAGCGGATGACCCTGAATGGAGCAATGGGTGGAGAGAAAGAAGGTGGGATAAGTGTGTGGAGGAGGCAGAGCTCTGACCCTCCTTTTATAGGAGAGGGGGAGGCAGCCCAAGGGGGGGGGGGGGTGCAGCCAAGACGTGGTGCCCCCACCTCTTCCCCTCTTCATGTGAGTGGAAGCTCCACTCACACCCACCCATCTCTTTCTTTATTTTCCACTTAGAAAATCCTAGGGTTTTTCTTTATTAAATAAATAAAACACTTTTATTTCTTTAAATTAATATTTGTTAATTCTATTAACAAACATTTTCCCATAAGCCCTCGAATAATTTGTTAATTCTATTAATAACCATTCAATGGAAAACCCCTTGAACTGTTTCAAATTTACCCAAAACAATTTCGGCGTTGTCCAAACTATTTTTTAGATATTCTGTATCCTCTCAAATGCGTTATTGAACCTTAAGTGTGTCACCCTATGGTTCACGAATAACATAGACATGATCGAGACACCTCTCCGATCAATAATCAACAGCGGGATTTGGAGATCCGTGATGACTCCTATATATTCATCGATGAATCTTGTGATCGTGTGAACCAATCAATGTCATAACTAATTCCCTTTGTATCATGATATTTTATTGTCCGAGATCCGATCATCGGTATCAACCATACCTTGTTTGATCTCGTTACCGACAAGTACTCTTTTACCCGTTCTATGATATGACATTCTTGTGACCTAGTCACATGCTTGCAAGTGGTGTCAATGTGATATCACTGAGAGGGCCCAGAGTATATCTCTCCATCATTTTGGATGAAAAAATCCCACCCTTGATCCATGAGCCTCAACTAACACTTTCCAAATACCTAAGGCCACATTTGTAGTGACCTTGTTACGGCGTGATGTTGGATGTCATCAAAGGATCTTTCGGTATTAGTGTTGACATTATCTCATGGTCTAAGGAATAAGGTTAATTAGAATGCAAGATATAACAATATAAACTAAATGACTTGATCATATTGTTATACTTAGTTCAGGTCTATGTTCATCACATCATTCTCCTAATGGCATGACCCCGTTATTAACAACACCCAATGTTCATGATCAGGAAACCTTGATCATCTGTTAATCAACGAGCTAGTTAAAAGAGAGGCTTTACTAGGTACCATTGTTTGTTTATTAAACACACATGTATCAACTTTTCCGGTTAATAAAATTCTAGCATGAGAATAAACATTCATCGTAAACAAAAATAACATAATAAACACTTCATATTGCCTCTCAGGCATATTCCCTCCAGTCTCCCACTTGCACTAGGGGCAATAATCTATATTTCATAGTAATGAATCTAACACCCATGGAGTTCTGGTGTTTATCCTATTTTTCCTTTGGGAGAGGTTTAGTCAACGGATCTGCCACATTCAGATCCGTGTGTACTTTGAAAATCTTCACATCCCAATCCTTGACATGCTCACGGATGGAGTGAAAATGGCGCTTGATATGCTTGGAATTCTTGCGAGACCTTGGTTCCTTAGGATTGGCTATGGCACCATTTTTGTCACAATAGATAACCATTGGATCCAACACACTCGAAACCACAGCTAGTTTGGATATGAACTCCTTCATCCAAACTGCTTCCTGTGTTGCCTCTGAGGGAACAACATATTCCTCTTCTGTTGATGATCCCGCTACCACGGATTGCTTGGAACTCCTCTAGCTTACTGCTTCTCCATTCATAACAAATACGTACCCGGATTGTGCCTTAGAGTCATCTGGATCAGTGTCGAAGCTAGAGTCTACGTAACATCTTGCCACGAGCTCTTCTTCACCGCCATATACGAGAAACATATCCTTAGTTCTACTCAAGTACTTAAAGATATTCTTGACCGCCGTCCAGTGTTCCAAACATGGATCGGATTGGTACTTGCTAGTCAAACTAATAGCATGTGCCACATCTTGTCTTGTACATAACATAGCATACATGATAAAACCTATGGCTAAAGCATAGGGACTATTATTCATTATATATCTATCTTCTACTGTAGCTGGACTTGAGTCTTACTCAACGTCTTGCCTTGCAACATTGGTAAGAACCCTTTCTTACTTTCTTCCATTCTGAACTTCTTCAAAATCTTGTCAAGGTATGTACTTTGCGAAAGTCAAATTAAGCGTCTTGATCTATCCCTGTAGATTTTGATGCCTAATATATAAGCTGCTTCACCGAGGTCTTTCATCGAAAAACTACTATTCAAATAACCTTTTACGCTTTTCAAAAGTTCTATATCATTTCCAATTAATAATATGTCATCCACATATAGTACTAGAAATTCTACAGAGCTCCCACTCACTTTCTTGTAGATACAAGCTTTTCCATATGTTCGAACAAATCCAAAACCTTTGATCACCTTATCAAAATGGAGGTTCCAACTCTGGGATGCTTGCTTCAGTCCATAAATGGAACGTTGAAGCTTGCACACCTTGTCAGCATCCTTAGGAACAACAAAACCTTTGGGTTGCATCATACACAACTCTTCCTCAATGTCACCATTAAGGAACACCGTTTTTACATCCATCTTTCAGATTTCATAATCGAAAAATGCAGCAATTGCTAACATAATCCTAACTGACTTTAGCATCGCTACTAGTGAGAAAGTCTCATCATAGTCAACTCCTTGAAGTTTTTGTAAACCTTTTGCGACAAGTCGAGCTTTATAGACGGTTACATTACCATCATCGTCTATTTTCTTTTTAAATACCCATTTGTTCTCAACGGCCTTGCGGTTATCGGGTAAGTCCATAAAGGTCCAAACATGTTTTTTGTACATGGATCCTTTTTCGGATTTCATGGCTTCACGCCATTTGTTGGAATTCGGGCTCATCATCGCTTCATCATACGTCGCAGGGTCATCATTTCCATCTACCATGAAGTTTAAGAAGGGATTCCCATACAGTCCAGGAGTTGTACATTCCCTAGTTGACCTGCGAGGTACGGTAGTTTCCTCTTCTGGAGTTTCATGATCTGGATCACTAGTTCCCTCTTGAACTGACGGAGTCGGCACTGGAACAACTTCCAGCGCTGCGCTACTCACCATTCCAAGAAGAGAAGGTTCAATAACCTCGTCGAGTTCTAGCTTCCTACTATTCACACCTTTCGAGAGAAACTCCTTTTCTAGAAAGGATCCATTCTTTGCAACGAAAATATTGCCTTCGGATATGTGATAGAAGGTGTACCCTATTTTTTCATTAGGGTCTCTTATGAAGAAGCATTTTCCTCTTTGGGTTCGAGTTTATCAGGTTGAAGCTTCTTCACATAAACATCACATCCCCAAACTTAAATGATAGCTTAGGTTTGTTTCCAAACCATGATTCATACGGTGTCATTTCGACCGATTTAGATGGTGCCCTATTTAAAGTGGATGCAGCGGTCTCTAGTGCATAACCCCAAAACGATAGTGTAAAATCTGTAAGAGAAAACATAGATCGAACCATATCCAATAAAGTACGATTACGATGTTCGAAAACACCATTACACTGTGGTTTTCCGGCAGGTGTGAGTTGTGAAAATATTCCATATTGTTTCGTATACATGCCAAACTCGTAATATAAATATTCACCTCCACGATCAGATCATAGAAATTTAATCTTTCTGTTATGATGTTTTTCAACATCACACTTAAATTCTTTGAACTTTTCAAATGTCTCAGATTTGTTTTTAATTAGGTAAATATATCCATATCTACTCAAATCATTTGTGAAAGTGACGAAATAACGATATCCACCACGCGGCGATACACTCATTGGTCCACACACATCAGTATGTATGATTTCCAATAAGTGTGTCGCCCGTTCCATAGTTCCATAAAACGGGCTTCTAGTCATCTTGCACATAAGGCATGGTTCACACGTTTCAAATGATTCATAATCAAGTGATTCTAAGATTCCATCAGAATGGAGGTTCTTCATGCGTTTAACACCAATATGACCTAAGCGGCAATGCCACATGTAAGTAGAAATATCATCATTTAACTTAATTCTGTTGGAATCCTCATTATGAATATGTGTATCAATACTATCAAGATTGAAAAGAAATAAACCATTCTTCTCAGGTGCGTGACCATAAAAGACATTATTCCTATAAATCGAACAACCATTGTTCTCAGACTTAAAGGAATAACCACTCTATGTTAAGCAAGATCGAGAAATGATATTCATGCTCAACGCAGGCACTAGAAAACAATTATTTAGGTTCATAACTAATCCAGACGGTAAACGAAGAGATAGCGTCCTGAAGGCGATCACATCAACTCTTGATCCGTTGCCGACGAGCATTGTCACCTCATCCCTTGCTAGTGGTCGCTTATTCTGCAGTTCCCGTTTCAAGTTACATATGTGAGCAACTGAACTAGTATGAAATACCCAGACGCTACTGCGAGTACTAGTAAGGTACATATCAATAACATGTATATTACATATACCTTTGTTCATTCTACCAGCCTTCTTATCTGCCAGATATTTGGGGCAGTTACGCTTCTAGTGGCCCGTGCCCTTGCAATAGAAGCACTCAGTCTCAGGCTTAGGGCCATTCCTGGTTTTATTCTCAGATGTAGAAACAGAGTTGCCACCATTCTTGAAGTTGACTTTTGGCTTGCCTTTCTTGAAAATAGTGGTCTTATTGATCATAAACACTTGATGCTCTCTCTTGATCTCCACTTCAGCAGTTTTAAGCATCGAGAGAAGCTCAGTGAGAGTCTTCTTCATGCCTTGCATATTATAGTTCCTCACAAAGTTCTTGTAACTAGGTGATAGAGGTTGAAGAACACTATGTATCTCTAGCTCATTGGGGATCGTTATTCCCAAAGCTATGAGATTATCAGCGTACACAGACATACTGAGTACATGCTCGCTAACTGAGCTCTTCTCTTCCATCATGCAGCTAAAGAACATTTGATAAGCATCATAACTCTCTACTGCAGCATGGGTATCAAAAATCATTTTCAAATCTCCCATTTTAGCATAAGAAATGCTGTTCTCGAAACGTTTTCGTGGCTCTGGCTCTAATCCATATAGGATGCCACAATGAACTAAACTATGGTCTTCTTGTTGAGACAGATAAACATTTTTATCTTCCTCAGAAGCATCATCAGCGGGCTGGTCACCTAGCTGGGCATCAAGCACATAGAGCTTCTTTCAAGTGGTGAGGAGAATCCTCAGGTTATGTGCTCAGTTGGTAAAGTTTCTTCCATAGTTTGCTAGTTTTTATCTCTCCATGAACATATTGAAATGTAGATGGTGCCAGGATCTACAACATATTTGCAAAGACTATTTAGACTAAGTTTATGATAAATTAAGTTCAATTTAATTCTAAAATTATCCCATGAACTCCCACTCAAAAACAACATCCCTCTTAGTCGTTTTAGTGATTACATGAACCAAATTTACTACACCGAAACCGATCATCACGTGAGACGGTGTAGTTGCAAAGGAGAATATCGACATGTTCATCATATCATTCATTTGACTCATGCTTTACCTTTCAGTTACGTGTTCCGAGGCCATGTCTGTACATTCTAGGCTCTCCAAGTAGAACCATTGTATTGTGTGTGTTTTAAGGCCATGTCTATACATGCTAGGCTTGAGAACACCTGTTGTATGCGAACGTTGAGTCTGTCACACCCGATGATCACGTGTTGTCTCGAAACGACGAACTTTCTTGACGGTGCATACCAAGGAAGAGCATATTATTATCTTGATATTAAGTGAGAGGGATCATCTTATAATGCTACCGTCGTGATCTAAGAAAAATAAGATGCATACAAAGGATTAACATGAGATGCATGGATAATGTGATATGATATGGTCCTTCTTGCACTTGATGTCCATATTGTGCATCATGGTATGATCTCCACCATTCCACCGGCGTGGCACCCAGGTCCGTGGCCCCTCCATCTTGATTGTCCATCAAAATTACAACATATCTCACGGATATGATATACAACACACATGCCATAAATAATAAGACAACCATATGGTTCCTGACGGTATGTCAATAATTTACAAATGATATCATTCATACATCAAATTTGTAATATTGACCATATCACATCACATGCCCTGCAAAAATAAGTTAGACGTCTCTAATTTATTTTTGCATATTTTACGTGGCTTAGGGCTTTTGAGGACATAACCGTTCATACCTACGAACATGAACCACAACGTTGATAAACATATTTTTAACAAAACCTTTGTAGATTAACAGACATCCGCAAGCCACTTATGCAATACAAGTTGCATGTAAGTCGTGGAACAAGCCTCATGTACTTGGACATGTAAAATTAGTCCTGGCCGCTTCATCCCACTGTTCCACTAGGATCCAAAATACACAGAGGAGGCAATAACACAATCATCAACGCCCACATACACCTATGTGTTCTACCCGTATAAATCATCTACGCATAGGTCCGGCTGTGATACCACTGAAGGGTACGTTGCATAGAAAACAATTTTTTTCCTACGTGAGATAAACCTGAAGGGACGTGATCTAATCTAGGAGATGAAAGCAAACGGAGAGAAAGAGTCTTAAGAAAACATACCCTCGAAGACTCTAAGCATTACAGGATCGAATCTCGTTGTTGGCATAGTCGTACTCACGTCGATTTGGAGACCGAGAAGATGTGCACCGCAATCCGGCGGTGCCTCCGCGATCGGTCACATGTTCAGCTGGATGACGAGCTCCGCTCCCTAGATCCAGCGGGGCAGCGGAAGTAGAGGATCCCCTGGAACTCCAGCAGCATGATAGCGTGGTGTGGTGAAGAATCCCACGGTCAGGGTTTCGCCAAGCGTAGGACCATGGAATGAAGCAGCGGGTAGACAAAAAGGAGGTGGGACAAGTGTGTGGATTTGGGAGGGCTCTCACCCTTCTTTTATAGGGGAGGGGAGGCAGCCCAAGGGGGGTACGGCCAAGCCATGGTACCCCCACCTCTTCCCCTCTTCATGTGAGTGGATGCTCCACTCACACCCTGTAACATCCCAAATTTTGCTAACAAAAGGGTTGTGGTGTTGTGTTCATCTCATACATGCATGAATCAAAAATTTAATCCTGCTTGAACCAATTTTAGTTGTGAGTTTAAAAGGTTTGAGAAAATACCACAAATAGTACTTAAAATGGGTACCAAAATTTTGTACTGAAAAGTAATCCAATTTCACCAAAGCAAAACATGGCAAGGTTGCAATTTTAACAAGGTTTCCAAAAAATATTTTTTGCCAATTTTTATCTTTACAAAAAGGACCTGAAAACAAGGTTTTATGTTCCGTTTTCCATAGAAAAGGACCAGTCTGTAAAACTTAGAATTTTTAGGGGGTTTTCGTAATTTGTTTTTCTTTCTTCTTCTTCCTCTGGACAGAATGCAAGCAGCAGGCTGATGCGTGGCCTCCGTCGGTGCCTCCTCGTCACCTCCTGCCTCACTGCTTGCGATAGAGGATAAGGGCTGAGAAGCCCTGCCGTTTACTCCTCTACGTCCTCCCCCACCTCGAGTGCTCCCTCCCTCTGTATCTTCTCTGTCTGGCCGAAACCCTAGCTAGGGTTGGCCGCCATGGCGCCGCCGCCTCCGGCCACGGAAAACTTCACCGAGAACGCCAAAAGATCCGCCTTCCTCCTCTGCCCCTCCTCGAGTTCGGGATCGAGCCGAGGCGCTCCGTATCGCCATCAGCAACCCCGTCTTCCCCGGCCACGGCGGACGTCAATGTGGCCGATTCCGGCCGCCTCCAACCTCTCCATGCCTCCCTGACCACTTCAACGCGATGCAGGTGAGCTTCCGCACCTGCTGGTACCCTCGGCCTGTCCGCTCCCCCTCGGTAGTTCCCTGCCGCCACGAGCCGCCGACCGCCGCCGCGCCTTTGGTCGCTGCCGGTCACTCCAGCGACCATCCGGCCCTCCTGACTCCCCTTGGTCCCCTATCTTCCATGGTATAGTTTGTCCCATGAATCGCGCGCGAATTTGATCGATTCAGTGTTCGTCTGTGAAGATCAAGAGGAGATGACATCACATGGGTGTCATGCTGACATCATCTCTGAATTAATGTTTTTTGAAACTGAAAAATACCTGGCACGTGGCCCTCTGTGTGTTTAATTCCAGAAAATGTTTTAAAAATAGAAAATGAATAACTTTTAATCTGTAATTCAGAAAAATATAAATAAGGTACCACAATATTCAGAAAAATAAACTCTACCCAAATATGCCATTTTCACACATGTTTGACAAAGTTGAATTTTGGCTATTATTTAATGTTGTTTAATCTTTTAAAATGGAGAAAATAAGTTTTTATTCACTAAAATTAGAAATTTACAAGTTATATACCAAATTGCTCAAAATGACAAATGCAATACATTTATGATGTTTTCAACCCCATTTGAGAACTTTAAATTGTACTCACTTTCAAAAACACCCGAACTGCCCTCCGGGGTCTATTTCAGGCTAATTCCAGTAAAATCGCATAACTGACATACGAACCCTAGCAACCCATCAAACATGTCTAGGGCTTTATTTTAGTGCATTAATTTGCCCATGCATACATATTGTGCATTGCACCGATGCCATGTTTGATTGTTGTTCTTCTTTTCGGTGTTGTTCCCCCTCGGTAGAACCCGACTCCGAAGTGAAGGCCAGCAACTCCATGACGAATACTTGATCTTAACGGACAAGTCAAGCACTTATTCCTGAAGCCTCTATCTGGTTTTTTTATAACTTGATTAAATACCGGCATGGATGTGAGGCCACAGTGGGTTGTGGTGCTTTGTCCTATTCATGCCCCTAGGAGCGAGTTCTCGCCTTCGAAGCCAAGACTGAGCGTGCAACCACACGCGGAGCCTAACAGACCACGCTCGACTAACTAACTTGTTTGGCCACGTCCATGAGTCACGTAGTTTGATCTTTCCATCTGCGTGTGAGTCCGAAAACGATTTGGAGAAAACTTAGGGCGTGACAGGGACAAGTGATGGATGTACACGGATCTTGATCCCGACTCATAGAACATGTGCCGTCAGGAGGTGGCCAACTCCTGTTGACGGGGTGGCCCTGTTTGGGTTGACTCATGGATAGGGTCGAGCAAGGTAAAGATCGTGGCCAGCCACCCTCTGCCGTGCTCCATGGACGAGCGTACATGTGGCGTTAAGAGTCGGATGGTACGTGTGGGTAAAGTGTACACCCTGCAGGGATAAATATCCTCGAGAAGCCGTGTCCACGGTTACTGACGACTTGGCAACGGATTCTGTGATCATAGATAACTTGAACGGAATGGCTAAAACTTGTCAACAATGTTTGAAGGGTGCCTCCTCGGAGATGCCGAGAGGGGTGATCCTTGTAGCATGAGAGTTTCTGGGAAATGATGTTGGTGGCTTAAAAAGATGATCATTACAGTAGTTGAGTTTCTCATCTGTTTTGAAAACATTCTATGAGACGTGCTATTCTTCCTCGACTTGGAAAACAAAGATTGATTTACGCAAAACAACCTTCATAAAACCCTTTCTGAAGACAGCAAATATATAATAGGTTAATTAAGTCTTGTTGAGTACCTCCCGTACTCAGGTTTGCTTAATTTGGTTCAGGTGAAGATCTCACTTCGGTGGTGTTACAACGTGGACATCGACGAGTAGTTTGGGGTTCCCAGGTAGCAGCCTGGAATCTATGGGCTGGGACGTCGCCTTATGTTGCGGCATCTTAGGCCTTTTTGGTTCTTGTTGATTAGCAACATGTCTTGCCTTCCGTTGGCTGATGTAATGGTTGGTCATGTGACCTCTGTTTGTAAGCTATACTATAGTAACACCTGATTAATACAGTTTCCATGTCTAGAGTGCTTCTTTGATCGGTTGTTGGTTTCGAGCTCATTGTTATACAGTTTTGGCTATGCCTGCATAGTTGTCGCAGTCGAGGGGTTGTGGAGCCGATGATCCATTTCCGAGCACGCCTGCCGATGTGATTCGGCCTAGGGCTTGGTAACCCCAGTAACCCTCGATTGTTGTTGCACTTTCTGGACACATAGCATCTCTGTATAGCTTTCGTACCGTTCCTTCAGTTTCGTACGATTCGTGGATGTTTTGATATGCATAGTTGGTTATGACTAGCATGGACACAAGGAGTAGTAGTACCGTGGTGGTCTGGCTTGCGTGCCGATGAATCCGGTCTGCGTGCCGTTGTTTGTTGCGGCCGCGGCTGGTAACCCTGAAGCCCTTGTGGGTCCATGACTAGGAGCACATAACAGTATGTATACCTTAGGGTCCGGGGTCGTGACACACCCACTCATCTCTCTCTTCATTTTCCACTTAGAAAATCCAAGGGATTTTCTTTATTAAATAAATAAAGCACTTTTATTTCTTTAAATTAATATTTGTTAATTCTATTAACAAACATTTTCACATAACCCCTTGAATCATTCGTTAATTCTATTAACACCATTCGATGGAAAACCCCTTGAACTATTTCAAATTTACCCAAAACAATTTTGGTGCTGTCCAAACTATTCTTCGATATTCCATATCCTCTCAAATGTGTTATCGAACCTTATGTGTGTCACCCTAAAGTTCGCAAATAACATAGAAATGATCGAGACACCTCTCCGATCAATAATCAACAACGGGATCTAGAGATCCGTTATGACTCCTATATATTCAACGATGAATCTTGTAATCATGTGAACCATCAACAGTGTAACTAATTCCCTTTGCCTCGCGATATTTTACTTGTCCAAGATCCGATCATCGGTATCAAACATACCTTCTTTGATCTCGTTACCGACAAGTACTCTTTTACTCGTTCTGTGATATGACATTCTTGTGACCTAGTCACATGCTTCCAAGCAGCCTCAAATAACACTTTCCAAATACCTAACGCCACCTTTATAGTCACCCTTTTACGACGTGATGGTTGATTTCATCAAAATACTCTTTCGGTATTAGTGATTGACATGATCTCATGGTCTAAGGAATAAGGTTACTTTGAATGAAACACATAACAATAGAAACTAAATCACTTGATCGTATTATTATACTTAGGTTTGGGTCTATGTTCATCACATCATTCTCCTATTGACATGACCCTGTTATTAACAACATCCAATGTTCATGATCAGGAAACCTTGATCATCTGTTAATCAACAAACTAGTTAAAAGAGAGGCTTTACTAGGAACCATTGTTTGTTTATTAAACACACATGTATCAACGTTTCTGGTTAATACAGTTCGAGCATGAGAAATAAACATTCATCATAAAGAAGGAGTAACATAATAAACACTTTGGTTTTGCCTCTCGGGCATATTCCCTTCATATGTTACAATTTTTCTATACACTTTACATCATTTTTATGCATTTCCTAGGACTAACCTACTGACAAGATGCCACAGAGCCAGTTCCTGTTTTCTGCTGTTTTTCGTTTCAGAAAAGTAGTTTGGGAAATATTCTTGGAATTGGACGAAACAAAATCCGAGGGTCTTAGAAATCTGTCACGTATACGGAGTCCGGAGGGGACCCGGAGGGAGGGGCCTGGATCCACCGCACCATAGGATGGCGGCCCCCCTTGGCCATGCCACCAGGTGGTGTGGCCCCCCTGGCCGCCCACAGACATCGCCATTTTGCCTATTTAAGCTCCTCCTCGGGTTAACCCTAAATACCCGAGCTTTCGTCCATGAAAAGTTCCGTAGCCACTATCATCGTCAAACCTAGTTTGGGAGTGTTCTGAAGCTATCCCCGACACCCTGCCAGGAGGGGAAATCACCGCCGGAGGGCTCCTCATCAGCATGCGTGCCTCCATAGTGATGCGTCAGTAGTTCATCCTTGGACTACGGGTCCATATCAGTAGCTAGATGGTTGTCTTCTCCTCTTTACGCCACCATGTTTAGATCTTGTGAGCTTCATAACATAATCAAGATAATCTTATTGTAATGCTACATGTTGTGTTTGCTGGGATCTGATGAATATTGAATGCTACGTCAAGTGATTATGAATCTATCATGTTTATGTTATTTATGATCTTGCATGCTCTCCGTTACTAGTAGATGCTCTGGCCAAGTTGATGCTTGTAACCCCAAGAGGGAGTATTTATGATCGATAGTGGGTTCATGGCTCCATTTCATCTGTGCTCGAGTGACATAAACGTGACGGATGTGGGATGTGCTGCTTGCAACTTAATACCAAAAGTTTGATTGGATGATGCTCTAAGGGTGGATTATTAGTCATAGATGTAGTTGGATAACGATTTATGAATTATGTTGTAATGCTTGCATGAATCACATAGTAATCATCATGTCATGCATATGCACTATGGTGCAGTCTTTATGTCTGTCAATTGCCGAGCCGTAATTTGTTTACCCAACATGTTATCTATCTTTTATGGAAAGACTCCACTAGTGACCTGTGGACCCCGGTCCATTCTTTTACCCTGATAATACAACCACCGCAAACACTGTTATTTGTACTGCAATCATTGTTTTCCTCTCACTCAGTGCAATCACTGTTCTCTTTTCATTTAATGCAAACAAGTACTATTTTCCACACTATACATCTAATCCTTTGTGTTAGGAAAACCGGTGAGATTGACAACCTCACTGCTTCGTTGGGGAAAAGTATCTTGGTTGTGTTGTGTAGATTCCATGTTGCTGCTAGGCCTGGTAGTGCGTCCTGCCAACATCAGCTGTCATCAACCTTTAGAAGTGATTTCTTTCTTCCACTGGTCCGATTAAACCTTGGTTTCTTACTGAGGGAAAACTTGTTGTTGTACTCTTCATACCTTCCTGTTGGGGTCTCCCAACGAGCGTGTGTTCTCACGTCATCAAATCACTACTCTCTTTGGTGGGAGGTGGTTTTAATATTATTCGTTGTCAAGAGAAACAAAAATAATGATAACTTCAACGCGAGGTGGCCTTTTATTTTTAATGCCATTATTGAGAGTCTTGATCTCAAAGAGCTGGAGCTCTCAAGTCGTCAGTACACCTGGGTCAGCAGGCGGGACATACTAACTTATGAGAAACTAGATATAATTTTGGCTAGTGTTGAGTGGGAACAGAAGTTCACATTGGTCACTATTCGAGCATTATCTCGTCCAGATTCAGATAACATCCCTCCGCTTATTGATTCTGGAGCACCAACTCACTTAGAGAATACATTGGCATTTACCTCCAGTTGTCTTTATTCAACAAAGAGGGTCTCTTTGAGATGGTTAAGAAAGAATGCCTCTCTATTAATCATGGATCTACCTCTATTGAAATTTAGCAAAATAAAATTCGTTATTTGAGATGTTTTTTTGCGAGGTTTGGCTAAGCACAGTAATGGAGAGTATAATATGCAACAAGATCGATTGTTGCTTCACATTAATGAGCTGGACCTAAAAGCTGAAAATACCTCTCTCAATGAGGCCGAGAGGGCTGGTACGAGGGAGGCAAATGAGTTCTTGGCTAAATTATGTCGTGACGAGGAAGCCAAGTGGGCTCAACGTGTAAGGTGAAAAACATTTAGCAAGGGCTAATAATACTAGGTATTTCCACCTAATTGCTGATGGAAAGCATCATAAAAATAAAAAAATTCAGCTTGAGCAAGATGAGGGGACTATTGTGGGTCAACAGAATTGAAACATATATATCTGAATACTATAAGAATCTTTTTGGTCCATCGGTCCCGTCTTCTGTATCTTTATTGGAAAGTTGGATAGACGACTTACCCAAGTCTTGGATGCTGAGAACCTCATTTTATCGGCTCCTTTTGTGGAGAAGGAGGGTTTTCGGGCTGTTTCCTAGATGGAGCACAATAAAGCACCGGGACCTAACGGATTCCCTGCTGAGTTTTACCAACACTTCTGTGATATAATCAAGGTTCACTTTATGCGGATGTTTCCCAATTGCATTCGGGGGACTTGCCTCTGTTTAGATTAGATTCTGGGGTTATTACCTGTAACATCCCTGATTTTTGGAAAGTAAAAAAATCACTAAAAACTGAAAATTTTGTTTTGTTGGTTAAGGAAAGCAACCAAAAACAAATAAAACTCAAACGCAAAGAAAATATTATTTTTATTCCAATGTTATTGGAATTAAAAATCCATTATGCCTCTATTTTCCTAAACCCTATTCAAAAATAAATATTATTTATTTGAGTAATAGTTTTCTCTTAGCAAACCTTATTACATAAAATATTTTCAAATCAAATATCGCCTTGAAATTTTTTATGGGAATTAAAAACAAGAGGATTATTACCTTTAATAATTTGCTATGACTCAAAAATATTATATGAGAAGAAAAAAAATTATATTGGTTTTCAAATGATAAACCAAGTTTTAATCATAAAATGATTTTCATAAAATGTGTTGTTTATGAAATAAGTTAAGAGGAACTTTGGGAAAATAATATCTTGATTTGTAGAATTTTTTTTGAATTTCTTTAACCTCAATTCTATTTTTAATTGTTATTTTCTATTAAATACTATTTGTACCTTATTAATATTTTTAATTTTCAAAAATAAAAATGTGTTCAAATGTTTACAAAAAAGTTATTAACAGGAAGGATTATGTGTTACAAAATTTTAGCAATTAGTTTGAGGCCATTTGGGTTTATAAAAAAAGTTATAAAGAAAAAAAGAAAACCGAAAAGAAAAAGGTTAGAACAAAAAACACACAATCAGGCCGGCCCGAGCCAGCCAAGCCTCTAATGGCCGCACCGTCTAGCACGGCGAGGCCCAACAGAAGCCCACGCCCATTCCCTCTCTCTCCTCTCACCGGTAGTTGGACCCCACTTGTCATCCCGACCTGTGACCATTCCTCTCTCTTCCGTTTCATCCCGAGAAGGGGATAAATCAATCGCCTTGATTCAACCGTTTCAGTGCACAATTAAAAGCCCCGGGCCCATCCCCTTATATCCTCGCTCCTCCTCCGTGTTTCCCCTCTTTCTTAATCTCCAATCGCAGCCCAAGGCCGTCACAATTTCTCGCTAGAGTTGCTCTCTACCGTCGTCACAATTTCCGCAACCCCCGTTTGGTTCTCCTGTTTCTTCTGGTTTGTGCGCAACGGTTGAGGCCCTTTCCTATTTGTTTTGTGCAGAGAATCAGAGACAATTGAGCTCATCGGAGTCCATCGGTGCGGCCACCTAGGGAATCTTCATGGCGCTGTTGATAGAGGGCACGGAAGACTGCAGAACCGCCTCCACCCTCCTCGCCTTGTCGAGCTGAGTATCTTTGTCATCACCGCCAAGCCGGATAACCACTGGATCGCTGGCACCATCGGCCATTCTTCGGATAACCACAAGATGATACCGGTTCGGTAAGTGAACTAATGTGAGCCACACGATCAAGCCGCCACGCCAGCGCCCACGCCAAGCCACGCCAGCGCCCAGACAGAAATTGTAGCCAATCATGAGCCGCCACGTGGCCAACCATTCTTCTGATTTTCTCCCGAATAGAATTAAAAGGCAGATTTGCAGAAAAGTCCCTGCAACTCAGAACTATCATATCTTTTTAACCACTTGGAAAAATTTAAAACTCTTGGACCTTTTGAAAATCCATGTATATAGCAATGTCCAAATTTAAATTTGACAAACTGAAATTGGTTCAAATTTAAAGATGCTTATTCGATGAATTTTGGCATAATTCAAATTCTACAAATCCACAATTTGCAAATAAAATATATTTGGAAACCTTAAGATATGCACTTTCATATCCTCTGTCCCAAAATAAGTTTTGAAGAAATTAAAATTGAATTTAGATTTAAGTTGTCCATTTGAGTACTTTTGACATATATTTCATTCCATAAATAATTTGAAAATGGTTCCTTAAGAAAAATTGCAGCATATGGTAACCTTGGTCCGGAGACATCAGTACCTAAATGTTTTAGAAACCTTTGAACCATAACCATGTAACTTTGTGCTAGTTGGCCCTTCTGGTTGGAACCACTAAGTCTAGAATTGTGAAAACCATGAAGTGAAGAAAGATGTCCTCTTTGTCATCCTTGGGATTTTCAACATGAACCTAGAAGACCAATGAAGGACTTTCAACTTCAGAAATATCTCCAAGAAGTAAAATCACTTGGAATAAAATCAAGAGGAACTTCAAGAAGACCAATCCCATCTTTCTCTAAGTTTTCCTCCCCTTTCTTTCTTTTCATTAAACCTTGTGCGATGGCTAAGTTAGATCAATACCATCCCCTAGCTTGAACCAAAACCATCATGTTTGGAAAAGACAATGAATTCATCACACCAAGGAGGAAGGTACAAAAGTATGGTGAAGATTATCCTTAAGAAGACAAACCAATGTGAAGAGTTGGAGCTAGAACCTATTCAAGGAGAATTAGTATTAAATTTATTTTTGTCTAAGACTTAGAATTAGTTCATCAAGTGAGATGAGAGCTTTTGACCAATACTTCAACAAGAAGACAACTCAAGGAGAAAACTATCCCAAATATGAAGAAGAGGAGGAAGAATTTACAAGTACTTTTTAGGGGAACTCTAGCAATCTCATCTACCTCTCTCTTGCTCTAGATGACTAAATCCGTAAATACTGGATACTACTTCAGGAGATTTTCTTCAACTCAATAAGGAGGACAACAAGCAAGGCCATTGAAGGACATTCATAAAACTTAGAAGACTTGAAGAAACTCAAGACAGAAGTAGAATAGGACCAAGACTTTTGTGTAATATTTTTGATCAAAGACCAACACTTAGTCCCAAATGGCAAAGACTAACTACAATTACTTAGTTTCTCTTTGTGTATTGAAATAACGAGTTTTTCTTTTGCATATTAGAGTAAAGGTGATAATCCTTAGTAAAAACTTTGATAAATAAGTTTGAACTCTTCAAAACACAATCCTTGACCAATCCTTAGCCAATTTCTATAGTCTAAAGACACAAACAATAATTCCTTTGGTAAAATAAATTGTTGTGCAAGTTTGTTGATTATTATACTTTGTTCTTTTGTTTGTAATTTTCTTGTTTATTGTTATTTACTTGTATTGTATAGATTGTACAGAGAGAAACTATCTTTTGTGAAGAGAGTGTGATTTTTTCACCAACTCATACAAGTCAAGTAACACACCATCAACTACCTATTATTTTTCGTATGCATTACTAGAGTTTTCAGTAGTATGCATGATATGAAATTTATCTAAGTATTATATTATGCTAATATCCCAAGTAATGTCTAGCCATCCTTTTTATATCTAACTATTATAGAAGACATTGAACTTAGTATAATTCCTATGCTCTCCAAATGTTTTATTTGGATGTTAAGGATAAGAATTACTAAGTTTATTGAAACACCTGGGTGGAAGTGGAAGGATTGGTTTATGTTAAGTGGCTCCCTAGGGCCATTTCTATGGTGTTTTTCACCGAAAGAGTACACTTGTGGATGGGCATCGAGGTACAAAGAGATTATTATGTCCTTCAAAGTTTTGATGCTTCCAGTGCAACCTTTAGTCCTATGGGATTTTTCTTGATCAACTAAGTTGAATGAACTCACTAGTGCTTGTCAAGCAGATGTAGGTTGGAATGGGTCAAGCGAGACGGTGGTGAAATTTCTTCTGAAATATCTCGTCTCAATCTTCTCCTTTCCTTAATGCACCCAGGGTGTATAGGATGTTTGGACTGATTTGAGTCTAAAGGTAAAAGTGCACAAACTCTGAAGAGTCAACAAACTAAGATCGTAGCCGTGTCCCTGGTTAGGGACAACTATGAGCAGCTGGACAAGGAATGACGGAAGAATCTCATCATGCAAACATCATAATAAAATTTTGATGGGTGAACATGTGGAGGAGTTTTCCCTGATTTCTATCAGCGGTACTCCTTAAATTAGTTCTGGTTCACTGGTTTCTATCAGTGATACCTATGATAGAGGAAAATGTTTTATGACAAGAGATAGGAGAAAACTGGTTTTATGCAAACTTAGCCAAACTCCAATCAACCAAATAAGCCTGTAGTATTAGTCTTTCCATTTATATCCACCATAGTGTTACTTAATAATACATTAAATTGTATTGACCCCTTGTGGCAACATATTCCATCCTGAAGATGAATCAGAAGACGAGTGAGGATTTCGTTTAGGATCTCAAGTCTACCGCCAACATATTTTTCCTGTGGCACATGAAGAAGATAAGGCTCAATCTTGTATTATGTTTTCCGTTGTAATACTATGTTTCCTTCTAGTATTCTAATACTATGCAAGTTATAATATTATTTTTTGTAAAGATTGGATCATGCAATGTAATTGAAATTGACTCATTTGCATGATATTTCATTTTGTACTCTCGTGCTAGTAATTGATCTAGGGACTAGCACAATAACACGAGAGTTTCATTTAGTGCCTTCTTCCCAAAAAGGAAGATGCCAGCAAAATTGAGCAATATAGGACCATCTGCCTTCTAAATGTTAGTTTCAAAATTGTCACAAAAGTGGTTACAAATAGAGTTACGCATATTGCTCAGAAGGTAATCAGGACCTCCCAATCTGATTTTCTTCCTGGTAGGAATATTTTGGAAGCAGTAGTTGTGTTGCACAAAACTATCCATGCACTTCGTTGGAAAAAGATGGATGGTGTACTTTTTAAGATAGACTTCGAAAAGGCGTATGATAAAGTTAATTGGTCCTTTCTCCAACAAACTTCGCATATGAACGGTTTTAGCCCACATTAGTGTCAATGGGTTACGCGTTTTGTTTGGGGGGGGGGAGGGGGTGAGTGTTGGGATAAGGTGAATGATGAGATCGGTCCATTTTTCAGACCTTAAAATGTTTGAGGCAAGGAGATCCTGTGTCTCCTATTTTGTTTAACCTTGTAGCTGATATGTTGGCAGTTTTAATTTCTCATACTAACAAGGATGGTCAAGTTGGAGGACCGATTCATGATTTAGTTGAAGGTGGTATTTATATATTGCAATATGCAGATGACACAATCTTATTCTTAGAGCATGACCTCCAGAAGGCAGTAAATATGAAATTGATATTATCTATTTTTGAGCAACTTTCTGGGTTGAAGATTAACTTTCATGAGAGAGAGATCTTTTGTTGTGGAAAAGCTGCTACATATATTGATGATTACCTCCACATCTTTGGTTGTGAGGCTGGTAGTCTTAGGTATCTAGGTATTCAAATCCATCACCGCGGGAATTTAAATTAAGAATGGAAGCCAGTGGAGGATCGACTTGAGCAAAAGCTGAGCTCCTGGATTGGAAAGATGCTCTCTTATGGAAACCGTCTATGCATAGAAAATTCGGTTTTGACAATCTTACCCATGTTTCTTTTATCCTTCTTCAAAATTCCCATTGGGGTACGTAAAATATTGGATTACAATAGATCTCATTTTTTTTGGCAAAGTGATAAGCTGAAAAGGAAATTATATTTTAACAAAATTGAATATTATTTGTCGTCCTAAGGATCAAGGTGGTCTTGGAATTGAAGTGCTGGATATAAATGCTTTCTAAATGGTTGTTTAAACTATTGACGGAAGATTGTGTGTGTCATGAACTTCTACGTAACAAGTAGTTTAGTGGTAAGACACTGACTCAAGTTGAAGCAAAACCTATTGATTCTCCTTTCTGGAAAAGAATCATGGGGGTCAAAATCGAATTCTTTCGCAGGATAGAATTTGGGATTGGAGATGGCCAGCGGATTAGGTTTTGGGAAGACAAATGGCTAGGGGATGTACCCCTTTCGCCGCAATACCCTGAGTTATTTAACATTGTGAGGCATAAAAACAGTTTAGTTTCTGATGTTCTTGGCTATGAGCATCCTAACCTACAGTTTAGACGTTCTTTTGTGGGCGATAAATGGGTAGCGTGGCCGCACCTGGTAGAGAGACTGATGAGAGTAACTTTATCAAGTAATCAAGATTCTGTCCGTTGGTCTTTAACTGCCTTAGGTGTATTTACTGTGAAATCTCTTTATGCGGATTGTCTGAATGGTAATGCTAGATACCTTCATTCCTACCTTTGGAAGTTGAAGGTACCCTTAAAAATTAAGATTTTCATGTAGTTTCTTTCAAGGAAAGAGCTTTTGATGAAAGATAACTTAGCTAATAGAAAGTGGGATGGATGTACAAAATGTATCTTTTGTGGTGCACAAGAGACGATTGAGCATCTCTTTATTAATTGTGAGTTTGCAAAGAAGATTTAGTGCTTAGTGCATTTCACATTTAGCATATCCGCTCCTACTTCAATTTCTCATATGTTTGGAAATTGGCTATATTGCATTGATAAAGCCTCTAAGGCGTCCATACTCATTGGTATATGTGCTTTTCTTTAGGAAATTTGGAATTGTCGTAATGCTATGATTTTCAACAACAGAAGAGCCGGGAATTTTTTGCAGGTTGTTCACCGGTCTATCTAGTGGATTCATATGTGCTCTCACCTTCTCCTGGAGAACAAACGAGGACGTTTCGACTCTGGATGCACTCGGTTGATGGCAGTCATACAGCCTATCTTCAACACGGGTGGCTGGTTGCACACTAGGAGATCGCGTCATGTCAAATAGACAAGTTTTGTCATGATTGTTTCGGTGGTTGATTCACGTATCAACTCTTAGTAATCCCTTGTTTCTGTAAGGAGTTTGGGCCTTTGGGATGTTCCTTTGTCACAATTACTTATATGATCTTTAATGAAAAAACTGTGTGCAATGCTTTTATGCCTTGATGTTCTTCCATAGTCTGATTCATCTATTGTAACTATCTTGATGATATCCTTGTATTTACTTGGAATCTTCAAATAATGGAAACTATTATCTACATATTCCTATTAAACCATGGCAGTTCGGACTAATTTCCTACTTTACGCCTTTCCACTTAATTTGACAAGATTTAGAAGAAATTAACTCACAAATGGTTGGTCAGCATGAGGTCGGTTGTAGAAGAGAGTAGAATGTAAAGGCCAATAGTGAGTGGCTTATGTGTTGAAGGTATTTTTATTTCGTGAGACCCTCATTAGCTTGCACTCGAGCACCAGCAATCGTACGGCTATTTTATTTACTATCTTATGTATGAAATCTGGAATACCAGTTTTAAAAGAAGAGGGATAACTTACCAACTTATTTTTTGAAGTTGTCTTAATTTTCCTTTTCGAGAAAAGCTCACAAACTAGATTAGGATGCATCAAGGCATATTTGACCTTGATGTTTTTTATATAGCTTGACGTTTTGCATTAATTTTGGTATTTCTGTTCATACGACAGGTTTGTATGTCCGGTCAGACATGTTTTTATGCGAGAAAAGAACAATTGAACCATTATTGTTTTCGGTTGCCATTGATGGTTTAGCATTCAAATAAACTTTACTTCCACTTGGATTGAATAATATTATGAATTTGTGAAAGCCTTGATCTTTGGAACCATTTTGCAGTTATGATGTTTCAATGGAGCATCGAGGAATTTATGCAATGGATTATTTATTTTTCATGCTCATATGGCTTCTTATTTTGCAATTCTTAGAAGCACCTCACTTAACATGTCACACCCCAGTTTTTTGGGACACATGTAACATAGTGAGAGAAGACATTTTTGTGAGCCAACAACAACTTTTTAATGCACTTGTGTAATCCAACATTATGTAATGAACCATGAGTATCTATGCAATGCAAGCAAGCCTTTAATTAAAATCATTTATCAATTTTTCCTGATGTTTTCTGATTGCTGCTGTGTTGTTTTCTATGTGATGATTTGAATAGTTTTCATCCAAATTTTTGTCACAATGTTGCTTTCAACTTAATGATATTTTTTGGCCTTGTTTGGATCAATGAAACAATATGGAAAAAGGATATTTAGATGTTTTCTTTTAAGTTTTCTATACAAACTTGTTTCTGAAAAATTAGCCAAGTAGCTGTCTTTAGATCACGTTATCTATATGTTAGGGAATCATATTTTATGTTTTATTGGCATGAATGTGTCCTCTAATATATGGAATACAAATGTGTGATCTTGGTTTGAAAATTGGTTTGAGAAAACAATCTTTTGCTTGATGGTTTTTGTGATAGAAAATTCAGGCAGAAAAGTGGTTTTTAGGAAAACGGAGAAAAACAGAAACTAGCTATTTTCCTACCTTGTTGTCAGGGCCTTTTGGAATTTCAAATTTGTTTTCTTTTGTTGTTTATGAAATTACTTGTCATGCTTAACAAAATCATACTTTTAAAAAACAATTGGAAATGGTTTGGTTCTTCAAAATAGGGCCAACTTTTGGTTGATTCCATCTGTTATCAAGACTTAGCCAAAATGACTAAGTCAATTAACTGAAACTGGATTTTCTGAAATCAGTGCAATGCACCAAACTTTGGATGATCATAACTGTTGATTGGAGTGGAATTAAGCAGTGCCAGTTGGACCTTCTACAAGCCCTATATATCCTTAGCATTTTCCTAGCTTTGGATGCTCGAGTGGTTGACCAGAGAGGAGAGAGTTCAGAGAGCGAAAGGAGGGGGAGTGGCATGGGTGGACTGACAGAGTGCCACTGTGCTTGTGCACTGTCGCCATAACCGTGCCAATTTCACCTCACCACCAGTTGCTTGGCCTTGACCACACCCTAGGACACCTCTTAGACACGCCCAAAGGGCACGGGGCACGGCATGGGCACCTGGGACGCGACCCCGAGCTTGCCACTGCCGCCCGAGAGCACGCCCATGCACACACTCGTGGCACCGTGTCTATAAAGCCACGGGCACGCCCTTGACGCGCTAGCACACACCCACCACTCCACTCTCACCCCCATACACGGACCGCGCACGCTCGGGGCTCTTTGTCAGCCCAGCGAGCGCGTAGACGCCGTCGGCCACCACGGAGGGAAAAGAAAGGTGGAGCACACCTCGGGCACTCCCACCCCTCTTCTTTGCCCCCATCGAGCTCGCCTCTGTCCGTAGAGCACCCCTGACGCAGCCGTTTGTTCCCTCGTTTGCACATCCGTCGTGGAGCTCACCGGAGCCTCCGCGAACTCGCAGACCCGCGCCGTCGACTGGAGCCTTCCCCAGACACAGCAACGCTGCCCCTGCACCCCACCAACCCCGTGAGACTCCACCGACCCCGCGCAACGTCCTACGCGTCCCCGAGGTGAGCCAATCAAGAGGTCGCGGCGGTCCCGTGCTTTCCGATCGCGAGCAAGAGAGAGAAGTGAGGGGAGAGGCAGGAGACGACCGTGCGCCATTGATCTCACGATCAACAGCCATGTTTAAAAGTTGAAACGGTACGTGCGCCGCGCGCGCTCGCTCAAGCGAGCTGGGCCAGAATGGCTTAGCGGGTCGCACGCGCAGAAGGAACCCCAGCCCGCACTAGTTTTCTTTTCCTTTTTGAAATTAACAAAAACTTGCACCTTTGCTTTAATCGCGTCAAAATATAAAACATAAGAATTAAAATCTACAAAAATTCCTAGTGATAGATCTACTTTTTACTGAACGCATGCAACTTGTAGATATACTTTGGGAGCTTTACTTTGTCTGTGGTAAATTTTGTGCTACACACTGTCTGTTAGAGTAAAAATAGGATAACTTTTTGTATGTGTGTTCAATTTGTGCAAACTAAATTTCTTTGAGTATCTTGTGACTAGATCTATCAGTAGGGCTTGACCTCACATCAAGGTGAGCTACGATTTGGAAATGCCATCCATTTTGGTATATGTCCAGTAGCATGTTATAGGATTTTTACAAGTTGTTTAAAAATATTTTTTGATGTGAATCCAAGGGGATCTGTTATTATATGCATAGATCTATGTTATAATAGATTTGTGTGATTTTTAGAGCTCTAGATTTATTTTGGCAACAAATCTAAGTTTTTGCACTTTTCTGTTAGAAATGAAATGTGTAGAATTAGTTTATAATAATTGCTTGCTAGTTGTTATATTTTTTTTCTAGCATGTTTAGATGTCTTTCTTTTGGTTAAAAGGTTGTTTACTTACAGATCTAGCATTTTAGAAATTGTGTGCATGTTTGGAAAAGATATGGAAATAGTATATGCATAGCTTTGTTTTCTAGTCTTTATTTTTAATAGGTCTTGTGAGCAAGTGTAGCTAGTTTTATTACATAAGTTTTCAGTGATGGTTTGTTGGGTCCAGTACCATTTTGGTACTGGTTATTAGTAGTTTTCACCTCTGTTAGGTTGCACAAAATTTCTTAGAGAGGCATGCACAGCTTTGAGTGTTTAATTGTTCATACTATGTTACTTTCACTAGTATCAATAGTTGTAATTTTGTTTGGTGAAAAAAAAAAGTTTTCCACAAGTAGGAACACAGGCTATGGACCTCTTTAATGTCATGAAAAACCTAGTGGAACACCCACTGGTTCCATTTCATTTTGGTGGGAAATGGCATTTCTCAACCATAGTAGTGGTAGTAATTATTGTTATTTTGGTGCATGCTTGTGGATTGTTGTTTTGCAAACTTGAGTGTTATTTTTTTTGGTGCATTGCTTGCTGTATTTTTTGGTTTAGTATCATTGCTTGCGTAGTTTGGTTCTGATTGTGTGTCGTTATTTTATTTTTGCGACGATAGAAAACGAGGAAGAGATAGTTGGTGCGGGAGGATATTACTATCACTCATGTTGCTACCACGAGCAAGACCCTCACCTCCACCAAGGCAAGCCATCCTAAAGCTTGCTGTTATACTAATTATCATTAACTATCATGCATGTTTTACTTCTGAAGTTTACAAAAAAACTTGATTACCAAAAACTTTTTTTGAGTGGCTATTATTACTATTAATATTATATAGGTATATTATCACATTGCCATTAGTCAACTTGGGGTTACCTAGCCTTTAGCCACCATACGGTATATAAATCCCGCCTAATATACTAATCTTGAGTCCCTAAGTGGACACTTTAAAAATGTGCTTTTGCAAAAAAATGACTTATGAAAAGTCCACGGTGGAAAGGCGGGACCTTGTTCACCAGGGGAGTGAAAGGGTGTGTTTTTCAAAAATGTTTACAAAAGAAACATAACCTAGTCTTCGCTGGACAACCAAGAATTACTTCCACTCTACCTCAATATGGGTACGGGGCCTATCTAGATACTTGTTCTTGTTAGTATGCGTCCTGTCCCAAATTGCTATAGAGAGGATGATACTTTGAACCGAAATGTCGCCAGGAGGGAGAGACGGAACATACACCATGAAGGATTAAGTTCTCCTCCGGGTGCGACAATTAGGTCTCCTGCTGTGGTGATGTGTGACATGGTGCCAGGGAGAACAAACCCAGTTGAAGGGATAGTCATGTACTAGCTTGATTAGAATGGACAGTTAGGATCCTTTATATGATGCATATCGTTGTGTCGATCCATGAGTGGTTCATGGCAGATGAGTGGATCTTGTGGATTGTGTACACCTCTGCAGAGTAAAACTATTCTGAATAGCCGAGCCCTCGGATATGGTCAGTTGAATGTCCATGTAGCTAGCATTGTGTTATTTTACAAAAAGGGTATTTTTGAAATGAAAGACTTGTACCTGAGAGGTATCAATGAAGAAAGCTGGAGTTGTCTTCCAAGAAGCTTTGCAGAGAAAACTCTTTTTTAAAACAAGTTTATACAACCTCTTGGATATGCAATATCTACAAGAGAAAGAAAATTATATTATTTTCTTTGAAGTATCTTCTTTAACAAAGATATAGAGATGTTTTCCAAAGCAACCATGATGTTATCTTACATACACCATGGGTAGTGAGCCCTATTTATAGCCTACCTATCCACCATATAAGCATACTTGTATTCGTAAGTTTATAAAGGATGTCTTGCAGAGTACATTCAAATGTACTCATATTGGTTTCGCCCCTGGCTATTTACTTGGCCAGACTTTGAGTAGATGCCACCTGAGGAAGTGTATGAGGAGGAGTAATTTTCCGACTACTATGAGAATTAGGCCCGACTCCCGGTCAGCAGCCTGTTGGTGAAGGCGTGACATGGGCTATCTGCGTTATGCTAAGTTTTCCACTGAGTGTTTGTGAGACATTTTCCGGTCCTACGTGACAGTTGTTAAGACTTGGTCATGTGACCATTGGTTGTAAGACTCTATTTATTTGTGTAATGCATATTGTATCCGTGTACCAACTATGTATGTTGTTCATGACTGAATTCCTGGGATCGTGAATGTATGCATATGAGGGGTTCTAGACCATCCGGTTTTGGGCCTATACAAAGTTGGTATCAGAGCTATCATGACCTTAGGAGCCCTTAGTTAGCATGGACGTTAGCTAGTACTCTGGGAATCGATAATACTTAAGTGACCAAGTTCAAAATATTCTTATATTTATCTTCCATATTTTTCAAAACTCTATTTACATTAAGCTATGTCATGTTCCACTCTAAAATTTTGCACACTTGGGTCTAACTTAAGCTTAGTTTAAACTTTGTGTAGATGGAAGTTGTGTTCACCGAGGCTTGCCAGTTGGGGCTGGCGAGAGACGTGGCCTTTCTGTTCGAGCAGAGGCTCGTAGCGATGACGGGGCGTATCGATCGTCTGGTTCCCGAGTTGCAGGGAGGGATGATCTTCGGTTCTTATATTGAGGGAGACTAGTTCGTAGAGTGTACTATTCGCCCTCCGCTAACCACTCCTTCAGCAGAGACTTTTGTCGTCATCGTCGTTGAGCGCTCCTGGCAGGAGGGCGTAGTTAGGGTGATCCAGGAGGCTATTGCACGCCTAGCTCATCTGAGGGACTTCCAGTATCTGGGTACTCTCTTTGAGTTTCTCGGGAGGAGAGACGAGACTGGCACACCTGTTGTTGTGTCACAGGATCTCGATGGTATGCGTCCTCACCTGGAGGACATGGAGATCTTACTGCATCGCACCCAGCGTCGACTGGATGACATGAGCATTCTGCAACACACTACAGTTGCGGAGTGCCGTCTTCTCGTTACCCATCTGGGTAAGTTGATGAATGACCTCGAGACAGAGACCGCCCGGGCTAGAGCCTTGGCGGGACAGCTGCGGACCACTCGTTTGGCCCGTACTCGTCTCACCCACAACGTGGAAGAACTTCAGGATGCCAACGCGATTCTGCATGGGCGACTGAAGACCGCAAGAGAGGACCTAGCTACTCGGGACTCCACACTCGAGGAGCTAGAGGAGGAGAACACCGAGCTCCGTCGGGAGAACGAGGATCTCCTAGTTGACGATGACATTCTATCAGATATCGATGGGATGGATATGAGCGAGCAGAGCGAGTAGAAGGACGACGACTTAGCTGAGGAGGAGGATCCTGAGGAGATCCATTTCGACAGAGACAGCGAGCAGGACTAGTCGTAGTACCTCTTAGCTTTTAGAGTTGTTCCAGTGAGATGTACGCCGACCCTATGAGGCGAATCCCCCTATGTAGCTCTGAGGAGCGTAGATGTGTTAGGTGTCTGTTGTTTGTGTTTGTTCTATGTATGACTCTATGCTATAAATGTGATGCTTGTTTGAGTGATATCTATGTTTGGAAATTTGTCTCAACCCATAAATCTTTACTTGTGATTTATCACTTGTCATTTCTTTTTGGTTCTTAGACACTCTTTTTTTTAGTTGCCTAGTTTTTGTCTTCAAAACCAAAGAAGTCTTGCTGCATAGTCTTACACATGTTTCACTAAACAGCATGCCGCCTCGCCGGGAACCACCACCACCACCCCCGCTATCGATGGAGGCATTGTTGGCACTTATGATGGAGGATCGCCAGGCCACAAGAGCCGAGAGTGCTGCCACAGTTGCTGCCCTGCAGCAGATGGCCACTGCCAGCGCCAATAACAACAACAACAATGGCGATGGCAATGGGAATGGTGGCCGCTCGAAGCTGAAGGTGTTTCAGCAGACTAATCCTCCAGTCTTCTCGATGATTGTGGAGCCACTGGATGCAGATGACTGGCTTCACACAATTGCCAATAATCTGGAAGAGACATCAGTGGAAGACAATGACAAGGTGTTGTTTTCCACCTACTTTCTTGCTGGACCAGCTAGGACTTGGTGGGAGACTACCATCGCCACTGTCACTGCTGGACACATTTTCACTCGGGAGGACTTCACTACAAGGTTTAGCAAGTATCACATCCCTCAGGGTGTGATGAACATCATGAGGGACAAGTTCCTAAAACTATGGCAGGAAGGAATGTTTGTATCAAAATACTGGGAGGAGTTCACTCTGTTATCCCGGTATGCACCTGATGAGGTTATAACAGAGGCTAAGAAGGAGAGATTCTTGAATGGGCTGCACGATAAGTTGTAGTGCACACTAGTTGTCATACCATTCCTGGATCTGGAGTCACTCGTGGATGCCGCGATTATGATGGAGCACAAGAGGCAGAATGCCTTTGACAACAGAAAGAGTAAGATGTAGTACCAAGGTGGACCTAGTGCACCCAGAAACCGCCCCACACCCTATGCAAGGCCACCACCACCACACAGGGCGCCTGCTTATGCACCCAGACCCAACCATAACAACCACAACCACCACCATAGCCACAAAGGCCAAAACAACTACAACAACAACCACCACCACAAAAATCGTGCACCTTATGCACCCAAGCCAGGAGGCAGTGGAAATGTTAATGGAAATGGAAACAAGTCCAACCATGCTTCCAAGCACAACCAGAACTCCAAACCCAATGGAGGTTGGTTTACCTGTGGCAAGGAAGGGCATTTTTCTCGTGACTGTCCGACCAAGAATCCTGCCCCAGCTCAGAACAATGCAACCAAGATGACACAGGGACTAGTGAACAAGAAGCACAATGGGATGAAAGGCTACCTGAATCATGTCACTGCTGAAGAAATACATGAGGCACCTAATATGGTGATGGGTACATTTCCTGTCAACTCTGTACCTGCTGAAGTATTGTTTGATTCGGGTGCATCGCATTCCTTTGTTACAAAGCCATTTGCTGAAAAGAGTGGTATGAAACATACCCGTATGCACAACTCTATGTTAGTACAAATACCTGTAGCTAGTACCTGATTACCCACAAGTATGGGGGGTGTATCGTAGTACTTTTGATAAATAAGAGCGTCGAACCCAACGAGGATCAGAAGGTGTTGACAAGCAGTTTCGATGAAGGAATAACTGCAAATACTGGAAAATAGATTTGTAGGGTTTTTTGATATTGCAGATAAATAAAGTGCGAGTAAATAAAATGCAGTAGTAATAATTGCAGAAAGTGGCCCAATACTTTCTTCAGCAAAGGACGAGCCGGTGAGTTTACTTATGAGTAACAAACGTTCTCGAGGACACACGGGAGGTTTCTGTCAAGTGCTTTTGTTCCATGCAGTTGAATAATGTTAGGTGTTTTGATAAGGGTTGTGTGGGTGAACCTATGCTAATGTACCGTCCCATCCAAGACATACATTCTTGTGATTATACCCCTTGCAAGCATCCGCAACTACAATAATGTAATTAAGAAATAAATCTAACCACAACTTTAAACTCTGGGATCCTACTCTCCCTCGTGTAATGGTTTCCTAATAAGGGTTTAGGTTTCTGTCACTCCGGCAACCCCACAATTAGTAGCCAAATACACGATGCATTTCCCTAGTCCCATAAATGGTGAAGTATCATGTAGTCGACGTTCACATGACACCACTAGAAGAATAACACCACAACTTAAATATCAAACATTAAATATTATTCAACATTACTTCACTACTAACAACTTGACTTCTCCCATGTCCTCAAGAACAATACGAACTACCCACAACACATCATATTGATCATTATAAGAGGTGATATAATGGATGATAATCATCTGGTCATAAAGTGCAAACACCGATAAATCTCACAAGCATCAACTACTAACAAGTAATCCACACCAGTAGAGAGATCTAATGCAAAACAACGATAGAGGGCCCTAATTGTTATAGCGGGATGAAGTTGGATTATGAGGGTGATGGTGCTGGTGGTGATGATGATGATGATGATGATCTTGATGATGCCTAGAGTGATGACGGTGACGATGGCGGTGATTTCCCCTCTCCGGAGAGGAATTTCCTCGGCAGATTTCTCCCTACCAGAGAGAAAGCTTTTCTCTCTCGGGTGTTTTCCACCCCGAGGCGGCGGCGGAATAATTCTTCGAAGATGGAATGAGGCTTAGGGTTTCCTGGGGGCCAGGCACGCCAAAGATAACCCCTAGAGGTGGGCCAGGGTGGCCACACCTATAGGTGACGCGGCCAAGGGGGGCCACGCCACCCCACGGTGTGGGCCCATGGTGGCCCCCCTCTGGCTCTCCTTCTGGATGTGTTCTTCCTTTGGACTTTTAGGACACCTTCGGTGTCCCACTTCTTCTTCTTCTGATCTTCTAAAATATGGTATCCCGACGGTGTTTTTTCCATCAGATTCCAGGTCCCCGTGTTTATTCTCCAAAAATTATGAAACATGCAAAATAAGATAAAATAACATAAGAGATGCATCATAACATGAAATATATCGATGAATAACAGAAAATTATGATATAAAATAGTGATGCAAAATGGACGTATCAACTCCCCCCAAGCTTAGACTTCGCTTGTCCCCAAGCGGAACTGAATTCAGAAAACATGACCACATGTTTATGGAGTGAATAGTCGTTAAATAAAATACGGATAAGAAGCATCACATCTATCTATGCACCAATCAATATAGACAACAACTTCCTCTCATATAACCTTACTTGAAATGAGTAAATGGGAGTCACAAACAAAGATGCAAAAGAGAGAATCAAAATTGGTAATGGCAAACTTGATTCTTGGTCAGAGAACATTTAATGATATCCTGCTTATCTTAGGTGAAGTCTTTATAATAATGCTCATCTTGTAGAGCTTAACATGTTTAATTGTAACAAATCTTTTATAGTGATTGATAGATTTTCAAAGTAATATTCATTCAGATAACAAAGCATGTGCTAAACAAAGAAGGATAGAAAACATGATTGTATAAATCAACATATAGATGATGTGATCACAACAAATCAAATGCTTGCTGGAGACAGAGAGAAATGGGTTTAGTGACTCAACATGAAAGTAAAAGATAGGCCCTTCGCAGAGGGAAGCATGGATCACTCATGTGCTAGCGGTTTTATTTTATTTAACAGAGGCATTGAAAACATTTTTAAGAGAGGTGTATGCTTATGTCAACGAATGGTAAATAGAAAATGCAATACGTCACAAGCCAACTAGACTTCATAAGAGCGGCTCCCATATGAGGGACACAACTGGTGTAGAAGGTCATCCCTCATTCTCTTTTGTTTACATGATTATGCTTTGACTGATAAATCAGGGGCAAAAATAGTGAAGAGAATTTGTATATTAGTTTTGGGGCTGGGCACCCCTCTCCCAGCTCTTCTAGCATTTGGATAAGCGGATGAAGCCACTAGTCCAGGTGTTTGAAGTCCAATCAAAAAGTGAGATAAAGATTCTCTATTTACATCCTCATGAGCTAAAACAGGGGCACAAAACAGGAATAAGTTTGAAGGTTTTAAAGGTAGCACATGAGCAATTTACTTGGAGTGGAAGTTAAATACCACATGTAGGTAGGTATGGTGTACACGATGGCAAGGTTTTGGGGCTCAAGGTTTTGGATGCACAAGAAGCATTCCCTCTCAGTACAGGGCTTTTGGCTAGCAAGGTTGGGTAGCAAGCATAAGAGTTGAGGGAAAACAAACAAATATACGTATGATGAAACCAATCATGCAACTCTTCATTGAAAACCCAAGCGGTCTTAACTTGTGAATACTAAGTTTACGAGCTAATAGGCAAATTCCTCTTTCTTATATTAGCATCTCAAATTATTATTTCTGCTGACCCAAGCTAAGTTTGCCAAAACCAACTAGATTAACTTGATGATCTCTAGAGTGATACCAAATACTAATAACAAGCTCAACCATATGACAAAAATTGAAAAATAAAATAATGTGTGCAGAAAGTAAATGATGAAACTTCTCATTAATATTTCAAACTCGCAACTCACACCAATGGATACAACGATAACCAACTAAGGAGAGACACTTCCATACTGCAAACCATCCTATATGATAACTTCTCTACTCATGATATGCCTCTACTGAAAAAGTAAAAAGATGAAAGATAGTGATATGATACCGCGGCACTCCCCCCAAGCTTGGACAAGCCGAGGGGATGCCAAAACCAATGACGAACATTCTTCGGTGGTGGTGGTGAATCATTCTCGATGAGCTTATCAATTGATTTCTTCAGATCTTCGATCACTAACATAAGCATACGCATCACCTTTGTCTTGCGATCAGTCCAGTTTGCATGCCTGTCAGACTGTGAATCCCAGCCACCAAGATTTTCCCCCACTCTTCCTTAGGTTGAGAGCTTCCTTCATCTGCATGGTTAGAACGATTGGTGTCCCACATAGAGGGAAAATCCATATGGGCACCTTTTTGCACTGATAATCATGAATTAATGAGTGGAGGTGTTTCTTAACGCCCGCAACAGGCGTTCTTGATGCTACGGAGTGACGTGGAACCCCTCCTCCGGTGCTCATCCGCGCGCCTCTCTTAAGCTTCAAGGGGTTAGCCACAACTCTGATGCTTGTGAAGGTGGCACGTGGACGCACTGGTGAGTTCTCTTCTACATCTCCTTCATCTCCACTCTCGATCTCCTCCTCCTGCTCCAGGTCTTGGACATCATCTTCCTTCGGTCCCTTCCCCTTGTTGTCGTTGGCAGAGACCATGATGCTTCTAAAACCGAAAACAGATCCTGACAGAAACAGCTCGAAACAGAAACACGACGAGAAAACGATATACGGACCTCGAGGGATCTGGGGGATTATATAGCGAAAAGTTTCATAACGAAAGGAAAGTCCAGGTCAAAAACGAGTCGGACAGGGGCTCCGGGGCGCCCACACCATGGGCTGGCACGGCCAGGTGTGGACCCACGCCACCCTATGGTGTGGAGCCTCCGGGATCATCTCCGCCTCGTTTCCGGCTCATAATTTTTCATATTTTCCAAAAACAGTAAATATATAAGTTGGAAGATGTTTCGCGAACATTTTCTTACCAAAACTGATACCTATTCGAAAACTGACTCTGCAGTTTCTAAAATATGCTTCTTAATGAACTCCTTCGGGATCATGGCTTGAATGCAATCAACATTTTCATTATAAGGGTCTCCGGAGATATAATGTTTGAGTCATTGGCCATTCACCACTTGTTAAGTGTTGTCTTGAAGGGAAACAATTTTAATTGACACTGAACGATATACCTCTTCAATAACAAAAGGTCCTTCCCATCTCGAGAGTAATTTTCCTGCAAATAATCTGAGACGAGACCTATGCAATAGCACTTTTTCGCCAACATGAAATTCTCTTTTAATAATTCTGTTATCATGCCATCTTTTAACTTTCTCTTTTAAGATCTTAGCATTTTCATATGCTTCACTCCTCCATTCATCTAAAGAACTTAAGTCAAGCAACCTTTTCTCACCAACAAGTTTAAAATCTCTATTTAGGTGTTTCACTGCCCTATAAGCTTTGTGTTCTAATTCTAGAGGCAAGTGACAAGCTTTTCCATAAAACATTTTATAAGGAGACATGGCCATGGGTTTTTATAAGTAGTTCTATAAGCCCACAAAGCATCATTTAATTTCTTAGCCCAATTTTTTCTAGATTTGTTAACAGTCTTTTGCAAGATAGATTTGCTTTCTCTATTTGATAATTGTACTTGCCCACTAGTTTGAGGATTATAGGGTGAAGCAATTCTATGATTAACATCATATTTAGCAAGTGTTTTTCTAAAACCACCATGAATAAAATGAGAAACCCCATCAGTCATAAGATATCTAGGTACACCAAACCTAGGGAAAATAATGTCTTTAAGCATTTTTAATGAGGTTTCACCATCAGCACTTTTAGTAGGTATAGCTTCTACCCATTTAGTAACATAATCTACAACAACAAGAATATGAGTATAGCCTTGTGAAGGAGGGAAAGGACCCATAAAGTCAAAACCCCAACAATAAAGCGATTCAATAACAAGAAAATAATTCATAGTCATTTCATTGCGTCTAGAAATATTTCCAACCCATTGACATTGATCACAAGATAAAACAACTTTTCTAGCATCTTTAAAGAGAGTAGGCCAATAAAAACCTGATTGTAGAACGTTATGTGCAGTTCTATCTCCAGCATGATGTCCTCCATAAGCACTGCTATGACACCTCAAATCATAGAAGAATTTTCTTCTTTGCTGAGCTGTAAAGGTAGGAGGCAAATACTTGGAAACAATAAAGTTAGCATAATCAGCATACCATGGACTCTCTTGAGAGATCACTTTTATTGCAGCTAACTGTTCATTAGGAAAACTATCATTAGCAGGAATAGTGTCATCAGGAATATTTTCCAATCTAGACAGATTATCAGCAATAGGATTTTCAGCACCCTTCCTATCCATAATATGTAAATCAAATTCTTGTGAAAGAAGCACCCATCTCATAAGCCTAGGCTTAGCATATTTCTTTTCCATAAGGTAATTAATAGCAGCATGATGAGTATGAATAGTAACTTTAGAATCAACAATATACTGCCTAAATTTATCACAAGCAAAAACTACAGCTAGGAATTATCAGTGGTAGCGTAATTCTTTTGAGCAGCATCAAGAGTTTTACTAGCATAATGAATAACATTTAACTTCTTGTCTATCCGCTGTCCAAGAACAGCACCTACATCATAATCACTAGCATAACACATAATTTCAAACGGTAAATTCCAATCAGGTGGTTGAACAATAGGGGTAGATATTAAAGCCTTCTTTAAAATTTCAAAAGCTTATCTACAATCTTCATCAAAAACAAAAGGTACATCCTTTTGAAGAAGATTAGTAAGAGGCTTTGATATTTTAGAGAAATCTTTAATAAACCTTCTATAGAAACCAGCATGACCAAGAATAATACGAATACCTTTGACATTTCTGGTACATGGCATTTTCTCAATAGCTTCAACTTTAGCTCTATCAACTTCAGTGCCTCTTTCAGATATTTTATGTCCAAGAACAATTCCTTCATTAACCATAAAATGGCATTTCTCCCAGTTAAGAAGAAGATTAGTCTCCTCACATCTCTATAAAACTTTATCAAGATTCTACAAACAATTATCAAATAAAGTTCCATAGACGGAGAAATTATCCATGAAAACTTCCACAAATTCTTCACAAAAACCATGAAAGATAGCAGACATGCATCTTTGAAAAGTAGCAGGACCATTACATAAATCAATAGACATATGTCTATAAGCATAGGTTCCATAAGGACAAGTGAAAGTTGTTTTCTATTGATCAAGCTTTTTAACAGCAATTTGAGAAAACCCAGAATAACCATCAAGAAAGCAGAAATGAGTTTTCTTAGACAACCTTTCTAACATTTGATCAATAAAAGGCAAATGATAATGATCTTTCTTAGTGACTTTTTTAGCCTTCCTAAAATCAATTGACATCCTATGACCAACTACTACCCTTTGAGGGATAAGTTCATTATTTTCATTAGGCACAACAGTCATCCCTCCTTTCTTAGGGACACAATGCACATGACTAACCCATCTACTATCAGCAATAGGATAAATAGTGATAGCATCAAGGAGTTTCAATACCTCATTTCTTACCACATCCTTCATTTTAGGATTTAAACGGCGTTGATGTTCAACAACTGGCTTTGCATCAGGTTCAATATTAATAGCATGCTGACAAATAGTAGGAGAAATCCCTTTCAAATCATCAAGAGTATAACCAATAGCACCTCTATGTTTCTTCAATATTCCCAATAGTCTCACTTCTTCCTTATCAGAAAGTTGAGAACTAATAATAACACGATATAATTTCTTATCATCAATATGAGCATATTTAAGATTACCAGGCAAAGGCTTTAAATAAAAAACATGATCTTCCTTGGGTGGTAATGTTGTACCCAAGTCTTCCACAGGTAAATTATGTTTCAGCATTGCTGGATGATGTAAGAAAATATCATCAATTTCATTCCATTCTTCCATAAATACATCACTTTCGTGGTCTTCCATGTATTGCTGCAAAGGATTGTTAGGAGCAAGAGAAATAGCAGCCAATTGTTCAACTTTATAATTCTCATTAGGTAATTCAGCTTCATAAGGTGTTCTAGAAAATTTGGAGAAATTAAATTCATAGGACTCTCCATCAAACTTTGTAAGTATTTTCTCCTTTTTACAATCTATAACAACACCACAAATGTTTAAGAAAGGTCTACCAAATATGATAGGACAAGTATCACTAGCAGAAGTGCCTAGTACTAGAAAATCAGCAGGATATTTAGTTTTACCACATTAGACCTCCACGTCTCTAACAATACCAATTGGAGAAATAGTTTCCCTATTAGCAAGTTGAATAATCACAGCAATGTCTTCAAGTTCACAGGAACCAATTTCATGCATGATTTCTTTATACATCTCATAAGGAATAGCACTAGAACTAGCACCAATATCACATAAACCATAATAGCAATGATCACCTATCCTAAAAGGTAGCACAGGAACACTGAGTTTCCTAAATTTACTAGGATGAGAGACAATATTAGAAGCATCTTCACAAAATATAATGTGTACCTCTTCTACATTTTCAGAAACAAGGTCTTTTACTATAGCTACTGTAGGTTCTACAGTTATTTGTTCCTCAGGTTCCACAAGCTTCTTTGCAATTTTATTAATCACTCTAGCTAACATAGAGTGTTCTTTTACCTTAGCAGGGAAAGGCATTTTATCAATATAAGGTTCAGGCACAATAGAATCAACAATATGAACTTCTATATCTCTAGCAGGAACATAATTAAATAGTATCTTTATAAGGTGCATGGTACTTATCCCATTCCTTTTTAGGAATATCAATGTAAGAAGCAAAAGCCTTATATATGTTTGCAGCAACTTGAGAATCAAGACCATAAACAACACTAACATTATGAAAATCCTCAGATGACATACAGGTTTTAATACATTCATAGTCATAATTTATACCTGACTTTCTACCTTTGTCATTCTCCAATGCATCAGTATTTTCTTGGATAGGGTCAAGAAGATCCCATTTAGCTTCATCCTTCATACGTGTAAATGATCCAGAACAAGAAGCATCCAATAAATCCTTATCATGAAGAGGAAGCCTTGCGTATAAATTATTAATAACAATATTACTGGGGAGCTCATGAATGGGGCATTTGAGCATGAGTAACTTCAATATCCCCCATTCTTGGGCAATACTCTCTCCGTCATGAAGCCAATTATATATATAATTCCGATCTCTATGGATTTCTCTTGGAGGATAGAATTTAGAATAAAAGAGTGGTACAATTTCCTCCCATTCAATAGTCTGCCTATTTTTCAACAGTTTGAACCATTCAGTGGCTCGGCCTGTCAATGATATAAAGAATAATTTCCTCTTCACTTGGCTCGTAGTAATACCTGAACACTTGAACAACTCGCATAATTCATGTAAAAAAGAGCAAATGATCACCAGGATGGAAATTTCCATCACCTGAATAGCAGTTATCCATAACATGTTTAACAATCTTTATAGGTATTTTATAAGGATCCAAATCATCAGGCGGTGGGTAACTTACTACCCTAGCAGTGGCAGCAGTTCCCGCAAATAAGGACTCAAAAGGACTTCCAAACATAGCGTAATAAAGCAGTACACAGTAATAAAAACATCACTTACATCAGAAGCTTCCTTTATCAATTCCACTTCCCAATAGTGCTTCATTCCCCGGCAACGGCGCCGGAAAATAGTCTTGATGACCCACAAGTATAGGGGGTGTATCGTAGTACTTTCGATAAATAAGAGTGTTGAACCCAACGAGGAGCAGAAGGTGTTGACAAGCAGTTTCGATGAAGGAATAACTGTAAATACTGGAAATTAGATTTGTAGGGGTTTTTTATATTGCAGATAAATAAAGTGCGAGTAAATAAAATGCAGTAGTAATAATTGCAGCAAGTGGCCCAATCCTTTTTCAGCAAAGGACAAGCCGGTGAGTTTACTTATGATTAACAAACGTTCTCGAGGACACACGGGAGGTTTATGTCAAGTGCTTTTGTTCCATGCAGTTGAATAGTGTTAGGTGTTTTGATAAGTGGTTTGTGGGTGAACCTATGCTAATGTACCGTCCCATCCAAGACTAATACATACTTTTGATTATCCACCTTGCAAGCATCCGCAACTACAAGAAAGTAATTAAGAAATAAATCTAACCACAACTTTAAACTTCGGGATCCTACACTCCCTCGTATAATGGTTTCCTAACGGGGGTTTAGGTTTCTGTCACTCCGACAACCCCAAAATGAGTAGACAAATACATGATGCATTCCCCTAGGCCCATAAATGGTGAAGTATCATGTAGTCGATGTTCAGATGACACCACTAGAAGAATAACACCACAACTTAAATATCAAACATTAAATATTATTCAACATTACTTCACTACTAACAACTTGACTTCTCCCATGTCCTCAAGAACAACACAAACTACTCACAACACATCATATGGATCATTATCAGAGGTGATATAATGGATGATAACAATCTGGTCATAAAGTGCAAACACCGATACATCTCACAAGCATCAACTACTAACAAGTAATCCACACCGGGAGAGAGATCTAATGCAAAACAACGATAGAGGCCCCTAATTGTTACATCGGAATGAAGGTGGATGATAAGGGTGATGGTGCTGGTGGTGGTGATGATGATGATGATGATGATGATGATGATGATGATAATGCCCAGAGTGATGACGGTGACGATGGCGGTGATTTCCCCTCTCCGGAGTGGAATTTCCCCAGCAGATTTCTCCCTGCCAGAGAGCTTTTCTCTCTCAGGTGGTTTCCGCCCCGAGGCGGCGGTGGAATAATTCTTCGAAGATGGAATGAGTCTTAGGGTTTCCTGGGGGCCATGCATGCCAAAGATGACCCCAAAGGTGGGCTAGGGTGGCCACACCTATAGGTGGCGCGGCAAAGGCGGGGCCGCGCCACCCCATGGTGTGGGCCCATGGTGGCCCCCCTCTGGCTCTCCTTCTGGTTGTGTTCTTTCTCTGACTTTTAGGACACCTCCGGTGTCCCACTTCTTCTTCTGATCTTCTGAAATATGGTATCCCGGCGGTGCTTTTTCCATCAGATTCCAGGTCCCAGTGTTTATTCTCCAAAAATTATAAAACATGCAAAATAAGATAAAATAACATAAGAGATGCATCATATCATGAAATATATCGATGAATAACAGAAAATTATGATATAAAATAGTGATGCAAATTGGACATATCAGTACCCAAGCCAATCTTTTTTGCAATGAAGTACCTGTGGAAATAGGGAAAACTTTTCGTGCCGACCTGATAGTACGGGGATTCAACGGGATAGAAGTAGTACTGGGTATGAATTGGATGACCAAGTATAATGGTGTTATCGATTGCACCAAGAAGTCCATTTCTATGACCTCTGGCAATGGAGAGAATGTTGTTTTCGCCACAGCTAAGTCAAAGTCAGAGACCCACTGCCACACCAGTATAGCCACACCCGCACTTGAGGAAGTTTCGGTTTTATGTGAATACCCGGATGTGTTTCCTGAGGAGTTACCAGGTATGCCGCCGGATCGGGATATCAAGTTTGTCATTTAGTTAATACCCGGCACTGGACCAATTGCACAGAAGCATTACCGGATGAATCCGAAGGAGTTAGATGAGTTGAAGAAACAACTGGATGACATGTTAAGGAAAGGTTTGATTCACCCTAGTGCATCACCATGGGGATCACCTGTCATTTTTGTGGACAAACGGGAGGGTTCCTCATGCCTATGTGTGGATTACCGTAAGTTGAATGATGTGACCATCAAAAACAAATACCCGTTGCCAAAAGTTGAATACCTGTTTGACCAGCTGATGAGGACATCCCTAGTACATTGCCACCTAAACAAGATGAAGTGAGACTTGGACCAATGACAAGATCAAGGACCAAGCTACTAGAACAACAGGTGAATTCAATCCTTATTGATTATGCTATTCTTGATTATGAGAAGTTTATACTACCTAAGTCTATGCATTTATGTATTCTCAGGTTTATTGATAACAAAAGCATGAATGGAGATCATGGAGAGGAGATACACACGGATGAAGATGGGCTAGAAGAGGAGATGGAGATCAAGTACTAGCATGGTGAAAACAACCAATAACAAATGATATGATGACAAGGGGATGGTTCCTCCACAAGGTCAAATGCACTTAGTGGGAAAACATTCCAAATATGTTATTTCTACACTCATTGATGAAAAAGCAAGAGGAGGGCGCCCACAAAGGACATCTATGCGCCATAATGAGTCCTAATACTAGTAGGTTTGGTTTGTATACCAATTGTGGCCGCATCCCACTTAATTGGGTCGGTTTGTACCTTCCTTTGAGTCATAGTTGGACTCCTAGTCCTAGTAGGAGTCCTAGTCCTAGTAGGGAGAGGGTTGCTTGCGCAAGGCCCCCTTGTGGCCGCACCCCTCCACATATATATGTCCCCCTCCTGCGTGTGGATTAGATAGAACCAGTTTAAACCAAAAACCAACAACCCTAGCCTCTAGATTGTATTGCTTATTAAGCATTCATCTTGAAGTTTACCAATTGCAAAGTTGCGTGATATCTTGTTATTCCATCTGGGAATAGGGGGATACAGGACCACTTGTGATCTTTGATTACTTGTGCAAGAGTGTGTAGTTGAGAATATCCAAAGAGCTTGATTGTTGTTGCATTGGCAACAGGGGTCAGCTGAGTGAGAGGTGTCAGTGTAGCACTAGTTATCCAACATATCAAAAAATTACAAAAAGAGAGAGAAGCTCAACGAAAAGATTGGGCCACCCCATATCATCTTGGTATCAGATTCTCAGGTTTACTCGGTGAGCAAAGTTATCTTTACTTTTAGTTGTTTTTATTCCTATCCAGAAAAAGCCAAAATATTAGGTTAGTTTTGCCAGAGACTAGATCAACACCAAATTGCTACTCTAATTGCTGTTTCTTGTTGATTTGTGTATCTGTTTTTCTGTTTTTAGGGTTCCTCTTTTATCTTTGTTTCCATCAATATCAAAAAATTTCATCAAAAAATAGTGTGTGGTTATCTCTCGGGAAAGTCTAGACCTACATCTTGTTTGCAAGGTGATCTAGTTTTTCGAGTTCTACATTGTTGCGGGATAGTTTGGTTCTATTTGTGCTTGAGGTTCTAGTCATATTCGGATTGCAATCCACTTCCTGCCGTGGCAGAAAAACCCACCGATTTGCTGCCGTATCCACTTCCTAGTCCAACTCGGACTCGCTGCCTTGAGGTGAAAAGCGTGTCAAAACGCTGCCGCCGCTGCCGTGGTCTAGTCCAACTCGGATTCCACCCCACCTCCATATACGCACCCACCCGCAACACATAACACACCACACCCGCGCACACCGCAAATACACCCGCATCCACCCGCGCGCTGCCGTGAGGAGCTCTGCCGTGAGCCATTTATCGGCCGAAATTGCTGCCGTACGGCACAAAAACGCCGATTTCTCTGCCGCCGCCATAAAATCCTGCCGTGAGCTCAGTTTTTGTTTGTTTTCCCTAGTTTTCTTTTGTTCTTTCCTGTTTAATCATTAGGATCTCGTCTGAACTTTGTTTAGCCTTAGACACAAGCCTTTCTACAGCCATATTTAGGTTCCATAACCCAAAGACTAGCTGTTTAATTGCTCTACGGGCTGCTCAAATTTCTGTCCACTAGTTGTTTTCCATCTAAATTCTTGCTCCTAGTTGATTCAAAGGCTATTGAAAAAATCAAAAAAATAGAGAAAAAGTAAAAAGTATAAAAAAAATAGAAAAGAAAGAAAAATTCAAAAGAGGTCGTGCTACTATCACTAGTGGAAGCTATTTCATATTGGATATTTTGTGGACAAATTGAGCAATCTTGTGCCTGTTTCATTGAGTATTTGCTAGTGTCTTTCTAAGTGCTTGCAAAATCTCTACCATATATTTGCTAAGCCACAATTGTCTCCAAGTGTGAGTGTGTTTTCCTTAGTACTTTTTATCACATTAAGCAGTGCATTGGAGTTGTTATTTTGGTGTTGTTAGGAATCCCAACCAAGCCCCACCAAAAACCCTGTTTGCATTGTGATACTTGATAGCTCGGTTATTCTCTTCTCACACCATAGCACATTGATCATTGCTCCTTGTTGGTAAGTTGATCTTTTTCTCTCTTGGAACATCAAGTGAAGCCATCTTTGCTTGGTTTTGAGTGAGTTGAGAGAGGCACCACAAACCCATTGATTATTTTGTTACTAACAAGTTAATCATGAGTTCTTCTAGTGATGTTGATGTGCAGGCAAAGAAGAAACCCGAGGATACTGTCCAATGGAATGAGTATGAGGCTTTGAGAGATCATATGTACAAAAGAATTGCTTATGTGGTTGAGAAAAGTGATGATCAATTGAGGGAGGATTTGAATACACTTGATTTGAAGATAGAAGCTTGTGCCCCTCAAGATTCTGTTGATGAGATTAAGGGCACTTTGAGGACATTGACTCAACAAATGGCCACCATTACAAATCTAGTGCAACAACTTCAACAAGCACCTCAAGCTATTGCTCAAATTGAGGATGGGAGAGGAAATAATAATGGAGGCCGTGGAGATTTGGCAAGAAGAATACCATTGGAAAATAATAGAGAGAATGATGGCTTGGGAAAACCCAAATTCTCTATCCCTAGTCTTGCTTGTGATTCGGAAGATGTGGAAGAGTACTTGATGTGGGAGCTAAAAATTGAGAAATTGTGGAGACTCCATGACTATCCCGAGGAGAGGAAAGTGAACCTTGCATCTTCTTCCTTTGATGGCTATGCTCTTTTGTGGTGGGATGGCATTACAAAAGATAGAGAAGAAAAAGAGGAGGAGGAGGTGAACACATGGAGAGAGATGAAGCAATTGTTGAGAGAAAGATTTGTTCCCAAGAATTATATTAGAACTCTCTATGACAAATTGCAACAATTGAAGCAAGGAACCAAGACAGTTGATGCCTACTACAAGGAGATGGAATTAATTATTCAAAGGGCTCGGATCAGAGAGGCTCCTGAACAAACAATGCAAAGGTTCTTAAGTGGATTAGAATTCAAAGTGAAAAGCATTGTGAGGCATGTTCCTTACAACAATATGAGTGAATTACTTCATCAAGCAAGGGAGGCCGAAAAGAGATTGCAATAAGAGCTACAAGTGAGTGCAAGGAGGAGTTTCCCTTCACAAAAATCAAATTTTTCATCACCTACACCTCCAACTACTACTACCCGTGGGACACCTAGTTCCAAACCCGAGCCAAATTCAACAAGTTCCAAGAAAATTACTCCATCTACTTCGGGTTCTAGTGGTGCTACACCTCCTACAAGGAATAGAGACATGACTTGCCATACTTGTGGAGGAAAAGGTCACTTTAAGAGGGATTGCCCAAATAAGAAAATTATGCTCCTCAATGCTAATGATGAGTATGAGACTGGAGATGATGTTGATCCCAATGAGGAGGATGCATATGATGATGATGATGATGGTCCTGTTGATGCCTATGCTACAAATTATCCAACTATTGTTTGCACCAAAGCCTTGAGTATTGTTCCTAGCAATGATGAGAGCCAAAGATGCAATTTATTTCAAACCAAGGCAATTGTTGGTCCTAATATGGCTTGCAAGGTGATCATTGATGGAGGGAGTTGCAGAAATTTAGCAAGCAAGGAGTTATGTGCAAAGTTGAGGTTGAGATATATTCCACACCCACATCCATATTATATCCAATGGCTCAATGAGAAGGAGGAAATAAAAGTATGCCAAATTGTGAGAGTGGAGTTCCAAATTGGACCATACAAGGATACTATTGAGTGTGATGTTGTTCCCATGTCGGTTTGCCACCTATTACTTGGAAGGCCATGGCAATTTGATAGAAAGGTGCTACACAATGGGAGAGCAAACACTTACCAATTGAATTGGAACAATAAGGATATTATATTGAGGCCTATGACACCCCAACAAATAGTGAATGAATCAAGGCAAAAAGTGGAAGTGAATGTTGAGAAGGAGAGTGAGAGGGAAAATATGAGTGAAAACAATACTTCCATGGGGGAAAACAAACCTAGGCCGAGTGGTAAAAGTAAGGGAGTAAGCCTTTTGACAATGTTAGCCACCAAAGAGGATTTGAGAGAGTTTGAGAGTGATCCTAGCCTACTACCTATAGTGCTTATGCACAAGGGGGAAATTTTGGTTTCTAATGACATGACTCCTCTTTCTATTGGTGTTTCTAATGTTTTGCAGGAATTTGATGATGTTTTTCCAGAAGAAGTGCCCTCGGGATTGCCACCATTGAGAGGGATAGAGCATCAAATTGATTTAATTCCTGGATCTTCATTACCAAACCGAGCTCCCTATAGGACAAATCCCCAAGAGACAAAGGAAATTCAGAAACAAGTACAAGATCTTCTTGATAAAGGTTACATCCGAATAAGCTTATCTCCTTGTGCTGTTCCTGTCATATTAGTTCCTAAGAAAGATGGTACTTGGCGCATGTGTGTAGATTGTAGAGCAATTAACAATATCACTATTCGTTATCGTCATCCTATACCACGTTTGGAAGACATGTTAGATGAATTAAGTGGTAGTGCTGTTTTCTCTAAAATTGATTTGCGTAGTGGTTACCATCAAATAAGAATGAAAGAAGGGGATGAGTGGAAAACAGCCTTTAAAACAAAATTTGGTTTATATGAGTGGTTAGTAATGCCTTTTGGATTAACTAATGCACCTAGTACTTTCATGAGATTAATGAACCATGTTTTGAGAGATTTTATTGGCAAGTTTGTGGTTGTTTACTTTGATGATATTCTCATATATAGCCACAATGAACATGAACACATTGATTATATTAGACAATTCTTGCATGTGCTAAGAGAAAATAAATTGTATGGAAATTTAGAGAAGTGCACTTTTTGCAAAGATAAGGTCATATTTCTTGGTTATGTTGTCTCTAAACATGGGATAGAAGTTGATGAATCTAAAATTGAAGCAATTAAAAATTGGTCAATTCCAATGAATGTGAGTCAAGTAAGAAGTTTTAATGGACTAGCTGGATTTTATAGAAGATTTGTGAAAGATTTTAGTACTATTGCTGCCCCTTTAAATGATTTGACTAAGAAAGGTGTAAATTTCGAGTGGGGGGTTGCTCAAGATATTTCTTTTGATACTTTGAAAAATAAGTTGATTTCGGCTCCATTATTGATGCTACCAAATTTTAATAAACAATTTGAAATTGAATGTGATGCTAGTGGCATAGGTATTGGAGGAGTGTTAATGCAAGATAAGAAACCAATTGCTTATTTTTCTGAAAAACTACATGGAGCACAATTGAATTATTCTGTCTATGATAAAGAATTGTATGCACTTGTTACGGTCCTTGAGGTTTGGAAACATTATTTGTGGCCAAAGGAATTTATTATACATTCTGATCATGAGGCATTGAAATTTTTAAAGAATCAATCCAATCTTAATAAGAGACATGCTAAATGGGTAGAATTTATTGAATCTTTTCCATACATTATTAAACACAAGAAAGGATTAGATAATGTGGTAGCTGATGCTTTGTCTAGGAAAAATATGCTACTCACTAAATTGGATGTTCAAGTTTCGGGTTTGCAAGAATTAAAGCCACTATATGCTCAAGATAGAGAATTTTCTACACCCTATAGTAAATGTTCTAATGTGAAGGCTTGGGATAAGTATCATATACATGATGGATTTTTGTTTAGAGCTAACAAACTATGTATTCCCGAGTGTTCTTTGCGTTTGATGTTATTACAGGAATCTCATAGTGGTGGATTGATGGGTCACTTTGGACGAGAGAAAACATTGCTTATGTTGGCTGAAAATTTCTATTGGGCACATATGAGGAGAGATGTTTATAGATTTGTGCAAAGGTGTATTACATGCAATAAAGCCAAGTCCAAATTGAAGCCCCATGGATTATATACTCCATTGCCAACACCAACTACACCATGGGAATATATAAGCATGGATTTTGTGTTAGGCTTGCCAAGGACAAAGAGGGGACATGACTCAATTTTTGTGGTGGTGGATAGATTTTCCAAGATGTCACACTTCATTGCTTGCCACAAAAGTGATGATGCTTCCCACATTGCTACACTATTTTTCAAGGAGATAGTAAGACTACATGGAGTACCAAAGACAATTGTTTCAGATAGAGATGTGAAATTCATGAGTTACTTTTGGAAAACATTATGGGGGAAGCTTGGAACCAAATTGTTGTTTTCTACAACATGTCACCCTCAAACAGATGGACAAACCGAGGTGGTGAATAGAACTTTGTCCACATTGTTGAGAACTATGATCAAGAAGAATTTGAAGGAGTGGGAAGATTGTTTGCCACATGTGGAGTTTGCCTACAATAGAGCTGTGCATTCAACTACTCAACTATGTCCTTTTGAGGTGGTATATGGATTTCGGCCTACTACACCACTTGATTTATTACCACTTCCTATTCAAGAGAGAATTAACATGGATGCATTCAAGAGGGCTGATTTTGTGAAAAAAATACATGAGAAAACTATGGATGCTATAGAGAAGAAAGGGAAGGATGTTGCTCAAAGGAGGAATCAAAAGAGAAAGGAAGTTATTTTTCAAGAGGGAGATTTGGTATGGGTACACTTTCGAAAGGATAGGTTCCCTAAGCTAAGGAAATCAAAATTATTGCCAAGAGGTGCTGGTCCTTACAAAGTGATTGAAAAAATAAATGACAATGCTTACAAGATAGATCTTCCAATTGATGAGTTTGGAGTGAGTAATTCCTTCAATGTTGCTGATTTGACACCATATCATGGAGACAACCTTGATGTGGACATCAAGGCTTTTCAAGGGGGGGAGGATGATGAGGACATCCCTAGTACATTGCCACCTAAACAAGATGAAGTGAGACTTGGACCAATGACAAGATCAAGGACCAAGCTACTAGAACAACAGGTGAATTCAATCCTTATTGATTATGCTATTCTTGATTATGAGAAGTTTATACTACCTAAGTCTATGCATTTATGTATTCTCAGGTTTATTGATAACACAAGCATGAATGGAGATCATGGAGAGGAGATACACATGGATGAAGATGGGCTAGAAGAGGAGATGGAGATCAAGTACTAGCATGGTGAAAACAACCAATAACAAATGATATGATGACAAGGGGATGGTGCCTCCACAAGGTCAAATGCACTTAGTGGGAAAACATTCCAAATATGTTATTTCCACACTCATTGATGAACAAGCAAGAGGAGGGCGCCCACAAAGGACATCTATGCGCCATAATGAGTCCTAATACTAGTAGGTTTGGTTTGTATACCAATTGTGGCCGCATCCCACTTAATTGGGTCGGTTTGTACCTTCCTTTGAGTCATAGTTGGACTCCTAGTCCTAGTAGGAGTCCTAGTCCTAGTAGGGAGAGGGTTGCTTGCGCAAGGCCCCCTTGTGGCCGCACCCCTCCACCTATATATGTCCCCCTCCTGCGTGTGGATTAGATAGAACCAGTTTAAACCAAAAACCAACAACCCTAGCCTCTAGATTGTATTGCTTATTAAGCATTCATCTCGAAGTTTACCAATTGCAAAGTTGCGTGATATCTTGTTATTCCATCTGGGAATAGGGGGATACAGGACCACTTGTGATCTTTGATTACTTGTGCAAGAGTGTGTAGTTGAGAATATCCAAAGAGCTTGATTGTTGTTGCATTGGCAACAGGGGTCAGCTGAGTGAGAGGTCTCAGTGTAGCACTAGTTATCCAACATATCAGAAAATTACAAAAAGAAAGAAGCTCAACGAGAAGATTGGGCCACCCCATATCACCAGCTAAATGGGGCAAGAATTTTATGAAAGATCAATCTTCGTACGGGTTATCATCAGTTGAAGGTTTGTGAGACCGATATTCCCAAGACCGCATTCACCACACGTCGGATTGTATGAGTACACCGTGATCATCAGTTTTGGTCTGACCAATGCCCCCGCCTACTTCATGAATCTTATGAATAAGGTTTTTGTGGAATGCCTGGACAAGTTTGTGGTGGATTTCATTAACGACATTCTTATTTATTCCAAGAGTGAGGAAGAACACGAAGAACATCTGAGAACTGTCCTCGGAACGCTTCGACAGCATCAACTGTATGCTAAGTTCAGTAAGTTCCAATTCTGGTTGAAAGAAGTCGGATTTATTGGACACGTAGTATCTGGAGGTGGAATCTCTATTGACCTTGCTCTGGTTCAGTCTGTTGCAAATCGGGCTGCCCCGACAAATCATACTGAATTCAGATCATTTTTGGGATTAGCCGGATATTACCGCAAGTTTGTTCAAGGATTCTTGAGCATCGCCAGACCACTCACTCAGTTTCTCAAGAAAGATAGTACGTTCTCTTGGACGGACAAATGTGCTGAGAGTTTTCAAGAGTTGAAGAATCGACTGGTGTCAGCCCCGGTACTCATTATGCCGGATGTCACCAAGAGTTTCGATGTGTATTGTGATTCTTCTAAGCTTAGTCTTGGAAGTGTTCTCATGCAAGAGGGAAAATTCATCTCGTTTATCTCACGCCAGTTGAGACCATATGAGTTGAATTATCCTACTCATGACTTAGAGCTTGCTGCCGTTGTGCATATTCTCAAAGCATGGCGGCATTTTGTTATTGGGAAGAGGTGTGAAATCTACACGGATCATAAGAGTTTGAAGTATATCTTTACACCGCGTGAACTCAATATGAGGCAACGCCGATGGCTAGAGCTCATAAAGCACTATGATCTTAGTATCCACTATAACCCTGGAAAAGGAAATGTTGTTTCAGATGCTCTTAGTCGAGAGCCGGCCTCTCTGAATGCTATGATTCAGATCAGATAACCGGAGTTGTGGAAACAACTTGACCAGCTTGGTATTGAGGTGGTCAGCTATGGCATGTTGGTCTCCATGGAAGTTAAACCAACTTTAGTGGATCAAATCAAAGAAGCTCAAAAGGGCCAGAAGAGTATTGAGGGAATTAAAACCCGCATGGAGAAAGAAAAAGTTGCTGATTTTACCATTGATTCTGATGGAGTCTTATGGTATGAAGGATGAATTTGTGTTCTGACTAAATCTGAGATGAAGCAAACTATCATGACCGAGGCTCATGACGCTTTATACTCTATCCATGCCGGAGGAACTAAAATGTATCAAGATTTGAAGGAGAAGTTTTGGTGGCACGGAATGAAGCGAGATATTGCCTCGTTTATAGCCAAGTGCCATATTTTTCAGCGAGTGAAGGCTGGACATCAACGTTTACAACCATTGCAAGTGCTTGTTTGAAAATGGGATGAAGTTGGGATGGACTTTATTACTGGACTGCCGAGGGCCTGTCGAGGAAATGGTTCGATATGATTAGTCGTTGACATGCTCATAAAAGTTTCACACTTTATACCTGCAAGACCACATGTCATGGATACTAGCTTGCTGATCTCTATATTTCTCGGATAGTAAGCCTACACGGAATTCCCAGCAGGATTGTGTCAGATCGAGGATCGCAGTTCAAATATCGATTCTGGAGGAAGTTACACGAAGCTTTGGGAACCAAGCTAGACTTTAGCACAACCTACCATCCGCAGACTGATGGACAGACAGAGCGTGTGAACCAGATATTGGAGGACATGCTTCGTGCCTGTGTTTTGTTCTATGGAGTTAAGTGGGAAGATTGCATGCCGTTTGCAGAATTTTCCTACAACAATAGCTATCAGTCAAGCTTGCAAATGGCACCATTTGAAGCCCTATATGGACAGAAGTGTCGCACATCTCTGAACTGGACTAAAACGGGCGATAGTCAAATCTTTGGAGTTGACACTCTAAAAGCTGCAGAGGAGCAGGTGCAATTAATCCGTGACCGTCTTAAAGCCGCACAATCATGCCAGAAGAGTTATGCGGACACGAAGCGTCGCGACGTCTCTTTCACTATTGGATATTTTGTGTATCTGCGTGTTACGCCGCTCAAAGGGATGCAGCGTTTCCATGTAAAAGGGAAGCTTGCACCCCGGTATATTGGCCCGTTTATGATCCTAGCCCGTCGGGGAGAGGTATCTTACCAACTTGAACTTCCTGAAGAGTTGTCAGCGTTTCACGATATCTATCATGTGTCATTGCTCCGGAAGTGTCTTCATGTACGTGAGAAGAATCTCACTTACCAAGACGTGTACTTCAAGACCATTGTCATAAATGATGACTTGACCTACCATGATCGACCCCTACGTGTACTTGAGGAGCATGTTCGTGCTACCAGGAGAAATGCTTTCAAGTTCCTTAAGATTCAGTGGATGAATCATTCAGAGGAGGAAGCAACATGGGAGCATGAAGATTATATCCGGAAGGAGTTCCCTGGTTTCCTTAAGGACTAGATCCACGAATCTCGGGGCGAGATTCTTTTAAGGGGGGGGGGGGAGATCTGTCACACCCCAGTTTTTGGGACACATGTAACACAGTGAGAGAAGCCATTTTTTTAAGCCAAAAAAAACTTTTTAATGCACTTGTGTAATCCAACATTATGTAATGAACCATGAGTATCTATGCAATGCAAACAAGCCTTTAATTAAAATCATTTATCAAATTTTTCTGATGTTTTCTGATTTTTTCTGTGTTATTTTCTATGTGATGATTTGAATACTTTTCATCCAAATTTTTGTCACAATGTTGCTTTCAACTTAATGATAGTTTTTAGCCTTGTTTGGATCAAGAAAACAATATGTCAAAAGGATATTTAGATGTTTTCTTTTAAGTTTTCTATAGAAACTTGTTTCTGAAAAATTAGCCAAGTAACTGTCTTTAGCTCATGTTATCTATCTGTTAGGGAATCATATTTTATGTTTTATTGGCATGAATGTGTTCTCTATATATGGACTACAAATGTGTGAGGGTTTGAGAAAACAATCTTTTGCTTGATGGTTTTCGTGATAGAAAATTAAGGCAGAAAAATGGATTTTAGGAAAACAGAGAAAAACAGAAATTAGCTGTTTTCCCACCTTGTTTTCAGGGCCTTTTTGAATTTCAAATTTGTTTTATTTTGTTGTTTATGAAATTACTTATCATGATTAAAAAATAATACTTTGAAAAAAAAATTTGGAAATGGTTTGTTTCTTCAAAACAGAGCCAACTTTTGGTTGATTCCATCTGTTATGAACACTTAGCCAAAATGACTAAGTCATTTTAACTGAAACTGAATTTTCTGAAATCAGTGAAATGCATCAAAATTTGGATGATCGTAACTTTTGATTGGACTGGAATTAAGAAGTGCCACTTGTACCTTCTAGAAGCCCTATATATCCTTAGCATTTTCCTAGCTCTGGATGCTCGAGTGGTTGACCGGAGAGGAGAGGAGAGGAGAGGAGAGAGTTCAGAGAGAGAAAGGAGGGGGAGTGGCATGGGTGGACTAAGAGAGTGCCACTGTAGTTGTGCATTGTCGCCATACCCGTGCCAATTTCACCTCACGACCCGTTGCTTCGCATCGACCACCCCCTAGGACACCTCCTGGACACGCCCAAAGGGCAAGGGGCACGGCATGGGAACCTGGGGCGCGACCCCTAGCTCGCCACTGCCGCCGGCACGGCCCCGCCCTCGATGCGCTCGAGGAACGCCCTCCACTCCACTCTCACCCGCCCTCGACTCACTCGGGGCACGCCCTCGACGCGCTAGCACGCGCCCACCACTCCACTCTCACCCCCAGACACAGACCATGCACGCTCGGGGCTCCCTGTGAGCCCAGCGAGCTCGTAGACGCGGAGGGAAAATAAAGGTGGAGCATGCCTCGGGAACTCCCACCCCTCTTCTTTTCCCCCCCATCAAGCTCGCCTCTGTCCGTAGAGAACTCCTGACACAGCCGTTTGTTCCCTCGTTTTCAGAGACACCGTGGAGCTCGCCGGAGCCGCCGCGGACTCGTAGACCCGCGCCGTCGACTGGAGCCTTCCCGAGTCACAGTGATGCTGCCTCTGCACCGCACCAACCTCGTGAGACTCCATCGACCCCGTGCTACCGTCCTACGCGTCCTCGAGGTGAGCCAATCGAGAGGTCGCCGCGTCTCGTGCTTTCCGATCGCGAGCGAGAGAGAAAAGTGAGGGGAGAGGAAGGAGACGACCGTGCACCGTTGATCTCACGATCAACGACCACGTTTAAAAGTTGAAACGGTATGCGCGCCGCGCGCGCTTGCGCAAGCGAGCTGGGTCAGAATGGCTTTGCGGGCCGCGCGCAGAAGGAACCCCAGCCCGCACTAGTTTTCTTTTTCTTTTTGAAATTAACAGAAACTTGCACCTTTGCTTTAATCATGTTCAAAATAGAAAACATAAGAAATAAAATCTACAAAAATTCCTAGTGATAGATCTACTTTTTCTTGAAGGCACGCAACTTGTAGATCTACTTTTGGAGCATTACTTTGTCAGTGGTAAATCTTGTGCTCCACACTGTCTGTTAGAGTAAAAATAGGATAACTTTTTGTATGTGTGTTCAATTTGTGCACACTAAATTTGTATGAGTAGCTTATGACTAGATATATCAGTAGGGCTTGACCTCACATCAAGGTGAGCTACCATTTGGAAATGCCATCCATTTTGGTATATGTCCGGTAGAATGTTCTAGGATTTTTAGAAGTTGTTTAAAAATAATTTTTGATGTGAATCCAACGGAATCTGTTAGAATATGCATAGATATATGTTAAATTGGCTTTGTGTGATTTTTAGAGCTCTAGATTTATTTTGGCAACAGATTTAAGTTTTTGCACTTTTCTGTTAGAAATGAAATGTGTAGAATTAGTTTAGAATAATTGCTTGCTAGTTGTTATTTTGTTTTCTAGCATGTTTAGACGTTTTGCTTGTGGTTAAAAGGTTGTTTACTTACAAATCTAGCATGTTAGAAAGTGTGTGCATGTTTGGAAAAGATATGGAAATAGTATATGCATTGCTTTGTTTTCTAGTCTTTATTTTTAATAGATCTTGTGAGCAAGTGTAGCTAGTTTTATTACCTAAGTTTTTAGTGATGATTTGTTGGGTCCAGTACCATTTTGGTATTGGTTAGTAGTTGTTTTGACCTCTGTTAGGTTGCACATAATTTCTTAGAGAGGTATGTACAGCTTTGAGTGTTTCATTGTTCATAGTATGTTATTTTCACTAGTATCAATAGTTGTAATTTTGTTTGGTGAAAAAAATTGTTTTCCACAAGTAGGACCATAGGATTTGGACCTCTTTAATGTAATGAAAAACCTAGTGGAACACCCACTGGTTCCATTTCATTTTGGTGGGAAATGGCATTTCTCAACCATGGTAGAAGTAGTAGTAATTATTGTTATTTTGGTGTATGCTTGTGGATTGTTGTTTTGGAAACTTGAGTGTTATTTTGTTAGGCGCATTGTTTGTTGTACTGTTTGGTTTAGTATCATTTCTTGCATAGTTTGGCTCTGATTGTGTGTCGTTATTTTATTTTTGCAACGATAGAAAACGAGGAAGAGATAGTTGGTGCGGGAGGATATTACTATCATTGTTGTTGCTACCACGAGCAAGACCCTCACCTCCACCAAGGCAAGCCCTACTAAAGCTTTCTGTTATACTAATTATCATTAACTATCATTCATGTTTTACTTCTAAAGTTTACAAAAAAACTTGATTGCCAAAGTAGGTACATTATCACATTGCCATTAGTCAACTTGGGGTTACCAAGCATTTAGCCATCATAAGTATATAAATATCGCCTAAGATACTAATATTGAGTCCCTAAGTGGACACTTTAAAAATGTGCTTTTGCAAACAAATGAATTATGAAAAGTGCACGATGGAAAGGCGGGACCTTGTTCACCTAGTCTTCGCTGGCCAACTAAGAAGTACTCCACTCTACCTCAATACTTGTTCTTATTAGTATGCGTCCTATCCCAAATTGCTATAGAGAGGATGATACTCTAAACCGAAATGTCGCCAGGAGGGAGAAACGTGGCATACACCGTGAGGGATTAAGTTCTCCTCCGGGTGCGACAATTGGGTTTCCTGCTGTGGCGATCCGTGACATGGTGTCAGTGAGAACAAACCCAGTTGAAGGAATAGTCATGTACTAGCTTGATCAGAGTGGACAGTTAGGATCATTTATCTAATGCTTGCATATCGCTGTGTCGATCCATGGGTGGTTCATGGTAGATGAGTGGATCTTGTGGATTGTGTACACCTCTGTAGAGTAAAACTATTCTGAATAGTCGAGCCCTCGGATATGGGCAGTTGAATGGCCATGTAGCTAGCATTGTGTCATTTTTCAAAAAGGGTGTTTTTTAAACGAAAGACCTGTACCAAAGAGGTACCGATGAAGAAAGCTGGAGTTGTCTTCCAAGAAGCTCTGCAAAGAAAACTCTTTTATAAAACAAGTTTATACAACCTCTTGGATATGCAATATCTACAAGAGAAACAAAATTATATTATTTTCTTTGATGTATCTTCTTTAACAAAGATATAGAGATGTTTTCCAAAGCAACCATGATGTTATCTTACATACACCATGTGTAGTGAGCCCTATTTATAGCCTACCTATCCACCATATAAGCATACTTGCATTTGTAAGTTTATAAAGGATGTTTTGCAGAGTACATTCAAATGTACTCATATTGGTTTCTCCCCTGGCTATTTACTTGGCTAGACTTTGAGGAGATCCCACCTGAGGAGGAGTATGAGGAGGAGTACTTTTCCGACGACTATGCGAATTAGGCCCGGCTCCCGGTCAGCAGCTTGTTGGTGAAGGCGTGACATGGGCTATCTACGTTATGCTACGTTTTCCGCTGTGTGTTTGTGAGACATTTGTCCGTCCTGCGTGACAGTTGTTAAGACTTGGTCATGTGTCCATTGTTTGTAAGACTCTATTTATTCATGTAATGGATAATGTATCTGTGTACCAACTACGTATGTTGTTCACGACTGAATTCAGGGATCGTGAATGTATGCATGTGAGGGGTTCTGGACCATCCGGTTTGGGGCCTCTACATAACATAAGAAAGCACTTGTAGAACATAGGATTACGATGACTCGGATGCCGAAAACGCACGACGGGATGCCGTTGATCTTTTAAAAGAAGAATGAGAGCTTGTGCTTCAAAGGTCCGCCATTTATCAGCAAGGATTACGACGCTACCATAGTCGGAAAATCAGACACCGTTCTTTAAAAAAAAGTGACTTACAAAGATTGGTGCAGGAAAGGAAGCACAAATTAGCCCCAGTTTGGGAGGGGCCATTTGTCATTAGCAAGGCTATGAAAAATGGATCTTATTATCTTGTAGATATTCGGGATACGGAAGATGATCCCAAAAGACTGAATCGCAAAAGAAAGAGAAAGATAGATGTCGAACTAGGAGAGACAAAGAAACGCTGGAGCATCCAGCAGTTACGTCCCTTCTACACTTAGTTCAATTTCTATGTAAACATCTTTGAGATCATGAAATAAAGTTGTTGGAATTCATGCATTTCTGTTTTATCTGTTCATTTTCGTACAAATCATAAGTTTGTCTTTATCTATTTCCCATTGATCTTTCAAAATACTCAATGTTAACCCGAATTGTGCCTGCATGCTCGGAGTTATAAAACTGAATGCTTTACAGCCTACGGAGGCTTAAGGAAACCCAGATTGTGCCTGCGTGCCCGAGTTTCATACAATTTTAAAATTCCTTACTTTTCCCTAAGTATTATCCGATTGATTCTGTGTTGGGTCACTGAAATTAGTAAGTAAAAATGCCTTAGTACAATCCATGTTTCCGAGTTTTGACTGATTGGTTAAATCCAGTCACTTGGCGTGAAGATTAAGTACTATTGAGCCATTTCAACACTAAGGACATTCAAAACATATAAACCAGGGAACTTAGAAGGCAAATGAATTAAAACCTGGAAAAACTTGCAAACACATAAATTTTAGCTGCAAAACAGGGATACTTGTTTATACAAATGATAGATAGCATTACAATGAATATTACATTGAGAGAATAGTAATGCTTCTATTTTGCCTGCTAACTACTCAGGATTAGGCGGCCTCCTCAGAATCCGACTCCTCCTCTTCGCTGCTAGGGTCTTTAGGAGTTGTCGGAATCTCTTCCTCCAGGTAGAAGGTGGAGATTGACACCATATGCGCTATCTTGGTAGCGTTCCCTTTGATAGAATCGAAGATGATTGCTCGCTGCGCGTCCGTGTATCCTTGCGGGATACCAGTCGCCACCCGCCAAGACTTTGCGGTGGGGTAGTGCATACGCATTAGCCCAAGGGCCATGTGCTCACCACCACGAGATGTAGAGCGGAACCAGGACTCATTCTTGTTTGCCACCTCCTCGATCTCCTCCAGAAGTTTGCTAACTTCCGAGAATTCTCCTGCTTTGTCGGGAGTGTACTTGTTAACAAGTAACATCCCCACAGTCTTTAGCGCGGTGAAGATCTTCCTGAAAGCCCAAATTCTTTCGATCCGGGTAAGCGAGGGGCTCCCTTCTTTTTAAATCAAAAAAAGAAAAGTTAGAAAAAACTTAGGAGGAGAAAGAAAAAATTCCGTCAAAAGGTAAAAGGAAATATTTCGGTAAAAGTGTTAGAAACTTACCGAGAATCCTGTCCAATTCAATGCCTTCTTCGAGGCGTTCATTTAGACCATTCTCTAAGTCCAGGATGGTGGCCTTGTCCTTCTTGGCCTGGCTCGAAGCCTTGGACTCAGGAATGCTGACAGCCAGTTAGCTGGCCTCCAGATCATTTTGGAGCTTCACGTTGATCTTGTGAAGTTCCATATTCTCCTTTTGGAGGTTCTCAACATTGCCGATATCTTCAGCTATTTGCTTGGCTTTTGCCAAATAAGCTGAAAAGAAAGGAAAAAGATGTGTTAAAACTCGGAAAATGACTTAGAAAAGTTTCTCACAAAATCAGCAGTGCGAAAATATAAGTTTACCTGCTGATTCTTTCAGCTCATGCTGAACGAGGCCAACTCCGAGTCTTTCTCACTACCAAATTCCGCGTGATCTGGGACGTTTCAATACCGTTGCAGATGGGCTCCAAACCGTCACTAAGGGCAATCCGTGACGGTTTGCTCGACGGAGTGAGAACATCCTTGATCGACTGTCACGGATGATTCTGCGACGTTAATTTGAACGGGCGAAATTTGAGGATATCCGCAACGTTCAAAAAATTGTCGCGAGCATCTGGGCCGTCCGGTCCCGGCCCATTAAGCGGCAACGTTGTTTTTCATTGCTGTCGGCCGAAACGTGGCAAAGGATTAACTGACGCCCGTTAGCGTAATCAGCTGCCGTCACAGTACAGGCAGCTTACGTCATTACGATCACAAAGTTTTTTTCCGTCAAAAATTGATTCTGTTGAGGCCCCGTTTATGACATCACCAATCCGTTCATGACGTCATAACCGCCGATCTCATTCACGACGATTGTTTTTGTCGCGGCCTCGACCAATCATGTGAAACCATGTGGACGCCATCTGCGACGAACTTGCTAGCGTCGTGGTATGAGATGCCGCAACGAGATGACGCCACGTGGAACAATCGTACGTCGCCGCGTGTTTTTTTCGGGGACGATCTCCGGTCGTCGTCGGCTACGCGGTGACGGATTATTTTTTCGACCCAAAACGACGCCACGTGGACCAAGTGCACGGTGTCACGTGGCACTCTTTTTCCGCGATGTTACTGTTTTGTTGTGGAACGACCCAATCATAAAATGACAAGTGGACCATGTGTACGATTCCATGTGGCACCTTTTCGCGACGTTTTTATCTTCGTTGTGGAACTGTCCAACCATAAAACGACATGTGGGCATGGCATACAGAACCATGTGTCCTAATCCTGGTCTGTAAAAAATTTTACGTTACGATACTACGACGTTTTTTTCGTGCGAGATGGGTGCTTAAACTATCGTTCGAATTGACCTTTCCATGTTCCATATACAGAAAATCAAACCACATAGCAGGCATCAAATACAGAAATTGCAACACTAGTGGTTTATTTTATAGAAAAGCAAACCAACATACAGAAATTCAGCTTTCAACAACACGACCATAGTTTGAATTACCATATATGTGCTGAGCTAACTGCTCAAGCAGTGCAACTACTTCTTGTTGACACGTTTTTAGCTCGTCTTGTTCCTTCCGCATTTTTTCCATTTCAAATGAAAACCGGAGCCTCATTCGCTCAGATTCTGCATTCGCCGCCCTCAAATCAGCAATTGTGCAGCGCATATTGGCATGCCCCCTCTCTCAACATCAGTTTGCACTTGGTGTTCAGACTTTGAAATACTTGTTTCCACACGAGATTTCTTCGACAAAGTATGCTTTCCACGATCCAGCATGACACCTAAAGTATCATCCTCATCCTCTGAAGCTGGTGTCGACATCATCCTTTTCTTGCTTGCCTATCAAGCATGCAAATAAAATAGATGTAAGTATGTACAGAAAACAGATGAAACTAGCAGGTAACCAACAATGTACAGAAAATAGATGAAAATAACAGATGGCCAGCAATATACAGAAAATATTTGAAAAATAGCAGATGACAATCAAACAAGCGTGTCTGTAACGACAAATGACCTGCCACTGGAGATAGACCAGCATAACCTTTAAAGATATACCATTGGTGTTAAAGGCTCTAGAGATATACCAGCATAGCCTATCGAGCTAGACCCTTGTTGTTGTAAGACCTTGGAACCAAATTCTTCATAGTTCACTGAAATGTACCTGTGAACCACTTTAGATGAAAAGTGTTTTATAAAGGGATAGAATAAAACTAGCTTTCTGCAAAATCTAGCCTTGAACTCCACTTAGCCAAATAAGCATGTAGAAGATAGAATTTTCCAACACATCCACCATAGTGTCATTTGCCAGTACATTTAATTGTATTGACCCCTTCTGTATGCATATTCCATCCTGCAGATAAATCTAATGACGAGTGAAGATTTCGTATAGCATCTCGAGTCTACCGCCAACATGTTTTGACTGTGGCACATGTAGAAGATGGACCCAATGTTGTAATATGTTTTCCGATGTAATACTTTGTATCCTACTATGCAAGTTGTAATGTTCTTTTGTAAAGACTGGATATGAGATGTAATAGAATTTGACGCATTTGCATTATATTTTATTTTGTACTGTGGTGCTAGCAATTGATCCAGCGACTAGCACAATAACACAAGTTTTATTACATTATTTAAATGTGGGAACGTTACAAAATGGTATCGGAGCATTGTGTTGCCTGTAGTATTCAAGAACCTATAGTTTAGCTCAGATCTATCTTACAGACTGGGAACTTTCTGTCAGACAAGTGAGGTTGACCGAGTGTTAGACCACGTAGTTCATCAATCTACATGTGGAAAATGGTATGGGTGCAGGATGGACTGATCACCATTCCTACTACTCATGTTATTCACTCTTACTATGTTGGGTTGAATGAATTATGTTTTCCTTGAACCTTAGTCAAGTGACGACGATGTTAAGCCTAAACCATAGAATGGTAAGATATAATAATAACCCTCTGTTAGTCAAGTGTTGCTAAAACGTACTATCTTTCGGTGAGGATCAAACCAACCTTGGAGGAATCAAGCAATGGAAGATCTTACCTACCATGAGAGTTTCGTTAAAATGAGCTTGGTGTTTACCTTCAAGGATGACAATAGCCAGAAGGAAGAGTGACAAAGACATCAAACGACCAAGTTGAGAGTGACCCAAGGATTTTTAATTGACCCAAAGAGTGGCACATCAGTGTCAAACGTAGTTCAACATGACCTAGGTTGGTCTGCAGCTCTACTGCAAGGGAAAGTTCTACTCATGCCATCTTGAGTAAAACCACAGTTCAAGACATGAGAATAGACACACAGTATTAGAAGTGAATAATAACAAATGGAATCCTAAAGAGTTGTATGCTAGGGTACAAGATCTAAAATACCTACAAGGAGTTAATACCTGCTATAAAAGAATAATATGGATGGTGAAGTATGACTCTAGCTGAAGATATAGTAAAACCAACAGCTAGTTAGACTAGATGTTTTGACAACCCACAAAAGTTTCTATTAAGGGTGGTAGCCCACCTAGTTGCCTTGGAACATAGTTAGACAAACCTATTTTTCTTTCTAGCCTTCCCAAATCTCGGGACGGGACTTCTTTCAAGGGTGGTAGTCTGTAACATCCAGGATTTTTGGAATGTTTAAAATCTCTAAAATTTGAAACTTCTCATTTCTAGTCAAAGGTCACAAAAATCCTATAAAATCAAAACACAAAACAAATATTATAACTTATGTCAAGAATACTTGAAATTGATATCCAAATAAGCCAATATTTTATAAACTTGGAAAGTTATTCCTTATAAATATTTTTACAAAGTAAATTCAAGTTATACACTACAAGGGAATAGCCTATAGCAGCATCAGGTAGCACCGGCGCACCTACTGCAGAACCCGCCGGCGGTAAGTACCCCCGGCGCGCTAGAAAGGCCTCCGCCGGTGCTACTAGGGTACCCCGGCGCTCGCAGTACCAACCGCGCCGGCGCTAACGGGAGGCCAGGCCCCCTCCCTCGGGTCAAACTTTGCCCCGGCGCAGCCCGCTACACGTGCACCGGTGGTAGATATTTACCCCCGGCGCATTGGAGGCACCGCGCGTCGGCCCTAAAGGACTGCCCAGGCCCCCATTTACCACCGGCGCGTGCTATCATTTGAGCGCTGGCGCTAATACTTACCCCCGGCGCAGTTGTTTGATGCCGCGCCGGCGGTAAGGTACGCCTTATCCAGCCACCACTCACACCACCCATTTGCCCAACCACTCACTCCTCCTCATCTCCAACTTGAAACTCCTCTCTTTCCAGCACATTTTCTCACTCCTTTCTTCCAATTTTAGCATATTTAACCAACCAAATATGATATGTTTTGTCAAAACTTTCTCTCCCAAACATGCCCCTCCCTTCTACCTAGTTAGATCTAGATCTACTATGAAGAATCTCTCTCCCCCATATGCACCATATTCATATATCTAGATCTAGATAGATCTAGATAGCTAGAGTCTACACACACCGCTCTCTCCGATCGACACGTGTCGTGTGTACGTTACGATCTTCCATATCTCGTGCTGGCGAAATATATTTATATCGATATATATATATAATTATTGTGTTTGTAACCAAAAGATGTGATGATGACCCCTATTCATGGGAATTGTATTATGTTTGTTGCGACCGTGTAAGATGTGATGACATGTAAATGAGTTGGCAATGTTTTGCAGAAATGTCGATTCATTTCCGTTTCGGCAAATTTTTGCCACTCCGTTTTGACCTTTTTTTAGCAAAGGTCATGCCAAAATTTTCCGTGAAACCGGCCGGTGTGAATCTAATCAAAATTTACTCTTGTCGACCGTGCAGGAGACAATGGTCATCTCGATGAGGAAAAGCGTCGTGGATAGATATATGGAACGTGCAACGGCCAACATGCATCTAAGGGACCGCATAGAAATACTTTGTCTGTGTCGAAGATGCAAACTTGGGTCCCTGTTCAACCATCTTCGGGCGTAGTGAAGGACCACCTGCTTAGGCGTGGTTTCATGGACGGTTACACTTAGTGGACCATGAGTGATGAGGAAGATGATCATGGGGATGATCATGAGGATGATCATGAGGAGAGGGGCGCGACGACAGCCACTGAAAATGGGGAAGAAGGGCAGGAGGAGAACAACGATGACGAAGAGGCTACCGCACATGGCGGTATTGGAGAGGAAAAAACGGCGGACAACAATGCTCCGCTAACGTCAGTCGTGCGGGACCCTCATGTTCAAGAGTTACTTCTCAGCGATAGGTCGACGACTAACGCGAGAGCCGCCGGTAGACGGAAATCTAAGCTGGCGCAACTGGATATAGACTCGAATACTCCGTTGTACGATGCAACAGACCGTGATCCGGAGGAGTCCCGCTTAAGAGTAGCACTCTATATTATGCAGATGAAGGCAAAACACGGATGGACCAACGCAAGCGTTGACGACCTACTGCAATATATGAAAAAACGTCTTCCTAAAGACAACACGTGTCCTACTAGTCTAGACGAGGCGAAGAAAGTCGTGTGCCCTCTCGATTTACCGCACACAAAGTATCATGCATGTATCCATGACTGTGTCATTTATCGGAACAAACACGCGGACAAGACCCAATTCCCAGTGTGTGGCGCTGATCGGTACAAGAGAGGGAAGAAAGCCGCTCCTCGGAAAGTGGTGTGGTACTTTCCTCTCACGCGTCGTCTGCAGCGGTACTTCGTGGACCCTAAGGAAGCAAAGATGATGCGCTGACACGCGAACAGAAAGGAGGCAGTGATGAATGATCCAGAGCGGGCTGAAAACCCAATGCTGACACACCCTTCGGATGCAAACCAGTGGAAGGCACTAGACAACGAGTACGAATATTTTGGGAAAGAGGCAAGGAACATCAGGTTGGGTGCGAGCACGGACGGACTCAATCCGTTTGGCAACCGGAGCAGCAAACATAGCACGTGGCCCGTGTTTGTTTGGATATACAACCTCCCCCTGGCTCTGCATGAAGAGAAAGTACATACACATGAGTATGCTAATTCAGGGGCCGACACAACCAGGGAGCGATATCAACCTGTATCTCGAGCTGCTGAAGGAAGAGCTAGAAACGTTGTGGGAGGATGAAGGGGTACAAACATGGGATGCCTACGCAGAAGAATATTTCCCTATGAGAGCCGCGTTGATCACGACGGTGCAGGACTTTCTCGGATACGGATATATTTCATGGCAGGTGTGCCATGGACACAAGGCGTGCGTGAGGTGCATGGAACATACGCCATCTTTATAGCTTAAGGAACCGGGGTCTTGTAAGACTGTCTACATGAGGCATCGAAGGTGGCTAGACAAAAATGACCCGTGGAGGAAGCGCGGAGATCTATTCAACGGTAAAAATGAGCCCGAAGGACGTCCACCTCAGAGGAGCGGTGAAGAGATCATGCAGTTATTGGCCAATTGGAAAGAGTGCCCTGCGCCAAGAAAGGGAAAGGGAAAGGAAAAGAAGCGAAAGCGAGAAGAGAAGAAGAAAGAGAAGGCAACAGGACCGCTCCTGGGGGTATGGAGAAGGAGGTCCGTGTTTTGGGACTTGACGTACTGGCCAATCCTCGGTACGCCTCATTGCCTTGATGTCATGCATATCACGAAGAACGTGTGCGAGAGCTTGCTCGACACCCTGTTCAACATGCCGGATAGGACCAAAGACGGGTCGAACGCAAGATATGACCTGGCGGCCCTAAATATCAGGAAAGACCTTCAAATACCACCACCGGCTGCTAGGACCAAAGATGACCAGCTAGACGAGGAGGAGGCGGACGGTTGCAAGCGCAAAAGGGGTAAGCCGCAACACTGGGTATGCCCCCTCCTGCTTCACTCCAAGTCCCAACGAGCTTGATCAAATGTTCTGTTGCTGAAGAGAGAGCTCTCTGTTTTTTGACATCATGGATTAATTCACTCCCCTAATCCCCTTGTATATAGTGTAATTTTTTGTAAATAACCTTTTACTTTATTAATAAATGGGGGGGCTGTGGGGGATTCCCCCACAGTAATGGTGTCAAAAAAATGTTATGTTGCCTTCCAGGAGTCAAAGTTCCCTTTGGTTACTCGGGGCTGATAAGGAGATACCTGGACCCGAACAAGAAAATCTTTAGCGGGATGAAGTCTCATGACTGTCACGTGATGATGACGCAGATACTTCCAGTTGCAATCCGAGAGATAATGGAACCTCACGTTCGTGAAACGCTGATTGGTCTATGTAACTTTTTCGACGTCATCACTCGGAAGTCGATCACCGTGAAGAAACTCAGAAAGCTGCCGGAAGAGATTGTTACGATCCTATGCAAGCTTGAGATGTACTTGCCGCCCGCATTCTTCGACATAATGGTCCATCTCTTGGTCCATATCGTAGATGATATCATCGATCTCGGGCCGGCATTCCTGCACAACATGATGTCGTTCAAAAGAATGAACCGGGTCATCAAAGGTTTCGTTCGTAACAGGTCACATCCGGATGGAAGCATCGTCCAGGGGTTTTTCACCGAAGAGCGAATCTCTTTCTGCGAGAATTATCTAGACGTCGAAAAGCCGGTTGGTTTGCCGGAAAACAAGCACATTGGCAGGTTCGAGGGAGCAGGCCACAAAACGGGCATGCGGGAAATGCACGTGGCCTTTGAGGGGCGGACATGCGACTTTGACATGGCCAACTTAGTAGTACTTCAGCACATCGAGGATGTGGATCCTTGGTTAGAAGAGCACAAAAAATGATAGCAAACAATTCTCGCAAGACGATGACCGAAGCAGATATATTAAGAGCGCACAACTCCTCTTTCGTTCGCTGGTTCAAAGACTAGATTGAAGCTGATCCCCCAAAAATGACCAGCGAGAACGGTAAACTAATTTTGGCTTTGTCATACGGCCCCGCGCCCAACCTCATGACTTACCAAGCATACGATATCAACGGGTTCACATTCTACACGGAGGAAAAAGACAAAAGAAGCGACTACCAGAACTCTGGGGTAACGATGGAATCCTACATGGGCGATTTCAAGAAAAGATACTACGGAAGGATTGAGGACATCTGGGAGCTTGACTACGCTGGGGAGAAGGTGCCGATGTTTCGTGTCAGATGGGCTAAGAACGTCGAAACCGAAGGCAAATATTTTGTCACCATGTGTATACCTGAAGCCAACAAATGCAAGACCACAAACGCCACCGCTCAAAATGAGCCATGGGTACTAGCTAAGCACGTGGAGCAATGCTTCTTCATAACCGACCCGTCCAGGCCTAGCCGTGTTGTCGTAAGGAGAGGAAAAAGGAACTTTGTCGGAATGGATGGAGTTGCTAACGAGAATGACTTTGACGGCCTCGTCGGAGACCCAGTGATAGAAGAACCCGATGAAGACAATGCAACATACACCAAAAGAAGAAGCAGGACCACGCTACCTAGATCAGGTGATCCCAGCACAAGAAGAAGTCATCAGATAGGGGTAAAGTATACAACGGCATCCAAGAAGGGAAAGAAGAAGATTGTGCTGAAACGATGAGACAGAAACACTCGCAATGTGTGTTGTGACGATAGAACTATCATTAACATTGTATTATTATGTGCAACTCTTTCTTAATTAAATCGATAACAGTGTGATCGATGTGTGTTTTTACGACACAACTATCTTATATTATATATCCTATTCTGAATAACTACAATAAATATTCCATTTTATCTTATTACTATCCTCTATATTGAAATTATCTTTATCACTATCCTATTTTATTTTAGGCAATAGATAAAGAATAAGGAGAAGAAAAGACAAAAGGGAAAAAAAACAAACATAGCCCCAGCGCGCAGGATTGCAGAGGCGCCGGCGGTAAGTTATCCCCGGCGCGTCAGGCTTATGGCGCGCCGGCGCTAATATTTCTGGCCCATTGCCTAATGGACCCCACCAATGTTATCCCCGGCGCGTCAGGCATATGGCGCGCCGGCGCTAATATTTCTGGCCCACTGCCTAATGGTTCCCACCAATGTTATCCCCGGTGCAGTGGTCAATTCGGCGCGACAGCGCTAAGGTTAGCACAGGTACTGGAGAAGGACTTAGGCAAAATTTTGCCCGGCCCGCTCGTTCACTCGCACACTCCTTCCCCAATTCCCATCGAGACGAACCCTAGTTCCCCAATTCCCCTGCATCTCGTCTTGCTCATCTCCGTCAATCGTCGTCGAGGAAGAGCCAGGAGCTGGGCGTCGAGGAGGAGCCGCAGTCGAGGAGACTCCCGCGCGCCACCGTCGTCGAGGAGGAGCCAGGAGCCTGCAGGCGTCGAGGAGGAGCCGCCACCATCGTCGAGGAGGAGGCGCCCGCGCTGCTGCTGGATCGATCCCCTACGCCACTCTCGTTTGAGGTACGTACTGCTCCCCTCCCTAATTCCCTGTGATGTCCCAAGGTAGGAGTACTGCCAATCTCGGTGGCCGGAGAGGGGATGGATGGCCGGAGAGGCAATTTCTATGTCAGATGCATAGCGCGCCCTAGTGATTCTTTCCCTGCGCCCCAGAGGGAACAAAAAGAAACAGAGAGAGTTTCAAACTTGTTTTAAACCAAGCGGAAATTTCTGCCAGTTTGCTTTCTTTCGGTTTGATGGTACATTCTTGAGGAAACTTGCAGAAAAAAGAACGAGACTGATTTAGGAATGAATATACATATACTGGTTGTGTGCCCATGCTACAACATCCTCCCCTGTTTCTTTATTTTTATTTTAACTTCTCTTTCCTTTTCTTTGGATGCACAAAAGGTGTGACCAAGATGCAAACATCTGTTTAGTTGGTGAATTTGATTGGTCCAGGTCCAAATTTGTTTTAAGAAATAAAATATTTTATGTACTGCCCATGTATGATTTTCTTGCAAATCCAGATCCAACTAGATGTCATATACTGTATCCCTATTATAGGAGAGCCTGGCACATATAATTGATGTTCTGGATAAATGAGAAAAAAGTCTGGAGCGTTTATTGCTGTAGTTTTGTTGTTCAAATACATGTTGCAGGTTTGAGTTGCTAACGTTTTGCCGGAACATCGATTCGTTTCCGTTCCGGCAAATTTCTAGCACTCCGGCAAGACCTTTTTAGCAAAGGTCATGCCGAATTTTTGCGTCAATTTCTAGAACCATAGAATAAGCCACCATATATAAAACTAAGCCTTATATATGTCCTATCATGAAAGAAAGAAGATATCAGTTAGCTTAGCCTGATGAGCCCATACAAAGTACTGCTGCTACTCCTACACTAGCTAGTTCTGTACCCTACCAAGTTCTCCCTGCTATACAAATCTAGTAGAGGAACTGCACAAAGTAAATACAACCCTGAAACAAGGCCATGGCCTAGAGAAGCACCTCAAGACACAAACAGACTCCTCTTTAACTTATTCTGCACATTGAGCAAGAACAAGATGCACAAAGATAACCATCTGCAGCATCCATACATACCAAAAACAACCAGGGTCAGAGATAGTGAGACTACCTTGACACCGTTCTTGATGGCGATGCCGTCCTGGACACCTAGTGCTCGAGAAAGCCCTTGTTGCTCACTACCGAGCAGCAATATCCTCTCGGAACTCGTCGAGAAGCCATGAAAGACTTTCCTGCCAAATCAAGTAGGAAATCGGTCATAGATTGTAGTCAATATACCTCCATACTTGTGATTGAGTTTCAGAACCATATGTAGCCTTTATGTTGTGACAACCAGGTATAGAACCTGATAAGGGGTGGCCCGATCTTCTCAATGAGCTTCTCTCTCTTTTTGTAATTTTCTGATATGTGGATAACTAGTGCTACACTGAGACCTCTCACTTAGCAGACCCCTGTTGCCAGATGCAACAACAATCAAGCTCTTTGGATATTCTCAACTACACACTCTTGCACAAGAAATGAAAGATCACAAGTGGTCCTGTATCCCCCTATTCCCAGATGGAATAACAAGATATCGCACAACTTTGCAATTGGTAAACTTCAAGATGAATGCTTAACAGCAATACAATCTAGAGGCTAGGGTTGTTGATTTAAACTGGTTCTACCCTAAAACACACGCAGGTGGTGGACATATATAGGTGGAGGGTGCGGCCACAAGGGGCTCCTTGCGCAAGTCCCCTCCTCCTATTAGGACTAGGACTCCTACTAGGACTAGGAGTCCAACTATGACTCAAAGAGAGATACAAACCGATCCACCATTAAGGGATTCGGCCATAATATGATATACAAACCATACCTATATGAAATAGGATTTTATGTGGCGAATTTTACTTAGTGGAGGCACCTATCCCCTTGTCTTGATGAATAACAATTGTTTCCATTGAAATAACAATTGTTATTAATTGTTTTCACCATCTTGATCACTTGTTTTCACCATGGCATTATTGTTTTCACCATCTTCTAGCATTGTTTTCACCATGGCTCCTTTCTTGTCACCACTTGTATAATCATCTTCTAGCTCCTCTTGATTGTTCTCCTCCATAATGTTTGTGTTATCAATAAACCTAATCATACATAAATGTATAGACTTAGGTAGTATAAAATTCTCATAATCACAAATAGCATAATCAATGAGGATTGAGTTCACCTGTTGTTCTAGTAGCTTGGTCCTTGATCTTGTCATTGGTCCAAGTCTCACTTCATCTTGTTTAAGTGGCAATGTACTAGGGATGTCCTCATCATCCTCCCCCCCTTGAAAAGCCTTGATGTCCACATCAAGGTTCTCTCCATGATATGGTGTCAAATCAGAAACATTGAAGGAATTACTCACTCCAAACTCATCAATTGGAAGATCTAGTAAGAATTGCCATTTATTTTTGCAATCACTTTGTAAGGACCAGCACCTCTTGGCAGTAATTTTGATATTCTTGGCTCAGGGAACATATCCTTTCGAAAGTGTACCCATACCAAATCACCGTCTTGAAAAATAACTTCCTTTCTCTTTTGATTTCTCCTTTGAGCAACATCCTTCCCTTTCTTCTCTATAGAATCCATTGTTTTCTCATGTATCTTTTTCACAAAATCATCCCTTTTGGATGCATCCATGTTAATTCTCTCTTGAATAGGAAGTGGTAATAAATCAAGTGGTGTAGTAGGCCGAAATCCATAAACCACCTCAAAAGGACATAGTTGAGTAGTTGAATGCACAGCTCTATTGTAGGCAAACTCCACATGTGGCAAACAATCTTCCCACTCCTTCAAATTCTTCTTGATCATAGTTCTCAACAATGTGGACAAAGTTCTATTCAACACCTCGGTTTGTCCATTTGTTTGAGGGTGACATGTTGTATAAAACAACAATTTGGTTCCAAGCTTCCCCCATAATGTCTTCCAAAAGTAACTCATGAATTTCACATCTCTATCCGAAACAATTGTCCTTGGTACTCCATATCGTCTTACTATCTCCTTGAAAAAGAGTGTAGCAATGTGGGAAGCATCATCACTTTTGTGGCAAGCAATGAAGTGTGACATCTTGGAAAATCTATCCACCACCACAAAAATTGAGTCATGTCCCCTCTTTGTCCTTGGCAAGGCTAACACAAAATCCATGCTTATATCTTCCCATGGTGTAGTTGGTGTTGGCAATGGAGTATATAATCCATGGGGCTTCAATTTGGACTTAGCTTTATTGCATGTAATACACCTTTGCACAAATCTATAGACATCTCTCCTCATATGTGCCCAATAGAAATTTTCAGCCAACATAAGCAATGTTTTCTCTCGTCCAAAGTGACCCATCAATCCACCACTATGAAATTCCTGTAATAACATCAAACGCAAAGAACACTCGGTAATACATAGTTTGTTATCTTTAAACAAAAATCCATCATGTAAATGATATTTATCCCAAGCCTTCACATTAGAACATTTACTATAGGGTGTAGAAAATTCTTTATCTTGAACATATAGTGGCTTTAATTCTTCTAAACCCGAAACTTGCACATCCAATTTAGTGAGTAGCATATTTTTCCTAGACAAAGAATCAGCTACCACATTATCTAATCCTTTCTTGTGTTTAATAATGTATGGGAAAGATTCAATAAATTCTACCCATTTAGAATGTCTCTTATTAAGATTGGATTGATTCTTTAAAAATTTCAATGCCTCATGATCAGAATGTATAATAAATTCCTTTGGCCACAAATAATGTTTCCAAACCTCAAGTAATCTAACAAGTTCATACAATTCTTTATCATACACAGAATAATTCAATTGTGCTCCATGTAATTTTTCAGAAAAAAAAAAGAAATTGGTTTCTTATCTTGCATTAACACTCCTCCAATACCTATGCCACTAGCATCGCATTCAATCTCAAATTGTTTATTAAAATTTGGTAGCATCAATAATGGAGCCGAAATCAACTAATTTTTTAAAGTATCAAAAGCAATATCTTGAGCAACCCCCCACTCGAAATTTACACCTTTATTAGTCAAATCATTTAAAGGGGCAGCAATAGTACTAAAATATTTCACAAATCTTCTATAAAATCCAGCTAGTCCATTAAAACTTCTTACTTGACTCACATTCATGGGTATTGGCCAATTTTTAATTGCTTAAATTTTAGATTCATCAACTTCTATCCCATGTTTAGAGACAACATAACCAAGAAATATGACCTTATCTTTGCAAAAAGTGCACTTCTCTAAATTTCCATAAAATTTATTTTCTCTTAGCACATGCAAGACTTTTCTAATATGATCAATGTTTTCATGTTCATTGTGGCTCTATATGAGAATATCATCAAAGTAAACAACCACAAACTTGCCAATAAAATCTCTCAAAACATGGGTCATTAATCTCATGAAAGTACTAGGTGCATTAGTTAATCCAAAAGGCATTACTAACCACTCATATAAACCAAATTTTGTTTTAAAGGCTGTTTTCCATTCATCCCCTTCTTTCATTCTTATTTGATGGTAACCACTACGCAAATCAATTTTAGAGAAATCAACACTACCTCTTAATTCATCTAACATATCTTCCAAACGTGGTATAGGATGACGATAACGAATAGTGATATTGTTAATTGCTCTACAATCTACACACATGCGCCAAGTACCATCTTTCTTAGGAACTAAAATGACAGGAACAACACAAGGAGATAAGCTTATTCGAATGTAAACTTTATCAAGAAGATCTTGTACTTGTTTCTGAATTTCCTTTGTCTCTTGGGGATTTGTCCTATAGGGAGCTCGGTTTGGTAATGAAGATCCAGGAATTCAATCAATTTGATGCTCAATCCCTCTTAATGGTGGTAATCCCGAGGGCACTTCTTCTGGAGAAACATCATCAAATTCCTGCAAAACATTAGAAACACCAATAGAAAGAGGAGTCATGTCATTAGCAACTAAAATTCCCCCCTTGTGCATGAGCACTATAGGTAGTAGGCTAGGATCATCCTCAAACTCTCTCAAATCTTCTTTGGTGGCTAACATTGTCAAGAGGCTCACTCCCTTACTTTTTCTACTCGGCCTAGGTTTGTTTTCCCCCATGGAAGTAGTGTTTTCACTCATATTTTCCCTCTCTCTCTTCGTCTCAACATTCACTTCCACTTTTTGTCTTGATTCATTCACTATTTGTTGGGGTGTGATAGGCCTCAATATAATGTCCTTATTGTTCCAATTCAATTGATAAGTGTTTGCTCTCCCATTGTGTAGCACCTTTCTATCAAATTGTCATGGCCTTCCAAGTAATAGATGGCAAACCGACATGGGAACAACATCACACTCAATAGTATCCTTGTATGGTCCAATTTGGAACTCCACTCTCACAATTTGGCATACTCTTATTTCCTCCTTCTCATTGAGCCATTGAATATAATATGGATGTGGATGTGAAATATATCTCAACCTTAGTTTTGCACATAACTCCTTGCTTGCTAAATTTCTGCAACTCCCTCCATCAATGATCACCTTGCAAGCCATGTTAGGACCAACAATTGCCTTGGTTTGAAATAAATTGCATCTTTGGCTCTCATCATTGCTAGGAACAATACTCAATGCTTTGGTGCAAACAATAGTTGGATAATTTGTAGCATAGGCATCAATAGGACCATCATCATCATCATATGCATCCTCCTCACTGGGATCAACATCATCTCCAGTCTCATACTCATCATTAGCATTGAGGAACATAAATTTCTTGTTTGGGCAATCCCTCTTAAAGTGACCTTTTCCTCCACAAGTATGGCATGTCATGGAGGAGGTGTAGCACCACTAGAACCCGAAGTAGATGTAGTAGATTTCTTGGAATTTGTTGAATTTGGCTCGGGTTTTGAACTAGAAGTCCCACGGGTAGTAGTAGTTGGAGGTGTAGGTGATGAAAAATTGGACTTTTGTGAAGGAAAACTTCTCCTTGCACTCACTTGTAGCTCCTCTTGAAATCTCTTTTCGGCCTCCCTTGATTGATGTAGTAATTCACTCATATTGGCATAAGGAACATGCCTCACAATGCTTCTAATTTTAAATTCCAATCTACTCAAGAATCTTTGCATTGTTTGTTCAGGAGACTCTCTAATCCGAGCCCTTTGAATGATTAATTCCATCTCTTTGTAATAGGCATCAACTGTCTTGGTTCCTTGCTTCAATTGTTTTAATTTGTCATAGAGAGTTCTAATATAATTCTTGGGAACAAATCTCTCTCTTAGCAATTGTTTCATCTCTCTCCATGTGTTCACTTCCTCTTTTTTCCTTTTCTTCTCTCTCTTTTGTAATGCCATCCCACCACAAAAGAGCATAGCCATCAAATGAAGAAGATGCAAGGTTCACTTTCCTCTCCTAGGGGTACTCATGGAGTCTCCATAATTTCTCAATTTTTAGCTCCCACATCAAGTACTCTTCCACATCTTCAGAATCACAAGCAAGACTAGGGATAGAGAATTTTGGTTTTCCCAAGCCATCATCCTCTCTATTATTTTCAAATGGTACTCTTCTTGCCATTCCTCCACGGCCTCCATTAATATTTCCTCTCCCATCATCAATTGGAGCAATAGCTTGAGGTCTTTGTTGTAGTTGTTCCACTATATTTGCAATTGTAGTCACTTGTTTTGTCAATGTCCTCAAAGTATCTTTAATCTCATTGACAGATTCTTGAGATGCACAAGCTTCTATCTTCAAATCAAGTGTAGTCATCTCTTCTATCAAGAGGTCATCACTTTTTTCAACTACATCAGAAATTCTTTTGTACATGTGATCTCTCAATGCCTCATACTCATTCCATTGGACAACATCCTCCGGTTTCTTCTTTTCCTGCACATCAACATCACTAGAAGAACTCATTATTAACTTGTTAGTAACAAAATAATCAATGGGTTTGTGGTGCCTCTCTCAACTCACTCAAAACCAAGCAAAGATGAAAAGGATCAACTTACCAACAAGGAGCAATGAATAATGTGCTTTGGTGTGAGAAGAGAATATCCAAGCTATCAAGTATCACAATGCAAACAGTGTTTTTGGTGGGGCTTGGTTATGAATCCTAAGAACACCAAAATAACAACTCCAATGCACTGCTTAATGTGATAAAAATTACTAAGGAAACACACTCACACTTGGAGACAATTGTGGCTTAGCAAATATATGGTAGAGATTTTGCAAGCACTAGAAAGACACTAGCAAATACTCAATGAAACAGGCACAAGATTTCTCAATTTGTCCACAAAAATTCCAATATGATATAGCTTCCACTATTGATAAGTAGCACGGCATCTTTTGAATTTTTCTTTCTTTTTATTTTTTAATACTTTTTCCTTTTTTTCTCTATTTTTTTTTGATTTTTTCAATAGCCTTTGAATCAACTAGGAGCAATAAGTAGATGGAAAACAAAAATAGTGGACAGATTTGATCAAATGAGCAGCCTGTTAGAGCAATAAAACAGCTAGTCTTTGGGTTTTGGAAACCTAAATGTGGCTGTAGAATGGCTATAGCTAGGTCTTATCAAAGATCAGAACAGATACCTAGAGATAACAGGAGTAAAACAAAAGAAAAACTAAGAAAAACAAGCAAGAAACGACCTCACGGCAGCACTAGAGGCTCACGGCAGAGAAAACAGCCAATTCGTGCCGTACGGCAGCGTTTTGGGCTGAAAACTGCACACGACAGAGGAACTCACGACAGCGCGCGGGTGAGTGCGGTGGTGTGCTGTGTTACGGTGCGGGCGCGGGATGTTGTAAGCGCGCGCAAGGGAATCCGAGTGCGGCTAGGTGGTGGGGTGGGTGGCGGCAGCGGCGACAGCGAATTTGCGCGGAATCCGACCCACGGCATGAGTTCGGGTGCGAGTAGGAGTGGACCACGGCAGCGTTTTTGGCAATTTTTGTACCGCGGCAGCACAAAGTGGAATCCGATAATAGCTAGGCACCCGTGAGTATTTGGGATATGAAATTTTTCGAGCACCACCAAGATCAACCCGAGAACAAAATCAACTCACCAAAGGCAAGTTGTAGGTCTTGAATCGCGAGAGAACACACACGACAAGAACTATATTTTTGTGGGAATTTTTCGATATAGACGAAAACAGAAAATAACTAGATGAACCCTAACCCTAAAAGATGAAAATCTGAAAACAGAAAAATGGAAACACAAATCAACAAAAAGCAGCAACTAGGTAGACGCAATTTGGTGTTGATCTAGTCTCTGGCAAATTCTAAACCTAATATTTTTGGCTTTTTCTGGATAGGAATAAAAATAACTGAAAGTAAAGATAACTTTGCTCACCGAGGCAACCTGAGAATCTGATACCAAGAAGATATGGGGTGGCCCAATCTTCTCAATGAGCTTCTCTCTCTTTTTGTAATTTTCTGATATGTGGATAACTAGTGCTACACTGAGACCTCTCACTTAGCAGACCCCTGTTGCCAGATGCAACAACAATCAAGCTCTTTGGATATTCTCAACTACACACTCTTGCACAAGTAATGAAAGATCACAAGTGGTCCTGTATCCCCCTATTCCCAGATGGAATAACAAGATATCACACAACTTTGCAATTGGTAAACTTCAAGATGAATGCTTAACAGCAATACAATCTAGAGGCTAGGGTTGTTGGTTTTTGGTTTAAACTGGTTCTACCCTAAACCACACGCAGGTGGTGGACATATATAGGTGGAGGGTGCGGCCACAAGGGGCTCCTTGTGCAAGTCCCCTCCTCCTACTAGGACTAGGAATCCTACTAGGACTAGGAGTCCAACTATGACTCAAAGAGAGATACAAACCGATCCACCATTAAGGGATTCAACCATAATATGGTATACAAACCATACCTATATGAAATAGGATTTTATGTGGCGCATTTGACTTAGTGGAGGCACCTATCCCCTTGTCTTGATGAATAACAATTGTTTCCGTTGAAATAACAATTGTTATTAATTGTTTTCACCATCTTGATCACTTGTTTTCACCATGGCATTATTGTTTTCACCATCTTCTAGCATTGTTTTCACCATGGCTCCTTTCTTGTCACCACTTGTATAATCATCTTCTAGCTCCTCTTGATTGTTCTCCTCCATCATGTTTGTGTTATCAATAAACCTAATCATACATAAATGCATAGACTTAGGTAGTATAAAATTCTCATAATCACAAATAGCATAATCAATGAGGATTGAGTTCACCTGTTGTTCTAGTAGCTTGGTCCTTGATCTTGTCATTGGTCCAAGTCTCACTTCATCTTGTTTAAGTGGCAATGTACTAGGGATGTCCTCATCAGAACCATCATTAGCCTTTATGTTGTTTTGTGTCTAAATACCATGTTATACAAAAAATTATTGGCAGCTTTGTATCTTAAAGTGATGTTTGTTTCAGAACCAAACGTAGCTCACACATGTTAAAGGGATTTCAGAGATGTATTTTAGTTGTAGGCTGGTTGATTCACTAGAATAAGTGTTGTTTCTGTTTTAGATTAATTTTAGATGCATTGCAGAGATGAATTTTAGATGTATCTTAGGTGCTGTAATTTAGATTTCAGAGATGTATTGCAGATTTTGAATACATTTTAGGTGCTGGTATTTTAGATGTATGATCAACAGAGATGCGTTTGATAGCCAAGACCTTCCCCATTTTTTTGGATGTATATTACTGTCAATTTGTTGCTGTAAACGTGCAAAAAAGGAATAAGTGATTTGGCATCAAATATCTCGTGCAAAGTGATGCTGCTGGTTATGTCAACTCCTGAATGGATCAGTGATCAGCAAGCTGCATCGAGTAATCCATTTTAGCGTGCTGGATGATGTGTGTAATCTTAAAAGTTTCTATATATAGTATAGTGCCGCATAATAAGAGAACATGTTCTTTTGATGGTACATGCAACTGTTTTTCTCCATCCTTGCTCTGTTTTCTGTCATAAAGTTTCAGTAGCCCCCGGGTCCTCTGTCAGAATCCAGAGATGTTTCAGCCCCTGCAAGTAAATCAACTACTGGAACTATTGATTTCAGCTATATATAGTAGGGTGTCCTTTACGAAGATACGTCTGTGCCAGTGAGTAGTTGACACAAATAAAATACGGTTAGAAGAATTTGCATATGAAGAAAAGGGTCCTTTAAACTTTCTGCCAAACCTGCACGTGTTACACAAAGTGAGAATTATTTAATGTCAGTCACCTCTCTCCTGCTTTAGACAGACATATCTGTCCAGTCCCTAATGTCTTCGATTTGACGGCAGTAAAGCGAGACATCATCTTTAGTATCTTCAGCTTTAGATGAGAACCAACTAGCATATGAATGTTAGAATGGCATATCAGGTTTGTTTAGTGCACTGTAATGATTCCAGTTTTTCTCTGGATCACATTCCAGACCAAGAAAAACTGTAGCCAGATCTTGGATAATATTTTCCAGAAAACGAAGTAAAAGAATAATGGGCATTTTAACTTCTACGAAGTTTAGAGGCTGTAGATTTTCAGCTGGATGATGTGTGTTCGATTAGTTACAATAGCTGAATTCAAAACAAACAAAAATGTCAACGGTGAAAGAGTAGTAAAAACACATAGGACCCGGTTATTCTTCTGGTACGGCCTTAGGTTTCACAAGTATTCTGATGCTTGTGGAATTCTATGTAACCTATCTTGTCAAAAAAGATGAGAGCATATTTGATAACTATTTCCCCGCAAAAAAGGAAGAAGATGAGAATATTATTCCCACTATGAACCATACATATACATATACATCAGTAGAAGTTGGATTGTTCACTTCTACCAGTTCAGCAGGTCCCTGCATTTTGTTTAAGAAAAGAAAAAAAACACTCTCTTCCGAATCTACTTCTTGTACTTACTAAAACATATTACATATGTTAGTATGTGTAGCAGTTCTGCATTATGTTTGCTGATATGTCCTTATATACATTGGATTTTATACTTGTTGCATGAAGATAACTACAGTGTGTTCATGTTAAGCAAAAAACTAGGAGGTGAGAAAAAGGAAAATTATGTATCTATATGCTGCTGTCACTGCATTTGCACCTCAAGATGAGTACATGTCAGTACCACTATATGATGATACGAGGAATGTGAATTAAATGAAACAAAATCAATAAAAGCAAATGGGAATAGCTTGTAGCTAGGCATCTTATTCAAATGTCCAAATTTTGTGTTGATTTGTTCATGCTATGCAAGTGATTCCTATAATTTAGTGTTGGCTAACCGTTGAGACAATACCTACCCAATCCCTCTGTTCTCCCACCCTCTTCCGTTCCGACATCTCATCGTTAGCTTGGTGCTTCACCTCCGAATGCTAAGATAATAAAATTAATAACATTTTGTTAGATATGTCTAAGATAATAAAATTAATGTTTTATTGTTTTATTTCTCTGAAATGACAGCGTGAGCCCCTTGAAACACGGTTGCAATGTCGTCTCGCGGAGACCAGAATGACGACACCGGCGCCGAGACTTCTGAACAAGAGTTGGGGGCACGCTATCATCTGATGTTCTTAGAGCAGCAGAATAAACAAAGGGGCAACGATGATGCTGATTATAACCCTACCGCGGATGAGGAAAGGGAGGATGCCGAGGAGCAAGGTGGTTGAGGAGAAGAAACCACCAATAGTGGCGCGGGTGGTGGCTCCGAGACCAGTAACCAAGCTAGGAAATGGCGTCTGGAGCAGCGCCCAAACCAGGTCGGTGCCACCCGAGAACCATTCACGGTGGTTGACAGCGATGGTGTGCCTCGGGAGCCTAAAACTCGCGCGAGGGGTTACGGCATCCAATTGGCAGCAATCCTTCGGGACGTCGTCAACCTCAATGAAACTAACCTCCAACACAAGGACAAGAAGCATTTGCGCGCTCAACTCATTTCGAGGCTGCACGCCCGATACGAGTTTCCTGGCGAGTACAACAACCAGGATCTCGAAAGTAATGTGGTGAACACCCATGCCATGACCAAGTTCACCAAAGCACTGAGCGGTTATAAATATATGGTGAGGGATATGCGTGCCGCGGGTGCCGATTTTGAGAAGATCCACAACCACTTTCCGAAGATTACGCAAGAAGACTTTGATGCTTTTGTGGCTAGTGAAGAGCTAGAGCAAACCAAGGCTAACACCAAGTGGGGAGTGGACATGAGAAATAAGAACATCGGAGTCCACCGCCTGGGTAGCAACAGTTACGCCGGCAAGGAGGAGATATGGGCGAAGGAGGACCAGGCCTATATAGAAGCCGGCATCGAGAACCCGTGGCACAAGTACCCCCACCCGGAGACGCGGAGATTTCTGAAGTCACGGTACCATAAAGAAACCGATACTTTGGATGTCGTCACGGACCCCAGGAAGGTGGTCGGTCTCAAGTTGACCACGGACGAGAAGGTGCTTGCACTTGAGAAAGAACTGGTAAGCAAATTTACCGGTTTCAGCTTAGTTAGATCCTACTCTCGATTAAATTCTAGTATTGACATTTCTTAATGCTTCACGTTACTTCTGCAGATAGCAGAACAAACGGCAGAAGCTGCCTCCTCGTCTCAGGCGTCGACGGATAAGCTTCCGTGGGACATACCCCTTGTCAGGGCATTGAACAAGGTGAAGGAATTGCCACCGTTGACAAGGCCGCATCATGGACGTACGATCGCACATGGAGGAGGTCGCAACCATGTTAACCATGGCTTCGCCGTGGCAACTACTAAATAGGAGCGAATGGCGGCGCGAGCGCAGAAGAGGAAGCATGAGACTAGCCAGACTAGCCAACTGCTGGAGGAGACGGCGGAGCTAAGGGAAGAGACGGGGGTGCTAAGGCACAAGTTGGTTGAATTGGAATCCACGATGGAAGAGAAGGTTAATGACAGGGTGGCTAACACGTTAAGTGAAATCATGCCTTCCATGTTTCTGTCATGGACGAACTATTTCAAAGCCGGCGGGCAAGGGCCGCTCCCGTTGATAAGCTTAGGCGGAAGCAACTCTCACAACAGGGCGCCGCAGGATGCAGCTCGACCTGTTTTATTTGTGACTCCTGGCGCGGAAAACGAAGGTGATAATAGGCAGGAGTCGCCGTCAATGCCGGCTAGCAGCCCCTCTGTCACCTGCACGGCCGACCCCCCCCCCCCCCGGTCCTTCGACACACGCTGAGCTCCCCGCTGTCACTCCAATGCCCCCCACGGGTCCGTCGACACGCGCCGAGATCCCCTCTGTCACTCCCAAGCCCACCCTCGGTCCGTCGACACGCGCCGAGCTTGACGCCCTCACGGTAATTAATCTTAAAGCGTGGACCCGAAGTTCCTTGCACCTTGCTATTGGACGTGGACAATCAGTTGATGGATGTGGCGAAGGGAATAATCCTTTGGCCACAAAACCGCAAATGTCTGATGACGTCCATCGGGTTCGCGTGGATTGGGCTTTAGCGGGATGCGGAGAGATGTATCCTCCTTATCAGCCCCCGGAAGCCGACAGCGAGCTGACGATATCAGGACTGAAGAATGAAATATTGGTATGGCCGAAGCGACTGATTCGATTGAACGCCAAATCAGGGACGGCGGCAAGCCAAGACAAGGCCACTCCATCGGCTGCGCCGGCGGCTCCAACTCCTCCACCTGTCGTTGATCCTTCTGAGCCCGCGACACAACACCGAAGCGAGGATCCCATTGATGAATTCATCGTTGATCTCGATATGGACCAGCATTATGATGATCTCGAGCCTGTTGCTGACCTCGATCTGGATCAGCTCGCTGATATGGACCAGCCGCCTCGTGATTCACCCAACCACCGTGATCTCCCAGCGGGGAAAGCGGAATGCTTGAAGAAGAAGTTGTTCGGTTCTCAAGAAACTCCCGAGGAAGATGTCGGCTTCAGCGCTCCAGCGCTCGGTGACCACCGTGATCTGCCAGCGAAAGCTTTCCTAAGCCCAAACACTTGTCGTGGTGCGACACTCGAAGCGAGAAGAGCAGGCGACATCGCTCCTCCGTGCTTAAAGAAGAACAAGACCATTAGGAAAAGGCCTCAGAATAAAAAAAAAGGGCCACCGCCTCCGCCAGCCAGCCACCTCGAGTTCTGAACAAGTTACCCGATAACAAGTGGCGCCATCACCATGTTCTGGGCCAGCCGATGCTACCGCCAGACCTTGTCAGACTCTTGACCGGGGACATGAGGAGCTGTCACGACGGTGTTCTGCAGAAGGAGAGGGAACTTATGCAGTCGAGTTCCCCCTCGTCCCCGCTCCACGTGGTCAAGGTGCCCCTCGGCGTGGGCTTTGTGGAGAAATACCCCGCAGAGCAGTTCTTTCTCAGGTTTGATGACCTGTTCAACGTCTTCCATCTGAAACGGCTCTTCCCACCCTTCGTGCGTCTCGTAGCTCTCAAAATGGCGCACGATATCATGCAAGAGAGAACACCGGACGTAGCGATAATGGACCCCTACTACATGCGTGAAAGTGTCTTGGCCAACCCACGGGACCGAGTGATTGCCACGAAGCATATGGAGGATTTCTTGGTGGCGAATCATACTAAGGAAACCTTCCTCATGCCATATTTCCCCGAGTAAGTTTACGATCGACCGCTAGCCATCGTTAGTATATTTCCATCACTCTTTTGCGTGTGTGAGAAGATTAATCTGAGGATGGCGCATGGATTGTTTTGTGCAGAGACATGTACTGCGTCCTCTTGGTCATGCACCCGCGGTACTCGCACGTTACTTATCTCGACTCGGGGAGTGCTAAGCCGAACAACTACACCATCCTCAAGACTGTTCTCGACGCAGCTCTCACCGGATTCGCCGCCAAGGCAGGTCCCCTCAAGGTAAGGAAAGAAACCATCCGAGGATGCCTCCGGTGTGTCCACACAACCACGTTTGCCTGCATGAAGCAGTTGCACCCAGAGAGTGGGATGGACGCCTGGTACACCATCCTTCATATGAGGGAGTTCGTGAAGGATGCAAACGACCTCTTGTTGCCATCTAGTCTCCAAAAATGGGGCATCGACATGGCGAACGCCCCTAGCGATACGGTGAGAAATGAGTTTCGTCACATCCAACGACAGATTGCCACAATAATCCATCACGATGTCGTCACTAAGGGTGGCCTCTTCTTCGCCTGTCACGTACCACCAATGAATGACGAGATAGAAGCCCGCCTAGAGGCATACTGTGACAAGCAGCCATTCAACTCGCTAGACGACATCCACCCCTTTTCGCCAAAGCCGAATCCTTAGAGTAAGAAAACTTATTTCTCAGCCCATATACTTGTTGTTGCAGCCGAATCCTTGTTGCATATACTTGTTTCATATTTGAATTTTCTAAGTTGTTGCATATACTTGTTGCATATATGATTTGGCTACTGATGTCTATTTTGTCTTGTCCAAATAATAGATGACTTTCTATGTCGTGTACCGGGGACATGTTCCCGAAGTATACGACGACTGGGAGGCTTGCCGGAGAGAGGTGCACCGGTTCAGCGGAAATAGCTACAAGGGGTACACCACTATGGCGGAGGCACAAACTCGATATGCGAGCTATCTAGCGGGAGAGACATATCTAGCGTGCGAGAAGAGAAGGAAGCGGATGAAGACCATCCTCGTCACGATGATGCTCATCGTTTCCGCGTTTCTATTCTACCGTCTAGTTTAGATCGATATCTCCTTAGCTAGATATTTTCCGACACTTTGTATCCATCACTTTGTATTCCATCATGGATGTCTTAGCTACTTTTTCGTGTGTGATACATCAATATCTTCCAACACTTTGTATCCATCATGATGATGCTTCAGTTCGATACTTTCTATTCGGGTTTGAGACTTTTTATATTCGTGTGTGATACATCTGAGTATTAGCTACTTGTTTCGTGTCGTATAAATTCTGTTTTGTGAGATATATATTCTGTTTTACTGCTAACCTGTAACAGTATAAAACCAGTATATACGGTTTTCTGTTTATTTTTTTATATAGCAATACATAGCGCCGGCGCTCTGGGTGGACTTATCACCGGCGCGGTGCGTGCGCCGAGGCTAAGCCAGCAATACCACCGGCGCGTTGGCCCGAAGCGCCGGCGCTAAAGTTACCCCCGACGCGCCAGGGAAGAGTGTCGGCGCTAAGTGTATTACCCCCGGCGCGTCGGTCTGGGGCGCCGGCGGTAGATATTTACGACCAGCGTGATCATCGTCGGCGCGCGCCAAGGCGCCGGCGGTAGGGGTTTCCCTAGTAGTGATATAAGCTATACCTATTTCATAATATTTGTTTTATTCAAATATTAGTTTCTGAAAAGAATGTTTCGAAATTTATAAATTCGGTGTTATGATCCTTCGTTATTTCTGGCATTTAAAATATTTTATAAGCCAAAAGTATTTTATGAAATATTAAATGATTCATCAATGCTTTGGACAATAAAATTATTTTACAAGATTTTGTTAGGCACATAAATAAGATTAATATATTTTAAAAAAATTATTTGGATTTGTGTTATTTATATAAATTTTAGCAAGCCACAAATTATTTTCTTATTCTTCAATTTTAAATTTTGCATAAAGTCTCAGTTAACTTTATACAGACATTTAAATATTTTAGTTTTCGAAATGTGTTAAAAACAACACACAAATGCTTTCCGTTGATAGGTATTGGTTTTTCAAATCTTTAGAAACTAGTTTGAGCTCAATTGGATAATTAAAATAAAAGATATAAAAGGAAACATAAAATAGAAAAGAAGAAAAAAAATCAAGGCTGTCCAACCCAAAGTGGGCCGAATCCTTGCCCATCCAAGCGACCAGGTCGTCTTCCTTCTGGCTTGCACGTACAGAAGCACGAACTAGCAACGCTCATGGAAGTTACTCATTCTCTCCTCTGCTTCATAGTAAATTCTAGCGACCATTTAATTCTGAATTCAACACGAAATTTATTCCCAATTGGATGGGCATCTCATTCACGCAATTTATTTCCCACTAGGACACCTTCAAGAACCAGGTCAGCGTTGTGAACAGGACGCCACCGGTTGGCATTCATGTTCTGGTCTCTCTCCTCAGCCTATATCAAAGCGATCTGAGAGCATCCTCGCGTTTCTCTCCGACTCCTCCATCAGTTTTGTTCACAAATTTTTCCAAGTGGTATACTCTATAGCCCGAGCCATGGACGTCCTTCTAACCTCTAATGGCGGGTTCAATTGACTGGCACATCTTCTACCTTTCTTGCATGACGAGTTGTTTTCGCCAGCCGCCTTCCCTCATCGTTTCCATACTCAAGGACATGTTCGTGCGTCACATCGTCTCTGTTGGTCGCGCCGCCGTCACTCCGTTCACCCGTCGTCGTCGCTAAGAGTTTGTCCGAGGAGCGGCAAGATCGCAATTGCCACCGTCTCGACGTTAACTGCGCCTTCTGGTCTACGACAACTCCGTAGGACAATCCTCGACAACCTCGTCCAACACCGAGCCCGACAACGCCATCGTCGACGAGCCGACACGGCCTCTGGTACAACCAGACCAATCTTGATAGTATTGGAAATTTAATTTTTTTTTGTTCTCTGCACTTAATTTGTTTGGAACCGTCATAGATTTTGTACTCCATATCAAAATATAAGATGTTTTAGTATTTTGTAGATATAATGTATCTAGACATGTTTTAGTGTGTAGATTCATATGCATCTTATATTAAAACATGTCTAGGTACATATTGTGTAGGAAATGCTAAAACATCTTACATTTCAATACGGAGAGAGTAGTTGATAGCGTAGGAACAATCTTCCGACATAGTCTGTCAATTACTCTCCGACGACCACCACGCTTAATTAGCTAGCAAACCTCGGTTGAACTTTAGGCAGCGCGCGTACAAACGACTAACACGCAGGCAAACACCTCAATGCATGGATTGGAAACCTTTGGAAAAGCATGTACAAACAACTAACACGCACGTACAAACCTCAATGCATCGATCGGCTGATCGGCAGCTACTCACGTACTGCCAATCACAAGAAAACACAAAACACACGCGCTGGAAGTAATCTTTGGACAAGAAAATCAACACTTTAACTAGTACCATGAGTAGTGCGCTCAGAATTATTGTAGTACGATGGTTTTATATTTACTAGCTTCATACTGGTTTTATGCATATGGTAAAACAACGACATGGCTTTGAACATGAAAAGTGATGATTTTCTAAAAAATCACATCTTCAGTTTGGTTCATCCAAATTTTGCAAATTTGGTATCTCTGACAGACTTAGGAAATGTAAAATCGAGTAAAACCATTAGTTTTGCCAATCATAATATATTCCAAAATTTTAAATGAGAGGTTTTAAGTTTTTTTTTTGCACAACTTGAATTCTAGATTTTTTTTATCGATTCCTTTTGCAAGATGGCGATGTTAAAATTGTATATCCAGTAGAACCATAGATGCACTATCCCACCCAAATAAAATTATGGCCTTTTAAATAGGAGATTTCAATCTTCATAGCCATATCTTGTAAATAGCAGACCCTCTAGCATTTGGTTCTTTTTGCACATTGAATCATAAAAGGGGCATTAACCAAATATGGAATAATATAAATAATCTTGCTTGGTTTGTATGCTTGAATTGTATTGCTTGTTTATCGATATTTTCTTTTACCGTATAGATTGAACGGAGTGGAACGTTCTATGTTGAAAATAAGTTGTGAGCAACGACAAACGTTCAAAAGGCAAGTGGCACACTTCATCAAATTCCTATGTTTTGATATGCATTAGTGTTTCACATATTTGCATGGTTAGGACTTTGTTATACAATACTATGCAAACCAAGTAGAGATAGTTACGTATTAACTTGATCCCAGTAAACACCAAAGTAGAAATTGTTTGCTTAGCCATGCTTGTAGACTAAGATGGATATTATTCCAATGATGATTGTTATATGGGAGATGGATTATTATTTTACTTGGCAAGGGAGATAGACCAGAATTGCCTATGGAGATAGACCATTACTTGGCACTGGAGATAGTCCAGCATGGCCACTGGAGATAGACCATTGGTGTTACAAGGCAAAGGAGAAAGACCTGCCATCGGAGATAGACCAGCACCACCTTTGGAGATATTCCATTGGTGTCACAAGGCAAAGAAGAAAGACCTACCACTGGAGATAGACCAGCACCACCTTTTGAGATAGACCATTAGTGTACAAGGCAAAGGTGTCGCACCCGGACTTCTAGGGGATACTCACAGTCCGTCAAACAGTAGATAAATGGCTTACGGGGCATACCGGCACCCGCATCTCAATATGAGCAGGCCAACACGTAAACGTGTGACAACCATTTTCGTACTATTCATCGTCTGCGCAAACCATCCCGTAGAAATCCAGATACTTCCGTTGACGTACTTCAAAACATACACACATGGTACGTCAACGGCATTGGAACAAGTGATATCACAACAGATCTCTACGACACAAAAGATTGAAATAAGTTGCAAATGGCTCTCATTAGAGCAGAGATAGCAAATACAATCATTCAGAGGGCACATGCCCCAACAATACATCATTACATCACAGCGGAAGCATTCAACATGTCTGAGTACAGACAAGAACCAAATAGGCCTAAGAGGCCGGAAACGAAAAGACGGAGCCCATCCACGAAGTCTCGGATCCTGCCCGGGTCCGCTATCTACTCGTCAGCAGTCTCGTCGTCATACTCCACGTAGTAGCCACCATGGAGATCCTCGGAACGTCGTCTGCGTAAACCACAGCCCCAAAGGGGTCAGTACATAAACGTACTGGCAAGCAAGACTCACAGTTCACCAAAGTGTAACCCGTCAACACCAAGCACCGATGCTTTGGATTCAACGGAAGAAAAGGGGATATGAAAGATGCTGCAACTGGCTGCGCTAACCAACTACAAAGAACTACAACTTCCAACTAACAGAAAGGGGATAAGATCGAGTATTGTAACCAACTGAAAGATAACTTCAAACAAACCCATCCTGGATCTCGCCCTTTATCCAAAGAAGCAATCCGAGGATAACTCACACAGTTGAAATAATGATGGTTCAAATTATTGTGTCAATAAGCCTATTACTAGTCAAGTTATTAATCATTGGGTGTAAAGTTGTTAATCATTAGGTTTAAGTTGTCCTGAGTACTTGTTAGCCAGTACTTTCACCAAGTAATCCATAACCGCGGAAAACACGGCTTCTCGAGAAGATTATCCCTGCAGGGTTGCACCAATTTGGCCGTACACGCATGAATAACCCGCCAGATGGAAAGGCCCTTCCACCAAGCGGGGCACTCAACACAACTCAACTCTTCTTCGCATCAAGCCCAAAGAACCTTGGGCGCACGGCTAATCGAGCCCCGAAGAAAAGGGACCCTCATAGCACTCTAAGACCGTGTCCCCCTATATGCCGACTACGAAAGTTCCACCCGGGATCCAAGGGCTCGCAAGATCATGCATGCAGCAAATGGAAAACCCGAACTAAATGAGGCGATTTGGACGAGATGCGAATCGAGTCAAATTGAGGGGGGCGCCCATACTCGCTTCCCACATGCGGTTAGTGCGCTCATCATGGATCAGTAGACAAGACCCTTTTCCTATTAGGGTCGACACTAGCAGGCCTCAAAACCACAAAGGGCCTCCTGCCGGTGCCTTATCATCAGATTATTATTTAACAATAACATTAACATGTTTGATTGATTAAACATCGAGCCCCCAGGACATAATAACGATAGTAACTGAAAGTAACGGGTAACATACTCGAGCAAAACAACCTAAGCATGCTAGTAAGACACTGGCTCAATCAAAGGGGTGATAGGAGTGGAGGTGAGGCAATATCAAGGTTAAGGGATTCATGTGATGGGTTCGTAACAGAAACAACAACTACTAAGGCTAGCAGAAAAGAACAACGGAAAGTATCGGTAATCAATGTTGAAAGGGAACACAGTGGTTCATGTGAGTGATAACTTGCCTGCAAAACCCAGTAGCCTGGTACTGAGCTAAATCCTTAGAAGGGATGTCGTAAGGATCGTCGGTCTCAACGTCGTCGTGTATCCGAGAAGAAGCAAACAAACAATGCAGAAAGATAAACAATCAATATCATGGCATAATGCACAATCAAAGGAATGATGCATGATAGTTTAATAGATGCATCAATAGTAAACTAGTTGACAAAATAACACAAATTAAATGGACCCACATGCAATTGGATTGCATATGAAAAGCCCATGGATTATGGTTGAATTAATTGTTTTACAACTAAGCAACATGTGAAAGTGGATTAGCATGATGCATGGATGAGGAAAACAGCAAAATAACAACAATAGAAGCAATTGGAAATAAGGTTTAACAAGTTTGGAAATTTGTTTATTTAGTTAAGAAATTTTGGTTTCTTAAAGGTGTCACACAAGCATTTGTTGTTTTCATCAAGTTAAATTGTTCAAAATAGATAACAAAGTTCATATTTGATAAGAACACACAATTTTAGGTGGATTGCATGTTTCACTTGTTGAAAAAGGATTTCAAATAAATTATTTATGAATTACACAAGTTTAAGCAAGAATTAAATGAATTTAATTCAAACATGAACTTATTTGAATTTTTATATGTTCAAAACATTAAACCAAATTCATATTTCAAAATTTTATACTTTTAGGGTTTGAAAACATATTTTATATGTCCCAAAAGAATTTGATTTGATCAAGTTATGAAATTACCAATTTTAAATGAATTAAACAAGGTTTAAATTATTTAACCAATTTTAATTATTCAAAACATGAAACAAATTTTATATTTGAAAAGGTGGTTTAATTTTGCATGGAAAACATATTTCATTTGTGGAAATTGGATTTAAAATGAGCAAGTTATTATTTTGGCAATTTTAAATGCATTAATTAAGAAACAGTTGTTTTCAGCAATTTAAATTATTCAAAACAGCAAACAAAATTTATATTTGGAAAGTACATGAAAAGTTGATTGGAAAACATATTTAGTTTGTTGCATTTGGAATTTTTATGCCCAAGTTATGAATTTTGCAAAATTAGGTGATTTAAACAAGAATTCAAATGTTTCACCAATTTAAAATATTCAAAACAGTAAACAAATTTTATATTTGGGTAGAACATTTAATTTGGGACAGAAAACATATTAAAAATGTTGAAATTGGAGTTAAAATGATTTTCTTATGCAATTTACAAGATTTAGTGTAAATCTGCCATTTTTAGAAACTAGGGACTAGGAAAATATTTTCCAGGGCTAGAGATAATTTGGCAAGGGCCTATGTGTGATTACTGAAATGTTCTGTGACCAAAACATTGCAAAATAAAAAGGTGGTTTATTCTGTGGGAGGGGGGGTTCGATCTCCCAACCTCCTGCTGCAAGCAAAGGAACATAACCAGTGGGCTGTGCTGTTTGTTGTGGCTAGGAAGGGGATCTCGGGAGGATATGGTTCAGACTGCGGCTTAACTGAATCAAAAGGAAATAAAGGAGCAGAAAGAAAAGGGGTGGAGCTGGGACTCGAACCCGCGAGCTCTCGCTTCCGCGCGCGGGTGCACTGCCAGTAGGGTAGCTGCGGTTGGTTGAAAGGAAGGGACTCGGGCGTGGTTATTGATTCAGCAATCGGGTGCTATTTTCAGAAACCGCATCTGTAACAGATCGCTCGCTGACAGGGACAGGAAACAGCGATTCCGGCGGGTGGAGGCGAGCGGCAGCGGGGCAGTGGTCTGTCACATCCCAATTTTGGAATACCTGTTAACACAGTTGTTTTGCTAATTTCTTGACAATTAAACTTTGATTGTGACAATTAAACTTTGATTGTATTTGTTTGAGTGCAACTAAACAAACTAATTATATAAACTTACATGGCTAAGAAATTGAAAACAAAATATTCAACATATTGTTCCAATGACTTTGGCAATATTTTCTAAAGTAAATATTGATCAAAGAGTTTTCCAAAAACTATCTTATGAATCTCATACTTGTTGAATATTATTCCAAGTTCTAAATTAAGAAAGAGGAAACACTTAATAAAATTTCCCTAAAAGATTATCAGATAAAGAGGCATTCTTAAATGCTTCACCAAAATATTATCAAATGTTTTTCCAACCTTGCAAGATTAAAAACAAAGGTATTGGAGAGCATTGACTTGCTATCTCTAGTCACATAAATATTTTGGCAAAGCATTGCTAAAGAAAAGCCAAGTGCTTTATTAAATAGAAATTCCAGTATTTCCAGAAACAGAAAACTCAAACAAGTTACTTCTGGAAACTTTCATCAAATGATCTGAAATTCATACCATTGCTTCCTTATATCAAATAAGGAACACACACAAGATGAGACCAAAAAATTGAATCCATTAAAGTCCTGAAAACATGGTTTTTCTCCACAGCAACAATTGGGATTTTGAACAAGTTTGTTCTACAAACTTTTTCCAAATTCCATGAAATAAATACCACATGATCTATATCATAAATAAGGATGAAAACCAAAAGGGCACAAGTTTTTGAATAATTTAAGTTGCCAAAAACCCCTGTTTTCTTGACAGCACCTTTTAGAAATTTGAACAAGTTTGTTCTATGAAGTAACTCAAAATGACTTGAATTTTCTACCACATAAGGAACAAATCAAATAAGGAATGTGTGCCAAAAATTATCATTTTTGGAAGCTCCTAAGTAGGTTAATAAATTCAATGTCCATTTCTGTAAGAATTCAAATTTGAACAACTTTGAATTATCAAGTTTATCTAATGGAGCCAATTTTCACATATGTTGTGTATCTTAACCAATAAGAATTTTGGGCAAAAGGATTTCAATTTTTGACTTTGTTTGATGGGTGAAAATATCCTTTTTCAGAGAACACAGGGACCTTGTTGTAATTTTCTAGGGACCTAAATGCAATCCGAGTCACTCATCTCCTACCTCTAGCCATGCTGTAGAAACAGCACCCCTACTCCATGCCTTCGATTGGAAGCAACTCGAGGGGATAAAGAGGCCCCCCATGTGCCCTTGTCTGCCCATTCCCCCTCTCTCTTCCCCCCACTCGAGTACCTCCTCTCTCTCTCTAAAAATCCCTAAACCGAAAACCTAGGTGGGAGCTCGCCGTCGATTCGGCCAAATGGGAGCTCACCGGCGGCAGCCGTGGTTCCCATTCCATCCGCCTCGACGTGCTGGTCCTCCCTGCCGAAGAAATCGAGCCGGAACGCATCGTGGTGCCCGCGCCGTCCGTGTTCTTCCCCGAGCCCGACGGAGCTCCGGCGAGGGATTCCTCCGCCCTCGAGTCCCCTCCGTCCTCTCCGAGCCCTCCGTTGGGTCAATGGTGAGCGCGCGCATCTCCGCCGCCCTTTTCCCCTCTCCCTCTCCCTCTAGATCGTGGCCGCGCCGTGGTCGCCGTCCGGCCACCGTGCGCCATCGACGCCGCCGCTCTCCGGCAGCTTCCCGGGAAGCGAGACTGGCCCTATTTGCTTCCCCGAGTCGAGTACTGCGTGTGGATGCTTTCGATTCGCGTTTTGATAGCCGAACTCGCCGGATTTTGGCCTCACCGGAGCTCTCCCGCCGGCGATGACGCAGGGCGACGTCATCCTCCCTTGACCCCGCGCAGGAGCTAGTCAAACCCGCGTGTGGGCCTAGCTTTTGCCGCGTGGCTGCCGCGTGGCCACCTGGCCCGCCGGTCAGCGGCTAAGGCTAGATCTGCCGCGGTGCAAATCGTCCAGGCCGGCCCAGCAACTGGATCTGGCCCATACACTAGTTTTTCTTTTTAATTTTTCGCAGAAACTACCATGTTTGCTTTTGGATCTAAAAACCTACCTAAAAGATGTTTTTGACCAAACCAAAATTCACAGATGTAAAGAAACAAAATCTAAACCACCTCCACTTTGTAGATCTACATTTGGATGGATAGATTTGAAATGAAAAATGATTTGGCAACAGGTACCAGAAACACCAAAATGAGCACCATTTTTATTTCACAACTCAGAATGAAGTGAGGCCAATTGCATTGGAAAGCCCTTGAAATTTCCTAACAGTAGAAATTAACCTTGCTTCCAAATTCTTTGTATTTTTGAAATGGCATGCAATTTGGTAAAACACCAGAGAGCACTTTGGTGATTTTTATAAAATAATTAAAAATGATTTTTGATGCAAACTCAATGGGACGGTCTTGTATATGTTTAGGACTATCCAAACCTAGAAGGGTTTAATTTTTAGAGCATCATATAAATTTTGGTGGACAGATCTTTGTTTTGCATATTTCTGCCATTTTGGCATTTTAAGTAATTAAATTGTGTGAGCATATTTTTGTGTTGCACTATTGTTTTCTAGCATGTATAAGTTGTGTGAACTTGTTTTCTAAGTGTTAATTAACTATTTTAGCATGTTAGATTGTGTGGACTTGAGTGGAGAAGAAATAGGATTTATATTAATAGCATATGTTATTTTATTCTCTAGTAAAATCTTGCATAGCAATTTTTGAGTGATGAATTGATGTGCAAGCACTTGGATTTTTTGATTGGATCCAGTACCATGTTGGTACTTATATTGTGTGGTTATCACCTCTGCTAGCTTGCATTTGAGTTGGTAGAAAAGCATGAGTAGCTTTGTCATGACTATGAGAATGTATGGAAAAATTCTCTCATGTGTAGAATTTTTAGCAAAATATTTGTGGTTGAGTAGCCACATATTTTTTGTGTTGTATTCATAGGACAAGTAGCTTTTTGATGATGTTTTTATGAGTACTTGACCCCTAAAGTTTTCACTTGTGTGAAAATAATAGCATGAGTAGCATTGCCTTGCTTATTTAAGCACCCTATTATTTTCTGCTAGTATTGTTATTGCACTAGGTGCTAGTTTAGGTTTTTGCTAATTGTTGTCAAGTGTGACCAGAGGCTTTGTGACCTCTTAATGCTTTGTTATGCTAGTGGAACACCCACTGGTTTCATTGCGTTTTTGGTGGAAACATTATTTCCCCCACACTAGATGCATTTCTTTTATATAGTTCCATAACTAATGAGTGCCTAGTATTTTTGCTTTGGGAATTTTTGTGCTAAACAAAAATGGGTATGCTTCTGTTTGTAAGTGGTTGTAATCATGTGTGACTTGCTAGGAAAAATACATTCTTGGAGTGTTGTTTGATTCCTCTAGTAATGCCCTTTCTATTACTACTAGTATGTAGGAGTTGCCCTGCAAATTGATGCATTGTTTTATTAAATGGGATATGTTTGTTATAGCAAGTATAGATCATTTTTCACTACTGTTTTTGTAACATGGAACCTCTGGTTGTATTTCAATTACTTGATTGAAATGCATCCATTGATTCTTCATGTTTGAGTAGTACTAGTTTCCTTAGCAGTTGTGTGTTAAATTATTTTCCTGCCAACTTGTGTTTGGTGGATATTTGTGTATCCTTGCATGAGGACATGTTTTCATTCCCATTATGATAACATGGTTCCTTGTTTGCATTTTAATACCTTGCTTATTATGCATGCTTGCATAGCAAACCCTTAGTAGAAACATGTCTATAGGATTCCTCCTTTTTAGTCATTGTTTCTATTGTTCTCACTATGAGAAATTGTGTGTTTTGTGATGAGTCTATTTCCTTGTTACACTTGTGTAGGCTCACTGGTTTGTAAAAGTAACTTTTGCAAATCATGTGTTTCATTTATTCTTGATGTCAATTTAGACTCAGTAGAATGGATACCTTTTTCTTTTTGTGGTGTGGTTGATAGACCCATTGCCATGATTATTTTTGTGCATGTTTTATATACTTTTAGTAGTCTCACCCTTGTGAAACTAAGTGTATTTTGGGCTTATTAATATCTTGGTATGAGAGTGGCACACCCACTGAATCCATGATATTAAGGTGGTGAGATATGTTCCTCCAACCTTGAGCTGTCTTGTTAAATGGCATTTCTGCCAAGTAGTTTTGTTTGATTGTTGCCTCCATTAATAATGGTGTGATTAGTTATTTTTAGTTTCCTTGCTGTATGTATGGTTATGCATTGTTGCTTGCCTTGATTGGTTCTGAATGTGTGTCCTTTATTATTTTTACGACGTTAGAAAACGAAGAGGAAGGAAGTGTCGGGAAGCTGTGGTTCAAGTTCCAGTCACTCCAAAACCAGGGACACAAGGGATACCAGGCAAGCCATCCTGATGCTTGCTGATACAATACTTATCATTATCTATCATGCATGTTTTACCTATGAAGTTTTACAAAAACTTGATTATCAAAACTATTTTTGATGTGGAATTTACTACTATACTATATTATAGGTTACTATCATGCCAGTAGTTAAACTTGGTAATACCAAGCCCATAAGCCACCCTATGGTATTTATTACCATCAAATATACTAGTCCCTAAGTGGACACCCTAAAATTGTGATTCTACAAAACAAAGGCTTTACGGAAAAACCCGGAGAAAAGGCGGATCCTTGTTCTCCGGAGGAATGTGGAAGTGGTCATTTTTGAGAAAGTGGTGTTTTCAAAAATGACACATAACCTAGTCTTCGCCGGACAACCTTTACCGTACTGCCACCCTACCCCAACATGGGCAAGGGGCTTAACTTGAAGTTTGTTCTTATTAGTGTGTGCTATCTCAATGTGCTATAGGGGATGCGATCCTCTGAACCGAATGTCGTGGAGACATATAAAGTGTGGGATTAATTTTCCCTCCGGATGCATCAGTTGAGGCATCCTGGCTTGGCGGGGATTAGCTCGGTGCCGGGGATGTGGTAAAACTCAACTGAGAGATAGGCATATTCTAGCTTGAACATAGTGGATGGTTATGATCAGATACCTGATGTTTACATACTGTTGTTACAGTCCGTGATTGTTCACGGGAGGTGTACTGGATCTGGTGGATGTGTACACCTCTGCAGAGTACAACTTTTTCGAAGAAGCCGCGTCCTCGGATATGGACAGTTGAATGGCCATGTAGCTAGCATTGTGTCAATGTTTTCAAAAGAGAAAGTTTTTGAAAAGGAATTGTATTTGTGAAATACTGGAAATGATGAACTTGTGAAGTTCGGAAAGGAATGGAAACTTATACCGTGGAGGTATCGTCGATGATGAAAAGCCAGATGATGTTATACAAAACAAAATGTTTTGCAAAGAAAACCTTTTCTACTCTAAGCAAGAATTCTGGAAACTGATTCCAAGAAGTTTTGCAAAGAGAAAATATTCTTTAACAAAGCTTTACAAAACCTCTTGTACATGCGATATCTACAAGAGAAATAAAACTATATTATTTTTCTTCTGAATTATCTTCTTCAACGAAGATACAGATTAACCTGACTGCAACTGTGGTGTCATCCTATATGAACACCATTGATAGTGAACCATATTTATAGCCTACCTGTTCCACCATATAAGCATATTTGCATGTTGGTAAGTGACATGATGGATGTCTTGCTGAGTACATTCAAATGTACTCATTATGGTTTCGCCCCTGGTATCTACTTATCAGATTTTGAGAAGGAGTCTCCGAAGGAGATCTATGAAGAGAAGTACGGAGTTGACGGCTTTGCGAACTAGGATCGTCTCCGGGTCAGCAGCCTGTAGGTTAAGGCGTGACTTGGGCTCAACTACGTTGTGTTTTAATTGTCTTCCGCTGTGTTTGTTAAGTTGCCTGCCTTTGTGGCAGTTGCGTTAAACTTGATCATGTGATCATTTTTGTAATACCTTTATGTATTCGTGTAATGGATGATGTATTTCTGTGTGCCAACTTTGTATGTTGTTCACGACTGATCTTTCTGGGATCGTGAATGTATGCATACGTAGGGTTTCAGACTGCCGGTCTGGGGGCCTTACAGAGTTGGTATCAGAGCCATCCTGACCTTAGGAGACCTTAGTTAGCATGGACGTCAGATAGGAAAGAAAAGTATTTTTGAGTAAAAACCTATTTACTATCTACATTATTTTTATCTAAGGGAATTTTAGTATATTTTCCCCTCCTTATTATCTTTTCAAAAGATTATAAATGCATATCAAGGGCGTTCTTGAACAGTGGTTCGAAGGGCGGGCCTTATAGAGTTGGTATCTCTCTCGGTTAAGAGTTTATTTCTTACTTGTTTGCAACTGCTCCGCTCTGTTTTTGAAACATCTCTCGTCTTTGAAATTTTCTGTTCAGAAAATAGTTGGGGTTTCAAAAACAAATTGTTGCATATTCTTACCTCTCTCAGTTAAAAGTTTTATCAAAACTTTACTTCTATTATCTTGTTTCCATCCAAAAACTTATATACTTGACGATGTCCCGAGAAGACCAAAATAATTGCCTAGCTCTACAGTAGTGATGGTCAGAAGTAGATATAGTTCTTCAGCCACTTCTAGGATTTTGGATCATCCCCCGACATAGCTCCAATGGAGCCTTGCTTGTGTGTTTTGGCTTGTTTATGTGTGTCCGTAGGACTTTGTGCTGTCGTTTGGTGTAGAATTTGGTTCATCTAGGCTTCTATATGTTTGTGGGGTGCTAAAAATTTGCAGATTTGTGATTGCCCCGCTCTTGTTTTTGAATCGCCTCGTGTTAAATTTTTGCAAGCAAAAATGTTTGTATAGCATTCAAAAACAAGAATTTGTTGCTTAGACTTATACTTGTTTTCGCTTCATAATGCAACCCGTCGTGAACCACCACCATCTCCCCCACAATTAATGAAAGCACCGTTGGGCCTATTAATAAAGGACCATTAAGCCACACGAACTGCTAGCGTTGCTACCAGTGATGCACTCCAACAGATAAAGCTCCAACAACGACAACCCTCAAAAAAGAAAAGGCGTGAAGAAAACCGACCAATACTGACCAAAACCTCTATGTTTGGTATGTTTGCAAAAGACTCTTTTTACCATGTTGGCTAAATGTCGCACTTTTTATGTTCCCTTTTAAAAGACCGAACAAGAGAAATCCCCTTTTAAAAAGTTATATGTGCAAAAAGAAGTCTTCACATGCCATGATGCGCAACCCCCTCAGAAGCCAATCAAAAGAGCACAATTCAATATTCGACGTACGATGACGCTAGTCGTATCTTGTCGGACAAACATGATTAAATAGAAAGATAACAAGACTAACATGCTTTGCCTAATCTTAGGTTGACACCTAACCAAAGCATGCGAACTACTGACAACTCTTTCTAAAAACAAGAAATTTAGTGACTTGCGACACCTTTTAATCTAGTTGGTAAAAAAAAAAAAAGGAGAAGTCACGAGAAAATAAAATGATGACCTATTCGTTTACTAGTCAATAGGATATCATGTGTATCTACTTTGGAAACCAAATAGTAGTAGACATTGTAGGTACTATGAAATTCGAGGTTTAGAAATAAAGTGAACGATGGAATGGTAATGATAGAACTAGAAAACAACAGTTTTCCTGTTGTTGTTTCTTTGTGTGCTCTTGATTGAAATAAAATTGTATTTTATTCAATCTTGCTTCCTAACTTATATGGAGTTGTTAGGGCTTGTTATTATGTTGTTATCTTACAATAAATCTACCCTAGAAAGTGTGTGCATGATTGGAAACTCGAATAAAAATGAAATAGCATTTGTTACCTTCTAGTTTATTAATTGGAAGTAATTGTGAGAACTAGATCTGTGTATACTTTCGTAGTAGATTTTGTGCTATGTTTTCTTTGAGACCAGTACCATTTAGGTACTGTTATTTTGATGCTTGTACCTATGTTAGCTTGCATGTCTTTTAATAATAAAGCATGTGTAAGAATTGCTATCAATATGCACTAGTATTGTTTCACTAGGTTAAATAGCCTTATATTTTTATCTTGTATGCAAAGTTTTTCATGAGTAACCAGAGGCTTAGTACCTATTTTTGCCTTGGTATTAGTAGGCCATAGCCCACTGGTCCTATTGCATTTTGGCTTGAGGATGAAAATCCCCAACCATACACATGTGTGAAAATAGCATGTTTCACTATGTGATGGATTTCTATTTTTCCACCATGGAAAATATAATTGTTTCTTTTCACTTATGCAAATGAGAAGTTTATTTCTTATTAGTAAATACTAATATGTTTAGGTGTGATCCTTTTGTTAGCATAATATTCCTTAGGGGTATCATGTTAAGAAATGTCTCACTATCGTGTGCTGAAATTAAATTGTTCGCAAATAAAATAAATTCCTCTTGATTGGTAGATTGTTTGTGAATGATTTTAAATTGAGTGTATGGATTTTTGAGAAGGTTTAGATAACTTTTCATTACTTGCATAGCTACTGGTTGTGTGAGTTATACCTTGCTTGTTTGCTAGTAATTGGTTAAAGAAAACAGAAATTGCTAGAAGAAAATTTCTGCATGATTAATAGTTGTATCATGGGATTGTTTTGATGTTTGTGCTGACTAACATGAGTAAGTTTTGTGTACTGTTATTAGGTACATTTATATTCATGACTTGCTTGTTTAAGTTTAAACATCATGATAGCATTGTTTGCTTCTCTAGAGTGAAACTAGTCTCACCACTTAGAAAATGGTGATTTTTGCTCTAGTATTACCTCTTTTTATTTTTTATGAGTATATGTGTTGATATAGCATGTTAGGAAGTTATTACTTCTGTTATCATGCCATGAATTATTTAGTTTCATGTTCTATGGTTATAGGATATGATTATCTCTTATAGCATGCTGGTGTAGATTTTTCATACTAGTATGTTATTTGTGCAGTCCTGATTTTTTTTATGCCTGTGTAATAGGAGTTTAATCTTGGGTGAAGATGGTGTTTTAGAGTATCTTTATGATTATATTCATTGGTTTTTAGCTACTGTTTGTTTGCTAATTGTTCATGATTGATGGATTCCGAAACCTCTAATAAACAATAACCTAGTGATTAAATAGTCTATTCATCTGTGGTGTTGTTTGCTTGCTTATTGGATTTTGTTTAAATGTTTTATCTTAGCATGAGTTTATACTTGTGTTATGATTGTGCTTAAGAGTATCTCATGAAACTAAAACATCCAACTAAAATCATGAGCACATTAAGTGATAGTTGCTTGTGGTGAGTAATACCCACTGCCATGGGTATTATTCTGTCTGTTTATTTTACCTTAGCAACCTAACCTCTTGCACCCACAAGATATATTTTTAGCTTCTTATATACCTTGTTATGAGGGTGGTACACCACCCCATATGTGTTATGTAAGATGTGGGATGTAGCTAGGAACTCATGTAAAAAAATTAACGGTATTTTTCCAGGTAGTTCTGCACTAACCTTAATTTTGTAGTGACGTTATCACAAATTCTAAAAATTGGCGGTTGAGTAAATTGATAGCTAAAGAATTTTCTTTGAAGAATTTGCTAAATTTAGGGATGTACCCCGCCTCCTAAGAAAAGTCAAAGGGGGGAAGCACCGGCACTCCAACACTAACATTGTGTTTGTTGGCCCTCCCTTAGTCCTCGCTTGCGAATCTCGGGGACGAGATTCTTTTTAAGGGGGGAAGACCTGTCACATCCCAATTTTGGAATACCTGTTAACACAGTTGTTTTGCTAATTTCTTGACAATTAAACTTTGATTGTGACAATTAAACTTTGATTGTATTTGTTTGAGTGCAACTAAACAAACTAATTATATAAACTTACATGGCTAAGAAATTGAAAACAAAATATTCAACATATTGTTCCAATGACTTTGGCAATATTTTCTAAAGTAAATATTGATCAAAGAGTTTTCCAAAAACTATCTTATGAATCTCATACTTGTTGAATATTATTCCAAGTTCTAAATTAAGAAAGAGGAAACACTTAATAAAATTTCCCTAAAAGATTATCAGATAAAGAGGCATTCTTAAATGCTTCACCAAAATATTATCAAATGTTTTTCCAACCTTGCAAGATTAAAAACAAAGGTATTGGAGAGCATTGACTTGCTATCTCTAGTCACATAAATATTTTGGCAAAGCATTGCTAAAGAAAAGCCAAGTGCTTTATTAAATAGAAATTCCAGTATTTCCAGAAACAGAAAACTCAAACAAGTTACTTCTGGAAACTTTCATCAAATGATCTGAAATTCATACCATTGCTTCCTTATATCAAATAAGGAACACACACAAGATGAGACCAAAAAATTGAATCCATTAAAGTCCTGAAAACATGGTTTTTCTCCACAGCAACAATTGGGATTTTGAACAAGTTTGTTCTACAAACTTTTTCCAAATTCCATGAAATAAATACCACATGATCTATATCATAAATAAGGATGAAAACCAAAAGGGCACAAGTTTTTGAATAATTTAAGTTGCCAAAAACCCCTGTTTTCTTGACAGCACCTTTTAGAAATTTGAACAAGTTTGTTCTATGAAGTAACTCAAAATGACTTGAATTTTCTACCACATAAGGAACAAATCAAATAAGGAATGTGTGCCAAAAATTATCATTTTTGGAAGCTCCTAAGTAGGTTAATAAATTCAATGTCCATTTCTGTAAGAATTCAAATTTGAACAACTTTGAATTATCAAGTTTATCTAATGGAGCCAATTTTCACATATGTTGTGTATCTTAACCAATAAGAATTTTGGGCAAAAGGATTTCAATTTTTGACTTTGTTTGATGGGTGAAAATATCCTTTTTCAGAGAACACAGGGACCTTGTTGTAATTTTCTAGGGACCTAAATGCAATCCGAGTCACTCATCTCCTACCTCTAGCCATGCTGTAGAAACAGCACCCCTACTCCATGCCTTCGATTGGAAGCAACTCGAGGGGATAAAGAGGCCCCCCATGTGCCCTTGTCTGCCCATGCCCCCTCTCTCTTCCCCCCACTCGAGTACCTCCTCTCTCTCTCTAAAAATCCCTAAACCGAAAACCTAGGTGGGAGCTCGCCGTCGATTCGGCCAAATGGGAGCTCACCGGCGGCAGCCGTGGTTCCCATTCCATCCGCCTCGACGTGCTGGTCCTCCCTGCCGAAGAAATCGAGCCGGAACGCATCGTGGTGCCCGCGCCGTCCGTGTTCTTCCCCGAGCCCGACGGAGCTCCGGCGAGGGATTCCTCCGCCCTCGAGTCCCCTCCGTCCTCTCCGAGCCCTCCGTTGGGTCAATGGTGAGCGCGCGCATCTCCGCCGCCCTTTTCCCCTCTCCCTCTCCCTCTAGATCGTGGCCGCGCCGTGGTCGCCGTCCGGCCACCGTGCGCCATCGACGCCGCCGCTCTCCGGCAGCTTCCCGGGAAGCGAGACTGGCCCTATTTGCTTCCCCGAGTCGAGTACTGCGTGTGGATGCTTTCGATTCGCGTTTTGATAGCCGAACTCGCCGGATTTTGGCCTCACCGGAGCTCTCCCGCCGGCGATGACGCAGGGCGACGTCATCCTCCCTTGACCCCGCGCAGGAGCTAGTCAAACCCGCGTGTGGGCCTAGCTTTTGCCGCGTGGCTGCCGCGTGGCCACCTGGCCCGCCGGTCAGCGGCTAAGGCTAGATCTGCCGCGGTGCAAATCGTCCAGGCCGGCCCAGCAACTGGATCTGGCCCATACACTAGTTTTTCTTTTTAATTTTTCGCAGAAACTACTATGTTTGCTTTTGGATCTAAAAACCTACCTAAAAGATGTTTTTGACCAAACCAAAATTCACAGATGTAAAGAAACAAAATCTAAACCACCTCCACTTTGTAGATCTACATTTGGATGGATAGATTTGAAATGAAAAATGATTTGGCAACAGGTACCAGAAACACCAAAATGAGCACCATTTTTATTTCACAACTCAGAATGAAGTGAGGCCAATTGCATTGGAAAGCCCTTGAAATTTCCTAACAGTAGAAATTAACCTTGCTTCCAAATTCTTTGTATTTTTGAAATGGCATGCAATTTGGTAAAACACCAGAGAGCACTTTGGTGATTTTTATAAAATAATTAAAAATGATTTTTGATGCAAACTCAATGGGACGGTCTTGTATATGTTTAGGACTATCCAAACCTAGAAGGGTTTAATTTTTAGAGCATCATATAAATTTTGGTGGACAGATCTTTGTTTTGCATATTTCTGCCATTTTGGCATTTTAAGTAATTAAATTGTGTGAGCATATTTTTGTGTTGCACTATTGTTTTCTAGCATGTATAAGTTGTGTGAACTTGTTTTCTAAGTGTTAATTAACTATTTTAGCATGTTAGATTGTGTGGACTTGAGTGGAGAAGAAATAGGATTTATATTAATAGCATATGTTATTTTATTCTCTAGTAAAATCTTGCATAGCAATTTTTGAGTGATGAATTGATGTGCAAGCACTTGGATTTTTTGATTGGATCCAGTACCATGTTGGTACTTATATTGTGTGGTTATCACCTCTGCTAGCTTGCATTTGAGTTGGTAGAAAAGCATGAGTAGCTTTGTCATGACTATGAGAATGTATGGAAAAATTCTCTCATGTGTAGAATTTTTAGCAAAATATTTGTGGTTGAGTAGCCACATATTTTTTGTGTTGTATTCATAGGACAAGTAGCTTTTTGATGATGTTTTTATGAGTACTTGACCCCTAAAGTTTTCACTTGTGTGAAAATAATAGCATGAGTAGCATTGCCTTGCTTATTTAAGCACCCTATTATTTTCTGCTAGTATTGTTATTGCACTAGGTGCTAGTTTAGGTTTTTGCTAATTGTTGTCAAGTGTGACCAGAGGCTTTGTGACCTCTTAATGCTTTGTTATGCTAGTGGAACACCCACTGGTTTCATTGCGTTTTTGGTGGAAACATTATTTCCCCCACACTAGATGCATTTCTTTTATATAGTTCCATAACTAATGAGTGCCTAGTATTTTTGCTTTGGGAATTTTTGTGCTAAACAAAAATGGGTATGCTTCTGTTTGTAAGTGGTTGTAATCATGTGTGACTTGCTAGGAAAAATACATTCTTGGAGTGTTGTTTGATTCCTCTAGTAATGCCCTTTCTATTACTACTAGTATGTAGGAGTTGCCCTGCAAATTGATGCATTGTTTTATTAAATGGGATATGTTTGTTATAGCAAGTATAGATCATTTTTCACTACTGTTTTTGTAACATGGAACCTCTGGTTGTATTTCAATTACTTGATTGAAATGCATCCATTGATTCTTCATGTTTGAGTAGTACTAGTTTCCTTAGCAGTTGTGTGTTAAATTATTTTCCTGCCAACTTGTGTTTGGTGGATATTTGTGTATCCTTGCATGAGGACATGTTTTCATTCCCATTATGATAACATGGTTCCTTGTTTGCATTTTAATACCTTGCTTATTATGCATGCTTGCATAGCAAACCCTTAGTAGAAACATGTCTATAGGATTCCTCCTTTTTAGTCATTGTTTCTATTGTTCTCACTATGAGAAATTGTGTGTTTTGTGATGAGTCTATTTCCTTGTTACACTTGTGTAGGCTCACTGGTTTGTAAAAGTAACTTTTGCAAATCATGTGTTTCATTTATTCTTGATGTCAATTTAGACTCAGTAGAATGGATACCTTTTTCTTTTTGTGGTGTGGTTGATAGACCCATTGCCATGATTATTTTTGTGCATGTTTTATATACTTTTAGTAGTCTCACCCTTGTGAAACTAAGTGTATTTTGGGCTTATTAATATCTTGGTATGAGAGTGGCACACCCACTGAATCCATGATATTAAGGTGGTGAGATATGTTCCTCCAACCTTGAGCTGTCTTGTTAAATGGCATTTCTGCCAAGTAGTTTTGTTTGATTGTTGCCTCCATTAATAATGGTGTGATTAGTTATTTTTAGTTTCCTTGCTGTATGTATGGTTATGCATTGTTGCTTGCCTTGATTGGTTCTGAATGTGTGTCCTTTATTATTTTTACGACGTTAGAAAACGAAGAGGAAGGAAGTGTCGGGAAGCTGTGGTTCAAGTTCCAGTCACTCCAAAACCAGGGACACAAGGGATACCAGGCAAGCCATCCTGATGCTTGCTGATACAATACTTATCATTATCTATCATGCATGTTTTACCTATGAAGTTTTACAAAAACTTGATTATCAAAACTATTTTTGATGTGGAATTTACTACTATACTATATTATAGGTTACTATCATGCCAGTAGTTAAACTTGGTAATACCAAGCCCATAAGCCACCCTATGGTATTTATTACCATCAAATATACTAGTCCCTAAGTGGACACCCTAAAATTGTGATTCTACAAAACAAAGGCTTTACGGAAAAACCCGGAGAAAAGGCGGATCCTTGTTCTCCGGAGGAATGTGGAAGTGGTCATTTTTGAGAAAGTGGTGTTTTCAAAAATGACACATAACCTAGTCTTCGCCGGACAACCTTTACCGTACTGCCACCCTACCCCAACATGGGCAAGGGGCTTAACTTGAAGTTTGTTCTTATTAGTGTGTGCTATCTCAATGTGCTATAGGGGATGCGATCCTCTGAACCGAATGTCGTGGAGACATATAAAGTGTGGGATTAATTTTCCCTCCGGATGCATCAGTTGAGGCATCCTGGCTTGGCGGGGATTAGCTCGGTGCCGGGGATGTGGTAAAACTCAACTGAGAGATAGGCATATTCTAGCTTGAACATAGTGGATGGTTATGATCAGATACCTGATGTTTACATACTGTTGTTACAGTCCGTGATTGTTCACGGGAGGTGTACTGGATCTGGTGGATGTGTACACCTCTGCAGAGTACAACTTTTTCGAAGAAGCCGCGTCCTCGGATATGGACAGTTGAATGGCCATGTAGCTAGCATTGTGTCAATGTTTTCAAAAGAGAAAGTTTTTGAAAAGGAATTGTATTTGTGAAATACTGGAAATGATGAACTTGTGAAGTTCGGAAAGGAATGGAAACTTATACCGTGGAGGTATCGTCGATGATGAAAAGCCAGATGATGTTATACAAAACAAAATGTTTTGCAAAGAAAACCTTTTCTACTCTAAGCAAGAATTCTGGAAACTGATTCCAAGAAGTTTTGCAAAGAGAAAATATTCTTTAACAAAGCTTTACAAAACCTCTTGTACATGCGATATCTACAAGAGAAATAAAACTATATTATTTTTCTTCTGAATTATCTTCTTCAACGAAGATACAGATTAACCTGACTGCAACTGTGGTGTCATCCTATATGAACACCATTGATAGTGAACCATATTTATAGCCTACCTGTTCCACCATATAAGCATATTTGCATGTTGGTAAGTGACATGATGGATGTCTTGCTGAGTACATTCAAATGTACTCATTATGGTTTCGCCCCTGGTATCTACTTATCAGATTTTGAGAAGGAGTCTCCGAAGGAGATCTATGAAGAGAAGTACGGAGTTGACGGCTTTGCGAACTAGGATCGTCTCCGGGTCAGCAGCCTGTAGGTTAAGGCGTGACTTGGGCTCAACTACGTTGTGTTTTAATTGTCTTCCGCTGTGTTTGTTAAGTTGCCTGCCTTTGTGGCAGTTGCGTTAAACTTGATCATGTGATCATTTTTGTAATACCTTTATGTATTCGTGTAATGGATGATGTATTTCTGTGTGCCAACTTTGTATGTTGTTCACGACTGATCTTTCTGGGATCGTGAATGTATGCATACGTAGGGTTTCAGACTGCCGGTCTGGGGGCCTTACAGAGTTGGTATCAGAGCCATCCTGACCTTAGGAGACCTTAGTTAGCATGGACGTCAGATAGGAAAGAAAAGTATTTTTGAGTAAAAACCTATTTACTATCTACATTATTTTTATCTAAGGGAATTTTAGTATATTTTCCCCTCCTTATTATCTTTTCAAAAGATTATAAATGCATATCAAGGGCGTTCTTGAACAGTGGTTCGAAGGGCGGGCCTTATAGAGTTGGTATCTCTCTCGGTTAAGAGTTTATTTCTTACTTGTTTGCAACTGCTCCGCTCTGTTTTTGAAACATCTCTCGTCTTTGAAATTTTCTGTTCAGAAAATAGTTGGGGTTTCAAAAACAAATTGTTGCATATTCTTACCTCTCTCAGTTAAAAGTTTTATCAAAACTTTACTTCTATTATCTTGTTTCCATCCAAAAACTTATATACTTGACGATGTCCCGAGAAGACCAAAATAATTGCCTAGCTCTACAGTAGTGATGGTCAGAAGTAGATATAGTTCTTCAGCCACTTCTAGGATTTTGGATCATCCCCCGACATAGCTCCAATGGAGCCTTGCTTGTGTGTTTTGGCTTGTTTATGTGTGTCCGTAGGACTTTGTGCTGTCGTTTGGTGTAGAATTTGGTTCATCTAGGCTTCTATATGTTTGTGGGGTGCTAAAAATTTGCAGATTTGTGATTGCCCCGCTCTTGTTTTTGAATCGCCTCGTGTTAAATTTTTGCAAGCAAAAATGTTTGTATAGCATTCAAAAACAAGAATTTGTTGCTTAGACTTATACTTGTTTTCGCTTCATAATGCAACCCGTCGTGAACCACCACCATCTCCCCCACAATTAATGAAAGCACCGTTGGGCCTATTAATAAAGGACCATTAAGCCACACGAACTGCTAGCGTTGCTACCAGTGATGCACTCCAACAGATAAAGCTCCAACAACGACAACCCTCAAAAAAGAAAAGGCGTGAAGAAAACCGACCAATACTGACCAAAACCTCTATGTTTGGTATGTTTGCAAAAGACTCTTTTTACCATGTTGGCTAAATGTCGCACTTTTTATGTTCCCTTTTAAAAGACCGAACAAGAGAAATCCCCTTTTAAAAAGTTATATGTGCAAAAAGAAGTCTTCACATGCCATGATGCGCAACCCCCTCAGAAGCCAATCAAAAGAGCACAATTCAATATTCGACGTACGATGACGCTAGTCGTATCTTGTCGGACAAACATGATTAAATAGAAAGATAACAAGACTAACATGCTTTGCCTAATCTTAGGTTGACACCTAACCAAAGCATGCGAACTACTGACAACTCTTTCTAAAAACAAGAAATTTAGTGACTTGCGACACCTTTTAATCTAGTTGGTAAAAAAAAAAAAGGAGAAGTCACGAGAAAATAAAATGATGACCTATTCGTTTACTAGTCAATAGGATATCATGTGTATCTACTTTGGAAACCAAATAGTAGTAGACATTGTAGGTACTATGAAATTCGAGGTTTAGAAATAAAGTGAACGATGGAATGGTAATGATAGAACTAGAAAACAACAGTTTTCCTGTTGTTGTTTCTTTGTGTGCTCTTGATTGAAATAAAATTGTATTTTATTCAATCTTGCTTCCTAACTTATATGGAGTTGTTAGGGCTTGTTATTATGTTGTTATCTTACAATAAATCTACCCTAGAAAGTGTGTGCATGATTGGAAACTCGAATAAAAATGAAATAGCATTTGTTACCTTCTAGTTTATTAATTGGAAGTAATTGTGAGAACTAGATCTGTGTATACTTTCGTAGTAGATTTTGTGCTATGTTTTCTTTGAGACCAGTACCATTTAGGTACTGTTATTTTGATGCTTGTACCTATGTTAGCTTGCATGTCTTTTAATAATAAAGCATGTGTAAGAATTGCTATCAATATGCACTAGTATTGTTTCACTAGGTTAAATAGCCTTATATTTTTATCTTGTATGCAAAGTTTTTCATGAGTAACCAGAGGCTTAGTACCTATTTTTGCCTTGGTATTAGTAGGCCATAGCCCACTGGTCCTATTGCATTTTGGCTTGAGGATGAAAATCCCCAACCATACACATGTGTGAAAATAGCATGTTTCACTATGTGATGGATTTCTATTTTTCCACCATGGAAAATATAATTGTTTCTTTTCACTTATGCAAATGAGAAGTTTATTTCTTATTAGTAAATACTAATATGTTTAGGTGTGATCCTTTTGTTAGCATAATATTCCTTAGGGGTATCATGTTAAGAAATGTCTCACTATCGTGTGCTGAAATTAAATTGTTCGCAAATAAAATAAATTCCTCTTGATTGGTAGATTGTTTGTGAATGATTTTAAATTGAGTGTATGGATTTTTGAGAAGGTTTAGATAACTTTTCATTACTTGCATAGCTACTGGTTGTGTGAGTTATACCTTGCTTGTTTGCTAGTAATTGGTTAAAGAAAACAGAAATTGCTAGAAGAAAATTTCTGCATGATTAATAGTTGTATCATGGGATTGTTTTGATGTTTGTGCTGACTAACATGAGTAAGTTTTGTGTACTGTTATTAGGTACATTTATATTCATGACTTGCTTGTTTAAGTTTAAACATCATGATAGCATTGTTTGCTTCTCTAGAGTGAAACTAGTCTCACCACTTAGAAAATGGTGATTTTTGCTCTAGTATTACCTCTTTTTATTTTTTTATGAGTATATGTGTTGATATAGCATGTTAGGAAGTTATTACTTCTGTTATCATGCCATGAATTATTTAGTTTCATGTTCTATGGTTATAGGATATGATTATCTCTTATAGCATGCTGGTGTAGATTTTTCATACTAGTATGTTATTTGTGCAGTCCTGATTTTTTTTATGCCTGTGTAATAGGAGTTTAATCTTGGGTGAAGATGGTGTTTTAGAGTATCTTTATGATTATATTCATTGGTTTTTAGCTACTGTTTGTTTGCTAATTGTTCATGATTGATGGATTCCGAAACCTCTAATAAACAATAACCTAGTGATTAAATAGTCTATTCATCTGTGGTGTTGTTTGCTTGCTTATTGGATTTTGTTTAAATGTTTTATCTTAGCATGAGTTTATACTTGTGTTATGATTGTGCTTAAGAGTATCTCATGAAACTAAAACATCCAACTAAAATCATGAGCACATTAAGTGATAGTTGCTTGTGGTGAGTAATACCCACTGCCATGGGTATTATTCTGTCTGTTTATTTTACCTTAGCAACCTAACCTCTTGCACCCACAAGATATATTTTTAGCTTCTTATATACCTTGTTATGAGGGTGGTACACCACCCCATATGTGTTATGTAAGATGTGGGATGTAGCTAGGAACTCATGTAAAAAAATTAACGGTATTTTTCCAGGTAGTTCTGCACTAACCTTAATTTTGTAGTGACGTTATCACAAATTCTAAAAATTGGCGGTTGAGTAAATTGATAGCTAAAGAATTTTCTTTGAAGAATTTGCTAAATTTAGGGATGTACCCCGCCTCCTAAGAAAAGTCAAAGGGGGGAAGCACCGGCACTCCAACACTAACATTGTGTTTGTTGGCCCTCCCTTAGTCCTCGCTTGCGAATCTCGGGGACGAGATTCTTTTTAAGGGGGGAAGACCTGTCACATCCCAATTTTGGAATACCTGTTAACACAGTTGTTTTGCTAATTTCTTGACAATTAAACTTTGATTGTGACAATTAAACTTTGATTGTATTTGTTTGAGTGCAACTAAACAAACTAATTATATAAACTTACATGGCTAAGAAATTGAAAACAAAATATTCAACATATTGTTCCAATGACTTTGGCAATATTTTCTAAAGTAAATATTGATCAAAGAGTTTTCCAAAAACTATCTTATGAATCTCATACTTGTTGAATATTATTCCAAGTTCTAAATTAAGAAAGAGGAAACACTTAATAAAATTTCCCTAAAAGATTATCAGATAAAGAGGCATTCTTAAATGCTTCACCAAAATATTATCAAATGTTTTTCCAACCTTGCAAGATTAAAAACAAAGGTATTGGAGAGCATTGACTTGCTATCTCTAGTCACATAAATATTTTGGCAAAGCATTGCTAAAGAAAAGCCAAGTGCTTTATTAAATAGAAATTCCAGTATTTCCAGAAACAGAAAACTCAAACAAGTTACTTCTGGAAACTTTCATCAAATGATCTGAAATTCATACCATTGCTTCCTTATATCAAATAAGGAACACACACAAGATGAGACCAAAAAATTGAATCCATTAAAGTCCTGAAAACATGGTTTTTCTCCACAGCAACAATTGGGATTTTGAACAAGTTTGTTCTACAAACTTTTTCCAAATTCCATGAAATAAATACCACATTATCTATATCATAAATAAGGATGAAAACCAAAAGGGCACAAGTTTTTGAATAATTTAAGTTGCCAAAAACCCCTGTTTTCTTGACAGCACCTTTTAGAAATTTGAACAAGTTTGTTCTATGAAGTAACTCAAAATGACTTGAATTTTCTACCACATAAGGAACAAATCAAATAAGGAATGTGTGCCAAAAATTATCATTTTTGGAAGCTCCTAAGTAGGTTAATAAATTCAATGTCCATTTCTGTAAGAATTCAAATTTGAACAACTTTGAATTATCAAGTTTATCTAATGGAGCCAATTTTCACATATGTTGTGTATCTTAACCAATAAGAATTTTGGGCAAAAGGATTTCAATTTTTGACTTTGTTTGATGGGTGAAAATATCCTTTTTCAGAGAACACAGGGACCTTGTTGTAATTTTCTAGGGACCTAAATGCAATCCGAGTCACTCATCTCCTACCTCTAGCCATGCTGTAGAAACAGCACCCCTACTCCATGCCTTCGATTGGAAGCAACTCGAGGGGATAAAGAGGCCCCCCATGTGCCCTTGTCTGCCCATGCCCCCTCTCTCTTCCCCCCACTCGAGTACCTCCTCTCTCTCTCTAAAAATCCCTAAACCGAAAACCTAGGTGGGAGCTCGCCGTCGATTCGGCCAAATGGGAGCTCACCGGCGGCAGCCGTGGTTCCCATTCCATCCGCCTCGACGTGCTGGTCCTCCCTGCCGAAGAAATCGAGCCGGAACGCATCGTGGTGCCCGCGCCGTCCGTGTTCTTCCCCGAGCCCGACGGAGCTCCGGCGAGGGATTCCTCCGCCCTCGAGTCCCCTCCGTCCTCTCCGAGCCCTCCGTTGGGTCAATGGTGAGCGCGCGCATCTCCGCCGCCCTTTTCCCCTCTCCCTCTCCCTCTAGATCGTGGCCGCGCCGTGGTCGCCGTCCGGCCACCGTGCGCCATCGACGCCGCCGCTCTCCGGCAGCTTCCCGGGAAGCGAGACTGGCCCTATTTGCTTCCCCGAGTCGAGTACTGCGTGTGGATGCTTTCGATTCGCGTTTTGATAGCCGAACTCGCCAGATTTTGGCCTCACCGGAGCTCTCCCGCCGGCGATGACGCAGGGCGACGTCATCCTCCCTTGACCCCGCGCAGGAGCTAGTCAAACCCGCGTGTGGGCCTAGCTTTTGCCGCGTGGCTGCCGCGTGGCCACCTGGCCCGCCGGTCAGCGGCTAAGGCTAGATCTGCCGCGGTGCAAATCGTCCAGGCCGGCCCAGCAACTGGATCTGGCCCATACACTAGTTTTTCTTTTTAATTTTTCGCAGAAACTACTATGTTTGCTTTTGGATCTAAAAACCTACCTAAAAGATGTTTTTGACCAAACCAAAATTCACAGATGTAAAGAAACAAAATCTAAACCACCTCCACTTTGTAGATCTACATTTGGATGGATAGATTTGAAATGAAAAATGATTTGGCAACAGGTACCAGAAACACCAAAATGAGCACCATTTTTATTTCACAACTCAGAATGAAGTGAGGCCAATTGCATTGGAAAGCCCTTGAAATTTCCTAACAGTAGCAATTAACCTTGCTTCCAAATTCTTTGTATTTTTGAAATGGCATGCAATTTGGTAAAACACCAGAGAGCACTTTGGTGATTTTTATAAAATAATTAAAAATGATTTTTGATGCAAACTCAATGGGATGGTCTTGTATATGTTTAGGACTATCCAAACCTAGAAGGGTTTAATTTTTAGAGCATCATATAAATTTTTGTGGACAGATCTTTGTTTTGCATATTTCTGCCATTTTGGCATTTTAAGTAATTAAATTGTGTGAGCATATTTTTGTGTTGCACTATTGTTTTCTAGCATGTATAAGTTGTGTGAACTTGTTTTCTAAGTGTTAATTAACTATTTTAGCATGTTAGATTGTGTGGACTTGAGTGGAGAAGAAATAGGATTTATATTAATAGCATATGTTATTTTATTCTCTAGTAAAATCTTGCATAGCAATTTTTGAGTGATGAATTGATGTGCAAGCACTTGGATTTTTTGATTGGATCCAGTACCATGTTGGTACTTATATTGTGTGGTTATCACCTCTGCTAGCTTGCATTTGAGTTGGTAGAAAAGCATGAGTAGCTTTGTCATGACTATGAGAATGTATGGAAAAATTCTCTCATGTGTAGAATTTTTAGCAAAATATTTGTGGTTGAGTAGCCACATATTTTTTGTGTTGTATTCATAGGACAAGTAGATTTTTGATGATGTTTTTATGAGTACTTGACCCCTAAAGTTTTCACTTGTGTGAAAATAATAGCATGAGTAGCATTGCCTTGCTTATTTAAGCACCCTATTATTTTCTGCTAGTATTGTTATTGCACTAGGTGCTAGTTTAGGTTTTTGCTAATTGTTGTCAAGTGTGACCAGAGGCTTTGTGACCTCTTAATGCTTTGTTATGCTAGTGGAACACCCACTGGTTTCATTGCGTTTTTGGTGGAAACATTATTTCCCCCACACTAGATGCATTTCTTTTATATAGTTCCATAACTAATGAGTGCCTAGTATTTTTGCTTTGGGAATTTTTGTGCTAAACAAAAATGGGTATGCTTCTGTTTGTAAGTGGTTGTAATCATGTGTGACTTGCTAGGAAAAATACATTCTTGGAGTGTTGTTTGATTCCTCTAGTAATGCCCTTTCTATTACTACTAGTATGTAGGAGTTGCCCTGCAAATTGATGCATTGTTTTATTAAATGGGATATGTTTGTTATAGCAAGTATAGATCATTTTTCACTACTGTTTTTGTAACATGGAACCTCTGGTTGTATTTCAATTACTTGATTGAAATGCATCCATTGATTCTTCATGTTTGAGTAGTACTAGTTTCCTTAGCAGTTGTGTGTTAAATTATTTTCCTGCCAACTTGTGTTTGGTGGATATTTGTGTATCCTTGCATGAGGACATGTTTTCATTCCCATTATGATAACATGGTTCCTTGTTTGCATTTTAATACCTTGCTTATTATGCATGCTTGCATAGCAAACCCTTAGTAGAAACATGTCTATAGGATTCCTCCTTTTTAGTCATTGTTTCTATTGTTCTCACTATGAGAAATTGTGTGTTTTGTGATGAGTCTATTTCCTTGTTACACTTGTGTAGGCTCACTGGTTTGTAAAAGTAACTTTTGCAAATCATGTGTTTCATTTATTCTTGATGTCAATTTAGACTCAGTAGAATGGATACCTTTTTCTTTTTGTGGTGTGGTTGATAGACCCATTGCCATGATTATTTTTGTGCATGTTTTATATACTTTTAGTAGTCTCACCCTTGTGAAACTAAGTGTATTTTGGGCTTATTAATATCTTGGTATGAGAGTGGCACACCCACTGAATCCATGATATTAAGGTGGTGAGATATGTTCCTCCAACCTTGAGCTGTCTTGTTAAATGGCATTTCTGCCAAGTAGTTTTGTTTGATTGTTGCCTCCATTAATAATGGTGTGATTAGTTATTTTTAGTTTCCTTGCTGTATGTATGGTTATGCATTGTTGCTTGCCTTGATTGGTTCTGAATGTGTGTCCTTTATTATTTTTACGACGTTAGAAAACGAAGAGGAAGGAAGTGTTGGGAAGCTGTGGTTCAAGTTCCAGTCACTCCAAAACCAGGGACACAAGGGATACCAGGCAAGCCATCCTGATGCTTGCTGATACAATACTTATCATTATCTATCATGCATGTTTTACCTATGAAGTTTTACAAAAACTTGATTATCAAAACTATTTTTGATGTGGAATTTACTACTATACTATATTATAGGTTACTATCATGCCAGTAGTTAAACTTGGTAATACCAAGCCCATAAGCCACCCTATGGTATTTATTACCATCAAATATACTAGTCCCTAAGTGGACACCCTAAAATTGTGATTCTACAAAACAAAGGCTTTACGGAAAAACCCGGAGAAAAGGCGGATCCTTGTTCTCCGGAGGAATGTGGAAGTGGTCATTTTTGAGAAAGTGGTGTTTTCAAAAATGACACATAACCTAGTCTTCGCCGGACAACCTTTACCGTACTGCCACCCTACCCCAACATGGGCAAGGGGCTTAACTTGAAGTTTGTTCTTATTAGTGTGTGCTATCTCAATGTGCTATAGGGGATGCGATCCTCTGAACCGAATGTCGTGGAGACATATAAAGTGTGGGATTAATTTTCCCTCCGGATGCATCAGTTGAGGCATCCTGGCTTGGCGGGGATTAGCTCGGTGCCGGGGATGTGGTAAAACTCAACTGAGAGATAGGCATATTCTAGCTTGAACATAGTGGATGGTTATGATCAGATACCTGATGTTTACATACTGTTGTTACAGTCCGTGATTGTTCACGGGAGGTGTACTGGATCTGGTGGATGTGTACACCTCTGCAGAGTACAAGTTTTTCGAAGAAGCCGCGTCCTCGGATATGGACAGTTGAATGGCCATGTAGCTAGCATTGTGTCAATGTTTTCAAAAGAGAAAGTTTTTGAAAAGGAATTGTATTTGTGAAATACTGGAAATGATGAACTTGTGAAGTTCGGAAAGGAATGGAAACTTATACCGTGGAGGTATCGTCGATGATGAAAAGCCAGATGATGTTATACAAAACAAAATGTTTTGCAAAGAAAACCTTTTCTACTCTAAGCAAGAATTCTGGAAACTGATTCCAAGAAGTTTTGCAAAGAGAAAATATTCTTTAACAAAGCTTTACAAAACCTCTTGTACATGCGATATCTACAAGAGAAATAAAACTATATTATTTTTCTTCTGAAGTATCTTCTTCAACGAAGATACAGATTAACCTGACTGCAACTGTGGTGTCATCCTATATGAACACCATTGATAGTGAACCATATTTATAGCCTACCTGTTCCACCATATAAGCATATTTGCATGTTGGTAAGTTACATGATGGATGTCTTGCTGAGTACATTCAAATGTACTCATTATGGTTTCGCCCCTGGTATCTACTTATCAGATTTTGAGAAGGAGTCTCCGAAGGAGATCTATGAAGAGAAGTACGGAGTTGACGGCTTTGCGAACTAGGATCGTCTCCGGGTCAGCAGCCTGTAGGTTAAGGCGTGACTTGGGCTCAACTACGTTGTGTTTTAATTGTCTTCCGCTGTGTTTGTTAAGTTGCCTGCCTTTGTGGCAGTTGCGTTAAACTTGATCATGTGATCATTTTTGTAATACCTTTATGTATTCGTGTAATGGATGATGTATTTCTGTGTGCCAACTTTGTATGTTGTTCACGACTGATCTTTCTGGGATCGTGAATGTATGCATACGTAGGGTTTCAGACTGCCGGTCTGGGGGCCTTACATGGTCGCCGCGGGTGGTCGAGGGGTGGTGTGGGGTGCGTGGTGCGGAAGGAGGTGAGGGAGAGGAGTAGAGATCGGGGGAGGCCTCACCTAGCGGGCACAGGAGCAGTCGGGGCGGACAGGAGGTTGGCGCAGGGAGGTCGCCGGCGGGAAGAAGGCGACGGCGGCGGTGACCTGGGCGGTATCCGGCGATGAGGCCTTCAACAATCTTGGAGCGGGAGGGGAGCCGGTTCCATTCCCGCCCTCTCCCTGGACGGAGGAGGACCGGAGCTCCGGCGATTGCCGGTGGAAGAGAGAGCTTTTTTTTTGTGGTTGGGTTCAGTATGGGTACAGAGGAGGGAAGGTTGCAGGGAAGGAGAAGAGAGGGAGAAAAGAGAGAGTGGAGGCGGGGAAGAGGAAGGAAGAGGGAGTAGCTAGGGTTAGGGAGTCCTAGGGCAGAGGGGTGGAGTTATAGGGAGAAGGGAGAGGAGCTCCACCGTTGGCTTTTCTCTGAACCACGTGGGGTGCCTGGATGTGCAGCCGTACGAGGAAGACGACCGGGGGGAAGGGGTATGGGCCAGAAAGAAATTAGTTGGGCTGGGCTTGCTGGATGCCCCTCTCTCTCCTTTTTATTTATTTTTGTTCGGCAGTTTTTTTTTTGTAGCAAAGGCAAATGGAAACATTTGATAGTTTTTTGAGTGGATAAAATCTTGGAAAAATTCCAGTGGGCTGGTAGGTTCAAACTCTACCACCTCACCACTTAAGTTTTTGGGAAACCAAATTTTGGGTTGCTGTTTGCCAACTGATTTGAAATTTGAATAATTTGCAACTGATTGATTTAATATTGGAAAACATCAAATTTAATAGGGTAACCCTATTATTAACTTGGGTTAACTTAGTGGAATGGTTTGTTAGTTTTTCATGAATTGGAAATTTTGGTGCTGTTTGGGAAAATAAACCAAAATGGGAGTGATTTTTGAATATTAAAAGGATTATTAAAACCAACACTTTCATAAGGTGACCCAAATTGCTTTAATTGGAAAATAACAGGGTAAACAAAATGTTTTGGTTATCCTTTTCATACTTTCATTTTGGGTTCTGTTTGAAATGCATTTGGTTTGAATTTGAAAGTGATTTGAATTAATTGATTGAAGTAATTGTTTGATTAAACCCAACAAATTAAGGAGTGATCAACATGGAATAAAATGGAACAATTTGGTTGTTATTATTTGTGAGTTTTATTCCAAAAGTTGTAACAGAACAAGTATGAAAACAAAGCAGTTGAAATTGTTTGATTTTCATTGTGAAAACAAAGAATAACAGATGCAAAACAAAAGAAACAAATGCAACAATATGATGACATGATGCAATACTTTAATAACAAGAAATCAAACATTCTAAATGGTAGGTTTTCATACTTGGGCTGTTACAAAACGCCCCCCCCCCTTGAAGGAATCGCGCCCCGAGATTCCTACTGCGAAAAGAAAAGGTCCGGATACTTCTTGGGAAGATCCACTTGAGCTGTTACACGTGAAACACATCGTGCACATTTGATAGACGTCAGGGAATTTGCAAACCACCGGAACATTTTCAAGTAAAGGGAGAGGTTTTGTATGGAAGGTGTATAGCTGAACATAACTTGATTAATTTTGAGAATAGATTATCTGGAATGTGGTGATTCGGAATGCTTCCTCGGAACAACCCCAGGTGATAGGAATGCCAGCTCTCATAGCCTGGAATCAACAACAACAACAACCTTTCTGGCCAGATAGACTTGATATTTGGGAAGTTTTGATTAGACGACGGTAGAAGAACTGAAATGGAAAACAACAACAAGATTTCAACGGACGAAAAGGATGTTGAGAAGAACAGGATATCAACATCGGGGAAAACGAGAACAAAACTCCTGAGGTACTACGGAAAAACCCATCCGGGCTTCTAAAGGATCAATATCTACTGCTTAAGGAATAGAGGATCTGCTTCCGGGGCTTACACGCCTCCGTTCTCAATCATGAGTAGGCAACACGATAAATCATGTCACAACCACCTCCATTCCTATGGACTAGTAGATATAACCATCCTAGAGAAACCAGAATTCGTGAAATCCTAACTTGAAAGTTTAGATGAGAAGGGAAAACAACGTTACACTTCCTTACCAGAAAAGGGAGGGTGGGTGGGGAAAGAAGAAAAAGAACAGAATTCCTACTCTCACGTTTCATTTTTCCTATATAGCTACAAAATAGTTTCTAGACTCAACTGCGACCAGTAAAAAGGGATCCTATAGGCAGACAGGCTCTGATACCATTTGTCGCACCCGGACTTCTAGGGGATACTCACAGTCCGTCAAACAGTAGATAAATGGCTTACGGGGCATACCGGCACCCGCATCTCAATATGAGCAGGCCAACACGTAAACGTGTGACAACCATTTTCGTACTATTCATCGTCTGCGCAAACCATCCCGTAGAAATCCAGATACTTCCGTTGACGTACTTCAAAACATACACACATGGTACGTCAACGGCATTGGAACAAGTGATATCACAACAGATCTCTACGACACAAAAGATTGAAATAAGTTGCAAATGGCTCTCATTAGAGCAGAGATAGCAAATACAATCATTCAGAGGGCACATGCCCCAACAATACATCATTACATCACAGCGGAAGCATTCAACATGTCTGAGTACAGACAAGAACCAAATAGGCCTAAGAGGCCGGAAACGAAAAGACGGAGCCCATCCACGAAGTCTCGGATCCTGCCCGGGTCCGCTATCTACTCGTCAGCAGTCTCGTCGTCATACTCCACGTAGTAGCCACCATGGAGATCCTCGGAACGTCGTCTGCGTAAACCACAGCCCCAAAGGGGTCAGTACATAAACGTACTGGCAAGCAAGACTCACAGTTCACCAAAGTGTAACCCGTCAACACCAAGCACCGATGCTTTGGATTCAACGGAAGAAAAGGGGATATGAAAGATGCTGCAACTGGCTGCGCTAACCAACTACAGAGAACTACAACTTCCAACTAACAGAAAGGGGGGATAAGATCGAGTATTGTAACCAACTGAAAGATAACTTCAAACAAACCCATCCTGGATCTCGCCCCTTATCCAAAGAAGCAATCCAAGGATAACTCACACAGTTGAAATAATGATGGTTCAAATTATTGTGTCAATAAGCCTATTACTAGTCAAGTTATTAATCATTGGGTGTAAAGTTGTTAATCATTAGGTTTAAGTTGTCCTGAGTACTTGTTAGCCAGTACTTTCACCAAGTAATCCATAACCGCGGAAAACACGGCTTCTCGAGAAGATTATCCCTGCAGGGTTGCACCAATTTGTCCGTACACGCATGAATAACCCGCCAGATGGAAAGGCCCTTCCACCAAGCGGGGCACTCAACACAACTCAACTCTTCTTCGCATCAAGCCCAAAGAACCTTGGGAGCACGGCTAATCGAGCCCCGAAGAAAAGGGACCCTCATAGCACTCTAAGACCGTGTCCCCCTATATGCCGACTACGAAAGTTCCACCCGGGATCCAAGGGCTCGCAAGATCATGCATGCAGCAAATGGAAAACCCGAACTAAATGAGGCGATTTGGACGAGATGCGAATCGAGTCAAATTGAGGGGGGCGCCCATACTCGCTTCCCACATGCGGTTAGTGCGCTCATCATGGATCAGTAGACAAGACCCTTTTCCTATTAGGGTCGACACTAGCAGGCCTCAAAACCACAAAGGGCCTCCTGCGGGTGCCTTATCATCAAATTATTATTTAACAATAACATTAACATGTTTGATTGATTAAACATCGAGCCCCCAGAACATAATAACGATAGTAACTGAAAGTAACGGGTAACATACTCGAGCAAAACAACCTAAGCATGCTAGTAAGACACTGGCTCAATCAAAGGGGTGATAGGAGTGGAGGTGAGGCAATATCAAGGTTAAGGGATTCATGTGATGGGTTCGTAACAGAAACAACTACTACTAAGGCTAGCAGAAAAGAACAACGGAAAGTATCGGTAATCAATGTTGAAAGGGAACACAGTGGTTCATGTGAGTGATAACTTGCCTGCAAAACCCAGTAGCCTGGTACTGAGCTAAATCCTTAGAAGGGATGTCGTAAGGATCGTCGGTCTCAACGTCGTCGTGTATCCGAGAAGAAGCAAACAAACAATGCAGAAAGATAAACAATCAATATCATGGCATAATGCACAATCAAAGGAATGATGCATGATAGTTTAATTGATGCATCAATAGTAAACTAGTTGACAAAATAACACAAATTAAATGGACCCACATGCAATTGGATTGCATATGAAAAGCCCATGGATTATGGTTGAATTAATTGTTTTACAACTAAGCAACATGTGAAAGTGGATTAGCATGATGCATGTATGAGGAAAACAGCAAAATAACAACAATAGAAGCAATTGGAAATAAGGTTTAACAAGTTTGGAAATTTGTTTATTTAGTTAAGAAATTTTGGTTTCTTAAAGGTGTCACACAAGCATTCATTGTTTTCATCAAGTTAAATTGTTCAAAATAGATAACAAAGTTCATATTTGATAAGAACACACAATTTTAGGTGGATTGCATGTTTCACTTGTTGAAAAAGGATTTCAAATAAATTATTTATGAATTACACAAGTTTAAGCAAGAATTAAATGAATTTAATTCAAACATGAACTTATTTGAATTTTTATTTGTTCAAAACATTAAACCAAATTCATATTTCAAAATTTTATACTTTTAGGGTTTGAAAACATATTTTATATGTCCCAAAAGAATTTGATTTGATCAAGTTATGAAATTACCAATTTTAAATGAATTAAACAAGGTTTAAATTATTTAACCAGTTTTAATTATTCAAAACATGAAAAAAAAATTATATTTGAAAAGGTGGTTTAATTTTGCATGGAAAACATATTTCATTTGTGGAAATTGGATTTAAAATGAGCAAGTTATTATTTTGGCAATTTTAAATGCATTAATTAAGAAACAGTTGTTTTCAGCAATTTAAATTATTCAAAACAGCAAACAAAATTTATATTTGGAAAGTACATGAAAAGTTGATTGGAAAACATATTTAGTTTGTTGCATTTGGAATTTTTATGCCCAAGTTATGAATTTTGCAAAATTAGGTGATTTAAACAAGAATTCAAATGTTTCACCAATTTAAAATATTCAAAACAGTAAACAAATTTTATATTTGGGTAGAACATTTAATTTGGGACAGAAAACATATTAAAAATGTTGAAATTGGAGTTAAAATGATTTTCTTATGCAATTTACAAGATTTAGTGTAAATCTGCCATTTTTAGAAACTAGGGACTAGGAAAATATTTTCCAGGGCTAGAGATAATTTGGCAAGGGCCTATGTGTGATTACTGAAATGTTCTGTGACCAAAACATTGCAAAATAAAAAGGTGGTTTATTCTGTGGGAGGGGGGATTCGATCTCCCAACCTCCTGCTGCAAGCAAAGGAACATAACCAGTGGGCTGTGCTGTTTGTTGTGGCTAGGAAGGGGATCTCGGGAGGATATGGTTCAGACTGCGGCTTAACTGAATTAAAAGGAAATAAAGGAGCAGAAAGAAAAGGGGTGGAGCTGGGACTCGAACCCGCGAGCTCTCGCTTCCGCGCGCGGGTGCACTGCCAGTAGGGTAGCTGCGGTTGGTTGAAAGGAAGGGACTCGGGCGTGGTTATTGATTCAGCAATCGGGTGCTATTTTCAGAAACCGCATCTGTAACAGATCGCTCGCTGACAAGGACAGGAAACAGCGATTCCGGCGGGTGGAGGCGAGCGGCAGCGGGGCAGTGGTCGCCGCGGGTGGTCGAGGGGTGGTGTGGGGTGCGTGGTGCGGAAGGAGGTGAGGGAGAGGAGTAGAGATCGGGGGAGGCCTCACCTAGCGGGCACTGGAGCAGTCGGGGCGGACAGGAGGTTGGCGCAGGGAGGTCGCCGGCAGGAAGAAGGCGACGGCGGCGGTGACCTGGGCGGTATCCGGCGATGAGGCCTTGAACAATCTTGGAGCGGGAGGGGAGCCGGTTCCATTCCCGCCCTCTCCCTGGACGGAGGAGGACCGGAGCTCCGGCGATTGCCGGTGGAAGAGAGAGCTTTTTTTTTGTGGTTGGGTTCAGTATGGGTACAGAGGAGGGAAGGTTGCAGGGAAGGAGAAGAGAGGGAGAAAAGAGAGAGTGGAGGCGGGGAAGAGGAAGGAAGAGGGAGTAGCTAGGGTTAGGGAGTCCTAGGGCAGAGGGGTGGAGTTATAGGGAGAAGGGAGAGGAGCTCCACCGTTGGCTTTTCTCTGAACCACGTGGGGTGCCTGGATGTGCAGCCGTACGAGGAAGACGACCGGGGGGGAAGGGGTATGGGCCAGAAAGAAATTAGTTGGGCTGGGCTTGCTGGATGCCCCTCTCTCTCCTTTTTATTTATTTTTGTTCTGCAGTTTTTTTTTTTGTAGCAAAGGCAAATGGAAACATTTGATAGTTTTTTGAGTGGATAAAATCTTGGAAAAATTCCAGTGGGCTGGTAGGTTCAAACTCTACCACCTCACCACTTAAGTTTTTGGGAAACCAAATTTTGGGTTGCTGTTTGCCAACTGATTTGAAATTTGAATAATTTGCAACTGATTGATTTAATATTGGAAAACATCAAATTTAATAGGGTAACCCTATTATTAACTTGGGTTAACTTAGTGGAATGGTTTGTTAGTTTTTCATGAATTGGAAATTTTGGTGCTGTTTGGGAAAATAAACCAAAATGGGAGTGATTTTTGAATATTAAAAGGATTATTAAAACCAACACTTTCATAAGGTGACCCAAATTGCTTTAATTGGAAAATAACAGGGTAAACAAAATGTTTTGGTTATCCTTTTCATACTTTCAATTTGGGTTCTGTTTGAAATGCATTTGGTTTGAATTTGAAAGTGATTTGAATTAATTGATTGAAGTAATTGTTTGATTAAACCCAACAAATTAAGGAGTGATCAACATGGAATAAAATGGAACAATTTGGTTGTTATTATTTGTGAGTTTTATTCCAAAAGTTGTAACAGAACAAGTATGAAAACAAAGCAGTTGAAATTGTTTGATTTTCATTGTGAAAACAAAGAATAACAGATGCAAAACAAAAGAAACAAATGCAACAATATGATGACATGATGCAATACTTTAATAACAAGAAATCAAACATTCTAAATGGTAGGTTTTCATACTTGGGCTGTTACAAAAGGAGAAATACATGCCACTAGAGATAGACCAGCACCACCTTTGGAGATAGACCATTGGTGTTACAAGGAAAAGGAGAAAGACATGCCACTGGAGATAGACCAGCACCACCTTTGGAGATAGACCATTGGTGTTACAAGGCAAAGGAGAAAGACCTGCCACTGGAGATAGGCATGCACCACCTTTGGAGATAGACCATTGGTGTTACAAGGCAAAGGAGAAAGACCTGCCACTGGAGATTGACCAGCACCACCTTTGGAGATAGACCATTGGTGTTCCAAGGCAAAGGAGAAAGACCTGCCACTGGAGATAGACCAGCACAACCTTTGGAGATAGACCATTGGTGTTAAACGGCTCTGGAGATATACCAGCATAGCCTATGGAGATAGACCCTTGTTGTTGTAAGACCTTGGAACCAAATTTTTCATAGTTCACTGAAATGTACCTGTGAACCACTTTAGATGAAAATTGTTTTATAAAAGGATAGGATAAAACTAGCTTTCCGCAAAATCTATCCTTGAACTCCATTTAGCCAAATAAGCATGTAGAAGATAGAATTTTCCAACACATCCACCATAGTTTCATTTGCTAGTACATTTAATTGTACTGACCCCTTGTGGCTGCATATTCCATCCTGCAGATAAATCTCATGACGAGTGAAGATTTCGTATAGAATCTCGAGTCTACCGCCAACATGTTTTGCCTATGTCACATGAAGAAGCTGGGCCCACTGTTGTACTATATTTTCCGCTATAATAATTTGTATCCAGCTAGTCTTCTAAGACTATGCAAGTTGTAATGTTCTTTTGTAAAGACTGGACCATGGGATGTAATAGAATTCAACACATTTGGATGATATTTCATTTTGTACTGTGGTGCTAGCAATTGATCCAGGGACTAGCACAATAACACAGGTGTTCTTACATTATTTAAATTTGGGAACGATATAGCTCAATAAGATCATGTTGATGTGAACTTCATTAAAAATAATAATTTCAACACCAATGCTTATAGGAATAATTTTGGTAGCAACAATTATAGGCCATATCCTTCCAATAATAGTAATTCTTATGGTAATTCCTACAAAAACAATAAAACTGTACCCTCTGATCTTGAAAACATGCTCAAGAATTTTATTAGTACACAAACTGCTTTTAATAAATCTTTTGAGGAAAAGTTTGGCAAAATTGATGTTCTTGCTTCTAAAGTTGATATCCTTGCTCTTGATGTTGATTTTCTGAAACTAAAAGTTATGCCTCGTGATGTTAAATAAAGCAAAACTTTGAATCAAATTCGAATTGATGACAAATTAGGATGTTAGATGAATTGCATGCTAGATGGGAAACAGAAGATGAAATAGCTAGAAAGAATAATATATCTAATGTTTGCACCATTACCACCACTAGTAAAACTGAAGCTTATCATGCTAGTAAATCTTCTAGTATCAATGGTAAAGTAATTGGTGTTGGCAATACTCCCACTTCTGCTAGAAACATGGGAAACAATGGTCCCATTACCTTTCATAAAAATGATCTTGATTTTGATGATTGCAACATAACTATAGTGATTGTCGGGGGGGCTACCCCCGAGTAGGGGTAAGGCAAGTGATAAAAGGCGAAGATCAGAGTACTGTTGGCCGGGTTGGTGGCTACCCGGGTACCCTCTACCCGGTAGTCTCTATCCGGTCATAAGTATTGAAGGCCAAAAGGCGATAAGGAGAAAGTTTGTATTCGTCCGGATAGCGGTCAAGTGGTCCGAGTAGATGGACTGCGTTCCTACTCGGGCAAGAAGTCAATGGAGCCGTTCTGACAGGATCACGCGTATCATGTAGCCGTACAGGCGTGCGATTCAACTTACAGAGCGCGTGATTATCCGCGATACGGCGTGGCTACAGTGCGGTAGGCGCCTGTCAAGTCCTGTCACTGACAGAGGGGACAAGACACGCGTAGGGGCCTACTCTGTGTCACTGACAGGGTGGACAGGTCCCATCTGCCGAACGGCGCGGCGACTTCCCGCACCCGCGTCAGCGAGAAGCCGATGGCGTGCGCTGTCCTGCAGTGGGCATGTCCCATCAAGTTGTACCTTATAGTCTTTCTTTATTCGGTTGGGCACCAGTATATAAGGTGCCCTGCCCCCTCCTGCGCGAGGGACGTTGCCTCAGATCGCATTTATTGCAAGAGCCAACACTAGAGCTAGAGAGAACAGCCGAGTGGCTACTTGGCCAAGAGGCAAACATTGTACTGTGGCTACGCGGGAAACATACATATAGAGAGGTAGGCAGGAGTAGGGGTGTTACCTCCACACGAGGGCCCTGAACCTGGGTAGATCGTGTTGTTTGCAGTGTTACTTACGCGCGGCTACTCGCCGTGCAATCCCTCCCCGGATACCTCCAGCGTCCATCGGCCCCAACTTTAGCCATCCCATGGCATCTGTCTTCTCCACACCACGACAGTGATTAAGTTCCTACAAAAGCTTGCTAGTTGTCCTAATGCTAGTACTATGAATATGGCTTTCACAAAACATATTACAAATGCTCTTATACAAATTAGAGAGGATGAATTAAGGTGAGAGGCATCTATCCCTAGGAAGTTAGATGATGGTTGGGAACCCATTCTTAAAATGGAAGTGAATGATTTTGAATGCAATGCTTCTTGTACAATTGTTTTGGGAAGAACTTTTCTTAGAACTGTTGGTGTTGTTATTGATATGAAAGAGGGGAATATTAAATTTCAGTTCCCTCTCAAGAAATGTATGGAACACTTTCCTAAAAAAAGAATGAGGTTGCCTTTTGATTATATTATTAGAACAAATTACAATTTGGATGCTTCTTCACTTTTAAACACTTGATTCCACTTTTTGGGCCTAGCTAAAAGGGGTTAAAGAAAAGCACTTCTTGGGAGATAACTCATGGTTTTATTTTTGCTTTGTTTTTATCTGTTTTCTTTTATTCAAGGGGTTGTACACTTCTGTAGAAACTCCTTTTTAGCTTTATTTTCATGTTTTAGTTGTCCCAAGTAAAGTTTCTGACGAGAGTTGGAGTTAGTTTTGGATTTCTGCGCGGGAAACAGATTTCTGCTGTGCACAGTAAAAAATCGTATAAAATCCAGAAAGATCAGAATGATCTGAAATTTTTTGTGCTTATTTCTCAGCTATCCGAAACTTTTTTTTCTTTAAGTTTTTCATTCTAAGCAACATAAGTGCCCGGAAAAAATTCGTCTTTATGGACTATTCTGGTTTTGGCAGATTCTGCCATTTTTCTTGCAATTGCTCTTTTACAATGTCAAGTGCATTTCTTTGCCTCACAAAACATCAGTGGCTGTAGCTAATGTTTAAAAGTATCAATAGCACTTGTGCCCTTGCAGAACCCATGAATTATTTTATTGTTGCACTAACCCTCTAATGTGAATTACTCTTTGAGTGTGGTGTGAAGGAAGTTTTCAAGGGTCAAGAGAAAAGGGTGATATAATGTGATCAAGAAGAGTGCAAGGTCAAAGCTTGGGGATGCCCCCGTGGTTCATTCCAGAAAGTTCTAATAAGACTCAACATCTAAGATTGGGGATGCCCAAGGCATCCAATTCTTCATCAACAATTTATCAGGTCAATTCTAGTGAAACTATATTTTTATTCGGTCACATCATATGAAGTTCGTCTATCTATTTTTCTTTTGTTTTCCTTGCTGCAATAATATAGTTGGAACCTAGCATTCTTTATGTGGGAGAGAGACATGCTCCGCTTTTTCATTAGAATACTTGTTATGCTCGTATTCTTAGTTTTTCTTCTAGCTGCTGCAAAATTCTTCTTTAGCTCATGTTTTTCTTGCATCTCTTATTCAGAGCTATTAGTTTTAGTAGAGTTATGTTAGTACTCTCTTGTTTCATTGCTATATCTCTTGGAGAGTTTTTGTTGTTTGGTGTTTGATGGAACTAGAAAATGCTACGTGTGGTAGATGGTATAACGAAGAAGTTTGCATATTCTTGTAGATCATTAAACTGTTTCACTTGATTATTTTTTGTTCTTTTTTAGATATTAATATGCTTAATGGTAAACTTGCTGGTCTACTAGAGTTAAAAAATTAATGGTTAGTCTAAAAGCTTGAAACTGTTCCACACTCAAATAACCAGTTGATAGGATAATGGTATATGACTTCCTTTGCTGATAGCAATCATAATAGAATTTTGTTACGCGCTACGCTCGGGGTAGCTAACAGTGACTTGTCACTGCCACGGACCCTCTAGGAATGATTTTCATTATGCCTTGTGAGATCATGATTTTATTTGGAATCTTTTAACTTGTGAGTTCTATGTTGCGGTTTTCTGGCACTTCCACCATCCAAATTTGCTAGCCTCTTCGATACTATGCATTGATCATTCTCACATTGAGCGTTGGTGCAAACTCCGCCAGTGCATCCAAACCCCGTGGGAGAACTTTGTTCTTCTACACATAAGCCAAAATTTATCTTCCTCAAAACAACCACCATACCTACCTACCATGGAATTTCCATGGCCATTCCGAGATATATTGCCATACAACATCCATCATCGTTATGTTACTTGTCATGCTTCATTGTTATTTTGCATACTGCTACACTGGCAGGTGCATTTAGTTTTATTCATCAGAGATATTTCAGTTCGAGTTATGATTACTAAAAGTGTGTTGATTCATTATAAAATAGAGTGTTGCCCCTACCAATGAGGTTATATATAAAAAAAGAGAAAAAGCCCAAAAAGAAAAAAGAGGAGGCAAAAGAGAGAGGGGGCATCACTACTATCATTTATTCCACACTTGTGCTTGGTTAGCATCATTACTTCAGTTTGGAGAGAGTTTTCATATTATGACTTCCATAACTATGTGGGGAACTTACATTATGGAACTTGGCTTGTATATTCCAATGATGAGCCTCCTCAAAAGAGCTCTAGGTCTTCGTGGGCAAGCAGGTTGCAGGCACCCCCACTAGTTCCATTGGAGATCTTCCATACACTTATAGCTCTATGTGCATCCGTTGTGTGGCAATCACTACTACTTGCATAACTTTGATTATAAGACTTCCTCTTGTCTAATGATCACTTTCAGTTGTGTGAGACTTTTTTCCATTTACCATCCAAACCTCCCATAATGTTCTTTTAGCCATAACATCCTGGTGCCAGGAACCAATACATAACGCTTGCTTGTTTTGAGTGCACAATTATTTGAATGGTTTTCCTATGTGCATATTGTTGTCACTTGACTTGATCCTAACAGGAGTTGTTCTGAGAGTTTGATGCCTTGGATGATTATATTGTTGTCCTTGAAGCTTAATTTATCTTTAATACACTTTGCAAAGTGGATTGTCTTTTAGTATTGATTCATTGGAAGGTTTTATTTTGTTATTAATAATGGTTTATACATTACTCTTTGATATCAACTATAAACAAGAACCTTTATTCATTTGATCCTAGTTTACATGCTTTACATTACTATGATGATCAAGTTTTTGTTGGTAGCATGTCACCTCATAAATTATTTGTTTGTCGTTTACCTACTCGAGGACGAGTAGGAACTAAGCTTGGGGATGTTGATAAGTCATAAATGTATCTATAATTTCCGATGTTCCATGTTGTTTTCATGCGTTATGCTACATGTTTTCCGTACACTTTATGTCATTTTTATCGATTTCCCGGGACTAACCTATTGACAAGATGCCATAGAGCCAGTTTCTTGTTTTCTGCTGTTTTTACTTTCAGAAAAGTTGTTCTGGAAATATTCTCGGAATTGGAAAATTCGAAGCCCGGAAGTTTTAGAATTCCCGAAAGTTCCACGGAGTCCCGAAGAGGCCCGGAGGGGGGCCACACCATAGGGCGGTGCCTCCCCCCGGCTGCGCCTGGGGTGGTGTGGGTCCCTCGGGCGTCCACCGCCATCGCCCTTTCACCTATTTATTCCCCCACGATACGTCAACCCTAAAGATATACCACTTCTTCCCGAGAAACACCCGAGGCTGCTATCACCAGAGGGGTCTACACCACCATGTCCGCCTCCGGAGTGATGCGTGAGTAGTTCATCCCTAGACTACGGGTCCATAGCAGTAGCTAGATGGTTGTACTCTCCACCTTATGACTCATGTTTAGATCTCGTGATCTGCCTCACATGATCGAGATCATCTATTTGTAATGCTACATGTTGTGTTTGTTGGGATCCGATGATTATTAAATGATATGTCTTTTGATTATCAATCTATGATGTTATCTTCATGTGTATGTTATTTATGATCTTGCACGCTCTCCGTTGTTAGTAGATGCTCTGGCCAAGTAGATGCTTGTGACTCCAAGAGGGAGTATTTATGCTCGATTGTGGGTTCATGCCTCCTTTGCATCTGTGCTCGAGTGACAGAAACGTGACGGATGGAGGATGTGTTGTTTCCATTAGGGAGAAAACAACGATATTTACTTCGATTACATTGTTTACATTACACACTTTGCTTACTGCGATAATCTGTTGCTTGCAACTTAATACCCAACCTTTCTTTGGATGATATCCAGAGGGTATATTATTAGTCATAGATGTAGTTTGATGACGATCTATGTAATTTGTTGTAATGCCCGCGTGAATCTCATAGTAATCTTTATTTCATGCATGTTTCTTTATCTGTCAATTGCACAGCTGTAATTTGTTCACAACGCATGTTAGCTATCTTTTATGGAGAGACACCTCTAGTGAACTGTGGACCCCGGTCCATTTTCTCATACTGATAATACACACACTGCTTCCACTGTTTTCACAATGCTTCTACTGTTTTCATATTGTTCTCATACTATTTTTCACACCATACGTTTAACCTCTTTGTGTTCAGCAAAACCAGTAAGATTGACAACGTCACTGCTTCGTTGGGGCAAAGTGATTTGATTGTGTTATGTAGGTTTGATGTTGCTGCTGAACCGGTAGTGCGCCCTCCCATCTCAGCTGCATCAACCTTCAGAGATTGCTTGTCGTCATACTGGTCGATTCAACCTTGTTTTCTTTTCTGAGGAAAAACTTGTCACTGCACTCTTCACAACCTTTCTCTTGGGGTTAACCAACGTCAGCCATCAGTCCATGACTAGGAGCGCATAATACCTATGTATACCTCTGGGTCCGGGGTCATGACATTCATCATCGTGCATATGATCCATGTCCTGTACTTCATGTAGAAGACGGTTCTCGCACAACCTCTGAACATGTCCAAATCCACCGCATCGTTTGCATTTGTTGTTCCGTACTCGTAATATAGAACCTTTATCGTGGGATTGGGAAGTCGCAATATTAAGATTCCTAGGACTTCCACGTGGCCTATCGAAAATTGGTGGTTCAAGTTTGAACCCTGGACTGACTGTCTCCCAATCATTTGGATCTATCATTGTGGGTATATTCTCCGCATATGTTGAAGAGAACTTGGAAACAGAAAAATATTCATCAACAAACTCTTCAATATACGCACCTTCACCCCTCAGAGCTACGATAAAGAAAAGAGCATGGTGACAAGGCAGGCCAGTAACCTTCCACTTTCTTCATGCACAACTCGTGTTTGCAATGTCTACATGATACCGCCTTTGAATTCTATCCTTCTCAGTTTCATAAACCTCAGCCAGGGTATTAGAACTCCTAATCATTCTCATCTGTATATCTCTCATTGCCCTGGTCCTTTGATTTAGTAAGAAAACCACCGTTGGCACTATTTTGTGCCCTATAAACTTTCTTGCACAAACTTTATGCCTTAAATCAATCTTCACCATTATGGCTTGTCTTATTGCATCTAACAAAAGAACACCAGTGTTAGTGCTCCAAGGTCACTAATCTTTGAATTGAAACTATCTGGAAAATTGTTACAAACATAATCCACCTTGCTTAACTCACCAAAATTGCTTCTAGATCATAGCTTGGTGTGACATTTCTAAAAATAAAATTTAACCTTTGGCTACGCATACAATTGATTTAACATGAAATCATGCATTCCCTAGGTGTATGTGTGCTGAGCTGACCGCAAGTTATGTTCAAAGAATTTTCCTTTGAATTTCCTCATAAAAATACTGGAGAGGTGCCTCATGCATTCTCTATGGTCAACCCCAGGAAAGACCACATCAACCTCATTTTATAGCCCATTGCATGCATCAGTGTGTGTCACCAAGCCGTGAGATTGACCTATCACTCTACGAAGACTCTGCATGAACCATGTCCAACTTTCATTAGATTCACACTCAATAATAGCATAAGCTACGGGAAATAGCCAATTAAGTGCGTCTACAACACAAGCTGTAGCAAGCTATCTTCTGAACTTCCTTGTCAATGAAGTTGACTCTATTGCCAAGTATGGCATGCAGACCTCCAGAAACCCCTTCCAGCATGCCTTCAGAGACACAAAACATATGTGGAAGCATCTCTTATCTTCCATCTTATATTTCTTCCCCCTTGAAACTTTTTTTTCTCTTACTAACTCATAGTCGATGTCAACAACACTCCCAGGTGATGCCTTCACAATGTCTGCTTTGAAAGTATTCAACAAGTGGAAACTGTCATTCCACTTGCCTTGAATCAGGTCCAAAGCCATCTCCTTCCCATCGAACACTCGGTGGTATGGAATCAGCATATTGAACTTGTCCTTCGGCTTCTTCGTCAGTTCAGATGCTCCATTTTTTTATCCTCCCTAACCCAATCAAGTACAGTTGCGACAATCCACTTGGTTGAACCAGGTCTAAATTTCTCGCTTAAAGTTGTGTTATGACAGTTGTGTATCTGGGTGTTCACCTAGATCTGCATTGGAATGTTAGTAAATTACATCACATATTTACTGAAAGGATATAAATATGAGAACATATTGCAATAAAAAATTACAACCTGGAATGGATATCCACCCCTCATTGGAGATGCATGTAATCTCTAATTACACACTTTGCTTTCCCTACAATGCACACTCAGTCTTTTTGCCACTCTTTTTAGTGATACACTCAACTGCAGATATGCAGTTGCTACTTTCGCAATAAAAGTCGGGTTTCTCCACACTTCTAAAAAAACAGTTCCTTCATCAATTGTACGGTTTTCCTTGTCAAAGTGTATGATTGGTCTGTCCTGTTCATCTTCATCGTCATATTTGGAACCCATTTCCTCATCTTCAGCCTCCTCATCTGAATCATTGCCATATTCAGGCTCAAACTTGGGATCAACCAAATATTCCCTTCTTTCCATCCTATTAGGATCAGTAGCCACATCTCGATATTCGTTCTCATCAGCATCATAATCTCCTATAGCAAAATTCTCTTCTTCCCCTAATTCTATGTCCTCTTGGTTGCTAACCTCTGTATCATACTCAAGAAGGAGCTCCTCAGTGCTGGTATTTCTTTCTGTACATGAAGGTCCGATATTGACAATCCTCTCTTGCCGAGACTCTTTGTTAACAATATGTACCGACATGAACAAAGTCCTACTAGCAAATTGTTTACCCCACATCAGGGCCAAAGTCTCATCATTCCTAATGTCTACAAAATTGTCGTGTTTGCTGTCATAGCATCTAGTAACGAATTCCTCGTTCTGCGCATACGAAAAATCCCAAATTCCATGCACAAGTCATTTCAAGTTAATTCGGTTGCGTCTACTGTCAGTCCATATACGAAACCACCGCTAACAGTAATTCTACTATCTGACAGAGTTTCTGTGCGACACCCCTGCCGAATCTTTAGTAGAAATCCGGATACACCAGACATCCTATGTACATTAAGAACCACATACAACATCACGATTACGGATCGCAACAGTTAAACTACTTTAAAGAAATATTACAGATATAATTCGGTTCTTACTTATCCTGGAGGTGTGACGAACGACTGTTTCACTGGACTCCACAGTTGCAAAGCTCGGCTTCCGCCCTCCACTACCACGGCGTCGGTGTCGCCCACGATCTCCAACTCTGCGGATTCCATCTCGGTGAAGAGATCCCTGTCGCACCCTGGGTTTCTAGAGGATACTCTCCGCACGAACTGGAAGTCAGGTGCTTGGATTATGGGGCATACATGCTCCCACGTCCCAGCTTCCTGGTAGGCCTGCGCTTATGCGCGACAACACAAGCCCTGCTTCCACCGTCGAAGTAAACTATCCGCTAGGAACCTAAAGGCACTACTGTCGACGTACTTCATAATCAAACACGCACGGTACGTCAACAGTTTGGTACGAATGATAGCACAGAATGTCTCTAAGACACAAAAGAATGAAATAAGGGCAACTGGCCTTCACTAAGGCGGAAAATAGCGAATACAGTCATCCAGAGGACACATGTCCCAACATATCATCCATTACAACAGCGGAAGCAAACAAAGGGGTCTGAGTACAGCCAAATCCATGGCTTAAGAAGCCTGAGAACATAAAGGAAAACGAAGCCCATCCACGTAGGTCTGGATCCTGCCCTGGTCCAGCAAACTACTCGTCTGCAGCGTCATCGAACTCCACAAAGTAGCCATCCTGGGAAGCATCGTAGTCGTAGTAGTACTCTGCGTAAACCACAGCCCCAACGGGGTCAGTACATCCAAGTACTGGCAAGCAAGACTCACAGTTCATCAAGGAGTTACCCGTCAACACAAGCAGAGATGCTTGGGATCAACGGAAGAAAGGGGTGAAATAAAAGTTGCTGCTGGCTGCTCTAACCAACTACAGACTATAACTACAAGTTCCGGCTAACAGAAAAGATAAGATCGAGGATTGTAACCAACTGAAAGATAACTTCAACCAAACCCATCCTGGATCTCGCCCCTTATCCAAAGAAGCAATCCGAGGATAACTCACACAGTTGTAAAAAGGTGAATCAAGTTATTGTGTGAATAACCTATTACTAGTCAGGTTATTAATCATTGGGTGAAACATGATTGATAGTTATGTTGAAGTTGTCCTGAGTACTTGTTAGCCAGTACTTTCACCAAGTAATCCATAACCGCGGAAAACACGGCTTCTCGAGAAGATTATCCCTGCAGGGTTGCACCAATTTGGCCGTACACTCAAGAATAACCCGCCAGATGGAAATGCACTTCCACCAAGCGGGGTACTCTACACAACCAACCATTCCTCGCATCAAGCCCAAAGCACCTTGGGCGCACGGCTAATCGAGCCCAGAAGAAAATGGACCCTCATAGCACTCTAAGAACGTGTCCCCCTATATGCCGACTACGAAAGTTCCACCCTGCGCTGGGCTCGCAAAAACATGCATGCGGCAAATGGAAAACACGAACTAAATGAGGCGATTTGGACGAGATGCGAATCAGGTCAAGTTGAGGGGGGCGCCCATACTCGCTTCCCAAATGCGGGTAGTGCGCTCATCATGGATCAGTAGACAAGACCCTTTTCCTATTAGGGTCGACACTAGCAGGCTCCAAAACCACTCATGGGCCTCCTGCCGGTGCCTTATCATCAAATTATTATTACCATTAGCAATTAACAGGATTGATTGATTAATAACGAGCCCCGGTACAAGATAATAAGATAGTAACAGTAGTAACCGACAACAGACGCGAGTAAAAGCAACCCTAAGCATGCTAGGTAATAACAGGCACAAGCAATGGCTGTAGGTATGGAGGTGGTGGCAATATCATGGCTCAAGGTATCATGTGATGGGTTCGGAGAACAAGCAACGATACATAGGGCTAGCAATAGTAGACAAAAGATAGTATCGACAACAAGTGTGGAAAGGAACTCAATGATTCATGTGAGTGATAACTTGCCTGGCAGCTCAGCCTCGTACTGGGCTAGGTCCTGAGTAGTGGTGTCGTAAGGCTCGTCGGTACCAACGTCGTCGTCTATTCGAGAAGAAGCAAAAACAACAACGAAGGAAGACAGGCAATCAATACATGGCATAAGTGCACAAACATTGGATGATGCATGTCATGTTTAATAGATGCACCAAAATAACTTGATTGACATGAAACACAAGTTTAAATGGATTCCATATGCAAAAGGATGCATATGGAAGCCCATGTTTGGAGTTGAATTAATTGTTCTATCACTAAGCATTAGGTGTAGTTGAATTAGTATGATGCATGCATGATGAGGTACAATAAGATAACAAGTTAGATGCAAGTGGAATGATAGTTAACAATTTAGAAAGGCATTTATCAAATTTGGAATTTTGTTACTTAACATGGCACACAAGTAAATGTTGTTATCATCAAGTTAAAGTGTGTAAAACAATTTACAAATTTTATATTTGAAAAGTTTATCAAATTTTAGTTGGATTACATGTTTCACAATTTGAAATTGGACTTTGGATTAATTAGTTATGAATTAAACAAAATTAAACAAGTTTTAATTGAATTAAACAAGATTTAAATATTTTAGGCAATTTAAATTGTTCAAACCAGAAAACAAAATTTATATTTGAATAGAGCATTCAAAAAGGTGTGAAAAACATATTTTATTTGTATTATTTGAAAACAGTATGAATTAGTTATGAATTATTTCAAATTGCATTTGAATTATTTGAATTTGAATTTAGATTGCATTTTGAAAATTCAAAACAGAACACAAATTGCATATTTGGAAAGTTTATAAAATTTGGATCAGAATAGACACCAAGTTTGTATTTGTTGGTATTATAAAACCCAAGATATTGAATTTTTAAGTTTGTATTCCAATCTGTTATTTTAAAAAAGAAATAGAAAACAGTTTATTCTTTTGTCACCGCGCACAGAGTCTACCCACACGCTGTCAGGTGGACCTGTGGCCCTGCGTGTGTGCGTGGCAGTGAGGGGGACTGACCAGCGGGTCCGGGCTGTCAGTGCGGAGGCGAAAAAATTGGCCAAAAGGGGTGTTGCGCTCCGCGGGGCTCGAACCCGAAACCTACTGCTCCGCGCGCAAGGGGACTGGCCAGCTGCGCTAGCGATCGAATCGTGACAGTAACGGGGAGCGAGGGAGGATAAGTTTCAATACTGCGTTAACTGAATTTTTAACTGAAGACCGCGCGCTTCCTCGACAGCAGGCAGAGCTTGACTGACAGCGTTCGCCGGCGGGAAGAGCACGGTTGCCGTGCTCGATTTAGTGTGCGCGCGCGTGCAGAAACATGTTGAGCGCGTGTGCGTGCACGAGTACAAGGTAGAGGGAAAGCACGGTGGCCTCACCGGCGGGTGGAGGCGTTGCAGAGTGCCGATGCAGAGGTGGTCGTCGGCGAGGTAGCGGACGGCGGCGTTGATCCTTGACGTCCCTGGTCCCGCTGAGGTGTCCAAACGGTAGCTGGGATGGTGGCGGCTTGATTCCAGCAGCTAGGAGGTGGGGTGGCGCAGCGTGGTGGTCGGCGCCGTTGCGGATTCAGAGGTAAGCCCTCCGGCGAGATTCAGAGAGGGGAGTGGAGGTGGAAGCGATGGCGGCGATGGAGGGAAGTAGGGCTAGGGTTTGCGTGGCAGGAGGAGGTCGCGGTGCTTTTTATGGAACAGGTGAAGGCGTACGGCGAGCCATCGGGAGGGGCAGGAGGCGATCAACGGAGGAGAAACCTTCGTACGCCATGACGTCAGACGCAGGAGGACGACAGCGACGTTGGGGAGGGGTAAGTGGGCTCAGGTGAGGTGGCTTGGGCTTGGGCTGGTGGTGCTCCTCTCTCTCCCTTGCAATTTATTTATTTTTGTACTGTTTTTTTTTTGTAGCATAGGCTTTAGGAAGAAAACATTAGGGTTTAGATTAGAGAAAAATTTGAAAAATTTAGGATAAGTTCCTTAGGCCAAATTCAACCATTTGATAATTTTCATTTTTCAAAATTTTAACATTTGGTTGATTTTTGAAATTAGAACCAAATTTGAGTGAAATTTTTAATATTAATAAACATTATTAGAATCAACCAATTAAATAGGGTAACCCCTAAGGTATTTAGACAAATTGAAATGATTTGTTTTGGCATCAACATAAATTCAAAATGGTTCTGATTTGGTGCTTTGTTTGGAATATAAACCAAATTAGATTATTTTGAATAATTAAAATGATTATTAAGTCAATACTTTAATAGAATGAACCAAGTGGTTTAATTGGAAACAAAAGATCATAAATGCTTTGGGTTATTATTTTTATACTTTCACATTGGGTTCTGTTTGGAACACATGGTTTGAATTTGGAATATTTTGTTAATTAATATAGAAAACAACAACTTAATAGGGTGGACCCTATTATTAATGTGATTAAGGTGAGTTGATTGGTTTGGAGATTTTCATAATTCCAAAGAAGGTGCTGTTGATGTTTTGCTTTGAATTTGAAACCAATTTGGAATCAATTAGTGAAAATAAAGGCACCATTTTATTAGTTGATCAACATGGACTAAAATGGAACAATTTGGTTGTTTTTATTTGAAATAACATTTTGGAAATTGTAACATCACAAGGATGAAACAAAAGGTTTGAATTTTGGTTTGGAATTCAAATAGAAAACAAAGGAAAACAACTGAAAACAGTTGGAAAACAAATGGAAAACAAACAAAACAAATGCAACCAACATGATGCCATGATGCAAAACATAAAATAACAGAGAGCAAACATTCTAAAGGCTATTTTTCAGACTTGGGATGTTACAAAACGCCCCCCCTTGAGGAATCGCGCCCCGAGATTCCTACTGAGAAAATAAAAGGTCCGGAAACTTTTTGGGAAGATCTTCTTGAGCTTTGACACGTGAAACACATTGTGCACAGTGGATAGACGTGAGGGAATTTGCAAACCACCGGAACATTTTCAAGTAAAGGGATAGGTTTTGTATTGAGGGTGTATAGCTGAATGGAACTGGATTCATTTGTAGAATAGATTATCTGGCTAGAATGGTGGAACAGAGTTATTGACATCAATGCAACACCAAGAATAACATCAATGTCAGAATCATCAACATGAGAGTAACGAGGAATATGTGGCCTCCCATTAGAATTGGATTGAGATTCCGGAGAGTGAACAGAGATTTGATTGTTTAGTGGAACCAGAACTATGTTGTATGTTGTTGAAAAGATTGTTGACACAAAGGAATGTGATGCTCCGGTCTGAAACAACACTTTAGCTGGATAAGAGTTTACGAGGAAGTTTTGATTAGACGCCGGTAGAAAAATTGAATTGGAAAACAACAACAAGATTTGAACGGACGAAAAGGATGTTTAGACGAACAGGATAACGAAGCAACACCGGGAAAACGAGATCAAAACTCTTGAGGTACTACGGAAAACCCATCCGGGCTTCTAAAGGATCAATATCTACTGCTTAAGGAATAGAGGATCTGTTTCCGGGGCTTACAAGCCTCCGTTCTCAATCATGAGTAGGCAACATGATAAATCATGTCACAACCACCTCCATTCCTATGGACTAGTAGATATAACCATCCTAGAGAAACCAGAATACGTGAAATCCTAACTTGAAAGTTTAGATGAGAAGGGAAAAATCAACGTTGCACTTCCTTATCAGAAAAAGGGAGGGTGGGTGGGGAAAGAAGAAAAAGAACAGAATTCTTACTCTCACGTTTCATTTTTCCTATATAGCTACAAAATAGTTTCTAGACTCAACTGCGACCAGTAAAAAGGGATCCTACAGGCAGACAGGCTCTGATACCATTTGTCGCACCCTGGGTTTCTAGAGGATACTCTCCGCACGAACTGGAAGTCAGGTGCTTGGATTATGGGGCATACATGCTCCCACGTCCCAGCTTCCTGGTAGGCCTGCGCTTATGCGCGACAACACAAGCCCTGCTTCCACCGTCGAAGTAAACTATCCGCTAGGAACCTAAAGGCACTACTGTCGACGTACTTCATAATCAAACACGCACGGTACGTCAACAGTTTGGTACGAATGATAGCACAGAATGTCTCTAAGACACAAAAGAATGAAATAAGGGCAACTGGCCTTCACTAAGGCGGAAAATAGCGAATACAGTCATCCATAGGACACATGTCCCAACATATCATCCATTACAACAGCGGAAGCAAACAAAGGGGTCTGAGTACAGCCAAATCCATGGCTTAAGAAGCCTGAGAACATAAAGGAAAACGAAGCCCATCCACGTAGGTCTGGATCCTGCCCTGGTCCAGCTAACTACTCGTCTGCAGCGTCATCGAACTCCACAAAGTAGCCATCCTGGGAAGCATCGTAGTCGTAGTAGTACTCTGCGTAAACCACAGCCCCAACGGGGTCAGTACATCCAAGTACTGGCAAGCAAGACTCACAGTTCATCAAGGAGTTACCCGTCAACACAAGCAGAGATGCTTGGGATCAACGGAAGAAAGGGGTGAAATAAAAGTTGCTGCTGGCTGCTCTAACCAACTACAGACTATAACTACAAGTTCCGGCTAACAGAAAAGATAAGATCGAGGATTGTAACCAACTGAAAGATAACTTCAACCAAACCCATCCTGGATCTCGCCCCTTATCCAAAGAAGCAATCCGAGGATAACTCACACAGTTGTAAAAAGGTGAATCAAGTTATTGTGTGAATAACCTATTACTAGTCAGGTTATTAATCATTGGGTGAAACATGATTGATAGTTATGTTGAAGTTGTCCTGAGTACTTGTTAGCCAGTACTTTCACCAAGTAATCCATAACCGCGGAAAACACGGCTTCTCGAGAAGATTATCCCTGCAGGGTTGCACCAATTTGGCCGTACACTCAAGAATAACCCGCCAGATGGAAATGCACTTCCACCAAGCGGGGTACTCTACACAACCAACCATTCCTCGCATCAAGCCCAAAGCACCTTGGGCGCACGGCTAATCGAGCCCAGAAGAAAATGGACCCTCATAGCACTCTAAGAACGTGTCCCCCTATATGCCGACTACGAAAGTTCCACCCTGCGCTGGGCTCGCAAAAACATGCATGCGGCAAATGGAAAACACGAACTAAATGAGGCGATTTGGACGAGATGCGAATCAGGTCAAGTTGAGGGGGGCGCCCATACTCGCTTCCCAAATGCGGGTAGTGCGCTCATCATGGATCAGTAGACAAGACCCTTTTCCTATTAGGGTCGACACTAGCAGGCTCCAAAACCACTCATGGGCCTCCTGCCGGTGCCTTATCATCAAATTATTATTACCATTAGCAATTAACAGGATTGATTGATTAATAACGAGCCCCGGTACAAGATAATAAGATAGTAACAGTAGTAACCGACAACAGACGCGAGTAAAAGCAACCCTAAGCATGCTAGGTAATAACAGGCACAAGCAATGGCTGTAGGTATGGAGGTGGTGGCAATATCATGGCTCAAGGTATCATGTGATGGGTTCGGAGAACAAGCAACGATACATAGGGCTAGCAATAGTAGACAAAAGATAGTATCGACAACAAGTGTGGAAAGGAACTCAATGATTCATGTGAGTGATAACTTGCCTGGCAGCTCAGCCTCGTACTGGGCTAGGTCCTGAGTAGTGGTGTCGTAAGGCTCGTCGGTACCAACGTCGTCGTCTATTCGAGAAGAAGCAAAAACAACAACGAAGGAAGACAGGCAATCAATACATGGCATAAGTGCACAAACATTGGATGATGCATGTCATGTTTAATAGATGCACCAAAATAACTTGATTGACATGAAACACAAGTTTAAATGGATTCCATATGCAAAAGGATGCATATGGAAGCCCATGTTTGGAGTTGAATTAATTGTTCTATCACTAAGCATTAGGTGTAGTTGAATTAGTATGATGCATGCATGATGAGGTACAATAAGATAACAAGTTAGATGCAAGTGGAATGATAGTTAACAATTTAGAAAGGCATTTATCAAATTTGGAATTTTGTTACTTAACATGGCACACAAGTAAATGTTGTTATCATCAAGTTAAAGTGTGTAAAACAATTTACAAATTTTATATTTGAAAAGTTTATCAAATTTTAGTTGGATTACATGTTTCACAATTTGAAATTGGACTTTGGATTAATTAGTTATGAATTAAACAAAATTAAACAAGTTTTAATTGAATTAAACAAGATTTAAATATTTTAGGCAATTTAAATTGTTCAAACCAGAAAACAAAATTTATATTTGAATAGAGCATTCAAAAAGGTGTGAAAAACATATTTTATTTGTATTATTTGAAAACAGTATGAATTAGTTATGAATTATTTCAAATTGCATTTGAATTATTTGAATTTGAATTTAGATTGCATTTTGAAAATTCAAAACAGAACACAAATTGCATATTTGGAAAGTTTATAAAATTTGGATCAGAATAGACACCAAGTTTGTATTTGTTGGTATTATAAAACCCAAGATATTGAATTTTTAAGTTTGTATTCCAATCTGTTATTTTAAAAAAGAAATAGAAAACAGTTTATTCTTTTGTCACCGCGCACAGAGTCTACCCACACGCTGTCAGGTGGACCTGTGGCCCTGCGTGTGTGTGTGGCAGTGAGGGGGACTGACCAGCGGGTCCGGGCTGTCAGTGCGGAGGCGAAAAAATTGGCCAAAAGGGGTGTTGCGCTCCGCGGGGCTCGAACCCGAAACCTACTGCTCCGCGCGCAAGGGGACTGGCCAGCTGCGCTAGCGATCGAATCGTGACAGTAACGGGGAGCGAGGGAGGATAAGTTTCAATACTGCGTTAACTGAATTTTTAACTGAAGACCGCGCGCTTCCTCGACAGCAGGCAGAGCTTGACTGACAGCGTTCGCCGGCGGGAAGAGCACGGTTGCCGTGCTCGATTTAGTGTGCGCGCGCGTGCAGAAACATGTTGAGCGCGTGTGCGTGCACGAGTACAAGGTAGAGGGAAAGCACGGTGGCCTCACCGGCGGGTGGAGGCGTTGCAGAGTGCCGATGCAGAGGTGGTCGTCGGCGAGGTAGCGGACGGCGGCGTTGATCCTTGACGTCCCTGGTCCCGCTGAGGTGTCCAAACGGTAGCTGGGATGGTGGCGGCTTGATTCCAGCAGCTAGGAGGTGGGGTGGCGCAGCGTGGTGGTCGGCGCCGTTGCGGATTCAGAGGTAAGCCCTCCGGCGAGATTCAGAGAGGGGAGTGGAGGTGGAAGCGATGGCGGCGATGGAGGGAAGTAGGGCTAGGGTTTGCGTGGCAGGAGGAGGTCGCGGTGCTTTTTATGGAACAGGTGAAGGCGTACGGCGAGCCATCGGGAGGGGCAGGAGGCGATCAACGGAGGAGAAACCTTCGTACGCCATGACGTCAGACGCAGGAGGACGACAGCGACGTTGGGGAGGGGTAAGTGGGCTCAGGTGAGGTGGCTTGGGCTTGGGCTGGTGGTGCTCCTCTCTCTCCCTTGCAATTTATTTATTTTTGTACTGTTTTTTTTTTGTAGCATAGGCTTTAGGAAGAAAACATTAGGGTTTAGATTAGAGAAAAATTTGAAAAATTTAGGATAAGTTCCTTAGGCCAAATTCAACCATTTGATAATTTTCATTTTTCAAAATTTTAACATTTGGTTGATTTTTGAAATTAGAACCAAATTTGAGTGAAATTTTTAATATTAATAAACATTATTAGAATCAACCAATTAAATAGGGTAACCCCTAAGGTATTTAGACAAATTGAAATGATTTGTTTTGGCATCAACATAAATTCAAAATGGTTCTGATTTGGTGCTTTGTTTGGAATATAAACCAAATTAGATTATTTTGAATAATTAAAATGATTATTAAGTCAATACTTTAATAGAATGAACCAAGTGGTTTAATTGGAAACAAAAGATCATAAATGCTTTGGGTTATTATTTTTATACTTTCACATTGGGTTCTGTTTGGAACACATGGTTTGAATTTGGAATATTTTGTTAATTAATATAGAAAACAACAACTTAATAGGGTGGACCCTATTATTAATGTGATTAAGGTGAGTTGATTGGTTTGGAGATTTTCATAATTCCAAAGAAGGTGCTGTTGATGTTTTGCTTTGAATTTGAAACCAATTTGGAATCAATTAGTGAAAATAAAGGCACCATTTTATTAGTTGATCAACATGGACTAAAATGGAACAATTTGGTTGTTTTTATTTGAAATAACATTTTGGAAATTGTAACATCACAAGGATGAAACAAAAGGTTTGAATTTTGGTTTGGAATTCAAATAGAAAACAAAGGAAAACAACTGAAAACAGTTGGAAAACAAATGGAAAACAAACAAAACAAATGCAACCAACATGATGCCATGATGCAAAACATAAAATAACAGAGAGCAAACATTCTAAAGGCTATTTTTCAGACTTGGGATGTTACAATCCCCCACTCCAAAATTTAGGAGCGGCCAACGGAGCAGAGCAGGGGAACAAGCGCCGACGGAGGCGTAGGGGGCGGTGGATTTTGTTGTCCTAAAATGGACCACACCGGTGAGGAGGGAGGAAGAGAGAGCTTGACCAAAAATGGAAAAAAAGGTAGACAAAATGGCTTACTCGCATCCTCGAGCGGGGCGCCAAAGAGCCGTGTATGATGGCGGCGGTAGAAATGAAGAGAAATCGAGGAGTATGGGAACCACGTGTAAGGCTAACGTCCTAATTAAACTAATTCCTCAAGCAATTAACTTCAAGTTTAGCCACACCAAATGACAATAGGCGGCGTCAAGTTCTTCTACCGAGCCATGTGGTCAAAAACCTGTGTACAACATAAATACTGGGCAAAATTAGTGGAATCAGCTCAATTTAGCAAACTTTAGAGGTAATTTATTAATACATGTGAAAGTCAGTGACACAGTCGTAATAACATTCAGACTATCCGCGTCAGCTTTATCCGACGTAGCGCGCGAGACCTGCCCGCCCAGCCGACCATATATTAGGCCTGGCCCAAATTCTAAGAAATTTCGGCGGCTGTTTTTTTAAAGTGCGCCACCTTAATGCTTTCAAACTGGCCTTCGGTCCGTCAATCTCTATCCCACCGTAAATGCCGAGGCGGGCCATTTCCTCGCCGCCTATCCAATTTTGGGAGGCGCGCAATTTTCTTACGCACCTCTGATCGACGAATATCTGAGCCAACCTTTTCTTTGCAGGCAGTTTATCTGCACAGACAACCCGAGGGTTATGTTTCTGAGTTTGTTCTTTTTTTCTCGGGTAAAACCGTCTCTATTAACAGTATCTAATACTTAGTTTTCTACTAGTGATATTACTCCTCTAGGACAACTAATTCTCTTTTTATAATTTCCCTCTAATATATATAGTTTATCAATCACGTGAAAATACCATTCCGATGATACTCCTTGTTGTTTCGGACCTACCAATATACATACAAAACCAAATCAAACTTAATTGTGTGACGCCTACAGGTTCGATAACGAGTGGACATTAAATTGGAAACTTTTTCCAGCTCAATGGTTAATAGAGGAGCCATGGTCGTACATATTGACTCCCTCTAATTATGCGAAAGATACTCTGTTGAACCTGTCTTTTGTTGTACAATATTACCATTAATCACGATACCGAACTTACTCGAGATTGAGGATTTCGATATTGTCGTGAAATAATCTTTGGTTCACTATACCTTTGTCTATATCGTTAACCGGTAAGCTTCCTTTTACTTATTCATGTATTACAATATCCCACATAATGTATCATCATAAAGTTGTATCTCTCTTTTTTGCAGAGGAGTAATTCCCATCTCCGAACATCACGGTCAATACAAACCTTTAGAATTACACTGTGGCTACCTTTTTGTTCACCTAGTTTACGATGTGACACTCGATAGTAACAAAGTGAAACCTCCAAAATGCACAACCCTGATAATCTCATGGTCTAAGTATATGTCGTACTATAAACTTGTTATGATATGTCACTTAGGACAAAAGACATCACAATGGAATCTTTGAGAATATCAACTACTTGGGTCTACCCAGCCATATTTTTTCCTACCAACAAGATGATATTCATTGATGTTGAAATAAACTATGTCCGTGACCTAGGAAAACACAATCATCAATCATACAACAAATTAATCTCAAAGGCAAGACTAGGATATCAAATACTTGTCCATGTTACTACACATGATCGTGAGTTTTCCTCGAATCTCAGAACGAGGAGCCACGTCAGTTATAGCATAGTAACATGAATCATAATTGTGAAACAAATGTATAAATATTATTTTCTTTTAGGAATGCACCCAACAAGGACAACTTTGTGTCTGCTACAAATGTTGCATTCATGCTGCAAGCATTTTTCTCCATGGGAGTAAGGGTTATTTTCCCTATACTATTGTTGTTTTCGAAATGGTACTTGATTTTTTTTTGTATGGTGCTAGCACACTGCAAAAAAGAAATGTTGCAATGATATTGCCAAACTACAAAAAAGATATTGCATGGACAAAGGCTATGACACAACTGACTGGATAGCTAGGGATTACCTAGAATGTACCATATGAGGGTGGCAGGGGCAGCAAACTGATCCTCCATTATAACACATGAGGTTCTAAAACAAGGGAATGAAAACCATAAAATTGCATTGCCATTATCTGTAATGAAGATTCTTATAAGACCATGAAAAACACCCATAAAAGCGTTTAGTGATACAGAAGAAAACATTCAAGACACTGAAATAACAGCAGACTTTTTTTGCTCGATTCAAATCAATCATAAAAACCCTTCATTATTCTATTGTGCAAAACAAAGGCTAAAATAATTTATAATAAAAATTTCGGTCGAACTTTGTATATTTTCAAGTGACAACAACCGGTCCCTAACAGTTATCGAGTGCTCGAATTTGAGCCATCAACCATTGGAATAAGAACCAGTCACCAAGTGGCACACATGTGCGACAGATATAACCTTTTTATCATTAGTAAATGTGCACGTGCCACGTTTAATCTTATGGATTTATTTGATATCCTTTGACGCCTCAGACTTATAACTTTTTTTACTCTGGCAACCACGACGAATAATACAAACACCGCAGAAACATATTTCATGCATAGAAAAATTGTTATTTAGACACACAATTTTATCTAAACACGACAAGATCATTAATATTCACTCCCATAAAAATCAATCAAGCAATAATAATAAGTAATAAGACAACAAAAACTTACAGATTATGCCTTTAGAAAGGTTACCACACAAGAAAATAATGGTTGACACGACCCAAAAAATATAGTGTAACATTGGAGTTGGAAATCATAGCATTCTAGTATGTATCAAATATGGGTAGAGAAAACAATTATCGAACTCTACCATAAGTCAGGGTAACATAAATGGCACTTTCAGAGTGCAACTTTTCATCTTGCGCATTTCAATCTTCTTACATCTTTCCCCTTACTGTGATTTTACCAGTCTGAGGACTCCCTCCCTGATGTATCAGTATCATGTTGAACTGTTAGATAGGAGAACCAAGTACCTTGTGAGGCGCTTTGAAGTAAGTGTTCCATGAGTTCACACTTCACCGAAGAGAGCTTAAAAATACTCTACACTTCATAGATGTAGCTTCAATAATTTCAAGGAGTGATAATCGAGTGCCCATTACCATGCCTGTCAGTGGAAAACGTCGCTCTCGGAGTTAACAAGCCACTTATTGGAGAACTTTGATACAATATATGATCCTCTGACTTGGCTCCGGTCAAAATTCTATGCAAAATAGATCACAAAAAAGATGCCCGAAATTAAGCTCACTTGACTCTGGGCAAAACTTTATAAAAGTGAGATCACAAAGACGACAGAAAACCACAACACGTACGAGCCTTCGATGACCTAATTCTTTTTGTACTTGAATATCGTGAGGTAAGACTATCTTTTAACTGCTTGTCTCCTTGGTCCTGAAGTAGGTCATCTTGTACTCAGATATTTGCATCTTTGGCTTCTTTACCATGATTATCTGAAACCATGAATGCAAACAAAATACATCAATCAAAGTAACAGCCTTTGAAGAACCAACGTATCCACATAACAATTAAATTTTACCCGTGCTTTTGACGATATAGAGTTACAAAATTTTAATAATTCGAATGTTTCTGAGTTCACCGTTGGACAATTGCACTATAATTCAGAATCTAAAAACACTAAAAAAATTCTCAAAATGATCATCACAGGTACCTTCAAAATCTGAAAAGAATCAAATTCAGAAGAAAGACGTTTGAGTTGGGCGCACATGGTCAGTGCGGTGCGTCGGCGGTGATCCAATTACTATTGGGCATCTTGACACCTTTCTGCATGTAAGGTACATTTTACTATGTATCACCATTGCAATAATCGACTTCAACGCAACGGCTGTTGCGCTACAAATCACCTTGTTTTTGCAGATTGGTTATTTCTTCAAACCGGGTGCGCTTGCCGGATGACATGTTATATTTGCTTCCTCAGTCCAGAATAAGAATACCTCCTCCATGTCATTGTATTAACATGAACTAACATTGGGAAAAGACCATTTGATTCATTTGTTAGAAATTGACAATTCTTCCTTCTAATTCACCGATGAACAATGAATCTATAGCTCAGAATATGAAAACAAACAAAAATTTCTCATTGTGATCAATACAGATACCTTCAGATTCTGAAAACAATCAGGATCAAAAGAAAGACATGTTCCAGCTGGGTGCAGATAGTCAATGCAGTGCTGCTGTGGGGATCCAATTCCGGTCGAGCAGGGCAGGGTTTGAGCGTGGTCGTGCGTGCAGAGACCAGACGGTAAGGCAGAGTACTTGCACGGCGGTCGCGTTGTCGATCCAAGTCGATTCAGATACGCATTCTGCAGAACTTCTTTTGGCTAACACTATTTAATTTCTGCCATGCTTGATGTTACCATAAGATCCCATTAAGAGAGCACTTTATAAAAGTCAAGAAACACTATGACGAAAACAAGGGGCCCAAACATAACCTCCTTGTATCTGGTTGCTGCACCTGCCTGAATAGAACAACAGAAGTTAGTTCCTTGTATCTACCCACAAAAATAACCAAACAGTTATTGTTTGAAACTGGATAAATTAGCTTATAAATCTCAAGAGGAAAATAAGGACAGTTCTACTGCGTTATTAGGATCCAAAAAACATTACTATTCAGTAATGAGATATATCACTAATGGATCCACATTTGGCAATACATAATACTACAGTACCAAAGGAAACCCATCAATTATGCGTCAGATGGAACTAAACATAGATTACCCCATATTTCAGAGTCTAGGTAATGCAATTCATATTAGCATTTTTCTGAAAGCATTCATACAAGTGTAGCTCAGATTCAGAGGACGGCGGCTGGGACAGTGCGGCTTGGTACATTACGTAGGCGGCGTCCTTACTCAGGCATTGTGACCGCGCCGACGGCTCAGGGCAGCGCGGCTTCGTGCACTAGTGGCATGAGTGTCCAGTGGTGGCGTGTTGCGGCCATGGGCAGCGCGCATCCCGGCGGCGGTCCAGGACGGGGGTGGCAGGCGGGGGCGTTAGTTACGGCTACGTCCAATGGCGGCGGTGGGCAAGGTTGCGGTGTCCATAGGCGGGGACGTGCTGGTCTAGCGGATGCACGGGCACGGCTCCAGAGTGGTTGCGCCTGCAGCCGGTCCGGCGGGCGCACGGGAATGGCGCCAGAGCAGTTGCGTCCACGGCGGCGGTGGCCTGTCGAGCGCACGAGCACGACAACGATGGGTGTACGGCAGCCCAGTGGCGTGATGTTTGCATAGGTGGATTGCGTCCTCGGCGGTGGATTGTCTAGACGCCGGATTCCATCCTCGGCGAGAAAATCGCACATAACACCAAGATTTGCTGCAAAAGTTACATGGAAGGTAGCCCCATGTTTTATCTAAGACATTGCAGCTAATTCAAATAGTTGATTTAGTGACTTAACATGTACCCATGTGGGTCCGTAACTCTCTACCGTATATTTCCAGTAGAATACACCAAGCTCAAGGTAGTTAAAGAAAAAAAAACACCACACTATGTTTAAGGTGAAAATATTTTTTATCGTAACGTCAAAACCAAATAATTTTAAAATATAGCCTCGAAAATGAAACGTACTTAGGAGTGTGTCATAGGATCTAAAAATTAGCATAATAATAATAAAAATTTGATAGCCGTTTAAAATGAATTTGTCTAACGTGAAGGTGTTATACCAAAAGAAAATTATAAGAGGGTCGTATAAATAATATCCCTACATGATGCATTTGTTGTAGTATTCCACCGATTGTGTTGCCTATTTTTTTAATAAATTGTTATATAATTATGTTATATCACTGGTAGAAAAAAGGCCTTCCATACGCCCCCTTCAGTCCCCAAAATGTCCGAACCGTGACTAAAGGGGTCTTTAGTCGCGGTTCGGGAGGCGACCCGCGACTGAAGGTCTTGAGTGGCGGTTGGGGTAGCGCGCGGTGGGATTTAGTCCCGGTTGGCCTGGCCACCCGCGACTAAAGGTCGGAGTTTCTCGCCTCCCTATCTTTAGTCCCGGTTGGCCTGGCCACCCGCGACTAAAGATCCAAACTGCTCGTAACCCGCGCGGTTTTATTTTGCGAGCGAGAGGCAGAAGGCCATTGCTACAGTGCGCGGGCTCTCTGTTCTTCTTCTCTCCTCTCTTCTTCCTCCACCAAGCACCCATGGATTCTCCCGTTTGGAACGTTCTCCGTGTGCCCACACCATGCCGCAAGAATCTCCACGTGGCATATACCAATATATGCGAGAGGCTTCCCCAAGCTCTTAACCGTTTGGTCAATCTCTATGAAGAAGCCGATGAACACCATAAGTTCTTCAGGCTTGATCTAGAGTATACGGCGAATCAGAAGGATGTTGTTGTCGAGACATCGTAGTAGTTTTCATAGACGGGGGTGCCATGAGACTACGGGTAGAGACGTGGGGAAACGGGATCGCGTTGAAGACAAAGACACAGGATTTACCCAGGTTCGGTACGTCGTAATAATACAGCGTCCCTACTCCTGCAAACTCACTAATCAGGACTAAAGCATGTGTATACAATTACAATGTGAGGTTCTGTTTAGCTATTCGCTGAGGATCAACTTCCCGGCGAGTTAGCCTGTAGCTTCGTGTGTATCTATCATATCTCCCGTCCGGCTTTATATAATAGCCGGGTTAGGGCATACAGAGTAGGAAACTTAGAAGACTACGGTTACTTCTAACTTGGAAAGTAAGGAATCGGCCTTCTCCTCCAAGCCAGATCACGTGGGCCGTGATCCGGGTCCTTCTAGAATCTGGTTTCTGTGCGTCAACTTACTGGGCCGCCCAATGGACCATAGCCCACTACCACTTGGGCCACCCTGGTAATCCGGCACTTATGACCACCATCTGATATACCCCTATTCAGTATATATCCGACAGTAGCCCCCAAGAAGAATTAAAACTCTGATTCGCCGTCTTTCGCCAAATGCATATTGTCCGAGAAATATTGACCAGCAGTCTTGATTCTTCTTATTCTTCTTCAAAAAGAGATGATAACGTAAAACTCGGAATTCCGAAAATCCGGCTTTTCTCTCACGATCCTTCGCGGAGAAGGAATCTCCTACGTCAGCACTTTAATCAGGCTGACGTAAGGGACGTTTGGGTTCCAGGCGGGAAACCCAGAAACATATCTCTGACAGATTCTCGCGGAAAACGAGGAGATAACCATAATCACCCTGTCGATTCATTTCCCGGATTTTCCGGCGAGTGACACGCGTTGATCATCCAACGGTCAAAAGAGCCGTTAGCGCGTATCGTGATGGATTTCCGGCTATAAATAGCCTTCTTCGTCCTCTCGGTAAACCTTCCGCTCTCACTTCCAACGCCATTACCGCGCCCAAGCTCCCGAGCAGAGAAAATCTTCCGAACGCACACCGCGCCCAAAACGTCACCGGAGGCGAGCCAGCGCCGCCACCCAATGGCATCTTCGCCGTCTTCGCCCGCCCGCACCGTTGCGCAAGACATCGAAGACATCATCAAAACAATGGATCCCATGTTGGATTCCCCGACGCGCGCCAGCGGCGAGCCGGTGAAAACCGCGGGCGCCGCGGCAGACGGAGGAAATCCTTCCGCCACCGCGGACCTTGCGGGCTCGAGCTCCGCGCCCTCTCCGCCGTTCGCTCCCGAGATGGCGGAGGATAAGATTACGCTCGTCGGCGACGAGCTCGCGGCCGTGGAGGCCGCCGCGTTTGCCGCCACCGGAGCCGACGAAGAACTGGAGACTGCCGGCAACTGGGTTGCCTGCAGCATCCCCCCGTCCCTCCTTTCAAACATGGAAAAGGAGGGGCTAGTGCTGAAAGGGAAATGGCGGCTTCCGGAGGACGAGAACGAACCCATGCCGAACGAAGACGAACGGGTTCTTCTCTCCTCCCACCTTCTGAGAGGTATGGGACTGCCACCTTCTGCCTTCTTCCTCCAAGTCCTCTCCCATTACAATATCCAGCCTCATAACCTGCCACCAAATTCTATTCTTTATATGGCCGGCTTTCAGGCCCTCTTCGAGGGTTTCCTAGGCATAGAACCTAGGTTAGATTTCTGGTTATACTGTTTTGGGGTTAAGCGGAACTCTTCGGAGGGCGCACTCCCGACTTGCGGAACCATCTCCTTTACTCTTAGGAGATTTAGGGAGGAATGGTTCCCCAAGATCAAAACCTCGGAATCCGTCAAATTCTGGACGGGTTCCTTCTTTTATCATCCCGATGTTCCTTTCCCAAAAAAGGCCATCAGGGTTCCACCTTTCTCAAACACTGCTGCCGTTCCCCAAGAGAATTGGGGAACTGAAGCCGTCCAAGTTCTGCCGCCTGATCTTCTAAGGATCAAGCGGCGCATCGCCAAGCTCACCTCCTCTGATCCGCCTCTAACCGGCATGGACATAGTCCTTTGCTGGTTGGACAGGCGGATCCAGCCGTTAGCCAACCATGGTGGACGTCTCCTTTGCGAGTACACGGGTGTCGGCGATAAAATGCGGACAACCAGCAAAGACTGGGCCGCGAGGGATCTGCGGAGGCGCGTAAACCAGTTGGTCGCATCACGGGACCAATATGAAGCGAGTCGGCCAATGTATACGGCCGACAATCCGGCTCCCAAGGTATTATTTCCATCATTTGGGTTTAAACCTTTCCTTGTTTTCTCGGATTTTTCGCTTCTGACTCTATTTTTTCTTTTCGACAGATAGCTGATCTTCCTGAATCGGAGCTGGCCTCCGAAGCTGAAATGGAGGCGTTGCGCGCCGCCTTTGCAGGTGGGCGAAAGCGCAAGAAGATCTCCTCCTCTGAGGAAATCATTGATCTTGACGGGGTTCCCGTCGCCACCTCCAGGTTTGAACATCCGGGTTATTTTCTTTTGTCGAAGTTTTCTTTTGTCTTCGGAGTTTTAACTCTTTCTGGGATTTTTGTTTTTTTCCTTTAGCCTGCCTCCCTCTACCTTAAAGCCAAAGAAGCTGAAAAGGCACAAGGTTGTGACCAGCAGGGGCTCTCAACCTTCTCCCGTCATTGCACCGGACACACCGTCCACAATGGCGGAAGAGCATACCCCAACCCCCACCACCGGGTCTTTGGAGCCCAGCCAGCCCGTTGTGCCGGACACGGACACGAGGGAAAGGGCGGCTCCAGAGGTGGGAAATTCTTCTCGAACGACCGATGAGGAGATTCCCACCTTCGACAAGGACTTCAAGAACATCAACGATGGCCTAAGCGCGGCCGGAATTCTTTTTGCGGAATACGCAAAGGAGTTCAATGAAAACTTGGCGGGGTTGTAGCGAATGAGCCAGGTATTTAACTCTAGCCCCCAAGCATTAAGCAAAATGTATACTTTTCACCTTGATGCTTTTTAGTTACTCTTTTCCTTGTCGTGTTCCAGCAAACCGCTGAATCCATTAACATGGAAGTTTTCAAATAAGCTTTCCGTCAAGAATAAAGAAGTTAGAAATCTTCTTTCTATTCTTGATGTGAAAGATGCGGAGCTGGCATCGTCTCAGCTGAAGCTGTCGGAAACAACAGGTAAACTTTTTTCTCTGAAGTTTTTGATTCAGCTTTTTGTCTAAGTACTTTCCCCAAGTTTTTTCTAAACTCGGAATTTTCCATGCTTTCCAGATGCTTTGGCTAAGGCCAAGCAAATACCTGAAGATGCCGGCAATGCTGCCAGTCTCCGTGAGGAGAATCTGGACCTTCATAAGCAACTTATGAAGGCCCAAAAGGATCTGGAAGCCAGCAATCTGGCCCTTGGAATTGCTCATTCCAAGGCTTCCGAACAGGCGGAGAAGGATAAGTCCACTATCCAGGACCTGGAAAATGCCTTAAACCTTCGCCTGGAGGAAGGCTCCGAAATCGACAAGATTATCGGTAAGTTTTACTTCATTTACCATTTTTCCATGTCTTGCTTTCTTTCTCTGCTTTTTCACTTAACCTTTTTGGTTGTTTTGTCTGAAAAAACAGGAGATAACCCAGATCTCACTCGGATTGATAGAATCTGAGCCTTTGGGAAGACGTGGACTGCGATTAGAGCTGCTGGCATGCAGCTGGTCAACAAGTTCCTTCCCACAAGGACTGGGGAGTTCTCGGAAGTTGAGAAACTTCCGGGTGCCATCTTGGAGGTGGCGGAGTCCAGGGAGTCCATCCTACGCCCCGCTGCACGGGGTGGTGCACGCATGGCACTCAGCCTTATGCGTATGCACTACCCTGGTGCAAAGTCTTGGCGTGTGGCGTCCGGTATCCCTCAAGGATACACGGAAACCCAGCGAACTACCATCTTTGATGAAATCAAAGGCCACGCCACCAAGATCGCCTCCATGGTGAATATCTCCATCACCTATCCAGAAGAGGAGATCCCCGAAGCCCCCGAGAATGACAGCAGCGAAGAAGACTCGGATGCTTGAAGGGCTGTCTTTAACCTGGATGATGAAAGTAGACAATAGGGGCATTACTGCACTTTTACAATGTAATTTATATTGTAATGCTTCTATTCCTTTTGTATAAACAAGAACTCCGCCTTTTGCAGTTTTAATTATGAAATTCTTTGCAAGGTTTCCGGGTTTTAATATTCCTTTGTCTTCTAAGTTCTCTGGCTTATGTGTTTTAACTGTCCTTAGTGTTTGAAATGGCTCAATAGTACTGTGAATCATCATGCAGAGTAACTGGGTATAACCAATCAGTTTAAACTCGGAAACATGGATCATACTAAAGGCATTGTTACTAACTAGCTCTAGTGACCCAACACGTAAACAATCAGATAATACTTAGAGAAAAGTAAGGAAATTTTTTTTGAAACTTGGGCACGCAGGCACAATCTGAGTTTCCTTTAGCCGTTAACAGGCTAAAAATCATTCAGTTTTTAAACACCGAGCACGCAGGCACAATTCGGGTTAACATTGAGTATTTTGCAAGATCATTGGGAAATAGATAAGGTGGAATCATGTTTTGTACTATAATAAACTTGTAAAAACATGGATATAAGAATTCCGACAACTTTATTTCATGATCTCAAAGATGTTTACATAGAAATTGAACTAAGTATAGAAGGGACGTAACTGCTGGATGCTCCAAGGCATCTTTGTCTCTCCTAGTTCATCATCTATCTTTCTCTTTCTTTTGCGATTCGGCTTTTCGGGATCGTCTTCCGTGTCCCGAATATCTACAAGATAATATGACCCATTTTTCATAGCTTTGCTGATTACAAATGGTCCTTCCCATACTGGGGCCAATTTGTGCTTTCTTTGCTGCACCAATCTCAGCACCAAGTCACCTTCTTTAAAAGAACGATGCCTGATTTTCCGACTATGGTAATGTCGTAAACCTTGCTGGTAAATGGCGGATCTTTGAAGCACAAGTTCTCGTTCCTCTTCTAAGAGATCGACGGCATCCTGTCGTGCTTCTTCGGCATCCGAGTCATCGAAATCCCGCACTCTTGGGCTATCATGGATCATGTCCGTTGGAAGGATAGCTTCCGCACCATAAACTAGGAAAAACGGGGTTTGCCCAGTTGACCTGTTTGGCGTCGTTCGAATACTACAAAGCACGGAAGGTAGCTCCTCTACCCATGCTCCAGCTGCTCTATGAAGAGGAGATTCGAGTCTTGGGCGTATTCCTTGCAGGATTGAGCTATTCATTCTTTCAAACTGTCCATTGGATTGCGGGTGTGCTACAGATGCGAGATCTAAGCGAATTCCCGTTTGTCGGCAATACTTTGCCAACTCTCTAATGGAGAAATTTTTCCCGTTATCGGTTATTATGCTGTGTGGAACGACATATCTCATGACTATGTCCATGATGAAATTTCTGGCAGTTACACCGTCAAGCTTTTTGATGGGTTTAGCCTCCACCCATTTGGTATATTTATCCACAGCTACAAGTAGATGTCTAAGTCCGCCTCGCGCAGTTTTGAACGGTCCCATCATATCTAGCCCCCAGACCGCAAACGGCCATGTAATTGGGATAGTTTTGAGTGCTTGGGCCGGCATATTAGTATGCTTGGCGTAATATTGACACCCTACACATGTGTTGACTATGTGCTCAGCATCTGTCTTGGCTGTTAGCCAGAAAAACCCGGCACGGAATGCTTTCTTAACTATGCTTTTTGATTGAGCATGATGCCCGCAATCTCCGGCATGGATTTCTTGCAGTATTTCTCGTCCTTCTTCTGGTGAAACACACCGTAGAAAAATTCCGGAAGTACTGCATTTGTACAGGCACTTGTCAATTACCGTGTATCCTTTGCATCGACGCTGAATTTGCCTCTGCAAGACTTCGTCTGCTCCTTGCGGGTACTTCTGGTTGACTAAGAAGTTTAAATATGGAATTGTCCAGTCCGGGTTAACGAGCATAACTTCAATTAATTCGGAAGCCAGGGGGTAATCGATATCTCCACCTTTTATGGATGGCTCGTACAAATGCTGGACGAATACACCTGGTGGTAGGATTTTTACCCTTTCTGACCCCATGCGGGCTAACGCATCCGCGTTCCAATTTTCCTCCCTTTTAACGTGGAGTACTTCGAATCCAAAGAAACAAATGGCGAACTCGTCCACCGTTCTCCGGTATTCGGCCATTATAGGGCTCTTTGCGTCCCAGGTTTGGTTAAGTTGATGTTGTACCAAATCCGAGTCGTCGTAGCACATGATGCGTTTAACCCCTATTTCTTTTGCAATGTGCAAGCCATGAAGCAGAGCTTCGTATTCTGCCATATTATTGCTGGCGTTGAAGTGTATTTGTAATACATACTCCATTGTGTCTCCTTTAGGGGATTTTAAGACTACACCAGCTTGATCCAGTACTCGGACTCCGGCATTGGTGTTTTCGTTAATCTGGACGGCTGTATAGTAGTCTGAGAGCCAGGTATCCGGGTTTGTACTACCGGTGTATTTCTGGTACGTTGGACCGACCTTGGCGAAGCCAGAATGCAGGGTTATCCTTCGGATCCTATTAGTCAAACACTTAGGTCCAAAGTATAGATCATCCTTTTCCGCCCTATCCATGTGTGCGGAATATCTACCGGCTGAATGGACAGAAGGGGATCTACTCCTTTCTTTTCCATTGTTGCGCGGACGCGCTTTTCCGGGATCGTTTCTATTTCTTTCAAGATCACGCCCTTTTGGATGAGGCGGAGTTCTACTCCTGTGCCTTTCTTTATCCTTGGGGGGTGTCCGAGATCTCTCACGCCTGTGAGGTATATCATGTCTTCCGGCTTTTTCAGCAGGGTGTCTCAGAGGTGGCATTGCTTTGCCATCATTCCGGTGTTTTTCTTCCTGATCGTGGGGTTTGCGTCCACCTTTCGGGAGATGAGATCCAGTTCTGACGCTTCATCCCTATTGTCGGGATTTTTCTTATCTTTTCTCGGATCCGCTTTGTTATCCTTTGAATTGTCGGAATCTCCAGGTTCTTCCGGTCCAGGTGCTCCAGCGGCGCAAGTAGCTGTTTTGCATAGGGCAGAGTCGTCGTGCAACTTCCCTGATCGTTCTTGGGCACGCTGTTGTTGTTGCAATGCTTTTCCTAGGAAAGCATACACCCCTTGGAGTTTTTCACCGTTGGAGTACATGTCATTGTTGAGGATGGCAAACGCTGCTTCCGCATTTTCTGCTGCGGTTTTGTATATTGGTTCGCCCCTGGCATCCTTGCCGTTTACTTGCTTTTGCCAAGATAGGTTATGAAACCTTTCCTTTGGCGGCAGTACTTCCGGTCTTACGATTCCGGGTAACCTTGTAGGTTTAATGCCAGATCTATTCTTTTTCTCGTACTCCTCGATTTCTTCCTTCATGAGCTTAATGTCATCCTGGGTTTTTTGGAGGTGTTCACGAGTTCTGAATAGATGTTGCTATTGCCTTTGGAGAGCTTGTCTCCTGGCTTCTAGCACTTCAGGGGGTTCATGCAATCCCACTGGTGTTTGTAACAATTCCGGTTCCTCTTGCTCTGTCATTGGCGGAACAAGGATTTCTTTTGTTTTTCTTCTCCGCAGGTTTTATTCCGCTTGCATCTCCTACTTTCGGGCTTTCATCAGCTGGATCAGCCAATTTCTTCTTCCGGAGTTTGTATTGGATTTTTTTAGCGGTCTTGTTCTTTTTCTTGGAAGAGGGAGGTTTTTTAGCGGGTTCATCCTCTGTCAATTCCTTGACGTTGGGAAATATCGGAGAAGTTTCTCCATCTTCTCTCTCTTCCTCTGGCGGAGGAGTTTTAGGGCTTTCCTGACTGCCGGCGTCCGTGTTTTCCGCCGGTTTCGCCATTAGTACTTCATGGAATCCCTCCTGAAAAGATTTAACTTTTCTTTCGAAGGCGTCTACGTCTTCGTCTTCGGAATCAAAATCATCTGATCCGGTTTCTGACTCTAATCTCGCCTCAATGGCGGCTAGCACTGAGTCAGCTTCCGAGTTGATCGTCATGTTGACGGATGTCGGATCTTCCACCTCTTTGGCGGGCGTGTTGTTGTCTGCCTCCTGCACGGGATTTCCGTCGTCCGTGTTTTCGGCGACCTCGGATTGCACCATACCGATAAAGTGTGTATCACTTTCCTGTCGGCGATCTGAGCAAAATCCGGTATCATAGTCGTCTTCGACTGGGTACAGGGCTGGTGGGAAAAATTTGCTTCCACCGCAAAACCCCATGGCCTCTGCAGTTAGTCCGATAAAGATGTTAGCAGATCCGATCGGTAACACGCAGGCACTTACCAGATGATTTTGCGCCGGTATGTAGGATCCATTGTCGAGGAAGCGTCTGACGTCCTCGTCGAACTCCAGGCTTCCGACAGTTATGGAACTGCCGATTCCACCGAGTATCCCAGATCGGAACTTAACGCTTGACGTCGTTTGCCCCACGGTGGGCGCCAACTGTCGAGACATCGTAGTAGTTTTCATAGACGGGGGTGCCATGAGACTACGGGTAGAGACGTGGGGAAACGGGATCGCGTTGAAGACAAAGACACGGGATTTACCCAGGTTCGGTACGTCGTAATAATACGGCGTCCCTACTCCTGCAAACTCACTAATCAGGACTAAAGCCTGTGTATACAATTACAATGTGAGGTTCTGTTTAGCTATTCGCTGAGGATCAACTTCCCGGCGAGTTAGCCTGTAGCTTCGTGTTTATCTATCATATCTCCCGTCCGGCTTTATATAATAGCCGGGTTAGCGCATACAGAGTAGGAAACCTAGAAGACTACGGTTACTTCTAACTTGGAAAGTAAGGAATCCGCCTTCTCCTCCAAGCCAGATCACGTGGGCCGTGATCCGGGTCCTTCTAGAATCCGGCTTCTGTGCGTCAACTTACTGGGCCGCCCAATGGACCATAGCCCACTACCACTTGGGCCACCCTGGTAATCCGGCACTTATGACCACCATCTGATATACCCCTATTCAGTATATATCCGACAGTTGTCGTCATCCGGATTGTCTACAAGGAGACCGTTTTAGTCTTCCAATGGGAAAGGTACGCACATGTACAATCTCTCTTGTAGGATAGTTGTTGCATTTTCGATTTGTTGTTGCATTGGAAGAATACACGTGTTGCAACAAAATCTAACACGTGTTCCATTTTTGTTGTTGCAGTAGTTCAAAGCAATCTCCAAAACTTGTTGATTTTCTTGTCAACAAGGGTTACGACTTCTGTAGCGTTGACATCACTCAAGACCGGCAGAAGTTGATGCGCACGTTGGGTATTGAGATACCTTAAGATCACTACATTGATCTTCAGGGCCTTATCCATTTTGATGAGCTGTATGGGCACAAGACCGGGATGGCTCAGATGGCAACTGCCTTCATCCACCTCGACTACAAAACCATGAAGACTTGTTTCCCCTCGAGGAATCACATGTATTGGGGGAAGAACCCACTTGACCGGATCAATCTCGAGTATGCAGCAATAGATGCATACGTTGCCTTCGAGTTGTTCCGCATCTACTCTTCGGAGCTCGAGTAGATGTTGTTTGTGTACCGCATCTATGTACCTCTATGTTGCGTTCGATATATGTAATGGATATATTATGTAATGGATATATGTCTTTCTATTAATTCCTATATTATTTCTATATTAATTCCTAGCTATATTATTTCTATATTATGTAATGGATATATGTACCGCTATGTTATGTAATGGCTCAAATGAAATCACGGGTTAAACATAGCACAAAATTTACTAAAGCACACACTTTCTAAGGTAGATGTTCTGCAAGAAAACAACCTAATATTAAGTCCTAACACTCTATACAAGCTAGGAAACAAGATAAGATCAAACACACATTTCAAAACAAACAAAAACACATCAAGAAAACAAAACAGAAAAACTACTATTTCTATATCTGTTCACCAAAAATAAATCTAGAGCTCCAAAAATTAATCTAAGCCAGGAAAACATAGATCTAGTCAATACCAAACTCATCCAGTTGGATTTACTTTAAAATTCATTTTTGAACTCATTCTAAAAATCATAGAAGAGCCTACTAGTCTTTTATTAAAAAGGATGGTATTTTCATTTGGTTGCTAACCTTGATGTGAGGCTAAGTGCTATGGATAGATCTTTTCAATATCTATCCAGAACATTTTAGTTTGTCCATTTTGGTTATGTATTTTAAAAGTTAGGTTCAAATCATTCTCACAGATGGTCATTGCCAAAACAGTTCTTGTATCCAAAATAATAGTCCAAACTTGGATCTGCAAATTTTATATGGTTTAGATTTCATATGGTTTGGTTCATAAATTTTATCAGATTTTATTTTGCATTTAGGAAAGGGAAAAATGAATTAGTTTTATTTTTCTGAATTTTTTGATATATTATTTGTATTTTTAAGATTTTAAAATGAATTAGTTTATTTTTCTGAATATTTTGATATATTATTTGTATTTTTAAGATTTTAAAATGAATTAGTTTTATTTTTCTGAATATTTTTTAGAAATAATACAAATTAAAAAGTTAATGTTTATTTATTTATTCAAAATTATTAATTACATCATTACTTTTGTTTATTAAAAGATTTATTTGAAATTCAGACAATAAAGAAATGTGGCATCGACCAACATGTTAATAGGATTGATATGATACTAGTATCACATACATGCGTGCGAACACTTGGATGCGCGACGGGATGGAACTCGGAAGTTAAGCGTGCTAGTGCTAGAGTAGTGGGAGGATGGGTGACCGAGCGGGAAGTTTGACCACGAGTAAGTAATTTGACTAGAGATAATTGTAGTTAGACACTAAGCAAATAATAAAAATTCTGAAAAAAAGGGAGTGAAAAATTGGAGTGAAAAATAATTAGAAACTCAAATGAGTTAAAGAAATAACGAAATAAAAAGGGAGTGAAAAATTGGAGTGAAAAATAATTAGAAACTCAAATGAGTTAAAGAAATAACGAAATAGCCTGTAGTCCCAGTTCGTGTCAAAAACCGGGACTAAAGGTCCTCCCGCCTTCGGCGCACGCCAGCTGCCCACGTGACGGGCCTTTAGTTCTGGTTCGTACGAGGAGCGACTAAAGGGGGGGGGGGGCTTTAGTCGCGCATATTTAGTCCCGGTTGCACGGCCGGGATTAATGGCCTTTGCGAACCGGGACTAAAGGCATATTTTCTACCGTGTATACATATACAAATACAGGTCCATATGTCTGATAAGTTGTTAAGACTATATATCAACTATTTGGGCTAGCTCCAATGTTTTAAATCAAAACCTGGGGCTAGCCGCAAAACATGGTTTGCTTATGTGTTTTGTGCAACGTTTACTCCAAATCTTGGTGTTATGTGCAATTTTCTCGTCCTCGGCGGCTTGCGGGGCTCAATTGGGGTTTAGGGAATTTTTTATTTTGACGTATGTAAACGGACAGTTTGATTAGTTGTGTTCCTTGAGGTGTGTTTTAGAGCTAAACTGAACCCTTTAATGCGTTGGATTGAGGGTGAGGATCATTTAGATCACACGCTCCAAGTCTTTTTATATCATACTAGCAAATTAGCTCGTACGTTGCTACGGGCGGACCGCATAGAAATTGGTAATATCCATTGCGGTTTAAATTAGATCATTCATCATTTTTGTTGTACGAATAATATAAAATAATAGAAATGCATTACATCTGCGGATACATATAATCTGAGTGGTGTACCTCTTTTTTTTTTGCATCACAAATATCTACATGTAAACACAAAATGCACATAAATTTTCATCTAATAATTTTTTTAAATGATTGCATCCGTTACATTTTGAATTGGAGATATAGTACTCCCTCTGACCACTTTTATAAGTCACACTTGTTAAGAAGTGTGACTAATAAAAGTGGACAGAGGGAGTAATAATCAAGGAATCCGCTCAAATCTGGTCCAGCGAGTTCAAGTGGTAAGGACTTCCTTCTAGACTATGTTTGCCGTCTGGTCGTTACCAAGGCCTTGGTAATTTTTCTCTCCTTTAAATTCTTGGTCTTGTCATTTCCATTGACCTTGATGGCGAGAATCTTTATGTTACTTTTCGCAGTGGCTCTAGACAACGCGATGTACAACTGACCGTGAGAGAATACCGGCTCGTGGTGCACACCTACAATTAGGATGGTCTGCCCTTGCGCCTTGTTGATCGTCGTGGCAACATAGGGAAACACATGGTCGGTCGGCTTCTCTATGTCAGTCGTGTCCCTCATATATGGCACGCAAATATCTTCTTGAAATTGGATGCTTCCTTCCTCGCCAGTTTCCTTGGTGCCGTTACCTATCCTTAACAGGTAATTCGCGAACCATTGGTCATTTTGCGCCCTCAAGTTCTTTACGAGCCTTAGTTGGTGCACGCCCTTCCATAGGTTCTAACTTCGCAAACTTGCGTCGATTATCTGACCCCGTGTCCCTTTCCTCAGTACCGGAAGCACCTGTCTGAAGTCCCCACCAAACACGACGGTCTTTCCCCCGAAAGGTCGGTCCTCATGGCCCATGATGTCACGCAAGATTCTGTCTAATACTTCAACCGCTTGTTATGTTGTCATGGTGGCATCGTCCCATAGTATGAGCTTAGCCTTCTTCAGGAGCTTGGCTGCCCCACTCTGCTTATTGAAGTTGCATCATACCCCTTCTTCAAGGTTCAGTGGGATCTTGAACCTCCAATGGGTTCTCCTGCCTCAAGGCATGATTGAAGCGGCAACACCGGATGTCGCTGTAGCCACCGCGATATTTCCCTGTCCAAAAACCCTAGCGAGCAGTGCCCTCTAAAGGCAGGTTTTCCTAGTGCCTCCCGGACCATCAACAAAGAATACACCCTCTTTTTCGCCGTCAACTACCTCTAGTATCTTGTCGTAGGCAAGCCTCTGCTCGATGTTTAGAAAGTCCACGAGAGAAGTTTCTTCCTCGTCAACCTTGATGTTTGTTTCCTCAATTACCTCCCTAAACTCGCCTCCTATGTTTTCATACGTCTCATCAATGTGCGGAAGAGGGAACGATTTTATGTCTTTTCCCATGGACTGTAACGTGAACCTGATATCAAGCAACGACATTTGTTCTACTTCTATTTGAGACGTATTGTTCCTCCGGTAGTCATTAGACATTGCCTCAAGGTGCCGATCCCAAAGAGCACGCACATCGCCAGGCTCACATAATACCAAGATCGTTGTGAAGAGCCTCCTGATTGAGGCTGGCATGGAGAACTGCTCCGACTTAGTAAGACACTCGGCGAGCATGTTGTCGGCCTCTATTAGACCCTTTCTCTTAGTGGCCTTATGAAAGGTATCACATAGCACACCATCAACGGTTTTTAGGTCTTTGAAGGATTTTGAGCGTGGTATATGGTTTAGAAGCACCCTAAGAAAGTACCGCCCTTGTCCTTTTCTTCTAGTACTTGATGGTTGCCATGTGAAACTTCCTGGGAAATCCCTATAGAGAATATCTCGAGCCCACTCGTACTTTTGGTTAGCCACGAAATACTCTGTTATCATAGATGCGTGCTCCAGGGTAGCGACGTTATTCAGGTTGTCTTCCGGTTTGAACGTGACTCTTCGCATATCTAGGAGATAAAGCGGAAGTTGTAGTACAGACGGATGGCACCCACATAATTTGAAGCCGAATATCCTCCACATGGCTTCAGGTGGAGTAATCCACATGGCTTCAATGTATCTTTTGATCTCATCTATGTTACCATAGGCGTCGGGCTTGTCGATGTTGAATAAAGTCTGATTGTGACCCTTGTATATGTACTTATAGAGGTACTTAACTACCTTTATGCTGGAGAACACCTCCACATTGATGTGATAGTTGAACATCTGCAAGAGGTAAGGGTTGTAAGGCACAACCCATCTATTGTCGAGCATCGCACCACGGACCTTTGCCGAACTACCGTTCTTCCGTCTCCAATAAATGGGGTATGAGTCCTTCCGTTTCCAATAAATGGGGTATGAGTCCTTCCCCTGTATGGTGGTCTTGTTGAACGTCTGTGGGTATCTACACTTGCACGACCCATCTTGCATGCCAACGTTGTCTCACTTTAGTACACCGCATGGTCCCTGCATCATATGCTTCACGACCATGGCATATAGCTCGAGGTATTTATCCTTGTCCGGGAGCTCGGCGGATATTAGGCGGTCATACTACTCTGGCATAACGAGCTTATATTTTGAATCCATGATCAACAGGAAATGGGCATGCGGGAGGCCTCTCTTCTGGAACTCGACCACATAGACGTACGCCTTCACAACGCCCAGGATGTCCTTCTTGGTCAGCATGTCTTTCATCATGTGTAGCTTGACCCTAAACGCTAAGGCCACAATATCTGGCCGGTCCAGCGGGATTTGGCCTGGAAGCATGGAATCCTATATCTCCTGCCAGTTAGGGTTGCATGTTATAGTAAGGAAGATGTCATGCTTGATGTACGCCTATACCAATGCCATGGCATCCATATGTCTGCGCTTCATGTCTCGGAAGCATCCCTTGAATTTCCACGGGAGAACAATCCTTGTGCCAACAGCGCTTGCTCGAGTCTCTCCGGTCGTAATGCTATCTGATGGCGTATAAACACACGTTCGTTGGGAGACCCCAACAGGAAGGTATGAAGAGTACATTAGCAAGTTTTCCCTCAGTAAGAAACCAAGGTTTAATCGGACCAGTAGGAGAAAGAAATCACTTCTAAAGGTTGATGACAACCGATGTTGGCAGGGGGTACTACCAGGCTTAGCAACAATGTGGAATCTGCATAAAACACAACCAAGATACTTTGCCCCAATGAAACAGTGAGGTTGTGTTGTCAATCTCACCGGTTTTGCTAACACAAAGGATTAGATGTATAATGTGGAAAACAATACTTGTTTGCAGTAAATGAAAAGAAAACGGTGAATGCAGTGAATGAGAGGAAAACAATGATTGCAGTAAAGAAAATAGTGTTTGGAGTGGTTGTATTATAAGTGTCAAAGAATGGACCGGGGTCCACAATTCACTAGTGGTGCCTCTCCAAAACAGCTAGATAACATGTTGGGTAAACAAATTAGAGCTTGGCAATTGACAGATATAAAGGTTGCACCGTAGTGCATATGCAAGACATGATGATTACTATGTGATTCATGCAGGCATTACAACATAATTCCTAGACCGTTATCCAACTGCATCTATGACTAATAATCCACCCTCATAGCGTAATCCAATCAAAGTTCGGGTATTAAGTTGCAAGCAACATATTATTGCATTAAGTAAAGTGCACAATGTAAACAATGAAAACATTGTTGTTTTCTCCCTAATGGAAACAACAGATCCCCCACCCGTTACGTTTCTGCCACTCGAGCGTGAGTGAAAAGGAGGCATGAACCCACTATCGAGCATAAGTACTCCCTCTTGGAGTTACAAGCATCAATTTGGCCAGAGAATCTACTAGTAACGGAGAGCATGCAAGATCATAAATAACATAAACATGATAGATTGATAATCTACTTGACATAGCATTCAATATTCATCATATCCCAGCAAACACAACATGTAGCATTATAGATAGATGATCTTCATAATGTTAGGCAGCTCACAAGATCTAAAAATGGTGGCATAAAGAGGAGAAGAAAACCATCTAGCTACTGCTATGGACCCGTAGTCCAAGGATGAACTACTCACGCATCACTCCAGAGGCAGACATGATGATGTAGAGCCCTCCGGTGATGAATTCCCCTCTTGGCAGGGTTCTGGGGAGAGCTTCAGAACCCTCCCGAAATAGGGTTGACGATGACGACGGCTACGAAACTTTTCGTGGATGGAGGATCGGGTATTTAGGGTTAAACCGAGGAGGAGCTTAAATAGGCGAAAGAGCGATGTCGGTGGGTGGCCAGGGGGGCCACACCACCTGGTGGCGCGGCCAGGGGGGTCGCGCCACCCTATAGTGTGGTGGCTCCAGGGCCCCCCTTCGGGTCTCCTCCGGACTCCGTGTACATGACAGAATTATAAGACCCTTGGATTTTGTTTTGTCCAATTCCGAGAGTATTTCCAGAACAACTTTTCTGAAACAAAAAACTATATAAAATAGGAACTGGCTCTGTGGCATCTTGTCAATAGGTTAGTCCCATGAAATCCATAAAAATGATGTAAAGTTTATAGAAAACATGTAGCATATGGCATGAAAACAACATGGAATATCAGAAATTATAGAGACATTTTAGACTTATCAAGCATCTCCAAGATTAGTTCTACTCATCCTTGAGTAGGTAAAACGATGAAAACAAAAAAAAAATCTGAGGTGACATGCTACCAACATAATCTTGGTCATCATATTTGTAAAAGAATTTGTAAGCTGAGATCATAGCACTCTAAACATAGACATGATAGATATAATTCTAACAATGTAACTTAGCAATCTTGTTGCAACATGAAAAGTAACACAAACAAATGATCATGAATAATAATGCACTTAAAAGTTATATGTTTGTTTCAAGCATAAAGAAAACATAGCAAAGTGGTATTCTGCTTGTCCTTAAAAGTGAGAGCGAAACATATATGCCAGGACACCTTCAAAGTTTAAGTGGTTCCTAGAAACAAGTAATTTGATAAAAAGTAATAACATATCATGAATCAATCAATAATAATCTTTGGGACTCATGCACATTATACTCAGAATGACAACTATGCTCTCTTAATTGTGCATAAAGTTAGAAGATGAAGACTCAACATAAAAGTAAAAGAAAGGCCCTTCGTAGAGGGAAGCAGGGATTAACTCAAGTGCGAGAGCTATTTATTTTATCAAAACAGAGGTATTGAAAACAATATTTAGAGAGTTGTATTTTTATGTCAACTAACGGTAAAAGACAATAGAGTACTTCACAAGCCAACTAGACTTTACAAGAGCGGCTCCCATTGAAGGACGTTTTTTCTACTGGGGTCAGTGGATCGTCCCTCTTCTCTTTTGTTTACACATTTATGCTTTAACTGATAAATCAGGGGCAAAAAGAGTGAAGAGAATTTATAGTAACCAAGTTTGGGGCTGGGACCCTGTTGCCAGCTCTTCTATCAATTTGGATAAGTGAATGTGCCACTAGTCTTGGTGTGTAAAGTCCAATTAACAAGTGAGATAAAGATTCTCTACTCACGTCCTCATGAGGTAAAACAGGGGCACAAAACAGGTATAATTTTGAAGGGTTTAAAGGTAGCACATGAGAAGTTTACTTTGGAGTGGCAGTTAACTACCACATGTAGGTAGGTATTGTGGACACATTTGGAAAACTTTGGTTTTTGGGAGTTGGATGCACGAGTAGATCTCATACTCAGTACAGGTGGAGGCTAACAAAAGAGTGCGAGCATCAAATTAAGAGAGCAATAATGGCCATAATCATGCATAGCGACGAAAACATTATTAATCAACGCATAAATGGTATTACAAGTCAAAAACTAAATGATCATAGAGGCTAGAGGTGACTGGTTTGTAGTCATAACATGGTGTAAGCATGCGCCAAGTCAACCAAATAAAGAATTTGAAGGAGAATACCACAGTATTATGCTTCGATGTGATAAAAACAAATCATGTTTCTTTCAATGGCACATTAAGCACTCTCAGATATTTGAGAAAAGTCATGTTACAATAATAACTACTAAGCGTAGAATTAAAATAACATCTAACATGACAGGATAAAGTATAGCCACCGTCTAAACAAGCTTCTTTTTGCACTCTTATAAGCATCAAATATATTTTTCCTTTCCAACACCAATCACTTTATGTAAACAAAAACTATCCAAATGATTTATAAATGAAACAAGAGAGTACTACTCCTCTACAAGAACTAACATGATGAGGACATCCCTAGTACATTGCCACTTAAACAAGATGAAGTGAGACTTGGACCAATGACAAGATCAAGGACCAAGCTACTAGAACAACGGGTGAATTCAATCCTCATTGATTATGCTATTTATGATTATGAGAATTTTATACTACCTAAGTCTATGCATTTATGTATGATTAGGTTTATTGATAACACAAACATGATGGAGGAGAACAATCAAGAGGAGCTAGAAGATGATTATACAAGTGGTGAAAACAAAGGAGCCATGGTGAAAACAAGTGTCCAAGATGGAGAAAACAAATAAATAACAATTGTTATGTCAATAAAACAATTGTTATTCTTCAAGACAAGGGGATAGGCGCCTCCACCAAGTCAAATGCGCCATAGAAAATCCTATTCCTAATTGGTATGGTTTGTATACCATAATTGGCCGAATCCCTTAATGGTGGATCGGTTTGTATCTCTCTTTGAGTCATAGTTGGACTCCTAGTCCTAGTAGGAGTCCTAGTCCTAGTAGGAGGAGGGGACTTGCGCAAGGAGCCCCTTGTGGCCGCACCCTCCACCTATATATGTCCACCACCTGCGTGTGGTTTAGTTAGAACAAGTTTAAACCAAAACCAACAAACCCTAGCCTCTAGTTTGTATTGCTGCTAAGCATACTACTTGAAGTTTACCCTGCAAAGTTGCGTGATATCTTGTTATTCCATCTGGGAATAGGGGGATACAGGACCACTTGTGATCTTTGATTACTTGTGCAAGAGTGTGTAGTTGAGAATATCCAAAGAGCTTGATTGTTGTTGCACCTTGCAACAGGGGTCTGCTAAGTGAGAGGTCTCAGTGTAGCACTAGTTATCCACATATCAGAAAAATACAAAAAGAGAGAGAAGCTCATTGAGAAGATTGGGCCACCCCATATCATCTTGGTATCAGATTCTCAGGTTGCCTCGGTGAGCAAAATTATCTTTACTTTCAGTTATTTTTATTCCTATCCAGAAAAAGCCAAAAATATTAGGTTTAGAATTTGCCAGAGCCTAGATCAACACCAAATTGCATCTACCTAGTTGCTGCTTTTTGTTGATTTGTGTTTCTGTTTTTCTGTTTTTAGTTTTTCATCTTTTAGGGTTAGGGTTCCTCTAGTTATTTCTGTTTTCATCTATACCGAAAAATTCCCACAAAAATATAGTTCTTGCCGTGTGTGTTCTCTCGAGATTCAAGACCTACAGCTTGCTTTTAGTGAGTTGATTTTGTTCTCGGATTGATCTTGGTGGTTCCCGAAAAATTCCTATTCCATATACTCACGTGTGCCTAGCTATAGTCGGATTCCACTTTGTTGCTGCCGCGGTACAAAACATACCAAAAACGCTGCCGTGGTCCACTTCCTACTCGCACTCGAACTCCTGCCGTGGATCGGATTCGGCGCAAAATCTTTGCCACCGCTGCCGCCACCCTTGCGCACCATCCTAGCCGCACTCGGATTCGCCCTTGCGCGCGCTTACAAAATCCCACCCGCGCCACACCCCTCAGCACACCACCGCAACATCCACCGCGCGCACTGCCGTGACTGCTGCCATGAGCCGTTTTCGCACGTTTTCTCTACCGTACGGTACAAAACTGCGGTTTTTGCTTCCGTGAGCCTAATTCGCTGCCGTGAGCTCGTTTCTTGCTCGTTTTTCCTAGTTTTTCTTTTGTTTTACTCCTTGTTATCTCTAGGTTTCTGATTTGATCTTTGATAAGCCCTAGCTAAAGCCATTCTACAGCCATATTTAGGTCCCCAAAACCCAAAGACTAGCTGTTTTATTGCTCTAACAGGCTGCTCAACTTGATCAAATTTCTGTCCACTCTTTGTTTTCCATCTACTTTGTTGCTCCTAGTTGATTCAAAGGCCATTGAAAAAAATCAAAAAAAATAGAGAAAAAGGAAAAAGTATACAAAAAATAGAAAGAAAGAAAAATCAAAAGAGGTCGTGAGACTTATCACTAGTGGAAGCTATTTCATATTGGATATTTTGTGGACAAATTGAGCAATCTTGTGCCTGTTTCATTGAGTATTTGCTAGTGTCTTTCTAGTGCTTGCAAAATCTCTACCATATATTTGCTAAGCCACAATTGTCTCCAAGTGTGAGTGTGTTTCCTTAGTAATTTTTCTCACATTAAGTAGTGCATTGGAGTTGTTATTTTGGTGTTGTTAGGATTCCCATCCAAGCCCCACCAAAAACCCTGTTTGCATTGTGATACTTGATAGCTCGGATATTCTTTTCTCACACCAAAGCACATTATTGATTTCTTCTTGTTGGTAAGTTGATCCTTTTCTCTCTTGGAACATTAAGTGAAGCCATCTTTGCTTGGTTTTGAGTGAGTTGAGAGAGGCACCACAAACCCATTGATTATTTTGTTACTAACAAGTTAATCATGAGTTCTTCTAGTGATGTTGATGTGCAGGCAAAGAAGAAGCCCGAGGACATTGTCAAGTGGAATGAGTATGAGGCATTGAGAGATGTCATGTACAAAAGGATTACTAAAGAAGTTGATAAGACTGATGAAGATTTGAGAAAGGAGATGACTACTCTTGATTTGAGGATAGATGGTTGTGCATCTCAAGAATCTGTCAATGAGATTAAAGACACTTTGAGGACATAGACACAACAAGTGACTACAATTGCAAATCTAGTGGAACAACTACAACAAAGACCTCAAGCTATTTCTCCAGTTGATGATGGGAGAGGAAATTTTAATGGAGGCCGTGGAGGATTGGCAAGAAGAGTACCATTGGAAAATAATAGAGAGGATGATGGCTTGGGAAAACCAAAATTCAATATCCCTAGTCTTGCTTTTGATTCTGAAGATGTGGAAGAGTACTTGATGGGGGAGCTAAAAATTGAGAAACTATGGAGACTCCATGAGTACCCCGAGGAGAGGAAAGTGCAACTTGCATCTTCTTCATTTGATGGCTATGCTCTCTTGTGGTGGGATGGCATTACAAGATTGAGAGAAGAAAATGAAGAGGAAGAGGTGAACACATGGAGAGAGATGAAACAATTGCTAAGAGAGAGATTTGTTCCCAAGAATTATATTAGAACTCTCTATGACAAATTACAAAAATTGAAGCAAGGATCCAAGACAGTTGATGCCTATTACAAAGAGATGGAATTAATCATACAAAGGGCTCGGATTAGAGAGGCACCTGAACAAACAATGCAAAGATTCTTGAGTGGATTGCAATTCAAAATTAGAAGCATTGTGAGGCATGTTCCTTATGCCAATATGAGTGAATTATTGCATCAATCAAGGGAGGCTGAAAAGAGGTTGAATGAGGAGCTACAAGTGAGTGCAAGGAGGAGTTTTCCATCACAAAAATCAAATTTCTCATCACCTACACCTCCAAGTGCTACAACCCGTGGGAATTCTAGTACCAAACCCGAGACCAATACTTACAATTCCAAGAAATCAACACCATCTACTTCGGGTTCTAGTGGTGCTACACCTCCTCCAAGAAATAGAGACATCACATGCCATACTTGTGGAGGTAAAGGTCATTATAAGAGAGATTCCCCAAACAAGAAAGTTATGTTTCTCAATGCTAATGATGACTATGAGACTGGAGATGATGTTGATCCCAGTGAGGAGGATGCATATGATGATGATGATGATGGTCCTATTGATGCCTATGCTACAAATTATCCAACTACAAAGCATTGAGTATTGTTCCTAGAAATGATGAGAGCCGAAGATGCAATTTGTTTCAAACCAAGGCAATTGTTGGTCCTAACATGGCTTGCAAGGTGATCATTGATGGAGGGAGTTGCAGAAATTTAGCAAGCAAGGATTTATGTGCAAAGCTAAGGTTGAGATATATTCCACACCCACATCCATATTATATTAAATGGCTCAATGAGAAGGAGGAAATAAGAGTATGCCAAATTGTGAGAGTGGAGTTCCAAATTGGACCATACAAGGATACTATTGAGTGTGATGTGGTTCCCATGTCGGTTTGCCATCTATTACTTGGAAGGCCATGGCAATTTGATACAAAAGTTATACACAATGGGAGAGCAAACACTTATCAATTGAATTGGAACAATAAGGATATCATATTGAGGCCTATGACACCCCAACAAATAGTGAATGAATCAAGACAAAAAGTGGAAGTGAATCTTGAGAAGGAGAGTGAGAGAGAAGATAAGAGTGAAAACACTACTTCTATGGGGGAAAACAAACCTAGGCCGAGTGGAAAAAATAAGGGAGTGAGCCTTTTGACAATGTTAGCCACCAAATAGGATTTGAGAGAGTTTGAGAATGATCCTATCCTACTACCTATAGTGCTCATGCACAAGGGGGAAATTTTGGTTTCTAATGACATGACTCCTCTTTCTATTGGTGTTTCTAATGTTTTGCAGGAATTTGATGATGTTTTTCCAGAAGAAGTGCCCTCGGGATTACCACCATTGAGAGGGATTGAGCATCAAATTGATTTAATTCCTGGATCTTCATTACCAAACCGAGCTCCCTATAGGACAAATCCCCTAGAGACAAAGGAAATTCAGAAACAAGTACAAGATCTTCTTGATAAAGGTTACATTCGAATAAGCTTATCTCCTTGTGATGTTCCTGTTATTTTAGTTCACAAGAAAGATGGTACTTGGCGCATGTGTGTAGATTGTAGAGCAATTAACAATATCACTATTCGTTATCGTCATCCTATACCACGTTTGGAAGACATGTTAGATGAATTAAGTGGTAGTGTTATTTTCTCTCAAATTGATTTGTGAAGTGGTTATCATCAAATAAGAATGAAAGAAGGGGATGAGTGGAAAACAGCCTTTAAAACAAAATTTGGTTTATATGAGTGGTTAGTAATGCCTTTTGGATTAACTAATGCACCTAGTACTTTCATGAGATTAATGAACCATGTTTTGAGAGATTTTATTGTCAAATTTGTGGTTGTTTACTTTGATGATATTCTCATATATAGCCACAATGAACATGAACACATTGATCATATTAGACAAGTCTTGCATGTACTAAGAGAAAATAAATTGTATGGAAATTTAGAGAAGTGTACTTTTTTAAGATAAGGTCATATTTCTTGGTTATGTTGTCTCTAAGAATGGGATAGAAGTTGATGAATCTAAAATTGAAGCAATAATAAATTGGCCAATTCCCATGAATGTGAGTCAAGTAAGAAGTTTTAATGGACTAGCTAGATTTTATAGAAGATTCGTGAAAGATTTTAGTACTATTGCTGCCCCTTTAAATGATTTGACTAAGAAAGGTGTCATTTCGAGTGGGGGGGTTGCTCAAGATATTGCTTTTTATACTTTGAAAAATAAGTTGATTTCGTCTCCATTATTGATGCTACCTAATTTTAATAAACAATTTGAGATTGAATGTGATGCTAGTGGCATAGGTATTGGAGGAGTGTTAATGCAAGATAAGAAACCAATTGCTTATTTTTCTGAAAAACTACATGGATCACAATTGAATTATTCTGTCTATGATAAAGAATTGTATGCACTTGTTAGAGTACTTGAGGTTTGGAAACATTATTTGTGGCCAAAGGAATTTATTATACATTCTGTTCATGAGGCATTGAAATTTTTAAAGAATCAATCCAATCTTAATAAGAGACATGCTAAATGGGTAGAATTTATTGAATCTTTCCCATACATTATTAAACACAAGAAAGGATTAGATAATGTGGTAGCTGATGCTTTGTCTAGGAAAAATATGCTACTCACTAAATTGGATGTGCAAGTTTCGGGTCTAGAAGAATTAAAGCCACTATATGCTCAAGATAAAGAATTTTCTACACCCTATAGTAAATGTTCTAATGTGAAGGCTTGGGATAAATATCATATACATGATGGATTTTTGTTTAGAGCTAACAAACTATGTATTCCCGAGTGTTCTTTGCGTTTGATGTTATTACAGGAATCTCATAGTGGTGGATTGATGGGCACTTTGGACGAGAGAAAACATTGCTTATGTTGGCTGAAAAAATTTATTGGGCACATATGAGGAGAGATGTCTATAGATTTGTGCAAAAGTGTATCACATGCAACAAATCCAAGTCCAAATTGAAGCCCCACAGATTATATACTCCATTGCCAACACCAACTACACCATGGGAAGATATAAGCATGGATTTTGTGTTAGGCTTGCCAAGGACAAAGAGGGGACATGATTCAATTTTTGTGGTGGTGGATACATTTTCCAAGATGACACACTTCATTGCTTTCCACAAAAGTGATGATGCTTCCCACATTGCTACACTCTTTTTCAAGGAGATAGTACGACTACATGGAGTACCAAGGACAATTGTTTCGGATAGAGATGTGAAATTCATGAGTTACTTTTGGAAGACATTATGGGGGAAGCTTGGAACCAAATTGTTGTTTTCTACAACATGTCACCCTCAAACAGATGGACAAACCGAGGTGGTAAATAGAACTTTGTCCACATTGTTGAGAACTATGATCAAGAAGAATTTGAAGGAGTGGGAAGATTGTTTGCCACATGTGGATTTTGCCTATAATAGAGCTATGCATTCAACAACCCAATTATGTCCTTTTGAGGTGGTTTATGGATTTCGGCCTACTACACCACTTCATCTATTACCACTTCCTATTCAAGAGAGAATTAACATGGATGCATCCAAAAGGGTTGATTTTTTAAGAAGATACATGAGAAAACAATGGATGCCATAGAGAAGAAAGGGAAGGATATTGCTCAAAGGAGAAATAAGAAGAGAAAGGAGGTTATTTTTCAAGAGGGAGCTTTGGTATGGGTACACTTCCGAAAGGATAGGTTCCCTAAGCTAAGGAAATCAAAGTTATTGCCAAGAGGTGCTGGTCCTTACAAAGTGATTGCAACAATAAATGACAATGCTTACAAGATAGATCTTCCAATTAATGAGTTTGGAGTGAGTAATTCTTTCAATGTTTCGGATTTGACACCATATCATGGAGAGAATCTTGATGTGGACATCAAGGCTTTTCAAGGGGTGAGGATGATGAGGACATCCCTAGTACATTGCCACTTAAACAAGATGAAGTGAGACTTGGACCAATGACAAGATCAAGGACCAAGCTACTAGAACAACAGGTGAATTCAATCCTCATTGATTATGCTATTTATGATTATGAGAATTTTATACTAGCTAAGTCTATGCATTTATGTATGATTAGGTTTATTGATAACACAAACATGATGGAGGAGAACAATCAAGAGGGGCTAGAAGATGATTATACAAGTGGTGAAAACAAAGGAGCCATGGTGAAAACAAGTGTCCAAGATGGAGAAAACAAATAAATAACAATTGTTATGTCAATAAAACAATTGTTATTCTTCAAGACAAGGGGATAGGCGCCTCCACAAAGTCAAATGCGCCATAGAAAATCCTATTCCTAATAGGTATGGTTTGTATACCATAATTGGCCGAATCGCTTAATGGTGGATCGGTTTGTATCTCTCTTCGAGTCATAGTTGGAGTCCTAGTCCTAGTAGGAGGAGGGGACTTGCGCAAGGAGCCCCTTGTGGCCGCACCCTCCACCTATATATGTCCACCACCTGCGTGTGGTTTAGGTAGAACAAGTTTAAACCAAAACCAACAAACCCTAGCCTCTAGTTTGTATTGCTGCTAAGCATACTAATTGAAGTTTACCCTGCAAAGTTGCGTGATATCTTGTTATTCCATCGTGGAATAGGGGGATACAGGACCACTTGTGATCTTTGATTACTTGTGCAAGAGTGTGTAGTTGAGAATATCCAAAGAGCTTGATTGTTGTTGCATTTGGCAACAGGGGTCTGCTAAGTAAGAGGTCTCAGTGTAGCACTAGTTATCCACATATCAGAAAAATACAAAAAGAGAGAGAAGCTCATTGAGAAGATTGGGCCACCCCATATCATAACATCCTTGAACAAGAGATGCATGAAAAACAGGAGCTAAAAGGATTTGCAGCAGCTAGATGAAAAACGAAGAATACGAGTATGATAAATGAGGAATACGAGTATTCATATGAAAAAGAGGAGTGTGTATCTCTCCGACACAAGAATGATGGGTTCCAACTAATTTTATTGCAGCAAGGAAAATAAAAGAAAATAAAACTAAAACAAACAGACGCTCCAAGTAAAGTGCATATGATGTGACTGAATAAAAATATAGTTTCACTAGAAGTGAACCTGATAAGTTGCTGATGAAGAAGGGGATGCCTTGGGAATCCCCAACCTTAGACGCTTGAGTCTTCTTGGAATTTTCTGGGATGAACCACGGGGCATCCCTAAGCTTTGGCTTTTCACTCTTCTTGATCACATTATATCATCCTCTTCTCTTGGCCCTTGAAAATTTCCTTCACACCAAACTCAAAGTAATTCCCATTAGAGGGTTAGTGCATAATAAAAAAATCACATGTTCTCCCTTGACACAAGCATTATTAATGCTTTCTAAACATTAGCTACAAATGCTGTTTTACGGAGCAAAGGAATCCACTCAACATGGTAAAAGAGAGAATCAAAGTAAAAAGGCAGAATCTGGCAAAACCAGAACAGTCCGTAAAGACGAATTGTTTCGAGTCACTTACGTTGCTAACATCAGAAAACTCAGAACTAAAAAAATTTCGGAAATAGCTAAGCGTCATGCACAAAAATTGTCAGGTAGTTTCAATTTTTTTGTGAATTTATACGAAATTAATAGTGGACAGTAAAAAATTGTTCTTGCACAGAAATCCAAATCTAGCTTCAACTTTTCACTAGAGACTTTACTTGGCATAACAAATACGAGAAAGTAAAGATATAAAGGAGTTTCTACAGAATTAAACAACACCTTGACTCAAAGAAAACAGAAGAAAATATTGCAAAAATAAAAACATGGGTTATCTCCCAAGAAGTGCTTTTCTTTAACGCCTTTTAGCTAGGCCCAGAAAACAAGAATCAAGTATTTTTTTAAGTGAAGAAGCATCCAAATTGTAACTTGTTCTAATAATAGAATCAAAAGGAAACTTCATTCTCTTCCCGGGAAAGTGTTCCATACCTTTCTTGAGTGGGAATTGATATTTAATATCCCCTCTTTCATATCAATAATAGCACCAACAGTTCTAAGAAAAGGACTTCCCAAAACAATAGGACAAGAAGCATTGCATTCAATATTCATAACAATAAAATCAACAGGCACAAGGTTATTGTTAACCATAATAAAAACATCCTCAACTCTCCCCAAATGTTTCTTTCTAGCATTATCAGCAAGACGAACATCCAAATAACAGTGTTCCAAAGGTGGTAAATCAAGCATATCATAGAGTTTCTTAGGCATAACAGAGATACTAGCACCAAGATCACATAAAGCAATACAATAAAAATCATTCACTTTCATATTAATGATGGGCTCCCAACCATCATCTAACTTTCTAGGGATAGAGGCTTCACATTTTAATTCTTCTTCTCTAATTTGCATGAGAGCATTTGTAATATGTTTTGTGAAAGCCATATTCATAGCAATAGCATTAGGACTTCTAGCAAGCTTTTGAAGGAACATAATTACTTCGGAAATATGGCAATCATCAAAATCAAGATCATTTTTATCAAAGGTAATGGGACCATTATCTCTCATATTTCGAAAAAATTCAGCACTTCTATCAAGAACAGTTTAAGTGGTTTCAGGTAATTTTAAACGTTTAACAGAGGAAGTGGAGGCATTGCCAACACCAATTACTTTACCATTAATAGTAGGATACTATCATTTGAAACTTAAGTTTTACTATTGGTGGTAATAGTACAAACTTTAGTTATATTATTCTTTCTAGCAATTTCATCTTCTCATTCCCACCTAGCATGCAATTCAGCTAACATCCTAACAGTGTCATTAATTCTAACTTGAATGGCATTCAAAGTTTTGCTTTCTTTAACATGATGAGGTATAACCTTTTTTTAAGAATATCAACTGTCGAGACATCGTAGTAGTTTTCATAGACGGGGGTGCCATGAGACTACGGGTAGAGACGTGGGGAAACGGGATCGCGTTGAAGACAAAGACACAGGATTTACCCAGGTTCGGTACGTCGTAATAATATGGCGTCCCTACTCCTGCAAACTCACTAATCAGGTCTAAAGCCTGTGTATACAATTACAATGTGAGGTTCTGTTTAGCTATTCCCTCAGGATCAACTTCCCGGCGAGTTAGCCTGTAGCTTCGTGTGTATCTATCATATCTCCCGTCCGGCTTTATATAATAGCCGGGTTAGGGCATACAGAGTAGGAAACCTAGAAGACTACGGTTACTTCTAACTTGGAAAGTAAGGAATCCGCCTTCTCCTCCAAGCCAGATCACGTGGGCCGTGATCCGGGTCCTTCTAGAATCCGGCTTCTGTGCGTCAACTTACTGGGCCTCCCAATGGACCATAGCCCACTACCACTTGGGCCACCCTGGTAATCCGGCACTTATGACCACCATCTGATATACCCCTATTCAGTATATATCCGACAGTAGCCCCCAAGAAGAATTAAAACTCTGATTCGCCGTCTTTCGCCAAATGCATATTGTCCGAGAAATATTGACCAGCAGTCTTGATTCTTATTATTCTTCTTCAAAAAGAGATGATAACGTAAAACTCGGAATTCCGAAAATCCGGCTTTTCTCTCACGATCCTTCGCGGAGAAGGAATCTCCTACTTCAGCACTTTAATCATGCTGACGTAAGGGACGTTTGGGTTCAAGGCGGGAAACCCAGAAACATATCTCTGACAGATTCTCGCGGGAAACGAGGAGATAACCATAATCACCCTGTCGATTCATTTCCCGGATTTTCCTGCGAGTGACACGCGTTGATCATCCAACGGTCAAAAGATCCGTTAGCACGTATCGTGACGGATTTCCGGCTATAAATAGCCTTCTTCGTCCTCCCGGTAAACCTTCCGCTCTCACTTCCAACGCCATTACCGCGCCCAAGCTCCCGAGCAGAGAAAATCTTCCGAACGCACACCGCGCCCAAAACGTCACCGGAGGCGAGCCAGCGCCGCCACCCAATGGCATCTTCGCCGTCTTCGCCCGCCCGCACCGTTGTGCAAGACATCGAAGACATCATCAACACAATGGATCCCATGTTGGATTCCCCGACGCGCGCCGGCGGCGAGCCGGTGAAGACCGTGGGCGCCGCGGCAGACGGAGGAAATCCTTCCGCCACCGCGGACCTTGCGGGCTCGAGCTCCGCGCCCTCTCCACCGTTCGCTCCCGAGACGGCGGAGGAGAAGATTACGCTCCTCGGCGACGAGCTCGCGGCCGCGGAGGCCGCCGCGTCTGCCGCCACCGGAGCCGGCGAAGAACTGGAGACTGCCGGCAACTGGGTTGCCTGCAGCATCGCCCCGTCCCTCCTTCCAAACATGGAAAATGAGGGGCTAGTGCTGAAAGGGAAATGGCGGCTTCCGGGGGATGAGAACGAACCCATGCCGAACGAAGACGAACGGGTTCTTCTCTCCTTCCACCTTCTGATAGGTATGGGACTGCCACCTTCTGCCTTCTTCCTCCAAGTACTCTCCCATTACAATATCCAGCCCCATAACCTGCCACCAAATTCTATTCTTTATATGGCCGGCTTTCAGGCCCTCTTCGAGGGCTTCCTAGGCATAGAACGTAGGTTAGATTTTTGATTATACTGTTTTGGGGTTAAGCGGAACTCTTCGGAGGGCGCACTCCCGACTTGCGGAACCATCTCCTTTACTCTTAGGAAATTTAGGGAGGATTGGTTCCCCAAGATCAAAACCTCGGAATCCTTCAAATTCTGGACGGGTTCCTTCTTTTATCATCCCGATGTTCCTTTCCCAAAAAAGGCCATCGGGGTTCCACTTTTCTCAAACACTGATGCCGTTCCTCAAGAGAATTGGGGAACTGAAGCCGTCCAAGTTCTGCCGCCTGATATTCTAAGGATCAAACGGCGCATCTCCAAGCTCACCTCCTCTGGTCCGCCTCTAACCGGCATGGACACAGTCCTTTGCTGGTTGGACAGGCAGATCCATCCGTTAGCCAACCATGGTGGCCGTCTCCTTTGCGAGTACACGGGTGCCGGCGATAAAATGCGGACAACCAGCAAAGACTGGGCCGCGAGGGATCTGCGGAGGCGCGTAAACCAGTTGGTCGCATCACGCGACCAATATGAAGCGAGTCGTCCAATGTATACGGCCGACAATCCGGCTCCCAAGGTATTATTTCCGTCATTTGGGTTTAAACTTTTCCTTGTTTTCTCGGATTTTTCGCTTCTGACTCTATTTTTTCTTTTCGACAGATAGCTGATCTTCCTGAATCAGAGCTGGCCTCCGAAGCTGAAATGGAGGCGTTGCACGCCGCCTTTGCAGGTGGGCGAAAGCGCAAGAAGATCTCCTCCTCTGAGGAAATCATTGATCTTGACGGGGTTCCCGTCGCCATCTCCAGGTTTGAACATCCGGGTTATTTTCTTTTGTCGAAGTTTTCTTTTGTCTTCGGAGTTTTAACTCTTTCCGGGTTTTTTGTTTTTTGCCTTTAGCCTGCCTCCCTCTACCTTAAAGCCAAAGAAGCTGAAAAGGCACAAGGTTGTGACCAGCAGGGGCTCTCAACCTTCTCCCGTCATTGCACCGGACACACCGTCCACAATGGCGGAAGAGCATACCACAACCCCCACCACCGGGTCTTTGGAGCCCAGCCAGCCCGTTGTGCCGGACACGGACACGAGGGAAAGGGTGGCTCCAGAGGTGGGAAATTCTTCTCGAACGACCGATGAGGAGATTCCCACCTTTGACAAGGACTTCAAGAACATCAACGATGGCCTAAGCGCGGCCGGAATTCTTTTTGCGGAATACGCAAAGGAGTTCAATGAAAACTTGGCGGGGTTGCAGCGAATGAGCCAGGTATTTAACTCTAGCCCCCAAGCATTAAGCAAAATGTATACTTTTCGCCTTGATGCTTTTTAGTTACTCTTTTCCTTGTCGTGTTCCAGCAAACCGCTGAATCCATTAACTTGGAAGTTTTCAATAAGCTTTCCGTCAAGAATAAAGAAGTTAGAAATCTTCTTTCTATTCTTGATGTGAAAGATGCGGAGCTGGCATCGTCTCAGCTGAAGCTGTCGGAAACAACAGGTAAACTTTTTTCTCTGAAGTTTTTGATTCAGCTTTTTGTCTAAGTACTTTCCCCGAGTTTTTTCTAAACTCGGAATTTTCCTTGCTTTCCAGATGCTTTGGCTAAGGCCAAGCAAATAGCTGAAGATGCCGGCAATGCTGCCAGTCTCCGTGAGGAGAATCTGGACCTTCATAAGCAACTTATGAAGGCCCAAAAGGATCTGGAAGCCAGCAATCTGGCCCTTGGAATTGCTCATTCCAAGGCTTCCGAACAGGCGGAGAAGGATAAGTCCACTATCCAGGACCTGGAAAATGCCTTAAACCTTCGCCTGGAGGAAAGCTCCGAAATCGACAAGATTATCGGTAAGTTTTACTTCATTTACCATTTTTCCATGTCTTGCTTTCTTTCTCTGCTTTTTCACTTAACCTTTTTGGTTGTTTTGTCTGAAAAAACAGGAGATAACCCAGATCTCACTCGGATTGATAGAATCCGAGCCTTTGGGAAGACGTGGACTGCGATTAGAGCTGCTGGCATGCAGCTGGTCAACAAGTTCCTTCCCACAAGGACTAGGGAGTTCTCGGAAGTTGAGAAACTTCCGGGTGCCATCTTGGAGGTGGCGGAGTCCAGGGAGTCCATCCCACGCTCCGCTGCACGGGGTGGTGCACGCATGGCACTCGGCCTTATGCGTATGCACTACCCTGGTGCAAAGTCTTGGCGCGTGGCGTCCGGTATCCCTCAAGGATACACGGAAACCCAGCGAACTACCATCTTTGATGAAATCAAAGGCCACGCCACCAAGATCGCCTCCATGGTGAACATCTCTATCACCTATCCAGAAGAGGAGATCCCCGAAGCCCCCGAGAATGACAGCAGCGAAGAAGACTCGGATGCTTGAAGGGTTGTCTTTAACCTGGATGATGAAAGTAGACAATAGGGGCATTACTGCACTTTTACAATGTAATTTATATTGTAATGCTTCTATTCCTTTTGTATAAACAAGAACTCCGCCTTTTGCAGTTTTAATTATGAAATTCTTTGCAAGGTTTCCGGGTTTTAATATTCCTTTGTCTTCTAAGTTCTCTGGCTTATGCGTTTTAACTGTCCTTAGTGTTTGAAATGGCTCAATAGTACTGTGAATCATCATGCCGAGTAACTGGGTATAACCAATCAGTTTAAACTCGGAAACATGGATCATACTAAAGGCATTTTTACTAACTAGCTCTAGTGACCCAACACGTAAACAATCAGATAATACTTAGAGAAAAGTAAGGAATTATTTTTTGAAACTTGGGCACGCAGGCACAATCCGAGTTTCCTTTAGCCGTTAACAGGCTGAAAATCATTCAGTTTTTAAACACCGAGCACGCAGGCACAATTCGGGTTAACATTGAGTATTTTGCAAGATCATTGGGAAATAGATAAGGTGGAATCATGTTTTGTACTATAATAAACTTGTAAAAACATGGATATAAGAATTCCGACAACTTTATTTCATGATCTCAAAGATGTTTACATAGAAATTGAACTAAGTATAGAAGGGATGTAACTGCTGGATGCTCCAAGGCCTCTTTGTCTCTCCTAGTTCATCATCTATCTTTCTCTTTCTTTTGCGATTCGGCTTTTCGGGATCGTCTTTCGTGTCCCGAATATCTACAAGATAATATGACCCATTTTTCATAGCTTTGCTGATTACAAATGGTCCTTCCCATACTGGGGCCAATTTGTGCTTTCTTTGCTGCACCAATCTCAGCACCAAGTCACCTTCTTTAAAAGAACAATGTCTGATTTTCCGACTATGGTAACGTCGTAAACCTTGCTGGTAAATGGCGGATCTTTGAAGCACAAGTTCTCGTTCCTCTTCTAAGAGATCGACGGCATCCTGTCGTGCTTCTTCGGCATCCGAGTCGTCGAAATCCCGCACTCTTGGGCTATCATGGATCATGTACGTTGGAAGGATAGCTTCCACACCATAAACTAGGAAAAACAGGGTTTGCCCAGTTGACCTGTTTGGCGTCGTTTGAATACTCCAAAGCACGGAAGGTAGCTCCTCTACCCATGCTCCAGCTGCTCTATGAAGAGGAGATTCGAGTCTTGGGCGTATTCCTTGCAGGATTGAGCTATTCATTCTTTCAACCTGTCCATTGGATTGCGGGTGTGCTACAGATGCGAGATCTAAGTGAATTCCCGTTTGTCGGCAATACTTTGCCAACTCTCCAATGGAGAAATTTGTCCCGTTATCGGTTATTATGATGTGCGAAACGCCATATCTCATGACTATGTCAATGATGAAATTTCTGGCAGTTACACCGTCAAGCTTTTTGATGGGTTTAGCCTCCACCCATTTGGTATACTTATCCACAGCTACAAGTAGATGTGTAAGTCCGCCTCGCGCAGTTTTGAACGGTCCCATCATATCTAGCCCCCAGACCGCAAACGGCCATGTAATTGGGATAGTTTTGAGTGCTTGGGCCGGCATATTAGTCTGCTTGGCGTAATATTGACACCCTGCACATGTGTTGACTATGTGCTCAGCATCTGTCTTGGCTGTTAGCCAGAAAAACCCGGCACGGAATGCTTTTTTAACTATGCTTTTTGATTGAGCATGATGCCCGCAATCTCCGGCATGGATTTCTTGCAGGATTTCTCGTCCTTCTTCTAGTGAAACACACCGTAGAAAAATTCCGGAAGTACTGCGTTTGTACAGGCAATTGTCAATTACCGTGTATCCTTTGCATCGACGGTTAATTTGCCTCTGCAAGACTTCGTCTGCTCCTTCCGGGTACTTCTGGTTGACTAAGAAGTTTAAATATGGAATTGTCCAGTCCGGGTTAACGAGCATAACTTCAATTAATTCGGAAGCCAGGGGGTAATCGATATCTCCACCTCTTATGGATGGCTCGTACAAATGCTGGACGAATATACCTGGTGGTAGGATTTTTACCCTTTCTGACCCCATGCGGGATAATGCATCCGCGTTCCAATTTTCCTCCCTTTTAACATGGAGTACTTCGAATCCAAAGAAACAAATGGCGAACTCGTCCACCGTTCTCCGGTATTCGGCCATTATAGGGCTCTTTGCGTCCCAGGTTTGGTTAAGCTGATGCTGTACCAAATCCGTGTCGCCGTAGCACAGGATGCATTTAACCCCTATTTCTTTTGCAATGTGCAAGCCATGAAGCAAAGCTTCATATTCTGCCACGTTATTGCTGGCGTTGAAGTGTATTTGTAACATACTCCATTGTGTCTCCTTTAGGGGATTTTAAGACTACACCAGCTCCAGCGCCCTTCTTCATCTTGGATCCGTCAAAATGCATGATCCAGTACTCGGACTCCGGTATTGGTGTTTTCTCCATTGCTTTCGTCCAGTCGGCGACAAAATCTGCCAGAACCTGGGATTTTATTGTCGTCCTTGGCTGATACTTAATGTCGAAGGCTGCTAGCTCGATACCCCATTTGGCTACTCGGCCAGTTGCCTCCGCATTGTTTATTATATCCCCTAGTGGTGCTTTACATACCACTGTTATGGAATGTCCTTGGAAGTAATGGCGTAACTTTCTAGATGCGAAAAATACGCCATATGCCAGTTTTTGGTAGTGTGGGTACCTTTGCTTGGACTCAGAGAAAATTTCACTTATGTAATATACCGGATGCTGATCTGGTATGCTTTGTTCGTCTTTCTTCCGTTCCACAACAATTACCGCACTAATAACCCTGTTTGTAGCCGTGAGGTACAATAGCATAGGTTCTTCGTCTTTTGGGGATGCCAAAATCGGAGCTTTCATCAAAGTTTCCTTTAACTGGGTTAATGCTACATCGGCCTCTTCTGTCCACTCGAATTTGTCGGATTTTTTCAGCAACTTGTAGAGTGGTAAGGCTTTATCCCCCAGCCGACTAATAAATCTGTTGACGGCAGCGGCGGAACCCGTCAACCTTTGGACATCTTTCACACACGTGGGTTTGGAGATGTTCAAGATTGCTTTGAAGTGCAGCAACAGAATAGATGTTTAGTATAATCTTGAGATGGTATTTCTATAGATAGTATAGCATATTATCACCAATCAAGAAAAAAGGAAGAGTCTCAAGACGAGTGGGTGTTCGGCAATTATCAGCTTAGGGACAGCAAGCGGATAGTAGATCTGACTCCATCCCTTGAATCCGCTGTAACTGATAGAATCTTGTACGAGAGACCCGCAAATAAATAAGGAAACCCGCTTAAAACGCTTTTTAAGTAGAAGCTGAGTCATTACCTGCTAGCATATCTCCCCACCAGGACTCCCCCCAAAGCAAAGCGAAACCCGTTCTACCTGTTCATTCGTTCCCATGGTTCGATCCCTCCCAGTAAAACGCGGCGTGTTCGAATGATGATCGCTTTTACGCGAGAAAGGGGGACCACCCTCTAAGCCTAAGTATTCCTCAATGACCGATAGCGTACAAGTACCGTGAGGGAAAGGTGAAAAGAACCCCCATCGGGGAGTGCAATAGAGAAACTGAGATCCGATGCGAACAATCAGTCGAAGGAGCGGAGCGCGGGCGCACTCACTCTAACGGCGTACCTTTCGCATGATGGGTCAGCGAGGAAATGGGAACAGCGGCTTAAGCCATTAGGTGACTGTTAACCTCTCTTCCTTCCCGATAGGAAATCCTCACTTTTCCAAGACAGAAGAGAAGCAAGCAACTAGCGTGAAAGCCGTTGCGCGTTAGCGCATCCGTTTTCTTGCTTGATTTTTATACGATTTTCTGAAGTGATCTGTCCAACTAGGACAGACGAGTGACGCGTGGTATAGGGCTGCTCGTCCCGCCTGGTGTTGAGGGAGCTAAAGTGGAACTCTCACATACATGTTCCTTAAGGAGGCTAGCTCGCTAAATGATACAGTCCTCCAACAACAGGACTGGCAAGGGCCTGATCGACAAGGTGAAGGCCTATGACCGAATTGAGTGGTCGTATCTCCATGGCTGTCTCAGTAAACAGGGCTTTGAATCCCTTTCTTCCCTCGGGTACTTTACGACTGAATAACTTCATTAGTTGTACCACGCAAACAAAGAAAAAAGGATCGATAAAAAGAGCCCGCCTGACCCCAGTTTTTCCGAGCAGATTCGATCACAGTCCCATAAGCAGTAGGGACCACGAGTGAGCCTATTTCGTGATCGGCTAGTAGCTCCTCATTTCTTCTTCTTTGCGACTAAAGGTCTACTGGGTGCAATAGATCCAATTGATGGCGGCACATAAGAACCCCTGAATTCACCCAGCCCTTCTCTTTCCGGGTTAACTTCTATTCCTTTGTGAGAAACGATGTAACCCAGAAGTTTTCCTGAGGGAACCCCGAATACACACTTTGATGGATTTAACTTCATCTTGTAAGTGCGCAAGTTTTCGAAGGTTTCTCGCAAATCCTCAAGGAGTGTGTCTTTTTCCTTGGTTACGACAGCAATATCGTCTATGTAAACATGGACATTTTTGCCAATCTGACTATGCAAACAGCATTGCATGCAACGCTGGTAGGTTGCACATGCGTTCTTCAGGCCAAATGGCATGGTTACGTAATAATACGTCCCGTACGGGGTTATAAAAGAAGTCTTAATTCGATCTTCCTTTTTGTGACGCCCCGGGATCGGGCACTATGCAGATTTCAGCATTCCCGCCAAAATCCACATAATAACCGATTCCAGTTTGCCACTTGTGATAATCATTACAATAGTTCACGAATATTCCACAATTACAACAGAATCAGATAGATACAAGATAACTCAGACGAGTCAGGGATACAACTGATACAAAACAAAGATCCAAATAACAGCGGAAGAAACAAACGTCCGGCTACGGACAAGATACAAATTGGACTAAGAGTCCTGAAGATAACCGAAGGCGTCCAATCCCTGCCCAGGCCAAGCCGGAGGGATTCCCAAGCTAACGTCGTCAGACTTCAAACCTGTTGACTGCAATTTGGAATTTGCAGCCACGAAAGAGATTCGTGGGTCAGTACGGTTAAGTACTGGCAAGGGGGATAAAACCCATACTCACAAGTTACCGGCGTAGCCAGTCATCACAAGATAGAAATACTTTAGGATCAACGAAAGGAAGGGGGTATTGCAAATAAGTGACAACAGGCTGCACTAACCAACTACAGAGGGAAAACTACAACTTCCAACTAACAGAAAGGGGATAAGATCGAGGATTGTAACCAACTGAAAGTAAATCCAAACAAACCCATCCTGGACCTCGCCCCTTTAGCCAAAGAAGCAATCCGAGGATAACTCGCACAGTTGTATTAAGATGAGTCAAGTTATTGTGTGAATAAACCTATTACTAGTCAAGTTGTTAATCATGGGGTGTAACATGGTTAATCATTATGTTAAAGTTGTCCTGAGTACTTGTTAGCCAGTACTTTCACCAAGTAATCCATAACCGCGGAAAACACGGCTTCTCGAGAAGATTATCCCTGCAGGGTTGCAACAATTTAGCCGTACACGCATGAATAACCCGCCAGATGGAACGGCCATTCCACCAAGCGGGGCACTCAACACAACCAACCCTTCTTCGCATCAAGCCCAAAGCACCGCGTGCTGTGCGTGCGCGGCTAATCCACCCCCCGAAGAAGTGGGGACCTTCATAGCACTGGAAGATCACGCCGCCCTAAATGCCGACTACGAAAGTTCCACCCGGGATCCAAGGGCTCGCAAGATCATGCATGCAGCAAATGGAAAGCCCGAACTAGTACGGCGATTTGGACGAGATGCGAATCGGGTCAAGTTGAGGGGGGCGCCCATACTCGCTTCCCACATGCGGGTAGTGCGCTCATCATGGATCAGTAGACAAGACTCTTTTCCTAATTAGGGGGGGCGACACTAGCAGGCCTCAAAACCACCCTGGGCCTCCTGCCGGTGCCTTATCGTCAAGTTTATTATTACCATTAGCATTGACAGGATTGATTGATTAACATCGAGCCCCAGAACATAATGAAATAGTAACAGAAAGTAACGGGTAACAGACTTGAGCAAAACAACCCTAAGCATGCTAGTAAGACACGGGCAACAAGCAATGGTTATAGGTATGGAGGTGAGGCAATATCAAGGCTAAGGGATTCATGTGATGGGTTCGTAACAGAAACAACTACTACTAAGGCTAGCAGAAAAGAACAACGGAAAGAATCGGTAACAAGTGATGAAAGGCAGCCATATGGCAGCAAGTGAGTATACTTGCCTGAGATCCCGCAAGGTAGCAGAACTTGTCGTTGCTCACATCATCTCAACGTCCTATCCGAGAAGAAGCAACGAACCTCGAACAAACACCGGAATGCAACAATTACTACTACGGCAAAAGATCCAGCATGATCAAGATATGGATGCATGACAAGTTTAATTGATGCATAGGAATAAACTAGTTGACAAGTTAAACAAATTTAAATGGACCCTTATGCAATGGGAGTTGCATATGGATGCACATGTTAGGTTGAAGCAATGATCTACAATTGGTTAACAAGTGTAAGTAGTTAAACATGATGCATGCCTGATGAAAACAAGAAGGTAACAATTTAGATGCAATTAGAATGATAGTTAACCAATTAAGAAAGCATTTATTAAGTTTGGAAAATTGGTTACTTAATGGTGTTGAGCAAGTAGTGGTTGTTTTCAGCAAGTTAAAGTGTGCAAAACAAATAACAAAGTTGATATTTGAAAAGGTTATCAAATTTTAGTTGGATTACATGTTTCACATGTTGAAATTGGACTTTGGATTATTTAATTAGGAATTAAACAATATTAAACAATTTTTAATTGAATTAAACAAGATTCAAATTGTTTAAGCAATTTTAAATATTCAAAACAGAAAACAAAAATTATATTTGAATAGGTTATTTAAAATGGTATTGAAAACATATTTTATTTGCATGATTTGGACTTATGAATAATTAGTTATTGAATTTAGCAAAATACAATTGAATGATTTAAATTTGAATTTGAATTGCAATTTGAAAGTTCAAAACAGAACACAAGTTGGATATTTGGAAAGATTAGAAGATTTGGATCAGAATAGATATAAAGTTTGTGTTTATTGGATTTATAAAATAAAAGATATGGAATTTCAAAGTTTCTACTCAAATCTGTTATTTAAAAAAGAATTTGTAATTTTAGAATTGCGCAGAAATCTTTTGTTACTCAGGTGGCAGCTAGCCACTGCCTCTGCCCGTGGGCCTAGCCAACGTGGCGCTGAGGTGGCGCGGCTGGAGTTTGACGTGGCCAGCAGGTCACTGACGCGCGGGGCCAGCAGAAGGCTAAAGCATGAAAAGAATTTGCGCCAGGAGGGGGTCGAACCCGCGACCTGCCCCTCGCGCGCACGGATCGCTACCACTGCGCTGCGATGCGGTCTTTGACAGATAAGGGGAGGCGGACAAGGTAACCTTCAGAAGAAACGTTAACTGAATTTTGTTCCTGCACTTTAACTGAATCTCGACAGCTAGCTACCTGACGGACAAAAACAGTCCGCGCGCGGCGGACAGAGAAAGGAGCTGCTCGCCGGCGAGCTGCTGTGGGGTGCTCGCGGCGGCGCCGGTGTGCGGTGCTCGTGCGGGCCTCGCGGTGCTCCTAGGGCGTGGTTGGGGAGACGGACAGAGCGAGAGGGAGAAGGGCAGGGGCGAAGGGCGAGTACCTGCGCTACAGGTCGTCGGCGACTGCCGATCTCCGGCGACGGCGCGGCCACTCCGGTGCGTCCCAGCTCGCGGCGAAGAGGCGGGGCGGAAGAGGGGACACCCAGGGTTCCATTCCCGCCCTCGGGTGGACCTCTCGCTTCCCCGATCGTCGGCGAGGGTGGAAGACGAAGGTCTGACGGTGGTGGCTTCGGTGGGTGCAAGGTTCAGAACAGAGGCTGATCGGGGAGGGAGGAAGAAGAACTTGGCGGCGCGGCGGAAGGAACTAGCTAGGTTAGGGGTCTAGGGTGGAGGGTAGGTAGAGGGCACGCTAGGTTTTATGGAGAGAGGGGAGTGGTACGGCTGCAAATCGAGCGAGGGAGACGAGGATCAGAGGGTGGTGAGGCTGTTCGTACTGAAAGTGACGACAGCAGGAGGAAGAAAGGGCCTCGAAGGGGTATGGGCCAGCAGAGAAATAGATGGGCTTGGGGGGGAAGAAAGAAAGAAAGGAGTTGGGCTGGTTCTTCTCCTTAGGATTTTCCTTTTAATTGATTTTTTTGTAAAAAGAAATAGAAGGGAGAGAGAAATGATATGGGTTTTGGGGTGGTTTATTTCATTAAATAATTTTATTACTTTTCCAAAACAATTAAAGCAAGAGTTCACATTGTTTCACAATTTTCAATATTTAATTTGGTTTGAAGGGTTGAGGTGAAATTCAAACAATGTTTGATTTGGGAAATTTTGGGAAATAACAAATTTTTATTTAACAAGTTCAAGCAACAATACCAACATTATTGAATTCAAATTGTTTTGAAAAAAACAGAAAGCAATGCTCATGTGATGCATATGATGCAAGCAAAGAGAAAACAAACACTCTCTAATAGGGTAACACCCCAGGTGTTACAGACGACACCACTAACAAGGGATTGCGCCCTCGCAATCCACCTGCTAACCCGGGAGGGGAAAGAAGTTCGACTATCGTTTCTTCGTTCTTCCGGTTGATCTCCTCGACACCACTAACAAGGGATTCTGGCTCGGAGTGACGACGATGTTCTTCCACCAGGAATCTGCCGATGATCGAACCTATTAGGTTAAGGGCTCAGAAAACGTCCACCCACGTAGGGTCCTAACACTTTGAAAGATTGAGTACGAGAGCAGACTCCAAAACAAATAAGATGGGAGGGGAAATAGAATATGGATAAGGAGAAAACAAGAATCCTATTGAGATGTTTTTCCAAAATAGTTTAGCAGAAATAGTTTTCGACACTCTAGAAACAACGACCGTTAGCGAGGTTAACCTACAGGCTTTGCGGACCCGTTGCTTCGATAACCATTCGTATCGAAACAATCTCGGGAATCGGAACCAAGGCTCTGATACCATTTGTGACGCCCCGGGATCGGGCACTATGCAGATTTCAGCATTCCCGCCAAAATCCACATAATAACCGATTCCAGTTTGCCACTTGTGATAATCATTACAATAGTTCACGAATATTCCACAATTACAACAGAATCAGATAGATACAAGATGACTCAGACGAGTCAGGGATACAACTGATACAAAACAAAGATCCAAATAACAGCGGAAGAAACAAACGTCCGGCTACGGACAAGATACAAATTGGACTAAGAGTCCTGAAGATAACCGAAGGCGTCCAATCCCTGCCCAGGCCAAGCCGGAGGGATTCCCAAGCTAACGTCGTCAGACTTCAAACCTGTTGACTGCAATTTGGAATTTGCAGCCACGAAAGAGATTCGTGGGTCAGTACGGTTAAGTACTGGCAAGGGGGATAAAACCCATACTCACAAGTTACCGGCGTAGCCAGTCATCACAAGATACAAATACTTTAGGATCAACGGAAAGGAAGGGGGTATTGCAAATAAGCGACAACAGGCTGCACTAACCAACTACAGAGGGAAAACTACAACTTCCAACTAACAGAAAGGGGATAAGATCGAGGATTGTAACCAACTGAAAGTAAATCCAAACAAACCCATCCTGGACCTCGCCCCTTTAGCCAAAGAAGCAATCCGAGGATAACTCGCACAGTTGTATTAAGATGAGTCAAGTTATTGTGTGAATAAACCTATTACTAGTCAAGTTGTTAATCATGGGGTGTAACATGGTTAATCATTATGTTAAAGTTGTCCTGAGTACTTGTTAGCCAGTACTTTCACCAAGTAATCCATAACCGCGGAAAACACGGCTTCTCGAGAAGATTATCCCTGCAGGGTTGCACCAATTTAGCCGTACACGCATGAATAACCCGCCAGATGGAACGGCCATTCCACCAAGCGGGGCACTCAACACAACCAACCCTTCTTCGCATCAAGCCCAAAGCACCCGCGTGCTGTGCGTGCGCGGCTAATCCACCCCCCGAAGAAGTGGGGACCTTCATAGCACTGGAAGATCACGCCGCCCTAAATGCCGACTACGAAAGTTCCACCCGGGATCCAAGGGCTCGCAAGATCATGCATGCAGCAAATGGAAAGCCCGAACTAGTACGGCGATTTGGACGAGATGCGAATCGGGTCAAGTTGAGGGGGGCGCCCATACTCGCTTCCCACATGCGGGTAGTGCGCTCATCATGGATCAGTAGACAAGACTCTTTTCCTAATTAGGGGGGGCGACACTAGCAGGCCTCAAAACCACCCTGGGCCTCCTGCCGGTGCCTTATCGTCAAGTTTATTATTACCATTAGCATTGAAAGGATTGATTGATTAACATCGAGCCCCAGAACATAATGAAATAGTAACAGAAAGTAACGGGTAACAGACTTGAGCAAAACAACCCTAAGCATGCTAGTAAGACACGGGCAACAAGCAATGGTTATAGGTATGGAGGTGAGGCAATATCAAGGCTAAGGGATTCATGTGATGGGTTCGTAACAGAAACAACTACTACTAAGGCTAGCAGAAAAGAACAACGGAAAGAATCGGTAACAAGTGATGAAAGGCAGCCATATGGCAGCAAGTGAGTATACTTGCCTGAGATCCCGCAAGGTAGCAGAACTTGTCGTTGCTCACATCATCTCAACGTCCTATCCGAGAAGAAGCAACGAACCTCGAACAAACACCGGAATGCAACAATTACTACTACGGCAAAAGATCCAGCATGATCAAGATATGGATGCATGACAAGTTTAATTGATGCATAGGAATAAACTAGTTGACAAGTTAAACAAATTTAAATGGACCCTTATGCAATGGGAGTTGCATATGGATGCACATGTTAGGTTGAAGCAATGATCTACAATTGGTTAACAAGTGTAAGTAGTTAAACATGATGCATGCCTGATGAAAACAAGAAGGTAACAATTTAGATGCAATTAGAATGATAGTTAACCAATTAAGAAAGCATTTATTAAGTTTGGAAAATTGGTTACTTAATGGTGTTGAGCAAGTAGTGGTTGTTTTCAGCAAGTTAAAGTGTGCAAAACAAATAACAAAGTTGATATTTGAAAAGGTTATCAAATTTTAGTTGGATTACATGTTTCACATGTTGAAATTGGACTTTGGATTATTTAATTAGGAATTAAACAATATTAAACAATTTTTAATTGAATTAAACAAGATTCAAATTGTTTAAGCAATTTTAAATATTCAAAACAGAAAACAAAAATTATATTTGAATAGGTTATTTAAAATGGTATTGAAAACATATTTTATTTGCATGATTTGGACTTATGAATAATTAGTTATTGAATTTAGCAAAATACAATTGAATGATTTAAATTTGAATTTGAATTGCAATTTGAAAGTTCAAAACAGAACACAAGTTGGATATTTGGAAAGATTAGAAGATTTGGATCAGAATAGATATAAAGTTTGTGTTTATTGGATTTATAAAATAAAAGATATGGAATTTCAAAGTTTCTACTCAAATCTGTTATTTAAAAAAGAATTTGTAATTTTAGAATTGCGCAGAAATCTTTTGTTACTCAGGTGGCAGCTAGCCACTGCCTCTGCCCGTGGGCCTAGCCAACGTGGCGCTGAGGTGGCGCGGCTGGAGTTTGACGTGGCCAGCAGGTCACTGACGCGCGGGGCCAGCAGAAGGCTAAAGCATGAAAAGAATTTGCGCCAGGAGGGGGTCGAACCCGCGACCTGCCCCTCGCGCGCACGGATCGCTACCACTGCGCTGCGATGCGGTCTTTGACAGATAAGGGGAGGCGGACAAGGTAACCTTCAGAAGAAACGTTAACTGAATTTTGTTCCTGCACTTTAACTGAATCTCGACAGCTAGCTACCTGACGGACAAAAACAGTCCGCGCGCGACGGACAGAGAAAGGAGCTGCTCGCCGGCGAGCTGCTGTGGGGTGCTCGCGGCGGCGCCGGTGTGCAGTGCTCGTGCGGGCCTCGCGGTGCTCCTAGGGCGTGGTTGGGGAGACGGACAGAGCGAGAGGGAGAAGGGCAGGGGCGAAGGGCGAGTACCTGCGCTGCAGGTCGTCGGCGACTGCCGATCTCCGGCGACGGCGCGGCCACTCCGGTGCGTCCCAGCTCGCGGCGAAGAGGCGGGGCGGAAGAGGGGACACCCAGGGTTCCATTCCCGCCCTCGGGTGGACCTCTCGCTTCCCCGATCGTCGGCGAGGGTGGAAGACGAAGGTCTGACGGTGGTGGCTTCGGTGGGTGCAAGGTTCAGAACAGAGGCTGATCGGGGAGGGAGGAAGAAGAACTTGGCGGCGCGGCGGAAGGAACTAGCTAGGTTAGGGGTCTAGGGTGGAGGGTAGGTAGAGGGCACGCTAGGTTTTATGGAGAGAGGGGAGTGGTACGGCTGCAAATCGAGCGAGGGAGACGAGGATCAGAGGGTGGTGAGGCTGTTCGTACTGAAAGTGACGACAGCAGGAGGAAGAAAGGGCCTCGAAGGGGTATGGGCCAGCAGAGAAATAGATGGGCTTGGGGGGAAGAAAGAAAGAAAGGAGTTGGGCTGGTTCTTCTCCTTAGGATTTTCCTTTTAATTGATTTTTTTGTAAAAAGAAATAGAAGGGAGAGAGAAATGATATGGGTTTTGGGGTGGTTTATTTCATTAAATAATTTTATTACTTTTCCAAAACAATTAAAGCAAGAGTTCACATTGTTTCACAATTTTCAATATTTAATTTGGTTTGAAAGGTTGAGGTGAAATTCAAACAATGTTTGATTTGGGAAATTTTGGGAAATAACAAATTTTTATTTAACAAGTTCAAGCAACAATACCAACATTATTGAATTCAAATTGTTTTGAAAAAAACAGAAAGCAATGCTCATGTGATGCATATGATGCAAGCAAAGAGAAAACAAACACTCTCTAATAGGGTAACACCCCAGGTGTTACACTTTTTCATGCGTATTTGGTGATACCCGGAATAAGCATCCAAAAAGCATAAAAGCTCAGAGCCTGCTGTGGCGTCTATTATTTGATCGATTCGCTGTAACGCGAACCTATCTTTTGGACACAATTTGTTCAAGCCGGTGTAATCTATACACATTCTAAGAGCAGTAGTGTCTTTCTTCGGTACTAATACCGGATTTGCAGACCATTCAGTGTGGATTACTTCCTGGATGAACTCTTCTGCTAAAAGCCGGATAATTTCCTTGCCAATAGCCTTCCGTCTTCTTCCGTCAAATCGACGGAGACCTTGTTTGACGGGTTTGGATCCTGGAATCACCTTGAGTTGATGCTCAGCAAGTTCCCTGGGTACGCCTGGCATGTCTGCCGGACACCAGGCGAAAATATTCCAGTTCTCACGGAGGAACTTGATGAGCTCGCCTTCCTATTTGTCGGTCATCCCAGTTCCTACTACGACAAATTTTGTCGGATCTTTTGGATCTAGGATTACCTGTCTTGTATTCTCGGATGCCTTGAAGCTATCTGCTGGCTTCCGAGTTTCTTTTCCTGCCGGCATTTCTGTCGGCGATACCTCCTTAGCCAGTTCCTTCAGCTCTTCCTTTGCTATAATCTTCTCAGCACAAAGGGCGTTTTCTTTTTCCAGCTTGTTCGCCAGCTTGAAGTCTCCAGTTATGGTGATTACCCCTCCTTTCGGCCCTGGCATCTTCAGCTTGTTATAAATATAACATGATCTTGCCATAAATTTGGCGAAAGCTGGACGTCCGAGAATTGCGTGATACACGCTTTCGAACGGCACCACCTCGAAGGATACTTTTTCCTGACGGAAGTGATCTTTTTCTCCGAAATTGACATCTAGGGAAATTTCTCCTAGGGATCGTGCTTGCCTGCCGGGAATAATGCCATGGAACCGTATGTTGTTGTGATTGAGCTGGGTCTCGGAGATTTTCAGATGTCTCAACGTATCCAGGTACATTATGTTGATGCTGGATCCTCCGTCCATCAGCACTCTTTTTAGCCTAGTGTTCTGGAAAATAAGGCTTACAATAAGAGCTTGTGTGCCGGGTTCAGGGATATATCCGGGATGATCAGACTGATCCCATGTGATTGGTGTGTTCGAATACTTCAAGAATTTTGGGGTTGCCGGAACAACCGCGTTTATTTCTCGAAGTGTTCTTTTCGCCACCTTTGCTGATGGAGTTGCTAGGAAAGTTAGGGCGCATTCTCCATCAACTCTCGGAAACTTGGGTTCGCCTTTCCGCTGTTGTTCCTGGATTTTTTCGTCAGTGTCCGATTCACTGTCTTCTTTCTCAGCTTCTGGCTTTTGTTTAGAGAATTTCCTTTTGGAACTCTTTCCCTTGTTTCCGGATCCTGCACTGCCTTTCATGTGCTTATTCGGCCGGCATTGTGCGTTCGTATGGATGGGTTTCCCGAATTGCGAATGGTGGACGCAGGGTTCCGACTTAATCTTCTCCCACTCTTCTTTAGTGTAGTTGATTGGTTCTGAACTGCGTCCTTTCCATCTGTTCCCTTTTTCACTTCCAAAGGCTATGTTAACCTCTTTGGGTTTTGTGTTGCATCTGAAGTTCCTTTTTTCTCAGGGCGAGGATTTTTCTTGGCCAGTATCAGTGTATCGATATTGCCTCCTCTTGCTCTGATGTCGTCTTCGGCTGCAGCATGTTCATTGGCGGTTGTCAGCATAGATCCGAGATCTTTGTGCTGTTTGGAACCAACCATGAACGGTACAAGTCCGGGTTTTAGGACATTGACGAAAGCATGCATTGCTTGTACGTCAGTTACTCCAGAACAACTATTCTTCATTGCAGTCCATCTGAAGATGAAATCCACGTATGGTTCATCCTCGAACTGGGTGCAACGGATCAGCTGGTTGATGCTGTTCGGGCGTTTATAAGTTCCCCGGAAATGCTGAGTAAATACTCGAGCCATATCATCCCAGCTTTCGACAGTTCTTGATGGCAATCCATTGATCCAATCTCTGGCTCCATCCAGTAACATCAGGGGAAGAAACTTTACAGCTTCTAGGTCTGTCCCATTGTGAATCTTGACGGCTGTATAGTAGTCTGAGAGCCAGGTATCCGGGTTTGTACTGCCGGTGTATTTCTGGTATGTTGGACCGATTCTGAGAGCCAGGTATCCGGGTATAGTAGTCTGAGAAACTTTACTATCATGCCAGTAGTTAAACTTGGTAATACCAAGCCCATAACCCACCATATGGTATTTATTACCATCAAATATACTAGTCCCTAAGTGGACACCCTAAAATTGTGATTCTACAAAACAAAGGCTTTACGGAAAAACCCGGAGAAAAGGCGGATCCTTGTTCTCCGGAGGAATGTGGAAGTGGTCATTTTTGAGAAAGTGGTGTTTTCAAAAATGACACATAACCTAGTCTTCGCCGGACAACCTTTACCGTACTGCCACCCTACCCCAACATGGGCACGGGGCTTAACTTGAAGTTTGTCCTTGTTAGTGTGTGTTCTATCTCAAACGCTATAAGGGACGGAATCCCTTGAACCGAATTGTTGTCAAGAGTTGAGACATAAAAAGTGTGGGATTAATTTTCCCTCCGGTCGCATCAGTTGAGGCATCCTGGCTGGCAGGGATTAGCTCGGTGCCGGGGATGACCGGTAAAACTCAACTGAGTGATAGACACATTCTAGCTTGAACATAGTGGATGGTTATGATCATATACCTGATGTTTACATACTGTTGTTACAGTCCGTGATTGTTCACGGGAGGTGTACTGGATCTGGTGGATGTGTACACCTCTGCAGAGTACAACTTTTTCGAAGAAGCCACGTCCTCGGATATGGACAGTTGAATGGCCATGTAGCTAGCATTGTGTCAATGTTTTCAAAAGAGGAAGTTTTTGAAAAGGAATTTTGGAAAGGAAGTGTTGAACTTGTGAAGTTCGGAACGGAATGGAAACTTATACCGTGGAGGTATCGTCGATGATGAAAAGACAGATGATGTTATACAAAACAAAATGTTTTGCAAACAAAACCTTTTCTACTCTAAGCAAGAATTCTGGAAACTGATTCCAAGAAGTTTTGCAAAGAGAAAATATTCTTTAATAAAGCTTTACAAAACCTCTTGTACATGTGATATCTACAAGAGAAATAAAACTATATTATTTTTCTTCTGAAGTATCTTCTTCAACAAAGATACAGATAAACTTGACTGCAACTGTGGTGTCATCATATATGAACACCATTGATAGTGAACCCTATTTATAGCCTACCTATTCCACCATATAAGCATATTTGCATGTTTGGTAAGTGACATGATGGATGTCTTGCTGAGTACATTGAAATGTACTCATTATGGTTTCGCCCCTGGTATCTACTTACCAGATTTGGAGAAGGAGCCTCCGAAGGAGTTCTATGAAGAGAAGTACGGAGTTGACGGCTTTGCGAACTAGGATCGTCTCCGGGTCAGCAGCCTGTAGGTTAAGGCGTGACTTGGGCTCAACTACGTTGTGTTTTGATTGTCTTCCGCTGTGTTTGATAAGTTGCCTGCCCCATGTGGCAGTTGCGTTAAACTTGATCATGTGATATATGTGTAATACCTTTATGTATTCGTGTAATGGATGATGTATTTCTGTGTGCCAACTATGTATGTTGTTCACGACTGATCTTTCTGGGATCGTGAATGTATGCATACGGAGGGTTTCAGACTGTCGGTCTGGGGGCCTTACAGAGTTGGTATCAGAGCCATCCTGACCTTAGGAGACCTTAGTTAGCATGGACGTCAGATAGGAAAGAAAAGTATTTTTGAGTAAAAACCTATTTACTATCTAAATTATTTATATCTAAGGGAATTTTAGTATATTTTCCCTCCTTCTGATCTTTTCAAAAGATTCTAAATGCATATCAAGGGAGTCCTTGAACAGTGGTTCGAAGGGCGGTCCTTACAGAATTGGTATCTCTCTCGGTTAAGAGTTTATTTCTTACTTGTTTGCAACTGCTCCGCTCTGTTTTTGAAACATCTCTCGTCTTTGAAGTTTTCTGTCCAGAAAATAGTTGGAGTTTCAAAAACAATTTGTTGCATAAAGTTTTCTCGAAACTTTACTTCTATTATCTTGTTTCCACCCAAAAACTTTTATACTTGCCGATGTCCCGAGAAGACCAAAATAATTGCCTAGCTCTACAGTGATGATGGTCAGAAGTAGATATAGTTCTTCAGCCACTTCTAGGATTTTTTTTTGGATCAGTCTAGTTTGGAGTAATTTAGCGATTACCCCATGAGTCGTCTCCCCCGACGTAGCTCCAATGGAGCCTTGCTTGTGTGTTTTGGCTTGTTTATGTGTGTCCGTAGGACTTTGTGCTATTGTGTGGTGTAGAATTTGGTTCATCTAGGCTTCTATATGTCTGTGGGGTGCTCAAAATTTGCAGATTTGTGCTTGCCCCGCTCTTGTTTTTGAATCGCCTCTTGTTAAATTTTTGCAAGCAAAAATGTTTGTATAGCATTCAAAAACAAGAATTTGTTGCTTATACTTATACTTGTTTTTGCTTCATAATGCCACCCGTCGTGAACCACCACCATCTCCCCCACAATCAATGAAAGCACCATTGGGCCTAATAATAGAGGACCATCAAGCCACACGAGCTGCTAGCGTTGCTAACAATGCTGCACTCCAACAGATAAAGCTCCAACAACGACAACCCTCAAAGAATAAAAGGCGTGAATAAACCAACCAATACTGACCAAAACCTCTGTGTTTTGTCTGTTTGCAAAAGACTCTTTTGCCCTATTGGCTAAATGTTGCACCTGTTTATGTACCCTTTTAAAAGACCAAACTAAATAGATCCCCTTTTAAAAGTTATATACCTCCCTCATCTGGAGATAGGTGCAAAAGAAGTCTTTACATTCCATGATGCGCAAACCCCCTCAAAAGCCAATCCGAAGAGCACAATTCAATATTCGACGTACGATGACGCTATTCGTATCTTGTCGGACAAACATTATTTAATAGAAAGCTAACAAGACTAACATGCTTTGTTCTAATCTTAGGTTGACACCTAACCAAAGCATGCGAACTACTGACAACTCTTTCTAAACCAAGGAATTAAGTGACTTACGACACCTTTTAATCTAGTTGGAAAAAGGGAGAAGTCACCAGAAAATAAGATGTTGACTTATTCGTTTACTAGTCAATAGGATATCTTGTGTATCTACTTTGGAAACCAAATCTTAGTAGACGTTGTAGGTACTATGATATTCGGGGTTTAGAAATTAAGTGAACGATGGAATGGTTATGATAGATCTAGGAAACAACAGTTTTCCTGTTTTTGTTTCTTTGTGTGCTCTTGATTGAAATGAATTTGTGTTTTATTCAGTCGTGCTTCCTAACTTATATGGAGTTGTTAGGACTTGTTATTATGTTGTTTTTCTTACAATAAATCTACCCTAGAAAGTGTGTGCATGATTGTAAACTCGAATAAAAATGAAATAACATTTGTTAACTTCTAGTTTATTAATTGGAAGTATTGTGAGAACTAGATCTGTGTATACTTTCTTAGTAGATTTTGTGCTATGTTTTTCCTTGAGTCCAGTACCATTTAGGTACTGTTATTTTGATGCTTGTACCTATGTTAGCTTGCATGTCTTTTAATAGTAAAGCATGTGTAAGCATTGCTATCAATATGCACTAGTATGCTTCACTAGATTAAATAGCCTTATATTTTTATCTGGTATGCAAAGTTTTTCATGAGTAACCAGAGGCTTAGTACCTATTTTTGCCTTGGTATTAGTAGGCCATAGCCCACTGGTCCCATTGTATTTTGTCTTGAGGATGAAAATCCCCAACCATACACAGGTGTGAAAATAGCATGTTTCACTATGTGATTGATTTCTATTTTCCACCATGGAAAATATAATTGTTTGTTTTCACTTATGCAAGTGAGAAGTTTATTTCTTATTAGTAAATACTAATATGTTTAGGTGTGATCCTTTTGTTAGCATAATATTCCTTAGGGGTATCATGTTAAGAAATGTTTCACTATCATGTGCTAAAATTAAATTGTTCGCAAATAAAATAAATTCCTCTTGATTGGTAGATTGTTTGTGAATAATTTTAAATTGAGTATTTGAATTTTTGAAATGGTTTAGATAACTTTTCATTAATTGCATAGCTACTGGTTGTGTGAGTTATACCTTGCTTGTTTGCTAGTAATTGTTAAAGAAAAACAGAAATTGCTAGAAGAAATTTCTGCATGCTTAATGGTTGATTCATAGAATTACTTTGGTGTTTGTGCTTACTAACATGAGTAAGTTTTGTGTACTGTTATTAGGTACATTTATTTTCATGACTTGCTTGTTTAAGTTTAAACATCATGATAGCATTGTTTGCTTCTCTAGAGTGAAACTAGTTTCACCACTAGAAAATGGTGATATTTGCTCTAGTATTACCCTCTTTTTATTTTATGAGTATATGTGGGATATAGCTAAGAACTCATGTAATAATTGACGGTACGTTCCAGGTAGTTCTGCACTAACCTTAATATTTGTTCAAACTAGGAAACAAAAGTTTTGGACCTAACACAGTACTGGTGTATTTTTTTTAAAGTGAATTTGCTAATTTAGGGAAGTACCCCGCCTCCCAAGAAAAGTCAAAGGGGGGAAGCACCTGCACTCCAACACTAACATTGTGTTTGTTGGCCCTCCCTTAGTCCTCGCTTGCGAATCTCGGGGACGAGATTCTTTTTAAGGGGGGAAGACCTGTCACATCCCAATTTTGGAATACCTGTTAACACAGTTGTTTTGCTAATTGCTTGACAATTAAACTTTGATTGTGACAATTAAACTTTGATTGTATTTGTTTGAGTGCAACTAAACAAACTAATTATATAAACTTACATGGCTAAGAAATTGAAAACAAAATATTCAACATATTGTTCCAATGACTTTGACAATATTTTCTAAAGTAAATATTGATCAAAGAGTTTTCCAAAAACATCTTATGAATCCAATACTTGTTGAATATTATTCCAACTTCTAAATTTAAGAAAGAGGAAACACTTAATAAGTTTCTCTAAAAGATTATCAGAAAAAGAGGCATTCCTAAATGCTTCACCAAAATATTATCAAATGTTTTTCCAACCTTGCAAGCTTAAGAACAAAGGTATTGGAGAGCATTGACTTGCTATCTCAAGTCATATGAATATTTTGGCAAAGCATTGTTAAAGAAAAGCCAAGTGCCTTATTAAATTGAATTTCCAATATTTCTAGAAACAGAAAAACTAAAACAAGTTACTATTGGAAACTTTATTCAAATGATATGAAATTAATACCATTTCTTCCTTATATCAAATAAGGAACACACACAAGAGGATACCAAAAATTGAATCCATTAAAGTCTTGAAAACATGGTTTTTCTCCACAGCAACATTTGGAATTTTGAACAAGTTTGTTCTACAAACTTTTTCCAAATGCTATGAAATAAATACCACATGCTCTATATCATAAATAAGGATGAAAACCAAAAGGGAACAGGTTTTTGAATAAGTTAAGTTGCCAAAAACGCCTGTTTTCTTGACAGCACCTTTTCGAAATTTGAACAAGTTTGTTCTATTAAGTAACTCAAAATGACTTGAATTTTCTACCACATAAGGAACACATCAAATAAGTAATGTGTGCCAAAAATTATCATTTTTGGAAACTCCTAAGTAGTCTAATAAATTCAATGTCCATTTATGTAAGAATTCAAATTTGAACAACTTTGAATTATCAAGTTTCTCCAATTGAGCCAATTTTCACATATGTTGTACATCTAAACAAATAAGAATTTTGGGCAAAAGGAATTTAATTTTAGAATTTGTTTTCCTAGTGAAAACATCTTTTTTCAGAAAGGACAGGGACCTTGTTGTAAATTGCTAGGGACCCAAATGTAATCCCAGTCATCATCTTCTACCTCTAGCCTCTCTGTAGATACAGAAGCCCTACCCCCATTGCTTCGATTAGAAGGCTTCGAGGAGGATAAGAGGCCCCCCATGTGCACCTCTGTGCCTCCTTGCTCCTCTCTCTCTCTCCCCCCCCCCCCCACTTGAGCTCTCCTCTCTCTCTCAAAATATCTCAAATCCCAAACCCTAGAAACGGTCACCGTCGATTGGGCCGTGTCCGAGCTCGCCGCCGGCCGCCGAGTGTCCCATCGTCTCCGCCTCGTCTCGCTGAGACCCCCTGCTGAAGGAATCGAGCCGAGATGCATCGTGGTGCCCGCGCCGTCCGTGTTTCCTCCCCGAGCCCGATGAGCTCCGGTGAGCTATTGCCGCGGCCTCGCTCCTCCTCTGCCTTCTACGAGTGGTCCATCGAGTCTAGGGTGAGCACGCGGTCCTCCCCATGCTTTTTCCCTCTCCCTCTCGCGCTAGAACGACGCCGCGCCGTCTTAGCTGTCCGGCCACCGTGAGTCCTCCTCGCCGGCCGCGCTCCGGTACTTCCCGGGAAACGAGACCACCTCTGTTCACTTCCCCGAGTCGAGTACAACATGTTGATGTATTTGTTTCGCGAATTGGGGCTCGAAATCTGCGGTTACGACCTCGCCGGAGATCCTCCCGCCGGCGGGTGAGGTCACGATGACGTCGTGATGGCGTCATGCGCGCCTTGACCCCGCGCGGAGAGGTCAAACCTGCAGGTGGAGCCCGCGCTTGCTCGCGTGGCTTCCGCGTGGGCGCTGGCCCGCTGGTCAGCGTCTAAGGGTAGATCTGCCCGCGGTAGGAATCGTTCTGGTCGGCCCAATAGTGAGATCTGGCCCATGTCTGTGTTTGTTTTCCATTTAATTTTACAGAGATTGTACCTGTTTACTTTTGGCTCTAGAAACCTACCTAAAAGATGAATTTGACCTACCAAAATTCACAGATGTAAATCAACTAAATCTAAACCATCTCCAACTTGTAGATCTACATTTGGATGATTATTTTGAACATGAAAAATGATTTGGCAACAGGTACCAGAAACACCAGAATGAGCACCATTTTAATTTCACAACTCAGAATGAAGTGAGGCCAATTGCATTGGAAAGCCCTTGAAATTTCATAACAGGAGCAATTAACCTTGCTTCCAAATTCCAAGTATTTTTGAAATGGCATGAAATTTGGTAAAACACCAGAGAGCACCTTGGTGATTTTTATAAAATTATTAAAGATGAATTTTGATGCAAACTAAATTGGATGGTCTTGTATATGTTTAGGACTATCCAAACCTAGCTGGGTTTAATTTTTAGAGCATCATAGAAAATTTTGTGGACAGATCTTTAGTTTTGCATGTTTGTGCCATTTTGGCATTTTAGGGAATTAAATTGTGTGAATATATTTTTGTGATGCAATATTGTTTTCTAGCATGTATAAGTTGTGTGAACTTGTTTTCTAAGTGTTACTTAACTATTTTAGCATGTTAGATTGTGTGGACTTGAGTTGAGAAGAAATAGGATTTTATGTTATTAACATATGATTATTCTCTAGTTATTACTTGCATAGAAATTTTGAGTGTTTAATTTGTGTGCAAGCATTTGGATTTTTGTGTTGATAGATTGTAATCAGTACCATGTTGGTACTTATATTATGATGGTATCACCTCTGCTAGCTTGCATTTGATTTGGTAGAAAAGCATGAGTAGTTTTGTCATGACTATGAGAATGTTATGGAAAAATTCCCTCATGTGGAGAATTTTTGACATAAACATTTGTGGTTGTGTAGCCACATATTTTTGTGTTGTGTTCATAGGACCAATAGAATTTTGATAAGGTTGTTATAAGTACTTGATCCCTGTAGTTTTCACTTGTGTTAAAATAATAGCATGAGTAGCATTGCCTTGTTTATGTTAGCATCCTATTATTTTCTACTAGTATGGTTATTGCACTAGATGCTAGTTTAGTTTTTTGTTAATTTTTAGCAAGTGGACCAGAGGCCTTGTGACCTCTTAATGATTTGTTATGCTAGTGGAACACCCACTGGTTTCATTGCATTTGTGGTGGAAACATTATTTTCCCCCACACTAGATGTGTTTCTTTTATATAGTTCTATAACTAATGAGTGCCTAGTATTTTTGCTTTGGGATTTTTAGTGCTAAATGAAAATGTGTATGCTTCTGTTTGTAAGTGGTTTTAATCATGTGTGGCTTGCTAGGAAAAATCCATCTTTGGAGTGTTGTTTGATTCCTCTAGTAATGCCCCTTTTTATTACCACTAGTATGTAGGAGTTGCCCTGCAAATTGATGCATTGTTTGGTTAAATGGGATATTTTTGTTATGGCAAGTATAGATGTTTTTCACTCCTGTTTTTATGACATGGACCCTCTGGTTGTATTTCAATTACTTGATTGAAATGCATCCATTGATTCTTCATGATTGAGTAGTACTAGATTCCTTAGCAGCTTTTGTGTTGAATTGTTTTTTCTGCCAACTTGTGTTTGGTGGATAGTTATGTATCCTTGCATAAGGACATGTTTTCATTTCCCAGAATGATAACATGGTTCCTTGTTTGCGTTTTAGTACTTTACTTGTTATGCTTGCTTGCATAGCAAACTTTTAGTAGAAACATGTCAATAGGATTCCTCCTTTTTGTCATTGTTTCTATTGTTCTCACTATGAGAATTGTGTGTTTTGTGATGAGTCTATTACCTTGTTACACTTGTGTAGGCTCACTGATTTGTAAAAGTAACTTTTGCAAATCATGTGTTTCATTTATTCTTGGTATGAATTTAGGCTTAGTAGATTAGCTATCTCTTTCTTTTTTGTGGTTTGGTTGATAGACCCATTTGCCATGATTATTATTGTGCTTGTTTTATATACTTTTAGTATTCTCACCATTGTGAAACTAAGTTTATTTTGGGTTTATTAATATCTTGATATGAGAGTGGCACACCCACTGAATCCATGATATTAAGGTTGTGAGATATGTTCCTCCAACCTTAAGTTGTCTTATTAAATGGCATTTCTGCCAAGTGTGTTTGTTTGATTGTTTGCCTCATTAAAAATTGAGTGATAGGTTATTATTAGTTTCCTTGCTGTATGTATTGTTGCGTATGGTTGCTTGCCTTGATTGGTTCTGAATGTGTGTCCTTTATTCTTTTTACGACGTTAGAAAACGAAGAGGAAGGAAGTGTCGGGAAGCTGTGGTTCAAGTTCCAGTCACTCCAAAAACAGGGACACAAGGAGATACCAGGCAAGCCATCCTGATGCTTGCTGATACAATACTTATCATTATCTATCATGCATGTTTTACCTCTGAAGTTTTACAAAAGCTTGATTATCAAAACTATTTTTGATGTGGAATTTACTACTATACTATTATATAGGTTACTATCATGCCAGTAGTTAAACTTGGTAATACCAAGCCCATAAGCCACCATATGGTATTTATTACCATCAAATATACTAGTCCCTAAGTGGACACCCTAAAATTGTGATTCTACAAAACAAAGGCTTTACGGAAAAACCCGGAGAAAAGGCGGATCCTTGTTCTCCGGAGGAATGTGGAAGTGGTCATTTTTGAGAAAGTGGTGTTTTCAAAAATGACACATAGCCTAGTCTTCGCCGGACAACCTTTACCGTACTGCCACCCTACCCCAACATGGGCACGGGGCTTAACTTGAAGTTTGTCCTTGTTAGTGTGTGTTCTATCTCAAACGCTATAAGGGACGGAATCCCTTGAACCGAATTGTTGTCAAGAGTTGAGACATAAAAAGTGTGGGATTAATTTTCCCTCCGGTCGCATCAGTTGAGGCATCCTGGCTGGCAGGGATTAGCTCGGTGCCGGGATGACCGGTAAAACTCAACTGAGAGATAGACACATTCTAGCTTGAACATAGTGGATGGTTATGATCATATACCTGATGTTTACATACTGTTGTTACAGTCCGTGATTGTTCACGGGAGGTGTACTGGATCTGGTGGATGTGTACACCTCTGCAGAGTACAACTTTTTCGAAGAAGCCGCGTCCTCGGATATGGACAGTTGAATGGCCATGTAGCTAGCATTGTGTCAATGTTTTCAAAAGAGGAAGTTTTTGAAAAGGAATTTTGGAAAGGAAGTGTTGAACTTGTGAAGTTCGGAAAGGAATGGAAACTTATACCGTGGAGGTATCGTCGATGATGAAAAGACAGATGATGTTATACAAAACAATGTTTTGCAAACAAAACCTTTTCTAATCTAAGCAAGAATTCTGGAAACTGATTCCAAGAAGTTTTGCAAAGAGAAAATATTCTTTAATAAAGCTTTACAAAACCTCTTGTACATGTGATATCTACAAGAGAAATAAAACTATATTATTTTTCTTCTGAAGTATCTTCTTCAACAAAGATACAAATAAACTTGACTGCAACTGTGGTGTCATCATATATGAACACCATTGATAGTCAACCCTATTTATAGCCTACCTATTCCACCATATAAGCATATTTGCATGTTTGGTAAGTGACATGATGGATGTCTTGCTGAGTACATTGAAATGTACTCATTATGGTTTCGCCCCTGGTATCTACTTACCAGATTTGGAGAAGGAGCCTCCGAAGGAGTTCTATGAAGAGAAGTACGGAGTTGAAGGCTTTGCGAACTAGGATCGTCTCCGGGTCAGCAGCCTGTAGGTTAAGGCGTGACTTGGGCTCAACTACGTTGTGTTTTGATTGTCTTCCGCTGTGTTTGATAAGTTGCCTGCCCCATGTGGCAGTTGCGTTAAACTTGATCATGTGATATATGTGTAATACCTTTATGTATTCGTGTAATGGATGATGTATTTCTGTGTGCCAACTGTGTATGTTGTTCACGACTGATCTTTCTGGGATCGTGAATTTATGCATACGGAGGGTTTCAGACTGCCGGTCTGGGGGCCTTACAGTTAGTCCGATAAAGATGTTAGCAGATCCGATCGGTAACACGCAGGCACTTACCAGATGATTTTGCGCCGGTATGTAGGATCCATTGTCGAGGAAGCGTCCGACGTCCTCGTCGAACTCCAGGCTTCCGACAGTTATGGAACTGCCGATTCCGCCGAGTATCCCAGATCGGAACTTAACGCCTGACGTCGTTTGCCCCACGGTGGGCGCCAACTGTCGAGACATCGTAGTAGTTTTCATAGACGGGGGTGCCATGAGACTACGGGTAGAGACGTGGGGAAACGGGATCGCGTTGAAGACAAAGACACAAGATTTACCCAGGTTCGGTACATCGTAATAATACGGCGTCCCTACTCCTGCAAACTCACTAATCAGGACTAAAGCCTGTGTATACAATTACAATGTGAGGTTCTATTTAGCTATTCGCTGAGGATCAACTTCCCGGTGAGTTAGCCTGTAGCTTCGTGTGTATCTATCATATCTCCCGTCCGGCTTTATATAATAGCCGGGTTAGGGCATACAGAGTAGGAAACCTAGAAGACTACGGTTACTTCTAACTTGGAAAGTAAGGAATCCGCCTTCTCCTCCAAGCCAGATCACGTGGGCCGTGATCCGGGTCCTTCTAGAATCCGGCTTCTGTGCGTCAACTTACTCGGCCGCCCAATGGACCATAGCCCACTACCACTTGGGCCACCCTGGTAATCCGGCACTTATGACCACCATCTGATATACCCCTATTAAGAGCAAGGGAATCAACTTTAGAAGCAAGAACATCCATTTTGCCAAATTTTTCCTCAACAGATTTATTAAAAGTAGTTTGTGTACTAATAAAATTCTTAAGCATATTTTCAAGATTAGAGGGTACACTTATATTTTTGTTGTAGGAATTATCATAAGAATTGACATAACCATTCCCATTATTAGAAGGATATGTCTATAATTGTTACTACAATTTTTTTCCTAAAAGCATTGTTGTTGAACTTATTGTTTTTAATGAAGTTAACATCAACATGCTCTTCTTGAGAAACCAACGAGGCTGAAGGAACATTATTTGTATCAACATAATTTTTACCATTCACAAGCATAGACATAATAGCATCAAGCCTATCACTCAAGGAAGAGGTTTCTTAAACGGAATTTACCTTTTTACATGGTGGAGCTCTCCCAGTGTGCCATTCAGAATAATTTATCATCATATCATCAAGAATCTTTGTTGCAACACCCAAAGTAATGGACATAAAGGTTCCTCCAGCAGCTAAATCCAGAAGGTTTCTTGAAGAAAACTTCAGACCTGCATAAAAGGTTTGGATGGTCATCCAAGTAGTTAGTCCATGAGTGGGACAATTCTTTAGCAAAGATTTCATTATTTCCCAAGATTTAGCAACATGCTCATTATCAAGTTTCTTAAAATTCATAATGCTACTTCTTAGAGATTTAATCTTAGCAGGAGGATAATATTTTCCAATGAAAGCATGTTTACAATTATTCCAAGAATCAATAATATTTTTAGGCAAAGATAGCAACCATTCTTTAGCTCTTCCTCTCAAAGAGAAAGGAAACAATTTCAGTTTAATAATATCTCCATCTACATCCTTATATTTTTGCATCTCATAGAGTTCAACAAAATTATTAAGGTGAGCAGCAACATCATCAGAATAACATCAGAAAATTGCTCTCTCATAACAAAATTTAATAGTGCAAGCTTAATTTCATAAAAATCAGCAGTAGGAGCAGGTGGAGCAATAGATGTACTAATAAACTCATTGTTGTTTGTGCTAGTAAAGTCACACAACTTAGTGTTCTTAGGAGTACTCATTTTAGCAAGATTAAAAACTAGATAAAAATACCAACTAGAATAAGAACTAATTTTTTGTGTTTTTTATATTGAGAAACAAACAAGAAAAAATAAAATAAACTAAGCAAAACAAAAACAAAGTTAAGAGATTGGAGGTGAGAGACTCCCCTTGCAGAAATAATCTTCCTCCCCGGCAACGGCGCCAGAAAACAAGCTTGATGGCGTGTAAACACACGTTCGTTGGGACACCCCAAGAGGAAGGTCTGAAGAGTACAGCAGCAAGTTTTTCCTCAGTAGGAAACCAAGGTTTAATCGGACCAGTAGGAGAAAGAAATAACATATGAAGGTTAATGACATCCAATGTTGGCCGGGCGCACTACCAGGCTCAGCAGCAACACGGAATCTGCACACAACACAACCAAGATACTTTGCCCCAACGAAACAGTGAGGTTGTCAATCTCACCGGTTTGTAGTGTTTGTAGTAAATAAAATAGTGTTTGTAGTGTTTATTATCAGTGTAAAAGAATGGACTAGGGTCCACAATTCACTAGTAGTGTCTCTCCAAAACAAGTAGATAACATGTTGGGTAAAGAAATTACATCTGGGCAATTGACATATATATAAAGGCTGCACCGTAGTGCATATGCAAGACATGATGATTACTATGAGATTCATGCGGGCATTACAACATAATTCATAGACCGTTATCCAACTACATCTATGACTAATAATCCACCCTCAGAGCATAATCCAATCAAACTTCGGGTATTAAGTTGCAAGCAACAGATTATTGCATTAAGTAAAGTGTGTAATGTAAACAATGAAAACATTGTTGTTTTCTTCCTAATGGCAATAGCACATCCTCCATCTGTCACGTTTCTGTCACTCGAGCACAGATGAAAAGGAGGCATGAACCCACTATCGAGCATAAATCCTCCCTCTTGGAGTTACAAGCATCAACTTGGCCAGAGCATTGATGTCTATGATGCTTCTATTCTTGTAAACAATGTTGGGCCTCCAAGAGCAGAGGTTTGTAGAACAGAAGCAAGTTTCCCCTTAAGTGGATCACCCAAGGTTTATCGAACTCAGGAAGGTAGAGGTCAAAGGTACCCTCTCAAGCAACCCTGCAATTATGATACCAAATTCTCTTGTGTCCCCAACACACCTAATACAATTGTCAGTTGTATTGGTGCACTAGTTCGGCGAAGAAATAGTGAAATACAAGTAATATCGATGATTATAACTGATATAGCAATCTGAAATAAAAATGTCAGCAAGCAAACATGTAGCAAAACTGATTGTAAACGGTGTTTCAATGCTTAGAAACAAGGCCTAAGGATCATACTTTCACTAGATAACACTCTAAAAAATGATAGCATAATTGAATGCATAAATATCGTCTCTTCACTATGCTACTCCGAACCACTCTCCGGTCAGATAACAAACACCAATCATTGCATAACTCCAAGAGGAGACAACAACCTGTCAGCTAGGCCCAACTGTCAGTGTGGCTTCACTATGCTACTCCCTCCTCATCATAGGAGACAACAACATCGATGAAGGTGGCGGTGGAGTCGATAGAGATCGCTCCGGGGGCACTTCCCCGTCCCGATAGGGTGCCGAAACAGAGATTTCTGTCCCCCGAAACTTGTCAGCGGCGGCGGCGGAGTCGGTGGGCGCCCGGGGGCCCACACCACCAGCTGGTGCGGCCAGGGGGGCATGCGCCCCCTATGGTGTGGCCACCCTGTGGCCCCGCTCCGGGTCTCCTTTGGACTCCGTTGACGCTCCTAGAATTCTAAGACTCTGGGATTTTGTTTCGTCCAATTCCGAGAATATTTTCAGAACAACTTTTCTGAAACCAAAAACAACAGAAAACATGAACTGGCTCCATGGCATCTTGGCAATAGGTTAGTCCCAAAAAAAATCAGAAAAATGACATAAAGTGTATAGGAAACATGTAGCATATGGCTTGAAAACAACATGGAACATCAGAAATTATAGATACGTTTGAGACGTATCAAACATCTACTAGTAATGGAGAGCATGCAAGATCATAAATAACATAAACATGATAGATTGATAATCAACTTGACATAGCATTCAATATTCATCACATCCGAGCAAACACAACATGTAGCATTACAGATAGACCATCTTGATCATGTTAGGCAGCTCACAAGATCTAAACATGGTGGCATAAAGAGAAGAAGACAACCATCTAGCTACTGCTATGGACTCGTAGTCCAAGGATGAAATACTCATGCATCACTCCGGAGGCAGGCATGGTGATGTAGAGCGCTCCGGTGATGAATTACCCTCCCGACAGGGTGCCAGAGAGAGCTTCAGAACCCTATCAAACTAGGTTTGACGATGATGGCGGTTACGGAACTTTTCATGGATGGAGGCTCGAGTATTTATTTTTAGCCTGAGGAGGAGCTTAAATAGGGAAAAGGGCGATGTCGGTGGGTGGCCAGGGGGCCACACCACCTGGTGGCGCGGCCAAGGGGGCGCGCCACCCTATGTTGTGGTGGCTCCAGGGCCCTCCTCCGGGTCTCCTTCGGACTTCGTGTACGTGACAAAATTATAAGACCCTCGGATTTTGTTTCGTCCAATTCCGAGAATATTTCCAGAACAACTTTTCTAAAACCAAAAACAGCAGAAAACATGAACTCGCTCTGTGGGTTCTTGTCAATAGGTTAGTCCCAGGAAATCCATAAAAATGATATAAAGTGTATAGATAACATGTAGCATATGGCATGAAAACAACATGGAACGTCATAAATGATAAATACGTTTGAGGCGTATCACTATCGATAATGCCTTTATATAGATCAACACGTATCTCTGGCTGGTGCTTCCTGAACTAATTCAACCTACAACTCTCAATCTTTATGTACATGTCCGCTGACCATTGCTATAACAGTCGCCCTCCATGTAGTATGGTGTTGAATATAGGATGACACATTTGTAGACGGTAACAGTAGTAGTCCCTGACAGAGACGCATAAATTGCCATCCCCCTCTATTCGAAGGACAGTGAAAAAAAGAAAGTTATGCGACATTAGTGTTGTATAGAAAAAAATATTGCAATTAGAGAAAACAAAAAAAAAGTACTGGAAGTAGACGAACTTGGATCGTCGTCACGGTCTGCTCTAGATAGCTGCGCAAGGTTCCAAGATTTATTACATTTAGGAATATTTGGATGCCAACCGAGTTCCCCCTTCGCGTTGAAGAGGGGATACGAGAGCGGGTCATAGAATTCTTGTGTGGCTTGTATGCTCCGTTTCTCGTTATTATGACCGTAGAGGGTAATGCTACGCTTGAACCCGCTTGCAGGATTACTGCCCTCGACCCAAATAGCAGCCACCTCAGACGACCCCGGTGTGTTGTATCTTCTTTGGTCTAGCTTTTTGTCGGTGTTCAGTTCTACATGGTAGTCCTCGAGGTTTTTCTTATGGACGCCCAAACTCCTAAACTGCTAGTTTCCTCTCATTATGTCAACAGCCTTACGCACGACCTTCTGGTCTAGTAACTTGGTGGCTTCCTTGCAATGGATCAGGCTGGGATCATCGTCGTAGAAGTAGAGTTGTAGATGTTATGGGCGAGAGCCTGGCCCAAAAGAATGCACATTGCGGTACAAAGAGCCTTGTGCCCTGAATGTGTATACCCCAGACCTCATATTCGTGCATTGGCTGGCGAGATTGACGCTAAGGGTTGTGAAGGAGAAATGGTCATTGAAGAATCGTATGCTCTCCCGAAAATATCGACAGTCTGCATCCATGCTAGACCATAGCATCATCAGCTCCGGGATTGGCACTGGTTCAGCCAACTCGATCTGTCCGTTTCGACAACAAAAACTGGGGGTCTCATGCTCAAACTTCTTGGCACTGCAGTGATTGCAGTCGGGGACTTGCTCCAGTAAGTGCGTGCTATCAGGGAGGTTCGAGTACACAAAGTTGAAAGGATCGATAGCACCCTCGTCGGATGAGTCTATCGGTGTATCACGATCCACATTATCAGCTTTGAAACCTGCATGCATATCTCACACCACTATGTTCATATTTACTCGTAATAGACAGTGTTGATGGAAAAGCTAGCATTAGTACCTTCACTGGCATACATGCAGCACTCCTCGTCCGTTAGGTCATTATGGATGGTATTTTTTCCATAATACCTTTGATCAAGGCCTCCATGTCACCTACATCGTTTTTGTTCTGGTACGTAGATGCTTCAATGCACCATGACATAAATAAGTTCTTAGATATTATTGTGTTACCGTCAGTCCTGATGGTATACTCCGGCGTGCTTGTTGGCAAAGTTGCTACATTTGGGCATGGCATCGTGATGGATTCAGCGCATGGGGTGTCCCTCATAGCCACGACGTTTGTCCTGCGCCAAGCCATTTTCTCATCAGTTATTCCTTGTGTAGATGTATGTTTCCCAGCAGCTCTTCTTAGCGAATTAATCTCCTCCTTTTGCGCAGGCATCAAGCTATCTCGTTTAGATCTATCTTTGGCTCTTCTATCTGCATTTATCACCTCCTTTTGCTCACTAGTCAAACGTCTTGGGCGGCAAACTGTTCAGCTCTATCTTTTGCTCTTCTACGTGCGTTGATCTCCTCTTTTTCTCGGTCGTCAAACTATTTCGTTGAGCTCTTGCAAGTTCACGTCTTGCTTGATTTCTATCTTCTATAGCGCGCTTGTCGGATGAGTTTATCGGTGTATCAAGGTCCACGTCATCAGCTTCGAAACCTACATGCATATGATGTCACATCGTTATGTTCATATTTACTCATAATAAAATGTGTTGATGGAATGGATGACATTAGTACCTTCACGTGCATACATGCAACACTCCTTATCCATTAGGTCATTGAGGATGTTATTCTCGTCCATGATACCGTTTAGCAAGGCCTCCATGTCGCCTACAACATTCTCGGTCTGGTAAGTAAAATAAATTAATGAAACATGACATAAATAAGTTTTTAAAAAATCGGTATGTTACCATCGGTCCTTGTGGTATACTCTGGCTTGATCGCTGGCAAAACTGCCGCATTTGGGCATGCCACCACGATGGATTCAGCGCATGGGGTGTCCGTCGCTATCTTTTGCTCTTCTACGTGCATTGATCTTGTCCTTTTGTTCCACCGTCAAACTATTTCTTTGAGCTCTATCACGTTCTCGTCTTGCTTTTTTTTTATAAAGGGCTTTTATTACTTAAGAGTTAAAGCATGTTCTCGTCTTGCTTGGTTTCTATCTTCTAACTTTTTTTGAAATTTGTTGTTGCTCTGCCATTACCTAGCTGCGTTTGCGCTTACGATTAGAGTGTTAATATGTGACACGCGTAGCTAGGTGCGGATCAAATAGATGCCCATGGCCTCATGTTCAATTTTAGTCGGTCTCGGACAAGTGTTAATATGGGAGCTGGACTCGGAATTTTTTTTGGTTCGGTAAACTTTTTGGGCCAGTAATTTTTTCTTGCCTTAGCACTACTAGCTGGGATTGGGCGCGGCGCAACGCCGCGCTACGTTAGATTGTTGCGTCCTTGCACTTATGTGAGCTCTTGCTATATTGCCTCCACCAGTTATTAAATACTCCTATAAGATAAAGGTTATGCAAAGAACGATCAAGCTAAATCTCAACATGTGGCTCCCAGTGTCTCACCAGATTCTTCAAACATACACTCACTTAATCTATTTGTCTCAAGTACCATAATACACAATGGCACATCCGAAATACAAATAACACCGTACAGAGATACCTTCAACTCAATTATGAACTCATCATTTTCCTAGAGAATTAATACAAGTTGAACTCTTTATCGAGACTAAAGTTGATAAAATCTAAGTTGGTAAAATCAAGATTAACATGCGAATCAAATCAGCATGAACTACTAACCAAAGGGGTCATCATCTACATGTAAGCAAGGTGAATCCAATAAGCATGAACTGCTGGCCGAAGGGGTCATGGTTACATGAGCGATGTGAATAAGTTACGGGTAGCCATGTTAGTCTAACGACCATCTGAAAAACCAATAGCCACATTATTTCTACCACAACACGCACTCGATGATCTTTAATTACCCAGGAAACATAAAAGACATGGTGCATTCTTCATTGACTTGATATGATGGCAATAGATCAAATATATCATGTCTGCTACAACCAAAACTGAACATCGCTAATGATACAAATAAGTAATACACACATACCATAACTAAAACAAATCGACTACCCATTAGCAAAACTGTAACCTACAATACCATAGGTGCTTCCGAATCAAGAAGTGGCAAAAGCGGAAGTAAAACCAAAGGTGCACCACACCATGTACAAATTGGAGTCACTGTGATTCTCCTAGTTGCGCCCAGAGATAGATTATTTAGCACTAAGATATCTTTTTTTGAACAAGAGAAGGTCCCTAAGGACCCGGTTGCTGCTTTCATTAAAGATCTGGGGGGTGAGTACAAAAAAAGACTGGCCGTTTTACAACTCTTGCACTATGGACCTGCAAATTCGAGGATAAGGCCAGTTTTCTTACATACAAGACCCTAGGACGAAAAGATAAAAAGCAATCCAAGTCCCTGGTCTTCTTCACCACCCGTCGCCGGCGATCTCTAGACGCGGTTGTCGAGATACGAGAGCGATTCGCTCGGAAACTCTCCAGAACCGGCGAGGAGCAGTCGCCACCGGCTGCCAGGGAGGAAGCGGGGACGCACCACTTGCTTCCTTCTCAGCAGCGAGCTCCGATGACCTGCTCGAAAGACCTCCGCCGCCGCGAAGGAGGGATACGGGCCGCCATGCCGGCCAAGAGTGGCGAAGTCCATCTTGGACTTAGCTTGATTCGAACAGAGACGCAGCTTGAAGAGTAGACGCCTCCCTGCAAAAGAAGAAGCTGAGGCGCAGACTCCCTTCCTCCTCTCGCCTCCATGGCCGAACAGAGGAACGGATCCGGCTTCAGACCAAGACTCTACAGCGTAGCGTTGATGAGCTCCAAGACTTGGAGTCCAACCTTCGAGCTTATGAGGATAGAAGGCAGCGCCACCAGACATCTCTCTCGTCTCCAACCTCTGGAGCTCGAGAGGAGAAGGAAAAGCGGCGAACAGCTCGCTTACTCTGCTCGGGTGAGGAAGCAAGCTCCACCTTGACGACAGAAGGTCACAACTAACACCTAGGCAGCAAACTACAACGAGAAAACTAGACCTAGATCTACTGTGTACACGCCGCGCGCAGCCACCTCCTCGCCGCCGGCCGGCAACGCCGCCGGAGAACGAGCAGGAGCTCGCCGGCCCCTCACGAGAGACTCTCAAACCTAGAAGCGGTGGCTAAGCGGTGGGGGGCGAAACAAACGGGGAGGATCGTCGCCACTAAGATGTCACTTTTTTTTATCATGTGCAATACCAACATCGTCCTAACTCAGCAAAAAAGAAAAAAAATCTAGAGCCCCAAATCAAGTGGCGGCATGGCGAAACAGCAAGTTCCATCCTCTTCACCCCTGACCCTTGAGTGTTCGTGTTGCGTCCAACCAACTGGCCATGCTTGTGCTCCCAGGTCCAGCAGAGGAGCCACCTTTGGTCGTCATGGTGGAGCACAGCTTGTCAATGGAAAAGCGTCCTCAAGTGCTCGTGAAACCAAAATAACAATAAGTAACAACCATCGTAAAGAAACTGTAAGCATTAACAGCCAAGAAAACCCAGCAAGCAACCTTATATCTAATACCTACTATATGGAGGTTGTTCGATATTTCTAATCGCATCCAAGGAAAAATGGTAATGTACCCTACGTACCATTGCCTCCAAAAATATCTAGGTTTACATTTAGAAATCCAAACACAGTATCTTTTTTATTGAACAAATTAAAGGTTTTTTTTTTTGTCACATTCAGGTGGGATATAATTCAGAAGCCTTGCACAACTTTGAACTAATGCAAAATAATTACCACACTCTATTTTTATTATTAAGTTCAAGCCTTGCACAAACCTTGACAGATATCACATAATTAGCTTATTAGCAGATCTGATTCTGTTTTTTTTTACTATCAACACATCTGACTCAACTGAAGACACGTGGATTGAATTTGATTCAATGTTACATTCGAAAATTAATACAGAGCGATATAAGTTGCCTCCCTTTTCAATTTGCTGCGGGGCTAGGTATGATAAGTGGCATACATTTCTAATTAAGGTGGCATCTCAATTAGGAAGAACGAATATCCACCATATGCACGCAACTGATACAAATTAATAAAGAAGGTGAAAAGCAGATACCCCCTCCGTCCACTTTTAAGGCACATTTCTTATCATTTTAAGTTTGCCCACATAGTAAAATGAGTGAATCTATGTGTAAAATGAGTCTAGATTCACTGATTTTAGAATGTATGTGGCCAAAATTGAAATGCCTTATAAAACTGAACGGAGTAGTATCAGAAATGTATTCTACACCGGTAACAATCGGGATGATAAGCTAGCAAGCAATTTAAAATAAACAGAAAGGATACATCTCAGTGAGGAAGAATCAAAAGCCAACATATGTACAGAATGGGCAAAAAAATTAAAAAGAGATGAAAAGCAGATACATCAACCGTATATTTACACTGGTAACAACCAGGATGTTAAGCTAGGAAAAAAATTAAAAAATAAATAGAAAGGAAAATTTCATATCAAGAACGTGGATGTTGATAGATCCAAATGTCATACCATCTTCGATCCCTTCTATATCCGCATCAACTGTGAGAATACCATGGGTACAATATCTGGTCGATCAGAATAAGATCAAACATGCTCTATTCTAAGGGCACATGTTGTTTCGTCCCATTTAGGGTTTACATGTAGAAGTAATAATTAAATAGCTTTTGGTGGTCAAGACTGCAATTTCTAACCGCAATGAAGAACAATGATTCGATCTCTGAATACAACTTATGGAAGATCCTAAATTCCGTAATAGTATTATCTTCCCAAGCCAGCAGGATGAGAACTCAGGGTGTATTTCTAATATTCTCATATGACGCTCAGAGACATTTCAACCTCAAGGAAATATTTAACAGAAATCATGGACGTGCTTAATATCGTACCTTATGCTCGCAGAAAGATGTTCCCACTGCAGAGGATATTCGACAAGAAAACACTCTTTATTGGCGTCTAGAAACAAATACCATTGGCGGCTTGTACACCAAAACCGCATTGCAGCACTTCCAGTTTTCGTACATAAGAAAACCACACAACTCAATATATGTGTGAAGCAAGAAACCGACCAACACAAAAATATTGTCTAGATATGCACCAATCGGTCTGGGTTTAATATTAGCGACCAGATCACAAATTATCAACATCTTTGAAAGGATCTTCTCAATAAAGCCCATTAAAAAAATCATTTATGATAAAAGAAAAATAGCCAGTGTGTCGCAACAGTTCAAACCCATAACATGCAATAGCAGTCACATGGATTGCACACGGAAGAGATCAAAGAAAAAAAGTGCTGCATCTGGAAATGAGTAAAAAGAGGAGATGCACACACCATAGAGCCAGGAGATACCAAACTGAAGCATTGCTATTGTATTTCTTTGTTTGTTTCATTTTATGTGAAGAAACAAAGGAAATAATGTACCCATGTGGTAAGGATACTAAGACCATTAACTTAAATTGCCAACAACAGAATCAGAGAAATGAATATTGAAGATAGTCAAGAAAATATTGTCAAATACCTGAAAGAAACAACATCCAACATTTAGTTAGAAGGGATTTTATACATCGAAGCTACTTGGATCTAAATCAAGTAAATTAAATAGCATGGTAAAAGCATTAAGTAATTCAGTGTATATACATCCTTTGAAATGTTTTCTGGAATTTGCTGACAAAAGAAAGAAAGCAGTATCAGTGGTGTTGTAACTCACCAACTATTGCAGACGGCCTCCTCGAGGCGTCGTTTAAAATCAGCTGTTCTAAACAAGGATAGATTCATTTATGCCCAAAAAATGTCTTGGTAGAGTGCAAACCTCTATGGAAAAACGGCAACATGAAGCTGTTATACAGAGAGAGGCCAGGTTGACCCCTCAATAGGCATAAAATAGATGTGCTCAATAGTTTTATCTCCGAAATTCTTGTTGATCTATGAAGCTCCAAAATATTGAATTGCTGATATCCAAATTACAATATGGATGGTAGAAAATACTTTGCTAGTCAGAAAAGGCCCATTAGATAATCTGCGTGCGAACAGACGCTGGATTTTCCATGTGATTCAGGACATGGACCAACCACATGTAAACAAATATTGGCCAATCTTGATTGGTAACAGTCAACATCTAATTAAGTTACATATCTTCATCCCGCACGTTTACATTAATCCAGGAGTATGTATATTTCAAGTAGATCAGCACCATTATAACTTTATAAGTGGTGATTCTATTTGAATATTCCAACCAGAAACACTGTCCCTATCATTACAAATTTATTAACGGACCATTAATTTCTTAACTACCTCTTAATTTGTAGACAAATGCTACTGATTGCAGGTGATTAATTGTTTAGACTAACCATATATTTCTATTATACAAATTTGCAAAGCCTTACAGCTTCTACTCTAAGGATTTCAGAGGTCCCCTAGCCAGTACGATTAGATAATCTTCTATTTTAATGACAAAGATGGTTCATTTAATCTGGTAGGTAAATAAATCAGACGAAGTACAAAGAGAGGGGTCCAGTTAATCTATGGAAGTAGGCAAGATAGAAAAAAATCACCGTGTCAAAGTCTATCACGACAAAAGATGAAACTGCAATCGTTTAAAACAATATGTCCAATATATACATTTTATGTCTTGTCTAGGACAATATGTCTCTACCGGTCTATTCCTTCATTCCAGACATGGGACGTTTGCAGCTTCTTGTAAATAACTAAATTATTGTGATGATTTAGTTTGAAGGCATTGTTAGTGAAAGAAAAAAATAGCGGGGTTGAGCAACAAGGAGAAACCAAGAGTGCCATCCGGTGGATAAATAGAGCATGACTATTTTGTGTCAAAGTTAAGCACACAACGTCACAACCTATGGGCGGAGCTGCCAGGAACCGTGACAATAAAGGGTCACGCGTGACACGACCATGTCCATATTGTCCAGCAGCGATGAGTCTAGACGTAACATAGAAGAAAACCTACAAACAGAGAAATTAAAACATCAGCAATAAAATTAGCATGGATTAATAACAACAAAGACAGGGCAATACCTGGTGCAGAAGAAGAGCAGGAAATAGAGAAAAACCTAAGGACGGCGACCGGGGACGAAGGCAAAATTGCCGAGCCAGCAATCACCATATAGCTCCAACGCTGCTGAAGTCCTACAGGGCGACGAACGCTGCAAGCAACACAACGACGTTCTGGCCTTGCGGCTCGGGCGCATCAGACGCAACGCCAGATCCGGTGGCTGTTGCACAAGGGAGGAGTTGCGTTGGCCGGCACCGCTGCTCCAACTATATCCCTACGGCAAGGAACCGAGGAATAGGTACTCCGCGGGATTTCGCCGTTCCGCCTTGTGCACGGCGGCGTTTGCGGAGGTGGGGCGGCTTCGTGGCATGGCCGTGCTCTCCGCTAGAACGCGGGGAATTCGCTGACTACCACAACATCGGAGAACCTGACCACGGAAGAGCTTGGACGTGGGAGGCCTCGTGCCTAGAAGGAATATAGAGCAGGATGCGGCTCAGAACCAAGGGGAAATCCATGGGGAATTTTATTTTTTGCCCCACTTTACCTGGTACCTATCCGATTTGCCCCATTTTTCTTTGGCATCTCCAGTTTGCCACGGTTTACATTGCATCTTTATTATTTGCCCCTTTGAATTATTTTCGTTTGTTTCCAGGATATAGAAAAAAACATGGTGACACAAATGCCCTTGGTTGCAAAACGATTAGAATCGACTCAGCTATCTCCCCTGTTTGGAACAGAGACGAAGAACCCTAGCTGCTGGCCCTGCCCGCCGGCGCCGCCTCTGGCCGTTGTACCGCCGATACTGCTGGTCCTCGCCGCAGGCCGCTGCACCTCCCCCGGAATTCTCCTGCTCGTTGCTCGCTGCGTCGCCCTGCCACGGCCAACCTCCATGACGTCGTCGCTTGAGGCACCACAGGAGACCGCCGCCGGGGAACTGGTGTTACCTACCGCCGCCGTGGAGGTTGTCGCTGCCGCCGCCGTCCTTAGCTCCGGCCGCCGTGGTGTTTGTGGCCGTCGCCGTCCAGTTCTGTGATTAGGGGCGGAGGAACTGTTCGCTGTTCTTCCTGGGAGCGATGCGAGCCGTGCACAGCCACGAACGATGCGAGCCCAAGTCAATCCTAGGTCTGGCTATTTTGGTAATTATCCATTGGTCCCACACGTCATGAGGGCAAATAATAAAGATGCAATGTAAACCGTGGCAAACTGGAGATGCCAAAGAAAAATGGGGCAAATCGGATAAGTACCAGGTAAAGTGGGGCAAAAAATAAAATTCCCCGAAATCCATGGAGGTTGAGTGATGGCCATCTGGTAAGAGAAGATGGGGAAAGCGTGAAACTCGACGGGAGTCTGCTAGAGAGAATGGGGGCCACGCGTAGAGATTTCATGACGCAAAAGTGGCAAGTTGAAAGGTCAAACGGCACGACGCTGTGGCAGAAGACCAAATCCACGACGCAAAGGGTGGACGCGAGAGAAACGAACGAAAAGTAGTACACGTGTTGACGAACGAAGGCCTATTATGATCATCCGAATTTTGTGGGAATTGGCATTGGACGTTGTTTAGGATAGTACATATTGGTAGGATTCTGATGGATTTTTGATGTGGCCTTGGGCCACTCAATTAAGCTGTACCATGGATTTTGATTGTGCCTGGGCCACTCGATGCTCGCTAGCTGCTTTTTGCATGCGACGTGCGAGACCTACGACACGTACTGTCGTTTGGAGAAATTATGTACTCCCTCTGTCCCAAATTAATTATCTCAAATTTGGACAAAAGTGAGTGTATCTAGACATGTTTTAGTGTTAGATACATCTACTTTTGTCCAATTTTAAGACAATTAATTTGAGACGGAGGGAGTAGTAGAGAAAAGATAGAGATAGAGATAGAGATTAACTCTATCTTTTGCTATTCTACATGCATTGATCTCATCTTTTTGTTCCGTCGAGCTCTATCACATTCTCGTCTTGCTTGATTTCTATCTTCTAATTTTTTTCAAATTTCTTGTCTTTGCTCTTCCATTACCTTAGTTGTAAATGCTGCTGTAGGTTTGTGCTAGCACACAAGTACGTGAGGTGGAAGCTACTCCTCCCTTTCACAAATAGATGACTTCCATTCATCCAAATATGAATGTATGTTGGACACATATGAATGTATGTATAAATGGAAGTCATCTATTTATGAACGGAGGGAGTAGATGTGTTTGCGCTTACATATGAACGGAGGGACACATATGAATGTATGTATAAATGGAGGGACACATATGAATGTATGTATAAATGGAAGTCATCTATTTATGAACGGGTAGCTAGGTGCGGATTAAATAGATGCCCATGGCCGCGTGTTCAATTTTAGTCGGTCTCGGACGGACAAGTGTTAGTATGGGAGCTGGACTCGGTAAGCTTTTTGGGTCGGTATTTTTTTTCTTGACTCGTAGCACTATTGGTAGGATTCTGATGGATCGTTGTTGTGGGCTTGGGCCACTCAGTTAAGCCACCGTGGATTTTGAACGTGCCTGGGCCACTCGATGCATCTACTGAGAACCGTCGCTGCCCGAAATCACTAAAAAAAGGTTCCCCTCTCGGAAGGGCACCCCACGCGTGCTGTGGGCGCGACACTTGTCACGCTCTCGTCACGCGGGACCTCCCCCTGATACCTTCCACGCTTGACACTTGTCGCGCTCTCATGCCCTTGGGCGAAAAGGTATTGGTATCGGTATCCGGATTCTCCACCCGAACCGTTTTCGGGGAGAAACGGTGTCGTGCTCGTTTTTTTTCTCTCTTCCCATTTTCCCTTCTCGTCTTCCTATGGCCTCTCTCTCTCTCTATCTCCGTCGCAGCCCCTCCGCCTGTCTCTCTATTTCTGGCCCCTAAGCTCATACCAATCCTTCCAGTGACTATTGATGACGGTTCTCTCGGAGTTTTTCCCTTTTTCTCTTTGTGCCTTTTCTTTTGGCCTGTGCGTAGTGTTGTTTACTGCCTCGCCGCTTGGCCACCGGTTTTATTTATCTCCGGCGACCATCCTCCGACAGATTCTCCGGCGACTATGCTCTGACTATCACCTGTTTTTCCTTCTTTGTTATGCGATTGGCGATGACTAGGGTTTTCAGATCTATGTTTCGTTGCTACTGTTCCTATGTTATTTCCTCATCTTTTGGATTTCGAGCAAAAATAGTTGTTCTTATTGTTGGTTTTTTGTATAATCTTCGATTTTCCATTTTGAATCGGTTGAAACATGAAACCAATTGTAGCCAAAATCTATTTTTCCCTTTGTCATTTTCGGGCAGGGAGTTTTCGGGGGAAGTAATGGCAGGGAGGTAGCAACTTTCAAATACAAGAACTAATTTTTTTTATCTTTGATTTGCCACCCTCTGTTGAGGATGAACTTCCATCCTCTGTTGAGATGTCAAACTCTGGTTTTGTTCTCGATGAACTTCCACCCTCTGTTGATAATTGGATCTCCGAGAATTTATCTGTCGTATTGTGTTTGCATCGTACACTGCTACAAATTTCAGAAGTATAGGTTGTATACTTTGGTGGGAGTTCACTTCTGAATCGTAGGACGTACAAGGTAAGGCAGCTCTGTTGTACGTTTCCCTGTGTACATCGTAGTGTGTTTACTTCGTATGTTGCTTCCTTTCTGCAGAAGGTATAGGGTACAGAGTTTGGTGCGAGTTCACTGCTTAGTCTTGGGACGTACATCATACGGTAGTTGTGTTGAATATTTCCTGAATGTACACCGTACTGTGTTTACGTCGTTCACTTCTTCAAATTTCAGAAGTATAGGCTTTATACTTTGGTGGGAGTTCGCCTCTGAGTCGTCGGACGTACAAGCTAAGACAAATTTGTCGTACAGTGTACATCATAGTGTGTTTACTTCGTACGTTGCTTCCTTTCTACAGAAGGTATATGGTACAGAGTTTCGTGGGAGTTCACTGCTTAGTCTTGGGACGTACAACATAAGTCAGTTGTGTTGAACATTTCCTGAATGTACACCATACTGTGTTTACGTCGTACACTTCTTCAAATTTCAGAATTATAGGTTGTATAGTTTGGTGGGAGTTTGCCTCTGAGTCGTAGGACATACAAGCTAAGACAGTTCTGTCGTACAGTGTACATCGTAGTGTGTTTACTTCGTACATTGCTTCCTTTCTACAGAAAGTATATGCTACAGAGTTTGGTGGGAGTTCACTGCTTAGTCTTGGGATGTACAACATAAGTCAGTTGTGTTGAACATTTCCTGAATTTACACCATACTGTGTTTATGACGTACACTTCTTCAAATTTCAGAAGTATAGGATGTATACTTTGGTGGGAGTTCGCCTCTGAGTCGCAGGACGTACAAGCTAAGACAATTCTGTCGTACAGTGTAGATCGGAGAAAATTGCACACAACACCATAGTTTGGTAGCAAAGTTGCACAGAACACAGAAATCAAGAAACTTTTGCAGCTAGCCCGATTTCTGTCTAATAATTTGCACCTAGCCCAAAGCGTTGATTTAAAAGCTTAATAGGTATCTGACATGTGAACTATGACCGTTGTACATTATTTTATACCATATATACCACTCTACGATGTGTTGATGCTCTCTATTACATACATAAAAATGGTTTTACATTTATGCTAACATATTTTATATTGTTCAAGGAGTATAATTGTGTGTCATTACCGAAACGTCAAAGCAGAGGTGGGCTATATGTAGCGCTACACTCCGAAAGAAAAATAAATTTATATTTTTTTCTTTTTAAAAGATACGGTGATATGTATAAAATTTCAAAATATCCATTGTATTTTGGCTTAAAAAAACAAATTTACATATGAACATGTTAAAAGAAATAAAATCTTGGCACATTTGTCATCTTGTGTGACGCAGAATAATACATATTTAGACTTAAAATTTATACAGCCGTAGATCTCTACTTTATCTACATTTACGATATTTTTCTAAATTTTTTAAAACACAAAAAATTAGATTCTTTTTTTTAAAATCGAGCTACATATTGCTTGGGCTCCAAAATACGGTACTCGTACCATAGTCTAGCGCAGGGTATGTTATATTTTAATATCAAATAATTAAAATATACGGTATAAAAACATGGTATAATGGTCATGGGCTCGTATGTCACATAGTTGTTAAGACCCTAAATCAACGTTTTGGGCTAGCTGCAACTTATTAGACAAAGAACTGGTGCTAGGCGCAAAAAGTGTTTGATTTCTGTGTTCTGAGCAACTTTGGCATCAAAGCATGGTGTTGTGTGCAATTTTCTCGTTTAATTCGTACACTGCTTCCTTTCTACATAAAGTATATGCTACAGAGTTTGATGGGAGTTCACCTCTTAGTCTTAGGACGTACAACATAAGTCAGTTGTGTTGAACATTTTCCTGAATGTACAACGTAATATGCTTACGACGTACACTGCTGAAAATTTCAGAAGTATAGGCTGTATACTTTGGTGGGAGTTCGCCTCTGAATCGTAGAACGTACAAGCTAAGGCAGTTCTATCGTACGTTTCCATGTGTACATCGTATTGTGTTTACTTCGTACACTGCTTTCTTTCTGCATAAAGTATAATCGTATGGATTGTATGCACAATTCAATGCTAACACATAAGGAATCACGGAATCTCGGATCATTTTAGTTGTCGGATGAATGTGAGTACATGCGTAAGTTTATGCTCTACTAGTAAATAATAAAATAAAACATACAGTTCATTGTGTTTCGTATCATATCCTCTAAGAAGTTTGAAAATAAAAAAAATCATTGTGTCTGTTTCTTGTATGAGATATTTTCTATTCTCGAATGTGGATGTTATGTTTCCTCATCTTCTAAAGTTCAACTGGTCTCTGGTGCTTCTTCCTTCGCTACGGTTGCCTCCTTTTGTGGAACCTGGTTTCCTTTTATCTCCCCTTACTGTTGAAATTGTTGTTAGTACCAGTTAGTTATGAAAAAAACAGATAAACGTTGGACAAGTCATGCCTTTCGCTTGCAACTACCTTGTAAGCTATGCTTGGATTCCACCATGTCTTACTCTTCTACAATAGTTTACTGCTTATTGTTCTTTCTCCAGTCATTCATGTACCCACTAAAAAGATTTTGTATAAAATATTTAGTGATTAAACAGTCTTAATTTGATAAGTTATTGATTGTGTTATACATTTTACCTTGACAAGTGTGGTGGTGTACCAAATATCAAGTACTCGAAACCACATTTTGTTCTCCCGTCCCTGTTACGGTTGGAACCTCCTGGTTGTTGTGGAGTTCTAGGGCTGTCTGTTTCATAGTTTGAGTCTGTCTATGGCCTGGTTGCTGATGATGTCTTTCATTCATTTGAGATGTGGGAGTGTCGTGCTCTTTCAGCCTCTTCAATCTGTCTTTTTAGGATCTCACAAGATGTTCTGGTATGCCCTAGTTCTTTGTAGTGTTCGCATATGATTGCTTTGCCTCTTTTCTCTGATCCTGGTTTTGGTCTATTTCCTCTATTGGTTGTTTTCCTCCTTGTTATTGGTGGGTCATGTATCTTCTCGTTGTCATTGTTTGTTGCAGCTTCTTCTGTAACCACTTTTTCTGAAAGTTCAACCATTACTCTTGTCTTCATGTCACGCATGCATTCCTGCATCACCTTGTAAGCTCTATCATTTTGGCTTGCTAGGTTGCAAATGTCTGCCATATTGGACATGGTGCCGGCAAACCTCAGTGCTTCTTCTGCGGTATTCATGTCCATGTCTTCTCCTAGAGTTGGCAGCTCTAAATCTGCGTCCTTCCTCCATCTCTACATGATGAAGCTATCTGGCAGATCATTTATTCCAAAGTGCACTAGCGCCCATATGACATGGAAACACTATATTCCATCTCTTTTCATCTTCTTGCATTGGCACCAGAAGTTCTTTTTTTTCTTCATCGTGGAACACATCAAAATATTTTCTCCTGAATTCCATTTCTTATAATTGACTGCTCTTTCAACTCTTACATGCCCTGGTTGCATCGAACCATTATAATGGAAAGTTGTGTTGTTCTGCACTTCAATCTGGAACTTTTGGAAGATGCCATCCGTGTACGCCTCAAGGGCTTGTTTCTCGAACAAATGATGCGTTGATGTCCTTGCCACTTTCAGTGTAGATTTGATCTTTTTCTTATCAAGAGCATGCAAGCACTTGTCTTGTATCACCTCATACTGTGCAAGAAATTGTGTTATTGTGTCTGTGTTCCTGCTGTAGCACTTCTAGATGTTATTTGTGCTTTCGCTTCTTCCTGTGCTTGACGAGAATTGAAAAAAATCGTCCATAAAGTATGCAGGGACCCATCTGTGTCTTATCCTAAACAGCTTGTTTAGGTGTTTCTCACCTTCTGCGCCATACTTTTTGATTAAGTTTTGCCATAATGCTTCAAACTCTTCTGGTGCGAATGCATTCTTGGCTGCAAATCTCAAATCTTCTAACAAACCTGGGTGTGTTGCGAAAAAGGATCCTTCCTTCTGGCTCATCTTTGTGACAATGTGGTAAAAGCAATTTTTGTGTCTTGTTTCTGGTATAACTTCGAGGATTGCCCTTCATTGCCTTGTCTTGATCTGTTATGATTGTTTTTGGTGACTTTCCTCCCATAGCATCCAGAAATGTATGGATTACCCACTTGAACGATCCTATGTTCTCGTCCTTCAGTAGTGCAACTTCAAATAGAACTGTTGACCCATGGTTTTTCACGCCGACTATTGGTACAAAAGGCAGGTTATACTTATTTGTATTGAATGTCGTGTCAAAGGATATGTACTCGCCAAACAACTTGTAGTTCATTACGCACATTGCGTCCATCCAGAACAGGCTCTATAATCTGTTTTCACTATCTTTCTCCATTGTGTAAAAGAAACCAGGTACTTTTCTTTGCAATGTTTTGAAACGCTCCAGGCACTGGTCAATATCGTGATCCTTTTCAACTTGTGTTTGGTGACTCTGAATGTTGCTAAGGTCAATTGCATCAAAAGGAACTCACCGAAATCTTCTTCTAATCTTGCGGAAGATTAGCATCATCTTCCTAGGTGGTAGTCGACCAGCCTGCAGTAGATGTATCGATTTTTTGTCCAATCCTGTCATCCTTTTATCGCAGTGTGCAAATCTGATCAGGAAATCTGTTGGTTCAAGCGGATGATTGTGCTCTAGATTGACCTTCTTTAGGTACCAACCCTTTGCAAACTTCTTAACTTCTATGTGTGCCTCACACCCAGTCCTCGCCAATGTAGTTGTCCTTCGTGTCCTGCCTGCTAGAATTCCATTCTTAGTTTCACCTTCTTTGTTGCAAGCAAATGTCTAAAGATATATCTCTTTGTCCTTAGAATATCTCTTACTACTGAATCTCTTTATAGAAAATCCATCCTTTCTTGCATACAGCGTGTATCTATAGAATGCGTCGTCCTTAGACCTGAAGATGTCACCTTCTTTTGGTTGTGGTGCATTCACAATTTCTTCTACTGCGGGGTAGTTTTCCATGTTGAACATCTTGTCCATTTCCTCTTCTACCTTTGTCGGTGGCCCTAGATTTAGCAGTGGGTCATCATCTTGCAGATTTTCAAAACTATAGTTTTTGCCTGTTTCTTCCTCTGCCCAACCATTGTGTTTTGTTCCTGTTTTCCCTATTGTATCTCGTTGTTTGCTTGTTTCTTCTTCCGGCGAACCACTGTATTTTGTTCCTGGTTGTCCTGTGGTATCTTCTACTGACTCATCTTTCTGGTAACCCTCCTCATTTTTCTGTAGTTTTTATTGAAATTAGTTACAGCCTATTGTTACAAGAATTTTTTTTATTGGTGTTTTGTTTACCTGATTTTTGTCACTGTTTGATTCTCTTTTGGATTCTGAACCATCGTATCCTGCTCCGTTTTCTTCTTTTGATTCTTCATAGCAGTATTGGTTTCATGCTTTGTCTGTGTACCCCTTCTCAATGGTATTTTCTTTAAAAGTTGACTGGTTGTTGAATCTTGATTCTTGCCTTATGTTATCCTGAAAAATAGAAACAATATTAAATATTTGCATCTAACGTTTGTAAGAAAAAATAGAGTATGGTTATTTTTTACCTGTGATCTTGGATTGTGATTTTTGTTCATGATAGTGCTACCGCTGCTTTCTAATTTTGTCTGTTGAACGCACATTGAAGGATTGTCCTCTTCGATCGTCCCATGTAGCCTGGTTATGAGATTCATATTGCCTGTCGAACACGTCCTCGTCTATCTGCTTTAATTTATTATAAAATTTTATCAGCACAGAAGCAACAGTTATGTTTGCACATAATGATTTTAAATAAAAGTGTACCATGCTTCTTGTTGCATGTATCCTTGGATTGTGGCTAGTGTTTATTCTGATGTTGCCGTTGTTTTTTAAATAGAACTGGTTCATTTGAGTTGTGTGATGGACATACATTGAAGAATTGTCCTCTTTGGTGGTCCCATGTAGCCTGATTGTGTGATTCATAATGTCTTGCGAACATGTCCTCTTCTCCCTGCTTTGAATTATTATACAAGTTTATAAGTATATTTTCATTTCATGATCTGTTCAGTTGGATGTACTGTTTGTTACTATTTTGCTATTTTTTGAACTTCTAACCTTCTCTAAGTTCGTTGATCCTTGGGATATCACTTGTTTTCCCCTTGTTGTCGAGGGTTCTCCTTCTTGAATCCATCTATACTGTTGTGTTCTGTTATGTTGCTCAATAAACATGATATGTAGTATTAGAAAATCGAGCACCCATCTCAACTTTAGCTTGTTTTGCTAGTTTTTAATTCCACATTTCTTGTAATATGATCCTACCTTATTTTGATGCAGATTTGTTGTTGTCTTCGTCGGCTTCTCTTGTGCAGCATAGCTCAATTTATTCCCCTTTGCTATGTTGTTTGTTCCAAGTGAAATGTCGTTAGCTTTCATGTATCCTCCTGTTTCAATGAACGTGTCCTCCTCCAGTTGAAAACAATATCATTTTTTGTAACATAAATCACCTTGTTCTACATTTCCAATAGACAGTTTGTTTTAAGCGTACCTTGTTCCCTTGTGTGTAGCTTCTTTTGTATTGTTTTGATGGCTCTTCAATGGTTCACGATTCCTACATGGTTACATTTTGTTTATCAAACATATCCTATGGGTGTACAAAATCAAACAGTCATGAGTTAGACATTCTAAATGTATTGATTTTGTGTTTGACATGACATGAAATATTCCTTTCTTACCTTGCCCATCTGGCTGATTTTTGTTGCTTTATGTTGATGCTCTGATCCATTTGAGAAATCTTGAATTACTCCTGTTTTTCTCTTATTGCTCATGTCCTTCAAAAAGGTGCATAATTAAATAACATGTTAGCTCGAAGTTTAAGTTTATGGGTGTAAGGTTTTTTAGTAACAAGATTTTACCTTGTTTACTGTCTTGTTGTTTGACTGTGTGGTAACATTTTTTGTTGTTGTCAGAAATGTGCCTTATGAAGGAATTGAGGAGGCAGAAGATGTCTCTGGAACCGTGAAACTATCCAATGATATTGTTATTTTCTTGTTGTTCCCCTTTCATTCGCTTCTTCTGACTGATTATCCAACGGACATTTTCCTTTTTTCTGCGCCTCAAGTTCTATCTTCACTGGTACAAGAGCCCTTCTTAGATGTGCATGCTGCACGTCTCTTAAAGATTCTATGATCGTATCCAACTGTTTTGTATCTTTCCTTTCTTTCTTTCTTCTCCACCTATCTATCATTATCTTTAATTGGAAAAAAGTACATATCAGTATTATCTTGTGCAGATGAAGCACTTATAGGTTATCTGTGATCATTACGGCACAACATTTACATCAAAAAATAACAAATCTTGTACACCCTAGTTTAGTTTTGTACGTCGGTATTATGCTATGCGTTGTACGTACATCAAAAATATTAAACCGTGTACACCCTGGTTTAGTTTTGTAAGTCGGTATTACCTTATTTGTTGAATGTACATCGAAGATATGAAACCATGTACACCTTAGTTTAGTTTTATATGTCGGTATTAGCTTATGCGTTGTACGTACATAAAAAATATGAAACAGAGTACACCCTGATCTACTCCTGTACATCGGTACTACCTTTTGCGTTGTTTGTACAACGAAGGTATGAAAACATGTACACCCTATTTTAGTTTTGTACGTCTGTATTATATTATGTGTTGTGCGTACATCGAAAATATGAAACGGTGTATGCCGTGATTTAATTTTTGTACGTCGATATTAGCTTATGCGTTGTACGTACATCTTTAATACGAAACAGTCTACTACAACGTTGCGAATGACTTTGTTCAAAAATACGTTGCATGGTATTGTTCCTTACCTTTCGTATTATTTTAGTCATTAGTTCCTGTGTTGGTATCATCCTCCCCCTAGGTTGTTGAGACATGTAATCTTGGATCTCCTGTCGATTCATCTTCTCTCCTATTCCCTTTTCTTACCTTCCTGCAGAAATTGGTCAATAACATGTCATCTTTATATTATATATAGAGATGTGAATCAATGACTGAAGAATCTAAATCATGATGTGATTCGTGGTTTGAAGGATTTCAATAGATTCCTGCCTATACTATTTAAGTTTTCCTAATATATAGTTTGTTGCAGTGCTTGTATGAACGAACTGTTGTGTTGTATGGTTTCGTCGAATCAAACTGTTGAATCCATCGTACTAATTTGAGCTATCATGTAGGCACTTTTGTCTAGATGACGTGAAATATTAAACTATCAAATATGTTGGTTGCCTTGTTCGAACCAAGTGGTGATCGTGTATATCAATGATCGTAAAAATCATGCTTAGAAAATTTATCCTAGCCGAAGATGAATCGAAACGATTTTTACTCATGAGCTATAGCGCGTGGTGTTTTTGTAAGGATTGGAAGTTTGAGAAGCGATTCAAAATTGATTTTGATCTTGGTAGATTACCTTTTTTTTCTCTCTTCGTGATGCTAGCGTCTCGTTTCGCGTCCTGTTGATTTTTTTAATTTTGAATCTGGAGAGGAGAGAGGCGAGGAGGAGAGGGTCTCGGGTGCTGCGCCCACTTATTTACATGGTCTCTTTTGCACCGGGGTTACGTGTCGAGCATTCTTCCCTCTTTCTCTGACGTATGGGCTGTGGGGACTCGAGACTAGCAGTCCGAGACCTCTAGTATGCATACATTCACGATCCCGTGATAAGTTAATCATGAACAGCATACTCGAGTTGGCATTGCAGATTACAACATAGACTACACGAATACACGTCTTACACAACTGGTCACATGACTCAGCCGAAAACAACTGCTACGCAGGGCAGAAAACACACTAAACAGTGGAAGTCCTCAAAACACACTTGTGGTAAACCCAAGTCATGCCTTGACTACCTACAGGCTACTAACTCGGAGACATTCCTAGTTCGCACAGTCATCAGCGAAACCATCTTCTTCAGGGTCTCCTAGTTTCTGCTCAAAGTCTGGCTAAGACAATAGCCAGGGACGAAGCCAATATGAGTACATTGGATTGTACTCGCAAGATACTCCAAATGAAAGCTAAACATGCAGGTATGCATATATATAGGTGGTAGGAAGGCTGTAATTAGGGTTCAACTAGCCATGATGAATTTAAGACTCATCATAGTTGCACAAGTTTTAGTTTTCTTTGTTGAAGAAAATACTTCAAAAGATATTTAATTTCTCTTGTAGATAAAGCATGTCCACAAGGTTTTGATAAAGCATTCTTAAATAAAGAAAACCTTTTTCTTTACAAAACTTCTTGGAAGATCACATCTTCAAAATCATCATTTTCTAGTACCTCAAAGGTACAATATTTTCCCTTTCCAAGTACCTCCCAGGTACAATACTGAAAACGCTTTTCAATCTTTTTGAAAACATTGACACAATGCTATCTACATGGCCATTCAACTGTCCATATCCGAGGACGCGGCTATTCTGAATAGTTTTACTTTGCAGAGGTGTACACAATCCACAAGATCCAGTACATCCGCCATGAACAACCACGGACTGTCCAAGACAGTATGCAAATATCAGATAACTGGTCCTAACTATCCACTATGCAAGTGCTAGTAAATGGCTACCTCTTCAACCGGGTTTGTTCTCCCCGGCACGGAGTGAGTCAACCGTATCGATCCGTTTTCCCCTGACAACACACCGCCATGGCAGGAGACCCAACTATTGCAACCGGTGGCGAACTTAATCCCCACACTCACAATGTCCCATTTGTTCCTTTCTGGCGACAATTCGGTTCGGGGGACTCTACCACCTATAGCACATTGAGATAGACACGGAATAACACCGACAAGCTTTTAGTTAGACCTCGTTCCCATATTGGGGTAATGTGGCAGCACGGCTTGGTTATCCGGTGAATACTAGGTTATGTGTCATTTTTGGAAAACAAGTCGAAAACATTTCCTCCTTCACAAACCTCCCTCGGACAAGGTCCCACCTTTCCTAGGTGTTTTTTCAAAGCTTTTGTTTTCCAAAAACATCAAGTTAAAATGTCCACTAAGGTACTTAAGTGAATTAAATGATGATACTAAAATATCTAAAGGACTTGGTAACACAAAGCTTATATAGTGGATAAAGCATATTAGATACATAACAAATATAGTGGTATAGTCCACTATGAAAATAGTTTTTGAATCAAACTTTTGCAAAACTTCAGAAGTAAAACATGCATGATAGATAATGATAAGTAATCAACAATCAAGCATTTAGAGTGGCTTGCCTTGGCACTGGTCTTGGTCTTGCTTATGAAATAAATAAGAGTTGCAATAAAAACCTCTCCGGGAAATAATACCGTCTTCGATATCTAACGTCGTAAAATAAAAAGGGAAACACCCAATCAGAACCAATCAAAGGAAAGAACTTTCTAAAAAGTAAACATACAGAAATCAATCCATAAAACAAATACAATCAAAACAAAAACACTAGAGTATACACCAACAAGCAAAACATGCAGAGACAACGCACATGAATAACACTAGAATAGATGTTATGGATCCTTAACCAAAATGGCATGAGTCCAGTGGGTGTGCCACTCTCATAACATGGACATATAAGTTTATATGACTCTCTAGTAATTCATGAGGATGACCAAAATAATGAGAAACCAACTGGAAACAACTACACATGCATAGGAAAATAATATCAATCAATACTACAAGCCCATACTAACACATGCTTTTCTAAACATGAAAACATAATATAACCAGTGGCTAAGCAATATAATAACAGAGACATATCTATACTAAACATGTCATGGCATCACTGAATACATGAAAATAATCATGGAGCAAAACAACTACTTAAACTAAAGATGGAAAAAAGGCTATTTAGACATGCATACATGCATAACAATTATAGATCATCAAACAAGACTTATTCTAACATGCTATATATATAAGGTAGCATACATATAACAGAGAAAACAACACCTAGACATGCTAGTAATATCAAAATAACAATCTAAGCAATGTATCAAAAATTAAGCATACAAATAACAACTATGGCAGAAAACACCTAAAACTAGCATGACATGCCAAAGTGATCTAGACCTAATTAAATCATGCAAGAAAGTATAATATGATAAAATAGCAGTAGCTATGCTATGAAAATCAATACTAAATCAATCACTCAAAAATATCAAGGTACCAAGTATATAAGAAAACACTCATCCCTAAATACTAGGAAACCACTATTATGAGAAAAAATCTAGCAACCAAGGCTTTTCACACACCTTTCTCTTAACATGCTAGTGACAAAAAAAAGCACATATCAATGATATATTACCCCCCCTACACATGCTAGGAAACACATTTATAACAACAACAATATAACACAACAATTAATACATGCAAAGCAATACTAAGCAGAAAAAGGGATAAACACTAAATAATTCACCAAGGCTATTCTGCAACTCCTAAAATCATGAAAACCTAGTATTAGGTGATCCTAGTCACTAGAAAACCAACACAATTGGATTCACATCAAAATTCATCACCAAATAAATTAAACAATTCACAGAAGTGCTATCTGGCCTAAAACAAACATGCATGTCATTTTCACTCAACAAATCAAGTCAACACAAGGTCAACTGCCACAGATAGATATCAATAAGGGATTTTCATGTTTTGGATACATAAAACTCAAGTTATTAATTAAATGTTTTAAATGAGTGTTTCTGCCATTTAATTTAGTTCTCCTAAAATAAACCACAAAACACAGATATACCAGTTGGATGTGGTTAAGAAAAAGTAGGTCTGCCATTGTGATTTTTAGTTTGGCAAGATTCACATTTTAACATTTTCATTTGGATTAAAACCTGAGCACCAGAATTGGATCTGCAGGAAAAAGAAAAGAAACAACCTGTAGAAAACTTTAATGGGTCGGATCTGGCCCGAGCCAGGCCACACAGCTCTGGGCCGGTGTCGAATCTGCATCTCAACAAGTCCCTCGGGTGAACCCATAGGGTTTCGAATAGGAGAACCTGTGGACGCTGGCGGCGATCGTCGGCTAGACAGGAGACACGATTTACCCAGGTTCGGGGCCCTCGTAGAGGTAAAACCCTTACGCCTGCCTCCGTCGATCTGTATTATCGAATAGATCGGTTACAATGGGGGATTGCTCAAGTCGAGAGTACGATCTCGAACTCAAGGCTTGATGATGCGGTATTGCTTGGTCCTCTCCCGGTGGCTCTCCTGGCCTTATATAGATATCCAGGTCCCAAACCATACCCGGGGAGGACTCGAACTCTAAACCTAAGTCGGTTACAAGTTTCCTATCTTATCCCGCAAGGCATTGCGGGTGGGCTTCAACTAGGCCTTCTTGAGTAGTTCGAAGCTTCTCGTATTGGGCCTCAGTCTTGGGCCTAGGACCAGGTATCCTTATTTGCCGGGTCCAAGGTTCATCCCTTCGTCAGTAGCCCCCGAGCGTTTGCTCGATTGAGACTTTTCCAGTCGGGTAGACGCTCAGATCTTACTTTCCTTCGGATGACTATTATAGTCGTTTTCCATTCGGAGGGTGTATACCCTGTGCGATGAGTTTAATACTCGAGTACCCGTGTTTGAGGCTATTTTTGCAGAAGGATATGGCGCAGCAGCTTGGCTCTCCCGAAAGATCAGGGCCAATTAATTGCAACTAGGGCAAAAACAGTTCTGGCCTACAGATTCGAGACCTCCGACTCGAACCCGATGAGGTGATCATTGCGACTGGGCCGTAGAGGTCTTACCGAGTCGAACTTAACCTATAGAGGTACCCGGCGCGTCCGCTAGGATTTTTCTTCGTGTTGTTGACACTAATTTTTACCGGAGGACGCAGCTTGAGTGCGATTCCAGGCCCTCAAGAAAGATCTTTTGGGTCTTACCTTCATATTCGAGAAAATATGGCATCCGGATGTGCCTAGTCGGCTGAACAATCCAGGTTTGTGATGGGTAGACATCGTGTGATGGAGTGGTTGGATCTGCGTACCCGCGATGTTTTAGGTCTGTGATTTCTCGAGTGAGAAAACCAAGCTATTTTGCCCATACGAAAGGATTTTTGTGTCTGGAATCTTCACGCCCATACGAAAGAGTTTTCGTGTCTAGGGTCTTGTTTTACGTGAAAGGATTTTCACACCATAATTTATCCATACGAAGTTATTTCGCGTTTGGAGCTTTCGCGAATGAGTTTCCGTGCCTTGATCTGCCCATACGAAGTTTATTTCGCGTGTTGGGTCTTTTATTCGAATGAATTTGCAGTTTGATGTTGCGCGCCATGACGTCACAGCGCACTTTATCCTCCCGATGGGACGTGACGGAGCGATAGCAGAGGAGTTGGCCCACCTTGTCAGCTTTTTAACCGGAAACGAGACGTCGTTCCCGGTTTTTACGCGAAATGCGCGCAGTAAATGCGCACGATCCACTGTTAGGATCGTGGCACGAAACAGCATCCGCCGCCCTTTCATTTCGCCTTCGCACGTGGCAGTTGTGATGGATGCCACGTGGCTCAACAAACGGTCAGGATCGGGCGGCTCCGTGTATAAATATGGGCCTTAGGTGAAACGGTGAAAATTTCCCCAGCCTTCATCTTCCTCAGTCTTCGTCTTCCTCGTTCTCTGCCCTTCTTCTCCGCGAGCTCGCACTAGCATCCATGGCAGGAGGCAAGAAACATGGCGCCGCAGTTTCTTCGTCGAGGGCGATAGAGGAAGTTCCCGCGCCGCCTGCTCCGCGTTCAGGCGACTGGCGTGCGCCCAACACCACGAACAAGAGCATCAAGGGGATGCAGCAAGACGGGCTGCTGCCTCCCGAAGCTGAGAAGCGTGTGCGTCTCGGCAAAAAAGAGGAGGTACCCAATCCCCGGGCGAACGAACGCGTGATCTTTGCGGATCACATTTCGCGCGGGCTCTCCTTCCCCCTCCATCATTTCCTCGTGGCTCTGCCATATGTCTATGGCATACAGCTCCACGATTTGCCTCCAAACGCAGTGCAGCACATCTCGTGCTTCATTGTCCTTTGCGAGTGCTTCCTGGGCATTCGCCCTCATTGGGGCCTTTGGAAGGCCCTTTTCAAGGTGCGCGTCTTCCGCGAGAGATCGCGGGTAGAGACCGAGCTCGGGGAGCCGCTGCGCACCGGTGCCTTCGGAATCCAGGCGAAGTCGGACAACGGCTACTTCCTGATGCACTTCATCGACTCCGCCCAAGGATGGAGGAAGAAATGGTTCTACGTCATCGACAACAGCGCGGGTGGAGTCCACGAGTTCCACCCGTTCGCTGTCTTGAAGAGGCGAAAATCCTGGGCGCACAAGCTCTCGCTTGAAGAAAACCGGACGGTTGCCCCGCTACTCGCCAAGGTGGCCGCCCTCCGTGATCAAACCGCAGGAGTGACGCTAAATGGCCTGCACCTGGCGAGCATATTCCTCAAGCGCAGGATCCAGCCCCTACAGGAGAGGCCCTCCACGATGTGGGAGTACCAGGGCGCCGAAGATCCCAGCCGCATAAGCCGAGAAGAACTCTCGAATGCTGAATTCGAGAAGAAAATCACGGCTATCACCAGCCTGAAAGAAGGCGAGGCCTTCCCCGACTCCCCAGTCGAGGATTTCGAGGCATCAAGGCCTCCACCACCTGAAGTAAGTTCGGAGTTTTCTTTGTCTTCCGTCTCCTTCTAGCTCGAAAGTTTTTTGTTGACTGAAATCCTTCTTTCCTTTCTTCCTTTGTAGAGTTTACGGTGGCCAATTGCTACCCGCCGGTCTCCGGAGAGGAGGTCTCGGACTTGTTGGCGAGCCACCTGGACGCCCCAGCCGACACCAGCGTTGCCGAAGCCGATTCAAGCTCCGAGCACAATTCCTCGAATGACGCGGAGGAATCGGGTAGCGACCTCCGCATCCGCAAACGCCGCCGATCGGAGAATGATGAAGCCACCTCCAAGGATAACTCCTTGGGTAAGGAGTCGCCTGAAAAGGAGCCTCTCATCGTGACTCGCTAAGTGCGCGCGCCCCTTCTCCTTCCTTGCCAAAGATCCATACCGCCTGGAACGCGGATATGTTGGATGATGACGACGACGAGTAAGTTCTTGCTTTCTTGTTCTAGTCGAACACTTCCTTTTTCTTCTTCTGACAAGTTGTTGTTCCTCATGGCAGTCTCCAATCCATTAGCCCCAGGCGGTTCGTCTCTTCCCTTCCTCTCGAAAAGAGGAAGAGAGCTGCTGCTGCGGGTGAGACCGCGACTACTGGCACCGTGCAGAATTCTCCGAGTGCAGCTCCCGCAACGACGGCTACGGAATATAGGATCCCTAGCTTTGCTGTTGGAGCTTCGACTCCGAAAGAGGTGTCGGGTAGCTCGGCGGATCCTCTCTCCATAGCTCAAGGATAGGTAAATATTGTTGTTTTCTTCTTCATATTGCACTTTGTCTGTTTGGATTTTTTTATCGGGTGCACGGCAGTTCTCCCAATGGGTGTAGCCCCCGAGGCTATAGTTAATCATGTATGATTAGCTACAGGCTCAAAAACCAATTCTTTCTTTTCTTCATTTTATCGGGTGCACGGCAGTGCTCCCGATGGGAGTAGCCCCCGAGGTTATACTCGAATGTTTGCGATCGGGTATAGGCTCAATCTTCTCTTCTTCGACTTTTTCATCCTTATATTTTTGCAGTCTCTTCTTGACTCCCTTGTGGCCGTTGGCCATCGCGTTATCTCGGCCGAGACAGAATGCGTGACCCTTCGGGCGGATCGCGATCGACTTGTCTCGGACAACGATCTTCTCCGAGGTAAAGTTGTCAACTCCTTCTATCTCATCTTTTCATTAGTATAAATTCCGATGGGTTTCAAACTTGTTGATATGCAGCTCAAATCGATGCGTTGAAGGCTGAAAAGGTGGCCGCTGTCACTCGAGTAGGCGCCCTGGAGGCTCATTTGGAATCTGCTCGAGAGGAGCTCGAATCTTTTCGTAAGCAGTCGACTGACTTCGAAGGAAAGCTTGCGGATGCCCAGGATGCCCTGAGGAAACCGGAAGAGACTGGCATGAAGCAAGATAATGATCTTGTCGACTTCCTTCGCCCTCTGGCCCAGCGTTTTGCAGGTGAGCTGCTCGTATCCTTTATCTTTCGATCAATTAGTAACTTCTTCGGATTTTGACTTATCTTTCTACAGGTCTTCTTGGTGTCGCTGTTGAGCTTCCCGGAGTTCAACGAGTGGACGCCTTGACAGATTCCTGCGCTCAACTTCGACATCATTCTAACGGGGTTTGCACCCTGATTACCGATGCTACTCGAGTGTTGACGCAGCTACATGGGCATTTTCTGGTCGATGTTGCGGTTCCTCCCCTGCTGAGCGATCTTCTGAAGGTCTTTATGGAGGGCAATCTCCTCGATGCCTACGCGGTTGCTCAGTCAGAGTCCGGGGCGAAGACTGCTATCCAATTTGCACTGGCGCACGGAGTTGCAGGCTTGGAGGAGGCGTATTCGAACCTTCCTGTCGACGCTGCTACAAGAAAAAAGGTAGCACTTCATCCTTTTGGCGATCCAGCTGGAGTGCTTGCCCGGAAGTTGTCCGATTTGCTTGCCCGTGCTAGTCGTAGGGGGCACACTGCTGCGAGTGGCAGCACATCTGCAGCTCCTTAGGACAGTTTCTCTGTAGTTTGTGCCTTTGATGTAATGAACCTTGGGATGTATTCCCGTATTTTGTTTTTAAATGAAATGTTGTTTTGCTATCTTCCTGTGATTGAGTTGTCGTGAGTTCTCCCAATGGGAGTATCCCCCGAGCACATGTCGAATAAGTGGTATTATTTCTCGAATGGAGTGTCTTATTCCTTAACTGTCCTTTATCTTTCCAGGTAACTGGAGTTCTTGCAGAGTCCTCAAGTGGATCCGCTGCCCGAGTGGATCCTCTTGTTGCTGCTGTTGGCACCTTTGCCGACCTTCGTGACCGTGTTGCGGATGGTGAGCGCAAACTAAAGATTTTGCGCGCGGTGGCGGATGTGGCTAAGTCCAAACAAAAACTTGTGATTGAACGTGAGCAGTTTGTGATGGATGAGTTGGCGGTTGTTGCTAGGGATTTGCTCTGTAAGTATCTCAACCCCCTGGCTTTCTGTATTTGCTATGAACCTTTTGATCATGTGTCTTTCTTTGAAGTTGTTCAGCCAGATGACAGGAGTGAGAAACAGTGGGTGGAGAACCATATTCTTCATGAAGCCGGTAGTTCAAAACCCCATGCAAATAATTTTTGGTCCGATCGTAGTCGAGGCTTTGTGCTTGCTACCTTGAAGTATCGAGTAAACCAGGCCAAGATACTCGTGAGTTTGTTTCACGAGATTTTGATTGCTGTGAACTCCGCTTTTTATCCATTGTAGAGGGTCCAGAAGATTGGAGCTATCTCCTTAGAACTTTCGGGCGAGAAGGAGAAGTCCGCGAGTGTGTCCGTAATCATATGATCTGTGGTGCAGTAGTGGCGCTCTCCTTCGTCCGATTGTGGCATCCAGAGGTGAATTTCAACTCTGTGGCTAGGCTTCCTGATGGTCAAGTCGATATGTCCCCTCATTACAGTGTTGTTCGGCCTGCCGCAGAGGAGATAATTCGATTAACCTCGGAAGAAGTGGATCGGGTGCTAGCCGAGGAAAACACTCGTCGCCATATGTAATCATAGGATGTATGTATCCTGTATAATTGCTCAAAACTTTGTAAGGCGTATACCTTGTGTGTAACATTGTGTATATGAAATTACTCCTGTTGTGCTATTTTTAGGCGTAGCCCCCGTGTATATTTTTGGGGTGTGTACCTGTTTTTGAGCACTTAAGGATGGAGATTGAGAGATGGTTGAGGAACCATGTATTTTTATTGAAATGACTGAGAAGCCATGTGTTTTGGGCTACAAGATGGCTAATATAGCCCTATTTGTATGAGTAAAGGTAAATCTAGGGATAGAATTTGCGGAGGTGTGCAACATTCCATGGGTTGGAGTAGACGCCTCCAGTCGACGGGTTCTTCGGTCGATAGACGCCACCTGGGATAACTTCGTGTATTATAAAGGGTCCTTCCCAGGGCGGTTCGAGCTTGTGTCCTTCTTTCTGCTTGAGCCGTAGCACCAAATCTCCCACCGCGAAGGCTGTGTGGCATATTCGGCGACTGTGATAGTTTCGCAACGACTACTGGTATACTGCTGATCTTGCGAGTGCAATGTCACGTATTTCGTCGAGTGCGTCCATATCTTCTGCGAGTGCCCTGTTAGAGGTTTCTTCGCTGTAAGCAACGACCAGTGGGGCGCTGAATCGAACGTCCTCGGGAAGTACGGCTTCAGCCCCATATACCATGAAGAATGGTGTGTAGTTTGTAGATCGATTTGGAGTTGTGCGGAGGCTCCATAGCACGGAGGATAGCTCTTCTTCCCAGTGTCCCGCTGCTGGATGTAGGCGATCGAGTAGTCGTTTATTGATACCAGCCGAAACTAATCCGTTGGATCGTTCGACTTGGCCATTTGTTTGCGTATGAGCCACTGAAGAGAACTTGAGGATGATTCCTTTTTCTTCGCAAAATTGCAGTGTTTCCTTTGCCGTGAAGTTGCTGCCATTGTAGGTGATGATGTTGTGTGGTACACCAAATCTACAGACGATGGAATCGAGGAATTTGACAGCGCATTGGGCGCTAGCCGAGGTCACTGGCATTGCTTCGATCCACTTCGTAAGATTGTCAACTGCCACTAGCAAGTGTGTGTAACCGCCGGGTGTAGACTTGCATAATGGCCCTACCATGTCCAACCCCATTATGCAAAGGGCCAGGTGATAGGTATCATATGCAACTCTGTAGCGGGAGCGTGAGGTTTGGGTGCAAATCGCTGGCAAGCGTTGCACCTGTCGACCAATTCCTTTGCGTCTCGGGCTGTTGTAAGCCAGTAAAATGCTGCTCGAAAAGCTTTGCCCACAATTGCTTTCCAACTGGCGTGATGTCCGTAATCTCCTTGGTGTATGTCTCGTAGCAATTCCTTCCCATCTTCGGGTGCTATGCATCTTTGCAGTATGCCTGAGATGCTCTGCTTGTATAACTCGCCGTTGAGTACCCGAAATGATTTGCTGCGTCTCACTATTTGCCGAGCCTCGCGAGGGTCTGCTGGGAGCTGTTTGGCGGAGAAGTAGTCGAGATATTTCTGCGTCCAGACTGGCTCGACCAGAAAGATTTGTCGTGAGATGCCATGGCTGAGCTCGATGATAGCAATTTGCGGGCTTACCTCTGTCTCCAATATTGTGGGTGCTTCAGCAGTTTTCTTGACCCGGATTGAACGCTTGGTCATCCTTTCAAAATATATACCAGGCGGTATGGGTGTGTTTGTGGACCCCATGTTTGCTAACATGTCTGCTTCTTCGTTACTGGATCTCGCAACGTGCTTCAGCTCCAATCCTTTGAAATATCCTTCGAGTAGATTATACATGTCCCGGTAGGCGACCATGTTTTCTGCGATAGCGTCGCACTCCTTCATTGTCTGTTGCACGATGAGATTAGAATCGCCATAGATCATCAACCGGGTGGCTCCACATGCGATTGCCATCTTCATCCCATGTAACAAGGCCTCATATTCTGCGTCATTGTTTGATGCTGGATCGTCGGGGGGGGGGGGGGGAAGTCCAATCGCAGGACGTACTGCAACTTATCTCCTCTCGGTGATATTAGGACGATCCCAGCTCTAGCTCCTTCATTTCTTTTTGACCCGTCAAAGTACATGATCCAATTACTCGTATATTCCGGTGGTCCGGGTGTTTGTAATTCTCTCCATTCGCTCAGAAATTCCACGAGTACCTGTGACTTCACGGAATTGCGTCCTGCATAGATGATGTCCCAGGCGCCTAGCTCGATGCTCCACTTCGCTATTCTTCCTGATGCCATTGGATTGTTCATTATCGTACCGAGTGATGCGTCGTTTAGCACCGTTACGGTATGCTCCTGGAAGTAGTGTTTAAGCTTTCGAGCTGTAAGGACAACTCCGTATGCAAGCTTCTGGTAGTGAGGATATCGCTGTTTGACGGCGAAAGGACCTCACTGATGTAGTAAATTGGCCTTTGCACTCCATAAGCCTTGCCTTCTTCTGGTCTTTCTACTACTATGGCTGTGCTGATCACCTGGTTTGTTGCGGCTAGGTATAGGTATAGCGGTTCCCTTTCGTGTGGTGTAGCCAGGATACGCCTGCTCTGTAGTGTTTGCTTCAAATCTGCAAATGCTTGCTTTGCTTCAGGTGTCCATTCGAATTTATCCGTCTTCTTCAACAGTTTATAGAAGGGTAACGCCTGTTCGCCCAATCGTGCGATGAACCTGCTCAAGACGGCTAGTCGCCCGGCGAGCTGTTGGACTCCGCGTAGATTGGTGGGCTCCTTCATGGTCAAGATTCCTTGTATCTTTTCCGGGTTGGCTTCAATTCCTCGAGCGGAGACCAGGTACCCGAGAAGTTGTCCTGCAGGGACGCCAAAGACACACTTGGTCGGGTTGAGTTTTATTCGGTATGCGTTCAACGCATCGAATGTTTCTCTGATATCATCGAGGAGCGTGTTCTCCACTCGAGTCTTGATGACGATGTCGTCAACGTATACTTGTACGTTCTTGCCAATGAGCTTGGCGAGGCAATTTTGCATGCAGCGCTGATGTGTTGCGCCTGCGTTCTTGAGCCAGAAGGGCATTTTCGTGTAGCAGTATACATCGTGAGGTGTGATGAATGTTGTTTTCTCCTCATCTTCCTGTTTCATCCGAATTTGGTTGTATCCCGAGTAGGCGTCCAGTAAGGGGAGGCGTTGGCAGCCTGCAGTGGAGTCCACAATTTGGTCGATTCGCGGTAGGGGAAATTTATCCTTGGGGCAGTGTTTATTCAGCGACGTGTAGTCGATGCACACTCGAAGGATGTTGGAGTTCTTCTTTGGGACCAGCACTGGGTTTGCTAACCAAGTGGATATCTTTATTTCTCTGATGAATTTTGCTGCGAGCAATTTGTTTACCTCTTCTCCTAGCGCTTTCTGCTTAGGTTCTGAAAACCGTCGGGTGGTCTGCTTGATGGGCTTTGCGTCCTTGTAGACTTCGAGTGAGTGCTCGGCGAACTCCCTGGGTATTCCTGGCATATCTGAGGGCTGCCATGCGAAGATTTCCCAGTACTCACAGAGGAGTTCGACGAGCGCGCTTTCCTATGCTGGTGAAAGGGTGGTGGACACCATCGCCGTCTTCGCAGAATCCGTCGGGTGTATTTGATGCTTGCAGGTACCGCTATTTGTGTTGAACTCGAGCTCTGGAGCGTTCTTCTTGGTGAGGGGCATCACGGTGTGATCCATGGTTTTTGCTATTTCCTCTAGTTCTTCCTGCATCCCGAAAGATTGTGCGATCTTGTTGAATTCGATATCACACTTGTTGGACTTCTGAAAATCGCCGTCGATGGTGATTGTGACATATTCTCCGGGTAGCTTGAGCTTCAAATATGCGTAATGGGGTACTGCAATGAATCTGGCGAACGCCGTTCGACCAAGAATGGTGTGGTACTGTGAGGGCCAGTCGACAACTTCGAAGTTGATGAACTCTCGTCTGTAATTGCTTCGGTTGCCTAGCACCACCTCTAGGTTGATTGTTCCGAGTGGATGGATTGCCTTTCCTGGTACTATCCCGTGGAAGGATGTCTCTGATTCTGCGAGTCCGTCCAAATTTTTGTTCATGCGCCGGAGTGTGTCTGCTGATGCCGCTGCCTCCGTCCATGAACACGCGAGCCAGCTCGTAATTGCCAATTTGTGCTTGTATGACAAGTGTAGCGTGTCCTGGTTGATAGACTCGCGGGGGGTGATCTTCCTTGGAGAAAGTTATCGGGTGCTCCGCCATCTTCAGATATTCAGTTTTTGTAGCTGGGGTTTGCACAGCCATGCACAGCTGTCGCGTGTTTGTCTTCTGAGCTCTTCGGGATGGACAGACTTTTTCTATCATGCCTAAGAGGCCTGCTGGGTTCGGGTACCCGTTGGATCCTTGATTAGGGGCGGGTGGCGCTGGCAACGCGGCTAGCATCGCGTTTTGGTTTCCTGCTGGGGGCAGGGTTTGCGGTTGTTGAAATCCTTGAGCTCCTCCTCCGGGAAACTGCGGGTAACCCTGACTAGTGGGTGCTATGTTTTTCTTCAGGAGGGCCTCGTGGATTTCGACGAACTTTCGGCAATCCTTGAGAAGGTGTGTAGCCTTAGTTTTGCCTGTGCGCTTATCTGTGAATAGATGTAGCGTGCAGTAACCCTCGAGGTCCTCCTCGGGGGTTTTTTATTCTTGCTTAGGTTTCCACTCGCGCTTCCCACGATATCCGCTGTCGCGGTTTTTGGTGAACTCCGCTGCCACGAATTCTTCTCGATCATCATGGTCGTAGTTCTCTCTTCTTTTCTTTCGGCCATGGCGGTCGTCATCACGTGCTGGGGATAAATCTTTCTCGTTGCGCACTGCGTCTTTGCCGTTTGCCCATCTATCGGCTATGGCCATTAATTCTCCCATGGTTTTGGGTGCTAGTCGCCCCAGTTCTTCCCTGAAAGAGGTTCGCCGCGCTCCTTTGGCGAATGCTTCAACCGCGACTTCTTCTGATATATTTCCCGCCGTATTCCTCAGCGTGGTCCATCGCTGAGTATATTCGTGAGTAGACTCGCCACTTTTCTGCTTGCAGGCTCGTAGCTCCTTGATGGTCGCAGGCCGTTTGTATGTTGCTTGGAAATTTTTACACAAATCCATGTTTAGGTCGTCCCAGGACCCGTAGCATGCTTTCGGCTTTCCTTCGAGCCAGCTGCGAGCTGCACCGACCAGGTGTAGGTTGAGGTACTGCATAGCTGTGTTTTTGTTCCCACGTTGGCATTTTACTGCCGTGAGGTAATCCGACAACCAGGCAGAAGGCTCCTGCGAACCGTCATATTTCTGTACTTCCGTGGATAGCTTAAACCTTTTGGGTAGCGGTGCTTCGCGCATGCTGCGGGTAAAGCATAGGGCTCCGCAGACTTCATCATCGGAGGATGTTGACGGGGAGCGTGCGCGATTTCTGGCTGCCTGACCTTTATCGACCTTGCGCTGGGCGATGTCCGATCGTGCATTGTATCCGGGCTCATCTCGATTTTTGTCTCCTCTCGGCTCTTTACTGTGATGCCGTGAGCGACTGCGATCTCGATCTTTTCGCGGGCTGCGATCACGATTTCCTCGTGGGCTGCGATCACGATTTCCTCGCGGGCTGCGATCACGATTCTTCCGTGGGCTGCGATCTCGACCTCTTCTCGGGTTGCGGCTACGGCCTCGACCTCTTGGGCTGCTATTGCTGCCACTCGGGCTATCTCCTTGTCGCCGGGCTTCTTTTCCCCGTGCTCGGCGGGGCGACCTTTCCTTGTCGGGTGAAGTGTCTCTGCATCCGCGGGGCGCTTCTTTGTCCTTCGGTTCGGCCGCCTTCTTGCGATCATAGGAGGCAAGTTTTGCGGCTGCCATGCCTAGTCCTTTTTGTACTTGCTTGTATTGTTCCGCGCGGGGATCGTTTTCCCCTGGTTGATTTATCTGCATGTAGGTAGCCGCGGCCAGCACTACGGCTGCGGGGGTTTGCAGATGGATGTTTCCATCTTCGTCCACACGCATAAGTGATTTAATTATTCCGCTTAAGGACTCGCCGTCCATAGTCGCGGTTCTCGATGCGCGTCCTTTCTTCTGGAGGCGTTGGCTTGACTCGTCCGCCATTCTTTTTCGCACAACCAGATCTTCTCGACCTTCCTTGATAGCAGTGGCCGCTCTCACTAGATGGTAGTGGTAGGCGACCATATCTTCGTGTGGGACCCCGGCTGCAGGTGGTTTGCTTGTGCGGATGGCCTCCTTTGCTCGGAGCCAGGCATCTCGTGAAACATTGATCTCGGCGCGTTTTTTCGCACTTTGTTCAGTCTCTGCGGGTGGCTGTTCCGATCCTGCCATGCAGACTTGAGCCAGACGTGGCTTGTGAGTCCTAGGCGTAACTCGAAAGGCCTTCCTGACCCCAGAGGGTTCCTCTGTAGAGAGGGTGTGGAAATTGCTGGTGTTGAGGCGGATTGACTCGCCACTTTTTGCTAGATAGGGTCGTGAGTTGACAGCTCCTGGGCTGGAGATTGACCCAGATCCCGATTCTTCAGGGAAGTGGAGGATCCCGTCCTTGTTGGTGTAGAACTTGAAGCTCCCGAACGTCAAGGTGACGCTTTTCTCCAGATTCCTGAATTCCGGGCGTGATTCCGGCGAGTGAGGGTTGACTACGACAGATCCGATCCGAATCGGGTTGGTTGGGGTCGAAGTCGAAGGATTCCAACGCGAGTTGGTTGTCGATGAAGCCGAAGACGCCGGAGATCCAGCGCCTGCCGTTCCCACAGATGGCGCCAATTGTCGAATCTGCATCTCAACAAGTCCCTCGGGTGAACCCATAGGGTTTCGAATAGGAGAACCTGTGGACGCTGGCGGCGATCGTCGGCTAGACAGGAGACACGATTTACCCAGGTTCGGGGCCCTCGTAGAGGTAAAACCCTTACTCCTGACTCTGTCGATCTGTGAGTACGATCTCGAACTCAAGGCTTGATGATGCGGTATTGCTTGGTCCTCTCCCGATGGCTCTCCTGGCCTTATATAGATAGCCAGGTCCCAAACCGTACCCGGGGAGGACTCGAACTCTAAACCTAAGTCGGTTACAAGTTTCCTATCTTATCCCGCAAGGCATTGCGGGTGGGCTTCAACTGGGCCTTCTAGAGTAGTTCGAAGCTTATCGTATTGGGACTCAGTCTTGGGCCTAGGACCAGGTATCCTTATTCGCCGGGTCGAAGGTTCATCCCTTCGTCAGCCGGCCCAAGAAGTTTCCCGCGCGGGGGAGAGTTCAATCCTGATGGTGGGTCGTGGTGGGGGCCCGGGGGTTAGTGACTGAAAAAGGCTGAACCGGTATCTTGCCGTTGGATCAGAAATGGAGGGCAGCGATGCGGCCACACCAGCCTCAACCAGCAACGACCACAAACCGGCAGCGGAAAAAGAAACCACGGTGGCGCTAGGTCTTCTCCGTCGGAGCTTCGCCATGGTAAGTTTCAGGGCTTCCCCGGAAGTGAGACTTTCACCAATCGGTTTCGGGAGGCGCCGCGAACCACACGCCCACAGTCACGCATGCAGGGAAGGCATCTGCGTCGGGTTTCCACGGGGTCCAGCGACAGCTGAGCGGGGTCGGAGAAGGCGCCATCCCTATGATGGATAGAAAACAAAATGAAGGGGGCGGAAATTCGATTGAGAGAAAGGATAGTACAGAGGAGAAAACGAGAGAGAAGGAGGTCCTCTGTACCGAGCTGGCGTCAAGCTAGGCGAGCAGCAACCATGGCAGACACACATGCTCGGGCGCAATATATTTTTGGCTACTCCCGAGAGCGAGGGCAGGCTCGGAGAATGGGCACCGTGAGATGTTCTCTGAGGCAAGAGAGAGGGCTGGAGAACGCCGAGGATGGGGTGAATGAGCATGGAGTCTTGGCGCTCGCAGGTGTTCGACACAGAATAAAGGAGGAAGCAGGGCGAGAGGAGGAAAATGGAAGTCACGGGCATGCTCCGAGGAGGCTCGCGGAGCTGGTTGACATGGCTTTGAGCTCAGGCATGCGACCCAGGTGTTGGAACGCGGGCGACGTGTCGAGTGCGTCCGGAGCACCATGGCCATCTCATGGGAAAGGAGACAAGGAGAAGGGGAGGGGTTGTTCCAGTGAGTTCACGAGTGTCCAATGGAGTCTGTTTGCGCAAGTTTTCCCCATGTGGTGCATTGTGGTGATGGATTAGAGAATGAGGTGGTGATCACTCCCTTGTCCAATGGTTAATGGTTGTGCTAGAGAGAGAAGGGAGCAGGTATACCATGTCCAGGAGGTCATGGGGGATGTTTTATTTCTCTGAGTGCAGGAGAGAGATAGAGGGGATGGAATTATTGGCTAGGAAGGGCATGAACTCAATAGTGACAAGAAATACCAGAAAAGGTTTTTCCTTGTTTTCACCAGAATTTTGAATACAACATATGTGAAAGATCATGTCCATTGGATAGAGAATGAAAAATGGAGTCTAGGATGGTGGCCCCATAAATTTGTTAAAATATTTGTTTCTCCAAAATTTTCAAAAGAACTTGCAACTTTTTTTGTATAAATAAGTCCCACATGACCATAGGCATATTGGGTAATTTTTCCAAGATTTTAGGAAATGCTTTTCTTCACAAATTATTTAAAAGTCCATTTCTGGCCTTTTGGAAAATGAAAAATAATAAATAGTAAAAAGATTTTAAAACAAATATTTTTGAGTTGTGCGAGACGTTCTCAATTAGGGGAAATTTTTGAATTAGATCGGGCTACTTTGAAATCAGATGGTGTTTTTCGTAGCATTCCAAGGGGTTGGTTCACTTTTGGTCATGCTAACTTTGCTTTTCTCTTCTTTTTCGGACACGTAATATAGGTCTCGAAAGTGATTTTTAATAAACAAATATTTTTAAAACATTTGAGGTTCCAAGTGGAAAAAGGGTGAAAACAGGGGTTTATTTAGTAGGCCAAAAACCATGAGAAATGAATAATCAAATGGCGATTGAAAAATAAATGGACCATGTTGAGGTGATATATAAGTCATGAAGATGGCAAGGGTAGGTTGATGGGGCTTCAAAACAATAAGGAGTGATTTTGAGTAACATGCACAAAGTGCTTCAAGATAACTGGGGTAAGGTTATTATTTTGGGATTCCTTTAAAAGGATTTTGAAAGATGATGCCAAGGTGTTTCAATATCCAAAATAACAACTTGGATGGAAGTTATAGATATGTATCATCAGATCTAGGATGGTACATTGATGAATAGAACAAGATTTGACATAGAAACATGTCTCCAAAGTTGGAAGTTTTAAAGGGAACAAAAGATGAGATAGAAATATGATGGAATATGATATTGATTCCTGGTCTTGTTATTACTATATTTTAATCACTTAAAACAACACAAAAACATAGGCAAACCAATATAATCACTTCGATGCAAACATAAGTGAAGATCACACATTAAGGAGGGACAATAACAAGACAAACAAGATCACTCAAGCAGCTGAGTTCTTCAATTCCATTTCCAGGATGTTTTTCTCAAGTGTTAATTATAGATAGTGATCAAGCCACATCATGACAAGAGGATTTTTTAAACAAGTTCAACTCAAAGCTTGATATATCCAACATAATATAATTGAGGTAAAACACATGGGTAATATAATCCCCACTTATGATTTTGCAAAAGAAGTGATAAGGGGTGGCCCAATCTTCTCAGTGAACTCACAGATAACTTCTGTATGATAACTAGTGCGCCACTAAGAACTCTCCCGGCTGATCCCTGATGCCAATGCAAAAGATAGCAACCCCAAGGATATTCTCAACTCCACACTCTTGCACAAGTAATCCACCGACTACAAGTGGTCCTGTACCGTCTTATTCCCAGTGGAACAGCAGGTAACACGTAAAGTTTGCAGATGAACTTCCAGATGAAAGGCTTACAAGCAGTTTCAATCTAGAGGTCTAGGGTTTATGTTTTAACGTAGTCTAACCTCTCCTATGCGCCCAAGGGGGTATATAAGAGAGGGGGTGCGGCCACAAGGAGTCCCCTTGCGCAAGCACCACTTCTAATAGGACTAGGACTCCTATACCTAACACAATTGGATACAAACCGACCCCACACACAACGGGTGCGGCCAATATTGGTATACAAACCAATTCTACTTCTATTAGGACATATATGGCGCATTGATGCTTCCTTGTGGGCGCCCTCCTCTTGCCTTGTCCATCCATGAGTGTGGAATAACAATATGGCATTGTTTTCCACACTTAGTGCATTTGATCTTGTGGAGGCACCATCCCCTTATCATGATAACAATTGTTATTTGTTGTTTTCACCATGCTAGCACTTGTTTTCCACCTCCTCTTGAAGTCCATGCTCATCCTTGTGTAGCTCCCCTCCTTGATCTCCATTCATGTTTGTGTTATCAACAAACCTAAGAATACACAAATGCAATGATTTAGGTAGTATAAAGCTCTCACAATTATAAACATTATATTCAAGTAGGAGTGAATTCACCTGTTGTTGTAATAGCTTGGTTCTTGATCTTGTCATTGGACCAATCCTCACTTCATTAGCTTTAATTGGTGGATCTTCATGTTCAACAATAGGTGAAAAGCTAGGGATGTCCTCATCATCCTCCCCCTCTTGAAAAGGCATCGACCTCGATGCTAAATCATCTCCATGGTAAGGTGTCAAATCAGCCACATTAAAAGAATTACTAACACCAAACTCATCAATTGGGAGGTCAATCTTGTATGCATTATCATTGATCCTTGAAATAACTTTGTAAGGACCAGCTCCTCTAGGCATCAACTTGGACTTTCTCAATGTGGGAAATCTATCTTTTCTAAAATGCACCCACACCATATCTCCTGGCTGAAATATAAGCTCCTTCCTCTTCTTGTTTACTCTTTCAGCCACATGTTTTCCTTTCTTCTCAATTGCTTCTTTTGTTTTCTCATGAATCTTCTTCACAAAATCAGCCCTCTAGGATGCCTCCATATTAACTCTCTCATGTAATGGAAGTGGTAATAAATCAAGAGGAGTAATAGGCTTGAAACCATACACCACCTCAAAAGGACAGAATTGAGTAGTTGAATGCACAGCTCTATTGTAAGCAAATTCCACATGGGGCAAACACTCCTCCCACTCCTTCAAATTCTTCTTGATCATACCTCTTAGCAATGTGGACAATGTTCTATTAACCACCTCGGTTTGTCCATCAGTTTGGGGGTGGCAAGTAGTAGAAAATAATAGCTTGGTGCCAAGCTTACCCCAAAGTGTCTTCCAAAAGTAACTCATGAACTTGACATCTCTATCTGAAACTATAGTCCTTGGAACTCCATGCAATCTCACAATCTCTCTAAAGAACAAATTGGCAATGTGAGAAGCATCATCACTCTTATGGCATGGAATAAAATGAGCCATCTTTGAAAATCTATCCACAACCACAAAGATAGAATCATGTCCTCTTTTTGTTCTTGGCAATCCCAACACGAAATCCATGCTAATATCTTCCCATGGTGTACTTGGTGATGGCAATGGTGTATATAATCCATGGGGCTTCAATTTTGATTTGGATTTGTTGCAAGTAATGCATCTTTGTACCAATCTATACACATCTCTTCTCATATGTGCCCAATAGAAATTTTCTGCCAACATCAACAATGTTTTCTCTCTTCCAAAGTGTCCCATCAATCCTCCACTATGAGATTCCTGGATCAAAAATAAACGCAAAGAACACTCGGGAATACACAATTTGTTAGCTCTAAACAAATACCCATCATGTATATGAAATTTTTCCCATGCTTTAGTATTAACACATTTATTAAATGGCATAGAAGATTCATTATCTTCATCATATAAATCTCTAATACCCTCCAAACCCGAAACCTTGATTTCTAAATTTGAGAGTAACATATTTTTCCTTGACAAAGCATCAGCAACTACATTATCCAATCCCTTTTTATGTTTTATGATGTATGGAAAAGATTCAATGAACTCAACCCACTTAGCATGTCTCTTATTCAAATTATTTTGGCACTTTAAAAATTTCAATGCTTCATGATCACTATGTATAATAAATTCTTTAGGCCACAAATAATGTTTCCATACTTCTAAAACTCTCACAAGTGCATATAATTCCTTATCATAAACAGAATAATTCAATTGTGCACCATTTAATTTTTCAGAAAAATAGGCAATAGGTTTCTTTTCTTGCATGAGCACACCTCCAATACCTATGCCACTAGCATCACACTCAATCTCAAATTGTTTATCAAAATTGGGAAGCATAAGTAATGGGGCCGAAATCAATTTCTCTTTCAAAGTATCAAAAGCAATGTCTTGAGAAACACCCCATTCAAAATTAACACCCTTTTTAGTTAGATCATTTAAAGGGGCAGCAATTGTACTAAAATTAGGCACAAATCTTATATAGAAACTAGCAAGCCCATTAAAACTTCTAACTTGACTCACATTAGTGGGAATTGGCCAATTTCGAATAGCTTCAATTTTAGATTGATCAACCTCAATTCCATGCTTAGAAACAACATAACCAAGAAATATAACCTTATCTTTGCAAAAAGTGCACTTCTCAAGATTACCATACAATTTATTAGTTCTTAGCACTTGCAAAACTTGTCTAATATGATCCATGTGGTCATGTTCATTGTGGCTATATATGAGAATATCATCAAAATAAACTACCACAAATCTACCAATAAAGTCTCTCAAAATATGGTTCATTAATCTCATGAAAGTACTAGGTGCATTAGTTAAACCAAAGGGCATTACTAACCACTCATATAAACCAAATTTTGTCTTAAAAGCAGTTTTCCATTCATCTCCCTCTTTCATTCTTATTTGATGGTATCCACTACGCAAATCAATTTTAGAGAAAAGAGTAGCACCACTTAATTCATCTAACATGTCATCTAAACATGGTATAGGATGACGATAACGAATAGTGATGTTATTAATTGCTCTACAATCTACACACATGCGCCAAGTACCATCTTTCTTAGGAACCAAAATAACGGGAACGGCACAAGGAGAAAGACTAACCCGAATATAACCTTTGTCCAATAGTTCTTGTACTTGCTTTTGGATCTCCTTTGTTTCTTGTGGATTGGTTCTATAAGGGGCTCGGTTTGGGAGAGATGCTCCGGGGATCAAATCAATTTGATGTTCAATTCCTCTCAATGGTGGCAATCCCGAGGGCACATCTTGTGGAAAAACATCCTCAAAATCCTTCAAAACATTAGAAACACCAAGAGGAATAGGGGTCATGTCATTAGAAACCAAAATCTCTCCCTTGTGAATAAGCACAATAGGGACTAGTGAAGGATCATCCTTAAATTCCCTCAAATCCTCTTTAGTGGCTAACATGCATAATAGGTTCTCTCTCTTTTTACATCTCGAATTGGTTTTGCTATCACTCTCCATGGCTTGTATTTTTGGTGTTCCCTCATCCCTCTCTCTCTCTTTTTCCACTTTCATAGCAATTTTGGATTGGGACTCATTTACAATTTGTTGTGGAGTCATAGGCCTCAAAATAATGGTCCTCCCATGATGATTCAACTCATAAGTATTAGCTCTTCCTTCATGCTTCACACTTCTATCAAATTGCCAAGGTCTTCCCAATAATAGGTGACACACTGTCATAGGAACCACATCAAACTCAGTAGCATCCTTATAAGGTCCAATTTCAAACTCCACTCTCACCATATGAGATACCTTCATTTGTCCAGTGCTACTCAACCATTGTATATGATAAGGGCTCGGATGTGGTAAGTATTTTAGGTTCAACTTGGCACATAAATCCTTGCTTGCCAAGTTTCTACAACTCCCTCCATCAATAATGACTTTGCAAGCCATGTTGGGACCAATAACAGCCTTGGTTTGAAATAGATTGCACCTTTGATTTTCAGGACTAGGCACCACACTCAATGAATTTTGGGTGCAAACAATAGAAGGCATAGTAGTAGCATAAGCATCCAAAGGAGAATCACTCAAATATCCATCATCATCATCAAGATCATTGGGATCAACATCATCACCTGTCTCATATTCATTGTTCTCATTGATAATCATCACTTTTGAATTTGGACAATCCTTCTTGAAGTGGCCTTTTCCTCCACATGTGTGGCATGTAATATCTCTATTCCTTGTAGTAGGAGCACTAGAACCCGAAGCACTTGCTGTTGGTTGTGATGTTTTCCTTGTATTAGCCACACTAGGCTCGGATTTGGATGATGTGGCACCTCGAAAATTTGATGATGGAGGTGGTGGTGGTGGTGTACTAGGAGTAATAGATGATCTCACAGGAAATCTAGTCTTTGTTCGAGCCAAATTTTGTGCTTCCTCCAATAGATGTGATTCGGCCTCTCTAGCATGATGTAAGAGATCATGCATATTAGTGTATTGATAATGCCTCACAATGCCCTTGATTCTATAATGTAATCCTGAAAGAAATCTTTGCATTGTTTGCTCCTCTTGTTCTACCACACGGCCTCTTTGCATAATCAATTCCATCTCTTGATAATAAGCATCAACTGTCTTGAGACCTTGCTTCAATTGTTGTAATTTGTCAAATTGTTGCCTTATATAATTGGGAGGTACAAATCTTTCCCTCATTAGCTTCTTCATGGTGTTCCAAGTAGCAATGGGTAATTCACCATCATTATGCCTCTTTCTCACTAAATTATCCCACCATCTAAGAGCATATCCATCAAACTCAGAAGATGCCAACTTGATCTTTCTATCCTCATTGTAATCATGCAATCTCCAAAGCTTCTCAATTTTCAACTCCCATAGCAAGAATTCTTCCACATCCATAGTATCAAAGCTGAAAGATGGAATAGAAAATTTGGGTTTACCCAATATATCTTCATTAGCATTGGGCAAAGGCACACGCCTAGCTCGGCCTTGAAAACCTCCTCTTCCTCTTTCTCCTCTAGCTCCACGGCCAAAATTAGGTTCCTTCTCATTATTTGCATCACTATGGACACTAGCATTTTCATCATCAATAGGTGGCAACCGAGCTTGAAGTAATCTTTGAAGATCAGTCATGGTATTGTTGATGGCATCAATAGAATCTTGCATTGTTCTCAATTGAGCACTATTGGTCTCGGCCACTTTGTTGGTTTCCTCCACTTTTTTGTCCATGGTATTAACCATCTGTAACATCCCAAGTCTGAAAAATAGCCTTTAGAATGTTTGCTCTCTGTTATTTTATGTTTTGCATCATGGCATCATGTTGGTTGCATTTGTTTTGTTTGTTTTCCATTTGTTTTTCTCTGTTTTCAGTTGTTTTCCAACTGTTTTCATTTGTTTTCCTTTGTTTTCCATTTGAATTTCAAACCAAAATTCAAACCTTTTGTTTCATCCTTGTGATGTTACAATTTCTAAAATGATATTTCAAAATAAAACAATTATTTGTTTCCATTAAAGTGTGATTCCAAACTATTGTTTCATTTCTATAAAAATGCATCCAATAATCAAACCCTTTTCAAATTCAATTTGTTTTCCATTTGAAATCCCAAACCAACATCCAAATAGTTGTTTCCAAATAAAAACCTTAATTGTTTCCAATTATCCCATAATGTTCAACTAATAAAATGGTGTTATAAATTCCACTAAGCCTTTCCAAATTGGTTTTCAAATTCAAAGCAAAATCATCATCAACACCTCAGTTGGAAATTATCAAATATCAAACCTTTCCAATGTGTCTAATCCAACTAATAACAGGGTTCACCCTATTAAATTGTTGTTTCTATATTAATTAACCAAATATTCCAATTCAAAACAAATAGTTTTCAAACAAAACCAATTTGAAACTATAAAAAATAATAAGCAAAACTTTCTCTCATCCCTTGTTTTCTAATTAATTCTTTTGGGTCACTTTATTAAAAGGTTGATTTCATTAATCATTTCAAATCTTCAAAATAATCTAATTTTGGTTTATTCCAAACAGCACAAAAAACTTAAACATTTTTGAAATCCAAATTGGTTAGCTGTTTGAAGTTAACATGACAAGTTCGCCCTATTTTTCTATGAATTTTTCCTAACCCTAAAGGCCTCCTTTTCTTCCAATTTTGTTTGCTACAAAAAATAAAATAAAAGAAACAAAAATAACAAAAGAGAAAAGGAGGAGCAGCAGCTAACTAATCTATCCTAAGCCCAGCCCACTTCTTTTTCCAGCCCGATACCCCTTCTTCCTCGCTGGCGTCACCCTCCTCTGTACGAACACATCCATCACCAGACGATCTCCCCCTCCCCCTCTGGATGAGCTGCCGTACAAGGTCTCACCCTCCTTAAAATCACCACACCTCCCCCTCTGCTCGAACCCTAGAAACCCTAGAGCCCCTCCATCCCATCGCCGCCACCTTCCCTCCCCTCTCTGCTGGTTCGGTGTTCTCTGAACCCTGAACCCACGATCACCACCACCGAGCCCCCATGGCCGCCACCTTCCCATCCCCCATGATCACCTCGGGAGGCAACCTTCCCCGGGAATGGAACCGGCTGCGCACCCGCTCCAACTTCGATGTAGGCGTCACCGCCCGAGGAGGCCTGGGTCGCCGGCGCCATCTCCTCCATCGCCGGCGTTCTCCACTGCCTGCACCTCCCCTGCACCGCCCCGTCCGCCTCCTCCTTGCTGCGTCGAGCCCAAGGTGAGGCCGCCCCGTGCCTCGGTTCCCTCTCTCCCTTTTCCTACTCGCCTCCCATCACCCCTCGCAGCAGCCCCACGGCCACCGCGGCCATGAACCACGGCGAGCAGCCCAGCTGCAGGGATCGTTTCCTTCCGGGTTCAGTAGCGCAGGAAATTTCAGATTCAGAAAAACAGTCCGCGAGCCACAGCATATCCTCCCTCGATCCCCTTCTCTGTCACGAAAAACACGAGAGCGCACTGGTTCCATCCCGTGCAGCGCAACGCTAGCGCACTGGTTCGAATCCCGGCCACCCCTTTTCTTCCTGGTTTCTTTTCCAATTGTTTCAGTATTTGTTTCTGCACCTTATCCTCACCACGCGACCCCTTCTGTCACGAATCAGCACACCAGCCCAACTGGTAGCAGTCCCTTTGTGCTAGCAGCAGGTTGGGGGGTTCGAGTCCCCCTCCCAACCATTAACCAAAACTTTTATTTTTCCAATGTATGGGCACAGAAACTTCTCAGTAATCACCTGTAGGTCCCTGTTGTTTACTTTCTAGCCCCTGCAAATTAATTCTAAGTCCCTGCTATTAATTTCTAAATCCCTGGATATTAATTAAAATGGCAGATTGCACCCTAAACTTCTAAAATGCATAAATAATTCATTTTAACTCCAATTTCAACATTTTTAATATGTTTTCAATACCAAATTAAATGTACTTTCCAAATATAAATTTTGTTTGCTGTTTTGAATAATTTAAATTGCTGAAAACAACTGTTTCTTGTTTATTGCATTTAAAATTGCCAAAATAATAACTTGCTCATTTTAAATCCAATTTCCACAAATGAAATATGTTTTCCATGCAAAATTAAACCACCTTTCCAAATATAATTTTTTTTTTCATGTTTTGAATAACTAAAATTGGTTAAATAATTTAAACCTTGTTTAATTCATTTAAAATTGGTAATTTCATAACTTGATCAAAACAAATTCTTTTGGAACATATAAAATATGTTTTCCAACCCTAAAAGTATAAACTTTTCAAATATGAAATTGGTTTAATGCTTTGAACAAATAAAAATTCAAATAAGTTCATGTTTGAATTAAATTCATTTAATTCTTGTTTACCTTGTTTAATTCCTAAATAATTCATTTGAAATCCTTTTGCAACAAGTGAAACATGTAATCCAACTAAAATTTGATGTTCTTTTCAAATATAAACTTTGTTATTTGTTTTGAACACTTTAACTTGTTGAAAACAACAGTTGCTTGTGTGGCAAGTTTAAGTAACCAAACTTTCCAAACTTAACCAATGTTCTCCAAACTTGTTTTACTCTTTTATCACTTGCATCTATTATTGTTATTTGCTGTTATTTTGTTGTTATCATCATGCATGCATCATGCTAACAACTCTCACATAATAATTAATTGTAAATCATTTGTTTCCACTTATTTCAATGGATCTTTTCCATATGCAATCCAATTGCATATGGGTCCAATTAAATTGTGTTATCTTGACAAGTAGTTTATTTTGATGCATCTATTAACATGACATGCATCATCCCCATGTTTGTGCACCTATGCCATTATATTGATTGTTTATCTTTCTGCAATGGTTGTTTGCTTCTTCCCGGATACACGACGACGTTGAACCGACGATATTTACGACATCCCTTCTAAGGAGTTAGCTCAGTACCAGGCTACTGGGTTTTGCAGGCAAGTTATCACTCACATGAACCACTGTGTTCCTTTCAACATTGGTTACCGATACTTTCCGTTGTTCTTTTCTGCTAGCCTTAGCAGTAGTTGTTTCTGTTACGAACCTATCACATGAATCCCTTAACCCTGATATTGCCTCATCTCCCTTCCTACAACCATTGTTTGAGCCCGTGTCTTACTCGCATGCTTAGGTTGCTTTGCTCGAGTCTGTTACCCGTTACTCTCAGTTACTATTCCATTATGTTCTGGGGGCTCGATGTTTAATCAATCAATCAATCATGCTACTGTTATTGTTAATTAATAAACTTGATGATAAGGCACAGGCAGGAGGCCCTTTGTGGTTTTGAGGCCTTCTAGTGTCGACCCTAATAGGAAAAGGGTCTTGTCTACTGATCCATGATGAGCGCACTAACCGCATGTGGGAAGCGAGTATGGGCGCCCCCCTCAATTTGATTCGATTCGCATCTCGTCCAAATCGCCTCATTTAGTTCGGGCTTTCCATTTGCTGCATGCATGATTTTGCGAGCCCTTGGATCCCGGGTGGAACTTTCGTAGTCGGCATATAGGAGGACACGTTCTTAGAGTGCTATGAGGGTCCATTTTCTTCTGGCTCGATTAGCCGTGCGCCTAAGGTGCTTTGGGCTTGATGCGAAGAAGAGTTGAGTTGTGTTGAGTGCCCCGCTTGGTGGAAGGGCCTTTCCATCTGGCGGGTTATTCATGCGTGTACGGCCAAATTGGTGCAACCCTGCAGGGATAATCTTCTCGAGAAGCCGTGTTTTCCGCGGTTATGGATTACTTGGTGAAAGTACTGGCTAACAAGTACTCAGGACAACTTAAACTAATGATTCACAATCTCACCCAATGATTAACAACTTGACTAGTAATAGGATTATTGACACAACAATCTGAACCATCATTAATACAACTGTGTGAGTTATCCTCGGATTGCTTCTTTGGATAAGGGGCGAGATCCAGGATGGGTTTGTTTGAAGTTATCTTTCAGTTGGTTGCAATCCTCGATCTTATCCCCTTTCTGTTAGCCGGAAGTGGTAGAAATCTCTGTAGTTGGTTAGCGCAGCCAGTTGCAGCATCTTTTATATCCCCTCTCTTCCGCTGAACCCAAGGCATCTGTGCTTGGTGTTGACGGGTTACACTTTGGTGAACTGTGAGTCTTGCTTGCCAGTACGTTTATGTACTGACCCCTTTGGGGCTGTGGTTTCCGCAGACCTACGTTTCCGAGGATCTACATGGTGGCTACTACGTGGAGCATGACGAGACTGCTGACGAGTAGATAGCGGACCCGGGCAGGATCCGAGACTTCGTGGATGGGCTCCGTCAGTTTGCTTCCGGCCTCTTAGGCCTATTTGGTTCTTGTCTGTACCCAGACATGTTGAATGCTTCCGCTGTATTGTAATGATGTATTGTTGGGGCATGTGCCCTCTGAATGATTGTATTTGCTATCTCTGCTCTAATGAGAGCCCTTTGCAACTTATTTCAATCTTTTGTGTCGTAGAGATCTGTTGTGATATCAGTTGTTCAACGCCGTTGACGTACCATGTGTGTATGGTTTGAAGTACGTCGACGGAAGTGCCTTTGATCTCTAGTGGATAGTTTACATCGACGGTGGAATAGCAGGGCTTGTGTTGTCGCGCATAAGCGCAGGCCTACCAGGAAGCTGGGACGTGGGAGCAGTTATGCCCCATAATCCAAACATCTGCTATCCAGTTCGTACGGTGAGTATCCCCTAGAAATCAGGGTGCGACACCATCTCATAAACAGGATCACAAGCTTCATTAACATATTTCTTGTAGTGTTCCTCATTGTCATCTAACTTCTTTGTCAACACATCCCTTAATGCCTCATACTCCCTCCAATTCACTCCCTCAGATTGGTCCTTCTTTTGCTGCACAAGATCACCACTAGAAAGATCCATTAGAAGGTTAGTGAAAATAAAACAAGTATAGGTTGTGGTGCCTCTCTCAACTCACTCAAGAATCTAGCAAAACAATAGGATATCTTACCACTCCAAAGTGAATAGAGATACTTACCACAAGTAGAGGCAATTAAAGTGCTTTGGTGTGAAGAAAAGAATACCCAGGTTTTTAACTCTCACAATGGCAAACAAGGTTATTTAGTGGGGCTTGGTATGGATACCTAACAATCACCAAAGTAACAATTCTATTTGCTGTCTTAGTGAAGATATAAAATACCCAAGGAAACTCACACAATGGAGACAAATGTGGCAATGCAATATGTGGATGAGTTTTGCAATGCACTAGAAAGTCACTAGCTAGGCTCTTATTGACAGGCACAAGATTGCTCAAAGAAAAACCAAGTGTCACAATGGCAAGCTCAACTAGTAACAATAGCAATGATATGGCCTCTTTGCACTTTTTGCTTCTCTCTTTTCTCTTTTCTATTTTTTTTATACTTTTTGCTTTTTCTATTTTTTTTTTGAATTTTTCAATGGCCTTACACTAAGCTAGGAGCAAAAATTAACCAAACACAAGTGAACACAATGGTGGTGATGAAATATGAGCAACCTGTCAGAGCACAAAATAGCTATACTTGTGGGCAAGTTCCTATTTGAATGCTGTAGAAAGGCTGTGGCTAAGGTTCACAAGGGTACGGATGTAGTGATCCTAGAGATGAAAACAGGAAAATAAAAACAAGAGCAAAAGATTCTATGTGAAAAACTACCTCCAAACTCTCACGGCAGCAAAAACAGTCCACGGCAGCAAAACTGTTACTTTTCTCTGCCACGGCAGCGCGGACGCTCGCGTTACAGCGTTTGGTAACGGTGTTATAGCAGAAAACTAGCGCGCGCAGGTTACCGCACACACGGCAGCAGCAGAAAGGCGACGGCAGCGTTTTGCGCGAAATTGATGCCGCGGCAGCGCGCGGTGTTGGCGTTGGTATGCTGTGAGACGGGCGCGGGCGGCGTTTTGTAAGCGCATTACACGCGAATCCGAACGCGCCTAGGACACGGATCGGTGGGATGGCGGCAGGGTTTTGCGGTGAATCCGTGCCGCGGCAGAACGCGGATGAAAATATGGTAAGCGCGCGGTGGGGTGAGGGGCGGGTTTGGTAACCGATTGGCAGGGGGAATCCGAGTGCGGGTGGGTTGCCGTACGGCAGGGAATTTGCCAAATCTCTGCCGCGGTAGGAATAAGGGATGAACTCGGATTTGTGATGGATCTGAGCAATGAGCAGCAGATTTGTTTTGTGATTTTTTGATAGAATTCGACCAGGGGAACAAAGAACCCTAACCCTAGCCGAAAAACAAGAGATCTAAAAACAGAAAAAGGTAACACAAAATCTAACACAATGACAGCAAAAGTAAAGAAACTAAGGTGATATCTAGGCTATGGCAATGACTAGAACTATTTTTGTGGGGCAATTTTCTGGATAGGAAATAAAAACACTCAAACTAAAGGGAAATATGATAGCTCACCGAGGCAACCTGTAAATCTGATACCAAGATGATAAGGGGTGGCCCAATCTTCTCAGTGAACTCACAGATAACTTCTGTATGATAACTAGTGCGCCACTAAGAACTCTCCCGGCTGATCCCTGATGCCAATGCAAAAGATAGCAACCCCAAGGATATTCTCAACTCCACACTCTTGCACAAGTAATCCACCGACTACAAGTGGTCCTGTACCATCTTATTCCCAGTGGAACAGCAGGTAACACGTAAAGTTTGCAGATGAACTTCCAGATGAAAGGCTTACAAGCAGTTTCAATCTAGAGGTCTAGGGTTTATGTTTTAACGTAGTCTAACCTCTCCTATGCGCCCAAGGGGGTATATAAGAGAGGGGGTGCGGCCACAAGGAGTCCCCTTGCGCAAGCACCACTTCTAATAGGACTAGGACTCCTATACCTAACACAATTGGATACAAACCGACCCCACACACAAGGGGTGCGGCCAATATTGGTATACAAACCAATTCTACTTCTATTAGGACATATATGGCGCATTGATGCTTCCTTGTGGGCGCCCTCCTCTTGCCTTGTCCATCCATGAGTGTGGAATAACAATATGGCATTGTTTTCCACACTTAGTGCATTTGATCTTGTGGAGGCACCATCCCCTTATCATGATAACAATTGTTATTTGTTGTTTTCACCATGCTAGCACTTGTTTTCCACCTCCTCTTGAAGTCCATGCTCATCCTTGTGTAGCTCCCCTCCTTGATCTCCATTCATGTTTGTGTTATCAACAAACCTAAGAATACACAAATGCAATGATTTAGGTAGTATAAAGCTCTCACAATTATAAACATTATATTCAAGTAGGAGTGAATTCACCTGTTGTTGTAATAGCTTGGTTCTTGATCTTGTCATTGGACCAATCCTCACTTCATTAGCTTTAATTGGTGGATCTTCATGTTCAACAATAGGTGAAAAGCTAGGGATGTCCTCATCAAGAAGGAAGTGAGAAGGGTTTCTTTTGAAATACTTGCAAAAAAATCTTGGTTGAAAACAGGTAGGAGATGATTACCTCCAAAATATTTTTCATACAGTTTTGGAACATACCTTTTGTTCTCTCAAAACTTGGCTTTTGAGTTCCTTCTAAAATCAAAACATTTTCAAAAAGGTTTTTGTCAAAAGAGGGTCATGGATGAAGGTGATAAGCTTTCTTGTCATGACTTGATCACAAGGGTTGTATTTTAAGAAAGTTATGATCATTGGTTTTAATGTTAGTGGTTAACAAAGTCAAACACAAACACAAGCAACAAGCAAATACAAATGAAAACACCAGCATAAGTCAACATTTCAAAAAAAATGTTGGCCCTGATTTTTGGGTTATTGAAAACAAGTTTTTCCTGTCTTCCAAAATTGGGTTGTTACATGGGCCCCATTAGAATATCTTCCTGTGTTACATGTGGGTTCTCTCACCGGTTTTGCTGAATACAAAGATGTTAAACGTATTGTGTGGAAAACAGTAGGAACAGTATGAGAGCAGTATGAAAGAAGTAGGTGTTTTATCAGTATGAGGAAAAAGGACCGGAGTCCACAATTCACTAGTGGTGTCTCTCCGAGAAAGATAAATAGCATGTGTGGTGAACAAATTACAGCTGGGCAATTGACATAAATGAAGGCTGCACCGTACTGCATATGCAAGATTACTATGTGATTCATGCGGGCATTACAACAAGATACATAGACCTTTATCCAACTGCATCTATGACTAAAAATCCACCCTCTGAATATCATCCGAACAAACATTGGGTATTAAGTTGCAGGCAACCGATAACTGCATTAAGCAAAGTGTGTAATATAAACAATAACATCATCCTTAGACAAAGCATTGTTGTTTTCTCCCTAATGGCAACAACACATCCTCCATCCGTCACGTTTCTGTCACTCGAGCACAGATGAAAAGGAGGCATGAACCCACTATCGAGCATAAAAAATCCCTCTTGGAGTTACTAGCATCTACGTGGCTAGAGCATCTACTAATAACGGAGAGCATGCAAGATCATAAATAACATATGCATGAAGATAACATAATAGATTGATAATCAGAAGACATAGCATTCAACATTCATCAGATCCCAGCAAACACAACATGTACCATTACAAAAAGATGATCTTGATCATGTTAGGCAGCTCACAAGATCTAAACATGAGGTACAAAGTGGAGAGAACAACCATCTAGCTACTGCTATGGACCCGTACTCCAGGAATGAACTACTCACACATCACCTCGGAGGAGGGCATGGTGGTGTAGACCCCTCCGGTGATGATTTCCCCCTCCGGCAGGGTGCCGGGGAGAGCTCGAGAACCCTCCCGTTCTCGGGATGACGGTGACGGCGGCCTTGGGTGTTTCTCGAGTAAAAGTGGTATCCTTCTAGGGTTTATGTATCAGGGGGATTAAATAGGCGAAAGGGCAAATGTGGTGGAGCCCTAGGGACCCCACACCACCCCCCGGTGCGGCCAAGGGGGGCGCACCGCCCGATGGTGTGGGCCCCCTGAGGCCCCCCTCTGGGTCTCTTCGGGACTCCGTAGAAACTTCAGGAATTCTAAGACTTTCGGGCTTCGAATTTTCCAATTCCGAGAATATTTCTAGAACAACTTTTCTGAAACTAAAAACAACAGAAAATAGGGAACTGGCTCTGTGGCATCTTGTCAATAGGTTAGTCCGGAAAATCGATAAAAATGACATAAAGTGTATAACAAACATGTGGGAAACAATAAGAAAACAACATGGTACATCAGAAATTAAGGATACGTTTATGATGTATCAACATCCCCAAGCTTAGTTCCTACTCGTCCTCGAGTAGGTAAACGATAAAAAGACAATAATTTCTGAGGTGACATTCTACCAACATAAACTTGATCATCTATAATGTAAAAGGATAGGTAAGCTGCGATAATAGAACTTTAATAATAAAGCATAGCAATCACCTTGCATCATGAAAAGTTACTCAAATAAAAGATCATGAATAACAATGCAAAGAAAGATATACGTTTGTTTCAAGTATAGCCAGAACATGTCAAAGTGATATTTCGCTAGTCCTTAAGAGTGGGGCAAAACATAAATGCCAGGACACCTTCAAAGTTCATGAGGAAGACTAGAAAAAATAATTAGAGAACAAGCAATAACACATCATGAATCAATTAATAATGTTTCTGGGACAAATGCACATAAAACTCAGAATGGCAAAAATGCTCTCTCAACTGTGCATAAAGTTAGAAGGTGGGGACTCAACATAAAAGTAAAAGAAAGGCCCTTTGCAGAGGGAAGCATGGATCACTCATGTGCTAGAGCTTTATTTTATTAAATAGAGGTATAAAAACTTGACACTCCTCCCAACCATCTTTCACAAACCATGGATAACCAAATCCTCGGGTGCCTGCCAGCAATCACATACTGTGGAGGAGTGTCTATATTTTAAGAGAGGTGTATGCTTATGTCAACGAATGGTAAACAGAAATACAGTATGTCACAAGCCAACTAGACTTCACAAGAGCGGCTCCCATAGAAGGACACATCTGGGTAGAAGATCATCCCTCTTTCTCTTTTTTTACACAATTATGCTTTGACTGATAAATCAGGGGCAAAAATAGTGAAGATAATTTGTGTTACTAATTTGGGGCTGGGCACCCGGTTGCCGGCTCTTCTATCATTGGATAAGCAGATGAAGCCACTAGTCCAGGGTGTGAAAGTCCAATCAACAAGTGAGATAAAGATTCTCTATTTACGTCCTCATGAGCTAAAACAGGAGCACAAAACAGTAGTAATTTTGAATGTTTTAAGGGTAACACATGAGCAATTTACTTTGGAGTGGCAGTTAAATACCACATGTAGGTAGGTATGGTGGACACGGTGGGAAAACTTTTGGTTTTAGGGAGTTGGATGCACGAGTAGTGCTCATACTCAGTACAGGTGGAGGCTAGAAAAAGACTAGAAGCGACAAATCAAGAGAGCATAAGAGCTATAATCATGCATAGTGACATAAACATCATTAAAGCATAAGTGGTACCACAAGTTCAAAAACTAAATGATCATGGAGGTTATTTGTGACTGGTTCATAGTCATAAACATGGTGTGAGCATGCGCCAAGCCAACCAAATAAAACATTCAAAGGAGAACACCACAAATTTATGCTTCAATATGACAAGAACAACTCATGATTCTTTCAATGGCACATGAAACACTCTCAGCTATTTGAGGCTAATAATGCTACTCAATAACCAGAAGGCTTTAAAACTAAAATAACATCTAGCATGATATGACAAATTCTAGCCACGGTCTATACAAGCTTCTACTTGCACTGTAAAAATTCTACCTCAAGCAGCAGTTTCTTTTCCCAACAGGCACCATACAAATCATGCTTTAACAAAAAATCTCTAAATGCTATAGAAAGAAAACATGAGAGGACTCACATAAATCTACTAAAACTAACAGCTCTGAATAAGAGATACAATGAAAACGGGAGCTAAACAGGAATTTTTGCAGCAACTAGAAGAAAAACTAAGAATACTAGCATAGCAAGTATTCAAACAAAAAAGCGAAGCGTGTCTCTCTCCCAAACAAAGAATTATAGGATCCAAATATATTATTGCAGCAATTAAAACAAAAGAAAACAAAGGAAAACAAAAGAAAAACAAACAGACGCTCCAAGAAAACTTCATATGATGTGACCGAATAAAAATATAGTTTCACGAGAAGTGACCTGATAGATAGTTGATGAAGAGGGGGATGCCTTGCAAATCCGCAAGCTTAGATGCTTGAGTCTTCTAAAAATATTCTTGGATGAACCATGGGGTCATCCCCAAGCTTTGACCTTGCACTCTTCTTGATCACATATATCACCTCTTCTCTTGACACATGGAAACTTCTTTCACGCCAAACTCAAAAAGTAATTCGCATTAGAGGGTTAGTGCAACAATTAAAAATCCATTGTTTCTGTATGGGACAAGTGTTATTGATACTTTTAAACATTAGCTACAAGCAGTGATGTTTCGTGAAGCAAAGAAGTCCACTTGACATCGCAAAAGAGCAAATGAAAGAAAAATGGCAGAATATGTATAAACCAGAACAGTCTGTAAAGAAGAATTTTTTCGAGCCACTTACGTTGCTCAGATCGAAAAACTTGAAGAACAAAAAAGTTGCGGAATTATCTGGGGAATAAGCACAAAACATTTCAGATTATTCTGAGCTTCCAGGATAGTATATGATTTTTTACGGTGGACAGCAGAAATCTGTTTCCTGCGCAGAAATCCGAAAACCAACTCCAACTCTCGTCAGAAACCTTACTTGGCACTACTGAAACATGAAAAGAAAGATACAACGGAGTTGCTCCATAAGTATACAACCCCTTCACTCAAAGAAAATAGAGAAGAACAAAGCAAAAATAAAACCATGGGTTATCTCCCAAGAAGTTATTTTCTTTTACGCCTTTTAGCTAGGCCCAGAAAAGTGGAATCAAGTGTTTTCAAGTGAATAAGCATCCAAATTGTTACGAGGATTACGTTTACCTTTCTTAACCTTATTTTTAATTTTAGGGAACTGATGGTCCAAGCACGGTTTGGAAGTGAAAGTCATGGTACCTTTCCCCATATCGATGGTTGCTCCTAAGAGCTTCATCAGAGATCTTCCAAGGGTAATTTGTCCTCCTCCTACACATTCAATAACAAGATAATCAGTGGAGACCATTTTTCCTAGGAGTTTTGTAAACACTCCCTTAGCTATCCCAATGGGAAATATAGTGGTATTATTAACGAAAGGAATTTCTTCCCTCCTTCAGAAAGTCTCCAAATGTTATAAGATTCATAAATCTCTTTAGGCATAAGACAAAATTCAGATATAATATCACAACGAGCATGAAACGTTTCACCATTTATAGCAACCTTCACCAGAGGAATCATATTTGACGCTTTGGAATTTATTGAGACATCATCAAGACTTTCACGAATCTGGCCAGAACCTTCTTTTAAATGAGAAATATGTGACTCAAGAGTACTCAATCTAGCATAAATACTTGCAAAGGCTTTATCAGAATTACTGGGTAAACTGTAGGTTGCAATTAATTTTTTTATAGCATTAAAAGCTTGTTCTCCATTACAGTGAAGAAAATCTCCTCCTACCACAGTATCCAAAGCATATCTATAACAACGAACAAGACCAAAGTAAAAGCTATGAAGAAACAGGCTTAGAGTCATTTTAGGTTAAGTTTTGCAATAGGTATCAATAACTCTAGACCAAGCTTCCTTAAAACTCTCATCACTACCTTGTTTGAAAGTGAAGATCATTTCCTCATGTGACATGGTAACAAGAACAGAAGTACTCATTTTAACAAAACTAAAAACAGGAATAAAACTACAGCTGGAATAATAACTATTTTTTGTGTTTTTGATAAAGAAAAGCAAAGAAGACAAAATAAAATAAACTAAGCAAAACAAAAACAAAGTAAAGATATTGGAAGTGAGAGACTCCCCTTGCAGAAATTCTCTTCCTCCCCGGCAGCGGTGCCAGAAAATATGCTTGCTACATGTGATCACACGTTCGTTGGGAGATCCCAAGAGGAAGGTATGAAGAGTGCAGGGGAAAGTTTTCCCTCAAGAAGAAACCAAGGTTGAATCGACCAGTAGGAGGAAGGAGTAACTTCAAAAAGGTTGAAGCAGTTGTGATGGCAGGGTGCACTGCCGGTTCAGCAACAACGTGGAACCTACACAACATAATCAAATCACTTTTCCCCAACGAAGCAGTGAGGTTCTCAATCTCACCGTTTTGTTGAATACAAAGAGGTCAAACATATGGTGTGGAAAACAGTAGGAAACTAGTAGGAACAGTATGAGAGCAGTATGAAAGCAGTAGGTGTTTCATCGGTATGAGGAAAAAGGACCGGGGTCCACAGTTCACTAGTGTTGTCTCTCCGAGAAAGATAAATAACATGTGTGGTGAACAAATTACAGTTGGGTAATTGACAGAAATGAAGGTTGCACCGTAGTGCATATGCAAGACATCAAGATTAATATGTGATTCATGCGGGCATTACAACAAGATACATAGACCGTTATCCAACTACATCTATGACTAAAAATCCACCCTCTGAATATCATCCGAACAAATATTGGGTATTAAGTTGCAAGCAACAGATAATCACAGTAACAAAAGTGTGTAATGTAAACAATAACACCATACATAGGCAAAGCATTGTTGTTTTCTCCCTAATGGCAACAGCACATCCTCCATCCGTCACGTTTCTGTCACTCGAGGACAGATGAAAAGGAGGCATGAACCCACTATCGAGCATAAATACTCCCTCTTGGAGTTACTAGCATTTACTTGGCCAGAGCATCTACTAATAACGGAGAGCATCCGAGATCATAAATAACATATGCATGAAGATAACATGATAGATTGATAATCAGAAGACATAGCATTCAACATTCATCAGATCCCAGCAAACACAACATGTAGCATTACATAAAGATGATCTTGATCATGTTAGGCACCTCACAAGATCTAAACATGAGGTGCAAAGTAGAGAGAACAACCATCTAGCTATTTCTATGGACCCGTAGTCCAGGGATGAACTACTTACGCATCACTTCGGAGGAGGGCATGGTGCTGTAGACCCCTCCGGTGATGATTTCCCCCTCTAGAAGGTTGCTGGGGAGAGCTCCAGAACCCTCCCGATCTCGGGATGACAGTGACAGCGACCTCGGGTGTTTCTCGGGTAAAATTGGTATCCTTCTAGGGTTTATGTCTCGGGAGGATTAAATAGGCGAAAGGGCAAAGGCGGTGGAGCCGTGAGGGCCCCACACCAACCCCCCGACGCGGCCAAGGGGGGCCTCGCCCTATGGTGTGGGCCCCCTGAGGCCCCCTCCGGGTCTCTTCGGGACTCCGTGGAACCTTCGGGAATCTAAGATTTCTGGGCTTCCAATTTTCCAATTCCGAGAATATTTCCAAAACAACTATTCTAAAACTAAAAGCAACAGAAAACAGGGAACTGGCTCTGTGGCATATTGTCAATAGGTTAGTCCAAAAATCGATAAAAATGACATAAAGTGTATAACAAACATGTGGGAAACAATAAGAAAACAACATGGAACATCAGAAATTAAGGATACGTTTATGACGTATCAGGGACTCCGTGGAACCTTCAGGAATTCTAAGACTTCCGGGCTTCGAATTTTCCAATTCCGAGAATATTTCCAGAACAACTTTTCTAAAACTAAAAACAGCAAAAAAAAACAGGGAACTGGCTCTGTGGCATCTTTTCAATAGGTTAGTCCGGAAAATCGATAAAAATGACATAAAGTGTAAAGAAATCATGTGGGAAACAATAAGAAAACAACATGGAACATCAGAAATTAAGGATGCATTTATGACGTATCAACATCCCCAAGCTTAGTTCCTACTCATCCTCGAGTAGGTAAACGATAAACATATAATTTCTAGGTGACATGATACCAACATAAATTTGATCATCGATAATGTAAAACCATAAGTAAGATAAGATCATAGAACTTTAACACAAGCATGATAAATATAACTTCAATAATAAATCATAGCAATCACCTTGGATCATGAGAAGTAACTCAAATAAAAGATCATGAATAACAATGCAACAAAATATATACGTTTGTTTCAAGTATAGTGAGAACATGTCAAAGTGATATTTCGCTAGTCCTTAAGAGTGGGGAAAAACTTAAATGCCAGTACACTTTCAAAGTTCATGAGGAAGAATAGAAAAATAATTAGAGAACAAGCCATAACACATCATGAATCAATTAATAATGTTTTTGGGACGAATGTACATAAAACTCAGAATGGCAAATATGCTCTCTTAACCGTGCAAAAAGTTAGAAGATGGAGACTCAACAGAAAAGTAAAAGAAAGGCCCTTCGCAGGGGGAAGCATGGATCACTCATGTGCTAGAGCTTTTATTTTATGAAATAGAGGTATAAAAACTTGACACTCCTCCCAACCATCTTTCACAAACCATGGCTAACTGAATCCTCGCGTGCCTGCCAACAATCACATACCATGGAGGAGTGTCTATATTTTAAGAGAGGTGTATGCTTATGTCAACTAATGGTAAACATAAAATACAGTACGTCACAACCCAACTAGACTCACAAGATCGGCTCCCATAGAAGGACGCATCTGGGTAGAAGGTCATCCCTCTTTCTCTTTTGTTTACACAATTATGCTTTGACTGATAAATCAGGGGCAAAAATAGTGAAGAGAATTTGTGTTATTAATTTGGGGCTGGGCACCCCGCTGCCAGCTCTTCTATCATTGGATAAGTGGATGAAGCCACTAGTCCAGGGTGTGAAAGTCCAATCAAGAAGTGAGATAAAGATTCTCTATTTACGTCCTCATGAGCTAAAACAGAAGCACAAAACAGGAGTAATTTTGAAAGTTTTAAAGGTAACACATGGGCAATTTACTTTGGAGTGGCGGTTAATTACCACATGTAGGTAGGTATGGTGGACACAATGGGAAAACTTTGGTTTTTGGGAGTTGGATGCACGAGTAGAGCTCATACTCAGTACAGGTGGAGGCTAGCAAAAGATTGGGAGCGACAAATCAAGAGCGCATGAGACCCATAATCATGCATGGCGACATAAACTTCATTAATCAAAGCATAAGTGGTACCACAAGTTCAAAAACTAAATGATCATGGAGGCTATTCGTGACTGGTTCATAGTCATAAATATGGTGTGAGCATGCGCTAAGTCAACCAAATAAAACATTCAAAGGAGAACACTACAAATTTATGCTTCCATATGACAAGAACAACTCATGATTCTTTCAATGCCACATTAAACACTCTCAGATATTTGAGGATAATCATGATACTAAATAACCACAAGGCTTTAAAACTAAAAGAACATCAAGCATGATAAGAAAAATTCTAGCCACAGTCTACACAAGCTTCTACTTGCACCGTTAAAAATTCTACCTCAAGCAGCAGTTTCTTTTCCCAACAAGCACCATATAAAACATGCTTTAATAAAAGCTCTATAAATGCTACAGCAAGAAAACATGAGAGGACTCACAAAACACTACTAAAACTAACAGCTCTAAATAAGAGATACAATGAAAACGAGAGCTAAACAGGAATTTTTGCAGCAACTAGAAGAAAAACTAAGAATACTAACATAGCAAGTATCCAAACGAAAAGGCGGAGCCTGTCTCTCTACCAAAAAAATAATGATAGGATCCAACTATATTATTGTAGCAAGTAAAACAAAAGAAAACAATAAAAAAACGCTCCAAGTAAACTTCATATGATGTGACCGAATAAAAATATAGTTTCACGAGAAGTGACCTGATAGATAGTTGATGGAGAATGGGATACCTTGGGCATCCCCAAGCTTAGATGAACCATGGGGTCATCTCCAAGCTTTGACCTTGCACTGTTCTTTATAACATGTATCACCTCTTCTCTTGACCCATGAAAACTTCCTTCACACCACACTCAAACAGTAATTCACATTAGAGGGTTAGTGCAACAATTAAAAATCCATTGTTTATGTATGGGACAAGTGCTATTGATACTTTTAAACATTATCTACAGCCACTGATGTCTCGTGAAGCAAAGAAATCCACTTGACATTGCAAAAGAGAAAATGCAAGAAAAATGGAAGAATCTGTCAAAACCAGGACAGTCTGTAAAGACGAATTTTTTCGAGGCACTTACGTTGATCAGATCAAAAATCTGAAGGAACGAATAATTGGCATAATTATCCGAGGAATAAGCACAAAAAAATTCAGATCATTCTGATCTTCCTGGATTTATACGATTTTTTACGGTGGACAGCAGAATTCTGTTTTCTGCGCAGAAATCCGAAAACCAACTCCAACTCTCGGCAGAAACCTTACTTGGCACCACTAAAACATGAAAAAAAAGATACAAAGGATTTTCTACAGAAGTATACAACCCTTTTAGCTAGGCCAAGAAAAGTGGAATCAAGTAGATGCTCACATAAGAAATATGAATTAAGAAAAGAGAGCATCAAGAAGCAAGTATAAAACAAATTTAAGTCTAAACCACTTCTTATGATATGAAAGCATTTTTGTCATGGTCTAAAAGCACACAATTCATATCAAGCTCCAAAATAGTGCGATCAAAATTTAAAATCAGCTCCTCTTTCTTCCCACTTTTAGCAATACCAAAACTAGATGATTGATCACTCATAAAAGGTATAGGACACATTATAGCAATCCTATTTTCAGTAGCATTATAATTTATAACATCAAGTGACATAGGACCATAATCATGAGCATTATCATATAAATTTTCTAAACAAACTTCCTCATTATCTTGCATATCAATAGTTGGAATAAATAGAGGATTATCATAGGATTTATCTAAGTAGCATGTATAATCATAAATAACAGTAGAAATATCATTCTCACAAGTTTCATTCATAGTAGTATCAAGATCACAAGTATAGCAAGTATCAAATTCATCAAAAAGGGATATTTCAAAAGAATCAATAGGATCATCACTTTCATCAAATAATGTATGAGTTAAAGAGTTACTATCATTGGGAGGTAGACATGGGTGTCTGAATTATTCCTCCTCTTGATCATCACTCTCCTCCTCTTTTTCATCCAATGAGCTTCCAGATTCAGCAATTTCTTCTTCCATAGGCTCCTACAAGGCATCAATTACTTCCTTTGGTGAAGAGCATCTATTAAGATATTCAAGTATGTAGTAATTAAAATCCTTGTAATTATCAAAGAAATATTCAAGTATAGCATAAATCTCATATTTATAAGGTGCATCATCAATACTTTCAAGCAAATAGGCAATTTCGAATGCACCCTTCCAAGCAATAAATTCTTCAATTTGTTCCATATCATAAAATTCATAATTGCCCTTAACATAAGAAGATATGGTAGCATTATCATTATACTCACATTGAAAAGGGAGGTGTTTATACCTCCTACAACAACGAGATTTATCAAGGTAATAAGTAACATTATAAGTAGAGCACAAGTTTTTAGCACAGTCATGCAATTTATTAATTTGCTCCCATAAGTGTATCCCTTTTTGTGACAAGCGGTGTTCATTATAATATTTTTGTTGTTCATCCATGAACTCACCTTGCAAATACGATCTAGTTTCAAAGACATCAAACATTGATAGCAAGCATGATAATGAAAAAATAATAACTAGAATAAGAACTAATTTTTTTGTGTTTTTGATAAAGAGAAGCAAACAAGACAAAAATAAAATAAAATAAGCAAACCAAAAACAAAGTAAAGAGATTGGAAGTGAGAGACTCCCCTTGCAGAAATTCTCTTCCTCCCCGACAACGGCGCCAGAAAACTTGTTGATGGCCTTAATGCCCTCGTTGGTAAACCCCAAGAGAAAGGTTCTGAAGAGTGTACCAGCAAGTGTTCCCTCGGAAAAGAAACCAAGGTTGAATCGACTAGTAGGAGGACAAGCAATCTCTGAAGGTTGATGCAGCTGAGGTGGCAGGGCGCACTACCGGTTCAGCAGCACCGTGGAACCTACACAACACAATCAAATCACTCTGTCCCAACAAAGCAGCGAGGTTGTCAATCTCACCGGTTTTGCTGAACACAGAGAGGTTAAAGATATGGTGTGGAAAACAGTAGGAAATAAGTATTAACAGCATGGGAGCAGTATGTAGGTGTTTTAAAGTATGAGGAAAATGGACCGGAGTCCACAGTTCACTAGTGGTGTCTCTCCGTGAAAGATAAATAACATGTGTGGTGAACAAATTACAGCTCGGCAATTGACATAAATGAAGGCTGCACCTTAGTGCATATGCAAGACATAAATATTACTATGTGATTCATGCGGGCATTACAAAAAAATATATAGACCGTCATCCAACTGCATCTATGTCTAATAATCCACCCTCCAAATATCATCTGAACAAACGTTGGGTATTAAGTTGCTAGCAACACATTATCGCCGTAAGAAAAGTTTGTAATGTAAACACTGTAAACTAGGTAAACACCATTGTTTTCTCCCTAATGGAAACATCACATCCTCCATCCATCATGTTTCTGTCACTCGAGAACAGATGAAAAGGAGGATTGAACCCACTATCGAGCATAAATACTCCCTCTTGGAGTTACTAGCATCTACTTGGCCAGAGCATCTACTAACAATGGAGAGCATGCAAGATCATAAATATCATAAGCACGAAGATTACATGATAGATTGATAATCAGAAGACATAACATTCAACATTCATCAGATCCCACCAAACACAACATGTAGCATTACATAAAGATGATCTTGATCATGCTAGGCAGCTCACAAGATCTAAACATGAAGTACAAAGTGGAGAGAACAACCATCCAGCTACTGCTATGGACCCATAGTCCAGGGATGAACTACTCACGCATCACTTCGGAGGAGGGCATTGTAACATCCCTGATTTTTGGAAAATGCAAAAATCACAAAAAATTGAAACTTTTTGTTTTCATGTTATGCAAGTCACCAAGAACCAAATGAGAAGCAAGAAACAAAAGAAAACAATACATATTTCAATGAAATTGAGTTTACCAATCCAATTAGGCCTTGTTCCTTAAACCCTAAAACCTTATTCAAAAAAATAAGTTTCTTTATATAAAGGGGATATCTTTTATTAACAAACCTTTACCTAAAATGTTTACAACTACAATATTAATCTGAAGATATTTTATGGCATCAAAAATCAAAGTTTTGTAAACCTTAATAAAGTTCTAGGCCTTAAAAGTATTTGATGAGAATAAAATTATTAGTAATAACTTTTAGTTGTTATTCCAAGTTTTAAACATGAAGGTGCGAAAATAAAATGCATTGTTTGGAAATTAACATAAAAAGGGTTTTTGAAAACAATATTATGACATGTGGTTTTATTCTAAATTTTATTGATCAACAATAATAATTAATTGATATAAACTAATAAAATAGCATTAAGTTACTATTAATAAATCCTTCATATCCTAAAATTATTAATTATGAAAATGGTTTGAAAATGACTTCCAAAAATATTATTTGAAATGTTTAATGTCTCTAAAAATTTATTTAATCAAAAACCCCATTTTACTATTTTCTATTTTAAAATGGTATTAAGTACTATTAGTGAATTAAATTTTTTTTTTTCAAAACATAAAAGAGATGAAAACTCTTTGAAATGGTTTTGGAAAATAATAATTAACCATGTTATAGTCTCTGAAAATTTCCCAAACCCATTTCCCTATTTTATTATTATTTCTCATTTAATTGGAATATTAAGGCAATTATGAATTCATTTGAATTTGTATTTTGAAAAATTCAAAAATGATGAAAACCCCACAAAAGTGGTACTGTTGGGAAGTATTTGAAATAATATGAATTTAGAATTTTGTTTCATGTTAATTGGATTAATTAAACAGAAGATATAAAATAAATAAGAAAACAGAAAAAAAAAATGCTGATGTCAGCGATGATGTCATCATCGTCTTCAAGCTTGAGAAGAAACGGACGACTGTTTCTTCCCCGATTAAATCCCCTTCAATCCGAGCGTTTCAGGCCATAATTCTGTGCCCCGTTTGCTCCTCTTAAATCCCCTGCCCCTCCTCTCCATTTCCCCTCTCTCTGCTCTTTGTTTCGTTTCCCCAGTCCACCATATTTCCTCGTCGGAGTGCACACTGCCCGTCGGCCGTATTCGTCGATTCCGGTGAGGGAATTGGCAAGAACAAGCTCGCCGGAGCTGCTCGGCCTTCCCCGCCGCGAAATCTGCTCGGCGCCATCGAGCTAGGAAGCTAGGATACGCGCCATCACCTTCAACGGGATCCCCTCTTCACGCTGAACCTCTTCGTCATCTCCATCGAGCCAGGGAGCCACCGCAGCGTCGTCATCGTCGAATTCCGAGCGACAGCCACCGCCGCGGTCTCCATTTCCGGCAGCCCGCCGGCGAGGTGAGGTCCCTCATCTCCTGTGCCGTTAGATCAGGACGAACGGCTAGGATTAGATCTAACCGAAGCGGTACGCCACCGTTAGATCCAAATCATACGGCCGTGATCTTTTCACTTATCCACGTAAGCGCGCACAGTCAGCACGCCACGTCAGCGCACGGTCAGCACCGTTGACCAATCGGAGCGCGCCACGTAGCCCAGCTATTTTCTGTTTTTATCCCGAATAGAAATAATTGGCAGATTTGCAGAATAGTCCCTGTAACTTGCAACCATCATAACTTTTTAACCACTTGGCCAAATTTAACAATCTTGGACTTTTTGAAAAGCCCTTGACATCTAGAAACTTTTGGCACTGTCCAAATTCAAATTTGACAAACTTAAATTTGTTCAAATTCAAATATGCTTGTTTGGTGAAATTTGGCATAATTCAAATTCTACAAATCCAAAAATTGTAAATAAAATATATTTGGAAACCTTAGGATGTGTACTTTCATATCCTCTGTCCCAAAATAATAATTGAACAAATTAAAATTGAATTTAGAATTAAGTTGTCTATTTGAGTATTTTTAGCATAGATTAATTTCTATAAATAATTTCAATATAGTCCCTTTTTGCAAATTTGTTCCATTTGACAACCTTGCCCAACCATTTTGGACATCCTTGGACCATGGACATGTGTTTTTGACCAAAAACCCAACCTAGTGATTCATCCATCTTTACCATGTCTTAGGAATTATTTTCAACTGTTTTTCCTTGATGTTATGTCTAAGTGGAGCCAAGCCAAGTCCTTAGAATGTATCAATCACATATAGTACCAAATAGTGAAATTTAGTTTGCTATCTACTTTCCACTCCCCTTTCATGCTTCAAGATTTCATCAAATTGGGATTTGTGAGAACCATGAAGTGCAATGGAGGACTAACACCCTTTCTCTCTAAGTCTTTTTCCTTCCCTTTTCTGTTCTTCTCCTTTCAACTTGATGGCAACATGAAGAGGAACAAGGAAGATCATTGAAGAAATGACTTAGGCTCCACAACAATCTGAAGCATACTACATCAAGTTCAAGTATATGAAGAAATGAAGAAGAAGACTCACCTCTCCCATTCTATCCTCTTGTCCCATTTCTCCTCTATTTTGACTTAGTGATATTTTCACATTTGTTAAATAAAACACTTAGTTGTGACCACACCACTTGGGGAACAACTAGTGAGAAAACCATGAAGACTATCAAGACCAAGAGAAGCACCACACCAAGGAAGGAAACAACTTAGATGGCATGATGATGATCTTCAAGAAGGCAATCACATGAGGTCTAGAAGCAATCCATACAAGTTGAAGAATAACAAGTTATTTTTGTCCAACCATTGACCCAAATGGAAAACCCAAGACTTAGTAATATTTTCCCTTTGATGATGAAGTTAGTAGACCTACCCTAACCACAATGGAAAATACTAACATAGTCACTCAAATATTTTTGAAGGTGAATATGACCAAGTGTTTGCATGTATTACTTTAGTTGAAGAAGTAATATGTTTATTCTAAGTGAACTCTTGGAACTTCCTCGACAAGTATGGTTATAATAAAGTTTGATCACTACAAGAATCAACCTAGTCCATCCCAAGTAAACTCTTGGAAATCCCTTAAATAGTATGGAACCAAGAAAGAATAAATATTTCAAACCCAAACCTTGTCCTAACCAACTTAGTTAAACTCCTTTTGATATGTTAATTGCTATGTATGTTTCTTCACTTGTATGTTGTTTGGTAGAATGTTTGTTTATTTTGTTATTGTGTTTTCAATGAATAGATTGTACGGAGAGCAACGATCTTTTGTGAAGAGAGTGTGATATCTTCACCAACTTCAACAAGGCAAGTAACACATCATCAACTACCATTATTTTCTATATGCATTAGTTGATTTTGAGTAGTATGCATTGATAGGAATTTTTACTAAGTTATACTATGCTATGCTATTATCCTAGTAGTGTGTAGCCATCCCTTTTACCTTGTTATTTTGATAGCCTTAGAATTTACTAGGTGCTATGCAATGTTACAAATTGTTTTACTAGATGTTGAGGAAAAATCCTAAGTATAACTAATGAATGAACCACCTGGGTGGAAGTGGTAAGATTGGGTTATGTTGAGTGTTTCCTCAGGGCCCTTATCTAAGGGTTATTCCACTTGAGGTTGTCACTTGCGGATGGCCACCCAGGAACAAAGAGATTACTATGTCCCTCTAAATCTAGTAGCTTCCCGTGCAGCCTTTTGACAATATGGGCTCTGTCTTGATCAATTAAGTTGTGAGGGTTCAGCCCAGGCTTGACAAGCAGATGTAGCAAAATTATAGGTGGAACGGGTCTTGCCGGTGGGTTTGGACTTCTTCTTCTGAAAGATCTCGTCTCAATTCTCTCCTTTCCATGATGCACTCCGGGTGTATAGGATGTTTGGGCTAATTGAAGACAAAGGGTGAAAGTGCACAACCTCTGCAGAGTCAACAAACTAAGATCTTAGCCGTGTCCCCGGTTATGGACAACTATGAGCAGCTGGACAAGGATTGACGGAAGAATCTCATCATCAATTTCAATAAGTAAAATTTTGACCAAGTGAAGAGTATTGTGGTGCTTGGATCTTAATCCAATGTTGCCACCCCTTTGAAAAGAAAAGTTTGTTTTACAAAAGAGATAGGACAAAACTGGCTTTATGCAAACTTAGCCTAAACTCCACTCAGCCAAATAAGCATGTAGTATTAGTCTTGCCATTTATATCCACCATAGTGTTACTTGCCAATACATTAAATTGTATTGACTCCCTTGTGGCTGCATATTCCATATTGCAGATGTTTCTGAAGACGAGTGAGGATTTCGTTTAGGATCTCGAGACTATCGCCAACATGTTTTGCCTGTGGCACATGAAGAAGATGGGCTCAATGTTGTACTATGTTTTCCGCTGTATTTCTCTGTTTTCTGCTAGTCTTCTAAGACTATGCAAGTTGTAATCCTATTTTGTAAAGACTGGATCATGCGATGTAATAGAATTTGATGCATTTGCATGATATTTCATTTTGTACTGTGGTGCTAGCAATTGATCCAGGGACTAGCACAATAACACAGGTATTCCATCTTTATTAAAAGTTGGGATGCTACAGGCATGGTGGTGTAGACCCCTCTGGTGATGAATTCCCCTCCCGGTAGGGTGCCGGGAGAGCTCCAGAACCCTCCCGATCTCGGGATGATGATGACGGAGGCCTCGGGTGTTTTCGGGACGAAGTTGAATATATCTAGGGTATACATCTCGGGGGGATTAAACAGGCGAAAGGGCAAAAAAGGTAGAGGCATGGGGGCCCCACACCACCCCTGGCACGGCCAAAGGGGGTGCGCCGCCCTATGGTGTGGGACCCCCGAGGGCGCCCTCCGGGTCTCTTCGGGACTCGTGGAACCTTCGGGAATTCTAAGACTTTCGGGCTTCGAATTTTTCAATTCCGAGAATATTTCCAGAACAACTTTTTTGAAACTAAAAACAGCATAAAACAGGGAACTGGCTCTGTGGCATCTTGTCAATAGGTTAGTCCGGAAAATCGATAAAAATGACATAAAGTGTATATCAAACATGTGGGAAACAATAAGAAAACAACACGGAACATCGGAAATGAAGGATACGTTTCTGACGTATCACCATAGCATGGCCATATCGCCTTTAGTCCTACAGGTCTTGAAATCTTACGCTCTGCTCTTCTTTTGTGTAGTTCGATCTATTTTCTTTTTCGTTGCTCCTATATCTCAAGAAGAATCTCGATCTGTGGTGCTATTTTTTCTTAAAAGTTTCGCGTCGATGCTTCAATCTGAAGCTTCCGGATCAACTCCAAAATTATCAGAAACACAGTCTATTTCTGTTGATGGCCCCGAGGTTATCACACAGGATTATATGGTCCCCGATCAGTTAGAGCGAGAAAGAGTAAGGATAGAGAACAAAAAACTTGCGTTTCAAACTTCAATTGATGAGTACAGAACGAGGAAGGAATGGTTAGTACATCACATTCGCCACAACATCTGTAGCTGTGACTTTTTTTTAGTGTTGATGTGTAAATAGACGTTTTTTTAATCGTCTTTTTCTGTACCATGAGCTGTGTGCAGACTGAATCAATTTTGGTTTTACTTCTAATTTTGTTCATTGCTTTTCTGTTTGACATACTCTTGTACTTATTCACCTCTTTTTCTGTACTTGCTATGCAGTGGACAATGTACTTCTTATTGTTGATGGTATGTACTTCCATTGTTATGTATGTTGTACATTCGTACTCTCACTTATTAACTTGTACTTCTCATGCCTGTGGTGCTGTGTTAGCTCTGCTCTGCTACGGCTGCAGAAGTTTTTTGTACTTTCACGTGTTAACTTGTACTTCTCATCGTCCTAGTTTGTACGTTGTTTGACGTGTTAGTTGTAAGTCATTATTAAAGCTTAAGTATTACATCTCCAGACCATTCGTGCTTCCCACTTCTATGGTATGTACACATGTTTCTCTGTTAGTTGTGCATCAGGGTTTTAACGTGGCTAAATCCGTGTACAACTTTACTGCTATCTCGTGATTCTCATGCTCGTAGAATTAGTTGTTTCTTTTTCTTTTATTGCATCTCCTTTCTGTATATGTTTTCCTTTTGTTGGATGTACAACTCTGGTAATAATATTAAGGCGACCAGTACTATAGAGATGTTCTGTGCTTCACCCTTGTACACCTTCAATTTGTTTCATGCACTCCATGTACAATTTTACATATACATATATGTACTTCGAGTGGTTGTACATCATTAAAATATTGTTCATGTTGTTTGTTGATAAATTTATATGTAATTGTTTTTCTTATTTTATTATTTTTGTACGAAATGGGTTGTAAATTGTTAAAGACGAATGGTTTACTACTGAAATTGGATCATAACTAATTGTTTTTCCTTTTTTTTTATTCCAGTGCAGTAAAATTGGTGGGATGCAAAGTAGAGTTCACAACTAAACTTAGCCTACCAAAATTTATTGCATTGCGCAAACTTCTTATGCCCACGCAAGAGCAACTTGTCTTTGATATTGGGCAGGGATCTCTTCTCGATCTTCCACTCGATGAACTGCCAAGAGGTCGTGTGGTTTGGATTGTTAGTCACTTCAATCCATGCACAAGTTTAGTGGAATTACCTAATGGAAGTAATTTTCCTTTAAACTCTTACTGCGTTCACATGGTATTGGGTGTACCTATTGGGGGTCGTCCTATCCCATACAGATGTAGTGATGATTTCAGGGATGTCATCAGGAAGCAAAATGGATGTGAGGGCCATACCCCTTCTATCAATGAGCTCATTGAATTTCTTAAATCTGATCTTTCGGATGATGATTTCCAGAAATACTGGATGATGTTCAATGTTACTACACTTCTTTGTCCAGCGACTTATGAATGTGCCAGCCCGGACTATTTATCTGCTCTTGAAGGTCCCCCCGAAGAGATTGCGACATATGATTGGCCAACAGCTATGTTTGACGAGCTTTCGAGATCCATTGTTGTTTTTATCAAAAATGGTTTTGCTGGTGCATTGTGCTAATGCTTGATTGTTCCTCTTGTGAGTGTTGATTTTTTTCTACTGTTCTGACTATTTTTTTCATAGTTTTTACGTGTTTTCATGATCCCTCAATATGCAGATGACATATCTTGACTATCTTAACACTCGATCTATAGATGTTCCTTCAGTTTTTCCTCGTATTGGTGTTTGTACCAATGTTGTTGTTAGGAATCTTGAGCAGCTTGATCTGATATGCGAGGAAGAAGGAACTTACGGGAAAATTTCGGTAATTTCATACTTGTGTATCGTTCAGTTGTACCCTGTCACACCATGTTTTTTGTTAATTTGTAATATGTTTATATTTTTTTTCTGTTTTTGTAGTTGAAATACATCAGGCAAAACCCTTTCCATAATGATACTTTTCGAACTTGGTCCTTTGAGGAAGTCAATTATGGCCTTGAATCCTTTTTTATGTTCATTTGTGAAGCATGGGCGTCACATTGCGGTATAATTCTTCATTATAGAATTAATCTTATTGTTCGCTATATGTTTCTACATTTGTTTATTTTGTCTTAATGTTCTTCAGTTTTTATATAGGCTGTTGACAACTTGAGAGGGATTCAAGCTGGTCTATACAGAGCTGTTTTCTCTGCAATTCAGCCTGTAGTCGATGAAAGCATTTTCAAAGTTATGCAAATTGCTAACTTCTACAGTGAACAGAATTCTCTTAACAAATCAACAGAGAGAAATAGTTTGTTTGCTCGGCCTTGATTTCAGGACAACCCCAATGGGAATTTTCAGATCACCAAAGTTGGTTCTAGCGCATGTTCTCAGGATGGAGCAAAAAAAATTTATCATCATGAAAGTTCTGATCGGGATTGTAATGTTGTCGGCCAAGCTAATTGTGTCGTGTATGAAGACCAGATATTTACTTTAAGTCAGAAGATTTACCAGCAAATTAGGTTACTGCAGGAGATAATTCCAATTCATCTCAAATAAAGACCCAATGTAGTGTACAAAGAGTTTCTTTCATCCTTGGATCTTTTTATTAGTCGTGTTGCCGAAAACCTCCCTTCCAAGCTTCCTTTTGAACAAACGTCGGATTTGTTAAATGATAAAGGAGTTGTCTACATCAATTGTGAAGGATTGAATAAGCGTCGTGTCAGTGATGGATGCAAAGATTTGTTTGGTAGAAATACTTAAACCAACATTGCAGTCCCGACTGTTGTAGCTGCTAATTCTGATGTATTTCAATGTGCAAGTGGGTCTGCTGCAGTTGTTGCTCCCGAGCAGAAGAACCTTATTTGTGAAGTTGAAGCAGAACCATCATGTATGTGTATGGTGAAATGCAACGGTGATTGCGTGGTTGGAGGCAATGAAACAGAACTAGCACGTTTTGCAGAAGATGATTGCATAGTTAAATCCAAAGAAGCAGAATTGAACCCTCCATGTCGTACGGTTATGCATCACTGATCCAATGTTGTTGCAAAGGTTTTATCACCATTAGTCATCAGTAAAGTAGGTTCCACTTGTACAAACAATTTGACAATATCTGGACATTCGTCTGAGTCGGGAACAGTCAACTGTGTTTCGTCTGTTCTTGCTGAACATGTCAATAATGTTCAGAAGATTTTAACCTTTTGAGGTCTGGAAATACGCTGTCGGAACCTAGTTCATGCAGACAATCTAATAAATCGCAGGCAGTTGGTGTTTTAGGATCTGCCACCACTCCAACTGAATCTGCTTGTGAATGGTCTAATAGTTCAACAACGCTTGTAGATCAATCGGCTGGACATCATTCCGTCCTGACATTTGGTTCAAAAAAGTCCTTTCAAAATTCTCTCGTTTCTGATCTTGCATGTAAAGGTGTACATTTTGCTGAATCAGCGCAACATAACTTGGTTGATCTCCATGAGTATTCTCTTTTGGATGACCCTGAAGTTTGGGAAAGGGTTGATACACTTGTAAAAGAAAGGGGAATCCTAAATAATCACTATTCCATTCATTTGTCTCCGTCTTTTGCATTTACGCAACCTCCTATGTCTGCTAGAGTGAATGATTCTTTGGGCAATGGACCGATACGTCAAGACTTAAGGATGAACCATGTCCCTTCCGGTCAGACAAGCCCTTCACATGGGTTAACTAGCATACTTCGCATTGATGATTCAAGATCATCCCATGATAGATTCAGGGCAGTTAATTTCATAGACCCTCCAGTTTCACAGCAACTACACTATACTGTCGACCAATCTCAGATGAACTGCTCACCTCGGTCTTCTAGCTTTATGGGAGGTTTACAAATGTTTGAATCTATTGTAATGCAAAATCAGCTTCATCCTTCAAATCCTTCATCTTCTCGGTCAATGTCATGTGCTAATAATTCGAGGCCTAATTTTCTATACATGAGATTTGACACATCACATGAAACATCTAAAACAACCAGGTCGGTGGTCACTGTAACGCCCATAACTTCAGTTCTCAACCTAGTTCTTCATCGTCGAGACCAACAAGAGTTTTCAGTCATCTGTACTCGTCAGATTCACGTTACAGAAGCACTGGACAAGTTGATGTTGTCGTTCAGTTTCCTCGTGCAAATGACAACTCTCATTTTCCATCTTCACGTAGTCAGCAGATCTATAATCAATATAAACCACAATTTAGCAGTGGCAATGGATTTTTTTCTCTCTTTCCTTTATCAAATGTGAATCCAGGAAGTGATAGACCTCTGTTTTCCGTGAGGGGTTCTACAATTGTTGAAATTAATATCATGGAATGGTTGGTAAAAAATATACCCGCAAAAGGTTTGAAGAGGTGAGCTTTAAAGTAAGGACTACAAAAATTATCTTACTCGTGAAATCGTCTTATTAAGTCAGTTGTCTCAATATGCAGTCCAAGGATAGCTCAGGTTATTAAGAAGTATGCTACTCATCACAACTTTGAGCTCTCTATGCAAGTTGGTGGCATAGTACATGAATTTATAGTCAACGTCCTGGGTGCCACGGTGATGCAGGAATAACGTGATAACTCTGCATACAATGATCACATAAGACCAACCTGGTTGAAATACATATTGTACGATGATGTTGTTGTAATTTTTTCTTTTTTTCATCTTCAAAAGTTATTACTGAAGTCTGTTCTTTAGAGAGAAGAAGGTGAAAGCACGACCTTTGAGGGGTAATTCTTCCACTCCACCATGCGTCTCTCCACCACCCCTCTCCACCTCCTAGCCCCCTCCAATGGCGTTGAGATCTGACCCTCCATGGAAGCCCTCCTTCATTGGGATTTCTCTCCCGGCCTTGCCGTGGAGAGACAGGTGTGTGCACGTTTTGGCTCCTCGGTACACTTCTCCCCCCTCCTCTGGTCTTCGGGAGTTCTTCTTGGTTGTCTCCTTCTCCTCTTCTTCATTCCCCCTATCTGAGGAATCAGTGGGTATTGCACTTCAATCTTGCATTGGAGGTATTGGCTCTGGTTTTCGAGTTTGCAAACTCTCTGATCAACATTTTCGGTTCTCGGTGGCATCCAATCGTGTGGGGAATTTTATCTATGGCCTTAAGGATCGTATTTGGCCAGACTTTGTTTACCATTTCAGTCTTTTTAGAGGGATTCATCCCTCCATTTCTGGCTTTACCTATCCGGATCATTCTTGGGCTACCTCAGATGAATTCCTTGAGATCTCACAGAGAGTCCCCAAGGCTATCAAAGTTAATCTGGATGTTCTCCAGGCTAGTGCCGCTAGAGATAATTCGGCCAGGAATGTCCTTTCAAAATTTGGTTTTCAGCAAAAGCATCCCAATTTGATCTCGAATATTGATCCCTCTTGCGATCGCTCAATTGGCGATGAACTTATTTTTGGCAGCTTTCATGTCCCATATTCACCGGAATTAATTTTTTTTTCCTAAAGAGCCGATTGTTTCCAATAATTACTTGGAGAAATTATGGGCGGGGATTCCCTCTATCACGCTTGAGCATCTGGATGACTTGCGGCAGGTGAAATATTTGGACGAGGAAATTAGGGAAATTCTCCACCTTCCTTATTTGCCTTCGCGGGAGAAATGTTTTGAACTATTGGGCCGTTGTGCGATTCGCTCGCTTACTAGCCATTTGGCACATCAATTCCCTAGTGTCTGTCCTCATTGCCAAATATTGGGCTTCATATGCGTTGACTGTGAAGTTGTGGAACCTTCTGGCCCTTCTCTTGCACCCCCTTCCGTGGAGCCCATGGAGTTGGAATGTATTGGGCCCCTTCATGATGCTTCCCTTACTGGGCCTCTTAGCTACTGTTACAAATGTTTGGAAATTGGACACATTCGTCGCAACTGCAAAAAAAAGTTTAAATGTCTGGCATGTTTTGGGTGGGGCCATATAGAGCGTCAATGCACCCTTAAGATTTGGTGTTCATGTTGTCATCAATCAGATCACCACGTCAAGGAATGTTGGAAGATTATTTGCCATTTGGTGTAATTTATCTAGCCACACCGCTTCTGCATGCTCGGTGCGTACAATCTGGGTCAAAAAAGTAAAGGGATTCGCTCCATTCCTATGCGCCCTAAGATATGGAAATAAAAAATTACGGAGCCTGCTCGGGTCAAGGCTTTTACTACCTCGTTGGACACACAAGCCCTCTGTCTGGTGGACCCCTCTACTTTACACGGTAATAATCAACTGATCCCGCTAGCGCTGGTCGTGGTCCCCTTCCCGGTTTGCAGCGGTGCCGTTTCGCATCCCTTGCCAATCCGTCAGGCGATGACACCTGCCTGTTTTAGGGGCCGCCCTGCCTCGATATCTGCCCCGCTTGCTCTTATTCTTTCGTCCACCCCACCTCTCTCCTTCAACCTGCACCATTCCCCTTTTACTCTTCTTCTCCCTGGTCTCGTCCCCTCCGGCATTTCCATGGCGAACTTCGCGGCCAACCCATTTGGGTTCATGCCGGGACCAATGGAGGTGGAAGCTGACTCAGAGGAGCGTCTGCAGCGGAACATGGTGGTCGTCGATGATACTCCTCTCTCTCACGGGACCTATGCACTGGTAAACATCAATCCCCCTATTCCTGAGCACCGAAAGCAATTGATACTCGATGAGATCGTCCGAATCCTTAGTGAAGATTTTGATTTAAGGATTTTGCACTCTGAAGCTTATCCCTGGGGTGTGGGTATGCTTGCCTTTGATTCACCTGTTATCCACGACCAATTAGTTCGTGATAGTCCACATGTGTTCGATGAAGAATCCACTTTTAGCCTTGTCTGTCATGACGAAGGGCTTAATATGCGCTTTACTGTTTTCGAGTATGAAGCATGGATCATGTTTTTGGGTTTCCCTCTAGACTACCAAACTGAATACTACATCAATAAGGATGTTTCTTGCTTTGGGAAGTTGATCTTGTGGCATCGACCGGGTGTCCGTAGAGCTCTTGTTCTGGTGAAAGCCTGGATCAATGATATTGCTTCGATTCCATTCAGTTTGGTTATTAAACGCATTGGATGTCTTGGTGGTATGGGGCGCTCGTGGTCAGTTCCCGTTTATGTTCTCAACGGTCGACACACTAACACTGCTTTATTCTCTACGGAGGATCCCCTCCCACTGCATAATGCTACGCCCCACCCTCTCATCATGCCTGGTCTCTTTGTCGAAATGCAGAACCAGCTTGCGGTGCAGAATTGGCTCCATCTGAATGCTCAGCAAGCGCGTGATGGATCTGCTCCCTCAGATGATGCATCTCCTGTGATCAACCACTGGGATCAGCCTTCTCCGATACCTGACACCATCCTTGCCAATGGGTGGCGCGCTTGGCCGGCTACGATCTCGCCACCGCCTATCATTGTTGGTTTCAGAGGTATCAGTTTCCACAGGATTACAGGTTACGATGGCCCCTCCATGATGGATGGAGTTCCTCGTGTTGAGGCAATTCTTGAAGATGGTCTAGAGCTATGGAACTCATTTGTTGCTGAAACTGAAGGCTCAACTGAGCTCTCTTTTGTTGTTCCTATTGAGGCCACCTCACCAGCTGTACTTGCTCATGGTTTGGGTGCTAGCTTATTTATGGAAGTGCCAATCTGGCCCATGTTACTTCACTTCCTTGGTTGGATGCTGATCAAAACTCACAGCGACTGCATCGTGGGCTCATCTTAGACCACCTATGCTCTCCCGAGTCCGGGCATTATTATGAAAATTTTATCTCCAGTGGACTGGGCTACGGAGGATGCACTACTGCACCATCTGAACCCACTGGATGCAGCTGTGTTTGTTCTCGATCTCCCCATCCTGATTGGTGCCTCCATGGACATGATTATTTCTGCTACAAGGGAATCGCATGCTGACATGATGACTGTATCTACTGATTTGGCTCCTGCTCTTCCATCCGGAGATAATATGCAACTAGAACCCGTACTTAACACGTTGGCTGCATCTGCTACCTTGAGCTCTGGACGTGGTCATCCACGCAGGGTCTCGACACCTATTCAGGTGTCCACGGTGCGTCGATCCACGAGGAGCAACAGCGAGGGATACAAATTTGAATCACTTTCACTTGGTCCCTCTCGCCGCAAGGGTTCTCACATCCCCAAGGCTATTGCCCCTCCAGTTACTCAGCTGTCAAAGATGCAGCGCATCGGAGTTCAAGACTGCAACATTGCCCCTGAGGAGTATACTGCAGATCAGCTCTATCAGGCTAAGATCAACTGAACCTGCTGTCAATAAGGCTGTGTGGTTCTCGTATCTATATTTCTAGTTGTTATTTTCCCTAGCTTGCGTCATGTCGAGTCGAACCTATCTAAACTACTTATAAAAGAGCAAACTTCGTAGATACATTAGATCTCAGCCGTCAAACCACGTGGATCAGACGGATAAGATTGCTCCAATGTTGAGTTGCTCGATGTAGACTAAAATTACAAAAACTGCCATTGCGAAGGAGTCCGTCCAACCGGAAAAAAAATCGGAGAAAAAGACCGTGATCGTCAAGGAGTCTGTCTCCGCTCACGATAGGAAAGACCTGGTCTTTTTTTTTTTGAACAGGACCGATCGGTTCCTTGTACCGGATCGCAGCTGATCGCAGGAAGAAAAAAGAGATCGGTTACGTCCGATCGCAAACAAAAAAAAAGATCGTGAAGGACTCTGTCCTCCGCGCGGACCAAGCTTCCCGACGACAAGCTCGGCGATACTGGTCTGACACGGACGATGACGCCGATGAAATCAAGATGGCCGTCCGGCAAGAACCCGCGGCTGGACAGTACGTTCTGGTGCCGGCGACGAAGTTCTAATCCTGCTCCACTATGAAGTACTAATCCGACTAAGCTTGAAACAGTTCCGGGAATAAATATACATGCACGGCAAGTCAGCCGGCCCGTGCTATAGGAAATCAGCTGGCGTCTGCTACCTACAGCTAGCTTTTGTTTGATTAAACCCACACCGTGCCTCTGGTGTCGCAGCCCCGCCACCCACGCCACGGCGAATATCCGACTACCACCACCGCCGACCTACTCACGACGCAAACACCACGAACTGGAGCGGTGGCTGCCTCAACAAGTTGAGGACAAACACGATTTAGGTAATTCTGAATTCTTTCTTGTCCATGTCATCTAGAATCTACAACGGGTCATCTAAAAGGAGTGACATTGGGGGGAGAGGAAGTGGCAGCCTATGACTGTATAATTCTTAATGCAACTATGTTGACCACACTTGCTATCATGTTAATTTGTATTGGTCACTATCTACCTTGCAGATACCACATCAAGCAATCAGCTTTGACGATGGAAGAACGTCAAGGATAATACTCCCGACTTTCTGACGAGAAGAAAGCAGCATACCTGGAGAAGCTGCGAATATCCCGCCAACAAAAGAAAGCTGCTGCTCTCTGTCCGAATCTGGCTAAACTTGGAGCGACAAGCCCATTGGTGTCGCCTGGTATGGCCAATAGTTACTTCATAACGTGATGACTAAAGCTATTTGCTGCTAATCTGTTTATTTCCCTTCAGATATTTGTGAAATAGGATCGAAACAATCCGTAGTCACTCAACTGGCAGGAACGCCAAATGTAGTTGCTAAATCCGGGGATTTACCTTCCAGAGCCTGTATTCTCACATGGCCAATTATACGTTGCATTATCAAGGGGTGTCTCGAGGCAGACAACGCGGATTTTGGCCAAGCCTAACAAGGAGGTTGATAAATCCGGGGAAAGCACCAAGAACATTGTCTATAGAGATGTGCTCGAGGGATGAGGCAAGTGTATTCTTCCATGTTTCATTAAGTAGAGGACTTCGCTGCACAGGGCCTACTGCTGAACCTAACATCACTACTTTTTCATTTGCAGGCTGCAATCATATCAGACTATATAATAAGCATGCTAGAAGAATGATGTCTCTATGACCACAACACTGTATATCGGAATCGTTTATCAGGGTGATTAATTTTTGAAGTGATGCCGTACCAACTGCCTTGAATTGAAAATGTACAGTATTTCAATGTGCCACAATTAAGTATTGTTTTTATTGAAATATAAAATGCTACCAGTTTGGCATAATGCTACAATCATGTTCCTTTTTTTGGTTCCTTTTGATTCAATATTTGAAAGCCCTTATTACTGCTAGCTGCAACTTATTTTTGAAAGAATGATCTTCAAATGGATTTACTAAAGTAAGACAACGTAGTGGGTGAAATGCAATCCTCTCCGTATTTGAAATTACTGAGTACTACAATGGGCAAATGATGAAATGAACAACAAAAAGTAATACAAGCCCAGTGTGACTTACCCGGATAGGGAGAAAGATAATTGCCAACTATGTAGATCAATTGATTTCCTCCAAAACCAAGTCTGACATTAGATAATACACCAACTCTGATCTTACTAAGTAGTGATAGATGAACCAAGTGGATCAATCTACGATCAGAAAATAAATCACTATAAATCAGATACAAACTGAAATAAGACAGTGCATCTAACAAACTCTCTTTCTCACAAATTAGTCATATTTCTGTTCCTTAGTGCATGCTTTCAGCCCTGCCATGGTAGACTGTCGAAAGTAGAAATACAAAGTTAGCATCATTAGCAGAAGCAAACGTATACACTGTAGTGCAAACCATTAGAAGAGAACATCGCATGTCAAATGATGAATACAATAAACTAACGTGCGGTCCGGATCGTCGTGTTACCGCCGGCCCACCTGCCGTGTCACCACCGTCCGGCCGTCAATCCCTCTTCTAATCCGCCAGTCTGCCAAACCATCCAATCCTTCAGTCCCTCACACCCGCACCGCAGCATGTCTGCACACCGGGGCCACAAGACAGATTAGGAATGAAGTAAATAAGAAACTGAGACAGAATTAAATGATGAAATTTACTAAGCTACCCTCACAGAAGTACAATCAGAATGCTTCAATCACTGCCCTAAGATGAACAAATCTAAGGTGATTTCATGGTCCCATCCATTTCAGTATGATCCTTCCAGCTGCAAGCACGCCTTTGGTTCGAGATTGATGTTTGATGCCAACGTGCCTATGCTTGTCCCAGCTATATACCCACAAGTCCATGCATTCTGTGCAAAGTTGAAACCTTTGAGAGAATGAAATATATGTTCAGTTATATTACTAACAGAGGAATATATTTCTATCAAAATGTCCGCTCTTTGCTGCTCTCTTAGATGAAGTTATACTGTTTTAAGCAATTTCTACTCCATACCTGAAAATTGAACCCGCCTGTGACACCGTCGACATTAAGTATCTACAGCAAGATCACCATCTGTAAAACGAATTGCACTATTGCTGGTATAGACTGTTGCAGGTTCAAGAACAATAGTGTTATTACCTCTCTTGCAAAGAACAGATTGGGATGTTTCTTGCTCTCCATAGTGCTAAGCGATATCTTTGCAACAGAGGGGAGAGTCAGATTTATTTGCAAGTTCAGTCATGCTTGTGAAAACTGCAATTAAGTTGTTAAGTAAGTACCTCTGAGAGTGGAACACCTCAAAATGTCACAAATTCTTCTTTGAATTGACCCTACATATATGATGATGAAACACACAGTGATTCTGGAAAGAAATCATCGAACTTCTGCTACTTTTCAAGAGGTATAATCAAGATGATACATACTCGCCGGCTAACTCCGTTCGAGCGAACAGCCAGAGCAAGGCCGCGTTCGCCAGCCGTCTCAGCTCGCTCGCGGGCGCGTTCATCAGTAGCTCACCGAGGTCGTCGCCGTCCGTGTCTCCGACTCGCTTGCCCGTGCTAGAAGCAGCCGAGCCGCACCGGTCTGTTCTTGCGAAAGTGCAGGGGTTGCAGAACGTGGCCACCGGCAAGGCGCGACGCGCGCCGGATGACGCCCAGGCAAGGGCCATCATTTCTTGTTTTTTTAGAAAAAATAATCTGAAGTGGATGAGCAGACTCCTTCTGATCAAAATCGGACATCCTCAATACAATTGGAACAACTATCGGTTCAGCCGCAGGTTTGTCTTTCTTGGCAGTGCTGTTCTTTGTTGGTACAAATCCTTACGTCCATTGCCTACAAATCAACAAGAACAGTGATTTGCCACCAGCATTGCCGCACAAACTAACAAAATAACCTGGTTAAGTGAAAAGTTCTGATGTACATAACCAAATGCGGGCAACTAAGAAAAGTAAAGGAAAATAATACCTGTAATACGAGAGGGAGGAGAAGTTGTGGCTTGACCTCGATTCATCGGTGCCTACCCGCGACGGAGGTTGGCGGAGCAAGAATTTGGCGGCGGGAACTCGCTGGCGCGGCGGTAGAGGAACGCATGGAGGCGGCGGGAGAGGGAGCCGCGCGAGGTGCTCGCGAGCGTGGAGGCCGAAAGGACCAGCTAGGATGGCCGGCCATGGATTCATGGAGAAGGAAGGTAGAGAGGAGGGAGCTGGGTAGTGGACATGGGGGCAGGGGATTGACCAAGAGGAGTGGAAAGGGGATGGAATGGAAGATAGGGAAGAGACAGAGAGGAGAAACGGTAGGTCGGTCCATTGATTTTTTTTTTTCATAGCTTTACTTGGTCCCGTGCTTGGTTGTCATGGGTTGATGTTTTTTTTTGTATAAGCTTGGTCGGATCCTTTGTTGCTGCATGTGTGCCTGCTTGCCATCGGATGGATACATGCGACTCCTCCATAGCATAATTTCTTTGCTAAAATAAAGCCAGGCAAATTTCTATATATATCTCTAATTTCTTTGTTTTTAAATTAAACGGGAAATAAATGTTGTTCTTTAACACCAGACAAAACTTATTCAATCTTATGTCGTTAGATGCCGACATCGATGTCGGTATTTTACATTCATTTCATCATCATTGAATATATTGTTTTTGTTTAATCGCTAGAGAAATGTCGTGAACTTCCACCACGCGTATCTTCTCGCCCTCGCCAATGGATATATGGTCTCACGGTCCACATCCGTTGGCGCCAATCTATGGGTCACTTGGCCTTTCGTGATCCACCTACTCTCGCCCGATATTCCATGCCTCCTCATCATGCTATAAAAAAACAATAAAACAATAATAGGAGGATAAAAAAAAACATAAAACCAAAATAAATATAATTTAAATAGATGTTTTGATTATAAAATATGATACGTGCGTTGCACGTGCACTTCTACTAGTAAGTCTAAGTTGTCGAACCTTATGTGGCACATTTTATGTTGGAATATTCGTGGCATTAACGGCGCTGAAAAATGGCCACTTATCCGTGATAAGGTGACTGAATGTAATGCCTCTATCCTATGTTTTCAAGAAACCAAGTGTGGTAGTTTTGATCTCGCTTTCATCAAATCATTTGCACCTAAGCGTTTTGATCTATTTGCTTTTATTCCCTCAGAGGGTTCATCTGGGGGTCTCATTGTCATTTGGCCTAGCCACAAATTTACTGGCCATGTCCTTCTTGAGGAATCCTTTGCGATTGTGATCAACTTCACCTCATCTGCTATGCTTGACTCATTTATTTTAGTTAACGTCTATGGGCCATGTGAGGGAATTGCACGAGATAACTTTGTTGCCTGGCTTTTTCATTTAAACATTACTCCTGATGCCCATTGGATCATCATTGGAGATTTCAATTTCTATCGTTATTCGGACAGTCGTAATCGCCCGGGAGCCAACATTGATGACTTGGTACTTTTAACGATATCATTGGCCACTTAGGTCTCATTGAGCTCCCCGTCAAGGATCATTGCTATACTTCGAGTAACATGCAAACGAATCCCCTCTTAGTCCAACTTGATTGGTTCTTCACCTCACATGCTTGGACGCTCAAATGCCCTAATTCTATTGTCCGTACGCTCTCTCGTCCTACCTCTGATCACTCGCCATGTGTGATCTCTATTGGTACTGAAATTCCCAAAGGTGCAGTATTTCGATTCGAGAATCATTGGGTCAAACTACCGGGTTTTTTAGATGTTGTTCACTGCATTTGGGATATACACTGTCCGGGGGATAGTGCCCGTGCCATATCAGGCAAGTTTAAGTTATTGCGTAAAGCCCTTCGGAATTGGTCCACCAGTATTTCGATGCTATCGCTATATATTGATAACTGCAATAAAACCATCCTTCGCTTTGACGAGATTGAAGAGCTACGTGTCTTACACTAAACTGAATGGAACTTCCGTGCTATCGTTAAGCGTAAACTCAAATTTCTTCTAGAGTGTAAGCTAGAATATTGAAAAAACGATGTACCACTCGATGGGCTAGATTTGGGGGCGAAAACACCAAATTCTTTCACTCCATGGCTTCCATTCGATATAGGCATAATTTGATTGCTTCTCTGGATATGGGAGATGGCACATTGGCCACGGAACATCTTGAGAAGGCTGGTACTTTATGGACCACTTTCAAGCAGAGGCTCGGCATCTCTACCCCGATAGATCCTTCTTTTGATTTCTATGCATATATACACCCTATGGATGGCCTTGAGGTTTTATCATTGCCTTTTTCGCATGATGAGATCGATAAAGTGATTAAGGACCTACCTATTGACAAGGCCCCCGGCCCCGATAGCTTCTCTGGTCTGTTCTTTAAAATTTGCTGGCCTATTATTAAGTGGGATTTTATAAACTCTGTGAAGATATCTGGTCCAATATAGTTAATATTCAAAGTATTAACGATGCCTACATTGCTCTCATCCCCAAGCTATCCAACCCCACTGGTCCTGATGATTTTCGACCCATCTCTTTACTGAATTCTTCCTTCAAATTGATTACCAAGCTTCTGGCTAATCGCTTGCAAAGGAAAGTTCTGGATTTAGTACATGCCAACCAATATGGGTTCCTCAACAACAGATCAATTCATGATTGCATTGGTTGCGCATATGAATATATTCATGCTAAGGCAGAAGTGGTTATTCTTAAATTGGATTTTGCCAAAGCATTTGACACAATTGAACATGCTTCTATTCTTGCTATCCTCAAATGTTGGGGATTTGATTACAGATGGATTTCTTGGGTGAAGGCCATTTTTAACACTGGATCATCTTCGGTGTTGCTCGTCCCGGGCAATAAATTCCCATGTCGTAGAGGTGTCCGTCAAGGAGACCCATTCTCCCCCATCTTATTTGTGGCAGGGGCTGACCTCCTACAATATATGGTCAACTCACTCATGATGGATGGATCTCTCACGCCGACCTTACCGATTCTAGGAGCTGATTTTCCGATTGCCCAATATGCCGATGACACACTTCTCATTCTCCAAGCCTGTCCTGCCCAGCTCACTGCTCTTTAAAACCTTTTGAACAGGTTCTCTGCAGCCACGGGCCTCACTGTTAATTATACTAAGTCCTGCCTTATGCCTATTAACATCACATCAGAGCGACTTCACACGCTTGCGACCACATTGGAATGTGCTACTGGTTCCCTCCCTTTTACTTACCTTGGGCTTCCTCTGGGAGACACCCGTCCAACTATACAAGATCTCTCACCCATTATGGACTAGGTAGAGAGAAGACTGAATGCTAGTGTTCGCTTCCTTGATTATGGATGCCGTCTCACTCTAGTCAACTCCGTTCTCTCTTCCCTCCCGGTGCACTTCTTATGCTCACTGCGTATCCCTAAAACCACAATTGCCTTGTTTGACCGTGTGAGAAGGCAATGCCTTTGGAGCAAAGATGACGAGGCGCACACGGTAACCTCGCTTGCTGCCTGGCCTCTTGTCTGTCGACCTAAGATCCATGGTGGACTAGGAGTTAAGAATCTGGAACTTCATAACAAAGCCCTTCTCATTAAGCAACTTCACAAATTCTACTGTAAGCATGACACCCCCTGGGTCCACTTGGTATGGTCTCTTTATGGCCCCTCATCTCCCCCCATGCACAATCCGTATGTGGCTCTTTCTGGTGGCGTGACATCTTTAAGCTAATTGACATTTACAGAAGCATCACTACCTCCAGTATTAACAATGGCTTGACAACCTTGTTTTGGAAGGATTATTGGCTGAACAAAACTCTTCTGTGCGATCGTTTTCCTCGGCTGTACTCGTTTGTGTTAGATGAAAACTCCTCGGTGGCCGTGATGAAGTCTAGCTGATAGATCAACAATGTTTTTGCCCTCCCACTGTCTACATAGGCGTTTGAAGAATTTAATCAGTTACAAGATGTCCTTGACTCCTTTCAGCTCAATGCTGATTTATCATATTCCAGATGCTCCCCTTGGGGCTCCACACAATTCACGGCTTCCAAATTTTACACTGTCATGTTCTCTCAGCTCCCCAAAAAGGAATCCTTCATCGCCATCTAGAAAACTAAATGCCTACCCAAACTGCGTGTGTTTGCATGGCTTCTTCACATGGACAGACTCAATACAAAAGACTTAATGCTTAGAAAACACTGGTCATTTGAGGGTGGCCCAAATTGCATTCTCTGTGATCATGGTGCTAGAGAAGATCGTGACCATCTTTTCTTTTCATGCATGTTTGCTACCAAATGTTGGTCCACTGCAATAATATATTGGGATATGTCCCTCCCCTTCTCACAAAGATTCATTCGAGCCAAAGAGGGTTTTGGAGGGCCATGCTTCACGAAATTTTTTGTTTGTGCTTGTTGGAATATTTGGAGAGGCAGAAACGATTTCATCTTCAAAGGCATCACTCCATCTTTCAACAGATGGAAGGTCACCTTCCAAAGTGATCTTCTGCTTCATCAACATAGGGTATCCCCTTTGGTAGTTCAAGATATTTTTGATTGGATTTTAGATATTTTCAACTAATGTTTATTTACTTTCAATTGCACTTCTTCCCTCCCTAATTGTACTCCCTTTGTAAACTCCCTCTCTGTAACATCCCAAGTATGAAAAAATAGCCATTAGAATGTTTTGCTCTCTGTTATTTTATGTTTTGCATCATGGCATCATGTTCATTGCATTTGTTTTGCTTGTTTTCCATTTGTTTTCCTCTGTTTTGCTTTGTTTTTCAACTGTTTTCCTTTGTTTTCTATTTGAATTTCAAACCAAATTTCAAACCTTTTGTTTCATACTTGTGAAGTTACAATTTCCAAAATGATATTTCAAATCAAAACAATCATTTGTTTCCATAAAAGTTGTGATTTCAAAACTGTTATTTTGTTTCTATCAAAAATTCAGTTAATACCAAACCCTTTTCAAATTCAATTAATTTCCAAAACAGCAACCCCTTTTGAAAATTATGAAAATGACCAAAACACTTCCATCATTTGTTTCCATTAACCTAAGGTTCGAATATTTAAATTATTTGCTTCCAATATTTCAACTAATAGCAAATTCACCTAAATTCAATCCATTTACCAAACATCAAATAATTTGAATTATTTTGTGAAACAAAAGTTGGTAATTGTTGTGGTTACCCTAAATAACCTATAACCAAATTTTCTAAATTTTTCTAACCTAAACAACTAACATTTTCTCTCCTATTCCAATCTGCAAAAAAAAAAATAAGGAAGAAAAAAATAAAACAGAGCAAAGGGAGAGAGGGGCAGCCAGGCCCAGCCCAACTCCCCCTAGGCCCATACCCCTTCGAACCCCACCCTTCTTCAACCTCTGTACGGATTCCATCGTGCCTGTACACGTAGCAGGGAGGAGCACCAACGGCTGGAGCTCCACCTCCCTCTCTATAAACCCTACCCGATGCCCTAGCCCCTGCCCTACTTTCTCCTCCTTCTTCCTCTCTCCCCCGCCTCCATTCTCTCCCTTCTCCCTCTCTCTTTCTTCTCTGCTCCAATTCCCTGAAAATCTCTGAATTTTTACCTCACCACAACCCTCCTCCCCCTCCGGCGATCACCGGCGGCCCGGGCTTCCTCCAAGCGCGCTGGGGCCGGGAATGGAAACACCCGGCCACCAGCTCCCTCCTCGACCACTCGGCGCGGGCCAGGGGGCACCGGAGCACCGCCGCCGACCACCTCTTGTCGCCGTCGCCCCCTGCACCGACCCCTCCTCCTCCGCCCGCTACCTCCCGCTCGAGGTGAGCTCACCTCTCCCTCTCGCTCACCTCCCCTCCTCTCTCTCGTGGCCACAGCAGCAGCACACCCTCAACGCCCACGGCGCCCTCCCGCGAGCGCAGCAGCGCATCCCTGCCGCCGGCGGCCATCCGTGACTGTCAGGCAGTCAGCGATCTGCCTCTGTTTTCAGTTTCAGTTAGCGGTATCTGAGGAATAACCTCCCCCCGCTGCCTTACCTATCACCAAGCAGAGCACACCCCACTGGTTAACCCCCTTGCGCGCAAGACCCAGGTCCAGGGTTCGATTTCCCCCCCCCCCCCCCAGGCAGAAAGCCACACCCTTTTTATCTCTGTTTTTTCTTTTCTGCCCGAATTTCAGAAACCCAGATCTGCCCCTTTAATTCTAAAATCCATATAAAATTGAATTTTGCTCTAAATTGAATGATTCAAATTCCTGTGGATTCAAAATCTTGTACCCTTTCCATTAGTAACAAAATTGCAACATGTTTCTGTAATACTTTTTGCACTAAATAATTAATTACTGAAAATGCAATAAAAATTGGAAACTTTGGAATTTCATAACTTGAGTTTGGTTCATCCAATTTAAGCAAACTTGGGCTCTAAAAATTTGTCTTAACAAACTCTACACATTGGTATTTTATTTGGTCACAATTGAATTAATTTTGAGCATGTTTCCCTCTGTTTACTAAAAATGGCAGAATAAGAATGATTATGGAAAATTGCATAATAAATTCAATAATAACCCAAAAATTATGTTTGATAGCTCAAAATGTTCAGTGAAACATTTGCTACATGTTTTCAACCTTTTCAATGCAATTTTTTTACTGTTTTGAATATTTCAAATTGGTGAAATATTTAAAAACTTGCTTAATTCACTTAAACTTGCAAAATTCATAACTTGGGCATAAAAATTCTAAATTCAACAAACTAAATATGTTTTCCACTCAATTTTTCATGTACTTTCCAAATATCAACTTTGTTTGCTGTTTTGAATAATTTAAATTGCTGAAAACAACTGTTTCTTATTTAATGCATTTAAAATTGCCAAAATAATAACTTGCTCATTTTAAATCCAATTTTAACAAATAAAATATGTTTTCCATGCTAAATCAAACCACCTTTTCAAATATAAAATTTGTTTCATGTTTTGAATAATTAAAATTGGTTAAATGATTTAAACCTTGTTTAAATCATTTAATATTGCTAAATTCATAACTTGATCAAATTAAATTCTTTGGGACATATAAAATATGTTTTCAAACCACAAAAGTATAAACTTTTCAAATATGAATCTCACTTAATGTTTTGAACAAATAAAAATTCAAATAAGTTCATGTTTGAATTAAATTCAATTAAATCTTGTTTTAACTTGTTTAATTCATAAGTAATTCATCTTAATTCCTTTTTCAATAATTGAAACATGTAATCCACCTAAAATTTTGTGTTATTTTCACATATGAACTTTGTTATCTGTTTTGAACAATTAAACTTGATGAAAACAACAAATGCTTGTGTAACTCCTTTAAGAAGCACATTTTCATAACTTAATAAATAAAATTCCAAACTTGGTAAACCTTATTTCAAATTGAATCCATTGTTGTTTTCTTTCTGTTTTCCTCATGCATGCATCATGCTAAACAACCTTCACATGGAAATTATTTGTAGATCATTTATTTCAACCTTAATTCATGGGCTTTTCCATATGCAATCCCAATTGCATATGGATCCATTTAAACATGTTGTGTTACCCTGTCAACTAGTTTATTCTGATGCATCCATTAATTTGACATGCATCATCCCATGTTTGTGCACTATGCCATGTTATTGATTGTTTGTCTCTCTGCGTTGTTTGTTTGCTTCTTCTCGGATAAACGACGCGTTGAGACCGACGATACTTACGACACCCCTTCTGAGGATCTAGCTCAGTACCAGGCTGCTGGGTTTGCAGGCAAGTATTCACTCACATGAACCACTGTGTTCCTTTCAACATTGGTTACCGATACTTTCCGTTGTCTATTCTTCTAGCCCTATGAATAGTTGCTTCTGTTACGAACCTATCACATGTTATCCTTTAACCCTGATATTGCCTCACCTCCATACCTATAACCTTTTGCTTGTTGCCCGTGTCTTACTAGCATGCTTAGGGTTGTTTTGCTCGAGTCTGTTACCCGTTACTTTCTGTTACTACATTTCTATTATGTTCTGGGGGGCCCGATGTTTAATCAATCAATCATGCTAATGTTATTATTAATAATAATTTGATGATAAGGCACCGGCAGGAGGCCCTGCGTGGTTTTGAGGCCTGCTAGTGTCGACCCTAATTAGGAAAAGGGTCTTGTCTACTGATCCATGATGAGCGCACTAACCGCATGTGGGAAGCGTGTATGGGCGCCCCCCTCAATTTGATTCGATTCGCATCTCGTCCAAATCGCCTCATTTAGTTCGGGTGTTCCATTTGCCGCATGCATGTTTTTGCGAGCCCAGGCCAGGGTGGAACTTTTGTAGTCGGCATTTAGGGAGACACGTTCTTAGAGTGCTATGAGGGTCCACTTTTCTTCGTGGGGCTTGATTAGCCGTGCGCTCACTGCACGGGGTTCTTTGGGCTTGATGCGAAGAAGAGTTGAGTTGTGTTGAGTGCCCCGCTTGGTGGGAAAGGCCTTCCCATCTGGCGGGTTATTCTTACGTGTACGGCCAAATTGGTGCACCCCTGCAGGGTAAATCTTCTCGAGAAGCCGTGTTTTCCGCGGTTATGGACTACTTGGTGAAAGTACTGGCTAACAAGTACTCAGGACAACTTAAACCTAATGATTAACAATCTGACTAGTAATAGGCTTAACGACACACAATCTGAACCCTCACTAATCCAACTGTGTGAGTTATCCTCGGATTGCTTCTTGGGATAAGGGGCGAGATCCAGGATGGGTTTGTTTGGAGTTAGCTATAGTTGGTTACGACACGCTATCTTATCCCTTTTTGTTAGCCGGAAGTTGTAGTATGTTCTGTAGTTGGTTAGAGCAGCCAGTTGCAGCATCTTTTATATCCCCTCTCTTCCGTTGAACCAAAGCATTTGTGCTTGGTGTTGACGGGTTACACTTTGGTGAACTGTGAGTCTTGCTTGCCAGTACGTTTATGTACCGACCCCTTTGGGGCTGTGGTTTCCGCAGACTACGCTTACGAGGATCCCCATGGTGGCTACTACGTGGAGTATGACGAGACTGCTGACGAGTAGATAGCGGACCCGGGCAGGATCCGAGACTTCGTGGATGGGCTCCGTCTTTTCGTTTCCGGCCTCTTAGGCCTATTTGGATCTTGTCTGTACTCAGACATGTTGAATGCTTCCGCTGTGATGTAATGATGTTATGTTGGGACATGTGTCCTCCGGATGATTGTATTGGCTATCTCTGCTCTAGTGAGAGCTATTTGCAACTTATTTCCATCTTTTGTGTCCTAGAGATATGTTGTGCTATCATTTTGTTCAACGCCGTTGACGTACCATGTGTGTATGGTTTGAAGTACGTCAATGGAAGTATCCTGATTTCTATGGGATGGTTTACGTAGACGATGAATAGTAGAGTTTGGTTGTCACACATACGTGTGTTGGCCTACTCGTAAGAGATGCGGGTGCAGGTAAGCCCCGTAATCCAATCATCTGCTGTTCAACGGAACTACGAGTATCCCCTAGAAGTCCGGGTGCGACACTCTCACCCTCCCCTCTTTTGTAAGCTCCTGGCTTTCATCATATATATAAAATCTACACCGTAGGGTCCTTGCCCTACGGTAAAATGTTCAAAAAAAACACCCAACACCGTTTTGTCCCAAGTATTGTTGTAATATATAATTCCTTGATTTTTTTTTTGAAGAAAACGTTAAGGCAAGATGATCTTGATCTGGAAAAGGAAAAAACACTAATCAGCGAGCCTAGACTTCCTTGCAGAATGCATGATTTTAACGTTATGAGTATGAGTATTTGACCGGAATTCGCAAACTGTTACATATTATGATTTAGTATCATTTGTAGCTTTGAATATAGTATTTATAGGCTAATTTGCTTTTTTATCTCTCTTGAAATTTTGCTTCGTCAGGTGTATATTCCAGTCAAAGAGGATGACTGGTGGTTTCTTATTGTCGTAAATTTTGATCTACACTGTTTTGAAACCTATTTCCCATTCGATACAGCTGATGGTGTTGAAGATATCTCACGTAAAATAATTTCCAACTTCCGTCAACTATATCATCAAGCATATCATGCTTATCCATTTAGCATTTATCAAATGCAAATTTTACCCATTCGATTCATTTGAGACGAGAGCTCGTAAGTTCCAAACTTACATTAGCTTCAGCACTTTTTAGTCTTGTGAGATTGATCATTTGTCTTCTTAACTTTCAAAATTGTTTGAACCACAGAAGGGACACTGGTGTTCACGTAATGACGGTAATAAGACATCACAATGGTGACTTTAAGTACAACATTAAAGTTGTAAGATGTTTGAGAAATTCTTATTAATATCCATGATCCATAAAAAAGTTATTTGCAGCTACTTATTTGTCATTTTTTGTTATTTATGCGGAAAAACACAAAGAAGCTACGAGAGCAGTTGGCCTATTACATGCTTGCATTTCCAGGAAATGATTCTATGTAGAGCAGAGTAAAGGAGATACTGCGCTTCCATGGGATAATGCAGAACTAGTTTAGGTTGTAACTGAAGTATATCTCTATCATCTTCCTATCTCAAATCCGCAATGCATGTTCGACGAATGTTTGAACCGTTCTGATGTTATACATAGCATACCCTGGAGCTGATAAGTTCTATTCGTATGTATTTGGCGCTGATAAGTTGTATTGACTTCAAACAAGATGTTCGCTTTGGTATAACATTTTACGTAGTACAAGCTTTTGTTTTGTGTTTGTACATCCGATGTTTTTCATTTGTCAAGAGTGCTTTAGCCTATGATGTACACGCTGGTGTACACAAATATTACGTCGTACAAGCTTTTGTGAGGTTGTTGTACATCCGATGTTTTCCATTCGTCAAGCGTACTTTGGCTTGTGATGTACACGTGGGTGTACATCTAATTTTAACTAGTACAATCTCTTTCGGGGTGGTTGTACAACTTTTGTTTTTCATTTGTCAAGAGTGTCTTTGTTTGCGATGTACACGCGGGTGTACACAAAATTACATAGTACAATCTCTTTATGGGTCGTTGTACAATTTATGTTGATTGTTTGTTAAGCGTGCACTGGGCTGTGATGTACACGTGGGTGTTCATAGAATTTACGTAGTACATGCTATTGAGGGGTGGTTGTACAACCTATATTTTCCATTTGACAAGGTTGTCTTGTGTTGTGTTGGACACGTGGGTGTACACAAAATTACGTAGTACAAGCTATTGAGGGATGCTTGTACAACCTATGTTTTCCATTTGTCAAGCGTCATTTTGGTGTTTTATGTACACCCGGTTGTACATAAAATCTACAGAGTTAACTTTTTTGTGAGGTGGTTGTATGTCCGAATGGAAACAAGTAATACTTGTTAAAAAAACAAGTGTAACGGGGAAGTTCATATCGATATTAGATAGAAGGACGTTCCTTGTTAATCGAAGTACAAATCTTCAGTATCCTATAGTGGAGGGATATGGTTTTGTAATCAGAATTTTTCAAGGGCAAACTTGCTAAAAAAAGCAATATTATATAAGCAGATTTCCCCTCGTCTAATTTTCCGCATGTTTATTTCTTCTACCGCATCTAGGGTTTCACTGTGGGAGGTCAAGCCGCCGCCACCTTAAGGAACCTTCTCTCACCAGGAGAAACAAGCCGTTGTCGCAACCTGGAGCAAAAATCCTTGGTCCTCGTCAGATATCCTTCAAAGGTTAGATCCCCATGAAACTAACTACGTCGTCTCTTTCTTTGGATCTACCAAATATCATCTATTCTCTTTTCTTAGTGATCTCGCCCTTCCGGAAGGCTTCCTTTTTTAAGTGATGTCGCATCTTTTCCTCACACAATGATATGTTATTTGCAAAATAGGGTAAACTTATCAGTTGGATCTGTTATTATCCCACTAGGATCCGTGCACTTCTTTTCTCTGGCACCATGGATGCGATATTATTTGGCCAGTAGTACAATGACAAATATTTTGCTTTAGAAATGGGGTTAAGGTTTGCTCGCTGGTGTATATAAAGCCATAAACAGTTTTATTAATTTTAGAAAAAAAAGACTTCATAGGGTTAGCTCTTTCATGGTAGTTGCTAAGAAAATTGAAATTCTTTTTTGTATGTTCTCATATCTCATACGTACGTCATTCACACATGAGATATGTGGACTAAATTTCCGTAATTATTCAAACTCGATTCTTCTATTTGTTAATATACTTATATTCATAGGATTACCTTATATATTTAATTAACTTATATATTAAATGGTAGGGAATTTTGTTTGACATATGTTCTAAAGCACAGATCCTGCTCTTCAATATTGGCATCTTTACATGATAGTTTATCTGATCTGAGTAGGTACAAGATGGGAAGCAGAATGGACCCATCGTGTTAGATGATGAGTATCCAACAAACATTGATTCTTCTTATGCCATGTTCCTCTCTATGTTAGAGACGAGGAGCGAGAAACTTTCTAAGAACCCTATTGATATTTCTTCGAAGCAAGCAGTCACTCACAAAACAGTGCATTGTGCTTCTAACCCAGATCCTACGTTACTCAGGAGAGGTACGCTTTTCTTCTAAATATTTGACCGATACAATTTATAGTTCATCTAATCGTAACACTTGATGTTGTTATTTCACCTAAAAGAAATGTTTTTATTTGTTACATACAGGTCCAAATAACTTTGGAACTTGTCTATTTGATGATCATTCCATTTTTGGGAACCTCATGCTACTCACATTGGAGCAATGCAATCACTGAACAACATCGCTGTAGAAGTTGGAGAAAAACGAATTAAAGATTATGTTTTCTGTATGACTGCTTCAGCTGTGCATAAAAGCAAAGCCAAGATGGTGAGAACATATGCTATTTGTTCATATAATATGTACACTAGAGTAGTTTGCGCACAACTACTGTAAACATATTACGTAAATGATGCATTACACCTATATGTACAGGAATTTAGACTCGAGTTCACAGACGACTACCTGAAGGATTATCTGGAAAAGGAGAAGGAGGTGTTGGTTGAGTTCAACAACAACAACTTTAATACTTCTCTGGTCAAGATGAAACTTGGAGAGCGCACAAAAAAGACCATGTTGTCTGGTGGATGGGAAAAAGCAGTTACGAAGTACGAAATGAAGGAAGGGCAGCTATTCATCTTTAGCTTTGTCCCATCTAAGCGTTACACCCTCCGTCTCAGGCTGTTTGGATTGTGAAGTTTCTCCAATATCTAGTCAGAATAATCCATCGATGCAAAGTAACTACTAGTTTTAGAACTACATGGTGCTTTTAAATATCCCTGTCATGAACCATATATGGTACTGTCAAGCTATCATTGTCTATGTCGTGCTATTAAGTATGTTTTGATGGTCTATGTGGTGTATTAAGGACACGCGTGAAGTATTATGTTTATGTGATTAGTTCTACCTATGTATTCTAACTCCTTTGATGTTTATTGCTGTGACACGGGTAGTACAAAAATAACTAAATTGTAGTACATATATTTGTAAAGTGCAGGACCGCGTGATTCTAAAATTTAACAAGTGACATGTTTTTTTTCCTTTAAGCAAATCTAACGCGCAACAAATGTTTCTAGGAACCGTCATAACTTGATACATTGATTCACACGTTAATATTTCCGCTATATTCTTAGTATCTCGAAGTGCGTGGAAGTTCAACTGGAGAGTACATGCTTAAGTACACGGGGTTGTTTTAGATTCCATGCTGGTCCTTTGTAAAATTATATTGAAATAAATATATCACTTGTATTGTTACACTGTTGATGTACGTGGTAGTTCAGCTGAAGAGAACATTCTGGGTTAAGCCTGAAGTATAGAAGATGATACCATCAAGGTACATTCTTAGGCTCCTTTTGTACGTTGTAGTTCAACTAAACAGTTCATGTTGTGTTAAGCCCGAAGTACAGAAGATCGTACCATCAATGTACAGAGGGGTCTATTAGATTTCATGCCGGTTCTTTCTAAAAATATATTGAAATTAAAATATTGCATTATTATACTCCGGACGTACGTGGTAGTTCAACTAAAGGTTACATTCATGGCTAAGCTCGAAGTACAGAGGATGGTACCATCAACGTATATTCTTAAACTACCGACGTACGTGGTATTTCGACTAAAAGGTACATGCTGGGACAAGCCCAAAGTACAGAAGATTATACCATAGGCGTACACGGGGCGGTTTAGATTTAATGCATGTTCCTTATAAGAAAATGAAAATAATATATCCCTTGTATTGTTAGACTTCGGACGTGCGCGGTAGTTCGACTGAAGAGTATATTCCTGCTTAAGCGCGAAGTTCAGCGGACTATACCATTAACGTATATCCCTAGACTCATGACGTACGTGGTAGTTCAGCTGTAAAGTATATGTTCGGATCAACCCGAAGTACAGCCAATGATACCGTCGACGTAGACAAGTTTGTTTAGATTCCATGCATGTTCCTTCTATACGAAGGCATCCAACATAGACCGTCTATTGTGGTTGGACGGACAAGATCAAGTGGTCGGTGTGTGGGGACGGTTACCTGATTAAAAAACAGTTTTCAAAAGTGTCTATTGCTACTGCGGTTGTCTCCCTCTTCTCCTTATCTCCGCCATTTCTCTCTGCTAGTGCGAAGATATATCGGTTTGTCTCGTCACCTTCGTCTATTCGCATTTTCTCCGAGGCCCTATCATGTAACCTTCTAACTTAACGATCTTCTCTTGTCATGAATGTTCTTTGTCATTTCTTCTTCCTAATCCATGAATGAGTACCCATATGATCATCATGACTTTCTCTTTAAACGAGTACTCGATTTCTTTTTTTTACAACATTTACGAACCCTAACTTTCGTGTGTGTTTTGCGGTCAAATCCTTTTAGGTTTTTACTATTTTAATTGTTCAAATTTATTTGGACGTTTATTCCTCTGTATTTATCACTGGATTATGTTGTACTCCAAGGTTGTTCTCCGTTATACGTTTTCTCTAGATCAGAAAAATACTCATACTTCAGGCGAAGTATGTAGCTGCAACTTATTATTGTTTGCAACGTCCTAGATTTCAGTTTGGTTTATTTGTATCATTTTAGAATGGTTTTTTTTGAAAACATAGTTCACATGTTTTTGATAATGGATTCTGCTAGAAGTTCAAATAAATGCAACCTAAGAAGCTCAAAGATTGATCTTGACGAAGTTGGAGAGTATGATAAACAGGTGGCTAAGAAGCAGATGAAGGTATTTTGAATAATTTGTTCTTTAATATACATTGTTTGCTTCAGGAAAAAGATTTATTTGGCTACTCATACTGGTGCTTGATACTTTTTCCTCCAGGCTGCTCCACCAAGGATATCTGCGGTGCCAATACCTAATGTTGTAAGAGAATTGCTTGGAGTTGGTTTGGGAAACATTTAAACACTTGGGGAAGTAGTGGTGAAGGCTGGCAAATTGTTTTCTCCTTCATTTGTTGTCGACGCTTGTCTGCAGCAGCATCTTGGTCATACAAAGTTCTTTACTCTCGACAACTGCATTGCTGGAACTGTTCTGGTCAAGTTTGAAAATGTTCATGACTTGGAAGAGCTGAATGGCATGGCATTCAAATGTGAGCTAAACGAATCCTTCCTCCTGAGGAAGGTTCACTCAGTTTAAGAGTATACTTCAGATATTTCTGCTCTGTTCAGTACTGTTAGCGCTTGCAAGGTCGACTTCTGAATTGCTACCACAGTGATGCTTTTGACGCGTTTTGCGCCGTTCAACACTGTTGCTCTTGAAAATCTCTTTAGTCCTAGTCCAGAACGTGCTGAATGCATGATGGTGCTGTTGTGTACAAATTAAAATATTTTGTAGGTCTACGTAGTGAATTCCTACTATTAGTCTGAATCTTTTACTTTTGTGTTAGCTTGTCTTGAACTAACGTCTTTATATGTACATGTATATGTTGTATGCATTATATAATTGTGATGTACACAGTAGTAATATTTCGTGTAAATTTATGTAGTGAAATCCTATTATTATTGTGGTTCTTGTACTTTCCTGCTAGTTTGCCTTAAACTATCGTCTTATGCCTACTTGTACTCTGCTTGCGGAACAAAGTGCAAAATGTCAACTCACACGCGGTGTAATCCGGTGCATTTCATGTCTATTTGTACTTGCGGACAAATGTAGTTTGTACTTCGTCCTGATGCAATTGTGTACACCCCTACCTCGTGCTTTAGTCTTTTTCTAGAACATGCTGAATGCACGAAGGTATTGTGATGTACAAGTTAATATTTTTATGTAAGTTTTTGTAGTAAACTCATACCATATTTCTTCATCTTGTACATTCGTGTTAGTCTATCTTGTACTGTCGTCCTATGCGTACTTGTACTCTGCTTGCTGAACATAATGCAGAACGCCAACTCGTACGTTGTGTACTCCGGTGCATTACATGTCTATTTGTACTTGTAGACAAAACTAGTTTGTACGTCGTACGGATACAATTGTGTACATCCCCTACCTCGTGCTTTAGTCATAGGCTAGAACATGCTGAATGCACAACGGTACTATGGTGTACAGTTTAATATTTTGTGTAAAGTTTTTGTAGTGAACTCCTACCATCTTTCTTTATCTTGTACTTTTGTGTTAGTTTGTCTTGTATTATCTTCTTATGCGTACTTGTAATCTGCTTCCAGAATGAAATGCAAAACATCAACTCGTCTGCGGTGTACTCCTATGCACTCCATGTCTATTTGTACTTGCAGAGAAACGTTGCTTGTACGTCGTCCCGATGCAATTGTGTACATTCTCAACCTCGTACCCCCACATCCTAATCCTTTCACGACCTCCGTAGATCTTTTACACGAGAAGGCAGCAAATGTAGACCGTGTGTATCAGCGGTCCAGATTCATTTTAGAATGCGAAGAGACTATTGCAAGTTAATACGGCCAGCTATTTATATAGCGCACTCCTATTCACCATCTTCCCCCACCCCGAGAAGCAACCGCACAGTAAAACTCAAAATCATAGATCTGCAGCAATGTCTAGCAAAAGAGGAAACATGTGGTTGCAACAAAAACAGCGGAGAAGAAACGTAGGGCCGAGATTGCTCTCCTCAGCCAGAATTCGATAGGTTGTTCTCTGAATGGAGTAAATCCAGTCGGTGAGGAATCAACCTTTTGTTTGGATTCGAATGGGAAACGTGCATGTCTTGAGAATTAGGATACAAGGTACGTTTAATTCATTCAGGTGTCTTGTACCTTCATTGCATCATGACTTATTTATACTTGTTTAACTGTCGTTCCTTGTTACATAATCCAGCACACCCGCTTTGAATGTCACAAACCCAGTTAAGGATTCCAATCCGAACGTTGACACAACTTCAAACTCTAATCCATCATACAACAAAGTCATGGAAAACCTAAGGAAAAGCACGGTACCCCCACATCCTCATCCTTTCACGACCTCCGTAGTTCGTTTACACGAGAAGGCAGCAAATGTAGACCGTTGATTGTGTATCAGCGGTCCAGATTCATTTTAGAATGCGAAGAGACTGTTGCAGGTTAATACGGCCGGCTGTTTATATAGCGCACTCCTATTCACCATCTTCCCCCACCCCGAGAAGCAACCGCACAGTAAAACTCAAAATCATAGATCTACAGCAATGTCTAGCAAAAGAGGAAACATGTGGTTGCAACAAAAACAGCGGAGAAGAAACGTAGGGCCGAGATTGCTCTTGTCGTGGGATAATCACGGCAGACGTTACCGGGGGTAACTTATCTTGGGGCAAGACGACACAGATGTTCGGGAGAGGGTTTAGCTCAGAAGAGAACATGATGATGAGCGATCTGGAAGCCGGCGGAATAAGTCGCCGGGTCTCCGATCTCGATGTATTAATCTCAACTCTCGTGTTACACTGGATACTCGATATCTCGTAAGCTTGTCTTGGACACAAGGATTATCCTGGTTCAGCCTCTCCATTTGAGATAATAGCCTACTTCCAGCTGGGATCTTATTAGCTATCGATCTAGAGGCCCGGACTGCAATGTCGCCGAGACCCCAAATCTTGGGTTACAAATATTGCCGAGACCTGGAATCTGGCTCGGGCTGACTCTCGCCGAGGCCTGGAATTTGGCTCAGGCCGACTCTCGCCGAGACCTGGAATTTGGCTCGGGCTGCCTCTCGCCGAGACCTGGAATTTGGCTCGGGCTGCCTCTCGCCGAGACCTGGAATTTGGCTCGGGCCGACTCTCGCCGAGACCTGGAATTTGGCTCAGGCCGACTCTCGCCGAGACCTGGAATTTGGCTCGGGCTGACTCTCGCCGAGACCTGGAATTTGGCTCAGGCCGACTCTCGCCGAGACCTGGAATTTGGCTCAGGCCGACTCTCGCCGAGACCTGGAATTTGGCTCGGGCTGACTCTCGCCGAGACCTAGAATTTAGGGTTTCTACCCGAAATCTCTCTCTCTCTATGACCTAGGAGCCTGCTTATATGGGCGGCTGGTCTCCTAGTCGTACAAGGTAAAAACTGGGCCATACCATATTAAGAGTCCTAATCTAGGTCTCCTGCGTGACCTCCAAGTCTTGAGTCTCCAACTTGTACAAGGTTTCCGGGTCTTCCAGAATCTTCCTTCTATAGCATCTTCCAAAGCTGAGTTACCCCCAGACCAGGCTTTGCCTCCTGGCCGGGTCTCCCCCAGACCAGGCTTTGCCTCCTGGCCGGGTCTTCTTCCAGACCAGGCTTTGCCTCCTGGCCGGGTCTCGCTTCTGGCTGGTCATACTTTCTTCGTCCTTAGGGGTACCAGATTATCTTTCCCCCAACAGTAGCCCCCAAGTTTTAGCTGGATTCGAGCTGGTCTTGTTCTCCTTCATGATCTTGATTTTAGGCGTCATGTTTCAGGTGAAGCAGCAAACTCGATCATCCATGTTAAACTCTTGAAATAAGATAAATAATATATAAAAGGATAAAACCCGGTTATTCTTCCTGGGTTCATACGCCTCCAGGTTTATCTCAATAACATCCCATAAATCATGTTTCTTCCTGGGTTCTTATGCCTCCAGGTTACCGAGGTGGGTCCTCTCAATATGTCGATGGTTTAGATGACCCCTTTGCAAACCTTTAACTGTAAGCCGGCTTTCGCATGGATTATCAATGCTGTACTCACTCCGTAAAACAAGGTCAGTTAAGTCCCCATGGGCATCATAACTGATTGAGATTACAGGAGAGCAAACATGCCATATAAGTGCGAGTCACATCGAGCTTAAGCAAGATAGGCAAGGATTATACTGGCGGCATAAAAGCCAGGTCTTAGGATTGCAGCTACAAACTATTCAAGTAAGAGCCCCCAAGACCCGGATCAATATTTATAAAGTAAAGGCTTAATTGTGCAACATTACCCCATTGATCCGCATACTGTTGCGAAGAACTCTTTGGGCAACACTAACCGAAGTTGTGAAGCACTCTTGGACTAAGCTTATACTAATAGGATATTTCACAATATTGCGAAGCACTCTTGGGCAAAGCTAATATAATTTTTTGCGAAGCGCTCCGGGCCATGCTAACCGAAGTTGCACAGCACTCTTGGGCTAAGCTAATATAATTTTTTGCGAAGCGCTCCGGGCCATGCTAACCGAAGTTGCGCAGCACTCTTGGGCTAAGCTAATATAATTTTTTGCGAAGCGCTCCGGGCCATGCTAACCGAAGTTGCGCAGCACTCTTGGGCTAAGCTAATATAATTTTTTGCGAAGCGCTCCGGGCCATGCTAACCGAAGTTGCGCAGCACTCTTGGGCTAAGCTAATATAATTTTTTGCGAAGCGCTCCGGGCCATGCTAACCGAAGTTGTGCAGCACTCTTGGGCTAAGCTAATATAATTTTTTGCGAAGCGCTCCGGGCCATGCTAACCGAAGTTGCGCAGCACTCTTGGGCTAAGCTAATATAATTTTTTGCAAAGCGCTCCGGGCCATGCTAACCGAAGTTGCGCAGCACTCTTGGGCTAAGCTGATATAATTTTTTGCGAAGCGCTCCGGGCCATGCTAACCGAAGTTGCGCAGCACTCTTGGGCTAAGCTAATATAATTTTTTGCGAAGCGCTCTGGGCCATGCTAACCGAAGTTGCGCAGCACTCTTGGGCTAAGCTAATATAATTTTTTGCGAAGCGCTCCGGGCCATGCTAACCGAAGTTGCGGAGCACTCTTGGTCTAACCTAATATAGAATCATACTCAAAATCATCGGGGATTGAACCGGACGTACATACCATGCCGATGAAGACGTTGACCCGGCCGATTGTAATGACAGATCCGGATTCGAGCAGATCCGACTCTGGCCCCAAGCCAAAATCGTCCACCATCTTCTCTCCTTCGGGGTTGGTGTAGATCTCGCCGATGACGAGTTTCTTCATGTTCTCCCGAGCTTCTCCCGTGATGTAAACACCCTTGGACGTAGGCCCCACGGTGGGCGCCAACTGTCGTGGGATAATCACGGCAGACGTTACCGGGGGTAACTTATCTTGGGGCAAGACGACACAGATGTTCGGGAGAGGGTTTAGCTCAGAAGAGAACATGATGATGAGCGATCTGGAAGCCGGCGGAATAAGTCGCCGGGTCTCCGATCTCGATGTATTAATCTCAACTCTCGTGTTACACTGGATACTCGATATCTCGTAATCTCTATCTCGTAAGCTTGTCTTGGACACAAGGATTATCCTGGTTCAGCCTCTCCATTGGAGATAATAGCCTACTTCCAGCTGGGATCTTATTAGCTATCGATCTAGAGGCCCGGACTGCAATGTCGCCGAGACCCCAAATCTTGGGTTACAAATATTGCCGAGACCTGGAATCTGGCTCGGGCTGACTCTCGCCGAGACCTGGAATTTGGCTCAGGCCGACTCTCGCCGAGACCTGGAATTTGGCTCGGGCTGCCTCTCGCCGAGACCTGGAATTTGGCTCAGGCCGACTCTCGCCGAGACCTGGAATTTGGCTCGGGCTGACTCTTGCCGAGACCTGGAATTTGGCTCAGGCCGACTCTCGCCGAGACCTGGAATTTGGCTCGGGCTGACTCTCGCCGAGACCTGGAATTTGGCTCGGGCTGACTCTCGCCGAGACCTGGAATTTGGCTCAGGCCGACTCTCGCCGAGACCTGGAATTTGGCTCAGGCCGACTCTCGCCGAGACCTGGAATTTGGCTCGGGCTGACTCTCGCCGAGACCTGGAATTTAGGGTTTCTACCCGAAATCTCTCTCTCTCTATGACCTAGGAGCCTGCTTATATGGGCGGCTGGTCTCCTGGTCGTACAAGGTAAAAACTGAGTCATACCATATTAAGAGTCCTAATCTAGGTCTCCTGCGTGACCTCCAAGTCTTGAGTCTCCAACTTGTACAAGGTTTCCGGGTCTTCCAGAATCTTCCTTCTATAGCATCTTCCAAAGCTGAGTTACCCCCAGACCAGGCTTTGCCTCCTGGCCGGGTCTCCCCCAGATCAGGCTTTGCCTCCTGGCCGGGTCTCCCCCAGACCAGGCTTTGCCTCCTGGCCGGGTCTTCTTCCAGACCAGGCTTTGTCTCCTGGCCGGGTCTCGCTTCTGGCTGGTCATACTTTCTTCGTCCTTAGGGGTACCAGGTTATCTTTCCCCCAACAGCTCTCCTCAGCCAGAATTTGATAGGTTGTTCTCTGAATGGAGTAAATCCAGTCGGTGAGGAATCAACCTTTTGGTTGGATTCGAATGGGAAATGTGCATGTCTTGAGAATTAGGATACAAGGTACGTTTACTTCATTCAGGTGTCTTGTACCTTCATTGCATCATGACTTATTTATACTTGTTTAACTGTCGTTCTTTGTTGCATAATCCAGAACAACCGCTTTGAATGTCACAAACCCAGTTAAGGATTCCAATCCGAACGTTGACACAACTTCAAACTCTAATCCATCATACAACAAAGTCGTGGAAAACCTAAGGAAAAGCGAGGTACGTTCAATTCAATAGTTGCTTTTGTTCTTAATATTTTTCATGTGGGGTAAAAATATATGAGCATTTATTTTTCTTCATGATCGTTCCAGATTGAGAGGGCTAGACTGGAGGTCATTCTTGCCGAGACAAACATGCAATGTTCCACTATTATTGACAAATGTGAGAGCCTCTCAAAAAAGTGTGGAAAACTACTTGACGATTTTTAAATGGAGAAGAAATTGTCTATATCCTTTGCCCTTGAAGCAAGCAAACTTTGTGCTCAGTGTAACAAATTTTCCGATATTTTGAGCAAGGAAAGGGACAAGAGTACTGAAATAAAGAACAAGGCAATCAGTTTAATCAATGAGTTAATGGAAGAGAAAAGTATTTTCAAGAAGTAGAGTGAAAAACTTAGTCAAGAATTTTCAACGTCTTACAGCTGCAGAAAAGGGATCTCAATAAGGCTATCAGCGCACGAGCTGACAAACAAAAGGCAAACAATGATTTGCGTGACCTAATCGATAAGTTGACGAAGACACGACGCGAACAAGAGCAGTAACCACAACACGGTGGTGGTGAAATTTAGGATTCCAACATTGATGTTAAATGTCAATTTCAATGTTTTTCATAAAATTGTGAGTCAATTATGCTAGCACTATATGGGTCTGCATGAACTAGAGTGCAACTATTGTACTTCCTTTAAGGATGTTACGTGTACTTTCTAGTTGTTCTTTCTTGTACATGATGGATATGTAAAGTTGTACTTTCTCATCGTATATATGATTCATGTACTTCGGATTCGGTGTACTTCAGATTAACTGATGCTTGTGCGTCAAACTAAGCAGTCGTTGTACGTCAGATTAACTGTTGCTTGTACGTCAAAGACGTTTTCAAGACAGGTAAACAATTTATTCTTAGTGAATGTGATGATGTACTCCCGGCCTAACAGAATCTGTACGTATTAAAAAACTAAGCACGAGTTGTACTTCGGTGTTAGATTTCATAGACATAAATTTTAAAACTTTAACATCTCTGATAGTTTAGCATGCACATGTAATTTAAAATAAGATACTAGGTTTCGAGAAAATCAACCCCAGTGTTAGATCTCATACATTTAAGATACACATAGATCAAGACATAAATCAAAACGTAATTTAAATAGTTTCATATCCTTCATCCCGTAACGTCTCCGAGGAACTTCTCCAGCTCTCGCAGCATCATGTGTCTACTCATCATCTGAAGATACAACGATAACCTCCATCAATCTCTCTGCAGTCGACGATTCCACATCAATGTACGTTGAACGCCCATTGCTCCTAACTGCCTGGTCAGAAACACATGTCCTCAGCGACTCTCTAATTGCAACAGGCAACTCGGCCTCAAAACAATCCATGTCTTCTTGTTCTGCATTAGCACGTGCAAGGTTGTCTAATATAAGGGTCGTTTCTGATTTAATGCAAACCAGTGCCAAATCACGATCAGTTAGCCTCTGAGATTGAGCCGATATGTTTTCACTGAGTGGAAGTGGCGATAATGATTCATCAATATCTTTGTCAATTTGCTGCATTTCATCATTCATTTCTTCCGCTTTCTCATCTGCAACCATTGGCCCCTCTTCTCTTTCAATTTCATCGAAAAAAGGCTCAACGTCGACCATGATGTGTACACCAGTTTGAACATGCTGGCTCCTTCGGTGAACACCCGAAAACTCCAACAGAGATGCGAGTCTATGGATATGCTGACCATTATATGTATGCTCCTGATTCTCTTTCTCTGCCACTCCACCATCCTTTTCCTCCATTGGCTCGTCTAGAATCATTGGCTCCTCTTCCTCGATGTCTTCAACGTGTTCCATGATCTGTACATCAGTTTGAGCGTACTGGTTCCTTCGGTCAACGCTCGAAAACCCCAGAAGGGATGCGGAGGTATTGATAAGCTAACCATTCCCTATGTACTGTTGATTCTTCCTCTCTGCCACTTCATCATCCTTTTGTTCCATTGGCTCATCCGGAACCATTGGCTCCTCTCCATCAGCATCCTCCTTGATCTTTCCATCCTCCTTGTACTGCTCCTTCCCCTTTTCTTCCTCATGTGAGCTCAAGCTTGTTCTGACAGTAGGAAGACAGATATCCAGGTCTTCCTCATCAGGGACCTCAGGCTCTTCATCTTCGAGATCTGTCGTTGCTTTGCTTGAGTTCACCAGATCTGTCCTTGGCTGCTCATTAGGATCGATATTTACGATCCCAGCCTCCTCCATAGTATGTACATGAGATTGGACGGCCCACTAATGGCGACGGCTGGTAGGACGGCTGGCTGAAGACGCCAAGAAGGAGGAGAATCGAAAGAAACTCGAATAGCCTCTGGAACTGTTGGAGCAGCGAGGGTACCTCCCGGCGTAAGTTTTTTCCCACACATACGAATGGCCGCAGGTGGAACCGCTAGCGAGGCGTCGAATAATTGCGGTGGGGTTGTGGTGTCGAAACAGATGGTGGAGGAGAAGATGAATTTTTGGCTGCAGGACTATTCTTCTAATGTTGGAGGTAATTTATTATATCCGAAAATGGCGGGAAAACGTGTACATTCCCATCAACTTTTCCGCTATTTTTTTATTGACCTGTATTGTTACGAAGTTTGAAATTCACAAACCTTACTCTGTGTACGTTTACTCATGACAAGTATGTACTAGACACCTTATTTCTTCCATTTGGGTGATGTACACACATGTTACTAACCGATGTATCGACCATGCTACTGGATGTGCGCACGTGGTGCTTCCAGACGTACACAGTCTATATTACCTACTAGACAACAGCGCTACTGCTTACTAAACGTGCACCAAATCTATTTGTGGATATACATTTGAGTTCCCATTGTATGGACGTTCTATCTATCTTGTCGTGTACATCATCACTGATAGTTGTGCACGCACTATACTACTTGAAGTACATATGGGATCCTACATACACCATCGATGCTAGGTGACGTTTCTAATCAGTGCGTACACAGACTATATTACCTAATAGGCAAGAACGCTACTGCTTACTAAACGTACACCACAACTATTTTGTGGACATACATCTGAGTTCCCATTGCATGTACGTTCTATCTATCTTCTCGTGCACTTAAACATTGTTAGTTGTGAACCCACTATAATCATTGATGTACATATGGTATCATACATAAACCAAAGATGGCAATTGATTTACACACACATTACTAACTGGTGTATACAACCATACAGCTGGATGTGCACACACAGTGACTGCAGATGTACACAGTCTATTTTACCTAATGTACAAGAACGCTACTAATTACTAAACATACACCAAAGCTATTTGTGGGCAGTGTTCCCATTGTATATGCGTTCTATATATCTTCTCGTGCACATCATCATTGATAGTTGTGCACCCACTATACTAATTGGTGCATGTATAGGACCTTACATACACCGTCGATGATATCCGATGTACACATGCTTTATTAACAAGTGTATACAACCGTGCTAATGGATGTGCACACACGGTGTTTGCAGGCGTACACAGTCTATGCAGTCAAAGAGTCGTACTTAGACGATCAACTACCCAACAACTCACCTACTCTTGCATTTATTTCATGTATTGACTGCCATGCACACCAACTTTCACCTTTATACCCATAGATACTCGGTCAGATCTCAGATCCACAGTGTTCTCTCCACCTTATCCTACATCCATAAGAAGCAACTTCCGAGGAGAAGACCTAGCAAAGATATCGTGGGGCTGAAAATAGTTCAGATCTGCCATGTCGTCACCTAGCAAGATATGTTTTGCATGTGGACAACTATTCTTAATGCAGAAATCTTTTTGGTCCTACTCTTTTTTTGTTTTTTTGTGGTCCTGCTATTTTTTTTCTTACAAGATGCATGTTCTACATCTTCGATGTATATTTTCGACACCCCACAACCATGTATATATTTTTCTTGGCATTACCTTGCACTTGTGGTCATTCATATCCAGTCTAAACTTTTTTAATTTTAGCCTTTTGTTGTTTTCTTTTTGGCTAGATCAGTAAACAACAGATAAGATTCTTCACTTTTCCTTTCAGTTTTGGTTGAATAATAGGTGTACGTGTCACAGACAAATGATTTGTTGAAAATGCTAGATGTTATACTACTGAAATCAAAGTAAAAGAATACGTTTATGTCATCATACTAACAAAAGTATATGTTAGTTTACTATCTCTAAGAAGTGTGCAGTTTGTGTTCGTTTTGTTATCCCAGCAACTTCATACTTCGTATATTATGTTGTCATCTAATTTTTTGGACTACAAAAACTGGCTACAGATTTTACATATTTCTGTCTGATACAAAAATAAAATTGCATTCATATCTATGGTTTTTACAAATAAGGAATCATACAGCAGTTTATTAATTTTCAGAGTTAGATACGTAAGGCATGTATGTAACATGTTAAGTATATCCTTTTCCTCTTTTTAATTATTTTTTATGGTTGTATATCAGGTGAAGTGTCTTGTGTGTGGGAACCCTGCTCGTGCTTGCAATAGGTACAAGGGGAAAATTGTCGCTACATTCGAGATGACTTGCGATCCAACTTCGATGAGCACATGGTTCGTACCAATGCTCTTTTTTGGGGGGGGGTATATGTGTTCTTTTATGAATGAGGTACAAGCTTATGTTGTTTTTTCAATTTGTTCCTAAATTTTTGCTTTTTCTTCAACCAATACATTGCAGAATGTCCCTTGTTACGTTAGGGAAAAGGTCAAAACAAATGCGTAGTACTATGCCCGTCAAGACTAAAGATGGAACAATGTACTACTTTCAGCTTAACAAGAGAACATACAAGACTTGTATTCATGGTGCCGACTACAAAGAGTTCCTCGAAGATTATGACATGCAACATCGTGACATAGTTAGGCTAAAGTTTGATAACTCGAGCAACTACATGTTCATGGAGCCAAAACACGCCGACGGTGTCCCAAAGGAGAAGCTGCAAGGTTCAGAATTGCTCCTTGTTTGTTCAGTTTTTCCAACGTTTTAGTGAAGCTAATTTGCCTTTTATTTTTATTAATTTGTCTGTTGTCTATTTGTACATGTGAACAGAAGTTTTTGACTTCGAGGAGAGCGCCGCTGCTTTTGTTCTGCCAAAACATCCAAAATTAACAAAAAGAGAGATGTGCATAGTCAACAATGTCACTCTTGAAAATGGGTTAGGGCTTGGAGTTGTCTTTGTTCACCGGCTAACTAAGAAAGACTTGAATACACATGGTTTGGTATGTAGTATTATGCCTTTTCTTTTCATGTTTAGTATGTAGTGGCTTATATATTGTTTTATATTGCTTTTTTTATGTCATACTGTAGTTTTGGGATTCTTAGTTCTGCTATTTTTCCAAATGACATCATAGTTACTGATTTTGTTTTTTTGACAGCGCATCCCCAAGAGCATTGTATCAGTGCTTGATATTCCTGCAAGTGGAAAAATCACACTGTTGTGTCATGAAGAAGAAAGTGCCCTAGAAGCAGAATATTCCCTGACTAAGGATGGAAGAATCAGATTTAGCGCCGCATGGTTCAAGTTTGAGGAAGATGTCGGACTTGAAGTCGGGATGGTGATTGTCACATTATTCGACAATGATGGCGATGAACTTCTCATGACTTTCGAAGTTGTTGCCAACTAAGGGGTGGAAGCGGGGGGACTTATAAATTTTTATGCAACTTTTTAGTTTGTTAGAACCATGGATGTTGAAGTTCCTATAACAATTATCGTGTGTACTTCTGTTATCCTTTGGGTGAACTTCGCGTACATCAACTATGGTACTGTATGTACATCACTGTTGATGGATCCATGCCAGATCTTCCACTCGATGTAGATAAAGGGTCATACGGGTTTATTAATATTTTGTATTTTTTTTGAACCAGCGCACGTACATCGAAAATATGAAACCGTGTACATCCTTATTTAGTTTTGTACGTCGGTATTAGGTCATGTGTTCTACGTACAATGAAAATATGAAGCAGCGTACACCCTAACTTAGTGTTGTACGACACTTATGCGTTGTGTTGTACATCGAAAATATGAAACAGCGTACTCCCTAACTTAGTTTTGTACGTCGGTATTAGCTCATGTGTTGTATGTACACTTAAAACTTGAAACATCGTAAACCCTGACTTTGTTTTGTGCGTCTGTATTAGCTTATGCGTTGTATGTACACCGAAAATATGAAACATTGTACGCTGCATGGGCAATCAACCTTTGTTTCATAATTTATTTTATTATTAGAAGAAAACACAAGAGTCCCCCTTCGCCTCCATTGGCTCGCCGGCCCATAGGACCCACCGGTCAGCTTCCTTCCCATTCGCTCCCACCATAAAAGACCCCCTTCCCCTCCACTGGCTCGCCGCCCCGTACCATCTCGAAATTTGCCGGGATTTCAAAAAGGAGTAGAGGGAAAGACACGAAGGGGAACTGCCACGGATAATCAACGCCATCGGAGAATTCTCCCCGTCTAGGAGCAAATCCCAGCCGCCGTCGATATCGCGAACTGGACTAGGGTTTCATTGACGTCGACGAAGATCGATAACTCCAGCCAGTGATCTTCCAAGGGATGGCTTCGTCACCACAACATCAAGGAACAAACTCAGGTATAACCTTCTGATTGCAGATCCCTGAAACCCAAACATTTTGAGAAATCCGAGAATTCAAGTCCGTTCAAGTAAATCCGAAAAAATTTCCTATCGTCTTTTGAACCGCAAGTCTAGGTTTCAGTTGTATTCTGTTACAAGGCCTTTTTCAAATTTGACAAAAAAAATCACCGTTGTATACTTTGGTGGGAGTTCACCTCTGAATCGTAGGACCTACAAGTTAAGGCAGTTCTGTCGTAGGTTTATCTGTGTACATCGTAGTGTGTTTACTTCGTACACTGCTTCCTTTCTACAGAAAGTATATGCTGCAGAGTTTGGTGGGAGTTCACTGCTTAGTCTTAGGACGTACAACATAAGTCAGTTGTGTTGAACATTTTCCTGAATGTACACCGTATTGTGTTTACGTCGTACACTGCTTCAAGTTTCAGAAGTATAGGCTGTATACTTTGGTCGGAGTTCACCACTGAATCGTAGGATGTACGTTTCCCTGTGTACATCGTACTGTGTGTAGTTCATACACTTCCTCCTCTATGCAGAAAGTATAATCGTATTGATCGTTTGCACAATTCAATGCTAACACATAAGGAATCAAGTATTCTCGGATAATTTAACTTGTCGGACGAAAGTGAGTACATGCGTAACTTTATGCTCTACTGGTAAATAAATAAATCAAACAAATAATTTATTGTGTTTCATATCACATGTTGTAAGTAGTTTGAAAATAAAAAAATATTCATTGTGTCTAGTGGTGACACTTTGATGATGTCGTTCATTCGTTTGAGATGTGGGACTGTGTGCTCTTCGCTTCGTGCTTTATCGGCCTCTTCAACCTGTCTTTATGCCCTAGTTATTTGCAGTGTCCGCATCTGATTGCTTTCCCTCTTTTCTCTGACCTTGGTTTTGGTCTATTTCCTCTATTAGTTGTTTTCATCCTTGTTATTAGTGGGTCATGTACTTCTCGTTGTCATTGTTTGTTGCAGCTTCTTCTGTAACCATTTTTTTCTGAAAGTTCAGCCATTACTCCTGACTTCATGTCACGCATACATTCCTGCATCATAGTATTTTTGTCAAATTTCCCTATGCTCCTTTAATTAGCGAGTATAGGTTTCAATTGCATTCCATTACAAGCCATCTTTTCAAATTTGACTAATTTGACAAAACTTTGTTTTGCAGACCTTTTTCCAAGATCTCTAATGAGCAAGTCTATTGGTGAACTTTTGATTTCTATTAATAATGGTTCTCCGGTGCGAGCAAGTAGTGTAAACAAGGAGAATAGAGCTTCAAGCGCGGATGGGAAGAACACGGATGATTCCTCGGAACAAAGAGCTTCTACTAATCGCCTTGTGTATACAAGGAAAAAAAACAAAATGCATATTGTCCAAATAAAGAAGGTAGGAACAGAGGCACTAACTATGAATATATGCAATGTCTTAACACAGGAAACTCTGCTCATGAAGATATGCAATGTCTTAACATAGGAAACTCCGATGAGGAAGATGATGGACAAGGAAAACCTGGTGATGTTCTTCCTCTGTGTAGAGGACAGACTGAAGATACTGCCCCGGAACATGCGCAAGTTCAGAAAACAAAGAACCCTTCTCAGTCCTCGAAGAAGACAGAGTTAGCAAATGATGTTAAGAGTAGTAGGAGGAAAGTTTGCAAACAAAAAATTACAGAAAAGGCCGATATGTCAGTCAGAAGTTCCCCTCTCATATCAACAAACACTGGATTGACAAGAAGTAGGGCCAGGTGTATGAACGCAATTAAAAATTCACCAAAAGAACTGGGAGCAACACAGAGAGAAGAAGAGACAGCTAAGAAGAAGCTGGAATAGGAGAAGTAAAAGGAGAGGTGATTCTGATCACATCGCTCAACCGAACGAAGAAGAGATAACAGAGAATAATAGTCAGATTGTGTTGCATTATTCTCAGTCAGGGGAGCAGGACGCGCCAATCATACCAGCAAGAAAGAAAATCAATCAAGAATTTTTGACAGAAGGAAAATGCGATAATAGGTGTAGAGTGCAGATCCACTCATCTCTTAAGATGATAGAAGAAATAATAAAAATTCTTAAAGACGTTCCTGAATGGTTGGAGAACGTCCGGACTGCATTGACAGCAGGTACACTAGGATTGACAGCAGCTCTACCGTGCATAGAAAGAATGAAAGGATAGTTCATCCCAACAAACAGGGAGCCTCCATCTAGACTGTCATTCCTGACCCAGACTGGCTTAACAAGGTTGTAAAGTTCATACATAGATTTTGCATAAACATGGCAGCGCAGAGAAGGATAGGAAAATAGTTCCCTGCCCATGTAATTTGTTTCTGCTTCTTCACTAACTCGCTGGCCCCTGATATGAACCCATAGAATATGATGGTCCACTGCAAGAACAAGAAACCAGCATCGAGATGAAACATCTTCACCATCGGTAGGTGCTTGAATGCTTGGAACGTCCACAATAGTGGGAGGAGGAATGACACGTGGAGCCTCATCAATGCCTGATAAATTTTAAGTATGATTATAGATCAATACCAATTAATTATGAACTTACATCATGAATTGAATATATATCTAAAAAATAAATTAAAAATGGCAAAAAATAAATTAAATCTTGTTTTGTTAACAATGTTGGTGGTGAAATTACAGTGCTATTTTCAGACTACCTTTCGAGTACACATGATTATTACAAAAAATAGCCATACACTGATATATAAAAGATGCATGGATTATAAGAACAATTAATACGTAATACTAAGCAATAATTACTATGTTTTCAAACCGAAAGAACAAAAAAACAGGGAGGGGGAGGGGTGGGGGAAGGGATAGAGAACGGTTAATCTCACCCCAAATAGTTGGTTCCCAAACAAGCACATCATCGTTAGGAGAAGTGACAACAAGGATTCTTTCCCCAACGAGAATGGCATCAACATATCTCGATGGAGCAAGGAAATCATTACGAAGGATCCTCCAATTCCAATCGATCCCGCCTCGCATGTTAGCAATGAACTTATCAAAAACTGCAATCAGATCATACCTCCACCTATCTCCATGGAAAAAAGGAGTAGAAGCAACCTGAATCTTCTGCAGACGGATACGAGCCATGTCGTGGTTGTACATGAACGCGCGATGGCGAGGTAAAATACCAATATTTTGAACAGAAGGTACTTCAATTTCTACATTTGTGTAGACATTAAGAAGGTACCAACATGTATCCTCCTGAAAAAATGCAACCCATTCACCATTTGCGCCAACCCAATGCTTCAATCCAGGGCCGGCATCAACAGAAGGAACAAAAACTCTTGCAGAAGGTGAGTCCAACGGCATCAGCATCGCGTTGATACCCTACAAGGAAAACAACAAAAATTAGAAAGTGTGCAAACATGTATAAAAAAAGGAATTCTGACTGAATAGAACACAGATCATGTCGAGAATACATGTTTGTTCCGGTCATTAGGCCATTCTATGGGGTCAGAATGCAGGAGGCATGGGGAATGAAAAAGAAACCGCGCGTCATCCTCGATAGCCTGGCGCATACCAGGAACACCACGAGAAATACTAGCAATGGTAAGCAGATCGGAGTTTTCGGTGATGCCTTCCAAGGAACCAGAAGCATTCTCAGAAACAACACGCTCGGCCTTGCTACTGCCACCTTCGTCCATGATGACGACAGAACGGTGATTGAAAAAATAAAAACAAGAACAGTGCTCGACGAATGTGTAGTTATGATGATGAAAACTGCAGTGGAGAGCATTTATAGACGGTTCGGAAAGGAAATTAGTGCGTGGGGTGATATATACCTTGGCGGAGTTGAAAAAAATTAAACAATTACACCGAAAAAATATAAAGTAACGATTGTAGTTAGTGGGCGTCGTCGGTTCACATAACTACTTATGCATGTACACTAACGCTCACCCTCGCAACTGCAACTGTTGAATGTACATCCAATATGCTACTGGATGTGCATACAAAGATCTATAAGACATACGAACAGTATGTTACTTAAAGTACAAACGCGCTACTGCCGGAATGTACACACTACCTGACAATCAATGTACACCATAGCATTGACTACAAGTTCACGCTCGTCGAATGTGTATTTACGATGATAAAAATATTGCAGTGAAGAGCAGTTATACACCGTTCGGTTGGCAGGTTGATAGGAATGGTGATTTATTCCATAGCGGGGTCGACAAGACAATAAAAAATTACACCGAGAAAAAACATGTGCAATCATGATCCGAAAACTACTTCTGCATGTACGCTCACACTCGCTATGCTACAGGATGAACACACGCAATGTACTGCATGTTTCGCATACGAGGCTACTGAGTGTATAATTTTAAAAAAAAAGGCTACTGAGTGTATATCCACTAAGACTCTGGATGTACACAAAATTGTCTATGTGACGTACGGGCATTATGTAAACAGCGCACCAACCTCTTGTAAAATGTACATTTCGTAACATATTTCATGTACTACTTATAGCGATTTTTTGGGGTACATATGGAAAAAATCGTGTGTGAACTTCTAGTAACTAATATCGTGTACGTTCAGTGTCAGCTATTGTGTATATAACGGAAGTAGCTCGTTTGTACTTCTGGTAACACGTTCTATCCTGGTGTACGCACACACAATTTTTAGATGTACATCCACTAAGATAATTGATGTACACAAGAATTGACATGTTACATAGAAATAACATGTTACCAGATGAAAACGTAAATAGCTAGTGGAATGTACAGATTAGTCGATACCGAATGTACACGGTAACTGTCACAGAAAAGTACACAAGTTTTTTCAACATGTACACATACACAACTACTGAATGTATATCGTATCTGCTAATAAATGTACACCACTCATCCTCCTTCGCTTCTGTACTTAAGAGTTTGGGTGTATAAATGGTGGGACCAAGAAGCTGCGGGACCCAGATGTCAACGAATCATAATTAGACTAACAACAAACAAAAAAATCCAGCCAAATCCCTAAGTGAGTAAAAAAACACCAAGCACCAAATAGCACACATCACACGAAGACAAGCAGGCAAATTCACCCAAACCCCCCTCCCCCCCACAAATCCTGTACTATCAAACGACGAGCTGCCTTCCCCGTTGGGGTGATCGCATTACTCAGACAGCAGATTCAGTATGGCAGGAGAGCATAGCTCGGAGGGCAAGCATTCCGTGTGGCGGAAGAGCAAACTCTAACCCCTCTGCAACATCGTGCTACACTCGATTAGAGCTCAACGCGTTGTCCTCTCCGGCACCGTCATCCCCTTCCTCAGGTCGTCGAACAAGAGCTACCGCGTCAAATCGATTTGAACGCGGGCAATACGGGAGGCGGAACTGCAAATCTCAAGGGGGATTAACAGAAATAAGGTTGGATTCATCAGTACAAACTTAAATCTATCATCAGACGTAACCAGGTTGTTTCGAATCTGAAAATAGGTCGTATCACGGATATTTACTGGAACCTAGAGTTTACTTGAGTCTAAAGTTTAAACTATTAGCTAATTATTATTAGTCAATTAGTCGAGAGAATAATTCTAATAGTTAATCACTTACTGGAATATGGAGTTTCGTCTATTAACTGTAAGATAATTGTAAGGACCCCAGACCGGCAGTCTGAAACCCTACGTATGCATACATTCACGATCCCAGAAAGATCAGTCGTGAACAACATACACAGTTGGCACACAGAAATACATCATCCATTACACGAATACATAAAGGTATTACAAAAATGATCACATGATCAAGTTTAAGCAACTGCCACAAAGGCATGCAACTTAACAAACACAGCGGAAGACAATTAAAAACACAACGTAGTTGAGCCCAAGTCACGCCTTAACCTACAGGCTGCTAACCCGGAGACGATCCTAGTTCGCAAAGCCGTCAACTCCGTACTTCTCTTCATAGAACTCCTTCGGAGGCTCCTTCTCCAAAGTCTGGCAAGTAGATAGCAGGGGCGAAACCATAATGAGTACATTTGAATGTACTCAGCAAGACATCCATCATGTCACTTACCAAACATGCTAATATGCTTATATGGTGGAATAGGTAGGCTATAAATAGGGTTCACTACCAATGGTGTTCATATATGATGACACCACAGTTGCAGTCAGGTTAATCTGTATCTTCGTTGAAGAAGATACTTCAGAAGAAACTAAAATAATATAGTTTTATTTCTCTTGTAGATATCACATGTACAAGAGGTTTTGTAAAGCTTTGTTAAAGAATATTTTCTCTTTGCAAAACTTCTTGGAATCAGTTTCCAGAATTCTTGCTTAGAGTAGAAAAGGTTTTCTTTGCAAAACATTTTGTTTTGTATAACATCATCTGGCTTTGCATCATCGACGATACCTCCACGGTATAAGTTTCCATTCCTTTCCGAACTTCACAAGTTCCACACTTCCTTTCCAAAATTCCTTTTCAAAAACTCCTTTTTGAAAACATTGACACAATGCTAGCTACATAGCCATTCAACCGTCCATATCCGAGGACGCGGCTATCTCGAAATAGTTTTACTCTGCAGAGGTGTACACATTTCCACCAGATCCAGAATCCGCCATGAAACACCCATGGACTGTCCTCAACCTATGAGAACATCAGATAACTGATCTTGACTATCCACTATGTACAAGCTAGTACATGACTATCTCCTCAATTGGGGTTACCCTCCCTGGCAAGCCGTGTCCCACACCGCCCAAACAGGAGACCCATCTGCTGCATCCGGAGGGAAAATTAATCCCACACTTTAGATGTCCCGTATCCTCCACTCCTAGCGACATTTCGGTTCGGAGGATCCAATCCCCTATAGCACTTGAGATAGCACACATACTAACCATAACAAGTTTTTAATCAAGCCCCTACCCATATTGGGGTAAAGTGGCAGTACGGTAAAGGTTGTCCAGCGAAGACTAGGTTATGTGTCATTTTTGAAAACACCACTTTCTCAAAAATGACCACTTCCACATTCCTCCGGAGAACAAGGATCCGCCTTTTCTCCGGGTTTTTCCGTAAAGCCTTTGTTTTGTAGAATCACAATTTTAGGATGTCCACTTAGGGACTAGTATATTTGATGGTAATAAATACCATATGGTGGCTTATGGGCTTGGAATTACCAAGTTTAACTACTGGCATGATAGTAACCTATAATATAGTATAGTAGTAAATTCCACATCAAAAATGGTTTTGATAATCAAGTTTTTGTAAAACTTCAGAGGTAAAACATGCATGATAGATAATGATAAGTATTGTATCAGCAAGCATCAGGATGGCTTGCCTGGTATCTCCTTGTGTCCCTGGTTTTGGAGTGACTGGAACTTGAAACAGAGCTTCACGACACTTCCTTCCTCTTTGTTTTCTAACGTCGTAAAAAGAATAAAGGACACACATTCAGAACCAATCAAGGCAAGCAACCATATGTAACAATACATACAGCAAGGGAACTAATAATAACCTATCACTCAATTATTAATGGAGCAAACAATCAAACAAACACACTTGGCAGAAATGTCATTTAATAAGACAGTTTAAGGTTGGAGGAAAACTATCTCACAACCTCAATATCATGGATTCAGTGGGTGTGCCACTCTCATACCAAGATATTAATAAACCCAAAATATACTTAGTTTCACAAGGGTGAGACTACTAAAAGTATATAAAACATGCACCACATTAATCATGGCAATGGGTCTATCAACCAAACAACAAAAAGAAAAAGGTAGCTATCTTACTAAGTCTAAATTCACATCAAGAATAAATAAGACACATGATTTGAAAAAGTTACTTTTACAAATCAGTGAGCCTACACAAGTGTAACAAGGTAATATACTCATCACAAAACACACAATTTCTCATAGTGAGAACAATAGAAACAATGGCTAAAAAGGAGGAATCCTATAGACATGTTTCTACTAAAAGTTTGCTATGCAAGCATGCATAATAAGTAAAGTAATAAAATTCAAACAAGGAACCATGTTATCATAATGGGAATGAAAACATGTCCTCATGCAAGGATACACAAATTTCTACCAAACACAAGTTGGCAGGAAAAATAATTTAACACAACAACTGCTAAGGAAACTAGTACTACTTAAACATGAAGAATCAATGGATGCATTTCAATCAAGTAATTGAAATACAACCAGAGGGTCCATGTCACAAAAACAGTAGTGAAAAATATCTATACTTGCTATAACAAAAATATCCCATTTAATAAAACAATGCATCAATTTGCAGGGCAACTCCTACATACTAGTAGTAATAAAAAGGGCATTACTAGAGGAATCAAACAACCCTTCAAGAATGTATTTTTCCTAGCAAGCCACACATGATTACAACCACTTAAAAACAGAAGCATACCCATTTTCATTTAGTACTAAAATTCCCAAAGCAAAAATACAAGGCACTCAATAGTTAGATAACTATATAAAAGAAATGCATCTAGTGTTGGGGAAATAATGTTTCCACCAAAAATGCAATGAAACCAGTGGGTGTTCCACTAGCATAACAAAGAATTAAGAGGTCACAATGCCTCTGGTCATACTTGACAAAAATTACAAAAGCCTAAACTAGCACCTAGTGCAATAACAATACTAGCAGAAAATAATAGGATGCTAAAATAACAAGGTAATGCTACTCATGCTATTATTTCCACACAAGTGAAAACTTTAGGGGTCAAGTACTCATAACAACCTTATCAAAATGCTACTGGTCCTATGAATACAACACAAAAATATGTGGTTTTACAACCACAAATTCTTATGTCAAAAATTCCACACATGAGGGAATTTTTCCATAACATTCTCATAGTAATGATTAAGCTACTCATGCTTTTATACCAACTCAAATGCAAGCTAGCAGAGGTGATACTAACAAAATATAAGTACCAACATGGTACTGAATCTAATAGCTCAACACAACAATTCAATCACTTGCACACAAATTAATCATTCAAAAATTATATGCAAGTAATAAACTAGAGATGAACATATGATATTAATATAAATCCTATTTCTTCTCAACTCAAGTCCACACATTCTAACATGATAAAATATCTAAGTAATACTTATAAAGCAAGTTCACACAACTTATACATGCTAGAAAACAATATTGCAACACAAAAATATCATCACACAAATTAATTAACTAAAATGCCAAAATGGCAGAAACAGGTGAAACAAAGATCTGTCCACCAAATTTTATATGATGCTCTAAAAATTAAACCCTTCTAGTTTTGGATAGTCCTAAACATATACAAGACCATCCAGTTGAGTTTGCATCAAAAATCATTTTTAATAATTTTATAAAAATCACCAAAGTGCTCTCTGGTGTTTTACCAAATTGCATGCCATTTCAAAAATACAATTAATTTGGAAGCAAGGTTAATTTCTTCTGTTAGGAAATTTCAAGGGCTTTCCAATGCAATTTTCCTCACTTCATTTTGAGTTGTGAAATAAAAATGGTGCTCATTTTGGTGTTTCTGGTACCTGTTGCCAAATCATTTTTCATTGCAAAAATATCCATCCAAATTTAGATCTACAAGTTGGAGGTGGTTTAGATTTTGTTGCTTTACATCTGTGAATTTTGTCTTGGCCAAATTCATCTTTTAGGTAGCATTTTAGAGCCTAAAGTAAACAGGTAATATTCTGCCAAAAATTAAAAGGAAAACAAACTAGAGTTGGGCCAGATTTGAATCTGGGCCGGCCTAGATCTTTTTCCACCGCGGCAGATCTAGCCAGCGAGGCTGACTCGCGGGCCAGGGCGCCACGTGGGAAGCCACGCGGCACAGCAAGGTCCCACGGGCCAGTTTGACCCACAGCGCGCGGGGTCAAGGGAGATGACGCCAGCGCTGCGTCATGCGCGCGTCACCCGCCGGCGGGATTGCTCCGGCGAGCACGCATCCGACGCAAACGGCCACCAAAACGCGAAATAAAAACTGCGATGCCTACGGTACGGGGAACCATCTACGCCCGGTCTCGTTTCCTGGGAGGGAGTCGGAGAGCGGCAGCGACGGCGCGCGGCGGCGGCCGGACAGCCACCACGGCGCGGCCACGCTCCAGAGGGAGAGGGAGGGGAAAAAATGGTCGGGGGGATTCCCCTGCTCACCGTAGACGTGCGTGGATGCTCGACGAGGTCGGAGAAGACTCGAGGCGGCGGCGATAGCTCGCCGGAGCTCGCCGGCCCCGAGGACGAAAACGGATGGCGCGGGGTCTACGGGTCGTTTCGGCTCGATTCCTTCGGCACCGAGGGACTACTCGACGAGGCGGAGATGCCAACGGCTGCCGGCGGCGAGCTCCCATTTGGTCGAATCGACGGCGGCCATCTTCCCTAGGGTTTCGGTTTGGACATTTTTAGAGAGAGAGAGAGAGAGAGTGTGTTCGAGGGGGGAGAGAGAGGGGGCAGGTAGAGAGGCACAGAGGTGCACATGGGGGTTTTAACCATCTAGCAAGACTTCCACACGAAGGCAATGGAGCATGGGCTTCCATGCCTCAACTTGCAGCTACAGGAAGAAGAAGAAGAAGAGGTGACTCAGCTCACAATTTAGTCCCTGCCAATTTTACAAGTAGGTCCCTTTCTCTCTTTTCCCCCTCTGGAAAAAGCTGTTTTCACCAATCAAACAAAGTCAAAATTTGAAATCCTTTTTCCCAAAATTCTTATTAGTTAAGATACACAACATATGTGAAAATTGGCTCAATTGAATAAACTTGATAATTCAAAGTTGTTCAAATTTGAATTCTTACATAAATGGACATTGAATTTATTAGACTGCTTAGGAGCTTCCAAAAATGATAATTTTTGGCACACATTCCTTATTTTATGTATTCCTTATGTGGTAGAAAATTCAAGTCATTTTGAGTTACTTCATAGAACAAACTTGTTCAAATTTCAAAAAGGTGCTGTCAAGAAAACAGGGGTTTTTGGCAACTTAAATTATTCAAAAACTTGTGCCCTTTTGGTTTTCATCCTTATTTATGCTATAGAGAATGTGGTATTTATTTCATGGCATTTGGAAAAAGTTTGTAGAACAAACTTGTTCAAAATACCAAATGTTCCTGTGGAGAAAAACCATGTTTTCAGGACTTTAATGGATTCAATTTTTGGTCTCTTCTTGTGTGTGTTCCTTATTTGATATAAGGAAGCAATGGTATGAATTTCAAATCATTTTAAGAAAGTTTCCAATAGTAACTTGTTTTAGTTTTCTGTTTCTGGAAATATTGGAATTTCTATTTAATAAAGCACTTAGCTTTTCTTTAGCAATGCTTTGCCAAAATATTTATATGACTAGAGATATCCAGTCAATGCTATCCAATACTTTTGTTTTTAAGTTTGCAAGGTTGGAAAAACATTTGATAATATTTTGGTGAAGCATCTAAGAATGCCTCTTTTTCTGATAATCTTTTAGGGAAATTTATTACGTGTTTCTTCTTTCTTAAATTTAGAACTTGGAATAATATTCAAAAAGTATTGGATTCATAAGATGTTTTTGGAAAACTCTTTGATCAATATTTACTTTAGAAAATATTGCCAAGGTCATTGGAACAATATGTTGAATATTTTGTTTTCAATTTCTTAGCCATGTAAGTTTATATAATTAGTTTGTTTAGTTGCACTCAAACAAATACAACCAAAGATTAATTGTCAAGCAATTAGCAAAACAACTGTGTTATCAGGTATTCCAAAATTGGGATGTGACAGGTCTTCCCCCCTTAAAAAGAATCTCGTCCCCGAGATTCGCAAGCAAGGACTAAGGGAGGGCCAACAAACACAATGTTAGTGTTGGAGTGCAGGTGCTTCCCCCCTTTGACTTTCCTTGGGAGGAGGGGTACTTCACTAAATTAGAAAATTCTTTCTAAAAAGTACACCAGTAGTGTTTTAGGTGCAAAACTTTTGTTTCCTAGTTTTGACAAGACCTGAACAACCAACATTAAGGTTAGTGCAGGACTACCTGGAAACGTACCGTCAATTATTACATGTGTTCCTAGCTATAACCCACATCTTACATAACACATATGGAGTGGTGTAACACTCTCATAATAAGGTATATAAGAAGCTAAAAATATAGCTTGTGGGTGCAAAGGTTAGGTTGCTAAGGTAAAACAAACAGACAGAACAATACCCATGGCTGTGGATGTTAGCATCACACAAGCAATTATCACTTAATGTGTTCATGATTTTAGTTGGATGTTTTAGATTCTTAAGATACTCTTAAGCACAATCATAACACAAGTATTAACTCATGCTAAGGTAAAACATCTAAACAAAATCCAATAAGCAAGCAAACAACAGCACAGATGAATAAACTATTTAATCACTAGGTTATTGTTTATTAGAGGTTTTGGAACCCATCAATCATGAACAATTGGAAAACAACCAGTAGCTAAAAACCAATGAAAACAATAATAAAGATACTATAAAACACCATCTTCACACAAGATAAAACTCCTATTACACAGGCATTAAAAAAATCAGGACTGCACAAATAACACACTAGTATGAAAAATCTACACCAGCATGCTATAAGAGATAATCATATCCTATAACCATAGGACATGCAACTAAATAATTCATGGCATGATAACAGAAGTAATAACTTTCTAAACATGCTATATCAACACATATACTCATAAAATAAAAGAGGGTAACACTAGAGCAAAAATCACCATTTTCTAGTGGTGAACTAGTTTCACTCTAGAGAAGCAAACAATGCTATCATGATGTTTAAGATCAAACAAGCAAGTCATGGATATAAGTGTACTTAATAACAGTACACAAAACTTACTCATGTTAGTAAGCACAAACACCACAGTAATTTTATGAATCAACCATTAAGCCTGCAGAAATTTCTTCTAGCAATTTCTGTTTTCGTTTAACCAATTACTAGCAAACAAGCAAGGTATAACTCACACACCCAGTAGCTATGCAATTTATGAAAATATATCTAACCCTTTTCAAAAATCCATACACTCAATTTAAAATTATTCACAAACAATCTACCAATCAAGAGGAATTTATTTTATTTGCGAACAATTTAATTTTAGCACACGATAGTGAAACATTTCTTAACATGATACCCCTAAGGAATATTATGCTAACAAAAGGATCACACCTAAACATATTAGTATTTACTAATAAGAGATAAACTTCTCACTTGCATAAGTGAAAAGAAATAATTATATTTTCCATGGTGGAAAATAGAAATCAATCACATAGTGAAACATGCTATTTTCACACAGGTGTATGGTTGGGGATTTTCATCCTCAAGCCAAAATACAATGGGACCAGTGGGCTATGGCCTACTAATACCAAGGCCAAAAATAGGTACTAAGCCTCTGGTTACTCATGAAAAACTTTGCATACCAGATAAAAATATAAGGCTATTTAATCTAGTGAAACAATACTAGTGCATATTGATAGAAATGCTTACACATGCTTTACTATTAAGAGACATGCAAGCTATCATAGGTACAAGCATCAAAATAACAGTACCTAAATGGTACTGGACTCAAAGAAAACATAGCACAAAATCTACTAAGAAAGTATACACAGATCTAGCTCTCACAATACTTCCTAATAATAAACTAGAAGGTAACAAATGCTATTTCATTTTCATTCGAGTTTCCAATCATGCACACACTTTCTAGGGTAGATTTATTGTAAGAGAACAACATAATAACAAGTCCTAACAACTCCATATAAGTTAGGAAGCACGATTGAATAAAACACAAATTTATTTCAATCAAGAGCACACAAAGAAACAAAAACAGGAAAACTGTTGTTTCTTGGATAACCATTCCATCGTTCACTTCATTTCTAAACCCCGAATTTCATAGTATCTACAACGTCTACTAAGATTTGGTTTCCAAAGTAGATACACCCGATATCCTATTGTCCAGTAAACAAATAGGTCATTATCTTATTTTCTCGTGACTTCTCCTTTTTACCAACTATATTAAAAGGTGTCGTAAGTCACTTAATTCCTTGGTTTAGAAAGAGTTGTCAGTAGTTCGCATGCTTTGGTTAGGTATCAACCTAAAATTAGAACAAAGCATGTTAGTCATGTTAGTTTTGTATTTAATCATGTTTGTCCGACAAGATATGACTAGCGTCATCGTACGTCGAATATTTAATCGTGCTCTTCGGATTGGCTTTTGAGGGGGTTGCGCATCATGGCATGTGAAGACTTCTTTTGCACCTTTCTCTAGAGGAGGGAGTTATATAACTTCTAAAAGGGGATTTCTCTTGTTTAGTCTTTTAAAAGGAACATAAAAAGTGCGACATTTAGCCAACAGGGTAAAAAGAGTCTTTTGCAAACAGACAAACATAGAGGTTTTGGTCAATAGTAGTTGGTGCATTCACACCTTTTCTTCTTTAAAGGTTGTCGTTGTTGGAGCTTTATCTGTTGGAGTGCATCACTGGTAGCAATGCTATCAGCTCGTGTGGCTTGATGGTCCTCTATTTAGGCCCAACGGTGCTTTCATTAATTGTGGGGGAGATGGTGGTGGTTCACGACGGGTGGCATTATGAAGCGAAAACAAGTATAAGTCTAAGCAACAAATTCTTGTTTTTGAATGCTATACAAACATTTTTGCTTGCAAAAATTTAACAAGAGGCGATTCAAAAACAAGAGCGGGGCAAGCACAAATCTGCAAATTTTGAGCACCCCACAGACATATAGAAGCCTAGATGAACCAAATTCTACACCACACAATAGCACAAAGTCCTACGGACACACATAAGCAAGCCATAACACACAAGCAAGGCTCCATTGGAGCTACGTCGGGGGATGATCCAAAATCCTAGAAGTGGCTGAAGAACTATATCTACTTCTGACCATCATCACTGTAGAGCTAGGCAATTATTTTGGTCTCTCGGGACATCGGCAAGTATAAAAGTTTTTGTATAGAAACAAGACAAATAGAAGTAAAGTTTTGATGAAACTTTATGCAACAATCTGTTTTTGAAACTCCAACTATTTTCTGGACAGAAAACTTCAAAGACGAGAGATGTTTCAAAAACAGAGCGGAGCAGTTGCAAACAAGTAAGAAATAAACTCTTAACCGAGAGAGATACTAACTCTATAAGGCCCGCCCTTCAAACCACTGTTCAAGGACGCCCTTGATATGCATTTAGAACCTTTTAAAAGATAACAAGGAGGGAAAATATACTAAAATTCCCTTAGATAAAAATAATTTAGATAGTAAATAGGTTTTTACTCCAAAATACTTTTCTTTCCTATCTGACGTCCATGCTAACTAAGGTCTCCTAAGGTCATGATGGCTCTGATACCAACTCTGTAAGGACCCCAGACCGGCAGTCTGAAACCCTACGTATGCATACATTCACGATCCCAGAAAGATCAGTCGTGAACAACATACACAGTTGGCACACAGAAATACATCATCCATTACACGAATACATAAAGGTATTACAAAAATGATCACATGATCAAGTTTAAGCAACTGCCACAAAGGCAGGCAACTTAACAAACACAGCGGAAGACAATTAAAAACACAACGTAGTTGAGCCCAAGTCACGCCTTAACCTACAGGCTGCTGACCCGGAGACGATCCTAGTTCGCAAAGCCGTCAACTCCGTACTTCTCTTCATAGAACTCCTTCGGAGGCTCCTTCTCCAAAGTCTGGCAAGTAGATAGCAGGGGCGAAACCATAATGAGTACATTTGAATGTACTCAGCAAGACATCCATCATGTCACTTACCAAACATGCTAATATGCTTATATGGTGGAATAGGTAGGCTATAAATAGGGTTCACTACCAATGGTGTTCATATATGATGACACCACAGTTGCAGTCAGGTTAATCTGTATCTTCGTTGAAGAAGATACTTCAGAAGAAACTAAAATAATATAGTTTTATTTCTCTTGTAGATATCACATGTACAAGAGGTTTTGTAAAGCTTTGTTAAAGAATATTTTCTCTTTGCAAAACTTCTTGGAATCAGTTTCCAGAATTCTTGCTTAGAGTAGAAAAGGTTTTCTTTGCAAAACATTTTGTTTTGTATAACATCATCTGGCTTTGCATCATCGACGATACCTCCACGGTATAAGTTTCCATTCCTTTCCGAACTTCACAAGTTCCACACTTCCTTTCCAAAATTCCTTTTCAAAAACTCCTTTTTGAAAACATTGACACAATGCTAGCTACATGGCCATTCAACCGTCCATATCCGAGGACGCGGCTATCTCGAAATAGTTTTACTCTGCAGAGGTGTACACATTTCCACCAGATCCAGAATCCGCCATGAAACACCCATGGACTGTCCTCAACCTATGAGAACATCAGATAGCTGATCTTGACTATCCACTATGTACAAGCTAGTACATGACTATCTCCTCAATTGGGGTTACCCTCCCTGGCAAGCCGTGTCCCACACCGCCCAAACAGGAGACCCATCTGCTGCATCCGGAGGGAAAATTAATCCCACACTTTAGATGTCCCGTATCCTCCACTCCTAGCGACATTTCGGTTCGGAGGATCCAATCCCCTATAGCACTTGAGATAGCACACATACTAACCATAACAAGTTTTTAATCAAGCCCCTACCCATATTGGGGTAAAGTGGCAGTACGGTAAAGGTTGTCCAGCGAAGACTAGGTTATGTGTCATTTTTGAAAACACCACTTTCTCAAAAATGACCACTTCCACATTCCTCCGGAGAACAAGGATCCGCCTTTTCTCCGGGTTTTTCCGTAAATCCTTTGTTTTGTAGAATCACAATTTTAGGATGTCCACTTAGGGACTAGTATATTTGATGGTAATAAATACCATATGGTGGCTTATGGGCTTGGTATTACCAAGTTTAACTACTGGCATGATAGTAACCTATAATATAGTATAGTAGTAAATTCCACATCAAAAATGGTTTTGATAATCAAGTTCTTGTAAAACTTCAGAGGTAAAACATGCATGATAGATAATGATAAGTATTGTATCAGCAAGCATCAGGATGGCTTGCCTGGTATCTCCTTGTGTCCCTGGTTTTGGAGTGACTGGAACTTGAAACAGAGCTTCACGACACTTCCTTCCTCTTCGTTTCTAACGTCGTAAAAAGAATAAAGGACACACATTCAGAACCAATCAAGGCAAGCAACCATATGTAACAATACATACAGAAAGGGAACTAATAATAACCTATCACTCAATTATTAATGGAGCAAACAATCAAACAAACACACTTGGCAGAAATGCCATTTAATAAGACAGTTTAAGGTTGGAGGAAAACTATCTCACAACCTCAATATCATGGATTCAGTGGGTGTGCCACTCTCATACCAAGATATTAATAAACCCAAAATATACTTAGTTTCACAAGGGTGAGACTACTAAAAGTATATAAAACATGCACCACATTAATCATGGCAATGGGTCTATCAACCAAACAACAAAAAGAAAAAGGTAGCTATCTTACTAAGTCTAAATTCACATCAAGAATAAATAAGACACATGATTTGAAAAAGTTACTTTTACAAATCAGTGAGCCTACACAAGTGTAACAAGGTAATATACTCATCACAAAACACACAATTTCTCATAGTGAGAACAATAGAAACAATGGCTAAAAAGGAGGAATCCTATAGACATGTTTCTACTAAAAGTTTGCTATGCAAGCATGCATAATAAGTAAAGTAATAAAATGCAAACAAGGAACCATGTTATCATAATGGGAATGAAAACATGTCCTCATGCAAGGATACACAAATTTCTACCAAACACAAGTTGGCAGGAAAAATAATTTAACACAACAACTGCTAAGGAAACTAGTACTACTTAAACATGAAGAATCAATGGATGCATTTCAATCAAGTAATTGAAATACAACCAGAGGGTCCATGTCACAAAAACAGTAGTGAAAAATATCTATACTTGCTATAACAAAATATCCCATTTAATAAAACAATGCATCAATTTGCAGGGCAACTCCTACATACTAGTAGTAATAAAAAGGGCATTACTAGAGGAATCAAACAACCCTTCAAGAATGTATTTTTCCTAGCAAGCCACACATGATTACAACCACTTAAAAACAGAAGCATACCCATTTTCATTTAGTACTAAAATTCCCAAAGCAAAAATACAAGGCACTCAATAGTTAGATAACTATATAAAAGAAATGCATCTAGTGTTGGGGAAATAATGTTTCCACCAAAAATGCAATGAAACCAGTGGGTGTTCCACTAGCATAACAAAGAATTAAGAGGTCACAATGCCTCTGGTCATACTTGACAAAAATTACAAAAGCCTAAACTAGCACCTAGTGCAATAACAATACTAGCAGAAAATAATAGGATGCTAAAATAACAAGGTAATGCTACTCATGCTATTATTTCCACACAAGTGAAAACTTTAGGGGTCAAGTACTCATAACAACCTTATCAAAATGCTACTGGTCCTATGAATACAACACAAAAATATGTGGTTTTACAACCACAAATTCTTATGTCAAAAATTCCACACATGAGGGAATTTTTCCATAACATTCTCATAGTAATGATTAAGCTACTCATGCTTTTATACCAACTCAAATGCAAGCTAGCAGAGGTGATACTAACAAAATATAAGTACCAACATGGTACTGAATCTAATAGCTCAACACAACAATTCAATCACTTGCACACAAATTAATCATTCAAAAATTATATGCAAGTAATAAACTAGAGATGAACATATGATATTAATATAAATCCTATTTCTTCTCAACTCAAGTCCACACATTCTAACATGATAAAATATCTAAGTAATACTTATAAAGCAAGTTCACACAACTTATACATGCTAGAAAACAATATTGCAACACAAAAATATCATCACACAAATTAATTAACTAAAATGCCAAAATGGCAGAAACAGGTGAAACAAAGATCTGTCCACCAAATTTTATATGATGCTCTAAAAATTAAACCCTTCTAGTTTTGGATAGTCCTAAACATATACAAGACCATCCAGTTGAGTTTGCATCAAAAATCATTTTTAATAATTTTATAAAAATCACCAAAGTGCTCTCTGGTGTTTTACCAAATTGCATGCCATTTCAAAAATACAATTAATTTGGAAGCAAGGTTAATTTCTTCTGTTAGGAAATTTCAAGGGCTTTCCAATGCAATTTTCCTCACTTCATTTTGAGTTGTGAAATAAAAATGGTGCTCATTTTGGTGTTTCTGGTACCTGTTGCCAAATCATTTTTCATTGCAAAAATATCCATCCAAATTTAGATCTACAAGTTGGAGGTGGTTTAGATTTTGTTGCTTTACATCTGTGAATTTTGTCTTGGCCAAATTCATCTTTTAGGTAGCAGTTTAGAGCCTAAAGTAAACAGGTAATATTCTGCCAAAAATTAAAAGGAAAACAAACTAGAGTTGGGCCAGATTTGAATCTGGGCCGGCCTAGATCTTTTTCCACCGCGGCAGATCTAGCCAGCGAGGCTGACTCGCGGGCCAGGGCGCCACGTGGGAAGCCACGCGGCACAGCAAGGTCCCACGGGCCAGTTTGACCCACAGCGCGCGGGGTCAAGGGAGATGACGCCAGCGCTGCGTCATGCGCGCGTCACCCGCCGGCGGGATTGCTCCGGCGAGCACGCATCCGACGCAAACGGCCACCAAAACGCGAAATAAAAACTGCTACACGATGCCTACGGTACGGGGAACCATCTACGCCCCGTCTCGTTTCCTGGGAGGGAGTCGGAGAGCGGCGGCGACGGCGCGCGGCGGCGGCCGGACAGCCACCACGGCGCGGCCACGCTCCAGAGGGAGAGGGAGGGGGGAAAATGGTCGGGGGGATTCCCCTGCTCACCGTAGACGTGCGTGGATGCTCGACGAGGTCGGAGAAGACTCGAGGCGGCGGCGATAGCTCGCCGGAGCTCGCCGGCCCCGAGGACGAAAACGGATGGCGCGGGGTCTACGGGTCGTTTCGGCTCGATTCCTTCGGCACCGAGGGACTACTCGACGAGGCGGAGATGATGGCGCCAACGGCTGCCGGCGGCGAGCTCCCATTTGGCCGAATCAACGGCGGCCATCTTCCCTAGGGTTTCGGTTTGGACATTTTTAGAGAGAGAGAGAGTGTGTGTTCGAGGGGGGAGAGAGAGGGGGCAGGTAGAGAGGCACAGAGGTGCACATGGGGGTTTTAACCATCTAGCAAGACTTCCACTCGAAGGCAATAGAGCAGTGGCTTCCATGCCTCAACTTGCAGCTACAGGAAGAAGAAGAAGAAGAGGTGACTCAGCTCACAATTTAGTCCCTGCCAATTTTACAAGTAGGTCCTTTTCTCTCTTTTCCCCCTCTAGAAAAAGCTGTTTTCATCAATCAAACAAAGTCAAAATTTGAAATCCTTTTGCCCAAAATTCTTATTTGTTAAGATACACAACATATGTGAAAATTGGCTCAATTGAATAAACTTGATAATTCAAAGTTGTTCAAATTTGAATTCTTACATAAATGGACATTGAATTTATTAGACTGCTTAGGAGCATCCAAAAATGATAATTTTTGGCACACATTCCTTACTTGATGTATTCCTTATGTGGTAGAAAATTCAAGTCATTTTGAGTTACTTAATAGAACAAACTTGTTCAAATTTCAAAAAGGTGCTGTCAAGAAAACATGGGTTTTTGGCAACTTAAATTATTCAAAAACTTGTGCCCTTTTGGTTTTCATCCTTATTTATGCTATAGAGCATGTGGTATTTATTTCATGGCATTTGGAAAAAGTTTGTAGAACAAACTTGTTCAAAATACCAAATGTTGCTGTGGAGAAAAACCATGTTTTCAGGACTTTAATGGATTCAATTTTTGGTATCTTCTTGTGTGTGTTCCTTATTTGATATAAGGAAGCAATGGTATGAATTTCAAATCATTTTAAGAAAGTTTCCAATAGTAACTTGTTTTAGTTTTCTGTTTCTGGAAATATTGGAATTTCTATTTAATAAAGCACTTAGCTTTTCTTTAGCAATGCTTTGCCAAAATATTTATATGACTAGAGATATCCAGTCAATGCTATCCAATACTTTTGTTTTTAAGTTTGCAAGGTTGGAAAAACATTTGATAATATTTTGGTGAAGCATCTAAGAATGCCTCTTTTTCTGATAATCTTTTAGGGAAATTTATTACGTGTTTCTTCTTTCTTAAATTTAGAACTTGGAATAATATTCAACAAGTATTGGATTCATAAGATGTTTTTGGAAAACTCTTTGATCAATATTTACTTTAGAAAATATTGCCAAGGTCATTGGAACAATATGTTGAATATTTTGTTTTCAATTTCTTAGCCATGTAAGTTTATATAATTAGTTTGTTTAGTTGCACTCAAACAAATACAACCAAAGATTAAAATGTCAAGCAATTAGCAAAACAACTGTGTTATCAGGTATTCCAAAATTGGGATGTGACAATAATGTTGGCAATTCTCTTTCCACTATGAATATGGTGGAATTTTTTAATGGAAAAATGCGGATGAAATTTCCATTCCTCAGATGTCAACATGGGAGCCGCTGGCTGTTATACCCCCGGAGCCTAATGAAGAAAATACAACTGAAAAAGAACAAGCGAAATCCATTAAGAAAGCAAGAGAAAGGGAAAAAAGGCACTAGAGTCAGAAGAAGCCACCAATGCTGAGCAAGTACGATCTAGTCGAGAGAAGAGAACTACAAGAGCAAGTAAGAAAACATCTGTCAGCGCAAAGCCTCAAGAAGCTGCAAACGTTTCAAACAAGAGAAAGAGCCCACGCTTTAAAACATTGAAAAAAGTACTGCTGAAGATGATGGGGAAAATTCAAGCAATAAAAAGTATGGAGAAAAACAACAAAAAGATACAGATGCCAGCGATGATGAAGACTACGAACAAGGGGACTACGATCAAAATGTATATGTTGTACATGCATTGTTGTGCAAGATGTATAGAGGTGTTAGAAATGTTTATTCAGTTCAATAATAATTGTATTACATTATTCTGATTTCCCATTATATCCAATTTGAAATGCAGGTACAAAGGAACAATGATCAGAAAGATACAAAGAAAAAAAGCTAACAAAAGGAAACAGGGGAAGAAGAAATTGGACATGAAGAACACAAGAACTATGCGCTGCTCACTGAAGGAGTTCTATAAGTGTGTCAAACTGTTTAAAAATCGCCATTTGGAGAGGCTCCGAAAAGGAGGGTTGGAACCTATGTTAGATGGAAAAATCAGAGAATACCCTTACGCACGCCTTGCATGCTTGCTGATGAACGATATAGACCCAAAGACAATGAAACTTTGGGTTGGTACAGCAAACAAGCAAATAGAGATCACCGCTTATGACATACATCTTTTGTTCGGGCTTCCACATGGAACAAAAACAGCTCCAAGACCTTCAGAAAAGTCCAATGACAATGACACATTGGATAAACTAAAAGAGGATCTTGGGTTTGACAAGAAAACAACAATAAAAACAGATGACATGCGTCGTAAGTTAGAACAGCTGGTGGAAGACGAGACAAAAGATGACCTTGCACTGAGAGTATTCGCGCTGATAATGTACATGAAGGTCATTTGCCTAGGTACAGCAACGCGTGTTTCGACAGAAGCACGGATGGTTAGAAATCTGGTAGTGGAAGAAATGAAAGACATGAATATATGCTAGTTGCTGGTTGATGAACTTAAGATAGCACTTGTGAAATACAGAGGAGAAAGTGCCAAAAACAAAGCAGTACCAAGTTGCACCATAGCTACTTTGTTGATGTACCTTGACTGTTGCAACAAAGTTAACGTTTCTAAAGTTGACAAGAGAACACCTCGAACACACTACATGGACATAGAGAAACTTAAGAAGATTGCAACAGCAGACACAAGAAAAATTATAGATGATGAACTAAAATCATTGGATTGCGGCTTCCTACCGGTAAGTGGATATGTGAAATTACAATATGTATGCAATGTTTCAAAAATATTAATAGCAAACAGTCAGATTGTTCTCACACTATAACCAATCTTCCTTTTGAAATAATGCAGCGGAAGGATGTAGGCAAAATTGTTTACTACCAAAAGATCTCTCAAACGAAAATAGCAGCTCAATACTATATGGAAGAGAGATCTTCTAAGAAACAGAAAATAGCAAGCAGTTCAACTGCGCAGAAATCCCAGTTAAGGAGAGCAGAGTGGATGAACCAGCTTCAGCACTGAGAGAGATTGATTCTCTACTTGCAAGAACATTAGAGCTAACACAGAACATGGGAGAACAACACAGAAGTAAGGACACAAGTGGTTCCAACAAATATGGTGTAGAAGAAAACATGACAAAGAATGGTGAGTTTCTTAGTCACCTACATAAGACACCATTCCATCTGCGCCAATCTTTTAGGTTGTTCGGTAGCATCCAGGAAGAAATACAAAGCAAAGGTAAAGGGAGTGAAGAACAGAATGAGATAATTGTGGAAAAAGATGTCTCAGCCAACGATGCAACACCAGACATGCCTACAGCGTCAGGTTACAAACATATCGTTTCCTTGAATTTAATTGAAGTTTCCGTTTTATATAATTGTTAGTTTCCATAAGAATTTTACATAAAATAAATGTTACTATAAAATAGGAGTGGAGAATAACAAGGGACAAGATGATTCAAGAAAGGATCTACACTGTCAAACAGTCGATAAAAGCGTTGAAGCAATAACTGATTTGCGCAATACTCGACCGACAACGGCTGCAGCACCAACAAAACAGGTAATGGGACATGTGTGATTTAGGTCTGTTTTTTCTAACCTGTGGCATCGACAACAACATGCAACAGAATACACAGACAAAGTTTTGCCACGAGTCGTAGAGGAGAGAATTGTGGAATCAGCAAATGATTCAACCCCTGTTCCAGCACATACAGGGAAAGGGACTGTTGACTACAAATGCCTTCTGATTAAAATTGTTTGTAATTATTGTGCAATTAAAAAACTTACTAACATTTGAATTATTAACAGATACAACCAAACCGACTGGTGAGTCCATAGAGGTTGAAGAATCTAGAACGACACATATCATCGATGAAGCAGGAAAAAATGTTCTTCCATCTACTGCAACAACAGTTGTGACCAAGACAAAAGGTTCTAACAAACGGATCAAACAAATATGATTCTAAAAAGCGTATAAATAATTAAATTATGATTATATATTTTCTTGCAAACAATTACATGATAGTCTAACATAGGCCAAGAAAAGAAATATACTACAATTGTCTCAAGTGAGGTTGCAGCAACCAACGAAGAAGGAAACACTGAAGAAGGATAAGAAGATTTCACAAAAGTTACATCACCAGGTGAGCCCAATGAAACATGTTACACAAAAGATTTCTGATGCTTCACTTAATATACATAAATTACATAGAAAAATAGCTTTAGCCTATTTTAAAAAAAAATATAAGGCTTACTATTTTTCATATGGTTCTTTCAGAATTTGAAAAAATTCAGCACAACGAAGGGGATGACAAAACAAAGACTAAACGAAAGGGGAAAAAGTGAGAAGAAAAAATTACCAGATATAACATTTCCGGCCACTGACGAAGAATTTCAAAACTAGGGAAAGTATGTGACCCATGGACGCAAATTGAAAAGGTTAAGTAAGAAAGAACAAAAGTAACAACAGTAAGTACTATCTCAAAGAGTTTGCGATAACATGATCATCGTTTGTGTGCTATATACATAAGTTTTACTATTTTTGTAATCATATTGCAGGCCCATTTTCATCCAGATTGGTCGTACATATTGCATGTACAAACCTTTCTTAGAATCTCTGAGACCACGACAATTCTTAAACTCTGAAGTGATGGGTGTGTGGTTAGAGGATTTTAATAAAACTGCAAAAGAATTAGACGAGAAGAAATATGCTTTCTCTTGCTCCGTGACTGTAAGTATAAATACCATTTGTTGACACATTCAAATCAGGAACTATAAAACGTTAATATGTAAAATTCTCATACTACAGGAAAAGGTTATTGCTGATCCTGCAAGTTTCAATGCAAAACATCACATCAAAGAGCTTAAGGCTCTAAACAAGGAGTACAATCTTCTAAATGATGATCTTGTAAGTTTTAAATTTAACAAAATTTGTTGTGTCGATACTTTTATTGAAATGTTACTTTTTTTCATTCATAACTTGACAGTTATTTGTTTGTACCATGTAGCTATACTTTCCAATTGTTCAAAAGGAACATTGGATCGTATGTTGCTTAAACTTGCCTCACAACTAGTTCCACGTTTCTGACTCCATGATGAAAGACGACAATACTAGCGTGTTGGAAGATGCAACAAATAATCTGGTTAGTTGCTAAACAAAACTTATTATAATTTTTTTCTGACAAGTGGACTAGTTGATTGTACTACTAGGACACAATTATTATTTTTAATCAGTTAAAAAACTTTATCACACTAGTCAATGAGTCAAAATTATCCAAGATGGACGTGAAAAGTTCACGCATTTCACTCCGGATCATCCACGCCAGACACCGAAGTAAGATTCTTTTTAACTATAAATTTTAAATAACAGTTTACACGTAATAATATTACTGAAATATCTTCGATTATTTTACAGCCAAGATTGTGGTTTCTTCTCCATGTTGTTTATGGACAACTTCAATGGCAAGAAGATGAACGAGTTCGACACAGAGATGTACACTTTCCGGGTAGAGGTAACTACAAGACTGGTCAATAACAGGGAAAACAAGAAAGACAATCTTAAGAAAATTATGGACAAGTATCTAAGTTCACTTTAGGACGGATTTGATGTAAGAGAAGCAAAGAATGATTTTCCAAACTTATGTTTGTATTTTGTTGAACTTCCTGTCGTTCATTAAATGAACATCAGTACTACTCTATGAACCATAGTTTGTACTTACAATGCTACTTTGTTTGAAAACTTATGTTTCTACTTTGTTGAAATTCCTGTCTTTTGTTAAATGAACTCCAGTATTACTCTATCGATCATTAAAATGCTAATAGTCTACGGTACTCATTCTCACAACCTATACTGCTAATGCTCACATGATATGAATTCTAATTCTTGTGGTTTGTACTTCAAATAGATCATCATATGTACTTCTAATGCTAACAAGGCGTACTTCCATATATTCTCATAAACTATACTTCTCATGTTAATAACTTGTACTCCTCAAGCTAACAGTATGTACATTCAATCATACTCGTAGTCTATGCTTCTTTGAACACTTAGAATCAACACGGGTGTACGTCCAAGAGCATATACACTCATGCGAACCTGGGCGGTTTCAGAAACAGCGTGTGTATGTATACTTTCACTAGCAACTTTTTACACCCATAATCAACACGGATGTACGCCCAAGAGTATGTACACTCATGTGAACAGCTGGTGTACGCCCAGACTTTCAGAAACAACATGTGTAGGTATACTTTCACTAGCAAGTTTTATATACTCTCACATACAACATGCGTTTACTTTTTATATGAAGCGGCGTAGACGTTTTGTCCGAGGCGAAGCCGCCGTAACATGCACTACGACCAATGCACGCCTCACATATGCGCACAACGACCTATGTACCCCTTCAAAATCTTTATAAATGGTTATCGTGGCGAAGCCGAGCCGTTGTCAGGTGTAGACGCACTTGTTCTTTGTTTGCATCGTAGCCTTCAAAAAATAGAGCATTATAAATAAATTCATATTATGTCTTAATTTTTTTTTTATTTCTTTGTAATTTTAAAATAGTATTTTGTATTTGAAAGTTGCTACCTCCCTCCCGTTATTTCCCCCGAAAACTCCCTGCCCAAAAATGACAAAGGGAAAAGGGAAAGGAAAAAGGGCGGGGAAACTTCGCTCTGAATTTTTTGAAAAATCAGTACGTGCTCGCATGTGCCAAAGGGAAAAGGAGAAAAATGGAAAACAACCCGCTAGCGGGTTAGCAGGTGCGTCGTCCGGTACTGAGAAAGGAAAAATACCCGCAAGCCCAAATAACGGTTCGCTGCACGGTGCCCTCCACGTGCTGACACTTGTTCCTCGCTAGCCTTTTTTTTTTTCCCTTCTCATATACCGCCGTTTTGCTAGTCGCACCCGTCGCTGCCTGTTTTTACGAGACCTACGACACATAGGGTCGTTTGGAGAAATTATATACTCACTCAGTCCCAAATTATTTGTCATAAATTTATCAAAATATGGATGTATCTATACACTAAAATATGTCTAGATACATCCATATTTTGACAAACCTATGATAACTAATTTGGGACGGAGGGGGAGTAGTAGAGATTGGAGATATTAAAATATGCTCAAGTTGCAAAAATATATCAATTATGCTTAGGAGGTATCAAAATACAGAACCAACAGGAATATGGCCACACATAAGCGACTTTTTCGAAACATCACATTAAACATAGAGAAGTGGTCAGCTAAAAATGGGATTCCGTCAACTAATGCAATTGACACTTCAGTAAAGTGGAGAAAGAAACGCCTCTCGTAGCTTTGTGTATAGTACTTCTCTCCATTTTTTATTTGAGATAATATACTCCGTAGTACTTCTCTCCAGGACAGTACTACTGGGGTGCGGCCAATGCCTTAGGCTTGGGCTTTACCTCCACCTCATTCACACCTCGGATAAATATTGAATCAGGCTCGTGGCTGAAAATTGCAAGAGAACCAGCAAGTCAACTTTATGTTCTTGTTAGTGAGTAGTCGCAGAAAATTTGAGGCAAGGTTCGGTCTTACGATTTCTCTCCCTCTTCGTACGTGTAGCTTGATGCCACAGCAAGCAGATGTCCATCTTTACTGAACGACAGAGCAGCGATGCTTGAAGCGTACTTCGAGTACTGCAAAATGCAAGATCATGAACACCCAGACCACTTCAGATAGTCACATTTCACAAGATGCAAAACTCTTGGCTACCTGATATAGTCTTTTCTTGTTTGTGCCGTCCCATACATTTACAAATCCATCACACCCTCCAGTGGCAAATGTACCGTATCTGCAGACAATAGAAACATTAAAGAAAGTCCAAAACAAATAGGCATTTGAAAAATCAGCGGGAAAATTGAACACCATAATTTACATTGGATGGAATGCAATTGCATTGACAGGATAAACAGTATCCCTGCCAGACTCAGATTTCCGGTGACACTTGAAAGCATACCTGAAAGAAAATTAATCTGTGAGTAAAACACTATTTTAAACTAGACAGTTAGCGCCACGATGGCTCAGTGTAGGTTGCATGAAACATAAGCAGTATCTCCGTGCTTAGCGACTTGGAAGGAAAAGAGTGAGCACTGCAGAGTGATCGACAATACACAACTAAAGGTCAGGCTATAGTGTTGATGACAATTATCTTCTGCCAGTTTTGTATTAGAATGGCACGATATGAGTTTGCACACTTCTATAATGTGTGATTATATAGGAAGTTGAGATCACTATACCACCTTTACCGAAACAAAGCTTAATAATTACATAAAAGCTAAAATTTCAGGGCAAATTATCCAGGTTGGGGGCATCTATTTTATGTTACTGCAGGCGCTCACAAGTTTGACCACTCTTTTCGGTGTTCTGCATTTTCTTTTCTAATACAAAAGGGGTGCTGATCTTTTGGGACTGTGGGCATCCTAATATTGGTTTCCCTTAAGATTTAAAGCTAGTTTTATTTATTGTTGTACACACGTTCATCCACCCAGGCTCATACTCCCTACGTTCCATATTAGATGACTCTCATATGGATGTATCTAGACATATTTTAGTACTAGATATATCTAGTTGAGAGTCATCTAATATGGAACGGAGGGAGTACATGGGAGGCTATTTTTTTCGAACAAGGTACATGGGAGGCTGGGACCAGTCGACCTGCCAACAACCAACATCTCTCGAGACCAAATGCCGGAGCCCCTAGGCAAATTCTGAAAACCCCTACCAATTTTTTGGTCATAACCAAAAGGTTGGTTCTTGTTTGGATAGTTGTCTCTCTAGTTAATTTTTTTAGTCAATGTTGGCCAACTTGTGGGCAAGGAAAATCACAACCACAATTTTGGCTAGCCAAATTTTGGTAGGATAATCTTGGCAAAAACCAAATACACCCTTCAACGCAGCTCATGCTGCCACAAAATGCTAGTTTAAATGAGGAAGAAACTCAAGTGTAGCACCCTGGTCTATTCAATAATACTTTGGTCCATGGTGTAACGAAGAAACTGAACGATACCTTACTACTCCCTCTATATCTATATCAAAATATAAGATGTTTTAGTGTTTTCTAGACAAAACATATCCAGACATGTTTTAGTGTGTAGATTCATATGTATCTTGCACTAAAACATGTCTAGGTACGTTTTGTCTAGGAAACGGTAAAACATCTTATATTTTGATATGGAGGGAGTAGGAGGTAACGCGAGGTTGAAAATGATAAATTTATACTCCCTCCGTCCCAAATTAGGTGTCGTGGATTTGACAAAATATAGATGTATCTATACACTATATTACGTCTAGATACATCTATATTTTTACAAATTTGTCAACTAATTTGGGACGGAGGGAATAGATAATAAATCTAAATGAAGGGGAGATATAAAGTTTTAATGCAAAGTTTCAATATGATGTTTCAAACACCATTTGAGTTTGGGAGATAGTACAGCACTACATATTTTTGCTCCTCAAATTTGTAAGTTTTAATATTTCCTGTGCTGAATTTGTGGCCCAAACCGAACTGGTTTCCATGGTATTGTTAAGGAGTATTAGTATAGGTATAGGAGTCCAGTACGTATTAGTCTAGATTAATTATGCCCCAGGTCATATGTAATATATATATGACCCATGGGCTATCAATATAGACAAGTTGCCTATTCATAACATGGTACCAGAGCACAGGTTCTAGGCCTTTTTCGGACGCCGCAACTCGTCCTCTATTTGCACGATGGATTTCGGTCTCTCTTTCCGTCAGTTTTGGTATCCCTATCAATTTATTTGGTCTTGCTTTTCTAGCTTTCTACTGCCAGATCGCATCTGCTCTTCCCGTACAGATCTCAATCCCGCCTCTGCCTCGTCTCCAGTACAGATCGTGAGCGATCTCTTGCCACAGCTCGCCATCGTACCCGTACGGCCCGTCCCTACCGCCTGCTGTCTCAGGCCGCCGCCGTCCGCCGAACACTCGAGCCACCGCTGCCGTCGGTCGCCTCAAAGGTGCAGTCGCCGTCCCTGGCTGCCGTCCGTCAGCTGCCGCCGTCCGACGTTCGCCGTCTCTGTCTGCTGCCCCTCACTACCATAGATCGGTTCTGCCATAGATCGGAGATCCTCACTGCCGTACACCGTCTCCAGCACCGTCGCACGTCTCTCCGCTCGAGTTCGTTGACAGCTCGGGAGAGTTTGTCTCAGAGTTGACCAGAACCGCTTTGTCTCAAAAAAAAAAAAAAAAAACTATGGCTGCTGCTGGCTTTGTCGCGATTCCTCGGTGCTCCGTTATCTTTGATGGCACCAACTACCCGGATTTCGCTGCCTTTATGCGCGTTCATATGCGTGGTCTTCGTCCGTGGCGTGTTCTTTCTGGAGAGGTCCCCTGTCCGCCATGCCCCGTTGCTCCTACGGTTCCTACTCCACCGATGCTACCGATCCTTGCTGCCGGTGCTTCTCTGGCCAAAAAGGATGCAGCTAAGAGTGCGGATGTTGCTGCTGTTGCTGCTGTTCTTACTGCCAGTGTTTTACCCCAGTTTGCTTCGGAGTTTATGGGACTCAGTACTGTCGCTGCTATGTGGACTCACCTTCGTCAGCGCCATCAGCCATCTGGGGATGCTCTTTATTTGTCTGGTTCGTCAGGAGCATGCTCTACAGCAAGGTGACTCCACTGTTGCTATCTGGCGTCAGCTCGACTCTCTTTGCACTGTTGTGGGTAGAACCTGCCCGTGTTGTCAGACTGTGCACTCCGATTTGGAGTTTCGGCGCATCTATGAGTTCTTGTCGCACCTTCGTTCTGAGTTTGAGGCTCGTCGTGCTCAGCTGTCAGAGGTGTTGTCTGAGCTTCGTGCTGGTCTGCTTAATGTTCCTTCTGTGTTGGCTGCCCGTGGACCTGCCCAGTCGCCCTGTGGTCCTGCTTCGTCGCCTACTCCACCAGCTCCTCCACTGTCCACTTCTCCATCAGTGCCTTCCCACCTTAGTGCTCCGGCTCTTATGCCGTCTCCCACCAATGGTGGAGACCGTCCCCGTCGTCATTGCGACTATTGTGGAAAGCTCGGTCACATTGGGTCTACCTGTTTCAAGAAGATGCGGGACATGTCCCGTGGTACTTATTCGGAGCCTTCAGCTACTCGTGCTCCTACCCCGACCCCAGAGAAACCACCTTCTTCATGGCCAGGAGCGCAACACGGGTACTCTGGTTGGTTTTGGCCCTCGCCACCATGATTCACTTCCGCTGCCACACCAACATTAGTTTCTCCGTTTTTTCTAGTTTTCTATATTTCCGCTGCGTCCACCAGATCTGTCGTTTCTTTTTGTGTTTCTTATGTCATGAGAGTCCACCATACTTTTACTTGTCAGCCTCCTTTACCGGTCCTGGTCCTTTTATAGGTTTTTTGTGGCCTCCTATTCTCGGTCCTTTTTTGTGGCCTCCTATCCTCGGTCCTTTTTGTGGACTCCTTTTCTCGGTCCTGGTCCTTTCTATGGGATTTTTGTGGCCTCATTTCGCATTGTCATGATCTACGCACATTCTTTCGCCGTTGGACTTCTTATGCCGTGGGCTTCTTGTGCTATGATCGTTTGTGATATGCTCATCTCTTGATCGAATATCGGTCTCATTCTTTGATCGACTCTATTCGCTGCTTGACTCTACAGGTTTTGAAGACTCTTCCTCCTACAAGACACTTTCAAGACGCGGATTCTGCGCGGATTCTGGATTATCATTTTGTTTTCTAGTGTACACGTCTTCAAATGCAATGCTATTACATACGCTTTGCATTTGAGGGGGGGTGTAACAGGTATCGTTGAAACTAGGTATGATAAGTGAAAGGATGAAAAAAAATATTAAGCTTACGATATTCGCAAGAGATGGAAGCTAAAGAAGTTCTTCATCCATTACTTTAACTGCCGTATATTCTAAGAAATATTAGCAAGTGTGATAAGTAAAACGATTAAAGATACATAAGTAGATGCCTTGAACCTAAAAAGTAGAATACATACTTTTTAGATTGTGCAGACTCTGAAAGATCAAAGAACTCCATAGAAACTCGTCCTTCAACAGAACTTAGAGCATACCCTGAAGAAAGCAGGATTACAGATGATTTATCTAGGGGAAAATATATATATATATATATATATATATATATATATATATATATATATATATAGAAAAATAAAGGACAAGAATGGTATAAATCAAGGCTGGTTGAGCCCTGTATTTGTCAACCGTTGGTCGATTATTCTGCTAAGCATACTAATGGATGCAGGCGCGTATGTGTTTGTACTTGGTAATGTTCATGTTCAAAATATAGTTGGTGTATTGTTCTCGGGTGGCACTAACAGTATGTTATTTCACGCATGTATAGATAAACTTTAGTGCTTGAATCCAGCTTTGTAATGCTTAAATTCATGTATAAGCGATACCTAGCAATAATTTTATACTATTGTATGCATAAACATTTCTCTTTGTAATGGTTCAATCACATAGGGTTAAACACCGCATCCGAAGATAACCACCCTGTCTGGACGAGCATATTCTATAGAACTGAAATCAAAATCTACAGAACAAAGCCTAGCTTCTGCGTACAAATTAATAATCTTCCTTTCGTAGAAGATCAAGCAAAACAAGATATCTACAAAAGTAAGGCAGCTTTCAAAAGAAAGGACCAATATCACGGTTTATCAATAGCAACAAAACTGAAGTCCACATATTATAGCAATCTACAAATGTTTCTTTTGATGGCCGAAACCAGGCTGACAGTGGGAAACAATGCAGTAATGTAGTGCACCTAGTAAAGAATGAGAACTTACCAGTTCCGTTAGGAAAACATCGAACACAACGTGTTTGATATTTCAAAGAGGAGTCCCTTTTTTGCTCAGGTTGAGACATATTGCGCAAATCATAAATATTGACATGTCTTCCTGCTGTTGCAACAACCAACCTATTGCCTACCAATGACATAGAATATACACGCTCTGGTTGAGCATATGTCCCAACAAGCGTACGCTCTGGTCCACTTACTCCTCTTGGATCCCAGCATTTGATTGTCTTATCCCAGCTCCCAGTGATCACTTGTCCTAAATGGGTAAATATACACAGACCGACAGTCAATTTCTTATTCTGTTGAATTATCTCACACTAGCCAAATAATATATTTTTGAAAACTATATTAAACAATGTTGGGCTATATTTGCATAATTGCACATTATGAAAAACAATATGGACCAGCAATCTGAAAGCAACAAGGTCCAGTTTGTCTTGCAGTCAGAATCAATAATATGGACCAGCAACAGTGTGTTTTACCATTTACTAAGTATCAAAGACTAAGTATCAGCAATTACATATTAAAACACAAGAAGTTTGTTCACTTTTCTGTTTAACACTATTTATTGAGTAAATTTGTTGTAAACGGTAATGGCATAGATGTATGGATTTCGCCAGGTTTTAGTTAGTTCATACAAATGATTGTTAGGAAGAATGGAGCGTGGGTAGAAAAGAGAAGCTACGGGATAGAGATTAGCGATCTAGAACTCTAGAATGAGAAAGTTACTTTCTTCATCTCTTGATTTTGTTGTAAACGGTAGTGGCATAGATGTATTGATTTCGCCAGGTTTTAGTTAGTTCATACTCCCTCCGTTCAACAATAGATGACTTCCACATATCTATATATGGATGTATCTAGACACTAAAATATGTCTAGATACATCTATATCTAGATATATGAAAATCATCTATTGTTGAACGGAGGGAGTACAAATGATTGTTGGGAAGAATGGAGCATGGGTAGGAAAGAGAAGCTACGGGATAGAGATTAGCGATCTAGAACTCTAGAATGAGAAAGTTACTTTCTTCATCTCTTGATTTTGTTGTGCTTTCCCTTTTTACCTCTGTTAACATTCTTCCCAACCAATCATCAGAATGAACTACCAATAATCAAGAGTCCATGCACGCCGCAACCACTTTAAAAAAAAATGTCGCAATACTATAGCATACAGGCTTTTGTTAAAACTATCAAGGGACTAGAGGTTTACAGTGAAATGCAAATTGCAATAGTACTTCTCGTTTCCTGAAACTGCTTATTATACCTGTAGGATTGTGACATTCACTCTCCTTTTCTCTCCCTCAAATCTTTGTTTTAACAAGGGGACATCTTTAGTTTAAGATCCTTGTTTAATCTATTTTGCTAACTTACAAGTCAAGAATTAGAGATTTAATTACCAACCTTAAATGCAAATAGATAGCAACAACTCTCATGTGAGTCAGCCCAATGGAATAATGGTACATCAAAATTTCTACAGCATTGTCCTTAAACTAAGGCCAATGGATTTTTACATTGGCGTACCAAACTATATGGGTGGCAATGCAAAACGATAAATGCCTATCAATAAGCACTAAGCCAAGTAGACATGACTATCTAGCAGAAAGAAAGCATAGGTATCATAAAAAACATTATGAAATGGACATCCACCCAAACTTTCACCCAAACGGATAAAGCACTGCCAACAAACCAGTCAACGGGTCTATTACATTGGAATGTACATAGAATTACCTGCAACATAGGAGTACAGCAAGCCAGCCAACAGGTCTCTTGCCATGAAAAACATAAAAGCAAAATAAATTCAGTAGGAATGTATGTAGAAGTACCTGCAGCATAAGAGTACTCCACACAGCGAACTGGACCATCATGACGCCCCAAAATATCCTCTTTTGATGAAGTAAATGCTAATCTGGTACAGCCATGTGAGCATATTCTAATTAGTCTTACTAAATCTGGAGATAACTGGCAATTACATAAGGGAAAATCAACAAAATCAAAATTCAAAATTTCAAAGTACAATTTACAGGGAATTTCAGCTTAGTCTGCATATTTCTTGTTAGTGTTGCCTGCAGCATTCAATTTGCAATAAAATGTAAATCCAAATATGCTTGTAAGTGCTACATGGAGCGTACAAAATTAAGGGCGTGTTCAGAAGTCCTCTGGCTTCTCAAACTCCACCGATCCCGCTTCACAACAGCCACTTCTGCTTCCTGGCCAGAGCGACAAATGTTCGGCCCTGCTCTGTCTTTTCGGAATGCACTCAGAGCCCATTAGGCTGTTTTGGGCCCATTAGGTGGGCGAAAATTGAGCGGTAAGTTCGGTGTAGCCCACTTTTATTTAATTTCCTGGTCGTCTTCCTTCCGTCGCGATTCCCTTGCACCCCAAAATTCCCCTCGATTCGGATTTTTCCTGTTGACCCCCTCACCTCGGCGCCCTCCGCCACCACAACCTTCAAATAAGCTGCAAGGAAGGTCGTTGCCACGTCCTCTCGGGAATCTGGTCCTCGCCAAAGCTCCACGACGTGCAGCATCTGCCGCTCCAAGCTCCTGGACCCAAGCGATGAGCTTTCACCTTGATGTCACGCCGCTATGGCTGTAGTGCTGGACCCGATTCCTAGTCTTCCTAGATGTTGGAGGGGTCGAGGTCTGGTGGCGCGTGCGGATCCGCCCGGGCTGTGTGGGTGGCTGACTTCAAATGCTGCTAGCGGGGGCCTCACGACGGACAGGGGGGCGGCAGCGGGTCTGGATGCCGGCTGGAGTCTGGGGGCGGCAGCAGGTATCGAGGCCGGCCTGCGGCTAGGTCACTGGGACAGGTGTGGTGCAATTCCTTCGGGAGAGAGAAGCAGAGATGAACTTGGTCGAGGGAAAAAGAAAAATGCAGCGAAGAGTTATTTTCACTTGGCGGTGGCATTCTCGTCCTAATAGAGTGCTGCTCCGTGGATCGCTGGAAGAGGTACTCCACAATTTGTACAAGCAAATTGGCCTGCTTCGTGGATCTGGCTCCGGAAAGCTAGCGTGTTTGGTGTTGCTACGCGCTGGAGCAGTCAGAAGCTGGAAGCTGGGCTGTTGTCGAACACGCCGTAAGATCCATACACACCAGTAACAATCTTAAGGAGGACTGGACAATTTCGCAACAAAAATATTTATGTGTGATTCTATAACAAGGTCCAATAGGCATACAGTAGATGCTAATAGTCTAGCTAGGACCCTGAATTAACAACCCTGCAAAATATTAAAAGTGGCTAACATATCAACAAGAATCACTTGCACCCCAATTTGGGGCCAGGCAGTTACTCATCATAATTTATAATGCACCACGCATAGAACTTAACGATTGTGCCAAGTCACAATTTTAGTATTACTGGTAATTTGCTAGTTCCTAACTAGCAGAAATGGATGCAAACACTGAAGTAGATCGATTTATCTACTAAATGAAAGTTAGTTTAGTTGCTTCATCACATACAGTGCTAAGAAATCAATCCTATGGTGGTGGAACTAGCATATGTGGCTCCAAATCTGCAAAATTGATCTAGCATTTCTGTTTAGTATGATGATTCCTATACAGAGAGTTCACTAAACGTGAGAAATGAAACCTGGTATCACTTTACCACAAGGAAACACATTCCATGCCCACGTACAATGGTTGCAAATCCATAACATAGCCGATCATGGAGGGAACCAGAAACCCTCACCTCCGTACGGTGTGGTCGGCGCCAGCACTAAACCCGGAGGAGTCATCGTGGAAGCAGCAGTCGAGCACGGGCCCGGGGTGCGCGAACTCCCCCTTGAGCACGTTCGCATCGGCGTCGTATAGCCGAACCGTCTGGATCAGAGCCCAAGCAGCGAAACCAGGTCAGATCAAGCAAGCTAGGGTTTATTACGGCTTGAGGAAGGGAGGGGATAAGAAGAGAAGGGAAGTGCGCCGTGGCTGACCTTGTCCCAGGAGGAAACGAGGAGGTGGTCGCTGTGGTTGGAGAAGCGGAGGTTGGAGATGCCGTCGGACGGCGGGTTGGCGAGCTCCCTGCCGCTGCCCACAGCGGAGCCTGGTGCGCCGGATCCGTCACTCATGGTAGGAGAGAGGAGGAGGAGGAGAAGGAATTTGCTTAGTGCACGGAAAGCGATTCGAAATTTGAATCGGCAACGGGCGGAGCGAGGAGAACGGGATGGGGCGGTGGCAGAGGCGACGGAGAGCGGAAGGTTTAAAAACGGGAGCAGGGGAGAATTTGGACTCGGCGGACGGGAACAGGGGCAACGGGAGGAAAGAGGGAGGAGATACCATTGCGTCATAGCGTGGACTCCGCCATTCCCATGCGCCTTTAGGCGTGGGCTGAGGCTAGGCATCTTTCCGCTACAATTGGGCCGGGCCATCGAAATGGTGCACATCTTTTCCCTATTTTATTTCTCATTCGATGGCTTTCTCAAAAAAACAAAAAAAATCTCATTCGATGGAGAATTTTGGAGAATCTCTTAGGGGAAAAAAAGTTAATCTGAAAGATTCTCTCTATCTTTTATTGATGCGATTAGATTAGGAACACTTCATTAGTTGATAATAAGGACGTGGGATGACCACGAGCGTGGTTCCGCGTGTTCTTTTAGGGTGCATTCAACATGTATGGGATGAGATGGCCTAGATTTTGTGGATCCAATGGTGTAAATTGGAATGCTCCCGTTTTTTGTTTGGATTGAAGAATTTGCGAGGATGGTATGAAATATGTTTATCTTATCATATTTAATAGCGAAGATTTAGCAGTAATTATCTTAACTAGCACGATGCTCGTGATTGCAACGGTGCAACAATTTTTTTTTAACTTTGTGAGAGTTAGGGATATCAACAAAAGGTGCCTGCTTGTCCAATACTAATCAACAAATCAAAGATTACCTAGAATTCAAGCACGCAAGTGTGGTAACAAAGAATGAAAGCAATATTTGTTGGTAATATCTAAAATTGAAGAAATCAAGGTTTCAAAATTTTCAAGCAAAAAGATGTTAATCTCATATTGTAAAATGTTGACAACAAAAGTAGAGTTTGAGGAAAATAATTTGATAAAATAAAAATCAGCTCAAATAAGAAAATAAGTAGAGATGAATCAACTCAAATAATTTGACAAAATCTTTATTGTGGTTCAAAGGAGAGAAAGAAAATAGAAATTCTTTAACCAAAAACTACTAGTCAACAACCATTGCGGAGCTTTCAGTTTTATAAAGAAAAATAATTTATTTTGGATACTTGAAGAGGAGAACATTCTACAAACAGATGACTCTGTGTTTAATTAAATTCCAATTGACATAAATTTTTAGATTGCAACTACTCCCTCCTTCCGGGTTTATAGGTCTAACGTGTTTTCCTAGATTATCAATTTGACCAACATAATATAAGTTATATAACTTTCTATTTGAAAATGTGCATATATTAATATCGTAGATATACTAATTACACCCAGCCTATGCACCAACTCAACACTCTAATGGGATTACAGATGCACACAACCAAAAAATAGAAGAAGAAACTAAAAAAGAAAAGTCCCGCTACAGAGTTCCAGTCCTTGGAGTGATGAGGTGTGTACCTCGAGGAGTGGCACGATCTCACGAGTTGACCAAGAACACGAGCCAAATAACAAAGAACACGAGGAAGAATACGAGGGGAAATTCGTGGGTAACAAGGGTAACCGATAAATAGCAAACCCTACCGATCAAGAACCCGTCAACAAACCCCAAGGGTAACCTACAGATCTCTTGGATCAAGTCGAACTTACTCGGATTGAAACCACTTCACCTTCACGGCGGGTTCGCCAAGCCAATAGAATCTCAAGAGTTAGTTGAGAAAGATTGAGAAGTTGCTAGTTGAATTCCAAAGGAAAATACTAGCTAATTCAAGGAAATCTTGATAATATCCAAATCACACAGATGATTGGAGTAGCCCTGATACGGTTCTAGATACACACTAGAAGTAGCCTATAAGGAGGAACATAAAGAACAAAGCTCAAGTCTCAATTGATCTCTAATCTAGATCTGGAGGCAGAGGTTCTATTTATAGTCTAGGAGTAAAAGTGGGGTAGGTAGGCTTTACAAGGGAATATCCTCTCTTTCCCACGCAGGTAATCCGTCATGGCCGGGTTGACTTGTAGATGCGCAGGGAGGCCGGCCTGGCCGGGCTGGGGCCAACCTAGGCCGGGCAGGTGGTCGAGAGCGCCGGCCTAAGGGGTCGCAGGGGAGCCGGCTAGGCCTGGCGGGCACCCCGAGAGCGTCGGCCTGAGGGGCCGGCCTAGGCTGGGCTTCCTGGCGCGTAGGCCAGGCAGGTGCCCGAGAGTGCCGTCCTGGGGAGCCGGCCAAGTCGGGCTGCCTGTCTTCAGGCCGGCCTTCCTGGCCTTCTTCCTCTTCTCCTTCTTCCTTCTCTTCGTGCTCTTGGTCATCCTCTTAGGCATCTACTTGGTCATTCTTGGCGATATCTTGGGAGCCCAAAGAGGGGACATAGCTGAGAATGCAAAGGGTATGCATATGAGGTAGCGATCCATTCACCAAGTCATCTAACTCGTAGAGAGATAGAAGCGATTTCACCTTATCTTGTATCGCCTTTGCACGGGATCTTGTCAAGGGACCAATGGGTGTCGATGGAGAGCTTGGTGGAATGAGTTGAGCTGCATCATCTCCCTCCCCTTCGAAAAGAGTCGTCCTCGACTCGTGACTATTGTCATCACTTGGACTTCCATGGAAGGGAGATAGATCTCGCACGTTGAAGGAGTTGTGCACAAGGTACTTGGATTGTGGCATGTCGAGCTTGTATGTGTTATCGTTGATGCGCTTGGTAATCTTGAAGGGACCGTCACCTCTTGGCTTGAGCTTGGAGTTGCGCTCTTGTGGAAAACGGTCTTTGCAAAGATGTAGCCAAACAAGGTCTCCTTCTTGAAACACCATTGGCTTCTTGTTCTTGTTCATCTTGTTGGCATGGTGCTCGTAGTGCCTCTCAAGTGTAGCTCTGGTGATCTCATGATGTTTCTTGATGTAGTCGATGCGCTTGTCAAAGTTCATGTTGACTTGCTCACGGAGAGGCATTGGTAGGATATCAAGCGCAGTGTTAGGGTTGAATCCATAGATGTCGTGGAGTGGAGAAGACAGATGCCATGGAATGGCTAAAGTGTTGGGGTCGATGGACGCTGTAGGTATTCGGGGAGGGATCGCACGTCGAGTAGACGCGCTCAGAAACGCGGCAAACACCTCGATCTACCCAGATTCGGGGCCCTCGTGTGGAGGTAACACCCCTACTCCTGCCTATCTCTCTGTATATGATGTTACCGAGTAGCCACAGTACAATCAGGCTCTCAGCCGAGTAGCCACTCTCTCGTTATCTCTCTGTGTAGCACTAAGGGGCGCAATAAATGCTCTCAGGGCAACGTCGTCCTCGCGCAGGAGGAGGCTGGGCACCTTATATACTGGTGCTCAGTCGAGTAAACAACGATTAGAAAGTACATGATTAGACAACGCCACTGTGATAGCAGCAGCACGCTTCCGTGTTCCCGCTGACGCCGGTGCGAGAAGTCGCCGCGCCGTCCGGCTAACAGGACTTGTCCACCCTGTCAGTCTCACAGAGTAGGCCCCTGACATGTCCTGTCCCCCGTCAGTGACAAGACAAGACAGGTGCCCACCCTCACTGTACCCACGTCGTAGCGCAGATAATCATGCGTCTTGTAAGTTGAACCACACGCCTGTACGGCTGTGGGATCTGCGGGATCCCGTCAGAACGGCTCCATTGACTTTGTGCCCGAGTAGGGTTGATGCCCATCTACTCGGACCACTTGATCTCTACTCGGATGATTCCAACTTTCCTTCTTATCTTCTCTTGGCACCACCCGCGGGTACTCGGGTTGGAAACCATGCGCAAATGGCAGCGGGGCTTCCTGTATGTGAAGAATGTTCCTCCCGAAGAAGGAAAGCCCGCTGAGGACCGAATAGGACTCCCCAAGTTTGAGAACGCGCTACCCACCAGGCAGAACTGGGGGTATAATCCCAAGAACACGGTGCCTGACGTCGTCCAGGTAGAGAAGCGCCTGACGCAGCTGGTAGAACAAGGACTTCTGCAGGATGACCCGATCGCCTGCTGGATCTCGCGCCGAGTGCTCCCACTCCAGGACCGAGCGCACAAGATGTGCTACATGGGAGGCCCTCGGGATTGCACTCGGACTACAACTTTCGAGCTCAGCAAGGCAGAGGTGGCCATCTGGGCCAAGTCCATCATGCGGACTACCCTCACCGAGAACTGGGCTTACGACTTCGTTCCATATAGCCGCACCAAGGCCATTCCCAAGGTTAGTGTTCTTCTCTACATGCTCAGTACTTGTGTTTGATACTGAATAGACTTCCTCTTAGCTTCATATGCTTTGTGTTTGCACCCTGTGCCGGATAGAACCACTTAGCTTGATATGCTTTATGTTTGCATGCTGTTCCGAGTAGAACCACTTAGCTTGATATGCTTTATGTTTGCATGCTGTTCCGAGTAAAACTCCTATACGTTTACCTCTTCTGTTCCTTAGCATTTAGTGCTTTTTGTCTGCACGCTAGATCGATTAGTATACCTACTCTGCTGAAATTCAATTCATTGTGCTCTATGTTTGCACCAACAGAAAATCCATCGCCAGAAGGACGAGGACCAGCTCATCTTCGAGGCCAACTGGGAAGCAGATAGAACGGAGGATGACGAAATTGCTTATGACATCCAGGACACCCGGTGCATCCCGCGTGCTGGACAGGACGGTAAGTCCCGAGTCACGGGTTCCATCCAGGACTGGTCTGAGGATGAAGAAGGTGACCGGGTTCACCTCTTTGCTTGCTTGCACTATTCATGACTCCCTCTCTTCTATTCTGAATCCTTCCTTCCCTCTATTGCAGAAGAACCTGAGTTGGATGAGATGGAGGAACCCGTGGACGCCATTCTGGTATCCGTGGCTGCCCCCACCACCACTAGAAAGATAACGGGTAGTGGGGCACAGGATCCCCCTGCCAAGAGGATCAAAAAGAAGCCCGCGTCAAGGCGGGAACCAAGATCAACCTGCGCAGGAAGCGCTCCACCATTGACGGGTAAGTCTTTCCGGGTTGCTGTCTATTCTGTTTTCTCCCTGGCTTTCTTCCTTGCACATTTTCTAATTTCCTTTCTCTTTTACTCATTTCTTTTCAGTGATGCTCTTGACGCCGATGCCACCGCTGCAGCTGCTCCCCGGAAGAAGAAAGATCCACCACGAGACCTCGTGGAACTTTCTGACGACGAAAAGGACCGCGTACCAGAGAACCGGACGCCGGCATCCTCCCCTCCCCGAGATGATCCAGACCTTGGCGCCCAGAACGCAGGCGCTGAGACGAACACTGGCTCCCAGGATACGGGCGCCGAGAAGGATACAGAGCACACCGTCGAGCAGCCGCAGCCCAGCCCGCAGCCAACTGCTCAGGACGCCACCACCACCGAGAAGCCACCGACTCCTCCAGCTGCATCAGCTGAGGAGACCATCGATCCTGCTGCCGGGTAGCAACAAGGAGACACCACCGAGCAGCAGCCCGAAGACAATGCTGCAAAGCAACCGGACCTTGCTGCCGAGCAGCAGGTAGAAGATAATACTGTACATCAGCCTGACCCCGCCGCCGAGCAGCGAGTAGAAGATCATGCTGCCGCGCAGCGAGTAGAGGACCCCGTGGAGGATCCCTCACGTGAATACGTGGTGCAACCGGATGCTGCGCCAGCCAACCAGCCGAAAGCGCCGCCAACTCGCCAAGTACCTCCGCCTACCCGCCAGGTGCCTCCACCATCCTCCAAGAAACAGACGGCTCCTTCTACCGCCAAGCTGGTCCCGCAGGCGACCAGGAAGCAGCCTCCACGCGGTGCCTCGCAGGCTAGCGCGCAGCCAACCGGACAGCGGCCAACCGTGCAAAAGCAGTTGTCCTTCCAGCCAACCGGACAGAAGCCAGGCGGCCAACCCGCACCACAGCAACCTCCACCTGCTAAGTGGCCGCTTAACAGGGCCAGGAAGGTCAACCCGAACACCACGTTGGTGCAGGCCGATGTCCAGTTCGTCCCTGAAGAGGAGCAAGATCCCGCCGCAGGCGCCAGCGAGATCGAGAAGGCTCCTTCCTTCCCAGAGTACTGGGTTCAGCTACAGGAGCGCCACAAGATCCACATGTCCAAGGAAGCTGAGCGACTAGGCGCTCTGAAAGAGCGGAGAGCCGCGTATCGGTCCAAGTCCAAGGGGAAGAAAGATTCCCTGGTGATCAATGAAATCACTTCCTGCGACGAGGATGACGATGAGCTCCCTGAAGAAGGCGTAGCGGCTATTCTGGACCGAGTAGGATTCATCGAGAAGTTCTGGGACAACAACAAACTTGGCCACGCCGCCTGGAACGGTACCGAGCTGCGGAACCTCGACAACTACCGGACAGAGTGGAACAAGGCCGACATCGGCCCTGTTAGCGTAGCTATGGCCGGGCCTTGCACTACTCTGGCCAGCAAGATGTTTGTTGCCCGCAAAAACTTTGAGGACATTGAGCAGAGCTATGTGGTAAGTACCTTTTTCCTTTTGATTTTTCCGAGTTGCCAAATTTCTTCTTCATCTCTCTTCTCTCACCCACTACTCAGTCCCCGAGATTTGGGCCGAGTAGGTAAAGCTCCATCGAGTTGCCATCTACCCGGGCTAAATCTTCCAAAACTCATTAAATCTCTTTCTTCTCTACAGGATAACAACAATGATGCTCAATATTTCCTTCCAACTCAAGCATGAATAATCCTCATGGACCTCTATTATATCCCTATCAGTCCTCATTGTGCCTCAAAACATTGAGTAAGTACTATACTAATTTTGAACATGCTATCTCATTTGTATCAAAACAATTTGACATGTACAAATGTTTGATTATTCTGCAACAATTGGACCTTTCCACTGGGGAGCCGTGTTCCTAAAACTTTGCTTGCAGCTCTGATACGTCTCTAACGTATCTATAATTTCTGATGTTCCATGCTGATATTATGCCAATTGCTACATGTTTTCTCCCTTCTTTATAGCATTTTCACACGTTTTCCGGGACTAACCTATTAACAAGATGCCAAGTGCCAGTTCTCTGTTTTCTGCTGTTTTTTATTTCAGAAAAGTTGTTCTGGAAATATTCTCGGAATTGGACCCCACGAATCCAGAAGTTCCTATTTTCCCCGAAAGCATCCAGAAGTTCGAAGAGGAGTCGAAGAAGGGCACCAGGGGGCCCTCACCATAGCGAGGCGCGGCCCCCCTTGTGATAAGGGGTGGCCCAATCTTCTCGATGAACTCACAGATAACTTTGGTATGATAAATAGTGCGCCACTGAAAACTCTCCCGGCTGATCCCCGATGCCAATGCAACAGCTAGCAACCCCAAGGATATTATCAACTCCACACTCTTGCACAAGTAATCCACCGACTACAAGTGGTCTTGTACCGTCTTATTCCCAGTGTAACAGCAGGTAACACGAAAAGTTTGGAGATGAACTTCCAGATGAATGCTTACAAGCTAATTTGATCTAGAGGTCTAGGGTTTTGTGTTCAATGTAGTCTAACCTCTCAACTCGCAGGTTGAAGGGTTTTATGAGGGGTAGGGGGTGCGGCCACATTGGTATTGCGCAAGCACCCCTAAACCGACTAGGACTCAACCTATCTAGAGTTTGGACTCGAACCAATTGGATACAAACCGACCCACCATTAAGGGGTGCGTCCATAATGGTATACAAACCATATGTAACACAAATAAGACTATATGTGGCGGATTGATATCCATTGTGGGCGCCCTCCTCTTGTTTTCACCATCTCCTAGTGTGAAAAACAATCTAGTAGTTGTTTTCCACACTTGTGCTTTTCACCATCTTCTATGCTTGTTTTCACCATGGCATGCTTGTTTTCACCTCCTTGTATGTTTGTTTTCTCCATGGTGATCTTGTTTTCCAGCTTCTCATCATTGTTTTCCAGCTCCTCTTGATGTTCTCCTCCAAGTATGTTTGTGTTATCAATAAACCTGATCATACATAGATGCATAGATTTAGGTAGTATAAAGTTCTCACAATTATAAACATTATAGTCAAGTAGGAGTGAATTCACCTGTTGTTGTAATAGTTTGGTCCTTGATCTTGTCATGGGACTAATTCTTACTTCATTATCTTGTTTAGCAACATCATCATGTGTAACAATAGGTGAAGAGCTAGGGATGTCCTCCTCATCCTCCCACTCTTGAAAAGGCGTCGACCTCGACGCAAGATCATCTCCATAGTAAGGTGTCAAATCGGCCACATTAAAAGAATTACAAACACCAAACTCATCAATTGAGAGGTCTATCTTGTATGCATTATCATTGATCCTCTAAATAACTTTATAAGGACCAACACCTCTAGGCATCAATTTTGATTTGCGCAATGTGGGAAATCTATCTTCGCGAAAGTGAACCCACACCATATCACCTGGCCGAAATATCACCTCCTTTCTCTTCTTGTTAATTCTTTCAGCCACATGTTGTCCTCTCTTCTAAATTGCTTCTTTGGTTTTCACATGATTTTTCTTCACAAAATCAGCTCTCTTTGATGCCTCCATATTTGTTCTCTCTTGTGTAGGAAGTGGTAACAAATCTAGTGGAGTAGTAGTCTTGAACCCATATACCACCTTGAAAGGACATAATTGAGTAGTTGAATGCACAACTCTATTATATGCAAATCCCACATGTGGCAAGCACTCCTCCTACTCCTTCAAATTTTTCTTGATCATGCTTCTCGATAATGTTGACAATGTCCTATTCACCACCTCGGTTTGTCCATCTGTTTGGGGGTGACATGTTGTTGAAAATAACAATTTTGTTCCAAGTTTCCCCCATAATGTCTTCCAAAAATATCTCATAAATTTCACATCTCTATCTAACACAATTGTCCTTGGTACTCCATGTAATCTTACAATCTCCTTGAAGAATAGAGTAGCAATGTGGGAAGCATCATCACTCTTGTGGCAAGCAATGAAGTGTGACATCTTAGAAAATTTGTCCACAATCAAAAATATAGAGTCATGTCCCCTTTTTGTCCTTGGCAAGCCCAACACAAAATCCATACTTATATCTTCCCATGGTGTAGTTGGTGTAGGCAATGGAGTATACAATATGTGAGGTTTCAATTTGGACTTGGCTTTATTGCATGTGATGCACCTTTGCACAAATCTATAAACATCTCTCCTCATATGTGACCAATAAAAAATTTCATCCAACATAAGTAATGTTTTCTCTCTTCCAAAGTGTCCCATTAATCCTCCACTATGAGATTCCTGTAATAAGAATAAACGCAAAGAACACTCGGGTATACACAATTTATTAGCTCTACATAAAAACCCATCATGTATATGAAAATTTTCACATGCCTTAACATTAGTACATTTATCAAATGGCATAGAAAACTCATTATCCTTAGCATATAAGTCTCTTATTCCCTCCAAACCCGAAACCTTAATCTCTAATTTGGAGAGTAGCATATTTTTTCTTGACAAAGCATCAGCAACCACATTATCCAATCCCTTCTTATGTTTAATGATATATGGAAAAGATTCTATGAATTCCACCCATTTAGCATGTCTCTTATTCAAATTAGATTGGCTCTTTAAGTATATTAATGCCTCATGATCAGAATGTATAATAAATTCCTTAGGCCACGAATAATGTTTTCATACCTCTACAACTCTCACAAGTGCATATAGTTCTTTATCATAAACAGAATAATTCAATTGTGCACCATGTAATTTTTCAGAAAAGTAAGCAATAGGTTTCTTCTCTTGCATTAACACACCTCCAATACCTATGCCACTAGCATAACACTCAATCTCAAATTTTTTATCAAAATTTGGAAGCATTAATGATGGGGCCGAAATCAATTTCTCCTTTAATGTATCAAAAGCAATATCTTGAGCAACCCCCACTCGAAATCTACTCCCTTTTTAGTTAGATCATTCAATGGTGCAGCAATGGTACTAAAATCTTTCACAAATCTTCTATAAAAACCAGCAAGACCAATAAAACTTCTAACTTGACTCACATTAGTTGGAATAGGCCAATTTTGAATTGCTTCAATTTTGATGTATCTACTTCAATTCCATGCTTAGAAACGACATATCCCAGAAATATGACCTTGTCTTTGCAAAAAGTGCACTTCTCAAGATTACCATATAATTTATTTTCTCTTAACACATGAAAGACTTGTCTAATATGATCAATATGTGCATGTTCATTGTGGCTATATATGAGAATATCATCAAAATAAACTACCACAAATTTACCAATAAATTCTCTCAAAACATGGTTCATTAGTCTCATGAAAGTACTAGGTGCATTAGTTAAACCAAAAGGCATCACTAACAATTCATATAAAACAAATTTTGTTTTGAATGTTGTTTTCCACTCATCTCCCTCTTTCATTCTTATTTGATGGTAACCACTACGCAAATCAATTTTAGAGAAAACAACAGCACCACTTAATTCATCTAACATGTCTTCCAAACGTGGTATAGGATGACGATAACGAATAGTGATGTTGTTAATTGCTCTACAATCTACACACATGAGCCAAGTACCATCTTTCTTAGGGACTAAAATAACAGGAACAACACAAGGAGAAAGACTGATTCGAATATAACCTTTGTCTAGTAGCTCTTGTACTTGTTTCTGTATCTCCTTTGTTTCTTGTGGATTTGTTCTATAAGGGGCTCGGTTTGGCAAAGATGATCCAGGAATTAAATCAATTTGGTGCTCAAACCCTCTCAATGGTGGCAGCCCCGAGGGAATTTCTCCTGGAAAAACATCATCAAAGTCCTGCAACACATTAGAAACACCAAGAGAAATAGGGGTCATGTCATTAGAAACCAAAATCTCTCCCTTGTGAATAAGCACAATAGGGACTAGTGTAGGATCCTCCCTAATTTCTCTCAAATCCTCTTTAGTGGCTAACATGCATAATAGGCTCTCTCTCTTATTTTTATTTTTACCACTCGAATTGTTTTGACTACTACTACCCACAGCTTGTGAATTTTGTTTTCACTCATCCCTCTCACTCTCTTTTTCAATTTTCACTTCTATTTTGGAACGAGACTCATTTACAATTTGCTGTGGTGTCATAGGCCTCAAAATAATAGTTCTCCCATGGTGATTCAACTCATAAGTATTGTCTCTCCCTTCATGCTTCACACTCGTGTCGAATTGCCATGGTCTTCCCAATAATAAGTGGCAAGCAGTCATAGGAACCACATCAAACTCAATAGAATCCTTATAAGGACCAATCTGAAATTCCACACGCACCATATGGATCACTTTCATCTCTCCGGTGCTACTCAACCATTGTATATGATAAGGAGAAGGGTGTGGTAAATATTTCAGATTTAGCTTTGCACATAGATCTTTGCTAGCCAAATTCCTGCAACTTCCTCCATCAATAATGACTTTGCAAGCCATATTAGGACCAATAACAGCCTTGGTTTGAAATAAATTGCACCTTTGATTTTCAGGAGTAGGAATAACACTCAAAGATTTGTGTGTGCAAATAATAGATGGCATAGAGGTAGAATATCATCATCGTCATTAGGATCAACATCATCTCCTGTCTCATACTCATTGTGCTCATTAATAATCGTGATTTTAGTATTAGGACAATCCCTCTTAAAGTGGCCTTTTCCTCCACATGTATGGCATGTCATATCCCTGTTTCTTGCTATGGATGCACTTGAACCCGTGGTACTAGCTGCTGGTTGTGATGATTTCTTTGCAATAGAAGTACTAGGCTCGGCCTTGGATGATGAAACGCCACAAATAACAGAAGGTGGAGGTGGTGTACTAGCCATAGAAGATGATCTCAAGGGAAATCTTCCCCTTGTTCTTGTTGTGATTTTGGCCTCCTCATTGATATGTGATTCGGCCTCTCTAGCATGATGCAATAATTCATGCATATCATTATATTGGTGATGCCTAACAATTCCCTTTACCTTGTAATTCAAACCTGAAAGGAACCTTTGCATTGTTTGCTCCAATTGCTCTCTCACACGTGCTATTTGCATGATCAATTCCATCTCCTGATAATAAGCATCAACAGTCATAGAACCTTGCCTCAATTGTTGCAATTGATCAAATTGTTGTCTAATGTAATTTGGTGAACAAATATGTCCCTCGTGACCCTCTTCATAGTATTCCAAGTGATAATTGGTAATTCACCATCTTCATGTCTTTGTCTCACAGTAGTATCCCACCAACGAAGAGCATATCCATCAAACTCAGAAGAAGCCAATTTAATTTTTCTGTCCTCAGTATAATCATGCAAACGCCATAGCTTCTCAATTTTCATCTCCCATCGAAAATATTCCTCCACATCCATGTTCTCAAAACTGAAAAATGGTATAGAAAATTTGGGTTTACCCAAACCATCATCCTCTCTATGATTTTCAGGAATAACATTATTGGGAACACGCTTTGCTCGGCCTTGAGAACCTCATCGGCCTCTTTCCCCTCTAACTCCACGGCCACCATTATTTGCCACCCCATCATGAGCTTCAAAACCATTATTTGCATCACTACGCACACTAGCATTACCATCATCATGAACAGGCAATCTTTGTGCAATCAAATTTTGAAGAGCCTCAAGTTGAGTAGTCAATGTAGCCATGAAAGTTTGTATAGTATTCACTTGCTCATTATTGGTCTCGTCCAACTTATGTGTTTCCCCCACTTTATTCTCCATGGCTTGCATTGCTTCATATAGGGGATCACAAGCATCAATCACAAATTTCTCAAGATCTTTGTGGTTGTCTCTCACTTGGTTTGTCAACACATCTCGTAGTGCCTCATACTCCCTCCAATTCACCCCTTCTGTATGGTCCTTCTTTTGCTGCACAATAGCATCACTAGAGAGATCCATTAGGAGGTTAGTGAAAACAGAAACAAGTATCAATAGGTGGTGTTCTCTCACAGCTCACTCAACAACTAGCAAGACAATTGAGTTATCTTACCGTTCCAAAGTGAATAGAAATACTTACCAACAAGTAAAGGCAATTAATGTACTTTGATGTGAAGAAGAGAATAGCCAGGGTCTTCACTCTCACAAAGGCAAACAGGTTATTTAGTGGAGCTTGGTATGGATACATAACAATCACCGAAGTAACAAGTCTTATTTGCTGTTTTGTGATGATATAAAAATACCCGAGGAAACACACACCAATAATGGAGACAAATGTGGCAACGCAAATATATGGATGAGATTTTGCAATGCACTAGAAAGACACTAGCAATGCTCAAAGATATCACAGGCACAAAATTGCTCAAAATATAGTGTCAATATAGTAGTGGTGAAACAGCTCCCAACAATATGTAGTAATATATCTCAAGGCCTTTTTCTCTTTTCTCAATTCTGTTTTTCTCTTTTCTAATTTTTTATTTATACTTTTATAACTGGCCAAAAATAACTAGGAGCAAAAATAAACACTAGATGATCAATGTGACACAATATATGTAAGTGAGCATCCTGGAAAGAGCAACAAAATTAGCTAGTCTTGTGGGCAAGGTACCTAGTTTATCTAAAGTTCACAAGGATCGGACTGGAAAAACAAAACAAAACTAGAAAAGAAAACCAAAGGAAAACACCTAAAAGGACCTAAAGAGGCATGGCAGAAAAATTGCCTGTTTTTATACCGCGGCGGTAGAGAAACACGCTGTTTGCGCAGGCGGCAGGCTGTCGCGGCAGAAAAATCGCCCGAAACGGTGTCGTACGGCAGCAGCTGGTCGCAGCGACGCGCGCGTGAGAGAGCAGAGACTGTCTAGGGTCGGGCGAGCGCGCGCTAGTGCGGCAGGGCAGGGCCACGGCAGGAAAACGTGGACGCGGCAGAGAAAGCGCGGAAACGCGTACCGCAGCAGCGCGCGGGCACGTGGCTGGTAACCGCGTTACGGTGGTTCGCGCAGGTTTTGTAAGGCGCGCAACGGCCGAATCCGACTGCGGTAAGAACACGGCGGCGGCAGCGAAACGCGGAAATTTTCTGCCACGGCAGGAAATCGAGTAGGACTCGGATTGGATCAACAAAGAGCACCTGCAGCGGATTTTTTTGTGGTTTTTTATATGAACTCGACTAGAGGAACAAGAACCCTAACCCTAGCTGAAAAATAGAAAACTAAAAAGATAAAAAGAAAAAAAAATCAAACACAAAAACAACAACTAGGGATTAAAACTAAGATAATTCTACGGCGATGACAATGACCTAGACTATTTTTGTGGGGCAATTTTCTAGATAGGTATAAAAACACTCAAATCTAAAGGGTAGATAATAGCTCACCGAGGAAACCTGTAAATCTGATACCAAGATGATAAGGGGATGGCCCAATCTTCTCGATGAACTCACATATTACTTTGGTATGATAAATAGTGCGTCATTGAAAACTCTCCCGGCTGATCCCTGATGCCCATGCAACAGCTAGCAACCCCAAGGATATTCTCAACTCCACACTCTTGCACAAGTAATCCACCGACTACAAGTGGTCATGTACCGTCTTATTCCCAGTGGAACAGCACGTAACACGAAAATTTGCAGATGAACTTCCAAATGAATGCTTACAAGCTAATTCGATCTAGAGGTCTAGGGTTTTGTATTTAACGTAGTCTAACCTCTCAACTCGCAGTTTGGAGGGTTTTATGAGGGTAGGGGGTGCGGCCACATTGGTATTGCGCAAGCACCCCTAAACCGACTAGGACTAAACCTATCTAGAGTTTGGACTCGAACCAATTGGATACAAACCGACTAGGACTAAACCTATCTAGAGTTTGGACTCAAACCAATTGGATACAAACCGACCCACCATTAAGGGGTGCGGCCATGTAACATCCCAAGTATGAAAAATAGCCATTAGAATGTTTTGCTCTCTGTTATTTTATGTTTTGCATCATGACATCATGTTCATTGCATTTGTTTTGCTTGTTTTCTATTTGTTTTCCTCTGTTTTCATTTGTTTTCCTTTGTTTTCTATTTGAATTTCAAACCAAATTTCAAACCTTTTGTTTCATACTTGTGATGTTACAGTTTCCAAAATGATATTTCAAATCAAAACAATCAATTGTTTCCATTAAAGTTGTGATTCCAAAATTGTTGATTTGTTTCTAATCAAAAATTCATTTAATACCAAACCCTTTTCAAATTCAATTAATTTCCAAAACAGCAACCCTTTTGAAAATTATGAAAATGACCTAAACACTTCCATCATTTGTTTCCATTAAACCTTAAGGTTCAAACTATTAAAATTGGCTTTTAATAACTCACTTAATTCAAATTGCTTCCAAATTCAAATCACATTTTTCCAAACAGCAACCTTTTGGAATTAATGATAATTACAACACATTTCTAATCCTTTTGTTTCAATTAAACTATAAGGATCAAACTATTTAAATGTTGTTTTTAATAAATCACTTAATCTTAAATTCATTCAAATTTCAATTGCAAATTGCAAACAGCACCTAAATTCAAAACACTTTGTAAAACAAAACTTGCAAGTGGTTGCTATTACATAAATAAGTAATATAACATTTTTGCCTAATTTTTCTAAACCCACAACTCATCTATTTCTTCCTATTACATTTCAGCAAAAAAAAAGTAGAAGGAAAAAAAAAGCAAACAAAACAGCACAGCAGAGAGAGGGGCAAGCCCATCTCCCCTCAGGCCCGATACCCCTTCGACCCCCCACCCTTCTTCTTCCCCTGTACGGCAGCCATCTGAGGCTACCCACGCCGACATCGAGGAGCAGCAGACGGCCATCAGCCCACCCCCTCTCCTATAAACCCTAGCCAAACCCCTTCCTCCTGCCCTAACCCTCCTTCTTCCTCTTCTCCCTCTCCCCCGCCTCCATTCTCTCCCTTCTCCCTCTCTTTTTCTTCTCTGCACCTTCTCTGCAACTCTCTGAACATCTCCACCCGAAAACACCTCTCTCCCTCCGGTGATCGCCGGCGTTTGGGCCATCCACCGGCCAGGGCGAGGCCGGGAATGGATTCCCCCGGCCACCCTCATCCTCCTCCACCCCTCGGCGAGGGCCGGGAGGGCCTGTGGCGCCGCCGCCAACCTCCACTCGCCGACGGCCACCACCGCTGCCCCGACGTCCGCCTGCCTCTCCTCTGCCCCCCTCGAGGTGATCTCCCCCCTCCTATCGCCTCTCCCCCTCGTCCCTCCACCCTCTCGCAGCACACCGCACACCCCACAGCGCACACGGCGCCCCTCCGGCGAGCAGCAGACCGCCGGCGGCCTTCTCTCTGTCGAGGTACAGAAACGAGCGTGCAGTTTCAGTTCAGTAACACGCACCACCTGAACCATATCCACCCCGAGTTCCCCCTCTTATCACAAATCGACAGCCACCGCAGTGGCAGTGACCCTTTGCGCGCACAGCGAGGGGGTGGGTTCGAATCCCACCCCCCACGGGATTAAACCCCATTTTTCTTTTTATTTCTTCACAACCCAAACAAACTGATAATCACCAACAAGTCCCTGCAGTTTCTTTCTAGATCCCTATAATTTATTTCTAAGTCCCTAGCTGTAATAAAAATGGCAGAATAACACTTAAACTTCTAAAATGCATAACTATTTCATTTTAACTCCAATTTCAACATTTTTAATATGTTTTCAATACCAAATTAAATGCTCTATCCAAATATAAAATTTGTTTACTATTTTGAATATTTTAAATTGGTGAAATATTTGAAAACTTGTTTAATTCACTTAATTTTGCAAAAATCATAACTTGGGCATAAAGATTCCAAACTCAACAAACTAAATATGTTTTCCAATCCATTTTTCATGTACTTTCCAAATATCAACTTTGTTTGCTGTTTTGAATAATTTAAATTGCTGAAAACAACTGTTTCTTAATTAATGCATTTAAAATTGCCAAATTAATAACTTGCTCATTTTAAACCCAATTTCAACAAATAAAATATGTTTTCCATGCAAAATTAAACCCTCTTTCCAAATATAATTTTTTTTTCATGTTTTGAATAATTAAAATTGGTTAAATGATTTAAACCTTGTTTAAATCATTTAATATTGTTAAATTCATAACTTGATCAAATTAAATTATTTTTGAACTTATAAAATATGTTTTCAAACCATAAAAGTATAAGCTTTTCAATTATGAATCTCACTTAATGTTTTGCACAAATAAAATTCAAATAAGTTCATGTTTGAATTAAATTCATTTAAATCTTGTTCAAACTTGTTTAATTCATAAGTAAATTATTCCTAAATCCTTTTTCAATAAGTGAAACATGTATTCCACCTAAAATTTTGTGTTCTTTCCATTTATGAACTTTGTTATCTATTTTGAACACTTAAAATTGGTGAAAACAAAAAATGCTTGTGTAACACCTTTCAGGAACAGAACTTCCATAACTTAATAAATAAAACTCCAAACTTGGTAAACCTTATTTCCAATTGATTCTACTGTTGTTATTTTTCTGTTTTCCTCATCCATGCATCATGCTAATCCACTTTCACCTGTTGGTTAGTTGTAAAACAATTATTTCAACCTAAATTCATGCGCTTTCCATATGCAATCCAAATTGCATATGGGTCCATTTAATTATGTTACCATGTCAATTAGATTATTTTGATACATCAATTAAATTGTCATGCATCATCCCATGATTGCGCATTATGCCATGTTATTGATTGTTTGTCCCTCTGCGTTGTTTGTTTGCTTCTTCTCGGATAAACGACGACGTTGAGACCGACGATACTTACGACACCCCTTCTAAGGATTTAGCTCAGTACCAGGATGCTGAGTTTGCAGACAAGTATTCACTCACATGAACCATTGTGTTCCTTTCAACATTGGATACCGATACTTTCCGTTGTCTATTCTGCTAGCCCTATGTATCGTTGCTTGTTCTCCGAACCTATCACATGATATCCTGAACCCTGATATTGCCTCACCTCCACACCTATAACCCCTTTGATTGTTGCCCGTGTCTTACTAGCATGCTTAGGGTTGTTTTGCTCAAGTCTGTTACCTGTTACTTTCTTTTATTATTTCATTATGTTCTGGGGCTCGATGTTAAACAACAACCTGTTAATTTTGAGGTAATAATAATTTGCTGATAAGGCACCGGCAGGAGGCCCGGCGTGGTTTTGAGGCCTGCTAGTGTCGACCCTAATAGGAAAAGGGTCTTGTCTACTGATCCATGATGAGCGCACTAACCGCATGTGGGAAGCGTGTATGGGCGCCCCCCTCAATTTGATTCGATTCGCATCTCGTCCAAATCGCCTCATTTAGTTCGGGTTTTCCATTTGCCGCATGCATATGCAGGTGCGAACCCTTGGCGCCAGGGTGGAACTTTTGTAGTCAGCATTTAGGGAGACACGTTCTTAGAGTGCTATGAGGGTCCCCTTTTCTTCGTGGGGCTTGATTAGCCGTGCACTCAATTGCACGGGGTTCTTTGGGCTTGATGCGAAGAAGAGTTGAGTTGTGTTGAGTGCCCCGCTTGGTGGGAAAGGCCTTCCCATCTGGCGGGTTATTCTTACGTGTACGGCCAAATTGGTGCACCCCTGCAGGGTAAATCTTCTCGAGAAGCCGTGTTTTCCGCGGTTATGGTTGACTTGGTGAAAGTACTGGCTAACAAGTACTCAGAACAACTTACACCTAACTAATGATAACTTGACTAGTAATAGTCTTATTGACACAACAATTTGAACCATCATTAATCCAACTGTGTGAGTTATCCTCGGATTGCTTCTTTGGATAAGGGGCGAGATCCAGGATGGGTTTGTTTGGTGGTTAGTTATAGTTGGTTACGATACGCTATCTTATCTCCTTTCTGTTAGCCGGAAGTGGTAGCAACTCTGTAGTTGGTTAGAGCAGCCCGCTGCAGCATCTTTTGTATCACCCCTTCCTTCCGTTGAACCCAAAGCATCTGTGCTTGGTGTTGACGGGTTACACTTTGGTGAATTGTGAGTCTTGCTTGCAAGTATGTTTATGTACTGACCCCTTTGGGGCTGTGGTTTCCGCAGACTACGTTTCCGAGGATCCCCATGGTGGCTACTACGTGGAGTATGACGAGACTGCTGACGAGTAGATAGCGGACCCGGGAAGGATCCGAGACTTCGTGGATGGGCTCCGTATTTTCGTTTCCGGCCTCTTAGGCCTATTTGGATCTTGTCTGTACTCAGACATGTTGAATGCTTCCGCTGTGATGTAATGATGTTATGTTGGGACATGTGTCCTCTCGATGATTGTATTTGCTATCTCTGCTCTAGTGAGAGTTATTTGCAGCTTATTTCAATCTTTTGTGTCGTAGAGATCTGTTGTGATATCAGTTGTTCAAACGCCGTTGACGTACCATGTGTGTATGTTTCGAAGTACATCAACGGAAGTGTCCTGATTTCTATGGGATGGTTTGCGCAGACGATGAACAGTAGAGATTGGTTGTCACATGTTTACGTGCTGGCCTGCTCATATTGAGATGCGGGTGCCGGTATGCCCCGTAAGCCATTTGTTCTACTGTTCAGCGGACTGTGAGTATCCCCTAGAAGTCCGGGTGCGACAAATGGTATCAGAGCCTGTCTGCCTGTAGGATCCCTTTTTACTGGTCGCAGTTGAGTCTAGAAACTATTTTGTAGCTATATAGGAAAAATGAAATGTGAGAGTAGGAATTCTGTTCTTTTTCTTCTTTCCCCACCCACCCTCCCTTTTTCTGGTAAGGAAGTGTAACGTTGTTTTCTATTCTCACCTAAACTTTCAAGTTAGGATTTCACGTATCCTGGTTTCTCTAGGATGGTTATATCTACTAGACCATAGGAATGGAGGTGGTTGTGACATGATTTATCATGTTGCCTACTCACGATTGAGAACGGAGGCGTGTAAGCCCCGGAAGCAGATCCTCTATTCTTTAAGCAGTAGATATTGATCCCCTAGAAACCCGGATGGGTTTTCCGTAGTACCTCAGGAGTGTTTTAATCTCGTGTTTCCCGGTGTTGCTTCGATATCCTGTTCTTCTCAACATCCTTTTCGTCCGTTCAAACATTGTTGTTGCTTCCCACTTCAGTTATTCCACCTGCGTCTAATCAATAACTCTGTTCCACCCTTCTGGCCAGATAGTCTATTCTCCAAATGAATCAAGTTCTATTTAGCTATACACCCTCAGTACAAAACCTCTACCTTTACTCAGAAATGTTCCGGTGGTTTGCGAATTCCCTGACGTCTTTCTAGAAGAGTTGTCAGGAATACCTATCGTCTTGAAATTCCAGAAAAACTATCCAAGGTGCACGATGTGTTTCACGTGTCACAGTCAAGAGGATCTTCCCAAGAAGTATCCGGACCTTTTCTTTTCTCAGTAGGAATCTCGGGGCGCGATTCCTTCAAGGGGGGCGTTTTGTAACATCCCAAGTATGAAAAATAGCCATTAGAATGTTTTGCTCTCTGTTATTTTATGTTTTGCATCATGACATCATGTTCATTGCATTTGTTTTGCTTGTTTTCTATTTGTTTTCCTCTGTTTTCATTTGTTTTCCTTTGTTTTCTATTTGAATTTCAAACCAAATTTCAAACCTTTTGTTTCATACTTGTGATGTTACAGTTTCCAAATGATATTTCAAATCAAAACAATCAATTGTTTCCATTAAAGTTGTGATTCCAAAATTGTTGATTTGTTTCTAATCAAAAATTCATTTAATACCAAACCCTTTTCAAATTCAATTAATTTCCAAAACAGCAACCCTTTTGAAAATTATGAAAATGACCAAAACACTTCCATCATTTGTTTCCATTAAACCTTAAGGTTCAAACTATTAAAATTGGCTTTTAATAACTCACTTAATTCAAATTGCTTCCAAATTCAAATCACATTTTTCCAAACAGCAACCTTTTGGAATTAATGATAATTACAACACATTTCTAATCCTTTTGTTTCAATTAAACTATAAGGATCAAACTATTTAAATGTTGTTTTTAATAAATCACTTAATCTTAAATTCATTCAAATTTCAATTGCAAATTGCAAACAGCACCTAAATTCAAAACACTTTGTAAAACAAAACTTGCAAGTGGTTGCTATTACATAAATAAGTAATATAACATTTTTGCCTAATTTTTCTAAACCCACAACTCATCTATTTCTTCCTATTACATTTCAGCAAAAAAAAAGTAGAAGGAAAAAAAAAGCAAACAAAACAACACAGCAGAGAGAGGGGCAAGCCCATCTCCCCTCAGGCCCAATACCCCTTCGACCCCCCACCCTTCTTCTTCCCCTGTACGGCAGCCATCTGAGGCTACCCACGTCGACATCGAGGAGCAGCAGACGGCCATCAGCCCTCCCCCTCTCCTATAAACCCTAACCGAACCCCTTCATCCAGCCCTAACCCTTCCTTCTTCCTCTTCTCCCTCTCCCCCGCCTCCATTCTCTCCCTTCTCCCTCTCTTTTTCTTCTCTGCACCTTCTCTGCAACTCTCTGAACATCTCCACCCGAAAACACCTCTCTCCCTCCGGTGATCGCCGGCGTTTGGGCCATCCACCGGCCAGGGCGAGGTCGGGAATGGATTCCCCCGGCCACCCTCATCCTCCTCCACCCCTCGGCGAGGGCCGGGAGGGCCTGTAGCGCCGCCGCCATCCTCCCCTCGCCGACGGCCACCACCGCTGCCCCGACGTCCGCCTGCCTCTCCTCTGCCCCCCTCGAGGTAATCCCCCCTCCTATCGCCTCTCCCCCTCGTCCCTCCACCCTCTCGCAGCACACCGCACACCCCACGGCGCACACGGCGCCCCTCCGGCGAGCAGCAGACCGCCGGCGGCCTTCTCTCTGTCGAGGTACAGACACGAGCGTGCAGTTTCAGTTCAGTAACACGCACCACCTGAACCATATCCACCCCGAGTTCCCCCTCCTATCACAAATCGACAGCCACCGCAGTGGCAGTGACCCTTTGCGCGCACAGCGAGGGGGTGGGTTTGAGTCCCACCCCCCACGGGATTAAACCCCATTTTTCTTTTTATTTCTTCACAACCCAAACAAACTGATAATCACCAACAAGTCCCTGCAGTTTCTTTCTAGATCGCTGTAATTTATTTCTAAGTCCCTAGCTGTAATAAAAATGGCAGAATAACACTTAAACTTCTAAAATGCATAACTATTTCATTTTAACTCCAATTTCAACATTTTTAATATGTTTTCAATACCAAATTAAATGCTCTATCCAAATATAAAATTTGTTTACTGTTTTGGATATTTTAAATTGGTGAAATATTTGAAAACTTGTTTAATTCACTTAATTTTGCAAAAATCATAACTTGGGCATAAAAATTCCAAACTCAACAAACTAAATATGTTTTCCAATCCATTTTTCATGTACTTTCCAAATATCAACTTTGTTTGCTGTTTTGAATAATTTAAATTGCTGAAAACAACTGTTTCTTAATTAATGCATTTAAAATTGCCAAATTAATAACTTGCTCATTTTAAACCCAATTTCAACAAATAAAATATGTTTTCCATGCAAAATTAAACCCTCTTTCCAAATATAATTTTTTTTCATGTTTTGAATAGTTAAAATTGGTTAAATGATTTAAACCTTGTTTAAATCATTTAATATTGTTAAATTCATAACTTGATCAAATTAAATTATTTTTGAACTTATAAAATATGTTTTCAAACCATAAAAGTATAAGCTTTTCAATTATGAATCTCACTTAATTTTGTGCACAAATAAAAATTCAAATAAGTTCATGTTTGAATTAAATTCATTTAAATCTTGTTCAAACTTGTTTAATTCATAAGTAAATTATTCCTAAATCCTTTTTCAATAAGTGAAACATGTATTCCACCTAAAATTTTGTGTTCTTTCCATTTATGAACTTTGTTATCTATTTCGAACACTTAAAATTGGTGAAAACAACAAATGCTTGTGTAACACCTTTAAGGAACCAAACTTCCATAACTTAATAAATAAAACTCCAAACTTGGTAAACCTTATTTCCAATTGATTCTACTGTTGTTATTTTTCTGTTTTCCTCATCCATGAATCATGCTAATCCACTTTCACATGTTGGTTAGTTGTAAAACAATTATTTCAACCTAAATTCATGGGCTTTCCATATGCAATCCAAATTGCATATGGGTCCATTTAATTATGTTACCATGTCAATTAGATTATTTTGATGCATCAATTAAATTGTCATGCATCATCCCATGATTGTGCATTATGTCATGTTATTGATTGTTTGTCCCTCTGCGTTGTTTGTTTGCTTCTTCTCGGATAAACGACGACGTTGAGACCGACGATACTTACGACACCCCTTCTAAGGATTTAGCTCAGTACCAGGCTGCTGAGTTTGCAGGCAAGTATTCACTCACATGAACCATTGTGTTCCTTTCAACATTGGATACCGATACTTTCCGTTGTCTATTCTGCTAGCCCTATGTATCGTTGCTTGTTCTCCGAACCTATCACATGATATCCTGAACCCTGATATTGCCTCACCTCCACACCTATAACCCCTTTGATTGTTGCCCGTGTCTTACTAGCATGCTTAGGGTTGTTTTGCTCGAGTCTGTTACCCGTTACTTTCTTTTATTATTTCATTATGTTCTGGGGCTCGATGTTAAACAACAACCTGTTAATTTTGAGGTAATAATAATTTGCTGATAAGGTACCGGCAGGAGGCCCGACGTGGTTTTGAGGCCTGCTAGTGTCGACCCTAATAGGAAAAGGGTCTTGTCTACTGATCCATGATGAGCGCACTAGCCGCATGTGGGAAGCGTGTATGGGCGCCCCCCTCAATTTGATTCGATTCGCATCCCGTCCAAATCGCCTCATTTAGTTCGGGTTTTCCATTTGCCGCATGCATATGCAGGTGCGAACCCTTGGCGCCAGGGTGGAACTTTTGTAGTCGGCATTTAGGGAGACACGTTCTTAGAGTGCTATGAGGGTCCCCTTTTCTTCGTGGGGCTTGATTAGCCGTGCGCTCAATTGCACGGGGTTCTTTGGGCTTGATGCGAAGAAGAGTTGAGTTGTGTTGAGTGCCCCGCTTGGTGGGAAAGGCCTTCCCATCTGGCGGGTTATTCTTACGTGTACGGCCAAATTGGTGCACCCCTGCAGGGTAAATCTTCTCGAGAAGCCGTGTTTTCCGCGGTTATGGTTGACTTGGTGAAAGTACTGGCTAACAAGTACTCAGAACAACTTACACCTAACTAATGATAACTTGACTAGTAATAGTCTTATTGACACAACAATTTGAACCATCATTAATCCAACTGTGTGAGTTATCCTCGGATTGCTTCTTTGGATAAGGGGCGAGATCCAGGATGGGTTTGTTTGGTGGTTAGTTATAGTTGGTTACGATACGCTATCTTATCTCCTTTCTGTTAGCCGGAAGTGGTAGCAACTCTGTAGTTGGTTAGAGCAGCCCGCTGCAGCGTCTTTTGTATCACCCCTTCCTTCCGTTGAACCCAAAGCATCTGTGCTTGGTGTTGATGGGTTACACTTTGGTGAATTGTGAGTCTTTCTTGCCAGTACGTTTATGTACTGACCCCTTTGGGGCTGTGGTTTCCGCAGACTACGTTTTCGAGGATCCCCATGGTGGCTACTACGTGGAGTATGACGAGACTGCTGACGAGTAGATAGCGGACCCGGGCAGGATCCGAGACTTCGTGGATGGGCTCCGTCTTTTCGTTTCCGGCCTCTTAGGCCTATTTGGATCTTGTCTGTACTCAGACATGTTGAATGCTTCCGCTGTGATATAATGATGTTATGTTGGGACATGTGTCCTCTGGATGATTGTATTTGCTATCTCTGCTCTAGTGAGAGTTATTTGCAGCTTATTTCAATCTTTTGTGTCGTAGAGATCTGTTGTGATATCAGTTGTTCAAACACCGTTGACGTACCATGTGTGTATGTTTTGAAGTACGTCAACGGAAGTGTCCTGATTTCTATGGGATGGTTTGCGCAGACGATGAACAGTAGAGATTGGTTGTCACACGTTTACGTGTTGGCCTGCTCATATTGAGATGCGGGTGCCGGTATGCCCCGTAAGCCATTTGTTCTACTGTTCAGCGGACTGTGAGTATCCCCTAGAAGTCCGGGTGCGACAGGCCATAATGGTATACAAACCATATGTAACACAAATAAAACTATATGTGGCGCATTGATATCCATTGTGGGCGCCCTCCTCTTGTTTTCACCATCTCCTAGTGTGAAAAAACAATCTAGTAGTTGTTTTCCACACTTGTGCTTTTGTTTTCACCATCTTCTATGCTTGTTTTCACCATGGCATGCTTGTTTGCACCTCCTTGTATGTTTGTTTTCTCCATGGTGATCTTGTTTTCTAGCTTCTCATCATTGTTTTCCAGCTCCTCTTGATGTTCTCCTCCAAGTATGTTTGTGTTATCAATAAACCTGATCATACATAATGCATAGATTTAGGTAGTATAAAGTTCTCAAATTATAAACATTATAGTCAAGTAGGAGTGAATTCACCTGTTTTTGTAATAGTTTGGTCCTTGATCTTGTCATGGGACCAATCCTTACTTCATTATCTTGTATAGCAACATCATCATGTGTAACAATAGGTGAAGAGCTAGGGATGTCCTCATCACCTTGCTCGCGCCTGCGGGTGGTGAGGCCACTTTGGTGGCCCACCGACGTCACCCTTTCGCCTATTTATTCCCCTCCGAAGGAAAACTCTAGAAACCTGATAAAAAATCCCCAAAAAGTTCCGCCGCCGCCGTCGTCATCAACCCTAGATCAGGGGGGTTTTGAAGCTGTCTCCCGGCACCCTGCCAGAGAAGAGATCATCACCGCAGGCCTCTTCATCACCATGCCTGCCTCCGGAGTGATGTGTGATTAGTTCATCCTTGGACTACGGGTCCATAGCAGTAGCTAGATGGTTGTCTTCTCCTCCTATGCCTCAATGTTTAGATCTCGTGAGCTGCCTAACATGATCGAGATTGTTCTTATGTAATTCTATGTGATGTGTTTGCTGGGCTCCGATGAATATTAAACTTACGCCAAGTTGATTATAGTCTTTATTGCATATGTTATTTGTGATCTTGCATGCTTTCCGTTGCTAGTGGTTGCTCTGTCCAAATAGTTGCTAGTGACTCCAAGAGGGAGTATTTATGCTCGACAGTTGGGTTCATGCCTCCTTTTTGCCTATGCTCGAGTGACAGAAACGTGACGGGGGAGGATGTGTTGTTGCCACTAGGGAGACAATAACGGTATGAGTGCCCGCGTGCACAATCATTGCTTATATTACACACAGTGCTTAATGCGATTATCTGTTGCTTGCAACTTAATACCTAAGGGGGTTCGGATGATAACCTGAGGGTGGATTATTAGTCATAGATGCAGTTGCATTACGGTCTATGTATATTGTTGTAATGCCCGCACTAAATATCATATTAGTCATCATGTCATGAATGTGCACTACGGTGCAACCTCTATTTGTCAATTGCCCAGCTGTAATTTGTTCACCCAGCATGCTATCTTTTATGGAGAGACACCACTAGTGAATCTATGAACCCCGGTCCATTTTCCTACACTGTTAAACAAACCACTACAATTCCCTGCTTTCTTTACTTACTGCAAGCATACACCATTTTCCACACTATACGTCTAATCTTTCTTTTCAGCAAGACCGGTGAGATTGACAACCTCACTGTACCGTTGGGACAAAGTTTTTTGGTTGTGTTGTGTGCAGGTTCCGCGTTGTTGCTGACACCGGGGAGGCGCCATCACCACCGTCAGTGGCATCAACCTTCCGAATATCGTCTTTCTCCTACTGGATTGATAACCTTGGTTTTTAACTGAGGGAAATTCTTACCGCTGTACTCATCACACCCTCTCTTGGGGTTCCCAACACGCCATGACAAGCATCAAGAATTTCTGGCGCCGTTGTCGGGGACTTAAAATTCCTCATCATTAAGAAGTCTCCCTGTCAAGGCACCATCAAGGCGTAGCAAGCTCTGATTAGGAAGCATTGGCCGGGCTTATACACTGTGGTTCCCAACAGCGAGAAGAAGCTAGTCTGACATTGGGTAGACTATGAGGCTGCCGATTTCCCGGGCTTCGAGACAGCTGCTGACACCGTGATCAGCACGTTTTGGGTAAGGCGAGGATTTCCAATTACGTTCATAGTTGATGCTCCCACCATGCTAACTCATTACTCTCACAATCTTTTTATGCATGTTTACAGAGATTCTTTAGGGTGCTTCCAGAGTATCAGGACTCGGCGAACAAGACTGTGCGGGGGGCATGTAAGAAGCTCACACGACAACAGTTCTACAATATAAAGCATACCTACATCAATCAATTAAGTTCTGAGAAGTTCGGCAAGATGGCGCCGAAGCATGAAAATGTGAAGAACGAGCCTCCGATGACTTTGTAAAATTACCTCGCGGTAAGTAAAAATTGTCAATGGTATCATATGTTGCTGCTAAACTGTAATTGTATTATCTGTTCTTCAAAATGAGTCTTGAATTTTTCAGGTTATGCACCAGTGGGCCGATGGTAAAGAGGACACATGGGAGGCGATGGTGGCAATATGGCTCGGGAAGAACGAGGAGTTCAAAGCCATCAGCGAGCGGAACAAGGCAAACCGCGGCCACGAGGGGGCACACTATGGGGGAGCCCGCAACCATGCTATCTTCAAGGAAAAGATGGTATGTACATGCATCGAACAACATGCATTTATTCCCGTCATGTTTCTATCTGGTATGCATAACATTTCTTTGGCAATGCATGAGTCCATCACGGGGAATGCCCCTCTTACAGACATGGAAGCATGGGAGAAGATGAGGATCAAGAGGCCCGATTCATCCAAGCCTCATCCCTCGCTTCCAGAGTACTTCGGCAGCGCCAAGGAGGACAGAGATAGGTACTACACGGTGTTCCAGGGTTTTCATCCGTGGTGGATAACCCTATTCAGCAGGAGACCGACGTGAGGGCTTTGGTCGTGGGCGGGTGCGGCAGGGAGCATGGCCGTTTGCGCTGCCTTGATCAGGTGACCCGGCGTACTCCCGAGTTGAGCCTCATGCGTATCAAGGCCACCCTCATCGCCGACGGCCCCGCTGTCCCTCCTCCTCGACGGACTTCCCGAGCTCGCGCCAAAGTAAGTTTTTCTCAATCGCATTCTCTTTTCGACATTTCTTCCTTAGTAGCTAAATTGATGAGATTCAACTTACATCAAGATTCATTTTTCTTGATATTGTAGTCTTCTTTAGGCGAGGCCTTCGATGCCGTTATGGTGGCGTACGCCATTGCATATTAGGAGTGGGCGTAGAAGAGAGAGGCCTATGACGCCTGGGAAGAGCTACGCGATGATGTAAGTTTCACCTTTTTCATTCTGCAAATGATGACAAGTCCTATTTTCCCCTACTTTGAACCTTTATTTCTGCAAAGCCTAACATTAAAACTATCTTGTAGGTGGACGAGAGGTTTTATGCCACTGGAGAGCGGGTTCCATTACCAATTGCACGGCCACCTAGACTTGGCGCCACAGTTTTCATCGAAGGAGGACTTCACTCGCGTAGGCTACCCTATGACACCGGTAAGTTATATGCCAAACCAGTTGTTACTGTTGTCATGTGCCTGCCAAGTTGCTAACTTCTGCTAAAAAATGCATGTAGGGATCGGGACACTCCGGGGCTACTCCCTTTGGCCGTTCTGATGGCTCGCCAAGTCGCACGATCACACCATTTCATCCTGCTCCTTGTACATCGCCGAGTCCGTCGTGCGAGCTCGATGCCCGTGGTACTCCCTCGCCGAGTTCCGCGCATGGTTCGACAGCGGATATCGAGCGCAGAGCATCACCTATTCTCACTCGGTCTAAGATAGGCACATAGAGCTCCCGCGAGATCTAGCTAGGATGATCGATCTTTGTATGCACCATCGATGAAGTTCGGATGATGTTCAGATGATGTTGTGCTCTGTACGATGTTTGCATGATATGGATATGATGTTTGCATGTTGTTTGTGTTATTTCTATGATGTTTTTAATTTTTCTGCAATTTAAATCGTAAGAAAACCCGCCCGAAACAAAACAGCACAGCACAGGAAAAAAACTGCCATTCTATACGCCGACGGGGTCACCGTCGGCCTCTTCACGCGAAAAAGCCCAAATGCGGCCCATAGCCCGACGGCATCCCCGTCGGCATCTTCGCGGCTGCTCGGCCTAGGAAGGCCACGTGGCCCATAGGCCGACGGCCCGGCAGTCGGCGTCACGCGGGTAACGCCAGCCTGTTACGGGGCTTTGTGGGGCCCAATTGATAGTATACGCCGACGGCACCCCTATACGCCGACGGGAACGCGGATTCCCCGACGAGGCAAGAGGCCGACGGGGCTACGCCGATGGCCACCGTCGGGCATCCTATACGCCGACGGTGGCCTCCCGTCGCCGTATGCTCTGCATCCTGTAGTGTCTTGCCATGCCAAACCAACGGAACGGGAAGAACTTCAAATGAAGTCAATTTCATACCTATCACGTGAAGTGACTCAACCGAGAAATCTTATCGAGAAGGACCACCCAACAATGACAAGAATAAGGAATTCCTGCAATTAATGGCAACTTTCCCAAACTATGTAGAAAATACTATGCAAGAACTTGAAGTTGGGTCATACACCATGTCAGGGAGCTAACACGGATATATCACGGTGAGGTTGCCACAGATGAGTCCAACTTGCTAAACATATTTGTCATCATAAAAGATTTTCTTGGTTTGCTGCATAGGGTGATGAGGGAGCACAAAACACAATCAACCTCTCAACCCAGTCCTTTCACTAAGGTGAATACTTTGACATTCATTTTAATCACTTGACCATTAACAAATCGACTGTTCTGTATGCAAGTGTTTGTATAGTGATGTTAGCATGGGATCAGTTGGCATAAATTGACGGTTTGTGCATGTGCGTAAGGGTGATATAAGGGTAAGCACAGCGCATAGAATCTTAAATAGGCGCTTAAGGGAAGGGGAAAAAATAAGCGTTAGCGTCTGAGGTTGCATCGTGTAGTTAGGTGGAGGCGCTTGTACAACACTTTTGGTGATGAGGACAACCCTAGTACATCTACTATTTCTCCCATTGATGATGATGTTGTTGTTCAAGAGAAACATTATGAAGTGAGGATTGGGCCAATGACTAGATCAAGAACCAAACTACTAGAATAGCATGTGAACTCACTCTTATTAAATTATGATGTTTGTGGTTCTGAGAATTTTATACTACCTAAATCCCTGCATTTATGTGTGATTCAGGTTGTTGATAACACAAGCATTATTGGAGGAGAGGAGCAAGGAGCCATTGAGCAATGCATGGGAGAACATATGGAGAGAGATGATCATGGCAGCACACACAAGAAGGAGAGGCCAGGAGCTATGCATGATGGAGTTGGGAGCACCAAGGTCATGTCTTAGGGTGTTTTCCACCAATATTTATGTGTGATGCGCATTAGGCTTATGGGCGCACCAAGGACATGTCCTAGGGTGTCCCAATGCATGTAGAATAAAGGATTGTATGCCTATTGGCCGCACCCCCTCTCATGGGTCGGTTTGTATCCATTGGTCCGAGTCCCAAACCCCTTAAGGGTTGAGTCCTAGTCGAGTTGGGCTGGTGCTTGCGCAACCCCCTTGTGTCCGCACACCCCTCCTCTCATATATACCTATTCACCTGCGTGTTAAAGGTCAGACTACCTTTAAACATAAACCCTAGACTCCATTGTTGATTGCTTGAAGCATTCATCAGGAATTGATCATACTGCAAGTTTTGCGTGTTATCTTCTATTCCACTAGGAATTAGTTGATACATGACCACTAGTAGTCAGTGGCTACTCGTGGAAGTGTGTGGATTTGCGAATATTCAAGGGATTGGTTGCTGCTGCAATTGGCATCAGGAATTAGCTGGAGAGTTCGTGGAGAGACACAAGTTATCAGATCCTTGTTATCGTGTGAGTTCATCGAGGGAAACCCCTTATCATCTTGGTATCATATTTACAGGTTAACTCGGTGAGATATCGTGTTCTAGTATATTAGTTTTTTTTTCATTGCCTATCCACCAAAAAAGCCTCAAAAAACAGGAGTAGTTCTTGCCATAACCGTAGATCATCACCAATTTCATCCCCTAGTTGTTATTTCGTGTTTTGATTTTGTGTTTATGTTCTCCTTTTGTGTCTTGTTTTAGTTCGGTCTAGGTTTAGGGTTCTTGTGTTCGTCGAGTTCTGCCTTTAGAGTCCACTGAAATCCCCTCAAAAATCCCAATCCGAGTGCAAGTTATCTTCCAATTCGAGTTGGAGTTGATCTCTGCCGCGGCAAAAAATTCACCAAAACTCTGCCGCCGATTGTCTCCCCGCCGCCCTCGGATTCCCACCCCTGCTGTGCCCTATCCGAACTCGGTTTCCACCGTGTGCGCGCCCATAAAACCCACGCGCGCGCTCACTGTTGTTTCCCTGCCGTCGCGGCAGAGATTTCTCTCGTTTCCTGTCGCGAACGCGCTGCCACGGGCATAGAACCGCCTGTTTCGCGCTCAACTCGCTGCCGCGTCCATGTTTCTCCACCGCGCGCAAGACCACAGCCACCCTCTGCCTTTCAGCGCGGCTTGCCGCTGCCGTCGCGGCAGGATTTTCGCGTGTTTTCTGCCGTCGTGCGCTGCCGTGGGCACCAAATCGCGCAGTTTCTCTGTCGTAGTACAAGTTTTTCTGTCGTGAGTTTTCTGTTAGCTATAGTGATTTTTTGGTCTAGTTTTCTTTTACACTTTCTTTAGGTTTTCAAGTCTTATCATTGTGAACCATAGCTAGAGCCTATCTACAACAATTTATACCCAATAGAGTAGTTATTTGTTGCTCGTTCCAGGCTGCTCATTCTCATATCCATTGTGTCACATTGATCATATTGTGGTATATTTTGCTCCTAGTTGTTTTCGGCCAGTTATTAAAAAAAAGAGAAAAACAGAAAATAGAAAAGTAGAAAAACAGAATTGAGAAAAAGCAAAAAGGCCTTGAGATACATTGCTATATATTGTAATTGGAGTTGTTTTCATTATTACTACATTGACACTTTTCCATTGAGCAATCTTGTGCCTGTGATATCATTGAGCATAGCTAGTGTCTTTCGAGAGCATTGCAATATTTCCATCCATATAATTGCATTGCCACATTTGTCTCCACTTTGGTGTGTGTTTCCTAGGTGATTATTTTTCTATCATCACAAACAATAAATAGGACTTGTTATTGGTGTTGTTAGGTATCCATACCAAGCCCCACTATATATCTTGTTTTGCCTTGTGTTAGCTAAAATCCTTGGGTATTCTCTTATTCACACCAAGTCATAGTAGTGTTGTTTTACTTGTGGTAAGTATTGCTATTCACTTTGGAACAGTAAGTTAACCTCATTGCTTTGCTGTTTTGAGTGAGTTGTGAGAGAACACCACATCCCATATTTTTGTTTTCACTAACACATTAATCCATGGAGTCTGAGGCTAGTGATGTGCAGGTGGATAAAATTGATGGGGAAGCTACTGAGGCCACTTCTAAGAAGACTGTTGATGATGTGCTCACATGGGGAGATCTCTCCAAATTTAGAGACATGATCAGTTCCAGAATTGATAAGAAACTTGATGAGTATGATGAAGTGGTAGCCACCCGAATTGATAAGAAGCTTGATGCTTATGATGAGATCTTGGGAAGGGGTTTACAACAGATGGATATTAAAAATGAGAAAGCTGTTTCTCAGGAATCTGTTGATATTATGCAAGAATCTCTCACAAATTTGACTAGACAAATTGCTCAATTGTCTACTCAATTAGAAAAAAGAGGTAATGATGATGATTGGGAGCCAGGCCGAGTCCATGCTCATAATGGCCGTGGAGGATTTGCTGCTAGGAGGGTACAAGTTCATGAAAATAGTAGAGAAGATGATGGTTTGGGCAAGCCTAAATTTTCTATTCCTCCTTTCACTTTTGATAATGATGATGTAGAAGAGTATTTGATGTGGGAGCTGAAAATTGAGAAGCTATGGAGATTGCATGAATACAATCAAGATAGCAAGATCAAATTGGCTTCTTCTAGTTTTGATGGTTATGCTCTTTTGTGGTGGGATAATATTACACAATTGAGGGCAGAAAATGGTGATCCTAAAGTTGTTACTTGGGCTACTATGAAGCAACTCATGAGGAGCAGATTTGTACCAAAGAATTATGTGAGAACACTATATGATAAATTGCAACAATTGAAGCAAGGTACATTTTCTGTTGATGCTTATTATAGAGAGATGGAGTTGATTATTCAGAGGGCCAAAGTGAGACAAGAACCAGAACATACTATGCAATGTTTTCTCTCAGGTTTACAATTCAAAATCAGAAGCATTGTGAGGCACCTTCAATATAATGATATGAATGAATTGTTACATCATGCAAGGGAGGCAGAATCACATCTAGCCGAGGAGGCAAAGATGAGTGCTAGACGGGTGTTTCCACCTAGAAATTCCAGTTTTTCATCACCATCACCACAGCCAACACCTAGCCGTGGGGTTTCTATACCCAAGGCCGAGAGCACCCCCTCTACTTCTAAGAGGCAAGTGCAACCAGCAACAAGTGCTAGTGGATCTACTACTTCCACAGCCCGAAATAGAGATATGTCATGTCACACATGTGGAGGTAAGGCCACTTCAAGAGAGAATATCCAAATAAAAAGACCATGCTTGTTAATGAGGATAATGAGTATGAGACTGGAGATGATGTTGATCCCAATGAGGAGGATGGTTGTGATGAGCAAGGAGGTCCACTTGATGCTTATGCCACACATTACCCCACAATTGTTTGCTCACAAAATGTTGATGCTTTGAGTGTTGTTCCTTCTCCAGAAAATCATAGGTGCAATCTTTTCCAAACCAAAGCAATTGTAGGTCCTAAAATGGCTTGCAAAGTTATTATTGATGGAGGGAGTTGCAGAAATCTTGCTAGTAAAGAGCTATGTGTAAAGCTGAAATTGAAATATATTCCACACCCTCATCCTTATTATATACAGTGGTTGGGTGATAAAGGAGAGATGAAGGTGAGCTACATGGTGAGAGTGGAGTTCCAAATTGGGCCCTATACTGATACTATTGAGTGTGATGTTGTGCCCATGTCTGTTTGTCACATGTTGCTTGGAAGACCATGGCAGTTTGACAGAATGTTACACATAATGGGAGAGCTAACACATACCAGTTGAATTGGCATGGGAAGGATATTATTTTGATACCTATGACACCACATCAAATTGTAAATGAGTCTCGACAAAAAACTGAAGTGAATTTAGAGAAGGAGAGTGAGAGAGAAAAATAAGAGAGTAATTCTTCTATGAGTGATAAAAACAAGCTGAGTGGTAAAAATAAAAGTGAGGGAGTGAGCCTATTATGTATGTTAGCCACCAAAGAGGATTTGAGAAAATTTAGTGAGGACCCTAGTATGCTTCCTATAGTGCTTATGCACAAGGGAGAAATTTTGGTTTCTTCTGACATGACCCCTATTCCTCTTGGTGTTTCATGTGTTATAGGACTTTGATGATGTTTTTCCAGAGGAGGTACCAGCAGGGCTGCCACCATTGCGTGGCATTGAGCACCAGATTGATTTGATCCCTGGAGCAAAATTGCCAAACCGGGCCCCTTACAAGACAAATCCCCAAGAAACCAAGGAAATTCAGAAACAAGTGCAGGAGCTTCTCGACAAAGGGTATATTCGAATTAGCTTGTCTCCATGTGGTGTTCCTGTTATTTTAGTCCCTGAGAAAGATGGTACTTGGCGCATGTGTGTAGATTGTAGAGCAATTAACAACATCACTATTCGTTATCGTCATCCTATACCTCGTTTGGAGGACATGTTAGATGAATTAAGTGGTGCTGTTGTTTTCTCTAAAATTGATTTGCGTAGTGGTTATCATCAAATTAAGATGAAAGAGGGGGATGAATGGAAAACTGCTTTCAAAACTAAATTTGGTTTATATTAATGGTTAGCGATGCCTTTTGGTTTAACTAATGCACCTAGTACTTTCATGAGACTTATGAACCATGTTTTGAGAGAGTTTATTGGTAGATTTGTGGTGGTTTATTTTGATGATATTCTCATATATAGCCACAATGAACATGAAAATGATCATATTAGACAAGTCTTGCATGTGTTAAGAGCAAATAAATTGTATGGTAATCTTGCTAAGTGCACATTTTGCAAAGATAAGGTCATATTTTTGGGATATGTTGTGTCTAAACATGGTATTGAAGTGGATGAATCTAAAATTGAAGTTATTAAAAATTGGCATATTCCAACAAATGTTAGTCAAGTGAGAAGTTTTAATGGATTGGCTAGTTTCTCTAGAAGATTTGTCAAGGATTTTAGCACTCTTGCTGCACCATTAAATGAGTTAACTAAAAAGTGTGTTGATTTTACATGGGGCGTGAACAAGATATTGCTTTTGATGAGATAAAAAAACAAATTGATTTCGGCCCCATTGTTAATATTTCCTAATTTCAACAAACAATTCGAAATTGAGTGTGATGCAAGTGGTATTGGTATTGGTGGTGTGCTTATGCAAGAAAACAAACATGTTGCTTATTTTTCTGAGAAATTGCATGGTGGCCAATTGAACTATTCTGTTTATGATAAAGAATTGTACGCACGTGTTAGAGTTCTTGAGGTTTGGAAACATTATTTGTGGCCAAAAGAATTTATCATACATTCTGATCATGCAGCTTTAAGATTTTTAAAAAGCCAATCTAGCCTTAATAAAAGACATGCTAAGTGGGTTGAATTCATTGAATCTTTCCCATAAATAAGTAAATATAAGAAAGGCAAAGATAATGTTTTTGCTGATGCACTCTCTAGGAAAAGTATGCTTTTAACTCAATTGGATGTGAAAATTCCTGGTTTGGAGAGTGTGAAAGATTTTTATGCTCAAGATAATGATTTTAAACATGCATATGCGAATTGTACTAATGTGAAAGCATGGGATAAATTTCATTTGCATGATGGATATTTGTTTAGAGCTAACAAATTATGTGTGCCCGAGTCGTCCTTGCGTTTGTTATTGTTGCAGGAATCACACAGTGGTGGATTGATGGGACACTTTGGGAGGGAGAAAACATTGCTGATCTTGGCTGATCATTTTTATTGGCCACGAATGAGAAGAGTTGTGGAGAGGTTTGTGAGACGTTGCATCACTTGCAACAAGGATAAGTCTAAACTAAAACCTCATGGATTATATACTCCTCTTCCTGCACCTACTACACCTTGGCAAGACATTAGTATGGATTTTGTGTTAGGTTTTCCTAGGACTAAAAGAGGACATGATTCTATATTTGTGGTAGTGGATAGATTCTCTAAAATGTCACATTTTATTGCATGCCACAAGAGCGACGATGCGCCGCATATTGCTAATCTGTTTTTCAGGGACATAGTGAGATTGCATGGAGTACCCAAGACTATTGTTTCTGATCGTGATGTGAAGTTCATGAGCTATTTCTGAAAGACACTATGGGGGGAGCTGGGGACAAAGCTGATGTTTTCTACTACTTGTCACCCCCAAACTGATGGGCAAACGGAGGTGGTGAATCGCATATTATCCACATTGTTGCGAGCCATGATTAAAAAGAACCTGCGGGAGTGGGAGGAGTGTTTGCCACATGTTGAGTTTGCATACAACAGGGCTGTACATTCTACTACTCAGCTATGCCCGTTTGAGGTGGTGTATGGTTTCAAGCCAATAATACCACTTGATTTGCTGCCACTTCTTGTACAAGAGAGAGTTAATATGGAGGCTTCAAAACGTGCTAATTATGTGAGGAAGATCCATGCGAAAACCAAGGAAGCAATAGAGAAAATAGGAACACATGTTGCTGAGAGAGTTAATAAGAGGAAGGAAGTACTATTCCAGCCTGGTGATTTGGTGTGGGTGCATTTTCGTAAGGACAGATTTCCCACAGTGCGCAAGTCTAAGTTGATGCCACGAGGTTCTGGTCCATATAAAGTGCTTCACAAGATTAATGATAATGCCTATCAAATTGATCTTCCTAGTACTGAGTTTGGTGTGAGTAGTTCTTTCAATGTTGCTAATCTATCACCATACCACAGAGAGAACCTTGATGCGTCGAGGTCGACGCCTTTTCAAGGGGAGGATGATGAGGACATCCCTAGTACATCTACTATTTCTCCCATTGATGATGATGTTGTTGTTCAAGAGAAACATGATGAAGTGAGGATTGGACCAATGACTAGATCAAGAACCAAACTACTAGAACAGCAGGTGAACTCACTCTTATTAAATTATGATGTTTGTGGTTCTGAGAATTTTATACTACCTAAATCGTTGCATTTATGTATGATTCAGATTGTTGATAACACAAGCATTATTGGAGGAGAGGAGCAAGGAGCCATGGAGCAATGCAAAGGAGAACATATGGAGAAAGATGATCATGGCATCACACACACAAGAAGGAGAGGCCAGAAGCTATGCATGATGGAGTTGGGAGCACCAAGGACATGTTTTAGGGTGTTTTCCACCAATATTTATGTGTGATGCGCATTAGGCTTATGGGGGCAGCAAGGACATGTCCTAGGGTGTCCCAATGCGTGTAGAATAAAGGCTTGTATGCCTATTGGCCGCACCCCCTCTCATGGGTTGGTTTGTATCCATTGGTCCGAGTCCAAAACCCCTTAAGGGTTGAGTCCTAGTCGAGTTGGGCTGGTGCTTGCGCAACCCCCTTGTGGCCACACACCCCTCCTCTCATATATACCTATTCACCTGCGTGTGAAAGGTCAGACTGTCTTTAAACATAAACCCTAAACTCCATTGTTGATTGCTTTAAGCATTCATCAGGAATTGATCATACTGCAAGTTTTGTGTGTTATCTGCTATTCCACTGGGAATTAGTTGATACAGGACCACTAGTAGTCAGTGGTTGCTCGTGCAAGTGTGTGGATTTGCGAATATCCAAGGGATTGGTTGCTACTGCAATTGGCATCAGGAATTAGCCGAAAAATTCGTGGAGAGACACAAGTTATCATATCCTTGTTATCATGTGAATTCATCGAGAAGATCGGCCAACATCTTATCATTTGGAGTTGTAGCCACAAGAAAAAAATGACTAGCGGCCAACGCTTCATATTGCGCCAACGCCGGGCTGATTCCCGGGCTCATCCAGGATTAAACGGAAACGGCCGGGAACAGGGGACTAACTCCCAGGATTTGAGGATAAGCTTCTAGCTAAGCGCCCCGTTGTACGTTCCCTAAGCATGGGTTCTTGGATTTGTATGGCTTGCCTTTTTTCCATTTTGTTGAATATGCTGATAACTCAATGCAAAAATATCTTTTGAGTTTTCAAATACCTTATAGATACTTGAGAACATATATGATTTTATGCTTGAATTACTAATACAATGAACCAAGTGTAAAGTGAGCAATAACCTAACACTTTGAAAATGATACAGACCCAATTACGTTGAGTTATTACCAGAATTTAGGAAAAGATAACAACATACCGCCACCCCCCGGGTCACCTGAACTTACAGAAGAAAATCAGGTTGTTTTTTCTAATAAAACTCATGAATATATTCAATTGATAAATATAAACACATAAGAAGGAGAATCGAAATATGCAGAACCAACGTAAACGATAATTAACAAACTATTATACAATTATAGCTTATTGCTTTCCAAAACTTCCATAACGTCCACAGAGTAAGGGCCTCTTTGGATCACAGGGTTGAAAAACACAGGAATATGAAAAACACAGGAATCTCACAGGTTTGTATGCGTAAAACAGAGGAACCCAAAACGGAGGAAAAGTGCAGAATTAGTCGTTTGGATGAAATGCAGGAAAAACGCAGGAAAAGTGCCTCGAACCTACACACTCGAGTCTAAAAAAAGAGGTTGGAGTGGATGTTCAAAATCCTATGGAATTGAGCCATAGGAATCCAATCCATAGGAATTTAAGTAGTACCATTCCTTTGATCCAAAGGCAATCCATAGAAAATAATCCTAAGGATTGGAATCCTCCAAAAATCCTACAAAATTCCTACAATCCAAAGAGGCCCTAACCCATCTCCAACCGTATCCGTTCCGAATAAAAAAAAAGTACAAATAGCTCAAAAGCAATGTCTCCTTCAGTGCTCAAACATACAAAAATCAAACACAACGACAGACTTCCAATTGGAAACGAGCTAATGACTGGCACATATACCACTTCCAAGAAGATCTTACAAAGTTAAGCTCTCGGGATCCTCAATAATTTTCGCAAAAGTTTGGAGGAAGGCTGCCAAATTAGCACCATAAACAATCCTGTGATCAGCTGTGACATTGACCTGAGAAAATTTGGACCAACTTAGTTATGTGCGGTGGAAGCTCCAGGTACTATTTCTTTATCTTGTTCACACAAAACTCAAACAAACGTTAAAGATTTAAGTTTTGAGGTCTTAAGTTTTATGTACGGATAGTATTTTTGAGCCAGTAAATATTCATGAGATTCTCACGCCAGTAAATCTATGACTTGTTAACCAGTGAATCATACTTACTGATTACAGGAACATACTTACTGTGATGTTATCGCATATGTCATGTTACACCAATGTATTGAAACTAGGTAACCCGTAGTCAACAGTTTTCTCACAAAACAGAGATTATATGGGGGTAATCGGAATCATACTCGCTACTCGGACTTATAATTAGTTTTCCAGTAATGTATATTAGTATATGGCCTAATATACAGCATCATGGACTTAGTTTCAGTAACTCAGGGGGAAATTCAGTGGCAAAAAAAGAAGTCTTTCCTGCAATAATGCCTGTGCTCACATCCAACTGGAAGACAGAGATTTCACTTTCATGTACCATATTGACACGAGTAAGGCAGTTAGGCACTTGGACAAACACTCACAAATTTACTACGTTTAGTCATACAAGTTACCAGCATTTTGTACAGAAGAAGTTGTATGTGTGAAAAAACAACTTACCAGCATTTTGTTCTTGACACTAAAGAAACCATCTTTATTAGCCACTACTGCGGGTTTTGAAGCTCCAACAGCCATTATAGCCCCCTGCATTCATCCACATTCAGATTCTTAGACCCAGGAAGAATTAGACCGTAAATAGATAAGTGAAATGAAAATCTACCTGGCCAGGTGGAAGAATTGCATCAAATCTATCTACACCAAACATACCCAAGTTGGACAGTGTAAATGTCCCTGCAAACACAAAATATTCAGGTAACTATAATTTCCGATGATCATCTTAAGTTTGAAATTACGATCTGACATCCTATGCAGTGCAATAGTTTCCATACCAGAGTTGTATTCATTTGGTTGGAGCTGTTTTTTGTGTGCCTTCTTGACTAGTTCCTTCCACTTTTGTGAGAGTAGATATATATCCAGCTGTATTATTGATTTTGTTAAGCTATGCAGTAACCTAGCATGCTGTAGTACCTAAACAACATTTATCAGAGGTAGATTGTACCTTATCAGCTTGCTCCAGGACAGGCGTAATGAGGCCACCGTCAACTGCGACAGCCACAGCAATGTTGATGCAACTGTTGTAAGTGAAGCTTGACCCATCCCTACAGCTAGCGTACACCACAGGGTACTGTGCAAGTGCCATAGCCGCAGCCTTCGCAAGCAATACAGTCATAGTCACCCCCTTTGGCTTGACCTGATAAAAAGAACCAATCCAGCCATTACTAAACTGGTAAAAAAAGGGAAGAGGGGCACAGGCATTTGAGCACTGTCCAAAGACTCCAAATCCAGCACCTTCTCATAGAGCTCGTCAAGCTTATCGGTTAAAATGGGGTACCCAACACGGAATGCAGGCACTGACAGGCTCTCCACCATGTTCTTGCTCACTGCAGCCTGCATTGCGGTGAATGGAACCACCGTGGCACCAGGTACCCCGGGAAGCACCACCTCCTGCGGCACAGCCCTCACTGACGGAGCTGCCACAGGTGCAGCAGCAGGAGGAGGAGTAGGAGCAACATTTGGCTTTGGCTGGATGCCGGCGGCCGCCTCAACATCGGCCGGCGTAATTCGGCCGAACTGCCCGGTGCCAGTCACCTTGGCAAGGTCCACCCTGTGCTGCTTGGCTAGCTTCTTCGCCTGCGGTGTGGCAATGCCCTTCGTCCCGGCGGCAACAGGCGCAGGAGCAACCACCGGAGCCTCCACTGGTGGAGCGGCCGCACCCGAAGGGGGAGAGACCTGCTCGGGCTGTCCGCTGGAGAGCGACTGGGCCTGGGCGATGGCGAGCGCCACGTCCTCCTCGGACTCCGCGAGCAGCGCGATGGGGGCGCCAACCGGGGCGGACTCCCCCGCGGGGACGAGGACGACCGCCACGATGCCGTCGTAAAAGGTCTCTACGTCCATGTCGGCCTTGTCGGATTCGACGACCACGACGGCGTCGCCCTTGTTGACGCGGTCACCCTCCGCGGCGGCCCATGACACGATCTTACCCTCCGTCATGGTGGAGCTGAGCGCCGGCATGAAGATCTCCCGGATCTTGGCGCGGACAACCATCAGCCCACGCCGCCGCGCCGTGGGCGCGCGCGAAGCAGGCGCAGCGAGGCGCAGGCGGGCCGAGGTGGAGAGCGAGAGGGGAGCCGGGGGTGCTGCCATTGGTGAGCGAGAAGAGCGGGGTTTGGTTCGCTTGGGTATAAGGGCGAGAGCGACGACGGATGGCGAGACGGGGGCGGAGAAAGCGAGGCGAAGGGGCTTTGGAAACTCCGACGAGTAATGGTCCGGGCCGGACGTCACTTACAAATACGGAGGACACAAGGGCCAGGAGAGCTGCCACGAGATCGATTACGGATGGCAATGGGGCCGAAACCCGAAAACCGGATGGGTACCCGCATTAAATGGGGAGGGTTTGGTAAAATGTTTGACCCACCAGGTCTAATGGAGCGGGTATGGGGGTGGCAAACCCGTACCCGCATACCCGCAGACCCGCTCTAAGTCCTAATCATATCCCTAATTATCTTATGCCTATCCACACGTCCACGAGTTATGAAACACAAATCACACACATCACATGGAAGCTTTGAAATTTGGTGTCCCGAAGATAACACACGTACACACGTGTCTATTTCCACCAACATCATTCCAGTATTCATTGTTTTATTTCCCACATGTGTCGCCGTCGCTCCTTAAATGGGTACCCGTTGGGGCCCCGGACCCGGTAGGGTCGTGGGTATGGTAAGAAATGAGACCCGACAAGTTAAATGGGGAGGGTATGGGGGGCGCCGACCCGGCCCCGAACCCGGTGGGTGCCATCCGGAAGATCGATCGAAAAAATTCCCCGCTGCCCCCGGGTCCCTCCCTCTGGGGCGACTGGCGGCGTCCCAAACCCTAGTGTCGCTTTTCCTCTTCTCTCCGTCCCCTCGCCCCGCCGCTGCCAAAGGTGACCGCCGGCGGCCGCTCAGGAAGATAGCGGCGTGGCTCTCGTCGCTCCGTGCTCCCGCGGTGGACTTCGGACGCCGAGGCGGCGGCCTCGAGTGGGGAGGCGGCGCTGGCTTCACGGCAAGCAGCGGCGCAGGTGTGCGGACGGCGAGGAGACGGCGGGTGTTGGCTGTGGGGCGTGGGCTGCTCGCCGGCGCCGTCCCAGATCTAAAGGATGTCTCCATCTCCGGGCAAGGCTGCCCTTGCTGGTGCCTCTCTTCGGTGGCCTCTGGCTGCCAGATCAGGCACGCAGCTTCGGCTGGAAGTGGGGCAATGTCCCGGAGAAATCCCTGGTTGGCCTGCTAGCCGCAACGGTGGCGACGCATGCTGGTGTCGTCTTCTTCCTTGGAAGGCCGTTGTGGTTATTTGCCCTTGCCCCACCCTCTCGTCACCCGGGAGAAATCCCCAATCTCTGGATTGAGCGGCAGCGGCGTCTTGGCGTCGTGACCTTCTTGAAGGTGCCGATTTTGGGTGAAAGCGTGGTGGGCTTACCCTGGTTCCGGATTCTCGTCCCTTCTCCATCAACGACCAACACCAAGCAGCTTCCTTTCCCCATGGATGTCTCTATGTTTTGTGGCTCAGCTTCTCTTTTTGTGCCTGTGCAATGGCTGGCTTCGTGCCTGATCCCATCGACGACATGGTCCCTAGCCCTTCCTCTGCTCTGGGAGAGCATCCCCATTAATTATCGACGGTTCGGCGCCCTTCAAGACTAGGCGAGGGTGCAGGGGTGCCCTTCGATCATGGAGGAGGAGGGTCAAGCGAAGGTTCGCCCTTGTTGGAGCACACAAAGGCCTCGCCTGCACGAGTCCTGAAGGTTGGTTGCGGTGCTTCCATGGTGTTTCATTTGCGGCGGAGAGCTTTTCTACGACTACGTGTTGTTTTTCTCTTTTATCTCTATTTGCTGTAGTTTGTGTTGTTGTGAGTTGTTCACAGCATCTTGTATCTGCCGCTGATGGTGGCCTTGTGTAATCCTTGGCGTGTGTTGGCTTCATTGATTCAAAGCCGGGCTCGTCTTGAGCCTCCCGTGTAAAAGGACACAAGGGCCAGCCCGTCTTCTGACTGAGTAAATGGGCCCAGAACTGCCCAATTTGTTCCGCTGAACTGAACCGAGCACAGAGAGAAGGCAAACCACTCCTCCGAAGCCCTAACCCACCTTCTCCTCCCTGCGACCAAATCTTCCGCCGGAAGGAAGGACGAAAGCGCGCCGCAAACGATGAACACCGACATCACCGCATCAGTGAAGCCTGAGTACCCGGTGGTGGACCGGAACCCTGCCTTTACTAAGGTCGTCGGTAACTTCTCCGCGCTCGACTACTTCCGCCTCTCTACCATCTCCGGCATCTCAGTCACCGTCGGCTACCTCTCCGGTGCGTCCTCCTAACTCCTAACCTTTCCCCCCACACCTAGCTCCCAGAGGCTCAAATCCGCGTTCTCGCAGGGATCAAGCCGGGGATCCGCGGGCCGTCGATGGTGACGGGAGGCCTCATCGGGGTCTTGGGAGGGTTCATGTACGCCTACCAAAACTCCGCAGGACGCCTCATGGGTTTCTTCCCCAACGAATCCGAGGTCGTGCGCTACAAGTACAAGCTGCAGTAGGAGGCATCATTTCCCCCTTTGTTCTCTACCGCAAGTGTTATACACTATCTTTTATCTTTCTCATCTCGTGTTAGCTTCACCTGATATGGGCAATGTATGGCCTTGGCTGAATAATTGTGGTACCTTGCTGCACAGTTGTGAGGAATTCATGCTATGATTTATCTCCTTTTGGTGTGATTGGGTGAGAATTTGGTTAGGGTTTCGTTCAGCTTATGAAATTACTCCTTTTTACTGACTTGAAGTTATGGGATCATTGTGTTGAAATGGGATTTTAATATCCCGAGAATAGGAAGTGTTATTTTCTCCTCACGCTGGCTAAGACTTGGGGAATTCCTGTTCTGTAATGGGAGATACCTGGTGTTAAACTGCCATGGGCTAGATGTGGGTTTTAATTTAGGGCACTTGCATCTTGAAAGAATCTGGGAGAGTTAACTTAGGCCTTCCGTAATGGGAGTATCTTAGCGCGGTATCATAGCCAACTTGCTTATGTGGCACCATATTTAATGAAGAAAGAGAGCGTAGTTGTATCTTATATAACATACGGCTCTAGCACGAGATCATAGGCAAAAAAAGTTGCTAGCCCAATCACAATCAAGTATTAGCCCCAAATCATTTAATGCAACTTGTTTTAGAAACAACCTCTAAGAAACAATGCATTAGGATGGTTGTTTCTTAGATCCTAGTCATACCTAGGATAGCGCGTTAAGATACAATGCATTACGGAAGGTCTTAGACACGAGGGTTCTGGACCCCATTCCGCACATAAACTTCATCAATGCTTACTGTCCCAAGAAATAAATAGGTTATGGTGCCAAATAACTTGCCTCTGTAGTGATGATGACATACTGATTAGCAAGTGTACTTATATACGTTTTACCTAATATGAAATAGAGTTGGTTTTTCTCCTCTGTTGCTTTAAGGTACGGAGTATCATACAAATACACCTTATCCGATTCTATGTAGGAAATATGCGAAAACCTCATTTTAGAATGAATACTCCTGTGAAAATTTGAAATTGTCATGGTAAAATTGCTTTTAGCTTCTCTCAATCAGGGATGTTGATATTCCTTTACCTGCAGTGGTAGGTTGGTCATGCTGTCTGTTTAACGAAAATGCAATACCACTATTACTAGGATCTCCCCTAGCTATCACGACTGTTGATTTCTTGGAGATACGTGCTGAACTTTTGCTGCGCACACCCTCAACTTCACATGTTTTCTACTCTTCAGTCCACGTCACTTTTCATCACTGGCATTAACAATAGAGATTATGCCCAAAGACGATTTTTATGATTATGCATTTAAAAAAGAGTCATTATCTGATCGTGCGTTACCTTTTTTTATTAATCAAAAATTTCCTCCATTCGATCTTGATGCAAAACTGCATAGGTTACATTTCGCGTTAAGATTTTTTCTGACTTTTTTGCATTGAGTATTCTTTCCTCTGAACCAATCTGTATCTAGAAGCAAAGTATATGACTTTTTTTTTTTATCATCCATGAACCGAAACATTTTGCATCACAGATTTTTGTTTCACTTTAAACACATACAGGTATAATATCGCAGAGCTTCCAAGCACATACACGCATGGACCATGTTGGATTCAGATGGAAGAAAGGACAGTAATTTGTTCCATACAAAAAAATTAAGCACGCCATGCTGGATTCAACAAAGAAAAAAAAACATGAATTTTTTCCATACAGACGTACATGAAATCATTCTCTATCAGCAGAAAAGGGAACAAGAAATTTGTAAGAACAAATCTGACACGTACATGATTTTTTACACGAACAAGATCTAGAAAAAAGGACATAAGATTTTCCATACGAGCAAGATCCATAAATCGACCTTCCCAGATCCAAATTCAAGACAAAAAGGGAAAAAGAGATTATCAGAACTCAGTCCAACCAAACGAGATTCCTAGATCCGGGCTCCCCAGATCCAAATTCGGGACAAAACTAAAAAAAAAAGAGATTAGAAAATCTAAGATGCATGGATTGGATCTCAGATCCGTAGATCGATGTTGTGGACGAGTAGATGTGTCCGGAGGTCGTCGGACTCTCCTCCCCCACGACGCCGGTCCGCCTCCCTCCAAGCCGCCATGGGCGCGGCCTCCATCTGAGCCTCTATCGCCGCCAGATGCAGCACCACTCCCCGCCTAGAGGCGTTGCCGACAGAACTCCCTTCGCCGGAGCTCGTGCCTCCTCCTCGCATGAGCTCAGCCGCAGGGGAATATTTGGTGGAGGTGGAGGTGGGAGGGGAGATGTGCAGGTGGGAATGATAGGATTAGCCTGACCGGTAGTATTAGGGCCATTATATAGGAGGGTCTTTTCATATTTTTGCCTAATGCAGGGACTTTTTTGCGAAAACACCACACGTACTGTTGGATGGAAAACGAACGGCACAGATAGATCGGGGACATCCTAGTAATAGTGGGAAAACCACTCTCGTCTGTTTAAGTAGGTGAAAGCTCGTCAAAATATTTTGTTGACAATTCGTGTGTACTTGTGTGGAGAATTACATGGTGTTGCGTCACAATCCAGATATTAATCACAATTTGGCAATTTGGTGCACACGCATCTCAAAAGATTCTAGGAAAAGGAGCACCTAAGCACATAGTAAGTCCACTGATGCTTACTACCCTAAGAGCAAGTACAATAACATGACGTAGACGGGCTTGGAATCCAATAATATCATTATTCACCTTGATAACTTGATGCTTGGAATCCAATAGTATCATTATTTCCAGCTCACTGCCTTGATAGCATTCACCTTCATTACTTGATCTTTTGTTGGAATAATAGAATTTGAATTCCAGGTCGCTTCCTGACTGCCTCTTCCCTTATGGAGTTAGACTTCTAGCTCTTTTTGTTATAATTGGTTAAGAATCTGGTTGCTGTTTTGACCAGCTTATCTAATTCAGTAGGAATGTGTGAAACTAATGTTCAGTTTTGAAATTGTGCTTAAATGGACCTGAACATGCTTTCGGTGAAAATTCTGCCAAAAGAATATCATATATAGTTGTTGTGTATGGGAGATACCTTGTTTTACGTCCTAGATATAGGTGGCGAATTGCGGAAAATAGTCAAATGAACCTGGCTACATATTCTCCTGCCTAGAAAATCGATTTTTCAAAGGTTCAAAAATTCCGAGAAAAATTATTACATGGGGTGGTCCGATCTTCTCAACGAGCTCTCTCGAATTTGGTGGATGTTTTGTGGATTTTCTGATAACTAATGCTACACTGAAACCTCTCACTTGAATAACCCATGTTGCCAATGCAACCACAATCAATCTCTTTGGATATTCTTAACTACACACTCTTGTACACGTAATCAAAGATCATGTATCCCCTTATTCCCAGTGGGACAACAAGATATCACACAACTTTGCAAGTAATACTTCAAGATGAATGCTTGGCAGCAATACAATCTAGAGGTTAGGGTTTTTGGTTTAAACTTGTTCTCACAATTCCTTAGTGTGGAAAAACATTCCTAGAGTTGTTTTCCACACTTGTACATTTGTTTTCACCTTCTTGTAAATCTGTTTTCACCATTGTACTCTTGTTTTTCAGCATCTTCATCTTGTTTTCCAGCTCCTCTTGGTTGTTTTTCACCACCATGTTTGTGTTATCAATAACCCTGATCATACATAAATGCATAGACTTAGCCAGTTGCAATGAGAAACTTGCACAACATCTTCTGTCCTACCGACCGTTGCAGCGAGGCCTCTGGGAAACTACTAGTAATTAAGGTGCTCCTTTTGATAAAGCACCGGAGCAAATCATTAACACTCCGTGAACACATGTGATCCTCACATCACAGTCATCCCCTCCGGTTGTCCCAAATTTTGTCACTTTGTGCCCTCGGGTTCCGGACAATGACATGTGTAAACAATTTGCAGATATGATCCAGAAACATAATTATACTCATGAAACAATACCATGTTCAGATCTGAGATCATGGCACTCGGGCCCTAGTGACAAGCATTAAGCATAACAAGCTGCAACAACGATATAAAGCACTAACAACGGATACTATTCACCATGCCCTAACAATCTGACATTCTTACATGAACAATCTCATCCAATCACTTCCATCCCTGTCAGCCTACAACGGGGATTACTCACACATGGATGGGGGAATCATGGATGTTTGATGGAGAAGTGGTGGCGATGATCTCCTCCGAATCTCCGTCCCGGCAGGACGCCAGAACATGAATTTCTTATCCCCAAATTGAGTTTCGAGGTGGCGGCGGCGCTTTGGTATGTTTCTCTTGTATATTACGAACCCCCCTCGATTTTTAGGTCATGGGGGTTAAGTAGTTGAAAGTGGAGCCCGAGGGGGTGCCTAGGGCAGCCACACCACCAGGCGGCGCGGCCAAAGGGGGGCGCCAACCTATGGTGTGGACCCCTTCTTTCCCCCTTCGGCTCTTCTTGTGGCTCCGGGGGTCTTCGGGTAAAATAAGGACTTCGGGATCTTTTCCGGGCAATTTCCTGAAAGTTGATTTTCTACACAAAAACGAGACACCAAGGTAATTCTGCTGAAAACAACATTAGTCCGTGTTTAGAGGTAACCAACATCAAAAGTGTTCGAAAAAGGAGATACGTTTTGGACGTATCAACTCCCCCCAAGCTTAACATATTGCTTGTCCTCAAGCAATTTACAGCTAGGGAATTGACAAATAAAGGTTGCACCGTAGTGCACATTCATGACATGATGACTACTATGATATTTAGTGCGGGCATTACAACAATATACATAGACCGTAATCCAACTGCATCTATTACTAATAATTCACCCTCAGGTTATCATCCGAACCCCCTTAGGTATTAAGTTGTAAGCAACAGATAATCACATTAAGCAATGTGTGTAATGTAAGCAATGATTGTACACGCCGGCACTCACTCCGATGTTTTCTCCCTAGTGGCAACAGCACATCCTCCGATCCCCCGTCACGTTTTTGTCACTAGAGCATAGGCGAAAAGGAGGCATGAACCCACTATCGAGCATAAGTACTCCCTCTTGGAGTCACTAGCAACTACTTGGCCAGAGCAACCACTAGCAACGGAAAACATGCAAGATCAAAAATAACATATGCAATAAAGACTATAATCAACTTGGCATAAGTTCAATATTCATCGGATCCCAACAAACACATCACATAGAATTACATAAGAACAATCTTGATCATGTTAGACAGCTCACGAGATCTAAACATGGAGGCATAGGAGGAGAAGACAACCATCTAGCTACTGCTATGAACCCGTAGTCCAAGGATGAACTACTCACACATCACTCCGGAGGCAGGCATGGTGATGAAGAGGCCTCCGGTGATGATCTCCTTTCCGGCAGGGTGCCGGGAGACAGCTTCAGACCCCCCCTGATCTAGGTTTGACGACGACGACGACTGCAGAACTTTTCAGGGATATTTGATCAGGTGCCTAGGGTTTTCCATCTAGGGGGATAAATAGGCGAAAGGGCAAAGGCGGTGGAGTCCTGGGGCCCACACCACCCCCGGCACGGCCAGGGGGGCGCGCCACCCCATGGTGTGGGCCCCCTGGTGCCCGTCTTTGACTCCTCTTCAGGCTTCTGGATGCTTCCGGGGAAAATAGGAACTGTGGGATTTGTGTTGTCCAATTCCGAGAATATTTCCAGAACAATTTTTCTGAAATAAAAAACAGCAGAAAACAGGGAACTGGCACTTGGCATCTTGTTAATAGGTTAGTCCCGGAAAACGTGTAAAAATGACGTGAAGAAGGGAGAAAACATGTAGCAATTGGCATAATATCATCATGGAGCATCAGAAATTATAGATACGTTAGAGACGTATCAAGTATCCCCAAGTTTAGTTCCTACTCGTCCTTGAGTAGGTAAACGATAAAACACAATAATTTCTGAGGTGACATGCTACTAACATAAACTTGATCATTATAAATGTAAAAGCATATGTAAGCTGAGATCATAGAACTTTAAACACAAACATGATAAATGAAACTTTAATAATAAAGCATAGAAATCACTTTGCATCATGAGGAGTATCTCAAATAAAAGATCATGAATAACAATGCAAAGAAAGATATATGTCTGTTTCAAGTATAGACAAAGCATGACAAAGTGGTATTTCGCTAGTCCTCAAGAGTGGGACAAAACATAAATGCCAGAACACTTTCAAAGTTCATGAGGAAGACTAGAGCAAATAATTTGAGAACAAACAATAGCACATCATGAATCAATTAGTAATGTTTCTCGAACCAATGCACATAAAACTCAGAATGGAAAAAATGCTCTCTCAACTGTGCATAAAGTTAGAAGATGGAGACTCAACATAAAAGTAAAAGAAAGGCCCTTCACGGAGGGAAGCAGGGATCACTCATGTGCTAGAGCTTTTATTTTATTAAAAAGTGGTATCAAAAGTTTGACACTCCTCCCATCCATATTTCACAAACCATGGCTAACCGAATCCTCGGGTGCCTTCCAACAATCACATACCGTGGATGAGTGTCTATACTTTTGGAGATGTATGCTAATGTCAACAAATGGTAAACAGAAAATACAGTACGTCACAAGCGAACTAGATTTCATAAGAGCGGCTCCCATGTGAAGGACGCATCTGGGTAGAAGGTCATCCCTCTTTCTCTTTTGTTTACACAATTATGCTTTGACTGATAAATCAGGGGCAAAAATAGTGAAGATAACTTGTTTGCATTAATTTGGGGCTGGGCACCCCGCTGCCAGATCTTCTATCATTTGGATAAGCGGATGAAGCTGTTAGTGCAGGGTGTGAAATCCAATCAACAAGTGAGATAAAAGATTCTCTATTGAAATCCTCATGAGAAAAAACAGGAACATAAAGCAGGAGTAATTTTGAAGGTTTTAAAGGTAACACATGAGCAATTTATTTGGAGTGGAAGTTAAATACCACATGTAGATAGGTATGGTGGACACAATGGAAAAACTTTGGTTTTAGGGAGTTGGATGCACGAGTAGAGCTCATACTCAGTACAGGTGGAGGCTAGCAAAAGACTGGGAGCGACAAATCAAGAGAGCATAAGAGCCATAATCATGCATAGCGACATAAACATCATTACTTAAAGCATAAGCGGTATCACAATTTCAAAAACTAAATGATCATGGGCCTATTCGTGACTGGTTCATAGTCATAAACATGGTGTGAGCATGCGCCAAGTCAACCAAATAAAACATTCAAAAGAGAATATCATAAATTTATGCTTTACTATGACAAGAACAACTCATGAATCTTTCAATGGCACATTAAACACTCTCGGCTATTTGAGGCTATTCATGCTACACAAAAACCACAAGGCTTTAAAACTATAATAACATCTATCATGGCATGAAAAAGTTCTACCAACAATCTATACAAGCTTCTACGTGCACCGTTATAAATTCTACCTCAAGCAGCAGTTTGTTTTCCCAATAAGCACATACAAAACAAGCTTTAACAAAAACGCTCCAAATGCTACAACAAGAAAACATGAGAGTACTCATATAACACTACTAAAACTAACAGCTCTGATAAGAGATGCATGCAAAACAGGAGCTAAATAAATGCAGCAGCGAGACAAAGATTAAGAATAGAAAGTATTCCCATGAAAAAGCGGAGCGTGTCACTCTCGAATAAAAGAATGCTGGGGTCCAACCAAGATTATTGCAAAAAATAAAAAACTGAAAGCAAAAATAAAAGACGCTCCAAGTAAAGCACATAAGATGTGACCGAATAAAAATATAGTTTCACTAGAAGTGACCTGATAATTTGTCGACGAAGAAGGGGATGCCTCCCCAAGCTTAGAAGTTTGAGTATTCTTGGAATTTTCTGGGATGTACCTCCGGGGAATCCCCAAGCTTAGGCTCTTTACTCTTATTGATCACGTCATATCATCCTCTTCTCTTGACCCTTGAAAACTTCCTTCACACCAAACTTCTCACAATCTTCATTAGCAACGTTAGTGCAATCAAAATAATAAATTCACATGTTCAGTTTCAACACAAACCTAACACTCAAAAACACATTATATACTGTCACAACTTCTTTTAAAACTCTTTTTCTCAAAAGAACACCAAAAGAAAGAGATTAAGATGCAAATGCAATTATTGGCAGAAATCTGTCAAAACAGTACATCAGGTAAAGATGATTTTTTTCGATAATTTTCTGCTTGTCAAATCAAAAAGTGTTAAACTAAGAAAAGTTGCGTATACAGCCCAGGATTACGCACAAAAAAAACTCAGGTCATTTTGAATTTTCCGTGATTTTATACGAATTTAACAGTGGACATCAGAAATCTGTTTCCTGCGCAGAAATCCGAAATATAGTCTGAACTTTCCACTAGAGGCTTTACTTGGCTCAACATAAACACAAAAGAAAAGATACAGAGGGGTTTCTAAGGAAGTAGACAACACCCAGGTGCAAAGAAAACAAAAGAAAACGATGGAAAACAGGTTGAAAATGGAGAAATAAAACGGGTTGTCTCCCGGTAGCGCTTTTCTTTAACGCCTTTCAGCTAGGCATAGAAAGCAACTCAAGTATTTTCAAGTGTAGAAGCATCAACATCATAACTTGCTCTAATAATAGAGTCAAAAGGTAGCTTCATTCTCTTTCTAGTAAAGTATTCGATATCTTTCTTGAGTGGGAATTGATATATAATACTCCCCTCTTTCATATCAATAACTACTTTACCATTGATAGTAGGAGGTTCACTAGCACTTGGAGCTTCAGTTTTACTAGTGGTGGTGATAGTGAAAACTCTAGCAATATTATTCTTTCTAGCCAATTCATGTTCTCTTTCCCACCTAGCACGTAATTCAGCCATCAACCTAACATTATTATCAATTTGAACTTGGATGGCATTCAAAGTTTTAATTTCTTTAACATCATGTGGCAAAACCTTCAGTTTTAGAAAATCAACATCAATAGCTAGGCTATCTAATTTAGAGGCAAGACCATCTATTTTACCAACCTTTTCCTCAACAGATTTATTAAAAACACTGTGTGTGCTAATAAATTCTCTAAGCATGTTTCAAGATCAGAGGTAGATATTTAATTATTATTATAGAAATTTCCATAATAATTACCATAGCCATTATTAGGAGGATAGGGCTTATAATTGTTTCCACAAAAAATATTTCTATAAGCATTGTTGTTAAAATTATTATTTCTAATAAAGTTCACATCAACATGCTCTTCTTGAGCAACCAAATAGGCTAAAGGAACATTATTTGGATCAGCTTGAGCTTTACCATTAACAAGCATAGACATAATAGCATCAAGCCTTTCACTCAAAGAGGAGGTTTCCTCGACAGAATTTACCTTCTTACCTTGTGGAGCTCTCTTAGTGTGTCACTCTGAATAATTTATCATCATATTATCAAGAAGCTTTGTTGCATTGCCCAAAGTGATGGGCATAAAGGCACCTCCAACAGCTGAATCCAATAGGTTCCTTGAGGAGAAATTCAGTCCTACATAAAAGGTTTGTATAATCATCCAAGTAGTCAGTCCATGAGTGGGACAATTCTTCACCATAGTTAGCTTTAGCAACATGTTCATTATCAAATTGTTTAAAATTCAGTATGTCACTTCTCAGGGATATAATCTTAGCAGGAGGATAATATTTTCCAATGAAAGCATCTTTACACTTAGTCCATGAATCAATACTATTTCTAGGCAAAGATAGCAACCATTCTTTAGCTCTTCCTCTCAAAGAGAAAGGAAATAATTTCAGTTTAATAATATCTCCATCCACATCTTTATATTTTCGCATCTCACATAGTTCAACAAAATTATTAAGGTGGGCAGCAGCATCATCAGTACTAACACCAGAAAATTGCTCTTTCATAACAAGATTTAATAAAGCACGTTTAATTTCATAGAAAGCAGTAGTAGGAGCAGGTGGAGCAATAGGTGTGCAAATAAAATCATTGTTGTTTATGCTAGTGAAGTCACACAACTTAGTATTCTCAGAGGAACTCATTTTAGCAAAATAAAAGCAAGCAAATAAATAACAGCTATAAAGTAAACTATTTTTTATATAAAGAAGCAAAACAAGACAAAAATAAATATAAGACAATAAACAAAATAAAGAGGTTGAGAGTGAGAGACTCCCCTTGCCAGAAAACTTCTTTCTCCCCGGCAACGGCGCCAGAAAAAGTCCTTGATGGTGCAGATTTTGCACTCGTTGGGAGACCCCAAGAGGAGGGTGTGATGAGCACAGCGGTAGGAATTTACCCTTAGTTAAGAACCAAGGTTATCAATCCAGTAGGAGAAAGAGGATCTTCGGAAGGTTGATGCCACTGACGGTGGTGATGGCGCCTCACCGGTGTCAGCAACAACGCGGTACCTGCACACAACACAACCAAAATACTTTGTCCCAATGGTACAGTGAGGTTGTCAATCTCACCGGTCCTGCTGAAAACAAAGATTAGACGTATAGTGTGGAAAATGGTGTATGCTTGCAGTAAGTAAAGAAAGCAGGAAATTGTAGAGGTTTGTTTAACAGTGTAGGAAAATGGACCGGGGTTCATAGGTTCACTAGTGGTGTCTCTCCATAAAAGATAACATGTTGGGTGAATAAATTACAGCTAGGCAATTGACAAATAAAGGTTGCACCATAGTGCACATTCATGACATGACGTCTACTATGATATTTAGTGCGGGCATTACAATAATATACATAGACCATAATCCAACTGCATCTATGACTAATAATCCACCCTCAGGTTATGATCCGAACCATATTAGGTATTAAGCTGCAAGCAACAGATAATCGCATTAAGCAACGTGTGTAATGTAAGCAATGATTGTAGACACGGGCACTCACACCGTTGTTTTCTCCCTAGTGGCAACATCACATCCTCCCCCGTCACGTTTTTGTCACTAGAGCACAGGCGAAAAGGAGGCATGAACCCACTATCGAGCATAAATACCCCCTCTTGGAGTCACTAGCAACTACTTGGCCAGAGCAACCACTAGGAACGGAAAGTATGCAAGATCACAAATAACATATGCAATAAAGACTATAATCAACTTGGCATAAGTTCAATAATCATCGAATCCCAGCAAACAAAACACATAGAATTACATAAGAACAATCTCGATCATGTTAGGCAGCTCACGAGATCTAAACATGGAGGCATAAGAGGAGGAGACAACCATCTAGCTACTGCTATGGACCCGTAGTGTAAGGATGAAGTACTCACGCATCACTCCGCAGGCAGGCATGGTGATGAAGAGGTCTCCGGTGATGATCTTCTCTCCGGCAGGGTGCCGGGAGGCAGCTTCAGAACCCCCTTTCGGGGATATTTGATCAGGTGCCTAGGGGTTTCCATCCGGGGGAATAAATAGGCGAAAGGGCAAATGCGGTGGATCCCTGGGGGCCCCACACCACCCCCTGGCGCGGCCAAGGGGGGACGCCACCCCATGGTGTGGGCCCCCTCGTGTCCGTCTTTGACTCATCTTCGGTCTTCTAGATGCTTCCGGGGAAAATAGGAACTTCGGGATTTGTGGGGTCCTATTCCGAGAATATTTCAAGAACAACATTTCTGAAATAAAAAAACAGCAGAAAATAGGGAACTGGCACTTGGCATCTTGTTAATAGGTTAGTCCCAGAAAACGTGTAAAAATGACATAAAGAAGGGAGAAAACATGTAGCAATTGGCATAATATCATCATGGAGCATCAGAAATTATAGATACGTTGGAGACGTATCAGTAACATAAAATACGTATGAAGGAGGAAGACCAAATAAAAACGCCCTTCATAACCCCGTATGGAACATACTATTACATAACCATGCGTTTTGGCCTGAAGAACGCCGGCGCAACTTACCAACGTTGCATGCAAAGATGCTTGCATAGTCAAATTGGAAAGAACGTCCATGTTTATGTGGATGATATTGCAGTAGTTTCCAAGGAAAAAGATACACTCCTTGAAGATCTACGAGAAACCTTGGAAAATTTGCGCACTTATAAAATTAAGTTGAATCCATTAAAATGCGTATTCGGGGTTCCCTCAGGAAAGCTTCTGGGTTTTATCGTTTCTCACAGAGGAATAGAAGTAAACCCGAAAAAGATCAAGGCAATCTTGAACGTCACAAGGCCCACATGCCTAAAAGATGTCCAAAGACTGACGGGCTCTGCAGCCGCTGTTAGCAGGTTTATAAGCCGGCTAGGTGACAAAGCTCTGCCATTATACAAATTATTGAAGAAATCTGACAAATTTGAATGGACAGAAGAGGCGGACAAAGCATTAACCCAGCTGAAAGAAACCTTGATGAAAGCTCCGATTTTGGCATCCCCAAAAGACGAAGAACCCATGTTACTGTATCTTACAGCAACAAACAGGGTCATCAGCGCGGTGATAATCGTGGAAAGTCGGAAAGATGAACAAAGTGACCAGATCAACATTCGGTGTATTATGTCAGCGAGGTATTCTCCGAGTCAAAACAAAGGTATCCACATTATCAAAAACTGACATATGGCGTGTTTTTTGCATCTCAAAAACTCCGTCATTATTTCGAAGGACATTCCATAACAGTAGTAAGCAAAGCACCACTAGGGGATATCATCAACAATGCAGACGCAACAGGCCGAGTCGCCAAATGGGGCATCGAGCTAGCTGCGTTCGACATTAAGTACCAACCTCGGACGGCAATAAAATCCCAGGTGTTGGCATATTTCGTCGCCGATTGGACATAAGAAATGGAAAACACACCAATACCGGAGTCGGAATATTGGATCATGCATTCTGACGGATCCAAAATGAAAGAAGGCGCTGGAGCTGGTGTATTGCTTAAATCTCCAAATGGTGACATAATGGAGTACGTATTACAAATACACTTCAACGCCAGCAATAACGTGGCAGAATATGAAGCTTTGCTTCATGGCTTGCATATTGCAAAGGAGATAGGCGTCAAGCGTATACTTTGTTATGGTGACTCGGATTTGGTGCAGCATCAGCTAAACCAAACATGGGATGCCAAAAGACCCATTATGGCCAAATATCGGAGAACTGTGGACGAGTTTGCCATCTGCTTCCTAGTATTTGAAGTACTTCGTATCAAAAGGGAAGAAAATTGGAACGCGGATGCATTAGCCCGCATGGGCTCGGAAAGAGTGCAAATCCTACCACCTGTGTGTTTGTCCAACATTTGCACGAACCATCAATAAAAGGCGGAGATGTTGATTATCTTCTCGTTTCCGAGTCAATAGAAGTTCTGCTTGTTAACCCTGATTGGACAATTCCATATTTAACTTCCTAGTCGATCAGAATTTCCTGGCAGGAGCAGACAAAGTCTTGCAAAGGCAGATACAACGCCGATGCAAAGGATACACGGTAATCAACAGTTGCCTATATAAACGCAGTACTATCGGAATTTTTCAGCGATGTATTTTGCTAGAAGAAGGAAGAGAAATTCTGCAGGAAATCGATGCAGAAGATTGCGGACATCATGCTCAATCAAAAAGCATAGTTAAAAAAACATTCCGTGCATGGTTTTTCTGGCTCACAGCCAAGGCAGATGCGGAGCACATAGTAAACACATGTGCCGGATGTTAGTATTACGCCAAGCAGACGAATGTGCCAGCTCAAGCACTCAAAGCTATCCCCATAACATGGCCATTTGCGGTCTGGGGGCCAGATATGATGGGACCATACAAAATTGCAAGAGGCGGACTTACACATCTACTAGTTGAAGTAGATAAGTACACCAAGTGGGTGGAGGCGAAACCCATCAAAAAAACTTGACGGTGCAACTGCCAGAAATTTTATCATTGACATAGTCATGAGATACAGCATTCCACACAGCATAATCACCGATAACGGGACAAATTTCTCTATTGGAGAGTTGGCAAAATATTGCTGACAAACGGGAATTCGCCTAGATCTTGCATCTGTGGCACACCCACAATCTAATGGATAGGTTGAACGAATGAATAGTTCTATCCTGTAGGGAATATGCCCAAGACTCGAATCTCCTCTACATAGAGAAGCTGGAGCATGGGTGGAAGAATTATCTTCTGTGCTTTGGAGTATTCGAACGACGCTAAATAGATCAACAGGGCAAACGCCATTTTTCTTGGTTTATGGTGCAGAAGCAGTGCTTCCCATGGACATGCTCCATGATAGCCCAAGTGTGCTAGCATACGAAGACTAGGATGCCAAAAACGCACGACAGGATGCCGTCGATCTCGTAGAAGAAGAACGAGAGCTTGTGCTACAAAGATCCGCCATTTATCAGCAAGGGTTACGATGTTACCATAGTCGGAAAATCAAACACTGTTCTTTCAAAGAAGGTGACTTGGTGCTAAGATTGGTGCAGGAAAGGAAGCACAAATTAGCCCCAGTTTGGGAGGAAATATTTGTCATCAGCAAGGCTATGGAAAATGGATCTTATTACCTTGTAGATATTCGAGATACGGAAGATGATCCTAAAAGTCCGAGTCGCAAGAGAAAATACAAGATAGTTGTGGAACTGGGAGAGACAAAGAGACCCTGGAGCATCCAGCAGTTACATCCCTTTTACACTTAGTTCAAATTCTATGTAAACATATTTGAGATCATGAAATAAAGTTGTCAGAATTCATGCATTTTTTATCTGCCTTGTTATTATTGTTCAAAGCATAGCACCATCTTATCTATTTCCCAATGATCTTTCAAATTGCTTCAATGTTAACCCAAATTTTGCCTGCGTGCTTCGAGTTATAAAACTGAATGCTTTTGTAGCCTAAGGAGGCATAAGGAAACACAGATTGTGCCTGCGTGCCTGAGTTTCATAATTTTTCAAAATTCCTCACCTTTTCCTAAGTATTATCTGATCGTTTGTGTGTGGGTCACTAGAATTAGTAAGTAAAAATTCCTAAGTACAATCCATGTTTCCGAGTTACGACTGTTAGGATTGAACCCAATCACTCGGCATGAAGATTAAGTACTATTGAGCCATTTCAACACTAAGGACAGTCAAAACATATAAGCCAGAGAACTTAGAAGGAGAAGGAATTATAACCCAGAAAAACTTGCAAAGACTTAAATTTTACTGCAAAAGGGGGAATAATTGTTTATACAAAAGATAGATAGCATTACAATTGATATTACATTGGAAGAATATTAATGCTTCTATTTGTTCTCGAATAACTACTCAAGAATTAGGCGGCCTCCTCAGAATCGGAGTCCTCCTCGTCGCTGTCGCTGGGGTTCTCAGGAGTTGCCAGAATCTCTTCCTCCGGGTAGAAGGTCGAGATTGACACCATTTGAGCTATCTTGGTGGCATACCCCTTGACAGACTCAAAAATGCCGGTTCTCTACGCTTCCGTGTACCCTTGAGGGATAACGGTCACAACACGCCAGGATTTCGGGGTGGTATAATGCATACGCATCAGCCCAAGGGCCATGCGCACCACCGCGAGCAACAGAGCGGAACCAAGATTCTTTCTGGTTCTCCGCCTCTTCAATTGCCTCCGGAAGCTTGCTTACTTCCGATAATTCTTCCGCTTTGTCAGGAATGTACTTGTTCACAAGCAGCATCCCCGCAGTCTTCAAGGCAGAGAAGATCTTCCCGAAAGCCCGGATTCTATCAATCCGGATAAGCAAGGGGTTCCCTTCTGTTCAAAATAACAATGACAAGTTAGAAAAACAGAGAAGGAGAAAAAGAGACATACTTAAAAAAGTATAAGGAAAAAACTTGGTAAAAGGATCTCAAACTTACCGAGAATCTTGTCCATCTGAACGCCTTCTTCAAGGCGTTGGTTGAGAGCCTTCTCCAAGTCTCAGATAGTCGCTGCATCTTTCTCGTCTTGAGAAGATGCGCGGGACTCGAAAATCCCAACAGCCAGTTGGCTGGCCTCCAAGTCTTTCTGAAGCTTTACAGTCATCTTGTAAAGCTTCGAGTTTTCCTTGCGGAGGTTCTCGGCGTTGCCAGCATCTTCAGCAATTTGTTTGGCTTTCGCCAAAGAAGCTAAAAAGCATGGAAAATGAAGAGTTCGAAACTCGGAAAATGACTTAGAATTTTTTCATAAAAACAGCAGCGCGAATAGAAAAAATATTTACCTGCTGAATCCTTCAGCTGTTGTTGAACAGAGGCGAATTCTGAGTCTTTTTCATCAAGAATGCTAAGGAGAGTTTTAACCTCCTTGTTCTTGATGGTAAGCTTGTTGAAAACTTCCATGTTAATGGTCTCGGCAGTTTGCTGAAACATAGATAATGGAAAAGTCGCTTAAGTCACTGAATAAGCATGCATACGAGTAAAGCATTAAGTCAAAAAGTATACATTTGTCTTAATACTTGGGGGCTAGAGGTGTTTACCTGACTCATTTTCTGCAAACTCGCCAGATTCTCGGTAAATTCCTTAGCATATTCTGCGAAGGTAATTCCGACAAGGAAAAGGCCGTCTTGTATGGCCTGGCGAGGCGAGAACACATAATTATTCCTACTATAAGTCCGCCTTGCGGCCAAGGACGGATTAAGGGAGCACGAGCAAAGGTTTTTTTTCTTCCACGGATGAATATATCCATGTTCGTCAAAACAGTCTTCTTGCTTTACATTGAACTCGTTGTCAAAATTTGGGATGGGCTCCTCCTTCGGGATGTTTGAAGGTCCACCCTCATCCGGCACCGCCCTTCCCCTCGCATCCGAGTCGGATGCAATGGGCTGGCTGGACTGCAATGGATATTCTTCCCTGGCAACCGAGTTTTCTTCCCCAGCCGTTGTCGGAGTATCTGGTGCAGCGGCGGGAGATGGCTTCTTCCGGCCCTTTCCCTTCAAATTGGTAGGGCAAGGCTAGAAAGGAAAAGGAAAAGAAAATCCGGGAAATGAGATTCCGAGAAATAAAAACATGCGATACAAAACATAGAAATGAAAAGCTTGGGATTTTTATCTGGAAGTTGCGACGGCTACGCCGTTAAGATCGATAAAATCCTGAGTGGTGGATGGCTTCTTGTGCTTTCGTCCTCCCGAATGGAAGTTGGCACGAAGCGCGTCCAACTCAGCGTCGGTAGCAAGCTCAGCGTCAGGAAGATCGAGAAGCTGTGAAAAGAAACAAAGTCCGGGTAAGGAAAAAATCCGAGAAAAAGAAGACTCAAGAAAATTACCAAAGAGATAGAACTATACCTTTGGAGCTTGGTTTCTAGCGTGGTACATTTGCCGGATCTCCTCGTGTTGATCACGAGTAGAAACCAGCTGGTTTAGACGCTTCTTGAAGTCCTTTTTCGACAAAGCCTTGTTTGTCGCCCTCATCGCGTCATCCGGGCCCGTGTATTCACACATGAGCCGTTTTCCGCGGTAAACCAAAGCCTGGATCCGCCTTCCGAGCCAGCACAGGACGGTATCCATGCCGGTCAGTGGAGGAGTGGCGGAAACTAGTTTGGCGATTCGCCTCTTGATCCTCATCAGATCTGTAGGCAGAGTATAGACCGCGTCCACCGCCCAATTGTCTTGGGGAGTGGCCGCAGAATTGATAAAAGGCAGATTGCTCGTTTCCTTTCCAGGAAACGGGACATCCGCATGATAAAAGAATGAGCCCGTCCAAAATTTGACGGACTCAGATGTTTTGATTTTCGGAAACCAATCTTCCCTAAACCTACGAAGGGTAAAGGATATGGTCCCGCGAGTTGGGAGGGCGTCCTCAGAGGGGTTGCGTTTTACCCCGAAACAGTATTGCCAGAAATCTAGGCGGGGTTCTATCCTTAGATAACCCTCGAATAGGGCCTGGAACCCGGCTAAATACAGAATGGAGTTGGGTGGCAGATTATGTGGCTGGATCCTATAGTGATATAGGATTTGAAGGAAAAAAGGTGGAGGACGGAAATCCCATACCTCTATTGACGTGAGAGGCTAGGAGAACCCGTTCGACGGTTTGGGGACGGCTCGGTGTCGTCCTCATCATACCGCCATTTGTCTTTTACCATGAACTCATCCTTCTCCAAAGCCGGAAGAAGGGAAGGAAGCACGTTACAGTGGCTCCAATTCCTGGCGTTTTCTTCCGCTTCGTCTTCACCTCCCGCGGTGGCGGAAGCGGTGACCTCCTCGCCGCCATGAGTAGCATTTTCCTCCGCGGGCTCGGAGAAGGGAGGTGGAGGAGGAGCAGTGGATGTCGATGGCGGCGCTTTTCCAGCCGCGGGAAGCAAATCCCCGCGGGCCGGCTCGCTGGCGGCCCCCTCCGGTGCGTTCGCCGCAGTACGGACCGGGGAGTCGAGGAGGGGGTCAAGGTAGTTGATTATGTCTTCGATGTTCACGGCAGCGCTCACCGAGTCGGCGGCATGGGGAGAATCTCCAGTTGCATTCTTGGGCGGCGCAGTCGCGAACTGGATCCTCTCATGATTCTTTCCGGGGATAGGCTTGGGGGCTAGGCTCTCTATGCTTGTTCTCGTGCTCGGGCTTAGGTTGGTGGTGCTAGGGTGCTAAGAGCTCGAGGAATAAGAAGATGCGGAAGAAAATCCGGAGGCCCCGAGGCAGCTATTTATAGCCAGTTGCGCGGAGATTAGCTCCAACGGGTATTTTAGCAGTTGGATGCTCGACGCGTGTTACGCCCGAAATTTCCGGGAAATGAGGGGATGGCGTGATACTTGCTATCTCCTCGTTTCCCGCGAGAATCTGTCAGAAGATACATTTTAGGGTTTTGACTGAACCCAAACGACCGTGATGTCAGCAGGATTTCATTGCTGATGTCATGAAGTTCCTTCTCCGCGAAGGCTCGTGGAAGAAAAGCCGGACTTTGATAAATACGAGTTTTGAGTTAAGAGATTTTGGGAAAAAGAAGAATCAAGATGGAACACCGATATTTCTCTGAAAGGAATATAAGTCGACAAAAGGCGGCAGGATGAAGTCTTAATCCTTCTTGGGGGCTACTGTCGGATATATTCCGATTAGGGGTATGTCCGGCATTGGCCTAAAGAGCCGGATTACCAGGGTGTCCTGTTGGTAATGGATCACAGTCCATTGGGGGGCCCAGTAAGCTGATGCGCAGGAAGCCGGGTTCTAGAAGAACCCAGACCACGGCCCAAAGTGGTGCGGCTTGGAGGAGAATATGGATTCCTTACTTTCCAAGTTAGATACTTTCTGTAGTCTTCTAGGTTTCCTTTCTGTAATCCCCAATCCGGCTATCTATATAAAGTCGGACGAGAGAGAAGAAAATGGGACAACAATTATCTAGAAGCCAACTCGCCGGGAAGTAAATCCTCGCCGAGTTAGCAAAACCATACTCACATTGTACTTTGTATTCTTCAGGCTTCAACCCTGATTTAGTGAGATTGCAGTAGTAGGAACGCCGCCTAGTTGCGTCGTGCCGAACCTGGGTAATCTCAGTGTTCTCGTTTGTTGTACTACCACGCCCTCCGCGGTTCTACCAGTAGGCTCATGGCATCACCGTCTATGATCCTTACTACGACGTGTCGACAGATCATATCATCATATTCCTCAATTCTTTGCTCAATCCTTCTAGCAACTCCATCTCGAAATTTATTGAAATCTGCCCATGTGCACATATCATCACCAGTCTTGTTTTTAGGCACTATGTCCTCTCCTTTGTTACCCTGCATAGGATCATTTTCATTAGCAAAACTCATGATTAAAATGTTAGTGAAAACAAAATAATCAATGGGTTGTGGTGTTCTCTCCCAACTCACTCAAAACCAGCAAAAAAGGCTTCACTTACTGTTCCAAAATGAATAGGATTTACTTACCAACAAGTATAAATGAAGAGTGTACCAAGTGTGATAAGAGAATAGGATATCAAGTTCCACAAAGAAAATCAGGGTATTTGGTGGGGATTGGTTGGGAATCCTAACAACACCAAAATAGCAACTCCAATGTATCGTTTAATGTGATAAAAATGCACTAAAGGAACACACTCACTCTGGGAGAGAAATGTGGCTTGGCAATTATATGGAAGAGGTATTGCAAGCATTGGAAAGAAACTAACAAATACTCTATGAAAAAAGGCACAAGATTGCTCAAATATGTCCACAAAAATATCCAAGATATGATGTATCAAGCTCCACTAGTGATATAGTAATGGCTCGGCCTCTTTTTGCTTTCTCTCTTTCTATTTTTTTTATATATTTCTCTATTTTTTGTAGTTTTCCAATGGCCTTTGAATCAACTAGGAGCAATATGTAAGGGAAAGCAGAAAATATGGACAAGAATTGATCAAATTGAGCAGTCTGTTAGAGCAATAAAAACAGCTAGTCTTTGGGTAGGCTCCTAAACATTTGCTATAGATAGGTTGTGGCTAGGCTTAACAAAGATCAGACTGGAAATCGTGTCATACGGTTGTGTAGACTTGCTGCGGTATGTGCGTCTAACGCTCCGACACGGAAACGACTTCGGGTCGAAACGCGAGTAGGACAAAGGCCGCGTGGCGCGTATCTCCCCCGGATGTGCGGCCCTCGGACGCCGACCGGTTGACGGTGGACCGAGTCCATGAACGACGCAGGTGGTTTCTGTTGGCCTTTTGCGGGTAGCGCTTGGCGCGTTGGGGCGTTTGGTGTGTAGCGACCGCGTACATAGGTCGGATTCCGATACTGATGGGTTGGACCGAGTTCAGGGAAAAGGGCGTGCGTGGGGTGAGAAACGAACGTAACAGGCGCGCGGTTAAGTGGAATTGGATTGGGCACCACGCGTTTGTCGGTTACGCGGAAGAATCGACGTGGTACATCGCGCAAGTGGAAGGAGCTTGGTGCGTGCGCGCATTTTGGCGCGTTTGTCTGGTAGTGGATCCGAAAGCGAGTGGGACAAGGAAGTGTGCGAGACGCGGCTCGTTTGGTCGGTTGTGGGTACAACACGGATTCGAATCCGATGGTGGCAAGGGCAATACGCAACAACTTTGGGCAAAAAAAATGGTGGTATTTTCGGTATAGATAGAAACAAAAGATGAACACGATGAACCCTTAAAAAATGAAAAAAGAAGAACATGAACGCAAATCAACAGAAAATAGCAACTAGTAGCAGCTAATTGGTGTTGATCTAGGCTCTGGCAAAACTAAAACCTAATATTTTTGTGGGGATTTTTCTACATAGTAAATGAAAACAACTAGATTATGGATAAATTTTATCATCGAGTAAATCCGAGAATCTGATACCAAGATGATAAGGGGTGGCCCGATCTTCTCGTTGAGCTCTCTCTATTTTTGTGGATGTTTTGTGGATTTTTCTGATAACTAGTGCTACACTGAGACCTCTCACTTGGATAACCCCTGTTACCAACAATGAATCCCTTTGGATATTCCCAACTGCACACTCTTGCACACGTACTCAAAGATCACGAGTTGTTCTGTATCCCCCTATTTCCAATGGAATAACAAGATATCACGCAACTTTGCAGGTATACTTCAAGATGAATGCTTAACAGCAATACAATCTAGAGGCTAGTGGTTTTTGGTTTAAAATTGTTCTCCTCTTTCCACATGCAGGTGGGGAGTATATATAGGTGGAGGGATCCTTGCACAAGCACCTCTCCTACTAGGACTAGGACTCAACTAGGACTCCTACTTGGACTAGGAGAACTCTACTAGGACTCCTACTTGGACTAGGATGGGATACAAACCGACCCAACTTTAGGGGGTTCGGCCATTATGGCGTACAGGCCATGCCTAATTGAATTAGGACTTCTATATGGTGCATTGATCTTGAATGGGGCGCCCTCCTCTTGTTTTCACCATTCCTTAGTGTGGAAGACCATTCCTAGAGTTGTTTTCCACACTTGCACATTTTCTTTCATCACTTGAATAATTGTTTTCACCATTTGTACTCTTGTTTTCCAGTATCTCCATCTTGTTTTCCAATATGCCTTGAGGTCTTCCTCCATTCATGTTTGTGTTATCAATAACCCTGCTAATACATATGCATAGGCTTAGGTAGTATAACATTCTTATAAACACAAACAATATTTATTACTAGGAAAGAATTCACCTTATAATGAACATGAGTGAGGCTCAGTATTTCCTTCCAACTTAAGCATGTATAATCACCATGGACCCCTATTATATCCTCATCATCGCACGCTCGTTTTCTCTGTTGTAGCTCTCTGCCGGGCAGCGTTTTCGCGACGTTTCGCTGCCGCCGCGGTACAAAACCGCTCAATTTTCTGCCGCGAGCTGTTTCCTCTCGTTTTCTCTCTATTTTGATAGTTTTTCATTGTTTTCTCCTATTTTCTCTCTAGTTATTCCTGATCTGATCTTTGTTAAGCCTAGCCGCAACCTATGTACAATTTTTTTTAGGAACCTACCTAAAGACTAGCTGTTTTTATTGCTCTAACATGCTGCTCAATTTGATCAATTCTTGTCCATAATTTCTGTTTTCTTGTACTTGTTGCTCCTAGTTGATTCAAAGGCCATTGAAAAAGTATAGAGAATATATAAAATAGATAAAAGTATTAAAAATAGAAAGAGAAAAATCAAAAAGATGCCGAGACATTACTATATCACTAGTGGAGCTTGATACATCATATCTTGGATATTTTTGTGGAAAATACTTGAGCAATCTTGAGCCTGTTTCACTGATTCTTTGCTAGTGTCTTTCTAGTGTTTGCAATAACTCTACCATATAATTGCTAAGCCACATTTGTCTCCCAGAGTGTGTGTGTTCCCTTAGTGAATTTCAGCACATTAGACAGTAAATAGGAGTTGCTATTTTGGTGTTGTTAGGATTCCCAACCAAGCCCCACCAAAAATCTTGTTTTGTCTTGTGATACTTGATACCCTAGGTATTCTCTTCTCACACTTGGTACACTTGTCATTGCTACTTGTTGGTAAGTAAATTCTATTCACTTTTGAACGATGAGATACATCTTCTTTGCTGGTTTTGAGTGAGTTGTGAGAGAACACCAGAACCCATTGTTATTTTGTTTCACTAACACTTTAATCAATGGAGTTTCCTAGTGGTAATGATGTGCAAGGTAAGAAGCCCGAGGAGATGCCTAGCAAAAAAGCTGATGATGATGTGCTTACGTGGGGAGAATTCACCAAATTTCGAGATGTGGTTGTTAACAGGATTGCTACTGAAATTGAGAAAATGGATGATTCTTTGAGGGAAGAGTTGAACCATTTGGACCTCAAGATAGAAGGAGCTGCTACACAAGAATCTGTTGAGATTACAAGAAGCTGTGACAAATTTCACAAGATAGATTGCTGATACATCATAAACGTATCCTTAATTTCCGATGTTCCATGTTGTTTTCATGCCATATGCTACATGTTTTGCTTACACTTTATGTCATTTTTATCAATTTCCTGGGAATAACTGTAGCGCACCTGCACTTAAAATTTGGCAAGGTACCTGTGTATAGTGCAAACCCCTGGATCGATTTCATTTGCACACACAATTTAAGATGAATATCACAACATTGTATCATTATTACACGAATGATCCAGACTTGGTAAAATAAATTGTTCAAATACAACTTTGCATAGCACAAGGCTAGCTTAAAAGAGTACAGCAGCGGAAATTTATTCTTCAATGAGTCTCCATCATCTTCATATGCCACAGGCAAAACATGTTGGTTGCAGACTCGAAACATTAATCGAATTCTCACTCGTCATCTGAACAATCTGCAACAAATAAAATTGTTGCAACAGAGTGGGTCACCATTAAAAATGGATCTGGCAAGTGACACTATGTGGACACTTAATGGAATAACTATAATAACCTATATGCATATCTGGCTGGTGGAGGTCAAGGCTAATTTGCACAAAGCTAATTTTTCCTAACTCTTTATAAAACATTTTTCTTTTGTCAAAACAGGTATGGCATGAAAACCACCCTCTTTTCTACCTTTTTTCAACCTTCAAAATTTTAACTTCAGAAATTGGAATGTTGGGAAACCTCCGTTGAATCCTTGATCAGCTGCTCAAATTGTCCGTAACCGGGGACACGACTAAGTATTTAGTTTTAACTCTACAGAGGTTGTGCACTTTCACCATGAGACCCAACAAACCCAAACTATTCTCAACCACTCAATTTGTGCTAAGGAAAAGGAGAGAGTTGAGACGAGACCTTTGGGGAAAAGTCAAGGCAGAGCCATTATACCACATGGTTGCACGGGAAGCATCTTCACTTGGACAAAACTTTCGTCCCTTTGTACCTGGGTGGCAATCCTCAAGTGAACTCTCAGGTGAGAACCCCCACATACCATGGTCCTAAGTATAGTAAACTATCTTAGGTGAAAACCCCCACGAACATGGTCCTGAGTAGCCACTCAACATAAACCATGCAAAACCACTTCCACCCAGATTATTCATTAACTTAGTAGATTTTAACATTTCCAGAAAGCAATTTTTGCATAGCATCAATAATTCTACTAAGTTGTCATGGGTGCTAGACACAACTAGTTTAAAGGAGATAGTAGTTTTAGCATAGAAATACTATCCAACGCATGCAATAAAAGAAATACACTAAGTCATGCATAGAAAATACATAGTAAATTTATGAGGGGTGTGCCACTTGCCTTGGCAATAGGAAGAGCAGGAGTAGAAGTTGCAAAAGCCTTCGTTTCTCTCCGAAAATTCTAACACAATAAAACAACCACAATAAACATACAAGCAAACCAACAAATCAATTGGAAAATATGCCATGTATGATGTGCAAAATATTCTAAGGAAAATGATATGCATGCCATGCAAAAATTACTCTAGGCACATAGACAATAATAACTTAAACAAGTTAGCTAGGTCAAGGTCAAGGTTGGGAAACATGAATTTGATAAAATTGACTTAGAAAAATCTTCAGCTTGTATTCTAAGGATTTAGCCATAGACACAAGGGCTTGTTTTATGTCCAATGCGACAGATAGAAGAGAGAAGTTAGTCTTCAAGAACCATCTTCAGTCTTGTCATTGTTTTCTTGGTTTGAAGACTCCATTCTTCTTGTAGACTTGAGGATTTGTAGACTTCATGTCGCACCCGGATTTCTAGGGGATACTCACAGTCCGTCAAACAGTAGATAAATGGCTTACGGGGTATACCGGCACCCGCATCTCAATATGAGCAGGCCAACACGTAAACGTGTGACAACCATTCTCTTACTGTTCATCGTCTGCGCAAACCATCCCATAGAAATCCAGATACTTCCATTGACGTACTTCAAAACATACACACATGGTACGTCAACGGCATTGGAACAAGTGATATCACAACAGATCTCTAAGACACAAAAGATTGAAATAAGGTGCAGATAGCTCTCATTAGAGCAGAGATAGCAAATACAATCATTCAGAGGACACATGTCCCAACATATCATCATTACATCACAGCGGAAGCATTCAAAATGTCTGAGTACAGACAAGAACCAAATAGGCCTAAGAGGCCGGAAACGAAAAGACGGATCCCATCCACGAAGTCTCGGATCCTGCCCGGGTCCGCTATCTACTCGTCAGCAGTCTCGTCATACTCCACGTAGTAGCCACCATGGGGATCCTCGGAAACGTAGTCTGCGGAAACCACAACCCCAAAGGGGTCAGTACATAAACGTACTGGCAAGCAAGACTCACAGTTCACCAAAGTGTAACCCGTCAACACCAAGCACAGATGCTTTGGGTTCAACGGAAGAAAGGGGATATGAAGATGCTGCAACTGGCTGCGCTAACCAACTACAGAAACACTACAACCTCCGGCTAACAGAAAAGAGATAAGATCGCGTATCGTAACCAACTATAACTAACCACCAATCAAACCCATCCTGGACCTCGCCCCTTATCCAAAGAAGCAATCCGAGGATAACTCACACAGTTGAAATAATGATGGTTCAGATTATTGTGTCAATAAGCCTATTACTAGTCAAGTTATTAATCATTGGGTGTAAGTTTGTTAATCATTAGGTTTAAGTTGTCCTGAGTACTTCTTAGCCAGTACTTTCACCAAGTAGTCCATAACCGCGGAAAACACGGCTTCTCGAGAAGATTTATCCCTGCAGGGGTGCACCAATTTGGCCGTACACGTAAGAATAACCCGCCAGACGGGGAATCAACCCAGCAAGCGAGGTACTCTACACAACTCAACTCTTCTCCGCATCAAGCCCAAAGCACCTTGGGCGCACGGCTAATCGAGCCCCGAAGAAAGGGGACCCTCATAGCACTCTAAGAACGTGTCCCCCTATATGCCGACTACAAAAGTTCCACCCTGCGCTGGGCTCGCAAAAACATGCATGCGGCAAATGTAAAACACGAACTAAATGAGGCGATTTGGACGAGATGCGAATCGAATCAAATTGAGGGGGGCTCCCATACTCGCTTCCCACATGCGGTTAGTGCGCTCATCATGGATCAGTAGACAAGACCCTTTTCCTATTAGGGTCGACACTAGCAGGCCTCAAAACCACACAGGGCCTCCTGCCGGTGCCTTATCATCAAATTATTATTTAGTCATAACATTAACAGGTTGATTGATTAACATCGAGCCCCCAGAACATAAAAGTAATCTAGTAACAGAAAGTAACGGGTAACAGACTCGAGCAAAACAACCCTAGGCATGCTAGTAAGACACGGGCAACAAGCAATGGTTATAGGTGTGGAGGTGAGGCAATATCAGGGTTAAAGGATACATGTGATAGGTTCGTAACAGAAACAGCTATTCATAGGGCTAGCAGAATAGACAACGGAAAGAATCGGTAACCAATGTTGAAAGGAACACAGTGGTTCATGTGAGTGAATACTTGCCTGCAAACCCAGTAGCCTGGTACTGAGCTAAGTCCTCAGAAGGGGTGTCGTAAGTATCGTCGGTCTCAACGTCGTCGTGTATCCGAGAAGAAGCAAACAAACAACGCAGAGAGATAAGCAATCAATAACATGGCATAATGCACAAACATGGGATGATGCATGACCATTTAATTGATGCATCAAAATAAACTAGTTGACAAGATAGCAACATGATTAAATGGACCCATATGCAATTGGATTGCATATGGAAAGCCCATGAATTATGGTTGAATTAATTGTTTTACAACTAATCAACAGGTGTAAGTGAATTAGCATGATGCATGGATGAGGAAAACAGCAAAATAACAACAATAGAATCAAATTGAAATAAGGTTTAACAAGTTTGGAATTTTTAGTTATTATGTTATGGAATTTTGGTTCCTTAAAGGGGTTACACAATCATTTGTTGTTTTCACCAAGTTAAATTATTCAAAACAGATAACCAAGTTCATATTTGATAAGAACACACAATTTTAGGTGGAATACATGTTTCACTTGTTGAAAAAGGATTTAGAATAATTTACTTATGAATTAAGCAAGTTTAAACAAGAATTAAATGAATTTAATTCAAACATGAACTTATTTGAATTTTTAATTGTCCAAAGCATTAAACAAAATTCATATTTCAAAATTTCATACTTTTATGGTTTGAAAACGTATTTTATATGTCCCAAAAGAATTTAATTTGGCCAAGTTATGAATTTAACAATATTAAATGATTTAAACAAGGTTTAAATCATTTAACCAATTTTAATTATTCAAAACATGAAACAAATTTTATATTTGGAAAGGTGGTTTAATTTTGCATGGAAAACATATTTCATTTGTTGAAATTGGATTTAAAATGAGCAAGTTATTATTTTGGCAATTTTAAATGCAATAATTAAGAAACAGTTGTTTTCAGAAATTTAAATTATTCAAAACAGCAAACAAAATTGATATTTGGAAAGTACATGAAAAATTGATTGGAAAACATATTTAGTTTGTGGAATTTGGAATTTTTATGCCCAAGTTATGAATTTTGCAAAATTAAGTGATTTAAACAAGAATTCAAATGTTTCACCAATTTAAAATATTCAAAACAGTAAACAAATTTTATATTTGGATAGAGCATTCAATTTGGGACAGAAAACATATTTAAAAAGTTAAAATTGGAGTTAAGATGAATTAGTTATGCATTTTAGAAGTATAGGGTGCAAATCTGCCATTTTTAATAACTAGGGACTTGGAAAATAATTTTACAGGGGTTTAGAATTAATCAACAGGGACCTATTGGTGATTCTGTGAAGTTGCTGTGACCAAAACAATGGAAAATAAAAGTGTGGTTTTTATTGTGGGAGGGGGGACTCGAACCCCCCACCTCCTGCTGCGCAAAGGGTGCTGCTACCAGTGGGCTGAAGATTTGTTTGGTGACAGAGAAGGGGGACTCGGGGGGTTATGGTTCAGGTTGCGGGGTTTTTTTTTCTGAATCTGGAACTGATCGTTCCTTCTGTTCCTCGACAGGGCCAGGGCAGCGAACGGCAGCTGCTCGCCGGCAGCTGCTGCGCTCGCGGGGGTGGTCGTGGGTGGAGGCGCTGTGGGTGTGTGTGTGCGCTCCAAGAGGGAGGAAAGGCGAGGGGAGGGGCCCGAGGCGATCGAGCTCACCTTGAGGGGTCGGAGAAGAGGCAGGACGGTGCAGAGCAGCGGTGGTGACGGGCGACGATGGAGAGGACTGCAGCGGAGCTCCGGGGCGTCCCGGCCCAAGCCGAGGGGTGGAGGAGGGAGAGGGAACCCTGGGGGTTCCATTCCCGCACCTAGCCACGGCGGTGGTGGCTCGGAAGGGCGGCGATCGCCGGAGAACAGAGGGGATTTTCGGTGGTTCAGGTGTGATGTACAGGTACAGTGAGTTGCAGAGAGAGGAGAGATGGGAGAGATTGGAGGCGGGGGGAAGAGAGAAGGAGGGAGAAGGAGAAAGATAGGGCAGGGCTAGGGCATCGGTTAGGTTTATAGGGAGGGAAGGAGGCTGCTGCACCATTGCTGCATCTCTCTGTATACGTGGAGCTGCTAGGATTCGAGCCGTACGAAGAAGACGACGGGGGAAGGGGTACTGGGCCCTGAGGGGGGAGAATTGGTGGGCTGGGCCCTTCTGCCTCTCTCTCCCTTTGATCTGCTTTTAATCTTTTTGGTTCTAATTGTTTTTTTTTTTGTTGATTTGAAATAAGGAAGAAAGAGATAGGTTTTGGGTTGGGAAAAATTTGGAATAAAATTGTGTGGGTTAATTAGATCAACAACAACCACTTGCCAATTTCATTTTTCAAAAAGTTCAAAATTAACTTGCTGTTTGTAATTAACTCAAATTTGAATGATTTTGGGATTAAGTGATTATTGAAAACAAAAATTTAAATAGGGTGAACCCTATGGTTTAAATGGAACAAAAAGGATTAGAATGTTTTGGTAATTTTCATACTTTGAAATTGGGTGCTGTTTGTGATTTGATTTGAATTTTGAATGCAAGTTGGAATTAGGTGGATTATTAAAGAACCACTTAATAGTTGAGCTTTTTATTTTCATGGGAGCAAATGGGAGTTTTATTTGAACCTTATGGTTTGATGGAAACAATTGATTGATTTGTTTTGCAATTTTCATAATTTCAACATGGTTGTTGTTTGGAAGAAAATCATAATTGAATTTGAAAAGGGTTTGATATTAAATGAATTTTTGATAGAAACAAAACAATAGTTTTGGAATCACACTTTAATGGAAACAATTGATTGTTTTGATTTGAAATATCATTTTGGAAATTGTAACATCACAAGGATGAAACAAAAGGTTTGAATTTTGGTTTGAAATTCAAATAGAAAACAAAGGAAAACAAAGGAAAACAGATGAAAACAGAGGAAAACAAAAGGAAAACAAGCAAAACAATTGCAATCAACATGATGTCATGATGCAAAACATAAAATAACAGAGAGCAAACATTCTAAAGGCTTATTTTTCATACTTGGGATGTTACACTTCATCATTTGGTGCCGCCACTAAGTTAAATAGAGAAGAAAAGACAAGAAGAACAGAAAGAAAACAAGACTTAGGGAAAAGTAGGGGTTGATCATCTTGAAGCTCCTCTTGATTTTCTTCTAAGTACTTTTCTTCTTGTAGTTGCTTCTAGAGAGTCACATCTTCTGGTATTCATTGTCTTCACTAAATTCTAACATGATTACTTTCAAGGATCAAAAATTTTCTAAGGAAAAAGGACAAGAAAAGACTTGACAAAATTTTCTAAGGGAAAAGAAGAGGAAAATGACTTAGCAAAATTTTGCTAAGACAAGATCAATAGTTTTGTGGCGATAAATTTTCCTAAGTACTTTGTAGCACTTCTTAATACTACCAAAATAATACAAAGTCATTTAGCACGAAATTTGGTGCAAAAATAATTTTTATTTATTAAAATATCATTAAAATACTCCAAAAAGGAGGATAATACTAATATATAGAATACTTGTCGAAAAACAATCTACAAAAATATTTTGATGGTTCCTATGGAAAAGTATAAATCATACAAAGACATTGCAAAAATAATCACTCAAAAATAATTTCTAGATTTCAATTTAAGCCAAATTTACTTGAACAAGAACTTTTAAAATTGAACCAATTTGAATTGATCAAAACCTAAATTATACTATACCAAAAGTTTCTACTAGTCAAGAGCTTTTCAAAAACATAAAAATTATTAAATTTGACCGAGCCAATAAAAAATACTAATAGTTTTAAAATCGGGGACCTATCTGTAAAGTGCAGGGGCTAAACTGAAAAGAAGACAGAAGAATCTTCACGCTGAAGTCCCTGGCACGTTGTGATGACGCGATGATGACGGCTTGCTGACGTTGCGATGACGAGGCGCTGACTGGATCCGACGTGGTCGCTGACTGGGCTGCTGACTAGGCTTTGACTACCGATTTTGACCAAAAATAAAGTTGCTCGGATGGGAAAACAATATAAACAAAAGTTGTAAAGAATTACGTGCTCTTTATAACTATCACAAATATAACATCAGTGGATGAATAGTTTAGTCACGAATCACAAATTACCTTTCTGGTCTGAAACTTTAACCGTGAATAACTCCTAGCTCGCTTGACCAAAAGAGGTGAGGTTTGGGGGAAAAGAAAGGTCTTGATCAGGAGAACAACTTTGGTTATCAAGCCCCGAAGATTTAAGATGGTTTTCTTCTCCGAAAAACATCAAACGCAAACTATATTGTACAGAAAATTCCGTACGTAAAAAAAAGTGTTGAAAAAAATTGTAGATCAGGGTTAAATCTAACTTCTCAGCAAAGGAATTTCGATTTGAAGATCCGAGCACGAAGAGATCTAGGAATTACGAATTCAGATATGAAAGATGGCGAATGGAAATTCTTCCTCCATGGTTGATGAAAAGAGTTGAGGCCTCTCGGGATGGAAAGATAATGGAGAGATCTTCAATATTGCTTTAGGCTCCGGTGCGATTCGAGATAGTTTTGATGGGTAGATAAACGAAATATGATTTTCCTAATTAGGGTTTCGGTGGGACGAAAAGGGAAAGAAATGCCGTTGTCTACAGATGTTTATATAGGCTAATGGTCGGTGGAAAAACTTGGGCTCGAAGTTATGAACGCGTAGGAACAAGCGGATCCGGATTTGGAGTTATATTTGTTGAGATATTCGTGTTTAACCGAAAAGATTTTAGAAAAGCATGTTTTCTGGAATTCGGTTTGAACCCGAGGTGTTGGCTGCCTCGCTCGCTTCATGGGCCGGACGGTCGGCCCTTTTTTTTTTGAGCAGCGCGGGGGCGAACTGGGCTGAGTTTTTTTTTCTTAAACGTTTTTCTTTTATATTTTTCACTGTTTTCTTTATAACTTTTGATTTATAGATCTAAATGATCTCAAACCAATTTCTATAGTTTTGTAAAAAAAACACTTTGATTTAAACTTTCAAATAAGATATTTCCAATTTAAATAAAATTCCAAAAATTCAAAACTTGTTTAAATGGATTTTGACACTTAATGTCGAAAAATACTTTCAACTCAACTAGAGTTCTAAACATTTGAACCTAGTTTAATATTTCCAAATGCATACAATCACAACCACAATTTACACATACCAATTAAGACCATAATAATAAAAAATAATATATAGAGCATGGCTTGCCCTTTTAATATATTTTCTTAAATATGTTTTCAAGTGAAATAATATTCCAACTTTTGAAAATTTCAAATGCAAGCAATGCAATATGCTCATGAATGCGTGCATGATTTTATTTTCAGAGCAAAATACTTAGTAGTTTTTGAAAGTTTTAAGTTTTTGTGATTTTTCAACTTTTGGGGAAAACTTGGGATGTTACAGACTACCACCCTTAAAAAGAATCTCGTCCCGAGATTCGGGAAGGCTAGCAATAGGTTGTGACTGTATGGCTACCACCCTTAAAAAGATTTTTGATGGTAGTGAAAAACTTCTAGATGCAAACTTGATTTATAACATACCTTCCACTTCTTCCACATTGATGTGGTTCAGATATCCTTTATCAAAAGGATTTGGCTTGGGAGCTGCTTCGGCCTTCTTTGTTGGGCACTCGTTGGCATAGTGGCCCTTGTTCTTGCACTTGTAACAAAGCACCTTGCTGATATCCCTGTATTCAGTGTTTGGGCGGGGTTGTCCATTGTTATGCTCGTGATCAGCTTGTCCATTTCCCTTGTGGCCTCCATTGCTTCCTTTGGATCCACCATTGTGATCCTGATGCTTGTGGTGACTTCCTCCATTATGGTGTTTCCCATGTTTGTGACCATTGTTCCCATCGTGGGTGGAGTGCCTCTTGAATGAAGGCTCAGCATGATGCTTGTTAATACTCAGCTTCCTCTTCCTATTTTCTGCCTTCTTGATGTTATCCTCCAATGTGATGGCTTGGTCAAGGAGTGCCTGATAGTTTGGAGCATATGACACGGTCAAAGGAATCTTTAGGTCATCACTTAACCCTTTGAGGAATTTTGCCTTCCTTTTTTCATCCGTATCTACATCTTCAGGAGCATATCAGGACAGTGCAAGAAAGTCATCCATATACTCTTTGAGTGATCTGTTCCCCTGTCTCAGGTTCCTGAACTCTTCTTGCTTCAAGTTCATAATGCCTGAGGAGATATGAGCATTACGAAAGCCATCCTTGAAGTCCTCCCAAGTCAAGGTGTCCAGAGGGTGAGTGATTTGAAATGTTTCCCACTATTGGGCAGCATGTCCTTCCAGCAAATGTGCGGTGAATCTCACCTTCTCAGCGTCATCGCATTCAGTTGTCACCAGATGCTTTTGCACAGAACGCAGCCAGTCATCAGCTACAATTGGTTCAGCTGCAGTTCAGAACTTGTTGGGATTAAGCCTTAGAAATCTGGCAAGCCTGTCCACTTGGGGAGGTGGTGGTGGTGGAGGTCCTTGTTGGTTGGCCATGAATTGAGCCATCATGGTCATCAGCTGAGTTTGGGAAGCCATCATCTGCTGCATCATAGCTTCATTGTTGTTGTTGTTGTTGCCCTCAGGGTCACGGCGAGGAGGTGATATGGATATTATAGGGGTACATGATGATTGTTCATGCTTGAGTTGGAAGGAAATATTGAAGTTAATTTATGATTACTATAAGGTGAATTCCTTCTTAATGGATTGTGTTGTTTGTGTTTATAAGAATGTTATACTACCTAAGCATATGTATTTATGTATGCTAGGTTTATTTATAACACAAACATGGATGGAGGAGAGCATCAAGGAGAGCTGGAAAACAAGCATACAAGGGTGGAAGTCATGGAGATTGTTTCCCACAAGAGCACAAGGAGTTAAAGGAGCCATCCATGCATTGGGGGATGATATGGGAGCAGCAAGGACATGTCCTAGGCTGTCCCAAACATTTTTATTAGAGGACATGCAAGTCTATATGGCTGGGCCCATGTTGGGCTCGGTTTGTAAAGGTTTGGGTGCACCAAACCGTGTAGGAATAGGTTAGGGGGGCGCACCCCCCTCTCTTGGCCTCCACCCCCCTCATATATACCTCTTAGCCACGAAATTAGAGATTAGAACCAGTTTAAGATAAACCCTAGATTTCAGAATTGAACTATGTTCATCTAAATCTATCCCCACCAGTTTGGTGGAGTTACCCCTTGCAAATTCTGCGTGCTATCTGTTGTTCCATTGGGAATTAGTAGATACAGAACCACTCATAGTCATTGATTACGTTGTGCAAGTGTGTGGAGTTGAGAATATCCAAAGGGATTGAGAGCTGTTGCATTGGCATCAGGGATCAGCTGGAGAGGTTTCAGCAAGACACAATTTATCCATCAAGTTATCGTGTGATTCATCGAGAAGATCGGGAAACCCCCTTATCATATGGTATCAGATTTACAGGTTGACTCGGTGAGCAATTTATCCCTAGATTCGTTTTGTTTTCTACCTATCCAGAAAAAGCCACACAAAAATTCGAGTAGTAGAGTTTCCATAGCCTTAGATCAACACCAATTGCTTCTTCTAGTTGTTGTTTTTGGTTGATTTTCGTGTCCCTTTTCTTCTTTTGAGTCTTTTGTTTTCAGTCTAGGTTTAGGGTTCATATTGTGTTCGTCGAGTTCATCACGAGTCCACCAAAAATCCCCAAAAATAATTCATCTGATCCGTGTTTTCCTTGTCAGTTTCGAGTTGGACTCGAAGTTCCTGCCGTGGCACGGAATCGTGCAATTTCTCTGCCGCCGCCGCGTCCTAGCCACAGTCGGAATCCGCCCCGACTGCGCCTTACAAATCCGCCCCGCGGCCCTGCTTTTGGCTTACCACATCGCCGCCCGTGCGCTTCCGCGGCACCGAATCGCGCGGAAACGTTGCCGCGCCTGCCGCGCCCACTGCTGCTTTGCGCGCGCCCGCGGCACACGAAAAACTGCCCGCGCGCTGGTTCTTTTCCCTGTTTGGTAACACCGCGCGCTGCCGTGGCAGCTGTTTGCTACGTTTCTCTGCCGTGGTACCATATTCCTGCCGTGAGGTAATCTCTTTGCTCTAGCTAATTTTCTGTTCGGTTTTTCATTGCCAATTTCGTAGTTTTCACGCCATATCTTTGAGAACTATAGCCACGGCCTATCTACATATCAAATTAGGAGCATACCCACATAAGACTAGCTCAATTTGGTGCTCACAGACTGCTCAATCATCTGTTTCATCGTGCAGTTTTTCTGGAAAAAATTTCTCCGCGGTGCGACATATTGTGGTCAAAATAGGGAAAAAGAATTTTTTTTTATGTCCGTACAAGAGGCATAATTTGGCCCAAAAGAGTGGAAAAATCAGAGAGGAAAAACAGAAAAATAAGAGAGGAAAAGAGGCCTGAAAATTGTTGATCATTGCCACATGTTTCGGAGATGTTTACATGTTGTTTTGCACTAGTTCTTTGAGCAATCTTGTGCCTGTTTATAAGAGTTGTAGCTATTGTCTTTCGAGTGCATTGCAACAATTCCATCCATATAGTTGCTTGCCACATTATTCTCCATGTGTGTGTTTCCTGTGCTTTTCATATCATCACAGGCAGCAAATAGGACTTGTTATTGGTGTTGTTAGGTATCCATACCAAGCCCCACCATATTCCTTGTTTGTCTTGTGATAGCTAAACTTCCGGGTATTCTCATCTTCACATCAGTACACGTGTTAATACTACTTGTGGTGAGTGTTTTCTATTCTCCTTGGAGCGGTAAGATACATGTTTTCTTTGCTGTTTTGAGAGAGTTGTGAGAGAACACCATAACCCATTGTTATTTTGTTACTAACAAGTTAATCAATGGAGCTTTGTAGTTTTTCTATGTGCAGTGATGCTTTCTGGGAGGAGGAGTCTACTGGAATGCCTGCATCAAATTTGTTCCACCTCATTGCAGACATCCAAGGTTGCCATGCTGCTATAACTCTTGATAAGGATACTAATTCTAATTTTATTAGTCTTGATGTTGTTGAGAAATTGCAATTGGAAACTTTTCAAGCAAATCCATACATGTTAATTACTAATGATGATAAAATTAGAATTACTCAACGTACTTTTGTTCCATTAACCATTCATGGTCATACAGAGCAAATTTATTGTCATGTGATTCCTAGAGCATTTACTAGTTGTCATCTTTTGTTGGGTAAATCATGTATTGTCAAATTTCGGTTTGATTTTGCTAGATATTATCCTGACATAAAATTACTTTGGAATCATCAATATCATCGAAGAAAACATGTTTCACTTGAAAATTGTATGGATGTTAGAAAGCAACCATTATGTTATCCTCAAGTCATGTGTCGGGGGGTTACCCCCGAGTAGGGTAAAGGCAAGTGGTAAAGGCCACTATCAGAAGAGAAGTTTGGTCGAGTAGCCGCCTACCCGGTACTTGCTACCCGGTCGACTGCTACTCGGTCTCACTTCAAGATGACCAGAAGGAGATATCAATCAAGTTCTGTCCATTCGAGTAGAAGAGTTGGCCCGAGTAAAATTGGCGGGAACCTATTCGGGCCAGAAGTCAAAGGAGCCGTTCTGACACAGGATCCCGCGTATCCTGGGTTCGTACTTGGCACTATTCGAACTACTGTTCATCTGGGGCCGGCCTGCCTGACAGTGACAGCATGGAAGCAGGCGGTCGCAGGATAAGGGGGCCCTACTCTGTGTTTGGCACAGTGATACCAGACTGTCCCCTTGGTTTTGCCCAACGACTTTCCGGATGCAGCCAAGATTAGGAACCAAAGCTGTCAGCGGGAACTCGGAAGAAGGACGATGTGCACACTATGTCGACACTTGTCCATGTTTGGACGTATCCGGCTGGGCACCATGTATATAAGGTGCCCCGCCGCCTCCTGCGTGAGGATCGAACACATCGTGACCTAGATCGCATGCTGGGACACAAGGAAACCCTAGATTCTTGACCTAGTTCATCACGTAGAGAGAAGAGTGGCTACTCGGTAGCAAGAACATTGTACTGTGGCTACTCGGTGAGACACCAGAATACATAGAGAAAGGCAGGAGTAGGGGTTTTACCTCCTCACGAGGGCCCTGAACCTGGGTAGATCGTGTTGTTTGCAGTGCCTAGTTCTTACCTCACGCGGCTACTCGTCGCGTGATCCCTCCCCGAGCACCTCCAGCGTCCATCGTTCCCACATCTTTAGCCATCCTATGGCATCTGCCGTGACACCACCACAACAGTTGGCGCCCACCGTGGGGCAACCAGCGGCGCTGGTTGGAGTTTCTGTTCGGACGGGATCTTCTTCAGCGGAGCGCGTGGTCTGTGGCCTTGTCCACAGATTCGGCTCCTTCGACTTCGTCACCGACAACGCCGGCGATTTCGGCGGCAGGGCCATGCCGGAGGGCGACTCGGTGATCTCCTTTGGCTCTCACCTCGTCTATGTCGCCACCGTCGCCAACCGCGCGTACCCCGAGCTGGTGCATGACGCGGAGGATCCTCCTGCGGTGATCGCTGCTCGCGGAAGGCCTACGTGCCGTTCTGCGAACTGCGCTGAGGTGATGGTGACCGGCTTGGCAGCAAACGCCGGCACAGCTGCTGCTGGCGCCGCGGCCGTCGTCGATGACCCTGCTGGCGCGAACGTTGGTGGCAGGACTCACCGGCCCTACGAGAAGGAGTGCAACTTGCCGCCTTCCACTACTCCGACTATTCCCGCGTCGGCTGGGCGACTTGGCATGCCGACTCCCACCGACATTGAGCTTCTAGCCATGAAGGAGCAGCTCGAGCGGCAGCGCCAGGAGCTGCTTGCCGAGCAGGCGGAGTTGGATAAGGTGAGGTTGGAGTTGAGTCTAGATCAGCTCGAGTACAACAAGGCTCATGGTTTCACGCCAGTCACTAGGAGAGCTAGCAGAGTAGGCGCCACGCGGCGCAACCTTGGTGCCGAGATGGCGACAGTTGTAGAGGTTCCTGCTCAGTCCGCCACCGCAAACACCTCCACCAGGCCCAGATATAGCACACCCGCCAAGACACTCAGAGCTGCAGAGGCTGTAGCTGCCGAGTTGCCTCGTCTCGACGGCGACGCGCGTGTTAGGCAGCAGGAAAGGCTCAACGAGTTGGTGTTGGAGGCTGCTAGGCAGAACGAGGAGTTCCGAAAAGCCAACCCTGGTGCCGGAGCTTCTCAGGTGGTGCACTCGCACGCGGCTAGATCTAACGATCAGGCCTCGTCTCCGCACCCCAGCCGCGAGAAGAGCCGCAGCGGGCGTTCTGGCAGAAGTAGGCAAATGCAGGTGTATGATCCGACTGCTGCCGCGAAACAGCTCGCTGTGCCGCAGCAGCCCGATCAGGAACACAACGCTGCACGAGCAGGCTTTCAAGCCCAAAGAGCTCAAAGCCATGCCCGAGATGGAGAGCGCCCAGGCCCTTCTCGGCAACCCGCAGCTCAGCCTACTCGGCCGAGGCAGCAGCCGCGAGCAGTGGCGCCAGTCGCCAACCCGGTGGAGCAGCCTGCAGCTGTGCAGGTGGACAGATATGATGATGGCTACTCGGCCATGGAGATGCCTGGCTATGATGTCCATGATCGTGTTGGCGAGCGCATGCTGGCGCCTGGAGATGCGAGGCATCAGTTGGACCGGATCAGCTTGTCGGCGCGGCTGGAGAACACGGGTCCTCCGGGCCCCGAGTGCTTTGGCCCGCGCATCATGAACTAGCCGTCCGTGAAGAACTTCCAGCTCGCAAGGGGCACCAAGAGCTACAATGGCAGCACCAAGCCGGAAGACTGGCTTAATGATTATGTCACCGCGGTTCATATCGCGAACGGCAACCGGAGATGGGCGGTGCGCTATGTCCCGCAGATGCTAGAGGGTCCAGCTCGCACTTGGCTCAACAACTTGCCCAAGAACAGCATCAATTGCTGGCTGGACTTCTCGGATGCCTTCATCAGCAAGTTCACGAGCACATACAAGAGGCCGAATAGGCCACAGCAGCTATCCGCTTGCAGGCAGCGAGAAGACGAGACAGACCGCGAGTACCTTACTCGGTGGAGCACATTGAGGAACACCTGTGAAGGTGTGAATGAAGCACAGGCCATTACTTGGTTTGCGCAGGGATGCAGGCATGGCAGTATGCTATGGCAGAGGTTGCAGAGGGAGATGTCGAACACTCTGGTGGAGACCATCAAGATTGCGGATCAGTATGCACTTGGTGATCCTACTCAGCCCCTGATGGACTCCTCTGAGCCGAGAAGAAACTTCAGCAACAGCAAGCGCAACGAGTTCCGCAACAAGCGCAGGGGTGACCGAATAGATACTCGGTACGACCCTGAGGAGGTGAATGCAGTGACTGTTGGAGCTGGTGGTAGCCAAAGGCAGAAACCTGCTGGAGCCTACGGGCAGAACCAGAACCAGGGCCAAGGAAACAAGAAACCATTTCGCACCTCTCAGTCGGGTAGCGGAAACTCCGAGCAGCCGAAGAAGTTTGTCTTTGATGACATGAAGGATGGTCCGTGCAGTTTTCACACTCATCATCCCTCAAGGCCTGCAAACCACACTACTCGGCAGTGCGAGTGGTGGGATGTGATCAAGAGTGATGGCTTGCCTCCTCCCCCTCCTTTGCCAGCGGCCAATGCCAATGTGCAGCCTACTCGCGCACCCGCAGCTCGGCCACCGGTGTTTCCGAGAAGGGAAAATGTGAACCAAGTGGCTTTAGGAGCCAATCGCCACTTCAACAATGAGGGCTATCGCAACAACAACAACAACTACAACCGCAACAACAACAGAGGCAACAAATACTACCAGGGCAACAACAACAACGGCAACAATGAGGGCGGAGGCCGCAACCAGTACCAAGAGCACCATGAGAGCTACATGATCTTCACCTCTGAGCCAGTCGACAAGCAATCACAGCACAGGCGTGCCATGGAGGTCAATGCAGTGATTCCTGCTGTCCCTCACTACATGTATTGGTGTGACCAGGAGATCAGGTGGTCCCGAGTAGATCATCCCAAGGTGATGCCCAACCCGGGTAGCTATGCCTTGGTGCTGGATCCTACCTTCCTGGGTCCCGAGAAGAATGTGAGGTTCAGCAAGGTGCTAATCGACAACGGCAGCAGCATCAACATCGTGTACAAAGACACACTCGAGAAGCTTGGCCTGGCCGAGAACATGATGCTGCCCAGCAAGACCACTTTCCATGGCATTGTGCCCGGGATCTCGTGCAACCCGATTGGCCGAGTGTGGATAGACGTGCTATTCGGTACCAGGGAGAACTGCCGCACAGAGAGCCTGGAGTTCGAGGTGGTTGATCATCAGAGTCCTTACCATGCTCTACTCGGCAGGCCTGCTCTGAGCAAGTTCATGGCCTCTACTCATGTTGCATATCTGAAGATGAAGATCCTTGGCCCCAATGGCATAATTACAATCTCTGGTGATTACAAGAAGTCCATGGAGTGTGCCTCTGCTGGTTCCCAGTTGGCTGAGTCGATGGTGATTGCTGCCGAGAGGAAAAAGATGTATGAGGTGGTGGCTATGGCGCAATCCGCGCAAGCTGGCGCGCAAGGCGTGCCGAGTACCCAACACGGGACCGCATTCCAGGCATCTCAGGAGACCAAGAAGGTCCAGGTCGACCCCGAGTTCCCCGACCGCGTAGCCATCATTGGCTCCGGGTTGGCGGAGAAATAGGAAAGCGAGCTCATCCACTTCCTCCGTGAGAATCGGGATGTATTCGCCTGGTCTAATGAAGATCTACCAGGAGTCCCGAGGGAGTTGGTTGAGCACTCATTACATGTGCGTCCTGACGCCAAGCCGGTGAAGCAAGCTATGCGCCGCTTCGGAGATGAGAGAAGGAAGGCCATTGGTGATCAAATCACCAAGCTTCTGATAAGCAATTTCATCATGGAGGTGCTGCATCCGGATTGGCTAGCCAACCCGGTCATGGTCGAGAAGAAGAAGGAGGATCCCAAGGCTGCCACTGCATGGCGCATGTGTGTCGACTACACCGACTTGAACAAGGCATGCCCCAAGGATCCTTTCCCGCTACCTCGCATCGATCAGGTGATCGATTCCACTGCTGGTTGTGAACTGTTGTCTTTCATAGATGACTACTCTGGTTTCCACCAGATTGCACTCAATCCTGTTGATCAAATAAAGACTGCTTTCATTACCCCGTACGGGGCTTATTGCTATCGTGTCATGTGTTTTGGCTTGAGGAATGCGGGTGCAACCTATCAGAGATGCATGCAGAAATGCTTGCACGACCAGCTCGGCAAGAATGTGCAGGTGTACGTAGATGACATTGTCATCAAAACGAATAAAACACATACTCTGCTTGCCGACCTGGAGGAAACCTTTGCTAACCTACGCAAGTACAAAATGAAGCTAAATCCGAGTAAATGCACCTTTGGTGTCCCGGCTGGTAAGCTACTCGGCTTCCTGGTGTCTAGTCGGGGCATTGAAGCCAATCCTTCAAAGATAAAAGCTATTGAGAGCATGTGTTTGCCGAGATCCCTGAAAGACGTGCAGAAATTCACTGGTTGCTTGGCATCTCTGAGCCGTTTTCTGGGCCGAATGGGCGAGAAGGCCCTGCCTCTGTACCAATTGATGAAGAAAAGTGACAAGTTTGTCTGGACTCCGCAAGCGGATGTGGCATTCAACGAGCTGAAAGCAATGCTGGCTAGCGCTCCCATCTTGGCTAGTCCGCTACCCAAGGAGCCAATGCTGCTGTACATTGCTGTGACTAACCAAGTAGTCAGTGTGGTGATTGTGGTGGAACGAGAAGAAGAAGGCAAGAGTGTGCAGCGCCCAGTGTACTATCTCAGTGAAGTGTTGTCCAGCTCCAAGCAAAACTACCCGCACTACCAGAAGATGACCTACGGCGTGTACCTGGGCGCCAAGAAGCTAAAGCATTATTTCCAAGAGCATCCTATCACGGTTGTGAGCTCTGCTCCCATCTCGGATATCATGGGTAACAAGGAGGAGAGTGGCAGAGTAGCCAAGTGGGCAATCGAGCTGGCCGCGTATGCACCCGCGTACGCGAGAAGAGAAGCCATCAAGTCTCAGATTCTGGCGGAATTCCTGGTGGACTGGGTCGAGGTGCAGTATGAACCTCCTGCTCCAGTTTCTAATTACTGGAAAATGCACTTTGATGGCTCGAAGGTGAAGGAAGGCCTTGGTGCTGGCGTAGTGCTCACGTCACCCAAGCGAGATCAACTCAAGTATGTGCTGCAGATTCACTTCAAAGCATCCAACAACGTAGCAGAGTACGAGGCAGTGGTGCATGGCTTGCGAGTAGCCAAGGAGGTTGGCGTGCAGCGCATTATATGCTATGGCGATTCAGATCTGGTGGTGCAACAAGTCTCTGGTACATGGGATGCTCTGGATGCCAACATGGCATCATATCGCTTCCTGGTACAGTCTATGACTGGATTCTTCGAGGGCTGCGAGTTCCAGCACATTCACCGAGCAGAGAACGAAGCGGCGGACGAGCTGTCCAAGTTGGGATCCTCTCGGCAATCCATCCCGGCGGGGGTTGCCTTGGAGCACTTGAGGAAGCCATCCATCAAGCCCTCGCCCAACTCGGAGTCCATATTTGTTCCTGCTCTGCCAAGTGAGGAATCTGATCCCATGGAGATTGACTGGGAGAATGCTATAGGAAACTCGGGGACTGCCACTCCTTACTCGGGGACTGCCATTCCTTACTCGGGGACTGCCACTCCTTACTCGGGGACTGCCATTCCTTACTCGGGGACTGCCATTCCTTACTTGGGGACTGCCAATTCCTACCCGGGGACTGCTGTCCTTAACCCGGGGACTATCGCATTCATTGAGGAAGTCCTTGCCAATCGATCTGGGCTTCAGAGAAGTGCTCCCATCACTAAAGAGCAACCAGAGGTGCCTGTCCCGATGGAAGTGGACGAACCAGTGTTTCCCACACGGGAGACACCGAGTTGGTCCATGCCCATATTATCCTTTCTAAGGGACGGCACTCTGCCAGAAGATGAAGTGGCTGCAAGACAGATTCAGAGAAGATCCAAGGGCTACACTATAGTCCGAGATGTGCTGCATAAGAGAAGTGCCACTGGCGTGCTGCAACGTTGTGTGGACCCAGCAGAAGGAGAAGAAATTCTGGTAGAGATACACCAAGGAGAATGTGGGCACCATGCCTCTTCTCGGGCATTGGTCAAGAAAGCTTTTCGGCATGGCTTCTACTGGCTCACAGCTCTGCAGCAAGCCGAAGACATCGTGAGGAAGTGCAATGGCTGCCAGATGTTCGCGAGTAAGATTCACATGCCTGCTTCCGAGTTGAAGACAATTCCTATCACTTGGCCATTTGCTGTTTGGTGTTTGGACATGGTCGGGCCCTTCCAGCCGGCTAGAGGCAACATGACTCACATCTTGGTCATGGTGGACAAGTTCACCAAGTGGATCGAGGTGAAGCCTATTCGGAGGTGCGATGGGGCCACAGCTGTGAAATTCGTGAAGGATGTGATCCTGAGATATGGCTACCCGCACAGCATCATCACGGATAACGGCACAAATTTTGCTGAGGGAGCAATGGTGCGGTTCTGCAGAGATAAGCACATCCGACTAGATGTTGCGTCTGTTGCGCATCCAGCCTCCAATGGACAAGTTGAAAGAGCAAACGGCATGGTACTGGCAGGCATAAAACCAAGGCTGATGGAGCCACTGCTGAAAACACCTGGGTGTTGGCTAGACGAGTTGCCAGCGGTGTTGTGGAGTCTAAGGACTACCCCGAACCGGTCAACCGGCTACACGTCATTCTTCTTGGTATACAGGGCTGAGGTCGTGTTGCCAATAGACCTAGAGCATGACTCCCCCCGAGTAACCCTCTACACTGAGGTGGAGGCGAGAGAAGCTCGAGAAGACGACGTTGACCTGCTTGAAGACGCAAGAGAGCTGACTCTGTCACGTTCGGCTATCTACCAGCAAAACCTGCGGCGTTATCATAGCCAAAAGGTGAACCCAAGGGTTTTCCGAGAAGGAGACTTGGTCCTTAGGCTCGTGCAGCGCACAGCCGGGATGCACAAGTTGTCTCCTCCATGGGAAGGGCCCTTCATTGTGAGCAAAGCGCTGCACAACGATGCTTACTATCTTATAGATGCGCGCCCACCACAGGCGAACAGGGCAGATAAAGCTGGAGAGGAGACCAAGCGCCCTTGGAATGTAGCTCTACTCCGTCGTTTTCATTCATGAGCAAAGATGTGTATGTACCCTCTTATCCGAGTTGAAATTCTACTCTGCAATCTGAAATTGAACTCGGGGACTGCCCTCGCCCAAAATTGCTCTAAGTGTTTCTTCTCGGTTTTGCTGTCTGTCTATTCGGTTGCTCCACTTCAAAATTCATAAGCGTATTGAGTATTGTGTCTAAACCTACATGCCAACTCTTCGACTTTGCTGCTGTCCGAAACCCGGCTTCATGGCAAGCAAGAGAACAAGCAAAAGGTCAATGAGCACAAGAAAAATCGCTAAGGAAGAAAAGAGTGCAGGAACCGAGTAGGGTGTCTTTTACTTCTGTTCTTTGTCCTATCTTTTCGGCTAAGTGGTGGGCTGCGTTACTATGATTGTTTCTAAGCGGCTAAGTATTTGCAGCTCTACTCTTTGACTCTTGTGACTCGAATACCAAAAAAGCAACAAGTTGCGGGTAGAGCTGAGACGAAAAGAGAGAGTGAATAAGAAATGCAACTCGGGGACTCGTATACTAACGCAACCCGGCATTAAGCCAGGGCTGCTCAAATTGATTAAATAAAAGATAACAAGTGGGAATAAAAATGAGTAGCAACGGAATAAAATAAGTCTGATACATTTGCACCCGGCATCCCGGGGATCTGATAAATGTTTAAGCGATAAGTTTGCAGGAGGAAATCAAATTCAGGTCGACGTGGTGTTCTCGGTGCTCTCCTTGGTTGCTTCGTCTTCATCAGTGGCCTTGGTGGCGTCCGCCTTTGTGCTGGCATCAACAGTCCTCGCTTGCTCGGCGTCAGGCTCGGTGGTGAACTGCTCAGAAGTTGCAGTGGCCACCGAGATGGGCGTTGTCGCGGAGGCGGAGCCGGTCTCATGGGCGCGGAGGTTGACGGTGTCGTCAAGGGCAGCTCCTGACGAGGTGCCGAACTCGAGCGCGGCGGTGTCGATTGACATCTCCTCGTTCTCGCCCTCCTCATCGCTACCCGCGACGACCACGGCCTTCCCCTTCCCGTCCTTGCCAGCAGGGGACTCGAAGCCACTCAGGTCCAGCTCATCGGTGTCAGTTTCTTCATCTTCATCCTCCTCCTCGCCCTCGTCCACCTCGGTGTCGGGCTCGGTGAGGCCGTCGATGAAGGTCGCGGTATCAGCATACTGAGCGACCTCGTGAGCGACTATCTGGCGAATAGCCACGCAGTCGGGGTTCTTCTCCCACTTGGAATCTCGGCGCGTCTCGCGGATAATCTGCATATTGAGGTTTTCATACCAGGAGGTGACGAAGAGCAGCATCATGTCAGCACCTGCTCGAGCTCCCGAGGCGCGCCATTTCTTCAGTTCAGCTTTCACGCGCTGCAGCTTCAAGGCAAGTCCGGAGATTGTGGTCGGCGCAGTGTCATCTGGCCAGAAGACGTTGTGGATCTGGAAGGCGACGCGCACCAGCTCGGTGCCCACGCCTGCTAGCCGGGGACACTGTTCCTGCATGATCAGGATGCTCTCCTCGATTTCTTCTCGGGTGTCCATAGGCTCGCCCTTCGCAGCACGAGCTGCTCGGGCCTTTTCCAGGGCAGGCACGCTGGAAGATTCAAGGTTGGGAAAGATTCCTGCAAGAGCTACCGAGAAGATCAGAAACAGTAACAGAGTGGAAGCGTGAAACGAGAAGCAGAGAAGAAAGGCGCAGCCGAGTAGCGGAAAAGCGGAGAAAAGGGAGCACTTACTGTTCAAATCATGGCGCAGCCCTAACAGCTGGGTCTTCCATGTTTCCTCGTTGGATATATGCTTCTCTTGGATCAAGCGGAGCTCCTCTAGCTGAGTGAAGAGACCAGCATTGGCCTTCTTCAGTATCTCGCACTCCTGCTCAAGGGCCTTCACCTTGGCCTTGGCTGCTGTCTCGACCTTTGCCTTCTCGGCGATGACTCTGTCCCTCTCGTCACCAAGGTTGATAGCATCCTGGAGCGCAGTCTGCAGCTGGAATTGGAGCTGCTCCATCTCGGTAGTGTGCCCTTTCAACAACTCGACAGCCTGGCTGGACAGCTGCTGCTGCACCTCAGCAGGTTTGAGGCAGTCTTGATGCTCCTCAGCAAATTTCTTATGATCTTCTGAAAAGAGCAAAGCACGGTTAGCAGAGAAGCGAAAGAAAGAAACCCAGGAGAAGCCGAATAGACAGTGGTTTACCTTCAAGTCTTTTGATGGTGGCCTGGCCATTCTCCACGAAGGCACGGCAGTTCTCGTGCTCGTCAACCAGGGCTTTCAACTTTCCTGCAGAGTCAAATCAGTTAGCGCAAAAAGCAGAAGCGGGCGTAAACAGTAAACGCAAGAACCGCGCAGCTAGAAGCGTACCTTCCACCTCAGACAGCTTCATGGTACTGTTCATCACTTCCTTGTCGGCTTCCTCGGCGGATATCTTCTCCTTCTCCAGGGCGGCGAGGCGCCTCTTCGCGATGGCATGGTTCCAGAGTAGCTGACGATGCAAGTTGGTCCACTTCAATACGCTATTCTGAGAAGCAAAAGGGAAAATGAGTCAGACAAAGAAGTAAAGATTCCACCCGAGAAGGCGGCTACTCGAGAGAGTATCCTCCTACTCGGCCAGAATCTCGGGGACTGGGTGATGGTTAAGAAAAAGGGAGAAGAGTAGAAGAGAAAGAAATGTGCAACTCGGAGAGGATGGGTTAAGGCTTACCGCGTAAGATTGCTCGAGATCCTCTGCGTTCTTGCGGTGGACAAACATCTTGGCAGCAAGTGTAGCAGAGGTGGTTGAGACGGTCATGGGTTTGTAACCCAAGTCCACCTTATTCCAGTCAACACGCATATGGTCGATCTCGCCCAGATCGGTGCCGTCCCAGTTGGTGTTGCCGAGAACTTTGCTGTCCCACTTGGCATCAATGAAGCCGATCAGGTCGAGTACTTGCTCGAGGCTCTGGGATGTTATCACCTGGTCCTGAACTCCACGAGAAGCAATGGAGACGGATTTGTCCTGGTTTGGGGCCGGAGGCCTAGAATTCACTGCCATGGCTTTTTTCCCTTTCTGAAGAGCGAGACTCCGATCCTGGGGGGGAAAAGCCGACCTGGTGCTGCTGGCTAACCTTCACCATGTAATCAGGGTAGCAGGGCTGGTTAGCCGCAGCAGCGGCTGCAGCAGCGACGGCAGCAACCGCGTTGGGATCGCGGATAACCAGTTGACGGGACTGGCCAGTTGATGTTGGCGGCGGCTTGTCGGCAGCTTGCTTCTTCGTTTTTTCCTTCTGGGCAGTTGGCTTCTCGGAGATTGGCTTCTCGGTTTTCTTCTTCTCGGTTTCCTTCTTCTCTACCTTCTCTTTCTCAGCCTTCCCATCCTCAGCTTTCTCCTTCTCGGCTGCCTCCTTCTCGGCAGCATCTTGGGCACTCTTCCTCGTAACCGGCTTGGCTGAAGGGCCGGCTGCAGTTGTGGTTGGCTGCGCCAGGGAGGAGTCTGGCTGGGCGCTATCTTGGTCAGTTGGTGGCGCCAGGGGCGCGCTATCCGATGCGCCATCTGGCTGGGCGCTACCCTGCGCGGCGTCAGGTTGCACGTTGCTCAGAGGGTAATGCCTAGTCGCATCTCCTACACGCTGCTCGGCAGCAGGATCTGGCTGGGAGATATCCATTGCTTCTACCCGCGCCTGTGACGCGGGGTCTCCTTGTCCAGCAGCCCCTGTTGCTGGCTGCTCCTCTTCTTCCTGTCGCTCAAGGGCGGCGTCGTGCTGCATCTCGGTGTCTTGCTCTTGGTTCTCCTCGGCAGTGTTGGCCGGAGGAGAAGGAGGTCTGTCCTGCTGAGCAGCATCCTGCACTTCTTGATCTGCGCGTGACTGCTGCTCCAACTCAGCATTCTGGGCATCGATGGTCGCTGCTTGTGCGTTGGCGGCATTGGCCTCATCGCCCTCGAGGTCGATAACCTTGTCGACGTCGATGGCAGCTTTCTTCTGAGTCTCAGTGGACGCAAGAGCGGCGTCCGCGTTCAAGGGGGCTCTGAAGAGAAAATTGTGTTCAGAAATAAGAAGAGGGCAGAGGAAATTAAGAAGAAACAGTGAAGCAAAGAAGATTGGGAATTAACCGAGAAGGAACTTACCCCTGGCGGGAAGGAATCGTTGGTTTCTTTCTCTTCATGACCTTCTTGGTCTTCTTCTCGGTCGGCTTCTTCTTCTTGGCGGGGGGCTCGAAGGCGCCACTGCCTGTCCGCTTGCGGGTAACAGGAGCGGCGACGGATAGAGGATTGGCCTCAAGGGCTCTCTCGTCCTCATCCTCGTCATCATCCTCAGCATCTGCAGCGTCTGTGAAATAGAGAGGAAGAAAAACACTTCAGAAACAGCAGGCAAAGGGCTAGTGTTTCTCGCAGACAAAAAGCGTGAATTCAGTTACCCTCTAACTCCTCATCGGACCAATCGCGGAGAGACGTTTCGGCATGCTGCTTCTCTGTCGAAGGGGAATGAGGAAGATTGATCTGGTCCGCGGTCTCGAGGGAGGCCTGGTCATCTTCTTCTCGGTCATCTGACCAATTGCCCTCGAAGCGCTCACAGCTTTCAGCTCGCTGGCGGTCAAGAACCTGAAGAACATGGAAGTGTCGCAAGTTAACCGAGTAGCACGAAGGCACTATACCCGAATAGGCGTGCAAACACAAAGCATACTAAGCCTAGGGAAATTTGCTAAATATCCTACTCGGAAAGGCGTGCAAGGATCAAGCATATTAAGCCTAAGAATTTCTCCTAAGTATGCTACCCGACAAGGCGTGCAAACATCAAGCATACTAAGCCTAAACAGTTTTGATAAGTGCTCTACTCGGCACGGAATACAATTGCTAGTCGCAGTAGGAAGAGGAGGATATCTACTCGGATTGCATATGCTGGAAGGAGAGTAAGAAGAAGGTACCAGTGGAATCGGCTTCGTGCGGCTGAAGGGGGTAAACCCATACTGCCAATCGTCGCGGAGGCCTGTGGTCAGGATGGACCTCGCGTGCTCGGCGATGTCCGCGTTGCTGAGCTCGAACGTGGTCGTTCGAGTGCAATCGCGGGGGCCTCCCAGGTAGCACATTGGATGGGAGCGCTGCTGCAGAGGAAACACTCGGTTCTTGATCCAGCAGGCGACGGGGTCATCGCTCTTGAGGCCCTCTCCGATTAGCTCGGCGAGCCGCTCCTCCATCTGCACGGCGTTGCGGTCGTTGGAGGGCTTCGTCTTCCAGTTCTGCCCAGACGGAGCTCGGTTGCTCCAGGCGGGCAGGTTGATGCGGTCCGTTACCTTTCCCCCCTTTGTGGCGGGGATGTTCTTCACGTGAAGGAAAGATTTCTGCCACATACGGACGGAATCCAAGCCCTTGATGCGAGGGTGGTTGGTTCCCGTCCGCTCCAACATCATGGCGCTGCCGGTGTCGGTTAACCGACTGCCAGTGGCCGCGCCATCCTTCTTCCCCTTGCTCTGCTGACGGAGATGGAAGTACTTCAACCATGTCTGTACCATGGGGCGGACGCCGAGAAAGGCCTCGCACACCACGGTATGATAGGCGAGGAAGACGACCGCATTCGGAGGGAGGTGATGCATCTGAACACCGAAGTGATCCAGGAAGGAGCGGAGAAAATCAGAAGCTGGCAGGCCAAATCCTCGCGCAAAGTGCGCAAGGAAGACGACGTGCTCGCCCTCCCGCGGGGCCGGAACGATTTCGCCGTCGGACGGCCGGCACTGAACACCAGGAGGAACCCTCCGGGTGTTCACGAGCCAGGAGCAGTCATCGACGGTGACATCAGAACCAGCCCAGCCGGCGCGAGCAGCCATGGCAGCGAGCGAGAAGGTGGTGGAAGATTGGGAAGGATCTGGTGGAGAAAACGAGTCCGCGGCGGCGCAAAGAGTTGCGCGGCGGCGGAGAGCTCAGCGGCGGAGAAGAAACAGAGAGGCGAAAGAGGAAGGTACGGAGGTAGGAGAAGAGGAAGTTACCGATGGGGGTATTTATACCCTCGCCTCGGATTACCGTTACCATCGGGGTAGTGGGATCGATCGTGGCCATAATTCTCGTGTGGTGGGGTCTGTGGCCGGTTAGAAACGCACACAAGCGCGGGACGCGCGCGTAACGGCCACAGTTGATCCCACGACCAGATCGTGGGCTATTACTGCGCTTGATGGGACATGACGAGCCGGTGGGCCCGTTCCGTGAAAACTGGGCGCGTGGCACGTCGTGTCCTGGGCAGCGAGACGTCAGGGTCGCGGATGCTTGACACGTGTCCAGTTGCTGCACGGAAGGCTGGATTGTGCTCTGCGCTGCAGAGACTCTGCTTGAGAAATTCTCTAAGTCTTTTTACTCGGACGCAGAGAAGGAAACAAGCCCTATTCGGAAAAGAGGAGACCCAAGGTACTTTCCAGAGTGCTACTCGGAGGTTTCACTCGGCATCTTGAAGTTCAAAGGTGTTGTTGCGAAGATTGGTTTTAAACTGGCAGAGCCTAGTGAACGAGTTCGTGAGACTCTACCAGCTTCGGGGACTGCTGTCGGGGGGTTACCCCCGAGTAGGGTAAAGGCAAGTGGTAAAGGCCACTATCAGAAGAGAAGTTTGGTCGAGTAGCCGCCTACCCGGTACTTGCTACCCGGTCGACTGCTACTCGGTCTCACTTCAAGATGACCAGAAGGAGATATCAATCAAGTTCTGTCCATTCGAGTAGAAGAGTTGGCCCGAGTAAAATTGGCGGGAACCTACTCGGGCCAGAAGTCAAAGGAGCCGTTCTGACACAGGATCCCGCGTATCCTGGGTCCGTACTTGGCACTATTCGAACTACTGTTCATCTGGGGCCGGCCGGCCTGACAGTGACAGCATGGAAGCAGGCGGTCGCAGGATAAGGGGGCCCTACTCTGTGTTTGGCACAGTGATACCAGACTGTCCCCTTGGTTTTGCCCAACGACTTTCCGGATGCAGCCAAGATTAGGAACCAAAGCTGTCAGCGGGAACTCGGAAGAAGGACGATGTGCACACTATGTCGACACTTGTCCATGTTTGGACGTATCCGGCTGGGCACCATGTATATAAGGTGCCCCGCCGCCTCCTGCGTGAGGATCGAACACATCGTGACCTAGATCGCATGCTGGGACACAAGGAAACCCTAGATTCTTGACCTAGTTCATCACGTAGAGAGAAGAGTGGCTACTCGGTAGCAAGAACATTGTACTGTGGCTACTCGGTGAGACACCAGAATACATAGAGAAAGGCAGGAGTAGGGGTTTTACCTCCTCACGAGGGTCCTGAACCTGGGTAGATCGTGTTGTTTGCAGTGCCTAGTTCTTACCTCACGCGGCTACTCGTCGCGTGATCCCTCCCCGAGCACCTCCAGCGTCCATCCTTCCCACATCTTTAGCCATCCTATGGCATCTGCCGTGACACCACCACGACATCATGGGATCCGAAGTTGAGAAAACATGTGAGGTTGTTTCTTCTAACATAATCATGTCTACTCCTAGTGTTGTTTCATGTAATGTGCAGGTTTCTTTTGAAGAAAGGGAGCCTCTAGTACAACCTGCACCACCACCACATCCATTGGAGGAGCATACCATTGTGCCTAGTACTATGTGTTGTGATATGCAGGTTACTCTTGAAGAAAGGGAGCCACCACTAGTACAACATGCATCACCACTTGAGAGAGATGAATCAGTGCCTACTATATCTGAGGACGATGTTATTGCTATTGTACTGATTTGGAGCTGCCACTAACAAGTACAACTTTTTGTGAGTCTACTAATGTGTTAGTTAATTCTTATGAGTTGATAACCACATATAGTTCACCACCATGTGATAGTTTGTTTTCAAATTTTGAGCATGTGGTTTTGATTTCACATAAAGAAGTTCTTGCTAAAAAACCACCTATGAATATTGTGTATTCCATCATGTTACATGAACCAATTAATGTGCAATGTGCTATGAATAGGATTGCTGAAATTTCATATATAAATTCTAGGACTTATGCTACTTGTTTCACTTTTAATTTGGTTGGTGACTATAACATGAATGAAATTTTTATGGTGGATCACATATGTATTACTTGTGATACAATTTCTGAATTAAATATTGTGTTACCTTGGTTGAATTGTTTACAATTTGCTACAACTAAGCAAGATTCTACACATATGTTTGATTTTCAGCAACATTTGATAAGTAAATATGCTGATGAGTTATACTTAACTTATATTTGCAAAATGAGTTGCAATTACCATGATGGTTATACTATGAATGATAAGACAATTGAATACACTGCTATAACCAATTTTAATTATAGATCTTCTGTGAGAACACTTGCTTTGATCATAAACAATAAGAGTTTATACATAGATGTTTCTCCTTATGATCATAATTTCCTGAGCTTCACTTATATTTGCAATTGTGATTGCTATGAGAGGAGATGCTATTTGTTTTCTTGTGACAATTTTGTGATACATACATGTCGGATATATACTGAATAGGGGTACATCATATAGTATCAAAAGTGCCGGATTACCAGGGTGGCCCAAGTGGTAGTGGGCTATGGTCCATTGGGCGGCCTAGTAATCTGACGCGCAGAAGCCGGATTCTAGAAGAACCCGGATCACGGCCCACGTGATCTGGCTTGGAGTAGAAGGCGGATTCCTTACTTTCCAAGTTAATAGTTACCGTAGTCTTCTAGGTTTCTTATTCTGTAAGTCCTAGCCCGGCTATTATATAAAACCGGACGGGAGATACGATAGATAGAGACGAAGCTACAGGCTAACTCGCCGGGAAGTTGATCCTCAGCGAATAGCTAAACAGAACCTCACATTGTAATTGTATACATAGGCTTTAGCCCTGATTAGTGAGATTGCAGGAGTAGGAACGCTGTATTACTACGACGTACCAAACCTGGGTAAATCCTGTGTCTTTGTCTTCAACGTGATACCATTCCCCCACGTCTCTACCCGTAGTCTCATGGCACCCCCGTCTATGAAAACTACTACGATGTCTCGACAGTTCGCGCCCACCATGGGGCAAACAACGTCAGGCGTTAAGTTCCGATCTGGGATACTCGGCGGAATCGACAGTTCCATAACAGTCGGAAGCCTGGAGTTCGACGATGACGTCGGACGCTTCCTCGACAATGGATCTTACATACCGGCGCAAAAACATCTGGTAAGTGCATGCGTGTTACCGATCGGATCTGCTAATATCTTTATCGGACTAACTGCAGAGGCCATGGGGTTTTGCGGTGGAAGCAAATTTTTCCCACCCGCCCTATACCCAGTCGAAGATGACTATGATACCGGATTTTGCTCAGATCGCCGACAAGAAAGTGATACACACTTTATCGGTATGGTGCAATCCGAGGTCGCCGAAAACACGGACGATGGAAACCCCGTGCAGGAGGCAGACAACAGCACGCCCACCACAGAGGTGGAAGATCCGACATCCGTCAACATAGCGATGAACTCGGATGCTGACTCAGTGCTAGCCGCCATTGAGGCGAGATTAGAGTCAGAAACCGGATCAGATGACTTTGATTCCGAAGACGAAGACGTGGACGCCTTCGAAAGAAAAGTTAAATCTTTTCAGGAGGGATTCCATGAAGTATTAATGGCGAAACCGGCTGAAAACACGGACGCCGGCAGTCAGGAAAGCCCTAGAACTCCTCCGCCAGAGGAAGAGAGAGAAGATGGAGAAACTTCTCCAATATTCCCCAATGTCAAAGAATTGACAGAGGATGAACCTGCTAAAAAGCCTCCCTCTTCCAAGAAAAAGCACAAGGCCGCTAAAAAACTCCAATACAAACTCCGGAAGAAGAAATTGGCTGATCCAGCTGATGAAAGCCCGGAAGTAGGAGATGCAAGCGGAATAAAACTTGCGGAGAAGAAAACAAAAGAAATCCTTGTTCCGCCAATGACAGAGCAAGAAGAACAGGAATTGTTACAAACACCAGTGGGATTGCATGAACCCCCTGAAGTGCTAGAAGCCAGGAGACAAGCTCTCCAACGGCAACAGCAACATCTATTCAGAACTCGTGAACACCTCCAAAAAACCCAGGATGACATCAAGCTCATGAAGGAAGAAATCGAGGAGTACGAGAAAAAGAATAGATCTGCTATTAAACCTACAAGGTTACCCGGAATCGTAAGACCGGAAGTACTGCCGCCAAAAGAAAGGTTTCACAACCCATCTTGGCAAAAGCAGGTAAACGGCAAAGATGCCAGAGGCGGACCAATATACAAAACCGCAGCAGAAAACGCGGAAGCAGCGTTTGCCATCCTCAACAATGACATGTACTCCAACGGTGAAAAACTCCAAGGGGTGTATGCTTTCCTAGGAAAAGCATTGCAACAACAACAGCGGGGTCAAGAGCGATCAGGGAAGTTGCACGACGACTCCGCCCTATGCAAAACAGCTACTTGCGCCGCTGGAGCACCTGGACCGGAAGAACCTGGAGATTCCGACAATTCAAAGGATAAGAAAGCGGATCCGAGAAAAGACAAGAAAAATCCCGACAATAGGGATGAGGCGTCTAGAACTGGATCTCATCTCCCGAAAGGTGGACGCAAACCCCACGATCGGGAAGAAAAACACCGGAATGATGGCAAAGCAATGCCACCTCAGAGACATCCTGCTGAAAAAGCCGGAAGACATGATGTACCTCACAGGCGTGAGAGATCTCGGACACCTCCCAAGGATAAAGAAAGGCACAGGAGTAGAACTCCGCCTCATCCAAAAGGGCGTGATGTTGAAAGAAATAGAAACAATCCCGGAAAAGCGCGTCCGCGCAACAATGGAAAAGAAAGGAGTAGATCCCCTTCTGTCCATTCAGCCGGCAGATACTCCGCACACATGGATAGGGCGGAAAAGGATGATATGTACTTTGGACCTAAGTGTTTCACTGATAGGATCCGAAGGATAACCCTGCATTCTTGCTTTGCCAAGGTCGGTCCAACGTACCAGAAATACACCAGCAGTACAAACCCGGATACCTGACTCTCAGACTACTATATAGCCGTCCAGATTAACAATGGGACAGACCTGGAAGCTGTAAAGTTTCTTCCCCTAATGTTACTGGATGGAGCCAGAGATTGGACCAACGGATTGCCATCAAAAACTGTCGACAACTGGGATGATATGGCTCGAGTATTCACTCAGCATTTCCGGGGAACTTACAAACGCCCGAACAGCATCAACCAGCTGAACCGTTGCACCCAGTTTGAAGATGAACCATACGTGGATTTCATCTCCAGATGGACTGCAATGAAGAATAGTTGTTCTGGAGTAACTGACGTACAAGCAATGCATGCTTTCGTCAATGGCCTAAAACACGGACTAGTACCGTTCATGGTTGGTTCCAAACAGCACAAAGATCTTGGATCTATGCTTACAACCGCCAATGAGCACGCTGCAGCCGAAGACGACATCAGAGCAAGAGGAGGCAATATCGATACACTAATACTGGCCAAGAAAAATCCCCGCCCCGAGAAAAAAGGAACTTCAGATTTAACACCAAAACCCAAAGAGGTTAACATAGCCTTTGGAAGTGAAAAAGGGAACGGATGGAAAGGACGCAGTTCAGAACCAATCAACTACACTAAAGAAGAGTGGGAGAAGATTAAGTCGGAACCCTGCGTCCACCATTCGCAATTCGGGAAACCCACCCATACGAACGCACAATGCCGGCTGAATAAGCACATGAAAGGCAGTGCAGGATCCGGAAACAAGGGGAAGAGTTCCAAAAGGAAATTCTCTAAACAAAAGCCAGAAGCTGAGAAAGAAGACAGTGAATCGAACACTGACGAAAAAATCCAGGAACAACAGCGGAAAGGCGAACCCAAGTTTCCGAGAGTTGATGGAGAGTGCGCCCTAACTTTCCTGGCAGCTCCATCAGCAAAGGTGGCAAAAAGAACACTTCGAGAAATAAACGCGGTTGTTCCGGCAACCCCAAAATTCTTGAAGTATTCGAACACACCAATCACATGGGATCAGTCTGATCATCCCGGAAACATCCCTGAACCCGGCACACAAGCTCTTGTTGTAAGCCCTATTGTCTAGAACACTAGGCTAAAAAGAGTGCTGATGGACGGAGGATCCAGCATCAACATAATGTACCTGGATACGTTTAGACATCTGAAAATCTCCGAGACCCAGCTCAATTACAGCAACATATGCTTCCATGGCATTGTTCCTGGCAGGAAAGCACGATCCCTAGGAGAAATTTCCCTAGATGTCACTTTCGGAGAAAAAGATCACTTCCGTCAGGAAAAAGTATCCTTCGAGGTGGTGCCGTTCGAAAGCGTGTATCACGCGATACTCGGACGTCCAGCTTTCGCCAAATTTATGGCAAGATCATGTTATATCTATAACAAGCTGAAGATGCCAGGGCCAAAAGGAGGAGTAATCACCATATCGGGAGACTTCAAGTTGGCAAACAAGCTGGAAAAAGAAAACGCCCTTTGCGCCGAAAAAATCATAGCAAAGGAAGAGTTGAAAGAGCTGGCCAAAGAGGTATCGCCGACAGAAATGCCGTCAGGAAAAGAAACCCGGAAGCCAGCAGATAGCTTCAAGGCATCCGAGAATACAAGACAGGTAATCCTAGATCCCAAAGATCCGACAAAATTTGTCGTAGTAGGAACTGGGATGACCGACAAATAGGAAGGCGAGCTCATCAAGTTCCTCCGTCAGAACTGGGATATTTTCGCCTGGTGTCCGGCTGACATGCCAGGCGTACCCAGGGAGCTTGCTGAGCATCAACTCAAGGTGATTCCAGGCTCTAAACCCGTCAAACAAGGTCTCCGTCGATTTGACGGAAAAAGACGGAAGGCTATTGGCAAGGAAATTATCCGGCTTTTAGCAGCAGATTTCATCCAGGAAGTAATACACACTGAATGGTCTGCAAATCCGGTATTAGTACCAAAGAAAGACACTACCGCTCTTAGAATGTGTATAGATTACACCGGGTTGAACAAACTGTGTCCAAAAGATAGGTTCGCGTTACCGCGAATCGATCAAATAATAGATGCCACCACAGGCTCTGACCTTTTATGCTTTTTGGATGCATATTCCGGGTATCACCAAATACACATGAAAAAGGAAGATCAAATCAAGACTTCTTTTATAACCCCGTACGGGACGTATTATTACATAACCATGCCATTTGGCCTGAAGAACGCAGGTGCAACTTACCAGCGTTGCATGCAACGTTGTTTGCATAGTCAGATTGGCAAAAATGTCCACGTATACGTAGACGATGTTGTTGTCGTAACCAAGGAAAAAGACACACTCCTTGAAGATCTGCGAGAAACCTTCGAAAACTTGCGCACTTATAAGATGAAGTTAAATCCATCAAAGTGTGTATTCGGGGTTCCCTCAGGAAAACTTCTGGGTTTCATCGTTTCTCACAGAGGAATAGAAGTCAACCCAGAAAAGATCAAAGCAATCTTGAACATCTCCAAACCCACGTGTGTGAAAGATGTCCAAAGATTGACGGGTTCCGCCGCTGCCGTCAGCAGATTTATTAGTCGGCTAGGGGATAAAGCCTTACCACTCTACAAGTTGCTGAAAAAATCCGACAAATTCAAGTGGACAGAAGAGGCCGATGCAGCATTAACCCAGTTAAAGGAAACTTTGATGAAAGCTCCGATTTTGGCATCCCCAAAAGACGAAGAACCTATGTTATTGTACCTCACGGCTACAAACAGGGTTATTAGTGCAGTAATTGTTGTGGAACGGAAGAAAGACGAACAAAGCATACCAGATCAGCATCTGGTATATTACATAAGTGAAGTTTTCTCCGAGTCCAAGCAAAGGTACCCACACTATCAAAAACTGGCATATGGCGTATTTTTCGCATCTAGGAAATTGCGCCATTACTTCCAAGGACATTCCATAACAGTGGTATGCAAAGCACCACTAGGGGATATAATAAACAATGCGGAGGCAACTAGCCGAGTAGCCAAATGGGGTATCGAGCTAGCAGCCTTCGACATTAAGTATCAGCCAAGGACGGCAATAAAATCCCAGGTTCTGGCAGATTTTGTCGCCGACTGGACGGAAGCAATGGAGAAAACACCAATGCCGGAGTCCGAGTACTGGATCATGCATTTTGACGAATCCAAGATGAAGGAGGGCCCTGGAGCTGGTGTAGTCTTAAAATCCCCTAAAGGAGACACAATGGAGTACGTATTACAAATACACTTCAACGCCAGTAATAACGTGGCAGAATGCGAAGCTTTGCTTCATGGCTTGCATATTGCAAAAGAAATAGGTGTCAAGCGCATCTTGTGCTACGGCGACTCGGATTTGGTACAGCACCAGCTTAACCAAACCTGGGATGCAAAAAGCCCTATCATGGCCGAATACCGAAGAACGGTGGACGAGTTCGCCATTTGTTTTTTCGGATTCCAAGTACTCCATGTCAAAAGGGAGGAAAATTGGAACGCGGATGCATTAGCCCGCATGGGGTCAGAAAGGGTAAAAATCCTACCACCAGGTGTATTCGTCCAGCATTTGTACGAGCCATCCATAAAAGGTGGAGATATCGACTACCCCCTGGCTTCCGAGTCAATTGAAGTTATGCTCGTCAACCCGGATTGGACAATTTCATATTTAAACTTCTTAGTCAACCAGAAGTACCCGGAAGGAGCAGACGAAGTCTTGCAGAGACAAATTCAGCGTCGATGCAAAGGATACACGGTAATTGATAACTGCCTGTATAAACGTAGTACTTCCGGAATTTTTCTGCGATGTATTCCGCCAGAAGAAGGACGAGAAATTCTGCAAGAAATCCATGCCGGAGATTGCGGACATCATGCTCAATCAAAAAGCATAGTTAAAAAAGCATTCCGTGCTGGGTTTTTCTGGCTAACAGCCAAGACAGATGCTGAGCACATAGTGAATACATGTGCAGGGTGTCAATATTACGCCAAGCAGACTAATATGCCGGCCCAAGCACTCAAAACTATCCCCATTACATGGCCATTTGCGGTCTGGGGGCTAGATATGATGGGACCATTCAAAACTGCGCGAGGCGGACTTACACATCTACTTGTAGCTGTGGATAAATATACCAAATGGGTGGAGGCTAAACCCATCAAAAAGCTTGACGGTGTAATTGCCAGAAATTTCATTATTGACATAGTCATGAGATACGGTGTTCCACACAGCATAATAACCGACAACGGGACAAATTTTTCCACTGGAGAAATGGCAAAATATTGCCGACAAACGGGAATTCGCCTAGATCTCGCATCTGTGGCACACCCGCAATCCAGTGGACAGGTTGAGAGAATGAATAGCTCAATCCTGCAAGGAATACGCCCAAGATTCGAATCTCCTCTTCATAGAGCAGCTGGAGCATGGGTAGAAGAGCTACCTTCCGTGCTTTGGAGTATTCGAACGACGCCAAACAGGTCAACTGGGCAAACCCCATTTTTCCTAGTTTATGGTGCGGAAGCCATCCTTCCAACGGACATGATCCATGATATCCCAAGAGTGCGGGATTTCGACGACTCGGATGCCGAAGAAGCACGACAGGATGCCGTCGATCTCTTAGAAGAGGAACGAGAGCTTGTGCTTCAAAGATCCGCCATTTACCAGCAAGGTTTACGACGTTACCATAGTCGGAAAATCAGGCATCGTTCTTTTAAAGAAGGTGACTTAGTGCTGAGATTGGTGCAGCAAAGAAAGCACAAGTTGGCCCCAGTATGGGAAGGACCATTTGTAATCAGCAAAGCTATGAAAAATGGGTCATATTATCTTGTAGATATTCGGGACACGGAAGACGATCCTGAGAAGCCGAATCGCAAAAGAAAGAGAAAGATAGATGATGAACTAGGAGAGACAAAGAGGCCCTGGAGCATCCAGCAGTTACGTCCCTTCTATACTTAGTTCAATTTCTATGTAAACATCTTTGAGATCATGAAATAAAGTTGTCGAATTCTTATATCCATGTTTTTACAAGTTTATTATAGTACAAAACATGATTCCACCTTATCTATTTCCCAATGATCTTACAAAATACTCAATGTTAACCCGAATTGTGCCTGCGTGCTCGGTGTTTAAAAACTGAATGATTTTCAGCCTACTAACGGCTAAAGGAAACTCGGATTGTGCCTGCGTGCCCAAGTTTCATTCAAAAAAATTCCTTACTTTTCTCTAAGTATTATCTGATTGCTTATGTGTTGGGTCACTGGAGCTAGTTAGTAAAAATGCCCTTAGTATGATCCATGTTTCTGAGTTTGAACTGATTAGTTTTACCCAGTAATTCGGCATGATGATTCATAGTACTATTGAGCCATTTCAAACACTAAGGACAGTTAAAACACATAAGCCAGAGAACTTAGAAGACAAAGGAATATTAAAACCCGGAAACCTTGCAAAGAATTTCATAATTAAAACTGCAAAAGGCGGAGTTCTTGTTTATACAAAAGGAATAGAAGCATTACAATATAAATTACATTGTAAAAGTGCAGTAATGCTCCTATTGTCTACTTCCACCATCCAGGTTAAGGACAACCCTTCAAGCATCCGAGTCTTCTTCGCTGCTTTCAGTCTCGGGGGCTTCGGGGATCTCCTCTTCCGGATAGGTGATGAAGATATTCACCATGGAGGCGATCTTGGTGGCGTGACCTTTGGTTTCATCAAAGATGGTGGTCCGCTGGGCTTCCGTGTATCCTTGAGGGATACCGGACGCCACCCGCCAAGATTTGGCACCAGGGTAATGCATACGCATAAGGCCGAGTGCCATGCGTGCACCACCCCGTGCTGCGGAGCGTAAGGTGGACTCCTTGGACTCCGCCACCTCCAGGATAGCACTCGGAAGTTTATAAACTTCCGAGAATTCTATAGTACTTGTGGGGAGGAACTTGTTGATCAGTTGCATCCCAGCATCTCTGATCGCATTCCATACCTTCCCAAAGGCTCAGATTTTTTCAATACGAGTAAGACCTGGATAATTTCCTGTTTTTTTCGGAACAAGCCTCCAAAAAGGTTAGGCGGAAAAACAGAGAAAGAAAGCAAGACATGGACGAATCGGTAAATGAAATAAAACTTACCGAGAACCTTGTCGATTTCGGAACCTTCCTCTAGGCGAAGGAATAAGATACTTTCCAAGTCCTGGATAGTGGACTTATCTTTTTCCGCCTGATCAGAAGCCTTGGATTGAGCAATTCCAAGGGACAAATTACTGGCTTCCAGATCTTGTTGAACCTTCATAAGCTCCTTATGAAGGTCCAAATTCTCCTTACGGAGACGTACGGCATTGCCGGCATCTTCAGCTACTTCCTTGGCCTTAGCCAAAGCAGCTGGAAAGCAAGGAAAAAATTCCGAGTTTAGAAAAATCTCGAGAAATTACTTATTGACAATCCGGATAAAAAACTTCAGAGAATAAAGCATACCTGTTGTTTCCGATAGCTGTAGCTGAGATGATGCCAGCTCATTGTTCTCAAACTCAATAATAGATTGAAGGGTTTTCACCTCTTCATTCTTGACGTTAAGTTTATTAAAAATTTCCAAGTTTATTACATCAGCGGTATGCTGAAACGCGAAAATGAAAGCCAAAACTCTTAAGTTAGATCAAGCGTAATAAGAAGCATTAAGGGGAAAGTATACTTTCCACTTATTGCTTGGGGGCTAGAGATATTACCTGGCTCATTTCCCGCAAGTTTGACAAAGTCTCGTTGAATTCTTTTGTGTATTCAGAAAAAAGAATCCCAACGTGATGAAGGCCATCTTGTATGACCTGACAAGGTGAAAATACGAAATCATTTCGGATAATTAGCCCGCCCTGTGGCCAAGGACGGATTAGAGGAGCAGGAGCGAAGAATTTCCTAGCTTCTGGACGGATATATCCGAGTTCATCAAATGGTTCTTCCTTTATCCGGATATTCCTGTCTAAATTGGGAATAGGCTCGTCCTCCCCAGATGCCCGAGGATTTCTACTCATCTGTGTTTCCTCTCTTTCCCTCGCACCCATGGTAGGTGCAATGGGCTGGCTGGATTGCTGAAATTGATTATCCGGGTTCGTGGTTTTATACCCCCTGCTAGACATAGCTAAGGGAGGAGAAACTGCAGCAGAAGAAGGTTCCCTTTTGATAGCAGCAACTTTATATTTCTTCAGTTTCTTTGTCTTCAAAGGAGTTGGAGCAAGGCTGAAAAGGGAACATCCGAGAAATAAATATCTCGAAGAACTGGAGGGGAGTGACGATTAAAAAAGCTCTAGCAGAATACCTGGATGTGGCAACGGGAATTTCGTCAATAGTTATCGTTTCCTCAAAGGTCACTTGCCTTTTGCGTTTTCGGTCGTCATAGAAGCTGGCATGTAATTCGTCAAGCTTGGCGTCGGAAGCAAGATCAGCTCCCTCAAGTTCGTCAAACTAGGGAAGTAGCAACAATGCGTTTAAAGTCAGAGAAAGAGGCTAATCCGAGAGGAACCCGAAAGCAAGGAAAGTACAAATACCTTAGGGGCTGGATTCTCCTCGTGATATATTGCCAGACTTTCTACGTATTGATCGCAGGTGGCGACCAGTTGGTTGAATCGCTTCTTGAAATCCTTTTTGGTATAAGATTTATCCGTCCCCCTCATGCTATTTTCTGGCCCTTCATATTCGCAAAGGAGCCGGGAACGAAAGGAAAGAGGTTGAATACGGCGTCCAAACTAACATAAGACAATATCCTTTCCAGTTAAGGGAGGCTGAGAGGAAGTAAGCTTGGCAATACGCCGTTTTATCTTCATCACATCTTCCGGCAACGTTTGCACTGCTTCAACTGTCCAACTCTCTTGAGGAGTGGCGGCGGAATTAACGAATGGAGGAACCCCGTTTTCCTTACCAGGAAATGGGATGTCCTGATGATAAAAGAAGGAACCCGTCCAAGATTTGACGGGTTCCGACGTTTTTATCTTCGGATACCAATCTTCCCTAAGTCTTCGAAGAGTGAAAGAAATAGTTCCGCAGATGGGAGGAATACCTTCTGTGAAGTTACGAGAATGGAGTTGGGAGAAAGATTGTGTGGCTGAACGTCGTAATAGTTAAGGACATCCAAGAAAAAGGCGGAAGGTGGCAAACCCATACCTCTCGCGATGTGATAAGTAAGGAGGATGCGTTCCCCGTTTTTCGGTATGGGCTCGAGCTCATCTTCCGAGTCCCGCCATTTGCCTTTGACTATAAGCCCTTCCCTTTCCATCTGTGGAAGGAGGAGAGGAGGAATACTACTCGGACTCCAGTTGCCGACAAATTCCATCTCTTCGTCAGCTCCGGCGGCGGCGGATGCGGCGGCCTCCGTGGCTGCAAGCTCGTCGCCAACGAGCGTGATTTTCTCCTCCGCCGTCTCGGGAGCGAACGGCGGAGTAAGTGCGGAGCTCAAACCCGCCAGATCCGCGGCGGCGGAAGTGTTTCCCTCGTCCGCCGTGGTGCCCGCGGTCTTCACCGGCTCGTCACCGACGTGCGCTGGGGAGTCCAACATAGGGTCCATCGTGTTGATGATATCCTTGATGTCTTGCGCGACGGTGTGGGCGGGCGAGGACGACGGAGAGGCCATTGGGTGGCGGCGCTGGTTCGCCTCCGGTGAGGTCTTGGACGCGGAGTGTGTTCGGGAATTTCTCTCTGCTGGAAGCTTGGGCGTTGTAATGGTGTTCGAAGTGGAAGCGGAAGGTTTTTCGAGAGGACGAAGAAGGCTATTTATAGCCGGAAATCCGTCATGATACGTGCCAACGACTCTTTTGACCGTTGGATGATCAACGCGTGTCACTCACCGGAAAATCCGGGAAATGAATCGACAGGGTGATTATGGCTATCTCCTCGTTTCCCGCGAGAATCTGTCAGAGATATGTTTCTGGGTTTCCCGCTTGAAACCCAAACGTCCCTTACGTCAGCATGATTACAGCGGTGACGTAAGAAGTTCCTTCTCCGCGAAGGATCGTGTGAGAAAAGCCGGATTTTCAGAATTCCGAGTTTTACGTTACCATCTCTTTTTAAAGAAGAATAAGAAGAATCAAGACTGCTGGCCAATATTTCTCGGACAATATACATTTGGCGAAAGACGGCGAATCAGAGTTTTAATCCTTCTTGGGGGCTACTGTCGGATATATACTGAATAGGGGTACATCAGATAGTATCAAAAGTGCCGGATTACCAGGGTGGCCCAAGTGGTAGTGGGCTATGGTCCATTGGGCGGCCCAGTAATCTGACGCGCAGAAGCCGGATTCTAGAAGAACCCGGATCACGGCCCACGTGATCTAGCTTGGAGTAGAAGGCGGATTCCTTACTTTCCAAGTTAATAGTTACCATAGTCTTCTAGGTTTCTTATTCTGTAAGTCCTAGCCCGGCTTTTATATAAAGCCGGATGGGAGATACGATAGATAGAGACGAAGCTACAGGCTAACTCGCCGGGAAGTTGATCCTCAGCGAATAGCTAAACAGAACCTCACATTGTAATTGTATACACAGGATTTAGCCCTGATTAGTGAGATTGCAGGAGTAGGAACGCCGTATTACTACGACGTACCGAACCTGGGTAAATCATGTGTCTTTGTCTTCAACGCGATACCGTTCCCCCACGTCTCTACCCGTAGTCTCATGGCACCCCCGTCTATGAAAACTACTACGATGTCTCGACAATACATGCAAATTTTGTTGCATCATGTCATATGAAAATGTATATCATGTCCACAACAATAATGCACCCCATGATAGAAATATGTATTGTGCATACACGTTGTTCTTTTTGTTTCTTCCATGTTCAGATTACCACAAGCCGAGGACGTCTTGTCATGAAGAAAGGGAGGATGATATGGATATTATAGGGGTACATGATGATTGTTCATGCTTGAGTTGGAAGGAAATATTGAAGTTAATTTATGATTACTATAAGGTGAATTCCTTCTTAATGGATTGTGTTGTTTGTGTTTATAAGAATGTTATACTACCTAAGCATATGTATTTATGTATGCTAGGTTTATTTATAACACAAACATGGATGGAGGAGAGCATCAAGGAGAGCTGTTAAACAAGCATACAAGGGTGGAAGTCATGGAGATTGTTTCCCACAAGAGCACAAGGAGTTAAAGGAGCCATCCATGCATTGGGGGATGATATGGGAGCAGCAAGGACATGTCCTAGGCTGTCCCAAACGTTTTTATTAGAGGACCTGCGAGTCTATATGGCTGGGCCCATGTTGGACTCGGTTTGTAAAGGTTTGGGTGCACCAAACCGTGTAGGAATAGGTTAGGGGGGCGCACCCCCCTCTCTTGGCCGCCACCCCCCGCATATATACCTCTTAGCCACGAAATTAGAGATTAGAACCAGTTTAAGATAAACCCTAGATTCCAGAATTGAACTATGTTCATCTGAATTTATCCCCACCAGTTTGGTGGAGTTACCCCTTGCAAATTTTGTGTGCTATCTGTTGTTCCATTGGGAATTAGTAGGTACAGGACCACTCGTAGTCATTGATTACGTTGTGCAAGTGTGTGGAGTTGAGAATATCCAAAGGGATTGAGAGCTGTTGCATTGGCGTCAGGGATCAGCCGGAGAGGTTTCAGCAAGACACAATTTATCCATCAAGTTATCGTGTGAGTTCATCGAGAAGATCGGGCAACCCCTTATCAGGAGGCATCTGTGGTTTAAGAATAGATGAGCAACAAGATAGACAGGTCTAGAAGAAGTATTCCTACCCATACAAGCAAACACAACACACAACACAAACAAACACAACTCAAACTTAAACTTTTAAGCTTTTCAATTGTCCTTACACGAAAATAATCATACGAATGTTCGAAAAATAATGCCTAAGTACTGCCATACCACATTTTGGTAGATCAATACTTCAAGGAGCTTTTATTATTCTATTTCCTAGGAATGGGGTCTAGTCTATTTCTTTTCTAAGTGCATCAAGTTCATCTCCTATTTCTTTCAGCTCATCAAAGTACTTCTGGCTGTTATGGAGTCTGAAACGAAGCCTCCTTCCAAGGTTTTTGATGGCTTCCAAAGCTGCACTTCTTGCTGAATTGAAGAATGATGGGTACACTATTGGGGTTTTTGTACATGCAGCAACCTTGGGTCTTATGGTCATCTCCCTTGTTCTTATATATGTGGAGTTGCTCCCACCAGTACTCTTTACCATCATCAGCTTTCATTGGAAATCCTTTGTAAACAGCATCTCCTTCATATCCCAGGTCCTTCATGATGTCCTTAAGTGCTCTTGGGAACTTAGTGTCACAATGAAGTGTCATGGTCATCTCTGGTGCTTTCCTGATTGATTCAATGAGGCTGATCATCTAAAAACAAGAGAAGAGGTTTAGAAAGCAATTAGTTAAGAAAGTTACAAGAATGATGGTAGAAAAGTTTTAGACTTAGAGCAAATAATTTTTTATCCTAGTGGCTTTCTTATTTCTAACCAAACTTAGGGTTTCGAATCTACAGGCAACATAGTGCTCTGATACCATCTGTAGCGTACCTGCACTTAAAATTTGGCAAGGTACCTGTGTATAGTGCAAACCCCTGGATCGATTTCATTTGCACACACAGTTTAAGATGAATATCACAACATTGTATCATTATTACACGAATGATCCAGACTTGGTAAAATAAATTGTTCAAATACAACTTTGCATAGCACAAGGCTAGCTTAAAAGAGTACATCAGCGGAAATTTATTCTTCAATGAGTCTCCATCATCTTCATGTGCCACAGGCGAAACATGTTGGTTGTAGACTCGAAACCTTAATCGAATTCTCACTCATCATCTGAACAATCTGCAACAAATAAAATTGTTGCAACAGAGTGGGTCAGAACCATTAAAAATGGATCTGGCAAGTGACACTATGTGGACACTTAATGGAATAACTATAACCTATATGCATATCTGGCTGGTGGAGGTCAAGGCTAATTTCACAAAGCCAGTTTTTCCTAAATCTTTATAAAACATTTTTCTTTTGTCAAAACAGGCATGGCATGAAAACCACCCTCTTTTCCACCTTTGTTCAACCTTCAAAATTTTAACTTCAGAAATTAGAATGTTGGGAAACCTCCGTTGAATCCTTGATCAGCTGCTCAAATTGTCCGTAACCGGGGACACGGCTAAGTACTTAGTTTTAACTCTATAGAGGTTGTGCACTTTCACCATGAGACCCAACAAACCCAAACTATCCTCAAGCACTCAATTTGTGCTAAGGAAAAGGAGAGAGTTGAGACAAGACCTTTGGGGAAAAGTCAAGGCAGAGCCATTATACCACATGGTTGCACGGGAAGCATCTTCACTTGGACAAAACTTTGGTCCCTTTGTACCTGGGTGGCAATCCTCAAGTGAACTCTCAGGTGAGAACCCCCACATAACATGGTCCTAAGTATAGCAAACTATCTTAGGTGAAAAACCCCATGAACATGGTCCTGAGTAGCCACTCAACATAAACCATGCAAAACCACTTCCACCCAGATTATTCATTAACTTAGTAGATTTTAACATTTCCAGAAAGCAATTTTTGCATAACATCAATAATTCTACTAAGTTATCATGGGTGCTAGACACAACTAGTATAAAGGAGATAGTAGTTTTAGCATAGCAATACTATCCAACAATGCAATAAAAGAAATACACTAAGTCATGCATAGGAAATACATAGGAAATTTATGAGGGGTGTGCCACTTGCCTTGGCAATAGGAAGAGCAGGAGTAGCAGTTGCAAAAGCCTTTGTTTCTCTCCGAAAATTCTAACACAATAAAACAACCATAATAAACATACAAGCAAACCAACAAATCAATTGGAAAATATGCCATGTATGATGTGCAAAATATTCTAAGGCAAATGATATGCATGACATGCAAAAATTACTCTAGGAACATAGACAATAATAACTTAAACAAGTTAGCTACGTCAAGGTTGGGAAACATGAATTTGATAAAATTGACTTAGAAAAATCTTCAGCTTGTATTCTAAGGATTTAGCCATAGACACAAGGACTTGTTTTATGTCCAATGTGACAGATAGAAGAGAGAAGTTAGTCTTCAAGAACCATCTTCAGTCTTGTCATTCTTTTCTTGGTTTGAAGACTCCATTTCTTGTTTTAGACTTGAGGATTTGTAGACTTCATCATTTGGTGCCGCAACTAAGTTAAATAGAGAAGAAAACACAAGAAGAACAGAAAGAAAACAAGACTTAGGGAAAAGTAGGGGTTGATCATCTCGAAGCTCCTCTTGATTTTCTTCTAAGTACTTTTCTTCTTGGAGTTGCTTCTAGAGAGTCACATCTTCTGGTCTTCATTGTCTTCAATAAATTATAACTTGATGACTTTCAAGGATCAAAATTTTTCTAAGGAAAAAGGACAAGAAAAGACTTAGCAAAATTTTCTAAGGGAAAAGAAGAGGAAAATGACTTAGCAAAATTTTGCTAAGACAAGATCAATAGTTTTGTGGCGATAAATTTTTCTAAGTACTTTGTAGCACTTCTTAATACTACCAAAATAATACAAAGTCATTTAGCACGAAATTTGGTGCAAAAATAAATTTTATTTATTAAAATATCATTAAAATACTCCAAAAAGGAGGATAATACTAATATATAGAATACTTGTCGAAACATAATCTACAAAAATATTTTGATGGTTCCTATGGACAAGTATAAATCATACAAAGCCATTGCAAAAAGAATCACTCAAAAATAATTTCTAGATTTCAATTTAAGTCAAATTTACTTAAACAAGCACTTTTAAAATTGAACCAATTTGAATTGATCAAAACCTAAATTAAACTATACCAAAAGTTTCTACTAGTCAAGAGCTTTTCAAAAACCTAAAAATTATTAAATTTGACCGAGCCAATAAAAATTACTAATAGTTTTAAAATCAGGGACCTATTTGTAAAGTGCAGGGGCTAAACTGAAAAGAAAACAGAAGAATCTTCGCGCTGAAATCCCTGGCACGCTGTGCTGACGCGATGATGATGGCTTGCTGACGTTGCGATGATGAGGCGCTGACTGGATCCGACGTGGTCGCTGACTGGGCTGCTGACTGGGCTTTGACTACTGATTATGACCAAAAATAAAGTTGCTCGGATGGGAAAACAATCTAAACGAAAGTTGTAAAGAATTACGTGCTCTTTCTAACTATCACAAATATAACATCAGTGGATGAATGGTTTAGCCACAAATCACAAATTACCTTTCTAGTCCGAAACTTTGACCGTGAATAACTCCTAGCTCGCTTGACCAAAAGAGGTGAGGTTTGGGGGAAAAGAAAGGTATTGATCAGGAGACCAACTTTGGTTATCAAGCCACGAAGATTTGAGATGATTTTCTTCTCTGAAAAACGTCAAACACAAACTGCATTGTACAGAAAATTCCGTACGTCAAAACAAAAAGTGTTCAAAAACAAAATTGTGGATCAGGGTTAAATCTAACTTCTCACCAAAGGAATTTCGATTTGAAGATCCGATCACGAAGAGATCTAGGAATTACGAATTCAGATCTGAAAGATGGCGATTCGAAATTGTCGGATATATACCGAATAGGGTATAGAAGATGGTAGACAAAAGAGCCGGACTACCAGGGTGGCCTACATGGTAATGGGCTTAGGTCCATTGGGCGGCCCAGTAGTCCGACGTGCAGAAGCCGGATTCTAGAAGAACCCGGATCACGGCCCACATGATCGGGCTTGGAGGAGAAGACGGATTCCTTACTTTCCAAGTTACAAGTTAAACGTAGTCTTCTAGGTTTCTGGTTCTGTAAGCCCTAATCCGGCTATTATATAAAGCCGGACGGGAGATAGATTACATAAGTTAAGTTAGACACAAGCTAAAGCTCTACGCAACTCGCCGGGAAGTTCATCCTCGTCGAGTAGCTAGATCTATTCCCTCACATTGTAACCCTGTTATACGGGCTTTAGTCCCAATTAGTGAGAAGTGCAGGAGTAGGTACGCCGTACTGTCGCGACGTACCGAACCTGGGTAAAATCCCGTGTTCTGTGTTACTACGCTATTCCGTTACCCCACGTCTCTACCGTAGTCTCATGGCACCCCAGTCTATGAAAACTACTACGATGTCTCGATAGTTGGCGCCCACCGTGGGGCAAACGACGTCAGGCGTGAAATTCCGATCTGGGATACTCGGCGGAATTGGAAGATCGATCACTGTCGGAAGCTTGGAATTCGACGACGACGTCGGGCGCTTCCTCGACAACGGATCCTATATACCGGCGCAAAACCACCTGGTAAGTGCCTGCGTGTTACCGATTGGATCTGCTAACATCTTTATCGGATTAACTGCAGAGGCAATGGGGTTTTGCGGTGGAAGCAAATTTATCCCACCCGCCCTATACCCAGTTGAAGACGACTATGATGCCGGATTTTGCTCAGATCGCCGACAAAACAGTGATACGCACTTTATCGGCATGGTGCAATCCGAAATCGCTGAAAACACGGATGACGGAAATCCCGTGCAAGAGGCAGATAACAACCTACCCGTCATAGAGACGGAAGAACCAATACCCGTCACAGAGACGGAAGATCCGACATCCGTCAACCAGACGATGAACTCGGAAACAGAGTCCGTGCTTGCCGCCATAGAGGCGAGATTGGAGTCGGAAACCGGATCGGATAACTTCGAGTCCGAGGACGAAGACGATGATGCCTTCGTAAGAAAAGTTAAGTCCTTTCAAGAGGGATTCCATGAAGTGCTAATGGCAAAACCAGCTGATACAACGGATGCCGACAGCCAGGAAAGCCCTAAAACCCCTCCGCCAGTGGAAGAGAGAGAAGACGGAGAAACTTCTCCGATATTCCCTAATGTCAAGGAGATGACAGAAGATGAACCTGTCAAAAAACCTCCTTCTTCCAAGAAAAAGCACCGTGCTTCTAAAAAACTCCAGTACAAACTCCGGAAGAAAAAGTCAGCTGATCTCGCTGATGAAAACCTGGAAGTCGGAGATATTAGTGGCACAAAGCCTACGGAAAAGAAATCTAAGGAAATCACCACTCCGCCAATGACAGAACTGGAAGAGCAAGAGCTATTACAAACTCCAGTGGGACCCAATGAACCCCCTGAGATGCTGGAAGCCAGGAGACAAGCTTTCCAACGGCAACAGCAACATCTGCTTAGATCTCGGCAACATCTCCAACAAACCCATAATGACATCAAAGTCATGAAGGAAGAAATAGAGGAGTACGAGAGAAAGCATAGATCTGCCTTAAAACCTACTAGGTTACCCGGAATCGCGAAACCGGAAGAACTGCCGCCGAAAGAAAGGTTTTATAACCCATCTTGGCAAAAGCAGTTAAACGGCAAAGATGCCAAGGGCGAACCAATATACAAAACCGCAGCGGAAAACGCGGAAGCAGCGTTCGCCATCCTCAATAACGATCTGTATTCCAACGGGGAAAAACTCCAAGGGGTGTATGCTTTCCTAGGAAAAGCATTACAGCAGCAACAGCGAGGACAAGAGCGATCAGGGAGGCTGCATGATAATTCCGCCCTCTGCAAAACTGTTACTTGCGCTGCTGGAGCACCTGGACCGGAAGAACCCGGAGATTCGGATAAAAAGGAGGATCCGAGAAAAGACAAGAAAAACCCCGACAACCGGGACGCAGCGTCTAGAACCGGACCTCATCTCCCGAAAGATGGATATAAACCACACGATCGGGGAGACAAACACCGGAATGACGGCAAAATAATGCCACCTCAGAGAAACCCAGCTGAAAAAGCTGGAAGATATGATACACCTCACAGACGTGAAAGATCTCGGACACCGCCTAAAGATAAGGAAAGGTACAGGAGCAGGACTCCACCTAATCCCAGGGGGCGTGACAACGGAAGAGATAGAGATAACCTCGGAAAAGCGCGTCCGCGCAACAATGGAAAAGAAAGGAGCAGATCCCCTTCTGTCCATTCAGCCGGGAGATATTCTGCACATATTGATAGAGCAGAAAAGGATGATCTATACTTTGGTCCTAAGTGTTTTACTGACAGGATCCGAAGGATAACCCTACATTCTGGCTTCGCCAAAGTTGGTCCTACCTACCAAAAATATACCGGCAGTACAAACCCGGATACCTGGCTTTCAGATTATTACACAGCCGTCCAAATCAACAACGGGACAGACCTGGAAGCTGTCAAGTTTCTTCCCCTAATGTTGCTAGACGGAGCCAGAGATTGGATCAATGGTTTACCATCAAGAACTGTCGACAGTTGGGATGATATGGCGAGAGTATTTACTCAGCATTTTCGGGGAACATACAAACGCCCAAATAGCATCAACCAGCTGAACCGTTGCACCCAATTTGAAGACGAACCATACGTGGATTTCATCTCCAGATGGACGGCAATGAAGAATAGTTGCTCTGGAGTAACTGACGTACAAGCAATGCATGCTTTCGTCAATGGCCTAAAACCCGGACTTGTACCGTTCATGGTTGGTTCTAAAAAGCACAAAGATCTCGGATCTATGCTTACAACCGCTAATGAGCATGCTGCAGCCGAAGACGATATCAGAGCAAGAGGAGGCAATATTGAGTCACTGATACTGGCCAAGAAAACACCTCGTTCTGATAAAAAAGGAACTCCGGAGTCAACAACAAAGCCCAAGGAGGTTAACATAGCCTTTGGAGGAGAAAAGGTGAACAAGTGGAAAGGCCGCAGTCCAGATCCAATCAATTACACTCCCGAAGAATGGGAGAGAATTAAGTCGGAACCCTGCGTCCACCACTCTCAGTTTGGGAAACCAACCCACACAAACGCGCAATGCCGGCTAAACAAGCATATGAAAGGCAATGCAGGATCCGGAAATAAAGGGAAGGGTTCCAAGAGGAAACCTGCCAAACAAAAGCCAGAAGCTGAAAAAGAAGACAGTGAATCGGACACTGATGACAAAATCCAGGAACAGCAGCGAAAAGGCGAACCTAAATTTCCGAGAGTTGACGGAGAAGCAATGTTAACTTTCCTAGCAACCCCGTCAGCAAAGGTGGCCAAAAGGACACTTCGAGAAATAAACGCGGTTGTTCCTGCAACCCCAAAATTCTTGAAATACTCCAACACACCGATAATCTGGGATCAGTCAGATCATCCCGGAAATATCCCTGAACCCGGCACACAAGCTCTTGTTGTAAGCCTTATTGTTCAAAACACTAGGCTAAGAAGAGTGCTGATGGACGGAGGATCCAGCATCAATATAATGTACCTGGATACACTGAAGCACTTGAAGATATCCGAGTCCCAGCTCAACTACAGCAATATACGCTTCCACGGCATTGTTCCTGGCAGGCAAGCACGATCCCTAGGAGAAATTTCCCTAGATGTCACCTTTGGAGATAAAGATCACTTCCGGCAGGAAAAAGTATCCTTCGAAGTAGTGCCGTTCGAAAGCGTGTATCACGCAATACTCGGACGTCCGGCTTTCGCCAAATTTATGGCAAGATCTTGCTATATCTACAACAAGCTGAAGATGCCAGGACCCAAAGGAGGAGTAATCACTATTGCCAGTGATTTCAAGCTGGCAAACGAGTTGGAGAAGCAAAACACCCTTTGCGCTCAAAGAGTTATAGCTCAGGAAGAACTGAAGGAGTTAGCCAAGGAGGTATCGCCGAAAGAAATGCCGGCAGGAAAAGAAACTCGGAAGCCAACAGATAGCTTCAAGGCGTCCGAGAATACAAGACAGGTAATCCTAGATCCCAAAGATCCGACAAAATTTGTCGTAGTAGGGACTGGGATGACCGACAAATAGGAAGGCGAGCTCATCAAGTTCCTCCGTGAGAACTGGGATATTTTTGCCTGGTGTCCAGCTGACATGCCAGGCGTACCCAGGGAACTTGCTGAGCACCAACTCAAGGTTATTCCCGGATCAAAACCCGTCAAACAAGGTCTCCGTCGATTTGACGGAAGAATACGGAAGGCTATTGGCAAGGAAATTATCCGGCTTTTAGCAGCGGATTTTATCAAGGAAGTAATCCATACTGATTGGTCCGCAAATCCGGTATTAGTGCCGAAGAAAGACACCACTGCTCTTAGAATGTGTATAGATTACACAGGATTGAACAAGCTGTGTCCGAAAGATAGGTTTGCGTTACCGCGAATCGATCAAATAATAGACGCCACTGCAGGCTCTGAGCTTTTATGCTTTTTGGATGCATACTCCGGGTACCACCAAATACGCATGAAAAAGGAAGATCAAATCAAGACTTCTTTTATAACCTCGTATGGGACGTACTATTACGTAACCATGCCCTTTGGCCTGAAGAACGCAGGTGCAACCTACCAGCGTTGCATGCAACGCTGTTTGCATAGTCAGATTGGCAGAAACGTCCATGTTTACGTGGACGATATTGCTGTCGTAACCAAGGAAAAAGATACACTCCTTGAGGATTTGCGAGAAACCTTCGAGAATTTGCGCACTTACAAGATGAAGTTGAATCCATCTAAGTGCGTATTCGGGGTCCCCTCAGGAAAACTTCTGGGTTTCATCGTTTCCCACAGAGGAATAGAAGTTAACCCGGAAAAGATCAAGGCAATCTTGAACATCTCAAAGCCTACATGTGTAAAAGATGTCCAAAGATTGACGGGTTCCGCTGCAGCCGTCAGCAGATTTATTAGTCGGCTGGGGGATAAAGCCTTACCACTCTACAAACTGTTAAAGAAATCCGACAAGTTCGAATGGACAGAAGAGGCCGATGCAGCGTTGGCCCAGTTAAAGGAAACCTTGATGAACGCTCCCATCTTGGCATCTCCCAAAGACGAAGAACCCATGTTACTATACCTTACGGCTACTAATCGGGTTATTAGCGCGGTAATCGTTGTGGAACGGACAAAAGAAGAGCAAAGCATACCAGATCAACATCCGGTATACTACATAAGCGAAGTTTTCTCCGAATCCAAACAAAGATACCCGCACTATCAGAAACTGGCATATGGCGTATTTTTTGCATCCAGAAAGCTGCGCCATTACTTCCAAGGACATTCTATAACAGTGGTATGTAAAGCACCACTAGGGGATATTATAAACAATGCGGAGGCAACCGGCCGAGTAGCTAAATGGGGCATCGAGCTGGCAGCTTTCGACATTAAGTACCAGCCAAGGACGGCAATAAAATCCCAGGTTTTGGCAGATTTCGTCGCCGACTGGACAGAAGCAATGGAAAATACACCGATGCCAGAATCCGAGTACTGGATCATGCACTTTGACGGATCCAAGATGAAGGAAGGAGCTGGAGCCGGCGTAGTTCTAAAATCTCCCAAGGGAGACACAATGGAGTATGTATTGCAAATACACTTCAACGCCAGTAATAATGTGGCAGAATACGAAGCTTTGCTTCATGGCTTGCATATTGCAAAAGAAATAGGGGTAAAATGCATCTTGTGCTATGGAGACTCGGATTTGGTACAGCATCAGCTCAACCAAACATGGGACGCGAAAAGCCCTATAATGGCCGAATATCGGAGAACGGTGGATGAGTTTGCCATCTGCTTCTTCGGGTTCGAAGTCCTTCACATAAAAAGGGAGGAAAATTGGAACGCGGATGCGTTAGCCCGCATGGGATCAGAGAGAGTAAAAACTTTACCACCAGGGGTATTCGTCCAGCATTTGCATGAACCGTCCATAAAAGGTGGAGACGTTGATTACCCTCTAGCATCTGAAACAATTGAAGTCATGCTCGTTAAACCGGATTGGACAATCCCGTACTTAAACTTCTTAGTCAATCAGAAGTACCCGGACGGAGCAGACGAGGTCTTGCAAAGGCAAATACAGCGTCGATGCAAAGGATACGTGGTGATCAACGACCACTTGTATAAGCGCAGTACTTCCGGAATTTTTCAACGGTGTATTTCACCAGAAGAAGGAAGAGAAATACTGGAAGAAATCCATGCCGGCGATTGCGGACATCATGCTCAATCAAAAAGCATAGTCAAAAAAGCATTCCGGGCGGGGTTTTTCTGGCTAACAGCCAAGACAGACGCCGAACGCATAGTGAATACGTGCGAAGGATGCCAATATTACGCCAAGCAGACCAATTTGCCGGCCCAAGCACTTAAAACTATCCCTATCACATGGCCGTTTGCGGTCTGGGGGCTAGATATGATGGGACCGTTCAAAACTGCAAGAGGTGGACTTACACATCTACTCGTAGCGGTAGATAAGTACACAAAATGGGTGGAGGCTAAACCCATCAAAAAGCTGGACGGCGCAACTGCCAGAAATTTCATTATTGATTTAGTAATGAGGTATGGCGTCCCCCACAGCATAATAACTGATAACGGGACAATCTTCTCAACATCCTTTTCGTCCGTTGAAATCTTGTTGTTGTTTTCCACTTCAAACCTTCTACCGAGGTCTAATCAAAAGTTTCCTCGTTCATCTGCTAAACTCTACTCCAGCTAAAGTGTTGTTTCATACCGGAGCATCACATTCTTTGGTGTCAAAGATCTTTTCCACAACATACAACCTAATTCTGGTTCCACTAAGCAATCAAAACTCTGTTCACTCCCCGGGATCTCAAATGTTGACTTCCAAGATAAGTAAGAACAATCCAAATCTAATGGGAGGCCACATATTCCTCGTTTCTCTCATGTTGATGATTCTGACATTGATGTCATTCTTGGTGTTGCATTGATGTCAATAACTCTGTTCCACCCTTATTACAGATAGTCTATTCTCCAAATGAATCAAATTCTATCCAACTATACACCCTAGATACAAAAACCTCTCCCTTTATTTGAAAATGTTCCGGTGGTTTGTGAATTCCCTGACATCTTTCCAGCAGAGTTGCCAGAAATGTCTATCGTTTTTGAAATTCCAGAAAAACTATCCAAGGTGCACGATGTGTTCACGTGTCACAGCTCAAGAAGATCTTCCCAAGAAGTTTCCGAACCTTTTCTTTTCTCAGTAGGAATCTCGGGGCGCGATTCCTTCAAGGGGGGCGTTTTGTAACATCCCAAGTCTGAAAAAATAGCCTTTAGAATGTTTGCTATCTGTTATTTTATGTTTTGCATCATGGCATCATGTTGATTGCATTTGTTTTGTTTGTTTTCCATTTGTTTTTCTCTGTTTTCATTTGTTTTCCTCTGTTTTCATTTGTTTTCCTTTGTTTTCTATTTGAATTTCAACTCAAATTTCAAACCTTTTGTTTCATCCTTGTGATGTTACAATTTCTAAAAAGATATTTCAAAATAAAACAATCATATGTTTCCATTAAAGTGTGATCTCAAAACTGTTGTTTTGTTTCTATAAAAATGCATCCAATAACCAAACCCTTTTCAAATTCAATTAAGTTCCAAATCAACAACCCTTTTGAAAGTTATGAAAAATTGCAAAACAAATCAATCATTTGTTTCCAATTATTCCATAATGATCAACTTCTAAAATAGTGGCTTAAATCAATTCATTAATTCCAAATTGCATTCTAAGTCAAATCAAAAACATCAAACAGCACCCATTTTCAACTTGTGAAAATCAACAAAACATTGTAACCCTTTTTGTTCAAATTAAATAATAGGGCTCACCCTATTAAACTTGTTGTTTTCAATCATTAACCAATTAATTTGCAAATATTCCAATTCAACCAAGTGTTTTCAAACAGCACCCAAATGCAATTTATAAAGTCAGCATCATAACCAAACCAATTGTTCTATTTTAATCATAGGGGTTCCCCCCTATTCAAAGTTGTTTTTATTAAATGGGCACTTAATTAAAATACACCCAAATTTGAATTCCAAACAAACATCAAGCTAATTTAAAGTTTTCTGAAAACAAAACTTGGTTAATATTTTCTTTTAACCCAACTAGCTTAACCAAATTTTTAGGACATCTTTGCTAACCAAAATCTCATGGTTTTGTTCCTTTTCTAATTTGCTACAAAAAAAAATAAAAGAAACAGAAAATAACAAAAGAGGGAGAGGGAGAAAGCCAGCCCAGCCACCTTTTCACTTAAGCCCACCAACCTGGCCCAGTACCCCTTCTTCCTCGCTGGCGTCACCCTCCTCTGTACGAACACCTCCATCACCACCCGATCTCCTCTCCCCACACCGATGCGCTGCCGTACAGGGACCTCTCCCTCCATATAGCTAGCCCTTCCCCCTCTGTAACCCTAGGCCGCAGCTCTCCCCTCTCCCTAACCCTAGCGCCGCCATGCCATCTCCCTCTCTTTCCACCCTCTGCTCTCTGTAAGTTCTCTGAACCCCAACCCCCCACCGAAATTTCCTCCACTTCCTCCATTGATCGCCGCCACTAGGCTCTCCCGCCGGCCATGGCGATGGCGGGAATGGGTTCCCCCCATCGCCCTCTTCCTCCTCGTCATCACGGCACGGCCAGGGACGGCTCGGTGCGCCGCCGCCGTCCAATTCCTCGTCGGCCGTCGCTCCCTGTCGCTGCTGTCCGCCCGACCTCCTCCCCTTCGATCGCAAGGTGAGCGCACTCCTCCTCCATCTCGCCTTCCCCTCGACCCACCTCCTCCCTCTCGGTACCCACCCGCAGCGATCCCACAGCCCCTCCACCACGGCTCCCCCCACCGGCGTTCGCCCTGCCATGGTTGGCCCTGTTTCTGTTCGAGGTGCAGGTTCTGTTCGGTTCAGTCGAAATTCAGTTAACATACCCGAGACCAACACCTCAAAACCCCCCCGAGTCCCTTTCCATCACAAACACAAGCCACCAGCCCACTGGTTTGGTTCCCCCAGCGCAAGCAAGAGGTGGGGGGATCGAATCCCCCCTCCCACAAATGAAACAATCTTTTATTTTTGCAAGGTTTTGGTACTGGAACTTCCAGCAATTCACCAATAGGCCCCTGGCACTTATTCTAGCCCCTGGAAAATTATTTCTAAGTCCCTAGATCCATAAAAAAATGGCAGATTTGCACCCAATTTTGGAAATGGCATAATAAAATCATTTTAACTCCAAATCCAACATTTTTAATATGTTTTCAATACCAAATTAAATGCTCTACCCAAATATAAATTTTGTTTACTGTTTTGAATATTTTAAATTGTTGAAATATTTGAAAACTTGTCAAATTCACTTAAACTTGCAAAATTCATAACTTGTTCATAAAAATTCCAAATTTCACAAACCAAATATGTTTTCCAATCAATTTTTCATGTACTTTCCAAATATAAATTTTGTTTGATGTTTTGAATAATTTAAATTGCTGAAAACAACTGTTTCTTGATTATTGCATTTAAAATTGCCAAAATAATAACTTGCTCATTTTAAATTCAATTTCCACAAATGAAATATGTTTTCCATGCCAAATTAAACCACCTTTCCAAATATAAATTTTGTTTCATGTTTTGAATAATTAAAAGTGGTTAAATAACTTAAATCTTATTTAATTCATTTAATATTGTTAAATTTATAACTTGATGAAAACAAATTCTTTTGGGACATATAAAATATGTTTCCAAACCCTAAAAGTATAAACTTTTGAAATATGAATTTGGTTTAATGTTTTGGACAAATAAAAATTCAAATAAGTTCATGTGTGAATCAAATTCATTTAATTCTTACTTAAACTTGTTTAATTCCTAAATAATTTATTTGAAATCCTTTTTCAACAAGTGAAACATGTATTCCAACTAAAATCTTGTTTTCTTTTCAAATATAAACTTTGTTATCTATTTTGAACAATTTAACTTGATGAAAACAACAAATGCTTGTGTGACACCTTTAAGTAACCAAAAATTCCAACACTTAATAAATGAATTTCCAAACTTGTTAAACCTTATTTCTATTTGGTTCTATTGTTGTTATTTTTCTGTTTTCCTCATCCATGCATCATGCTAATCAACTTTCATATGATGATTAGTTGTAAAACAATTAATTCAACCATAATTCATGGGCTTTCCATATGCAATCCAATTGCATATGGGTCCATTTAATCATGTTGCTATCTTGTCAAGTAGTTTATTCTGATGCATCTATTAACATGACATGCATCATCCCATGTTTGTGCACCTATGCCATTATATTGATTGTTTATCTTTCTGCAATGTTTGTTTGCTTCTTCCCGGATATACGACGACGTTGAGACCGACGATACTTACGACACCCCTTCTAAGGAGTTAGCTCAGTACCAGGCTACTGGGTTTTGCAGGCAAGTTATCACTCACATGAACCATTGTGTTCCTTTCAACCTTGGTTACCGATACTTTCCGTTGTTCTTTTCTGCTAGCCCTAATAGTAGTTGTTTCTGTTACGATCCTATCACATGAATCCCTTAACCCTGATATTGCCTCACCTCCATACCTATAACCATTGTTTGAGCCCGTGTCTTACTAGCATGCTTAGGGTTGTTTTGCTCGAGTCTGTTACCCGTTACTTTCTGTTACTATATTGTTATTATGTTTTGGGGGCTCGATGTTTAATCAATCAACCATGCTAATGTTATGATTAATAATAAATTTGATGATAAGGCACCGGCAGGAGGCCCAGGGTGGTTTTGAGGCCTGCTAGTGTCGACCCCCTAATTAGGAAAAGGGTCTTGTCTACTGATCCATGATGAGCGCACTACCCGCATGTGGGAAGCGAGTATGGGCGCCCCCCTCAACTTGACCCGATTCGCATCTCGTCCAAATCGCCGTACTAGTTCGGGCTTTCCATTTGCTGCATGCATGATCTTGCGAGCCCTTGGCGCCCGGGTGGAACTTTCGTAGTCGGCATTTAGGGCGGCGTGGTCTTCCAGTGCTATGAGGGTCCTCCTTTTCTTCGGGGGGCTCGATTAGCCGCGCACGCACAGCACGCTGTGCTTTGGGCTTGATGCGAAGAAGGGTTGGTTGTGTTGAGTACCCCGCTTGGTGGGGTGATTTCCCATCTGGCGGGTTATTCATGCGTGTACGGTTACTATGGTGCACCCCTGCAGGGTAAATCTTCTCGAGAAGCCGTGTTTTCCGCGGTTATGGATTACTTGGTGAAAGTACTGGCTAACAAGTACTCAGGACAACTTAAACATAATGATCAATCATGTTACACCCAATGCTTAATAACTTGACTAGTAATAGGTTATTCACACAATAACTTGACTCATCTTAATACCACGGTGTGAGTTATCCTCGGATTGCTTCTTCGGATAAGGGGCGAGATCCAGGATGGGTTTGTTTGAAGTTATCTTTCAGTTGGTTACAATCCCCGATCTTATCTCCTTTCTGTTAGCCGGATGTGGTAGAATCTCTGTAGTGGGTTAGCGCAGCCAGTTGCCGCATCTTTTACATCCCTTTCCTTCCGTTGAACCCAAAGCATCTGTGCTTGGTGTTGACGGGTTACACTTTGGTGAACTGTGAGTCTTGCTTGCCAGTACGTTGGTGTACTGACCCCTTTGGGGCTGTGGTTTACGCAGACGACGTTTCCGAGGATCTACATGGTGGCTACTACGTGGAGTATGACGAGACTGCTGACGAGTAGATAGCGGACCCGGGCAGGATCCGAGACTTCGTGGATGGGCTCCGTCTTTTCGTTTCCGGCCTCTTAGGCCTATTTGGTTCTTGTCTGTACTCAGACATTCTGAATGCTTCCGCTGTGATGTAATGATGAATTGTTGGGGCATGTGCCCTCTGAATGATTGTATTTGCTACCTCTGCTCTAATGAGAGCCATTTGCAACTTATTTCAATCTTTTGTGTCGTAGAGATCTGTTGTGATATCAGTTGTTCAACGCCGTTGACGTACCATGTGTGTATGGTTTGAAGTACGTCGACGGAAGTGCCTTTGATCTCTAGTGGATAGTTTACATCGACGATGGAATAGCAGAGCTTGTGTTGTCGCGCATAAGCGCAGGCCTACCAGGAAGCTGGGACGTGGGAGCAGTTATGCCCCATAATCCAAGCATCTGCTATCCAGTTCGTACGGTGAGTATCCCCTAGAAATCAGGGTGCGACAAATGGTATCAGAGCCTGTCTGCCTGTAGGATCCCTTTTTACTGGTCGCAGTTGAGTCTAGAAACTATTTTGTAGCTATATAGGAAAAATGAAACGTGAGAGTAGGAATTCTGTTCTTTTTCTTCTTTTCCCACCCACCCTCCCTTTTCTGGTAAGGAAGTGCAACGTTGTTTTCCCTTCTCATCTAAACTTTCAAGTTAGGATTTCACGAATTCTGGTTTCTCTAGGATGGTTATATCTACTAGACCATAGGAATGGAGGTGGTTGTGACATGATTTATCATGTTGCCTACTCATGATTGAGAACGGAGGCGTGTAAGCCCCGGAAGCAGATCCTCTATTCCTTAAGCAGTAGATATTGATCCTTTAGAAGCCCGGATGGGTTTTCCGTAGTACCTCAGGAGTTTTGTTCTCGTTTTCCCCGATGTTGATATCCTGTTCTTCTCAACATCCTTTTCGTCCGTTGAAATCTTGTTGTTGTTTTCCACTTCAAACCTTCTACCGACGTCTAATCAAAAGTTTCCTCGTTCATCTGCTAAACTCTACTCCAGCTAAAGTGTTGTTTCATAACGGAGCATCACATTCTTTGGTGTCAAAGATCTTTTCCACAACATACAACCTAATTCTGGTTCCACTAAGCAATCAAAACTCTGTTCACTCCCCGGGATCTCAAATGTTGACTTCCAAGATAAGTAAGAACAATCCAATTCTAATGGGAGGCCACATATTCCTCGTTTCTCTCATGTTGATGATTCTGACATTGATGTCATTCTTGGTGTTGCATTGATGTCAATAACTCTGTTCCACCCTTATTACAGATAGTCTATTCTCCAAATGAATCAAATTCTATCCAACTATACACCCTAGATACAAAAACCTCTCCCTTTATTTGAAAATGTTCCGGTGGTTTGTGAATTCCCTGACATCTTTCCAGCAGAGTTGCCAGAAATGTCTATCGTTTTTGAAATTCCAGAAAAACTATCCAAGGTGCACGATGTGTTCACGTGTCACAGCTCAAGAAGATCTTCCCAAGAAGTTTCCGAACCTTTTCTTTTCTCAGTAGGAATCTCGGGGCGCGATTCCTTCAAGGGGGGGCGTTTTGTAACATCCCAAGTCTGAAAAAATAGCCTTTAGAATGTTTGCTATCTGTTATTTTATGTTTTGCATCATGGCATCATGTTGATTGCATTTGTTTTGTTTGTTTTCCATTTGTTTTTCTCTGTTTTCATTTGTTTTCCTCTGTTTTCATTTGTTTTCCTTTGTTTTCTATTTGAATTTCAACTCAAATTTCAAACCTTTTGTTTCATCCTTGTGATGTTACAATTTCTAAAAAGATATTTCAAAATAAAACAATCATATGTTTCCATTAAAGTGTGATCTCAAAACTGTTGTTTTGTTTCTATAAAAATGCATCCAATAACCAAACCCTTTTCAAATTCAATTAAGTTCCAAATCAACAACCCTTTTGAAAGTTATGAAAAATTGCAAAACAAATCAATCATTTGTTTCCAATTATTCCATAATGATCAACTTCTAAAATAGTGGCTTAAATCAATTCATTAATTCCAAATTGCATTCTAAGTCAAATCAAAAACATCAAACAGCACCCATTTTCAACTTGTGAAAATCAACAAAACATTGTAACCCTTTTTGTTCAAATTAAATAATAGGGCTCACCCTATTAAACTTGTTGTTTTCAATCATTAACCAATTAATTTGCAAATATTCCAATTCAACCAAGTGTTTTCAAACAGCACCCAAATGCAATTTATAAAGTCAGCATCATAACCAAACCAATTGTTCTATTTTAATCATAGGGGTTCCCCCCTATTCAAAGTTGTTTTTATTAAATGGGCACTTAATTAAAATACACCCAAATTTGAATTCCAAACAAACATCAAGCTAATTTAAAGTTTTCTGAAAACAAAACTTGGTTAATATTTTCTTTTAACCCAACTAGCTTAACCAAATTTTTAGGACATCTTTGCTAACCAAAATCTCATGGTTTTGTTCCTTTTCTAATTTGCTACAAAAAAAAATAAAAGAAACAGAAAATAACAAAAGAGGGAGAGGGAGAAAGCCAGCCCAGCCACCTTTTCACTTAAGCCCACCAACCTGGCCCAGTACCCCTTCTTCCTCGCTGGCGTCACCCTCCTCTGTACGAACACCTCCATCACCACCCGATCTCCTCTCCCCACACCGATGCGCTGCCGTACAGGGACCTCTCCCTCCATATAGCTAGCCCTTCCCCCTCTGTAACCCTAGGCCGCAGCTCTCCCCTCTCCCTAACCCTAGCGCCGCCATGCCATCTCCCTCTCTTTCCACCCTCTGCTCTCTGTAAGTTCTCTGAACCCCAACCCCCCACCGAAATTTCCTCCACTTCCTCCATTGATCGCCGCCACTAGGCTCTCCCGCCGGCCATGGCGATGGCGGGAATGGGTTCCCCCCATCGCCCTCTTCCTCCTCGTCATCACGGCACGGCCAGGGACGGCTCGGTGCGCCGCCGCCGTCCAATTCCTCGCCGGCCGTCGCTCCCTGTCGCTGCTGTCCGCCCGACCTCCTCCCCTTCGATCGCAAGGTGAGCGCACTCCTCCTCCATCTCGCCTTCCCCTCGACCCACCTCCTCCCTCTCGGTACCCACCCGCAGCGATCCCACAGCCCCTCCACCACGGCTCCCCCCACCGGCGTTCGCCCTGCCATGGTTGGCCCTGTTTCTGTTCGAGGTGCAGGTTCTGTTCGGTTCAGTCGAAATTCAGTTAACATACCCGAGACCAACACCTCAAAACCCCCCCGAGTCCCTTTCCATCACAAACACAAGCCACCAGCCCACTGGTTTGGTTCCCCAGCGCAAGCAAGAGGTGGGGGGATCGAATCCCCCCTCCCACAAATGAAACAATCTTTTATTTTTGCAAGGTTTTGTACTGGAACTTCCAGCAATTCACCAATAGGCCCCTGGCACTTATTCTAGCCCCTGGAAAATTATTTCTAAGTCCCTAGATCCATAAAAAAATGGCAGATTTGCACCCAATTTTGGAAATGGCATAATAAAATCATTTTAACTCCAAATCCAACATTTTTAATATGTTTTCAATACCAAATTAAATGCTCTACCCAAATATAAATTTTGTTTACTGTTTTGAATATTTTAAATTGTTGAAATATTTGAAAACTTGTCAAATTCACTTAAACTTGCAAAATTCATAACGTGTTCATAAAAATTCCAAATTTCACAAACCAAATATGTTTTCCAATCAATTTTTCATGTACTTTCCAAATATAAATTTTGTTTGAAGTTATCTTTCAGTTGGTTACAATCCCCGATCTTATCTCCTTTCTGTTAGCCGGATGTGGTAGAATCTCTGTAGTGGGTTAGCGCAGCCAGTTGCCGCATCTTTTACATCCCTTTCCTTCCGTTGAACCCAAAGCATCTGTGCTTGGTGTTGACGGGTTACACTTTGGTGAACTGTGAGTCTTGCTTGCCAGTACGTTGGTGTACTGACCCCTTTGGGGCTGTGGTTTACGCAGACGACGTTTCCGAGGATCTACATGGTGGCTACTACGTGGAGTATGACGAGACTGCTGACGAGTAGATAGCGGACCCGGGCAGGATCCGAGACTTCGTGGATGGGCTCCGTCTTTTCGTTTCCGGCCTCTTAGGCCTATTTGGTTCTTGTCTGTACTCAGACATTCTGAATGCTTCCGCTGTGATGTAATGATGAATTGTTGGGGCATGTGCCCTCTGAATGATTGTATTTGCTACCTCTGCTCTAATGAGAGCCATTTGCAACTTATTTCAATCTTTTGTGTCGTAGAGATCTGTTGTGATATCAGTTGTTCAACGCCGTTGACGTACCATGTGTGTATGGTTTGAAGTACGTCGACGGAAGTGCCTTTGATCTCTAGTGGATAGTTTACATCGACGATGGAATAGCAGAGCTTGTGTTGTCGCGCATAAGCGCAGGCCTACCAGGAAGCTGGGACGTGGGAGCAGTTATGCCCCATAATCCAAGCATCTGCTATCCAGTTCGTACGGTGAGTATCCCCTAGAAATCAGGGTGCGACAGATCCGCCATCTACCAGCAAGGTTTACGGCGTTATCACAGTCGGAAAATCAGGCATCGTTCTTTTAAAGAAGGTGACTTAGTGCTGAGATTGGTGCAGAAAAGGAAGCACAAATTAGCCCCAGTATGGGAAGGACCATTTGTCATCAGTAAAGCCATGAAGAATGGATCATACTATCTTGTTGACATTCGAGATACGGAGGACGACCCCGAGAAGCCGAATCGCAAAAGAAAGAGAAAAATAGATGATGAACTAGGAGAGACAAATAGGCCTTGGAGTATCCAGCAATTACGTCCCTTCTATACTTAGTTCAAATTCTATGTAAACATCTTTGAGATCATGAAATAAAGTTGTCGGAATTCATATTCATTATACGTACAAAATATTTCCGCCTCATCTATTTCCCAATGATCTTACAAATACTCAATGTTAACCCGAATTGTGCCTGCGTGCTCGGTGTTTAAAAGCTGAATGATTCGGCCTGTTCAAGGTTAAAGGAAACTCGGATTGTGCCTGCGTGCCCAAGTTTCAAAATAGTTCCTTGTTTTCTCTAAGTTTTATCTGATTGTGTATGTGTTGGGTTACTGAAACTAGTCAGTAAAAATGCTTCTAGCATAATCCATGTTTCTGAGTTTTTAAAACTGTTTGGTTCGTCCCCAGTTACTCAACATGACGATACATATTGTTAATTGAGCCATTTTTAAACACTAGAGCAGTTAAAACACAGATGCCAGATTACTTAGAAGATAAAGGAACAGCCAAACCCGGAAAAACTTTGCAAGAAGCTTGAAATTGCAAAAGGCGGAGTTCTTGTTCCGACAAATGACATAGAAGCATTACAATATGAATTACATTGTAAAAAAGCTACTATACACATCCATCATCCAGGTCAAGTGCGCCCCCTTAAACTTCTGAGTCTTCATCACTGCTATCATTCTCGGGGGCTGCAGGCACTTCTTCTTCCGGATAAGTAATGGAGATATTCACCATGGAGGCAATTTGAGTGGCGTGGCCTTCAACTTCATTAAAGATCGCATTTATTTGTGCTTCTGTACATTCTCGAGGAATACCGGATGCTACACGCCAGGATTTTGCATCAGGGTAGTGTAAGCGCATGAGGCCAAGTGCCATTCGCGCACCACCCCGTGCAGCAGAGCGAAGGAAAGATTCCTTCGAATTTGCTACCTCCATGATGGCATCCGGAAGTCGGTAAACTTCTGAAGATTGTATACTACTTGTGGGCAGGAATTTATTAATTAAATGCATTCCTGCATTTCTGATTGAATTCCATATCTTCCCAAAGGCCCGGATCTTTTCAGTCCGAGAAATTCCTGGAAAATTTCCTGCTTTTTTGACAAAAGCAAAGATTAGAGAATACAAGAAATATGACATGAAAGAATTGGTAAAAGAAGTCAACTTACCAAGAACCGCGTCAATTTCATCGCCCTCTTTCATACGAGGGAATAGCATACTTTCTAAATCATTGATAATAGATTTATCCTCTGCTGCCTGCAAAGAAGCCTTGGATTGCGCAATCCCAAGGGCTAGATTACTGGCTTCCAGTTCTTCTCGAACTTTTGAAAGTTCTCTTTGAAGGTTGGAGTTTTCTTCACGAAGTTGAGAAAAATAAGCAGCGTTTGCTGTGAGCTTCTTGGCTTTGGTTAAAGCAGCTGAAAAGCAGGGACAAAATAATCCGACATTACGGCAAGATCTAGCAATGATTTTCCAGCAAAAATCAATAAACACGAAGTAAAATACCGGTGGCTTTTGATAATTGCTTTTGAGACGACGCCAGTTCGTTGCTTTTTGACTCAATAACAGATTGAAGTGTTTTTACTTCTCTGCTTTTGAGGCTAAGTTTTTTCAAAACTTCCAGGTTTATGGCTTCGGAGGTTTGCTGAAACGTAGCAAGGAAAAGAATGAGTACAAAAAGCATCAAAGCAAAAAGCACGCATTTTAATTAATGCTTGGGGGCTAGAGTTATATACCTGGCTCATGCGCTGCAAACCTGCTAAGTTTTCTTGGAATTCTTTCGCGTATTCCGCGAAGTGATTTCCGGCTGCGTCCAAGCCGTCATTGATAGCTTTAAAATCCTTGTCAAAGGTGGGGATTTCCTCGTCAAAAGTCCGAGAAGATTTCCCCACCTCTGGGGCCGCCCTTTCCCTCGTATCCGACTCGGATACAACGGGCTGGCTGGGCTCTGGGGGCTTGGTGGTGGGGGCTGCAGTAGGCTCTTCCGCCATTGTCTGCGGCGTGTCCGGAGCGACGGCGGGAGATGGTTGGCTGCCTCGGCTGGAAGAAACCCTGAGTTTCTTCAGCTTCTTCGGCTTCAGGCTGGAGGGGGGCAGGCTAAAAACCAAAACCCGGAAAAGGTTAAAACACCAAAGATGGACGAAAAAGATCCCATAAAAGAAAAACCCAGAAGAAAATAACCTGGAAGTGGCGACGGGGATTCCGTCAAGGTCGATAATCTCATCCGAGGAAATTATCTTCTTGCGCTTGCGCCCACCTGTAGCGGCGGTGCGCAGCGCATCCAGCTCGGCCTCGGAGGCTAACTCCGAGTCTGGAAGATCCGCAAGCTGTCGGAAGAACCAATCAGAATCAAAAGGCAGATTATCCAAGAATTGAGATTGTACCCAAATGACGGAAAATTTACCTTGGGAGCTGGGTTGTCGGCCGTGTACATTGGCCGACTCTCCGTGTATTGGTCGCGCGATGCGACCAACTGATTGATGCGCCGCCTAAGTTCCTTTGCGGGCCAATCCTTGTCGGTTGTCCGCATTGGATCCTTGGCTCCCGTGTATTCACACAGGAGACGGCCTCCGTGGTTTGCTAATGGCTGAATCCGCCTATCCAGCCAGCAAAAGACCGTATCCATACCGGTCAAAGGAGGTTTGGAGGAGGTGAGCTTAGCGATGCGCCTTTTGATCCTTAGCAGATCTGGAGGCAGAACCTGGACGGCTTCTGTCCCCCAGTTATCTTGGGGAATAGCGGCGGAATTAACGAAAGGTGGAACCCCGATGGCCTTTTTAGGGAAAGGCACGTCGGGATGATAGAAAAAAGAACCCGTCCAAAATTTGACGGATTCTGAGGTTTTGATTTTAGGGAACCAATCCTCTCGGAATCTCCGAAGAGTAAAGGAAATGGTTCCGCAATTTGGGAGTGCGCCCTCCGAAGAGTTACGCTTGACCCCAAAGCAGTACAGCCAAAAATCTAACCTAGGCTCTATCCCTAGGTAACCTTCGAACAAGGCCTGGAAGCCGGCCATGTACAGAATGGAATTGGGAGGAAGGTTGTGAGGTTGGATGCTGTAATGTGACAGAACCTGGAGGAAGAAAGAGGAAGGTGGGAGCCCCATACCTCGTAGAAGGTGGGAGGTAAGAAGCACCCTTTCGCCCTCTTGTGGCATGGGTTCGGTCTCCTCTTCCGGGAGCCGCCACTTCTTTTTAAGAACCAAGCCCTCCTTCTCCAAGTTCGGAAGGAGAGCCGGGGGAATACTGCAGGCACTCCAGTTGCCTGCAGTTTCCTCTTCCTCATCCGCTCCGGCGGCGGCGGCGGCCTTCGCGGCGGCGAGTTTCTCGCCAAGGAGCTCGATTTTCTCCTCCACCGTTTCAGGTGCGAACGGCGGGGTTGTCGTGGCGCTTGGGCCCGCGATGTCCGCAGCGGCGGAAGCGTTTCCTCCGCCCGCCGCGGATGCCGTGGTCTTTTCCGGCTCGCCGCCGGCATGCTTGGGCGACCCTAGCTGTGGATCTAGGTCGCCCAAAAGTTCGTCGATGGAGGCGCGAGCCGGTGAGGACGACGGAGAGGCCATCTTCTTCGGTGGCGAGTGAGCGCTCCGGTGTGCAAGGAGTTCGTCGGGGCAAGGTCTTGCTCTCGAGCTCACGGTTGCGTCAATGGCGTGGGCAGTGATGGAGTGAGGAAAGATTTCCGATGACGAAGAGGACGGCTATTTATAGCCTGAAAACCTCTAGATACGTGCCAACGGCTCTTTTGACCGTTGGATGTTCGACGCGTGTCGCTCGCCGGAAAATCCGGGAAACGGAACGACAGAGGAATGATGGCTATCTCCTCGTTTCTCGTGAGAATCTGTCAGAGATACGTTGCAGGGTTTCCCGCGTGAAACCAAGCGGCGCTTGCGTCAGCATGATTAAGGCGCTGATGTCATAAGTTCCTTTTCCGCGAAGGATCGCGAGAAGAAAAGCCGGATTTTCATAGTTCCGAGTTTTGTGTTACCATCTCCTTCAAAAGGAAAGAAGAAAGAATCAAGACTGCTGAATCAAGTTTTCCCGGACAAAATGTATTTGACGAAAGGCGGAGTTTCAGAGTTTTGATCCTTCCTGGGGGCTACTGTCGGATATATACCGAATAGGGTATAGAAGATGGTAGACAAAAGAGCCGGACTACCAGGGTGGCCTACATGGTAATGGGCTTAGGTCCATTGGGCGGCCCAGTAGTCCGACGTGCAGAAGCCGGATTCTAGAAGAACCCGGATCACGGCCCACGTGATCGGGCTTGGAGGAGAAGACGGATTCCTTACTTTCCAAGTTACAAGTTAAACGTAGTCTTCTAGGTTTCTGGTTCTGTAAGCCCTAATCCGGCTATTATATAAAGCCGGACGGGAGATAGATTACATAAGTTAAGTTAGACACAAGCTAAAGCTCTACGCAGCTCGCCGGGAAGTTCATCCTCGTCGAGTAGCTAGATCTATTCCCTCACATTGTAACCCTGTTATACGGGCTTTAGTCCCAATTAGTGAGAAGTGCAGGAGTAGGTACGCCGTACTGTCGCGACGTACCGAACCTGGGTAAAATCCCGTGTTCTGTGTTACTACGCTATTCCGTTACCCCACGTCTCTACCGTAGTCTCATGGCACCCCAGTCTATGAAAACTACTACGATGTCTCGACAGAAATTCTTCCACGGTTGATGAAAAGAGTTGAGGCCTCTCAGGATGGGAAGATAATGGAGAGAGCTTCAATATTTCTTTAGGCCCCGGTGCGATTCGAGATTGTTTTGATGGGTAGATAAACGAAATATGATTTTGCTGATTAGGGTTTCGGTGGGACGAAAAGGGGGAAATAAATGCCGGCGGCTACAGATGTTTATATAGGCTAATGATCGGTGGAATAGCTTGGGATTTGGAGTTATATTTGTTGAGATATTCGTGTTTAACCCAAAAGAGTTTAGAAAAGCACGTTTTCTGGAATTAGGTTTGAACCCGAGGTGTTGGCTGCCTCGCTCGCTTCATGGGCCGGCAGGTCGGCCCATTTTTTTTGAACAGCGCGGGGGCGAACTGGGCTGAGTTTTTTTTTTCTTAAACGTTTTTCTTTTATATTTTTCACTGTTTTCTTTATAACTCTTGATTTATAGATCTAAATGATCTCAAACCAATTTCTATAGTTTCGTAAAAACAACACTTTGATTTAAACTTTCAAATAAGATCATTCCAATTTAAATAAAATTCCAAAAATTAAAAATGTGTTTAAATGGATTTTGACACTTAATGTCGGAAAATAAAAATAAGTTTTAAACCAAGTATTTGTGGCTCAAAGTACTTTCAACTCAACTAGAGTTGTAAACATTTGAACCTAGTTTAATATTTCCAAATGCATACAATCACAACCATAATTTACACATAACAATTAAGACCATAATAATCAAAAATAATATATAGGGCATGGCTTGCCCTTTTAATATATTGTCTTAAATATGTTTTCAAGTGAAATAATATTCCAACTTTTGAAAATTTCAAATGCAAGCAATGCAATATGCTCATGAATGCATGCATGATTTTATTTTCAGAGCAAAATACTTAGTAGTTTTTGAAAGTTTTAAATTTTTCTGATTTTTCAACTTTTGGGGAAAACTTCGGATGTTACAATAACCTATTGACAAGATGCCACAAAGTCAGTTCATGTTTTCTGCTATTTTTAGTTTCAGAAAAGTTCTTGGAAATGGAAAATTCGAAGCCCAGAAGTCTTAGAATTCTCAAAGGTTCCACGGAGTCCCGAAGAGGTCCAGAGGGGGGCCACGGGGGGGGCCACACCATAGGGCGACGCGCCCCCTGGCCGTGCCATGGGGTGGTGTGGGCCCCTTGGGCGCCCACCGCCATTGCCCTTTCGCCTATTTATTTCCCCCAATGCGTGAACCTTAAAAATATACCACTTTTCCACGAAAAACACCAGAGACCGCCGTCATTGTCAACCCGAGATCGGGAAGGTTCTGAAGTTCTCCCCGGCACCCTGCCGGGATGGGGAAATCATCACCGGAGGGCTCTACACCACCATGCCCGCCTCCGGAGTGATGCGTGAGTAGTTCATCCTTGGACTACGGGTCCATAGAAGTATCTATATTGTTGTTCTCTCCTCTTTATGCCTCATGTTTAGATCTCGTGAGCTGACCTACATGATAAAGATCATCTTATTGTAATGCTATATGTTGTGTTTGCTAGGATCCTATGATATTTGAATGCTATGTCTCTTGATTATCAAAGTATCATGTTGTCTTCATGTGTATGTTATTTATGATCTTGCATGCTCTCTGTTGTTAGTAGATGATCTGGCCAAGTAGATACTAGTGACTCCAAGAGGGAGTATTTATGATCGATAGTGGGGTCATGCCTCCTTTGCATCTGTGCTCGAGTGACATAAACGTGACAGATGGAGGATGTGTTGTTGCCGTTAGGGAGAAAACAACGATGTTTACATGGTTTACATTACACACTTTGCTTACTACGATTATCTATTGCTTGCAACTTAATACCCAAGGTTTGTTCGGATGATATTCTGAGGGTCGATTATTAGTCATAGATGAAGTTGGATGACCGTCTATGTATCTTGTTGTAATTCCTGCATGAATCACATAGTAATCATCATGTCATGCATGTTTCATTATCTATCAATTGCCCAGCTGTAATTTGTTCACCATGCATGTTATCAGTGTTTTATGGAGAGACGTCACTACTGAACTGTGGACCCCAGTCCATTTTCTCATACTGATAATACAACCACTGCAGTTACTGTTTTCACACTGCTTCCACTATTTTCACACTCCTACAGCTGTTTTCACATTGTTCTCATACTGTTTTCCACACCATACATTTAACCTCTTTGTTATCAGCAAAACCAGTGAGATTGACAACCTCACTGCTTCGTTGGGGCAAAGTGAATTGATTGTGTTGTGTAGGTTCCACGTTGCTGCTGAACCGGTAGTGCGCCCTAGCACATTAACTGCATCAACCTTCCTAAGTTTCTTGTCCTCCTACTGGTCGATTCAACCTTGCTTTCTTTTTTGAGGGAAAACTTGTTGTTCACTCTTCACAACCTTTGTCTTGGGGTTACCAACGTCAGCCATCAGCAAGTTTTTTGGCGCCGCTGCCGGGAGGAAGAGAATTTCTGCGAGGAGAGTCTCTCACTTCCAATCTCTTTACTTTGTTTTAGTTTTTCGTAGTTTATTTTATTTTGTCTTGTTTGCTTCTCTTTATCAAAAACAAAAAAAGTTAGTTCTTATTCTAGTTGTTGTTTTTAATCTTGCTAAAATGAGTGTTCCTGATGTTGAGGTTCGTTATTTTAAACAACAAGGAGGAGAAAGTTTGAAAGATGCTTGGTATAGAATAAGTGATGCTCATCATAGATGCACTAAGAAATATTCCACTTTAATACTTCTTAGGAATTTTTATGTTGGCATTACTAGTTGGTATAGGTATGTTCTATACACTCTTACCGGTGGTAATTTTCTCGGGACTCCTGCTTTCGAAGCCTGTAATTTAATTGAAAGTTTAGTTGGAACACCACATACTAAAATTGTTAAAACTGAGATCACTTTAGATGATGTTATTAAAAAGCTAAATCTAATGAGAAAAATTTGCCAAACTTCTTCGATAATGCTAGGAAAGTTAATGAATCAATAGTAAGAATCAACAAGAGAATGACTGTTTTAGAAGCTAGCCATATCCATGATAGTCAAAACATGAGGAATGGTAAATTAGAGGAGGCTATGGAAGCTTTAAGCTCAACTTTTTCTTCTCTTAAGTTTAAGAGGGAGAAACCTTCTATGGGAAAAGAGAAAAAAATTATGTATGCCCCCAAGGTTCCTAAACCAAAATCCCCTAATGTGCTTAAAATTAATAAATATTTTAGTGAAACTAAAAGTGATTTGCATGTTGAATCATCTTCAGGGGCACTTAAAGTACCAAATGATACAAGTGGTGTTTTGGATGAAATTATTGATTTGGATGCTTCTTCACTTGAAAACACTTGATTCCATTTCTCTGGGCCTAGCTAAAAGGCGTTAAAGAAAAGCACTTATTGGGAGATAACCCATGGTTTTATTTTTGCTTTGTTTTTCTCTGTTTTCTTTGAGTCAAGGAGTTGTATACTCCTGTAGCAACTCCTTTGTATATTTATTTTCATGTATTAGTTGTGCCAAGTAATGTTTCTAGCGAAAGTTGGAGTTGATTTTGGATTTCTGCGCAGAAAACAGATTTCTGTTGTCCACCGTAAAAAATCGTATAATCTACAGAAAGATCAAAATGATCTGAAAGTTTTTGTGCCTATTCCTCAGCTAATTCCGAAAATTTTCATTTCTTTACGTTTTTTTATCTGAGCAACTTAAGTGCCTCGAAAAAATTCGTCATTACAGACTATTCTGGTTTTCGCAGATTCTACCATTTTTCTTGCATTTGCTCTTTTACGATGTCAAGTGTATTAATTTGCTTCACGAAACATCAGTGGATGTAGATAACGTTTAAAAGTATCAATAGAACTTGTTCCCATGCATAACCCATGGATTTTTATTGTTGCACTAACCCTCTAATGCGGATTACTTTGGGTGTGGTGTGAAGGAAGTTTTCAAGGGTCAAGAGAAGAGGGTGATATAATGTGATCAAGAAGAGTGCAAGGTCAAAGCTTGTGGATGCCCCCGTGGTTCATCCCAGCAAACTCTAAGAATACTCAAGCATCTAAGCTTGGGGATGACAAAGGCACCCCCTTCTTCATCAACAATTTATCAGGTCACTTCTAGTGAAACTATATTTTTATTCGGTCACATCATATGAAATTTACTTGGAGCGTCTATTTTTTTTCTCTTGTTTTCTTTTGTTTTCCTTGCTTCAATAATATTGTTGGAACTAGCATTCTTTGTGTGGGTGAGAGACATGCTCCGCTTTTTCATTTGAATACTCGTTATGCTTGTATTCTTAGTTTTTCTTCTATTTGTTGCAAATTTTCCTTTTCAGCTCCTGTTTTTCTTGCATCTCTCATTCAGAGCTGTTAGTTTTAGTAGAGTTGTGTTAGTACTCTCTTGTTTCATTGTTGTATCCCTTGGGCAGTTTTTGCTTAGTATAAAATGCTTGGTGTTGGAAAGCAATAGTACAGTTTTGTTGCTTATAACGGTGCAAATAGAAGCTTGTATAGACTGTGGCTAGACATTTTCATGTCATGCTAGATGTTATTTTAATTCAAAAGCCTCGTGGTTATTTTTATAGAATGATTTGTCTCAAGTAGCTAAGAGTGTTTAATGTGCCTTTGAAAGAATCATGAGTTGTTGTTGTTGTTGTTGTTGTTGTTGTTGTTGTCACATTGAAGCATAAATTTGTGGTGTTCTGCTTTGAATGTTTTATTTGGTTGACTTGGCGCATGCTCACACCATGTTTATGACTACAAACCAGTCACTTATAGCTTCTATTATCATTTATTTTTTGAACTTTTAATACCCTTTATGCTTTGATTAATGATGTTTTTGTCGCTATGCATGATTATGGCAATTATTGCTCTCTTGATTTGTCGCTCCTAGTCTTTGCTAGCCTCCACCTATACTCAGTATGAGCTCTACCCGTGCATCCACCTCCCAAAAACCAAATTTTTACAAATGTGTCCACAATACCTACCTACATGTGGTATTTAACCGCCACTCCAAAGTAAATTGCTCATGTATTAACTTTATAACTTTCAAAATTACTCCTGTTTTAGCTCATGGGGACGTAAATAGAGAATCTTTATCTCACTTGTTGATTGGAATTTCACACCCTGTACTAGTGGCTTAATACACTTATCCAATTGATAGAAGAGCTGGCAGCAGGGTGCCCAGCCCCAAACTTAATACAACAAATTGTCTTCACTATTTTTGTCCGTGATTTATCAGTCAAAACATAGTTGTGTAAACAAAAGAGAAAGAGGGATGACCTTCTACCCAAATGCGTCCTTCTATGGGAGCCACTCTTGTGAAGTCTAGTTGGCTTGTGACGTACTATATTTTATGTTTACCATTCGTTGACATAAGCATACACCGCCCTAAAAACTGTTTTCAATACCTCTGTTTAACAAGCACATGAGTGATCCATGCTTCCCTCTGCGAAGGGCCTTTATTTTACTTTTATGTTGAGTCCCCATCTTCTAACTTTTTGCACTGTTGAGAGAGCATAGTTTCCATTTGGAGTTTAATGTGCATTTGTCCCAGAAAAACTATTAATTGATTCATGATGTGTTATTATTTGTTCTCAAATTATTTTTCTAGTCTTCCTCTTAAAATTTGAAGGTGTCCTGGCATTTATGTTTTGTCCCACTCTTAAGGACAAGAGAAATATCACTTTGCCATGTTTTCTCTATGCTTGAAAAAACGTATAACCTTCGAGTGCATTATTATTCATGATCTTTTATTTGTGTTACTTTTCATGATGCAAAGTGATTGCTATGTTTCATTGTTAAAATTATATCTATCATGCTTGTGTTTAAAGTACTATGATATCAGCTATGCTTATGCTTTTACAATTTAGATGATCAAGTTTTTGTTGGTAGCATGTCACCTCAAAAATTGTGTGTTTTTATTGTTTACCTACTCGAGGACGAGTAGGAACTAAGCTTGGGGATGGTGATACGTCATAAACGTATCCTTAATTTTTGATGGTCCATGTTGTTGTCATGCCATATGCTACATGTTTTCCTTACACTTTATGTCATTTTTACCGATTTCCTGGGACTAACCTATTGACAAGATGCATAGAGCCAGTTCCTATTTTCTGCCGCTTTTAGTTTCACAAAAGTAATTCCAGAAATATTCTCGGAATTGGAAAATTCGAAGCCCGGAAGTCTTAGAATTCCCGAAGGTTCCACGGAGTCCCGAAGAGGCCTGGAGGGGGCCACACCATAGGGCGGCACGCCCCTAGCCGCGCCATGAGGTGGTGTGGGCCCCTCGGGCTCCCACCGCCATTGCCCCTTCGCCTATTTATTTCCCCCGATGCTTGAACCCTAAAAATATACCACTTTTGCACGAAAAACGCCCAAGGCCGCCATCATCGTCAACCCGAGATCGGGAGGGTTCTGGAGTTCTCCCCGGCACCCTGCCGGGAGGGGAAATCATCACCGGAGGGCTCTACACCACCATGCCCTCCTCTGGAGTGATGCATGAGTAGTTCATCCTTGGACTACGGGTCCATAGTAGTAGCTAGATGGTTGTTATCTCCTCTTTATGCCTCATGTTTAGATCTCTTGAGCTGCCCTACATGATCGAGATCATCTTATTGTAATGCTACATTGTTCTATTTGCTAGGATCTGATGATATTTGAATGCTATGTCTCTTGATTATCAATGTATCATGTTGTCTTCATGTGTATGTTATTATGATCTTGCATGCTCTCCATTGTTAGTAGATGCTCTGGCCAAGTAGATACTAGTGACTCCAAGAGGGAGTAATTATGCTCGATAGTGGGTTCATGCCTCCTTTGCATCTGTGCTCGAGTGACAGAAACATGACGGATGGAGGATGTGATGTTGCCATTAGGGAGAAAACAACGATGTTTACATTACACACTTTGCTTAGTGCGATTATATGTTGCTTGAAACTTAATACCCAAGGTTTGTTCGGATGATATTGTGAGGGTGGATTATTAGTCATAGATACAGTTGGAGGATTGTCTATGTATCTTGTTGTAATGCTCGCATGAATCACATAGTAATAATCATGGCATGCATGTTTCATTATCTATCAATTGCCCAGTTGTAATTTGTTCACCACGCATGTTAGCTATCTTTTATGGAGACACACCACTAGTGAACTGTGGACCCCGGTCCATTTTCTCATACTGATAATACAACCACTACAATTACTATTTTCACACTGCTTCCACTGTTTTCACACTGCTACTGTTGTTTTCACATTATTCTCATACTGTTTTCCACAGCATACATTTAACCTCTTTGTTATGAGCAAAACCGGTGAAATTGACAACTTCACTGCTTCTGATAAGGGGTAGCCCAATCTTCTCAGTGAACTCTTTGATAATTTGGTAACCAATCTGATACCTCGCTCTCTCCTTTGGCTAAACCCTGTCACCAATTGCAACAACACTTAACCCCTTCGGATATTCGAGACTCCACACTCTTGCACAAGTAGCCACCGACTACAAGTGGTCCTGTTTCTCCTTATTCCCAATGGAACAGCAGAATACACTCAGATTTGCAAAGTAGTATGATTGAAGATGAATGCTTCAAGAAATACAATCTAGAAGTCTAGGGTTTATGTTTTATCGTAGTCTAACCTATCTATGTCGCACCAAGGGGTACATATGAGGGGAAGGGGTGCGGCCACAAGGGGTATTGCGCAAGCAACCCATCCCAACCCGAATAGGTTTGGACTTGGACTCAAACCAACTAAATACAAACTGACCCACCATTAAGGGGTGCGGCCTATGATGGTATACAAACCATGCCTAATATAATTAGGACTTCTACTAGGCGCATTTAACCTTGTGGAGGCGCCATCCCCTTGTTTTCCATGAAATAACAATTGTTATTCTCTGTTATTCCAGGAATAACAATTGTTATTTTCTATTATTTCTTGTTTTCACCCTTCTAGCACTTGTTTTCCAGCTCCTCCTCAAGTCCATCTTCATCCATGTGCAACTCCTCTTCATGATCTACTCCCTTCATGCTTGTGTTATCAACAAACCTGAGAATACATAAGTGCATGGATTTAGGTAGTATAAAGTTCTCATAATTATAAACATTATACTCAAGTAGGAGTGAATTCACCTGTTGTTGTAATAGTTTGGTCCTTGATCTTGTGATGGGCCCAATTCTTACTTCATCATCTTTTATAGCAACATCATCATGTGTAACAATAGGTGAAGAGCTAGGGATGTCCTCATCAGCTTCGTTGGGGCAAAGTGAATTGATTGTGTTGTGTAGGTTCCATGTTGCTATTGAACTGGTAGTGCGCCCTACCACATGAACTGCATCAACCTTCAGAAGTTGATTGTCCTCCTACTGGTCGATTTAACCTTGGTTTCCTTTCTGAGGGAAAACTTGCCGCTGCAATCTTCACAACCTTTCTATTGGGGTTTACCAACGCCAGCCATCAATTGCCTACTTGGCAACTCTGGTACAACAACAACAACAAAGAGCTCCATACAACGTTAATGCTGCTGATTTGGATGATGGCCGTGCTAATTTGCAAGGAGGCCGTGAAGGAGTTGCTAGAAGAGTTCCATTGGAATATAGTAGAGAGGATGATGGCTTGGGAAAACCAAAATTCTCTATACCTAATTTCACTTTTGATACTGAAGATGTGGAAGAATACTTGATGTGCGAGCTGAAAATTGAGAAGCTATGGAGATTACATGAATATAGGAATAGAGGAAGGTAAAGCTTGCATCTTCTGGTTTTGATGGCTATGCTCTCTTGTGGTGGGATGGCATTACAAGGTTGAGGGAAGAACATGAAGAACCAGAAATTAATACATGGAGAGAGATGAAGCAATTGCTAAGAGAAAGATTTGTTCCGAAGAAATATATTAGAACTCTCTATGACAGGCTACAATAATTGAAGTAAAGTACAAAATCTGTGGACGCATATTACAAGGAGATGGAATTGATACTCCAAAGAGCTCATATTAGAGAGGAGCCAGAACAAAGAATGCAAAGATTTTTGTCAGGTTTGCAATTCAAAATTAGAAGCATTGTGACGCATGTGCAATATAGCAATATGAGTGAATTGTTGCATCAATCAAGAGAGGCTGAAAAGATATTGGCCGAGGAGGTGCAATTGAGTGCTAGGAGGAGTTTTCCATCCAAGAATTCTGTTTTGACACCACCTACACCTCAAGTTGCTTCAACCCATGGTACTAGAAGTTCAAAACCCGAGAGTACACCACCTAGTACAAGGAAAACATCAACACAAGCTTCGAGTTCTAGTGGTTCTACACCTACACCATGAAATAGAGACATGACATGTCATAGATGTGGAGGAAAAGGGCATTTTAAGAGAGATTGTCCTAACAAGAAAATCATGATTATCGATGCTGATGATGAGTATGAGACTAGAGATGATACCAATCCTCATAAGGAGGATACATATGATGATGAAGATGGTCCTATTGATGCTTATGCTACAAATTATCCAACCATTGTTTGCACACAAGCTTTGAGTGTTATTCCAAGTGATGAGAACCAAAGATGCAATTTGTTTCAAATCAAAGCAATTTTTGGTCCTCAAATGGTTTGCAAGGTGATCATTGATGGAGGGAGTTGCAGAAATTTAGCAAGCAAAGATTTACGTGCAAAGCTCAAGTTGAGATATATTCCACACCCACACCCATATTATATTCACTGGTTGAGTGACAAAGAATAAATCAAGGTGTGCCATATTGTGAGAGTGGAATTTCAGATTGGACCATACAAGGATACAATTGAGTGTGATGTGGTCCCCATGACAGTTTGCCACATGCTATTGGGAAGGCCTTGGCAATTCGACAAGAAAGGTATACACAATGGGAGAGCAAACACATATCAATTGAATCATAATAACAAGGGTATTATCTTGAGGCCTATGACACCACAACAGATTGTGAATGAGTCTAGACAGAAAACTGAACTGAATCTAGAAAGAGAGAGTGAGAGAGATGGAAACCGTGAAAACACAACTTCTGTGCGTGAAAACAAACCTAGGGTGAATGGAAAAAATAAGGGAGTGAGCCTTTTAACCATGTTAGCCAGCAAAGATGACTTGAGAGAGTTTAGAGAGGATCCTAGTTTAGTACCTATAGTACTCATGCACAAGGGGAAAATTTTAAGTTCTAATGACATGACTCCTCTTTCTATTGGTGTTTCTAATGTTTCTACAGGAATTTGATTATGTTTTTCCAGAAGAAATACCCTTGGGGCTCCCACCATTGAGAGGGATTGAGCAACAAATTTATTTGATTCCTGGATCATCATTGCCAAACCGAACTCCCTATAGGACAAATCCCCAAGAGACGAAGGAAATTCAGAAACAAGTACAAGAGCTTCTAGACAAAGGTTATATTTGAATAAGCCTCTCTCTTTGTGTTGTTCCTGTTATTTTGGTTCCTAAGAAAGATGGTACATGGCACATGTGTGTAGATTGTAGGGCAATTAACAACATCGTCGAGACATCATAGTAAGGATCATAGACGGGGGTGCCATGAGCCTACGGGTAGAGACGTGGGGGGACGTGGTAGTACGACAATCGAGAACACAAAGTTTACCCAGGTTCGGTGCGACGCAACTAGGCGATGCTCCTACTCCTGAAATCTCACTAAATCAGGGCTGAAGCCTGAAGTATACAAAGTACAATGTGAGTAGGGTTTTGCTAACTCGGCGATGATCAACTTCTCGGCGAGTTGGCTTCTAGCAAAATTGTCTGTGTATTTCGTCTCACCTGTCCGGCTTTATATAGATAGCCGGGTTAGGGCTTACAGAAAAGAAACCTAGAAGACTACGGAAAGTATCTAACTTGGAAAGTAAGGAATCTGTCTTGTTCTCCAAGCCGCACCACTTTTGGCCGTGGTCTGGGTTCTTCTAGAATCCGGCTTCCTGTGCATCAGCTTACTGGTCCGCCTAATGGACTGTGATCCATTACCAACAGGCCACCCTGGTATTCCGACTCTTTAGGACAATGCCGGATATACCCCTAATCAGTATATATTCAACAAACATCACTATTCGTTATCGTCATCCTATAACACGTTTGCAAGACGTGTTAGATGAATTAAGTGGTGCTGTTGTGTTCTCTAAAATTGATTTGCGTAGTGGTTATCACCAAATTAGGATGAAAGAGGGGGATGAGTGGAAAACAAATTTTAAAACAACATTTGGTTTATATGAGTGGTTAGTAATGACTTTTGGATTAACTAATGCACCTAGTACTTTCATGAGATTAATGAACCATGTTTTGAGAGATTTTATTGGTAAGTTTGTGGTAGTTTATTTCAATGATATTATCATATATAGCCACAATGAAAATGAACAAATTGATCATATTAGACAAGTCTTGCATGTGCTAAGAGAAAATAAATCGTTTGGTAATTTAGAGAAGTGCACTTTTTGCAAGGACAAGGTCATATTTCTTAGATATGTCGTATCTAAAAATGGGATAGAAGTGGATGAATCTAAAACTGAAGCAATTATAAATTGGCCAATTCCAATTAATGTGAGTCAAGTAAGACGTTTTAATGGACTTGCTGGCTTTTATAGAAGATTTGTTAAAGAGTTTAGTACTATTGCTTCCCCTTTAAATGATTTGACTAAGAAATGTGTGAATTTCGAGTGGGGGTTGCTCAAGATATTGCTTTTGACACTTTGAAAAATAAGTTGATTTCGGCCCCATTATTGATGTTACCTAATTTTCATAAACACTTTGAGATTGAATGTGATGCTAGTGGCATAGGTATTGGACGTGTGTTAATGCAAGATAGAAAACCTATTGCCTATTTTTATGAAAAATTGCATGGTGCTCAATTGAATTATTCTGTCTATGATAAGGAATTAGATGCACTTGTGAGAGTTTTAGAAGTGTGGAAACACTATTTGTGGACGAAAGAGTTCATTATACATTCAGGTCACGAGGCTTTGAAATTTTTAAAGAATCAATCCAATCTTAATAAATGACATGCTAAATGGGTAGAATTTATTGAATCTTTCCCATATATTATTAAGCATAAGAAAGGATTAGATAATGTGGCTGCTGATGCTTTGTCTAAAAAAACATGTTACTCACTAAATTGGATGTCCAAGTTTTAGGTTTGGAGAGTTTAAAACCTATATATGCTAAAGTTAAGGAGTTTTATACACCATGTGCTAATTGCTCTAATGTGAAGGCTTGGATTAAATATCGTATACATGATGGATTTCTGTTTAGAGCTAACAAATTATGTATTCCCGAGTGTTCTTTGCGTTTGATGTTATTGCAGGAATCTCATAGTGGTGGATTGATGGGACACTTTGGACGTGAGAAAACATTGCTTAGGTTGGCTGATAATTTTTTACTGGGGTAATATGAGACGTGATGTTTATAGGTTTGTTCAACGTTGCATCACTTGCAACAAGGCTAAATTCAAATTGAAGCCCCACGGTTTGTATACTCCTCTTCCTGCACCTACTACACCATGGGAAGATATTAGTACGGATTTTGTGTTAGGGTTCACTAGGACTAAAAGAGTACATGATTCTATATTTGTGGTAGTCGATAGATTCTTAAGATGTCACACTTTATTGCATGCCTCAAAAGCGACTATGCGTCAATATTGCTAATCTGTTTGTTAGGGACATAGTGAGACTATATGGAGTACCAAGGACTATTGTTTCTCATCGTGATGTGAAGTTCATGAGCTATTCTTAGATGACACTGTGGGTGAATCTAGGAACAAAGGTGTTGTTTTCAACTACATGTCACCCCCAAACTGATGGACAAACGGAGGTGGTTAATCGCACATTATCAACATTGTTGGTATGGATGCACTTTCGAAAGGATAGATTTCCAAAGATGAGAAAATCCAAGTTGTTACCTCGAGGTGCTGGTCCCTACAAAGTGCTTGAAAAAATAAATGACAATGCATACAAGATCGATCTTCCAATTGATGAGTTTGGTGTGAGTAATTCATTCAATGTTGTTGATTTGACACCATACCATGGAGATGACCTTGCACCGTCGAGGTCGACGCCTTTTCAAGTGGGGGGAGGATGATGACGAAATCCCTAGTTCTTGACCACATAAGGAGGTTGTTATCCAAGAGAAGCATGATGAATGAGACTTGGACCAATAACAAGATCAAGGGCCAAGTTATTACAACAAGAGGTGAACTCACTCCTTACTGAATATAATTTTTGCGATAATGGGAATTTTATACTGCCTAAGTCTTTGCATTTATGTATGATCGGGGTTATTGATAACACAAACATGGAGGTGGAAAACAACAAGGAGGTGCTGGAAAACAAGTTGGAGATGCTGGAAAACAAGAGTACAAGTGTGGAAAACAAGACTACAAATGGAGAAAACAATATTGTAAGTGTGGAAAACAAGTGTACACATGTTTTCCACCAATAAGCAAGTAAGAAAACATGAGGAGGGTGCGCCATTGAAGATTAATGCAACATAGAATAAGTCCTACTGTATTTGGACATGGCTTGTATGCCATATTTGGCCGAACTCCTAGTTGAGTCGGTTTGTATCCATCTTAGAGTCCAAGTAGGATTCCTAGTCCTAGTTGGAGAAGGTTGCTTGAGCAATACCCCTTGTGGCCGCACCCCTCTCTTAAATAGTCCCCACCTGCGTGTGGTTGAGGTAGAACAAGTTTAAACCAAAAACCCTAGCCTCTAGATTGTATTGCTGCTAAGCATTCATCTTGAAGTAACCACTACAAAGTTACGTGATATCTTGTTGTTCCACTGGGAATAAGGGGATACAGGACCACTCGTGATCTTTGATTGCGTCCGCAAGAGTGTGTAGTTGAAAATATCCAAAGGGATTGATTGTTGTTGCACTGGCAACATGGATTATCCAAGGAGAGCTCTTAGTGTAGCACTAGTTATCTATCATCCACAAAGCATCCACCATATTTTTGAGAGAGATCACAAGAGAAGATCGGGCCACCCCATATCACTGCTGCTGTGTGGGTCCCACGAGAAAAAAAATGAAAAGACAGGGATACGTGAGTTGAGAGAGAAAAGGGAAGGGCTGGTTCGATGGTTTGTTCGCGCACCTTTTTTTATTGGACATGGCTAGACTGGCTAGTCGAGTATGTGTTTCTGGACTCAAGTGGCCTATGGTTATATTTTTTCTGAAATTATTCATGAATTTTGCAGCTAGCCTCTAGATCGAACCAAACCAATTTAGAAAAAAAATTAAAATAACACCCCCTATTATAATATACTACAACGGACTATTTTTAGACAAAATAATTCCAAAAGGACCCCTTAGCATTTATATTGCTTTAGAGAAGGGTTTTGCAAATATTGTATTTTAACCCCAAATTGGTTCTCTTCGCAAAAAAAAACCCCAAATTGGTTCAAAACAATTTTTATGAAACTTCAAATGATCAAAATAATTTTCTAATAATAAAAAATTGTATTTAAAAAAATCATTTGTGTGCTATATTTCACATATGGATTGATTTCCATTAATGGTTTGAGGGTTTTGTATTTCAAATAATTTTAAATGCATGCAAGCAAATGCAATTTTTGAAATATACCATGAATGCATATGAACTAATTCAAACATTCCAATCCTAAAAATTGGGATGTTACAGACTAAACTCTTAAAATGAACCTCGTCCTCGACATTCGCAATGGCTAGCAAAAATGTGAGGCTGGTTTCTGTATGGTCAATATCTAGGCTAACCCCCTTAAGAGGACTGAACTTGGTATCTTCTCCCAGCTGCATACAACCCGTGTGACTCCTTCATGAAATATCATACTTCACCAATTGGTTTTCTCCTATGGATTAGGTTCTTCAAGTTTGATAGACTTGGTGTTAATTCGGAATATTTATCATTACTCTCCTCGTGGTTCTCGGGTTAACCTTCTTGGTGTTGCTGCAGAAAGGTTCTTGGTTCAACTCGTGTATGGAAGTGGTGTAGTAGTAGCGATGTCCTCATCATCCCCACTTCTTGAATCGAAGTCGTCCTCGACGCTATGTCATCATTGTCTCCCAAATATGGCTTCAAATCTGCAATGTTAAATGTGGGACTAACCCCGAAATCTGCAGGTAACTCAAGTTTACATGCATTATCATTGATCCTCTCTAACACCTTAAAAGGACCATCAGCTCGTGGCATTAATTTTGACTTGCGCAACTCAGGAAAACGGTCTTTACGCAAATGCAACCAAACAAGATCTCCAGGTTCAAATATAAGTTCCTTCTGTCCCTTATCACCATACATTTTATATTTAGCATTCATCCGTTCAATGTTCTCTTTAACAGTGGCATGCAATTTTAAGATCAAGTCAGCACGTTGTGTAGCATCTAAATTATGTTGCACCGAAGATGGAAGAGGCAATAAATCAATAGGTGCACGAGGAATAAAACCATACACAATCTCAAAAGGGCACAATTTAGTAGTAGAATGCATCGAACGATTATAAGCGAATTCTATATGAGGCAAACATTCTTCCCACTTTTTAAAATTATGTTTTAACACAACCCTTAACATAGTAGACAAATGTCACACCCCAGTTTTTGGATTCTTGTAGTGTGCTTAAGAAGACAAAAATTAGGGCCAACAATTTTTTTTATAACAACATGATTGTTTGAACTAACATGTGGTTATGATCTTAATCACATCTGCAACACAAGGTTTGTTTCTTGATAAAACCAATACCAAATGTTTCTGAAAACATTCCTATTATTTTTTCTGATATTTTTCCCTGATGTTTTCCTAATATTACTTGAGTGGATTTTTATTCCAAGACTTGGATCATTCTTGTTTGCATCTTAAGATAAACTTTTACCTTTTTTGGATCCAAGAAAACAAAGTTTCAAAATGATTTATGAAAATTTCCTTAAAGATTTCTATGGAAAACATTTCCTGAAAATATAGCCAAGTACCTGTTTTATACCTTTGTTTTCACTAGGCTATAAAATATTATTTTATGTTTTCTTGACATTTAATTGATCCTTGATATATGTACTAAAAACCCATAAGCTTACTTTTATTTTTGGGTTATTAAAAGTTATCTTTTGCTTGTTTTTTTTGTGGTATAAAATTAAGGCAGAAAAATGCATTTTTGAAAAAACAGATAAAAACAGAAAGTATACCTTTTTCCACATTATTTTCATGGACTAACGATTTCAAAATTGTTTTAAAAAGATGTTTCCAAAAGTTTATAACATGGTTAACAAGTTCCCACTTTGAAAACAAATTTTGGAAAGCATTTGAACCTTAAAAACAAACTCAACTTTTTGAATTTTTCATCTGTTTCCAACAGTAAGTCCTAAACTGAATTTTCTGTGAATCTGTTTCCAACAGTAAGTCCTAAACTGAATTGTCTGAATTTTCTGTGAACAGTGTGAGATACACTTTTGCACAATTGTTTTCTTGATGTTTCTTTGCAAATTTGGAAGTGTGACCATGCCTAGTGTGTTTACCACTGTACCTACTCGAGCCAGGATGCTTGGGATAGTTTCTAGAAGCCTTCTGCATGAAGGAAAATAAGAGAGAGAAGAGATGATGTGGCAAGTATGGGCAGCCCATACCTTGACCCATTTGACTTGACCCTACCCTCCCCTTGCCTCCAAAGGCCACCCTTGACCTTCTCCCATCGTGGTCTATGACTAGGACACCCAGAGCACGAAAGGAGATGACCATAAGGCCCCAGAGCGCCCTCATGCCACCTTTGGCATCAACCCGAGAGCCCAATCATGCCCTTACCCTCACCCCCTCGGGTATAAGTCTCACAAGCCCCTCCCCTTACGCCCCTGACCTCCTCACATTCATACCACTCCCCCTCGTCGAGATCTAGCCAAGCCAGAGCCCTTGGGAGCATGCACGGGCCGTGAACCGCCGCCGGTGACCACCACGGCCACAACTTGGTACAGCTCGGCCCGAGCTATCTCCTCCCTCCCCGATGCCTTGGATCACTTCCCCGCCTCCCCTTGACCACCCCTGACATGCCCCCGTGGCCTAATGCTTGCAGGATTGCCGCCGCCGTCCGAGAGCGCCGCCACGGGCACCAGCCGCGCGCCGCCGTGTGAGACCGCGCCCGTCGCCAACGACCACTCCCCTCGATGCCTTTGACCTCCAGCAACCTCCCCCGAGCCGCACCACCCCTCCTCGAGCTTTTTCGCCGCCGGCTGTTTGGGGACAAAGAGAGAGAGAGAGAGGAGAGGTGAGGTAGAAGACGCCGCGCGCCGTTGGATCCTAGATCCACGGCCGCGTTTGAACGAGACCGTTCCCGCGCCGCGCGCGCTGGCCTGGCCAAGTTGGGTCGTGCTGTGCACCTAGCTGGGTCGCGCCCCCGCAAACCAGCCCACACTGCTGTTGTTTTTCATGTTTATGTTTTAACAGAGAGTTGTACGTTTACTTTGGACGTGGGAAAAATACCAAACCAGCGAAATAAAATCTTCTAAAAATCATGGACCTAACCATATGAGTTCCTAACCATATAAAATTGGTAGATCTAAGTTTGGACTGTTCTTGTGACCACAATAACTGTTTTGGCACAGAGTGTCAGGAAGCCCCGTAGAAGATGTCCTTGGTACATCTCCTACGGGGATGCCCAAATGCGGACCCGATGTGTCCCAGATTTGTCCGTATGAGCAGCGGTCCGGGCTGGTGTTTGTCCATTCCTGGACAATGCACCCTACGGGGCTGCTCATTTGGTGGTCGGACCAATTTTTTCCATTCTTTTCCTTATCTCACAAAAACCACTGAAGTTATCACTTTGGTAATTATAAATTGAAACATTTTCTAACAAATTCAACAATTGAAACAAATATTGCAAGTTCACAGTTTTACAATACAGTCGGATAAATTAATTTAAATAAATAAATTCAAAGTGCATAGTACCACAAAATGAAAGTTCTACTAGTTTCCTACGAAGTTCCAGAAGTGATGAACCAAATCATTCTGAAGTTGAGTGTGAACGTCGCGATCACGCAACTCATACTGAAACTAGAGAAACTCCTGAAATACTGACACTCCTGATTGAGGGTCAACATTCTGACCATGAAAATATCAGTTTTCGTCGCAAAGACTGTCATCATGCTCATCTTCTATGATCATGTTGTGCATGATCACACAAGGTGTCATCACCGTCCACATAATCTCCGGGCTCCATGTTCTAGCAGGGTGTCGAACAATAGCTCATCGAGATTGAAGCACACCGAAGGCACGCTCCACATCTTTCCGAGCACTCTACTGCTCTTTCGCAAACCTTTGTCTCATCTCTCCCTGACGATTGGAGATAGTCTTGACAAAAGTAGCCCACCGGGGATAGATACCATCAGCTAGGTAGTGTATCCCTTGGTGTAGTCGTGGCTATTGATTAGATAGCTCACCTCGGGGGAGTTGCGAGTCGCGAGTCGACCGAACACCGCAGAGCGCCGAAGCACGTTGATATGATTGTGAGAACCCGCCATGCCGAAAAAAGAGTGCCAAATCCCAGGGAAACCTCTGCCCTCGTCGAACAACGTCCGTTGAGTGTCGGCAACCATTGGTTCTCTCAAATACTCTGGGCGAAAGACCTGAACCACGGCTTCACAAAACTTGTACATTGAATCCAGGCATATGGATCCACTCATGCGCATGTATTCATCAACCAGGTCTCCGACTACTCCATACGCAAGCATCTGAATTGCTGCAGTGCATTTTTTATAAGAGAAGAATCCAAGCTTACCACACGCATCCGGTTTGCACCTAAAAAAATCATCTTAGTCCACGACTCCAACTCGAATGCGGTTCAACAAATATGTTCCGATCCGAAAACAGCGTCGGAATAACTTGGCATTGTACATACGGGCATGGCCAGCTTCTCTGTCCCTCTCCAAGGCAGGCGCATGCCCGGGGACAGACCCTTTGGAAACTGGCCGCATCCTGGCAATATGATCATTGACCACAAGGGTGGCAACAAGGATGTTGCTCTCGTCCTCGGAGTCGTCCTCCACAATCCGTTTAGGCAGCACCCTAGGTCTCTGGTTTTCGGCCGGGCTTCTCAAATCGGGGTTGTCTAGGCGAAGTGAGCACAGATGTCCTTAGGACATTTCCTATGGGAACGCTCAAATCCGGACTGGATGTGTCCCGGATTTGTTCGTATGAGCAGCGGTCCGGAACGGTGCCCGACCATTCTTGGGCAGTGCATCCTATGGGGCTGCTCACTTGGTGGCCCAAAAGAAAATGCGAATTGAAGGATCAACATTGTCCCCAAAGAATGTTGCCTTGCCGACAATATTAACAAAAGCAGGCCCAGTTCATGCCATGCCAACCCTTGTTCAAGGCCATGCTAGCCACGGTTCAGGCCACGCCGGCCACGGTTCAAGACCACGTCGACCACGGTTCAGGCCATGCCGGCCATGGTTCCGTCCGTTTGGTGACCATGGAGTAGGGCGGGAGCATTGCCCTTTCATGGTAGTTCTTGTACAACGGGTGTAACACCCGAGGATTTTTTTCCCCAATTAGAAATTGTTTGTTTTCTTTTTTGCATCATGTCATCATGAATAGCATTACATTTTTTTCTAACCCTAAAAGTTATTTGTTTCTAAACCCTATTTTTATTGCTATAACACTCCTCTCCCTTCTGTTTTAGCACAAACCTTATTTGTCTTTTTCCACTCAAGAAATGTAGTAAGAAAAGGTTTTAAGATAAAAGAAATAAAATAAAAAAAGGGTTTTAGGGCCGGCCAAGCCAAGCCTAAGTCAGCCCGTTTTCTACCCAACCCGAACCAGCCCACCTCCTTCCTCCTCCTCTCCGTACGTTCACGAGGAATGCGTGACCCTCCCTCCCCTCCTGTCGCTTTCTTGCAGAGCAGAGCACCACCAGAACCACCGATTCCCACCTGGTCCCCTCCTCCTCCTTCTCTATATCTACTCCTCCTCTCGAGATCGCCAGGAACCCTAGCCACTTTCTATTTTCCCTCCCCGCCGCCACCAGCTTCTTATCCTCCCTCCTCTGTCCCTTCTTCCACCCCGACACCTCCACTTTCCATGGCCGGAGGTGGAGCATCTTGAGCGGGCGGTGTGGTTCCTACGAAGGTCCTCCGTGTGTGGGAATGGAAGGAGGACGTCGTCCTCATCAAGAGCACCGAAGGATCCAGCCCACGAGCTTCCCTGCATCGTCGTCTTCACCCGTGTTTTCAGGTCGGCGGCAAGGATTTTCGTCCACGCCGTCGTTGACGTCTCCCGCACGTCCGCATAACCAAGGCCTTCCCCAAGGTGAGCCACGCCTCTGGGATCTCTGCCCCACCCTCCTCAGTCCCTGGTAACAGCGCCTTCGAGCGTAGCCCGCGCCAGGTCGTCGCCGGTCACGTTTGGTCTTCACCATCGCGTGCAGGTGTCCATCTTCAGTTTAGTCAGAAGAACACCGCGCAGGAACAATTCTTGTTGGCTGAGATCTGTATCATGACAAAAACCGCACAGCAGCCCAGTGGCTTAGCCCTCCGTCCTTGGCTCAGGAGACCCGAGTTCGAATCACATCTGAGGCAAAGCCTCTCCCATTTTTGCTCCCTTTTCCGCTAGGGAGTCGGGTCCACCCGTCGGTGACCCCGGATGCCACTGTGGCTACACACCCGCCTTGTCAGCGCCAGCGTGGCGCCAGGGCCCGCGAGTCAGCCTCTCTGGCTAGCCCGCCAGTTTGTGGAGATTCCCCAGATCCAGATCTGGATCTAGATATTTCGCATCTGGGCCCCTGGCCTTACCCTTTTTGCACCGGAGCCCCTCTCTGTTGTTTTTCCTCACGACCACGTCCCTGCCTTTTCCAAATAACACCACAATATTCAAATGGTTGTAACTTTTGTTTTACTAATCCAAATAATGCAAACTTTATGTCTATTTCGATCATAAAAATGCAAGGAATATTTATATGCCATCCATGCTCATGTTTGCATCTTGCATCTTGCCTTGTTAGTAGTGTTATGCATGTCCACCTAATTGATAAACATGGAATGTGTTGGGCTATCTAATTCAATTCGTGCCCTATTCTATTTAATCTTGTGTAGCTCACCTATAAATTGTTTTGCAATGTTAATCAACATTTAATTTGATAGTTAGATAAACAACTTGAACCTTCTAATTAAATTGCTCGGATATCGGTTCCGCTTAAATTTGTTTAGTTGCGTCTCGCATGTCATGCATCCATATCTTGATCATGCTGGATCTTTTGCCTTAGTAGTAAGTGTTGCATCTTTGGCTTCTTTTAGTGATTTGCTTCTTCGCAGATAGGACGTTGAGATGATGTGAGCAACGACAAGTTCTACTACCTCTACAAGCTGGATTCCAGGCAAGCTTTACTCACTTGCTACATATGGCTGCCGTTCCTCACTTGTTACCGATTCTTTCCGTTGTCTTTATTCTACCCTTATTATTCGATGCTTGGGTCTCGATCCTATCATATGTTTACCTTGCAGCCATGATATAGCCTCATCCCCCACCTCCTATGACATGTTTGTTTCTTGTTTGCCGTGCGAGTCGTAGCGCATGCTTAGATTCTTTGGCGAGTTTGGTTCTTTCTCAACTTACTAGTATGATAAGTTGGTTCAACTTATGTTAAAATGATCTTAACGCTTGGTGATGGAGGGATGATAACCCGGTAGGCCAACTCCAAGGTGTAATTCGGCCCAAAGGACGCTGCGCAAGATCCGGCTAAGGATAAAAGAACTTCTAGAAGGCCCAAGATTGTAGGCCTCGTAACCCGGATTGTGGGCTACGGTAAGGAAAGTTAGGGTTTTATACGCAGTGTCCGGGTAGGATTCAGTGTGCGCCTTGGAGGGCAAGCCAGGGGGTTCGGGTGCTTTATAAACCGGCCCCTAAGTTAGGTCAAGAGAGATCCAAGAGTTCTAGCAATATCGCTTGATATCGAGCATCCCGTGTAACACAAGAGTTGAGTTAATATATCGAGATCGGAGACTCGGCGACTTGATTGCCAGCTACCAGATCGAGTTCCATCATGTTTTCCTCTGAGCTAAACCCTCTCCCAAACACCTGCGTCGTCTTGCCCCAAGATCAGTTACCCCCGGTAACGTCTGCCGTGATTATCCCACGACAGTTGGCGCCCACCGTGGGGCCTGCGTCCAAAGGTGTTTACATCACGGGAGAAGCTCGGAAGAGCATGGAGAATCTAGTCATCGGCGAGATCTACATCGACCACGAAGGAGAGAAGATGGTGGACGATTCCGGCTGGGGGCCAGAGTCGGATCACCTCGAATCCGGATCTGTCATGACAATCGGCCAGATCAGCGTCTTCATAGGTATGGTACGTACTTCCGGTTCGATCCCTGACGACTTTGGGTTTGATTCTGTGTCAGGAAAGACCAGCTATATCCAATCATACGGAGAAGAATCAGTTGGGACAACAAACCCGACAGAAGAGCCCACCACGAAGTGGGAACAGCCGGAGGAGCCGGCATGGACCCCGCGTGGCCGGGTCGAGAAAGAAGATGATACTGAATCTATCATGCATCTACTGGAGAACCGGTACGAGGAACACAGCAGCGAAGAGGAACAGTATGGATTCGCGCCAAGCATTGTGCGCCGGGTTGCGGTTTACACGGCTCCCGCGACCAATCTCAACCAAGAGAACGTAACCGCGGCCGCAGCCGGGGCAGCACAAGCATTGACCCGGCGGCAAGGACCGGCTAACGGAAACACGGTTTTGGCCCAGGTTGACGGAGAGTCGGCATCAGTTACCAGTCAAGCGCCAGAAAACGAGTTACACGCGAACACGTTTGGATTCCTAGCAAACCGGACACCAGGAGCGAGTCCTTCCAATCCACAACATCCGGCCCTGTTCGACAACAATCTGATCCTAGATCCGACAGTTCTTGCCACAGTTATCACTCCAGAGAACGCGGCGGAACGTGTAAGGGATTTGGACGTAGCCCGTCGTGCATTGGAGCAGCAGAGAAGGCAAGTAGAAGCAGAAAGACAAGGGATGGCCACACGACAGCGCGAGCTGGATGCACTGGAAACCCGGCTCCGAGAGGAAACGACTAGAATACATCAAAGGCACCAAACCAGGTTGCCAGCATTGGGAGGAGTCATAAACCCGGCTGCGCTATTTATCACGCCTCAGGATCAGCCGATCCCAGCGGCAAATCAAGGAACTGCCCCTCAGCCAACAACCGGAGGAGTACAACCGGTAGACACGCAAGCCGGGTTACCTGTACCACAGACTGGAGTTACTACCGGCAATACTGTACCGCCACCACCACCACCACCACCATCACGTTTTCGCACACTAGAGGGTCATTACAACAATCCCATGGACAACGTGTACGCGGCAACGCTTGCACTGAATCAACTCCCCATGAGAGAGTCACCCCACGCAGAGGAGACCCGGCGGGCGATAGATATGCTGCGCACGGCAGTGGCACAACAAGTTAATTACCTGGACCACAGAAGTGGAATGCACGGGACACCATATGTCAGCCAACAGCGAGGTGATGCCGGCAATATCCAGACAAGTTCGGCACGGCGGAGGGAAGAGCAGCAGCAAATGCCGCCTCCTCCACACATTCAGGCAGTACCAGCAGCATCAGCAGCACATGCCATCGTAGACAGTTCCAGAGCCAGGAGAGCCGTGGCCGGGTCTGCGGTACATGGGCCACCAGCAGTACCGCGTCCAGCTGTACCCCCTACGGGATCACACGTTTCCCGAGTAAGGCCAGCTTCGACCATTCTTGCAGGACCTAAGTGTCTTTCGGATAGCATCAGGGCTGAACCTTACCCGGAAAAGTTCAAAGAACCGGGTAAAGTAGTGAATTATGAGCCGACTATGGATCGGGAAACATGGTTGAGAAGTGATGAGATGGCCATGTCGATTCGCAATGCGTCCGAAAATCTTCAAGCCAAATTCATGTATCTAATGATGTCAGAGGGAGCAGCAAAGTTATGGTTCACCAATCTACCGGAAGGATCTATCAAGTCATGGGGAGAATTGAAAACTGCGTTTATCAAGCACTTTCACGGGACATGTAGAAAGTTATTCACTATTGATGACCTAGAGCGATGTGTTCAGAAGAAGGGAGAATCGGCGCGCAGCTGGGTGCGCCGGGTTATGGAAATTCTTCATTCATCTACAGATATTCAGCCCAAGGATGCGCTGCAAGATATGGCAAAAACCTGCAAGTACACACCTTTAGTACAAAAATTAACTCGCATGAAATCTAGTCGGAATGCTTCAGAGGTTACGATGGGAGAACTGATGGATGCATGCAATAAACATGCCGCAACGGACACTACGGAAGAGGAAACTGATGATAAAAAAGCAAAAGCAAACACAAGTAATAATGGAAGAACCGGCAACGGATCAGCGCCGGGTAACAACAGCCAGAACAAGCGCCCGTTTGAGGGAGGCTCCGAGTTTGTCGCCAACACTGAAGCCGGATCTTCAAGACCCAGGGCAGAAGGAAATTTTAATACTGGAAATCACAATGGGGGAACTATCAAGGGCCACCAAGGCCGAGTAATAATTGGGACATCTTCAGAATGGCATGCCCGAAGCACAGCAGGAACGGTAGGCCAGCTAACCACTCCTTGGAGCAGTGCGCCGACTTACAAAGGTGGAAGAATGAAGAAGTGAACAGAGCCATGCGAGGTGCAGGTCGGGGAGGAGGACCGGGTCCAGGTGGAAACCCGGGCAACGGCCCACCCCCAGCCGGTAACCCGGCAGCCGGAAATCAAGGTAACAACCAAGGGGGAGCTGGAGGTTTCCAGGCCAATCCCAAGCAGTTGGGTCAATATCATGTGCATACTACAGGAAGTTCCAACAAGGACAAGAAGATACTGAAACAGGCGGTAAACTCGGTGTCTTCGGCTGTTCCGAGATACCTGAGGTGGTCAGAACAGGACGTAACATGGAGCAGAAGGGATCACCCGGAAAGAATAGAACACCCGGGAGTCTTGGCATTGGTAGTTGCACCACATGTCAATGGCTATGAGTTGAAAAAGGTCCTGATGGACGGTGGAAGTAGCATCAATATACTATATTGGGAAACCTTTCTACGCATGGGTCTCAAGGAGTCTCAGCTACAAAAAAGTTCAACAATTTTTCATGGGATAGTGCCGGGTCATTCAGCATGCCCCGAAGGAAAAATCGCATTGGAAGTAGCTTTTGGGGAATCAAAGGACAATTATCGAGTTGAGTGGCTCACTTTCGAGGTGGTCAAGTTGCGCAGTCCTTATCACGCGCTATTCGGAAGACCGGCTTATGCTAAATTCATGGCTAGGCCGTGTTACGTGTACCTACAGCTAAAAATCCCGGGTCCTAAACAGACCATCACCATACATGGAAGCCGGGACATAGCGGCTGAGTGCGATGAAGGAGATGCAGCAATGGCTGAACAAACTTGTAGAAAAGAGGAACTCAAATGTTACCGGGCTCAAGCAGACTCGGATGACAGAACAGCCTTGAAAAAGCCGAGTACTGAAGGCGAAAGGGCAAAACTCAAGGCAGCACGAGATACCAAGATGGTGGCTTTCATCAAGGGTGATTCACTCAAACAACCCACCACAAGAGAAGAAATTGCGCAGCCGTTCACAGCCAGCCGCGTCATGGAAACGCCTTATCCGGATTGGCTGGCAAACCCGGTACTCATAGTAAAAAAGATCAACAAGTGGAGAATGTGCATCGATTATGACAGTTTCGGACAGATTCCCAAGAAGAACTAAGCAATGTAACGGGCAACAGGTTTCAGACGCACTCTTTTCCTATCCAGGGTACCTAAGGGGACTGGAAGGTTTTTAATGAGGCGGCCTGCTGACCCAAACTTTCTCGTATCAATAAAGAGATGGTTATCAAGTCCTATTTTGTTATGATCTTTACTTCGGTTACAGGTAAGTGTTATTTATTGCTATCAGTACATCAGTATCATCAAGTATGTTGCACATATATAGGTCCTGGGGGCTGATTGCTCGAACAGCACAGCTACAAACCCAAGGACCCGGCCTTGATGCCTATGAGTCATAAGGGCCGATTACTCGCAAACGAGTACGGCTACAATCTTATAACCGGACAAAGGAGCCAAATTTTCTTGACTTTTCTTACTTAAACTCGATGTGACTCGCACTAAAGTGGCATGATTTGCTTGCTTACGATTACAATCAGCCATGAAGCCCAATGGGACTTGCCTGACCCTGTTTTCGTATAGATGTAACAACATGGTATCCACGCGAAAGCCGGCTTACAGTACAAGATAGTCAAAAGGGTCATCTAAACCACAAGTTATGCAGAGTATAGGGCTAATAGCCGGAAACTCAACGTTTATCAAGCATAACTTCAATACCTATGTGAAATGGCTCTGGGCTTGGGCTTAGCAGCAAACAACTTGTTCCCTTGGAAAAACCATACATCCCAGACTCGGTATTTTGGGTCTCGGGGACTGGGGATTTTGAAAAAAAGGAAAAGTTGCTTAGTTGCTAAGACCCAAAAAACCCAAACATCCGAGTCTTGGGGACTTGGGGACTTAGAGAAAAGTCCGCTTGTCAAAATCCATGAAATTCGGAAACCGAGTCTCACAAAAGGAACCATAAAGAAAGTCGGATATCAAGAATAAACACAAAATCCAGATAAATATCAAGTTCATCCAGAGGCCAGAAGAGGCGCGTGGTATATCAAGGAATTAAAGTACGTTACAAGTCTTGGTACTAGTATCAAAGGCGCATAGGCGCACCGACAAAAGAATATCTGTTTCTAACAAAAGCATCAAAACGACCAAGGTATCGTGATGGCATTTGTTTACTCAGCTTCTTGCATAGGGTCCACACCCTTGCCCTTGCCTTCCGGGTCTTGGTTCTGGGCTTGCTCCGCAGCTCTCCCGGCATCGTCACCCGGATTCTTCGCATCGGGACGGGCAGGCGGGAGGACAGCCGGCGTAGAGGTGGTGGGCTCCGATCCTAACTCGGCCTCCCTCTTCGCGGTTTCTTCCCTTTTCCTGGCTGAATCGGCAGCCCATTTCTCCAAAATGTCGAACGGTGGGGGTGCTTCCTCCTTCACGATTTTATCTTCAGCATCGTACGAACTCATAAGCGTACGCAGATCCATACTATCGGCCAAAGTAGTTGCCGAGTGGCGCACCGCGGATTGTACAGCCTTGAAGTCCTTGGGCCCAAACTTGGAGCCATCCGCTTTGAATTCTGGAAACCCGGATATAACCTTTGCCGGCTCAAGCTTAGGGAAGTAAGCCTTAGCTAGCACAAAGGCCCGGGTCATACCAATCCGGCATGCCGAGCGCTTCCAGATCTCGATCCATGCAGGCACGGTGGAGCAGGCTTGGATAAGATTTTCTTCACCCGGATATACCTCAGTTGGCCACTGCACGACAGCCAATATCCACTTGGTGCCGGCAAAGAAAGTTCGGAGCACAGTCTTTAAAGTTTTAGCCTTGGCAACAGCATCTTCTTCTGGGGTTGCAAGGTTAGCACCTGCAGTTGAAAGAAAGAAAGGCCATATCAGTAATTCCGAGTATCATGTAACAAAATAGAGGCATGAAAGCAGTCAGCAGCAAGAAACTTACTAAGCAAGATACGATAAGTATCGGTAATTTGCTCCGACAGCTTTTTCAGGGCAGTGCGAGCAGTGGTGCACCTTTTCTTATATTTGGAAACATTTTTCTTCAAAGTTTCCACTTCATCCTCAAGGGCCTCTCTCTGCTTTACCTCGGCAAGCAGCAGTTGTTCGGTCTTGAGCAAAAGTTCATCAGATCGGGTGGCCTGTGCCTGTGAGAAACCAAAGTATAAGAATTAGTCGGGTATCATGGCAAGCCAATTATCGCGCAGAATACCGAGCACAATTTCAACAAATTATACTCGGCACTTGGGGACTAGATGGATAAGAAGAGATATTAGGTAACATTACCTGGTGCTCCGCTGCCATGCGCTCTAGCACATCTCTCTCCGAGGCCTTCATAGCAAGGAGAGTTCTCATCATCTGGTCAAAAGTATCATTGCCCAAATGGGAAGACTCGGGATCTTGGGGACTTGGAGAAGGGGCTCTCTTCTTGAAAGAGGGTATACGGGTCGTCCGAGTATCGGAGTCTGGTGCCTCTCCTCCCGTGCCCAAGCCCGCAATTTCTTCATCCTCGAGTACGTGCGAGGCTATGGGATACTCGGCCTCTCGGTCGGCCGGGTCTATTGGTGACACTTGTTGTTCTTCTCCGCCAGCTGCGGCATGCATATCATCAGTCAGGTTCTCCTTACCCGGGTCGTCAGTTTCCATATCATCTTGGTCGCTGACGGTGATCGTGGCCCTGCGGGCAGTATAAGTAAAGTAGTTAGCGTATAACTGGGAAAAAGTGATTAAAAAGTGTTAAGGCATCACGAAAGGAATTTTACCCGGGATTCACCATATAGTCCAAGGGGAACTCGCTGCTGGACCCGGACGAAACTGAAAAACATTGAGCAAGACGTGGAATTGTCCCGTAAGGGGATGGTTTGGGAAGACTTTGGTACTTAAGAAAGGATTAAGAGAATACCAGCGCGTTGAGCCGGAGATGACGAAATGCCCGGATTAAGAGCGCCATCACCTGGAAAGCTCCGAGTGATTCGACGCTTGGTCACGAGCGGTTCCTTCAAATATGACCAAGTGGATAATTCCCGGTTTAGCTCGTGCATGTTGTCAAAGAAATATGGTTTGGAGGCAAGGAAAAGGTATGGAACCTTGAAGACGACCCCTTGGGGTTTTCTCTTTGATCCGACCTTGACTGTTGGTTCAGCGTCGTCCTCGTCACTCGCTGACTCCACCTTGCCTTCAGTTTCTTCTTCATCGTCCTTCTCTTCTTGTTCTGAAAGTTATCCGGATTTACAGTCGGAAAATGAAGAACGAGCAACAGCAATTTCAAAAAAGTTAAGTGAAACTCGGAATGTACCTTCATCCGAGTTAACGGCGTCTTCTTTCTCCTCTGGAGTTTCAGAGCTAGGAGGAGTTTCAATCTTCCAAAAGGGATCTTCGGCCTGAGATGAAGATATAAGAATAAGGGTTATTGGCCATATCGAGTGGGAAGTGTGAAGATAAAGATATGAAAGCCAAGTCTTTACCTTGGGGGCCGGGTTCTCACGCGTGAAGGGTTCTAACCCGGCTATATTCCGGATTACCTCCAACTTCTCTGTCAAGAAGCTCTTGATAGTCTTGTTGGTGTCTCCGGCTGCAAAGCTATGGGTGGAGTATCGAAGCGAGTCCGTGGTGTGCCCCGAATACTCGCACATTAACTTAGTGCGGATGGAATTGGGTTGAATCCGGAAATCGACCCAAGTTTTCACCAGGTTAAGCCCAATGAGACCTTGGGCCGAAAGAATAGAGATTTTGGCTAATAAAGGCCGGATTGCCTCCCTGTCCGAGTCAGGGGCAAAGGCGTTGAAGGTCTCGGAGATATCGAGAAGGCCCTCCGAGTAACCCGACAGTTTCTTTTGGCCGGGTGGGGAGGTGTCTCGGCAATAGAAATATGAGAGTTGCCAGTGTTTGACGTGGGAGTTGAGAGTGAGAGGTGGCATTAGAGAATTCTTGCGCCGCTGGATAGAGACCCCGCCGCAAGCGAGAAGTGCCCCGTCACCGCTTTCGCGGCACGGTTTGCACTGAAAAAGTTCGATAAAAAGAGCCAAACTTGGCGGTGTGCACAAGTATGACTCGGAAAGAACGATGAAATGGGAGATATTTAACACAGAGTTAGGCCCTATGTCAAATATTCGGAGGCCATAGTGGCTCAAAATGTCTCGAAAGAAAGGGTGACCCGGAGGACGGAACCCCCGGCTCACGTGCTCCACAAAGCATATTACCTCATCATCCGCGGGCGTAGGCCGGGTCTCGTTACCCGGCACCCTCCAGTGGATCTCCTTTTGAGGGGGTAGAACCCCTAACTCGGCCAGTTCTTCTAACTTGGCCTTTGTAACCGTGGATCGCGCCCAATTGGCAGATATGGAGCTGGTGGTCTTGGCCTTGGCCGGCGTTTTCCCCTGCTTCTTGGGAGCCATGGGATTGACCTGCAAAGCACGAGGTAGAAGGGAACAAGGAATAAGAATTGGAAACCATGAGTTGTCTGAGTATTGATGAGCGATACCAAGATAACATGGAAGCTAAGTATTATCCGGGTACCGTTTTGCGGAGCAAGATTACAAGTTATCCGGGTATCAAGCATCATTATGAAAATTATGGGGAGCTTATGTATTGAAAAGTGTTTGAAGAAGTTGGATGGTTGCCCATGTATATACTGTAAGCAAAAGAGCCGGAAAAAGAGGATTTTCCGGGTAACAGCGACAGGAGCGGAAAATTTGGGTGGCCCGGGCCTAGGTTGGAGATTCCATTTCTAAATTTGTGGTGAAATTAGTGACTATGGGCAGTAGGGGAGTGAAGTAAAGTCTATATTCAATCTGTTGGATGAGCTAGAATGAATTCGAGCGACCTAATTCGGCGTGACCAGAAAAATGACCGGCGGGTTGACTGAGATCCAATCTGAAGAAAATCGAGAAATTGCAAGGGCAAGTTGATAGATATGAGAGACTTACTGGAGAAGATTGAAGTGAAGCCCGACGGAGGCAAATAGCACAAGCTTGGTGTCCCTTTGCGATTCCCGGCGGAAAGGTCGGGGGTGCGGTGGCGGATCTTGGCGGCGGCACGGGGCGAACCGTGGCGGAGCGCAACCGGCGGCGGATTGGCTCTGGTGATGCGCGTGAGGTCTCCGTGGCGATGCTCTGAGAGCCTGGGCGCGGAGGCGAGAAGGAAGAAGAAAGGGGGAAAATGAGCCGTTGGGGTTGGATTTGCTCCTATGTGCCTATTTATAAGGGTGTGGGCGGCTAAACCTAGCTCAACGGTTGGCAGCCGGAAATTTCGGGTTAAACAGCTATTTGCCTGGATTCTGTGGGGTGTGCTTTGAGTGCTAAACGAGATATCCGGACGGAAACAAGAATGAGATCTTCTCCGCAATATTAGGGTCAATTATCGAGTAAAGTTAGCCGGATCCTTAACATTCTTATCAGGGTGTTAACCCGGGAAGATAAGTAAAGACTTGGAGAAAGCCGGGTTACTATATGGCCACCGTGGAGTTAGGCCTAGCTATTTACCAAAGCTAGTTAACCCGGCCTCCGTTGAACTTGTAAGTTTGATAATTTTGCAGGGAATAGCGTGCACTTCAAAGAGGATCTTGTGAAGCCCAAGCTATTCTGGGGACTACTGATGGAGGGATGATAACCTGGTAGGCCAACTCCAAGGTGTAATTCGGCCCAAAGGACGCTGCGCAAGATCCGGCTAAGGATAAAAGAACTTCTAGAAGGCCCAAGATTGTAGGCCTCGTAACCCGGATTGTGGGCTACGGTAAGGAAAGTTAGGGTTTTATACGCAGTGTCCGGGTAGGATTCAGGGTGCGCCTTGGAGGGCAAGCCAGGGGGTTCGGGTGCTTTATAAACCGACCCCTAAGTTAGGTCAAGAGAGATCCAAGAGTTCTAGCAATATCGCTTGATATCGAGCATCCCGTGTAACACAAGAGTTGAGTTAATATATCGAGATCGGAGACTCGGCGACTTGATTGCCAGCTACCAGATCGAGTTCCATCATGTTTTCCTCTGAGCTAAACCCTCTCCCAAACGCCTGTGTCGTCTTGCCCCAAGATCAGTTACCCCCGGTAACATCTGCCGTGATTATCCCACGACACTTGGGGTAATAATAAAATTTGAATTCGAGTTAAGCCACCGGCGGGAGGCCCCTTGAGGCTTTTGGTCCCTCTGGTGTCGCCTTAGGAAAAGGTTCTTGTCCGCTGATCCAAGAATGAGCGCACTAACCACATCGTGGGAGGAATGGGACTCCCCGCAACCTATTAGCCCCGCTGCAATCTTGTCCAGGATGCCACAACTTAGTTCGGGCTTTCCATTTGGGTACGCACATCACCAGTTCTGCAGGTACAATGACAACAACGTTGAGGATGATGATGGTATGTTACCGATGTGCGTACAATTATATAGGTTTCCGGGGTATGACGTGGATCGGACAGTTCCGGTCAGGTTTGATCCGTTTCGCGCGTAGACACAAACGGCTAGGTCCGCTTCGAAGCACCGGCCGAACTCTCGAGGTGGTCCCAACCTAGCTAGGTGGCTACCTGGACTTGTTTGTGGTAAGGTGAAGTGTTGTGCCGACAGTCTCGCGATAGTCTCGGTGCGTGTGGCTACAGTAGTGCATCCCTGCAGGGTTAAATCTTTTCGAGAAGGCGTATCGTCCGTGCTTATGTGACGATCTTGGAGAAAGTGTTGGCTTACAAGAGTCAGATAACTTACACCTAATGATACCTGTTAACCTGTGCGATAACGAGTTCACTATTTTCAACATGTGTGAGTTTTTCCTCGGTTACCTCCTGGCATTGGTTGTTGGGGGGCGAATCCTGGATGGGTTTGCTTTGATGAGTAGTTGTAGTTGGTTTTGTCGCGCTTTCTTATCCCTTTCTAATAGACGAGAGTTGTAGCGTGTCTCTGTAAACTTCTTAGTGCCGCCCGCTGCCGCTTCATTACACCAACCTCTTCCTTGTTACCCATAGTATTTTTATCTTGTGATGGATGGTTGCATTGGTATCTTGAGTATTGCTTTCCGCCTGCCGGTACCCCCAGTACTGACCCCATGATTCGGGGCTGTATTCACAATGCAGTCACAGGTTTGAAGTCTGACGACGTTAGCTTGGGAATCCCTCCGGCTTGGCCTGGGCAGGGATTGGACGCCATCGGTTATCTTCAGGACTCTTAGTCCAATTTGTATCTTGTCCGTAGTCGGATATCGTTTCGTCTTCCGCTGTTATTTGGATCTTTGTATTGTATAAGTTGTATCCTTGACTCGTTTGAGTCGTCTTGTATATATCTCTTCGGTTGTTGTTGTGGATTATTCGTGAACTGTTGTAATGGTATCAGAAATGACAACTCGGGATCAGATATTATGTGGATTCTGGCGGGAACGCTGAAATCCCCATAGTACCCGATCCAGGGGCGTCACAAATGGTATCAGAGCATGGTTCCGATTCCCAATGTTGTTTCGATACGAATGGTTATCGAAGCAACGGGTCCGCAAAGCCTGTAGGATAAACTCGCTAACGGTCGTGTATCTAGAGTGTCAAAGCTATTTTGCTAAACCAAATTTTGAAAATATCTTAATAGGATTCTTATTTGCTCCTCATCTATACTCTACTTCTCCTCTTACTTTATTTGTTTTGGAGTCTCCTCTCTTATCTATATTTCAAAATGTTAGGCTTCTACTTGGGTGGACGTTCTCTTAGCCGTATATCCCAATAGGTTCGTTCCTTAGAAGATTCGGAAGACATTTTCATCAACATGATCAAGAACCCCTTGTTAGTGGTGTCGAGCCGAAGAATCTGGAGCTAGAAGAATTGATAGTGGTGCTGACCCTCATCTGCTCGGTCGACTCATTCCTTTGTTCTCGCGTTTTTTCCTTCGTCCGTTTTCATGGTTACCTTGTCCTCTCAAAGCTACACCATCTTTGTTTTCGGTGTAACTTAAAGGATATCCATCTCGTTTTGGAAAACTAAGTGAGAAGGATGCGCATTGAAGAAGTGGGACAGCTGCTTGAGCATGTGTTGTTCATTCCCACAGAACCATTGCGAAACCTTATCACTATGGCTTTTCTTGTGCGTGATTTCAACTTCTTGCTACCATATTAAATTTTATCCGGTGGTAGCGTGAACCACCATTACCTTTTCTCCATTCCAACATAACTTCATGAACGACGTCTGCGAAGATCTTCAATCTGAATTCCGAGTGTTCGGTTACACAATTCCCCTATTTAGGTACGGAGTTAATAGTTTGTGTGTTGGATGGATTGATCACCCTAACAACACCCTTATTATTTGTTCTTGTACGTTGATTCGGTGGAACATGTGTGACTCTCATTCTTTCCCGTGAAGTTAGAGGCAATTTTATCTTTTGATACCTCTGCTTCTAATTCTTTATCCGGAGCCGTCACCTCTTGTTAGTGGGGTCGAGAAGATCGATATGGTGCACGAAGACTCGACAATATAACCAACTCTTCTCTCTTACCGGCTTGGAGCGGATTGCGAGGGCGCAATCCCTTGTTAGTGGTGTCGTCTGTAACACCCGAGGATTTTTTTCCCCAATTAGAAATTGTTTGTTTTCTTTTTTGCATCATGTCATCATGCATAGCATTACATTTTTTTTAACCCTAAAAGTTATTTGTTTCTAAACCCTATTTTTATTGCTATAACACTCCTCTCCCTTCTGTTTTAGCACAAACCTTATTTGTCTTTTCCACTCAAGAAATGTAGTAAGAAAAGGTTTTAAGATAAAAGAAATAAAATAAAAAAAAGGGGTTTTAGGACCGGCCAAGCCAAGCCTAAGTCAGCCCGTTTTCTACCCAACCCGAACCAGCCCACCTCCTTCCTCCTCCTCTCCGTACGTTCACGAGGAATGCGTGACCCTCCCTCCCCTCCTGTCGATTTCTTGCAGAGCAGAGCACCACCAGAACCACCGATTCCCACCTGGTCCCCTCCTCCTCTCGAGATCGCCAGGAACCCTAGCCCCTTCCTCTTTTCCCTCCCCGCCGCCACCAGCTTCTTCTCCTCCCTCCTCTGTCGCTTCTTCCACCCCAACACCTCCACTTTCCATGGCCGGAGGTGGAGCATCTTGAGCAGGCGGTGTGGTTCCTACGAAGGTCCTCCGTGTGTGGGAATGGAAGGAGGACGTCGTCCTCGTCAAAAGCACCGAAGGATCCGGCCCACGAGCTTCCCTGCATCGTCGTCTTCACCCGTGTTTTCAGGTCGGCGGCAAGGATTTTCGTCCACGCCGTCGTTGACGTCTCCCGCACGTCCGCATAACCAAGGCCTTCCCCAAGGTGAGCCACGCCTCTGGGATCTCTGCCCCACCCTCCTCAGTCTCTGGTAACAGCGCCTTCGAGCGTAGCCCGCGCCAGGTCGTCGCCGGTCACGTTTGGTCTTCACCGTCGCGTGCAGGTGTCCATCTTCAGTTTAGTCAGAAGAACACCGCGCAGGAACAATTCTTGTTGGCTGAGATCTGTATCATGACAAAAACCGCACAGCAGCCCAGTGGCTTAGCCCTCCGTCCTTGGCTCAGGAGACCCGAGTTCGAATCACATCTGAGGCAAAGCCTCTCCCATTTTTGCTCCCTTTTCCGCTAGGGAGTCGGGTCCACCCGTCGGTGACCCCGGATGCCACTGTGGCTACACACCCGCCTCGTCAGCGCCAGCGTGGCGCCAGGGCTCGCGAGTCAGCCTCTCTGGCTAGCCCGCCAGTTTGTGGAGATTCCCCAGATCCATATATGGATCTGGATATTTCGCATCTGGGCCCCTGGCCTTTCCCTGTTTGCACCGGAGCCCCTCTCTGCTGTTTTTCCTCACGACCACGTCTCTGCCTTTTCCAAATAACACCCCAATATTCAAATGGTTGTAACTTTTGTTTTACTAATCCAAATAATGCAAACTTTATGTCTATTTCGATCAGAAAAATGCAAGGAATATTAATATGCCATCCATGCTCATGTTTGCATCTTGCATCTTGCCTTGTTAGTAGTGTTATGCATGTCCACCTAATTGATAAACATGGAATGTGTTGGGCTATCTAATTCAATTCGTGCCCTATTCTATTTAATCTTGTGTAGCTCACCTATAAATTGTTTTGCAATGTTAATCAACATTTAATTTGATAGTTAGATAAACAACTTGAACCTTCTAATTAAATTGCTCGGATTTCGGTTCCGCTTAAATTTGTTTAGTTTCATCTCGCATGTCATGCATCCATATCTTTATCATGCTGGATCTTTTGCCTTAGTAGTAAGTGTTGATCTTTGGCTTCTTTTAGTGATTTGCTTCTCCGCGGATAGGACGTTGAGATGATGTGAGCAACGACAAGTTCTACTACCTCTACAAGCTCGATTCCAGGCAAGCTTTACTCACTTGCTACCTATGGCTGCCGTTCCTCACTTGTTACCGATTCTTTCCGTTGTCTTTATTCTAGCCTTATTATTCGATGCTTGGGTCTCGATCCTATCATATGTTTACCTTGCAGCCATGATATAGCCTCATCCCCCACCTCCTATGACATGTTTGTTTCTTGTTTGCCTTGCGAGTCGTAGCGCATGCTTAGGTTCTTTGGCGAGTTTGGTTCTTTCTCAACTTACTAGTATGATAGGTTGGTTCAACTTATTTTAAAATGATCTTAACGCTTGGGGTAATAATAAAATTTGAATTCGAGTTAAGCCACCGGCGGGAGGCCCCTCGAGGCTTTTGGTCCCTCTGGTGTCGCCTTAGGAAAAAGTTCTTGTCTGCTGATCCAAGAATGAGCGCACTAACCACATCGTGGGAGGAATGGGACTCCCCGCAACCTATTAGCCCCGCTGCAATCTTGTCCAGGATGCCACAACTTAGTTCGGGCTTTCCATTTGGGTACGCACATCACCAGTTCTGCAGGTACAATGACAACAACGTTGAGGATGATGATGGTATGTTACCGATGTGCGTACAATTATATAGGTTTCCGCGGTATGACGTGGATCGGACAGTTCCGGTCAGGTTTGATCCGTTTCGTGCGTAGACGCAAACGGCTAGGTCCGCTTCGAAGCACCGGCCGAACTCTCGAGGCGGTCCCAACCTAGCTAGGTGGCTACCTGGACTTGTTTGTGGTAAGGTGAAGTGTTGTGCCGACAGTCTCGCGATAGTCTCGGTGCGTGTGGCTACAGTAGTGCATCCCTGCAGGGTTAAATCTTTTCGAGAAGGCGTATCGTCCGCGCTTATGTGACGATCTTGGAGAAAGTGCTGGCTTACAAGAGTCAGATAACTTACACCTAATGATACCTGTTAACCTGTGCGATAACGAGTTCACTATTTTCAACATGTGTGAGTTTTTCCTCGGTTACCTCCTGGCATTGGTTGTTGGGGGGCGAATCCTGGATGGGTTTGGTTTGATGAGTAGTTGTAGTTGGTTTTGTCGCGCTTTCTTATACCTTTCTAATAGACGAGAGTTGTAGCGTGTCTCTGTAAACTTCTTAGTGCCGCCCGCTGCCGCTTCATTACACCAACCTCTTCCTTGTTACCCATAGTATTTGTATCTTGTGATGGATGGTTGCATTGGTATCTTGAGTATTGCTTTCCGCCTGCCGGTACCCCCAGTACTGACCCCATGATTCGGGGATGTATTCACAATGCAGTCACAGGTTTGAAGTCTAACGACGTTAGCTTGGGAATCCCTCCGGCTTGGCCTGGGCAGGGATTGGACGCCATCGGTTATCTTCAGGACTCTTAGTCCAATTTGTATCTTGTCCGTAGTCGGATATCGTTTCGTCTTCCGCTGTTATTTGGATCTTTGTATTGTATAAGTTGTATCCTTGACTCGTTTGAGTCGTCTTGTATATATCTCTTCTGTTGTTGTTGTGGATTATTCGTGAACTGTTGTAATGGTATCATAAATGACAACTCGGGATCAGATATTATGTGGATTCTGGCGGGAACGCTGAAATCCCCATAGTACCCGATCCAGGGGCGTCACATCGGCCCCCCAGTACGCGTTGCCCTTCATCTCGACCTCGACGACCGTGTTCTGTCCCACCTCCATCCAGGTCTCGCAGAGACACTCGTCCTCTGTTCGGTGTACCCAACGCCTCGTGGGCGCCTCTTCTTGGCCGCTTGACCTTGTTGGGTCAGCTCGTCCATGAACAATGACATATCGTCGATGTGGGTCCCTTGAACTGCATCCCCCTTGTCCTCCTCCTCGTCCCCCTCCTCGCCATAGACCTCCTAGCCGTTCTTGTTGATCATGTCAGCCAAGAGGTCCTTTCCGTCCTCCCTAGTCAGGCCCTTGGGTCGGCGAATGCATTTCGTCGAACAGGTTGCGTCCCTCGGAAGAGTTGGCCAGAGGGACTCTGCGGGCTCCATTGCTCGAGGGCGCAGTGAACACACCCGACGTCCGACACTAACATGGGAGCCGTCGGAGCACGGTTGGGAAAAAACCCGTACACCAGCGCAATGATGTCGTCGCCGCCTCCACGTCCGGGAATGTGCACGGCTGGACCGCCGATTCACTGGAGCTCGCAGCGGGACCGGGAGGCACAAAAAGATCATGGAGGCTTGTTGTAACATCCCAGTGTTTGTGAAGTTATAAGGATCTAAATTTAATATGTGCATTTGAAAAGCATGCATCTAAAAGTACGGGAAATTTTGGCGCGAAAGTTTAAACAAAGCAAAGTGGCCAAAGTTTTACTTGACATGATGAAATAGGTCTAGTTCATCTAGCCAGGAGTACATTTGGAGTGATCTTTATAACATAACATCTCTACAAAACCCAAATCATCTGGTTACACAAACCATAATGGGTTGTGACCAACACAAACTCTCAACAACCTTAATCACAAGTTTTAAAGTTACTTGGGATAATTCACTAGGTATCTAGAACTCAAAGAGGGGTGAGTATCCAAATCACATAACCGATCATCATACTTTCACAAATTAGTATTACAAAACTTAACCATCTCATCAACAGAGATGTTATCACCTATAAAACAACAACTCTCTAAGTTATCAACCATTCACACCCCACTTTTATAAATTATCTCCTAACTATTAAGTTCACCTTCACAATCAAATAACAAAGGTTCAAGAGAACATAAGTGATACAAACAAGTCATAACTCAAAACCCACAAGTGGGAAATGACATAATAATTGTATTAACATATTTATCGAATATGTACATATCTCATCAACCATAATAGAAGTACCTTAAAGAAGAAGTAAATCTTCTTAACCTACTGTTAAACCTTGATCATTACATATGATCTTTCCAAACCTCCATATCTGCATTATGAATGACAAAGGTAATAAAGTGAAGAATATTAAGTAAAATCATGACACCTGAGAAAACAACTAACAACTATGACATAAGTCATTAAACCCAATAACTTTCACATGCTCATTGTTCTATCATCTCAAACAAGTGAGCATATGAAAGCTCAACGCATCAATGAACCATTTGATCAAATTTTTATCTTAAGTTCCCATTCCATAAACACTCCACATTTATATGCACATCAATGTTCAACAACTAAAGTATCTCTAGATACAACCCATGGATAACAACAAGTTATAATCTCTATTAGAGAAATTGAATTGATATTTAAGTAAAACCAATCATGTATGAAACAAGTATCTATCTTTTGGGAAATAAAATAAGAAGTATATGGAAGGATAATCAAGGCATGAACTAACTCTTAAATCAAAATCTTGTTACTTTGTCTAGATTATCTTGTTTTCCAATCTTCTCTGAATCATTCTGCAAGAGAAGAACCCACAAGAAAGGAGAACTACCACCATAAGATCTCCAGGAAGATTCTTTAGAATATTCTGGAGGTGCTACACTAAGCTACTATAAGAGTACTTGGAAACTCTTATATCCTGATTTGATCTTATTAACTCTCATGAAATAGTATGATATTCCAATGTTAGTGTTATATAGAAGTAGTTTGATAACAAGACTAGCTGCCTTGTTAACAGATCACTTTTGTATACTCAAACAATTGAGTGTCATACACAAACAAACAGAAGATTGAATAACCTGGTACATCTCAGCCTATTGTATATGAGTAGTAATTTGGAGGCAACATTAGCTACCTTGTTTACAAATTCTTCTTATATGCATAAGTGCAACTTGATGTCACAAAACCAACTTATATTCCTTTATAATCATCTAAGTAAAATCTTTGCTTGGAGTAATTGGTTGCCTTCACCACAAGGGTAAGATAATTGAATATGGAATCCTAGAGATGATCTTAATTGCAAGTGACAAAGGTGATAACAGAAGACTAGTGGCAACTAGAGAGAAGAACCTCAAGCAACAGAAGACCACAAGAAGCAACACTGCCTCAGTAAGGGAATATAAGAAATTATTCAGTGAAGCATTAGGTAATATTAGAAGATCTTTAACTTCTATGCCTTGTCAAGCCCATCAGAAACGAGGAACTCACAGTAATATCTTAAATGGAAATAATTATCAAGAATGAATTAATAACAAGCAATTGCATCCACATGTCTTATGGATGTAGATGACAACAAGCTTAATACCTTGTTTTCCATATCCTTTTCATACATAAGACTAACAGAGGATAACAAAAATTCATCTACAAATAGCCAAGTAATGATTACATGTTCTAAAACAAACATAGGATAATATCCATATTGGAACCTATGTGGAAACAAGCAAATAAGCTCTCAAAACCACACATGATTTCCACTTAATAAAGTACTGAAAACATCAAACATAGAGTACACACACTTCAGTAAAATGACAACCAAAATTGCTAAAGAGTTTTAACTATGAAGATAACATAGTATTATAAAAATAAAACAAGTTCCTTCACCCACAAAAATCATTTGGTGTGACATGGAATAAAATTCCTTATTGGGTGGTTTCATTACAAGGCATAGAACCAGTACCCAATAGTTTTACTAAATTATTTTCTAAAAGGATTTGTATCCAAAGTTGTTCAATTCAAACACACCACTTTGGTAATAATATGTTGGTTGTTTGTGTTCATGTTATAGCATGGATTGAAGAAATTTCAAATCCATTTGTTATGTAAATTGGAGAAATAACAAAATTCACCTATAATTGAGCACCCTAAGTAAAACTTTAAATGCTGCTCAAAATGGAAAAAGAAAAACATGGTGAGCTTGGAAATTCAACAAGGGTTTCAAAAATGATTTTTATTATTTTTTATGTTTACAGAAAGGCCCTGAAAACATTGTCTCTTTTAAGCAGAAGGACCAAAATGCAAATTTCAGAAACTTCAGGGGGTTATTGCAAGATGTCATTTCTTTTTCTTCTACCTCGAGCCAGAAGGCAGAGGTGAGGTGCACCGTGTTGTTGCCGTGCCGCATTGCCACCTCCTCCTAGGCAGTCTCGCGAGGATAAGGAGGAGGAGGGCGTCTCCATCTTGCTCTCTGCCTCACCACTTCTCTCCTCGCGGTATTCCTCTCTGTCTCTCTGCACAATATAGCACCGGAACCCTAACCCTAACCGACAAGCGCCGTCGCTCCTTGCCGCCGTCTCCGACCACGGCAGGCCCCGCTGAGCATGCCCCCTCATCCGCCGTTGCCTACTCTTCCTCCTCAACCACGTACGGGAGCTAGGAAGCTCAGGAGGGACCGAATCGGGTCATCTTTCCCGAGTCCGTCCGCCGAAAAAATTCTCACGCCGCCGTCGATTTGGACCAAGCCAAGCGACCTCGACCACTTCTTCATGTTCCTGGTGAGCCGCCGCACCTTATGGTGCTTTTGCTTTCGAATTTCGTCCACAGAGTAGTCCAATCGCCGTAACCCGTGAAGCTCCGCCGCCGTAGAGCTCGCCGCCGACGACTCCTTGACCATTTGGTCACACCACCGCCGTCCATGCACTCGCCCGGAGCTCCTCTAGCAGATGAGACGAGTCAATCGCCACAATTTGCTATAAATTCCCCAATTTCAATCCATCAGAGAGAATTCGAGTTCGGGTGATGTCATCTGTGACGTCACCACGACGTCACAGTCCTTTTCCTTTTTCTTTTGTTTTAATTAAACGGATATGACAGGTGGGACCCACATGTCAATTTGAATATTGGCAAAAAATGATTAAAACTTGTTAATTCAATAACTTCAATTCTATAAATCAGAAAAATATAAATTATACACCAAATTAATCATAAAAATATAATCTATTTATTTATCAACTTTTCAAACATGTTTGATAAAAATTAAAATGAAACATTTTCTGTATTAAATTAAATCATTTAAAATTGAGAAAAATAATAAATAATTCATAAAATCAGAAAAATACAAGTTATATGCCAAATTGCTCAAAATAACAAATGAAATTCATCTATGGTGTTTTCAAGGTCATTTGACCAAGTTTTCATGTGTGCAGTATTTTGCATAGTCATTTAATTCATTTAAAATTAATAAATTAATAACTTATTGAAATATTTTCAGAAAGAATCAAATGTTATACCAAATTAAAGAGTAAAACATTGTCAACTCAAATATGTAAAACACAAAACATTTTGTTTAACTTATAACTTGTTTCTAAACATATACTGGAATTCTATTATATTTCATTATGAAAAGAAATAACTGCCACAATATTATTTTCTTTATTAATAAAACTCTCACGTTTTCACACCTACTAAACCTATCATCACAAATCAATAGGAAGTTATGTGATGATAGAGTTAGTTGTATTAATCATCATTTTTCAATTAAACTCTTTGTCATTAGCTCTACACTTTTGAATATAAAATAAAATGTGTCTATTATCTTTTCAATAATTGTTTTCCATGTGTTATAATCTTAGTGCCTAACTATAAGTTGTCTACTTGTAACTTAAACATGATAACAAGCATTTATTATATAAAAGTGAAACACACATAAGCCTAAAAGTAATAACCACATTACCGCAAGTAATGAAACAACTCACCTAAAAACTTGTGTGATTGGGATATCGTATCAAACGTGGCTTACATTTGTAAGCTGGGGTGTTTTCCAGGGTATTTCACGATGCATCTCATTACTATGCATGTATCATCCTTGCCATTGTTTTCTGTAGTCCTTACCAGGACTAATTTGCTATCTTTCAGATGTCGGGATTTCCTACGAGACCCTTGAACCCGAAGACATGAATTATTATGGTTATTTCAATCTCAGGCAAGTTCATCACTTTCTCATATCCTTTGCAGTACTTCATAGCAAACTAATTGCAAAAACTCTATCGCATTACCACCTAGTCTCAAAAGAATGCATGATCCTATAATAATATGACTAATTGAATGACTATCTGAGTGGTAGTGTTCTGTTTGGTGGGCGGATGGAACCATGGTAAGATGAATAGGTCAAAGGAAGGTTCCATCTGCATGAGAAAGTATTACCTAGGAATTAACCACAACTGCTGTCAGAACTCGGTGCACCATAAATACCGCGTTAACCATGGGTCTTCTATGGGGGGAGTAAGTCAGCTGTGATCTTTTCTCGTTCGGATGTCAACGGACTGCCAGAGACGTACGCTGTAGGTTCTGCGGGACTACATGCACATGGGTGGGAGCCCTTACGTCCCGCAGACTCTGGGGTCTATGAGTGTCTGCCAGGGGCGCGTAGATCTCCATCGTGAGGGGTGGAATCAGGCGTTCAACCTGCTGGCGGAAATGGGTGGGCATGCGTTGTGCGGAGAAGCACAGTTTGGCTTGGACCAACAACCGGGCCCCACACCTGAGTGGGAGTGGACAGGAATGTACACCTGGTTGTGCAACATGGTCTTGGTCGTCCATGGGTAAAGTAACGCACCTCTGCAGAGTGTAAAAGGATGTGACATGTTACCCCCTGATCCGGGAAGGAACTGCGAACGCTACAGGAAAGGCAACTCCATGAAGTTCTAGCTCCTGTGATGGTCTGGCAGACATAGTTTTTAGAAGTAAAAGCAACCTCTTGAAGAAAGCTTTACAAAACCTTGCATTAGCTTATGACTCTTTCGAGTCTAAAGCTGTAGTTAGTGCATCAAACCACCCTCTATATATCATGAACTTGTTGAGTAACGCTCGTTGCTCATTCTTTCCCGTTTGACCCCCTGCTTAGAGTTGAAGCCTATGGAAGTCGGCACCGTGAAGCCATCGCTATCTCACGAAGCTAGGTGGAGTCTTATACTACTTAGCCAGTACAACATCGTCATCAATAACGCTGGTGGAAGAGAAGCTATCAAGGTGTAGGTGAAGACCATTCGTGGACTTAGCTGTTACAAGCCATAGATTATGGCTGACATCAACCGTAGTAGTTTAGTTCTGAGCTAGAGATTTTCTCCAGCTTGGAGTTTCGCATTGCTTCTTCTGATGTTTCATTTGTATGAGATCTTCATTGATTCTTCAAAGAGATTATCGAGATTTTGTAATGAAGTTTGTATTCTATAGCTTTGCCTGGTCCTGCTATGTTTATGTTGTACTACTCTGAGCGATGTAATATTCACGGATAAATACTTATGTGAGTATTATGTCATGACTTGCGCACTACACATGAAGTGGTGTGCTGGGTCATCACACTTGTGCAGCGGCTAGGCCGATCCTGGCGTCCCTGGCCTCCGAGGCCTCCACGGTATGCGAATCGGCGGCTTCCCTCGCCCTCGACCGTCGTCCGACCCTCTTCGCCGACTCCTCCTTCCTCTGCAAGTCGATGAGCACGACCTTGGGCCTCTTTGCCCTCTGGGGTGGGGCCTTGGGCGGGACCGTGGACGTCGCCTTTGGCGGCGCCGAGAACGGTGCGAATGGTCCAACTGCGGCCGCAATAGGGGTAACTCCGTCCGCGTCCTCCATGGCTAGGGCAGAGCATTAGCGGAGGCTCGGGGTGGGAGAGGAACGGTCATGAAGGGAGTGGGTGGGAGTGTCAGGACAACCAAATACTGGATACAAGTGCGGTCCAAACTTGTCTAGACACTGCTTTGCGAAATAAAAAGTCTTCCCTCTCGGAATGGAACCCGCGAGCGCTGTGCGCGCGACAAGTGTCGTGCTCTCATTCCTCCTAGCCTCCACAGGGTGCCCGCATGCGTGACAAGTGTCACCACCATAGAGTTTTTTTTTTTGGGGGGGGGGGGAGATTTCCCCTTTGAGACGGACGGACCGGAGGTGGGGTGTGAACGCATTTATTTCGTGATTTCTTTTTTCAAAATGAATTATCTCCTCAACCGTATTTTGAAATTAAAAAAATCCTCACGTCGAGATATTCAAAACTAGATCCCATGTTGATAGGTTTCGAGAAACTTTTTTTTTACACTCAGAATCAACACAGATGTTTACACACAGATGTACGCTCATGTGCAGTGAACGAAATACATCCCAAGTGCAGTACTGGCGTACACCCACGTGCAACATGGGTATACGTTCAGACGGTTATACACCCAGATGCATGCGGATGTACACCCAGACGGATGTACACACAGGCGGATGTACACTCAGTGAAGGGTCGATGTACACCCACTGAAGGGCGCATTTTTTTTATACTTTCACATATAACATGTATACTTTCAGAACAACGTTTGTACACTTTCAGTACCAATTTTTTTGTACTTACACATACAACATGTATACTTTCTGAAACAATGTTTGTATACTTTTAGTAACAACGTTTTTATATTTTTCAGATACAACACGTGTGTACTTTTTAGATGAAGCGTCGTAGGTGTTTTGTTTGAGGCGAATCCGAGCAGTAGTACGAGGCAACACCGAGCCGTAGCACGCACTACGACCAATGCACGCTTCGACCAATACGCATAAATGGTCATCGAGACGAAGCAGAGCCGTAAAAAAATATCGAGGCGAAGCCGACCATCGCTGTTATATACACACGTGCTACCGAAAGTATAAAAGTATAAACAACAAATGTATAAAGTCTAATTTTTTTTCTCAAAATCTATTAACATGAGATCTAGTTTTGTAGATCTCCAAACCTATCGGTTTGGCCTCCAACCAGGAGCCCCCGGACTGGAAAACGGACTGCCGTCCGTTCGACCTAGGCCTTTTCCTCCCAACGGTTCCTGCGATCAGCCCACACATCCGGACGGAATCAGCCTCCTCGCCTTGCAGGACCCATCAAGTATCAACCCCTATCGCCTCCTCGGCTGCTCCTCTCCCCAACCATGGCGGCCGTGGCGCCTCCCCCCGACAACCTAGACCCACCACCGCCGTCCACTCCTCCCAACACGGCAACTCCGCCTCCGGCCACCGCCACCGCCACGTCCACCCCGCCGAACCCCACAACCCCTAATCCCCTAACCCCCAATCCCACGATGCCAAGCCCTAGCCCTAACCCCCTTCCCGGCCCTCCGGTCATCGTGCCGCCGATGCCCCCTGCGCCTGTATCCTTCACCCCTACCTTCCGCCCGATGGGCGCACCGCCCCCGCCGCAGATGCAGCAGTACGGCGCGATTCGTAATCCGGGCTATCCGATGGGACAACCGATGCAGCCGCCAGGCGTGCACCACGTGATGCGCCCGCCCACCATGTACGCGCCCCAGCCGGGTCCGTACATGCAGCAGCCCGGCGCTCCCGTTCCTCCCGGTGGGTCCCGTTCTCCATCCATCTCCATTATCATCTGCGCTGCTGTTAGGCCTCTTGGGGTTTACGACAATGAATTTATGCTTTCCCCGATTTGTGTCTTGGAGATCTCCAGACGTTTCATGAGCTGCGCTGTAGGAATTCTGTCGAGGCTTAGGGGAATCGAGTAGATATGTCTCGACGTGGGTAGATGTGGGATTAGGGTTCGGATGAGTCTGATGCTAGTGATTTAGTGTTAGAGCAACTGGGATCCGCTCGCTTGATAACGATGACCGGGTATTTCTCTGCTACAGCGGTGGTTGTGCCAGCCTTTACTCCCTACGCCGAGAGGTGCTGGCTCATGTTTGATTCTGCAGCTCTAACTGAAGCTGTAACAGATCATTCTCTCCCTCACTGCGTGTGGTATGCTGAATGTCTGAATTTGAACTGGTTATATTTACGTTGTCTAATTGATTTAAATGCTTTAGCCTGCCGCTTAATTAGGCTCAGTTTCTGTATGTACTTAGATCCTTCAACAATGAGTTGTTGCAAAAAATGGGCGAAGGTACCATGATTTCCTATCGCTTAAATTTCATGTACAGTATTTCCTTCTTCATTTGGTTTGATTTATAGTTATTGTTAATAAGAAAGTTTAAAGAGAGTGACACATTTGCTTAAGCTTTTATATCTTAGTGCAATGCAATGGTGTGAGCCATCCCAAGTTTTGCAAATAACCAATACAAGTACACTGTCCTGTCCATGCGGCTCTAAGTGGTAAGGCCAGCTTTACCTAGTTCTTTTATCTGAACAGAATATTGCTTTTTGTCGATTTCACTCCTGTTTTTCTGAACATATGCAAGATACTTTCTTATCTGTTTTGTAATGTTCTTTTTTCTTCGCGGCTTATGGTAACATAAATATTTCCATGTTTCTATTTTTATATTAAAAATCCATGCATTTCAAGGGATTTATTTATGCACTGTATTTTCCCTTTTTCCGGGCTGTTACTAATGTGGCAGCATAGATATTTGTTTGTTTCTCCCTTCAGGTATGCATCGTTATCCTGGACCATACACTATGATGCGCCCAGGCTTTCCTCCACGCACTATGCCTCCGGTTGGTGTTGTGCCAATTCAACGGCCACCCATTATTCCTGGAATCCGTGGTGCTCCTCTTATGGTAGTCCCTCCTGCCAGACCGCCTGCTCCAGCTGTTACACCTGTTGACAAACCACCAACTGCAGTTTATATTGGGAAGATTGCCCCAACCGTGGACAATGATTTCCTTCTTTCACTTCTTCGGGTACATTTTCTTTTGCATGCTTATTTCAAGGTTATACATGGCAGAGATTACTTTGGCATACTTCATTCAGCTTTTCCTTTATGCTTGAGTAGGTGTAATCAACTGATTGTATGATGTGTCTTAATGATTTTTCATTTTCAGATTTGTGGACCTGTCAAGAGTTGGAAGCGCACCCAAAATCCAAGTAATGGGAAACCTGTAGCGTTTGGCTTTTGTGAGTTTGAATCTGCTGAAGGCATTCTTCGTGCTACTCGGTTGCTCAACAAATTGAGCATTGATGGGCAAGAACTGGTGGTAGGTATCATTACATATTTCTTACGGTCGTGAAATAGGTGGATTTGATAAATATGAGAACTTGAATGTAAATTCCTTCGAAACGAAAGGACATATGTATAACAAAATAAATATAGGACATGCCATTGGTTGTTTCCGTCACCTCTGTGTCAGCAAACACTGGGAAAACTGTCCGTAAATTGTTTTTTAGTAACTTGCATGATCCATCTACTAACCAAGTGGAAATTGTTGAATTTATATGTCTTTGTCACTGGCTCACGTGTGGGTTCCAGACGTAGCTTTAATTGAAGCATGTGGTCACTTTTGGATCCAGGGAAAATGAGAGGCCATAAATTCTAGTTCACAAAGTTTATAATACTTAAAATCGACTGGAATCCTGTGTTGGAGGATTAAAACAGTAATTTCTTATTTCTTCTGTAATATTGTGTTAAGGATTATTTTTTGATACCATTAAGTCTGAAGGCATCCAACTGTAAATATTTTGGTTAAGGCAAACTAGTCATAATATTTTTTTTATGGACACAAAGGGGGTGCTTTTGTCCATAGGTGATGCACTACTCAATGGTCCAAGTGGTAGCAGATAGACCAGGGCCATATGGTGAGAAACACCTGTCGTGACCTTTTCCTGTGTACCGTGGTTCAGTTCATCCAATTGTTTGTTCACGTGTTAGTGCCATGTAGCAACTGACATTTGAAGGGCCCCGCAGTTCTTTTGCTTAAGGATGCATAAAATCATGTTTACCTTGAAAATCCTACACGTTGTAGTATATTCTAATCGCATGTTTTGAGGAGGCCATCTAGATATGATTTATTTCTCCGATTGAGATGGTTAGTCACCTTTTGTGTTTCCTGTTTAGCATATGTTTGCACGTTCTCTCAAAGTAATGATAATGTTACCATGTTTCCCTTATTTATGCCAGGTTAATATTAATGATGCCACCAAAGAGTACCTGAAGAAACACGTTGAAGGAAAAAAGAAGACACAAGTGAATGCCAAAGAAAAGAAAGATGGAGGTGGGGATGAAACTTCTGCTGTTGCTGAAGATGAATCATTGAAGCTTGTATCTGGTAAAACAGATGAAACAGAGGATGTTGGAGATAAGGACGATCAAGAAAACACTAAGAAATTTGGGATTGTTACAAATGAAGATTCTGAGGCTGATAAGGATGCTGCAGAGCAAATAAGTAGCATGATAGAAGAGTGGTTAAAGACTCGACCGCCGCCATCGCCACCACCACAGCCGCCGGTTCAATCATCTTCTGACATCTCATCCAAACATAATAATGGAGAATCTGGTGTAGACATGACAAAAACTGGTATGGAATAATCCTTTTCTTTTGCTGAAAATTGCATTTGAATAACATGCAGTTCATTGCTGCTGCAGATTCTGAAGACAAGAATGATGATGAAATCGACAAAAGGGCAGTTAATGAAACTGAAAAAACAGAAACTAGCTCTCCCGATAGGAGGAAGGATAGAGAGCATGATAAGGAGAAGCGAGAAAAAGAAAAAGAACTTCAAAGATATGAGCGTGAGCGTGAGCGAGAAAGAGTCAGGAGAGACAGAGATAAAGAACACAAGCATAGAGAAGTGGAAAGGCTGTATAAAGATCACGTTAAGGAGTGGGAATCCAGGGAAAAAGAGAAAGAATATCAAAGGCAATATGAGAAGGACCGTGAGAAGGAAAAAGAACGTGAGCGTAGAAGGGAGATCATGAAACAGGAAGAGGATAGTGATGAAGAGGATTCAAGGAAAAGAAGACGAAGGAGTAGTAGCACATTTGAAGAGAGGAAAAGGAGGAGGCAACGTGAAAAACAGGAAGACTTGGCAGACAAATTAAAAGAGGAAGAGGAAATTGCTGAAGCAAGGAGGCGTGCTATAGAGCTGCAACAGCAGGCAGATGAAGCAGCTGCGGCGGCAGTGGCAGCCGCAGCAGAATCTGCTACACTTATGGAGGTTGATGGCGATGATGAAATTGAAAGAAATGTGCAAAACAAGCCGATTATGTCAGATGATGATAACATTGGCGGCTTTGCCAATGGTGGTTATGCAGGTGAGTGAATATTTTCCTCACAAAGTTCATCACGTTAGCTACATTCTAATCCCAACATTTTGTTTTACATCCACTGTACAGATGATGCCACTCACAAGGACAGTAATGGTGATGAAGCAACTATGGCACACGGTCAAATTCTTGATATCAAGCAAAATAGCAATGCTCCAGCAAAGAAGCTGGGTTTTGGTTTGATTGGCTCTGGTAAACGGACATCTGTTCCATCAGTTTTTGCTGAAGAGGATGATGAGGATAATAAGGATAAACGGATAAGACCTTTAGTACCCATTGATTACTCCACTGAGGAATTACATTATGTTGAAGCAGATTCTTCTGCTGGCCAACCGAACATTGTAGCAGCTGCTGAGTTTGCCAAGCGCATCTTGGTATCTAATCAGAAGGAAGAGAAGCTTGAAACCGACAAGGATAGGAGTAGGAGATCCACTGATAGATCGAGCCAAAGGGATAAAAGTCGAAATGATGAAGGCGGTGCTCACATCAGTGATGAGCGAAGAGAAAAGTTGCATGATCGAGACAAAGATGTGCAAGATAAGCCTAAGTCAGAGAACAAGAAAATTTTGGATGCAAAACAACTGATTGATATGATTCCGAGGACAAAGGAAGAGCTTTTTTCCTATGATATTAATTGGGCAATTTATGAGAAGGTGAATAGTTTCTCGACCTTGTATTTTCAGTATCTCAAAGTTGTGTCAGATTATTTTTCTTCACCTATTTTGAAGTTATTGTCATGCCATTTCCTTGTGCATGCATGTTATGCCTGTTAACATAACATGAAGTATTTATGGAGCACTTGACTATGTGTGTAGTGCTCCTTAAACCGTTGCATATCTGAGGGCATCTCAGTTTACTTTCCTTTCAAATAGATATGAGATCCACCGAGAAAATACATCTTCATCATGAGTATAATGGTAAAACTGCTGTTAATTTTACAACGATTAACATCCTGAATTCACTTTTACTTTGAGAGGTACCGGTACAAATGTATTCTGCCATTTCTAAACTATCTTGGAAGTTGGATCATATGGTTTTGAGAATGTTTTTTACTCTGCACTATTTGGTTTAGCTTTCCCTGTCTTGTGTATGTGGCGTAACATAATCATTCTTTTGTGGCAGCATGAGTTGCATGATAGAATGAGGCCTTGGATCTCAAAAAAGATAATCGAATTTCTTGGTGAGGAGGAATCAACTTTGGTGGAATATATAGTCTCGTGCACCAAAGATCATGTGCATGCTTCAAAAATGCTGGAGCTCCTACAGTCAATTTTGGATGTTGAGGCTGAAATGTTTGTCCTTAAGATGTGGAGGATGCTAATATTTGAAATTAAGAAAGTTGAAGCAGGGCTATCAGGGAGAGGGAAGGCTTGAAGTTGAGGCAATGATCTTGTACCACATTTTCTGCTTCTTTGTAAGCAACTCTATTCTCACTTGTAGACTTCTATTGTGAGACAGCCCCTGAAAACGTTCGAGATCGAGTTAGTGGTTCCCCGTATGCTCTGATGTCTTTGGTAGAAATGTACTCCCTCTGTTTCCAAAATAGTTGACTTCTGTTTGTCTGAACATGCATGTATGTAGACATGTTTTTAGTGTCTACATACATGCATTCCGTTCCAAAATAGTTGACTTCTGTTTGTCTAAACATGCATGTATGTAGACATGTTTTTAGTGTCTACATACATGCATGTTTGAACAAATGGAAGTCATCTATTTTGGAACAGAGGGAGTATACATGAACAGGTGATTCATGACATTTGATCTAAAGTTGTTGTGAATATGTTTGTTTACTGTGCTTTTCTGTTGAATTTATTTTACCGTGATATGTAGGACGTGTTTGTTTGAAGAAGTGGTAACGCAAACGTAAAGGTAATGTGGTCCCGCTGGTGTATTAGCTCCGGTTGGACAAAATGTATCTTGTTTGGTTCAGCTGTGGAACGGGACCACAACTTAACAGTGTTTGATTTAGCGGTTCAGCTGTGGAACGGGACCACAACTTAACAGTGTTTGATTTAGCACTGTAATCTGAATACACCACGCATGCATGCTTCAAAAAAAATCCACATACAGAAAACAATGATAGCTTTCACTGCAATAGATTCAGAGGTGCTTCATCATCCCAGATTTTTACCAGCACAACGAATTTCACCAAAAATCTACCAGCAAATAATTTTACCAGAATTTAACAAGTACTTTAATTATCCAGTACATACATATCCAATCAAAGACGGCATAATTTGACCAGCACATAAATATCCAGTGCAAATACGACATAATTTGACGCCAATCTCAAATGCATTTGTACTAACGAACGACACAAACTCGGAATGCAACGACACTTCTCATCAACTTCTTTGGATTTGCACAACCTTATATCTTCATTTCTAATCAACTTGACTTGTTACTCTCATCTGCAAGTAACCAGGAGTTAAATAACAAATAAACACACCTATTCGAATATCTAGCCAATCAAATACTCCATGATGCAAATTCAACAAACTATGATAAAAAAATATCTATCCAATCAAATAGTCCTATGTGAATACACCTGAGATGAAGCAATCGAAGGTAAACTAACAGAGGTATGGACAAAGTAAAATGACCATACAAGGTGTGACCAATGAAAAATCTGATATTGCAAATGGAGCTAAGATTGATCCTGGTGATCATTTCCCCCGCAGATTAAACCTAACAGACCAGTACCAGTTTGTTCAAGCATATACAATGACCAGTTCAGTTCGAGTTAAAACACATGCTGAAATTTGCTGTTGGAGGAAAGTACCCAGCACAGGCCTCTTCCTTTTCACTGGCTGGATAAACATAGCGGTTTGATGTTTATGCATTTAGATGTTAGTCCTCTAAAACTATGGTTTCCTAGAGAATTCTTTTATTCTTCCTACAGTTTCATATGCCATATGTGAGACTACTGCTGGTCTTATATGCACAAGTAGAATTTTGAAATTGAGCAATTTAAAGAGTTGTGAAGAAAGCTTACCCTTTAGCATCTTTAACACAAACTCCCTCCTAAGATTAGGTGGAAGAGCAAGCATCATGTTCATTTGGTCTGGAGCTTTTGCAAATATGCTTGCTGCCTCCACGATTACTGTGCCGGTGAAGGAAAGTCTAGCCAATTCACCAATGGCCTTTTCTTTCATTTTCTGCCGAGGGTCCTCCTATGACTCTTCTCGCGCCAATGATGCTGTCAATGATGCTGCCATTGTACCCACATGTTGTGTCACAGTGTTTAGCTGGCTGTTAACATCATGAAGCATAGATGCAAAAGGATCACTTGGTCCCGCCGCCCTCTTTGGCCTACCATCCTTCTTTTGCCTTTTGGAACTAGTTGTATCCATAGAGAGAGAGAGTCAACAGACCGTCTAGTTGTCCCTGTAGAAACCATGTCCTCTTCCTCAGTTTCCTCTTCCCCGTTAGCAATTTCATTCTCCAAATTAGCCACTGCCTTGTCAAAGACTTCAACACTTTGCCTAGTTGCTATGTCCTTGCTATAAATAGCAGCGAGCTTCTCAAAGTATGGGAAGGCAACACCTGACGTGGGGATGAATCCTGGACCTATCGGGTGAGGCTACCCGGTCCAAGGCCCAAGACCTAAGCCCAAAGGGAGGTGCCACCTTGCGGTTCTAGAAGGCCCAACTGAAGCCCACCCGCAAGTCTCGCAAAGACTTGCGAGTAAAGAAGGAAACTCATACCGACCTAAAGCTAGGGTTTGTAACCCCCCGGGCACGGTTCGGGACCTGGCCACCTATATAAGGCCAGCAGAACCAGCGAGGGGGGGGGATCCAATCTACTTTTGACCACCAAAGCCTTGAGCTCGAGATCATACTCTCGACTTGAGCACCCCCTTGTAACTGAACTACTCTTAATACAGATCGACAGAGCAGGAGTAAGGGTTTTACCTCTACGAGGGCCCCGAACCTGGGTAAATCGTGCCTCCTGTTAGCCGACGATCGTCACCAGCGTCCATACGTTCTCTTAATCGAAACCCTACCGGATCATCCGAGGGACTTGTTGAGATGACTAATCGATAATTGGCGCCGTCTGTGGGAACGACGGGCGCTGGATCTACGGCGTCTTCGGCTTCGTCATCGCCAACCTTCAGCTGGAGCCCCGGAACTTCGACTCCAGCGGAACAGATCCGTTTCGGGTCGCTCATCTACGCGCCCCACTCGCCGGAACAGCGGAACAGATCCGTTTCGGGTCGCTCATCTACGCACCCCACTCGCCGGAATCGCGCCCGGCGTTCAGCGGATTGGAAAAAACGCCACCTTGACGTCCAGGAGGTTCCACTTCCGCGCCAACAAGGCGGGAATTCTGCGCTTCCCCAAGCAGATCGATCTCAGTGAGTCGGACTCTGAGTCTGTCTCGAGCCCGGCGATCCACGACTCGCCTTCTGACGACGCTGGTCGCGACCTAGCGCCTAGTGGTGGCTCCATCCGCCGCAACATCCGCAACTTCCACACCATCGCGACTGAGGAACCTTCCCGATTCGGTGAAGGTTATCGACCCGCGCCTAGGACTCACGGTCCATATCTGGCCCAGGTCTGCATGGAAGGATCAGCCGAACCACCCGAGGAAACCGAGGATAGCCGAAAGGAGCGAGAGCACATCAAAGTATCGCGAGCCGCCTGGCTCAAAGCGAAGACGGCTGTACACCTAGGCCCGCCAATCGAGGAGGGAGCTCCCCAAGAAGATCTAACTTCATACCACTACCACTTGGTGAAAGCAGGACAACTGATCAGGGAGGCCCGCAAGAATCTGGACGAGCGAAAGAAAGCAGCGGATGAATCAAGTGCGCGTCGTGCGGCACTCTCCAAGACTCACTCGGTAGGAAACAATCCCCCGAAAAAGAGATACGTCTCGAAGACCGCGGCCATGGATCGCGAATCCCTCAGCGGAATCAGCAAAACACTCGAGACATCCCTCATGCATGTCGACGATGACGGTAACGTACACCCGACGACGCCCGCCGCGACACTCTTGGCAGCAGCGACATACTTACAGGCGAACCAACCGCTTGAAAACGATCCCCGCGCGGAACAATATCGACAAGTCCAGAAGGGGCTAGGCATGGCAGCCGCAAGAATCGCCGCTCAGGGCCGCAGGCACGCAACAACGCAGGAAACTGAAAAAACACCTCGAAAAGACAAGGAAATACCCGGCAGACGCGGGAGCACGTCGCCTAGAAGGAGAGACAAAGAGTCACCTCGTTACGCACGAAGGAAAGAAGCCCGGCGCCGCGACGACAGCTCGAGTAGCGACGATGACAGCCCGAGAGATCGCAACCGCAGTCCGCGACACCACGGCAACCGATCGCGACACCGCAGCAGAGAGTCGCCGAAGGAGGATAATCGCGACCGGCCTAAATACGACGCGCGATCTGACATCGCGCAAAAAAAGGTCAACTGGGCCCGAACAATTAGGAACCGCGCACGATCACTATCCACCTCTTCCGACGAAGAGGCCTGCGGTGCATTGTGTTTCACCCGCGACATCCGCGAGGCGCCGACGCCCAAGAGATTCAAGCTTACCACGAAGGTCCTGAAATATGACGGTTCGCTAGAGCCCAAGTCTTGGCTATCAGATGAACTCACGGCAGTAAAATGCCAACGTGGGAACAAGACAACGGCCATGCAGTACCTAAACCTACACCTTGTAGGCGCCGCGTGCAGCTGGATCGAGGGAAGACCGCGAGGATAGTACGGATCATGGGACGATCTAACCTACGACTTCCGCAAAAACTTCCAGGCAACATACAAATGACCTGCATCTATCGAGGAGCTGCGGGCTTGCAAGCAGAAAAGCGGCGAGTCTACTCGCGAGTATATTCAGCGGTGGACCACGCTTAAGAATACAACGGGAAACATATCAGAGGAGGTCGCAGTCGAGGCTTTCACCAAAGGAGCCCGACGCCCTGCCTTCCAAGAGGAACTGGGACGAGCTGCGCCCAAAACTATCGGGGAGCTGATGGCAATAGCCGACATATGGGCTAACAGCGAAGATTCCGTGCGCAACGAGAAAGCATCTTCACCCGCGCCTGAGGAGGATCGCAACGGTCGAACAAAGAAGAGGAAACAATATGACCACAACGATCGAGAAGAACTGGTGGTAGCAGAGTTCACAAGAAATCATGATAGCGGGCCTCGTGGAAACCGCGAATGGAAGCCAAAGCCAGATGACAAAACTCCCGAGGAAGACCTTGACGGTTACTGCATGCTACATCTATTTATAGATAAGCGCACATGCAAGACTAAGGCGACTCATCTCCTCAAGGACTGCCGAAAGTTCCAGGACATCCACGAGGCTTACACGAGGAAAAACAGAGCTGCAGTCAACCAGGGATACTCGCAACTCCCAGGAGGATTCCACCCGCCACAGCCCCTACCTCCGCCAGGACACCAGAACGCGGTATTAGCCGCGCTACCAGCGCCACCCGCCGTAAACCCGGGAGCCAATGGATACCCGAACCCACAAGGGCTCCTAGGCATGATACAGAAGGTCTGCCCGTCCCGAAGAGTCCATAAGACAAACACACGCCAAGTCAACATGGCAGTACAAGCTCCACATCCCACACCCGAATACCTGAAGATGTCAGATCAGTCGATAACCTTCTCCAAAGAAGATTATCCCCCTCGGGTATATCGGCTAGGGCATGCCGCGCTCATCATCTATGCGCAAATAGGCAACTACGACCTCGCTCGGGTGTTCATGGACGGTGGCAGCGGGATCAACATCATATACGCGGACACACTCCGCAAAATGAACAAGAACCTGGACGGACTCGTAGCATCAGAAACATCCTTCCATGGGATAGTACCAGGGAAAGCAGTCCGACCACTCGGGACAATCAAACTGGAGGTGGTGCTCGGAAGCCCAAGAAACTACATGAGAGAATTCCTCGACTTCGAGGTAGTCGACTGACCCTCATAGTACCACGCCATTCTCGGCCGAACAGCGTTCGCGAGATTCATGGTAGTACCTCACTACGCCTACGTGAAGCTAAAACTCCCAAGAGAATACGGCAGGATAACCATAAACAGCGATTTCCAAAAGTCAGACAAGTGTGATACTGAGTTCAACGAGATCGCGAAATCTTTCGGGATGCAGGAGGAGCTGGAAGAGTTGGCAAAAACCACGGACCACTCCGTGATGCCACTCACCAAAAGGAACGCCCCAGAGCTCGAGTTCAGCCCAAACAACGACACTCGAAAACATCAAGCGCACCCGACAGAATCCGTGAAGACGGCGATGGTGTCGACCACCCCATCGTCCGCATAGGAAGGCGCGCTCTTCGAACTCCTCCTTGAGTACTGGGAAATTTTCGCCTGGCAGCCTTCAGATATGCCAGGGATACCCAGGGAGTTCGCCGAGTACTCACTTGAAGTATTCAAAGACGCCAAACCAGTCAAGCAAACCACCCGACGATTTTCCGAGCCAAAACAGAAAGCACTCGGAGAAGAGGTAAATAGACTACTAGCCGCCAAGTTCATTAGGGAAATCAAAATATCCACCTGGCTAGCAAACCCGGTGCTGGTCCCGAAGAAAAACATTGACATCCTTCGCGTGTGCATCGACTACACGTTGTTGAACAAACACTGCCCCAAGGATAACTTCCCATTACCACGGATCGACCAGATCGTGGACTCCACTGCAGGCTGCCAACGACTCTCCTTCCTGGACGCCTATTCGGGCTACAATCAGATCAAGATGAAACAGGAGGATGAGGAGAAGACAACATTCATCACACCACACTGTGTATAATGCTACATGACAATGCCCTTGGGGCTAAAAAACGCAGGCGCAACATATCAGCACTGCATGCAAAAATGCCTCGCCAAGCTCATTGGCAAGAACGTACAGGTGTATGTTGACGACATTGTCATAAAAACTCGAGTGGAGGATACGCTCCTCGAGGATATCAAGGAAATATTCGACGCCCTCAACGCGTACAAGATCAAGCTTAACCTGACAAAATGCGTCTTTGGTGTTCCCGCATGACAACTTCTCGGATACCTGGTGTCCGCCCGAGGAATCGAAGCCAATCCGGAGAAAATTCAGGCAATCCTGACAATGAAGAAACCAACAAATCTTCGCGGCGTACAACAGCTTGCAGGGCGACTGGCCGCTCTGAGCAGATTCATCGCAAGGTTAGGCGAGCAGGCGCTCCCCTTCTATAAGCTGCTAAAGAAAACAGATAAGTTCGAGTGGACACCAGAAGCAAAAAAGGCCTTCATCGACCTAAAAAGAGTGCTCCAGAGCAAGCGCGTATTGGCAACGCCACAGGAAAAGGAGCCCCTCTACCTCTACCTGGCCGCAACAAACCAAGTCGTCAACACGGTAATTGTCGTCGAGTGGCTAGAGGACGGAAAAGCATACGACGTTTAGCGGCCAATATACTACATCATCAAGGTGCTTTCGCCGTGCAAACTGCGATACCCTCACTACGAGAAACTCGCGTATTGAGTGGTCCTTACAGCCTGCAAGCTCAAGCACTACTTCCAGGAGAATACCGTCATAGTGCTAAATGATGCATCACTCGGTACTATCATGAACAACCCCATGGCATCCGGAAGAATCGCAAAATGGAGCATCGAGCTAGGCGCCTGGGACATAATATACGCAGGGCGCAACGCTGTAAAATCCCAGGTCGTCGTGGAGTTCCTGAGCGAGTGGACCGAGCTGCAAACACCAGGACCTTCAGAATATACGAGTAACTGTATCATGTACTTCGACGGGTAAAAAAGAAACGAGGGAGCCGGAGCCGGAGTTATTCTCATATCGCCCAGGGCTGACAAGCTATAGTATGTCTTGCGACTAGACTTTCCTCCTGATGACCCAGCGTCCAACAACGACGCAGAATACGAGGCCCTCCTGCACGGCATGAAGATGGCGATTGCCAGCGGAGCCACTCGATTGATGATATATGGAGATTCAAATCTCATCATGCAGCAAACGATGAAGGAGTGCGACGCTGTCGCAGATAACATGGTCACCTATCGTGACATGTACAACCTACTCGAAGGAAGTTTCAAAGGGTGCAAGCTGAAGCACATCGCGCGATCGAGCAATGAAGAAGCGGACAAACTGGCGAACATTGGGTCAACAAACTTCGAGAGAATAATCAAGCGATCAGTCAAGATAAAAAAACCAGCAGGAGCACCCGCAGCAGCGGAAACAGACACAAGCCCGCAAATTGCCCTCATCGAGCTCATCCACAACATCTCAAGGCAAGTTTTTCTGGTCGAGCCAATCTGGATGCAGAAATACCTCGACTACTTGTCCAAAAAACAGCTCTCAGCTCGCACGCACACATTTGCGAGGCCAGACAGATAGTACGACGCAGCAAATCCTTTCGGTTGATCAACAGAGAGGATGGCAAGGAGCTGCTCCGTGACATACACCAAGGATATTGCGGCCACCATGCCAGTTAGAGAGCAGTCCTAGGCAAAGCTTTCAGGGCAGGATTCTACTGGCTCACGGCGGCCAGAGACGCCAAAGATCTAGCCGACAGATGCAATGCCTGCCAAAAGTTCGCGCCCAAGCCACACGCCCCTGCCATAGAACTCCACATTATCCCTATAGCCTGGCCCTTTACTCAATGGGGGCTAGATATGGTGGGACCGCTGCGCAAGTCAACACCTGGAGGGTACACCCACCTGCTAGTAGCAGCCGACAAGTTTTGTGACGCCCCGAGATCGGGCACTATGCAGATTTCAGCATTCCCGCCAAATCCGCATAATAACCGATTCCAGGTTGCCATTTATGATAACATTACAATAGTTCACGAATAAACCACAATTACAACAGCATCAGAAAGATACAAGATGACTCAACGAGCCAGGGATTACAACTGATAAAATACAAAGATCCAAATAACAGCGGAAGAGAACAACCGTCCGGCTACGGACAAGATCCAAATTGGACTAAGAGTCCTGAAGATAACCGAGAGCGTCCAATCCCTGCCCAGGCCAAGCCGGAGGGATTCCCAAGCTAACGTCGTCAGACTTCAAACCTGTTGACTGCAATTTGGAATTTGCAGCCACGAAAGAGATTCGTGGGTCAGTACGGTTAAGTACTGGCAAGGGGGATAAAACCCATACTCACAAGTTACCGGCGTAGCCAGTCATCACAAGATACAAATACCTTAGGATCAACGGAAGGAAAGGGTTATTGCAAATAAGCTACAGCAGGCTGCACTAACCAACTACAGAGATTCTATTACTTCCAACTATCAGAAAGAAGATAAGATCGAGTGATAGTAACCAACTGAAAGATAACTTCAAACAAACCCATCCTGGATCTCGCCCCTTATCCGAAGAAGCAATCCGAGGATAACTCTCACCGTGGTATTAAAGATGAGTCAAGTTATTGTGTGAATAACCTATTACTAGTCAAGTTATTAACCATTGGGTGAAACATGATTGTTCATTATGTTGAAGTTGTCCTGAGTACTTGTTAGCCAGTACTTTCACCAAGTAATCCATAACCGCGGAAAACACGGCTTCTCGAGAAGATTTACCCTGCAGGGGTGCACCATAGTAACCACACTCATGAATATCCCGCCAGATGGAATGCCTCCCACCAAGCGGGGCACTCAACACAATCCAACCCTTCTTCGCATCAAGCCCAAAGCACCGCGTGCTGTGCGTGCGCGGCTAATCGAGCCCCACGAAGAAAAGGGGACCCTCATAGCACTGGAAGACCACGCCGCCCTAAATGCCGACTACGAAAGTTCCACCCGGGATCCACGGGCTCGCAAGATCATGCATGCAGCAAATGGAAAGCCCGAACTAGTACGGCGATTTGGACGAGATGCGAATCGAGTCAAACTGAGGGGGAGCCCATACTCCCCAAATGCGGGTAGTGCGCTCATCGTGGATCAGTAGACAAGACCCTTTTCCTAATTAGGGGGTCGACACTAGCGGGCCTCAAAACCACCCTGGGCCTCCCGCCGGTGCCTTATCATCAAATTTATTATTGATAGTAACATTAGCATGATTGATGGATTGATTAAACATCGAGCCCCCGGAACATAAGTAAGTAATAACAGAAAGTAACGGGTAACAGACTCGAGCAAAACAACCCTAAGCAAGATAGTAAGACACAGGCTCAAGCAAAGGTTATAGGAGGGGAGGTGAGGCAATATCAGTGGTTAAAGGATTCATGTGATAGGTTCGTAACAGAAACAACTACTACTAAGGCTAGCAGAAAAGAACAACGGAAGTATCGGTAACAAGTGATGAAAGGCAGCCATATGGCATGCAAGTGAGTATACTTGCCTGAGATCCCGCAAGGTAGCAGAACTTGTCGTTGCTCACATCATCTCAACGTCCTATCCGCGAAGAAGCAACGAACCTCGAACAAACACCGGAATGCAACAATTACTACTACGGCAAAAGATCCAGCATGATCAAGATATGGATGCATGACAAGTTTAAAGATGCATGAAGGTGAACTAGTTGACAAGATAAACAATTTAAATGGACCCATATGCATTTGAGTTGCTTATGGATACACATGTTAAGGTTGAAGCAATGATCTACAATTAGTTAACATGTGCAAGTGGTTTATCATGATGCATGCATGATGAAAACAAGAAGGTAACAATTTAGATGCAATTAGAATGATAGGTAACCAATTAAGAAAACACTTATTAAGTTTGGAAAATTGGTTACTTAATGAGGTTGAACAAGTAGTGGTTGTTATCATCAAGTTAAGTTGTTCAAACCGAACAACAAAGTTGATATTTGAAAAGGTTATCAAATTTTAGTTGGATTACATGTTTCACATGTTGAAAATGGACTTTGGATTATTTAATTATGAATTAAACAATATTAAACAAGTTTTAATTGCATTAAACAAGAATTAAATGGTTTAGGCAATTTTAATTATTCAAAACAGAAAACAAAATTTATATTTGCAAAGGTGAGATGAAATGGTATGGAAAACATATTTTATTTGCATTATTTGGAAATAGTATGAATTATTTATGAATTATTGCAATTTACATTTGAATTATTCAAATTTGAGTTTTAAATGCATTTTGAAATTTCAAAACAGTGAGCAATTGTGTTATTTGGAAAGATTATTAAATTTTGAACAGAAAACATATATAACTTTTATTTTTTAGAGTTATGGATTAAAAGATATTAAGGTTTTGATTTAGGGTTTATTTCTGCCATTTTAAAAGAATTTGGAAATTAAAACGTGCAAACTTTGGTTACGGAGCGGCACCCTACCCACAGGCACTGCCCCGTGGGCCTGGTGGCCAGCGTGGCGCCGGGTGGATGACAGGTGGGGTCGCGGTGCTGCACAGCGGATCAGAAAAAAGGTGGGGAATTGGCCTTCCCCAGGGCTCGAACCCGGGACGCTTCGCTTCGCTGAAAGGAACCGAACCAGAGTGCTATTCGGCTGTTGTGATACGTACGCAGACTGACGAAAGGTATGTTATAACTATGCACGTTAACTGAAACTCTGAAACTCAACAGCTGACAGAGACATCAGCGATCTCCGGCGAATACTTCTGCGGCCACGGTCGTGCGGTGGGCGACCCTCGACGACGTTGCTCGAAGGCAACCGCTCAGAGCAAGAGGGGGGAGGAAGAGGAGGCCCTAGGGCGAGAGGAACCTCACCTCGGTGGAGCAGAACGAGGCGGGGCGGGGCAGAGGTCGGTGCAGTTGGAGGCGACGGCGGCGGAAGAAATCGGAGGCGTGCGAGGCGGCCGTTGCCTCTCCGCCCTCGACGCCTTCAGCGAAGATGAAGGCTAGGCCACGGGGGTTCCATTCCCGTGGCTGGCTTGGCCCGAGGAGGAAGGTGGCGAGGGGATGGGGGCCGGAGTCTGTCGGTGGCGTTGGTGGTTTTCTGACGGGGGCAGAGTTCAGAAGGTGGGCATCGGTGGCCGGGACCTTCAGAGAGGGAGAGATGGCGGCGGTGCAGGGCTAGGGTTAGGGCTAGGGTAGGTGGGTGGTTAGATATAGTGGTCTCCGGCTCGTACGGCGACGCATCGAGGGAGGCAGAAGGTGATCGAGCGGCTCTGCAGTGGTTCGTACCGGAGGAGAAGACGACAAGGGGTGAGGGAAAAGGTACTGGGCCAAGAGGGAAAAAAAAAGAAAGTGGGCCTGGTGGAGAGAAGGGAAAAGGGGTTGGGCTGGTTGATTAGTGGGCTGGGGGTAGCTGCTGCCTCCTCTCTCCCTTCTATTTTGTTTGTTTTATAATTTTTTTTGTAGAAAAACCCAAAGGAAAGAAAAGATGAGCTTTTGAGTTAGTGAAAAGGTTAGAAAAATTAGGTTAAGTTAGTTAGGTTAATAGCAAACAAAATGCTAACTTTTATTTTCCAAAGTTCAAACTTTAAAATATTGTTTGTAGTTAAGTCAAATTGGGGTTAAAATTGATTATTAGGTGCTTATAAATGAAACCAACCTTCAATAGGGTGAACCCTATTTTAGCTTAGAACAAAAGGTTAGATTGTTGTGGGCAATTTTATAATTCCAATTGAGTGTTGTTTGAGATTTGAGTTTGAAAACAATTTGGGAGTTATTTGTTTGAAATAGAAACACCATTTTAGTAATTGATAACTATGAAATAAAATGACAACAAAGGAGTTGTTTTTATTTGTTATTTTTATTTCCAAAAGTTGTAACAGAGCAAGTGATTAAAACAAAATCAACCAGTGGAAAAACAATTTAGGGGTTTTAGTTGCAAGTTTGAAAATGGAAGTTTTTGAGCAAGGTTAAAAGTTTAAATTGTGTTGAAATTTTCAGTTGTGATGCAAACATGGTGCAATGCAATGTGATGCATATGATGCAAGCAAACAAACAGGTAACACCCCAGGTGTTACAAGTTTACAAAGTGGATAGAAGCCATGCCAATCAGCTCCGCGCACGGCGAGTGCGCCGTGAGATTCCTCGACTTCATTGTGTGCAGATTTGGTATACCGCACAATATCATCACGTATAATGGGAGCAACTTCACAGCCAAAGAAACTCAGTACTTCTGCGAGAAAAAAGAAATAACCCTCAGTTTTGCTTCGGTAGCTCACCCGCAAACTAATGGCCAGGTCGAGCGATCCAACGGATTAGTTTCGGCTGGCCTAAAGAAGCGGCTACTCACTCGGCTACACCCAGCAGCAGGGCACTGGGCCAAAGAACTACAATCGGTGTTGTGGAGCCTGCGAACAACGCCCAATCGATCGACAAACTACACGCCATTCTTCATGGTATATGGAGCTGAAGCTGTGCTACCCGAAGATGTCAAATTCAGTGCCCCACGAGTCGTCGCATACAGCGAAGAAACCTCAAACAAGGCACTCGCAGATGACATGGATGCACTGGATGAGATCAGGGACATCACACTCGCAAGATCTGCGGTCTATCAACAATCAATGCGTAACTACCACAGTCGCCGCATGCGCCACATATCCTTCGTGGCAGGAGACTTTGTGCTGCGACTCAAACAAAAGGAGGGGCACAAGCTAGAGCCAACATGGGAAGGACCCTTCATCATCCACGAAGTTATCCCAGGAGGTAACTATCGCTTGAAGAACCCGAAGACATGTGGCATCTACTCCAACCCATGGAACGTGGCGCACCTCCGCAAGTTCTATCCATAGGATTTAATCTTCTACTCGCAAAAAATAAGGCCGTGCCAACCACTTTGTAGCTCGAGCAAATACATGGCTTCTCAGCCATAGCAATAAAAAACATGTTTCTCAACCATAGCTACAAAGACTATCACCATTTTCTCTCTTTTCTCTTTACATGCTAATACGACACGTAAACACCCCCAACGCACGGGGGATACGCCTAACTAGCATCCCTAATTCCTTCGAGTGTTCACACCCGACAAATATATTACAAGGTACAACAAGGTACACGCCTTATAAACACCTTAAACAGATATAATTATACAAGGTCACAAGGTACACACCTTCAACACCTTACAACAAAAATACACAAGGTATTCACACCTTACAAACTAAAGCTAGTCGCCTCTTGAAGCAGTCGGTCAGTCTCCTCGGTGGTCAGTCGAACAATTTCCTCCGCCGCAGGATGCACAACCTCGTAATGAGGGATAAAATCTACAGGTGGGCCTTGGGTATACAGGGAGTCGCGCCACAAAGTTGAAATTAACCTCAGGATGCCACAAACACACGAAGGCGAGTGCCACCTGAGCTCCACAGATGAGTTGCTAGCGCACACACTCGCGAATCTCCCCCACCCGACGAAACAGCCTGAGCAGGCCACTCAAACTACCGGGACAACACCAAAGGGGTAAAATGCCCGATGGACAGAAGAAAGAGCCTCTCGACAAGATTCGACGAGTATCTGCGCCTGACTCACCCGGTATTTCAAAGTCGCCAAGGCAAAACCACGGCTCCTATCAGACCAGAAGTTGTCCGCATGAGGCTTAGAGCTGCCCAACTCGTGCACAATATGGTTGCCCACCCAGTGTCCTTCGCAGCTTCCATCTGGCTCAACAACTGCAAGGGAAGCAAGTGCGTCAGAACAAAAGAAAGGCAATCAGTGACAAATACTCGGGGGCTCGCAAACTTACAGAGCATTCCCTTTGCAACAGCCGCCAGTTCTTCCATTACAAAATGCTCAGATCCACCGCAAACTTTTGCTTCGACTTGGCAACATCAGCCACGCCTCGCAGAGCCTTCAGCTTACGCTCGCCATCCGCAACACGGTCACGGAGTGACGCAAACGTAATGGAAGCGGCAACCAAAGGATTAACCAGCAAAGCAGCTCCACTCGACGACTCTACGCTGGAATTCACTACCTGGAAAAGAGCAAAGAAGATTCAGAGATGTTACAATACCCCACTCGAGAATATACCACCCAAATTTCGGGTGCTCGGGGGCTACTCCCATCGGGAGAATACAAAGTAAGGCGCAGCTATAAAAACGTTGACACTTTCGAAGAAAACCCTTTGATTGACCAAAACAAAGTACGGGAATACATCCCAAGGTTCATTACATGACAAAGCACACTGAAACAAAAACTATCCTATGGAGCGGCAGAGGTAGCTCCACTCGCAGTAGGCTGTCCCTTACGCCCAGCGCGGGAGAGCACCCTAGAAAGCATCTTCGCAAGCTCTCCAGCATGGTCGCCAAAAGGATGGAGTGCTACCTTTTTGCCCAAGGAGTCGCGTGGAACCTCCGAGTACACCTTCTCCAGGTCACCCGAGACACCATGCGCCAAAGCAAATTGGATAGTCGTCCTGGCCCCGTACTCGGTCTGCGCAAGCGAGTACTCATGAAGGAGATCTCCATCGCCCAGAGTAGGCGGAACCGCCACGTCCACGAGCAGGCGCTCATGGAACTGCGTCAGCACTCGGGTGGCATCATGGACGAGGGAGCAGATCCTATTCGCGTGCTCCTGAAGCTGAGTACACGAGTCGGTGAGAGCATCGAGTCGCTGGTGTCCAGCTAGCTCCTACCCAACTCCAAGGGCATCTGAGACACAGACAGAACGATTATCAGAAGAGGAAGAAAAACGAGCAACAATCGAAGGAAGATACAACGCAATTTACCAGCGAGCTTCTGGGCCAGAGGACGGATGGCACCGACAAGATCGCTGTCATGCTTCACGCTCGCCTCCTCCAGCTGCTTCAAAGATCCTTGAGCTTCCGCGAGACTCCCCTCAAGGTCGGCTGAGCGCTTGCGGGCGGACTCCAACTCCTTTCGGGTGGACACCAGCTCCGTTTCAAGAGTTTTCACCCGAGAAACAGCTTCTGCCCCTTCAGTCTTCAAGCGGTTAACTTCATCTGCAATATGAAATACGCGATTGGAACAACAAATTACAACCAAGAAGAAACGGTAAAGACCAAAAGTGCGCACTACCATACCTTGAAGGGAGCGGTTATCCTGGGCGAGCTGGTCACGATCCGCCCGAAGGGAAACACAGTCCACTTCAGCCGAAAGAATTGGGCGTCCGAAAGCAGCGAGGGAGTCGATAAGGGCCTGCAAAACTCCAAGTCAAAAAACCACAGATGTATCACTTGAGCCTATACACGACTGTACACAGTCGAGTATAGCCTCGGGGGCTACTCCCATCGGGAGCACTACCGTGCACCCGATGAAAAACAAGGCCAACATACAAGCAAAAGAAGAACACTTTGACTTGAGTCCATGGCCAACTTCAAGCAATTGACCATAGACTCGGGGGCTACTCCCAACGGGAGGACTTCCGTGCACCCGATAAAATTGAGAAACAAGCGAAGCAAGATGCAAGGAAGTAAACGGGCTTACCTTGCCCTGGGCGGTAGACAAAGGGTCCGCTGAACTACCCGAGACTTCCCGATTCGCTGACGCTCCAACATCCACAGGCGCTCCACCCGCAAAGCTGGGCATATCGTACTCCGGGGCTTCGGTTGCTATTACTGGGCTCGAAGATCTTCGGGCAGCGTCAGCAGCTGGAGCAGGATCCACGACGACCTCTTTCCTCTTCACGGAAGGGATCAAGGAAGCGAGCTGGCCCAGACTAATGGTCGCAAGACTGCTGCAAAAAGTGAAATCAGATAAGGAGCAATGACGAAAGGAAATGGAAGAAGATTCGCAATTAAAGACAAAGTGCACATGACTTACTCATCCTCGTCATCATCATCGTCGAGAACATCCGGGTTCCAGGCGGTGGAGACCTTCGACTGACGGCCTGCGGGAGGAAGCACATTGGGAGGAGCCACTTGAAGGGGTTCAACATCTTTGACGGACACATCACCCAAAGAGCTATCCTTTGAACTGACCTCGTCCTCCCCGTGCCGGCGGCGCTTGCCGTGGTGAAGTTGGTCGCTACCCGACTCCTCCTCCTCATCCATATAATCGCGTTCGGAGCTTGAGTCAGCTTCCGCGACGCTAGTCTCGAGAGGGGCTTCAACGTTACTCGCCAGAAGATCTGAGACATCGTCCGCAGAAACTGGCGGGTATCATGTTTCCACATCCTGATTCTACAAAAGAAATAGAATAAATTGTACACTCGAAGAAAACCAGGCGTGAGAGAACAAAAGCAAAGGAGAAACTCGAGAATCTCACCTCAGTCGGAGGGTTCCCCGCCTCGAATGGGTCGAGAGGGCACGCCGAAAAGACCTCTCCCTTCTTCAGCTTGGTGATGGCCGCGATTTTCTTCTCAAACTCGGAGTTCGAGAGGATATCTTCGCATAAGCGGCTCGGGTCCTTGACACCCATGTACTCCCACATGGCGGTTGGCCTCTCTTGAAGGGGCTGGATCCATCGACGAAGAAACGCACCCGACAGGTGTATCCCATTTAGCGGAGTCCCCAACTCCTTGTTCCGGAAGCTCGCCACCTTCGCGAGTGGAGGGGTGACAACTTTACCTTCTTTGGCGGTAAGCGAGTGCAACCAGGAATTCCACCGCTTCAGAGTGGCGAATGGCTGGAATTCAGGAGCTCCACTCGCGCTGTTATCGGTAACGTAGAACCATTTCTTCCTCCACCCCTGCGCTGAGTCGACGAAGTACATCTCCATGTAGGGGATATATTTACTCGCCTGGATCTCGAAGCGTCCGGTACGCAGCGGCTCCCCCATCTTCTTGCCTGGCCGCGCCTTCACCCGGAAGATCCGCACCTTGAAGATGGCTTTCCAAAGCCCCCAGTGCGGGCGGACCCCAGGAAGCACTCGCAAAGCACGATATGTGTTGAATCGCGTTTGGAGGAAGGTCGTGCAGCTGTATGCCGTAGACATACAGCAGCCCGACCAAGAACGGATGGAGGGGGAGAGATAGGCCTCGGGAGACGTGCTCTAAGAAGACTTGGCGAGGGGGTTGGGGACTTCCTCCTTTTTGGACAGGAGCACGCGCTTGTCAGCTTCCGGTGGGAGTAATCCCTCCCGCTGCATCTCGGTGGTGCTCTTCTTGGTGGTGTTCGCGGCGCGCCAGTCGCTCGTCTTCACGGGAGGCGCCATGGATGCACTTGCCACATCTTTTGAGGACGCATCAGCAGCACCACGCTTCTTCGCTCCCGCCATTGGAGGACGCTTGGTCCTCACAGAGAAGGAGGTGTGCGCGAGGAAGGAGAAGGTGACTGAGGGCCGAGAAATTTACCCTTTCCCTAAAGGTCACTATTTATACCCAAGCCGGGCTGATCCAAGCCGTAGATCTAACGACGTGGCAACCATCGCAACTGCCACACGTGAAGTGGAAACGAAGCGGCAGGAATCAGTTACTCCACCACGATATTTATGAAAAGATCGTGCGTATTTACAGCACGCAGCCAGCGAAAAATCGAGACACGACCTATCGTCTCCGGTCAAAAAGCTGACAAGGTGGACCCGCACACTCTACTCCGCTTCGTCACGTCCCATCGGGAGGAGTCAGAATGAACAAATGCGCAGTGACGTCATTGCGTACCTCATGAAGACGCGAAATTTCTTTCGCATAAGCACCCTGACACGAAATCTCTTTCATATGGGCACATCAAGATGCGAAATTTCTTTCGCATAAGCACCCTGACACGAAATCTCTTTCGTATGGGCACATCAAGATGCGAAATTTCTTTCGCATAAGCACCATAACACGAAAATTCTTTCGTATGGGTACATCAAGACACGAAATTCATTTCGCATAAGCATCCAGACACAACAATTCTTTCGTATGGGCATATCAAGACGCGAAATTTCTTTCGTATAAACTTTTCAAACGCGAAATCTCTTTCGCACAAGATCAAGAAGAAGGAAGATCTCTTCACCCGAAGAATCGCAAAAACATGTTTAAGGTAAAATCGCGAGTGTGCGGCTCCCGCAACTCTACCACACGATGTATTTACACATCCTTATCCTGGATCCTTCGGCCGATTAGGCACATCCGGATGCCGTATTCTTTCGAGTACGAATGTAAGACCTAGGAATCTCTCCTATAGGCCTGGAATCACACTCAAGCTGCGTCCTCCGGTAAATTTTCCGTGTCAACAACATGAAGAAAAATCCTAGCGGACGCGCCGGGTACCCCTTTAGGTTAAGTTCGACTCGGTAAGACCTCCACGGCCCAGTCGCAATGATCACCTCGCCAGATTCGATTCGGAGGTCTCGAATTTGCGTAGGCCTGAACCGTTTTTGCCGTAGATGCAATTAATTGGCCCTGATCTTTCGTGAGAGCCAAGCAACTGAGCCACATCCTTCTGTGAAAACAGCCAATACAAGGAACATTTATCACTCGATACTCGAGTACAGAAACGCATCGCGCACAGGGTATGCACCCTCCAAATAAGGCGATTGAATAACCAGTCGAAGAAACCATGAACGAACTTTGAGTGTCCACTCGACTGATTCTCAGTCGAATGAACACTCGGGGGCTACTGATGTGGGGATGAATCCTGGACCTATCGGGTGAGGCTACCCAGTCCAAGGCCCAAGACCTAAGCCCAAAGGGAGGTGCCACCTTGCGGTTCTAGAAGGCCCAACTGAAGCCCACCCGCAAAGACTTGCGGGTCAAGAAAGAACCTCATATCGACCTAAAGCTATTGTAACCCCCCCGGGCACGGTTCGGGACCTGGCCACCTATATAAGGCCAGGAGAACGACCGAGGGGGGATCCAATCTACTTTTGACCACCAAAGCCGTGAGCTCGAGATCATACTCTCGACTTGAGCACCCCCTTGTTACCGATCTACTCTTAATACAGATCGACAGAGCAGGAGTAAGGGTTTTACCTCTACGAGGGCCTCGAACCTGGGTAAATCGTGCCCCCTGTTAGCCGACAACCGTCACCAGCGTCCATACGTTCTTTTAATCGAAACCCTACCGGATCATCCGAGGGACTTGTTGACATGACTAATCGACAACACCATACAATCCCTTTGCCTCATTATGGATCTACAAGTTTTTTATAAAACAAGAAAGTTAGTTTCCGATAGAGCATATGTATCTATGAAACAAGAAGAGCATATGTATCAAGTAGCCTTAATCGAACCATAGCATGGAAACTGTTGGAACACGTAGAGATAAACAAAAACTTTTCCTACGCGATGCTTCCAAGATCTAGTCGAGGTAGAAGGCCACGAGTATTACCACTAGACGCGCAGGTGCGGATTATTGATGCAGCGCGTCAGGGCAGTGCAGTCCCACGATCCGGTCCGGCCGATCCAATCCCTCGAACGTCGAAGTGCTGAACGTACACCACCTCTACCGGTATCCACACGTACGAGGAGGAGCTCCGACGGCGGACTGCTAGGTCCGGTGCGGCGGCTGGACTGAGTGGGGCTAGGGTTCCCAACGCATGGGAGAGTGGACTAACGTGCCTGCTGGGCAACCTGCGCCCCTCTTTATATAGCGTATGGTAATGGGCTTCACAACACTTGTGGCCCATTCCCTCTGTGAGTCCGACTCACAAAACCAGTCCATTTTCGGTTCGGGTCCAACCCGACCAATACTTTCTCCCGCTCTTAAGTGTGCGACCCTGCAGGCTCATGGCGACTTGGACACGATTGGAGTCCAACTCCCAATCGATCAATCGGTAGCGGCTCCTAGCAGAACGTGCCGACTCCCAAGTACCATTGAGTCATGACAACATACATTTCAATGTGATATTCATCTTAGTCCCTTTTGCCTCACGATATACCTTGTCGAACTATAGGCGATTTATCGTCATCCCTTAAATAGCTCAACTCTCTTCTCGATCTGTGACATGTGATTCATCTGACTAACTCTTAGTCAATCGACACAGTTAACACTTAACTGAGTCGCGCATGGCCATGCTTCCTGAATCATATCACTCGAGAGGGCCCAGAGAATATCTCTCCATTCGGAGGGGCAAAATCCCATCTTGATTATCCACCTCACGCAGCTTGCTTCTCATTCGACCCGAACTCTGCCTTTATAGTTGCCTTGTCACAGAACAACGTTTGACAGAACCTAAGTCGGTGATCCACAACTCGGATTGTGCGACAACCTCAGGTCTAAGGATTACATTGATTGAGACATGCAAATGACGACTTGATCGTTGCATCTCAATGTGGGTTAGTCCGACTTGCTAAACTCTTTAGCCAAGTCCGTGAACGTTGGAATGGCATCACCATGCCCATGACAAGTGGAACCGTGTCATCAGCCAACACTCACATTAGTCTAGGGTGTGTGTCCAGCACAACCTAAATGACCAAGGACAATCTAATATGAACAACATGAATATATAGTTCCACAATCGAATCACACATTCAATGACATATATCAGATGTTCAAAACAAGGACAACTTAATAACTTTATGAATACAGTGGGAATTACATCATACATGATTGCCTCTAGGGCATATTCCCAACAGTCTCCCTCTTGCACTAGAGTCAATCATCCTGGCATCATATGCCTAGGCATTGAATGCCCATGCCTCTCGTGTGCGCCTCATGCTTAGGCTGTGGTAGCGCCTTTGTCAACGGACCTGCAATGTTTGCATCCGTGTGTACTTTGCATAACTTGATATCACCTTGTTCGACAAACTGGCGAATGAGGTGGTACCGCATGAGTATATGTTTGTTCTTCTGGTGTTGTCTAGGTTCCTTGGCCTGTGCGATAGAACCATTGTTGTCATAATATACGTCCAAAGGATTGGACGCGCCCTGAACCACACCAAGATCAATCAGGAGGTTCCTGATCCAAACAACTTCCTTTGCCGCCTCTGAGGCAACAATATACTCAGCCTCTGTTGTAGATGCAGACACCGTATCTTGCTTGGAACTCTTCCAGCTCACAACCCCTCCGTTCATCACGAACACGTATTCAGATTGCGAACGAGAATCATCTGAGTCGGTAAGATAACTCGCATCCGTGTAACCCTTTACACTGAATTCCTCATCACCTCCATAAACTAGGAACATTTCCTTAGTATTTCTCAAGTACTTAAGGATGTTTTTAACCGCTGCCCAGTGGGTTTCGCCAGGGTCAGCCTGGTATCTGCTCGTAACACTTAGAGCATAGGAAACATCTGACCTAGTACAAATCATGGCATACATGATGGATCCGATTGCCGAAGCATACGGGATCACACTCATCCGACTTCGCTCATCAGTCGTCGAAGGACACTGAGTCTTGCTAAGTTTTATGCCATGGGACATCGGTAAGAATTCCTTCTTGGACTCTTCCATTTTGAATTTCTTCAAAACCTTGTCCAGATAAGTACACTGACTCAATCCAATGAGCCGCCTTGATCTATCTCTATAGATCCTGATTCCTAATATGTAAGTCGCCTCACCCAAATCCTTCATTGAGAAACTCCTTTCCAATGACTCTTTGGTTTCTTGCAACATCATGACATCATTTCCAATCAGCAATATGTCATCCACATATAAGATTAGAAAGTTTACTTTGCTCCCACTAAACTTCTTGTATAAACAAGAATCATGATCACTCTTGATGAAGCCAAACGATTTGACTACCTCATCAAAGCGAATGTTCCAACTCCAAGATGCTTGCTTCAACCCATAAATGGATTTCTGAAGTTTGCATACCTTGTCAGCATTAGCTGGATCGACAAAACCTTCGGGCTGTATCATATACACGTCCTCAGTTAAATTTCCATTAAGGAAAGCTGTCTTGACATCCATCTGCCATATCTTATAGTCGAAATAGGTTGCTATGGCTAACATGATCCGAATTGATTTAAGCATCGCTACGGGCGAGAAGGTCTCGTCGTAGTCAACTCCTTGAACTTGTCGGAACCCCTTCGTGACAAGTCGTGCTTTATAGACGGAAATATTTCCATCCATATCAATTTTCTTCTTAAAGACCCATTTGCACTCGACGGGTCTTGCACCGTCAGGCAGATCAACCAAATTCCAAACTTGGTTTTCATCCATGGACTTTAACTCGGATCTCATGGCTCCAAGCCATGACTCGGAATCAGATCCCACCATCGCTTCCGAATAAGTTGCCGGCTCATTACTGTCTAATAGTAAAACATCTCGAGCACTCTGTAATCTGGCAGATCTCCGAGGTTCAGGTGCTGTAACCGGTGTAGGTACCACGACCGGCTCAGCCTCCAAGGCCATTGCCGACTCGCCCCTAGCTGGTTCTTCTCGAATTTCTTCGAGTTGCACCGTGCTCCCACTGACTTCCCGACTGAGAAACTCTTTCTCAAGGAAGACACCATTCCGAGCGACAAACACTTTGCCCTCTTCCCGGTTGTAGAAGTAGTACCCCAAGGTTTCCCTCGGATACCCCACGAAAATACACTTATCCGACTTGGGCGTGAGCTTGTCCGTCTGAAGTCGCTTGACAAATGCTTCACAACCCCAAATCTTAAGAAAAGACAAACTTGGCTTTTTACCAGTCCACATCTCATGTGGTGTCTTCTCTACTGACTTTGATGGTACTCTGTTTAGTGTGAAAGCTGCAGTTTCTAGACAATAACCCCAAAATGATAAAGGTAGATCTGTCCGACTCATCATTGATCGTACCATGTCCAACAAGATCCAATTTCTCCGTTCGGATACACCATTTCTCTGCGGTGTACCCGGCGGAGTGAGTTGAGGAACTATTCCACAACTCTTTAGATGGTCATCAAACTCATGGCTCATTTACTCGCCTCCACGGTCCGACCGTAGAAACTTTATTTTCTTGCCGAGTTGATTTTGTACCTCACTCTGGAATTCCTTGAACTTTTCAAAGGCTTCCGACTTGTGTTTCATTAAATAGATATATCCATACCTACTCAAATCATCAGTGAAGATAATGAAGTACTCATAACCACCTCTGGCTGTCGTGCTCATTGGACCACATACATCACTATGTATTAGTTCCAACAAGTCGGACGCCCTTTCACAACTCCTTGCAAAAGGTGTCTTGGTCATTTTGCCTAATAGGCATGATTCGCATGTCTCGAACGACTCTAAGTCGAACGAAGTTAGAAGTCCATCATCATGGAGCTTCTTCATGCGTTTCCAACTTATATGACCAAGCCGACAATGCCAAAAGTAAGTCATATTCAGATCATTTGGTTTCAACCTTTTAACATTTATGTTATAGACCGATTCACTATCAAGATTTAAAATAAATAACCCGTTCTGAACGGGTGCAACGCCATGAAACATATCTTTCAAATATAAAGAACAACCATTATTCTTAATATTCGACTCATAACCTTGTCTCATCAAACATGAGGCGGAAATAATGTTTCGACTAAGCGCTGGAACATAATAACAATTATTTAGTTCCAAAATAAATCCTGAAGGTAAATGAAGTTGCATCGTGCCGACTTCCAACGCAGCGACTCTCGCCTTGTTGCCGACCCGAATATCAACCTCTCCTCTTGCCACGCTCCTAGTTCTTACCAGTCCGTGCAACGAGTTGCATATGTGAATAACTGATCCGGTATCATATACCCAAGAACTATTAGGCGCATCAGCAAGATAAATGTCTATAACATTGCACACAAGCGTACCTGAGTTGGAAGTCACACCTCTACTCTTGGCTCTGTCAGCCAAATACTTGGTGCAGTTCCTCTTCCAGTGGCCATCTTGCTTGCAATAGAAGCAGTTGGCTCCGGCTGTAGGAGAAGGTTTAGTCTTTGAGGGAGCACTCTGGACAGGGCCATGGGTGCTACCTCCTGACTTATCCTTCTTCTTCTTAGTCCAAGAACTCTTCTTGAACTTAGCCTTATTCTGCACCATCAACACTTGACTGGCGCCTTTCTTGATATCAGCCTCTGCCGTTTTGAGCATCCCATGTAATTCAGTGATACTCTTATCCATACCATGCATATGGTAGTTCGAGATGAACGAACCATACGCACTAGGAAGAGAGTTCAGAATTATATCAGTAGCGAACTCTTTGTTAATTGGACGCCCAGCCGATCCAGAGACTGAATGTAACCAATCATCTTGATTACATGCAGACTCAGTGGATCGCCATCTTTCAGCTTACAGCCCAGCAAAGCTTGAGAGACTTGATACCTCTTGGTCTTTGCCTGAGCCTGGAACATACTTTTGAGGCTTTCGATCATATCGTAGGCCTCAACATTCTCGAACTGCTGCTGCAAGTCCGGTTCCATGTGTGCAAGCATAAGACAGCTAATTTCCGTAGACTCATGTCTAGTCTTACGGTAGGCATTCATGACAGCGACAATCGCATCGTCATCTGGCTCTTCTGGAAGTGGAGTTTCTAGAACATGTTCTTTCTTGTCATGCTTGAGGACTATCCTCAGATTACGATACCAGTTGGTGAAATTAGTTCCATTAAGCTTATCTTTCTCTAGGATTGACCTCAACGCAAAAGTGGACAACTGAGGAAGGTTGCTAGGTGCCATTGATCTACAACAGAAAATATGCAAAAACACTTAAGACATGTATTCATAAAAGAGCAGGCATATTAAACGCTTTAATATTTATGCTCCCACTAGAACCAACATCCCTCCGATGGTTGCTAAGTGATTCAAGATCCTAAATAAGCAAGCCGACTAGTGAGCTTTAGCATCACCGCTAGCCGTCAAGTGATCTAGGTAGGCAACACCTTTCCAATCGTATCCAATACGACTCCTGTTAGTTGGGTGACATCACATGCCCCGGCTCCCAACCTACCTCGCCCGAGCCCCACAATCGTTGTGATGGACTCGTCTAGATTACCAAGTGCTTCTGCTTGTAAGAGTTCGACTCAAACCCACCTAATCGGAAAGAATTGGTAGCACCTCAATTTCATGAGCCCACTACCAAGAATGTCCGATTTGTGATGGTGCAGCACTGGCGGGACGACCGACTAGACCTTCTTTGAGGGATTAAAATCTACCAACTATCAAAATAGAGGGAAACAGAGACATAACAATAACACAAATAAAGCAATTATAATGTGAAATGGTATGGCTCTCTTCATGGTGATCTCCATCTCCACAAAGCTTGTAAGTCGACTCGTGCCAACTCTTGTCACGTGCCATCTTACTCCATGTAGCCGACTTGTACATCGACTTGCATGCCACCGGGTTCTCCAAAAACCTACACTAGCTAGTAAATGAAAAAAATTTACATAGAGAATCCGACACGCAGGTCGTTATACAATAAAATGACAGCACCTAGGCTCCAGCCGGCTGACAAGAACATGATACACAGATCATGTATGGATTACACGCATCACATGCACATAAGCCATACCATTCACAACTTCCTGCAAAAACAAGTTATGCATAGACACGATATCTACCGGTGTTGTGAAACTCGTAACGACATCTAAGGCGCTACGACAGGGCGAAGCCGGCGGTCCCGCTAGCCGGATAGCGGGCGGGGATCGAAGGGGCAGCGCCCCTCGCGGGTGCGGGCAGCGGCCGACGATTTCGGAAAACGCAGATCTCATCTGCATTCCGATCATGGATTTCTTCATCGGATAAAACGATTTTACCCGAATCTGATCCGTATTCCGATTCGACCAAACTCTTTGATCTTCGATCACCGCAACTGGATTTATGTGTCACGGTATACCCCGATGGCGGAAACCGACCGGTAGGGGTATGTTGTTTCACGACCTTAGCAGTATGATCACGGAAACCTGATCATCCATTAACCCCGAGTACGATTGATCCAATCAACCTTGTACAAAACCGATCTATCTCATAGAACGACCACCAAAACAGCAATTAGATCACATCTAACGCTAACTACATATCACATATGTACGGATCTCGGGCCTAATACCAGAAGCTACCGCTCTGATACCACTGTTGGAACACGTAGAGATAAACAAAAACTTTTCCTACGCGATGCTTCCAAGATCTAGCCGAGGTAGAAGGCCACGAGTATTACCACTAGACGCGCAGGTGCGGATTATTGATGCAGCGCGTCGGGGCAGTGCAGTCCCACGATCCGGTCCGGCCGATCCAATCCCTCGAACGTCGAAGTGCTGAACGTATAGCACCTCTGCCGGTATCCACACGTACGAGGAGGAGCTCCGACGACGGACTTCTAGGTCCGGTGCGGCGGCTGGACTGAGTGGGGCTAGGGTTCCCAACGCATGGGAGAGTGGACTAACGTGCCCGCTGGGCAACCTGCGCCCCTCTTTATATAGCGTATGGTAATGGGCTTCACAACACTTGTGGCCCATTCCCTCTGTGAGTCCGACACACAAAACCAGTCCATTTCCGGTTCGGGTCCAACCCGACCAATACTTGCTCCCGCTCTTAAGTGTGCGACCCTGCAGTATCATGACGACTTGGACACGATTGGAGTCCAACTCCCAATCGATCAATCGGTAGCGTCTCCTAGCAGAACGTGCCGACTCCCAAGTACCATTGAGTCATGACGACATACCTTTCAATGTGATATTCATCTTAGTCCCTTTTGCCTCACGATATACCTTGTCGAACTATAGGCGATTTATCGTCATCCCTTAAATAACTCAACTCTCTTCTCGATCTGTGACATGTGATTCATCTGACTAACTCTTAGTCAATCGACACAGTTAACACTTAACTGAGTCACACATGGCCATGCTTCCTGAATCATATCACTCGAGAGGGCCCAGAGAATATCTCTCCATTCGGAGGGGCAAAATCCCATCTTGATTATCCACCTCACGCAGCTTGCTTCTCATTCGACCCGAACTCTGCCTTTATAGTTGCCTTGTCACAGAACAACGTTTGACAGAATCTAAGTCGGTGATCCACAACTCGGATTGTGCGACAACCTCAGGTCTAAGGATTACATTGATTGAGACATGCAAATGACGACTTGATCGTTGCATCTCAATGTGGGTCAGTCCGACTTGCTAAACTCTTTAGCCAAGTCCGTGAATGTTGGAATGGCATCACCATGCCCATGACAAGTGGAACCGTGTCATCAGCCAACAGTCACATTAGTCTAGGGTGTGTGTCCAGCACAACCTAAATGACCAAGGACAATCTAGTATGAATAACATGAATATATAGTTCCACAATCGAATCACATATTCAATGACATATATCAGATGTTCAAAACAATTACAACTTAATAAATTTATGAATACAGTGGGAATTACATCATACATGATTGCCTCTAGGGCATATTCCCAACAGAAACAATAGTGGATGAAGTTATCTACCTTGCAATGTGCTTCATATTGTGCCTTTTCGCATTGGATCATATTCCGGTTTCCATCCCATGTAAACCCACTCCTTGATAGCATTAGTTGTAGGGCACCAAATTTAGTCCTAAAGTGCCTCACTCTTGACTCAACGTGCGGAACTGCCGTGATACCACAGCCTGGGCACTTCTCGGCAAGATGCTTCTCCAATATCGTCAAGTATCCATTCTTGAAGCTGCCATCTGCTTTCCACCTTGGATCCAAAGACAGCTCATACAAGGCTTTCATAAGCTCATCATCTTCATCAGCAGTCCACTTCCTTTTGTTCTTTCCTCTTCCACGAGACATGCTAGTGCTACCTGTAGGATCCATATCTGCAACTGCAAGAACAAATAAAAATGAGATGGAACAAATACATACGAAAAGAATGCAAATGAGATACAATTGTAACTTATTCAAACAACAAAAAACCAAGCAAGAAAAGAATGACCAAATACAAATAGTTTATACCTCAATGAGCCCTAGCATCCCTATATCTATTATACATTTCCTGAGCAAGGACATTCCGAATTTTTTCCACTCATTGGAGGTTGAGATAGAAGTGATGAACTCTGGTTGCCCTAGTTCTCCCTCCATGTCTTCCAATGTTTCTTCCATTATCAGCTCGTCATTATCAAGTGGGCCAATCGACATCTTTGCAAAATAAGGTTGTGCAAGAGTGCACACGCCATGATGATTCATCCTTGCGTCTTCAAAGGAAAAAAAGACGGCGACCTCAAAGTAGCCTACCGACCCTTAAGCCTTCCGAAGCCTATTTCTACAATATTTTGAGCTATAGCATGGGGCTTGTTGAAGTACTCTTCTGCACTACGAGGTTGAATTTGAGCTGTCCAACCACCTAAATGGTACCTCTGACCTCGGCATGGAGCTAAAAATCCCTTTGCATTTGTGTAACCAGCATCAACAAGATAATATTGGTCTTCGGGGACACGAAACCCATTTGGCTTTGAGATGGCATCCCTAAGAACACGACCATCATGTGCAGAACCCTCCCAGCCAGGTAATACATAGATGAACTACATGTCAGGTGCACATACACCTAACAAATTTGTATCTATGTCACCCAACCTTGATCGATACCTTCCTTTTAGATTAGCCGGGGATGTTACCTCTATGTGTGTACCATCTAACGCACCAAGACAATTCTACAACATAGAAAAATGTGCAAATATTAGTATCCTTTACCACCGTTGAGTTTAGTGAATAATATTTTATTAGTAGTTATTTACCTTGAAATACTTCCATTTATCATCAGTTGAATCCTCGGGTATTGGTTCTGGTTTCTTAAATAGGATTTGGTTCAGCTTCCAGACAGTTAGCAGACAAGCATTGAAGTTTCTACTGAGTGGCTCCGGGCTTCGGTAAAAGAATTTCCCTATTGTCCTATTTTTGAAATGGTGGGCTAATACATAAAGGAATGATGCCACTATCTCCTCCAATGATGTGTTCCTTGAAGCCTTTAAACCACCAACATCTCTCACCATCTCACATAATATATGAAATGTTCTTCTATCCATACGAAGCTCACTTATACACACCGCGTCACTCTCACCAATTAGTTGGTACAAGTGCTCTCCTCTCAGTTCTCTAATTCTAATACGTCTTTCTATTTTCCAACACTTTCTCCTATATGCTATAGCAAAAAGCGTCCATACATAGTAGTATACAAGCATCATAGTAGTCGTGAGATTCATAAATGCTAAGTTTCTCCTTCGAATTCTCACGCTTAATGGAAGACGAGCCATACTTGAAAACTGAAAGGGAAATACAATGCATAAGCCTAAATAAACCATTTCAGTAGTATTGTCCACACTTTAACAAGAAATTAAAATACTTGATCTGCAAAAATAAAGTGGGGACAAATCTGATCTTCCCCTATATACTGAAAACAAAAGGGAGCTTTCATCCATAAAATAAAATTGGATCGGTTCCTCTAACAATTTAACTACACCAAGTATATTTATTTATTTCTCTCAAGCTACCACCAATAGGAGTACTAATTAATCATCATGTCATGGGGAGCAAGCAAGAATTACAACAAGCATGAGTACTCCAGGTGTGCTATTGTCCTCACAGGTGCTATAAGCTAGAGCTATGTTTCTGTCTCTATTTTCTATTTATCTCGTTCAGCACTACAGATCGGTTCAGAAAACATATGCTCTTGTAAAAAGTAAAGAAAAAGAGTGAGAAGTATAAACGCATTGTGAAGAGGAGTGCACGTCCTCGTTTTGGGAAGTGCAGAAATTCAGAAACTCTATGTACTTTGGAATGTTTTCCTCTGAAGCAACCGTCTTGCCGGCCGCCAACACCTTTCCCCGCGCATGTGGCTGAAGCTACATCGTATATCTATGATATGGTTGTCGGCACGCCGGACCGAAGCCTGCTCAGTTCCTGGCTTCGTCTGCAACTCCCGGCAACGTTGCCCATCTGCATCTGCCAGAGCAGTAGCTCCGCTAAACAGCAGTTTAATGTGAGACCCGATGCAATAGCTCCGATCTGATTGTTTCCAAGAGCTAGCTAGCTCTTATTTTTAAGAAACTATCTTTATCCTATAGTAGCACACATGCCCGTGCGTTGCAACGGAAAAAAAAGGATCGACTATGGATGCGTTTAGGTCGGTTCGTCTGAAGATGGCGTCCGATCGGATCACCGCCATGATAACGACGGGTAAATGCGCCAAGTCACAGAAAAAAGAAATGAAACATGTTGTTCATTCTGTTCTAAACAATATCGATGTAAATAAAAAGAACAGAACGAGAAAAGAAAACATACAATACCATATATTCACTTAATCATTTTTAAAAAATCCTCTATGTATGCGCTTTGCTATACTTTTACAAATTCAATGTTCTGAATATGTATGTGCTTTTTAATAGACCTAAAAAATATTCCAGATCACAATCTCGTGCTAGAACCCCAGAGCGTGTAGGCGTCACAGTCAGACTGCATGTGTGGTAAAGATAAAAGCACTTTCAAGAATTCTTGAGCGTGGTCATTCACTGACATTCCTTCCATCTTGACATGCGCTCGCAGATGGCCTCAACGACATCATTCTGTAGACATGAGAAAATACCCAGAAATGCACAAACGTTACCACACAATTTTGGGTTGTTCACTACATTCAATTGAAACTATAAGCTACATGGGTCTTGTTACATTTCTTCTCGCCAACTGTTCGGTGAAAGGATCGTCAGTCTTCTCGCTGTGTGAGTGTGTGGTGTTTAGAGTCGTGTCATGGTGGAGGATGTGCCTCACGGGGCGTCTTCCCGTGGCGACAGGCGATGCGCGGGGCGATAGGGTTCGCCCCCGCTCCTCCCCTCGGACGGGTTCCAGGGAGCGCCACCGGAGAGGCCGCCGGAGCCGGGCGCTGCTTGCAGATCTGGCGGAAGACCTCGCGCTGGCCGGGATGGCCGCATCGGAGGGCTCCGAGGGCGGAGACCTGGGGGATCGGGGAGATCTGCCCGCAGACGTGGAGTTGGAAGCGGTGGCCGCGGGCTCGCAGGGGAGCTGCGCGGTGGTGGAGCGCCCGGGGGGGCGTTTGCTGGCCGCGTTACCCGTGGGGACGGTGGTGCAAGCGGGAGCCCTTCCGCGCCGGGCTGAGGCGGGTGAGTTGGAGATCTTCGACGGCGAGTTCCCGCCGCTTGGCGCATTGGGGTTGCGGGGGACCGTCGTGGGCGTGGGCTCGCCGGGACAAGTGCTGCGGTTCGGCGAGTTCGTGGTGTCGCTTTCTGCGCAGGGCTCGGGCGGGGATCCGTGGTCTGCCGCTGCGCGCGCCTGGCGTCTCGCCCGCAGGGATGGAGGCAGGTGGGCCAGATGGGGGTCGTTGGGCCGGCCCATCCCGGGATGGGGTTCGGGCACAGTCGCGTGCCGAAGCGGTAAGTTCCGAAGGCGGGGCTTTTGGGCCGGTGGCCGCTGGGCCGGGCCTTTCCGTGTTGTCAGCGCCTGAGGGGGGTACATAAGTGGAACTAGGTTCGCAAAGGAACCCTAGACCACTCTGTCCACTTCCCTGCCTCCTCTGAAAATCTACGCCGCCACCTTAGGTTTTCCACCTTCTCTCGCCACCCCTCCTCGCGCAAGCGTTCCAAGCGCCGCCGCCGTCCGTCCGCGATGGATCGCGACCGTAGGGATGAAGGCAGGCGCGGCAAGCGTAGCTTCGACGAGCTGGCGCGAGGCGGAGACCGTGGGCAGGGTGAGGACCTCCGCGACCGCCTGGTGCGTGAGCGGGAGTTGGACGCCTCCAGGCGTGCGTCCAGGGAGCGGGAGGAGACGGGAGCGCGCCGCAGGGACGCGGACAGAAGGGAGGAGGCAAGACTACGGGCGCAACTCCAGCGCCCGTCGGCGAGGTCCAATGAAGCTGGTCGGGCGGGGGCCCGACCAAGGCAGTTGCCGCGGCTCTCCGGCTCCAATTCCACGCCGGTGGGGGGAGGGGGCTCCACCGGGTGCTTCCGATGCCGCCAAGTCGATCTGCTTCAAGTGCGGCCAACAGGGGCACTTCCAGGCCATGTGCGAGGCGGACCCTTTCTTCGTCAACTGCGACATGGCGGGACACTGGTCGGCGATGTGCCCAGGGAGGGCTGTCCGCAAGCCGAGCTGGATGGGTTTCGGGGTGGAAGGAAAGGGATTCTTCCACCTAGCCATCCCGGAGGAGAAGCTGGCCAGGCCGGTGGCCAACGCGGCTACTGTGGTGATATACAAGGGGAATTTTTCGGTAGAAGAGGTGGAAGAGGAATTCAAAGAATTGGCAGATGAGAAGTGGAACTGGCAGGTGCGCCAGATTGGCCCGTCAGAATTTTCCCTCGTGTTCCCGTCGAGGGAACTGCTGCGCATGGCCTCCCGCGGGGGCGGGCTGGTGCTTCCTCTAACGGATTTCCGCGCGGTGGTGTCTGAAGCCACCGGGGATCCGAGGGCTTCGGAGGTTTTGGAAGTAATCTGGGTGCGCCTCCATGATGTCCCGCCTCTGCTCCGCGACGAGAGCTACCTCCTTGGGGCTACGTTGGAGCTTGGGTGGCCAATGAAGGTCGACGCGGAGTCCCTGCGCGACGAACGGGTGCCGGTCCGCATGCAGTTTGCGTGTCGCGCACCGGTGTGTCTCAAGGAGTCCATTACCCTCTTTGTCAACCTCCAGGGGTATGCGATTGGGGTGGAGCGCGAGGACCTGAACCAGGGCAAGGGGCCTTCTCCGCCACCTTCACCCCTGCCGCGCGATGGCGATGAGGAGCATGACGAGGACGGGTCCCAATCTTCCGAGGACGAGGGGGAGGACTGGGATAGTCGCAAATCGCGTGAGCGGGAGAAGGCGAGGGCCAGCTCCCTCCCGACCAAGAACTCCAAGTCTGGGTCCTCGGTTGGGGCGAACGCTGTCGGCGGGACTTCGGCGGCGGTTGGAGTTCAGGCTAGGGTCGATGCGGTGCTGGCTTGCCCTGCGGTGAGGGCCCCCGCTGCGCCGCTGCCTTCCCTACCGAAGACTACCTTTTCTCAGTATGGTACGAATCTGACCGATGAAGGCGACATTTTCAAGTCTTTGGGGGCCATTGTCTCGGCGGCCCAGATGGAGCTGTCGGCGGATGCACCTGCCATTTCCGTCACAAGTGAGGCTCTACTCCAATCCTCTGCCCCGACTCTGGACATGTCTTCATCCCGCTCGGACCGTCAGGCCTCCAAGGGGGAAGCCTCACTCTCCAAAGTGCGTAGGCTGGATTTCCACTCCTCTTCCGTGGTGGCGAACGGGGACGTGGAGGCGGTGAAGTTTCGGGAGCGGCGCAGCAAGCACAATCACGACCGCTCTGCTCGCGTTCGGCTCCAGGAGGAAGTGGTGGCGGTCGTGCAGGACTCGCAGGAGGTGGAGCGCCCTGCTCCCTCCCAGGCGGCGGTGCTGGGCGAGTTCTTGGAAGCCCCGGTCATCCCCGCCCTGACTGCGACCGTGGCCCGCGGGCTACGCTCCAAGGCGGCGGCTGAGCCCACCAAGAAGAGCTCGCGTGACGTGGGCCCCGCGGCGGACTCCATGCTCAACCGCGCCGTGCGGCTCACGGCGGAGAAACGCGCTTCTGCGTCTACCACGAAGACCTCAGGTACTTGCCACGACCCGCTGTTTGCTATTCTCCAAGACTTGCCCGACTGTCATCTGCTGGCGGTTGCCGCGGACAGTGGTATTGTTTTCCAGTCGGCTGCGGGCCCGCCGGCTGAAACTCTCTCGTTGTTGAGGGCCAATGAGTTAGCGCAAGCCGCGCTCGCGAGCACACGCGAGAGACTGGCCAGGGAGGCGGCCACGGCGAAGAACAGGGAGCAGCAAGACTTGGCAGGGGCCGAGGGCGTGCTGTCTCCCGCAGGGGAAGGGGTTGCGTCGCGGACTTCTGAGGCGGAGGTGCCGCTCGCATCTGGGGCAAGTCCCTTGGAAGCGGGCGTCCTGCCATCAGCCCCGCCTGGGGAGGCGGGTTTGCTGGCGTCAGTTGCTTTAGGTGGGGAGGCAGGCCCCCTAGGTGGTTGTGTAGTTGCTGCCGGGGCGTCGGCTTCAGATTTCGAAGGCGTAGTGATTTCTGCGGCTGAGACTAGGACCTCTCTCCCTCGTCGCAAACGAGCCAAGTCTGCGGCGCCGCAAGGGCGGCGTCCCTTCACCCGCCAAGCATGGGCTAATGGAGTGGTGTGTTAATGCGTGTCCTTTTTTGGAATATTAGGGGCGTCGGCCGCGCGGGGCGCCGAGCGCTCATTAGAGACCTTCTCCGTAAGCATCGTATAGACGTCCTAGTTCTCCAAGAGACTATCAAACAAGACTTCACATATTTTGAACTTCAAAGCCTTGAGGTAGGCGAGAAGTTCTTTTGGTGCTGGCTCCCGGCCAATGGGCGGTCGGGGGGCATCCTGCTTGGCCTCCGTGATAACGCTTTTGAGGTGGAAAGCATTGACAGAGGCCGTTACTTCCTTAGTGTTAACTTCCTCCTTCGCGACCACAATAGAACCTTGACCTTCATTGGGGTGTACGGCCCGGCGAACCACACCTACTCCCCAGCCTTTCTCGAAGAGTTATCCGCAAAGGTCGCAGCGTGCACCCACCCAATCTTGATGGGAGGAGACTTTAACCTGCTCAGGGGGCGGACGACAAGAATAACCCACGGATCTGCTGGCCGCGGGTAGAGCTCTTTAACAACTGTATCGCGGAGTGGGCGCTCACTGAGATACCTCGCTCGGGGGCGAGGTACACTTGGACGAATAATCAAAGGGACCCGGTGCGGTGCGTTCTGGACAGAGTTTTTCTGGCTCCAGAGCTGGGCGCCATCTTCCCCCTTGCCTCACTCCTTGCAGAACCCATTCTAGGGTCTGATCACACCCCTCTCGTCTTGGACTCCGGAGGGGCTTCTCCAGTCCGGTCTAACCGCTTCTTCTTTGAACTGGGCTGGTTCGAGATTGAGAGCTTCCCTTCAATGCTGCAAGAGCGGTGGGTCAGGCTGATGGCAGGGGCCGCCGGCCGCGACATCATCGACTGGTGGAAACATATGGCGGGAGGGCTTCGGCAATTCCTTAGGGGTTGGAGTTGTAATATGGGCAGGGAGGCGCGCACCCGCAAGCTCGCTCTCCTCAACCAAATCAAGGAGCTGGACGATAAGGCGGATTCTGAGGGGTTAGACGAGGAGGATTGGGCCTGCCGGTACTACCTCGAGGACCAACTGCTAGACATATTTTGCATGGAGGAGGCGTATTGGAGGTAGCGGGGCCGCGTAAGATGGGCACTGCAAGGAGATGCCAATACGGCATACTTCCATGCCGTGGCCAATGGAAAGCGACGCAAATGCTTGATCTCGACTCTTCAATCGGAGCAGGGACCAATTAGCGACCCTTTACTCATTCAGGCTCACATATACGACTTCTACCGCAATCTGCTTGGCACGGAGGCCCCGCGTCACCTTGCTCTTGCGACGGATATCTGGGCTGAGGGCAGCAAAGTGTCCATAGAGGAGAATAATGGGCTGCTGCTCACCTTTTCGGAGGCTGACCTGGAGGCGCTCGTCTGGGACATGAAAACCAACACGGCGCCGGGCCCAGATGGCTTTCCTGTTGCTTTCTTCAAGAAGTCATGGTCGCTCTGCAAGCTGGGAGTGCTCTACATCCTTAACGATTTCCTGTTGGGAAGGATCGACGTGGCGAGCCTAAACTTCGGAGTGCTGTCACTAATTCCCAAAGTCCCAGGGGCGGACGTAATCTCTCATTTCAGACCAATTGCACTCATTAACGTGATTTTCAAGATCATTGCCAAGGCCATTGCTTCTAGACTGGACCCGATCGCCAATAGGATCATCAGCCCGACACAAACGGCTTTCATCAAGGGCCGCTTCATCCTCGACGGGGCCCTTTCCCTTCACGAGATTGTTCACGAATTACGGGTAAAGAAGCTAGGGGGCATTCTTTTAAAACTTGACTTCGAAAAGGCTTACGACCGGGTTAATTGGTCCTTCTTGATCGAGGTTTTGCATCGGAAAGGGTCCGACGTAGGTTTTATTCACATGATCGATCAACTGGTGTCCGGAGGGCAGACAGCAATTTCCATCAATGGGGTGGTGGGACCTTATTTTCGCAATAAGCGGGGGGTGCGCCAAGGGGACCCACTGTCGCCGCTGCTGTTCAACTTCGTGGTTGATGCCCTCTCGGCTATTCTGTCCGGAGCATGCCGGGCAGGGCATATTAGTGGGGTGGTACCACACTTGGTCCCAGGGGGGATCACGCATCTGCAGTATGCAGACGACACCATCATCCTGATTCAAAATAAAGACCTCGACATCGCGAACTTGAAATTCTTGCTCCTCTGCTTTGAAGATCTCTCTGGTCTTAGAATCAATTTCCACAAGTCCGAAGTCTTCGTGCTAGCTCAACCCGCTGCGGAGCAGGCCCGCGTGGCCAATATGCTTAACTGTAAGCTTGGCACCTTCCCGTTTCTCTACCTGGGTCTCCCCATCTCGGATAAGAAGCTTACTATAGAACAATGGCAATTCCTGGTGCACAAGCTGGGGGCCAAAGTCGAGGTCTGGATGGGCCGGCTACTTTCCTCGGGTGGAAGGCTAGTCCTGTCCAACGCTTGCCTCGAGGCTCTCCCCACATTTGCCATGGGCCTCTTTCTGCTCCAGGACGGGGTGCACGAAAAGTTCGACTCCATCCGCGCTCGTTTCTTTTGGGAGGGGGCAAGCGCTAAGCGCAAGGCTCACATGGTAAATTGGCCGGCAGTGTGCCGCCCAAAAGACTGTGGGGGTCTGGGGTTGACCGATACGAAGAGAATGAATAAAGCGCTGTTACTAAAGTGGGTCTGGAAGCTCTTTCAAACAGACGATTCTCTGTGGCGTAGCATCATTAAGGCTAAATATCCGGAAGCCAACAACATATTTGCTGGGGAATCTAGGGGGGGTTCCCAGTTCTGGAACAACATCCATAAAATCAAAAGCTTGTTTAAGCTGGGGACTAAATTCGACGTCCGGGACGGGGCCCGCACGCTCTTTTGGCTTGACTGGTGGGTGGGCCCTGGCCCGTTGAAAGATAGGTTTCCTGGCCTCTTTGAGATCTGCGAGTCCCATTCCGTGACGGTAGCCAAGGCTTTCGAGGTGGAGGGTCTGCGGTTTCGTCGTTCTCTCTCCCAGGAGTGTGTGTCACAATGGGCCCAGCTCAACCTGGAGCTGGCCGACACCGCGCTGTCCCCGGGGGTGGACGCCGTGCGCTGGATGCTAGAGCCTTCGGGTAGGTTCTCGGTATCCTCGATGTATCGCTGCCTCTCGAGAGGTGTGACGGTTGCCCACGGAAAGGATATGTGGGCAGCTCGCCTTCCTCTCAAAGTAAAAAATCTTCACTTGGCAACTCGCGTTTGATAGACTGCCCTCTCGAGCCCGTCTCTTTTCTCGGTTCGATCCGGCCAAAGGGATTTGCGCGGTGTGCGGCCAGCCAGAAACGGCCACACACATCTTCTTTGAGTGTGCCTTGGCTAAGTTAGGTTGGAGTGTCATTAGGCAGCTGCTAGGGTGCAGCTGGTGTCCTGCCTCGTTTCCTCAGTTTTTCGCTATCCAGAACGCGCTGTTGGGACAACAAAGGCGGGCCAGCTGGGTGCTGTTCGCTGCGCTCTGTTGGGCCTTGTGGCTAATCCGTAATAAACTTGCTATTGAAGCTGTCGTGCCACGTCGCCCCACTGACCTCATCTTTAAAATGTATATGTTCATACAGGATTGGGCAAGGCTCGCTAAGGAGCACGACAAGGCGGCGCTGATCTCACTTGCAGCAGGGGTGAAAGAGATTTTCGCCTCGTTTCCGACGCCGTAGCTGCTTCTCTTTATTTTGCACCGGCTTGTTAGGGGGTGGCCGGCCCCATGCCTCTATTTTTAGTTTGGCGAAGCTGTAGGCCTCAGCATGTCCGTGTGATTGGTTGTAAACCTAAAATCTTTGCTTTATTAATTTAAAGTAGGGCACTTAGTGCCTTTTATCTAAAAAAACTATAAGCTACATAAAAATTTCAGTATTGCGGTAACATTCAGCGTCTTCTGATCCCACGTTAATTCCCTGATCCATCACAGGAAAAAGTAAGTAGTATTAGCAAAATTCAAACTACATTAGAGTTAAATAAAATCGCAACTACATCCCTCAGAATTAGAAAGTGACTTATGTAGCGGTAATGGCGGTCTAAAAGAATATGTCTCCTGATGACCGTGACCTGCTTCGGCTCCCTGCTGGCCTCCACACGGCGAGTCCACCTGACGGGTGGGAAGCGACACTCAATGATTGGGTACCAGGCCTAGAGTATGTAGAACATCCACCTCGCGCTGCATTCATGTCCGCCTGGGGTCTGTGGTGCTGCTTGACGAGCCGACAACTGGTACGTCATCTTTATGTGGAGTATATGGTTGGGTACCAGGCCTAGAGAAGATCGTGGAGGCGTCGCCAGCAAATCAGGAGAGTGTTCGGAGCTCCGCGCCGCGAGGAGGGCGAGGTTGTTGGGGGCGGAGATTGATAGCTGGTCGGGACGGGGCCAAATCGGGGGCATCGGGGATAGGGCTTGAGGCGGCACGCCATGGATCTTGGAGGCGAAGGACCAGCTGCTCACGGTTATGTAATGTCGACGCCGGCTAATCCATACACGGCGCATGCATGTATCGATGTACGTTGCATGGGAATAGGCTCCATACCATCCGCTATGGCGCTCTCATGCTATCTCGCGCGTCCAAAACTACGTAGGGATCATGTCCACATGCCCACTTTCCTCCTCCTTTTGACCCCTACTTCCGACAGCTACTCACCTAATGGAATCGAATAGACGCTAGCCTCGTATCACGACGCGTATAAAGAGAATCTTGTTAGCCGCGCTGGGCCCATCTCGTGGCGGAATAATCACTCCCGTCTCCCTTCTGCATTTCAAAATTGACAGCCATCGTGGGGCCTCCCATGTGTATAGTTACCACCGTCCAGGTTTGACCCCCTACGCTCGACGCCTAGTAACCTCTCCTAGTCACGAACGCGTCTCCTTCGGTCTGCACTCTCTCCTTCTCTTCTCGCTGGCGACCTGGCGACAACTCTTCTGAAAATACTTTCATTCTCAGAGTTTGTTGGAGAAACTCCCAGTTCACCTTATCATAGGCCTTTTCAAAGTCTATTTTAAGAATTACACCGTTAAGTTTTTTCGAATGCAACTCATGTACGGTTTCGTGCAAAGTCACGACCCCATTAAGGATATTCCTACCCTGCATAAATGCAGTCTGCGTAGGTTTTACCACATGATCTGCCACCAAATTTAACCTAATGGTTGCAACTTTTGTAAAGATTTTGAAACTAACGTTGAGAAGGCAGATTGGTCGATACTGTTGTATCCTTTCTGCGTTCAAAACCTTAGGTAACAAAACGATTTCCCCAAAGTTAAGGCGATACAGCTCTAGGTGTCCGCTCTGTAAGCAACCAAACATCTCTATGAGATCATCTTTAATGACTTCCCAAAAATGTTGGTAAAACTCTGCTGGACAACCATCTGGACCAGGTGCCTTATTATGCTCCATTTGAAAAATCGCCTTCTTTATCTCCTCTTCCGAGAAGGGAGCATTAAGAAAAACGTTTTCCTCATTGGAGATTTGGGATATATCATCTGTGCGGGTAAGGATGGCAATTTTAACCGTGGGTACGGGTATTCGTGGGTATTCAACCCGTATGGGTAGGGTATGAATACACTTTTATACCCATAGGTAGTACCCGTACCCTACCCGTCAAGGCATGGGTAGGTCATGGGTATCTTGTTGTACCCGTGGGTATACCCGCACCCTACCCATTTATACTGACATGTGGGCCACTTTGGCCAGATGTAGCCCAGCAGGAAGCAGCCAACAAGGCGGTCAAATCGTCCTCGTAATCCGCTCGTCGCCCAAACCTCACTAAACTGCAATCACTCCTTAATCCCCTCATCTTTCAAATACTCAAATTGAGGAGATAAATTCCTAGCAATGAGGCATACAATTGATCGAACTGATATTTTTGTCAAATATGCTATTAATGAATATAATAACTTGTGCAGCCGTTGGGTATCCAATGGGTATGGGTATCCACTGGGTATGGGTAGAGTTTCATACCCATGGATACGGGTATGGGTAGAGTTTTCTACCCGTTGACTATACAGGTATGGGTATGGTATTGCTCTACCCGCCCCATACCCTACCCATTGCCATCCTTATGTGCGGGTCTCATCCATAGTAATATTACTTACTTTGGGAGCCCCAAACAAATCTTTATAGAACTCTGTGATATAAGCCTTGAGGCACACTTGTCCCTCAATGAGACCTTCATCCTGATGAAGAGAATGAATTCGTTTTTTCCTATGCCTGCCATTGGCGACATTATGAAAATACCGGGTATTCGAGTCTCCTTCAAGAATGAATTGAGCCTTCGATCTTTGATACCATTTGAGTTCCTCTTCTCGCAACATTTGTGCTACTTTTGCGTTGGATTGACTTTTAAGTTCAACCTCTCGCAAAGATAGCAACCTAGTCTCCGCGATCAGATCTAACTCATCAATAATGGTGCAAAGCCGTTCTTTCTCTCTTTTGAGTATACCAGTTGTGTGTCTAGCCCAACCGCGGAGATATCTACGCATATTGCGCATTTTATTATTCCATCTCCGTATAGAGTTATAACCTAAGACCGGTTTGCTCCAAACTTTCTTAACTAGCTCATCAAAACCATCACGTAACAACCAGCCAAGTTCAAATTTGAACTGCGTTTGAGAGTGTGGTTTCGATGTGCCCGTAGAAAGTAGAAGGGGGCGTCGTCCGATAGAGATTCAATACGTTCGAGAGCACGTACCGTTACCAAGGGGAATTTATCTTCCCACCTAGTACTCATTAGTACGCGATCTAACTTTTCGTATGTAGGCTCCGGAGACTATTTGCCCACGTGAATTGTCGTCCGGTCATGTACACCTCTCTCAAATCTAGGCTATCGATGACAATGTTGAACAAGAAAGTCCAATGGCCATCAACCCGTCCTCGACTTTTCTCGTGTGGGAATCTTAGCATATTAAAATCACCACCAATTAAAATTGGATGTGGATTATTATTAGCCAAGTTAACCAATTCACGGAGAAAAGGCCTCTTTGAACTCTTCCTGGGCAGCACCATACACAGCAACCAAACTCCATACGAAATTGTCAGCACGGTTACGGAGGTGTAATTTTATATGAAAATCACCATCCGACCTTGCTAACACATCAATGAAATCAGTTTTAACGCCTAGTAAAATGCCCCCCGACCTACCGCGTGGAGGAATAGAGTGCCAAGTGAAGTCTAAACCCCTGATAGGCGGTTCAGCACACTCACTGGAAAGTCTCTCCTCCCAGATTCGGAGATCGCCACAAACTCCAAATTGTGATCCCTGAAGTATTGTGCAATATTCAAATGTTTAGGCAAGTCTCTAAGACCTCTGCTAGTAGTGAATAAGCCATTCATCGGGAAACAATTGGGTTTTTAGGCGGTCTCTCGGTATTTCGCGGTGAGTATTTCCTTTTTTGTTTGGCGGTTTTAGATTTCCGGCCGAAAGCATAGAGATCAAATAAAGATCCTAGCCCGTCCTCATCCATTCCCACCTCAGTCACTTCCCCCACAAGATATGATATAACCTGTCCATCCGAAGAGGCATACGCTGAATTATCATCCATGTGGGGTATATCCATCTTGGTAGAAGCACTCGGTTTGACCGTTAAACGATCAAATTCCATGTGCTTCAACGCATTAGTGGATAACGTGATTTCCGTATCATTCTTCCCTAATGAAACACCAACGACACCTAGTCTAGATGATATCTTGGTATTTAAAAAAGAAAGAAATGATTTCTGATTAGAACACGTACCCAAAGTCGGAGACGAAAGCATTGCCGCCTTCCGTCGCATGGCCTTGGTCAACGCGTCCTCGTCCGTCGAGGAAGCCCCGTCCGCAGCAACGAGATGACGAGCGCAGCGGAGGGGGCAGTGTCGCAGAAGGTACCCCCCCCGACCATGGTGTCCTCGTCAGCCGTGATAGGCACCATATCATCTACGCCACTCCTACGAGGGGAGAGCGGAGTCAACGGCACCGTCACAACCGTCTCCAGTCTCGCACCCAACGACGTAGGCAAGCCCGACACTCGGGTCAAGGGCGCGCTCGTCGTCGTCGGCACCTCCGTCGATGTAGTCCTTGCACGAACCGGGGACGGGGTGCTCCCGGCCCAGCTGCCACCTGAGCGGCAGATACGTCCACGCCGCGCAGCCCATCCACCGCCGGCGCTGCACGACTGGAGATTGCCGCAACCTCCACTTCCCGCGGCCCAACAGAAGCCAGCACTACACTGCTGCCTGCAGTCGCATGGGCGACGGGTAGCAGCGCCCCGCCCGGCCCAGAAGAGGTCGGCGCTCCACCGCAGTCTGCCGACGCATGGTCGACGGGTAGCTGCGCCCCGCCCGGCCCAGGTGAGGCAGGCCCGCCAGGAAAGCGCGCCTCCGCCACCAGGTCGCCTGTGCCGACGCCAGGGAGCGCACCGCCCGCTCTCCCGCTCGCCTGGGCGTTGGATGACTGTATACCACCTGCGCCCTGTAGCCCAGCATCACAAATCTCCACTGCCGCAGGAACGGACCGAGAAACATCAGAAGCTGGACTCGTGGGCAGCGACCCCCCCATGGCTGTAAGCCTGGCAAAGAGATCCCCTGAAGATTGCAAAGAGCACACAATTTCCTTTCCCCTAGGAGTTGTAGGGGACATGTTAATCAGGGTCAACGCGTAATTCTTCAGGATTTCCAACGCCTGTGTGCGCACGTGATCCCCACTGTCAGAAGGAGACGGATCAGTAGCCATACTTGTCGGTCCTCCCGCATCACCTCCTAACACAGCAGCAGACTCAAGCAAATCCGCATCACTAACTCCTCTAGCAGAGGACTCCAAAGGCACCTTAAGATCCCACACATACGGCACAAAGTCTGGCTCAGGCTCAAAATCCTCAGGCTCTGGACGGAAAGTGAACGCATAACCTTTTAGTCGTAACACCCCCTCCGTGTTGGTATAAGGGCCCAACTCAACCTGTTTATTAAACACCTTGTCATCCGACAGCGCCATCCTCAATCTGACAATTCCGCTGCGACGTAGAGTCAAGAGATCCACGTCCAATGTAATACCGATGAGAGAACCAACCGCCCATAGACCTAGGAAGTGTCTCAACAGATGAGGGACCCCCTCCACGTGAACCCAAGTCTGATAGAACTCGAGCTTTGGTTCAATATCCTCTGGCTTCCACTTGCTGAATAGTAACCTTGTAGACTGAGACAGGACCCCAAAATCCATCCCATCGAACCTCTCCAACTCCACGACAATCGGAAACGCCACCTTGAAAAGGTTATGACCACTAGGCAACGCTTCCCACTTCCACCTCGGAGTGGAACTCATGCGAGCAACTGTCACCTCAACCTGTTTAGCCGTAGCCGCTATGCCTTGCACCGTTACGAGTGCAATAGGACCGCAGAAAATAGCCACCTCTGGAAACAGATTATCTGGGAACTGAGAAAACATCGTATGTTTGCTGCCGATCCCACCAATAAAAACTGCCGGCTTTGGAAGTTTGAGAGTGGGGCACTTCTTCAAAGGATGTTTATTGTTGTCGCACACATAGCAGTAATGGTTCACTGGACAGTCCTTGGTTGCATGAGTATCAACTTCGCACTTCCAGCATCTCGTCTTTTTAATGACCTGCGCCGCGGCTTTGGAAGTTTGATAGTGGGGCACTTCTTCAAAGGATGTCTATTGTTGTCGCACACATAGCAGTAATGGTTCACCGGACAGTCCTTGGTTGCATGATTATCAACTTCGCACTTCCAGCATCTCGTCTTTTTAATGACCTGCGCCGCGGCAACCTCAGCTCCAACGGGTCCAGCGGTGATTTGCACCATCTGTTCAACCGAAGGAGTTGATAATGATAAAGCCAAATCCTGCGAGGTCCCGGCAGCTGCCACAACCAGATCCATTTTCTTCTTTTTGTTCTTCCGCTTGGTCGCACCCCCTGCCGCCACGGAACCGACGGCAAAACCCTGAGCCGCAGCAATCGCCACCGTAGCCGGTACCGTTGTCGTTGGAGGAGCGGCGGCCACTGCAGCAGGCACTGACTGCACCACATGCGCCACGGCAGGTGGCGGTGTCGACTGAACCGGCCCCGACGGAACCACATCGCCTGGAGCACCCGGCGGCACCGGTGCGAACGTGGGAGGCCCCGCAGTCGGTCTGCCCCCTGCCGGCAGCCCTCCGCGCCCAACGTCGCGTCCGCGACCACCAGGGACCGGACCCGGGTGACGCTGCCCAGCCTGTCCGCCCGCGCGCTGGGGGGCCGCCATGCTTGAGGAAGGCGAGAGGAGGGCCCGGAGGAAGGACCGCGGGCCGGAGGATGTCGGAGTAGCCGCAGTCGTCGAAGAAGTTGCAGAATCCGTCGATGAAGGAGCCGGCGGCTGCGCCCGAGGGTTTGGTCGATCGGCTTTGGCCCAAAAGATCTCGAACGCCTCTTGGAAGTAACCCCACGGCTTCATCTTGGGCCCGCTCTTGGCCCCACCGGACAGCGGTTGCAACATTTGAATCGCGTGCGTAGCGCGGTGATCCGCAAACGGCGGATCGAGACTGCGCTCGGCCTCGCAAACGCCGGTCGCTACAGTGAACGACGTTGGCATGAAATCCCCTAGGCATGGTGGTGGTGTGATCCGCGGCCGCGGCACAGGACCACGCCACCCCAACCTGGCTCCGTTCTTCCGTAGCGCGACACCTCCCTGCGCCGATCCCCCGGAGGAGGATGACCCGCCGGAGAAGTCCCACGCCGCTCCAAATACTTTGCGCCCACCTCACCGGACCTTCACACAGAACCCAAAACCTTACCTTCGACGCCGGCGGGATCCTTCTGCTTTTCCCAGTACGCGACTCCGGCTAGGAGAAACCGATACGATCCCAGAACCCTTGCGCCCTAGCCTTGTCGGACAACACTGGCTAGGAGGCATCCTCCCGAGAAACCTCACGAGCTTCCCCGAGGACCTCCTCCGCGCAGCGCGTTGCCGTATCTTCCGTCTCCGGCGCCTCGTCCTCGTCGAGCGGCCCAAAACGAGACCCCACCGTCGCTTCAAGATCCCCCGGCGCCAAGGTGAGCCGTCGGCCTCGAAGATCGAGAGGTAGACGCGGCGGCGAGGGCCGCTCCGCCACTGGCGACGGCGCCCCCTTTTCCGCCAGGGGAGTCATAACACTCGACTACCATCATGTAGGCAATGCTTGGAGGATGGCCTTAATTAATACTTCTTTCCCGCCACTAGAGAGGTACTTCTCTGTCCAGTCACATAGGCGTTTATGAAATCTTTATTTTAGCGGTTTTAATTTTCACTTCTTCATTTGACCTTCCGAAACCGGTAAGCCCAAATACTTCTATTCAAAGCTCTCTCTATCATATCGTAGCAGCTTTTTTATGTCAAGTTGCGCCTCCACCCTCCGTCCATACATGATTGAGCACTTACCAAGGCTTACTAGCTGGCATGTACCCTTCTCATACATGTCCAATGTATTCTTAACAACAGCGGCTTGCTGGATCGAACCTTGAAAGAATATAAGACTATCATCGAAAAAGAGTAGATGTGACATTCCCGGGGCTAGCTAACAAATTTTCAGTTCTTGGAGTCTATCCTCCTCCACCTCTTTCTGAATAAGTCTTCACAGGCCATCAGCTACAAGGAGAAATAAATAGGGAGATAGTGGATCGCCTTGGCGAAGACCCCGTGTAGGCGTGAATGTGTCCAACACATGTCCATTGTGTCGAACAGAAAATTGCACGGTGGTAACACACTACATAATTTATCGTATCCATGTGCGATGAAAGGCCAGATTCGCCCCATTACACCTTCCAAATAGCGCCAATCCAACTTTGATCGTTCCACGGAGCTACTCTGAATTGCATGAATACATTCAAATGTCATGAGAGTGTTGTCAGTGATCAAACTTTCCGGGACGAATGCACTTTGCATGGGTGAGATGATGTCTTGGAGGAGTGGTCATTGTCGGTTAACTAAGCACTTGGAGATGATTTTAAACACGACATTGCAGAGTCTTATTGGTCGCAGATCCTTATGTTCCTCCATATTGTTCTTCTTTGAAATGAGGACAATTGTCGTACTCCCTCCGTCCACTTTTATAAGGCTCACTTCTTACTATTGAAATGCTAAGAAGTGGGCCTTATAAAAGTGGACGGAGGGAGTATCATTAACTTCATCGGGCATCACTCTATCAGGTCCCTGTCCACTTTTATAACATATCCCACGGAAGAGACCCCATATTGTTCGTGCGGTGCAGGCCTCCGGATAGAACAGAGTGCTGAAATATTTTGGCCCATATGTGTGTGCTGAAATATTGGGCCCATATATGGGTAGCCTGTCAGCGACCTTCCCATCACAGGCAGACAAAGTAACGAAGAGGGCCTCGCTACTCGTGTACCTCGGCCCAGGCGACTGGCCCAACCAAACAGAAGACACGTGGGCCCCGAGTGGACCCGCTGAGCAACGTCGACACGATATAAGGCAAGGCTTCTGCAACACGGAGGGTATCCAGTGGATCACGAACGAAGACGGCGGCGGGGCTGATCCCCAATGAACTTGCTACCCTATTCATCTTTGTATCTCAATTTTCCATTCGTGTACCTCAGACCATAATTCCTGTACCTAAGAGTGAGATTCCAACGAGAGCCTAACATCGTGGTATCAGATTTGCCTCCGATCCCCACCTTCTCCACCACAATTCCGGAAACCCGGAGATACACCGCCGATCGCGCCCGCCTCGTCGCCACCATGGATCCCGCGCTGAAGGAGTACCTGGACGCGATCAGGAAGGACTCGGCAGATCTGCGCGAATCCATGCAGTCGCAGAACAGGGAGATGCTGGCGAAACAAGATGCAGTATCCACGCAATTGGCGGATCTGTGCAGCTGGAAGCCGGATCTGGAGGCCCGCTTCGCTCGCCTCCAGGCCACGGTAGCCGATCTGCAACGCGTGCGTCCACCATCGACGACGTTCAGCAGTGGATCGGTGGCGGCTCATCTCGCCACCGCGCCCCTCTCATCATCCGAGGCGGCGATCCACGGGCAAGGCCACGGCGTCAGCACAATTCCCGGGGGTCTACCGGCGATGACCCTTGCGTCGTCGTCGGAACCTCCGGTCACGGGTATGAACAGCCTGCAACTTCCCCTCTCGTCTGAGTCTGGTCCGCAATCGCTCTCGAGTCATATTCTCGCCAATTTGGGGGCCAACGCGCCTAATTTTCCGTTTCCATCATTCTCGGGAGATAATCCCAATTTGTGGGTTACTCAGGCAGAGCAATATTTTCGTATGTTTTCCACTCACGACACTTTCTGGGTTCCGATGGCGATTCTGCATTTTTCGGGTCCTGCGGGAATTTGGTTGCAATCAGTGAGAAAGAAAATAGCAACGCTCGATTGGATTTCCTTCACCTCCCTTTTGTGCACCCGTTTTGGTAGAGATCGCCACCAATTACTCATCCGCCAATTTTACACAATCAAGCAAACCTCATCTGTGGCCGATTACATAGAACGCTTTGACATTCTCATGAATCATTTGGTTTCCTATTCGGATTCGACTCACCCATATTATTTTCTTACACGTTTTGTCGAGGGACTTCGCGCCGATATCCGTGCAGTGGTCATGGTGCAAAGACCGACCGATCTGGACACAGCGTGTTCTCTGGCTTTGCTGCAAGAAGAAGTGGTAGAAGGGGATATCTCACCTCCACGCCAACTGGAGCACAGATATATCAAATGGCCTGCGAAAAACGTGCAAGTGCAACCTGCATCCGTGCCGTCAACGCCGTCACAGAGGTCTCATGATTCGAGGGGAATGGAATCTGCGCGACAGAGCGGAGATGACAAGGTAACTGCACTGCGAAATTACCGTCGAGCGAAGGGACTCTGTTTCACGTGTGCGCAGAAATGGGGCCCTGATCATGTCTGCCCCAAGACAATTCAGCTCCACGTTGTAGAAGAACTTCTGGCCATGTTCACTCAAGAGGAAATTGCAGGAAGTGACAGTCCCAGTGCGAGCTCGGAAGAGAATGAAATTGCCTGCTCGATCTCTCTTCATGCGTTGACAGGTTCCACTGCTGCTGTTTCTCGGGTGATTCAGTTACAGGCTTTTATCGCGAATCACGAAGTACTCATTCTGGTCGATTCAGGGAGCTCGGCATCGTTCATCAACCAGCAATTAGCAGATCAGCTGTCAGGGGTGCAGTCTCTGCCAATTCCGTGCAGGGTCAATGTGGCAGATGGTTCCCAACACAAGTGTACACAATTTCTTCCAGGTTGCAAATGGACCTCTCAAGGCCATCAGGTTCAGACAGACCTCAAAATTTTGCCGCTGGGAGCATTTGATGCCATCTTAGGGATGGACTGGCTCGAAACTCACAACCCCAATATCGACTGGGTCGCTAAAACTCTGACGATGGAAGCAGCGAGTGGTACAGTTCACTTACAAGGCCACAGGGGAGAAGTTATCCAATGCGCAACAATTTCTCAGGAAGAATTAGCAACGGTGTGTCGCCAGGGTTCTGTAGCCCACCTGGTACACATCTACTCACTCAACGACACGGTGCACGTTGAGGAAATCACACCCCGAGAAGTACAGTCAGTGGTGGATCAATTCCCTGATGTGTTTGAGGCATCCACAGCCCTTCCACCCAGACGTGAATGCGATCATCGTATCCCACTCATAGAAGGGGCGCAACCAGTGAATGCGCGTGCTTATCGTCACAAACCGGAACTGAAATCTGAAATTGAGAGACAGGTGGCTGAACTGCTCGAGTCTGGCATTATTCAGAAAAGCACGAGCAACTTTTCATCGCCTGCCATCCTTGTCAAGAAGAAGGACGGCTCGTGGAGGCTGTGTATTGACTATCGAGCCCTCAATTCAATGACTGTTGTCAGCAAGTACCCAGTGCCGGTGATCGACGAGCTACTGGATGAGCTCGCAGGCGCCAAGTGGTTTTCGAAATTAGATCTACGTGCTGGGTATCATCAAATTCGCCTGGCACGCGGAGAGGAACCTAAAACCGCGTTTCAGACGCATTCAGGCCACTGGGAGTACACAATGATGCCATTTGGATTGGCAGGGGCCCCAGCCACTTTTCTGGGAGCGATGAATGAAACACTAAAGCCACTGTTGCGCAAGTGTGTGGTGGTTTTCTTCGACGACATATTGGTCTACAGTCGCAGCCTAGATGATCATCTGCAGCACTTATCCCAGGTTTTCTGGCTCCTTCGCAAGGACAAGTGGAAAGTTAAACAATCCAAATGCTCGTTTGGCCAGCAGCGAATTGCCTATCTGGGACATGTCGTGGACAGCACAGGCGTCTCATCTGATCCAAGCAAGATAAGTAAAGTACAGCAGTGGCCTCCTCCAGCAAATGCCAAAGATGTACGCAGTTTTTTGGGTCTTGCAGGTTATTATAGAAAGTTCGTCAAGCATTTCGGCATTATCGCTCGCCCTCTATTCAATCTGCTCAAGAAAAATGCCCCATTTGTGTGGACCAACGAAACGGAAACTGCTTTCCAGCTACTGAAGAAAAACCTGGTGGAAGCACCGGTTCTGAAACTGCCAGATTTCACCAAGACATTCGTCATCGACACGGACGCCTGTGATACTGGCGTAGGGGCCGTGTTACAGCAAGAAGGCCACCCCATCGCGTATATGAGCAAACCGCTGGGGCCGAAAAACAGAGGTTTGTCAACCTACGAAAAGGAATGCCTGGCGATCCTGATGGCCATAGAACAATGGCGTCCCTATTTGCAGCACCAGGAATTCGTGATCAGAACGGATCAGAAAAGTTTGGTACATTTGGAGGAACAGAGATTAACCACAGTCTGGCAACAAAAAGCTTTTACTAAGCTATTGGGCCTCAGATACAAGCTGTGTTATCGCAAAGGCTTGGAGAATCGAGCAGCTGATGCTCTTTCGCGCCGTGGGCACAGTGACGACATGACGGTCTGCACAATTACTGAATGCCAACCTGCCTGGCTAGATGAGATAAGAGCCAGCTACGCTGCCAACGAGCAAGCACGCCAATGGATTCAGAAATTGCAGGCTGGAGAAGATCCCAAGAAGAGGTTTCAGTGGCGAGACCAGCTCCTCTACTTTCGCGGCAGAATTTGGCTCGGGGGCTCCCCAGACTTGCAGAACAAAATCCTCACAGCGTTCCATGCGAGCACGCTGGCAGGCCACTCTGGGTTCCCGGTAACTTACAGCAGATTGCGGCGGCTGTTTGTCTGGCCCAAGATGAAACAACAAACAAAAGAATTCGTGCAGTCTTGTTTGGTATGTCAGCAAGCAAAACCGGAGCGCATCAGATACCCAGGACTTCTACAACCTCTGCCCACTCCTGCTGGTGCTTGGCAAGTAGTCACCATGGACTTTGTAGAAGGACTACCCACATCAGGACATGCAAACTGCATCATGGTCGTCGTTGACAAATTCACGCGATATGCCCACTTCATTCCATTGCACCATCCCTTCACAGCAGCCAAAGTGGCGACAGCTTATATAGACAACGTGTTCAAGTTGCACAGCCTGCCCAAGACCATGATTTCAGATAGAGACCCAATCTTCACGAGCAGATTTTGTCAAGAGTTATTCAAAAGCCTGGGGAGTGATCTGAATATGAGCTCTGCCTACCTCCCGCAGTCTGATGGTCAATCGGAGAGAGTGAATCAATGTTTGGAAACATACCTTAGATGTTTCACTCATGCATCTCCAGCAAAATGGAGCTCCTTCCTATCTCTGGCAGAATACTGGTATAACACAAGCTATCACTCAGCAATCAAAATGTCTCCCTTCGTCGCACTGTACGGCCACGAACCGCGACATTGGGGGCTAGATGATACTTACACATGCACTGCTCCCTCCCTGGAAGAATGGCTCCTAGAAAGGAAATCCATGCAACTATTGTTACAGCACAATCTTAACCATGCTCGCCAGTATATGAAGAACATGGCAGATAAGAAGAGGACAGAGAGGACATTCGTGTTGGGGGATGCCGTCTTCATCAAACTCCAGCCGTACATTCAGTCTTCGGTTCTTCGTCGTGCAAATCAGAAACTTGCGTTCAAGTACTTTGGGCCCTACACGGTGATCAAATGCATCAATCCAGTCGTGTATCAGGTGGATTTGCCCCCAGATTCAAAAATCCACCCTGTGTTCCATGTGTCGCAGCTACGCAAGGTCCTGAAACCAGGTACGCCATCTTCAGTTTCGCTTCCGGTCGTTTCTGACGATCTTCCTGCCCCTGTTGCTGTGTTGGACCATCGTTGGCGCAATACCCCCACTGGAAGGCGCGAACAAGTCCGTGTCCAGTGGCCATCATCGAGCGCCTTGGATCTCACATGGGAAGACAAGATCGAGCTTCAACAGAAATACCCTCAAGCGGCGGCTTGGGGTCAAGCCGCTACTCAAGGAGGAGGGGATGTCAGCGACCTTCCCATCACAGGCAGACAAAGTAACGAAGAGGGCCTCGCTACTCGTGTACCTCGGCCCAGGCGACTGGCCCAACCAAACAGAAGACACGTGGGCCCCGAGTGGACCCGCTGAGCAACGTCGACACGATATAAGGCAAGGCTTCTGCAACACGGAGGGTATCCAGTGGATCACGAACGAAGACGGCGACGGGGATGATCCCCGATGAACTAGCTACCCTATTCATCTCTGTATCTCAATTTGCCATTCGTGTACCTCAGACCATAATTCCTGTACCTAAGAGTGAGATTCCAACGAGAGCCTAACATAGCCCAATAAAGAAATCCTGAAATCTCAAAATGGCCCATGTGTATAAGTGAGTGGTGAGAGTGAGAAGTTTAGTCCCACATTGGAAGTTTGAGAGTTGCACACCACCTTATAAGGTGGAGTGTTGTAGGGATTGTATGTGAGTGAGAACAAGAGAGACTCTCGCGCACTCCTCCTCCTCCGCCGCTCGCTCGTCTCGACTCGACACGACACGACACGACACGTCGCGATCGCGTTTCATGAATCGAGCCGAGACTATACTTATGTTTATTTTGCTGTTTTGGAAAAACCGATTTCGTAGTCGCTTCCGTATCGCGTGCTGCAACCGACTCGGACGTGCGGCGTGGGCCTCCCACGTCGCACGCGTTAGGGTTTTCCGAACCGCACTATAAAAGACGCGCACCGTGGACGATGTACACATACCGAAACCAATCTAGATTTGCTACACCTAGTTCCTTGCGCCGCCACCGTAGTCTACTCCACCCCGAGCGCCGGCGTCCACCGGCGAACGGGAGAGCAGGTCTCCGGAACCAGTCGCCTTTGTGATCCTTTACGGGGGAGGGTGAATTAGGTTTTTGGGAAGCGCTTCGCGCGACTGCTCGCTGCTTCCACGACGGCTCGTCTGCCTAACAAGTCAGGCGGTGTTGCGTACCGTCGCCTCAAGCGTCGTCTACTCCGACCCGTCATCGCCAACGTTGTCATCAACAATGTTACTACAAACGATCGGTACGGAATCTGTGTCCTGATCTGCCTGTTTAACATGTCTACTGTTTACATGTTTAGAGAGATCGAGTTGCTATTATTCATTTTGTCTGCTGCATCTAGTATGTTCGAGTTCCACATGTTAATAGCTGCTTTTGTCATGATTTATATTCTGGAATTAATCGTGGAAATTATGCCTAATTATTCAACAATCCAAAAACCTAATTGTAGGCAATTTCCTGAACTGACTATGGCCCACTTAAGTGATTCAATGAAACCGGAAAGGTTCAACGGTACCACCTTTAAGAGATGGCAACTGAGAAGCCAACTGTGGCTCCAGTCCATGAAAGTGTGGGACATTATTATGAATGGCCTTCCTGAAGGAGCTTCTGACGAGGTTAAGAATAAGTTCAAGGAAGCCAATAATAATTTCAGAGGTTGTATTCTGAGTGTCCTGGAGGGACGTCTGTGCGATGTGTATATGCACATCGAAGACGCTAAGGAGCTCTGGAATGCAATGAATACTAAATTCGGTGCGTCCGATGCTGGCAGTGAGCTGTATATCATGGAGAGCTTTAACGACTACAATATGGTGAATAACCGTTCTGTAGTCGAACAGGCTCATGAGATACAGTGCATTGCGAAGGAGCTTGATCTGCTCAAGTGTGTGATTCCTAATAAGTTTGTGGCTGGATGCATTATTGCAAAGCTGCCTTCTTCATGGAGGAATTTTGCCACATCTCTAAAACATAAGAGATAGGAGATATCGGTTGAAAACCTGATAGCATCTCTTGATGTTGAGGAGAAAGCTCGGGAAAAAGACACAACTGAGAGAGGTGGTGATTTGCAGTCTAGCGCCAATATGGTGCAGAAAAATCATAACGTCAAGAATAACAGCAAGAACAAAGGGAACTATAAGCCCCAGTTCAATGGTCCTGTGAACACTACTGCCTTTAAGAATAAAAACGAGAAGAAGGTGCTGAACAAAGCTGGGCTCGAGTGCTTTACGTGTGGAGCGCTCGGCCACTTTTCTGTTGACTGTCCAGACCGTGCAGACAAGAAAGGGAAGAAAGGCTCCAAGAATGTCAACATGGTGACCGCTAGCAACACTGATGGGTACGGTAATATACCGATGGTACTTTCAGTTTTTCAATCTCCATGTTGGTGGATTGATACGGGTGCTAATGCTCATGAGTGTGCTGACATCTCTATCTTCACTTCTTATCAGGTCGCACGGGATTCTTCCGTCCTAATGGGGAATGGGTCACATGCTTCTGTTCGTGGTGTTGGCACGGTAGATCGTATGTTTGCTGCCGATCCCACCAATAAAAACTGCCGGCTTTGGAAGTTTGAGAGTGGGGCACTTCTTCAAAGGATGTTTATTGTTGTCGCACACATAGCAGTAATGGTTCACTGGACAGTCCTTGGTTGCATGAGTATCAACTTCGCACTTCCAGCATCTCGTCTTTTTAATGACCTGCGCCGCGGCTTTGGAAGTTTGATAGTGGGGCACTTCTTCAAAGGATGTCTATTGTTGTCGCACACATAGCAGTAATGGTTCACCGGACAGTCCTTGGTTGCATGATTATCAACTTCGCACTTCCAGCATATCGTCTTTTTAATGACCTGCGCCGCGGCAACCTCAGCTCCAACGGGTCCAGCGGTGATTTGCACCATCTGTTCAACCGAAGGAGTTGATAATGATAAAGCCAAATCCTGCGAGGTCCCGGCAGCTGCCACAACCAGATCCATTTTCTTCTTTTTGTTCTTCCGCTTGGTCGCACCCCCTGCCGCCACGGAACCGACGGCAAAACCCTGAGCCGCAGCAATCGCCACCGTAGCCGGTACCGTTGTCGTTGGAGGAGCGGCGGCCACTGCAGCAGGCACTGACTGCACCACATGCGCCACGGCAGGTGGCGGTGTCGACTGAACCGGCCCCGACGGAACCACATCGCCTGGAGCACCCGGCGGCACCGGTGCGAACGTGGGAGGCCCCGCAGTCGGTCTGCCCCCTGCCGGCAGCCCTCCGCGCCCAACGTCGCGTCCGCGACCACCAGGGACCGGACCCGGGTGACGCTGCCCAGCCTGTCCGCCCGCGCGCTGGGGGGCCGCCATGCTTGAGGAAGGCGAGAGGAGGGCCCGGAGGAAGGACCGCGGGCCGGAGGATGTCGGAGTAGCCGCAGTCGTCGAAGAAGTTGCAGAATCCGTCGATGAAGGAGCCGGCGGCTGCGCCCGAGGGTTTGGTCGATCGGCTTTGGCCCAAAAGATCTCGAACGCCTCTTGGAAGTAACCCCACGGCTTCATCTTGGGCCCGCTCTTGGCCCCACCGGACAGCGGTTGCAACATTTGAATCGCGTGCGTAGCGCGGTGATCCGCAAACGGCGGATCGAGACTGCGCTCGGCCTCGCAAACGCCGGTCGCTACAGTGAACGACGTTGGCATGAAATCCCCTAGGCATGGTGGTGGTGTGATCCGCGGCCGCGGCACAGGACCACGCCACCCCAACCTGGCTCCGTTCTTCCGTAGCGTGACACCTCCCTGCGCCGATCCCCCGGAGGAGGATGACCCGCCGGAGAAGTCCCACGCCGCTCCAAATACTTTGCGCCCACCTCACCGGACCTTCACACAGAACCCAAAACCTTACCTTCGACGCCGGCGGGATCCTTCTGCTTTTCCCAGTACGCGACTCCGGCTAGGAGAAACCGATACGATCCCAGAACCCTTGCGCCCTAGCCTTGTCGGACAACACTGGCTAGGAGGCATCCTCCCGAGAAACCTCACGAGCTTCCCCGAGGACCTCCTCCGCGCAGCGCGTTGCCGTATCTTCCGTCTCCGGCGCCTCGTCCTCGTCGAGCGGCCCAAAACGAGACCCCACCGTCGCTTCAAGATCCCCCGGCGCCAAGGTGAGCCGTCGGCCTCGAAGATCGAGAGGTAGACGCGGCGGCGAGGGCCGCTCCGCCACTGGCGACGGCGCCCCCTTTTCCGCCAGGGGAGTCATAACACTCGACTACCATCATGTAGGCAATGCTTGGAGGATGGCCTTAATTAATACTTCTTTCCCGCCACTAGAGAGGTACTTCTCTGTCCAGTCACATAGGCGTTTATGAAATCTTTATTTTAGCGGTTTTAATTTTCACTTCTTCATTTGACCTTCCGAAACCGGTAAGCCCAAATACTTCTATTCAAAGCTCTCTCTATCATATCGTAGCAGCTTTTTTATGTCAAGTTGCGCCTCCACCCTCCGTCCATACATGATTGAGCACTTACCAAGGCTTACTAGCTGGCATGTACCCTTCTCATACATGTCCAATGTATTCTTAACAACAGCGGCTTGCTGGATCGAACCTTGAAAGAATATAAGACTATCATCGAAAAAGAGTAGATGTGACATTCCCGGGGCTAGCTAACAAATTTTCAGTTCTTGGAGTCTATCCTCCTCCACCTCTTTCTGAATAAGTCTTCACAGGCCATCAGCTACAAGGAGAAATAAATAGGGAGATAGTGGATCGCCTTGGCGAAGACCCCGTGTAGGCGTGAATGTGTCCAACACATGTCCATTGAGTCGAACAGAAAATTGCACGGTGGTAACACACTACATAATTCATCGTATCCATGTGCGATGAAAGGCCAGATTCGCCCCATTACACCTTCCAAATAGCGCCAATCCAACTTTGATCGTTCCACGGAGCTACTCTGAATTGCATGAATACATTCAAATGTCATGAGAGTGTTGTCAGTGATCAAACTTTCCGGGATGAATGCACTTTGCATGGGTGAGATGATGTCTTGGAGGAGTGGTCATTGTCGGTTAACTAAGCACTTGGAGATGATTTTAAACACGACATTGCAGAGTCTTATTGGTCGCAGATCCTTATGTTCCTCCATATTGTTCTTCTTTGAAATGAGGACAATTGTCGTACTCCCTCCGTCCACTTTTATAAGGCTCACTTCTTACTATTGAAATGCTAAGAAGTGGGCCTTATAAAAGTGGACGGAGGGAGTATCATTAACTTCATCGGGCATCACTCTATCAGGTCCCTGTCCACTTTTATAACATATCCCACGGAAGAGACCCCATATTGTTCGTGCGGTGCAGGCCTCCGGATAGAACAGAGTGCTGAAATATTTTGGCCCATATGTGTGTGCTGAAATATTGGGCCCATATATGGGTAGCCTGTCAGCGACCTTCCCATCACAGGCAGACAAAGTAACGAAGAGGGCCTCGCTACTCGTGTACCTCGGCCCAGGCGACTGGCCCAACCAAACAGAAGACACGTGGGCCCCGAGTGGACCCGCTGAGCAACGTCGACACGATATAAGGCAAGGCTTCTGCAACACGGAGGGTATCCAGTGGATCACGAACGAAGACGGCGGCGGGGCTGATCCCCGATGAACTAGCTACCCTATTCATCTTTGTATCTCAATTTTCCATTCGTGTACCTCAGACCATAATTCCTGTACCTAAGAGTGAGATTCCAACGAGAGCCTAACATCGTGGTATCAGATTTGCCTCCGATCCCCACCTTCTCCACCACAATTCCGGAAACCCGGAGATACACCGCCGATCGCGCCCGCCTCGTCGCCACCATGGATCCCGCGCTGAAGGAGTACCTGGACGCGATCAGGAAGGACTCGGCAGATCTGCGCGAATCCATGCAGTCGTAGAACAGGGAGATGCTGGCGAAACAAGATGCAGTATCCACGCAATTGGCGGATCTGTGCAGCTGGAAGCCGGATCTGGAGGCCCGCTTCGCTCGCCTCCAGGCCACGGTAGCCGATCTGCAACGCGTGCGTCCACCATCGACGACGTTCAGCAGTGGATCGGTGGCGGCTCATCTCGCCACCGCGCCCCTCTCATCATCCGAGGCGGCGATCCACGGGCAAGGCCACGGCGTCAGCACAATTCCCGGGGGTCTACCGGCGATGACCCTTGCGTCGTCGTCGGAACCTCCGGTCACGGGTATGAACAGCCTGCAACTTCCCCTCTCGTCTGAGTCTGGTCCGCAATCGCTCTCGAGTCATATTCTCGCCAATTTGGGGGCCAACGCGCCTAATTTTCCGTTTCCATCATTCTCGGGAGATAATCCCAATTTGTGGGTTACTCAGGCAGAGCAATATTTTCGTATGTTTTCCACTCACGACACTTTCTGGGTTCCGATGGCGATTCTGCATTTTTCGGGTCCTGCGGGAATTTGGTTGCAATCAGTGAGAAAGAAAATAGCAACGCTCGATTGGATTTCCTTCACCTCCCTTTTGTGCACCCGTTTTGGTAGAGATCGCCACCAATTACTCATCCGCCAATTTTACACAATCAAGCAAACCTCATCTGTGGCCGATTACATAGAACGCTTTGACATTCTCATGAATCATTTGGTTTCCTATTCGGATTCGACTCACCCATATTATTTTCTTACACGTTTTGTCGAGGGACTTCGCGCCGATATCCGTGCAGTGGTCATGGTGCAAAGACCGACCGATCTGGACACAGCGTGTTCTCTGGCTTTGCTGCAAGAAGAAGTGGTAGAAGGGGATATCTCACCTCCACGCCAACTGGAGCACAGATATATCAAATGGCCTGCGAAAAACGTGCAAGTGCAACCTGCATCCGTGCCGTCAACGCCGTCACAGAGGTCTCATGATTCGAGGGGAATGGAATCTGCGAGACAGAGCGGAGATGACAAGGTAACTGCACTGCGAAATTACCGTCGAGCGAAGGGACTCTGTTTCACGTGTGCGCAGAAATGGGGCCCTGATCATGTCTGCCCCAAGACAATTCAGCTCCACGTTGTAGAAGAACTTCTGGCCATGTTCACTCAAGAGGAAATTGCAGGCAGTGACAGTCCCAGTGCGAGCTCGGAAGAGAATGAAATTGCCTGCTCGATCTCTCTTCATGCGTTGACAGGTTCCACTGCTGCTGTTTCTCGGGTGATTCAGTTACAGGCTTTTATCGCGAATCACGAAGTACTCATTCTGGTCGATTCAGGGAGCTCGGCATCGTTCATCAACCAGCAATTAGCAGATCAGCTGTCAGGGGTGCAGTCTCTGCCAATTCCGTGCAGGGTCAATGTGGCAGATGGTTCCCAACACAAGTGTACACAATTTCTTCCAGGTTGCAAATGGACCTCTCAAGGCCATCAGGTTCAGACAGACCTCAAAATTTTGCCGCTGGGAGCATTTGATGCCATCTTAGGGATGGACTGGCTCGAAACTCACAACCCCAATATCGACTGGGTCGCTAAAACTCTGACGATGGAAGCAGCGAGTGGTACAGTTCACTTACAAGGCCACAGGGGAGAAGTTATCCAATGCGCAACAATTTCTCAGGAAGAATTAGCAACGGTGTGTCGCCAGGGTTCTGTAGCCCACCTGGTACACATCTACTCACTCAACGACACGGTGCACGTTGAGGAAATCACACCCCGAGAAGTACAGTCAGTGGTGGATCAATTCCCTGATGTGTTTGAGGCATCCACAGCCCTTCCACCCAGACGTGAATGCGATCATCGTATCCCACTCATAGAAGGGGCGCAACCAGTGAATGCGCGTGCTTATCGTCACAAACCGGAACTGAAATCTGAAATTGAGAGACAGGTGGCTGAACTGCTCGAGTCTGGCATTATTCAGAAAAGCACGAGCAACTTTTCATCGCCTGCCATCCTTGTCAAGAAGAAGGACGGCTCGTGGAGGCTGTGTATTGACTATCGAGCCCTCAATTCAATGACTGTTGTCAGCAAGTACCCAGTGCCGGTGATCGACGAGCTACTGGATGAGCTCGCAGGCGCCAAGTGGTTTTCGAAATTAGATCTACGTGCTGGGTATCATCAAATTCGCCTGGCACGCGGAGAGGAACCTAAAACCGCGTTTCAGACGCATTCAGGCCACTGGGAGTACACAATGATGCCATTTGGATTGGCAGGGGCCCCAGCCACTTTTCTGGGAGCGATGAATGAAACACTAAAGCCACTGTTGCGCAAGTGTGTGGTGGTTTTCTTCGACGACATATTGGTCTACAGTCGCAGCCTAGATGATCATCTGCAGCACTTATCCCAGGTTTTCTGGCTCCTTCGCAAGGACAAGTGGAAAGTTAAACAATCCAAATGCTCGTTTGGCCAGCAGCGAATTGCCTATCTGGGACATGTCGTGGACAGCACAGGCGTCTCATCTGATCCAAGCAAGATAAGTAAAGTACAGCAGTGGCCTCCTCCAGCAAATGCCAAAGATGTACGCAGTTTTTTGGGTCTTGCAGGTTATTATCGAAAGTTCGTCAAGCATTTCGGCATTATCGCTCGCCCTCTATTCAATCTGCTCAAGAAAAATGCCCCATTTGTGTGGACCAACGAAACGGAAACTGCTTTCCAGCTACTGAAGAAAAACCTGGTGGAAGCACCGGTTCTAAAACTGCCAGATTTCACCAAGACATTCGTCATCGACACGGACGCCTGTGATACTGGCGTAGGGGCCGTGTTACAGCAAGAAGGCCACCCCATCGCGTATATGAGCAAACCGCTGGGGCCGAAAAACAGAGGTTTGTCAACCTACGAAAAGGAATGCCTGGCGATCCTGATGGCCATAGAACAATGGCGTCCCTATTTGCAGCACCAGGAATTCGTGATCAGAACGGATCAGAAAAGTTTGGTACATTTGGAGGAACAGAGATTAACCACAGTCTGGCAACAAAAAGCTTTTACTAAGCTATTGGGCCTCAGATACAAGCTGTGTTATCGCAAAGGCTTGGAGAATCGAGCAGCTGATGCTCTTTCGCGCCGTGGGCACAGTGACGACATGACGGTCTGCACAATTACTGAATGCCAACCTGCCTGGCTAGATGAGATAAGAGCCAGCTACGCTGCCAACGAGCAAGCACGCCAATGGATTCAGAAATTGCAGGCTGGAGAAGATCCCAAGAAGAGGTTTCAGTGGCGAGACCAGCTCCTCTACTTTCGCGGCAGAATTTGGCTCGGGGGCTCCCCAGACTTGCAGAACAAAATCCTCACAGCGTTCCATGCGAGCACGCTGGCAGGCCACTCTGGGTTCCCGGTAACTTACAGCAGATTGCGGCGGCTGTTTGCCTGGCCCAAGATGAAACAACAAACAAAAGAATTCGTGCAGTCTTGTTTGGTATGTCAGCAAGCAAAACCGGAGCGCATCAGATACCCAGGACTTCTACAACCTCTGCCCACTCCTGCTGGTGTGGCAAGTAGTCACCATGGACTTTGTAGAAGGACTACCCACATCAGGACATGCAAACTGCATCATGGTCGTCGTTGACAAATTCACGCGATATGCCCACTTCATTCCATTGCACCATCCCTTCACAGCAGCCAAAGTGGCGACAGCTTATATAGACAACGTGTTCAAGTTGCACAGCCTGCCCAAGACCATGATTTCAGATAGAGACCCAATCTTCACGAGCAGATTTTGTCAAGAGTTATTCAAAAGCCTGGGGAGTGATCTGAATATGAGCTCTGCCTACCTCCCGCAGTCTGATGGTCAATCGGAGAGAGTGAATCAATGTTTGGAAACATACCTTAGATGTTTCACTCATGCATCTCCAGCAAAATGGAGCTCCTTCCTATCTCTGGCAGAATACTGGTATAACACAAGCTATCACTCAGCAATCAAAATGTCTCCCTTCGTCGCACTGTACGGCCACGAACCGCGACATTGGGGGCTAGATGATACTTACACATGCACTGCTCCCTCCCTGGAAGAATGGCTCCTAGAAAGGAAATCCATGCAACTATTGTTACAGCACAATCTTAACCATGCTCGCCAGTATATGAAGAACATGGCAGATAAGAAGAGGACAGAGAGGACATTCGTGTTGGGGGATGCCGTCTTCATCAAACTCCAGCCGTACATTCAGTCTTCGGTTCTTCGTCGTGCAAATCAGAAACTTGCGTTCAAGTACTTTGGGCCCTACACGGTGATCAAATGCATCAATCCAGTCGCGTATCAGGTGGATTTGCCCCCAGATTCAAAAATCCACCCTGTGTTCCATGTGTCGCAGCTACGCAAGGTCCTGAAACCAGGTACGCCATCTTCAGTTTCGCTTCCGGTCGTTTCTGACGATCTTCCTGCCCCTGTTGCTGTGTTGGACCATCGTTGGCGCAATACCCCCACTGGAAGGCGCGAACAAGTCCGTGTCCAGTGGCCATCATCGAGCGCCTTGGATCTCACATGGGAAGACAAGATCGAGCTTCAACAGAAATACCCTCAAGCGGCGGCTTGGGGTCAAGCCGCTACTCAAGGAGGAGGGGATGTCAGCGACCTTCCCATCACAGGCAGACAAAGTAACGAAGAGGGCCTCGCTACTCGTGTACCTCGGCCCAGGCGACTGGCCCAACCAAACAGAAGACACGTGGGCCCCGAGTGGACCCGCTGAGCAACGTCGACACGATATAAGGCAAGGCTTCTGCAACACGGAGGGTATCCAGTGGATCACGAACGAAGACGGCGACGGGGCTGATCCCCGATGAACTAGCTACCCTATTCATCTCTGTATCTCAATTTGCCATTCGTGTACCTCAGACCATAATTCCTGTACCTAAGAGTGAGATTCCAACGAGAGCCTAACATAGCCCAATAAAGAAATCCTGAAATCTCAAAATGGCCCATGTGTATAAGTGAGTGGTGAGAGTGAGAAGTTTAGTCCCACATTGGAAGTTTGAGAGTTGCACACCACCTTATAAGGTGGAGTGTTGTAGGGATTGTATGTGAGTGAGAACAAGAGAGACTCTCGCGCACTCCTCCTCCTCCGCCGCTCGCTCGTCTCGACTCGACACGACACGACACGACACGTCGCGATCGCGTTTCATGAATCGAGCCGAGACTATACTTATGTTTATTTTGCTGTTTTGGAAAAACCGATTTCGTAGTCGCTTCCGTATCGCGTGCTGCAACCGACTCGGACGTGCGGCGTGGGCCTCCCACGTCGCACGCGTTAGGGTTTTCCGAACCGCACTATAAAAGACGCGCACCGTGGACGATGTACACATACCGAAACCAATCTAGATTTGCTACACCTAGTTCCTTGCGCCGCCACCGTAGTCTACTCCACCCCGAGCGCCGGCGTCCACCGGCGAATGGGAGAGCAGGTCTCCGGAACCAGTCGCCTTTGTGATCCTTTACGGGGGAGGGTGAATTAGGTTTTTGGGAAGCGCTTCGCGCGACTGCTCGCTGCTTCCACGACGGCTCGTCTGCCTAACAAGTCAGGCGGTGTTGCGTACCGTCGCCTCAAGCGTCGTCTACTCCGACCCGTCATCGCCAACGTTGTCATCAACAATGTTACTACAAACGATCGGTACGGAATCTGTGTCCTGATCTGCCTATTTAACATGTCTACTGTTTACATGTTTAGAGAGATCGAGTTGCTATTATTCATTTTGTCTGCTGCATCTAGTATGTTCGAGTTCCACATGTTAATAGCTGCTTTTGTCATGATTTATATTCTGGAATTAATCGTGGAAATTATGCCTAATTATTCAACAATCCAAAAACCTAATTGTAGGCAATTTCCTGAACTGACTATGGCCCACTTAAGTGATTCAATGAAACCGGAAAGGTTCAACGGTACCACCTTTAAGAGATGGCAATTGAGAAGCCAACTGTGGCTCCAGTCCATGAAAGTGTGGGACATTATTATGAATGGCCTTCCTGAAGGAGCTTCTGACGAGGTTAAGAATAAGTTCAAGGAAGCCAATAATAATTTCAGAGGTTGTATTCTGAGTGTCCTGGAGGGACGTCTGTGCGATGTGTATATGCACATCGAAGACGCTAAGGAGCTCTGGAATGCAATGAATACTAAATTCGGTGCGTCCGATGCTGGCAGTGAGCTGTATATCATGGAGAGCTTTAACGACTACAATATGGTGAATAACCGTTCTGTAGTCGAACAGGCTCATGAGATACAGTGCATTGCGAAGGAGCTTGATCTGCTCAAGTGTGTGATTCCTAATAAGTTTGTGGCTGGATGCATTATTGCAAAGCTGCCTTCTTCATGGAGGAATTTTGCCACATCTCTAAAACATAAGAGATAGGAGATATCGGTTGAAAACCTGATAGCATCTCTTGATGTTGAGGAGAAAGCTCGGGAAAAAGACACAACTGAGAGAGGTGGTGATTTGCAGTCTAGCGCCAATATGGTGCAGAAAAATCATAACGTCAAGAATAACAGCAAGAACAAAGGGAACTATAAGCCCCAGTTCAATGGTCCTGTGAACACTACCGCCTTTAAGAATAAAAACGAGAAGAAGGTGCTGAACAAAGCTGGGCTCGAGTGCTTTACGTGTGGAGCGCTCGGCCACTTTTCTGTTGACTGTCCAGACCGTGCAGACAAGAAAGGGAAGAAAGGCTCCAAGAATGTCAACATGGTGACCGCTAGCAACACTGATGGGTACGGTAATATACCGATGGTACTTTCAGTTTTTCAATCTCCATGTTGGTGGATTGATACGGGTGCTAATGCTCATGAGTGTGCTGACATCTCTATCTTCACTTCTTATCAGGTCGCACGGGATTCTTCCGTCCTAATGGGGAATGGGTCACATGCTTCTGTTCGTGGTGTTGGCACGGTAGATCGTATGTTTGCTGCCGATCCCACCAATAAAAACTGCCGGCTTTGGAAGTTTGAGAGTGGGGCACTTCTTCAAAGGATGTTTATTGTTGTCGCACACATAGCAGTAATGGTTCACTGGACAGTCCTTGGTTGCATGAGTATCAACTTCGCACTTCCAGCATCTCGTCTTTTTAATGACCTGCGCCGCGGCTTTGGAAGTTTGATAGTGGGGCACTTCTTCAAAGGATGTCTATTGTTGTCGCACACATAGCAGTAATGGTTCACCGGACAGTCCTTGGTTGCATGATTATCAACTTCGCACTTCCAGCATCTCGTCTTTTTAATGACCTGCGCCGCGGCAACCTCAGCTCCAACGGGTCCAGCGGTGATTTGCACCATCTGTTCAACCGAAGGAGTTGATAATGATAAAGCCAAATCCTGCGAGGTCCCGGCAGCTGCCACAACCAGATCCATTTTCTTCTTTTTGTTCTTCCGCTTGGTCGCACCCCCTGCCGCCACGGAACCGACGGCAAAACCCTGAGCCGCAGCAATCGCCACCGTAGCCGGTACCGTTGTCGTTGGAGGAGCGGCGGCCACTGCAGCAGGCACTGACTGCACCACATGCGCCACGGCAGGTGGCGGTGTCGACTGAACCGGCCCCGACGGAACCACATCGCCTGGAGCACCCGGCGGCACCGGTGCGAACGTGGGAGGCCCCGCAGTCGGTCTGCCCCCCTGCCGGCAGCCCTCCGCGCCCAACGTCGCGTCCGCGACCACCAGGGACCGGACCCGGGTGACGCTGCCCAGCCTGTCCGCCCGCGCGCTGGGGGGCCGCCATGCTTGAGGAAGGCGAGAGGAGGGCCCGGAGGAAGGACCGCGGGCCGGAGGATGTCGGAGTAGCCGCAGTCGTCGAAGAAGTTGCAGAATCCGTCGATGAAGGAGCCGGCGGCTGCGCCCGAGGGTTTGGTCGATCGGCTTTGGCCCAAAAGATCTCGAACGCCTCTTGGAAGTAACCCCACGGCTTCATCTTGGGCCCGCTCTTGGCCCCACCGGACAGCGGTTGCAACATTTGAATCGCGTGCGTAGCGCGGTGATCCGCAAACGGCGGATCGAGACTGCGCTCGGCCTCGCAAACGCCGGTCGCTACAGTGAACGACGTTGGCATGAAATCCCCTAGGCATGGTGGTGGTGTGATCCGCGGCCGCGGCACAGGACCACGCCACCCCAACCTGGCTCCGTTCTTCCGTAGCGCGACACCTCCCTGCGCCGATCCCCCGGAGGAGGATGACCCGCCGGAGAAGTCCCACGCCGCTCCAAATACTTTGCGCCCACCTCACCGGACCTTCACACAGAACCCAAAACCTTACCTTCGACGCCGGCGGGATCCTTCTGCTTTTCCCAGTACGCGACTCCGGCTAGGAGAAACCGATACGATCCCAGAACCCTTGCGCCCTAGCCTTGTCGGACAACACTGGCTAGGAGGCATCCTCCCGAGAAACCTCACGAGCTTCCCCGAGGACCTCCTCCGCGCAGCGCGTTGCCGTATCTTCCGTCTCCGGCGCCTCGTCCTCGTCGAGCGGCCCAAAACGAGACCCCACCGTCGCTTCAAGATCCCCCGGCGCCAAGGTGAGCCGTCGGCCTCGAAGATCGAGAGGTAGACGCGGCGGCGAGGGCCGCTCCGCCACTGGCGACGGCGCCCCCTTTTCCGCCAGGGGAGTCATAACACTCGACTACCATCATGTAGGCAATGCTTGGAGGATGGCCTTAATTAATACTTCTTTCCCGCCACTAGAGAGGTACTTCTCTGTCCAGTCACATAGGCGTTTATGAAATCTTTATTTTAGCGGTTTTAATTTTCACTTCTTCATTTGACCTTCCGAAACCGGTAAGCCCAAATACTTCTATTCAAAGCTCTCTCTATCATATCGTAGCAGCTTTTTTATGTCAAGTTGCGCCTCCACCCTCCGTCCATACATGATTGAGCACTTACCAAGGCTTACTAGCTGGCATGTACCCTTCTCATACATGTCCAATGTATTCTTAACAACAGCGGCTTGCTGGATCGAACCTTGAAAGAATATAAGACTATCATCGAAAAAGAGTAGATGTGACATTCCCGGGGCTAGCTAACAAATTTTCAGTTCTTGGAGTCTATCCTCCTCCACCTCTTTCTGAATAAGTCTTCACAGGCCATCAGCTACAAGGAGAAATAAATAGGGAGATAGTGGATCGCCTTGGCGAAGACCCCGTGTAGGCGTGAATGTGTCCAACACATGTCCATTGAGTCGAACAGAAAATTGCACGGTTGTAACACACTACATAATTCATCGTATCCATGTGCGATGAAAGGCCAGATTCGCCCCATTACACCTTCCAAATAGCGCCAATCCAACTTTGATCGTTCCACGGAGCTACTCTGAATTGCATGAATACATTCAAATGTCATGAGAGTGTTGTCAGTGATCAAACTTTCCGGGATGAATGCACTTTGCATGGGTGAGATGATGTCTTGGAGGAGTGGTCATTGTCGGTTAACTAAGCACTTGGAGATGATTTTAAACACGACATTGCAGAGTCTTATTGGTCGCAGATCCTTATGTTCCTCCATATTGTTCTTCTTTGAAATGAGGACAATTGTCGTACTCCCTCCGTCCACTTTTATAAGGCTCACTTCTTACTATTGAAATGCTAAGAAGTGGGCCTTATAAAAGTGGACGGAGGGAGTATCATTAACTTCATCGGGCATCACTCTATCAGGTCCCTGTCCACTTTTATAACATATCCCACGGAAGAGACCCCATATTGTTCGTGCGGTGCAGGCCTCCGGATAGAACAGAGTGCTGAAATATTTTGGCCCATATGTGTGTGCTGAAATATTGGGCCCATATATGGGTAGCCTGTCAGCGACCTTCCCATCACAGGCAGGCAAAGTAACGAAGAGGGCCTCGCTACTCGTGTACCTCGGCCCAGGCGACTGGCCCAACCAAACAGAAGACACGTGGGCCCCGAGTGGACCCGCTGAGCAACGTCGACACGATATAAGGCAAGGCTTCTGCAACACGGAGGGTATCCAGTGGATCACGAACGAAGACGGCGGCGGGGCTGATCCCCGATGAACTAGCTACCCTATTCATCTTTGTATCTCAATTTTCCATTCGTGTACCTCAGACCATAATTCCTGTACCTAAGAGTGAGATTCCAACGAGAGCCTAACATCGTGGTATCAGATTTGCCTCCGATCCCCACCTTCTCCACCACAATTCCGGAAACCCGGAGATACACCGCCGATCGCGCCCGCCTCGTCGCCACCATGGATCCCGCGCTGAAGGAGTACCTGGACGCGATCAGGAAGGACTCGGCAGATCTGCGCGAATCCATGCAGTCGTAGAACAGGGAGATGCTGGCGAAACAAGATGCAGTATCCACGCAATTGGCGGATCTGTGCAGCTGGAAGCCGGATCTGGAGGCCCGCTTCGCTCGCCTCCAGGCCACGGTAGCCGATCTGCAACGCGTGCGTCCACCATCGACGACGTTCAGCAGTGGATCGGTGGCGGCTCATCTCGCCACCGCGCCCCTCTCATCATCCGAGGCGGCGATCCACGGGCAAGGCCACGGCGTCAGCACAATTCCCGGGGGTCTACCGGCGATGACCCTTGCGTCGTCGTCGGAACCTCCGGTCACGGGTATGAACAGCCTGCAACTTCCCCTCTCGTCTGAGTCTGGTCCGCAATCGCTCTCGAGTCATATTCTCGCCAATTTGGGGGCCAACGCGCCTAATTTTCCGTTTCCATCATTCTCGGGAGATAATCCCAATTTGTGGGTTACTCAGGCAGAGCAATATTTTCGTATGTTTTCCACTCACGACACTTTCTGGGTTCCGATGGCGATTCTGCATTTTTCGGGTCCTGCGGGAATTTGGTTGCAATCAGTGAGAAAGAAAATAGCAACGCTCGATTGGATTTCCTTCACCTCCCTTTTGTGCACCCGTTTTGGTAGAGATCGCCACCAATTACTCATCCGCCAATTTTACACAATCAAGCAAACCTCATCTGTGGCCGATTACATAGAACGCTTTGACATTCTCATGAATCATTTGGTTTCCTATTCGGATTCGACTCACCCATATTATTTTCTTACACGTTTTGTCGAGGGACTTCGCGCCGATATCCGTGCAGTGGTCATGGTGCAAAGACCGACCGATCTGGACACAGCGTGTTCTCTGGCTTTGCTGCAAGAAGAAGTGGTAGAAGGGGATATCTCACCTCCACGCCAACTGGAGCACAGATATATCAAATGGCCTGCGAAAAACGTGCAAGTGCAACCTGCATCCGTGCCGTCAACGCCGTCACAGAGGTCTCATGATTCGAGGGGAATGGAATCTGCGCGACAGAGCGGAGATGACAAGGTAACTGCACTGCGAAATTACCGTCGAGCGAAGGGACTCTGTTTCACGTGTGCGCAGAAATGGGGCCCTGATCATGTCTGCCCCAAGACAATTCAGCTCCACGTTGTAGAAGAACTTCTGGCCATGTTCACTCAAGAGGAAATTGCAGGCAGTGACAGTCCCAGTGCGAGCTCGGAAGAGAATGAAATTGCCTGCTCGATCTCTCTTCATGCGTTGACAGGTTCCACTGCTGCTGTTTCTCGGGTGATTCAGTTACAGGCTTTTATCGCGAATCACGAAGTACTCATTCTGGTCGATTCAGGGAGCTCGGCATCGTTCATCAACCAGCAATTAGCAGATCAGCTGTCAGGGGTGCAGTCTCTGCCAATTCCGTGCAGGGTCAATGTGGCAGATGGTTCCCAACACAAGTGTACACAATTTCTTCCAGGTTGCAAATGGACCTCTCAAGGCCATCAGGTTCAGACAGACCTCAAAATTTTGCCGCTGGGAGCATTTGATGCCATCTTAGGGATGGACTGGCTCGAAACTCACAACCCCAATATCGACTGGGTCGCTAAAACTCTGACGATGGAAGCAGCGAGTGGTACAGTTCACTTACAAGGCCACAGGGGAGAAGTTATCCAATGCGCAACAATTTCTCAGGAAGAATTAGCAACGGTGTGTCGCCAGGGTTCTGTAGCCCACCTGGTACACATCTACTCACTCAACGACACGGTGCACGTTGAGGAAATCACACCCCGAGAAGTACAGTCAGTGGTGGATCAATTCCCTGATGTGTTTGAGGCATCCACAGCCCTTCCACCCAGACGTGAATGCGATCATCGTATCCCACTCATAGAAGGGGCGCAACCAGTGAATGCGCGTGCTTATCGTCACAAACCGGAACTGAAATCTGAAATTGAGAGACAGGTGGCTGAACTGCTCGAGTCTGGCATTATTCAGAAAAGCACGAGCAACTTTTCATCGCCTGCCATCCTTGTCAAGAAGAAGGACGGCTCGTGGAGGCTGTGTATTGACTATCGAGCCCTCAATTCAATGACTGTTGTCAGCAAGTACCCAGTGCCGGTGATCGACGAGCTACTGGATGAGCTCGCAGGCGCCAAGTGGTTTTCGAAATTAGATCTACGTGCTGGGTATCATCAAATTCGCCTGGCACGCGGAGAGGAACCTAAAACCGCGTTTCAGACGCATTCAGGCCACTGGGAGTACACAATGATGCCATTTGGATTGGCAGGGGCCCCAGCCACTTTTCTGGGAGCGATGAATGAAACACTAAAGCCACTGTTGCGCAAGTGTGTGGTGGTTTTCTTCGACGACATATTGGTCTACAGTCGCAGCCTAGATGATCATCTGCAGCACTTATCCCAGGTTTTCTGGCTCCTTCGCAAGGACAAGTGGAAAGTTAAACAATCCAAATGCTCGTTTGGCCAGCAGCGAATTGCCTATCTGGGACATGTCGTGGACAGCACAGGCGTCTCATCTGATCCAAGCAAGATAAGTAAAGTACAGCAGTGGCCTCCTCCAGCAAATGCCAAAGATGTACGCAGTTTTTTGGGTCTTGCAGGTTATTATCGAAAGTTCGTCAAGCATTTCGGCATTATCGCTCGCCCTCTATTCAATCTGCTCAAGAAAAATGCCCCATTTGTGTGGACCAACGAAACGGAAACTGCTTTCCAGCTACTGAAGAAAAACCTGGTGGAAGCACCGGTTCTGAAACTGCCAGATTTCACCAAGACATTCGTCATCGACACGGACGCCTGTGATACTGGCGTAGGGGCCGTGTTACAGCAAGAAGGCCACCCCATCGCGTATATGAGCAAACCGCTGGGGCCGAAAAACAGAGGTTTGTCAACCTACGAAAAGGAATGCCTGGCGATCCTGATGGCCATAGAACAATGGCGTCCCTATTTGCAGCACCAGGAATTCGTGATCAGAACGGATCAGAAAAGTTTGGTACATTTGGAGGAACAGAGATTAACCACAGTCTGGCAACAAAAAGCTTTTACTAAGCTATTGGGCCTCAGATACAAGCTGTGTTATCGCAAAGGCTTGGAGAATCGAGCAGCTGATGCTCTTTCGCGCCGTGGGCACAGTGACGACATGACGGTCTGCACAATTACTGAATGCCAACCTGCCTGGCTAGATGAGATAAGAGCCAGCTACGCTGCCAACGAGCAAGCACGCCAATGGATTCAGAAATTGCAGGCTGGAGAAGATCCCAAGAAGAGGTTTCAGTGGCGAGACCAGCTCCTCTACTTTCGCGGCAGAATTTGGCTCGGGGGCTCCCCAGACTTGCAGAACAAAATCCTCACAGCGTTCCATGCGAGCACGCTGGCAGGCCACTCTGGGTTCCCGGTAACTTACAGCAGATTGCGGCGGCTGTTTGCCTGGCCCAAGATGAAACAACAAACAAAAGAATTCGTGCAGTCTTGTTTGGTATGTCAGCAAGCAAAACCGGAGCGCATCAGATACCCAGGACTTCTACAACCTCTGCCCACTCCTGCTGGTGTGGCAAGTAGTCACCATGGACTTTGTAGAAGGACTACCCACATCAGGACATGCAAACTGCATCATGGTCGTCGTTGACAAATTCACGCGATATGCCCACTTCATTCCATTGCACCATCCCTTCACAGCAGCCAAAGTGGCGACAGCTTATATAGACAACGTGTTCAAGTTGCACAGCCTGCCCAAGACCATGATTTCAGATAGAGACCCAATCTTCACGAGCAGATTTTGTCAAGAGTTATTCAAAAGCCTGGGGAGTGATCTGAATATGAGCTCTGCCTACCTCCCGCAGTCTGATGGTCAATCGGAGAGAGTGAATCAATGTTTGGAAACATACCTTAGATGTTTCACTCATGCATCTCCAGCAAAATGGAGCTCCTTCCTATCTCTGGCAGAATACTGGTATAACACAAGCTATCACTCAGCAATCAAAATGTCTCCCTTCGTCGCACTGTACAGCCACGAACCGCGACATTGGGGGCTAGATGATACTTACACATGCACTGCTCCCTCCCTGGAAGAATGGCTCCTAGAAAGGAAATCCATGCAACTATTGTTACAGCACAATCTTAACCATGCTCGCCAGTATATGAAGAACATGGCAGATAAGAAGAGGACAGAGAGGACATTCGTGTTGGGGGATGCCGTCTTCATCAAACTCCAGCCGTACATTCAGTCTTCGGTTCTTCGTCGTGCAAATCAGAAACTTGCGTTCAAGTACTTTGGGCCCTACACGGTGATCAAATGCATCAATCCAGTCGCGTATCAGGTGGATTTGCCCCCAGATTCAAAAATCCACCCTGTGTTCCATGTGTCGCAGCTACGCAAGGTCCTGAAACCAGGTACGCCATCTTCAGTTTCGCTTCCGGTCGTTTCTGACGATCTTCCTGCCCCTGTTGCTGTGTTGGACCATCGTTGGCGCAATACCCCCACTGGAAGGCGCGAACAAGTCCGTGTCCAGTGGCCATCATCGAGCGCCTTGGATCTCACATGGGAAGACAAGATCGAGCTTCAACAGAAATACCCTGAAGCGGCGGCTTGGGGTCAAGCCGCTACTCAAGGAGGAGGGGATGTCAGCGACCTTCCCATCACAGGCAGACAAAGTAACGAAGAGGGCCTCGCTACTCGTGTACCTCGGCCCAGGCGACTGGCCCAACCAAACAGAAGACACGTGGGCCCCGAGTGGACCCGCTGAGCAACGTCGACACGATATAAGGCAAGGCTTCTGCAACACGGAGGGTATCCAGTGGATCACGAACGAAGACGGCGACGGGGCTGATCCCCGATGAACTAGCTACCCTATTCATCTCTGTATCTCAATTTGCCATTCGTGTACCTCAGACCATAATTCCTGTACCTAAGAGTGAGATTCCAACGAGAGCCTAACATAGCCCAATAAAGAAATCCTGAAATCTCAAAATGGCCCATGTGTATAAGTGAGTGGTGAGAGTGAGAAGTTTAGTCCCACATTGGAAGTTTGAGAGTTGCACACCACCTTATAAGGTGGAGTGTTGTAGGGATTGTATGTGAGTGAGAACAAGAGAGACTCTCGCGCACTCCTCCTCCTCCGCCGCTCGCTCGTCTCGACTCGACACGACACGACACGACACGTCGCGATCGCGTTTCATGAATCGAGCCGAGACTATACTTATGTTTATTTTTCTGTTTTGGAAAAACCGATTTCGTAGTCGCTTCCGTATCGCGTGCTGCAACCGACTCGGACGTGCGGCGTGGGCCTCCCACGTCGCACGCGTTAGGGTTTTCCGAACCGCACTATAAAAGACGCGCACCGTGGACGATGTACACATACCGAAACCAATCTAGATTTGCTACACCTAGTTCCTTGCGCCGCCACCGTAGTCTACTCCACCCCGAGCGCCGGCGTCCACCGGCGAACGGGAGAGCAGGTCTCCGGAACCAGTCGCCTTTGTGATCCTTTACGGGGGAGGGTGAATTAGGTTTTTGGGAAGCGCTTCGCGCGACTGCTCGCTGCTTCCACGACGGCTCGTCTGCCTAACAAGTCAGGCGGTGTTGCGTACCGTCGCCTCAAGCGTCGTCTACTCCGACCCGTCATCGCCAACGTTGTCATCAACAATGTTACTACAAACGATCGGTACGGAATCTGTGTCCTGATCTGCCTGTTTAACATGTCTACTGTTTACATGTTTAGAGAGATCGAGTTGCTATTATTCATTTTGTCTGCTGCATCTAGTATGTTCGAGTTCCACATGTTAATAGCTGCTTTTGTCATGATTTATATTCTGGAATTAATCGTGGAAATTATGCCTAATTATTCAACAATCCAAAAACCTAATTGTAGGCAATTTCCTGAACTGACTATGGCCCACTTAAGTGATTCAATGAAACCGGAAAGGTTCAACGGTACCACCTTTAAGAGATGGCAACTGAGAAGCCAACTGTGGCTCCAGTCCATGAAAGTGTGGGACATTATTATGAATGGCCTTCCTGAAGGAGCTTCTGACGAGGTTAAGAATAAGTTCAAGGAAGCCAATAATAATTTCAGAGGTTGTATTCTGAGTGTCCTGGAGGGACGTCTGTGCGATGTGTATATGCACATCGAAGACGCTAAGGAGCTCTGGAATGCAATGAATACTAAATTCGGTGCGTCCGATGCTGGCAGTGAGCTGTATATCATGGAGAGCTTTAACGACTACAATATGGTGAATAACCGTTCTGTAGTCGAACAGGCTCATGAGATACAGTGCATTGCGAAGGAGCTTGATCTGCTCAAGTGTGTGATTCCTAATAAGTTTGTGGCTGGATGCATTATTGCAAAGCTGCCTTCTTCATGGAGGAATTTTGCCACATCTCTAAAACATAAGAGATAGGAGATATCGGTTGAAAACCTGATAGCATCTCTTGATGTTGAGGAGAAAGCTCGGGAAAAAGACACAACTGAGAGAGGTGGTGATTTGCAGTCTAGCGCCAATATGGTGCAGAAAAATCATAACGTCAAGAATAACAGCAAGAACAAAGGGAACTATAAGCCCCAGTTCAATGGTCCTGTGAACACTACTGCCTTTAAGAATAAAAACGAGAAGAAGGTGCTGAACAAAGCTGGGCTCGAGTGCTTTACGTGTGGAGCGCTCGGCCACTTTTCTGTTGACTGTCCAGACCGTGCAGACAAGAAAGGGAAGAAAGGCTCCAAGAATGTCAACGTGGTGACCGCTAGCGACACTGATGGGTACGGTAATATACCGATGGTACTTTCAGTTTTTCAATCTCCATGTTGGTGGATTGATACGGGTGCTAATGCTCATGAGTGTGCTGACATCTCTATCTTCACTTCTTATCAGGTCGCACGGGATTCTTCCGTCCTAATGGGGAATGGGTCACATGCTTCTGTTCGTGGTGTTGGCACGGTAGATCTGAAGTTTACTTCGGGGAAGATCGTGCAGCTGAGGAACGTGCATCATGTCCCTTCTATGAATAAGAATCTGGTCAGCGGCTCCGTTCTTTGCAGAGATGGGTTTAAAGTAGTGTTTGAGTCCAATAAAGTAGTTGTGTCGAGATTTGGACAATTTATTGGTAAAGGCTATGAGTGCGGAGGCTTGTTCCGCTTTTCTCTTTCCGATTTTTGCAATAAGTCAGTAAACCATATTTGTGGCAATGTTGATTCAGATGTTAGTGTTTGGCACTCTCATTTATGTCATGTTAATTTTGGTTTACTGTCTCGGCTATCCAGTTTAAGTTTAATTCCGAATTTCACCATTGCCAAAGGTTCTAAGTGCCATAGTTGTGTGCAATCTAAGCAACCTCGGAAGCCTCACACGGCAGCTGAGGAGAGACACTTGGCACCTCTAGAACTCATACATTCTGATCTATGCGAGATGAATGGTGTGTTGACAAAAGGTGGAAAGAGATATTTCATGACACTCATTGATGATGCTACTAGATTATGCTATGTTTATTTGTTGCAAACTAAAGATGAGGCTTTAGACTACTTTAAAATCTATAAGGCTGAAGTTGAAAATCAATTAGAGAGAAAGATCAAATGTTTTAGGTCGGATCGTGGTGGAGAGTATTTCTCTAAACTATTTGATGAATTCTGTGAGGAACACGGTATTATTCACGAGAGGACGCCTCCCTACTCGCCACAATCAAACGGAATTGCTGAGAGGAAAAACCACACGCTGACCGACTTGGTGAACGCCATGTTGGACATTGCTGGTTTATCTAAGGCATGGTGGGGGGAGGCTCTGTTGACTTCGTGTCATGTCCTGAATAAAGTTCCTAACAAGAATAAAGAGAAAACCCCTTATGAGGAGTGGGTTGGGAGAAAACCATCACTTTCCTATTTGCGTACTTGGGGATGCGTGGCAAAAGTCAGCGTTCCAATTCCAAAGAAACGCAAACTCGGACCGAAAACAGTGGATTGTATCTTTCTAGGTTATGCTCAGCGTAGCATTGGTTATAGATTTCTAGTGGTTAAATCCGAGGTACCTGATATGCATGTTGTTACTATTATGGAATCTCGCGATGCAACATTTTTTGAGAATATGTTTCCAATGAAAGATATGCATAGCTTTGCTAAATTTTCTTCTGAATTAATTCCGGAATCTAGTACATCTAGTCATCATACTGAACAACCACATGATGAGAACGTCCTTGAGAAGGATGACAATGAAGCTCCTAAACGGAGTAAGAGACAGAGGATTGAAAAATCCTTTAGTGATGATTTCATTGTGTACCTTGTGGACAATACTCCTACGTCTATTGCAGAGGCATTTGCATCTCCAGATGCAGATGACTGGAAAGAAGCGGTCCATAACGAGATGGACTCCATTCTTTCTAATGGGACGTGGGAGTTATCTGAACGACCTTATGGTTGTAAGCCAGTGGGATGTAAGTGGGTGTTCAAGAAGAAGCTAAGGCCTGATGGTACTATTGAGAAGTACAAGGCACGGCTTGTAGCCAAGGGCTACACTCAGCGAGAAGGCGGAGATTATTTTGACACCTATTCACTTGTTGCTAGATTGACCACCATTCATGTACTACTTTCCCTGGCAGCCTCTTATGGTCTTATCGTTCATCAAATGGACGTAAAGACAACTTTCCTTAACGGAGAGTTGGAAGAGGAAATCTATATGGATCAGCCTGATGGGTTTGTGGTAAAAGGTGAAGAGAGAAAGGTGTGCAAATTGTTAAAATCTTTGTATGGACCAAAACAAGCACCTAAGCAATGGCATGAGAAGTTCGACATAACTTTAACTTCTGCGGGCTTTGTCATTATTGAGGCTGACAGTCGTGTATACTATCGCCATGGTGGGGGCGATAGTGTTATATTATGCTTGTACGTTGACGACATACTGATTTTCGGTACAAGCATAATTGTGATCAATGAGGTCAAGTCTTTTCTATCAAAGTGTTTTGATATGAAAGATCTGGGAGAAGCTGATGTAATTCTGAACATTAAGCTTATTAAGGATGAGAGTGGGATTACGTTGACGCAATCACACTATGTTGAGAAGATCTTGAGCCGTTTTGGATTTATTGATAGCAAGCCTTCTCCAACACATTATGATCCTAGTGTGACGCTTCAAAAGAACAAGAGGATTACAAAAGATCAATTGAGATACTCTCAAATAATCGGTTCACTCATGTACCTTGCGAGCGCGACGAGGCCTGACATCTCTTTTGCTGTGAGCAAATTGAGCAGGTTAATGTCAAACCCGGGTAATGATCATTGGCATGCACTTGAAAGGGTCATGCGCTATCTGAATGGTACTATGAGCTATGGGATTCATTATTCAGGGCATCCTGTTGTGCTTGAGGGATATAGTGACTCCAACTGGATCTCAGATGTAGATGAACTCTACGCCACAAGTGGATATGCATTTCTTCTTGGAGGTGGAGCGGTGTCATGGATGTCTTGTAAACAGACCATATTGACGAGGTCAACCATGGAAGCAGAACTTACGGCTTTAGATACAGCAACTGTTGAGGCAGAATGACTGCGTGAGCTCTTGATGGACTTGCCGGTAGTTGAGAAACCATTACCGGCTATCCTCATGAACTGTAACAATCAAACGGTGATTGCCAAGGTGACCAGTTCTAAGGATAATGCGAAGTCATCAAGACACATCAAAAGACGTTTGAAGTCTGTCAGGAAATTGAGAAACTCTGGAGTAATTACTGTTACGTATATTCAAATAGACAAAAACCTGGCAGATCCCTTTACGAAGGGACTATCACGTAATGTGATAGATAGTGCATCGAGGGAGATGGGTATGAGACCCGTGAGCGTTACACCATAGTGGTAACCCAACCTATGTGATTGGAGATCCCGTGAATTAGGACCTGGGCAGAACAAACTAGTGGTTTGACTGAGGAGAGTATTTAATAAACCCTCTCTAAGTGATGATGCATAACTCTCAAAGAGCTGTAAGGCAGGTGGCAACATGCCTTAATGTGTTTATGTTGGCTATTCATAGCAAAGATGCTGTCCTACAGAGCATTCTTGAAAGAACACACCTATGTGACTCCGACTGTAAACGTCGCAGTCTATGAGATTTGGGTGATCTCTAGTAAACTCATGAAGAGACCATGGAGTATGACGCATATGCTCCACCCACGGGGTAGGCTACTGGCAGCCAAGTACTAGTTATGACTTTGAGTAAAGTCTATTGGCACAAAACTTGCAATTCAAGGCATAGTCCATTGTTCAAGTTGCTGATAGATGTGGCTTAAGCCTCTAGGTGGAAGTTCAACTTAACAGTCTCTGCTGAAACACTGGTATATAAACAAGTAGCGAGGATTGGCAAATCTTCAAATGGGCATTTGAGATCTGGTGGGGGATTGCTGAAATATTTTGGCCCATATGTGTGTGCTGAAATATTGGGCCCATATATGGGTAGCCCAATAGAGAAATCCTGAAATCTCAAAATGGCCCATGTGTACAAGTGAGTGGTGGGAGTGGGAAGTTTAGTCCCACATTGGAAGTTTGAGGAGTTGCACACCACCTTATAAGGTGGAGTGTTGTAGGGATTGTATGTGAGTGAGAACAAGAGAGCCTCTCGCGCACTCCTCCTCCTCCTCCTCCGCCGCTCGCTCGTCTCGACTCGACTCGACACGTCGCGATCGCGTTTCGTGAATCGAGCCTCGAGACGAGACAATACTTATGTTTATTTTTCTGTTTTGGAAAAACCGATTTTGTAGTCGTGACGGACGCGTCATAGCTGAGGCGGTTCGGGTCACTCCCGTATCTCGTGCTGCAACGGACTCGGACGTGCGCCGTGGGCCTCCCACGTCGCACGCGTTAGGGTTTTCCGAACCGCACTATAAAAGACGCGCACCGTGGGCGCTGTACACACACCGAAACCAATCTAGGTTTGCCACACCTCGTTCCTTGCGCCGCCACCATAGTATACTCCATCCCGAGCGCCGGCGTCCACCGGCGAACGGGAGAGAATGTCTCCGGAACCAGTCGCCTTTGTGATCATGTACGGGAGAGGGCGAATTGGGTTTTTGGGAAGCGCTTCGCGCGACTGCTTCCATGACGGCTCGTCTCCCTAACAAGTCAGGCGGTGCTGCGTACCGTCGTCTCAAGCGTCGTCTACTCCGACCCTTCATCGCCAACGTGGTCATCAACAACGTTACTACAAACGATCGTTACAGAATCTGTGTCCTGATCTGTCTGGTTAAGATGTCTACTGTTTACATGTTTAGAGAGATCGTGTTGCTATTATTCATGTTGTCTGCTGCATCAAGTATGTTCGAGTTCCACATGTTAATAGCTGCTTTTGTCATCATTTATATTCTGGAATTAATCGTGGAAATTATGCCTAATTATTCAACAATCCAAAAACCTAATTGTAGGCAATTTCCTGAACTGACTATGGCCCACTTAAGTGATTCAATGAAACCGGAAAGGTTCAATGGTACCACCTTTAAGAGATGGCAACTGAAAAGCCAACTGTGGCTCCAGTCCATGAAAGTGTGGGACATTATTATGAATGGCCTTCCTGAAGGAGCTTCTGACGAGGTTCAAAATAAGTTCAAGGAAGCCAATAATAATTTCAGAGTCTGTATTCCGAGTGTCCTGGAGGGACGTCTGTGCGATGTGTATATGCACATCGAAGACGCTAAGGAGCTCTGGATGCACTGAATACTAAATTCGGTGCGTCCGATGCTAGTAGTGAGCTGTATATCATGGAGAGCTTTAACGACTACAAGATGGTGAATAACCTTTCTGTAGTCGAACAGTCTCATGAGATACAGTGCATTGCAAAGGAGCTTGATCTGATCAAGTGTGTGATTCCTGATAAGTTTGTGGCTGGATGCATTATTGCAAAGCTGCCTTCTTCATGGAGGAATTTTGCCACATCTCTCAAACATAAGAGACAGGAGATATCGGTTGAAAACCTGATAGCGTCTCTTAATGTTGAGGAGAAAGCTCGGGCAAAAGACACAACTGAGAGAGGTGGTGATTTTGCAGTCTAGCGCCAATATGGTGCAGAAAAGTCATAACGTCAAGAATAACAGCAAGAACAAAGGTAACTATAATCCCCAGTTCAATGGTCCTGTGAACACTACTGCCTTTAAGAATAATAATAAGAAGAAGAAGGTGGTGAACAAAGCTGGGCTCGATTGCTTTACGTGTGGAGTGCTCGACCACTTTTCTGTTTACTGCCCAGACCGTGCAGACAAGAAAGGGAAGAAAGGTTCCAAGAATGTCAACGTGGTGACCGCTAGCAACACTGATGGGTACGGTAATATACCGATGGTACTTTCAGTTTTTCAATGTCCATGTAGGTGGATTGATACGGGTGCTAATATTCATGTGTGTGCTGACATCTCTATGTTCACTTCTTATCAGGTCGCACGAGATTCTTCCGTCCTAATGGGGAATGGGTCACATGCTTCTGTTCGTGGTGTTGGCACGGTAGATCTGAAGTTTACTTCGGGGAAGATCGTGCAGCTGAGGAACGTGTAGCATGTCCCTTCTATGAATAAGAATCTGGCCAGCGGCTTCCTTCTTTACAGAGATGGGTTTAAAGTAGTGTTTGAGTCCAATAAAGTAGTTGTGTCGAGATTTGGACAATTTATTGGTAAAGGCTATGAGTGCGGAGGCTTGTTCCGCTTTTCTCTTTCCGATTTTTGCAATAAGTCAGTAAACCATATTTGTGGCAATGTTGATTCAGATGCTAGTGTTTGGCACTCTCGTTTATGTCATGTTAATTTTGGTTTACTGTCTCGGCTATCCAGTCTAAGTTTAATTCCGAATTTCACCATTGCCAAAGGTTCTAAGTGTCATAGTTGTGTGCAATCTAAGCAACCTCAGAAGCCTCACACGGCAGCTGAGGAGAGACACTTGGCACCTCTAGAACTCATACATTCTGATCTATGCGAGATGAATGGTGTGTTGACAAAAGGTGGAAAGAGATATTTCATGACACTCATTGATGATGCTACTAGATTATGCTATGTTTATTTGTTGCAAACTAAAGATGAGGCTTTAGACTACTTTAAAATCTATAAGGCTGAAGTTAAAAATCAATTAGAGAGAAAGATCAAACGTTTTAGGTCGGATCATGGTAGAGAGTATTTCTCTAAAGTATTTGATGAATTCTGTGAAGAACACGGTATTATTCACGAGAGGACGCCTCCCTACTCGCCACAATCAAACGGAATTGCTGAGAGGAAAAACCGCACGCTAACCGACTTGGTGAACGCCATGTTGGACACTGCTGGTTTATCTAAGGCATGGTGGGGGGAGGCTCTGTTGACTTCGTGTCATGTCCTGAATAAATTTCCTAACAAGAATAAAGAGAAAACCCCTTATGAGGAGTGGGTTGGGCGAAAACCATCACTTTCCTATTTGCGTACTTGGGGATGCTTGGCAAAAGTCAGCGTTCCAATTCCAAAGAAACGCAAGCTCGGACCGAAAACTGTGGATTGTATCTTTCTAGGTTATGCTCAGCGTAGCATTGGTTATAGATTTATAGTGGTTAAATCCGAGGTACCTAATATGCATGTTTATACTATTATGGAATCTCGCGATGCAACATTTTTTGAGAATATGTTTCCTATGAAATATATGCATAGCTTTGCTAAATTTTCTTCTGAATTAATTCCGGAATCTAGTACATCTAGTGATCATACTGAACAACCACATGATGAGAACGTCCTTGAGAAGGATAACAATGAAGCTCCTAAACGGAGTAAGAGACAGAGGATTGAAAAATCCTTTGGTGATGATTTCATTGTGTACCTTGTGGACAATACTCCTACGTCTATTGCAGAGGCATTTGCATTTCCAGATGCAGATGACTGGAAAGAAGCTGTCCATAACGAGATGGACTCCATTCTTTCTAATGGGACGTGGGAGTTATCTGAACGACCTTATGTTTGTAAGCCAGTGGGCTGTAAGTGGGTGTTCAAGAAGAAGCTAAGGCCTGATGGTACTATTGAGAAGTACAAGGCACGGCTTGTAGCCAAGGGCTACACTTAGCGAGAAGGCGAAGATTATTTTGACACCTATTCACCTGTTGCTAGATTGACCACCATTCGTGTACTACTTTCCCTGGCTGCCTCTTATGGTCTTATCGTTCATCAAATGGACGTAAAGACAACTTTCCTTAACAGAGAGTTGGAAGAGGAAATCTATATGGATCATCCTGATGGGTTTGTGGTAAAAGGTGAAGAGAGAAAGGTGTGCAAATTGTTAAAATCTTTGAATGGACTGAAACAAGCACCTAAGCAATGGCATGAGAAGTTCGACATAACTTTAACTTCTACGGGCTTTGTCATTAATGAGGCTGACAGGTGTGTATACTATCGCCATGGTGGGGGCGATAGTGTTATATTATGCTTGTACGTTGACGACATACTTATTTTAGGTACAAGCATAATTGTGATCAATGAGATCAAGTCTTTTCTATCAAAGTGTTTTGATATGAAAGATCTGGGAGAAGCTGATGTAATTCTGAACATTAAGCTTATTAAGGATGAGAGTGGGATTACGTTGACGCAATCACACTATGTTGAGAAGATCTTGAGCCGTTTTGGCTTTATTGATAGCAAGCCTTCTCCAACACCTTATGATCCTAGTGTGACGCTTCGAAAGAACAAGAGGATTACAGAAGATCAATTGAGATACTCTCAAATAATCGGTTCACTCATGTACCTTGCGAGCGCGACGAGGCCTGACATCTCTTTTGCTGTGAGCAAATTGAGCAGGTTAATGTCAAACCTGGGTAATGATCATTGTCATGCACTTGAAAGGGTCATGCGCTATCTGAATGGTACTATGAGCTATGGGATTCATTATTCAGGGCATCCTGCTGTGCTTGAGGGATATAGTGACTCCAACTGGATCTCAGATGTAGATGAACTCTACGCCACAAGTGGATATGCATTTCTTCTTGGAGGTGGCGCAGTGTCATGGAGGTCTTGTAAACAGACCATATTGACGAGGTCAACCATGGAAGCAGAACTTACTGCTTTAGATACAACCACTGTTGAGGCAGAATGGCTGCGTGAGCTCTTGATGGACTTGCCGGTGGTTGAGAAACCTTTACCGGCTATCCTCATGAACCGTGACAATCAAACGGTGATTGCCAAGGTGACCAGTTCTAAGGATAATGCGAAGTCATTAAGATACGTCAAAAGACTTTTGAAGTCTGTCAGGAAATTGAGAAACTCCGGAGTAATTACTGTTACGTATATTCAAACAGACAAAAACCTGGCAGATCCCCTTACGAAGGGACTATCACGTAATGTGATAGATAGTGCATCGAGGGAGATGGGTATGAGACCCGTGAGCGTTACACCATAGTGGTAACCCAGCCTATGTGATCGGAGATCCCGTGAATTAGGACCTGGGCAGAACAAGCTAGTGGTTTGACTGAGGAGAGTATTTGATAAACCCTCTCTAAGTGATGATGCATAACTCTCAAAGAGTTGTAAGGCAGGTGGCAACATGCCTTAATGTGCTTATGTTGGCTATTCATAGCAAAGATGTTGTCCTACAGAGAATTCTTGAAAGAACACACCTATGTGAGTCCGACTGTAAACGTCGGAGTCTATGAGATTTGGGTGATCTTTAGTAAACTCATGAAGAGACCATGGAGTATGACGCATATGCTCCACCCGCGGGGTAGGCTACTGGCAGCCAATTACTAGTTATGACTTTGAGTAAAGTCTATTGGCACAAAACTTGCAATTCAAGGCATAGTCCATTGTTCAAGTTGCTGATAGATGTGGCTTAAGCCTCTAGGCGGAAGTTCAACTTAACAGTCTCTGCTGAAACACTGGTATATAAACAAGTAGCGAGGATTGGCAAAACTTCAAATGGGCATTTGAGATCTGGTGGGGGATTGCTGAAATATTTTGGCCCATATGTGTGTGCTGAAATATTGGGCCCCTATATGGGTAGCCCAATAGAGAAATCCTGAAATCTCAAAATGGCCCATGTATACAAATGACTGGTGGGAGTAGGAAGTTTAGTCCCACATTGGATGTTTGAGGAGTTGCACACCACCTTATAAGGTGGAGTGTTGTAGGGATTGTATGTGAGTGAGAACAAGAGAGACTCTCGCGCACTCCTCCTCCTCCTCCTCCGCTCGCTCGTCTCGACTCGACACGACGCGACACGATCGCGTTTCGTGAATCGAGCCTCGAGCCGAGACAATAATTTTCCGAACCACACTATAAAAGACGCGCACCGTGGGTGCTGTACACACACCGAAACCAATCTAGGTTTGCCACACCTCGTTCCTTGCGCCACCACCGTAGTCTACTCCATCCTGAGCCGGCATCCACCGGTGAATGGGAGAGCAGGTCTCCAGAACCAGTCGCCTTTGTGATCCTGTACGGGAGAGGGCGAATTAGGTTTTTGGGAAGCGCTTCGCGTGACTGCTCGCTGCTTCCACGACGGCTCGTCTGCCTAACAAGTCAGGCGGTACTACGTACCGTCGCTTCAAGCGTCGTCTACTCCGACCCATCATCGCCAACGTTGTCAGCAACAACGTTACTACAAACGATCGGTACGGAATCTGTGTCCTGATCTGTCTGTTTAACATGTCTACTGTTTACATGTTTAGAGAGATCGTGTTGCTATTATTCATGTTGTCTGCTGCATCTAGTATGTTCGAGTTCCACATGTTAATAGCTGATTTTGTCATGATTTATATTCTGGAATTAATCGTGGAAATTATGCCTAATTATTCAACACAGAGGGCTGAGCATACGTCACCCAGGTTTTGTACTCCGATGCTTTGTGACCATGCCTATTCAACTGCAGCTGCAAGGGAAGGCTCCCTTTCCCACATTACCTCATAAGGCCGAATAGTCTGGTTTCGGTGTTCCACGTCCACGGCATCAACTGTTACAAGAAGTGGACAGTGATCTGATCGAGAAAACACGAGGTGATGCACTTGTGCCCTAGGGAAACGATGCGTCCATGCCGGTGAGGTTGCCTCCCTATCGAGCCGAACTTTAACATTACGGTCACCTCACTATTTGTTGTCGAAAGTCCAGGGCACACCACTAAAACCCAGATCATGCACATCACAATGGGACAACACCTCTTCGAAGTCCATGATAAGACGCTCTGATCGCCTAGCTCTAGAGAAATGCTCCTCTTGCCACATTGCCTCATTGAAGTCCCCTAGCATAAGCCATGGTTCCGATGAATTGTTCTTGATATGGCGCAACATAGTCCACATGTGATGTCGTTCACTTGGTTTGGGCTTGCCGCATACAAAGGTGCCTCTCCACCGCACGCCAAAAGGCCCTCCCTGGATATGTACATCAATATGCCGCTTACTGAAAGAAAGAAGATCTACTTCCACATCCTCGTGGTGAAAGAATGCTAAGCCACCTCCCTTGCCATCTCCTTTAACTACAAAACAAACCTTCATTCTGAGGCGGTGATGAAGGTTTTTATGGATCATGACATGGATAAGGCTAAGAACCTGAAACTAATTCTTTCAGCGTTTGAGCACCTATCCGGTCTAAAGATCAACTATCATAAAAGTGAATTGTTTTGTTTCGGTGACGCTCAGGATGATGCTGACCTATACGCTGAACTTTTTGGATGTGGTCAGGGTCAATTTCCTATTAGCTATCTAGGCATCCCGATTCACTACAGAAGGCTAACGATTGCTCAATGGAAACATGTTGAGGAAAGACTTCATATGAGGTTGTGTAGTTGGAAAGGAAAACTACTATCCTTAGGTGGGAGGTTGGTTCTCATTAATTCGGTACTAAGTAATATGGTACTGTATATGATTTCCTTCTTCCAGCTACCAAAAGGGATCTTGCATCGATTAAATTATTTTCGATCAAGATTTTTCTGGCAAGGGGATGGTGAGAAGAAAAAATACCGATTGGTCAAATGGAATGTAGTGTGCCGCCCTAAAGACCATGGTGGTTTGGGGATTCATGACCTACAGGTCAAGAATAGAGCTCTTCTTGGTACGTGGCTATTTAAGCTCCTTACCGAAGATGGGATTTGGCAAACTATTCTAAAGAGAAAGTATATAGGTTCAAGAGCGCTCTCTCAGGATTCATGGAAATCAGGAGATTCACACTTTTGGGCTGGCCTAATGGCAACGAAGAAATTCTTCTTTCCATTAGGATCTTTCTCCATTAAAGATGGTTCACAGATCAGGTTCTCGGAGGATAGATGGTTAGGTAATAACACACTCCGAGAACAATATCCAGCTTTAAACAACATAGTTCTTGGACGACACAAAAGCGATACTATTGCTAAGGTGATGGAAATTTTCCCACCAAATGTGACGTTCAGGAGAGACCGGGTTGGACCCCGTCTGTTAGCATGGAATGAACTAGTTCATCGATTGTTGGTAGTGGAGCTGACACAGGGAGTGGATGAGTTCAGATGGAATTTACGCTCAAGTGGTAAATTTACGGTGAGCTCGATGTATGAAGCGCTAATACAACCAGATGGGCCAATAGATAATAATAAAAAAATTGGAGGATGAGGATACCACTCAAAAATAAGGTTTTTGTATGGTATCTTCGTCGTGGGGTTATATTAACTAAAGACAACCTTGCAAAGCGCAATTGGCATGGTAGTAGAAAGTGTGTTCTGTCACAAAGACGAGACTATTAAACACTTGTTCTTCGACTGCACAGTTGCTAGTTCTATATGGTCAATCATTCAAATAGGTTCGACCTTATATCCACCGTCAAGCATTGCCAATATTTTTGGGAGTTGGCTTAACGGTGTGGATAAAAGGTTTAAGACACTTATTAGGATGGCAGCGCTTGCCGTGATTTGGCCGTTGTGGCTTTGTAGAAATGACAAGGTCTTTAATGATAAAAATTGTTCTCTGTTGCATATTATCTTCAGGACTACAGCTATACTCCATACTTGTGTGCCGCTGCAGCGTATGGACCACCGGGATATTTTCTTGGAGGTGTGTACCAGACTGGAGCATAATTTGCAGACTGGAACCCCGGCCCCTTAGGCGTTTCTACTTGTTTTTTGTAATTCTCCATACTTCTTGAGTTCGGGTTGTCAGCTGTGTGCATCTTCGGTATGCAGAGGCTGGGCGTAATATTACATTAAGTAATAAAATCTCCCTTTATCAAAAAAAAAAATGAAGGTTTCGAACAAGATCTAGATGTTGCCTACTTTCGGAGAGAAACACTAGGATGGGGTTATGTGTCTGCACTAGGCACACTAGCTCATTGCTCATGTCGGGCCTCGCCATGAGAGTCTGATCTGTCGCGTTTCGGTCCAAGCTGAATTTCGAAACTAGACTCCACTTCCTCATGCTCCTGTGCCAGGTCGAAGTCTCCAATGCGTTTGCCCAGCAGACTATTTGCCCGAAGTTCAGCAACACCCTTGGTGCCATCGAGCTCTCGGAGACGCAGCTAATTCACCATGTCTTTGCGGCCCTTGAAGATACGATAACTTACCCTGGTCACCTTGCAGAAGCATTGAGATTCAGTTTAGCGAAGGTATGGTTTTGCCTTAGTGTCTTCCCTTCTGCTAGCGTCTGTTTGGGCATCCCTCTATGTTCCGACATGTTTTCCTTTCTGGCATTTAATTCCTCTGTCGTCCTTGCATTTGCATTTTCTTCACTTGCACGTGCCTCCCATTGCTCCCAAAGTTACCTCACTCCATCAAAGGTACGTTTCAGGTTTTCAATAGCTTCGCCTTCGCGCATGCGACCCGTCCGGGAGTCCTGGCTGCTAGCTCTGTCATCAGGAGCTGTCTCGCTCTTCATACGTGTTTCTTGCACTATGTAAACATAACAATAGGATGATGGAATAGCACGACGCCCTTAGGTGTGGCCTGTCTATATATATAGGAGAGTCATGTACATGTACAAATACAAGGGTTAACCATATTAGGTTAGGATTAGACTAGGCCTATAAATACATCTAACACCCTCCCTCAATCTTAACGGTATCAGTCAAGTTAAGATTACGCCTACAAGCTTCAAACTGTGGTAGTGGCAGCGGTTTGGTGAAGATGTCTGCCAGTTGATCCTTAGAAGATATGAACCGGATCTGCAGGAGTTTCTGTGCAACTCGCTCTCGCACAAAGTGATAGTCAACTTCTATATGCTTCGTGCGGGCATGAAAGACAGGATTAGAGGACAGGTACGTGGCTCCAATATTATCACACCAAAGAATAGGCGGACGATCATGTGAAATCCCAAGCTCCTTGAGTAGTGACTGCACCCATATCAATTCAGCGGTTGCATTTGCAAGCGCCTTATATTATGACTCTATACTCGAACGAGACACTGTAGCATGTTTCCGAGCACTCCAGGCGATCAGATTAGGTCCATAGAATATGGCATGGCCCCCCGAGGATCGCCTATCTTCTGGATTTCCAGCCCAATCCGCATGAGAGAATGCAGACAAGAGGCAGGACGAGTCTGCTCTGAGAAGGAGACCATGAGTGACAGTCAACTGAACATAGCGCAATATGCGCTTAACCGCAGTCAAGTGAGAGATGCGAGGAGCTTGAAGATACTGACAGACCTTGTTAACCGCAAAGGAAAGGTCCGGACGTGTGAGAAGCATATACTGGAGGCCACCAACGACACTGCGATAGCGAGTCGTTTCCTCAGGAGACAAGAGATCTCCACTAGCAGAATGGATCGTCTCACGAGCATCCATCGGAGTGGAGACAGGCTGGCACTCAAGCATCCCAGCACGGCGAAGAAGATCCAGGGCATACTTCTTCTGTGTAAGAATCAGGCCCTTGGACATGGTGGAAACCTCAATGCCAAGGAAGAAGTGCAGGGGCCCCAAGTCTTTGACAACAAACTCAGAGTGAAGGTCCTGAAATAGTCGAGAGGCAGCAGCAATAGAGGAGCTGACCAAGATAATGTCGTCCACATACACAAGAAGATACATAGTGATCTCGGGGCGACGTAGCATGAACAAGGACGTGTCCACTGTGGAAGGTATGAACCCATGGGCCCAAAGAGCAGCACCAAGGCGAGCATGCCACGCTCGCGGTGCCTGCTTCAAGCCATAGAGAGCCTTGATCATGCGGCATACATGCTGTGGCTGCGAGGGATCAACAAATCCAGGTGGCTGACGCATGTACACCTCCTCTTCAAGAATACCGTGAAGAAATGCATTTTGCACATCAAGCTGACGAAGGTGCCATCCACGGGAAACAGCCAAGGACAAGAGCAAACGAATGGTGGCCGGCTTGACAACCGGACTGAAGGTATCTTCATAGTCAAGACCATACCGTTGCTTGAAACCTTTGGCAACAAGACGCGCTTTGTAGCGCTCAATGGACCCGTCAGAGCGGTGTTTCGTCTTGAAAACCCACTTCGAGTCAATAATATTAAGTCCAGGGTGCGGCAAGACCATCTGCCACGTCTTATTCCGAAGAAGCGCACTGTACTCAAGTTCCATGGCAGAGCGCCAGTGCGGAGTACGAAGAGCCTCATGATGATTTGCAGGCTCAAGGGTTGGATCAGCAACACCCTTTGCTTTATACGCAGCAATCCAGGCAACACATCCATCTGTCCACTTCTTAGGCTGAAAGACGATGTTACGACTGCGCGTGACTGCACGAGTTGGGGCAGGAGTAGTGGACGGTGCAACCGGAGGTGAAGACGCTGGCGACGAAGAGGACAGACTCGAGGCAGGCGAGGGCGTCGATTCGGAGTCAGGCGACGCAGGCGCGGGTGACCGCGGCCCATCGGCGCAGTCCATGCGTGGCGACGCAGGCGCAGGTGACCGCGTCCCAGGGGAAGGCAGCCCATCGGCACGGTCCATGCGTGACGGAGGCGTTGGCCGAGGCGAGGGAACAGCCTGGTCGGCCCATGCATGGCCGTGCATGCGGCGATCGACGTGATCAGCAGCTCCATCGGCTGCATGCGGTGCGGACGTGATCATGTCCGTGTCGTGAGGTATGGGATCATCCAGAAGCTCAAGGCGAGCACCACGCCCAGTACCTGCACCATGGTTAGGCAACAACAGCGAAGAATATGCAACATCTGCAGACTGGTCAACAGAAGCGGGAGTAGAGGTAGGTGGTGTTGACTCGGCATGAGAGATGGATTGTGAGAAAGGGAAAACGTTTTCATCAAAGACAATGTCCCTAGAGATGTACACACGATTGGAAGGAATATGCAAGCATTTGTACCATTTATGAAGAGAACTGTAGCAAAGAAAAACACATTTTTTAGAGCGAAACTCAAGTTTGTGTTTGTTATATGGGCGAAGATGAGGCCAACAAGCACACCAAAACACTTTTAGAAAAGTGTAGTCCGGAGACTCATTAAACAATTTTTTAATGGAGGTGTGCATATTAAGAACACGTGTAGGCAACATATTAATGAGAAAACAGGCAGTAGCAAAAGCATCACTCCAAAAGCGAAAGGGAACGGATCCGTGTGCAAGAAGAGTGAGCCCACTTTCGAGGATGTGACGATCCTTGCGTTCTGCAGCACCATTCTGTTGATGGGTGTGAGGACAGGCTACACGATGAATAATACCAAGTTTCTCAAAAACCGTGTTGAGGTTGCGATATTCACCACCCCAACCAGACTGTACGTGGAGAATTTTGTGGCCAAGGAGACGTTCAACATGTGTTTGAAACTTGAGGAAAACATCAAAAACATCAGATTTGCGCTTAAGGAGATAGAGCCATGTAAAGCGACTATAACCATCAATAAAACTCACATAATAATTGTGCCCACTCACAGAAGTTTGTGCAGGCCCCCAAACATCAGAATAAATAATTTCTAAAGGATTTTTGATTACATGAGTTGACAGAGGGAAAGGCAACTGATGAATTTTTCCTTGCTGACAAACATCACACACTAAAACTGGTTTATTGGTAGATTTTATGGGAAGCACATGTCGATGAAGGACATGCTGAACGACTGGGGAAGCTGGATGGCCAAGGCGACAATGCCACTTAGCCGACGAAACACGAACACTGCTGAAGACTTGACGAACTAGGGGCACACCAATGGGGTATAAGGCACCTCGACTCTGACCACTAAGGATGATGTCCCTCGTATCCCGATCCTACACAAAAACATCATAAGGATGAAACTCAACAAAGACGTTATTATCACGTGTAAGTTTCTTGACGGAAAGAAGATTGTTTGTGACGGCAGGGACATATAGGACATTTTTAAGCTTAAGTGGTGTGGAAGTATGTGTGGCGATAGATGATTGACCAATTTGGGAGATGCGTATACCTGAACCATTGGCGGTGTGAACTTGATCCTTCCCAGTGTAGGGTTCCCTCATAGTGAGCCGGTCAAGATCACCAGTGAGATATTCCGTGGATCCCGTGTCCATGTACCAGCTGGGGTCGACGGTCGGCTGCACAGCGGGGCGGCCGTGAGTTGCCATAGCAACTTGACGCGCAGTGCTGGAGCCATCATTACCAATGCCAAGAAAGTCACGGTCGAACCGTTTGTAGCAGCGCGAGGAGATGTGGCCAATGACGCCACAGAGTTGACACACCGGGCGATTTCCATCGTTCCTCCGGCGGTTGGGATTGTTGCCACCCCGGGAACCACCCCCACCCGTGTTGTTGTTGTGATGGGGCGGCTGCGAGGGGGCAGTGGGAGACCGAGGTGAGGACTGCGTCGGCGGTGGAGCACGAGGAGCACCGTTGCCACCTCCGCCTTGCGGCGGGCGGGGTCCACCGTTGCCACGGAAGGCGGCGTTGGCTTCCGGGTAGGCCTCGGAGACGGCGCGGCGGGACTCCACGCGTTGCTCCGTGCTGAGAAGGCGCGCATACAGGTCGCGCGCAGAGATCGGGGGCTCCCGACCTTCGACGGCTTCAAAGAGGCCGTCATACTCCGAGTCGAGTCCTGATGGAGGGATGATAACCCGGTATGCTAACACCAAGGTGTAATTCGGCCCAAAGGACGCTGCACAAGACCCGGCTTAGGGAAAAGGAGCTTCTAGAAGGCCCAGGAGCGTAGGCCTCGTAACCCGGATTGTGGGTTCCGATAAGGAAGTTTAGGGTTTGTAAGCAGTGTCCGGGTAGGATTCCGAGCACGCCTTGGATAGTAAGCTAGGGGGTCCGGGTACTATATAAGCCGGCCCCTAGGGTTAGATTAGACAAGATTATGAGATATCGAGTATCCATTGTAACACGAAAGTTGAGATAATATATTCAGATCGGAGACTCGGTGACTTGATTGCCGGCTACCAGATCGCATATCACCATGGTTTCCCTTGAGCTAAAGCCTCTCCCAAACACCAGAGTCGATTTGCCCCAAGACAAGTTACCCCCGGTAACGTCTGCCGTGATTATCCCGCGACAGTTGGCGCCCACCGTGGGGCCTACGTCCAAGGGTGTTTACATCACGGGAGAAGCTCGGGAGAACATGAAGAACCTCGTCGTCGGCGAGATCTACATCAACCCTGAAGGAGAGAAGATGGTGGACGATTTTGGCTGGGGGCCAGAGTCGGATCTGCTCGAATCCGGATCTGTCGTCACAATCGGCCGGGTCAACGTCTTCGTCGGCATGGTACGTGCGTTCGGTTCAATACCTGTCGATTTTGGATTTGATTCTGTGTCAGGAGAGGCCACCCACGTTCAGTCGGACGGAGAAGAGTCGGTCGGGACGGTGGACCCGATAGAAGAACCCACCACGAAGAGGGAACAGCCGGAGTAGCCGGCATGGACTCCGCGTGGCCGGGTCATAAGAGAAGATGATACCGAGTCTATCTTGCACCTGCTGGAGGACCGGTACGAGGAAGATAGCTGCGATAAGGAGGAGTATGAGTCTTCGCCAAACATTGCGCGCCAGGTCGCGGTCTACACGGCCCCTGCAACCAATCTCAATCAGGGGAACGTGACTACGGCCGCGGTCGGAGCGGCGCAAGCATTGGCCCAGCAGCAAAATCCGGGTGACGGAAATCCGGTCCTGACCCGGGTTGACGGAGAGTCGGCTTCAGTCACCAGCCGAGCGGCGGATAGCGAGCTGCAGGCAAATATGTTTGGGTTCCTGGCTAACAGGACGCCAGGGGCGGGTCCTTCAAATCCGCAACACCTGGCCCTGTTCAGTAACAATATTGTCTTGGACCCAACAGTGTTAGCTATTGTGATAACCCCGGAAAACGCCGCGGCACGTGCCAGGGACTTGGAGGTAGCACGCCGCGCGCTGGAGCAACAAAGAAGGGGTGTGGAAGCAGAAAAGCAAGGGGTAGCCACGCGTCAACGCGAACTGGACGCGCTGGAAAACCGGCTCCGGGCTGAGACAAGCAGGGTGCACCAGAGATATCAGACAAGATTACCGGTGATGGGTGGAGTCATAAACCCTAACGCACTGTTCATTACACCCCAGGATCAGCCGATTCCGGTTGTGAATCAGGAAACCGTGCATCAGCCGGCAACTGGAGCAGGACAGCCGGCAAACGTGCAGGCCGGGTTACCCACATTACAGACTGGGGTCACTGTCGGCAACACAGCACCACCACCACCACCATCACGATTTCGTACGCTGCCAGGTCACTTCAATAACCCCATGGATAACGTATATGCCGCAACGTTAGCATTAAATCAGATCCCCGTAAGAGAGTCACCCCATGCGGAGCAGACCCGACGGGCGATCGATTTGTTGCATACGGCAGTGGCTCAGCAGGTTAATTACCCGGACAATAGGAGTGGAATGCATGGAACACCTTATATCAGCCAGCAACATGGCAATGCCGGCAATATGCAAACAAGTTCAGCGCGACGGAGGGCAGAGCAGCAGCAAATGCCGCCTCCTCCCCGCGTGCAAGAAACACCAACAGTATCAGCAGCACAAGCTATTGTGGATAGTTCCAGAGCTAGGAGAGCCGCGGCCGGTTTTGCGGTGCACGGACCAGCAGTAGCGCCACGTCCAGCCGTACCCCCCGCAGGATCGCATGTTTCCCGGGTGAGGCCAGTACCGACTAATCTCGCCGGGCCCAAGTGTCTGACTGATAACATCAGGGCTGAGCCTTACCCGGATAAATTCAAGGAACCGGGTAAAGTAGTGAACTATGAGCCTACTATGGATCCATAAACATGGTTGAGAAGTTATGAGATGGCTATGTCGATTCGCAACGCGTCTGAAAACCTTCAAGCCAAGTTCATGTATTTAATGATGTCGGAAGGAGCAACAAAGTTGTGGCTCAACAATTTACCGGAAGGATCTATCAAGTCGTGGGGTGAGTTGAAAACTGCGTTTATCAAGCACTTTCACGGAACATGTAGGAAGTTGTTTACTATCGACGATCTAGAACGGTGTGTGCAAAAGAAGGGAGAGTCGGCGCGCAGCTGGGTGCGCCGGGTTATGGAGATATTGCACTCATCTACAGATATTCAGCCGAAGGACGCGTTGCAGGCTATGGCCAAGACATGCAAGTATACGCCTTTAGTGCAGAAATTAACTCGCATGAAATCCAGTCGGAATGCTTCAGAGGTTACAATGGGAGAACTAATGGATGCGTGCAACAAACATGCTGCAACGGATACCACGGAAGAGGACGTTGATGACAAGAAAGCAAAAGCAAATACATGCAATAATGGAAGAACCGGCAATGGATCTACGCCAGGTAACCATGGAGGTAACAATGGGAACAACCAGAACAAGCGCCCGTTCGAGGGGAATTCCGAGTTTGTCGCCAGCACAGAAGCCGGGTCTTCAAGGCCCAGGGCAGAAGGAAATTTCAACGCAGGAAATCATAACAGAGGAAATTATCAAGGGCCACCAAGGCCGGGTAACAACTGGGATATCTTCAGAATGGCGTGCCCGAAACACAGCAGGAACGGAAGGCCGGCTAACCACTCATTGGAGCAATGTGCGGATTTGCAGAGATGGAAGAACGAGGAAGTGAACAAGGCTATGCGAGGTGCAGGCCGGGGAGGAGGACCGGGTCCGGGCGGAAACCCGGGCAACGGCCCACCCCCAGCAGGTAACCCAGGAGTTGGGAATCCGGGTAATAACCAGGGAGGAGCTGGAGGTTTCCAAGTCAACCCCAAGCAATTGGGCCAATACCATGTTCACACCACAGGAACTTCTAACAAGGATAGGAAGATACTAAAGAAGGCAGTAAACTCGGTTTCCTCGGCTATCCCGAGATACCTGAGGTGGTCCGAGCAAGATGTAACGTGGAGCAGAAGAGATCACCCGGAAAGAATAGAACACCCAGGAGTCCTAGCATTGGTGGTTGCGCCACAGGTTAATGGTTATGAGCTGAAAAAGGTCTTAATGGACGGTGGAAGCAGCATCAACATCCTATATTGGGAAACTTTCTTACGCATGGGTCTCAAGGAGTCTCAGCTACAGAAAAGTTCAACAGTTTTTCACGGGATCGTGCCGGGTCACTCAGCGTGCCCTGAAGGAAAGATTACCTTGGAGGTTGCTTTTGGAGAATCAAAGGATAATTTCCGGGTGGAGTGGCTCACGTTCGAAGTGGTGAAGTTGCGCAGTCCTTATCATGCGCTATTTGGGAGGCCGGCTTACGCCAAGTTCATGGCCAGGCCGTGTTACGTGTACCTACAGCTAAAAATCCCGGGTCCTAAGCAGACCATCACCATACATGGGAGCCGGGATATAGCGGCTGAGTGTGACGAAGGAGATGCGGCAATGGCAGAACAAGCCTGTAGAAAGGAGGAGCTTAAGTATTACCGGTCTCAAGTAGACCCGGATGACAGGACAGCGCTAAAGAGGCCAAACACCGAGGATGAGAGAGCAAAATTCAAAGCAGCACAAGATACCAAGATGGTGGCCTTCGTCGAAGGTGAGCCCTCCAAGCAATTTGCCATAGGATCTAACTTGGACGATGAGCAGGAAAAAGCACTTGTGGAGTTTATTCGTTCAAATCAGGATGTGTTCGCTTGGACGCCTAGAGATATGCCGGGTATCCCTACAAAGCTGGCAGAGCACAGTTTGCACGTTGATCCCAAGTCCAGGCCAGTGAAGCAGGGACTGAGAAAGATGAATGAGGAAAGAAGAAGGGCTATCGGCGAAGAAATTGCTCGGCTGTTGACAGCCGGCTTTATCATGGAAGTATTTCACCCGGAGTGGTTGGCAAATCCGGTTCTCGTGATGAAAAAGACCAATGAGTGGAGGATGTGCATTGATTATACGAGTCTCAACAAGCATTGCCCAAAGGATCCGTTTGCACTTCCAAGGATAGATCAGATCATAGACGCAGTGGCTGGAAGTGACCTGCTATGCTTCCTGGATGCATATTCCGGGTATCATCAGATCAAGCTCAAGAAGGAATACTGGGCCTTTTGTTACAAAACCATGACTTTTGGATTGAAGAACGCCGGCACAACCTATCAGCGGTGCATTCAGAAGTGCTTTGAGGACCAAATTGGACGCAACGTTCATGCTTACGTGGATGACGTGGTGATCAAAACCAGAAAAGCAGAGACATTTATTGATGATCTGAAGGAAACATTCAAGAACCTGAGAAGATACCAGATGAAACTTAACCCGACAAAGTGTGTATTTGGAGTCCCAGCAGGGAAGTTACTCGGTTTTATTGTTTCGGAGAGAGGGATTGAAGCAAACCCGGATAAAATCAAAGCTATCCATAGTCTGAAAAAGCCGGAAAACCTGAAGCATGTTCAGAAGCTTACGGGGTGCGTAGCAGCGCTGAGCCGGTTTATATCAAGACTCGGAGAGAAGGCAATACCCTTGTACCGGCTCTTGAGGAAATCTGATAAATTCTTTTGGGACCAAGAGGCGGATGAGGCGTTCGAGGCACTAAATAAGCAGCTATCTGAGGCACCAGTCCTAGCAGCCCCGGGTCCTAAAGAGCCCATGTTACTATACGTTGCAGCGGGGCCCCGGGCGGTTAGCGCAGTTGTTGTCGTTGAGCACAGGGAGGATGGAAAGGATCACCCGGTTCAGAGGCCGGTTTATTATGTCAGCGAGGTGTTATCAGAAGCAAAGCAGCGCTACCCACATTGGCAGAAGCTGGTTTTCGGGGTCTTCATGGCCAGCCGGAAATTGAAGCCGTATTTTCAGGAACACCCCATAACAGTGGTTAGCTCTATACCAATGTCGGATATCATCAGAAACTCGGATGCAACAGGTAGAATAGCCAAGTGGGCGATTGAGATGGGAGATTATCACATCAACTACGAGCCCAGGTCAGCAATCAAATCTCAAGCTCTAGTGGATTTCATTAATGATTGGACTCACACAGGCATGCCCACAATGACTCCAAGTTCGGAGTCTTGGATAATGCACTTTGATGGTTCTAAGCAATACGAGGGATCAGGACCTGGAGTGGTGCTCACATCACCCAAAGTAGACAAGTTGAGCTACGTGTTGCAGATTCACTTTGATTGTTCCAACAACGTGGCCGAGTATGAGGCATTATTGCATGGATTGAAGATAGCCAAGGAGATGAACATTAAGAGGATACAGTGCTATGGAGATTCGGACCTTGTGGTGCAGCAGGTCTCGGGAACTTGGGATAGAAAAGACGCAACTATGGCATCATATCGCAGAGAGGTGGACAGGGTTGCCGGGTGTTTTTCCGGGTATGAGGTGGAGCATGTAGATAGAAGAAAAAACGAGGCAGCAGATGCACTCGCTAGACTCGGCTCGCGCAGAGAGCCGGTTCCACCCAATGTGTTCCTGGACGAGCTATGGAGGCCGTCAGTTAAAACCGAGTCTGAGGAAGAACTGGCTAACAAAGACCCGGATTCAGAGCTCGTGGCCACAATACGCACTGTTCCCGAGTGGACAGAGCCGTTTCTGGCTTACCTATCACGGGGCGAGTTACCACAGCAAGAGGTACTAGCAAGGCAAATTCCGAGGCGAGCAAAAGGTTATTCCATCATCAATGGGGAGTTATATAAAAGGAGTGCCGCAGGAGTATTTTTGCGCTGTGTAGCACCAGAAGAAGGCCGACAAATCCTGAAAGAGATCCACGAAGGCGACTGTGGGCATCACGCATCCACAAGGTCCCTTGTGGCCAAAGCATATAGGCACGGTTTCTTCTGGCTCACAGCCTTAGCAGATGCGGAACGCTTGGTGGCAAGGTGCGACGGATGCCAAAGGTATGCCCGCCAAGTCCATGTGCCGGCTATGGAGTTGCAAACAATTCCTTTGACCTGGCCTTTTGCCGTTTGGGGTATGGACATGGTTGGCCCCTTTCACATGTCACCTTGCAAAAAGACACATCTCTTGGTGGCTTTCGATAAATTTACCAAGTGGGTTGAAGTTATGCCAGTTACTAATTGTGAAGCGATTACGGCAGTTAAGTTCCTGAAAAGGATTATCTACCGGTTCGGGTATCCTCACAGTATAATTACCGACAATGGAACCAACATGTCCCTTGGCGAGATGGAGAAATTCTGTGGTAATAACGGAATCCGGCTTGATATAGCTTCCGTAGCTCATCCACAAGCCAATGGACAAGTGGAGAGGGCAAATCAGGAGTTACTTCGTGGATTAAAGCCACGATTGCGAGTCCCATGTATCAGAGCTACTGGAGCATGGGTTGAGGAGTTACCTTCAGTGGTTTGGGGTATCAACACTACACCTAACAGATCTACTCAGATGACACCGTTTTTCATGGTTTATGGTGCAGAAGCGGTGCTGCCGAGTGATATCATCCATGACTCGCCTCGAGTATCGGCTTACGTTGAGGTGGAGAACGAGAAGACCCGTCAGGACGCCGTGGATATGTTAGAAGAACACAGGGAACAAGCTTTGGAGAGATCAGCCATATACCAGTAGGACCTGAGGAGGTATCATAGCCGGAGAGTAAAAACCCGGGTCTTCCAGGAAGGAGACCTGGTTCTGCGCCTGGTACAGTCAAAGGAAGGAAAACACAAGTTATCCCCGCCATGGGAGGGACCGTTCATCATAAGTCGGAATCTGCACAACGGATCATATTACTTGGTAGATGCAAGGGAAGAGTCGGCTACTGTTAATGACACCGCTCGTACCACTTCATCTATGCAAGAAAGAGAAAGACCATGGAACGTAGCTCAGCTGCGTCCCTACTATACCTAGTTTAGGCTAAATTCCCAAGTGGAATTACACGATGTAACAGGCAGCAGGTTTCAGACGCACTCTTTTCCTATCCAGGGTACCTAAGGGGACTGGAGGGTTTTTAATGAGGCGGCTTGCTGACCTAACTTTTTTCATATCAATAAAGAGATGGTTAAACAATCTATTGTTCCTTTTTTGTGTGTTTCTTATCATGTTTTTCTATTTCTGTTATGTTGTTATTTTTCTTGCAGGTAAGTATTATTCATTGCTTTTAGTATATTAGTTTTTTCTAGTAAATTGCATATATATAGGTCTTGGGGGCTGATTGCTTGAATAGCACAGTTGCAAACTCAAAGACCCGACCACGATGCCAATGAGTTATAAGGGCCGATTACTTGTAATAAGTACGGCTGCAAGCTTATAACCGGACAAAGGAGCCAAACTTTCTTGACTTTTCTTGCTTAAGCTTGATGTGACTCGCACTAAGTGGCATGCTTTGCTAGCGTACGATTACAATCAGTCATGATGCCCAATGGGACTTGCCTGACCCTGTCTTCGTACAGCTGTAGCAACATTGATTATCCACGCGAAAGCCGGCTTACAGTAGAAGAAGGTCAAAAGGGTCATCTATACCACAAGTTATGCAGAGTACAAGGTTAATAGCCGGAAACTCAAGGTATATCAAGCATAACTTCAAAACCTATGTGAAACGGCTCTAGGTTTTGGGCTTAGCATGTAACAATTTGTTCCTTTTGAAAGACCCAACACCCCAGACTCGGAATTTCGGGCCTTGGGGACTTGGGAATTTGAAAACAGAAACAAATTATCTAGCTATTCAGCTCAAAAACCCAAAAATCCGAGTCTTGGGGACTTGGGGACTTAGAAAAAAGCCCACTCGTCAAAACCCATGAGACCCGGAAACCGAGTCTCACAAAAGGAACCATAACAGAAAGTCAGAAAATCAAGGATGAAAAAGCTCAAAGTTAAGAAATATCAAATTCAAGCAAAAGGCCAGAAGGGCCACGAGATATATTAAGGTTTTAAACGTATTACAAGCCACGACAGTGGTATCATAAAGTGCACAGGCGCACTATCAAAAGAATAATTGTTTTAAAGGCCATCGGCCGAACAAACTGCTTGAGATGGTTGCGGATGAAGGTTTACTCGGCCTCCTGAGTCGGGTTTACAGCCTTGCCCTTGCTACCGGGTCTTGGTCCTGGTTTCGCTCCTTAGGGGCATTCCCAGCGTCGTCACCCGGATTGGCAGCGTCAGGACGAACAGGCGGGCGGACAGCCGGAGTAGAGGTGGTAGGCGCAGACTCAAGCTCAGCTTTCCTCTTTGCAGCCTCCTCCTTTCTCTTGGCTGACTCTGCGTTCCACTTCTCCAGGATATCAAAGGGCAAGGGCATATCTTCCTTCACAGGTTTATCCTCGGCGTCGTATGGAGTTACAAATCTATTCAGGTCCAGAGAATCGGCAAGAGTAGTTGCCGAGTGACGCACCTCGGTCTGTACAACTTTGAAGTCCTTGGCGGCGAACCTGGAGCCATCGGCCTTGAACTCTGGAAACCCGGCCACCAGCTTTGCCGGCTCAAGCTTTGGAAAGTAAGCTTTAGCCAGCATAAGACCCCGGGTCATCCCAACCCGGCATGCCGAGCGTTTCCAGAGCTCAATCCATGCGGGGACAGTGGAGCACGCATGGATCAGGGTTTCCATACCCGGATATTCCTCAGTCGGCCACTGTATGGTGTCTAGGATCCATTTAGTGCCGGCGCAGAATCTCCGGAGCACAGTCTTTAAATTTTTTACCTTCTGGATATCATCTTCTTCTGGGGGCGCAAGGCTAGAGCCTACAATGTAAACAACAAAGGTTACATCAAAACATTCCGGGTATCATGGATCAAGAAAAAACCGAGTCACGAACCAGCAAGTAACAATATCTCACCAAGTAGGACACGATAAGTGTCGGCAACTTGGGCTGATAATTTCTTCAGCGCAGCCTGAACAGTGGTGTACTTCTTCTTGTACTTCGCGACATCCTTGTTAAGCGTTTCCACCTCAGCCTCAAGCGCCTCTCGCAGCTTTACCTCAGTCTCCAGGAGTTGATTGGTCTTGGCCAAAATTTCCTCGGACCGGGCCATTTGTGCCTATAAGGGACGGAAAGATAAAGGTTAGTCGGATATCATAATAACCCAAGTATTAAAGAGGTAGTACCAAGTACAACTTCGACAAGTTATACTCGGAACTTGGGGACTAGATGGATACTATGAAATACCAGTCAGTATTACCTGATGTTCAGCAGCCATGCGCTCCAACATATTGTTCTCTGTGGCCTTCAGGGCGAGGAGGGCGCTCATTATCTGGTCGAAGGAATGATTACCCAGGTTGGAAGACCCGGGATCCTGGTTACTCGGAGACCGAGTTCTTTCCTTGGCAGGGGAAGGCACCCGAGTCGCGCGAGTGTCGGAGTTCAGCTCGCCTCCCCCTGTGCCTAGGATTGTACCTCTTCGTCCTCATGTGCGTGCAAGGCTATCGGATACTCGGCTTCTCGATCAGCCGGGTTCTTCGGTGGCACTTGCTGCTCTTCCTCGCCGCCAGCCGCAGCCATCACGTCATCAACCGGATTCTCTTTGCCCGGGTCATCAGTTTCCATGTCATCCTGGTCACTGGTAGTGACCTTGGCCCTGAGAATGGTACGAGTAAGCAGTTAGTATGTAACTAGAAAAAATTATGGATGAGTATTAGAACAGCAAGAGAAGAACCTTACCCGGAGTTCACCATGAAGTGTGAGGGGAATTCGCTGCTAGACCCGGAAGAAGCTGATAAAGATTGAGAAAGTGAGACGCGGAGTCGTCCTGCTAAGGGGTGATTGGGAGAAGGAAATCTCTGATACTCGGGATGAGGTTGAGAAGTACCGACGCGCCGAGCCGGAGATGGTGGGATACCCGGGTTGAGCGTGACGTCACCCGGAGTGTTCCGGGTCACCCTGCGCTTGATCATGGGTGGTTCCTTCAAGTATGGCCAGTCGGATAATTTACGGTTTAGCTCGCACATATTAGTGAAGGTGTATGGTTTGGAGGCAAGGGAGCGATATGGAACCTTAAAGACAACCCCTCGGGGTTTTCTCTTAGCTCCGACCTCGATGACCGATTCAGCTTCACTCTCGTCACTCTGTGTTTCCACCCCGTCTTCCGGGCCTTCTTTTTCTTCCTTATCCTCCAGCCCTGAGAGTCACCAATGAATACAGTCGGAAAAATAGGAAGTGTGGAGAAACAAGTTAGCAGAAATTGGGTTGGGTAAAACCCGGAATGTACCTTCCTCCGAGTCAGCTGCCTCTTCATCTTCTTCCGGGTCTCCGGAGGAAGGGGAGGTCTCAACGTTCCAGAAAGCGCTATCAGCCTGAGATGAAGGCGTAAAAGTAAGAGTTAGTGATTGTATCAAGTGTAAGTGCAAGAATGAAAGTGAAAGTATAAGTGCCGGATCTTACCGCGGGAGCCGGATTCTCGCGTGTATATGGATCTAATTCGGCTATGTTCCGGATCACGTCCAACTTCTCCGTCAAGAAACCCTTGATGGTCTTGTTAGTGTCACCGGCCGGGTAATTCTTTGAGGAATAGCGGAGCGCGTCCGTGACGTGCCCCGAGTAGTCGCACATCAGCTTTGCGCGAATGGAGTTGGGCTGGATCCGGAAGTCCACCCATGTCTTAACCAAGTTAAGCCCAAGGAGGCCTTGGGCAGAAAGAACGGCTATTTTGGCTAGAAGGGGCTGGATGGCTTCCCTGTCCGATTCAGGGGCGAAAGCATTGAAGATGTCAGAAAGATCTAAAAGGCCCTCCGAGTAACCCGGCAATTTCCTCTCGCCGGGTGGGGAGGTGTCCCGGCAATATAAGAAAGATTGCTGCCAATGCTTAACGTGTGAGTTAAGGCTTAGAGTCGGCATGGGCTAATTTTTACGGCGTTGGATAGAAACTCCGCCGCAGGCCAAGAGGGCCCCGTCACCGCTTTCGCGGCACAGTTTGCATTGGAAAAGTTCGATAAATAAAGCCAGATTTGGCGGGATGCATAAGTAAGATTCGCAAAGGAATATGAAATGGGTTATGTTCAACATAGAGTTAGGCCCTATGTCGAATACCCGGAGGCCGTAATGGCTGAGGACTTCACGGAAAAAAAGAGTGACCCGGGGGGCGAAACCCCCGGATCACGTGCTCAACGAAGCAGATTACCTCGTTGGGGTTGGGGGTAGGCCGGGTCTCGTCACCCGGTACTCTCCAATGGATCTCCTTCTGAGGAGGGAGAACGCCAGACTCGGCGAGCTCTTCTAGCTTGGCTTGGGTCACGGAAGACCGTGCCCATTTGGAGGAGATGGATTGGGTTGACCTTGCCTTGGCCGGCTGTTTGCCCTTGTGTTTTGGAGCCATTTGCTCAGTCTGCAAAATACAAGGCAAAGAGTACGAAACATTAAGACTCGGGAATTATGAGTTATCCGAGTATCCACAAGCAGTATCAGTAAGAAGCATAGAAAGTGTGAGTTATCCGACTATCAACGAACGGTTATGGAAATTATCGGTAATCCTAGTATCAGTGAGCCATTATGAAAAGGAGTTGATTGTCTGGTTAACTATTGTAAAACAGGAGATCCGGAAATAGAGCATTTCCCGGGTATCCAGGAACAGCTGCGGAAATTTTGATGTACTACATCTAGATTGGAAAATTTCCAGAGAGATTCGCGGATAAATTTGTGATTGCAAGTAATAGGAGAGTGTAATTAGACCTATATTGGGCGATTAAGCAAGCTAGTATGGAGTTGAGCGATTTAATTCGGCATGGAGCAAGAAAGTGGTCCGCGGGCGGACCTAGATCCAATCTAGCTTGAGCAAAGGATTTGAAGAGAAATTCATGGTGGAAGGAATCTTACCGGCGTGGCCTGGAGCAGGGCGCGGCGGTGGCAAACGACGCAACCGCGGTGGCCTGCGGGATCTCCCGGCGGGCAGCTTGCGGGCGCGGTGGCGGAGCTTGACAGCGGAGCGGCGCGAGCGGAGGCGGGGCGTAGACGGCGGCTCGCTTCCGGCTGCACTGGTGGGCTCCGTGGCGGCGCAACGGTAGGCTCGAGCAAGGGGGCGCTACTAGAGGTTGAAGGTGAGATGGGTGAGAAAGGAGAAGAAATGAGGCGTTAGGTTTAGGTCACCCCCCACAGCCCTTATTTATAGATACGGGTGGGGAAAACCTAGGCCGGCGAGCGGGAACCAAAAATTTCGGGATAAGGGATATCTTCCCGGATTTGTTGGGATAGGCAGTTAAGTGCCTGTGCGTGATATCCGAAAATTATGAGAGCAAATCATTCCCGCGATATCCGGACTAATTAACGGACGAAATGAGCCGGGTCTTCTATGTTTTCTTCGGAGTGTTGACCGGAAAAGTAAAGTTGGATTCAGAGAAAGCCGGGTTATTATATGGACCACCAATGGAGTTAGGCCTAGCTGTTTATTAAAGCAACCTAACCCGGCCTCTATGAACTTGTATGTTTGTTATTTTTGCAGGGAATAGCGTGCGCTTCAAGGAGGATCCCGTGAAGCCCAAGCTATTCTGGGGACTACTGATGGAGGGATGATAACCCGGTATGCTAACACCAAGGTGTAATTCGGCCCAAAGGACGCTGCACAAGACCCGGCTTAGGGAAAAGGAGCTTCTAGAAGGCCCTGGAGCGTAGGCCTCGTAACCCGGATTGTGGGTTCCGATAAAGAAGTTTAGGGTTTGTAAGCAGTGTCCGGGTAGGATTCCGAGCACGCCTTGGATAGTAAGCTAGGGGGTCCGGGTACTATATAAGACGGCCCCTAGGGTTAGATTAGACAAGATTACGAGATATCTAGTATCCATTGTAACACGAAAGTTGAGATAATATATTCAGATCGGAGACTCGGTGACTTGATTGCCGGCTACCAGATCGCATATCACCATGGTTTCCCTTGAGCTAAACCCTCTCCCAAACACCAGAGTCGATTTTCCCCAAGACAAGTTACCCCCGGTAACGTCTGCCGTGATTATCCCACGACAAGTCCATTAAGGATGAAACCTACGAACTCCGAGTCACGGAGAGGCTGTCCGATGGACGCCAGGGTGTCCGCCGCAGTCTTGACCTGATTAAAGAAAGCCGAGGTGGAGAGGTCAAGCTTCTTCATCTGGCCGAGTTGGTTCTTGATCTGGTTGGCACGCGCATTGGACTTAGAGCTGAAGCTCGTGGTCAGCGTCGTCCAAGCATCGTACGCCGAGGTGGCGAAGAGGAGAAGGCCCGATACTGCTGGCGTGAGAGAGCCAACAATCGCAGAGAGGATGGCGGCATCCTGCTCGATCCACGCACGGTGCTCCGGGTTGTGGATGACAACCATGCGGCCTCCATCGCCAGGGATCGAGAGCCGCTCCGGCGGACACGGGAAGGATCCGTCGATGAAGCCAAGCAGCGAGCGGCTCCGAAGGTGCAGCACGATATGCGAGCGCCAGAACAAGAAGTTGTCTTGGGCAAGCTTGACCGTCACGAGGTGGCCGAAGTGGAACGGTGTTGGCGGTGCGGCGGGCAAAGACGATGACGCACCGGTGGCAAACAGACTGCCGAGAGGAGGGTGCGCCGATGAGGAGGACCCGAGTCCATAGGCGTCCGGGTTGAAGGCGGCTGCAGGCGGCACGGAGACACGGGAGAGCGGGGCCCAGGAACCGGCGATCAGGGCCGAGAGGCCCGGGAACTGGCCGGAGAAGGGGAAGCCAAAAGTTCCCGTGTGCGCCAGTGCCATGGTGGAGGAGATGAGGGCGTCCGTGTAGAGCGAGGACATCGCCGGCAGGGACGCGTCGGAGGGCATCATGGGTGCGGGGACGGACGCCACGGGCACAGAGGAGGTCGAGATGACCTGGGCGCTGGCGTCGGTGGAGGTGATCGCAGCGGCCTGGGACATGGCGGCGGTGGTGGTTGAGGCGGAAGAACTCATGGCAGCGGGCTAGGGTTTAGGATCTCCCGTCGGCTCTGATACCATGTAAACGTAACAATAGGATGATGGAATAGCACGACGCCCTTAGGCGTGGCCTGTCTATATTTATAGGAGAGTCGTGTATATGTACAAATACAAGGGTTAACCATATTAGGTTAGGATTAGACTAGGCCTATAAATACATCTAACACACTAGCAGCATCTCTTGGAGGTCATGAGCGATCTTCTCTCGGGCCAATTTCACTTCTTAAGCCTCCCATGAATCCGATGTGTGTTCCTCATCTTTTTCCGGTGACGAAACACATCCGCTTTTAGTCTTCGTCGGAGGTGACACTGGTCTAGATGACACAAAGGTGTTCCGACTATACCTGGCAAAACGGGCCGCCCATCATAGCCCGGCTCATGCTGGAAAAAGCACGATCCGTATACGGCACGACTTATTCGTGTCGTGCCGAGCCAGCCCACGGGCCGGTATTCACAGGGGGCACAACACAATATGCTGTATGTGGCCCAACGGGCCAAATTTTGGCACGAATGCCCCATTTGTGGCCTGGCACTGATGGCCCATTTCAGAGGCGGGAAAATTCAATTTTTGAATTTCCGGTGAGGCGGGGGAGCGGGGGAAGGAATTTTTCGAATTTGTTGGGCCAGGAGGAGTGGGGAGCAGGGGACAGGATTATAACAGTCTAAGGGTAATTAGAGGCATAATTAGCCCATTTTAAATGAGATATGTGTCAATTTAGAGTTGTTTTGTCATATTTAATCATTCGAGTCTTAATTTAGTCCGAAAAATTGCATTTTCCCTATAAAAAGGGTTGTATGCCCCTCTAATTTAATTGTGTCATACCATGCTCGTGTCGGGCCGCGTGCAGGCCCATTTATGTCGTGCCGTGCCAGCCCATGGGCTCCAAAACGAGGAGCTGCCCGGGAACTACCATGCTCGTGTCGGGGCGCAGCCCGTTTACCATGGGACGTGTCATGCTCGGGGTGGGCCAAAAAATCCGTGCTTTGGGCCAGCCCATTTGGCCTGGCCCGTTTGGCCAGCTATAGTTCCGACACGAGGAGCGACCGTTACCAGCAACACTGCCTTCATCCTCATCAGGGAATATTTTCTCGTTGTCGTCCCCTTCTTTCCCTTGAAGGTGTATCTCTAAGATTAAAACTTTTTCAGCGGCAAGACACGTAATTCCGGTCCATATCTCCTTCCAGGGTATGGTACAACCTCCAGTTTGCACTCTTTACGCGCATTCCCTATGCCCTATGAGTCCTGATGGAGGGATGATAACCCGGTAGGCTAACGCCAAGGTGTAACTCGGCCCAAAGGGCGCTGCGCAAGATCCGGCTTGAGGAGAAGGAGTTTCTAGAAGGCCCAAGAGTGTAGGCCTCGTAACCCGGTGTGTGGGTTCCGATAGGGAAACTTAGGGTTTGTAAGCAGTGTCCGGGTAGGATTCCGAGTATGCCTTGGACGGTAAGCCAGGAGGTCCCGATATTATATAAGCTGGCCCCTAGGGTTAGATTAAGCAGAAATCATACAATCGCGAGATATTCGAGTGTCCTTTGTAACACGAGAATTGAGATAATATATTGAGATCGAAGACTCGGCGACTCGATTGCCAGCTACCAGATCGCATATCACCATGGTTTCCCTTGAGCTAAACCCTCTCCCAAACACCAGAGTCGAATTGCCCCAAGACAAGTTACCCCCGGTAACGTCTGCCGTGATTATCCCACGACAGTTGGCGCCCACCGTGGGGCCTACGTCCAAGGGTGTTTACATCACGGGAGAAGCTCGGGAGAACATGAAGAACCTCGTCATCGGCGAGATCTACACCGACCCCGAAGGAGAGAAGATGGTGGACGATTTTGGCTGGGGGCCAGAGTCGGATCTGCTCGAATCCGGATCTGTCATCACGATCGGCCGGGTCAACGTCTTCGTCGGCATGGTACGTACGTCCGGTTCAATCCCTGACGATTTTGGATTTGATTCTGTGTCAGGAGAGGCCACCCACGTTCAGTCGGACGGAGAAGAATCGGTCAGGACGGTGGATCCGATAGAAGAGCCCATCACGAAGAGGGAACAGCCGGAGGAGCCGGCATGGACCCCGCGTGGCCGGGTCATGAGAGAAGATGATACCGAGTCTATCTTGCACCTGCTGGACGACCGGTACGAGGAAGATAGCTGTGATGAGGAGGAATATGAGTCTTCACCAAGCATTGCGCGCCAGGTCGCGGTCTACACGGCCCCTGCAACCAATCTCAATCAGGGGAACGTGACTACGGCCGCGGTCGGAGCGGCGCAAGCATTGGCCCAGCACCAAAATCCGGCTGACGGAAATCCGGTCCTGACCCGGGTTGACGGAGAGTCGGCTTCAGTCACCAGCCGAGCGGCGGATAGCGAGCTGCAGACAAATATGTTTGGGTTCCTGGCTAACAGGACGCCAGGGGCGGGTCCTTCGAATCCACAACACCCGACCCTGTTCAGCAACAATATGGTCTTGGACCCAACAGTGTTAGCTACTGTGATAACCCCGGAAAACGCCGCGGCACGTGCCAGGGACTTGGAGGTAGCACGCCGCGCGCTGGAGCAACAAAGAAGGGATGTAGAAGCAGAAAAGCAAGGGGTAGCCACGCGCCAACGCGAACTGGACGCACAGGAGAACCGGCTCCGAGCTGAGACAAGCAGGATGCATCAAAGATACCAGACAAGATTACCGGCGATGGGTGGAGTCATAAACCCGAACGCACTATTCATCACGCCCCAGGATCAGCCGATTCCGGCTGTGGACCAGGAAACTGTGCATCAGCCGGCAACCGGAGGAGGACAGCCGGCAAACGTGTAGGCCGGGTTACCCACAGTGCAGGCTGGGGTCACTGTCGGCAACAGAGCACCACCACCACCACCATCACGATTTCGTACGCCACCAGGTCACTTCAATAACCCCATGGATAACGTGTATGCCGCAACGTTAGCATTGAATCAGATCCCCGTAAGAGAGTCACCCCATGCGGAGCAGACCCGACGGGCGATCGATTTGCTGCATACGGCAGTGGCTCAGCAGGTTAATTACCCGGATAATAGGAGTGGAATGCATGGAACACCTTATATCAGCCAGCAACATGGCAACGCCGGCAATATTCAAACAAGTTCAGGGTGGCGGAGGGCAGAGCAGCATTAAATGCCGCCTCCTCCCCGCGTTCAAGTAGCACCAGCAGTATCAGCAGCACAAGCTATTGAGGATAGTTCCAGAGCCAGGCGAGCCGCGGCCGGGTCTGCGGTGCACGGACCAGCAGTAGCGCCACGTCCGGCCGTGCCCCCCGCAGGATCGCATGTTTCCCGGATGAGGCAAGCACCGAGTAATATCGCTGGGCCTAAGTGTCTGTCGGATAACATCAGGGCTGAGCCTTATCCGGATAAATTCAAGGAACCGGGTAAAGTAGTGAATTATGAGCCGACTATGGACCCAGAAACATGGTTGAGCAGTTATGAGATGGCCATGTCGATTCGCAATGCATCCGAAAATCTTCAAGCCAAGTTCATGTACTTAATGATGTCGGAAGGAGCAGCAAAGTTGTGGTTCAACAATTTACCGGAAGGATCTATCAAGTCGTGGGGGGAGTTGAAAACTGCGTTCATCAAGCACTTTCACGGAACATGCAGGAAGTTGTTTACTATCGACGATCTAGAACGGTGTGTGCAAAAGAAGGGAGAGTCGGCGCGCAGCTGGGTGCGCCGGGTTATGGAGATACTGCATTCATCTACAGATATTCAGCCGAAGGACGCGTTGCAAGCTATGGCCAAGACATGCAAGTACACGCCTTTAGTGTAGAAGTTAACTCGCATGAAATCTAGTCGGAATGCTTCAGAGGTTACGATGGGAGAGCTAATGGATGCATGCAACAAGCACGCTGCAACGGATACCACAGAAGAGGACGTTGATGACAAGAAAGAAAAAGCAAATACGTGTAATAATGGAAGAGCCGGCAATGGATCTACGCTGGGTAACCATGGAGGTAACAATGGGAATAACCAGAATAAGCGCCCGTTCGAGGGGAATTCCAAGTTTGTTGCCAGCACAGAAGCCGGGTCTTCAAGGCCCAGAGCAGAAGGAAATTTCAACGCAGGAAATCATAACGGAGGAAACTATCAAGGGCCACCAAGGCCGGGTAACAACTGGGATATCTTCAGAATGGCGTGCCCGAAACATAGCAGGAACGGAAGGCCGGCTAACCACTCATTGGAGCAGTGTGTGGATTTGCAGAGGTGAAAAAACGAGGAAGTAAACAAGGCTATGCGAGGTGCAGGCCGGGGAGGAGGACCGGGTCCGGGCGGAAACCCGGGCAACGGCCCACCCCCAGCAGGTAACCCAGGAGTTGGGAATCCGGGTAATAACCAGGGAGGAGCTGGAGGTTTCCAAGCCAACCCCAAGCAATTGGGCCAATACCATGTTCACACCACAGGAACTTCTAACAAGGATAGGAAGATACTAAAGAAGGCAGTAAACTCGGTTTCCTCGGCTGTCCCGAGATACCTGAGGTGGTCCGAGCAAGATGTAACGTGGAGCAGAAGAAATCACCCAGAAAGAATAGAACACCCGGGAGTCCTAGCATTGGTGGTTGCGCCACAGGTTAATGGTTATGAGCTGAAAAAGGTCTTAATGGACGGCGGAAGCAGCATCAACATCTTATATTGGGAAACTTTTCTACGCATGGGTCTCAAGGAGTCTCAGCTACAAAAGAGCTCAACAGTTTTTCACGGGATTGTGCCGGGTCACTCGGCGTGCCCTGAGGGAAAGATCACTCTGGAGGTTGCGTTTGGAGAATCAAAGGATAATTTCCGGGTGGAATGGCTCACGTTTGAGGTGGTAAAGTTGCGCAACCCTTATCACGCGCTATTTGGGAGGCCGGCTTACGCCAAGTTAATGGCCAGGCTGTGTTACGTGTACCTACAGCTAAAAATCCCGGGTCCTAAGAAGACCATCACCATACATGGGAGCCGGGATATAGCGGCTGAGTGTGACGAAGGAGATGCGGCAATGGCGGAACAAGCTTGTAGAAAAGAGGAGCTCAAATACTACCGGTCTCAAGTAGACCCGGATGACAGGATAGCGCTGAAGAGGCCAAACACTGAGGATGAGAGAGCGAAATTCAAAGCAGCACAAGATACCAAAATGGTGGCCTTTGTCGAGGGTGATCCCTCTAAGCAATTTGCTATAGGATCTAACTTAGACGATGAGCAGGAAAAAGCACTTGTGGAGTTTATTCGTTCGAATCAGGATGTGTTCGCCTCGACACCTAGCGATATGCCGGGTATCCCTACAGAGCTGGCAGAGCACAGTTTGCACGTCGATCCCAAGTCCAGGCCCGTGAAGCGGAGACTAAGAAAGATGAATGAGGAAAGAAGAAGAGCTATAGGAGAAGAAATTGCTCGGCTGTTGACAGTCGGCTTTATCATGGAAGTATTTCACCCGGACTAGTTGGCAAATCCGGTTCTCGTGATGAAAAAGACTAACGAGTGGAGGATGTGCATCGATTATACGAGTCTCAACAAGCACTGCCCCAAGGATCCGTTTGCACTTCGAAGGATAGATTAGATCATAGACGCAGTGGCTGGAAGTGACCTATTATGTTTCCTGGATGCATATTCCGGGTATCATCAGATCAAGCTCAAGAAGGAAGATTGGGAGAAAACGTCGTTCATAACCCCTTTTGGGGCCTTTTGTTACAAAACCATGACTTTTGGGTTGAAGAACGCCGGCGCAACCTATCAACGGTGCATTCAGAAGTGCTTCGAGGATCAAATTGGACGCAATGTTCATGCTTATGTGGATGATGTGGTGATTAAGACCAGGAAAGCGGAAACGTTTATCGATGATCTAAAGGAAACATTCAAGAACCTGAGAAGATACCAGATGAAACTTAATCCGACAAAGTGTGTGTTTGGAGTTCCAGCAGGGAAGTTACTCGGCTTCATCGTTTCAGAGAGAGGGATTGAGGCCAACCCGGATAAAATCAAAGCTATCTAGAGTCTGAAAAAGCCGGAAAACCTGAAGCACGTTCAGAATCTTACAGGGTGTGTTGCAGCGCTGAGCCGGTTTATATCAAGTCTCGGAGAGAAGGCAATACCCTTGTACCGGCTCTTGAGGAAATCTGATAAATTCATTTGGGACCAAGAGGCGGTTGAGGCGTTCGAGGCACTAAAGAAGCAGCTATCTGAAGCACCAGTCCTAGCAGCCCCGGGTTCTAAAGAGCCCATGTTATTATACGTTGCAGCCGGGCCCCGGGCGGTTAGCGCAGTGGTGTTGTTGAGCGCAAGGAGGATGGGAAAGATCACCCGGTTCAGAGGCCGGTTTATTATGTCAGCGAAGTATTATCAGAAGCAAAACAGCGCTACCCACATTGGCAGAAGCTGGTTTTCGGGGTCTTCATGGCCAGCCGGAAATTCAAGCCATATTTTCAGGAACACCCCATAACAGTGGTTAGCTCTATACCAATGTCGGATATCATCAGAAACTCGGATGCAACAGGTAGAATAGCCAAGTGGGCGATCGAGATGGGAGATTATCACATCAACTACGAGCCCAGGTCAGCAATCAAATCTCAAGCCCTAGTTGACTTCATTAATGATTGGACTCACACAGGCATGCCCACAATGACTCCAAGTTTCGAGTCTTGGATAATGCACTTTGATGGTTCCAAGCAATACGAGGGATCAGGAGCTGGAGTGGTGCTCACATCACCCAAAGGAGACAAGTTAAGCTACGTGTTGCAGATTCATTTTGATTGTTCCAACAACGTGGCCGAGTATGAGGCATTATTGCATGGATTAAAGATAGCCAAGGAGATGAACATTAAGAGGATACGATGCTATGGAGATTCGGACCTTGTGGTACAGCAGGTCTCGGGAACTTGGGATAGAAAAGATGCAACTATGGCAGCATACCGTAGAGAGGTGGACAGGGTTGCCGGGTGTTTTTCCGGGTATGAGGTGGAGCACGTAGATAGAAGAAAGAACGAGGCAGCAGATGCACTTGCCAGACTCGGCTCGCGCAGAGAGCCGGTTCCACCCAATGTTTTCCTGGACGAGCTATGGCGGCCATCAGTCAAAACCGAGTCTGAAGAAGAGGTGGCAAACCAAGACCCGGATTTGGAGCTCGTGGCCACAGTACCTGCTGTTCCCGAGTGGACAGAGCCGTTTCTGGCCTACCTATCACGGGGCGAGTTACCACAGCAGGAGGTACTAGCAAGAAAAATTCTGAGGCGAGCAAAAGGTTATTCCATCATCAATGGGGAGTTATATAAAAGGAGTGCTGCAGGAGTATTTTTGCGCTGTGTGGCACCAGAAGAAGGCCGGCAAATCCTGAAAGAGATCCACGAAGGCGACTGTGGGCATCACGCATCCACAAGGTCCCTTGTGGACAAAGCATACAGGCACGGTTTCTTCTGGCTCACAGCCTTAGCAGATGCGGAACGCTTGGTGGCAAGGTGCGACGGATGTCAAAGGTATGCCCGCCAAATCCATGTGCCGGCTATGGAGTTGCAAACAATTCCTTTAACCTGGCCGTTTGGCGTTTGGGGTATGGACATGGTTGGCCCCTTTCACATGTCACCTTGCAAAAAGACACATCTCCTGGTGGCTATCGATAAATTTACCAAGTGGGTTGAAGTTATGCCAGTTACCAATTGTGAAGCGGTTACGACAGTTAAGTTCCTGAAAAGGATTATCTACCGGTTCGGGTATCCTTACAGTATAATTACCGACAATGGAACCAACATGTCCCTTGGTGAGATGGAGAAATTCTGTGGTAACAACGGAATCCGGCTTGACATAGCTTCCGTAGCTCATCCACAAGCCAATGGACAAGTGGAGAGGGCAAATCAGAAGTTACTGCGTGGATTAAAGCCACGATTGCGAGTCCCATGCATCAGAGCTGCGGGCGCATGGGTTGAGGAGTTACCTTCAGTGGTTTGGGGAATTAACACCACACCTAACAGATCTACTAAGATGACACCATTTTTCATGGTTTATGGCGCAGAGGCGGTATTACCGAGTGATATTATACATGATTCGCCTCGAGTGGCGATTTACGTCGAGGTGGACAACGAGAAGACCCGGCAGGACGCCGTGGATATGTTAGAAGAACACAGGGAACAAGCTTTGGGGAGATCAGCCATATACCAGCAGGACCTGAGGAGATATCACAGCCGGAGAGTCAAAACCCGGGTCTTCTAGGAAGGAGACCTGGTTCTTCGCCTGGTACAGTCAAAGGAAGGAAAACACAAGTTATCCCCACCATGGGAGGGACCGTTCATCATAAGCCGGAATCTGCACAACAGATCATATTACTTGGTAGATGCAAGAGAAGAGTCGGCTACTGTTAATGACACCGCTCATACCACTTCATCTATGCAAGAAAGAGAAAGACCATGGAACGTAGCTCAGCTGCGTCCCTACTATACCTAGTTTAGGCTAGATTCACAAGTGGAATTACACGTTGTAACATGCAACAGGTTTCAGACGCACTCTTTTCCTATCCAGGGTACCTAAGGGGACTGGAGGGTTTTTAATGAGGCGGCTTGCTGACCTAACTTTTCTCGTATCAATAAAGAGATGGTTAAACAATATATTATTCCCTTTTTGTGCGTGTTTTGTATCAAGTTTTTATATTTCTGTTGTGTTCTTATTTTTCTTCCAGGTAAGTATTATTTATTGCTTTTAGTATATTAGTTTTTCTAGTAAATTGCATATATCTAGGTCTTGGGGGCTGATTGCTCGAATAGCACAGTTGCAAACTCAAAGACCCGGCCTCGATGCCATTGAGTTATAAGGGCCGATTACTTGTAATAAGTACGGCTGCAAGCTTATAACCGGACAAAGGAGCTAAACTTCCTTGACTTTTCTTGCTTAAGCTTGATGTGACTCGCACTAAGTGGCATGCTTTGCTAGCGTATGGTTACAATCAGTCATGATGCCCAATGGGACTTGCCTGACCCTATCTTCGTACAACTGTAGCAACATTGATTATCCACGCGAAAGCCGGCTTACAGTAGAAGAAGGTCAAAAGGGTCATCCAAACCACAAGTTATGCAGAGTACAAGGTTAATAGCCAGAAACTCAAGGTATATTAAGCATAACTTCAAATCCTATGTGAAACGGCTCTAGGTTTTGGGCTTAGCAGTAACAATTTGTTCCTTTCGAAAGACCCAAACACCCTAGACTCGGAATTTCGGGCCTTGGGGACTTGGGAATTTGAAAACAGAAAAAAATTATCTAGCTATTCAGCTCAAAAACCCAAAAATCCGAGTCTTGGGGACTTAGAAAAAAAAACAAAAAAAATTCCACTAGTCAAACCCACGAGACCCGGAAACCGAGTCTCACAAAAGGAACCATAGCAGTAAGTCGGAAAATCAGGGATGAAAAAGCTCAAAGTCAAGAAATATCAAATTCAAGCAAAAGGCCAGAAGGGCCACGAAATATATTACGGTCTTAAAACGTATTACAAACCAGGATAGTAGTATCATAAAGTGCACAGGCGCACTATCAAAAGAATAATTGTTTTAAAAAGGCCCATGGGCCGAATAAAGTGCTTGAGACGGTTGCCGATAAAGAGTTCACTCGGCCTCTTGGGCCGAGTCGTCCATCTTGCCCTTTCCCTTGGCAGCCGGGTCTTGTTCCTTGCCTTGTTCTTCAGCAGTCTTGGTGGCAGCAGCACCCGGGTCAGCAGTAGTGCCGGCCCGTGCGGGAGGAGGAACAACCGGCGTGGAGGTAGCAGGCGCAGAATCGGCCGCAGCCTTCTTCTTCGCGGCCTCTTCCCTCGCCTGAGCAGCCTCCGCCTTCCATCGTTCCATCATGTCATATGGCTTGGGAAGATCCGACTTAACTGCCTTATCATCAGCATCATATGGTGGGATGATCGAACTGACGTCCAGACTATCGGCAATTATGCTAGCCGGGTGACGAACCTCCTTCTGAATAGCCTTGAAGTTCTTTACTGAGAACCTGGAGCCGTCATGGTTGAACTCTGGAAACCCGCCAACGAGCTTTGCCAGCTCAAGTTTTGGAAAATATGCCTTAGCCAGTGCAAGCCCCCGGGTTACTCCAACCCGGCAGGACGAGCGTTTCCAATGCTCGATCCACTCGGGGATAGTGGAGCACGCGTCAAGCAGTGTCTTCAAGCTACCATGCCCAACACCCGGCCACTTCAAATCCTGAAGAATCCATTTGGTCCCGGCACAGAGTTGCCGGATCGTGCTTTTTATCATCTTCAGTTTTGCTATGTCATCTTCATCCGGAGTTACATCATCCGGACCTGCCGAAAATAGAAAAAAGCTTTAAGTAAGGAAATCCGACTATTTATCAGAATGAGAATCCGGGTTATAGTTATTAAGTTAGGAATAGTTACCAGTCAAAGCACGATATGTGTCGGCGATCTGAACAGAAAGCTTGGTCAATTCATCTTCTGCTGCGTGAGCTCTTTTTCTATATTTTCTTGCAATCTTCCCCGTCTTCTTGGCGTCAGCTTCAGCCGACTCACGCGGCGTCGTCTCCTTCTCGAGGAGTTTTGTGGCCTTCGCCAATGCTTTCTCAGAGTGGGTCATGAAGGCCTGCGTGGAAACACAAGGAATGGTTAGCCGGATAAAAAGCAAACTATCAGTTGGATACACTATGAAAGTTCCAAGCAAATTTTCAATAAGTTCACTTGGAACTTGGGGACTAGACAAATATATAGGAAATATTACTCGGACTTACCTCATGTTTGGCTATCAAGGCTTCTATGACATTTTCTTCGTCAGCCCTCAAGGTATGCAGGGCGTCGAGCATCTGGGTAAAGGTCATATCCTCGGGCTTGACACCGGAAGAGCCGGCGGCCTGATCACTCGGAGGAGTAAATTTCTCCGGCTTTGGGGTCGAGACCCGGGCTGCCTCGGTGTCAGGATTGGGAGTGCCCATCCTTGTGTCCAGGATCTCGACGTCGTCGTCCTCAGCTTCCTCAGATGGCTTGGGAGACCCGGCTTCCTGCCGGGCCGAGTCTGTCAGGGGGTCTTGTTCTTGATTTTCTTCACCAGCACCGCCAGTTGCAACGTCCATATCATCAACCGGCCCTTCAGTCTCCCGGTTATCCATGTCCATGTTATCCGGGTCACTGATCGAGACCTGGGCGCTAAGGAAAGAAAAGAGAAGTGGTTAGTAGCAAAAAGTGAAGGTTATCAAAAGGACTAGTATATCGCTTAGCAGGAAATGTACTTACCCGGCATTCACCACGAAATCCGCCGGGAGCTCGCTGCTGGACGCGGATGAGGCTGTTACAGAATCCGAGAGTGAGACCCGGAACTGTCCGGCTAATGGATGATTGGGGGAAGGGTGTCTTTGAGGTGAGTTGCAGGGATGAGATGGAGGAGTACCTGTGCGGCGAGCTGGGGACGTGGGAATACCCGGGTTGAGGGGATCATCACCCGGGGAATTTCAGGTTACCCTGCGCTTGGTCGGAGGCGGATCCTTCAAGTGTGGCGAATTGGATAACTGTCGGTAAAGTTCGCGCATATTATCAAAAGAATAGGGTTTGGAGGACATGGAAGAGTAGGGAACCTTGAAGACGACCCCTCGGGTTTTCCTCTTGGCTCCGACCTCAACTTCCGGCTCAGCCTTGATTTTATCGCTCTCATGTTCTTCCGGGTCTCCCTGGTCATCCTTGTCATCCTTATCATCCATCCCTGAAAGGCATAAACACATAGTCGGAAAAAGAGAAAATGGGAAAGCAAAATAGTACAAGTTAAGGTGATTAAATCCCGGATGATACCTTCATCGGTGTCACCCGGCTCTTCTTCTTCCTCCGGGTTCTCGGAGGTGGGGGAAGTCTCGATGTTCCAAAAGGCATTATCAGCCTGAGATAAAGGCATGAAAGAGAGAGTTAGTAGTTGTATCAAGTAAAAGTACAGGATTAAGTGAACAAGTGTCGGAATTTACCGCTGGAGCCGGGTTATCTCGAGTATACGGATCTAAGCCGGCTATATTCTTGATCACGTCCACCTTCTCGGTCAGGAAGCTTTTGATGATTTTGTTTGTATCACCAGCTGGATAATTCCTTGAAGAATAACGGAGCGCATCCGTGACGTGCCCCGAGTACTCGCACATCAATTTGGGACGAATGGAGTTGGGCTGGATCCGGAAGTTTACCCAAGTTGTTACTAGATTTAGCCCAAGGAGACCATGAGCGGAGAGGGCGGCTATCTTGGCTAAATGGGGCTGGATGGACTCCCTGTCCGACTCAGGAGCAAATGCGTTGAAAGTGTCGGACAAATCTAAGAGGCCCTCCGAAAAACCCGGCAATTTCTTTTCGCCGGGTGGAGAGGCATCCCGGCAATAGAAGAAGGACTTTTGCCAATGTTTAACGTGGGAGTTCAAGCTAAGAGTCGGCATAGGTGAATTTTTTCGGCGTTGGATAGACACACCGCCGCAGGCCAAAAGGGCCCCGTCACCGCTTTCGCGGCACGGTTTGCATTGGAACAGCTCTAGAAAAAGGGCAAGATTTGGTGGGATGCACAAGTAAGAATCGCAAAGGACGATGAAGTGAGTTATATTCAACATAGAGTTAGGCCCTATGTCGAATACCCGGAGGCCGTAGTGGCTAAGGAGCTCACGAAAAAAGGAGTGACCCGGGGGACGAAACCCCCGGATCACGTGCTCCACAAAGCATATTACCTCATTCGGATTGGGGGTAGTCCGGGTCTCGTCGCCCGGTACTCTCCAAAGGATATCCTCCTCAGATGGAAGGACCCCAGACTCGGCAAGCTCCTCTAGTTTCGCCTTGGTCACGGTAGACCGTGCCCAGTTGGCCGAGATGGATTGAGTTGACTTTGGCTTTGCCGGCTATTTCCCCTTGTTCTTGGGAGCCATCTGTTCGGTCTGCAAAATACAAGGCAAGAGTGCAGAACATGAGTAACTAAGACCCGGAAACTACGAAGTTATCCGAGTATCAATAAGCAGTACGGAAACTACGAGTTATCCGAGTATCAACAAGCAGTATGGAATTACGGGTTATCCGAGTATCGATGAACAGGTATGGAAATTACCGGTAATCCTAGTATCAGTGAGCACTTATGGGAGAGGGTTGGTTGTATGGTTAACTGGAGGGTAATTGAAAGATCCGGAAATAGTGGTCTATCCGGGTATCAAAGCGCAACTACGGAAAAACTTGACAAAATTACGTCTAGATCGAGAAATTTGCGGAGAAATTAATGGCTACAAGGGATAGGGGAGCATTATTGAATCTACCATTGAGCAAGTAGATGAGCAAGAATGGAGTTGTACAACTCGAATCGGCACGGAGTAAGGAGATAACTTATGAGCGGACCTAGATCCAATCTACGTCGAGCGAAGAACTTGAAGTGAAATTCATGGCGGAAGGAATCTTACCGGCGTGGTCTGGAGCAGAGCGCGGCGGTGGCAAATGACGCAACCGCGGTGGCCTGCAGGATCTCCCAGCGGGCAGCTTGCGGGCGCGGTGGCGGAGCTTGACGGCGGAGCGGCGCGAGCGGAGGCGGAGCGTAGACGGCGGCTCGCTTCCGGCTGCTCTCCGGTGGGCTCAGTGGCGGCGCAACGGCGAGCTCGAGCCAGGGGGCGTCACTGGAGGTTGAAGGCGAGATGGGTGAGAGAGGTGAAGTGGAAATGAGCCGTTAGGTTTAGGTCACCCCCTAGGGCACCTATTTATAGGTGCGGTGGGGAAACCTAGACTAAGGGGCGGGATCCGAAATTTTGGGAGAGGGATACCCGTCAGGATTTCTGGGGATAAGCGTTAAATGCCCACGCGCGATATCCGGAAGAGATCGGAAAAAAATCCCATCCGCGATATCCGGACCAGTTAACAAGAAAAGTGAGCCGGGTCTACTACGTTTTCCTCGGAGTGGTGATCCGGGAAAATGAAGGTGGATCCGGAGAAAGCCGGGTTATTATATGGACCACCGATGGAGCTAGGCCTAGCTGTTATTAAAGCAACCTAACCCGGCCTCTATGAACTTGTATGTTTGTTATTTTTGCAGGGAATAGCATGCGCTTCAAGGAGGATCCCGTGAAGCCCAAGCTATTCTGGGGACTACTGATGGAGGGATGATAACCCGGTAGGCTAACACCAAGGTGTAACTCGGCCCAAAGGGCGCTGCGCAAGATCGGGCTTGAGGAGAAGGAGTTTCTAGAAGTCCCAAGAGTGTAGGCCTCGTAACCCGGTGTGTGGGTTCCGATAGGGAAACTTAGGGTTTGTAAGCAGTGTCTGGGTAGGATTCCGAGTATGCCTTGGACGGTAAGCCAGGAGGTCCGAATATTATATAAGCCGGCCCCTAGGGTTAGATTAAGCAGAAATCATACAATCGCGAGATATTCGAGTGTCCTTTGTAACACGAGAATTGAGATAATATATTCAGATCGGAGACTCGGCGCCTCGATTGCCGGCTACCAGATCGCATATCACCATGGTTTCCCTTGAGCTAAACCCTCTCCCAAACACGAGAGTCGAATTGCCCCAAGACAAGTTACCCCCGGTAACGTCTGCCGTGATTATCCCACGACAAGTCCACAGAAGAAACATAAATTTGGGACCTTCTCGTAGCGCATGTTATGCTTCGTGATCTTCTGTTTCCTACTAACTGTTGATGCAACCCACCATAATCCACCAAGCACCACGTCGATACACGACAAGGTGAAATCACTCCTATCTCCGTATGTTTCCGGTGACTTGGTGAACGGTGCGCTACCTCATGAAATAACCCTCTTCATGCCTAGGTTGGATCACACCATGGATCCCAAGACGGTGCACTTGATTCTCAAGATCATGCCCAAGACGGGGCCCGAGAAGCTAGGAAGTGGGAGAAGACGGCATCGAGAAAGGAGTCACGAGGAGGAAGACCGGAGTGAAACGGGATCCCCGGCCTCAACCCCCGGCCAGGACGACCTCCCCTCACCCTCAGGACGGCCACCAACGAGGGGCAACCTGATAAGGGGTGGCCCAATCTTCTCAGTGAACTCACAGATAATTTCAGTATGATAACCAGTGCGCCACTAAGAACTCTCCCGGCTGATCCCTGATGCCAATGCAACAGCTAGCAACCCCAAGGATATTCTCAACTCCACACTCTTGCACAAGTAATCCAACGACTACAAGTGGTCCTGTACCGTCTTATTCCCAGTGGAACAGAAGGTAACACGAAAATTTGCAGATGAACTTCCAGATGAAGGCTTACAAGCTGTTTCAATCTATAGGTCTAGGGTTTATGATTTAACGTAGTCTAAGGAGCCTTGGCTCGGGTTCTATCTATTTAAGAGGGGTGGATGCGGCCACAAGGTAATCCTTGCGCAAGAAAAACCCTACTTGGACTAGGACTCATGGTTTGGGTTGGACACAAACCCAAACCGACTCACACATGATACAAACCGACCCACCATTAAGGGGTGCGGCCAATAATGGTATACAAACCATGCCTAATAATATTAGGACTTCTAATAGGCGCATTTGACCTTGTGGAGGCGCCATCCCCTTGTAATCAATGAAATAACAATTGTTATTCTCTGTTATTCTTATTCCACGAATAACAATTGTTATTTTGTGTTATTTCTTGTTTTCACCATGCTAGCACTTGTTCTCCATCTCCTCCTCAAGTCCATCATCATCCATGTGCATCTCCTCTTCATGATCTCCTCTTATGCTTGTGTTATCAACAAACCTGAGAATACATAAGTGCATGTATTTAGGTAGTCTAAAGTTCTCACAATTATAAACATTATACTCAAGTAGGAGTGAATTCACCTGTTGTTGTAATAACTTGGTCCTTGATCTTGTCATGGGACCAATCCTCACTTCATTAGCTTGTGTAAGAACATCATCATGTGTATCAATAGGTGAAGAGCTAGGGATGTCCTCATCATCCTCCCCCTCTTGAAAGGGCATCGACGTCGATGCAAGATAATCTCCATGGTAAGGTGTCAAATCAGCCACATTGAAAGAATTACTAACACCAAACTGATCAATTGGGAGGTCAATTTTGTATGCATTATCATTGATCCTTGAAATAACTCTATAAGGACCAGCAACTCTAGGCATCAATTTTGATTTTCTCAAGGTAGGAAATCTGTCTTTTCGAAAGTGAACCCACACCATATCTCCTGAACGAAATATTCACCTCTTTTCGTTTCTTGTTTACTCTTTCAGCCACATGTCTTCCTCTCTTCTCAATTGCTTCTTTTGTTTTCTCATGAATTTTCTTCACAAAATCAGCTCTCTTGGATGCCTCCATATTGGTTCTCTCTTGTGTAGGAAGTGGTAACAAATCTTGAGGAGTAATAGGCTTGAACCCATAAACCACCTCAAAAGGACATAATCGAGTAGTTGAATGCACAGCTCTATTATATGCAAATTCCACATGTGGCAAGCACTCCTCCCACTCTTTCAAAGTTTTCTTGATCATACTTCTCAATAATGTTGACAATGTCCTATTAACCACTTTGGTTTTCCCATCAGTTTGGGGGTGACAAGTTGTTGAAAATAACAATTTTGTTCCAAGCTTCCCCCATAGTGTCTTCCAAAAATAGCTCATAAATTTCACATCTCTATCTGACACAATTGTCCTTGGCACTCCATGTCATCTTACTATCTCTCTAAAAAAGAGATTAGCAATATGTGAAGCATCATCACTCTTGTGGCAAGAAATGAAGTGGGACATCTTAGAAAATCTGTCCACTACCACAAAGATAGAATCATGCCCTCTTTTTGTCCTTGGCAAGCCCAACACAAAATCCATACTTATATCTTCCCATGGGGTATTTGGTGATGATAATGGAGTATACAACCCGTGGGGTTTGATCTTGGACTTGGCCTTATTGCATGTAATGCACCTTTGCACAAATCTATAGACATCTCTCCTCATATGTGCCCAATAAAAAAATTCAGCTAACATAAGCAATGTTTTCTCACGTCTAAAGTGTCCCATTAATCCTCCACTATGGGATTCCTGTAATAGAATAAACACAAAGAACACTCGGGTATACACAATTTGTTAGCTCTAAACAAAAATCCATCATGTATATGAAACTTTTCCCATGCCTTAACATTAGTGCAATTATTAAATGGCATAGAAAACTCATTATCCTCAACATATAAGTCTTTTATTCCCTCCAAACCCGAAACCTTGATCTCTAATTTGGAGAGTAGCATATTTTTCCTTGACAAAGCATCATCAACTACATTATCCAATCCTTTCTTATGTTTAATGATGTATGGAAAAGATTCAATAAATTCAACCCATTTAGCATGTCTTTTATTCAAATTAGATTGGCTTTTTAAGAATTTTAATGCCTCATGATCAGAATGTATAATTAATTATTTAGGCCACAAATAATATTTCCATACCTCTAAAACTCTCACAAGTGCATATAATTCTTTATCATAAACAGAATAATTCAATTGTGCACCATGTAATTTTTTAGAAAAATAGGCATCAGGTTTCTTTTCTTGCATTAACACACCTCCAATACCTATGCAACTAGCATCACACTCAATCTCAAATTGTTTATCAAAATTTGGTAGCATTAATAGTGCGGCCGAAATCAATTTCTCCTTTAATGTATCAAAAGCAATGTCTTGAGAAACCCACCACTCGAAATCTACTCCCTTTTTAGTTAGATCATTTAATGGTGCATCAATGGTACTAAAATTTGGCACAAATCTTCTATAGAAAACAACAAGACCATTAAAACTTCTAACTTGACTCACATTAGTTGGAATAGGCCAATTTTCGAATTGCTTCAATTTTTGATGTATCTACTACAATTCCATGTTTAGAAACTACATATCCCAAAAATATGACCTTATCTTTGCAAAAAGTGCACTTATCAAGATTACCATACAGTTTATTTTCTCTTAGCACTTGCAAAACTTGTCTAATATGATCAATATGTTCATGTTCATTGTGGCTATATATGAGAATATCATCAAAATAAACTACCACAAATCTACCAATAAATTCTCTCAAAATATGGTTCATTAGTCTCATGAAAGTACTAGGTGCATTAGTTAAACCAAAAGGCATCACTAACCATTCATATAAACCAAATTTTGTTTTAAATGTTGTTTTCCACTCATCTCCCTCTTTCATTCTAATTTGATGGTAACCACTACGCAAATCAATTTTAGAGAAAACAGCAACACCACTTAATTCATCTAACATGTCTTCCAAACATGGTATAGGATGACGATAACGAATAGTGATGTTGTGAATTGCTCTACAATCTACACACATGCGCCAAGTACCATCTTTCTTAGGGACTAAAATAACAGGAACAGCACAAGGAGAAAGACTAACTCGAATATAACCTTTATCTAGCAGCTCTTGTACTTGTCTTTGTATATCCTTTGTTTCTTGTGGATTTGTTCTATAAGGTGCTCGGTTTGGCAAAGATGATCCAGGAATTAAATCAATTTGATGCTCAATCCCTCTCAATGGTGGTAATCCCGAGGGAATATCTCCTGGAAAAACATCATCAAATTCCTGCAACACATGAGAAACACCAAGAGGAATAGGGGTCATGTCATTAGAAACCAAAATCTCTCCCTTGTGAATAAGCACAATAGGGACTAATGTAGGATCCTCCCTAAATTCCCTCAAATCCTCTTTAGTGGCTAACATGCATAATGGGCTCTCTCTCTTATTTTTATTTTTACCACTTGAATTGTTTTGACTACTACTACCCACAGCTTGTGAATTTTGTTTTCCCTCATCCCTCTCACTCTCTTTTTCAACTTTCACTTCTATTTTGGAACGAGACTCATTTACAATTTGCTGTGGAGTCATAGGCCTCAAAATAATAGTTCTCCCATGGTGATTACACTCATAAGTATTGGCTCTTCCTTCATGCTTCACACTCCTGTCGAATTGCCATGGTCTTCCCAACAATAAGTGGCAAACAGTCATAGGAACCACATCAAACTCAATGGAATCCTTATAAGGACCAATCTGGAATTCCCCACGCACCATATGGCTCACTTTCATCTCACCAGTGCTACTCAACCATTGTATATGATAAGGAGAAGGGTGTGGTAAATATTTCAGATTTAACTTTGCACATAGATCTTTGCTAGCCAAATTTCTGCAACTCCCTCCATCAATAATGACTTTGCAAGCCATATTAGGACCAATAACAACCTTGGTTTGAAACAAATTGCACCTTTGATTTTCAGGACTAGGAAGAACACTCAAAGATTTTTGTGTGCAAATAATAGATGTCATAGTAGTAGCATAAGCATCCAATGGAGAATCACTCATATAGCTATCATCATCATCATTTTCATTAGGATCAACATCACCACCTGTCTCATGCTCATTGTGCTCATTAATAACCATGATTTTTGTATTAGGGAAATCCCTCTTAAAATGACTGTTTCCTCCCCATGTATGACATGTAATATCCACGTTTCTTGCTGTGGATGCAGTTGAACCTGTGGTACTAGCTGCTGGTTGTGATCATTTCTTTGCAATAGAAGTACTAGGCTCGGCCTTGGATGATGAAACACCACGGCTAACAGAAGGTGGAGGTGGTGTACTAGGCATAGAAGTTGATCTCAAGGAAAATCTGCTCCTTGTTCTTGCTGTAATTTTGGCCTCCTCATTGATATGTGATTCGGCCTCTCTAGCATGATGTAATAACTCATGCATATCATGATATTGATGATGCCTAACAATGCCCTTGATTTTATAATTCAAACCTTAAATAAACCTTTGCATTGTTTGCTCCAATTTCTCTCTCACACGTGCCCTTTGCATGATTAATTTTGTCTCTTGATAATATGCATCAACTGTCAAAGAACCTTGCCTCAATTGTTGCAATTGATCAAATTGTTGTGTAATGTAATTTGGTGGTACAAATCTGTCCCTCATGACTCTCTTCATGGTATTCCAAGTGATAATGGGTAATTCACCATCTTCATGTCTCTTTCTCACATTAGTATCCCACCAACGAAGAGCATAGCCATCAAACTCAGAAGAAGCCAATTTAATTTTTCTATCCTCAGTATAATCATGCAATCTCCATAGCTTCTCAATTTTCAGCTCCCATAGCAAATATTCTTCCACATCCATGTTGTGAAAGCTGAAAGGTGGTATAGAAAATTTTGGCTTACCCAAACCATCATCCTTTCTATGATTTTCAGGGGCAACATTGATGGGAACACGCCTTGCAGCCATGTGATTGGCTCGGCCTAGATGTCCTCCTCGGCCTCTTTCTCCTCTAGCTCCACGGCCATGATTGTCATCCACCTCACCATTAGCTTCAAAACCATTATTAGCATCACTATGGACACTATCATTATCATCATCAACATTAGGCAATCTTTGTTGAATCAATGTTTGAAGACCAGCAAGGGTAGTAGTCAAGGTAGCAATAGAATCATTGATTGTTTTCACTTGCTCAGTATTGGTCTCGACCAATTTATGTGTCTCCCCCATTTTATTCTCCATGGCTTGCATAGCTTCATAAAGGGGATCACATGCATCAGTCACAGATTTCTTGATATCTTTATGATTGTCTGTTATTTGATTTGTCAACACATCCCTTAGAGCCTCATACTCCCTCCAATTCACTCCTTTTGTACGGTCCTTCTTTTGCTGCACAAGGGCATCACTAGATAGATCCATTAGTAGGTTAGTGAAAACAGAAACAAGTATATAGGTTGTGGTGTTCTCTCACAACTCACTCAAAAATCTAGCAAGACAATTGATTATCTTACCGTTCCAAAGTGAATAGAAATACTTACCAACAAGTAGAGGCAATTAATGTACTTTGATGTGAAGAAGAGAATACCTAGGGTTTTCACTCTCACAAAGGCAAACAAGGTTATTTAGTGGGGCTTGGTATGGATACCTAACAATCACCAAAGTAACAAGTCCTATTTGCTGTTTTGTGATGATACAAAAATACCCAAGGAAACTCACACAATAATGGAGACAAATGTGGCAAAGCAAATATATCGATGAGATTTTGCAATGCACGAGAAAGTCATTAGCTAGGCTCACAATAGACAGGCACAATATTTCTCACTGAAAAAACAAGTGTCACAATGGCAAGCTCCACTAGTAAACAATAATATCACTTTGGCCTCTTTGCAATTTTCTGTTTTCTCTTTTCTTTTTTTATACTTTTACTCTTTTTCTATATTTTTTTTTGTATTTTTCCAATGGCCTTAAACACAACTAGGAGCAATATAAAACAAGTAACAAGTGAACACAATGGTAGTGATGATAATGAGAAGCCTGTCAGAGCACAAAAATAGCTATACTTGTGGGCAAGTTCCTATTAAATATGATGTTGAAAGGTTGTGGCTAGGTTCACAAAGATTGGATATAGAACTCCTAAGAAAAACAAAAAGGAAAAACAAAAAGAACTAACCTAAAAGGGACTAAGTACTCACGGCAGTAAAACAATCCAAAATGTACCGTACGGCAGAGAAAACGACCGAAAATCGTTCCGCGGCAGAGCCTACACACGATCACGGCAAGAAACAGCGCGCGGCAGTAGAACGGCAGCGAGCGTGTTGAGCGCGGTAGCGGCGGCAGAGTTTTTCTGCCGCGGGGTGGTTGCGCGCGGGTGGATGCGGTGGTAAGCTGCGTTACGGGAGCGGAGTGGAATTTGTAAGCGCGATGCGGTGCGGGTGGAGTCCGAGTTTGACTAGGGCACGACATCGACAGCAGTTGGCGGCAGCGGAATTGGTGATTTTGGTGCCACGGCAGGATTCCGAGTTGGACTCGAATTGGAAGCAAGAAACAACACCCGATTGGTATTTTTTGTGGTTTTGAGATATGAATTCGACCAGGGGACTAAGAACCCTAACCCTAGTCGAGATTTAAACAACTAAAAAGAGAAAAAGAAACACAAAATCAAACACAAAAACAACAACTAGGGATTGAAACTAAGATAATTCTACGGCTATGGCAATGAACTAGACTATTTTTGTGGGACAATTTTTTGGATAGGTATAAAAACACTCAAATCTAAAGGGAAATATGATAGCTCACCGAGACAACCTGTAAATCTGATACCAAGATGATAAGGGGTGGCCCAATCTTCTTAGTGAAATCACAGATAATTTCAGTATGATAACCAGTGCGCCACTAAGAACTCTCCCGGCTGATCCCTGATGCCAATGCAACAACTAGCAACCCCAAGGATATTCTCAACTCCACACTCTTGCACAAGTAATCCACCGACTACAAGTGGTCCTGTGCCGTCTTATTCCCAGTGGAACAGCAGGTAACACGAAAAGTTTGCAGATGAACTTCCAGATGAAGGCTTACAAGCTATTTCAATCTAGAGGTTTAGGGTTTATGATTTAACATAGTCTAAGGAGCCTTGGCCCGGGTTCTATCTATTTAAGAGGGGTGGGTGCGGACACAAGGTAATCCTTGCGCAAGCACAACCCTACTTGGACTAGGACTCATGGTTTGGGCTGGACACAAACCCAAACCGGCTCACACATGATACAAACCGGCCCACCATTAAGGGGTGCGTCCAATAATGGTATACAAACCATGCCTAATAATATTAGGACTTCTAATAGGCACATTTGACCTTGTGGAGGCGCCATCCCCTTGTAATCAATGAAATAACAATTGTTATTCTCTGTTATTCTTATTCCACGAATAACAAATGTTATTTTCTGTTATTTCTTGTTTTCACCATGCTAGCACTTGTTCTCCATCTCCTCCTCAAGTCCATCATCATCCATGTACATCTCCTCTTCATGATCTCCTCCTCTTATGCTTGTGTTATCAACAAACCTTAGAATACATAAGTGCATGGATTTAGGTAGTATAAAGTTCTCACAGTTATAAACATTATACTCAAGTAGGAGTGAATTCACTTGTTTTTGTAATAACTTGGTCCTTGATCTTCTCATGGGACCAATCCTCGCTTCATTAGCCTATGTAAGAACATCATCATGTGTAACAATAGGTGAAGAGCTAGGGATGTCCTCATCAGAACCGGCCTCCCCTCTCCCACCTCGGCCTCAGGCCGGCCAACCCAGGCGCCAGGTCGGGCCCCCCTTGGAAGCCCCCGACCCCCACCCCGGCCCCAGGCCGGCTGCCCCCAGGCTGGACACCCAGCTCCCACCCCGGCCTCATAGGACGGCCCCCAGGCCGGCCTCCCTGCTGCTGCCCGAAAACGCATGGAAAACGTCCATTTTCACCCCCACCTTTCCCCCTAGGCTATATAAGGGACCCTGGTGGCTAGATCTAGGGTTTAGAGAGATGAATTGAGAACTTCGGGCATTGCTCTTGTATCCTTCTTGTGAGGTGAATCCTCTTGTGAGGCTACTCCTACGATGTGTATCTAGGATCGTATCAAGATTCACCACAATACCTATCCTATCCCTTCGGGGTCTAGTGAGGAATTGCCCAATCTCCCTCTTGTTCATCCTTGACATTCTATTGGCGTGGTGGACCGGCCACGAGTGTGAAGCGGTTTCAATCAAGGTGAGCTCAGTTCGATCGTTCCGTAGGCGGCCCTCGGGGTTTAGTTGACGGACGATTTGGGGTCTTTCGGGTCTCGCTATTTATCCCCCTTTGTGTTTCCCTGTGTTTGCCCACGATTCCTCCTCATTTCCCCCCTTTCGTGTTCATCGTGTTCTTCGTGTTCTTTGTGCGTTCTTGTCGTTCTTCGTCGATTCCTGAAGATTGGGCCAACCTAGAGGTCAACCCCAAGTCAAGCTGACGCTGGAGCTCACACTTTGTTGCTCTAAATCGAGTGGTTGTCACGCATATGTTCTTTAGGAACGTAGGATTTCGGTTCTCCCGCCCGAGCACAACAGCGACACCTTCGGCGGCAGAAAGAGGTGGCCTGACAGTGCCCCCGGCGAAGATGGCGCCACCTTCTGTTCCATTTCAGCCTAAAAAGTATGCAAAAGGACAAGATGAGATAGCAGCTACACTAGCTCATAACGAACATTGATATAAAATATAACATGACAACCATATATGAGCTAGCAGATGACAAGCAACTAAACATGCATGTATATTACTAGCGACAAGCGTAGATAAATTAGCTGACGACAAGGATGTACATAACATAGTTGGAAACCATGCTGAAATGACACCACGCTCAAGTGCATATTTTAACAGACGCATCCGGTGATGCTAAAATGACAAGGGATCTGCATGTACAAGCATATATGCAACAAGAGCAGAACTAGCTTTTTTTGTAGATAAAAGGAATTTTATTGCCCAGCTTTGAGTTAACAAAGCTTAGAGTTCGCACAGAGTTGATTACACGTGTTGCGGCATACAGCTTAGCCAAAGTAGCTTTTAAGGGACATAGATGATGAAAAAACAGGCATCTGAGGAACATAGATAAAAATAGCACGCGCCAAGCATATACAAAACATAGATTAAAATATCAGATGACAAGCAAGTTAAAGCATGCGTGTACATGAACTAGAAGATGACAAGCAAGTTAAAGCATGCATGTACATGAACTAGGAGATGAAAATCATGGGTGAAATAGCTGATGGCAGCAGTTTGCAGCAGAATTCACAAAGGGAAGGTGTCCTACAAGAATCTATTGAGGTAAAATGTTGATTACAGAGATGTGAAGAATTCCGGGGGCTTACAATTGCCTTTTTCACAGGCGAAGGGTATGTTCCATCCTTCTTGCTTATGTGTGTAGCTTTGAACAGTTGAACTACATCTTGATCCATGTCGCAAAAAATCTCATAGCTACGAGAACCCGTATGAGCAGGGAACATGACACAACTTCTGCTTTTTGGGGCTTTCAGATAGGCCGTCTACACAAACGAAGTATGAAGTATTATGAACAATCATGGTTATAGAATAGATGCAATAGTTGTACGAGTGAGCAAAGACGTAGACCTGTTTCTTGGTTGAGCCACAACTAGCTAGTAAAGCTTGCCATTTAGGATCTTCAATCTTCTCTACTGGTGGAGGTTTACACAAAACCTTACTCTTGTATTTGACTTTGTCCCAATACTCTGTCTTCAGACTATGACGCCTTTGCTTTGTACGACTGTTGAGATGCATTTCAAGAGAGGACACAATATGGGGGTCGTCGAGGTCCATCAGAAACTTTGATTGAAACAAAAGAAATATCATACTTTAGTTTTATGAACAATAGTGGACAGAACTAGAATCAAGAGTTACAAAACTTACAGCCACATGGCCGACAGAGGCTTTAAATATGTCCTTCCTTTTCTTGTACTGCTTCCAATGGAGTAATATGGGGACAACCTCCTTGACAACAATTGAACATGCATTGGCATACATGCCAGCAATCTTCTCGTCAGCTGGCCTAGAACATCCTAGAAGAATAACAATTCCGAGCCTCTTTCCTCTGGACATCCTGTCCAGCCCCTTTCCCATTTTTATTCCCCTATCAACCCCACCTCCACCACTTATACTGATGTCTCTATATTGATTATCTAGAAAAAAGTGGTGTGATATGAAGAAATGGATGTCTCACTTACCCAACGTTACCTTTTTTTGGTCATATTGAGGCTAGTGGATGAGCCTAGGTGTAGGGCGGTATGTCAATAGTGAGTCCAAAAATATTGAAAGAAAACCGCAAACGACAACACGCACGCTTTATGTGGAAGGCAAATGGGTGAGAAAAGTGGTGAGGAAAAACAACAAATCCAAGGATAAGTTTGTTGTAAAACATGGAGAAGAACCAAAAACAAAAGTTAGCATGAAAACCAAACCAAGATGATATGGTGGATGATATAGTGGAAACTAAAATGGAACACACACACACAAGGGGTAAATGGGGTTAGTGCGGCCAATGGACGAGCGGAGACGAAATGTTCCTATCGAAGACTAAGCTCAATGCCACAACAACGCAAGGAGGACGCTAGCTCAAACCGCAAATGATAAAAGGCAACAAGATTCACATCGTGGAAACCGGTCACTCTTTTCTCTTTTGCGATGCGAAGCTACACGTTCCTACAAGTGATAGCAATTTCCATCGATGTTTTGCTTCTTTTTCTCTTTTTGCTCTTTCTTTTTTTCCTCTTTTTGATGATGCCAAAATGCCAATGCCTACTCGAAGGTATTCTCTCACAAGCGCTAAACTCACACTCTCGGTGCCACAAATGTGATGCCAAGCGATGTAAAAGAGCTAGTCCGATTGGGCAAGGTACACGAAGAATGGGTTAGTTCAAGTGGATGATCCCGTACTTGCGGCCGATGGATGTCGATGTCGTGTCAATCCGTTGATGTAGTTGCATAGATGATGTTGTGGGCTACGCGTGGAAACTTGAATCACTCAAATCGGATCACCAACGACAAAGAAAAACACGTTTGAAAATCTGTCCAAGAATCGAAAAATAGGATTTTCTGAGATTTTTGCTCAATTTCGAAATTCCTCCCAAATCAAGAAAATTCTTGGACAAATTCGAGGAAAGTTTCAAATATAAAGGTGGGGAATGGTCTCAAGAAACAGATCCATGGATCAAATCCACGAAAAACTCAGCAAATCCAAAGATCGGTCGAAATCCCTTTTTGGCTATTTTTGGTGAAATTTTCTAATTTATGGTGGAGAGAAGAAAAATTGGTGGAAAGGAGGGTAGTGGAGGTCAAATTCATGCCAATCTAGCTCTGGATACCAGATGATATGGAGGGTAAACCCCTAGGGTGGCCCGATCTTCACGAATTGACCAAAGAACACGAAGAACGAACGATGAACACGAAGACCACGAAGGGGATCGGGGGGAAATCGGGGGAAGATCAAGGGGGAAACATGGGGAATCAAGGGGAGATAACTAGTAAAAACCGAAAAATCCCAAATCTCCCATCAACTAAACCCCAAGGCCGCCTATGGAACGATCGATCCAACCGAACTCACCTTAATTGAAACTGCTTCACACCCGTGGCCGGTGCACCACGCCAATACAACCTCAAAGATTAGTTGAGGAAGATTGAAAAGTCCCTAACTTAATCCCAAGGGGAAAGGATAGGTAAATCGGTGAATCTTGATACGGTCCTAGATACAACTCATAGGAGTAGCCTTGATACGGTCCTAGGTACAACCATAGGAGTAGCCTCACAAGAGGGATACAAGAGCAAAGCTCAAAGTTCTCAAATCATCTCCAACCCTAGATCTGACCCAAGGGGTTCCCTTACATAGCCTAGGGGATATGTGGGGGTGAAAAGGGGGGTTTTCACCCAATTTCACAAGCTGGCAGGGAAGCCGGGCTAGAGGCCGGTCTGGCCTCGTTGGAGGCCGGCCGGGTCTGTTGGGTGGCCGGCCTGGCGTGCAGAGAGGCCGGGAGGCTCGGTTAGGTGGACGGCCTGAGGCCCACTGGGAGGCCGGCCTAGGCCGAGCTCGGGGCCGGGTGGCTCGGTTAGGTAGCCGGCCTGGAGGCCGGCCTGGCCTGGGTGTAGGCCGGGTAACCTACACGTTTGCTTCTTCCTCCTTCTCTTCTCCATCCTTGATGCCTTCTTCTTGGACTTCCTCCATGGCTTCTTGGGCATCCTCTTGGGTATGATCTTGATCATCGTGGACATCGTCTTGGGCTCCATTGTGGGATCCAACCTGGGAATGGAGAGGGTTATTCCATGAGGTAGCTTACAATTCACCGAGACACCAAAAGCATACAGAGAGAGGAGTGCGTTCACCTTGTCTAGTAGCGATCTATGTCTTGGTGGAATGGGGTGCGCTGCACTAGTGAGGGAATATTATGCATCCAAGACCCATGCTACACTCTAATACACATGTTATGTCCTACCATGGGATTTGGTGGCATTTAGACGCTCCGGAGCCCCTCTCCAGAGAAACCCAAGCCCCGTTGGGGAAAAAGACGGAACTGCTGTTCTGGCCTCTCTACGTGAGCGGTAAGGGCTTAGCAAAGTGGAAGAAATTGCTTGGTTGTGTTACTTTAGGACCTAGGAACACCCAAGATAATTGTAGGGCCCACCACTTGGTAAGATTCCCCCCATTCCGTCAGATCCGGGAGTTTTGAGCTCTAAGTAGTCCTGCAACCCGCCAGAGAGAATCTGACGCCGGTGAAGCCCTAACACAGAGAGTGAGGAAATATTCGGCATCCAAGACCCATACCACACTCTAACACACATGGTAAGTCATTCCATATGTTGTGGTGGCATTCATACGCTCCGGAGCCCCTCTCCGGAGAAACCCTTGCCCCGCTGGGGAAAAAGACGGAACTGTCGGTCTAGCCTCTCTACGTACATGAGCGAGAAGGGGTTAGAAAAGTGGAACCAATTTCTTTTTTGTTTTAGGTTAGGCCCAAGGAACACCCAAGAAAATGGTAGGGCCCACCTCTTGGCAAAATTTCCCCTGTTTTGTCAGATCCGGGAGTTTCAGGCTCTAAGTAGTGTTGGAGCCCGCCAGAGAGAATCCGACGACGGTGAAGCCCTAACACAGAGAGTGGGGGATATTCAGAATCTAAGACCCATGAAACACTCTAACAGACATGGTATGTCATACCATGTGTGTGGCGGCATTAAGACGCTCCGTAGCCCCTCTCCGGAGAAACCCTAACCCCTTGGGGGAAAAGATGAAACTATCATTTTGTTCCCTCTACGTGAGCTGGAAGGGGGTATAAAAGTGGAACCAGTTGCTTGGTTGTGTTAGGTTTAGGTTCAAGGAACACACAAGGAAATATTAGGGGCCACCTCTTGGCAAGATTCCCCCCTGTTTCGATAGATCCGGTAGTTTCGGGCTCTAAGTAGTCCTGGAACCCGCTAGAGAGAATCCGACGCCGGTGGAGCTTTAACACAAAGAGTAACGTAATATTCTGCATCAAAGACCCATGCCACACTCTAATACACATGGTATTTCCTACCATAGGATTTGGTGGTATTCAGACACTCCGGAGCCCCTCTCCGGAGAAACCCTAGCCCCGTTGGGGAGAAAGAGGGACCTGCCATTCTGGCCCCACTATGTGAGCTGGAAGGGGGTAGCAAAGTGGAAACAATTGCTCGGTTGTGTTAGGTAGACCCAAGGAATACCCAAGAAAACGGTAGAGCCCACTTCTTTGCAAGATTCCCCCCCATTCCGATAGATCCATGAGTTTTGGGCTCTAAGTAGTCCTAGAATCCGCAAGAGAGAATCCAACGCCAGTGAAGCCTTAACACAGAGAGTGGGGGAATATTCGGCATAAAAGTCCCATTACACACTCTAAAAGACATGGTATGTCCTACCATGGGATTTTGTGGCATTCAAACGATCTGGATTCCCTCTCCGGAGAAACCCTAGCCCTATTGGGGACAAAGACGGAACTGCCGTTCTGGCCCCGCTACGTGAGCCGGAAGGGGTTAGAAAAGTGAAAAAAATTGCTTGTTTGTGTTAGGTTAGGCCCAAGGAACCGCCAAGATAATGGTAGGGTCCACCTCTTGTCAAGATTCCCCTATTTCGTTAGATATAGGAGTTTCGGGCTCTAAGTAGTCGTGGAACCCGCCAGAGAGAATCCGACGCCGGTGAAGCCCTAACATAGAGAGTGAGGGAATCTTTGGCATCCAAGACCCATGAAAAACTCTAACACATATGGTATTTACTACCATGGGATTTGGTTGCATTCATATGCTCCGGAGCCCCTCTCTGGAGAAACCCTAGCCAAGTTGGTGAAAAGACGGAACTGCCGTTCTGGCCCTGCTACGTGAGCTGGAAGGGGGTAGAAAAGTGGAACCAATTTCTTGGTTGTGTTAGGTTAGGCCCAAGAAACACCCAAGACAATGCTAGGTCCCACCTCTTGGCAAGATTCCCCTGTTCCGTCAGATCCGAGAGAATCCAACGCCGGTGAATCCCTAACACAGAGAGAGGGAATATTTGGAAACAAGACCCATTCCGCAATATAACACACATGGTATGGCATAACATGTGTTGTGGTGGCATTCGGACGCTCCGGAGCCCCTCTCTAGAGAAACTTAGCCCCCACAGGGGAAAAGGGAAAAATTGTTGTTCTGACCCCTCTACGTGAGCGGAAAGGGGTTAGAAAAGTGGAAGAAATTGCTTGGTTGTGTGAGTTTGGGCTCAAATAACACCCAAGATAATGGTAGGTACCAATTCTTTGCAAGATTCCCCCATTCCGTCAGATCCGAGAGTTTCGGGCTGTAAGTAGTCGTGAAACCCGCGAGAGAGTATTCGACGCCGGTGAAGGTCTAACACAGAGAGTGAGGGAATATTCGGCACCCAAGACCCATGCCACAGTGTAACTCACATGGTAATTCATACCATATATTGTGGTGGCATTCAGACGCTCCGGAGCCCCTCTCCGGAGAAACCCTAGCTCCGTCAGGGAAAAAGACGGAACTGTCGTTTTGGCCTCTCTACGTACATGAGCCGGAAGGGGGTAGCAAAGTGGAACAAATTGCTTAGTTGTTTTAGATTAGGTACAAGGAACACCCAAGGCAATGGTAGGGACCACCTTTTGGCATGATTCCCCTCGTTCTGTCAGATCCGGGTGTTTCGAGCTCTAAGTAGTCCTAGAGCCCGCCAAAGAGAATCCGACGTCGGTGAAGCCCTAACCCAGAGAGTGATGAAATATTAGTAATTCAAGACCCATGACACACTCTAACACACATTATATGGCATACCATGGGATTTTGTGGCATTCAGACGCTCTGTAGCCCCTCTCCGGACAAACCCTAGCCCCAATGGGGAAAAAGGCGGAACTGTCGTTCTGGTCTCTCTATGTGTGCCCGAAGGGGGTATAAAAGTGGAACCAATTGCTTGGTTTTGTTAGGTTAGGACCAAGGAACACCCAAGAATATGTTAGGGCCCACCTCTTGGCAAGATTCCCCTTGTTCCATCTGATCTGGGAGTTTCGGGCTCTAAGGAGTGTTCAAACCCGCCAGAGAAAATCCGACGATGATGAAGACCTAACATAGAGAGTGAGGGAATATTGGGCATGCAAGACACATTCAACACTCTAACACACATGGTATGTCATACCATGTGTTGTGGCGGCATTTAGACGCTCCGTAGCCCCTCTACGGAGAAACTCTAGCCCCTCCACGTGAGCCGGAAGGGGGTAGCAAAGTGGAACCAATTGTTTTGTTGTGTTAGCTTAAGGTCCAAGGAACACCCAAGGAAATGTTAGGGCCCACCTCTTAGCAAGATTCCCCATGTTCCGACAGATCCGGGAGTTTTGGGCTCTAAGTAGTCCTAGAACCCGCTAGAGAGAATCCGGCGCAGGTGAAGCCTTAAAATAGATAGTGAGGGAATATTCGTCATCCAAGACCCATTCCACATTCTATCACACATGTTATGTCCTACCATGGTATTTGGTGTCATTCAGACGCTCCAGAGCCCCTCTCCAGAGAAACCCTAGCCCCGTTGGGGAAAAAGACGGAACTGTCATTATGGCCCCGCTACGTGAGCCGGAAGGCGTTAGCAAAGTGAAAGAAATTGTTTGGTTATGTTAGGTTAGTCCCAAGGAACACCCAAGATAATGGTAGGGCCTACCTCTTGGCAAGATTCCCCCCGTTTTGTCAGATCCGGGAGTTTCGGGCTCTAAGTAGTCATGGAACCCGCCAGAGAGAATCCGACGCCGGTGAAGCCCTTACACAGAGAGTGAGGGAATATTAGGCATCCAAGACCCATGCCACACTATAACACACATGATATGGCATACCATATGTTTTGGTGGCAGTCATACGCTCCGGATCCGCTCTCCGGAGAAACCCGAGCCCCGCTGGGGAAAAATACAGAATTGCCGTTGTGGCCTCTCTACGTACAGGAGCCCGAAGGGGGTAGCAAGGTGGAACCAATTTCTTGGTAGTGTTAGTTTAGGCCCAAGGGACACCCAATACAATGGTAGGTCCCACCTCTTGGCAAGATTCCCGTCGTTCCATCAGATCCGGGAGTTTCGGGCTCTAAGTAGTCTTGGAGCACGCCAGAGAGAATCAGACGACAGTTAAACCCTAACACAGAAAGTGTGGGATTATTGGGAATCCAAGAACCATTACACACTCTATAACACATGGTATGGCTTACCATGTGTTGTGGCGTCATGCATATGCTCCGTTGCCCCTCTCCAAAGAAACTCTAGCACCTTGGGGGAAAAGACGAAACTATTGTTTTGGCCCCTCTACGTGAGGCGGAAGTGGGTAGAAAAGTGGAACCAATTGCTTCTTTGTGTTATTTTTGGTCCAAGGAAGACCCAAGGAAATTTTGGGGCCCACCTCTTAGAAAGATTCCCCCTGTTCCGACACATCCGGGAGTTTCGGGCTCTAAGTAGTCGTAGAACCCGCTAGAGAGAATCCGACGCAGGTGAAGCCTTAACACAGAGAGTGAGGGAATATTCTTTATCCAAGACCCATGCGACACTATAACACACATGGTATGTCCTACCATGTGATTTGGTGGCATTCAGACGCTCCGGAGCCCCTCTCCGGAGAAACCCTAACCCCGTTGGGGAAAAAGACGGAATTGTTGTTCTGGCACCGCTACAAGAGCCGGAAGGGACTAGCAAAGTGAAAGAAATTGTTTGGTTTTGTTTGGTTAGGCCCAAGGAACGCCCAAGATAATGTTAGGGCCCACCTCTTGGCAATATTCCCCCTGTTCCGTCAGATCCGGGAGTTTCGGGCTCTAAGTAGTCCTCGAACCCGCTAGAGAGAACCGACGGCGGTGAAGCCCTAACACAAGGAGTGAGGGAATATTTGGCATCCAAGACCCATTCCACACTCTAACACACATGATATGGCATACCATCTGTTGTGGTGGCAGTCAAACGCTCCGGAGCCCCTCTCCAGAGAAATCCTAGCCCCGTCGGGGGAAAATACGGAATTGTCGTTCTGGCCTCTCTACGTACATGAGCCGGAAGGTGGTAGCAAGGTGGAACCAAATTCTTTTTAATGTTAGGTTATTCCCAAAGAAAACCCAAGACAATGGTAGGGCCCACCTCTTGGTAATATTCCCCTCGTTCCATCGGATCCGCGAGTTTTGGGCTCTAAGTAGTGTTGGAGCCCGCCAGAGAGAATCCGACGACGGTGAAGCCCTAACACAGAGAGTGAGGGAATATTGGGCATCCAAGACCCATGACATACTCTAACAAACATGGTATGCCATACCATGTGTTGTCGCGGCATTCAGACGCTCCGTATCCCCTCTCTGGAGAAACCCTAGCCCCTTGGGGGGAAGACGAAACTATCGTTCTGGCCCCTCTACGTGAGCCAAAAGGAGGTAACAAAGGGGGACCAATTTCTTGGTTGTCTTAGTTTTAGGTCCAGGGAACACCCAAGACAATTTTAGGGCCCACCTCTTGGCAAGCTTCCCCCTGTTCCGACAGATCCAGGAGTTTCGGCCTCTAAGTAGTCCTGGAACCTGCTAGAGAGAATTCGACACTGACAAAGCCTTAACACAGAGAGTGGGAGAATATTGGAATGAAAGAACCATTCCACACTCTAACACACATGGTATGTACTACCATGGGATTTGGTGGCCTTCAGACGCTCCGGAGCCCCTCTCCGAAGAAACCCTGGCCCCATTAGGGAAAAAGACGGAACTGCCGTTCTGGCCCCTCTACGTGAGCTATAAGGGGGTAGAAAAGTGGAACAAATTTCTTGGTTGTGTTAGGTTAGGCCCAAGGAACACCCAAGACAATGTTAGGGCCCACCTTTTGGCAAGGTTCCCCTCGTTCCATCAGATCTGTGAGTTTCGGGCTCTAAGTAGTATTGGAACCCGCCAGAGAGAATCTGACGACACACTAACACACATGTTATGGCATACCATGTGTTGTGGCGGCGTTCAGACGCTCCGTAGAGCCTCTCCGGAGAAACCCTAACCCCTTGGGGGAAAAATGGAACTATCGTTCTTGCCCCTCTACGTGAGCCGGAAGGGGTTAGCAAAGTGGAACCAATTTCTTGGTTGTGTTAGGTTTAGGTCCAAGGAACGGCCAAGGAAATGTTAGGGCCCACCTATTGGCAAGCTTCCCCCCGTTTCGACAGATCCGGGAGTTTCGGGCTCTAAATAGTCCTGGAACCCGCTAGAGAGAATCCGACGCTCGTGAATTCTTAATATAGAGAGTGACGGAATATTCATCATCCAAGACCCATGCCACAATATAACACACATGGTATGTCCTACCATTGTATTTGGTGGAATTCATACGCTCTGGAGCCCCTCTCCGGAGAAACCCTAGCCCCGTTGGGAAAAAAGACGGAATTGTCGTTCTTGCCCTGCTACGAAAGCAAGAAGGGGTTAGCAAAGTGAAAGAAATTTCTTGGTTGTGTTATGTTAGGCCCAAGGAACACCCAAAATAATGGTATGGCCCACCTCTTGGCAAGATTCCCCCTGTTCCGTCAGATCCGGGAGTTTCGCGCTCTAAGTAGTCCTGGAACCCGCGAGAGAGAATCCGACGCCGGTGAAGCCCTAACACAAAGAGTGATGGAATCTTTTGAATCCAAGACCCATGTCACACTCTAACACACATGGTATGGCATACCATCTGTTTTGGTGGCACTCGTACGGTCCGGAGCCCCTCTTCGGATAAACCCTAGGCCCGCTGGGGAAAAATATCGGAATTTCCGTTCTGGCCTCTCTACGTACATGAGCTGGAATGGGGTAGAAAAGTGGAATCAATAGCTTGTTTATTCTAGGTTAGTTCCAAGGAACACCCAAGAAAATGTTAGGGTCCAACTTTTGGCAAGATTTTCCCCGTTCTGTCAGATCCATGAGTTTCGGGCTCTAAGTAGTTTGGGAGCCCGCCAAAGAGAATCCGACGCCGGTGAAGCCCGAACACAGAGAGTGTGGGAATATTGTGAATACAATACCTATGAAACACTCTAACACACATGGTATGGCATACCATGGGATTTCGTGGCATTCAGACGCTCCGGAGCCCCTCTCCGGACAAACCCTAGCACCGCTGGGGAAAAAGGCGGAACTGTCTTTCTGACCCCTCTACGTGAGCCGGAATGTGGTAGAAAAGTGGAACCAATTTCTTGGTTGTGTTAGGTTAGGCCCAAGGAACACCCAAGACAATGGTAGGGCCCATCTCTTGTCAAGATTCCCCCCGTTCCATCAGATCCGGGAGTTTCAGACTCTAAATAGTCCAGGAACCCGCGAGAGAATATTCGACGCTGCTGAAGCCCTAACACAGAGGGTGATGGAATCTTAGGAATCTAAGACCCATGGAACACTCTAAAACACATGGTATGGCATGCCATCTGTTGTGGTGTCATTCATACGCTCTGGAGCCCCTCTTCGGAGAAACGCTAGCCCTACTTGGGAAGAAGATGGAACTACAGTTCTGACATCTCTACATACATGAGCGGGAAGGGGGTAGAAAAGTGGAACCAGTTAAATTTTTTGTTATGCTAGGCCCAAGAAACACCCAAGAAAATGGTAGGGCCCACCTCTTGGCAAGATTCCCCTCGTTCCATCAGATCCGAAAGTTTCTAGCTCTAAGTAGTGATGGAGCCCGCCAGAGAGAATCAGACGACGGTGCAGCCTTAACACATGGAGTCAGGTAATATTCGGCATCCAAGACCCATGCCACACTCTAACACACATGGTATGTCCTACCATGGGATTTGGTGGCATTCAGATGCTCTGTAGCCCCTCTCCGGAGAAACCCTAGCCCCTTGGGGAAAAAGACGAAACTATAGCTCTAGCCCCTCTACGTGAGCCGGAAGGGGGTAGCAAAGTGGAACAAATTGCTTGGTTGTGTTAGTTTTAGGTCCAAGGAACACCCAATGAAATTTTAGGGACCACCTCTTGGCAAGATTCTCCTCGTACCGACATATCTGGGAGTTTTGGTCTCTAAGTAGTCGTGGAACCCGCTAGAGAGAGCGCCAGTGAAGCCTTAACACAGAGAGTGAGGGAATATTCGGCATCCAAGACCCATGCCACACTCTAACACACATGGTATCTCCTACCATGGGATTTGGTGGCATTCAGACGCTCCAGAGCGCTTCTCCGGAGAAACCCTAGCCCCGATGGGGAAAAAGACGAAACTGTCGTTCTGGCCCCGTACGTGAGTTGGAAGTGGGTAGCAAAGGGTAACCAATTGCTTGGTTGTGTTAGGTTAGGCCCAAGGAACACCGAAGACAATGGTAGATCCCACCTCCTGGCAAGATTCCCCCGTTTCCGACAGATCCAGGAGTTTCCGGCTCTAAGTAGTCCTGGAACCCGCTAGAGAGAATTCGACGCCGGTAAAGCCTTAACATAAAGATTGAGGGAATATATGGCATACAAGACCCATGCCACACTCTAACACACATGGTATGTCCTACCATGGTATTTTGTGGCATTCACCCGCTCCGGAGCCCCTCTCCGGAGAAACCCTAGCCCCGTTGGGGAAAAAGACGGAACTGCCGTTCTGGCCAAGCTACGTGAGCCGGAAGGGGTTAGCAATGTGAAAGAAATTTCTTTGTTGTGTTAGGTTAGGCCCAAGGAAGCCCCAAGATAGTGGTAGGTCCCACCTCTTGGAAATATTCCCCCGTTCCGTCAGATCCGGGAGTTTTGGGCTCTAAGTAGTCGTGGAACCCGCTAGAGACAATTCGACGCCGGTGAAGCCCTAACATAGAGAGCGAGGGAATCTTAGGAATCCAAGACCCATGCCACACTGGAACACACATGGTATGTCCTACCATGGGATTTGGTGGCATTCAGACGCACTGGAGCCCCTCTCCGGAGAAATCCTTGCCCCGTTGGGAAAAAAGATGGAACTGTCGTTCTAGCCTCGCTAAGTGGGCTGGAATGGGTAGAAAAGCGGAACCAATTGCTTGGTTGTGTTAGGTTAGGCCCAAGGAACACCCAAGACAAGGGTAGGGCCAACCTCTTGGCAAGATTCCCCCTGTTCGGTCAGATCCGGGAATTTCGGGTTCTAAGTAGTCCTGGAACCCGCTACAGAGAATCCGACGTCGGTGAAGCCCTAACACAGGGAGACGTGATCTTCGGCATCCAAGACCCATTACACACTGTGATACACCTGGTATAGCATACCTTGTGTTTTGGTGGCATTCAGACGCTCCGGAGCCCCTCTCCGGAGAAACCTTAGCCCCACTAGGGAAAAAGTCGAAATTGTCATTCTGGCCACTCTACGTGAGCGGGAAGGGATTAGGAAAGCGTAAGAAATTGCTTGGTTATGTTATATTAGTCCCAAGGAACACCCAATATAATGGTAGGGACCACCTCTTGTCAAGATTCTCCCTGTTCCGTCAGATCCGGGAGTTTCGGGCTCTAAGTAGTCGTGGAACCCTCTACAGACAATTCGACGCCGCTGAAGCCCTAACATAGAGAGCAAGGGAATCTTAGGAATCAAATACCCATGCCACACTAGAACACACATGGTATGTCCTAACATGGGATTTGGTGGCATTCAGACGCACCAGAGCCCCTCTCCGGAGAAAGCCTTGCCCCGCTGGGGAAAAAGACGGAATTGTCGTTCTAGCCCCGCTAAGTGAGCTGGAAGGCGGTATCAAAGTGGAACAAATTGCTTGATTGTGTTAGGTTAGGCCCAAGGAACACCCAAGACAATGGTAGTTCCAACCTCTTGGTAAGATTTCCCCTGTTCGGTCAGATCCGGGAATTTCGGTTTCTAAGTAGTCCTGGAACCCGCTAGAGAGAATCCGACACCGGTGAAGCCCTAACACAGAGAGACGGGATCTTCGGCATCCAAGACCCATTACACAGTCTAATACACCTGGTATAGCATACCATGTGTTTTGGTGGCATTCAGACGCTCCGGAGCCCCTCTCCGGAGAAACCTTAGCCCCACTAGGGAAAGGTCAAAATTGTCATTTTGACCCCTATACGTGAGCGGGAAGGGATTAGAAAAGTCGAAATTTCTTGGTTGTGTTATATTAGTCCCAAGGAACACCCAAGATAATGGTAGGGACCACCTCTTGTCAATATTCTCCCTGTTCCGTCAGATCTGGGAGTTTTGGGCTCTAAGTAGTCTTGGAACCCGCGAGAGAGAATCCGACGCTTGTGAAGCCCTAACACAGAGAGTGAGGGAATCTTCGGCATCCATGACCCATGCCACACTCTAACACAAATGTTAAGTTATACCATCTGTTGTGGTGGCATTCAGACGCTCCGGAGCCCCTCTATGGAGAAACTCTAGCCCCGCCGGGGAAAAAGACAGAATTGTCGTTCTGGCCTCTCTACGTACATGAGACGAAAGGGGTAGAAAAGTGGAACAAATTGCTTGGTTGTGTTATATGAGGACCAAGGAACACCCAAGAAAATGGTAGGGCCCACCTCTTGTCAAGATTCCCGTTGTTCCATCAGATCCGGTAGTTTCGGGATCTAAATAGTGTTCGAACACGCTAGAGAGAATCCGACGACAGTGAATCCCAAACACAGAGAGTGAGGGAATATTGGGTATAAAGAACCATGCCACACTCTAACACACATGTTATGGCATAACATGTGTTGTGTCGGCATTCAGACGCTCCGTAGCCCCTCTCCGGAGAAACCCTAGCCCCTTGGGAAAAAATAGAGAACTATCGTTCCGGCCCCTCTACGTGAGCCGGAAGGGGCTAGAAAAGTGGAAGAAATTGCTTGGTTCTGTTAGGTTAGGCCCAAGGTACACCAAAGATAATGGTAGGACTCACCTCTTGGCAAGATTCCCTCTGTTTCGTCAGATCCGGGAGTTTCGGGCTCTAAGTAGTCCTGGAACCCGCTAGAGAGAATCCGACGCTGGTGAAGCCCTAACAAATATATTGAGGGAATATTAGGCATCCAAGACCCATTACACACTCTAAAAAACAAGGTATTTCATAGCATCTGTTGTGGTGGCATTCAGACGCTTCTAGAGAAACCATAGCCCCGCCGGGGAAAGACGGAACTGCCGTTCTGGCCTCTCTACGTACATGATACGGAAGGGGGTAGAAATTTCTTGGTTGTGTTAGTTCAGGTCCATATAAGACCCAAGGAAATGGTAGATCCCACCTTTTGGCAAGATTCGCCCCGTTCTGTCAGATCCGGGAGTTTCGCGCTTTAAGTAGTCCGGGAGCCTGCCAAAGAGAATCCGACGCCGGTGAAGCCCTGGCACAGAGAGTGAGGGAATCATAGGAATACAAGACCCATGACACACTCTAACACACATGGTATAGCATACCATGGGATTTTGTGGATTCAGACGCTCCAGAGCCTCACTCCAGAAAACCCTAGCCCGCTGGGGAAAAAGATGGAACTGCCGTTCTGGCCCCTCTACGTGAGACGGAAGGGGATAGAAAAGTGGAACCAATTTCTTGCTTGTGTTAGGTTAGGCCCGCGGAACACAAAATACAATGTTAGGGCCCACCTCTTGTCAAGATTTCCCCCGTTCCGCGAGATCCGGGAGTTTAGGCTCTAAGTAGTCTTGGAACCCGCCAGACAGAATCCGACGTCGGTGAAGCCCTAACACAGAGAGTGAGGGAATCTTGGGCATCCAAGACACATGCCACACTCTACCACACATGGTATGGCATACCATGTGTTTTGGCGTCATTCAGATGCTCCGGAGCCCCTCTTCGGAGAAACCTTAGCCCCTTGGAGAAAAAGACGAAACTGTCGTTTTGGCCCCTCTACGTGAGCCGGAAGGTGGTAGAAAGTTGGAACAAATTGCTTGGTTTATTATATTAGGTCCAAGGAACACCCAAGGCAATGTTAGTTCCCAAATTTTGGCAAGATTCCCCCCGCTCTGTCAGATCCGGTAGTTTCGGGCTCTAAGTAGTCTTGGAACCCGCTAGAGAGAATCCGACGTTGGTGAAGCCCTAACACAGAGAGTGAGGGAACATTTGGCATCCAAGACCCATGCCATAGTCTAACACACATGGTATCAAATACCTTGTTATGTGGTGGCAGTCAGACGCTCTGGAGCCACTTTCGGGAGAAACCCTAGTCCCTTGGGGAAAAAGACGAAACTATCGTTTTGGCCCCTCTACCTGAGCCGGAAGGGGGTAGAAAAGTGGAACCATTTGCTTGGTTGTGTCACGTTAGGTCCAAGGAAACACCCAATAAAATTTTAGGGCCCACCTCTTGGCAAGATTCCCCCTGTTCTGTCATATCCGGGAGTTTCGTGCTCTAAGTAGTCCTAGAACCCGCTAGAGAGAATCTGACGCCGGTGAAGCCCTAACATAGAGAGTGAGGAAATATTGGGAATCCAAGACCCATGAAACACTCTAACACACATGGTATGGAATACCATGGTAATTGGTGGCATTCAGATGCTCTGGAGCCCCTCTCCGGAGAAACCCTAGTCCCGCTGGGGAAAAGGCGGAACTGCCATTCTGGCCCCTCTACGTGAGCCGGAAGGGGTAGCAAAGTGGAACCAATTCCTTGGTTGTTTTAGGTTAGGGCCGAGAAAAACCTTGGGGATATTGGTTCTAATTATTTATTTTTAAAATCGAATGTCGCTGATACGTCATAAACGTAACCTTAATTTCTGATGTTCCATGCTGTTTTCTTAGTGTTTCCCACATGTTTGCTATACACTTTATGTCATTTTTATCGATTTTCCGGACTAACCTATTGAAAAGATGCCACAGAGCCAGTTCCTTGTTTTCTGCTGTTTTTCGTTTCAGAAAAGTTGTTCTGGAAATATTCTCGGAATTGGAAAATTCTAAGCCCGGAAGTCTTAGAATTCCCGAAGGTTCCACGGAGTCCCGAAGAGATCCGGAGGGGGGCCTCAGGGAGCCCACAGCATACGGCGGCGTTCCCCGTAGCTGCGCAGGGGGGTGGTGTGGGGCCCCTAGGCCTCCACCTCCTTGGCCCATTCGCCTATTTAATCCTCCCAAGACGTAAACCCTAAACATATTCCACTTCGTCCCGAAAAACACCTGAGGTTGCTGTTATCTTCATCCCGAGATCGGGAGGGTTTTGGAGCTCTCCCCGGCACCCTGCCAGAGGGGGAAATCATCACCGGAGGGGTCTACACCACCACTCCCTCCTCCGAAGTTATGCGTGAGTAGTTCATACCTGAGCTACGGGTCCATAGCAGTAGCTAGATGGTTGTTCTTTCCACTTTGTACCTCATACTGATAAAACACCTACTGCTTAAATACTGCTTTATACTATTCCTACTATTTTCCACACCATACGTTTAACCTCTTTGTCTTCAGCAACACCGGTGAGATTGACAACCTCACTGCTTCTTTGGCGCAAAGTGATTTGATTGTGTTGTGTAGGTTCCACGTTGTTGCTGAATCGGTAGCGCGCCCTGCCATCTCAGCTGCTTCAACCTTGTGAAGTTACTCCTTCCTCCTACTGTTCGATTCACCCTTGGTTTCCTTATGAGGGAAACTTGCTGTTGCACTCTTCTACATTCCTCTTGGGGTCTCCCAACGAACGTGTGTTCACACGCATCAGTCATCCAGGTACGTACTCATCGAGTGTGCCTACATGCCAATAAAACTTGAATGTGCCAATACAACGTATAGTACGTGCTGAAAAGGTGGGATAATACCACGTGTGGGAGGAGTGAATGCATTTTGCCGTCTCCACTTCCACACGCGTGTGAGCAGTGTAGCTGCAACTGATTTAATATCGCCACTTTCACATGCCTCCATTTTATCTCTTCTTTCTCCTCTCGTTCCTCACGCCGAAATCAGTTTGCTTCCTCCTCTCTTTCTCACCAACGATGTCGTCTTCACCGATCTCCTCTGCGTCTAAGAAGAGGAGGATCTAGGATTCCCTTGTAGCCGGGTATTTGTTTCAACGTAGAAACATTCATTTTTTATTCCACCTCTTGGATTTTTTCATGCATCTTATTACAAAACTTCATATAGGGTCGGTTGTTCCATTGATAAACCTGGTTTAGTCCTGGACCACACTTTCCATTCGAGGGAGGTCCTAGATGCCAAGGTCACCATGGGGCAGATCGCAATCCGGAACAAGGACATAGCCAGGACCATGAAAGAGACCCTCGCGAATGCCATGCGGGAGATCAAATATTATGCACTCGAGCTGGAGAAGAAGGAGAGAGCTTTGAGGGATGCTACTAGCCTGGGTCAGATTCTGCCGGTCAACCATGACTTGTGTAGGAAGATGGAACAACTCTGAAATAAGATTTAGATGCAAGACCAGGAAGCTGATCTCATCCGCGGCGAGATCGAAGTGCTAGCCAAGAAAGCAGGGGAGCCCAGCCAGATCTAAATCGATTTGCTCCTACGTGAGCATGTTTGGGGCTTATCGCAGGTAGTATTTGTGTTATGGTTTTATTTCAGTTTAATTAAGACTAAGTGTATACTGCCATGCAATGTTGAAGTTTGTGACCAAACACATATTGAAGTACTCCCCTCCGTTCACATATAGTTTGCGTTCTTGGTAAATTTTATTTTTTTTAGATTGTGGAATGTGCCAATGTAACGTACCCTTGCAGAACGTACAAAAATTTCCAAGGAGAGGCTCCCACGAGTTAAATTAGTAAGAAGCCAACTCTACATGCAACTTGCTTGCATGCATTGGTCGTGGATGCCTCCCATGACACGTGGGATCCAGCTGTCGATGACTCAAAGTCAAGGAAAAGTCCGGCCAGAGGTTAGTCAGAGAATCCGCACCGGTTGTGCACTTACACACAACGAATATGACCTATGTGGCAACGCATGTACGTGATAACAGACCGCTGCGTGCGTGAAGTTGCAAGCGGTGCATGGGTTCGTGGGTGGATTCCTCGTCTTCTCCCTCGTCCTCTGCCCCACCCCGCTCTATTTAGGGTTTTCTTCTCCCTCCGCTCGTTCGTGCATTTCTTCCCCAGAAACCAGCAGTTCTTCTCCTAGAAGCGAAATCGGTTATCCCTCCGCCGCTCGTTCGTGCCTTTCTGCTCGTCGCAACCGATGATGTCGTCTTCTGCCGCAACAAGGTTTTTGTTTCAACACAATTTATTTCAACAGTTCTTTGTCCTTCATTTTCATTCCACCTTTTCAATTCCTTTTGGATTTATTTCAACATATGGTTCCCCTTCATGCAGGGCCAGTGGTTTCAATGCCGCACTGGATCGCCTTCGCTGTTGGGGCCAGTGGGCGTCGTCGATTCACTCAAGACCCATTTGGCAGAACTCGAGGAGGAGTTAAAGAATCTGGAAGAGCAGTGTAGGGAGAATGGTCGCAAGGCTAAAGCAACTATTGCCTGCTATCAGGAGGCAGAAAGGGTTGCGTCGGAAACATGCCGTGAGCTGAATGAGAAGCTCATGCAAAATGCCGACATATTGAGCAGGGTCTCATTCATCGAAAAGAAGATTGAGCTGAAAGACAGGGAAATTGTTCTCCTCCACAGGGAACTCGAACTAGCCAAGCAAGGGACGTTCGTTCAAGAGCGGGGCTTCCACTTAAGCTCCATTGCTCCTGCATGAGCGTGTTTGGGGCTTGTCCCAGGTTACCTGCTATCCATTTCTTTCAGTTTAAGAACTGATGTGTGTGCACTTGAAAGTTTATCACATATTTGTTTCGAACTATGTTTAAGTTGTGTTTACTAATTTTATAGTTTATCTCAATAATTTGTTTCTTAAGAATACTGAGGAATATTTTGACTACGTTTGAAAGTAATCACTACACATGAGATAGTTTGCAACAACAGTTCTCATGAGATAGTTTGGTAGGACAAAAAAAGACAACATTTCTGGTACTACTACAAGTTTATATGAGATAGTTTTGGCAGGACAACAAAATACAACATTTCTGGTACTACTACATCTATACACGAGGAAAAGACATGCTAATTAATTAATCAATTTAACACAAGTTCTGACCACCAAACTAGATGATAAAACAACAACACAAGTTTGTCATCATTCTCTAAAATTACTTAGAAGTTCTCACCAAGTACACTGCCAAATTCACTACCCCCATCGTCCTCCTGTGATTCAGCGTCGCTGTCCGAATTGTCACTGATCACCTCTACGACCAGCCTGATATAGTCCCGCGTCACCTTTACCTGTATGATGATGAGATCATCTATTTGCATTCCCGGTTGAACATCGAATTTAGACCAGCCCTCAGTGAACTTGAAGTAATAAGGTTCTTCTTCTTCATCTATGTGATATGAACCCAATAGTTTGTTGGCCCCACCAGTTTTCATGCATATACGAGATTGCCCGTCTCTTGGAAGTATATACCCATTTATGCATTTCAAAGGGACAGCATGAGCAAGTACATTTAAGACTGATATCAGAAATGCATAGATAGCTAAATGACATTTTTTTCAAATTAATCATGAAAAGAATGATCATGTAATTAACTAACCAACTCATTAAGTTCTTCTTGATCCTGCACCCTTTGCACAAAGAACTGCAGGACTATAATGTGCTCCCCATTTTCCAGGTCCATCTTATTATGTTTGTAAAAAGCCCAGGATATCACGTTCATTTCAGAACCACTGACCTCACATGAGAACTCAAATAGGTTCTTCTGTAGTGTCATCTTGCAAGATGGTACGATAGGACGACACTCTGATCGCAAAGCGAAAAACACGTGAATGTGCAATTACATAACCAAGGCCATCTTGGAAAGTTTGAAACATATATATTAACTAGCTAGAAAATAATGTGTAAGGAAAACAAACCAATGTCCAATTACATACCAGGGTCTAGAACCCAAGATTTGGCCTCATTTTACATAGTTACTTGAACATCAAACATACCAAATTGATCATCATAATCAAACCTCACAAGATCGTTTGGTTGAATGTCATAAGCTTGACAAAATGTTGTCTAATATGGTCCACATATATAAGTCCTTCCAATCCCATGTTCCACATAGAAGAGGTATTCATTGACATGGCAGAAAATCCATGCCATATGTGGACCAACATCAAATTTCTCTATACGCTTATGGAAAGAACAAGGAATGTCCTACATAGTACACATCTATAAAATTTAAAAGAATAAGCACACATATATTCGTCAACAAATTAAAAGCTCAGGTACAACATAGTTGGAATGTCAAGGATACTTACTGCCGCTTGATGACACTATTCTGTAGACACCCTCATACTCACTCTAAAAGTCAATAATGGCAGTTCAATGCCGACGAGACACATGTCAGGTTCCTGATAACAGAACTCACATAGGTTTTGAGCCATTCCTGATTTTTAAACACAAAAACAACCATATTAGTTAGAACAGATTCCATGATACATCTACACAAATAACAACACTAATGATCAACAAAAATATTTCTACTAGTACTAATCTGCATAAATACTACAATTTTAGTACTAAATCAACATAATCTGCAGAAACCCCTACAAAATACTAGTACTAATTAGTACTCCCCGCTGTTCCACAATGTAAGCCTTTCTAGAAAGCTAATTTATGGAACGGAGGTAGTAGTACTACTTGTACTATTCATACGCCATGGCCGGAAAAAAAAACCCAGCAGATTCAAACCGATGATGACCGCGATGAAGAGTGTGCTTACCGATGGTGAAGAGCATCGTTGTCGGTGTTTTGCTGACCCTTTGCATCATCGCCGATGATGAACCCGACGGCGGATTCGGCCACACATACCACTGCATGCATGCACACGAAAATGTGAGATTCACTTTCCTTGCGCTCGCCATGCGCGCGGAGGAAAAAGAAAGGAGAAGGGAAATGGAAGAACCTCGCGGCTTGTGAAGAAGAACAACGGTGGCGGCGGTTATCTCATCGTGGAGAAGAACGGTGGGGATTTTCTCTCAGTAGAAGGGGACATAGTGCTCTCTCATCGCGTGTGTTCGGCTATTAATTGACATGGAGAATAAAGTCCAACGAAATTGAACCTATGGCAGACATATGGGGCCAAAGGAAACACGTGGAGAACCCACAAAAATTCCCTTGCTGCCTTGCCAACATGCAGAGCTAGAGGAGCTGGCATGTGGGACCCACCATGGCTCAGACCAAAATCACATTTGGAAACTCGATCCAGTTCTATCCACCCTTGGTTGTGGCGGTGGCGGCGGCGGACGGTGCTCTCCACGGAGCTCACCCCTTCCGTCCTTTTTTTCTCCCCGTAAGTTGTCCACGACTCCTCTACTTGGGGCTATGCAAGCCGCCAGAGGTTCATCCCGCCGCCCCACCACCTCCCCCCTCCGCGGTCGTCGTCTCCTCGCCCACCCTCCATGCCTTACGTCTCCGAGGCCCCCCTTCCGGCCGCATTCCCCGTGCATGCCTGTACTGTTCGACTAGTTGGGGCTCCCCTTCTGGCCGCCTCTGCAAGCCAAGGTAAAAAACCCTCCCATCCTTGTGCTACTTGCTAAGAATACCAAGAACTGTTCTAGAAATTGTTCTGCCAATTGATTAGTTTGCTCATTGTCTGTTATTAGTTTGTTCATGGTTAGTGATTTGATGTTCGTTAAACTCGATTAGTTTGTTCTGCAAATTGAGTAGCCTGTTATAAAAAATGAGTGCCCCCTTTCAGACGAATCCAATAATAGCTTGTTTATCTCTTTAATAGATGGATAAGAGTTGGATTGCAAGTGGTAGACCTTGGACCCCTCCCTATTTTGAAGGAATCAAAGAGTTCTTAAGCTTGGTCAAGGAGAGACACGACGATAATTGTTGTGTTCGATGCCCATGCACGAGGTACCTAAATATGAAGATGCAACATTTTGGAGAGATGACCCAACACTTACAGTTCCAATAATTTTCCAATACCTACCTTCGGTGGATACATCATGGAGAGCCAAGTGATGTCGTGATTATTGAAGATTCTCCACATAAGCATGGGAATGGTGGTGATGAGGATGATGATGCTGGTCATGGGAATCATAATATGGATATGGATGACGAAGATGAGGCACATAGAGAAGCTGATGAAATGGAAGCAATGTTGAAAGACCTCATGGGAGTAACAGACCATGAAGGAACAGAAACTGAGGTCGAAGGTGGGTATGATAAAGTATTTGAAAAATTGTTCGCAGAGTCAGAGCGCCCGCTTTACTTGGGAAATAAACACTTTGATACGTCTCCAACGTATCTATAATTTCTGATACTCCATGATAATATTATGACAATTGCTACATGTTTTCTCCCTTCTTTATGTATTTTTTACATGTTTTCCAGGACTAACCTATTAACAAGATGCTAAGTGCCAGTTCCCTATTTTCTGTTGTTTTTGGTTTCAGAAAAGTTGTTCTGGAAATATTCTTGGAATTGGACCCCACAAAGCCCGAAGTGCTTATTTTCCCCGGAAGCATCCAGAAGACCGCAGAGGAGAAGAAGAGAGACATCAGGGGGCCCACACCATGGGGTGGAGCGGCACCCCCTTTGGCCGCGCCAGCGGGTGGTGTGCGGCCCCCAGGATTCAACTGCCTCTCCCCTTTTGCCTATTTATTCCCCCCGGATGGAAAACCCTAAACACCTGATCAAAAATCCCCGAAAAGTTCCACAGCCGCCGTCACCGTCAACCCTAGATCATGGGGGTTCTGAAGCTGTCTCCGGCACCCTGCCGGAGAGGAGATCATCACCGGAGGCCTCTACATCACCATTCCTGCCTTCGGAGTGATGCGTGAGTAGTTCATCTTTGGACTATGGGTCCATAGAGTAGCTATATGGTTGTCTTCTCCTCATATGCCTCCATGTTTATATCTCATGAGCTGCCTAACATGATCGAGATTGATCTTATGTAATTCTGTGTGTTGTGTTTGCTGGTATCCGATGAATATTGAACTTATGCCAAGTTGATTATAGTCTTTATTGCATATGTTATTTGTGATCTTGCATGCTTTCCGTTGCTAGTGGTTGCTCTGGCCAAGTAGTTGCTAGTGACTCCAAGAGGGAGTATTTATGCTTGATAATGGGTTCATGCCTCCTTTTCGCCTTGCTCGAGTGACAAAAACGTGAAGGGGGAGGATGTGTTGTTGCCATTAGGGAGAAAACAAAAGTGAGAGTGCCCGCGTGTACAATTATTGCTTACATTACACACTTTGTTTAATCCAGTTATCTGTTGCTTGCAACTTAATACCTAAGGGGGTTCGGATGATAACCTGAGGGTGGATTATTAGTCATAGATGCAGTTGGATTACGGTCTATGTATATTGTTGTAATGCCCACACTAAATATCATAGTAGTCATCATGTTATGAATGTGCACTATGGTGCAACCTTTATTTGTTAATTTCCCAGCTGTAATTTGTTCACCCAGCATGCTATCTTTTATGGGGAGACACCACTAGTGAACCTATGAACCCCGATGCATTATTCCTACACTGTTAAAACAAACCACCACAATTTCCTGATTTTTTACTTACTGCAAGTATACATTATTTTCCACACTATACATCTAATCTTTGTTTTCAGCAAGACCGGTGAGATTGACAACCTCACTGTACCATTGGGACAAAGTATTTTGGTTGTGTTGGGTGCAGGTTCCACGTTGTTGCAGGATTGATTGATAACCTTGGTTCTTAACTAAGGGGAAAACTCCTACCGATGTGCTCATCACACCCTCCTCTTGGGGTATCCCAACGAGTGCAAGATCTGCACCATCAAGGAATTTTTCTACCGCTGTTGCCGGGGAGAAGGAAGTCTTCTGGCAATGGGAGTCTCTCACTCTCAACCTCATTATTTTTTTTATTGTCTTGTTTTTATTTGTTTTCTTGTTTTGCTTCTCTTTATCAAAAACACAAAAAAAATTAGTTTACTTTATAGCTATTTTTTATTTTCTTGCTTTTATTCTGCTAAAATGAGTTCCTCTCAGAATACTAAGTTGTGTGACTTCACTAGCACAAACAACAATGATTTTATTTGCACACCTATTGCTCCACCTGCTCGTACTGTTGCTTTCTATGAAATTAAACCTGCTTTATTAAATCTTGTTATGAAAGAGCAATTCTCTGGTGTTAGTACTGATGATGTTGCTTCTCACCTTAATAATTTTGTTGAACTATGCGAGATGCAAAAATATAAAGATGTGGATGGAGATATTATTAAAATGAAATTATTTCCTTTCTCTTTGAGAGGAAGAGCTAAAGAATGGTTGCTATCTTTTCCTAGAAATAGTATTGATTCATGGACTAAGTGTAAAGATGCTTTCATTGGAAAATATTATCCTCATGCTAAGATTATATCCCTAAGAAGTGACATAATGAATTTTAAAAAAATTGATAATGAACATGTTGCTAAAGCTTGGGAAAGAATGGAAACTATGGTGAAGAATTATCCCACTCATGGACTAACTACTTGGATGATTATACAAACCTTTATGCACGACTGAATTTCTCCTCAAGGAACCTATTGGATTTAGCTGCTGGAGGTACCTTTATGTCCATCACTTTCGGAAATGCAACAAAGCTTCTTGATGATATGATGATAAATTATTCAGAGTGACACACTGAGAGATCTCCACAAGGTAAGAAGGTAAATTATGTTGAGGAAACCTCCTCTTTGAGTGAAATGCTTGATGCTATTATGTCTATGCTTGTTAATGGTAAAGCTCAAGTTGAACCAAATAATTTTCCTTTAGCCTCTTTGGTGGCTCAAGAAGAGCATGTTGATGTGAACTTTATTAGAAATAATAATTTTAACAACAATGCTTATAGAAACAATTTTGGTGGAAAGAGAAGATGAATTTGCTAGAAAGAATAATATTGCTAGAGTTTGAACTATCACAACCACTAGTACAACTGAAGATCCAATTGCTAGTAAACTTCCTACTATTAATGGTAAAGTAGTTGGTGTTGACAAAGACTCCACCCCTTCTGTGAAAGGTGCTAAATTGCCTCAAACTGCTGAAATTGCTTCGGATAAAAGTGCTGAATTTTTTAGAGATGTGGGAGATAATGGTCCCATTACTTTTGATGATAATAATATTGATTTTGATGATTGCAATATCTCTAAATTTATTAAGTTCCTACCAAATATTGCTAGAAGTCCCAATGCTAGTGCCATGAATATGGCCTTTACTAAACATATTACCAATGCTCTCATGAAAGTTAGGGAAGAAAAGCTGAAACTTGAGACATCTATCCCTAGGAAATTAGATGATGGTTGGGATCCTATCATTAAGATAAAAGTAAATGATATTGGTGCTAGTATCTCTGTTATGCCTCAAAATCTTTATGATATGCTTGATCTACCACCGTTCGAACACTGTTATTTGGATGTTCATCTTGCTGATAATGCTAAGAAGAAACGTCTTGGTAGAATTGATGATGTTCTTATCATGGTTAACAATAACCTTGTCCTTGTTGATTTTTTTGTTATGAACATCGAATGCAATGCTTCTTGTCCTATTGTTTTGGGAAGACCTTTTTCTTAGAACTGTTGGTGTTGTTATTGATATGAAAGAGGGGAGTGTTAAATATCAATACCCACTCAAGAAAGGTATGGAACACTTTCCTAGAAAGAGGATGAAGCTACCTTTTGACTCTATTATTAGAGAAAGTTATGATGTTCATTCTTCTTCACTTGAAAATACTTGAGTTCTTTTCTATGCCTAGATGAAAGGCGTTAAAGAAAAGCGCTACCGGGAGACAACCCGTTTTATTTCGTTGTTTTCAATCTGTTTTCCTTTGTTGTATTTGTGTGCTTTGCACCTGGGTGTTGTATATTTCCTTAGAAACCCCGCCGTATCTTTTCTTTTGAGGTTTTGTTGGGCCAAGTAAAGCCTCTAGTGGAAAGTTGAGGCTATATTTCGGATTTCCGCGCAGAAAACAGATTTCTGCTGTCCACTGTTTATTCCGTATAAAATCAAAGAAAATTCAAAATGACCTGATTTTTTGTGTGCGTAATCCTGGAATGTATATGCAACGTTTCTTAGTTGGTCACTTTTTGATTTGAGCAACAGAAGATTTTTAAAAAAAAACATCTTTACCTGATGTCCTGTTTTGACAGATTTCTGCCAATAATTGCATTTGCATCTTAATCGCTTTCTTTTGGTGTTCTTTTAAGAAAAATAGTTAAAAAAAAAGTTCTGACAGTAGCTAATATGTTTTTGAGTGTTATACTTGTGTTGAAACTGAACCATGTGAATTTATTATTTTGATTGCACTAACGTTGCTAATGAAGATTGTGAGAAGTTTGGTGTGAAGGAAATTTTCAAGGGTCAAGAGAAGAAGATGATATGACATGATCAAGAAGAGTGAAAAACCTATGCTTGGGGATGCCCCAGTGGTACATCCCAGAAAATTCCAAGAAGACTCAAGCGTCTAAGCTTGGGGATCCCCTTCTTCATCAACAAATTATAAGGTCACTTCTAGTGAAACTATATTTTTATTCGGTCACATCTATGTGCTTTACTTGGAGCGTCTTTTTTTCAGTTTGTTTTTTGTTTTTTATTTCAGTTTATTTTTACTGTCTCAATAAACTTGGTTGTACCCCAGCATTCTTTTATTGGAGAGTGACACGCTCCGCTTTTTCATGGGAATACTTTGTATTCTCAATCTTTGTCTGGCTGTTGCATTTTTTTAGCTCTTGTTTTGCATGCATCTCTTATTAGAGTTGTTAGTTTTAGTAGTGTTATGTTATTACTATCATGTTTGCTTGCTGTAGAATTTAGAGAGTTTTTCTTAAAACATATCTTGTATGGTGCTTGTTGGGAGAAGAAACTGTTGTTTAAAGTAGAATTTATATTGGTGCAAATAGAAGCTTGTATAGACTGTTGCTAGAACTTTTTCATGCCATTCTAAATGTTATTTTAGTTCTAAAGCCTTGTGATGTTGAGTAGCATGAATAGCCTCAAATAGCTGAGAGTGTTTAATATGTCATTGAAAGGTTCATGAGTTGTTCTTGTCATAAGGAAGCATAAATTTATGGTATTCTCTTTCAATTGTTTTATTTGGTTGACTTGGCGCATGCTCACACCATCTTTATGAATACAAACCAGTCACGAATAGCCTCCATGAACACTTAGTTTTTGAACTATGATACTGCTTATGCTTTAATTAATGATGTTTATGTTGCTATGCATGATTATGGCTCTTATGCTCTCTTGATTTGTCGCTCCCAGTCTTTTGCTAGCCTCCACCTGTATTGAGTATAAGCTCTACTCGTGCATCCAACTCCCTTAAACCAAAGTTTTTCCCATTGTGTCCACCATACCTACCTACATGTGGTATTTAACTGCCACTCCAAGTAAATTGCTCATGTGTTACCTTTAAAACTTTCAAAATTACTCCTGCTTTATGTTCCTATTTTTGCTCATGAGGACATCAATAGAGAATCTTTACCTCACTTGTTGATTGGATTTCACACCCTGAAGTAGTGGCTTCATCCGCTTATCCAAATGATAGAAGAGCTGGTAGCAGGGTTCCCAGCCCCAAATTAATACACACAAAATCTTTGGATGAGATCAAAGAGTTATACTCTTCGGATGTTTTCTTTGGATCCATTTTTTAGAAATTCTTGCCCAATCGAGATTTTGATGACTACTATCTTCACAAAGGTTTCTTGTTTAAGGCTAACAAATTGTGTATTCCCGAGTCCTCTCTTCGTTTGTTTTTATTGAAGGAATCACATGAAGGACGTCTCATGGGACACTTTGGCCAGGACAAGACCTATGCCATGCTCTCCAACCACTACTATTGGCCCAAGATGAGGCATCAAGTTGAACGCCTTGTCAAGCGATGTCCTACATGCCTCAAAGCTAAGTCTACTTCCAACCCTCATGGTCTTTACTTGCCATTACCTATCCCACATGCACCTTGGAGTTATATTAGTATGGACTTTGTGTTAGGACTCCCACGCACTAAAACCAACATGGACTCCATCTTTGTCGTTGTTGATCGTTTCTCTAAGATGGCACATTTCATTCCATGCAATAGAACGAACGATGCTTCACATGTCGCCGCCTTGTTTTTCAGGGAAATTGTGCGTCTACATGGTGTGACCACGTCAATTGTGTCGGATCGAGACATCAAGTTCACATCATACTTTTGGAAGACATTGATGGCCAAGCTCGGCGTCAATCTACTATTCCCAACCGCCTACCACCCACAAAAGGATGGTCAAACAGAAGTGGTGAATCGGACGCTCTCTTCACTCCTATGGGCATTGATCAATCCCAACCTCAAGAATTGGGAGGAATGCGTCCCACATGCCGAGTTCGCCTACAATCGCGCCCTACACCAAGCTACAAAGAAAAGCCCCTTCGAGATCGTCTACGTCTTCAATCCCAACACCGCTCTCGACATACTACCATTGCCTATCTGCGAGCAAGTGAACATGGACATTGACAAGCGCACCGACTACATCAAGAAAATCCATGACACCACAAGAGCTACGCTTGAGAAGCACTACGAGCATCGAGCCTCCATCATGAACAAGAACAAGAAGCTCATGGTGTTCCAAGAAGGTGGCCTCGTTTGGCTACACTTCTGCAAGGAACATTTCCCACAAGAGTGCAACTCCAAGCTCAAGCCTAGAGGCAACGACCCCTTCAAGATCATCAAGCGCATCAACAACAACGCGTACAAGCTCTACTTACCGCAATCCAAGTACCATGTTCTAGGGTTTATGTTTTATCGTAGTCTAACCTTTCTAATTCGCACCTAAGAGGTATATATGAGGGAGGGTGCGGGAAAGAGAGGAGGGTGCGGCCACAAACAGCCCTAATGCGCCCCCTAGCCCACTCCTACTCGGTTTGGTGCAACCAAACCTTTACAAACCGAACCCAGCATGGGTTCAGCCCAATGGACTCGCAGGTTCCTAATATACACATAAGTGGAACACGAATTAACCACTATTGAATGCTTCCACTTCATCCTCCTATGCACTGGAATATTTCCCCATGTTCTTCTCCTTGTTTTACACCTTGTTTTACATGTGTTCCAGCTTGTTTTCTAGCATGGGAAGTTTGTTTTCCATCTTGTAATAGTTGTTTTCCAGCATGCCTTGAAGTCCTCCTCCATCCATGTTTGTGTTATCAATAACCCTACTAACACATAATGCATAGGCTTAGGTAGTATAACATCCTTATAAACACAAACAATATTTCTTACTAGGAAAGAATTCACCTTATAATGAACAACAGTGAGGCTCAATATTTCCTTCCAACTCAAGCATGAATAATCCTCATGGACCCCTATTATATCCATATCTTCCCCTAAGGCTGCCTTTTATACTGTTACCAAGCGATATCTTTATATAGTTTGGACTTCTTCCATTTCCCTTTGTTACCTTGGCGACTTTCAAGTTTGTTAACTCACGAGTTGTTGCGGCCACTCACTTCTTGAGTTGACCTTCGAATAGAGGAAAGCTTCCTGTAAGTGGGGTAGATTTTTGTCCTATCTCTCGCTCTTTCTCTACTCTAGGAATCTCGGGAGGAGATTCTTGTAAGTGAGGTAGTTTGTAACAGCCCTAGGCTACTATAGAAAGCTACTACAAAATTTGGGTGAAATTTTCACTTTTGCATTTGATCATGCATCATAAGCATCCATCTTAACTTAGCAAAACAAAAAAAATGAAATTTGAGAAACCCTTATTTGGGTCAATTCAAAACCAAAATTCAGTATTGAGGTAATTGCTCAAATAAGAAACTCCAAAATAAAACAATTATCAACTAAAGCAAATGTTGAAAACAAACTACACAGGTGGCAGCACAATAAAATAAAATATTCAACATATTGTTCAAATGCCATCCTGGCAAGAATTCAAATAATGTTCAAAACTTTACAAACTTCAAACAGAAGTAGTGGTTTGTTTTACCTTCTATGGTAAGCCTCCATTTATATTTTTGCCAAGCCTTTGTTGAAGAAAACAAATGCCACATTTCGGTATCTATTTGAAAATACCAGAAACTAAAAACTCAAACAATTTACTTCTGGAAACTTTCTCCAACTGAGCTAAAAACTTTACCAAGTCTTCCTTATGTTAAATAAGGGACACAAAAAAGAGGGTACCAAAAATTGAATTGATTAAAGCCCTGAAAACATCAGTTTTTTTTCACAGTAGTAATTCAAAATTAAAACAAGTTTGTTCTACAAACTTTATCCTTTTGCTCTGGAACAATTATCATAGGACCTATATGCCAAATAAGGAATGCTTGCAAAATCCCATGAATTTTGGAAGAGTTTAACTAATTTTTAATAAATCAATTTCTTTTCTGGCAGAAATAAAATTAATTCAGGTTTGTTCTACAAAATTATTCAAAATCATCTCAAAATTCTACCAGTGCCTCCGTATGGTAGTTAAGAATTTCCCACAAAATATCATAAGGTTTTGAATTAATTAAGTGCCTCAATTAATTGTTGTAAAAAAATTTGCACAAAAGAAACTAAAACAAGTTTGTTTTAAAAATATATTCAAAATGTCTTGAATTTTTTTTCACTGGTGCCTATTAACAAATAAGAATTTTGGGTAAAGTTTCAAAAACTTTTGACTTGAATTGGTGGTTCAATTAATTAGTTGTAAAATTCCAGAAAAAAAGAGGGAAGAAAACAGAAAAAGGAAAAAGGTCCGAGGGGGTTTTCAGAAAAATGCATCGTCTCTCACCTCCCGCGCCCGCCGCGCGCCATGCCACCACCGCGTTCCTGGGCCCTCCGGTCGTGCTCCTCGCTGCGCCTAGAAGAAGAGGGAGGCCCCCAGAGCTGCCTCCTCCTCCTCACTCCCTCCTCGAGCCCCGAGCTCGCTCCCTCTCTCTGTTTTCCCCAAACACTAACCTTAGCCGGAGATGGTCGTGCTCGTCGCCGACGATTGAGAGCCCGCGGCACAGATCGAGCAGCACCACGAGCTCCGCCTCGTCGCCCTCTCACTCCTCGTTGAAGGAATCGGCGCGAATCGCCCCTGCATCGCCGCCGCCATCCGATTCTCTTCCACGGCCCCGACGAACTCCGGCGAGCCCGCACCGGCGCTGGAGTCCACCTCCGCCTCCATCGAGCTTGCGCACGCATCAAGGGTGAGCACGCGCGTCTCCCCGTAGTATTTTCCCCTTCGCGCGCGCCCTGGAACGGTGTTTCGTCGTCGCCCGAGGACCCTCGACGTCGCGTGTGCTCGTCGTCGTTGCTCCGGCGACCATTCGAAAGCGGCGCCACCTCCTACGTGTTTGCCTCGACGCGTACATGCCAGGCGCGCCATCCGTTAGGTTTAGGACGCACTGGATCCGCCGTTAGGGCCTCGCCGAAGAGGTCAACACCGACGTGACGTTGCGCTCACGCAACGCTGACGCTTGCGCGTTTGACCCCAGTCAAACCGGTCGTTGGGCCCTCTCTGCGTCCGCGTGGCGCTGATGACCCACAAGTATAGGGGATCGCAACAGTCTCCGAGGGAAGTAAAACCCAAATTTATTGATTCGACGCAACAGGAGCCAAAGAATATTTATATCTCTTAACAACTGAGTTATCAATTCAGCTGCACCTAAAAATAGAATTGCTCGCAACAATTTATCAGTGGTAACCGTTTTATAGCAGCAGTAGTAGTAAAATAACAACATGAATAAAATAGTAACAACAGTAGCAATTGCGGGAAAGAGCCGGATGAAAGTACCGTAGGTATGGGGAATGGATGAACAGGCATTGCATGGATAATATAGGTCATGTAATAATCTAAACATGGGCATTGCAGATAATAATCTGGCATTATTACATGATACTAGGGACTATGCCTAACAATCTGGCATTATTACATGATCAATCTCATCCAATCCCTTTCATCCCTCTCAGCCTACATCGGTGTTTACTCACACATAGATGAGGAAAACATGGATGGTTGATGGAGAAGAGGTGGCGGTGACGATGGCGATGAACTCCTCCGAATCCCCGTCCCGGCAGGGCGCCAGAACAAGAACTTCTGATTCCCGAATTGAGTTTCGAGGTGGCGGCGGCGCTCTGTTGTGTTTCTGTGAAATATGACTAACCCCATGTTGTTTTAGGGTTACTGGCGTTAAGTAGTCGAAAGGGGAGCCCGAGGGTGTGCCTGGGGGCCTCACACTACTAGGTGGCGCGGCCAAGGGGGCGCCCAGGGGTGGTGTGGCCCCTCTCCAGGACTCCTTCTGACTCCGGGGGTCTTCGGGTGTTTTAAGGTCTTTGGGATCTTTTCTGGGCATTTTCACGAAAGATGTTTTTTCTGCACAAAAACAAGACACTCACAAATTTAGAGGCAAACAATAGCAAAAGTGTTCGGAAAAGGAGATACATTTTGGACGTATCAACTCCCCCAAGCTTAGCTTATTGCTTGTCCTCAAGCAACTCAGTGACAACTGAGTGCAATAAAATATCTTTTACGAACACATTTGTTTCATAAGATATAAATATACTCACTATATGATCAAGTGCTAAGGCAAATCATAATAAGATGTATGCAAGATAAAATTCACCTAGCAGTTATGCAAACCATGAAGAGATACCAACAAACTAATAATAAACAACATGAAGTATATCAATCTGCAAGATTGCAATGCTGATAATAGGGTATGATAAAGTGTACTTGATTGCCCTTAATAATGGAGCAAAACATAAATGCTAGGGCACCTCTGAAGTTCAAATGAATACTAGAATTAAAGATATCAAAGATACAAGCATCAAAGTTATACCACAATCAACCGTGTTTTGGGACAAGCACATTACACTAAGAATGACAGCCATGCTCTCAAGAAGCTGCATAAAGTGAGAAGGTGAAGACTCAACATAAAAATAGAAGAAAGGCCCTCCACAGATGGAAGTAGGGGTTAACTCATGTGCTAGAGCTTTTTATTTTATTAAACAGAGGTATTGAAAACATTTTTTAGAAAGATGTATGCTTATGTCAACGAATGGTAAACAGACAATACATTACGTCACAAGCCAACTAGACTTCACAAGAGAGGCTCCCATAGAAGGACGCATCGGGGTAGAAGGTCATCCCTCTTTCTCTTTTGTTTACACAATTATGCTTTGACTCATAAATGAGGGGAAAATAGTGAAGAGAATTTGTTGCATTAATTTGGGGCTAGGCACCCCGCTGCCGGCTCTTCTATCATTTGGATGAGCGGATGAATCCACTAGTCCAGGATGTGAAATCCAATCAACAAGTGAGATAAAGATTCTCTATTTACGTCTTCATGAGCTAAAACAGGGGCACAAAACAGGAATAATTTTTCGAATCTTTTAAAGGTAGCACATGAGAAATTTACTTGGAGTGGCGGTTAAATACCACATATAGGTAGGTATAGTGGACACATTTGGAAAACTTTGGTTTTTGGGAGTTGGATGCACGAGTAGAGCTCATACTCAGTAAAAGTGAAGGCTAGCAATAGACAAAGAGCGACAATCAAGAGAGCAACAACTGTCATAATCATGCTTGCGACAAAACAAAATTAACAGGGGAATAAAAGTGATACAAATACTCTAAGGCAAAATAAATCATCGAGGCTTAATTGACGTTTTGTTTTCAGTCATATGCATGTGTGAGCATGTTCCAAGTCGATGCAAGCGACACAATCAGATGGAGATACCACAATGTCATACCCTTTTATGAATAAAACAATGCAAGCAAACATTTATACGACATGCTATCTAATATTAATAGGTTGGAACTAAACATGAGAGAGCACGAACTACCAAGCATCAATTAAATAACATACACCTTACACGAACAAACAAAGCATGTCCACATGGATGAGTATATGTACAAAAATAAAACGAATAGAGTTCATACCAGCCTCTCACCACAACTTGAATTGTCGTAAATCGTCATTATTGCTCTTCACTCGTGTGGACTGAATAATATAGAATGATAACCAAGCTCCAATGGATACACGGAAGACCGATGAACTCTGCAACAAAATTTACAAAACCAAAGAAGAAGAACAAATATTTTTGGGTTTTCAAATTTAAAACAAGAACAGAAGGAAACAAGCAAACAAAGCAAAATATTTTTGGATTTTTGCATATTAAACCGAAACGAGAAAGGAAAGAAAACCAACAAAGGAAACTAAAAAGCAAATAGAGAGAAACAACAGAAATAGTTTTGGTCTTTTTGTGTTTTGGAAAGCAAGAACAAAACAATAAAACCAAAAAGGAGCGAAAGAAGCAAAAGAAACGAAAACATGTGTATACATAGAACCGAAAGAAACATGATATATAGATGAGTGTGATGTCAGTATACCTCCCCCAAGCTTAGGCTTTCGGCCTAAGTGGAGATCAATCCCAAGCGGACCATGAGGTGGCACCCCCGTAGTTTGCCGAGGACGAGCCCTAACCCTTATATGTACTCGAGGATGCCCCGGTGTACTACGTGGTGTAGTCTTTGGAAGGCGCATCTCGCCTCATCTGCTGCATATGGAACTCCATCAAGTGCAGTTGCTCATCTATCTCTCCCTTTGGGCGCGACCATGGTATTCTGTCAACTTTGAACAAAACAAGCTGCGGCAAAGTAACTTCCCTCTCATCTCCGTCAACAAATAAAACTCTATATACTAAATGTTCAGGAGTAGAGTTAGCAGTAATAAAATGATGAGCCTTCATGGCAGCAAGATCAAGTCTATAAGGGGCTATCAATTCATCATGGGAAGCAATAGGAAGGCCTAGAGTAGTTACTATACGTGTAGCAATAATGCCCCCATAAATAGGTCCCTTAGCAGCTAGGCGGCGAGCAATAAGAGAACCAAGGTTATACTTGTCGCTACGGTTAAGTGCAGCAGCAAGAAAAACAAGATAATAGTTTGAAATGTTGCTAGTGTTCTCCCTACCAAGGACACTAGTAGCAAGATAGTAAGTAAAATATCTGATAGCAGGAAGTTGAATGTTCCTTATCTTCCCGCGCTGAGCTGAGCGCCAATCATCATTGGTAACTCCTCGATAGAGTTCCATAAGATCAGAGGGTCTCTCCTGAATCTTGCACGCTGTCCCGGAGGCGTTGATACCTATAATGCTGCAAAAACTCTCCAAGGGATAGGAAAAAGGACTACCATATATCTTAAAAGCAACAGTTGGGTTATATGGCGAGTTGTGAAATCTGAAACTTTCAACAAAAGTCTTTGTAAGAATAACATATTGGGGACCTTCATCCTGCATGTAGTTGGTTAAACCAATCCTTTCAATCAGCATCAAGAAGTCATCATGTATACCTGCACCTCTGAGAAATGTATAGCAAGGGAAACTAGATGGTTTTAGAGATTCCATCACCTCCTGCATCATCGATGCTTGGTGCAATAAGGTTCTCATTATAGGATGGCCTAAATAGAGTAGATGAACGTGAGGGCCCTGTTCTTCTAGGAGCATCACTCCCAAATATTTCTCCAAAGTTGTGGTTGTCCATTTCCGAAATTTTTCAACAATCATCACAAAAATTGGTTTCAAGCGACTATAAGGTGGAAACTACTATAGAGACTTATAGGAGAGCTTAACATGCATCAAAACTAATGTATTTCCACTTAAATCAAGCATCCAAACTCACATAAGTTGTCACTATAGTACCAAAATACTCAAGAAATACTCCATCAAATAAAATTCTACTTGGATAACCGGAGGAGTCACATACCGGAGAGCAAATGCACCAAATTTCAGAAACAATGGTAGACTAAGCAAAGAGATCGAAAAATCTCGAGGAAGAATAGCAAGAAATCGGTCTCCATGAATTGTTTTGAGTTTGGGGTGAGAGAAGGGAATCTTGGCATGGGAGAGAGTTAGTGGAGGGCCAGGGGCCCACACCATGCCCAGGCACCACTAGGGGACTGGCCGCGTCACCCTATGGTTTTCCTTACTGGTGGGTCCCCCCGGGGTTCCCCAGGTGCCTCTCTGCCTCATTTTTGACGTAAAAAATTATTATAATTTTTCTGGATTTTTTCGAGAAACTTTATTTTCGAGGTATTTTCAGAATTTAATAATTAATTAAAACCCAGAAAAACAAATGTGGAAAGGTGGAAAAAAACAAAACTAGAACTATAGAGGTTCTATGACACTCCAAAAGGCAAATAACCAAAGGAAACAAAGGTGGAAGTGGTGAAAACAAAATTATGGGTGGTGAAAACATGCATAACCACAATAATCGGGATGAAAACATGACTATGGATGATGGAGAACATAAGTATACTAAGGTAGCAAGGTAATAACATGGTGAAAAAATAATGAGGAAGGTGCAAACATAGTGAAAACATTGTCCTCTTCATTCAAAATGCTTTTGTTAACAAGGTTGATCAAGTCTTGTTACAAGAAAAAAAATATGAAGCAAAACTTTGCTCATCACTAAATAATTATGTTACCTCAACCTTGATAGACATTCCCAATCATAATAATTTCATATTCTTTTGGTGGCATTGGAATGGGACAATATAATTCTCCAATCTTGATGGTCTAAATATTTTCTATTGAATTTAGACCTTATCTTCTATCAATCTTCTTGGGAAAATAAATAGTATGCTCTTTATCATTAACATTAAAAGTTACTTTTCCTTGATTGCAATCAATAATTAAGAAAAGGTCTCCCAAGAATAATATACATATTATCATCTTCAGGCATTTCCAACACAACAAAGTCACTTAATATCAAAAAATTAGTAGTCACTTGAATAGGAACATTCTCACATATACCAACAGGGATAGCAGTAGATTTATCAGCCATTTGCAAAGATATATAAGTGTAGTATCAATTTTTCAAGAGAGAGACTCTTATAGAGAGAAAACGGCATAACACTAACTCCAGTTCCCAAGTCACATAAAGCAGTACTAACATAATTATTTTTAATAGAACAAGGGATAGTAGGAATACCAGGATCTCCAAGCTTCTTTGGAACCTTCCCATTGAAAGAGTAATTAGCAAGCATAGTGGAAATTTCCTCATTAGGAATTTTCCTTTTGTTAGAGACAATATCTTTCATATATTTAGAATAAGGAGGCAGATTAATAACATCAGTCAAAGGAATTTGCAAAAACAAAGGTTTCATCCACTCACATAATTTATTAGAATGTTCTTCTTCCTTTGATTTGTGTTCTTATTAGGAAAAGGCTTTGCTTTTTGTACCCAAGACCCATGCCACACTGGAACACACATGGTATGTCCTACCATGGGATTTGGTGGCATTCAGACGCACTGGAGCCCCTCTCCGGAGAAATCCTTGCCCCGTTGGGAAAAAAGATGGAACTGTCGTTCTAGCCTCGCTAAGTGGGCTGGAATGGGTAGAAAAGCGGAACCAATTGCTTGGTTGTGTTAGGTTAGGCCCAAGGAACACCCAAGACAAGGGTAGGGCCAACCTCTTGGCAAGATTCCCCCTGTTCGGTCAGATCCGGGAATTTCGGGTTCTAAGTAGTCCTGGAACCCGCTACAGAGAATCCGACGTCGGTGAAGCCCTAACACAGGGAGACGGGATCTTCGGCATCCAAGACCCATTACACACTGTGATACACCTGGTATAGCATACCTTGTGTTTTGGTGGCATTCAGACGCTCCGGAGCCCCTCTCCGGAGAAACCTTAGCCCCACTAGGGGAAAAGTCGAAATTGTCATTCTGGCCACTCTACGTGAGCGGGAAGGGATTAGGAAAGCGTAAGAAATTGCTTGGTTATGTTATATTAGTCCCAAGGAACACCCAATATAATGGTAGGGACCACCTCTTGTCAAGATTCTCCCTGTTCCGTCAGATCCGGGAGTTTCGGGCTCTAAGTAGTCGTGGAACCCTCTACAGACAATTCGACGCCGCTGAAGCCCTAACATAGAGAGCAAGGGAATCTTAGGAATCAAATACCCATGCCACACTAGAACACACATGGTATGTCCTAACATGGGATTTGGTGGCATTCAGACGCACCAGAGCCCCTCTCCGGAGAAAGCCTTGCCCCGTTGGGGAAAAAGACGGAATTGTCGTTCTAGCCCCGCTAAGTGAGCTGGAAGGCGGTATCAAAGTGGAACAAATTGCTTGATTGTGTTAGGTTAGGCCCAAGGAACACCCAAGACAATGGTAGTTCCAACCTCTTGGCAAGATTTCCCCTGTTCGGTCAGATCCGGGAATTTCGGTTTCTAAGTAGTCCTGGAACCCGCTAGAGAGAATCCGACACCGGTGAAGCCCTAACACAGAGAGACGGGATCTTCGGCATCCAAGACCCATTACACAGTCTAATACACCTGGTATAGCATACCATGTGTTTTGGTGGCATTCAGACGCTCCGGAGCCCCTCTCCGGAGAAACCTTAGCCCCACTAGGGAAAGGTCAAAATTGTCATTTTGACCCCTATACGTGAGCGGGAAGGGATTAGAAAAGTCGAAATTTCTTGGTTGTGTTATATTAGTCCCAAGGAACACCCAAGATAATGGTAGGGACCACCTCTTGTCAATATTCTCCCTGTTCCGTCAGATCTGGGAGTTTTGGGCTCTAAGTAGTCTTGGAACCCGCGAGAGAGAATCCGACGCTTGTGAAGCCCTAACACAGAGAGTGAGGGAATCTTCGGCATCCATGACCCATGCCACACTCTAACACAAATGTTAAGTTATACCATCTGTTGTGGTGGCATTCAGACGCTCCGGAGCCCCTCTATGGAGAAACTCTAGCCCCGCCGGGGAAAAAGACAGAATTGTCGTTCTGGCCTCTCTACGTACATGAGACGAAAGGGGTAGAAAAGTGGAACAAATTGCTTGGTTGTGTTATATGAGGACCAAGGAACACCCAAGAAAATGGTAGGGCCCACCTCTTGTCAAGATTCCCGTTGTTCCATCAGATCCGGTAGTTTCGGGATCTAAATAGTGTTCGAACACGCTAGAGAGAATCCGACGACAGTGAATCCCAAACACAGAGAGTGAGGGAATATTGGGTATAAAGAACCATGCCACACTCTAACACACATGTTATGGCATAACATGTGTTGTGTCGGCATTCAGACGCTCCGTAGCCCCTCTCCGGAGAAACCCTAGCCCCTTGGGAAAAAATAGAGAACTATCGTTCCGGCCCCTCTACGTGAGCCGGAAGGGGCTAGAAAAGTGGAAGAAATTGCTTGGTTCTGTTAGGTTAGGCCCAAGGTACACCAAAGATAATGGTAGGACTCACCTCTTGGCAAGATTCCCTCTGTTTCGTCAGATCCGGGAGTTTCGGGCTCTAAGTAGTCCTGGAACCCGCTAGAGAGAATCCGACGCTGGTGAAGCCCTAACAAATATATTGAGGGAATATTAGGCATCCAAGACCCATTACACACTCTAAAAAACAAGGTATTTCATAGCATCTGTTGTGGTGGCATTCAGACGCTTCTAGAGAAACCATAGCCCCGCCGGGGAAAGACGGAACTGCCGTTCTGGCCTCTCTACGTACATGATACGGAAGGGGGTAGAAATTTCTTGGTTGTGTTAGTTTAGGTCCATATAAGACCCAAGGAAATGGTAGATCCCACCTTTTGGCAAGATTCGCCCCGTTCTGTCAGATCCGGGAGTTTCGCGCTTTAAGTAGTCCGGGAGCCTGCCAAAGAGAATCCGACGCCGGTGAAGCCCTGGCACAGAGAGTGAGGGAATCATAGGAATACAAGACCCATGACACACTCTAACACACATGGTATAGCATACCATGGGATTTTGTGGATTCAGACGCTCCAGAGCCTCACTCCAGAAAACCCTAGCCCGCTGGGGAAAAAGATGGAACTGCCGTTCTGGCCCCTCTACGTGAGACGGAAGGGGATAGAAAAGTGGAACCAATTTCTTGCTTGTGTTAGGTTAGGCCCGCGGAACACAAAATACAATGTTAGGGCCCACCTCTTGTCAAGATTTCCCCCGTTCCGCGAGATCCGGGAGTTTAGGCTCTAAGTAGTCTTGGAACCCGCCAGACAGAATCCGACGTCGGTGAAGCCCTAACACAGAGAGTGAGGGAATCTTGGGCATCCAAGACACATGCCACACTCTACCACACATGGTATGGCATACCATGTGTTTTGGCGTCATTCAGATGCTCCGGAGCCCCTCTTCGGAGAAACCTTAGCCCCTTGGAGAAAAAGACGAAACTGCCGTTTTGGCCCCTCTACGTGAGCCGGAAGGTGGTAGAAAGTTGGAACAAATTGCTTGGTTTATTATATTAGGTCCAAGGAACACCCAAGGCAATGTTAGTTCCCAAATTTTGGCAAGATTCCCCCCGCTCTGTCAGATCCGGTAGTTTCGGGCTCTAAGTAGTCTTGGAACCCGCTAGAGAGAATCCGACGTTGGTGAAGCCCTAACACAGAGAGTGAGGGAACATTTGGCATCCAAGACCCATGCCATAGTCTAACACACATGGTATCAAATACCTTGTTATGTGGTGGCAGTCAGACGCTCTGGAGCCACTTTCGGGAGAAACCCTAGTCCCTTGGGGAAAAAGACGAAACTATCGTTTTGGCCCCTCTACCTGAGCCGGAAGGGGGTAGAAAAGTGGAACCATTTGCTTGGTTGTGTCACGTTAGGTCCAAGGAAACACCCAATAAAATGTTAGGGCCCACCTCTTGGCAAGATTCCCCCTGTTCTGTCATATCCGGGAGTTTCGTGCTCTAAGTAGTCCTAGAACCCGCTAGAGAGAATCTGACGCCGGTGAAGCCCTAACATAGAGAGTGAGGAAATATTGGGAATCCAAGACCCATGAAACACTCTAACACACATGGTATGGAATACCATGGTAATTGGTGGCATTCAGATGCTCTGGAGCCCCTCTCCGGAGAAACCCTAGTCCCGCTGGGGAAAAGGCGGAACTGCCATTCTGGCCCCTCTACGTGAGCCGGAAGGGGTAGCAAAGTGGAACCAATTCCTTGGTTGTTTTAGGTTAGGGCCGAGAAAAAACTTGGGGATATTGGTTCTAATTATTTATTTTTAAAATCGAATGTCGCTGATACGTCATAAACGTAACCTTAATTTCTGATGTTCCATGCTGTTTTCTTACTGTTTCCCACATGTTTGCTATACACTTTATGTCATTTTTATCGATTTTCCGGACTAACCTATTGAAAAGATGCCACAGAGCCAGTTCCTTGTTTTCTGCTGTTTTTCGTTTCAGAAAAGTTGTTCTGGAAATATTCTCGGAATTGGAAAATTCTAAGCCCGGAAGTCTTAGAATTCCCGAAGGTTCCACGGAGTCCCGAAGAGATCCGGAGGGGGGCCTCAGGGAGCCCACAGCATACGGCGGCGTTCCCCGTAGCTGCGCAGGGGGGTGGTGTGGGGCCCCTAGGCCTCCACCTCCTTGGCCCATTCGCCTATTTAATCCTCCCAAGACGTAAACCCTAAACATATTCCACTTCGTCCCGAAAAACACCTGAGGTTGCTGTTATCTTCATCCCGAGATCGGGAGGGTTTTGGAGCTCTCCCCGGCACCCTGCCAGAGGGGGAAATCATCACCGGAGGGGTCTACACCACCACTCCCTCCTCCGAAGTTATGCGTGAGTAGTTCATACCTGAGCTACGGGTCCATAGCAGTAGCTAGATGGTTGTTCTTTCCACTTTGTACCTCATACTGATAAAACACCTACTGCTTAAATACTGCTTTATACTATTCCTACTATTTTCCACACCATACGTTTAACCTCTTTGTCTTCAGCAACACCGGTGAGATTGACAACCTCACTGCTTCTTTGGCGCAAAGTGATTTGATTGTGTTGTGTAGGTTCCACGTTGTTGCTGAATCGGTAGCGCGCCCTGCCATCTCAGCTGCTTCAACCTTGTGAAGTTACTCCTTCCTCCTACTGTTCGATTCACCCTTGGTTTCCTTATGAGGGAAACTTGCTGTTGCACTCTTCTACATTCCTCTTGGGGTCTCCCAACGAACGTGTGTTCACACGCATCAGTCGTCCAGGTACGTACTCATCGAGTGTGCCTACATGCCAATAAAACTTGAATGTGCCAATACAACGTATAGTACGTGCTGAAAAGGTGGGATAATACCACGTGTGGGAGGAGTGAATGCATTTTGCCGTCTCCACTTCCACACGCGTGTGAGCAGTGTAGCTGCAACTGATTTAATATCGCCACTTTCACATGCCTCCATTTTATCTCTTCTTTCTCCTCTCGTTCCTCACGCCGAAATCAGTTTGCTTCCTCCTCTCTTTCTCACCAACGATGTCGTCTTCACCGATCTCCTCTGCGTCTAAGAAGAGGAGGATCTAGGATTCCCTTGTAGCCGGGTATTTGTTTCAACGTAGAAACATTCATTTTTTATTCCACCTCTTGGATTTTTTCATGCATCTTATTACAAAACTTCATATAGGGTCGGTTGTTCCATTGATAAACCTGGTTTAGTCCTGGACCACACTTTCCATTCGAGGGAGGTCCTAGATGCCAAGGTCACCATGGGGCAGATCGCAATCCGGAACAAGGACATAGCCAGGACCATGAAAGAGACCCTCGTGAATGCCATGCGGGAGATCAAATATTATGCACTCGAGCTGGAGAAGAAGGAGAGAGCTTTGAGGGATGCTACTAGCCTGGGTCAGATTCTGCCGGTCAACCATGACTTGTGTAGGAAGATGGAACAACTCTGAAATAAGATTTAGATGCAAGACCAGGAAGCTGATCTCATCCGCGGCGAGATCGAAGTGCTAGCCAAGAAAGCAGGGGAGCCCAGCCAGATCTAAATCGATTTGCTCCTACGTGAGCATGTTTGGGGCTTATCGCAGGTAGTATTTGTGTTATGGTTTTATTTCAGTTTAATTAAGACTAAGTGTGTACTGCCATGCAATGTTGAAGTTTGTGACCAAACACATATTGAAGTACTCCCCTCCGTTCACATATAGTTTGCGTTCTTGGTAAATTTTATTTTTTTTAGATTGTGGAATGTGCCAATGTAACGTACCCTTGCAGAACGTACAAAAATTTCCAAGGAGAGGCTCCCACGAGTTAAATTAGTAAGAAGCCAACTCTACATGCAACTTGCTTGCATGCATTGGTCGTGGATGCCTCCCATGACACGTGGGATCCAGCTGTCGATGACTCAAAGTCAAGGAAAAGTCCGGCCAGAGGTTAGTCAGAGAATCCGCACCGGTTGTGCACTTACACACAACGAATATGACCTATGTGGCAACGCATGTACGTGATAACAGACCGCTGCGTGCGTGAAGTTGCAAGCGGTGCATGGGTTCGTGGGTGGATTCCTCGTCTTCTCCCTCGTCCTCTGCCCCACCCCGCTCTATTTAGGGTTTTCTTCTCCCTCCGCTCGTTCGTGCATTTCTTCCCCAGAAACCAGCAGTTCTTCTCCTAGAAGCGAAATCGGTTATCCCTCCGCCGCTCGTTCGTGCCTTTCTGCTCGTCGCAACCGATGATGTCGTCTTCTGCCGCAACAAGGTTTTTGTTTCAACACAATTTATTTCAACAGTTCTTTGTCCTTCATTTTCATTCCACCTTTTCAATTCCTTTTGGATTTATTTCAACATATGGTTCCCCTTCATGCAGGGCCAGTGGTTTCAATGCCGTACTGGATCGCCTTCGCTGTTGGGGCCAGTGGGCGTCGTCGATTCACTCAAGACCCATTTGGCAGAACTCGAGGAGGAGTTAAAGAATCTGGAAGAGCAGTGTAGGGAGAATGGTCGCAAGGCTAAAGCAACTATTGCCTGCTATCAGGAGGCAGAAAGGGTTGCGTCGGAAACATGCCGTGAGCTGAATGAGAAGCTCATGCAAAATGCCGACATATTGAGCAGGGTCTCATTCATCGAAAAGAAGATTGAGCTGAAAGACAGGGAAATTGTTCTCCTCCACAGGGAACTCGAACTAGCCAAGCAAGGGACGTTCGTTCAAGAGCGGGGCTTCCACTTAAGCTCCATTGCTCCTGCATGAGCGTGTTTGGGGCTTGTCCCAGGTTACCTGCTATCCATTTCTTTCAGTTTAAGAACTGATGTGTGTGCACTTGAAAGTTTATCACATATTTGTTTCGAACTATGTTTAAGTTGTGTTTACTAATTTTATAGTTTATCTCAATAATTTGTTTCTTAAGAATACTGAGGAATATTTTGACTACGTTTGAAAGTAATCACTACACATGAGATAGTTTGCAACAACAGTTCTCATGAGATAGTTTGGTAGGACAAAAAAAGACAACATTTCTGGTACTACTACAAGTTTATATGAAATAGTTTTGGCAGGACAACAAAATACAACATTTCTGGTACTACTACATCTATACACGAGGAAAAGACATGCTAATTAATTAATCAATTTAACACAAGTTCTGACCACCAAACTAGATGATAAAACAACAACACAAGTTTGTCATCATTCTCTAAAATTACTTAGAAGTTCTCACCAAGTACACTGCCAAATTCACTACCCCCATCGTCCTCCTGTGATTCAGCGTCGCTGTCCGAATTGTCACTGATCACCTCTACGACCAGCCTGATATAGTCCCGCGTCACCTTTACCTGTATGATGATGAGATCATCTATTTGCATTCCCGGTTGAACATCGAATTTAGACCAGCCCTCAGTGAACTTGAAGTAATAAGGTTCTTCTTCTTCATCTATGTGATATGAACCCAATAGTTTGTTGGCCCCACCAGTTTTCATGCATATACGAGATTGCCCGTCTCTTGGAAGTATATACCCATTTATGCATTTCAAAGGGACAGCATGAGCAAGTACATTTAAGACTGATATCAGAAATGCATAGATAGCTAAATGACATTTTTTTCAAATTAATCATGAAAAGAATGATCATGTAATTAACTAACCAACTCATTAAGTTCTTCTTGATCCTGCACCCTTTGCACAAAGAACTGCAGGACTATAATGTGCTCCCCATTTTCCAGGTCCATCTTATTATGTTTGTAAAAAGCCCAGGATATCACGTTCATTTCAGAACCACTGACCTCACATGAGAACTCAAATAGGTTCTTCTGTAGTGTCATCTTGCAAGATGGTACGATAGGACGACACTCTGATCGCAAAGCGAAAAACACGTGAATGTGCAATTACATAACCAAGGCCATCTTGGAAAGTTTGAAACATATATATTAACTAGCTAGAAAATAATGTGTAAGGAAAACAAACCAATGTCCAATTACATACCAGGGTCTAGAACCCAAGATTTGGCCTCATTTTACATAGTTACTTGAACATCAAACATACCAAATTGATCATCATAATCAAACCTCACAAGATCGTTTGGTTGAATGTCATAAGCTTGACAAAATGTTGTCTAATATGGTCCACATATATAAGTCCTTCCAATCCCATGTTCCACATAGAAGAGGTATTCATTGACATGGCAGAAAATCCATGCCATATGTGGACCAACATCAAATTTCTCTATACGCTTATGGAAAGAACAAGGAATGTCCTACATAGTACACATCTATAAAATTTAAAAGAATAAGCACACATATATTCGTCAACAAATTAAAAGCTCAGGTACAACATAGTTGGAATGTCAAGGATACTTACTGCCGCTTGATGACACTATTCTGTAGACACCCTCATACTCACTCTAAAAGTCAATAATGGCAGTTCAATGCCGACGAGACACATGTCAGGTTCCTGATAACAGAACTCACATAGGTTTTGAGCCATTCCTGATTTTTAAACACAAAAACAACCATATTAGTTAGAACAGATTCCATGATACATCTACACAAATAACAACACTAATGATCAACAAAAATATTTCTACTAGTACTAATCTGCATAAATACTACAATTTTAGTACTAAATCAACATAATCTGCAGAAACCCCTACAAAATACTAGTACTAATTAGTACTCCCCGCTGTTCCACAATGTAAGCCTTTCTAGAAAGCTAATTTATGGAACGGAGGTAGTAGTACTACTTGTACTATTCATACGCCATGGCCGGAAAAAAAAACCCAGCAGATTCAAACCGATGATGACCGCGATGAAGAGTGTGCTTACCGATGGTGAAGAGCATCGTTGTCGGTGTTTTGCTGACCCTTTGCATCATCGCCGATGATGAACCCGACGGCGGATTCGGCCACACATACCACTGCATGCATGCACACGAAAATGTGAGATTCACTTTCCTTGCGCTCGCCATGCGCGCGGAGGAAAAAGAAAGGAGAAGGGAAATGGAAGAACCTCGCGGCTTGTGAAGAAGAACAACGGTGGCGGCGGTTATCTCATCGTGGAGAAGAACGGTGGGGATTTTCTCTCAGTAGAAGGGGACATAGTGCTCTCTCATCGCGTGTGTTCGGCTATTAATTGACATGGAGAATAAAGTCCAACGAAATTGAACCTATGGCAGACATATGGGGCCAAAGGAAACACGTGGAGAACCCACAAAAATTCCCTTGCTGCCTTGCCAACATGCAGAGCTAGAGGAGCTGGCATGTGGGACCCACCATGGCTCAGACCAAAATCACATTTGGAAACTCGATCCAGTTCTATCCACCCTTGGTTGTGGCGGTGGCGGCGGCGGACGGTGCTCTCCACGGAGCTCACCCCTTCCGTCCTTTTTTTCTCCCCGTAAGTTGTCCACGACTCCTCTACTTGGGGCTATGCAAGCCGCCAGAGGTTCATCCCGCCGCCCCACCACCTCCCCCCTCCGCGGTCGTCGTCTCCTCGCCCACCCTCCATGCCTTACGTCTCCGAGGCCCCCCTTCCGGCCGCATTCCCCGTGCATGCCTGTACTGTTCGACTAGTTGGGGCTCCCCTTCTGGCCGCCTCTGCAAGCCAAGGTAAAAAACCCTCCCATCCTTGTGCTACTTGCTAAGAATACCAAGAACTGTTCTAGAAATTGTTCTGCCAATTGATTAGTTTGCTCATTGTCTGTTATTAGTTTGTTCATGGTTAGTGATTTGATGTTCGTTAAACTCGATTAGTTTGTTCTGCAAATTGAGTAGCCTGTTATAAAAAATGAGTGCCCCCTTTCAGACGAATCCAATAATAGCTTGTTTATCTCTTTAATAGATGGATAAGAGTTGGATTGCAAGTGGTAGACCTTGGACCCCTCCCTATTTTGAAGGAATCAAAGAGTTCTTAAGCTTGGTCAAGGAGAGACACGACGATAATTGTTGTGTTCGATGCCCATGCACGAGGTACCTAAATATGAAGATGCAACATTTTGGAGAGATGACCCAACACTTACAGTTCCAATAATTTTCCAATACCTACCTTCGGTGGATACATCATGGAGAGCCAAGTGATGTCGTGATTATTGAAGATTCTCCACATAAGCATGGGAATGGTGGTGATGAGGATGATGATGCTGGTCATGGGAATCATAATATGGATATGGATGACGAAGATGAGGCACATAGAGAAGCTGATGAAATGGAAGCAATGTTGAAAGACCTCATGGGAGTAACAGACCATGAAGGAACAGAAACTGAGGTCGAAGGTGGGTATGATAAAGTATTTGAAAAATTGTTCGCAGAGTCAGAGCGCCCGCTTTACTTGGGAAATAAACACTTTGATACGTCTCCAACGTATCTATAATTTCTGATACTCCATGATAATATTATGACAATTGCTACATGTTTTCTCCCTTCTTTATGTATTTTTTACATGTTTTCCAGGACTAACCTATTAACAAGATGCTAAGTGCCAGTTCCCTATTTTCTGTTGTTTTTGGTTTCAGAAAAGTTGTTCTGGAAATATTCTTGGAATTGGACCCCACAAAGCCCGAAGTGCTTATTTTCCCCGGAAGCATCCAGAAGACCGCAGAGGAGAAGAAGAGAGACATCAGGGGGCCCACACCATGGGGTGGAGCGGCACCCCCTTTGGCCGCGCCAGCGGGTGGTGTGCGGCCCCCAGGATTCAACTGCCTCTCCCCTTTTGCCTATTTATTCCCCCCGGATGGAAAACCCTAAACACCTGATCAAAAATCCCCGAAAAGTTCCACAGCCGCCGTCACCGTCAACCCTAGATCATGGGGGTTCTGAAGCTGTCTCCGGCACCCTGCCGGAGAGGAGATCATCACCGGAGGCCTCTACATCACCATTCCTGCCTTCGGAGTGATGCGTGAGTAGTTCATCTTTGGACTATGGGTCCATAGAGTAGCTATATGGTTGTCTTCTCCTCATATGCCTCCATGTTTATATCTCATGAGCTGCCTAACATGATCGAGATTGATCTTATGTAATTCTGTGTGTTGTGTTTGCTGGTATCCGATGAATATTGAACTTATGCCAAGTTGATTATAGTCTTTATTGCATATGTTATTTGTGATCTTGCATGCTTTCCGTTGCTAGTGGTTGCTCTGGCCAAGTAGTTGCTAGTGACTCCAAGAGGGAGTATTTATGCTTGATAATGGGTTCATGCCTCCTTTTCGCCTTGCTCGAGTGACAAAAACGTGAAGGGGGAGGATGTGTTGTTGCCATTAGGGAGAAAACAAAAGTGAGAGTGCCCGCGTGTACAATTATTGCTTACATTACACACTTTGTTTAATCCAGTTATCTGTTGCTTGCAACTTAATACCTAAGGGGGTTCGGATGATAACCTGAGGGTGGATTATTAGTCATAGATGCAGTTGGATTACGGTCTATGTATATTGTTGTAATGCCCGCACTAAATATCATAGTAGTCATCATGTTATGAATGTGCACTATGGTGCAACCTTTATTTGTTAATTTCCCAGCTGTAATTTGTTCACCCAGCATGCTATCTTTTATGGAGAGACACCACTAGTGAACCTATGAACCCCGATGCATTATTCCTACACTGTTAAAACAAACCACTACAATTTCCTGATTTTTTACTTACTGCAAGTATACATTATTTTCCACACTATACATCTAATCTTTGTTTTCAGCAAGACCGGTGAGATTGACAACCTCACTGTACCATTGGGACAAAGTATTTTGGTTGTGTTGGGTGCAGGTTCCACGTTGTTGCAGGATTGATTGATAACCTTGGTTCTTAACTAAGGGGAAAACTCCTACCGCTGTGCTCATCACACCCTCCTCTTGGGGTATCCCAACGAGTGCAAGATCTGCACCATCAAGGAATTTTTCTACCGCTGTTGCCGGGGAGAAGGAAGTCTTCTGGCAATGGGAGTCTCTCACTCTCAACCTCATTATTTTGTTTATTGTCTTGTTTTTATTTGTTTTCTTGTTTTGCTTCTCTTTATCAAAAACACAAAAAAAAATTAGTTTACTTTATAGCTATTTTTTATTTTCTTGCTTTTATTCTGCTAAAATGAGTTCCTCTCAGAATACTAAGTTGTGTGACTTCACTAGCACAAACAACAATGATTTTATTTGCACACCTATTGCTCCACCTGCTCGTACTGTTGCTTTCTATGAAATTAAACCTGCTTTATTAAATCTTGTTATGAAAGAGCAATTCTCTGGTGTTAGTACTGATGATGTTGCTTCTCACCTTAATAATTTTGTTGAACTATGCGAGATGCAAAAATATAAAGATGTGGATGGAGATATTATTAAAATGAAATTATTTCCTTTCTCTTTGAGAGGAAGAGCTAAAGAATGGTTGCTATCTTTTCCTAGAAATAGTATTGATTCATGGACTAAGTGTAAAGATGCTTTCATTGGAAAATATTATCCTCATGCTAAGATTATATCCCTAAGAAGTGACATAATGAATTTTAAAAAAATTGATAATGAACATGTTGCTAAAGCTTGGGAAAGAATGGAAACTATGGTGAAGAATTATCCCACTCATGGACTAACTACTTGGATGATTATACAAACCTTTATGCACGACTGAATTTCTCCTCAAGGAACCTATTGGATTTAGCTGCTGGAGGTACCTTTATGTCCATCACTTTCGGAAATGCAACAAAGCTTCTTGATGATATGATGATAAATTATTCAGAGTGACACACTGAGAGATCTCCACAAGGTAAGAAGGTAAATTATGTTGAGGAAACCTCCTCTTTGAGTGAAATGCTTGATGCTATTATGTCTATGCTTGTTAATGGTAAAGCTCAAGTTGAACCAAATAATTTTCCTTTAGCCTCTTTGGTGGCTCAAGAAGAGCATGTTGATGTGAACTTTATTAGAAATAATAATTTTAACAACAATGCTTATAGAAACAATTTTGGTGGAAAGAGAAGATGAATTAGCTAGAAAGAATAATATTGCTAGAGTTTGAACTATCACAACCACTAGTACAACTGAAGATCCAATTGCTAGTAAACTTCCTACTATTAATGGTAAAGTAGTTGGTGTTGACAAAGACTCCACCCCTTCTGTGAAAGGTGCTAAATTGCCTCAAACTGCTGAAATTGCTTCGGATAAAAGTGCTGAATTTTTTAGAGATGTGGGAGATAATGGTCCCATTACTTTTGATGATAATAATATTGATTTTGATGATTGCAATATCTCTAAATTTATTAAGTTCCTACCAAATATTGCTAGAAGTCCCAATGCTAGTGCCATGAATATGGCCTTTACTAAACATATTACCAATGCTCTCATGAAAGTTAGGGAAGAAAAGCTGAAACTTGAGACATCTATCCCTAGGAAATTAGATGATGGTTGGGATCCTATCATTAAGATAAAAGTAAATGATCTTGGTGCTAGTATCTCTGTTATGCCTCAAAATCTTTATGATATGCTTGATCTACCACCGTTCGAACACTGTTATTTGGATGTTCATCTTGCTGATAATGCTAAGAAGAAACGTCTTGGTAGAATTGATGATGTTCTTATCATGGTTAACAATAACCTTGTCCTTGTTGATTTTTTTATTATGAACATCGAATGCAATGCTTCTTGTCCTATTGTTTTGGGAAGACCTTTTTCTTAGAACTGTTGGTGTTGTTATTGATATGAAAGAGGGGAGTGTTAAATATCAATACCCACTCAAGAAAGGTATGGAACACTTTCCTAGAAAGAGGATGAAGCTACCTTTTGACTCTATTATTAGAGAAAGTTATGATGTTCATTCTTCTTCACTTGAAAATACTTGAGTTCTTTTCTATGCCTAGATGAAAGGCGTTAAAGAAAAGCGCTACCGGGAGACAACCCGTTTTATTTTGTTGTTTTCAATCTGTTTTCCTTTGTTGTATTTGTGTGCTTTGCACCTGGGTGTTGTATATTTCCTTAGAAACCCCGCCGTATCTTTTCTTTTGAGGTTTTGTTGGGCCAAGTAAAGCCTCTAGTGGAAAGTTGAGGCTATATTTCGGATTTCCGCGCAGAAAACAGATTTCTGCTGTCCACCGTTTATTCCGTATAAAATCAAAGAAAATTCAAAATGACCTGATTTTTTGTGTGCGTAATCCTGGAATGTATATGCAACGTTTCTTAGTTGATCACTTTTTGATTTGAGCAACAGAAGATTTTTTAAAAAAAACATCTTTACCTGATGTCCTGTTTTGACAGATTTCTGCCAATAATTGCATTTGCATCTTAATCGCTTTCTTTTGGTGTTCTTTTAAGAAAAATAGTTAAAAAAAAAGTTCTGACTGTAGCTAATATGTTTTTGAGTGTTATACTTGTGTTGAAACTGAACCATGTGAATTTATTATTTTGATTGCACTAATGAAGATTGTGAGAAGTTTGGTGTGAAGGAAATTTTCAAGGGTCAAGAGAAGAAGATGATATGACATGATCAAGAAGAGTGAAAAACCTATGCTTGGGGATGCCCCAGTGGTACATCCCAGAAAATTCCAAGAAGACTCAAGCGTCTAAGCTTGGGGATCCCCTTCTTCATCAACAAATTATAAGGTCACTTCTAGTGAAACTATATTTTTATTCGGTCACATCTTATGTGCTTTACTTGGAGCGTCTTTTTTTCAGTTTGTTTTTTGTTTTTTATTTCAGTTTATTTTTACTGTCTCAATAAACTTGGTTGTACCCCAGCATTCTTTTATTGGAGAGTGACACGCTCTGCTTTTTCATGGGAATACTTTGTATTCTCAATCTTTGTCTGGCTGTTGCATTTTTTTAGCTCTTGTTTTGCATGCATCTCTTATTAGAGCTGTTAGTTTTAGTAGTGTTATGTGATTACTATCATGTTTGCTTGCTGTAGAATTTAGAGAGTTTTTCTTAAAACATATCTTGTATGGTGCTTGTTGGGAGAAGAAACTGTTGTTTAAAGTAGAATTTATATTGGTGCAAATAGAAGCTTGTATAGACTGTTGCTAGAACTTTTTCATGCCATTCTAAATGTTATTTTAGTTCTAAAGCCTTGTGATGTTGAGTAGCATGAATAGCCTCAAATAGCTGAGAGTGTTTAATATGTCATTGAAAGGTTCATGAGTTGTTCTTGTCATAAGGAAGCATAAATTTATGGTATTCTCTTTCAATTGTTTTATTTGGTTGACTTGGCGCATGCTCACACCATCTTTATGAATACAAACCAGTCACGAATAGCCTCCATGAACACTTAGTTTTTGAACTATGATACTGCTTATGCTTTAATTAATGATGTTTATGTTGCTATGCATGATTATGGCTCTTATGCTCTCTTGATTTGTCGCTCCCAGTCTTTTGCTAGCCTCCACCTGTATTGAGTATAAGCTCTACTCGTGCATCCAACTCCCTTAAACCAAAGTTTTTCCCATTGTGTCCACCATACCTACCTACATGTGGTATTTAACTGCCACTCCAAGTAAATTTCTCATGTGTTACCTTTAAAACTTTCAAAATTACTCCTGCTTTATGTTCCTATTTTTGCTCATGAGGACATCAATAGAGAATCTTTACCTCACTTGTTGATTGGATTTCACACCCTGAAGTAGTGGCTTCATCCGCTTATCCAAATGATAGAAGAGCTGGTAGCAGGGTTCCCAGCCCCAAATTAATACACACAAAATCTTTGGATGAGATCAAAGAGTTATACTCTTCGGATGTTTTCTTTGGATCCATTTTTTAGAAATTCTTGCCCAATCGAGATTTTGATGACTACTATCTTCACAAAGGTTTCTTGTTTAAGGCTAACAAATTGTGTATTCCCGAGTCCTCTCTTCGTTTGTTTTTATTGAAGGAATCACATGAAGGACGTCTCATGGGACACTTTGGCCGGGACAAGACCTATGCCATGCTCTCCAACCACTACTATTGGCCCAAGATGAGGCATCAAGTTGAACGCCTTGTCAAGCGATGTCCTACATGCCTCAAAGCTAAGTCTACTTCCAACCCTCATGGTCTTTACTTGCCATTACCTATCCCACATGCACCTTGGAGTTATATTAGTATGGACTTTGTGTTAGGACTCCCACGCACTAAAACCAACATGGACTCCATCTTTGTCGTTGTTGATCGTTTCTCTAAGATGGCACATTTCATTCCATGCAATAGAACGAACGATGCTTCACATGTCGCCACCTTGTTTTTCAGGGAAATTGTGCGTCTACATGGTGTGACCACGTCAATTGTGTCGGATCGAGAAATCAAGTTCACATCATACTTTTGGAAGACATTGATGGCCAAGCTCGGCGTCAATCTACTATTCCCAACCGCCTACCACCCACAAAAGGATGGTCAAACAGAAGTGGTGAATCGGACGCTCTCTTCACTCCTATGGGCATTGATCAATCCCAACCTCAAGAATTGGGAGGAATGCGTCCCACATGCCGAGTTCGCCTACAATCGCGCCCTACACCAAGCTACAAAGAAAAGCCCCTTCGAGATCGTCTACGTCTTCAATCCCAACACCGCTCTCGACATACTACCATTGCCTATCTGCGAGCAAGTGAACATGGACATTGACAAGCGCACCGACTACATCAAGAAAATCCATGACACCACAAGAGCTACGCTTGAGAAGCACTACGAGCATCGAGCCTCCATCATGAACAAGAACAAGAAGCTCATGGTGTTCCAAGAAGGTGGCCTCGTTTGGCTACACTTCTGCAAGGAACATTTCCCACAAGAGTGCAACTCCAAGCTCAAGCCTAGAGGCAACGACCCCTTCAAGATCATCAAGCGCATCAACAACAACGCGTACAAGCTCTACTTACCGCAATCCAAGTACCATGTTCTAGGGTTTATGTTTTATCGTAGTCTAACCTTTCTAATTCGCACCTAAGAGGTATATATGAGGGAGGGTGCGGGAAAGAGAGGAGGGTGCGGCCACAAACAGCCCTAATGCGCCCCCTAGCCCACTCCTACTCGGTTTGGTGCAACCAAACCTTTACAAACCGAACCCAGCATGGGTTCAGCCCAATGGACTCGCAGGTTCCTAATATACACATAAGTGGAACACGAATTAACCACTATTGAATGCTTCCACTTCATCCTCCTATGCACTGGAATATTTCCCCATGTTCTTCTCCTTGTTTTACACCTTGTTTTACATGTGTTCCAGCTTGTTTTCTAGCATGGGAAGTTTGTTTTCCATCTTGTAATAGTTGTTTTCCAGCATGCCTTGAAGTCCTCCTCCATCCATGTTTGTGTTATCAATAACCCTACTAACACATAATGCATAGGCTTAGGTAGTATAACATCCTTATAAACACAAACAATATTTCTTACTAGGAAAGAATTCACCTTATAATGAACAACAGTGAGGCTCAATATTTCCTTCCAACTCAAGCATGAATAATCCTCATGGACCCCTATTATATCCATATCTTCCCCTAAGGCTGCCTTTTATACTGTTACCAAGCGATATCTTTATATAGTTTGGACTTCTTCCATTTCCCTTTGTTACCTTGGCGACTTTCAAGTTTGTTAACTCACGAGTTGTTGCGGCCACTCACTTCTTGAGTTGACCTTCGAATAGAGGAAAGCTTCCTGTAAGTGGGGTAGATTTTTGTCCTATCTCTCGCTCTTTCTCTACTCTAGGAATCTCGGGAGGAGATTCTTGTAAGTGAGGTAGTTTGTAACAGCCCTAGGCTACTATAGAAAGCTACTACAAAATTTGGGTGAAATTTTCACTTTTGCATTTGATCATGCATCATAAGCATCCATCTTAACTTAGCAAAACAAAAAAAATGAAATTTGAGAAACCCTTATTTGGGTCAATTCAAAACCAAAATTCAGTATTGAGGTAATTGCTCAAATAAGAAACTCCAAAATAAAACAATTATCAACTAAAGCAAATGTTGAAAACAAACTACACAGGTGGCAGCACAATAAAATAAAATATTCAACATATTGTTCAAATGCCATCCTGGCAAGAATTCAAATAATGTTCAAAACTTTACAAACTTCAAACAGAAGTAGTGGTTTGTTTTACCTTCTATGGTAAGCCTCCATTTATATTTTTGCCAAGCCTTTGTTGAAGAAAACAAATGCCACATTTCGGTATCTATTTGAAAATACCAGAAACTAAAAACTCAAACAATTTACTTCTGGAAACTTTCTCCAACTGAGCTAAAAACTTTACCAAGTCTTCCTTATGTTAAATAAGGGACACAAAAAAGAGGGTACCAAAAATTGAATTGATTAAAGCCCTGAAAACATCAGTTTTTTTTCACAGTAGTAATTCAAAATTAAAACAAGTTTGTTCTACAAACTTTATCCTTTTGCTCTGGAACAATTATCATAGGCCCTATATGCCAAATAAGGAATGCTTGCAAAATCCCATGAATTTTGGAAGAGTTTAACTAATTTTTAATAAATCAATTTCTTTTCTGGCAGAAATAAAATTAATTCAGGTTTGTTCTACAAAATTATTCAAAATCATCTCAAAATTCTACCAGTGCCTCCGTATGGTAGTTAAGAATTTCCCACAAAATATCATAAGGTTTTGAATTAATTAAGTGCCTCAATTAATTGTTGTAAAAAAATTTGCACAAAAGAAACTAAAACAAGTTTGTTTTAAAAATATATTCAAAATGTCTTGAATTTTTTTTCACTGGTGCCTATTAACAAATAAGAATTTTGGGTAAAGTTTCAAAAACTTTTGACTTGAATTGGTGGTTCAATTAATTAGTTGTAAAATTCCAGAAAAAAAGAGGGAAGAAAACAGAAAAAGGAAAAAGGTCCGAGGGGGTTTTCAGAAAAATGCATCGTCTCTCACCTCCCGCGCCCGCCGCGCGCCATGCCACCACCGCGTTCCTGGGCCCTCCGGTCGTGCTCCTCGCTGCGCCTAGAAGAAGAGGGAGGCCCCCAGAGCTGCCTCCTCCTCCTCACTCCCTCCTCGAGCCCCGAGCTCGCTCCCTCTCTCTGTTTTCCCCAAACACTAACCTTAGCCGGAGATGGTCGTGCTCGTCGCCGACGATTGAGAGCCCGCGGCACAGATCGAGCAGCACCACGAGCTCCGCCTCGTCGCCCTCTCACTCCTCGTTGAAGGAATCGGCGCGAATCGCCCCTGCATCGCCGCCGCCATCCGATTCTCTTCCACGGCCCCGACGAACTCCGGTGAGCCCGCACCGGCGCTGGAGTCCACCTCCGCCTCCATCGAGCTTGCGCACGCATCAAGGGTGAGCACGCGCGTCTCCCCGTAGTATTTTCCCCTTCGCGCGCGCCCTGGAACGGTGTTTCGTTGTCGCCCGAGGACCCTCGACGTCGCGTGTGCTCGTCGTCGTTGCTCCGGCGACCATTCGAAAGCGGCGCCACCTCCTACGTGTTTGCCTCGACGCGTACATGCCAGGCGCGCCATCCGTTAGGTTTAGGATGCACTGGATCCGCCGTTAGGGCCTCGCCGAAGAGGTCAACACCGACGTGACGTTGCGCTCACGCAACGCTGACGCTTGCGCGTTTGACCCCAGTCAAACCGGTCGTTGGGCCCTCTCTGCGTCCGCGTGGCGCTGATGACCCACAAGTATAGGGGATCGCAACAGTCTCCGAGGGAAGTAAAACCCAAATTTATTGATTCGACGCAACAGGAGCCAAAGAATATTTATATGTCTTAACAACTGAGTTATCAATTCAGCTGCACCTAAAAATAGAATTGCTCGCAACAATTTATCAGTGGTAACCGTTTTATAGCAGCAGTAGTAGTAAAATAACAACATGAATAAAATAGTAACAACAGTAGCAATTGCGGGAAAGAGCCGGATGAAAGTACCGTAGGTATGGGAAATGGATGAACAGGCATTGCATGGATAATATAGGTCATGTAATAATCTAAACATGGGCATTGCAGATAATAATCTGGCATTATTACATGATACTAGGGACTATGCCTAACAATCTGGCATTATTACATGATCAATCTCATCCAATCCCTTTCATCCCTCTCAGCCTACATCGGTGTTTACTCACACATAGATGAGGAAAACATGGATGGTTGATGGAGAAGAGGTGGCGGTGACGATGGCGATGAACTCCTCCGAATCCCCGTCCCGGCAGGGCGCCAGAACAAGAACTTCTGATTCCCGAATTGAGTTTCGAGGTGGCGGCGGCGCTCTGTTGTGTTTCTGTGAAATATGACTAACCCCATGTTGTTTTAGGGTTACTGGCGTTAAGTAGTCGAAAGGGGAGCCCGAGGGTGTGCCTGGGGGCCTCACACTACTAGGTGGCGCGGCCAAGGGGGCGCCCAGGGGTGGTGTGGCCCCTCTCCAGGACTCCTTCTGACTCCGGGGGTCTTCGGGTGTTTTAAGGTCTTTGGGATCTTTTCTGGGCATTTTCACGAAAGATGTTTTTTCTGCACAAAAACAAGACACTCACAAATTTAGAGGCAAACAATAGCAAAAGTGTTCGGAAAAGGAGATACATTTTGGACGTATCAACTCCCCCAAGCTTAGCTTATTGCTTGTCCTCAAGCAACTCAGTGACAACTGAGTGCAATAAAATATCTTTTACGAACACATTTGTTTCATAAGATATAAATATACTCACTATATGATCAAGTGCTAAGGCAAATCATAATAAGATGTATGCAAGATAAAATTCACCTAGCAGTTATGCAAACCATGAAGAGATACCAACAAACTAATAATAAACAACATGAAGTATATCAATCTGCAAGATTGCAATGCTGATAATAGGGTATGATAAAGTGTACTTGATTGCCCTTAATAATGGAGCAAAACATAAATGCTAGGGCACCTCTGAAGTTCAAATGAATACTAGAATTAAAGATATCAAAGATACAAGCATCAAAGTTATACCACAATCAACCGTGTTTTGGGACAAGCACATTACACTAAGAATGACAGCCATGCTCTCAAGAAGCTGCATAAAGTGAGAAGGTGAAGACTCAACATAAAAATAGAAGAAAGGCCCTCCACAGATGGAAGTAGGGGTTAACTCATGTGCTAGAGCTTTTTATTTTATTAAACAGAGGTATTGAAAACATTTTTTAGAAAGATGTATGCTTATGTCAACGAATGGTAAACAGACAATACATTACGTCACAAGCCAACTAGACTTCACAAGAGAGGCTCCCATAGAAGGACGCATCGGGGTAGAAGGTCATCCCTCTTTCTCTTTTGTTTACACAATTATGCTTTGACTCATAAATGAGGGGAAAATAGTGAAGAGAATTTGTTGCATTAATTTGGGGCTAGGCACCCCGCTGCCGGCTCTTCTATCATTTGGATGAGCGGATGAATCCACTAGTCCAGGATGTGAAATCCAATCAACAAGTGAGATAAAGATTCTCTATTTACGTCTTCATGAGCTAAAACAGGGGCACAAAACAGGAATAATTTTTCGAATCTTTTAAAGGTAGCACATGAGAAATTTACTTGGAGTGGCGGTTAAATACCACATATAGGTAGGTATAGTGGACACATTTGGAAAACTTTGGTTTTTGGGAGTTGGATGCACGAGTAGAGCTCATACTCAGTAAAAGTGAAGGCTAGCAATAGACAAAGAGCGACAATCAAGAGAGCAACAACTGTCATAATCATGCTTGCGACAAAACAAAATTAACAGGGGAATAAAAGTGATACAAATACTCTAAGGCAAAATAAATCATCGAGGCTTAATTGACGTTTTGTTTTCAGTCATATGCATGTGTGAGCATGTGCCAAGTCGATGCAAGCGACACAATCAGATGGAGATACCACAATGTCATACCCTTTTATGAATAAAACAATGCAAGCAAACATTTATACGACATGCTATCTAATATTAATAGGTTGGAACTAAACATGAGAGAGCACGAACTACCAAGCATCAATTAAATAACATACACCTTACACGAACAAACAAAGCATGTCCACATGGATGAGTATATGTACAAAAATAAAACGAATAGAGTTCATACCAGCCTCTCACCACAACTTGAATTGTCGTAAATCGTCATTATTGCTCTTCACTCGTGTGGACTGAATAATATAGAATGATAACCAAGCTCCAATGGATACACGGAAGACCGATGAACTCTGCAACAAAATTTACAAAACCAAAGAAGAAGAACAAATATTTTTGGGTTTTCAAATTTAAAACAAGAACAGAAGGAAACAAGCAAACAAAGCAAAATATTTTTGGATTTTTGCATATTAAACCGAAACGAGAAAGGAAAGAAAACCAACAAAGGAAACTAAAAAGCAAATAGAGAGAAACAACAGAAATAGTTTTGGTCTTTTTGTGTTTTGGAAAGCAAGAACAAAACAATAAAACCAAAAAGGAGCGAAAGAAGCAAAAGAAACGAAAACATGTGTATACATAGAACCGAAAGAAACATGATATATAGATGAGTGTGATGTCAGTATACCTCCCCCAAGCTTAGGCTTTCGGCCTAAGTGGAGATCAATCCCAAGCGGACCATGAGGTGGCACCCCCGTAGTTTGCCGAGGACGAGCCCTAACCCTTATATGTACTCGAGGATGCCCCGGTGTACTACGTGGTGTAGTCTTTGGAAGGCGCATCTCGCCTCATCTGCTGCATATGGAACTCCATCAAGTGCAGTTGCTCATCTATCTCTCCCTTTGGGCGCGACCATGGTATTCTGTCAACTTTGAACAAAACAAGCTGCGGCAAAGTAACTTCCCTCTCATCTCCGTCAACAAATAAAACTCTATATACTAAATGTTCAGGAGTAGAGTTAGCAGTAATAAAATGATGAGCCTTCATGGCAGCAAGATCAAGTCTATAAGGGGCTATCAATTCATCATGGGAAGCAATAGGAAGGCCTAGAGTAGTTACTATACGTGTAGCAATAATGCCCCCATAAATAGGTCCCTTAGCAGCTAGGCGGCGAGCAATAAGAGAACCAAGGTTATACTTGTCGCTACGGTTAAGTGCAGCAGCAAGAAAAACAAGATAATAGTTTGAAATGTTGCTAGTGTTCTCCCTACCAAGGACACTAGTAGCAAGATAGTAAGTAAAATATCTGATAGCAGGAAGTTGAATGTTCCTTATCTTCCCGCGCTGAGCTGAGCGCCAATCATCATTGGTAACTCCTCGATAGAGTTCCATAAGATCAGAGGGTCTCTCCTGAATCTTGCACGCTGTCCCGGAGGCGTTGATACCTATAATGCTGCAAAAACTCTCCAAGGGATAGGAAAAAGGACTACCATATATCTTAAAAGCAACAGTTGGGTTATATGGCGAGTTGTGAAATCTGAAACTTTCAACAAAAGTCTTTGTAAGAATAACATATTGGGGACCTTCATCCTGCATGTAGTTGGTTAAACCAATCCTTTCAATCAGCATCAAGAAGTCATCATGTATACCTGCACCTCTGAGAAATGTATAGCAAGGGAAACTAGATGGTTTTAGAGATTCCATCACCTCCTGCATCATCGATGCTTGGTGCAATAAGGTTCTCATTATAGGATGGCCTAAATAGAGTAGATGAACGTGAGGGCCTTGTTCTTCTAGGAGCATCACTCCCAAATATTTCTCCAAAGTTGTGGTTGTCCATTTCCGAAATTTTTCAACAATCATCACAAAAATTGGTTTCAAGCGACTATAAGGTGGAAACTACTATAGAGACTTATAGGAGAGCTTAACATGCATCAAAACTAATGTATTTCCACTTAAATCAAGCATCCAAACTCACATAAGTTGTCACTATAGTACCAAAATACTCAAGAAATACTCCATCAAATAAAATTCTACTTGGATAACCGGAGGAGTCACATACCGGAGAGCAAATGCACCAAATTTCAGAAACAATGGTAGACTAAGCAAAGAGATCGAAAAATCTCGAGGAAGAATAGCAAGAAATCGGTCTCCATGAATTGTTTTGAGTTTGGGGTGAGAGAAGGGAATCTTGGCATGGGAGAGAGTTAGTGGAGGGCCAGGGGCCCACACCATGCCCAGGCACCACTAGGGGACTGGCCGCGTCACCCTATGGTTTTCCTTACTGGTGGGTCCCCCCGGGGTTCCCCAGGTGCCTCTCTGCCTCATTTTTGACGTAAAAAATTATTATAATTTTTCTGGATTTTTTCGAGAAACTTTATTTTCGAGGTATTTTCAGAATTTAATAATTAATTAAAACCCAGAAAAACAAATGTGGAAAGGTGGAAAAAAACAAAACTAGAACTATAGAGGTTCTATGACACTCCAAAAGGCAAATAACCAAAGGAAACAAAGGTGGAAGTGGTGAAAACAAAATTATGGGTGGTGAAAACATGCATAACCACAATAATCGGGATGAAAACATGACTATGGATGATGGAGAACATAAGTATACTAAGGTAGCAAGGTGATAACATGGTGAAAAAATAATGAGGAAGGTGCAAACATAGTGAAAACATTGTCCTCTTCATTCAAAATGATTTTGTTAACAAGGTTGATCAAGTCTTGTTACAAGAAAAAAAATATGAAGCAAAACTTTGCTCATCACTAAATAATTATGTTACCTCAACCTTGATAGACATTCCCAATCATAATAATTTCATATTCTTTTGGTGGCATTGGAATGGGACAATATAATTCTCCAATCTTGATGGTCTAAATATTTTCTATTGAATTTAGACCTTATCTTCTATCAATATTCTTGGGAAAATAAATAGTATGCTCTTTATCATTAACATTAAAAGTTACTTTTCCTTGATTGCAATCAATAATTAAGAAAAGGTCTCCCAAGAATAATATACATATTATCATCTTCAGGCATTTCCAACACAACAAAGTCACTTAATATCAAAAAATTAGTAGTCACTTGAATAGGAACATTCTCACATATACCAACAGGGATAGCAGTAGATTTATCAGCCATTTGCAAAGATATATAAGTGTAGTATCAATTTTTCAAGAGAGAGACTCTTATAGAGAGAAAACGGCATAACACTAACTCCAGTTCCCAAGTCACATAAAGCAGTACTAACATAATTATTTTTAATAGAACAAGGGATAGTAGGAATACCAGGATCTCCAAGCTTCTTTGGAACCTTCCCATTGAAAGAGTAATTAGCAAGCATAGTGGAAATTTCCTCATTAGGAATTTTCCTTTTGTTAGAGACAATATCTTTCATATATTTAGAATAAGGAGGCAGATTAATAACATCAGTCAAAGGAATTTGCAAAAACAAAGGTTTCATCCACTCACATAATTTATTAGAATGTTCTTCTTCCTTTGATTTGTGTTCTTATTAGGAAAAGGCTTTGCTTTTTGTACCCAAGGCTCTCTTTAATTACCATGTGTATCAGCAATGAAATCCTTCTTAGCACACTTCACAGTTTTAGTTTGCTTTTCAGGTTCAGCTACAGTTTCTTCTTTATCAGAAGCATCACTTTTATCATTACCACTTTCAGTTTCAGCATCAGAAATAGATATACTATTAGGATCTTTAGCAGGTTCAAGAGATTCTACAATAGTTTTATGTCTCTTCTTCTTTTTCTTAGAAGGAGAACTATTGTTTTTAGGTTGTTGAGAATCTTGTTCAAATCTTTTAGTATGTACTTCAGGATACAAGGGGTCATGAGTAGAAACACCACTTCTAGTAATTATTTCACAAACATGTTTCTCTCTAGAAGCATTAGCTAGCATATCTTTTTGCACTTTAGTGAGTTCATCAATTTGAGTTTGAACCATATGAAAATGTTTAACAAGCATTTTAACATCATTAGAGGTTCTCTCAATAATACCATGCAAATTATCAATAGCTCTAGAGTTTTCCATAAGGTGATTTTGCATTCTCATATTAAAGTTGTCTTGCTTAACAACATAGTTATCAAATTCATCTAAGCATTGATCAAGTGATTTAGAGTAGGGAATATCTCTATTATCAAAATATTGGAGAAAGTGTACCTCAACTGTTGACGGATAAGGAATTGGCTTACATAATTCTTCTATAGGAGGCAAATTCTTCACATCTTCAGATTTAATACCCCTCTCTTTAAGAGATTTCTTTCCTTCCTTCATCACTTCATCATTTAATTCAATCATACCTCTCTTCTTGGGTGTTGGTATTGGTGTTGGCTCTGGTGTAGGTGTAGGCTCAGGTATATTCCAATCATCATTATTTTTGGCTATTTTAGCCATTAATTCCTCAGCTTCTTCTGGAGTTCTTTTCCTGAAAACACAACCAACACAACTATCCAGGTATGTCCTAGATTCAACAGTTAGTCCATTATAAAATATATCTAGGGGCCCATTTTTAGGTAATGGATTGCCAGGGCTAGCTCTTATTAAAGAACAAAACCTTGACCAAGATTCAGGCAATTTCTCTCCTTAAATTTGCTCAAAGTTAAAAATATCCTGCACAGCAGCATGTTGAGCACTAGCAGGAAAATATTTTTGAAAGAAAGCATTAACCAAATCCATAGGACTAGTAATAGATCCAGGTGACAAATTGTTAAACCAAGTTTTAGCTTCATCTTTCAAGGAGAAAGGGAAGATCTTGGTAACAAAATAAGTACGCAACTTAGTATCATCAGAAAATAAACTACTCAAAGATGAAAGCTCATTCATATGTTCCATAGCACTTTTACTTTCAGTTCCACAAAAAGGTTCCTTCTCAATAATAGATATATAAGATAAATATAGAGAGAAATCATAATCCTTGTCTCTAATGTGTATGGGTGATGTGGCAAACTTAGCATCAAGAGAATATTTATATTTAACAGCATGTCTTGCAAGAAGACTCTTAAGAGCACTTGCACAAGTAGTGTCTTGAGCTTCCTTAATAAAGTCATCATTAAGTTCAATATAGGTTTCATTAAGATCATCAATAGACTCAGGTGGATTAACAGGTGTACCAATATTTTCAACAAGAATTTCAGCACTTTAAATTTGTTTGGATTTAGCAATTGTAGCATCTGCGAAAGGACCTAGTGAACCAGTATTATCAAGCGCAGTAGAAGCATCATCAAAAGTATTGGAAGCGTTTTTAGACAGAGCAGAAGTAACAGTGTGCGTAGCATGTGGTGGTGTAATAAGCTTACTCATAACAGATGGTGAATCAACAGCAACCGAGGTGTTCAGAGTTGTATCTCTCCCTGTAGTGGATGGTAATATAGGAACTTTTCCATCATGAGTCTTACCCATGACGAAAGGTTTGCAACGAACAATATCACTTTCAAGTGAGGAAATAAATAAAGATATGCTCCCCAGCAACGGCGCCAGAAAATAGTCTTGATGACCCACAAGTATAGGGGATCGCAACGGTCTTTGAGGTAAGTAAAACCCAAATTTATTGATTCGACACAAGGAGAGCCAAAGAATATTTATATGCCTTAATAACTGAGTTGTCAATTCAGCTGCACCTGAAAGTGGACTTGCTCGCAACAATTTATGAGCGGTAACAGTTTTATAGCAGCAGCAATAGTAAAATAACAGTAGGAATAAAATAGTAACAGCAGTAGCAATTGCGGGAAACAGCAGGATGAAAGTACTGCAGGCATAGGGAATGGATGAACGGGCGTTTCATGGATAATATAGGTCATGTAATAATCTAATCATGGGCATTGCAGATAATAATAATAAAGCATTCAAATTCTAGGAAAACCATAGGCATTTGTTCCAATATAGTCATACGTGCTCGCAATGAGAAACTTGCACAACATCTTTTGTCCTACCAGCCCGTTTGCAGTGGGGCCTCAAAGGAAACTACTGGTAATTAAGGTGCTCCTTTTAATGAAGCATCGGAGCAAAGCATTAACACTCCATGACACACATGATCCTCACATCATAACCATCCCCTTCGGTTGTCCCAATTTTTGTCACTTTGGGGCCTCGGGTTCCGTACAATGACATGTGTAAACAACTTGCAGATATGATCAAGAAACATAATTATATTCATGAAACAATAACATGTTCAGATCTGAGATCATGGCACTCGGGCCCAAAGTGGCAAGAATTAAGCATAACAAGTTGCAGCAACGGTAGAAAACACTAACAATGGATACTAGGCACTATGCCCTAACAATCTGGCATTATTACATGATCTATCTCATCCAATCCCTTGCATCCCTCTCAACCTACAGCGGTGTTTACTCACACATGGACGGGGGAACATGGATGGTTAATGGAGAAGAGGTGGCAGTGACGATGGCGATGATCTCCTCCGAATCCCCGTCCCGGCAGGGCGCCATAACAGGAACTTCTGATCCCCCAATTGAGTTTCGAGGTGGTGGCGGCGCGCTGTTGTGTTTCTGTGAAATATGATAAACCCTCTTTTGTTTTAGGGTTACAGGCGATAAGTAGTCGAAAGGGGTGCCCGAGGGGGTGCCTGGGGGCCCACACCACTAGGTGGTGCGACCAAGGGAGGCGCTCAGGGGTGGTGCGGCCCCCTCCTAGCCCCTCTCTGGGACTCCTTCTGGCTCCGGGCGTCTTCGGGTGTTTTAAGGTCTTTGGATTTTTCTGTGCATTTTCCCAAAAGTTGATTTTTTGCATAAAAACAAGACACTAAGGTAATTCAGCTGAAAACTGGGTTAGTCCGTGTTAGTTGTATACAAAACTCACAAGTTTAGAGGCACACAATAGCAAAAGTGTTCGAAAAAAGAAGAGCCACTCTGGATAGATCCACCCCACGTGGAAAATGTTTCGGCCTTTTTCTTATTTTTTCAAAATCCAGAAAAACCCGAATTCAATCAAAACTTGTAAATTCCACCAAACATTGAAAAATGATCCAAATGAGTCCATTCAAATTTCTTTGAACTCAAATTGAAAATATCTATCTGTTAGTTTCATGTTTACAAAAATTTGACTAATTAATTTTGCACATATATTTAATTACAGAAATGTCAATAAAAATTTGAAACTTTGTAGGTTGATAACTTTTGCTCTGTTAATCCAAATTGCAAACTTGGGTTCTAAAAAAATTTCTTACCAAACTCTACACATCCATATTTTATTTGGGCATGTTGGAACAAAATTTCTTCTCTGTCTAATTAAAATACCAAAAATGGCAGAATTGACATAGATGAAATAATAATCATTAAGTGATGTTTTCTCCATCCAAAAACTATGAGAAACATACCAAATTGCTAAGCACATAAACTACTACCAGAAGATATAATTTTCATGCATGTGGACAAATTATTTAGGTGCTGGTCTTGTTAGTAATAATTAGTATGCCACTAAGGTAAATATGAGTGTGTGCGAAATAATGCCTAATTATTTGGGAGCAATCATTTAACATGAAGATCATGTACATGATCTAATAGTTTAATTAAAATTTCATGTCATCATGGGTGTGCATTACACCTGTTGTTTTGTTAATTATGTTCTTCCCTTTCCGGTGTTGTTTGTGCTTCGGTAGATCGAGGAGTTGAAGAGCTACTGCATTTATTGGACGTTTCCTCCTACTTTTGATAGACCCGGGAGTCGCGGTTCCACCATAATACTTGGATGATCCCTACTTCTTTATTATAAAAAAGTCAAGACTAAATCCCCTTCTTGAGCATCCTCTGATCCCATGTTTTCCCTCAAGTATTTTATCCGCCATAATATTGCATTCGATTCAAATGTTTTGGCTATACTCTCCTAGTAGTTGAATTTTGTTCCGGACACCAATACCTGTTTCCCTTCCTATTATTCATAGTTTGTGAGTGGCTCGAGATATTGCTATATGATACTTAATTGCTTAGCCATGCTTAGTTGAATACTTTGGGTCCAATGATGGATCGTGGTTGGAAGATATTATGTCATGTCCGGATGTGTTGGAGACCGGTTGTCTCGAATTAAAATGCTAACACACATGGATGAGTTGCCATCGGTGAATGGTGGTGTGTTGCCTCACTCATGACCCTAGAAGAGAGTTCTCTTCGACTTTAACCAAGACCGAGCGTCCTTCCATCGGTGGGACATATGGACTCCCTAAGACCAACTAACTTGCGAGGGTGTAGCCCTGGGTCCTTTAGTTTTAGCTTTCCATTTGGGTGTGCGTGAAGACGATGGACAAGCTGTGAACGAGGACGGTGGTGTTTAGCAGGTGGTCGTGGTCCAGGGTGTCGCAGGCACTAAACCTGGACTTCCGCTTCACCAATGATCCCGGGGATAAATTCATGCAAGGTAAAGGTTGTAATTGCGCCCTCTCTGCCGGCCTCCCAGGAATCATATATGATCAGGCAAGGAGCCTGACAGTACTGGTGGTTAAAATAGTATACCCCTGTAGGGTAAATCTTTTCAAAAAGTCATGTCCATGGTTATGGACATCCTTGGGAACAGCAGTAGAGATCATAGATAACTTGAACAATAAAACTTGAGGTGGAAAATCTGATGTTGGATTGGTGATTGCAACAACCAGAAGTTGAAGAAGAGTTATCATTTCTATCTCATTTCAAAACATTCTTATAGACGTTGCCTAGTCGGGTCTTTAAAAAAATGAAAACTAGCTTTCTGCAAAACAACTACCAAATAGCCTTGCTAAAGCCTCATTCGAGCTAGTAGCTCTAGTAACCTTGCGAGTACCTCCCGTACTCACCGTTGCTTGGTTGAATCTTTTTTTATTCCAGCAGCGGACTTCCCGGAAGTCAAAGGTGGTTTCTTCGTGGACGTCCACGAGTAGTCTAGCTTTTCCAATTGGCAGCCTGGGGTGGTTAGGAGCAAGCTGGCGCTGAATTTTTTAACTGTAGGCCTCTTAGGCCATTTTTTTGGTTCTTGTTGTTTAGAACAACTATACATGCTTCCGCTTGTTCTAATGTTGGGTTCGTGACCTCTGATTGTATTTTGCTATATTTTCTTTGTTAAGAGTTGAAATATATATGATTTGTGTCGTAGAGACTGTGATGTGCGAGATTGTTCTAAGTCTTGATCTCCTAGTTATGCAATATAGTTGGGCCCAACGTTATGTCTTGACTTAGGGGTTGTGGGACGATGATCCATGTTTGAGCCGCGCCTGCTGATGTGATTCAGCCTGGGAGTGGAAACCCAAGTAACCTTCAGTCGGGTATCGTAACTGGTGACACCCAGCATCTTGCATAGTTTCGAGGTCGGGACGCTACAAGTTGGTATCAGAGCAGGACTTCCTGTAGGAAACCCTTCCATTTGTCGATGTTGAGTCTAGTGTTTGTGAAATGTATTTCCAACCTACAAATGTGTTATGAAAACCCTCTTAGGATCCTTTTTACTCCTTATCTGGTATCGCTGTATATCTGAGTCATCTTGCCTCTATTTGATTTAAAGTTTTCTTCTCATTCGTTACTTCAACTATTTAGGTTCACGAGGCTGGGTTCTTCCTTTAGTATACATGTCAAGTCATTTTCTTCTACATGATCCGGAGAAATTATCTGTGTTTCGAAACACATCCCTTATTCATTGCTTGGATGTCTCACATCTAAGTAATTACTCATTTCTTTGTGTTGTAACCAAAGTCTTAAACCGGAGGTCCCAAATTCTACTAGAACTGTTGTGTCTGGAATCATGTCGGTTGTCACCATGCGATCATCAGTTTATTCGAGATTCTCAGTACATCGTGATGATGTCTAACCCAATACCATTCCTTGACTCATGAGTTAATATTGAACCATTCGGAAGAATGTTAACGTATGTCTCTACATCTTAGGGTTCTCTTGAGAATGTTTCATTCTTAAGTTGTTTTCAGACCCTTGTCTATGAGTGGGCAGCCCAGTTACATTGTGCATTGGTTCCTACCCATGCATGTTACTTGGGTGGTTTGCCAAGTCATTCCTTTGGGATGTGAGGAGAAAAAAACTCCAGTATCCTGTCCATCTTTAGGACCAGGTCAAGTGTTGTAAATCCACAAATGTAGATGCCTTGTTAACTTATGTTCTGTTCTGCCTTATAATATCACTCTCATGTATCAAGAGGTCGTGTTGCGTCTCATGGCCTTCCTAATGCAGTGATGTGGCGGTCTGTTATTCTTAGCAATTCATATTACTTGGCATTCCAAGGACTCAATTGTGTCTTGTTTCACGTAATTCATGTAGGTACAGATGTCTCCAAACCAGCTGGCAGTACATGAGTTCATTAGTCTCGCTCCTCTTTTGAGAGTCTAACATATAGTTTATTTCTTGAGAATCTAGAAGTATTCCTTCGTGGATCACCATTCAGGAAAAAACCTCTGCTCATACACTCTATGTATGAAGTAATCTCTCGCCTAACTAGAGCCGAATCTCAAGAACCAACGATGGTTGGTGTTCTTCAAGCTTATTGGGTTGGGTCTCCTTCTTGAACCCTCGGTGTCAAGTAGTTTCGCTTCCTTTCTCAATTCCTATGGTCTTGTGCGAAGTTCATATTTCAAATGCCTATGGTCTTGTGCAAAGTTCATATTTCCAATCCTTGGAGATATCTTTATATCGCTTGGACTTCTTCCATTTCCTTCTGTTACCTTGGCAAATTTCAAGTTCGTTAACTCACGAGTTCTTGCGGCCACTCACTTCTTGAGTTGACCTTCAAATAGAGGAAAGCTTCCTGTAAGTGCGGTAGATTTTCGTCCTCTCTCTCGTTGTTTCTCTACTCTAGGAATCTCGGGACGAGAGCTACTAGAAAATTTGGGTGAAATTTAAGAAACTCTTATTTGGGTCAATTCAAAACAAAAATTCAGTATTGAGGTAATTGCTCAAATAAGAAACTCCAAAAGAAAACAATTATCAACTAAAGAAAATGTTGAAAACAAACTACAGAGGTGGCAACACAATAAAATAAAATATTCAACATATTGTTCAAATGCCATCCTGGAAAGAATTCAAATAATGTTCAAAACTTTACAAACTTCAAACAGAAGTGGTGGGTTGTTTTACTTTGCTATGGTAAGCCTCCATTTATATTTTTGGCAAGCCTTGGTTGAAGAAAACAAATGCCACATTTTAGTATCTATTTGAAAATGCCAGAAACTGAAAAACTCAAACAAGTTACGTCTGGAAACTTTCTCCAATTGAGCTAAAAACTTTACCAAGGCTTCCTTATGTTAAATAAGGGTCACAAAAAGAGGTCACCCAAAACTGAATTGATTAAAGCCATGTAAACATAGGTTTTATTCACAGTAGTAAATCAAAGTTAAAACAAGTTTGTTCTACAAACTTTATCCTTTTGCTCTGAAAAAATTATCATAGGCCCTCTATGACAAATAAGGAATGCTTGCGAAAGCCCATGAATTTTGGAAGTGTTTAACTAATTTTAATAAATCAATTTCTTTTCTGGCAGAAATGAAATTAATTCAAGTTTGTTCTACAAACTTCTTCAAAATGATATCAAAATTCTACTAGTGCCTCCTTATGGTATTTAAGAATTTCCCACCAAATATCATATGGTTTTGAATTAACTAAGTTCCTCAATTAATTGTTGTAAAATAATGCAGAAAAAAAACTAAAACAAGTTTGTTCTAAAAATATATTCAAAATGTCTTGAAATTTTCTTCCGTGGTGCCTATTAACAAATAAGAATTTTCGGAAAAGTTTCAAAAACTTTTGACTTGAATTGGTGGTTCAATTAATTAGTTGTAAAATTCCAGAAAAAAGAAAAGAGGGAAGAAAACAGAAAAATGAAAAAGGTCCGAGGGGGTTTCAGAAAAATGCATCTTCTCCCACCTCTCGCGCCCGCCGCACATGGCCATGCCGACACCCCGTGCCCGGGGCCCCCTGTCTGTGCTCCCCGCTGCGCCTAGAAGAAGAGGGAGCCCCCAGAGCTGACTCCTCCTCCTCACTCCCTCCTCGAGCCCCGAGCTCACTCTCTCTCTCTCTCTCTCTGTTTTCCCCAAACCCTAACCCTAGACGGAGACGGTTGTGCTCGTCACCGGCGATTGAGAGCCCGTGGCACAGATCGAAAAGCACCATGAGCTCAGCCTCGTTGCCCTCTCCCTCCCCGTTGAAGGAATCGACGTGAATCGCCCCCGCATCGCCGCCACCATCCGATTCTCTTACACGGCTCCGACGAACTCCGGCGAGCCCGCACCGCCGCTGCAGTCCACCTCTGCCTCTATCGAGCTCGCTCACGCATCAAGGGTGACCACGCGCGTCTCCCCGTAGTATTTTCCCCTTCGCGTGCGCCCTAGAACGGGGTGTCGCCGTTGCCCGAGGACCCCGCCGCCGTGTGTGCTCGTCACCGTCGCTCCGGCGACCATTTGGAAACGGCGCCACCTCCTGCGTGTTCGCCTCGACGCGTAGATGCTATTCGCGCCCTCCATTAGGTTTAGGACGCATGGGATCCGCCGTTAGGGCCTCGCCGGAGAGGTTAACACCGGCGTGACGTTGCACTGACGCGCGCGCTCGTTTGACCCAGTCAAACCGGCCGCTGGGCCCTCTCTGTGACCGCGTGGCGCGTACGTGGCCACGGGGGCCACCCGTCAGCCACTGTGGCTAGATCCACCCCACATGGAGAATGTTTCGGCCTTTTTCTTATTTTCGAAATCAGAAAAACAGAATTGAATCTTAACTTGTAAATTCCACCAAAAATTGAAAAATAATCCAAATGAGTCCATTCAAATTTCTATGAACTCAAATTCAAAATATCTATATGTTAGTTTGATGTTTAAAAAAATTTGAGTAATTAATTTTGCACATATATGTAATTACAGAAATGTCAATAAAAAATTGAAACTTTGTAGGTTAATAACTTTTGCTGTGTTAATCTAAATTGAGCAAACTTGGGCTCTATAAATTTCCCTTACCAAACTCTACGCATACAAATTATATTTGGGAATGTTGGAAAAAAATTCTTCTTTGTCTAATTAAAATACCAAAAATGGGAGAATTGACATATATGAAATAATAATCATTATGTGACGTTTTCTCCATCCAAAACTTATGAGAAACATACCAAATTGCTAAGCACATAAACTACTACCAGAAGATATCATTTTAATGCATGTGGAAAAATTATTTAGGTGCTGGTCTTGTTAGTAACAACTAGTATGCCACTAAGGTAAATATGAGTGTGTGCCAAATAATGCCTAATTATTTGGGAGCAATCATTTAACATGAAGATCATGTACATGATCTAATAGTTGCATTAAAATGTCATGTCATCATGAGTGTGCATTGCACCTTTTGTTTTGTTATTTATGTTGTTCCCTTTTCGGTGTTGTTTGTGCTTCGGTAGATCGAGGAGTTGAAGAGCTACTGCATTTCTTCGACATTTCCTTCTACTTTTGATAGACCCGGGAGTCGCGGTTCCACCATAATACTTTGATGATCCATAATTATTTATTATAAACAAGGCAAGCATAAATTCCTTCTTGAGCATCCTCTGATCCCATGTTTTCCCTCAAGTATTTTACCCGCCATAATAATGCATTCGACTAAAAAAACTTGGCTATACTCGCCTAGTAGTTGAATTATGTTCCGGACACCAATACATGTTTCCCTTCCTATTATCCATAGTGTGTGTGTGGCCCGAGATACTACTATATGCTACTTAATTGTGTAGCTATGCTTAGTCGAATACTTTGGGTCCGATGATGGATCGTGGTTGGAAGATATTATGTCATGTCCGGATGTGTTGGAGATCGGTTGTCTCCAATTAAAATGCTAACTGGCATGGATGAGTTGCCATCGGTGAATGGTGGTGTTTTGCCTCACTCATGCCCCTAGGAGCGAGTTCTCTTCGACTTGAACCAAGACCGAGTGTGCTTCCACCGGTGGGACATATGGACCCCTAACGACCAACTAACTTGTGAGGGTGTAGCCCGGGGTCCTTTAGTTTGAGCTTTCCATTTGCGTGTGCGTGAAGACGATGGAATAGCTGCGAACGAGGACGGTGGTGTTTAGGAGGTGGCCGCGGTCCAGGGTGTTGGAGGCACTGAATGATGCAGCCCACCGTATTCAACCAAGCACAACATCGACACTTCACAAGGTGAACTCACTCCTATCTCCGTATGTTTCCGGTGTCTTGGTGAACGGTGCTCTACCTCATGAAATCCTCCTCTACATGCATAGGTGGGATCACCACACGGAGACCCAAGACGGTGCCCAAGATGCTCAAGAACACATCCGAGAAGGGGCACACGAAGCTAGGGAAGAAGCAGGTGAAGACGACGTCAAGTTCGGAGCTCCGAGGAGGAAGGACGGGGGAAAATGGTGCCTCCCGGCCTCACCCCCGGCCTCGGGCTGGCCTCCCAGGCCGGCCCCCTGCCCGAGCGCCCCGGCCTCAAGGCCGGCCTGGCTCCCCCCACCCCGGCCCCAGGCCGGGCACCCCACAGAGGGGGCCGGCCTCAAGGCCGGCCTGGCCCCTTCCCACCCCGGCCCCAGGCCGGCCTGGCCCTCCAGGCCAGCCTCTGCGCCCCACCCTGGCCCCAGGCCGGGTTCCAGGCCGGCCAGGCCGGGGTGGCCCCGAAATGCACGGAAATTGCCCGTTTTGGCACCGTTTCGACCCCCGTTTCGACCCCGACTATATAAAGGACTCCGGTGGCTAGATCTAGGGAGAGGAATAGTTTTGAGCATTGTTTTTTCGAGAGTTTAGGGCTTTGCCCTTGTATCCCTCTTTTGAGGTGACTCCTCTTACGAGGCTACTCCTATGTTGACGATGTTCATCTAGGATTGTATCAAGATCTCTCCAAGGAGCTACTCTCTCACATAGTGATTCTAGTAGCGCTTGCCAACCTTCCCCTTTTGGGCTTCTATTGGATCGGTGGACCGGCCGGTAAGAGAAACGGTTTCAATTAGCGTGTTGTTGACTTGGGTTTGCGATCCCTCGTAGGCTTCATGAGTTATCTTCCCCCCTTTTGTGTTTCCGCGCGTTTGCCCTCGATTTCGCCTCGATTCCCCCTCTCGTGTTCATCGTGTTCATCGCGTTCTTCGTGCGTTCTTCGTTCGTTCTTGTCGATTCGTGAAGATCGGGCCAACTTAGAGGTCAACGCCTCATCATCTGGTATCCAGAGCTAGATTGACACGAATCCGACACCCCACCCCCTCCCCTACCACCAATTTTTCTTCTATCCACCATAAATTCGAAAATTTGACCAAAAATAGCCGAAAGGGATTTCGACCGATCTCTTGATTCGTTGAGTTTCTCGTGGTTTTGTTTCATAGATTTGTTGCCAAAAACCATTCCCCGTCTTCCTATTCAGCCACAATTCTTGAATTTGTCCAAAAATTTTCTTGATTTGGGAGAAATTTCGAATTTGAGCAAAAATTTCAGAAAAATCCTGCTCTTCGATTCTTGGACAGATTTTGAAACTTGTTTTTCTTTGTCGTTTTTGATCCGAATTGAGTGCAACAAAGTGCTACGCGACTCCCACGACATCACCTACGCTTCCACATCAACGGATCGCCACGACATCGACTCCCCCATGGCCGCAAGTCCGTGATCATCAATAAGAGAGGTATAACTTGCTTCCGCTTGAACCACCCCATCCTTTGTGTATCTTACCTACTTGGACTAGTTCTTTTACACCGCTTGGCATCGCATTGTGGCACCGAGAGTGCGTGTTTTGCGCTTGTGAGAGAATATCTTCGAGTAGGCATTGGCATTTGGGAATCATCTCCGCATCATCATCATCAAAAAGCGAAAAATCAAAAAAAAAAAAAAAGAGAGGAGAAAGAGCAAGAAGCAAAAAGAGCCAAAAGAAGCAAAGATCGATGCCAATTGCTATCATTTGTAGGAACGCCTAGCTTCGAGTTGCGAGAGAGAAGAGAGTGACCGGTTGCCACATTGCGAATCTTGTTGCCTCTTGTTAATTGCGGTTTGAGCTAGCGTCCTCCTTGTGTTGGTGTGGCATTGAGCTTAGTCTTCGATAGGTACATTTCGTCTCCGCTCGTCCATTGGCCGCACTAACCCCATTTATCACTTGTGTGTGTGTGTTTTTTTTTGTTTCCACCATAGCTTTTTCCTCCACTAGGTTTGGTTTTCGTGCTAACTTTTCTTTGATTCTTCTCCACGTTTTACAACAAACTTTTCTTTGGATTTGTCGTTTTCCTCGCCACATTTCTAACCCATTTGCCATCCACCAATAAGCCGTGTGTGTTTTGGGGCGTGTTTTCGGATCTTTCGAACTCAAGTCACTTCATTCTTTTTGCTATCGGTTTCTCTTGGCTTGGTCCACTAGTTTCCAACATTTGCTAAAAGGTGAGGTTTGAGCTCTTAGGTCCTCACACTCTATATATACACTTGCGCTTGTCACTAACCATGTATAGCGAGAGCGAAGACTTTGGAGGCCATGATGATCATGATGAGTCCATGATGGACCACTACGACTACAACGAGCTAGACATGGACCTCCACTCCTATGAGCACGACGTGGTGGACGACTACGAGCACGACATCATGGATGACCACTACTACGAGCATGACATGGTGGATCACCACCACTACTACGACCACGAAGTCGAGCTCTACACCGACTACTCCTCCCCGAGCATCATCGACATGGAGGAGTACCACAACCACCACGCCGACTTCGACTCCATGAGCTCCACCGACATGAACCACTACTACAACATTGACACCGCAAGCTTGGATGACGAGATGGAGCCCTACTACACCGACAACGCATCCTCGAGCATGGCGGAGTTCTACACCGACAATGACTCCGACATGGACGAGCTCACCTACAAGCGCTTCCTCGCCAAGCTTCGGTGGCCAAGACATCACATGTCCGATGGCTCATGCTCACCACCATGGAGCTTCAAGGCGAATGCCAAGGCCAACACAAGACAAGTCCCTTCAACCTCAAGATGGCGCAACGACAAGAAATCCGACAAGTTGGCAACGTCAAGATGGTCTCCCTCAACATCAAGACGGCGCCACAAGAAGGACATCGTCGAGGCTCCATCAAGCGAGAAGGCCAAGAAGCCAAGGCATCCGAATGACTTGTGGAGTCATCCCACACATGAAGTGCGGGAGCGCCGCAAGCTTCGTCATCAACCACGCCATCATCACCAAGCTCATCACCAAGATCGCCGCCATGATCATCATCGACATATGGAAGAGAGTGGTACACCCACCTCACCGCATCTTCCACCACAAGCTCCGCGACGACATTGGTTTGAGCATCGCTCGACATCACCACTACCTCGACCTCAACACCGACAAGGCCGTGGTGACCCTCTTCAAGATCACCCTCTACGACCGGATATTCTTCATCACCCACCTTCTCCAAGCTCGACTCATGACATTGGTCTAAATGGCTTCGTGGATGGTGCTTGCCCACATTCAAGGCTTCCAAGGCAAAATGTGTGTCACCACCACAATGACCACCAAGACCAAAGCCACTATCAAGAAGGTGACATCGACATGGCTTCTAGTGAATGCCTCCCTCGACTCCACCACAATGACCATCGGCGTCATCCTCTCCATCATGATCGCCATCACCAAACCAATGAGTATGAACCACATGAGCTTCCACCGCCCATCTTTGATGAAGACCCAAATGAGAGCCCTTCTCAACATCAAGCGAGTGCGAATGCTCCCTATGGCTTGTTTTTCCCCATCTTCGAGGAAGACCCCATTGAGCGCCACCATCGACAACAATCAAGTGGGATTGCTCAACATGCTACTTCACTTCCCATCTTTGATGAGGACCCCTATGAGCGCCCACTTCGACCACCACTAGGGACGGATGCTATGAGCCTACTTTCCCCTCTCCTTCAAGATGAAGACCTCTTATGCCCCATTTGCAAGGGCCATGGTCACATAATGTGGGATTGCCAAGGCGGCGACCAAGATGGTGCGTCAAATGGAGATGCCATCCATGATTCTTCTCCTACCACATTGGATGAAGCACCGCATCACCTTGACCACGGATTTCGATCGCATCATCAAGGCCATGAAGACAATGACTTGAGCGCTGTTTGCCTCAATGTTACAAGGTGCAAGGACCATGAGCGTCATCATCCATATGAGGAATGGGAGCCGCCACCTCATCTTCACCAAGATTGTGCTTTCTATTCGCACCCCGCCTTCGACAAGGATCAAGATCATCCTCGCCATGGACACTATGGTACCACTACTTCATCAAGGCAAGAGGCAAGAGACACTTCATCACCGACACCCATCCACAACTTCCATGAGCGACATTCTATGAGGATGAACAATGACCTTCATGATCAAGGCCATGAGTTTCCTTCATCGCCACAAGCGCAACACCAACATCAAGAGTGTGAAGCTATTTCCCCCATGACACAAGATCAACATCACCATATGCATGAGGAGACCACTCTACCACTCTATGATGAAGACGTTGATGCATGTGACATTGTCAATGAGGCTCATCCCTTGCCATCATCTCTAAGGCATTCTTCTTCTTCGTCTCCAATGACACAAGTGACAACTCCGGCCATCGACAAGAGAGCTTCCAATGCTACCAATGAGATGATCATGGTTGCCAACCAAAAGGGTGACCATGACTACATGAGTGAAGGCCAATACTATGCCTTGCACCAAATAGCTCTCAATTCCTTGGACATGCCGACCAATGGTGACGAAAGCGTCTATTGCAATGAGGCCGCGAACTCATCGCGAGTGTTGACACGAGTTCTTCAAGCCTATCCGCAAGATAAGGACCAACGATGCAACCTCTCTAGAGCCGGCGTCAATGGCCCATCTGTCATTGATGGAGGTAATGAAGAATTGAGTGAAACTCTCCGCTTGACTTCAAAGCATCTCATGCCAACCTCCACAAGGCCACGCTCAAGCCACCATTCTAGCCAAGGAAATCTTCATCATCATCATCGACCATTTGAGGATGCTACAAGGCATGGCTTACACTACCACATCACGGAGATGTTGGAGCTTCCTTCGACACAAGCCATGACCCTACCTCCTCCTCCTCCAAGAAAGCCACCCTTTCCACACTTGGAGATCAACCCAAGAGATGAGATGATCGAGTCCTCCTCGCCACATGCTATGACACTACCGACTCCAAGCAATGCAACGACCTCGACAAACCCGCACACCTCTTGTGCCAAGACTTTGGAGCCTTCTAGTGTCCCCTCTCAAGCTTCTAGTGAGATGAGTGGTGAGAGAGAGATCCACCTTCACGTGAGTGAGATCCACAAGCCCATATTGAGTGGAAAAAGCATGAGTGTTCGTAGAGGCCTCGCCTTGTTAGCCACCAAAAGTGAGATGAGAGTTGAGAGCAAAATCCCATGTGTGCTTATCGACACTAACGGCTTACCAACTTTCTCTCCATCTTTGTTGTCTATTTTGCAGAGATTTGGTGACCCTATCAAGCATCCTCGACATCCTCTCCCTCTCCACATACAAGGCTCTCCACATCGCGTGAACATCGACACCGACTTGAAGGGTTGGAAGGAGCACATTCCGCTCATCATGATCCACATGGAGATTGACAAGAGCTTCTACGACAAAGCATCCTCCATCCACACTCCTCAAGTCAAGATCTACACGGCGCGTCACAAGAACTTCGACATCAACGCCTTCGACGCCTACATTCCACATGTCAAGAGGTGCATGGAGTACGACAAGCACGTCAACGACAATGCCTTCTACGCCTACATACCACATGTCAAGATGTGCATGGAGTTCAACAAGCACCTCCACGACAACGACTTCTCCATCTACATCCCCTACGTCAAGATGTACTTGGAGTTCGACAAGCGCGTCAACGACAATGACTACCACGTCTACATCCCCTTCGTCGAGATGCACTTGGAGTTCGACAAGCGCGTCAACGACAATGATCGCCACGACTACACTCTACCGCTTCCGCAAGCTCATCCTCATCCACCCATGGAGGATCATGTCAAGATCGTCATCGTCTTTGGACTACACCCTCCACGAGCATACCTTGGCATGATCTTCGATAAGAGGCTCAACTTCAACGACTACACCGCTTCGCAAGATCTTCCTCAACCATCCACGGGGGGCCATTTCATCATCTTCATCACCTTTGGACCGCCCCCACTACGAGCCTACCGTCACATGGACTTCGACAAGCGGCTCAACTTCAACGACATCTTCGTCGTCAAGATTCCATCTCCCGCTCACATATGGATGGAACGAGAGTCGAGGACGACTCTTTTTCAAGGGGGGGGGAGATGATGCAGCCCACCGTATTCAACCAAGCACAACATCGACACTTCACAAGGTGAACTCACTCCTATCTCCGTATGTTTCCGGTGTCTTGGTGAACGGTGCTCTACCTCATGAAATCCTCCTCTACATGCATAGGTGGGATCACCACACGGAGACCCAAGACGGTGCCCAAGATGCTCAAGAACACATCTGAGAAGGGGCACACGAAGCTAGGGAAGAAGCAGGTGAAGACGGCGTCAAGTTCGGAGCTCCGAGGAGGAAGGACGGGGGAAAATGGTGCCTCCCGGCCTCACCCCCGGCCTCGGGCTGGCCTCCCAGGCCGGCCCCCTGCCCGAGCGCCCCGGCCTCAAGGCCGGCCTGGCTCCCCCCACCCCGGCCCCAGGCCGGGCACCCCACAGAGGGGTCCGGCCTCAAGGCCGGCCTGGCCCCTTCCCACCCCGGCCCCAGGCCGGCCTGGCCCTCCAGGCCAGCCTCTGCGCCCCACCCTGGCCCCAGGCCGGGTTCCAGGCCGGCCAGGCCGGCTCCTAGGCCGGGGTGGCCCCGAAATGCACGGAAATTGCCCGTTTTGGCACCGTTTCGACCTCCGTTTCGACCCCGACTATATAAAGGACTCCGGTGGCTAGATCTAGGGAGAGGAATAGTTTTGAGCATTGTTTTTTCGAGAGTTTAGGGCTTTGCCCTTGTATCCCTCTTTTGAGGTGACTCCTCTTACGAGGCTACTCCTATGTTGACGATGTTCATCTAGGATTGTATCAAGATCTCTCCAAGGAGCTACTCTCTCACATAGTGATTCTAGTAGCGCTTGCCAACCTTCCCCTTTTGGGCTTCTGTTGGATCGGTGGACCGGCCGGTAAGAGAAACGGTTTCAATTAGCGTGTTGTTGACTTGGGTTTGCGATCCCTCGTAGGCTTCACGAGTTATCTTCCCCCCTTTTGTGTTTCCGCGCGTTTGCCCTCGATTTCCCCTCGATTCCCCCTCTCGTGTTCATCGTGTTCATCGCGTTCTTCGTGCGTTCTTCGTTCGTTCTTGTCGATTCGTGAAGATCGGGCCAACTTAGAGGTCAACACCTCATCACTGAACCTGGACTTCCGCTTCACACATGACCCCGGGGATAGATTCATGCAAGGTAAAGGTTGTAACCGCGCTCGCTCTGCCGGCCTCCCATGAAGAGGATATGATCAGGCAAGGAGCCAGACGGTACTGGTGGTTAAAATAGTACATCCCTACAGGGTAAATATTTTTGAAAAGCCGTGTCCACAGTTATGGACATCCTTGGGAACAGTAGTTGAGAACATAGAGAACTTGAAGAATAAAACTTGATGTGGAAGATGTGATGCTGGATTGGTGGTTGCCACGACCAGAAGTTGAAGAAGAGTTACCATTTCTACCTCATTTCAAAACATTCCTATAGACGTTGCCCAGTCGGGTCTTTTAAAAATGAAAAGTATCTTTCTGCAAAACAACTACCAAATAGCCTTTCTAAAGCCTCATTCGAGCTAGTAGCTCTAGTAACCTTGCGAGTACCTCCTGTACTCACTGTTGCTTTGTTGAATCTTTATTTATTCTAGCAGAGGACTTCCCAGAAATCAAAGGTGGTTTGTTCGTGGACGTCGACGAGTAGTCTAGGTTTTCCAGGTGGCTGTCTAGGGTGGTTAGGAGCAAGCCGGCGCTGACTAGTGTAACATCCAAAGTATGAAAAATGGCCATTAGAATGTTTGCTCTCTGTTATTTTATGTTTTGCATCATGACATCATGTTCATTGCATTTGTTTTGCTTTGTTTTCCATTTGTTTTCCTCTGTTTTCCTTTGTTTTCCTTTGTTTTCTATTTGAATTTCAACTCAAATTTCAAACCTTTTGTTTCATACTTGTGATGTTACAATTTCCAAAATGAGTTATTCAAATCAAACCAATTAGTTGTTTCCATTAAACTGTAAATTTCAAACCATCAAATTGTTTAAGTTTCCATAATTCATTTAATAGCAAATTCACTTAATTCAAATCCCTTTCAAAATTCAATTGCATTTTACAAACAGCAACCCTTTTGAAAATTATGAAAATTACAAAATCACCTCCAATCATTTTGTTTCAAACAAACATGAAGTTCAAAACTAATTAAGCTAATACTTACAATATTTCATTTAATATCACATTTTCATTCAAATTCAAATGAACTACCAACAGCAACCAATTTGAATTATCTGGAAAATTAAATGTTGCAAATTGGTGTTGTTGCACAAAACTATCCTATACAAAATTTTGCTAATTTTTCTAACCTAAAACTATCCTCTTTTCTTTCTATTCCTTTTTCAGCAAAAAAAAACAGCAGCAACAAAAAAAATAAAAAAATAAAACGTTGCAAGGGAGAGAGGGGCAGGCCAGCAGGCCCAGCCCACCATCTCTCACTCCTCAGGCCCGATACCCCCTCGCTCCTTCTTCCTCCTCGTACGGCTGCCATCGGGCATGTCCACGTTGCAGAGATGCAGCAGGAACGGCTGCAGCTCTCCCCCTCCCCCTATAAACCCTAGGGTTCCTTCTCCCTCTGCCCTAATGCCCTATCTCCCCCTCCTCTCTCCCCCGCCTCCATTCTTCCTTTTCCCTCTCCCTGCTCTACACCACATCTCTCTGTATCTCTGAATTTTCCACACCGAACCCCACCTCTCTTCCCCTCCGGTGATCGCCGCCGATAGCACCCCCTCCGCGCCTGTTATCTGCGGGAATGGATTCCCCTCCCCTCCAGCTTCCTCCTCGACCCCTCGGCGCGGACGGGGAAGGACCGAGTCGCTGCTGCCATCCAGTTCTCGCCGCCGGCCGCTGCAGCGGCCCGAGCTCCCCACCGCCTCTGTTTCCCCACAGTGAGCATCCACCCCCTCCTCTCCTATCCCCTCTCTGCCCTCGTGTTGACAGCACACGCAGCACCCACGCACCACGGCCACCGCGCGCGTCCAGGATCAGCGCCGCTCGCCGCCGGGAACGGCTGTCGTTCTCTCTGTCAGTTCAGACGAACTGAACTTTTGAAGTTCAATTAAAAAAGCCACGATCTGCACCTTATACCCCCTCGCTCCCCTTACTGTCAACAACGCCGAGCACCACCGCAGTGGTTACCACCACCGCGCGCACAGCAGGAGATCTGGGGTTCGAGTCCCCCTCCCGCAAATAAAACCACACTTTTTAATTTCTTTATTTTGATACAGAAACTTCACAGAATCACACCCAGGTCCCTGCCAGTATTTTTCTTAGCCCTTGTAATTATTTTCTAAGGCCCTAGCTGTTAATAAAATGGCAGATTAATACCAAAAATCTAAAAATGCATAACTAAATCATCCCAACTCCAAATTCAACCTTTTAAATATGTATTTTGTACCAAATTGAATTCTCTACCCAAATATAAAATTTGTTTACTGTTTTGAATATTTTAAATTGGTGAAATATTTGAAATCTTGTTTAATTCATTTAATTTTGCAAAATTCATAACTTGGGCATAAAAATTCCAAATTCAACAAACCAAATATGTTTTCCATCCCATTTTTCATGTACTTTCCAAATATCAACTTTGTTTGCTGTTTTGAATAATTTAAATTGCTGAAAACAACTGTTTCTTAATTAATGCATTTAATATTGCCAAATTAATAACTTGCTCATTTTAATTCCATCTTCAACAAATAAAATATGTTTTCCATGCTAAATTAAACCACCTTTCCAAATATAAACTTTGTTTCATGTTTTGAATAATTAAAATTGGTTAAATGATTTAAACCTTGTTTAAATCATTTAAAATTGCTAAATTCATAACTTGCTCAAATTAAATTATTCTTGGACATTTAAAATATGTTTTCAAACCAGAAAAACATAAATTTTCAAATATGAATTTGGTTCAATGTGTTGAACAAATAAAAATTCAAATAAATTTAATACTTGTTTAAATTCATTTAAATCTTGCTTAAACTTGCTTAATTCATAAGTAAATTATTCTAAATCCTTTTTCAACAAGTGAAACATGTATTCCACCTAAAACTTTGTGTTGTTTTCAAATATAATCTTTGTTATCTATTTTGAACAATTAAAATTGGTGAAAACAACAAATGCTTGTGTAACACCTTTAAGGAACCAAAATTTTCATAACTTAATAAATAAAATTCCAAACTTGGTAAACCTTATTTCAAGTTGATCCTATTGTTGTTTTCTTTTTGTTTTCCTCATCCATGCATCATGCTAATCCACTTTCACATGTTGTTTAGTTGTAAAACAATTATTTCAACCTTAACTCATGGGCTTTCCATGTGCAATTCAATTGCATATGGGTCCATTTAAACATGTTATCTTGTCAACTAGTTTATTTTGATGCATCAATTAAATTTCCATGCATTATGCCATGATATTGATTGTTTGTCTCTCTGCGTTGTTTGTTTGCTTCTTCTCGGATAAACGACGACGTCGAGACCGACGATACTTACGACACCCCTTCTGAGGATCTAGCTCAGTAACAGGCTGCTGAGTTTGCAGGCAAGTATTCACTCACATGAACCATTGTGTTCCTTTCAACATTGGATACCGATACTTTCCATTGTCTATTCTGCTAGCCCTATGAATCGTTGCTTCTGTTCGATCCTATCACATGTTATCCTTTAACCCTGATATAGCCTCACCTCCACACCTATAACCCCGTTGTTTGTTGCTCGTGTCTTACTAGCATGCTTAGGGTTGTTTTTGCTCGAGTTTGTTGTCCGTTACTTTCTGTTACTATATCTTTATGTTCTGGGGCTCGATGTTTAAACAATCAACCTGCTAATGTTTGAGGTAATAATAATTTGATGATAAGGCACCGGCAGGAGGCCCGGCGTGGTTTTGAGGCCTGCTAGTGTCGACCCTAATTAGGAAAAGGGTCTTGTCTACTGATCCATGATGAGCGCATTAACCGCATGTGGGAAGCGTGTATGGGCGCTCCCCTCAATTTGATTCGATTCGCATCTCGTCCAAATCGCCTCATTTAGTTCTGGTTTTCCATTTGCCGCATGCATATGCAGGTGCGAACCCTTGGCGCCAGGGTGGAACTTTTGTAGTCGGCATTTAGGGAGACACGTTCTTAGATTGCTATGAGTGTCCCCTTTTCTTCGTGAGGCTTGATTAGCCGTGCGCTCAATTGCACGGGGTTCTTTGGGCTTGATGCGAAGAAGAGTTGAGTTGTGTTGAGTGCCCCGCTTGGTGGAAAGGCCATTCCATCTGGCGGGTTATTCTTACGTGTACGGCCAAATTGGTGCACCCCTGCAGGGATAAATCTTCTCGAGAAGTCGTGTTTTCCGCGGTTATAGTTGACTTGGTGAAAGTACTGGCTAACAAGTACTCAGAACAACTTACACCTAATGATTAACAATCTGACTAGTAATAGGCTTATTGACACAACAATCTGAACCATCATTAATCCAACTGTGTGAGTTATCCTCGGATTGCTTCTTTGGATAAGGGGCGAGATCCAGGATGGGTTTGTTTGATGTTAGTTATAGTTGGTTACGATACGCTATCTTATCTCCTTTCTGTTAGCCGGAAGTCGTAGTATGTTTCTGTAGTTGGTTAGCGCAGCCCGCTGCCGCATCTTTTGTATCACCCTTTCTTCCGTTGAACCCAAAGCATCTATGCTTGATGTTGTCGGGTACACTTTGGTGAACTGTGAGTCTTGCTTGCCAGTACGTTTATGTACTGACCCCTTTGGGGCTGTGGTTTCCGCAGACTACGCTTACGAGGATCCCCGTGATGGCTACTACGTGGAGTTTGACGAGGCTGCTGACGAGTAGATAGCGGACCCGGGCAGGATCCGAGACTTCGTGGATGGGCTCCGTCTGTTCGTTTCCGGCCTCTTAGGCCTATTTGGATCTTGTCTGTACTCAGACATTTTGGATGCTTCCGCTGTGTTGTAATGATGATATGTTGGGACATGTGTCCTCTGGACGATTGTATTTGCTATCTCTGCTCTAGTGAGAGCTATTTGCAACTTATTTCAATCTTTTGTGTCTTAGAGATATGTTGTGATATCGCTTGTTCAAATGCCGTTGACGTACCATGTGTGTATGTTATGAAGTACGTCAACGGAAGTGTCCTGATTTCTATGGGATGGTTTGCGCAGACGATGGATAGTAGAGAATGGTTGTCACACGCTTACGTGTTGGCCTGCTCATATTGAGATGCGGGTGCCGGTATGCCCCGTAAGCCATTAGTTCTACTATTTAGCGGACTGTGAGTATCCCATAGAAGTCAGGGTGCAACAAATGGTATCAGAGCTTGTCTGCCTGTAGGATCCCTTTTTACTGGTCGCAGTTGAGTCTAGAGACTATTTTTGTAGCTATATAGGAAAAATGAAACGTGAGAGTAGGAATTCTGCCATTTTATTTCTTTCCCCGCCCACCCTCCCTTTTTCTGGTAAGGAAGTGCAACGTTGTTTTTCTCTTCTCACCTAAACTTTCAAGTTAGGTTTTCACGAATCCTGGTTTCTCTAGGATAGTTATATCTACTAGACCATAGGAATGGAGGTGGTTGTGACATGATTTATCATGTTGCCTACTCACGATTGAGAATGGAGGCGTGTAAGCCCCGGAAGCAGATCCTCTATTCCTTAAGCAGTAGATATTGATCCTTTAGAAGCCCGGATGGGTTCTTCCGTAGTACCTCAGGAGTGTTTTGGTCTCGTGTTTCCCATTGTTGCTTCGATATCCTGTTCTTCTCAACATCCTTTTCGTCCGTTGAAACCTTGTTGTTGCTTCCCACTTCAGTTATTCTACTGGCGTCTAATCAATAACTCTGTTCCACCCTTCTGGCCAGATAGTCTATTCTCCAAATGAATCAAGTTCTATTCAACTATACACCCTCGATACAAAACCTCTACCTCTACTTGAAAATGTTCCGGTGGTTTGCGAATTCCCTGACGTCTTTCTAGAAGAGTTGCCAGGAATGCCTATCGTCTTGAACTTCCAGAAAACTATCCAAGGTGCACGATGTGTTTCACGTGTCACAGCTCAAGAGGATCTTCGTAAGAAGTATCCGGACCTTTTCTCTTCTCAGTAGGAATCTCGGGGCGCGATTCCTTCAAGGAGGGGCGTTTTGTAACATCCCAAGTATGAAAAATGGCTATTAGAATGTTTGCTCTCTGTTATTTTATGTTTTGCATCATGACATCATGTTCATTGCATTTGTTTTGCTTTGTTTTCCATTTGTTTTCCTCTGTTTTCCTTTGTTTTCCTTTGTTTTCTATTTGAATTTCAACTCAAATTTCAAACCTTTTGTTTCATACTTGTGATGTTACAATTTCCAAAATGAGTTATTCAAATCAAACCAATTAGTTGTTTCCATTAAACTGCAAATTTCAAACCATCAAATTGTTTAAGTTTCCATAATTCATTTAATAGCAAATTCACTTAATTCAAATCCCTTTCAAAATTCAATTGCATTTTACAAACATCAACCATTTTGAAAATTATGAAAATTACAAAATCACCTCCAATCAATTTGTTTCAAACAAACATGAAGTTCAAAACTAATTAAGCTAATACTTACAATATTTCATTTAATATCACATTTTCATTCAAATTCAAATGAACTACCAACAGCAACCAATTTGAATTATCTGGAAAATTAAATGTTGCAAATTGGTGCTGTTGAACAAAACTATCCTATACAAAATTTTGCTAATTTTTCTAACCTAAAACTATCCTCTTTTCTTTCTATTCCTTTTTCAGCAAAAAAAAAACAGCAGCAACAAAAAAAATAAAAAAATAAAACGTTGCAAGGGAGAGAGGGGCAGGCCAGCAGGCCCAGCCCACCATCTCTCACCCCTCAGGTCCGATACCCCCCTCGCTCCTTCTTCCTCCTCGTACGGCTGCCATCGGGCATGTCCACGTTGCAGAGATGCAGCAGGAACGGCTGCAGCTCTCCCCTCCCCCTATAAACCCTAGGGTTCCTTCTCCCTCTGCCCTAATGCCCTATCTCCCCCCTCCTCTCTCCCCCCGCCTCCATTCTTCCTTTTCCCTCTCCCTGCTCTGCTCCACATCTCTCTGTATCTCTGAATTTTCCACACCGAACCCCACCTCTCTTCCCCTCCGGTGATCGCCGCCGATAGCACCCCCTCCGCGCCTGTTATCTGCGGGAATGGATTCCCCTCCCCTCCAGCTTCCTCCTCGACCCCTCGGCGCGGACGGGGAAGGACCGAGTCGCCGCCGCCATCCAGTTCTCGCCGCCGGCCGCTGCAGCGGCCCGAGCTCCCCACCGCCTCCGTTTCCCCACAGTGAGCATCCACCCCCTCCTCTCCTATCCCCTCTCTGCCCTCGTGTTGACAGCACACGCAGCACCCACGCACCATGGCCACCGCGCGCGTCCAGGATCAGCGCCGCTCGCCGTCGGGAACGGCTGCCGTTCTTTCTGTCAGTTCAGACGAACTGAACTTTTGAAGTTCAGTTAAAAAACCCCACGATCTGCACCTTATACCCCCTCGCTCCCCTTACTGTCAACAACGCCGAGCACCACCGCAGTGGTTACCACCACCGCGCGCACAGCAGGAGATCTGGGGTTCGAGTCCCCCTCCCGCAAATAAAACCACACTTTTTAATTTCTTTATTTTGATACAGAAACTTCACAGAATCACACCCAGGTCCCTGCCAGTATTTTTCTTAGCCCTTGTAATTATTTTCTAAGGCCCTAGCTGTTAATAAAATGGCAGATTAATACCAAAAATCTAAAAATGCATAACTAAATCATCCCAACTCCAAATTCAACCTTTTAAATATGTATTTTGTACCAAATTGAATTCTCTACCCAAATATAATTTTTTTTACTGTTTTGAATATTTTAAATTGGTGAAATATTTGAAAACTTGTTTAATTCATTTAATTTTGCAAAATTCATAACTTGGGCATAAAAATTCCAAATTCAACAAACCAAATATGTTTTCCATCCCATTTTTCATGTACTTTCCAAATATCAACTTTGTTTGCTGTTTTGAATAATTTAAATTGCTGAAAACAACTGTTTCTTAATTAATGCATTTAATATTGCCAAATTAATAACTTGCTCATTTTAATTCCATCTTCAACAAATAAAATATGTTTTCCATGCTAAATTAAACCACCTTTCCAAATATAAACTTTGTTTCATGTTTTGAATAATTAAAATTGGTTAAATGATTTAAACCTTGTTTAAATCATTTAAAATTGCTAAATTCATAACTTGCTCAAATTAAATTATTCTTGGACATTTAAAATATGTTTTCAAACCAGAAAAACATAAACTTTTCAAATATGAATTTGGTTCAATGTGTTGAACAAATAAAAATTCAAATAAATTTATTACTTGTTTAAATTCATTTAAATCTTGCTTAAACTTGCTTAATTCATAAGTAAATTATTCTAAATCCTTTTTCAACAAGTGAAACGTGTATTCCACCTAAAACTTTGTGTTCTTTTCAAATATAATCTTTGTTATATTTTTTGAACAATTAAAATTGGTGAAAACAACAAATGCTTGTGTAACACCTTTAAGGAACCAAAATTTTCATAACTTAATAAATAAAATTCCAAACTTGGTAAACCTTATTTCAAGTTGATCCTATTGTTGTTTTCTTTTTGTTTTCCTCATCCATGCATCATGCTAATCCACTTTAACATGTTGTTTAGTTGTAAAACAATTATTTCAACCTTAACTCATGGGCTTTCCATATGCAATTCAATTGCATATGGGTCCATTTAAACATGTTATCTTGTCAACTAGTTTATTTTGATGCATCAATTAAATTTCCATGCATCATCCCATGTTTGTGCATTATGCCATGATATTGATTGTTTGTCTCTCTGCGTTGTTTGTTTGCTTCTTCTCGGATAAACGACGACGTCGAGACCGACGATACTTACGACACCCCTTCTGAGGATCTAGCTCAGTACCAGGCTACTGAGTTTGCAGGCAAGTATTCACTCACATGAACCATTGTGTTCCTTTCAACATTGGATACCGATACTTTCCATTGTCTATTCTGCTAGCCCTATGAATCTTGCTTCTGTTCGATCCTATCACATTTTATCCTTTAACCCTGATATAGCCTCACCTCCACACCTATAACCCCGTTGTTTGTTGCCCGTGTCTTACTAGCATGCTTAGGGTTGTTTTTGCTCGAGTCTGTTGTCCGTTACTTTATGTTACTATATCTTTATGTTCTGGGGCTCGATGTTTAAACAATCAACCTGCTAATGTTTGAGGTAATAATAATTTGATGATAAGGCACCGGCAGGAGGCCCGGCGTGGTTTTGAGGCCTGCTAGTGTCGACCCTAATTAGGAAAAGGGTCTTGTCTACTGATCCATGATGAGCGCACTAACCGCATGTGGGAAGCGTGTATGGGCGCCCCCCCTCAATTTGATTCGATTCGCATCTCGTCCAAATCGCCTCATTTAGTTCGGGTTTTCCATTTGCCGCATGCATATGCAGGTGCGAACCCTTGGCGCCAGGGTGGAACTTTTGTAGTCGGCATTTAGGGAGACACGTTCTTAGAGTGCTATGAGGGTCCCCTTTTCTTCGTGGGGCTTGATTAGCCGTGCGCTCAATTGCACGGGGTTCTTTGGGCTTGATGCGAAGAAGATTTGAGTTGTGTTGAGTGCCCCGCTTGGTGGAAAGGCCATTCCATCTGGCGGGTTATTCTTACGTGTACGGCCAAATTGGTGCACCCCTGCAGGGATAAATCTTCTCGAGAAGTCGTGTTTTCCGCGGTTATGGTTGACTTGGTGAAAGTACTGGCTAACAAGTACTCAGAACAACTTACACCTAATGATTAACAATCTGACTAGTAATAGGCTGATTGACACAACAATCTGAACCATCATTAATCCAACTGTGTGAGTTATCCTCGGATTGCTTCTTTGGGTAAGGGGCGAGATCCAGGATGGGTTTGTTTGATGTTAGTTATAGTTGGTTACGATACGCTATCTTATCTCCTTTCTGTTAGCCGGAAGTCGTAGTATGTTTCTGTAGTTGGTTAGCGCAGCCCGCTGCCGCATCTTTTGTATCACCCTTTCTTCCGTTGAACCCAAAGCATCTGTGCTTGATGTTGTCGGGTACACTTTGGTGAACTGTGAGTCTTGCTTGCCAGTACGTTTATGTACTGACCCCTTTGGGGCTGTGGTTTCCGCAGACTACGCTTACGAGGATCCCCGTGATGGCTACTACGTGGAGTTTGACGAGGCTGCTGACGAGTAGATAGCGGACCCGGGCAGGATCCGAGACTTCGTGGATGGGCTCCGTCTGTTCGTTTCCGGCCTCTTAGGCCTATTTGGATCTTGTCTATACTCAGACATTTTGGATGCTTCCGCTGTGTTGTAATGATGATATCTTGGGACATGTGTCCTCTGGATGATTGTATTTGCTATCTCTGCTCTAGTGAGAGCTATTTGCAACTTATTTCAATCTTTTGTGTCTTAGAGATATGTTGTGATATCGCTTGTTCAAATGCCGTTGACGTACCATGTGTGTATGTTATGAAGTACGTCAACGGAAGTGTCCTGATTTCTATGGGATGGTTTGCGCAGACGATGGATAGTAGAGAATGGTTGTCACACGCTTACGTGTTGGCCTGCTCATATTGAGATGCGGGTGCCAGTATGCCCCGTAAGCCATTAGTTCTACTATTTAGTGGACTGTGAGTATCCCATAGAAGTCAGGGTGCGACAACTAGATTATCTGTACGCCTCTTAGGCCATTTTTTGGTTCTTGTTGTTTAGAACAACTATACCTGCTTCATCTTGCTGTAATGTTGGGTCCGTGACCTCTGATTGTATTTTTCTATATTTTCTCTATTAAGAGTTGAAATATATATGATTTGTGTCGTAGAGACAGTGATGTGCAAGATTGTTCCGAGTATTGATCTCCTAGTTATGCAATATAGTTGGGCCCAACGTTATATCATTACTGAGGGGTTGTGGGCCAATGATCCATGTCCGAGCCGCGCCTACTGATGTGATTCAGCCTTGGAGTGGTAACCCCAGTAACTTTCAGTCGGGTATCGTAACCGGTGACACCCAGCATCTTGCATAGTTCCGAGGTCGGGGCTGTCCATTAGTCATATCTGCAATTCCCTTGGATGATCCGATAGGGTTTCGAGTAAGAGAACGAATTAGGCGCCGGTAACTTCGTCGGCTAACAGGGGGCAAGATTTACCCAGGTTCGGGGCCCTCGTAGAGGTAAAACCCTTAGTCCTTCTCTTCTGATATGTATTATGAGCAGATCGATTACAAAAGTGGGTGCGCAAACTGAGAGATAGATCTCGAGCTATGGCTATGGTGGTGAAAAGTAGATTGGATCCCCCCTTGGTGGTTCTCCCAGCCTTTCTATAGGTGGCCAGGGTCTCAAACCGAGCCCGAGGGGGTTACAAACCCTAGCTCTAAGGCGATGGAAACTTTCCATCTTGACCCGCAAGTTTTGCGGGTGGGCTTCCACTAGGCCTTCTAGAACTGCGGGGTGGCGTCCCGCGTTGGGCTTTAGTCTTGGGCCATGGACCAGGTAGGCCCACTCGATAGGACTAGGAGTCATCCCCACGCCAGTAGCCCCCGAGTGTTTGATCGACTGGTTTTAGTCGAGTAAGCACTCAAAGTTCATCTCTGGATTATGCGACTAAATAGTCAAATTCCTGACTCCAAGGGTGTGCACCCTGTCTGGGACATGCTCGAGTATCGAGTAATAAATGTGCCTTGTGTTTGGATTTTTTTTGCAGAAGGGTACGGCTCAGTCGTTTGGCTCTCCCGAAAGATCAGGGCCAATTAATTGCATCTCGGGCAAAAACGGTTCTGGCCTACACGAATCCGAGACCTTCGACTCGAACTCGGCGAGGTGATCGTTGAGACTGGGCCGTGGAGGTCTTATCGAGTCGAACTTAACCTTTAAAAGGGGTACCCGGCGCGTCCGCTAGGATTTTTCTTCGTGTTGTTGACACGGAAAGTTTACTAGAGGACGCAGCTCGAGTGCGATTCCAGGCCCACAAGAGAGATCCTTGGGTCTTACCTTCATACTCGAAATAATATCGCATCGAAATGTTGAACGTGCAACGCTGTCGCCTAGAGGGGGCTGAATAGGCGATTAAAACTTTTCCGATTAAGGCTTACTAAATGCGGAAATAAACTAGGTGTTTAAATTAACAAGCACACAACCTAAATATTCTAGGGTCAACTAGGTGCACCAACAACTTATGCTAAGCAAGACAAGCAACAAGGTGATAGCAAGATATATAACTTCAAGCTCGAAGGCTATCACAATGTAAATTGCATAAGTAAAAAAGCTCGGGTATGGAAATAACCGAGCCACACGGAGACGATGATATATTCCCGAGTTCCTCCCACAAGGGGAGTACGTATCGTTGGAGGGATGTGAGCTCACCACAAAGGCCTACTCAATGCCACAAAGGCATCACCCTATTCTCCGATGAACCCCGCCACAAAGGCCTAGTTCACCTTCCACTATTGTCAACCTTCAAACCCAAGGCACGCATCCATACTAAATTGGAGGCTCTCGGTGTCACCACGATCTTGGGGCACACATCCACAACTCAATTGGAGGCTCCCAAGAACACCACAAGTCGTCTAGGGTCCAAGACCCAAGAGTAACAAGCTCACAAACTTTCACTTCCACGAATCCTCGTGGAGAGACCAAACCGATGCAACCAATGCAAATGGCAAGAGAACAAGTGCTCAAATACTCCACTCTCAAATTCCAACAAAGCAACAAATGCTTATGGCGGAATAAGAGAGGAAGAACAATGGAGAAACACCAAGAACTCCAAGATCAAGATCTACTAGGTTTCCCTCACTAAGGAGGAGGATGGATTGGTGGAAATGTAGATCTAGATCTCCTCTAACTTCTCCCTCAAAGATAAGCAAAAATAATTGGAGGGATTCAGAGAGGAGCAACCTTTCCAAAGTCAACAATGGTGGAGAGAGAGAATAAAAACGGGCTGGGAAAGACTTGGGGACTTTGGGGAAGAAAGCCCCTTAAATAGGTGCTCAAAACTAGCCGTTTTTCGCCCAGAAACGGCCCAGACAGAATAATTCCGGACCCAGGAACCACCCGGAATAATTCCGGATTGCAACAGAGAAATTCGCGGCCAAGTCGGAATCCTTCCGGAATGATCCGGAATAATTCTGGATTGCACTAGAATGACTGAACACCGAAACGAGAAATGCTATAACTTTTGCATACGGACTCTGCTTTCGATGTTCTTGGGCTCGTTGAAATCGTAACGACGAGAAATACAAGAATATGAAGAGAAACATCATTGTACAGCAATGGAAGATAAAACCACATGGGTAAAGGTTTTGACCTCTCAAATAGTAACAAACGGTAAAACCTCCAACACGAAAACACACATAACTTTTGAGAATGAACTCCGAATTATGTGAATCCAATTGGGTTGGAAAGGTAATAACAAGGACTAACCAAAAAAGGAATGGAGAAGTTTCCACACATGGAAGGTGTGGAAAAATTGTCAAAGCTGAACCGGATATTTTCACCACCGAAAACGCAACAGGTTTTTCTTACCAAAACCGTTTTCGATAAACCATGGCTTGCCATGAAGATCACGAAAAGCACCAAAACCCCAAGGAGATAAAATTCAAATAAGAACCAAGAAAGATGATATGCAAGTATGAAAAGGTTTGAGCTCTCCACAACAATTCGATCACGTTACTCACTTGAGAGCCCCTCTTGATAGTACGACTATCTATCCTATAACCTGGTATCCCAAAGACACGAGACCGGTAAAATAGAAAACCTATCAAGATTATACATTTTCCTTGAGCATTCCACTTGAGCTATATGATGACGATCTTGACTCACTCAAGTTGGATCTTCTTTCTTGATCGTGCTTGCTAGCACAAGCCCCGCTTGATGAAGACTTGCAAGTTGCTCCCACATACACCATTATGGGAGAGACTAGCTCCCCCATACACCATTATTGGAGAGACCCTTCTCGGCAAATCTTCACAAGGCTACAATCTCCAAATGGGTGGCAAGCATCAAGCATAGGATTTCTTCTAGATGCTTCACTTGAGCTTCCACGTCAAGCTTGATGACGAACACTGCTTGACAACAACATAGAACATGGGCTATATGAAATCTTCCTTTTGGTTCATGCCCATGGAAAGATACCATGAGATACATAATCCCACTTGGTATATCTTGTAGCTTTGTGTGTTGATCACTTGCTTGATCAACCTTGTATCTTTTCTTCTCACTTAATGATGATGTCTTGAAGATAATAATGAAAGATCACATAATCCTTTTCTTCAAGACACAATAGCAATAAGCTCAACTCAAACCATGACCATTCTTCATATAAATCCTTGAATATAACAATGGTCATCAAGGAAGCTAATAGAGTTCAACACATGAACTCCATTATTTCCTATGGACAAGATCTACAAGGATAACTCAATGCAAACATTAGTCCATAAGGATTGTCATTAATTACCAAAACCACATATGGGGGCACCATGCGCTTTTAGATGTGCCTAGTCGGCCGAATGATCCGGGATTAAAATGATGTGTGAGCACATCGTGAGGTAGAGTTGCGGGTGCCGCATACTCGCGATTTTACCTTGGATGCACCGTAAGTGCTATCTTCTGCAACTCTCGAGCGAGATCTTCTTTTCCTTGATCTTGTACGAAAGAGATTTCGTGTCATGAAGTTTATACGAAAGAAATTTCGTGTCAAAGTATCTATACGAAAGAGATTTCGTGTCAGACTGCCCATACGAAAGAAGTTTCGCGTCCTGATGCTCATACGAAAGAGATTTCGTGTCGTGAGGTATGCAGTGACATCACTGCGCACTCACCTGCTCCCGATGGGACGTGACAAAGTGGGGCAGAGCGTGCAGGGCCCACCTTGCCAGCTTTTTCACCGGAAATAGGCGGCCGCGTGCCGGTTCATCCGCTAGTCACGCAGTAATTATGCCCGATCTTTCGTAAAATACCGTGCGAGGGTAAGTGCTCCTCGTCCCCTCGTTTTCGCTTCGCACATGGTGGAAGGGATGCGTGCCACGTCAATGGATCAACGGCTCGTACTAGCCTGGCCTTGGTATCAATAACGAGCCTTAGGGAAAAGGTAACTTTCCCGGCCCTCAGTTCATCTTCTTCCTCCTCTGCGCACACCTTCTCTTCTGCGAGCACGAACCAGGTCCCAATGGCGGGAGGCAAGAAATGCGGTGAAGCTGCAGCGTCCGGCAAGGAGGTGGTGAGCGCCCCCACGGCGGCCCCTGTGAAGAAGATGGGTGATTGGAACCCGTCTAACACCATGAAGAAAAGCATCGCCGAGATGCAGAGGGAGGTACTGCTCCCTCCCGAGGACTCCAAGCGCGTCCGGATGTCCACGAAGAAACAGGAGATGCCCAATTCCCTCGCTAACGAGTGCATCGCATTCTCGGAGCACGTTGCCCGAGGTTTATCCTTCCCCCTCCATCCCTACCTTGTCGGGTTGCTGTATGTTTATGGCATACAGCTGCACGACCTTCCTCCTAACGCGATACAACACATTTCGTGTTTTATTGTGCTCTGCGAGTGCTTCCTCGGCATTTGCCCGCACTGGGGGCTCTGGAAGGCCATCTTCCAGGTGCGGATCTTTCGGGAGAAGCCGCTGCCAGTCGAAAGGACTGGAGAGCCACTGAGAACCGGAGGCTTCGGGATCCAGGCGAATAAGGATGTCACCTACTTGGAGATGAGTTTTGTCGACTCAGCTCAAGGGTGGCGCCGGAAGTGGTTTTACATCAAAGACAACAGCGCGGGTGGCATTCCAGAATTCCACCCGTTTGCTGTTTTGAAGCGGAGGAAGTCCTGGACACATTTGCTCTCAGTCGAAGAATCCAAGGTTGTGGATCCTCTACTCGCGAAGGTGGTGCACTTCCGCGGCAAGGAGCGGGGAACTCCGCTGAACGGCATACACCCGGCGGGTGTATTTCTGCGCTGGAGGGTCCAGACTCTTCAAGACAGGCTGACCACCCTGTGGGAGTACACGAGCGTCAACGACCAGAGGCGAACGTGCGATAACATTCTTTCGAATGCAGAATTCTACAAGAAGATCACGACTATCACCAATTTGAAGAAGGGAGAGGGCTACTCGACGTGCCCTCTCACCCCATTCGATGCCGAGAACCCCCCGACTGATGTAAATTTCTTAACCTTCTTTGTTTTGTATTTCTTCTTGTTTTAGGTTTTCATCGATTGAGACACCTCCTTTTCCTCTTCTTGCCTTCGCAGAATCAAGAGGTGGTGACGTGCTACCCGCCACTCTCTGCGGATGATGGTATCTCAGATCTTTTGGCGAGCAATGTTGAGGCCCCTCCCGAGGCTAGCGTTGCAGAGACGGAGTCAAGTTCTGAGCGAGAGGAGGTGGACGAGGAGGAAGAGTCGGATGACGAGCCACTTCGTCATCGCAAGCGCCGCAAGGCGGAGGAGGTTGAGGTCACCTCCAAGGACAACTCTGTCGGATATATACCGATTAGGGGTATATCTGGCATTGTCCTAAAGAGCCGGATTACCATGGTGGCCTGTTGGTAATGGATCACAGCCCATTGGGCGGCCCAGTAAGCTGATGCGCAGGAAGCCGGATTCTAGAAGAACCCGGACCACGGCCCAAAGTGGTGCGGCTTGAAGGAGAAGACGTATTCCTTATTTTCCAAGTTAGATACTTTATGTAGTCTTCTAGATTTCCTTTCTGTAAGCCCAAACCCGGCTATCTATATAAAGCCAGACGGAAGAGACGAAACATACAGACAACTAGCTAGAAGCCAACTCGCCGAGAAGTTGATCCTCGTCGAGTTAGCGAAACCCTACTCACATTGTACTTTGTATACTTCAGGCTTCAGCCCCGATTTAGTGAGATTGCAGGAGTAGGAACGTCGCCTAGTTGCGCCGTACTAAACCTGGGTAAACTTGGTGTTCTCGATTTTCATACTACCACGTCCCCCCACGTCTCTACCCGTAGGCTCATGGGACCCCCGTCTATGATCCTTACTATGATGTCTCGACAGTTGGCGCCCACCGTGGGGCCAGCGACGTCAGGCGTTATGTTTCGATCGGGGATACTCGGCGGAATCGGCAGTACCATAACTGTCGGAAGCTTGGAATTCGACAACGACATTGGGCACTTCCTCGACAACAGATCGTACATTCCAGCACAGAATCACCGGGTAAGTGCTTATGTTTTACCGATCGGTTCTGCAAACATTTTTATCGGATTAACTGCAGAAGCAATGGGATTCTGTGGTGGAAGAAAATTCATCCCACCCGCCCTATACCCTCTTTGAGTGATGATCGTGTCGAGGAGGTCGAGCCCATCCGAGAAACTCCCCTCAACGTGCTTCCTCCTGCCATCCGCCAGTCGAAGATCTCCACAGCCTGGGACCCAGACAACCTTGACGATGATGATGAAGACAAGTGAGTTCCGTGTGTTTTCTCCTTTGTCGCAAAGTTGCTTTCTTCTTTTCTGATTCTAACTTTTGCAGTAGTCTTGCGACCATCAGCGTGGATCAGTTTGCTTCCTCGACTCCATCCGTGAAAAAGAAGGTGGCTGTCGTTGACCCTGCTCCAGCTGAAAATCCCACTCAAAGACCTCCAAGCCCGGCAAAGGCGGTCGACGTTCGGAGTATGTGATGCCTAGCTTGGCGGGCGGGCGGCCTGGAGATGTCGGGGCATCAGCGAGCAGGGAGATTTTGGCTAGCTCGGCCGATCCCTTGTCCACCGCGCAGGGCAAGGTAAAGTGTTCTTGTTTTTTCTGCCACTTGTCTTCCTCTTTTTCTTTTATCCGGTGCACGCTAGTGCTCCCGATGGGAGTAGCCCCCGAGTCTATGGTCGACTGCTTGCAGTTGCCTATGGACTCAAGTCGAGAGTTTCTTTTCTTGTCTATTTTTTGGTTTTGGTTTTCATCGGGTGCACGGTAGTTCTCCCGATGGGAGTAGCCCCCGAGGCTATACTTGACTGTGTACAGTCGTGTATAGGCTCAAGTGATATATTTCTAATTTTCAAGGGATTTCTTGCAGGCTTCTTGATTCCCTCGCGGCTTTTGGGCGCCGCCTTATTTCGGTTGAGACTGAATGTGCTTCTCTTAGGGGGGGAGCGCGACCAGCTTGTCCAAGATGGCCTCTCCCTACAGAGTGAGCTGCCACACACCTCTCGCTCTGGTTCCGTTTCTTCCTGGTCACAACTGTTAGTTTAATTGCGCCCTCTATGCTGCAGACGAGGTTAGTCGCTTGAAGTCTGAGAAGGCAGAGGCTACCTCTCGGGTGAAAAACCTTGAGAAAAGATGGAGTCTGCTCGAAAAGAATTGGAGTCCACGCGCAAGCATTCAGCCGAACGTCTCGCAGAGGCTCAGGAGGCCTTGAAGCAGCTGGAGGAGGCAAGCGCAACACACGACAGTGATTTGATCGGTGTCCTCCGTCCCTTGGCCCAGACTCTGGCTGGTGAGTTATGCTCGGATTTCTTTCGACTGCGGCTTGTTCTTTTCTCTTTTTGATGTTTATTTGCTCCGTCTTTGTTTAGGTCGCTATTGGAGTTGGGATGGAGCTACCCGGAGGGGATCGAGTCGATGCCCTGGCGGACGTGTGCACTCAGCTGCAGGAGCATGGAAACAAGGCCTGCTTCGTCATTCCTGATGCTGCCCGAGTGCTGACGCAGCTGTACCAACGACTGCTTGTGGATAAGCCGGTTCCGCCAACTCTTGGTGGCCTCCTGCAAGTCTTCCTTGGCGAAGATGATCCCCTCCAGGAGTACTCCCTTGCGCAGACCGAGTGCGGAGCCAAGACGACTATCCAATTTGCCTTGGTGCACTGCGTCTCGGGTGACCTGGATAAGGTGTACTCGGAGCTTCCTCGAGACGCGTTGGGAAAAAAGGTAGCGCTTCGACCTTTTGGCGATCATGCAGGGAGGCTTGCGGAGATGCTCTCCGGGGTAGTTTCCCGCGGCCACGGTGGAAAGCCTGCTGCGAGTGGAGCTACCCCTGTAGTTCCTTAGAACGATCGTTGTTTTTGTATATTTTATGTGTAATGAACCTTGGGATGCATCCCGTACTTTGCTCTTCAATCAAGATGTTTTGAAAGTGTCAGCGTTTTGTTATCGTGCCTTACTTTGTGTTCTCCTAATGGGAGTAGCCCCTGAGCACTCGAAGATTTCCCTCCTGGTGAGTCTGAGCAGTCATCATCTGCTGCATCATAGCTTCGTTGTTGTTGTTGTTGTTGTTGTTGTTGTTGTTGTTGTTGTTGTTGTTGTTGTTGTTGTTGTCGTTGTCACGACGAGGAGGCATGTGTGGTTTATAGTATGGGTAAGAAAGGATAGAAAAGGTCTAAGTAAAAAAAAATCTACCCATACAAACATCAAACAAACAAACAAACAACACCACAACAAACTTAAACTTTTAATTATTAAACATTTAGTTATTATTTTCTCAAGGTCCTAGTCGCAAACCACTAAAGTTTGTCTTACCACAGGTTGGTATCTCCAAAATAAAATTCGAATTTGTAAAGGCGTAAAGTAAAATGGTAGTCTCTCTAACTATCCTAGCCCTCAATCATGGCGCCTTCATCTTCATCCTCTTCAATTTCTTCGATCACGAAGCCCTCTTGAATGAGCACGCTCCTGAGTTCCTACACTTCCTTCTCCAATTCTACATTCTTCTCTTGGAGATACTTCTTCTCAGCACGAAGACGCTTGATCAAGTCACTCCCAGCTTCAAGCTCTACCTCATGGGTGGAGAGTTCTTCTTTTTGCTCTCTTATTTGCTTGTTCCTTTGCTTGACTCTTTTCTCCTGGCTTGCGAATTTCTTCTCTTGTGCCTCAAACTTTGCTTCCAGCTCCTTGGTCTTCAATGCTTGCTCCTTTATCTTCTCATCATTCACCTCGACTTGGGCACACAAATCATCATTCTTCTGGAGTTCCTCCGTGGCATCAAAGTAAAGGTCATAGACCAAGGATTCTAAACCTTGGAAATAATCGCGCACGAACTCATCCTTCCCTTCAGTGGCATAGCATAGGGGTGTTCCTCCATCATCACGCCTTCCAAAAAGGAAAGAGTAATGTCCCTCCAGTTCTTTGGTGCAGCGTCCACAAAGGCGGGCTATCACGTGTTGCATGATAATTCGATTCCTCTCTCCATGGAGACTCCCATAACGCCATACTCAATGGGTGCTTCGCCTTCACGTCCTTGTTGAACTATCCTAAACCTCCAAAGGCCTTCCCTTTTGAACTTCTTCAAGATGCATCCCTTGATCATAGGTGTTGGCAGTTTTAGGTGCTTGATGATGCTGAACATGATGCTCCCGAATCGAGTAGGTGGGTAGTCCTCCTTGTCCGTGTACTCGAACCTCTTCGTCCTTTAGTTAGGAAGGAACAAGTATGAGATAAAATGCATGAGTAAAGAATTACGAGTACTTAGAATAAAGCAGGAATATTCTATAGGAAAATTTTATACTTAGTGAATTTTAAGTTTGTTTAATTCTAACCAAACCTAGGGTTTCGATCCTACAGGCAACACAGTGCTCTGATACCATCTGTAATGTACCTGCACTTAGAAATTTGACAGGTACCTATGTATAGTGCAAAACCCTGGATCGATTTCATTTGCACACACAGTTTAAGATAGTATCACAACATTGTAAGATTATTACACGAATGATCCAGACTTGGTAAAAATAAATAGTGCGATACATCTTTGCATAGCATAAAGCTATCTCAAAAACATTAAAGCAGCGGAAATAAAACTTCAATGAGCCTCCATTCTTCATGATACGCCATAGGCGAAAACATGTTGATTGCAAACTCGAAACCCAAATGTACCCTTACTCCTCGTCAGAAAGGTCTGCAACAAATAAATTTTTGCAACGGAGTGGGTCAGATACCATTAAAAATGGATCTGGCAAGTGACACTATGTGGACACTAAATGGAATGACTCTAATAAGCCTATATGCATATTTGGCTGGTGGAGTTTTAAGGCTGTTTTTGCATAAAGCCAATTTTACCTAACACTTTATAAAACCTTTACCCTTAAAACCCTTGTTCAACCCTCAAATTTTACTTAGAGAAAATTATGTTGGGAGCCTCCGTTGTCATCCTTGATCAGCTGCTTGAATTGTCCGTAACCGGAGACACGACTAAGTACTTAGTTTTTTAACTCTGCAGAGGTTGTGCACTTTCACCATTAGACCCAACTAACCCAAACTATCCTTAAGCACCCAATTTGTGCTAAGGAAAAGGAGAGAGTTGAGACGAGATTTTTCAGAAGCATTTCCTCATCCCATACTGACTTGACGCGCTCCCATTCTAGCCATTCTACCACCACCTGTCAAGTCGGGACAAGTCCACGCAACTTAATCCATCTAGCCAGAGCCCATATGACTAATGGATGCACGATAGCAACTTTACTTAGAGAAAACATTGGTCCCTTTATTCCTGCATGGCAAACCATAAGTGAATGAACACTCAACTCTGACAGCCAATCAAGCCCAATCCACCCAGGTGGTAAACAATTTTTGCAAGGCATCAATAATTCTACTAAGTTATCAATGGGTCCTAGACACAACTAGTGTACATGAGATAGTAGTTTAAGCATAGCCATACTATCCTACACATGCATATAGAAAATACACTAAGTCATGCATAGAAAATACTTAGGAAAATTTATGGGGTGTGCCACTTGCCTTGGCAACAAGCAGAATAGCAACATCAACTGCAACAGTCTTCGTTTCCCTCCGGAGATTCTAACACACCAAACAATACATAATAAGCAAACAACTTCATAAAACTTCTAAGGAAAACATGTGGTACATGATGTGCAAAATAATTCTAAGGACTAAGGATGCATGCCAAGCTATGAAAATATTCTAAGTCTAGGTTGCTAAAAATTCCTAAGGAAGAATAGCTTTAGGTGGAAGTGGAAAAATTTACCAAAATTGATGAGGACATCCCTAGATCTTCACCTATTGTTACACATGAGGATGTTCCTATACAAGCTAATGAAGTAAGGATTGGTCCAATGACAAGATCAAGAACCAAGCTATTACAACAACAGGTGAATTCACTCCTACTTGAGTATAATGTTTATAATTGTGAGACCTTTATACTACCTAAATCATTGCATTTATGTATTCTCAGGTTTATTGATAACACAAGCATGAATGGAGATCATGGAGAGGAGATACATATGGATGGAGATGGACTACAAGGGGAGATGGAAAACAAGTGCTAGCATGGTGAAAACAACAAGTTACAAATGATATGATGACAAGGGGATGGTGCCTCCACAAGGTCAAATGCACTAAGTGTGGAAAACAATGCCATATTGTTATTTCACACTCATAGATGGACAAGGCAAGAGGAGGGCGTCCACAAGGAAGATCTATGCGCCATATACAAGACCTAGTTGTGTTAGGATTGGTTTGTATACCAATTTGGCCGAATCCCACCTAATTGGGTCGGTTTGTATCTATTTGTGCTAGTAGTAGGAGTCCTAGCCGAGTAGGAGAGGGATTGCTTGCGCAAGCCCCCTTGTGGCCGCACCCCTCCCCTCTCATATACCCCTTCCTGCGAGTTGGAGGGGTTAGACTACGTTAAACACAAAAACCCTAGACCTCTAGATTGAAACTGCTTGTAAGCCTTTCATCTGGAAGTTCATCTGCAAACTTTACGTGATACCTGCTGTTCCACTGGGAATAAGACGGTACAGGACCACTTGTAGTCGGTGGATTACTTGTACAAGAGTGTGGAGTTGAGAATATCCTTGGGGTTGCTATCTTTTGCATTGGCATCAGGGATCAGCCGGGAGAGTTCTTAGTGGCGCACTAGTTATCATACTGGAGTTGTCTGTGAGTTCACTGAGAAGATTGGGCCACCCCTTATCATCTTGGTATCAGATTTATAGGTTGCCTCGGTGAGCTATCAAATTTCCCTTTAGATTTGAGTGTTTTATTTCCTATCCAGAATATTGCCCCACTAAAATAGTTTTAGTTCTTGTCATAGCCTAGATATCATCTTAGTTTTCAATTACTAGTGCTGTTTTTGTGTTAGATTTGTGTTGCTTTTTATCTTTTTAGATTTCATACTTTCGGCTAGGTTTAGGGTTCTTTGTTCATCTAACCGAAAACTTATCAAAAACACCAAAAAAATCCGCTCCATATTGCCTTATTTCCTCCAATCCGAACCCATCTAGTTGTTCCTGCCGTGGCACAAAACCTACCAATTTCCTGCCGCCGTATTCCCCTCCCTCTAGTTGGACTCGGATTCCACCCCACCTGCCGCAAACCACCCACCGCTGCCACCTTCCTAGCCGCTATCGGATTCCCCTGTCGCGCGCATACAAATCCCACAGCACGCCCGTAGCGCAGCACACCATCCCACCCCTTGCACGCTGCCGCGACACGAGTTTGGCGCAAAACGCTGCCGCGCCCACGTAACACGCGCGCCCGCTGGTTTTCCTTGCTGCGCGCTTACCATTCGCTGTAGCGCGAGCGCGCGCGCTGCCGCGGCCCAAATTTGTGAGTTTTCGCTGCCGTGAGCCCCTGGCTGCTACCACGGTACGATTTTCGCTGTTTTTTGCTGCCGTACGGCACAGATTGGCCGTTTTGCTGCCGTGAGCTGCTGGTTGCTGCCGTGAGCTGCTAATTCCCTGCCGTGAGTGCTTTTTGCTGCCGTGAGCTGTTTCGAGTAGTTTTCACCTAGATTTTTTCTATTTTTCCTTGTTATTTCCTGTTTTCTCACTAGGACCAATACATCCATATCTTGTGAACCTTAGCCACAGCCTTTCTACAGCATTTTAATAGGAACTTGCCCACAAGTATAGCTATTTTTGTGCTCTGGCAGGTTGCTCATTTTCATCACCACCATTGTGTTCACTTGTTTATTGGTTCATATTGCTCCTAGCTTAGTGTAAGGCCATTGGAAAAATACAAAAAAATATAGAAAAAGCAAAAGTATAAAAAAAAGAGAAAAGAGAAAAAGAGAAAAGTGCAAAGAGGCCATATCATTGATATTGTTTACTAGTTGAGCTTGCCATTGTGACACTTGGTTTTTCATTGAGCAATCTTGTGCCTATAAATTAAGAGCCTAGCTAGTGACTTTCTAGTGCATTGCAAAAATTCATCCATATATTTGCATTGCCACATTTGTCTCCATTATTGTGTGAGTTTCCTTGGGTATTTTTATATCTTCACAAAGACAGCAAATAGGATTGTTACTTTGGTGATTGTTAGGTATCCATACCAAGCCCCACTGAATAACCTTGTTTGCTATTGTGAGAGTTAAAAACCTGGGTATTCTCTTCTTCACACCAAAGTACTTTAATTGCCTCTACTTGTGGTAAGTATCTCTATTCACTTTGGAAGGGTAAGATATCCTATTGTCTTGCTAGATTTTTGAGTGAGTTGTGGGAGAGCACCACAACCTATACTTGTTTCTATTACACTAACCTACTAATGGATCTTTCTAGTGGTGATCTTGTGCAGCAAAAGAAGGACCATAAGGAGGGAGTTAATTGGAGGGAGTATGAGGCTCTTAGGGATGTTTTGGCAAAAGAAAAATTGGACAACCATAATGGACTCAAGCAATTTGTACAAGATGCATGTGATCCCTTACATGAGGCTCTCCAAGCTATGGAGACCAAGATGGAGGCCACTCATAAATTGGCAGAGACTAATAGAGGGGAAGTGAGATCAATCAATGACTCAATTGCTCAAATGACTACTACCCTTTCTGGACTTCAAACCATGATTCAAGAAAGATTACCTCTTGTGGATGATGACAATGCTAGTGTCCATAGTGATACTAATAATGGTTTGGAAGCTTTTGGTGCAAGGAATAATAATCATGGCCGTGCTAGAGGAGAAAGAGGCCATGAAGGACATCAAGGCCGAGCTCATAATTTTCCTCCAAGGAGAGTGCCCAATAATGTGATTCAAGAAAATCCTAGAGAGGATGGTTTGAGTAAGCCAAAATTCTCAATTCCTTCTTTCAGCTTTGATACTATGGATGTGGAAGAATATTTGCTATGGGAGTTAAAAATTGAGAAGCTATGGAGAATGCATGAGTATAATGAGGATAGAAAAATCAAGTTGGCATCTTCTAAGTTTGATGGATATGCTCTTAGATGGTGGGATAATATTGTGAGAAAGAGGCAAGAAGATGGTGAGTTACCCATTGTCACTTGGAACACCATGAAGAGAGTCATGAGGGATAGATTTGTTCCACCAAATTACATAAGGTAACAATTTGATCAATTGCAACAATTGAGGCAAGGTACTATGAGTGTTGATGCTTATTATCAAGAGATGGAGCTAATTATGCAAAGGGCACGTGTGAGAGAACAATTGGAGCAAACAATGCAAAGGTTCCTTTCGGGTTTGAACTACAAAATCAAGGGAATTGTTAGCCATCACAAATACAATGATATACATGAGTTGCTACATCATGCAAGGGAGGCCGAAGCACATCTTATGGAGGAGGCAAAAATTACTACAAGGACAAGGGCTAGATTTCCCATGAGATCATCATCTATGCCTAGTGCACCTCCTCCACCACCTCCATCATCTAGTTTTTGAGGTGCTCCATCATCCAAAACCGAGCCTACCACTTCTATTTCCAAGAAACCACCACAACCAACAGCAAGTGCCTCAGGTTCTAGTGCTCCTACTACAAGGAATAGAGATATTACATGTCACACATGTGGAGGGAAGGGGAACTTCAAGAGGGATTGTCCAAATACAAAGGTGATGATTATCAATGAGAACAATGAGTATGAGACAGGTGATGATGTTGATCCTAATGATATTGATGATGATGATGGTTATTTGAGTGATACTCCATTGGATGCATATGCTACTAACATGCCCACTATTATCTGCACCCAAAATTCCTTGAGTGTGGTGCCTAGTCCTGAAAATCAAAGGTGCAATTTGTTTCAAACTAAGGCTATCATTGGTCCTAATATGGCTTGCAAAGTCATTATTGATGGAGGGAGTTGCAGGAATTTGGCTAGCAAAGATCTATGTGCAAAACTCAATTTGAAATATTTGCCACACCCTTCTCCTTATCATATACAATGGTTGAGCAGCACGGGACAAATGAAGGTATCTCATATGGTGAGAGTGGAATTTCAAATTGGACCTTACAAGGATACTATTGAGTTTGATGTGGTGCCCATGACAGTTTGCCACTTATTATTGGGAAGACCTTGGCAATTTGATAGAAGTGTGAAGCATGAAGGAAGAGCAAATACTTATGAGTTACATCATCATGGGAAGACTGTTATTTTGAGACCTATGACTCCACAACAAATTGTAAATGAGTCCCAATCCAAAATTGATATGAGAGTGGAAAAACAAAGAGAGAGCGATGAGGGATCAAAAAATTCACAAGACTTGGGGAGTGATAGTAAAACCAATTCGAGTAGTAAAAAGAGAGAGAACCTATTATGCATGTTAGCCACTAAAGAGGATTTGAAGGAATTTAGGGATGATCCTACACTAGTCCCTATTGTGCTTATTCACAAGGGAGAGATTCTGGTTTCTAATGACATGACCCCTATTCCTCTTGGTGTTTCTCATGTTTTGCAGGATTTTGGATGTTTTTCCAGAAGATATTCCCTCGGGATTGCCACCATTGAGAGGGATAGAACATCAAATTGACTTAATTCCTGGAGCATCTCTCCCAAACCGAGCACCTTATAGAACCAATCCACAAGAAACAAAGGAGATACAAAGGCAAGTACAAGAGCTACTAGATAAAGGTTATATTCGAGTTAGTCTTTCTACTTGTGTTGTTTCCGTTATTTTGGTTCCTAAGAAAGATGGTACTTGGCGCATGTGTGTAGATTGTAGAGCAATTAATAACATCACTATTCGTTATCGTCATCCTATACCACGTTTAGATGACATGTTAGATGAATTAAGTGGTGCTACTCTTTTCTCTAAAATTGATTTGCGTAGTGGATACCATCAAATAAGAATGAAAGAGGGAGATGAATGGAAAACTGCTTTTAAGACAAAATTTGGTTTATATGAGTGGTTAGTAATGCCTTTTGGTTTAATTTATGCACCTAGTACTTTCATGAGATTAATGAACCATATTTTGAGAGACTTTATTGGTAGATTTGTGGTAGTTTATTTTGATGATATTCTCATATATAGCCACAATGAACATGAACACATTGATCATATTAGACAAGTTTTGCAAGTGCTAAGAGAAAATAAATTGTATGGTAATCTTGAGAAGTGCACTTTTTGCAAAGATAAGGTCATATTTCTTGGTTATGTTGTTTCTAAGCATGGAATTGAAGTTGATACATCTAAAATTGAAGCTATTCGAAATTGGCCAATTCCAACTAATGTGAGTCAAGTTAGAAGTTTTAATGGGCTTGCTAGTTTCTATAGAAGATGTGTGCCTAATTTAAGTACAATTGCTGCCCCTTTAAATGATCTAACTAAAAAGGGTGTTAATTTCGAGTGGGGTGTTGCTCAAGATATTGCTTTTGATACATTAAAAGAGAAGTTGATTTCGGCCCCACTTCTTATGCTTCCAAATTTTGATAAACAATTTGAGATTGAGTGTGATGCTAGTGGCATAGGTATTGGAGGTGTGCTCATGCAAAATAAACAACCTATTGCCTATTTTTCTGAAAAATTGAATGGTGCACAATTGAATTACTCTGTTTATGATAAAGAATTATATGCACTTGTGAGAGTTTTTGAGGTGTGGAAACATTATTTGTGGCCTAAAGAATTTATTATACATAGTGATCATGAAGCATTAACATTCTTAAAGTGCCAATCTAATTTGAATAAGAGACATGCTAAATGGGTTGAGTTCATTGAATCTTTTCCATACATCATAAAACATAAAAAGGGATTGGATAATGTAGTTCTGATGCTTTGTCAAGAAAGAACATGTTACTCTCAAATTTAGAAATTAAGGTTTTGGGTTTGGAGGGCATTAGAGATTTATATGATGAAGATAATGAGTTTTCTATGCCATTTAATAAGTGTACTAATATTAAGGCATGGGAAAAAATTTATATACATGATGGGTACTTGTTTAGAGCTAACAAATTATGTATTCCCGAGTGTTCTTTGCGTTTGTTTTTGATACAGGAATCTCATAGTGGAGGTTTGATGGGACACTTTGGAAGAGGGAAGACATTGCTTATGTTGGCTGAAAATTTCTATTGGGCACATATGAGGAGAGATGTGTATAGATTGGTGCAAAGATGCATTACTTGCAATAAGTCCAAATCAAAGCTAAAACCCCACGGGTTGTACACACCATTGCCATCACCTAGTACACCATGGGAGGATATAAGTATGGATTTTGTTTTGGGCTTGCCAAGGACAAAAAGAGGACATGATTCTATCTTTGTGGTTGTGGACAGATTTTCAAAGATGGCTCACTTCATTGCTTGCCACAAGAGTGATGATGCTTCTCACATTGCAAATTTATTCTTTAGAGAAATTGTGAGATTACATGGAGTGCCAAGAACTATTGTTTCAGATAGAGATGTCAAGTTCATGAGTTACTTTTGGAAGACACTTTGGGGTAAGCTTGGCACTAAGCTATTATTTTCTACCACTTGCCACCCCCAAACCGATGGACAAACAGAGGTGGTTAATAGAACATTGTCCACATTGCTAAGAGGTATGATCAAGAAAAATTTGAAGGAGTGGGAGGAGTGTTTGCCACATGTGGAATTTGCATATAATAGAGTTGTGCATTCAACTACTCAATTATGTCCTTTTGAGGTGGTTTATGGTTTCAAGCCTATTACTCCTCTTGATTTATTACCACTTCCTTTACATGAGAGAATTAATATGGAGGCATCAAAGAGGGCTGATTTTGTTAAGAGGATACATGAGAAAACAAAAGAGGCTATAGAGAAGAGAGGAAAGCATGTGGCTGAAAGAGTAAACAAGAAGAGGAAGGAAATTATATTTCGGCCAGGAGATATGGTGTGGGTGCACTTTAGAAAAGATAGATTTCCCACATTGAGAAAATCAAAGTTGATGCCTAGAGGTACTGGTCCTTATAGAGTTATTTCAAGGATCAATGATAATGCATACAAGATTGACCTCCCAATTGATGAGTTTGGTGTTAATAATTCTTTTAATGTGGCTGATTTGACACCTTACCATGGAGATGATTTAGCATCGAGGTCGATGCCTTTTCAAGAGGGGGAGGATGATGAGGACATCCCTAGCTCTTCACCTATTGTTACACATGAGGATGTTCTTATACAAGCTAATGAATTAAGGATTGGTCCAATGACAAGATCAAGAACCAAGCTATTACAACAACAGGTGAATTCACTCCTACTTGAGTATAATGTTTATAATTGTGAGAACTTTATACTACCTAAATCATTGCATTTATGTATTCTCAGGTTTATTGATAACACAAGCATGAATGGAGATCATGGAGAGGAGATACATATGGATGGAGATGGACTACAAGGGGAGATGGAAAACAAGTGCTAGCATGGTGAAAACAACAAGTTACAAATGATATGATGACAAGGGGATGGTGCCTCCACAAGGTCAAATGCACTAAGTGTGGAAAACAATGCCATATTGTTATTTCACACTCATAGATGGACAAGGAAAGAGGAGGGCGCCCACAAGGAAGATCTATGCGCCATATACAAGACCTAGTTGTGTTAGGATTGGTTTGTATACCAATTTGGCCGAATCCCACCTAATTGGGTCGGTTTGTATCTATTTGTGGTAGTAGTAGGAGTCCTAGCCGAGTAGGAGAGGGATTGCTTGCGCAAGCCCCCTTGTGGCCGCACCCCTTCCCTCTCATATACCCCTTCCTGCGAGTTGGAGGGGTTAGACTACGTTAAACCCAAAAACCCTAGACCTCTAGATTGAAACTGCTTGTAAGCCTTTCATCTAGAAGTTCATCTGCAAACTTTACGTGATACCTGCTGTTCCACTGGGAATAAGACGGTACAGGACCACTTGTAGTCGGTGGATTACTTGTGCAAGAGTGTGGAGTTGGGAATATCCTTGGGGTTGCTATCTTTTGCATTGGCATCAGGGATCAGCCGGGAGAGTTCTTAGTGGCGCACTAGTTATCATACTAGAGTTGTCTGTGAGTTCACTGAGAAGATTGTGCCACCCCTTATCAAAAAATTTATCCTAAATTTATTATAAGGAAGGAACTAATACTTTGAGGGGAGGTGAGATAATTCTAAGTCATTTTCAGCAAACAAGATCAAAATTACTTAGTCAAATTTCTCTAGTCGAAAAATTATGGTGGAGAAATAAATTAATCAATTTTAATTATTAGAATAACACCATTTAAACAATTAATTTATTCTATACTCTAAAAACCTAAAAGAAACACTTATACAAAAATATTAGAGTATTACTACGGCCAAAATTAATTATACTAAAAATTAGCAAAATGAAATAATCACTTATCAATTTTTAATTTAGAGTTATGATTAAAACATTATTAAAAACATTATTTATGAAATTTATAAAAGTTAGCAAGTAATATTTCGGCAAAACCCTAGATAGATCATACCAAAAGTTTCTACACGACATAAGCTATCCAAATATTTTTTTTATATAATTTTTGGATAACAGGAAAAAAATTACTAATAGATCTAATCGCAGGGACCTATCTGTAACATGCAGGGGCTAAAACAAAAGAAAAAGCGGAAAAAGTCTTCGCGCTGAAGTTCCTGGGCGACGTGGCGTCCTCTGATTGGTGCGGAGCTTCGTTGGCGGCGGCGCGGACAGCGGGGCGGACGGACAGCGACTCGATGACGTGGCGATCTCCCGTTGGACGATACCGCTTCGCGCAGAACTTCTAATCTCCGCCGTTGGATCGCGATCTGACGTCATAGATCTAAGGCGACGAAGAACGGGCGTCACTACTCGCCGGAAAAGCATGACATCACCTAATTACGACGGCGCCATGGCCGGAACATGGCCGGAGTTTGGTCAGGCCTAGCTAGGGTTGGTGGGGTGTACTGCGATGTTCAGCGAGATGCGGCGCAGACGATGACGATGTCGTGGTAGGCGCGGGCGGGCTCCTCCTCCTTGCGCGTCTCGTCGGAGTTGCTTCTGCGGCCGAAGCTCCGGTCGTCGTTGTTCTCGTCGATCTAGGGCGTAATAAAATACAAGGGGAAGATTAGAGGGTGCACCCGATCACGGGGAAGCGAGGGGAGGTGGTGCAGAGGGCAATGGCGGCGTGTGCTCACCGGAGTAATCCACGGACGGCGGCGGCAGTGGCGATGAGGCGTCGAGCAAAGCGAGCAGCCCGGTGGCGTGGAGGTGAAATTGGTTGGGGGGTTTTGGAGGCGAGGTGGCGGAGTATATATATATACGGAATTGCGTGGAGAATAAACAAGAATCCTAACCGGAATTGGATCGGGAAATCGTGCTAGGGTTCGGTGCGGGTGTTCGAATCCGATGCGTGCACGCGAAGAAGATGACGAGCGGCCCCACCGGTCAGTGAGCGTGGGAGATGCGAGGCCGGGGTGGGTTAGTTGGGCTTCTATACGCCGCGCGCGTGTTAGCAGGTCAGTGGGCTTGGCCCAGTTAGGCTAGGAATTATATTTTTCCACGAAAAACGTTTTAATCTTTTCTGTTTTATTCAAAACAAGATATCTTTTGAATTTAAAAACCAAAACCATTCAAACCACTTTCAGAAAATTTATAAAAACATACCCCTCATATCTATCATGTAATTTGGATAATAACTTCAAAATAATATTTGAAAATTTAAAGTGTCTTAGATAGACATTTTTAGAAACGCTGCAAAAAGGATTTTTGGAATAAAAACTCTAAATTTTCTAAATTGAGTTCAAACAAAATGCACACATGAATGCAATGACATGATGCATGATGCAAAATAAAAGTTTTAAATTTTTGTGAAAATTGGGATGTTACACCTTTGTGCGTCTGTGGCATCCTGAAGTCAACTTCAATTCTGTGGCATGACTCCCTGATACCCAAGGACCACCTGTAGATTTTGTCCCTCATTATGAGGTTGTGTGGCCTGCGGGCGGAGCGAATCATTCGGCTGGCTACTGTGGAGACCGAGCGACTGCTTCGAGAGGCAGCTGCTCGACAATAGCTGTAGTTGATAAGGTGTATATACCTTGTATGTGTAGTTTAAGGTGTGTTAAGGTATGTACCTTGTAACCTTGTATGTTCATTTAATCAGTTAAGGTATTTGTAAGGTGTGTACCTTGTGACCTTGTAAGATATTTTTCGTGCGTAAGCACTCGAACACTTGCTGATGCTAGTTTGACGTAGCCCCCGTGTGCTGGGGTGTGACCGTTTGTTTAGCATGTAAGACAAAAAAGAAAAAAGAAAAAATAAAGATTGCGACTGGATAGTCTTTGTAGCTATGGTTGAGAAATCATGTTTTTTATTGCGATGGATGAGAAGCCATGTATTTTCTCGGGCTACAATGTGGCTGGAACAGCCTTATTTTGCGAGTGATGTACTCTCCTAGGGATAGAATTTCCCCATGTGCGCCACGTTCCATGGGTTGGAGTAGACGCCGCCTGTTTTTGGATTTTTCAAGCGATAGGCACCTCCGGGGATGAGCTCGTGTATGATGAAGGGTCCTTCCCATGGTGACTCGAGCTTGTGTCCGCTTTCTTGCTTGAGTCACAGCACTAGGTCGCCTACTACGAAAGATCTGCTGCGAACGCGGCGACTGTGGTGGTTGCGTAGTGCTTGCTGGTAGACGGCGGTTCTTGTGACTGCAACGTCCCTGTGTTCGTCCAGTGTGTCCATGTCTTCGGCGAGTGCTATGTTGGAGGCTTCCTCGCTGTATGCAACGACCCGCAGAGTGCTGAATCGAACATCCTCTAGCAAGACTGCTTCGACGCCATAAACCATGAAGAATGGCGTGTAGTTTGTGGATCTGTTTGGAGTTGTTCTCAGGCTCCATAAGATAGATGGTTACTCTTCGGCCCAATGTCCTGCTGCAGGATGTAATCTGTCGAGTAGTCGCTTCTTGAGGCCAGCCGAAACTAATCCGTTGGATATATAGACCTGCCCGTTTGTCTCAGGATGTGCAACCGAGGCAAAGCTGAGAGTTATCCCTTTTTCTTCACAGAAAGCCTTCGTTTCTTTTGCTGTGAAGTTGGTCCCATTATCCGTGATGATATTGCGAGGGATGCCAAATCGGTATACGATTGTTTTGAGGAATTGGACTGTGCACTTCGCGTGTTGTGACGTTACTGGGACCGCCTCGATCCACTTGGTGAATTTGTCGACTACGACTAGCAGATAAGTGTATTCTTTGAGTGTGGCCTTCCTCAATGGCCCTACCATGTCGAGCCCCTACTGAGCGGATGGCCATGACAAGAGGATCACGTGGAGCTCTGTGGCTGGTGCGTGCGGTTTGGGCGAGAAGCGTTGGCAAGCGTCACATCTTTCGACTAGTTCTTTGGCATCCTTGGCTGCTGTTAGCCAGTAAAATCCTGCTCGAAAAGCTTTGCCCAGTATGGCTCTCCAGCTAGCGTGATGTCCGCAGTCGCCTTGGTGTATGTCCCGTAGTAGTTCCTTTCCGTCCTCGGGTGCGATACACCGTTGGAGGATTCCTCATATGCTCTGTTTGTAGAGTTTGCCGTTTACCACCCGGAAGGATTTGCTGCACCGAACAGTCTGCCTTGCCTCAGGGATATCCTCCGGGAGCTACTTTCGGATCAAGTAGTCGAGGTACTTGGTCGTCCAGACTGGCTCGACTAGGAAGATTTGCCTCGAGATGTTGTGAGCAAGTTCGATGATGGCGCATTGTCGACTGGCTCCTATTTCTGTTGTTGCTGGCACCTCCGTGTGCTTCTTCGGTTTTACTGACCTTTTGATGAGCCGCTCGAAGTAAATTCCTGGCGGGACTTGGGCGTTTGTTGACCCGATGTTTGCCAATCTGTCGGCTTCTTCTTTGCTTGACCGAGCAATGTGCTTCAGTTCGCACGCCTTAAAGCTTCCTTCGAGCAGGTTGTACATGTTGCAATAAGCGATCATGTTGTCTGCGACGGCGTCGCATTCCTTCATCATTTGTTGCACGATAAGGTTGGAGTCTCCATATATCATCAGTCGAGTGACGCTGCAGGCGATCGCCAACTTCATGCCGTGTAAGAGCATAGTTTAAAAAACCGGACTGGAGATCGAACCGGCGAGGCCGTCGGTTTAGGTTTTCACTAGTCGGACCATTGGTTTAACCGGTTCAGTGCCTGGTTTTTTAAGTATAAAATAATATTTTCTATCTTGTAAATGCTTCACCAAATAGGTTAATATGTGTAAAAAACTATTACATACTTACAATTTAGTATTTGGATAACAAATATATAGACTTGATTTTTCACCGGAAGCATATATTTGTAGCATAGATAATAAATGATTGAATATTGAGAAAATAGAACAGCATATATGTAGCATATATGCGCAGAAACGAGAGAAAGGAAACGATCTTAGGGATGAATTCGACCCATTTCTTCAAGTTTCCAACATTGCCCTTCCTTCCTGCGTACAAAAACAATTCCGACGAGGGGTGTTTCAGGAATAGCAATGAACCGGCCGGTTTAGTGCAAACCGGCCGGTTCACTGGTTTTCCAAAAAATCGGCCGGTTCACCCGGTTTTTCCCGGTTCGCTGGCGAGGCTGGTTCAGTGCGCTTAACAGACCGGAGAGGTCGCCGGTTCCGGTTTTTTCCGGTTCAACCGCCGGTCCGGTCCGGTTTTTTAAACTAGGTGTAAGAGTGCTTCATACTCGGCGTCATTGTTGGAGGCTGGATCGTCCAGGGCAAAATCGAGGCATAGAACGTACGGCAGTTTGTTGCCTCTTGGCGATATGAGTATTACGCCGGCTCCCGCCCCTTTGTTTCTTTTCGACCCGTCGAAGTACATGATCCAGTTACTCGTGTATTCTGGGGGGGGGGGCCTAGAGTTTGCAGCTCCGTCCACTCGGTCAGGAATTCTACGACCACCTAGGATTTGAGGGCGTTACATCCTGTGTATATTATATCCCAGGCGCCCAGCTCGATGCTCCACTTTGCGATTCTTCCGAATGCCATGGGATTGTTCATAATAGTACCGAGTGATGCGTCGTTTAGCACCGTGACGGTATGTTCCTGGAAGTATTGTTTGAGCTTATGGGCTGTAAGGACCACTCCATACGCGAGTTTCTGGTAGTGGGGTATCGTTGTTTGCACGGCGAAAGTACATCGCTGTTGTAGTACACCGGTCTCTGAGCGCCGTATGCCTTTCCGTCCTCTGGCCGCTCGACGACAATTACCGTGCTGACCACTTGATTTGTTGTGGCCAAGTAAAGGTAGAGAGGTTCCCTTTCCCGCGGTGTTGCCAGTATGCGTCTGCTTTGCAGCACTCTTTTCAGATCGATGAACGCCTTTTTCGCTTCTGGCGTCCACTCGAACTTAACCGTTTTCTTCAACAGTTTGTAGAAAGGGAGCGCCTGCTTGCCCAATTGTGCGATGAACCTGCTGAGTGCCGCCATTCGCCCTGCCAGTTGTTGGACTCCGCGTAGATTTGTCGGTTCTTTCATCGTCAATATTGCTTGAATTTTCTCCGGTTTGGCCTCAATTCCTCGGGCGGAGACCAGATAGCCGAGGAGTTGGCCGGCGGGAACCCCGAAGACGTATTTTGTCGGGTTGAGCTTGATTCTATATGCATTGAGGGCGTCGAATGTCTCCCTTATGTCCTCAAGGAGCGTATCCTCCACTCGAGTCTTGATGATGATATCGTCTACGTACACCTGTACGTTCTTGCTAATGAGCTTGGCGAGGCATTTTTGCATGCAGCGCTGATATGTTGCGCCTGCGTTTTTAAGCCCGAAAGGCATTATCGTGTAGCAGTATACACCGTGTGGTGTGATGAATGCTGTCTTTTCCTCATCCTCTTTCTTCATCCTGATCTGGTTGTATCCCGAGTAGGCATCCAGGAAGGAGAGGCGCTAACAGCCTGCTGTGGAGTCGATAATCTGGTCGATCCGCGTAAGCGGGAAATTATCCTTGGGGCAGTGTTTGTTCAGCGACGTGTAGTCGATGGACACGCGAAGGATGTCTGTGTTTTTTTTCGGGACCAGCACCGGGTTTGCTAACCAGGTGGAAATCTTGATCTCCCTCATGAACTTGGCGGCTAGGAGCCTGTTCACCTCTTCTCCGAGTGCTCTCTGTTTTGGCTCAGAGAAGCGTTGAGTGGTCTGTTTGACCGGCTTTGCATCTTTGTAAACTTCTAATGAGTGCTCGGCGAACTCCCTGGGTATTCCTGACATATATGAAGGCTGCCAGGCGAAGATTTCCCAGTACTCACAGAGGAGTTCGACGAGCACGCTTTTCTATGCGGATGATAGGGTGGTGGACACAATCGCCGTCTTTGCGGGTTCTGTCGGGTGCACCTGGAGCTTTTGAGTGTCGCTACTTGGACTGAACTCGAGGTTTGGAGCGTTCTTTTTGGTTAGTGGCATCACAGAGTTATCCGTGGTTTTTGCCAATTCCTCTATCTCCTCTTGCATCCCAAAATATTTCGCGATCTCGTGGAATTCATTGTCGCACTTGTCTGATTTCTGGAAGTCGCCATTTACGGTAATTGTACCGTATTCTCTTGGGAGTTTCAAATTTAGGTAGGCGTAATGAGGTACTGCCATGAATCTCGCGAACGTTGTCCGACCGAGAATGGCGTGGTACTAGGATGGCTAATCGACTACCTCGAAGTCGAGGAATTCTCTCCTGTAATTGTGCGGGTCTCCAAGGATCACTTCCAAGTTGATTGTTCCGAGTGGTCGGACCGCTTTACCCGGTACTATCCCATGGAAGGATATTTCTGATGCTGCGAGTCCCTCTAAGTTCCTGTTCATTTTACGGAGTGTATCCGCGTATATGATGTTGATTCCGCTGTCGCCGTCCATGAACACCCGGGCTAGGTCGTAGTTGCCTATTTGCGCCTGGATGACGAGCGCCACGTGCCTCGGTCGATGCGCCTGTGGCAGGTGGTCCTCCCGTGAAAAAGTTATCGGGTGCTCGGACATCTTCAGGTATTCAGGCTTGGACGGTGGTGCTTGTACTGCCATGTTAACTTGGCGAGTGTTGGTCTTCAGAACTCGTCGGGACGGGCAGACCTTCTTTATCATGCCTAGGAGTTTGCGGGAGTTTGGGTAGCCATTTCCTCCTTGATTTGCCACAGCTGGGTTAGCTGGTGCGGGAAGGGCGGCTAGAGCCATGTTGTGTTGACCTGGAAGAGGAGGCAGGGGTGGTGGTTGGTATCCTCCCGGCAGTTGCGGGTATCCCTGGTTGATAGCTGCCATGTGCTTCTTTGTGTACGCCTCGTGGATGTCCTGGAACTTTTGACAGTCCTTGAGGAGGTGAGTGGCCTTGGTTTTCCCGTGCGCTTATCTGTAAACAGATTCAGAGAGCAGTATCCGTCAAGGTTCTCCTCGGGGGTTTTATCGTCTGGCTTTGGTTTCCACTCGCGATTTCTGCGGGATCCGTTGTCGCGGTTTCTTGTGAACTCGGCCGCTACTAGTTCCGATTGATCATCCTGGTCGTAGTGTTTCCTCTTCTTCCTCCGGCAGTCTCCGTTGCGGTCCTCGTCGTGCGTGGGTGCGGAAACTTTCTTGTTGCGCAGGGATTCTTCACCATTCGACAACCTGTCCGCTATCATCATTAATTCTCCGATTGATTTGGGTGCAGATCGCCCCAGTTCTTCTCGGAAGGCGGCGTGCCGGGCACCCTTGGTGAAACCTTCAACCGCGACTTCCTCCGATATATTCCCCGTCGTGTTCTTGAGTGTGGTGCATCTCTGGATATACTCGCGGGTAGACTCGCCGCTCTTCTGCCTGCAGGCTCGCAGTTCCTCGATAGATGTTGGCCACTTGTATGTCGCCTGGAAGTTTTTATCGAAGTCACGGGTGAGATCATCCCAGGATCTCTAGTGCGCACTCAGTCTTCCTTCGAGCCAGGTTCGGGCGGCGCCTACGAGGTGCAAGTTTAGAGACTGCATGGCCATTGTTTTGTTCCCCCGCTAGCATTTAACCGCGGTCAAATAGTCAGAAAGCCATGACTTGGGCTCTTGCGAGCCGTCGTACTTTGAGACCTCCGTTGTGAGTTTGAATCTCTTGAACATTGGTGCCTCGCGGATCTTGCTGCTGAAGCACATCGCGCCGCAGGCTACCTCGTCAGAGGAGGTGGATAGCGATCAAGCACGGTTCCTGCGGGCTCGAGCTCTGTCGACCTTGCTCTGCGCGATGTCCCCATGCGCGTCGTGTTGAGTTCGGCCGCGATTATCCTCCAGCCGCAGTTCCCTGCTACGGTGTCGCGAGCGGCTTCCGTGATGCCGTGGGCTGCTGTCACGGTTTTGCGGGCTATCATCATCGTTGTGCGGGATGACGCCGCGGCGCCTTGCTTCTTTGCCTCTGGGGCGACGAGGCGATCCCCTGTCTCCTCTGTTTGGCGACGTGCTCTCGCGTCTGCGAGGTGTTTTGTCCACCCGAGGTGTTTTATCAGCTTCAGGGGGTGTTGTGTTCTTGCGGTTCTGGGCGGCGATTGCCGCTCCGGCCATGCCTAGTCCCCTCTAGACCTGCCGGTGTTGTTTCGCGCGGGGATCATTCTCGGGTGACTGGTTCGCCTGCAAGTATGTAGCTGCGGCTAGGACCGCGGCGGCGGGAGTTGTCGGGAGCACGTTACCCTCATCATCAACATGCATGAGGGAAGTCTCGTGAGTCTTGCTGACCTCGCTGAGAGACCCTTGGTCCATGCGAGCAGTTTTTGAGATGTACTTTCCCTTCTTTGGGGGCTGGTTCCCCGTTGAATGAGTTCTAGAAGTACCGCGTGGCGCGCACTCGAGGCTTCCGCCGCTTCCTTCCGTGCTTCCAGCTCCTTGCGGGCTTCTGCCAGCTGTCGGCCTGTCCGCAACAGGTGGTAGTGGTATGCCGTCAGGTCCTCTTGAGAGGATCCAGCTTCTATCGGTTGTCCAGAGTGTACCGCTGCCTTCGCTTTGAGCCAAGAGCCTCGCGAGACCTTAATGTGTTCCCGTGCCACTTGACTTTCCTCCGTTTGCTCAGGTTGTTCGGTTGAGCCTGCCATGTAGACTTGGGCCAAATATGGCTCGTGAGTCCTAGGCGTAGGCCGATGCCTTTCACCAAATTTGGAGGGTTCTTCGGTCGCAATGGTGTGGAAGTTGCGTGTGTTGCGGCGGATGGATCCATCACTGGGCGCTAAGTCGCGACTGGCGCTGCCGTGTGGTGACTCGAGGATCGCCGGGCTCGAGACGGACTCAGAGTCTGATCCGTCGAGTTCCATCTGGTCAGGGAAGCGTAAATCCCCGTTTTGCTGGTGCGGAAGCGGAGGCCGCCGAATGTCAGGCAGATGCCCTCCTGGAGTCCGCTGAACACCAGACGTGATTACGGCGAGTGCGGCGTGTAGATGAACGACCCGAAGCAGATTGGCTCCGTTGGATTCGATGATCCCGGGCTCCAGCTGAAGCTCGGTGAAGATGAGGCCGTAGATGCCGTGGATCAAGCGCCCGCCGTTCCCACAGAAAGCGCCAATTGTCGATTAATCATATCGGCAATTCCCTCGGATGATCCGATAGGGTTTCGATTAAGAGAATGAATTAGGCGCTGGTAACTTTGTCGGCTAACAGGGGCAAGATTTACCCAGGTTCGGGGCCCTCGTAGAGGTAAACCCTTACTCCTGCTCTTCTAATATGTATTATGAGTAGATCGATTACAGAGGTGGGTGCGCAAGCTGAGAGATAGATCTCGAGCTATGTCTATGGTGGTGAAAAGTAGATTGGACCCCCTCGGTGGTTCTCCCAGCCTTTTTATAGGTGGACGGGTCTCAAACCGTGCCCGAGGGGGTTACAAACCCTAGCTCTAAGGTGGTGAAAACTTTCCATCTTGACCCGCAAGTTTTGCGGGTGGGCTTTCACTAGGCCTTCTAGAACTGCGGGGTGGCACCCCGCGTTGGGCTTTAGTCTTGGGCCGTGGACCAGGTAGGCCCACTCGATAGGTCCAGGAGTCATCCCCACGTCAGGGGCGCTACAAGGCCACTATGAACCGTTGATCTTCGCAGAAGAAACATACATAGCACGCATCCCGGCCACCACGCATCAAGCGAAAACGAAGCGCGCGGGGGGGGGGGGGGGGGGCGGTTACCCTGCACGATCTTTAAAGAAAGATCGTGCACGATTAACTGCACGTCCGACAGGAAAACCGGCGCACGGCGACCCATTTTCGGTAAAAAATCTGACAAGGTGGGCCCTACGCGCCCTGTTCCACTGCGTCACGTCCCATCGGGAGCAGACGAGTGCGCAATGACGTCATCAAGGACTTTAGAACACGAAATCTCTTTCGTATGAACTCAGAGAAAAGACTCGCCTTGCTCGAGGATTAAAAGGAAAACAATGACACTCGCTATTATGCAAGACAAGGAAGCGGGACTCGCTATGCTGCAAGGAAAAAACCACGCAGACGCGTTCTCTGCAAACGCCAAAACTTGCAATTGCGATGTATGAACATGTCACACAATAAATCCCGAGTCGTTCGGCCATCACGGCACACCCGGATGCCACATTCTTCGAGTGCGAACGTAAGGACCAAGGATCTGTCCTGTGGGCTTGGAATCGCACTCAAGCTGCGTTCTCCAGTAATTTTCCGTGTCAACGACACAAAGACACATCCTAGCGTACGCGCCTGGTGTCTCTTTAAGGTTAAGTTCGGCTCGATAAGTCCTCCACGACCCAGTCGCAATGATCACCTGACCGGATTCGAGCCGGAGGTCTCGAGTTTGTGTAGGCCAGACCTGTTTTTGCCCGAGAGCAATTAATTGGCCCCGATCCGTCGGATGAGCCAAGCAACTGAGCCGCATCCTTCGTGGAAAAGCCAATGCATGGCGCATTTGATCGCTCGATACTCGAGTCTCATCCATACAAGGTTCACATCCTTCAAGTTAAACTAGGCTGCTCAGTCGCAAGAATCTGAAATAAGTCTTGAGTGCTTACCTGACTCTTTAAAGTCGGATAAACACTTGGGGGCTACTGACGTGGGGATGACTTCCGAGTCCCTTAGATGAGCCTATCCGGTCTAAGGCCCGACATGAAAGCCTAACATGAAGGACCGCCCTATTATTCTGGAAGGCCCTACTACGGCCCACCCGCAAGACTTGCGGGTCAAGATGGAAGGAACGTACCTACTAGGGCTAGGGTTTTGTAACCCACCCGGGTACGGGTTTGAGACCCAACCTCCTATATAAAGGCTGTGAGAACCACCCGGGGGATCATCCAATCTAGACTTCACACCATAGGATCCCCCTCTCGAGATCCAACCTCTCGACCTGTGCGCCTGCCATTGTAATCATACACCATAATACAAGAACATACAAGCAAGATTAAGGGTATTACCTCTACGAGGACCCCGAACCTGGGTAAATTGCGCCCCCTGTTAGCCGCCGAGTCCACCAACGCCTAATCAGTTCCTATACTCGAAGCCCTACCGGATCACCCGAGGGATTTATAGATATGAGTCATCAACACCCATATCATGTTTTCCACCACCTTTTGATTTTTCAACCACACCTTTTGCCACATGGCTTGGAAATTTCCTTTCCCGGTTTTCTATACCCTTTACCTACACCACCTTGGGCAAAAAAGCCAACTTTGAACTCATTCATATTTTCTTTTATGCTGTTTTCCAGAAACCATCAACCCTGACTTTTCGATGAAAGTATATTTTATAAAACCCCAGAAATTCCCTAAAAAATTCAGGACACTTCCAATCCATGGGGAGCTCAAATATACAGAAATAACATATAGGTTGTTAGGAAAAAGTTCACTTTTCACCTCTCTTTCCTTACTGTCCAAAACTTAGTAAAAATAAATGCCTTGGTAAAAATGTTTTCACCATGATGGGGTATGAACATGAGAGGTTCTCCTCAGAGAGCTCATCATTGGCCAGCCCCACATCATTTAAACCCCAAAACCATTTTCTTGATTTATGTTTTCCAATAATCACAAAACCCACCTTTCCAAAGGAAGTATATTTTATATTTTTCTAAAAATCCAGAGGCACTCTCTAAGTAATGAGAAGCCCAACTATACAAAAATATTTTATATGTCCTTAAGAAAATATTGCATATTTCTTTATGTTTTGCTGGTGCCAAAAAATCAAATAATATGGAAAGACCATTTAAAAATTTCCATTATTTTTGGAGAATGGCCAGCATAAGATCACATTGATCACATCTAACCCAGGACCTGTAGCACCAACCAAGGTAACCACATTTACACCCCCCAATGACCAAGATTCTTTTTGATCAGTATTGAATTTTGAAATCTTTATATAGACCAAGTTTTGAATCTGCAAAAAACTTACAACAAAAAAGTGTTTTCAAATTAAATCCTACATCTAGTGGCGCAACCATTTTCCATCTGGAACCCTCAGTGGGGAGCGACGACCTGGTGCCACTTTTGGCATGCCCTAAGGGATGCCAAACTCGGCATGGCGGTAGCCCGAGACCACCACCCGTTTGTGGTCGTCGCCGTCGAGCTTCTCCTCGCTCCAGACTCTGTCTAGGAGGTAGCCCTCCTCGCCCTTATCCGCACCAGGCCAGCGCAGCACTAGCGCTGACGCCCTGCCACCACTGCTCCGGACCGCAACTCACCCCCACACGCGCGGGCCATAATTATCCCCACGTGCCTCCTGCGGCACCTACCCATGGATACACCATCGCTACGACACGAAGACGGCCGCACCTACCTCGTCGTGCCATTGATGGCGGGCATCTCGCCGGAGAGATATAAAAGGAGACCCTCCCTAGCCTTAGAGCACCGCACCAAGCTCACATAGCCCCCAGCCCCCTCCCTCCAGTCCCAAGCTAAGGCGAGACGTAGAGCGCCGCCGACGAGCTCGCAACCGCAGCTCGGCCTTCGGTCGATTCGCCGCAGTAGATCCCTGCCCCTCTCCACTGACCCACTAGCCCTCCAATTGGAGCCACCAGAAGCCCGTAGCCACCTCGCCTAGCCTTAGGATGGCCTGAGCAGCCGCGGTCGTGCTCGCCGCACCTCTGCTCCTGCAGTCGTGCTTGGCGTTGCCGCTACAGGCCGCTCCGTTTCTCGCCGTAAGCCGTAGGAGAAGCGCCGCCCTCCCTAGAGCTCGTAGCCACTCTCTCCGAGCGCCTCTCGCCGCCGGCAGAGCCACAGTGAACTCGCCAGGGAAGAAACCCTAGCCTCCCCCTCTATTTTCCCTTTTTCTTTTCTTCCGCGCGTACGTACCGCTTCACTAACGGGTGGGTCCCGCTAGGGCCACACGCCAGTTTAATTGGGTTTCCCACCGTTTTCTTTTCTGTTAAAACTAAAAGGAGAGAAAACAAATTTTTGGGCAAACTTTGAAAAGCCATATATTTTAAAATAATGCTCCAAATGAGGTGAATCCTTTTGCAATGGCTTTGTTTTCAAAACCTCTATCAAATGGCATATGCCAAATTTCATTTGGGACATTATTTTCTGGTGATTTATGAAATACCATTTGGAGTGTTTTTAATGCCTTTTAAATTGTTTTTATAGATCAAAACCCTCCATTTCAAGTTGAACTTGAAACCCCTTGTTGAAGGCAAGCCCTCAACCCTCCAAGGTGACTATGATTTTATTTGAATTTATTTGCTTGTGAAAACGATAGAATGCATGACATGTTGCATGATATGAATTGTTATCCCGGAGAGAAACCATGCCCTCCCCACATCCTCGTTGAAATGGTGGATTAAGGCAGCGTGGGAATCTCTCCTGTTTGCCATGTTGGATGAAACCATGCAACCCTTCTCTTTTCCGAAAGGAACAACAGAGTGTGGTGAAGTGGGCATCACCATTTTATTATCGTCAATATTACGATATTATTGTGGAATAACATTTGTTGATGTCTTCATGTGAATGAGATCATCGTGCTAAAAGACTAAAGAATAACCACCTCTCTTGATTTTATTGAGTCGTTAGTGCCTTGGTTCCTGTGTGCAGAGTCAATACCACGACATGACATGACTCAAGTTGTTCAACCCATCCTGTTGCGGGGGTTTATTTGTGAATCTGGGCACTTATTCCTGGCCTCGACCAGAAGAGTGAAAGACCTCATGGCAATGGCATGGATCTCTTTGAGTTTGAGTGGCTCTCCGAAGTGCCACCTTATCGCCACTCTCACAGTTCGCATATTTTCTCACTTTTTCCTGTATATTGGAAACCCGCTGCTTAACTGCGACCGTCCGATCCTTATCACTCCTGCACGCGCGCTCTCCGCTCCTTCCTACTCGCACCGCCGCCGTCCTTCCTCACTCGCGCCCGTTCCAAGCCGCGTCGCTGTTCGTCCCAGTCGACCCCTCGCTCGCGGCTCCCTCCTTCGCCGCCTGTTCGCGTCGCTGCCTCGCCCACCGACGTGCGGCCCCCTCGTTACGGCTGGCCGGCCATTCGTCGCCTCCGCGCCGTTGTGGCTGCCCGTCACCCGCTAATTGGATTGCCGTGGAGAACCGTCTGGAATTCCGTTGTACCCGTTCGTTCGTAAGTTCGATTTCACCTCCTACTAATTTCTTATGTGCTGACTTCTGTGTCCGAGAGAAATAAGTAAAATATACGTTTTTGCAGGTTTTTTTTGCGATTGAAATCCATTTTTTAGGTTCCAAACAGTCCGTATATTAGTACCTATTTCTTTCACAAAATGGTACAATAAAATATGCTGCAGAGAGTTGATGATTTTCTCAGAAAAAAAAACCCCGTCCGTGTAAACATTCCAGCTTAATTGTTTTTGACGCGTTTCCATTCTCCGAAAAATTAAATTGATAAAGTTACACTAAATTTCAGATATATTTAGCCAACGCGTGAATACGTCGATACTCCTTTGACGCAACTTTGTGTCTCTGTTATTTAGTGGGTTGATTTCGATTATTGTTTCCAAAGAAATTATGTGTGCTCAAACTTTATCTTGTTTACTCAGCTTTATGAGTGCAAAGGAAAGTTTATAACAACATCGCCATGGCGTCTCCTGCTTCCGTTACCAACCTGGGGAGTAAGGGAAGGCCTGGCCCATTCTCAATGGCGGCAGTGAGGAAAGGGCACTTGGTTTCAAGGATTAGTTTTACAGGGTTTGACGGTGTTCGGCGGTGGCCGTGTGCGCCAGGGAGATTGTGTAGATGTATGGTCATAACTAACTTGATCGACGAGAAGGGGGCTCCATTCTCGTCAAGAGGAAGTGTGAATGTTAAAGCTGATGATGACAATGATCTTCTTTCGAAGCCCCCACAGAGGCCAATCCGGCCAAATGGGCCACCAGAAAGCATGAATGCAGCAACGACATCAGCACCTGCCAGGAAGACAGGTGGTGCAACATTGCGAGACCGAGAGAAGGTTCGAGAGTCATTGGATGAGGTGTTGGAGAAGGCAGAGAAACTCGAGGCTTCGAGCTCCAGAAATGCACATGGGGAAAACAGTGGATTGAGACAGAATGATGTTGCAAAGCCTGATAGTCCAGCGCCAACAGTTGTGGAGGAGGGCCCCAATTCAAAAAGGACGAAAACACTCAAGAGCGTATGGAGAAAGGGGAACCCTGTGCCAACTGTACATAAGGTGATCAGAGATCGCCCACGCACTGAAAGTAGGGATCAGTTCATATCTCCAGCTAAACCGTCAGCCTCATCTCCATCAAAACTAGCACCTCAGTTACTAAAAAGACCTTCTGTAGCAGCACCACCTCGTCGGCCCGTAAATGCTGATACATCGAAGGAGAAAAAAGGACCCATCCTGATCGACAAATTTGCTTCCAAGAGACCAATAGTTGACCCAGCTGTAGCTGAATCACTGGTAGAACCTGTAAAGCCAATACGAGGCTCACCAGCAAAAGTGAAGGATAATCGTCGTAAAAAAATTATCACACCAGCTGGTTCCCGTCGGCGCATGCCAAGCGATGATCGACCAGTTGATGACGATGCTCCAGTTCGCAAGGGAAGGAGATGGAGCAAGGCAAAACGTAGGGCGGCCAGACTCGAGGCTTTAGAAGCTGAAGAGCCTGTTAGGGTTGAGATCCTTGAAGTTGGTGAAGAAGGTATGGATATCGATAAATTAGCATATCAATTGGCAGTTGACGAATCAGAAATCCTGCGATTTTTATCTGTGAGAGGAGCAATGCTTGACAATGTTCAGACTCTTGATAAGGATTTGGTTAAGATGGTTTGCATGGAATATGAAGTTGAGGTATTGGAAAGTGGTCCAATGAGAGTGGAAGAGATGGCAAAGAAGAATGAGTTCCTTGATGAGGAAGATTTGGATAAACTGGAAGTACGGCCTCCCATTGTAACTATCATGGGTCATGTTGATCATGGGAAGGTATGAAGTGTGATAGAAATCTTAAGACTGCTTAACTATTCCTAACCACTGTTTGACATTGCTACTTCTGTTTGCAGACTACTCTGTTGGATTATATACGCAAGAGCAAGGTAAATCAGTAATAGCTTATCGTTGATATGTCCTTTTGTCAGTGGCATTGTGGTTGTTGGCATTGATACACGGTAGCAACTACTATATACTAGGAACTGTGTGTCTAAACCATAGCTGCATTCAGGTGGTGGCATCTGAAGCTGGTGGAATAACACAAGGAATTGGAGCATACCAGGTTCTTGTGCCAGTTGATGGAAACCCCCAGGCTTGTGTTTTTCTTGATACTCCAGGACACGAGGTATAGCAGTAGATATTAATTAAGTATATGTTTCTTACTTTGCATGTCATATTACCATTCCTGATTCTTTGACACGGCAGGCTTTTGGTGCCATGAGAGCTCGAGGAGCAAAGGTAACTGATATATGTATCATTGTCGTGGCTGCGGATGATGGCGTTCGGCCACAAACAAACGAGGCGATTGCGCATGCAAAGGCAGCTGGTGTGCCTATTATAATAGCAATAAATAAGGTATATCTTCTAGCAACTTTCTTTGATAGTTACAATCCCCCTTTCTCATATTTAAGTCACCTCATATGCAAGCAGGTGGACAAAGAGGGAGCTAATCCAGAACGGGTCATGCAAGAGCTTTCCCAGATTGGACTTATGCCAGAGATGTGGGGTGGTGATACCCCGATGATTCAGGTTGCTTATTGGCACTCTGTAAAAAGGAAATTCCTTAGTGTAAACACTTATTACCTAATTGAGCTGATTTAATTGTGATATCTGTTAGATAAGTGCTCTTAAGGGAGAGAATGTTGACGAGCTATTAGAGACTGTCATGCTTGTTGCGGAGGTATTTTTTTTGTTTACAGTTTACTTTTTTGCTTCTTGTTGAGTTCCCTTTTGACTTACTTTTTCTGGGAATTTGTAGCTGCAAGAACTAAAAGCCAACCCTCATAGAAATGCAAAGGGCACGGTTATAGAAGCATGTCTTGACAAGGCTAAAGGACCTCTTACCACCCTAGTTATACAAAATGGAACCCTGAATAAGGGTGATATTCTTGTTTGTGGTGAAGCTTTTGGAAAGGTTTGCGTCTTCCTTTCCTACTTGTTGTACACGACTTCGTTTGGAACATGACTAGCTCCTGCATTAGAAAAAAGAAGCTAGCACATATAATTGACAGAAGCTAGCATATAATCTTGGGCCAGTTGATGTATATGCATGAATATTATGACAGATCCGTGCAATGTATGATGATCGTGGAAGTCTTGTAGACCAAGCAGGGCCATCCAACGCAGTGCAGGTTTTTTTTTTCCTTTTCATCTTTTTTTTTCATTCTTTTTTCTGTGTTTCCTTCATAATTCCCTAATTATATCATATTGTGACAAAATATTATGTTACATTCAGTTTTCTTTGCTGCAGAATCTATTTATATATTCTGAAAATCAGTATCTTTCATGGAGAGTTAATTTCTTATTAAATCAAAAATACATATACACATAAAAGCATGACATAGATTTTCAGTATTCGGGTGCAGTGGCACCCTTTAAAAAAAAATTAAATGTGAATTTGTAAAATAAAATCCCAAAACATTATCCTAGATGTACAACATTTTAGAATATCTGCCCTTGCAGAATTTTCTGAAAAAATAAGACCAGTGGTTGGTACTTCAGTGCAACTGCACTTGGGTGGAAATGCGAATTGTTGATAGGCTACTGCTTGTTTTTCTTTTTCTTTTTCTATGTGAAATGCTCAAATAAAACGTAATGCCTTTCACATCGGCAGATTGTTTCTTGTAGTATAAAAGTAATGCACTAATACAGTTAATTTCTTATTAAATCAAAATACATATACACATAAAAGCATGACATAGATTTTCAGTATTCAGGTGCAGTGGCACCCTTTAAAAAAATTTAAATGTGCATTTGTAAAATAAAATCCCAAAACATTATCCTAGATCTACAACATTTTAGAGTATCTGCTCTCGCAGAATTTTCTGCAAAAATAAGACCAGTGGTTGGCAAGAATTACGAGTCGACCGGTCGTTCTGGGGTAGCGACCGGTAGACTAGTCGCCATGAGTGAACAGTAATATATAGTATGAAATACCAGATTATATAGCTATTTAGTAGTATAAGCAGGCTTGACCAGCAGCAACAGCAGGCTTGACTTGCTTGCAGTGGTGGCGGCGGCTCAGGCCAAGCGAGAGAGAGAAGACCACGGCGGCTCGGGCCAAGCGAGAGAGAGAGCAGACCACGGCGGCGGCGGGGGCGGCCAGGGGAGAGAGAAGAGCACGACAGTGGCGGCCAAGGGAGAGCCCATGGCGTCGGCGGCCAAGGGAGAGAGCAGGGCCTTGGTGGCGCTGGCGGCAGACTTGCGGCGGCGGCGGCCAAGGGAGAGGAGCTCCAGGCGGGAGGGAGATGTGGGGTGGTTCGAGCAAATGCGCTCGATCTAGGTTTGGAGCTGGGTCAAAGAGCATCGGGTTTTTTTTTTTTTTTACCTGTGGGCCTTTTTTTTCTGGTCGCTCGACCCAAAAACCGTGACTAATCGCTACTAGTCTAGACTAGTCGACTAATCGCGATTAGTCTCTCGCCCCTTAATTGGAGGTGGTTGGTACTTCAGGGTGCAATTGCACTTGGGTAGAAATGCGAATTGTTGATAGGCTACTGCTTGCTTTTATTTTCTATGTGAAATGCTCAAATAAAACTTAATTCCTTTCACATCGACAGATTGTTTCTTGTACTCCCTCCGTCTCAAATTAACTGTCACAAAGTTAGACAAAGGTGGATGTATTTAGACATCATTTAGGGTTACATACATCAACTTTTGTCCAACTTTGTGACAATTAATTTGAGACGGAGGGAGTAGTATAAAAGTAATGCACTAATACAGGTATGCCTCTCCTTTATAAATAACTAGAAATTCCATTGGGAAAACCTGGATCCTGGTAATTGATGTAGTTCATCAACCTTGCTATATTTTTCTTGGTTAGTTATTTTGTTCTACTTTGTTTAGTCAATGAGGTGGCTGAATGCCAATGAGTTGTGGATTATGTAGTTTGTAAATGGAAGTGATTGGATTTTGAGGTCATTTTGTGGCGCTCCTGGATGCTTTTAAGCATTACATAAGAATGATAATGAACACCGGGAGATGAAGTATATATTTTGGGAAACAGAGAAACAACATATTGGGAAGGCTTCTTATAATTTTTCTTTGTTAATGGAATCAGAATGCAACGCCTATTTATCTGGACATATATTAGTAGATTGAAACATGTTGTTAGCATTTGCGTTATATCTAAACTGATTGAAATCAACTAACAAAGGAATTAACTAACTGTATTTACAAAAAAAAAATTACTCATAGCCTAAATGAACTTTGAAGGGAGACTGGATGTTACCTCAAACATGGCCTTTAAATATGCGCATAAAAGTAACAACATTTTAAATGGAGTCCGATCCCTTGTCCAAGGAATTTAAACTGTTGGAAACAAAAAGTATCTGAAACAAACCTAATTACTCTAGACCTAATAAATAGCAAATACTCTGAATTATCTTCTGCTTTATTGAACGTGGGAGAAGCCCAATATATAGGAGGGATAACTTGGCTCACAAGCCGACTCAAAAGAGATACAATCTGGACTCTGGAACTGAATCTAAACAGGACTGTTCACCTAATCCGAATTTAAACCTAAATCCTAACAACTTTGAGCTGCACCAGGAGGTGGTGCGGTCAGGGCTGGTTCCCCACATAACAGTATCTTGAAATTTGGTGCTGTAAACCAGTGCTGTCTAACCTTAGTACTCTCTCATCTTTGCCTCTACAATTTGTTGCTCAAATCAGTTTTCTGAAGGAAATATGTGGTTAGCCAACAGTAGTCCCTCCATCCATTCTATAAGGCGTATTTTGGAAGCTATTAATATTAGAAGGAAGTGACCCATATAGCCATGGTGTTATTGTCTTGAGTAGGAGAGAGATTAGTCAGTATGTACCCAAAACATCCTATATTTTGAAATGGAAGGAGTAAGTCTAACCACAAATGGTAATAGAGATAAGAGATAAAGAGAGAAAAGAGAACACATTGTTTATCCAACATGCACACTTTGTATTCTGAAAGAAAGTTTACAAAACTGTAGGCCATATATTTTGAAATTAAGGCTATACACTTTAGGATTTTTGTGGTAACAATATTTTGGACAGCATAGAAGAATTAGTCGTATTCATTCAAGAAAACTGTTTTCTCATGTTATCGAATCTTGTTTTTAAAGGGCCATCTGTTATGACAAAAGTTTCTGTACCCAAAACTGCTTACTTCCCTGGTACTGATAGATATTGTGTTGTGAACTTATGATGAGACTGTGGTTTTCAGGCTTTGGAATGGAACCCTTAGTGTTATGTGGGGACAGCACTACAAGAGGAGGGGCCACGAGTAGGTGCTCCCAGGTTTAGATCGTATCAGCCAAGGGGCACAGCTGCACCTTGTCCCTCAAGTTAGGACTCCTATTATTCCAAAGATAGAATATGTATTCCTATTTTGTTGGTTCTCCATCTATATAAGGAGACCCCTGGCTATTGAATAAAACAGGCGGGAAGTTAACCATTTTCTCACGTCTCCTCTCCCTCCTCTAACCTAGCTAATCTATGGTACTGCCACATGGAGCGCAAACACGGCCAGCCGGCCTGGGAGGACTTTGTTGCACACATCAGTAGGCGTTTTGGTCCTCCCTCCCACATCAACCCCTTTGGTGAGCTGATATCACTTCGTCGCTCGGGTAGGTCCTCCCTCCCACATCAACCCCTTTGGTGAGCTGATATCACTTCGTCGCTCGGGTACGGTGGCTGATTACCAAAAACAATTTTTGGGCCTCGTTTCCCGCTGCAAGGTCTTACCTGATGACGAGGAGCGCGACATCTTCATCAACAGCCTCGACGAGCCCCTCAAGGCTCAAGTTCTCCTCCTCAAGCCAACAACGCTCGAGGATGCCATGGACGCCGCACGCTCGTCGGAGCATCTAGTGAGGGTCGCCGCCGCTGCCCAGCAAACCCGTTCAGGTCACTCCTCCCGCCCCGCGGTCCCCGGCGCCTCGGCTGATGGCACTACTGCTGGCGCTGCTATGCTCGGCCATTCAAGAAGCTTTCTCCCGCGGAGATGGAGGACCGTCGTCACCAAGTCCTCTGCTACAACTGCTGCGATGACTCCTTTGTCCCTGGACATCGCTGCAAAAAGCTTTTTATGTTGCAGATTACTGACGACTCTAATGAGGACGAGCCTACCACCGACGTCGGGTGTGACGAGCAGCCCCATATCTCGCTGCTTGCCACCATTGGCGGAACCAGGCTCACAGCTCTCGTAGACACCGGCTCAACGCACAACCTCGTGGCGTCCTAGTTAATCCAGCGCGTGGGACTCATGTTGCGCAGGCGTGCAGGGCTCTCCGTCGCAATTGCCAATGGCGATCGCATCACCAGCAACGACATCTGCTGCAACACCCCTGCCATTATCGATCAGAAAGCCTTTTCCCTCGACTTACGCCATCCCACTTGGCGGGTTCGACGTTGTGTTGGGAGAACCCACTCGCACGCCAACATTGCTAGCACTACAGGCCAATATCTTATGGGTGCACTCTTGGAGGAATTTGGTTCTCTCTTCGTCGAGCCGACGGGACTTGACCATCGTATCCACCCTGTTGCTGAAGCCGAGGCGGTCGTGGTACGCCCCTACCGCTACCCGCCACTTCAGAAGGATGAATTGGAGCGCCATTGTGCAACGCTCTTAGAACTCATTCACCGTAGTAATTCGGCATTTTCGGCTCCTGTGTTGGTGAAAAAGCATGATGGCACCTCGCGATTTTGCATCAACTTCCGTGCCCTCAATGACAAGACAATCAAGGATAAATTTCCTATCCCGGTGATAGAGGAGCTTCTCGATGAACTCAAGGGCGCTTGCTTCTTTACCAAGCTTGATCTTCGCTCAGGCTACCATCAAGTTCGCATGCACCCACCTGATATTGAGAAGACGGCGTTCCGCACCCATGAAGGCTTGTTCGAGTTTTTGGTAATGCCTTTTGGTCTGACCAACGCACCAGCCACCTTCCTAGCCCTCATGAATGATGGGTTGCGCTCTTCCTTCGTTGGTTTGTGTTGGTATTTTTTGATGATATTTTGATCTACAACACATCATGGGCAGACCACATTCGCCACGTACGCGCAGTATTCCTTCTTCGCCAACACCAACTCTTCCTCAAGCGCCCAAGTGCTTCTTTGGGAAACATCGGTCTCATACCTCGGCCATGTGATCACGACTGATGGTGTAGCCATGGACTCCTCCAAGGTGGACGACGTCACGGACTGGCTGACGCCACACTTCGTGCTCTTCGAGGATTCCCGGGTCTTGCGGGATACTACCGCCGCTTTATCCAGGACTACGGCACCATTGCTGCACCGTTGACTCGTCTTCTCCGTAAGGACGGATTCTCTTGGTCGGAGGAGGCTGACAAAGCATTTATGGATCTCGAGACAGCATTAACGACAACACCTGTTCTCCAGCTTCTGGATTTTACAACAGCATTCATCATCGAATTCGATGCCTCGGGCTCGGGGTTCGGTGCAATTCTCCATTAAGGCACATGACCGATTGCCTTCTTCAGCCGACCCATCGCAGAGCAGCATCGGAAGCTTGCTGCCTACGAGAGAGAGCTCATCGGGCTTGTCCAAGCAGTATGACATTGGAGGCCATATGTTTGAGGGCGCTCCTTCACTCTCTGCGCTGACCACTACGCCTTAAAGTTCTTGCTAGACCAACGGTTGTCCACAATTCCTCAAACCCAATGGGTGGGCAAGCTTTTTGGGTACGATTTCACGGTTGAATTCAATACTGGTGCACAGAATGTTGTGGCGATGCTCTTTCCCGTCGTGACGCTGAACCGGGATTGGCCTTTTCCATCTCAAGCCCCCGGTTCACCATCTTCGACGACTTGCGGCAAGCGGCCTCCGATAACCCGCTCTCACCGCCCTAGGTACCCGCATCTTGGCAGGTGAGCTGGGTTCACGTTGGGGCATGGTGGATGGCGTGGTCTACCATGACCGTCGGGCACAACTTCCAGCTGGCTCGGTTTTCGTACCAGCAGTCTTGGCTGTTGCCCATGATGACAGCCATGAAGGGATCCAGAAGACCCTCCATCGCCTACGCCGGGACTTCCACATCCATCAAGATCGCCAAGTGGTCTGTGACTATCCATGCGTGTACCACTTACCATTTGTCAGCGTAACAAGATAGAACATCTTCACCCTGCAGGACTGCTTTGTCCTCTAGAGGTATCCTCAAGCGTGTGGACAGATGTCTCGATGGACTTTATGGAGGGCTTTCCCAGGGTTGGCGGCAAATCTGTTATTTTCACAGTAGTGGACCGTTTTCCAAGTATGCTCACTTTATTCCATTGGTGCATCCCTACTCGGCATCCACTGTGGCACGCGCCTTCTTTGATGACATTGTGCGTCTCCACGGCATTCCGGTGTCTATTGTCTCCGACCGTGACCCTGTGTTCACCTCCAACTTCGGGAAGGATCTCTTTGCCATGTGTGGTACCTCTCTTCGGATGAGCATCACGTTTCACCCACAGACGGATGGCCAATCTGAGGCTGTCAACAAGACGATTGCTATGTATCTCCGTTGCATGACTGGGGATAGCCCACGCCAGTGGGTGCGTTGGCTTCCATGGGCAGAATTTTGCTATAATTCATCACTAGTTCGGCGAAGAGATAGTGAAATATGGATGATATGGATGGTAAAGCGAGGTATTGTAAATCTGTAATAAAAATAGCTGCAAGGAAACAAGTGGCAAAACTAAAAGTAAACGGTGTTGCAATGGTTGGAAACAAGGCCTAGGGATCATACTTTCACTAGTAGCAACCCTCAACAACATTAACATAATTAAACATATGATACTTCCTCTAACAACATGCATGAAAGACATAGCTCGGAAATCATTCCTCGTGAGTCAAGTAGGATGGGAATCGCGTAGGGCTGGCTACACAAGCACACAAGTTCACGTTCTCGTCAATGAACACCCCAACCCTGTCACTTTGAGCATCCAAAGAGAGTACTAATAAACACCACAACCTATCTCTTGAATAGTACCTTTCTAATCAATCCACACCACCCGCACTGTTCCACTCTGCACTCAAGACAACACCGTTTCGGGTGGTGTATGGTCGGGACCCTCTGCCCTTCATGACTATGAACCGGGGAGCTCCCGCACTTCGGTTGTTGATGATGAGCTTCAAGACCGGGATCTCTTCCTATCTGATGTGCGGTCTCGCTTACTGCAAGCCCAGGATTATGCCAAGCTGCACTACGATGGTCATCATCGCGAGCTTCACTTTGATGTCGGTGACTGGGTTTGGCTACGCCTGCATCACCGTGCAGCTAATTCTCTCCCAGGGGCAGCCAAGGGCAAGCTGGGCCCTCGCTACTATGATCAACGCCAAGATCAACGAAGTCGCCTATTGCCTAGAGTTACCACCCTCAGCTCGCATTCATGATGTCTTCCATGTCAGCCTCTTGAAGACGTATGATGGACCCCCTCCAGATGCTCCTCAGCCACTACCGCCACTTCTACATGGCAAGGTGGTGCCTACTCCCATCAAAGCCATCCGAGCATGCCGCTCTTGTGATACCTGGCAGGTTCTCATTCAGCAGGAGGGCATGTCTGCTGCTGATGCTTCTTGGGAGGACCTCGCTACTTTTCGGGAGCGCCATCCTTCATTCCAGCTCGAGGACGAGCTGTTTGTCAAGGAGGGGAGAGATGTTATGTGGGGACAGCACTACAAGAGGAGGGGTCACCAGTAGGTGCTCCCAGGTTTGGGTCGTATCAGCCAAGGGACACAGCTGCACCTTGTCCCTCAAGTTAGGACTCTTATTGTTCCAAAGATAGAATATGTATTCCTAATTTCTCATGTCTCCTCTCCCTCTAACATAGCCGCACCTTCTCAATCCACCGGCTGTAACACTTAGATCTCCATATTGGTGATAATTTATCTTTTACATGATCCAGAAATTTAATCTTGAAATTCTATAAGTTTTATTTTACAAAATTAAAGCAGCTGGTTTTCGTCATGTATTTATATTACCTCCTGCTGCCAGTCATCAGTGCATGCCTCTACTATCAGAGGGTGTTCCAGAATGGCATAATTCCTCTCATAGCTTGCTGCCGTCCCAACCCTCAAATATTTCTTAAATATATGCAGTCTTAGAAGCATTTTGATTTATTTTTATGTTTTTAACAGATTATTGGCCTGAACAATGTACCCCTTGCTGGTGACGAGTTTGGGTCTGTAGATGACCTTGATATTGCACGTGAAAGGGCAAATGCACGTGCTGATGCAATGAGAATTGAAAGGATTTCTGCAAAAGCTGGGGAAGGAAAAGTCACTCTCTCATCCATTGCGGCATCCGTTTCATCTGGGAACCAAACAGGGATTGATACACATGGGTTAAATGTCATACTTAAAGTTGATTTTCAGGTATCCACATTGGTTGCAAAGTATGGTTTGAATGTTGTTATTGTCCTCTCTTTCATTTCTAAATAATTTTATCACAATAGGGTTCCATTGAGGCCATTAGGCAAGCCATTCAAGCGCTGCCTCAAGAAAATGTCTCCTTAAGATTCTTACTTCAAGCTCCAGGAGACGTGAGTCTTAGTGATGTTGATCTGGCTGTTGCTTCGGAAGGAATTGTATTTGGTTTTAATGTCAAAGCTCCGGGATCAGTTAAGAAATATGCTAAGCAGAAAAGTGTGGAAATCCGATTGTACAAAGTGATCTACGATTTGATTGATGATTTGCGGAATGCCATGGAAGGGCTTCTTGACCTTGCCGAGGTAAACCGCTGGTCATATTTTTATTTTTAAACAGTTGAGTGGGAAAAGCCTAAAGAAACGCATTGCGATGTGTCTTAATTGAGAGTCAACTGTTCTTCTGTTTTGTGGAGATCATTCATTGAAAGGAATACTTACCCTAGTTTCTGCTATTTTGAACGCCCATATTAATATATATTTGTTTGTTAGGAGGAGGTACCACTTGGTTCAGCCAAAGTTCGAGCTGTTTTCAGTAGTGGCAGTGGAAAGGCAGCGGGTTGCATGGTTACTACAGGGAAAGTTATGGAAGACTGCAATGTTCGGGTTCTTCGTAAAGGAAAAGAAGTTTTTGTGGGTACACTTGATTCCTTGAGACGGGTGAAAGAAATTGTGAAGGAGGTATACAAAATATTCATGGACCCATCAACTATTCCCAATGCAGTTCACTTTATCCCCGCCCCCAACCCTATGCCGATTAGTTTTCTGAACACTAAAAAAGATTAGAGTTCCAGCAGTGTTCATTATCTTCTTTCACTCACAATCAATGTTGATGCTGAAACTAAATCTGGTGTGTTGAAAGTATGAACTAAATTTCTTCTTTTCACTAGGTTGGCGCGGGGCTAGAGTGTGGTATTGGTGTAGATGAGTTCGACGATTGGGAGGAAGGTGACGTCGTGGAGGCATTCAACACCGTGAAGAAGGCAAGAACACTCGAGGAAGCCTCTGCCACTGTCACTGCTGCTCTTAAGGGTGCAGGCGTCAAGGTGTAGATGTTGCAAAGCTGTTGAGCACGTCTGTAACAGCTGCAACAGCCATTGAATTTTCTTTTGGCGATGAAGCTGGAGTGCGGTGGCCACATTGTTGAGGAATGACAACCAGGTACTTGAAAGACGAAATGTATGCAGGCCGCATGACGTCCCTGTGTCTCAGAGCCTGTGCTTGACCGCATTGTGTCTGGCCTCCCAAAGCTGCATCTGCTGTTGTATGTCAATGTACATAGAGAAGATGAGATCAGCTGTTTTTAGTTTTGCCTCTTAACAGGTAGATAAGGGGTGTGTGTCTAGTTTGACACCTTTTGAGTTTTTGACACAAGCTGTAACCTGCAACCGTGACGCCGTACACCATTGTTAGAGCATCGGTCATCATACTGTTGGTGAAAAGAAAAGATTGAGAAAATGGAATCATATACTTATTGTTTGTTGATGTTTGTAACTTTTTTTCCCTGATTTGCATGTATCTAGACCATGGAAAAAAATAGCGCGCTATTTTGGCGGAGGGTTGACGCTAAAATTTGACACTTTTGCTTGCTATTGCACTATTCACAAAATATCATTCTATATCACGCTAAAACATTTTTCCAACCTATTGGGCCAAATGCCCGAGTTTTCCGCTTTAGGAAGAAGAAAAAGTTGCTTCGTGTTTTTCATGGCGATAAAAAATAATCGGGAAAATGACATCGCTAGGTTTACAATTCTGATTAAGTAATTTATATTGTGTTATTGCCCTGTGAGATGTTGATTTTAGGATCTTACCAAGTAGAGAACAATTTTTTATGTGGTTATACATATATTGTTGTCACATTTTTTTGACTATATCATTTATTCTTGTTCAAATCCTTCATTTTTTAAGATATATTTGATAATTTTTTTAAAACTTTATTTTGATATAGCACGCTATTATCACGCTATAGCGTGCATAGCATCTAGGGGAGGCTATCGCTGTTTCTTGTAGCACGCTATTTTTTTCCCTTGATCTGGACACATGTTAGTGTGTATGTTGACTTAATTTTGTCCACATGTAGTACGTATTGAAATATCTAAAACATCTTATGTTTACGAACAAAGGAAGTTTATAAGAATTTGCTTGTTAAACAGTCAACAATTTAGAACATATGTTGCAAAATTCGTGTATTTGATGTCTTCTTTGCTTTAGTTTTCAGTTTGTCTTGGATTGTAGGAGTAAATTTGCATGCTTCATCAGGGCAACACCTTGTCTAATATTTTTACCTTGTGATTTTAGTTATGTGCTCAAGGCTGTTGCTGGGTAGAAAAACTGTTAGGGAAAATGTAGAATGATCTTTTGATGAGATGTGATACATCGATTATTGTGGAGTTCGACCTTGGCGATCCGACTAGAAGTTATGATTTAGTTCAACAACAAATTTCCCCCGGTTAAGGAACCATGGTTATTAATCTAGTAGGACTTCGAAGTCTCTCACTAGGTTGCTTGATGTCTGGCGCTTCAACAATTGTGAACCTGCACACAAACATAAACCCTCTCTTACTCCCAACTTTTCGAGAAGGTTGTCAATATTCCCGTCTTGCTAAAAACTAGAGAATTAATTGTATGGAATGGTTGGATAATATTAATGAGAATAGAATAACGAGTAAATAATGATGAAAGCAAGTAAATAAGATTGTTATCAATGAGGAAAATATGACCGGGGGCCATAGTTTTTACTAGTGGTGTCTCTCCTAAGAACAATAAACATGCCGGGTGAACAAATTACAGCTGGGCAATTGACAAATCATGAGCGTATGACAATACTATTATAAATAGACAGCCATCCGACAACATCTATTTCTAAAAGTCCAACTTGAGACAGAAGTCCATCAAATCTTGCTGGTATTAAATTGCAGCAACGAAGTGATTGTTTGTGTGCAACGGACAAATGAAATACGAACAATATGTGATGTAAGCAATAATTCTCATCCATAGACAAGAACACCGATGTTTTTTCCCTAGTGGAAACAACACATCCTCCACCTTACACGTTTCTGTCACTCGATCGCAGATGAAAAGGGGGCATGAACCCACTATCTAGCATATAAACCATCTCTTGGAGGTGCATACAAGAACTTGGCCAAGGCAATCATACACACCGGGGAGCTTTTCAAGACAAGATTAAAACACTCTAAAGATATAAGTGAAGCACTTAAAAGACATGAAAAAGTAATCATAATTTCATGGTTCATCGGATCCTAGCAAACACAACATGTAGCAATTACATAATGGTGATCTTGATCATGTTAGGCGCTCACAAGATCTGAACACCATCTATCTACTTCTATGGACCCGTAGTCCCGGGATGAACTACTCACGCATCTGTCCGGAGGCAATCATGGCGATCTAGAGGCCTCCGGTGACGATCCCCCTCTTCGACAGGGTGCCGGAGTAGGACTCCAGAATACCTAGATTGGACTTCCAAGGTGACGGCGCCCCTGTATCTGTTTCGTGGAAATTTCTCCGCCCCCGAAGTTTTTAGGGTTAATGTGATTTTATAGGCGAAGAGGCGGCGAGGCGGTGGCCAGGTCCATGATGGGCCCACCAGGCGTGGCCTAGGGTAGACCCGTGCCTGGGGTTCACTTGGTGGCCCCTGGCCCCCTCCGGCTCTCCTTTGGACTCCGTCTTCGTTCCTTGCAAAAAATAAACCCCATAAATTTTTAGGACATTTGGCGAATATTTTCTTTGGAGATTTTCTAAAATATAAGAACAACAGAAAACAGAAACTGTCTCTACACATATTGTTAATAAGTTAGTCCACGAAATCATCCGGAAAACAAAGTAAAACATGTGGAAATCATGCAATAACATAAAAAAACAAGTATGAAGAATAAAAAATTATATATATACGTTTGCGACGTATCAACATTCCCAATCTTAACTCCTGCTCGTTCTCGAGTAAGTAAGTGACAATAAAGTAATTTTTTGAGGTGACAAGCTACCAACACAATATTGATCAAGTAGTAATGTAAAACATTGAGACTACTCTCTAAATATGTTATATATTAATGGAAAATTTTGACACAGTGGGGGTTTTCCCCACTGTAATGTGTCAAAAAAAAGTAATGTAAAACATGTAAACTAGGATCAAATGAACACGAGCTTAAATATATTGTTGACATCAAATGAATAATTTCTAAACTATTTGGAACAATAAAGTAAGAACTATTAATGAGTCAATACTAAAAGACCATCAACAGTGCACGGTATGTTAAAGATGATTTAAGCATCAAGCACCGTAATATAATCATTCAAAGCATCAAACACTCACAATATTTTTTGTCAGGATCAAGCCAAGTGATACCAATACGTAGAAGATCATCTTGTTATTTGTGCACAAAAAACGAGTAAGCGTTTAACATTGGTTCCTCGCACCAGGATGTTATGGCTAAGAGAACATTATGGGGGGAGGGGTTGTATGGTTAATAGTAGAAAGTCTCACACAGCTGAAAGTGATTATTAGACAAGAGGACGTCTTACAATCGAAGAAATGCAAGGAGTAGTGATTTCCACATAACAGATGCACATAGAGCTATAAGTGTATGAAAGCTATCCAATGGAACTAGCGGGGGTGCATCCAACTTGCTTTCTCATGAATACCTAGAACACTTTTGAGGGGGCTCACCATTGGAATATACAAGCCAAGTTATATAATATAAGGATCCCCACATAGTTATGCAAGTAATACTATAAAAACTCTCTCTAAACTGAATTATTGGTACTAAACATAAGCACAAGTGGGGAATAAAGGATAGTAATGCTGCCCCCTCTCTCTTTTACATATTTTTTATTTTTGGTAGCATCCGTGGCTCTTTTATATTTTCTCTCATTTGTCCTCTTTGGGATCCATTTTGGTGGCTACTTTGGACTCTTTTTTGGTGGTATCTTTGGACTCTTTTAAATACTCACCGGTAGGGGAACTATTCTATATTACAATGAATCGTCACACTTTTAGTACTCATAACTCATAATCAAATGTCTATGATGTATCAAACTAAATATAACAATAAAGCACGTCATCAAGTAACATAATGTAGATGGATGTTGCATGTAAATATATATCTCGGAACGGCTATGAAAATGCCGTGGTAGGTAGATATGGTGACTGTTTTAAGAAAGATATATGAGCTTATGTGTAGGATAACATGATGAAGTTCTTCCACGGGGTTTGGGACGTATCAAGTATATAAGGAGGAAAGGAGGGGGATTTCGGCCAGCCATGGGATAGTGGCCGAATCCTACCTACGTAGGCTTTCCTCCCTAGATACAAACTCTAAAAAGTGGACGACAAGTCTTGTGCCAAAATTACATGGGAATGGCCAAAAAATAAAGGTGACACAACAAAATATAAGGCTATGGACGAAGTTCTAAAGTGTTAACTTGAATACTTTGTTCAAATATTTATTGATCTTTGTGGCAGCTTCAAAGTCTTGAAATCTCCATGTGTAGTGACATCTCAAATGATTGCATGATAGCTTCCATCTCCATCCACGAACATGCTCTAAATCTCATCCCTCTCATCCATGTTAGGTGCATCATTCTTGAAATAAATAAACACATATGATCTAGAAAACATCATATTCTCGTGTATTTTAGGGACAACTCATAGAGACAAAAGTACCTTATGATTAAGTTAACGTGCATAGACTCTAGTCATAGGTCTTTATAGTGGAGGTGGTGTAGTAGCCTCGGTTGCATATATAGCAGGGACGTCCTCATCATTTTCGTCTTCTTGAATTGAAGCCGCCCTCGACGCTATTTCATCATTTTCTCCCAAATATAGCTTCAAATCTGCAATGTTAAATGCAAAACTAACTCCAAAATGTACAAGAAACTCAAGTTTATATGCTTATCATTTATTTTATCTAACACCTTAAGAGGACCATCAACTTGTGGCATTAATTTGGACTTGGCAACTCACGAAAGTGGTCTTTATGCAAATGCATCCAAACAATATCTCCAGATTCCAACACAATTTGCTTTGTTCCCTTACCACCATACATTTTATATTTAATATTCATGCGGTCAGTATTTTTTTTAACAATCTCATACAACTATAAAATTATTTCAGCATGTTGTGTAGCATCTAGATTATTGTGGCAAATGTTAGAGATTAAGAACCCGTGAGAAAACAACAAAGAACTGAAAACATGAAGATGTGTTGCGACATATCTAACGACGACTAGGGTTTCCCCAGCCGCCGCCAAGGGAAGCGTGAGCAGGGAGGATTCTCAACCAACTTCTAGGCAGGAGAGGTCGCCCCGAAGTCATCCTAGGTCTTCAGAGAAGTGTGCCATGGAGACCCACGAGTTTGAACGATCACACGCGGTGAGTTCGGACTCGACCTTCTCAAAGGAGCCCCTAGATCGGCGACCGCCTCCGCTTCAGAAGCACCCACCGAAACCAATGGCGGCGCTTGCTGAGGAGTCACCAACCCACGGGGCGGATGAACGTACCGGAGACAACATCTCGGAGCAGCAGCATGGTGGTGACCATCAAGAGATGGAAGAAGACAACCATGAAGAGGAAGATGTGATACTCGAGGAGGAAGATTGGGTCAGGCCAGTAGAGATCGACGATGAGGATGAAAATCTCGACGAAGGATCGCTATGTGCCGCGTCGCTGTTATAGTGCATGTACCATGTTCGATGAACTCATATCTGTCTGGCGCATGGAGAACAAGATGACGTTTAAAGATCTTGGCAACAAATTGTTCTAGCTTGATTTCTATGCTGAGACGGACTAAAACTTTGTAATCAAGGGAACATGGCACCATGATGCTTTAATCATGGTTCCGTTCGGGCGCAGCCAGAGAGCGGCAGAAGCAAGTCCTAGTGCCTTCCTAGTTTGGGTACGGATCTACAACTTACCAAGGACCCTCGTGACAAAGACAAAGGGCACTACCCTACTAGAACAACTAGGAGAAATTGTGGAGATTGATACAGATGATGGGGAGCAGGCAAGTGGACCTTTCCTTAGGGTTTGCATGAGATGGCCGATACATCAACCATTGGTGTACACTTTGCCAGTTGATGAGGACTTGTCATGGAGGGCTTTTCGAACCCCGATGGAAAAAACGTCGATGCACGATAACGTCACCAGAGTAACTGGCGACGGATGCAATCCGTTACGGATACGAGGAAACGTGGTACTATATGGTAGGTCCATGAGGCGTCACCTTATTTGATGAAAATCGCGACGAAAAAACACGTCACGGATACGTTTCGACGTGGAGAAGCCGTGTTGGTCCACGTGCTAGCTCATGATTCGCGACGTCTTACGATGAACTAAAACGTCGCAACGTTGGAAAACGTTATAAATTCGTCAAGAATAAGGGTATACGTGGAACTTTATGAGGGCGCCACGTGGCACCCTTTAGTGCTTGAACCAGCGACGAGAAAATAAACGTCGCACGTATTATGACGTCATAAAACAGAAACAATGACGTCATAAAAGGAGGTGACGGTATTTTTAATCGCGACGTGTTAAAAATGTCAAGACGATGATGACGTCAGGAACGGTAGAAGTGACATCAGCGGCGCCCGTAACGGGTAATGGAAAGTACGATGCCACGTGTACACACGCTGCGACGAAAAAAAAAGTCGCTCCTTGCTGGACCTTGTGCTGGGCCATCCAGTAGATCGCGACGATTGAATGGTCCGTCGCGGTCTTCACGGCAGTTTTGTGTCAACTTAATCGTCGCAGAATCGTCCATGACAGTCGATCAGGCACGTTCTTACTTCATCGTGTAAACCGTCGCGGATTCCCTTAGCGACGGTTTGGAGCTCATCCGCAACGTTATTGAAATGTCCCAGACCGTGCGGAATTTGGTAGTGGTTGTGGCAATACGGCCTGGCTCCGTATACGTGGTAGAACCACCCTCCCCAAGTAAATGCTTGGTCCTCTCCGGTTGGATTTATTTTTCTCTGGCCGTCTGGCCTTAATCTCGTCTGGGTGGTGTAGCTTTTCTCCATCTAGGAGGTAGAGGATGGGCTAGACGGCCCAGTCTTTATCCCGGATCTACCGGTTGTGGCAGCGCCAGGGCAGTTGGCCGCATGCGCAGCGGATGTGGAGGGCGAGGAGAACGACCCGGCGTCAGGTCGCGATGGTAAGCTTCCCGGCCCGGTTGATGAAGTTATTGAAATTGACGATGACGGCTGTGACGTAGATTCGTCGGCCTCCTCCTTACCGTCGGCCAAATGCCGCCGAGCCTCCGGCTCATCCAGCCGTCCGGCGGGGGAGGACAAACCGGAGTCGATGCGAGGGTGCGACACGGTGCCCTCAACTAGAGGATCTCGACGCCAGCGGAGGGCTCTACCTCCAACGGTGGCCGGGTCAGCATATCTCCTTATTTTTATGGTGGTGTTTGGATGTGGGTTTTTTCCTTAGTGTTTCTTTCTTTCATAGGGAAGTCGTGTCGTCTAGCCCAATGCGGGCGTCGGCTCCCTCCCCGCATCGGTGGGTGACCCCGCCGTCGATGTTGGACTCGGGCGCTGCTGGGGGAAGGCCCTGCACCGGCCCCGGTCGATGTTGTCGTGGCTCAAACGGAGGAAGCTACCGTGTCAAGCCGGACGCGGCTACCGCGTCGCAAACGGAAGCGGCTGCCACTCGCCGTGCCCCATCCGGAGGAGGGTGATACCACCTGCACCACTCTGGCCGTGGCGATGGCCTCCGTCCCCACCACCATGTCGTACCAAGGGCTGGGAATGCCGCCCTCCTTTATGGTGTCGTCCGGGTCGACCCAGTCGGTTGCTGGTGCGATGCCCCCGCCTCGGGCCTATCCGCTGGCGTAGGCAGCCCGCCCGAGCTAGTGGATTGTCCGCCCCCAGGACCCGGTTGCCATGTCCCGACAGGCGGCCGCATGTCAGACAGCTGGGACCATCCGAGTTCCTATCAAACCCGTCGACGACGGGCAGGCGCTGAAGTAGGACCTGGAGGCCATAGGCGCGGCAGCCTCGGTGGTGGCGAGGGACTTGGCGCTCGCCGTCCAGGGCGTGCGAGGTGACAAACGGGCTGATGGTGGTATGTTTGCTCCTTGGACTCCGCCTCGCGGGTAGTAGCCGGAGTATTCTGACTTTCTTCTTTCGTTTTCGCTCGCAAGATGCTGGCCAGAGCGAGGGCCTAATGAGGGCAGCCAGCATCAAGATACGGAGTAAGTGACTTTTCTTGCTTTACCGAGTGGCTTGCCATTTTGCAACCTGTTATTTACAGCCGTTTCTTGCTATGTAACAGATGAGATCAACGACCTCAAGGAGGCGGCTAAGAACTTGATGCTCGCGTCCCAGCTGGCCCAGAAGCTAGATGAGCGGAACAAGGCACACGCTGAGGCCACCCGGGACCTCCGCCTCCGAGCTGAGACGTGTACAAGGCGGAGGCGGAGGCGCGCAAGACTGAGGCATACACGTACAAAGCAGAGGTGGATCAGCTGGCCGCCCAGATGGAGACCGATGCGTAAGCTCACAACACGGCTCTGGCCAACCAGCAGGCCGTCTTCCAGCTTCTAGAGGCTGAGCTGGATACCGTGCGAAAAGCCAAGGAGGAAGCGGTGAACCACCTCTAGGAGTAGTTTGACCTGATCACCAGCGCCGCCACCGGTACGTGGCTCTTCTTTCACTGGCTAGGTTAACCAGCGAGTCTCACCGTCTGATCCTTAATTCCTGGTTGCAGGGTACTACCCGGAGGTGGACGACATCCGTCGCCGCACCCATGTGCTTGAGCTAGGCGTGGCTCCCAACTCTGAGGCGATGGTGGGTTGGGAACCCATCGCGGAGGACCGGGTCACAACCCTCGGAGAGGAGGCCAAGGCCTTGCGGGAAGCTGGCCAAGCTGTATTCTCCACTACCTAGGAGTCTGAAGTGCCGCCGAAGGTTATAGTGGAGTTCACGACACGCCTTCAGGAGGTGCCTGACACCGTCAACCACCTGAGGAATTCGGCTGCACGCTCCGACGCTGAGATGGCCCTAACCATGATCATGTCGTGGTTCACCCCGGGCTTTGACCAAGCAGGCCTTGAGCGCATGACCCACGGCTTCCGGCAGGGGGACCACCTTCAATGAGCTCAGGGCTCGCCCAAGTGTTCACGAGGGTGCAAGCCGGATGGGTGGCTATGAGGACATCAACGTCTTCTTCCCGGAGAAGCCAGAGGAGAATGCAGAAGGCGCATAAGAGCAGGCGGTTGAGAACATCGAGGAGTCGGTTGCTGCAATGCCCCCAACCACTATGCTGACTGAGCAGGCGATAGAGGATGGCGCGCGTGGCACATATTGAGTCATCGGGATGCAGGGTGTATTTGTTTTATCGGTTGGTGATGACTTGGCCCGTATCTTTTAACCCCGAGATGCCGGGTGGAATTGTAGCGCACTTGACTTTTTATTGTGTTAATGCTGAAGTTGCCCCGTGCAAGCTTTTATCTTTTTCATTGCTGCTTTATCTGCCAAGTTCTGCAAACTTTTTCCGATTACCTGGTGGCAACGTTCTAGAATACCCATCGGGTGTAGCCCCCGAGATTGGGCCGGCTGCCTTAGATCGGGCCGAATCTCTAACTCCCTTCGAAAAAGTTTGGCCGGCTGCACATAGCAGCCGACTAGATGTCAAGTGGCAACATTGAAGAATCTTGGTAAATCGTATGTCCATAAAAAAAAATCCTTAGGCACTTTTACTTGGCCATTTTTACTTAGGTGCACGATAGTTCGCTTTAGTCCGACTGGCTAGGTTTGCGTTTGTGTTCCTTGCCGTCTAGCCCTAACTCTTGCCACCGTGTAAGACGGGTTGCGATCCACGGATGCCCCGTCTCGTCGTAGGAGGTGCCCCCTTGTTCTTGCATGGCTCGTGCATGTCGATGATGTATTAGGCGTTGTTGCTTAGTGCCCGGCTGATCATGAATGGGCCCTCCCATGGAGAGGACAGCTTGTGGAGCCCCTTGGTGTCCTGGATCAGCTGGAGCACGAGGTCGCCTTCCCGGATGGCGAGCGGCCGGATCCGCCGGCTGTGGTACCGGAGGAGGTCTTGCTGGTATATAGCCAACCTGGATAGGGCCAGATCCTGTTCTTTTTTGAGCAGGTCCACACCGTCTTGGTTTTTCTGTTGTGTGTCCTCCTCCATGTATAGGATAGCTCGAGGTGAGTCGAACTGGATATCAGCCCGGAGGAAAACTTCCATACCATTGATGAGGAAGAAGGGCGTGTAGCCGTTTGACCGGTTTGGCGTCGTCATGAGGTTCCATAGGACATATGGTAGCTCCTATCCAGCAATCGGGTGCCCACTTGAGCGGGTCTACCAGCCGGGGCTTGATGCCGGCTAGGATCAGGCCATTTTCTCTCTCCACTTGGCCGTTTGACTGGGGGTGGGCTACGGACACCAGGTCTAGCTGGATTCCCTTGTCTCCGAAGAATTGCGCGAAAACTCCCTTGTCGAAGTTCGTGCTAGTGCGGTGATGATGCTATGTGGGTAGCCATAGCGGCAGATGATGTCCCTTAAGAAGGTGATGACGGTTTGGCCATCTAGTTTCTTGATCGTCTTGGCCTTGATCCACACGGTAAACTCATCAACGACGACCAGCAGGTGGATCATGCCGCTCTGGGCCGTTTTGAATGGGCCCACCATGTCCAAACCCCATACGGCGAAGGGTCAGGTGAGGGGGATGGTTCAGAGCGTCGTGCTTGGCGTGTGCTTTTGCGTTTGGAAACGCTGGCAGCCGTTGCAGGCCTTGATCATTTTCTCAGCATCGGCCGCTATGGTTGGCCAGTAGAATCCGTACCGGATGGCCTTGGTCCATGTTGCTCTCATTGACGCATGATGGCCGCACTCGCCCTTGTGTATGTCCTCGAGGAGGCGGAGGCCTAGCTCCTGCTCCACGCAGCATAAGTATATGTCGCTTGTGCAGTCGGTTGTTGATGGGGGTGTAGGACTTGGCGCGGCGCTGGATCTGTTGTGCGAGCACCTCCTCCTCTACGAGCATGCCCCGAATGAGGAAGTCGAGGTAGGGCTGTGCCCAGTCCGGGGTCGGGTACTTGGCGAAGGCGTCGTGTTGCAGTAGTTGCAGGCGTGGTTCTTCTGTCAGGCCTGCTCCTGTGGCCGAGTGAAGTGGTTCTAGGCCCAGTTAGCAAGCCCCGGGTCTGGTTGGCGAGCCCCCGGGTCTGGTTGGTGATCTATGGCGTCCGGGTGGCGAGCCCCTGGTCCGGCTGGCGATCGGTGTCATCCGGTTGGCGAGCCCCCGGGTCCGGCTGGTGATCTATGGCGTCCGGTTGGCGAGTCCTTGGTCCGGCTGGTGATCGTGGCATCCGGTTGATGAGCCCTTGGGTCCGGGTGGTGATCTGTGTCGTCCGGCTGGTCGGTTAGCATAAGGACAGCTGATGGCGGTGTCTTGGGGCCGGCTAAAGTTTCCGTGCCGGCTGGTGGTGATGGGGAGCTGGGAGCCCCGGGTCCTGCTGCTCACTTGGGTCAGACGGCAAGACGATGGAGTCGGAGTCTGGGGAGGGAGTTCTGGACGGCTTGTGGAGGTGCTCGAGGGAGACACCAGGCAGTATAGCTTCGTGGAGGCGAGCTTGGTGAGCGTGTCAGCCGTCTTGTTGAGTGCATGTGGCACATGGTGAAACTCACATCCTTCATAGCAGGCGCAGAGCTGCTTCACGAAGAACCGGTAGGCGGCCATGTTGGCGTCCCAGTTGCTGGATCTCTTCTGGACGTTGAGGTTGGAGTCGCTGAAGCAGAGTATGCACTGACTATTCATCTCCTTGGCCATCCGGAGGCCGTGGACGAGTGCCTCATACTCGACCAAATTATTAGAGGCCTTGAAGTGTATCTGCAGGGTGTACTCAAGTCAGTCTCCCTTGGGAGAGGTGATGGCGATTCCTATTCCCAAGCACCCACGGATGCATCCGCCGGTACGCGGAGTCGGGAACCGGGGGAGGTATTGCGTCTTCGCCCAGTCGACGAGGAAGTCCACAAGTACCTGGGATTTGATAGTGATGCGGGGCTGGTGGAGTACCATGTGCGCGGCTAGTTCGACGACCCACCTTGCCATGTGGTCGGTGGCATCCTTGTTGCCGATGATCTCCCCAAGCGGCACCATGCACACCACGGTCATGGGGTGCACCCGTAAGTAGTGGCGTAGCTTCTTGGCAGCGAAGTATACGCTGTATGCCAACTTCTGGTAATGGGGGTAGTTCTGTTTGGACTGTGGTAGTACCTTGCTGAGATAGTATACCGGTCGTTTGACCGGCTGGTCCTTTCCTTCTTCTGTCCGCTCAACGACCAGGACGGCGCCGACAACCCAATTGGTGGAGGCGATGTAGAGAAGTATGGGCTCTCGTGGAGTTGGTGGAGCCAGGATAGGAGCTTGCGCGAGCGTCCGCCTGAGGTCGCGGAACACTACGTCCGCCTCGTGGGTCCACTTGAACTTGTACGCTTTCTTCATCAGCCCGTAGAGCGGTAGGGCCTTCTCGCCAAGCCAACTGATGAACCGGCCGAGTGACGCCAGGCAGACGGAAAACTTCTGTATGTCCCACAGGATGGTTGGTCGCTCCATCCTCTCTATGGCAGATATCTTCTCCGGGTTGGCCTCGATTCCTCGTTCCAAGATGAGGAAACCGACGAGCTGACCGACTGGTACGCCAAAAACGCATTTGTTTGGGTTGAGCTTCATCTTGTAGCGCCACAAGTTTGCGAGGGTTTCATTGAGATCATCAAGTAGTGTGTGTTTTTCTTTCGTCTTCACGATGATGTCGCCCACATACGCATGGACGTTTCGGCCGATTTTCTTATGCAGAGACTTATGCATGCACCTTTGGTAGGTGGAACCGGCATTATTTAGCCCGAAGGGCATGGTAATGTAGCAGTAGGCCCCGTACGGGGTGATGAACACCATCCGAATTTGATCGGTCGGGTTCAGAGGGATCTGGTCGTAGACGGAGTAGGCGTCCAGGAAGGACAAGAGGTCGCAGCCGGCATGGAGTCAATGACTTGATCGATTCGGGGCAGCGCGAACGGGTCCTTTGGGCACGCCTTGTTGAGGTTGGTGTAGTCAATGCACATACGCCATGTGATATTCTTATTTAGGACCAGGACTGGGTTAGCCAGCTAGTCCGTGTGGTAGACTTCCATGATGAAGCCGGCTGCGAGTAATCGCGCAATTTCTTCCTTGGTGATTCTTCTTCTTTCTTCCCCGAATCTTCGGAGCGGCTTCCTAACCGGCTTTGCATACGTCCTGACATGGAGAGAGCACTTAGCTAGCTACCTCGGTACACCCGACATGTCCCTTGGTTCCCATGCGAAGATGTCCCAATTCTCACGGAGGAAGCTGGTGAGCTCATCTTCCTATTTCTGGTTGAGTGTTCCCCCAATCGTGAGGAACTTGCCGTCCAGCCGGTTGGCATCAAGCGGGATCTTCTTGGTCTCGCGGGAGGCTTGGAACTGCACCTTGCCCATGGGCCTGTTTCCTTCCGGGATTTCCGGCTGCTCGGCCTCTATCTTCCGCTTGATCTTCTTCAGTTCTTGCTCTACCATCACGTCTTGCGACATCCGCGAGCCGACTAAAGCGCAGTCGATGGACAGCCTGCAGTCGCCCGTTAGTGGTGATGATGTCGAATGGTCCCGGCATCTTCATCTTGAGGTACGCGTAGTGGGGCGCCGCCATAAACTTGGCGAGAGCCGGACGCCCTAGGATGGCGTGGTATGCACTGCGATGGTCCATCACTTCAAAAGTGATGGTTTCTCGGAGGTAGTTGGTGATGTTGCCGAACACGACGTCGAGCCGGTTCGTTCCAAGGGGAACACAACTTAAGCTGCGGACGATGCCGTGGAAGGTTGTGTGGCTCGGTCCTAGTTGTTGCTCAGTGATGTTGAGCTTGTCGGCGGTATCCTTGTACAGGATGTTGATGCTGCTGCCGGCATCAGTGAGAACCTGGGAGAAGGTGTAGGCCGTCTTGTCAGTGACGATGACGGTGTCGAGTAGGGGAGCATATATCCCGGGTGAAGGCAGGACGTCCGGCTGGTCACCCGGGCCCCATGTGACACAGGTCATTGACCAGTCCATGGCTTGAGGTACCACTGGCGTGGTCGCGTTCACCTCGACGTACCGGTAGTGTTCGATGTACTTGTCGGTGTGCTCGATGACGTTGATGATGTAAGTCGTGTGATTAGGCGGGAAGTTGTCGCACGACCCACCGTCTGCGTTAGTCGGAAGCGGTCATGGCCGCTCCACGCAATTGTTCATGTTGATGTTGGCGTTGCCCGGTGCGCCGGCTCGTGGCGGGTGGTGGTGGAGCTTCCCTAGGTGGCAGTCCTTCTCCCTTTGCCAGCTGGGTGGTCCAGCTTTACTCGGCGGTTATGTGTGTGCCAGGCTTGCAGTCAGTGGAGTGGTACTTGCACGGATGGCACAGCATGGCCTCCAGCATGTACTTGGGCCTGTCGCCCCATTGTCCATCTTATTGTCGCGGGCGGTATCGTCCCTCGCCAGCTGCGGCCGGCTGGTCACATTCTGCGGCGTTCATATCTTGCGTCGTGCCGTAGCGTTCTTCCACCATTGCCCCGCTTCTCTTCCGGGTCTTATCCGGCTCGCCGGTTACTAACGCGTCGTTCGCGTCCAACCGGATGGGGATCTTGGCTACAAGCATGAGATTCTCCATGGACTTTGGCTCGGCACGGAAGAGCTTGTGCTTGAGCATTGTCCCGTCTAGGCAACCGTTGATGAAGTATGTGATGGCCTTGTAGCATCTCAACTTTTAATAAAGACGGAATACCTGTGTTATTATGCTAGTCCTTGGATCAATTGCTAGCACCACAGTACAAAATGAAATATCATGCAAATGCATCAAATTCTATTACATCGCTTGATCCAGTCTTCACAAACAAAAGTAATACAACTTGCATAGTCTTAGAAGACTAGCAGAAAACAAAGAAATACAACAGAAAACATAGTACAACATTGAGCCCATCTTCTTCATGTTCCACAGGCAAAAACATGTTGGTGATAGTCTCGAGATCCTAAACGAAGTCCTCACTCGTCCTCAGAATCATCTGCAGGATGGAATATGCAGCCACAAGGGAGTCAATACAATTTAATGTATTGGCAAGTAACACTATGATTGATATAAATGGCAAGACTAATACTACATGCTTATTTGGCTGAGTGGAGTTTTGGCTAAGTTTGCATAAAACCAGTTTTCTCCTATCACTTTTGTAAAACAAACTTTTCTTTCAAAAGGGTGGCATCATTGGACTAAGATCCAAGCACCACAACTACTGTTCACTTGGTCAAATCTTACTTATTGAAATTGGTGATGTGATTCTTCCGTCCATCCTTGTCCAGCTGCTCATAGTTGTCCATAACCGGGGACACGGCTAAGATCTTAGTTTCTTGACTCTGCAGAGTTTGTGCACTTTCACCTTCAGACTCAAATCAGCCAAACATCCTATACACTCTGAGTGCATTAAGGAAAGGAGAAGATTGAGACGAGATCTTTCAGAAGCAAGAATTCAACCCAATGGCAAGACCCGTTCCACCTATAAGTATGCTACATCTGCTTGTCAAGCCCGGGGTGAATCCTCACAACTTACTTGATCAAGACAGAGCCCATATGACTAAAGGCTGCACTCGAAGCAATCTAAACTTGGGGACCATCATAATCACTTTGTTCCTGGGTGGCATTCCTTCAAGTGAACTCCCCTCGGGGAGACACTCAACTATCAACAGCCCCACATTACCAATCCACCCAGGTGGTTCATTGAAGTTGTTACTTTGAATTTTTCGACAACATCAAGTAAAACAATTTTTGTAGCAAGGCTAAGCATCAACTAAGTACCAAATCTTCAAAATAACAAGGTATAAGGATGGATACACACTACTAGGATATAACATAGCATAATATAACTTAGAAAAACTTTCTATCATGCATACTACTCAAAATCAACTAATGCATATAGAAAATAATGGGTAGTTGCATGATGTGTTACTTGCCTTGTTGATGTTGGTGAAGAAATCACACTATCTTTACAAAAGATCGTTGCTCTCCGTACAATCTATTCATTGAAAACACAATAACAAAATAAACAAGCATCCTAGCAAACAAACATACAAGTGTAGAAAACATACCGAGAAATTAACATATCAAAAAAGGGGTTTAACCAAGTTGGTTAGGACAAGGTCAAGGTTTGATTTTAAAAATATTTATTCTCTAATGGTTCAATACATTCTAATGAGTTTCCAAGGTTTTACTTGGGATGGACTAGGTTGAGTTTTGTAGAAAATTAACTTTATTTTATCCATACTTGTCGAGGAAGTTCCAAGAGTTCACTAAGGATGTTTAGGTTGAGTTGGTAGTAACCAAACTTTATTGAAAACATATCTATCTAAGAAGTTCCAAGAGTTCACCAAGGTGATCTCACTATTTCAACTAAAGTATCACATCATAAAGTGTAACACTTAGTTGTTTTCATCACAACATTTGAGTGATCTAAGTTAGTCCTTCCCATTTTGTTTTAGGGTAGGTCTAGATTCAAATAACTTCATAACAATGGAGATAACAAGTTAAAGTCTTGGGATTTTCCATTTGGGTCAATGGTTGGACAAAAATAACTTTCTAATCTTCAACTTGTATGGATTCCTCCAAGTCTTCACATGCTTGTCTTCTTGAAGATCATATTCATGCTTCTATTGTAGTCTTTTCCTTGGATGGATTCTTCTCTTGATCTTGATAAATTCTTCATGTCTTTCACTTCATTAATTGGTTTGGGTATGGGATGGGCACAAATACCACTAAGTCAAAAGAGAAAGAAAACAAGAAGAAAGATAAGAAGAGAGAGGGAGATGTTTTGTTCTTGATTTCTTCATACTTGTACTTCCTTGAGTTGCTTCTAGTGGTGGAGTATTTTCTTTAAAATTTCTTATTTGATCTTCCTTGTAGCTCTTCATGTTGCCACCAAGTTGAAAATGAAGTTCCTTCTATTGCTAACTTGATGAATTCTTGAAGCAAGAATAAGGGAGTGGAGAAGTAGATAGACGACTAGGGTATTAGTGTTGGAGGTTCACAACTTGGTCATTTTAGGGACTTGGTCTTGGCTCCAAGTAGCCATAACATCAAAGAATAGATGATGAAAACAATTTCTAACACATGGCTATCATGAGGTAAAACATATGTGTGATAATTTGGCCAAGTCTTCATGAAAATAGTTCTAAGATGATCAAGGGGTGTATACAAAGTGATCTCTAGTTCAAGGATACCAAAAGGAACAAATTTGCAAAAGGAACTATATAGAAATTATTTATAGAATTAAATCTATGTCAAAAATACTCAATTATACCACTTAATTCTAAATTCAAATTTAACCTATTCAAAAATTATTTTGGGACAAAGGGTATGAAAGTACACATCCTGAGGTTTCCAAATATATTTTATTTGCAATTTTGAATTTGTAGAATTTGAATTATGCCAAAATTCATCAAACAAGCATATTTAAATGTGAACGAATTTAAGTTTTTCAAATTTGAATTTGAACAGTTCTAAAAGATTCTACAGATCCAGGGGATTTCAGAAAGTCCAAGTTTGGTAAATTTGGGCTTATGGTTAAAAATATATGATGGTTGGAAGTTCTAGGGTCTTTTCTACAAAACTGCCAATTTATTTCTTCCCGGGACAAAAAACCAGAAAATGAGTGGATAAGGTTGGCCACGTGGGGCTCTGTGATTTGATGGGCGTGCTAATTGGGTGCTGACGCAGAGCTGACTGGGCAGTCCACGCGTTATAATCTTATTGGCTGATACCTTTTGGCATAAGTGAAAAAGCAGGGGACGTTGGATCTACATCTAACGGTGTAGGGCTAGGGTTTCACCTCGGGTTGCCGGAGTGGTCACCGGAAATGGCCACGCGGCTACGGGGCTTGCAGACAACGACCGGCGCCGACGATGTAAGGGTTCCAGAGTCTGCGGAAGCACACGATGAGGACCAGCGCGGCACGGCAGACTCGGAGGTGGCCCCAGCGTGCTCGCCCGCTTCCGGGTTCGTTGACGGTGAGCAAATGGACGCGGCGCAGGCTCCGGCATCCTCGGGAGATCACCGCGGGGTGGAAAAACTATAAATTTTTTTTCGACCAAAGGTTTAGGACTATGCGCATGGTCGAGGGGAAACTGATGGAGGCGGTCTCGGGCTCGGAAACCTTCTCTGCTCGCCGGCATTTGAAGAATACGGCGACAGTGGTGGGTAGCTCCGGCGAGCTCGATCTCACGATTGGGGGAGATAGAGAGGGTGTCACCAGAGGGGAAATGCGGAGGGGGAAGAGGGCTTTGTAGCCATGGGCTCGGGGATGAACTCAATCGACTGAAACGGCCGCAATCAACCGGATTAAAACGGCCGTTTTCAGTTTCTAGAGGAAGAAGAAACGGTGATGCATTGATGACATCATCAAATCTTTTTATTTTTTTATTTTTTCCCTGATTAATAAAAACCTTAATAACTTCTGTTTTAAATATCCAAATAACATGAAACCAATTTCTAAAATCTTATAATTTCCTTATCTTGCAAACCATAACATTTTTATAAACTTTTCATCGTATTTTTATTTTTGAATTTGGAAATTTGAATAATTCCTTAATGTGATTTTTAATTTAAAAAATTATGAAACATAGTTATTGGTCAATTAAAATTTTAGTGACATTCTAAATGTTGAAAACATATTTTTGAAAGTCATTTCATCTTTTTTTTGAAATTTTATATTTTGAAATAGGGGTACACCCTAATAGCAACTAATGCCATTTTTAAATAGAAAAAATAATAATTATTAAAGTGGCTTAGAAAAATTCCACAACCCATAATATTGTTTTCAAAGTTCTATTTATGTTATTTTCAAAGCAATGCATTTTATATTCACTCCTTTATGTTTATAACTTGGAATAACAAGTAAAAGTTATTATTAAAATATTTTATTCTCATCAAATATTTTTGAGGCTTAGGACTTTATTAAGGGTTATAAATCTTTGATTTTATTGCCATAAAATATTTTCAAGGTAATATTTAAAATTGAAAACATTTTATGTAATAAAGTTAGCTAAAGATAAAATGTTTTCTTTATCTAAGGAAAATTCATTTTGAGAGGGTTCTAGGGTTTATGGAATAGAGATATAATTGGATTGGTAAATTCAATTTCATGGCATTATGTATTGTTTCCTTTTGTTTGTTGCTTCTCATTTGGTTCTTGGTGACTTGCATAACATGAAAACAAAAAGTTTCAAATTTTTGTGATTTTTGCATTTTCCAAAAATCAGGGATGTTACAGACTACCACCCTTAAAAGAAATCTCGTCTCGAGATTTGGGAAGGTTAGACAGAAAGATAGGTCTGGGTGATTGGTTTCCAGAACAACTGGGGGGACTACCACCCTTAAAAGAAACTGTTGTGGGTAGTCTACAAATCTTCTCTAACTGGTTGCTGGTTGTGACTATATCTTCAGCAGGAGTCATACTTCATCATCCATTGTGCTGTTGTATAGCATATATCAACTCCTTGTTGGCATTGGGGTCTTGAATCCAAGTATACAACCTTTAGGATTCCATGGTTTCACATTCTCTTCCAATAGTATGTGTCCATTCACATAGCTTGGAGTGTTGTTTTACTTAAGATGGTTTGAGTAGAACTTTCCATCATGGTAGAGTTACAAATCAACAGAAATCTGTTGAACTACTTTTGACACTGAGGTGTCACTCTTTGGGTCAATCAAAATACCAAGTTGAGAGGATTACACAACATCATCTCACTTAATAAAATGGAAACATATTTTCTCAAGCATTTATTGTATTTCATTACATTGGAAGTATATTTAAGGGAAAATTTGTCTTTAAAGTAAAACTTTGCATATGATTCCTTCTTGGATAGATATTTCTTCACGCCTTCCTGCATAAAGTCATGTTTCCTTCCTTCTCCTTTTGAGGGAAATTATTTGCATAGTGTCCTTTATCTTTGCATTTGAAGCATGTCACTTGGCTGATGTAGTTAAGGTTTTGAAGTCCCTTTTCAGGGCAATCATTGGCATAATGCCCTATATCTCTGCACTGAAAACAAGTGACTTTGCTTAGATCCTTCTTCCTTTTTATTGGTGTAATATTGTCCATCATGCCTTCATACTGATGTCCAGTATACTCAACTATGTTGGTTGAAGGTCTAGGCTGCTTGTTGGGACAATTTCTAGATAAATGTACATCTTCTTCACAAGAATAACAATTCTTGGTGGTTTGTTTGGATGAATATGGATGTGGTTTAGTCTTGGCTATAGTATCCATCTTGACATGGTCCATCTGGATAGTATCCAACTTGCGTTTTCCATTCACTTCTGGTTTTCCTAAGTTCTTTTGGAGTGCACTAAGCATTCCTACTTTAGCTTGTTGTCCAACTTGTTGTACCATAGGGTAAAGTTGACATTGTTTTGGAACATGTGTTGTTCCTTCACACAAAAAACAAGTAACTTGAGTTCAGTTGAGTTGTTTGCATCACCATGGGGCCAATCATCAGGATATTCTTTGAAATAGTGTCCTATCTCTCCACAAGATTTACAGGCTTTGAGTGTTGACAACATTTCTTCTTGTGCCTCTTGGCTATCTCTAGCTATCAAAGGCTGATTGTTTTCACTATTAGCCAAGTTTTGGGACATCATCTTCACTATATGTGATTGAGTATCCAACACTTGTTGCATTCCTGGTGTTAACTCCATATTGGGGTTGCTGGATTGATTCTGGGTCATCAGTTGTATCAGCTGAGTTTGAGCTTCTAGTAGCATCTGAATTGCTTTTGAGTTCTCAGGGTTGTTGACATTCTGGCTAGGCATCTGTTTTAGGGTTTTAGGAAAGAGGAGTAGAGATTAGAAAGATAGCTAAAGGAGGTTCCTATCCAATCATAGCAGATCAAGGAAACTCATCTTGCAACAACACATAACAAACATATAGCATTACATTCATCAGACCAAACAACAAGGTTTTTAGAAAACTCTAATATTTTCATACCACACTCATTGGTATGATCAATACACTAACACGTTAACGTTGTTCTAACAAAGTAACTAGATTGGTGGTCTCATCTATATCTTCTTGAGTTTCTTCAATACCTTCTATCAATGTCTTGGGGTATTCTTGATTGTTGTGAAGTCTATGTTTTTCTTCAAGTTCTTCAGAATTCATGAGTGTAGGTCTTCATGTGGTGAAAATACTTCTTGCACTTATTGGTATGGTCATCAACTATCTTGCCTTGAGGGTATTCAAGAGGTAGGTCATCTAGAACAGGAGAATAAAATTTTGAAGGTGAATAATAGATGAGAGGATATGAGAAAGATTAAGATGATTGTTTTATTTATAGAAAGTTTTGAACATAGTAAATTTTCAAACCTAGGGTCTTTTCAAACTTAGGGTCTCGAATTATATAGGCAACACAATGCTCTGATACCATTTTGTAGCATCCCAACTTTTAATAAAGATGGAATACCTGTGTTATTGTGCTAGTCCCTGGATTAATTGCTAGCACCACGGTACAAAATGAAATATCATGCAAATGCATCAAATTCTATTACATCGCTTGATCCATTCTTCACAAAAAAAAGTAGTACAACTTGCATAGTCTTAGAAGACTAGCAGAAAACAAAGAAATACTGCGGAAAACATAGTACAACATTGAGCCCATCTTCTTCATGTGCCAGACGCAAAAACATGATGGTGATAGTCTCGAGATCCTAAACAAAGTCCTCACTCGTCTTCAGAATCATCGGCAGGATGCAATATGCAGCCACAAGGGAGTCAATACAATTTAATGTATTGGAAAGTAACACTATGATGGATATAAATGACAAGACTAATATTACATGCTTATTTGGCTGAGTGCAGTTTTGGCTAAGTTTGCATAAAGCCAGTTTTCTCATATCACTTTTATAAAACAAACTTTTCTTTCAAAAGGGTGGCATCATTGGACTAAGATCCAAGCACCACAACTACTGTTCACTTGGTCAAATTTTACTTATTGAAATTGGTGATGTGATTCTTCCGTCCATCCTTGTCCAGCTCCTCATAGTTGTCCATAACCGGGGACACAGTTAAGATCTTAGTTTGTTGACTCTGTAGAGTTTGTGCACTTTCACCTTCAGACTCAAATCTGCCCAAACATCCTATACACTCTGAGTGCATTAAGGAAAGATGAATATTGAGACGAGATCTTTCAGGAGCAAGAATTCAACCCAATGGCAAGACCCGTTCCACCTATAATTATGCTACATCTGCTTGTCAAGCCCGAGCTGAATCCTCACAACTTACTTGATCAAGACAGAGCCCATATGACTAAAGGCTGCACTCGAAGCAATCTAAACTTGGGGAACATCATAATCACTTTGTTCCTGGGTGGCATTCCTTCAATTGAACTCCCCTCGGGGAGACACTTAACTATCAACAGCCCCACATTACCAATCCACCCACGTGGTTCATTGAAGTTGTTACTTAGAATTTTTACACAACATCAACTAAGTACCAAAGCTTCAAAATAACAAGGTATAAGGATGGCTACACACTACTAGGATATAGCATAGCATAATATAACTTAGTAAAACTTTCTATCATGCATACTACTCAAAATCAACTAATGCATGTAGAAAATAATGGGTAGTTGCAAGATGTGTTACTTGCCTTGTTGATGTTGGTGAAGAAATCACACTCTCTTCACAAAATATCGTCGCTCTCCGTACAATCTATTCATTGAAAACACAATAACAAAATAAACAAGCATCCTAGCAAACAAACATACAAGTGTAGAAAACATACCGAGCAACTAACATATCAAAAAAGGGGTTTAACCAAGTTGGTTAGGACAAGGTCAAGTTTTGATTTTAAAAAGATTTATTCTCTAATGGTTCAATACATTCTAATGAGTTTCCATGGTTTTACTTGGGATGTACTAGGTTGAGTTTTGTAGAAAATTAACTTTATTTTTATTCATACTTGTCGAGGAAGTTTCAAGAGTTCAGTAAGGATGTTTAGGTTGAGTTGGTAGTAACCAAAATTTATTGAAAACATATTTATCTAAGAAGTTGCAAGACTTCACCAAGGTGATCTCACTATTTCAACTAAAGTATCACATCATAAGGTGTAACACTTAGTTGTTTTCATCACAACATTTGAGTGATCTAAGTTAGTCCTTCCATTTTGTTTTAGGGTAGTTCTATATTCAAATAAATTCATAACAATGGAGATAACAAGTTAAAGTCTTGGGATTTTCCGTTTGGGTCAATGGTTGGATAAAAATAACTTTCTAATCTTCAACTTGTATGTATTGCTCCAAGTCTTCACATGCTTGTATTCTTGAAGATCATCTTCATGCTTCTATTGTAGTCTTTTCATTGGATGGATTCTTCTCTTGATCTTGATAAATTCTTCATGGATTTCACTTCACTAATTGGTTTGGGTATGGGACGGGCACAAATACCACTAAGTCAAAAGAGAAAGAAAACAAGAAGAAAGATAGAAAGAGAGAGGGAGATGTTTTCTTCTTGATTTATTCATACTTGTACATCCTTGAGTTGCTTCTAGTGGTGGAGTATTTTCTTCAAAATTTCTTCATTGATCTTCCTTGTAGCTCTTCATGTTGCCACCAAGTTGAAAATCAAGTGCCTTCTATTTCTTGAGTCTTGTTTTCCACTAGCTAACTTGATGAATTCTTGAAGCAAGAATAAGGGAGTGGAGAAGTAGTTAGAATACTAGGGTACTAGTGTTTGAGGTTCACTACTTGGTCATTTTAGGGACTTGGTCTTGACTCCAAGTAGCCATAACATCAAAGAATAGATGATGAAAACAATTTCTAAGACATGGCTATCACGATGGTGAAACATATGTGTGATAATTTGGCCAAGTCTTTATGAAAATGGTTCTAAGATGGTCAAGGGGTTTATACAAAGTGGTATCTAGTTCAAGGTTACCAAAAGGAACAAATTTGCAAAAGGAACTATATAGAAATTGTTTATAGAATTAAATCTATGTCAAAAATACTCAATTATACCACTTAGTTCTAAATTCAAATTTAACCCGTTCAAAAATTATTTTGGGACAAAGGGTATGAAAGTACACATCCTAAGGTTTCCAAATATATTTTATTTGCAATTTTTGGATTTGTAGAATTTGAATTATGCCAAAATTCATCAAACAAGCATATTTATATTTGAACCAATTTAGGTTTGTCAAATTTGAATTTGAATAGTTCTAAAAGATTCTACAGATCCAGGGGATTTCAATAAGTCCATGTTTTCTAAATTTGGGCTTATGGTTTAAAAGATATGATGGTTGCAAGTTCTAGGGTCTTTTCCAGCAAAACTACCAATTTATTTCTTCCCGGGACAAAAAACCCAGAAAATGAGTGGATAAGGTTGGCCACGTGGGGCTCTGTGATTGGATGTGCATGCGGACTGGGTGCTAACGCAGAGCTGACTGGGCAGTCCACGTGTTATAATCTTTATTGGCTGATACCTTTTGGCATAAGTGAAAAAAATAGGGGGCGTTGGATCTACATCTAACGGTGTCGGTCTAGGGTTTCACCTCGGGTTGCCAGAGTTTTCACCGAAAATGGCCACGCGGCGGCGGGGCTTGCAAACAATGAACGGCACCGACGATGCAGGGGTTCCAGAGGCTGGGGAAGCACACGACAAGGACCAGCGTGGCACGACGGACTCGGAGGTGGCCCTAGCGTGCTCACCCGCTTCCGGGATCGACGACGGTGAGCGAATGGAGGCGGTGCAGGCTTCGACGTCCTCGGGAGATCACCGCGCGGTGGAAACACTGCACAGAAATTCGACCAAAGGTTCAGGATTATGCGCACGGTCGAGGGGAAACAGATGTAGGTGGTCTCGGGCTCGGAAACCTTCTTTGCTCGCCGGAATTCGAAGAATACGACGACGGCCGTGGGTAGCTCCAGCGAGCTTGATCTCACGATTTGGGGCGATATAAAGGGTGTCACTAGAGGGGAAATGCGGAGGGGGAAGAGGTCTTTGTAGCCATGGGCTCGGGCATGAACTCAATCGACTGAAATGGTCGCAATCAACCGGATTAAAACGACTATTTTTGGTTTCTAGAGGTAGAAGAAACGGTGATGCATTGATGACGTCATCAATTCTTTTTATTTTTTTTTATTTTTTTTTCATGTTTAATCAAAACCTTAATAACTTCTGTTTTAAATATCAAAATAACATGAAACCAATTTCTAAAATCTTGTAATTTCCATATCTTTCAAACCATAACATTTTTATAAGCTTTTCATCATATTTTTATTTTTGAATTTGGAAATTTGAATAATTCCTTAATAGTTACTTATTGTGATTTTTATTTAAAAATTTATAAAACATAGTTATTGGTCAATTAAAATTTTAGTGACATTCTAAATGTTGAAAACATATTTTTGAAAGTCATTTCATCTTGTTTTCACAATTTTATATTTTGAAAAAGGGGTACACCCTAATAGCAACTGATGCCATTTTTAAATAGAAAAACTAATAATTATTAAAGTGGCTTAGAAAAATTCCACAACCCATAATATTGTTTTCAAAGTTCTATTTTATGTTATTTTCCAAGAAGTGCATTTTATATTCACTCCTTTATGTTTCAACTTTGTAACATCCCAATTTTTGCTAACAAAAGTGTGTGGTGTTGTGTTCATCTCATACATGCATGGAAACAAAATTTGAAACCAATTTAAACCAATTTAAGTTATGAATTTAAATGGTTTGAGAAAAATCCCACAAAAAGTACTTCTTTTGGTTCCCAAAAATTTGTGTTGGAAAATATTTCAAAGAGTTGCTGTTCTTACGGATTCGAAGAGATATGACATTAGGCCTTCCGGCTAATTGTGTCAACCACAACATCAACCATGCCGGATTTCCGAATGGACCTAATTAAATACTCTTGAGGAAAACACCAACCATCGTTACTGCTTGAGATTCAGCTCTGGTTAGTGGGAAAATAACTCAAGACTCATCATGTTTGATCGAAGGGGTTGCACCGGTTATCAAGGAGATATATCTACTGGATTCTCAAGACATGGGCTACGATGTCAAGCTCAAGAAGATGAGCAGGATTACGGAACTCATGTATTAGCAAATTGTGAAAGACTGTTGCACCTACATGAACTACTTGCAAAAGAACACATCGGAGTCCTTGAGGGAAAGATGATTACCGAGATAACAAAGTTCTTAGACCTCTTCTCTTTTACAAACAATTGGTCAGTGGCTTGGTGTGGATGCAACTTCTTCAAGTAAATGGAGGTAACAACCAACCATCTCAAGAATACTCCACACATGCATGACCGACTTGGGATTATTCCCGAAGGAATAAGAAAACTCTTCTCGAATGCATGGAGACAACTTTCACCATAAGCACACGAACCCGAGAAAGTCACTTCGAACATCCAGAACACAACTTCGTGATGACACGAAGATGGTTCTCGAAAGTTTCCAACATTAATGCCAAGTGTTCAACATGAACCTCTTGCAACTTGGAGAAGTAGGAATGTTATCGATGAGCTCGACAACACACTTATCAAGACATTCCAAGTAACGGGATTCATATGATATATGAACAAGTCAAGATATTGGTCAGACTGAAGAACATGAAGGTGTACTCGGGCAAAACACCATGAGTGAAAACACCATCAAGATAGTCCTTGAATCTGAGCTTGATTTGACGATAGCCCAAATCAAATCAAGGGGAATAACATTATGTCCATTGAGAGGATACTATCTTGTTTCAACACAAAGGAAACTAGACATCCCTTACCAAAGGATCAAGTTGGGCGGAGCTTTTGTCTTTCAACTCTCCAAGTTGTTGTTTAAGCTCAACCAACTAGTCCGAGATATCCAGAAGAGTTCCTTGGAGAAAGGAGTGGTTCAAACTACCCCTTGCTTAGACATTACGGTCAGGTGACAAACCTGGCGATACTTCTGGAAAGACAACCAGAATACCACAACCTACCAGTATGTCTTGAAGTTCGAAAGGAAGCATGCTTTTCAAAGCAACAGATATGTTCTTGAGAGCTTCAACATGAACCTAACTCTCTGACGAAGGACGTGCACCGGAATGAACAGATTTGGTAACACAACCAACTTTAAGTGGAGACCGGTGACCAGTAGTGCTAACAAGGATACAAATGTTTCTTGCATTTTTCGAAGCAATAAGAATTGCTAGGAACATCTGATACACATGTCGATGAACAGACCCATCATTCTTAAGCATTCAAGCTTGGAGGAAGTGGGGGTGAGGATGTGGGAAAGCATCACTTCATCAATAAGACCATGAAATTCAGCATGACCTCTTGATGCCAATGAGTGTGATACTCGAAGGTAGAACAGAATAGAAGCTAATGAAACTTCTTTAATCTGCGGATTACAAAACTTTGACCTGGTTTTAGAGATGAATGAGGTTCTGGAGTTTGTTTCTCCTGACATTCCAAGGTGGAATGTTTGGACGGAAAACAAGGGCAAATGTATTGGAAGAATCCAACACACAGAAGCAACTTGGTTTCCAAACAATAGATGAGGTTTGGAAGCAACTGGAAGATAGGAACATGCTCAGGAGAATTCCTGAGATCATGTTGGATGCACAAAGTCATACTCATTTTTATAACCCATGCTAAGACGAGATGTATAGAAGAGTCAAGAACAAGGATATGGGAATCATAAGAACACTCTTGTTGTGATTTCTTTTTGGTTCCAAAGGAAAGCCTACGGCTATGAGAGTTGGAATTTCCTAACCACCGTGAGGTAAAAAAGATTCCTCAGGATTCAAAGAAACAGAACTTGGGTTAAAGGTCAGCATCTTGTACTGATGGCATGAGCATCACATGGTTAAGAAACCACACGATCCAACTCACCACAATTCAGCACATTCCGAGACCTTCGGTTCAAGTCCAAGGTTAATAACACCGATAAAGGAGTAACTACTATATGAGTGCCATAGAGGACACTACAATTAGCAATCACGGAGTATCTTCCAAAAGACAACGATAGCTCCGGAAGAACTTGAGCAAAGGATAACGGATAAATTCGAGATGGAAAGCAGATCTCGAGGTTCAGGATTTTGAGACTTTAGAACAGGAGTATGTGGAACCCACACAACTCTGAGAGATTATGATGGAAAGGGTATCTGCCAGTATGAATCAAGAGGAAAACGGAGTTCAGAACACACACGAATCTAGAAACTTAACACTAGGTCAACTTGGGTAGAAGACGTCATTGCCAAAGAAGGCACCTAAGTTTTGAATGACTAGAAGGGATAGCAAAACCTTTTCAAATCAAAACAGGTAAGGTGACCCAGAGTTAGAGCGATACCAGATAAGGAGTAAAAAGAATCCTAAGAAGGGTTTTCACAATCATTTGAAGTTTCAAAGTAGTTTTCACAAACACTAGACTCGACATCGACCAAGTAGTAAGGTTTTCCTACAGGCAGTCCTGCTCTGATACCATGACTTGTCACGACCCCGGACCCAAACATATACATACTGTTATGTGCTCCTAGCCATGGACTCACAAGGGCTTCAGGGTTACCAGCCCCGGCCGCAACAAACAACGGCAGGCAGACTAGATTCATCGGCACGTAGTCCGGATCCCCAGTCTACTACTCCTTGTATCCATGCTAGTCATAACCAACTATGCATATCAAAGCGTCCACGAATCGAATGAAACTGAAGGAAACGGGACCAAAGCTATACAGAGATGTTATGCGTCCAGAAAGTGCAACAACAATCGAGGGTTACTGGGGTTACCTCGCCCCAGGCCGATCACATCGACAGGCGGGCTCGGACATGGATCATCGGCTCCACAACCCCTCGACTGCGACAACTATGCAGGCATAGCCAAAACTGTATAACAATGAGCTCGAAACCAACAACCGATCAAAGCAACACTCTAGACATGATGCTTTATTAAACAGGTGTTACTAGAGTATAGCTTACAATCAGAGGTCACACGACCCAACATTACATCAGACAATGGAAGGAAAATTATGTTGCTAATCAACAAGAACCAGAAAGGTCTAAGAGGCCGCAACATAAGGCGACGTCCCAGCCCATAGATTCCAGGCTGCTACCTGGGAACCCCAAAGTACTTGTCGATGTCCACGTTGAATCACCACCGAAGTGAGATCTTCACCTGAACCAGAATTAAGCAAACCTGAGTACAGGAGGTACTCAACAAGACTTAGTTAACCTATTATATATCTGTTATTTTGAAAAGGGTTTCATGAAGGCTGATTTGCGTAAAGCAATCTTTGTTTTTGCAAGTTGAGGAAGGAATAGCACGTCTCCTGGAGTATTTTGAAAACAGATGAGAAAGCTACTCAACTACTGAGATCATCATCTTCTTGTATTCCACCAAGTCTTTCTCATTCCCACACTATCTCATGCTACAAGGATCACCCCTCTCGGCATCTCCGAGGAGGCACCCTTCAATCATGGTTAACAAGTTTTAGTCATTCCGTTGAAGTTATCTATGATCACAGAATCCGTTGCCAAGTCGTCCGTAACCGTGGACACGGCTTCTCGAGGAGATTTATCCCTGCAGGGGGTACACTTTACCCACACGTACCATCCGACTCTTAATGCCACATGTACGCTCCTTGGGAGCGCGGCAAAGGGTGGTTGGCTCCGACCTTTACCTTGCGTAACCCTAGCCATGAGTCAACCCAAACAGGGCCACCCCGTCAACAGGGAGTTGGCCACCTCCTGACGGCACCTGTTTTGTGAGTCGGGATCAAGATCCGTGTACGTCCATCACTTGTCCTGGTCACGCCCTAAGTTTTCTCCAAATCGTTTTCTGACTCACACGCAGATGGAAAGATCAAACTACGTGACTCATGGATGTGGCTAAACAAGTTAGTTAGTCAGGCGAGGTTCATTGGCTCGCTCGTGTGGTTGCACGCTCAGTCTTGGCTTCGAAGGCGAGAACTCGCTCCTAGGGGAATGAACAGGACAAAATGCCACAACCCATTGTGGCCTCACATCCATGTCGTTATTTAGTCAAGTTATCAAAGTTAATTCGGATCATAACAACATGACATAATAGATTCACCTATTGACCAGATTCATCAACCGGATGGATCAGATCACAACTAGGCATGGCTAAGCAAGACTCGCGGGCTTTAACGAGGCGCGCACAATCAAACCTATAGCTGCTAGGAGCAGTGGATCAGGATATCTAGGTTATGCAGCATATAGGTGAACTATGTCTACTAGCATCAAATACTTTGGAACCGAATGCAAAGTACGAGATCAATTGTTGTTCGAAAGCATAATGAGCAGATAAGAGGTTATGCTTGCCTTGGTTATAAGAATACCAGATAAATTCTTCAGGAATAAGTGCTTGACTTGTCGGTTAAGATCAAGTATTCGTCATTGGATTGCTGGCCTTCACTTCGGAGTCGCGTTCTACCGAGGGGGAAACAACACCGAAAAGAAGAAGAACAACAATCAAACATGGCATCGATGCAATGCGCAATATGTATGCATGAGCAAATTAATGCACTGAAATAAAGACCTAGACATGAGCGTTGGGTTGTTAGGGTTCGTATGTCAGTTATGCCATTTTACTGGAATTTGCCCGAAATAGACCCCGGAGGGGGTTTCGGGTGATTATGAACATGAGTACAAGTTAAAGTGCTCAATTGGGTTTGAAAACATCATAACTAGGTTGCATTTGACATTTTGCGCAAATTGGTATATTCCTTTTAATTTTCTAGTTTTAGTGAATAAAAACTTATTTTTCTATTTTATAAAATGAATAAACAACATTAAAATAATGTTCAAAAATCAACTTTCTCAAACATGATTGAAAATGACATATTTGGGTAGCTTACATTTTTATGAACATTTTGGTATCTTGAACACATTTTTCTGATTAGTAAAACAGAAGTTATTAATTATCTAAATTTAATTCATTTTCTGTAATTAATAACCGTTTTCTGGAAATAGGAAAAAACAGGATTATGACGTCATCGTGATGCAACGGCGACCTCACCGTTCTCTGTTCTTCACAGATGGATTCAAATCGATGAATTGGTTGCAAATTGTATGGAACAAACTATACCACAACGGGGAGGAGATCAAGGGGAGCCAAATGGTGGCGGCGGCTGGTGGAATGGCCACTGGAATGACCGGCGGCGACCACAGGCGCGGCGGCGGGCGGCGGACACCGATGGCAGGGCAAATCGGAGGGGGAGGAGGCAAAACGAAGGCACCCACGGGTGTAGTAGCTCACCAGGAGAAATGAGGGATGGTCGAGGGAGCTCGTCGAGGCCGCAATCGAAGGCGGCGAGTAAAGGAAGCCGGCGGCCGGAGGCGAGGAAGATGACCCGATTCCGGCGACTCGGCCACTCCCGTCAAACGAGGTTCGTCAGGGAGCAAGAGGAGACCACGGCGGTGCTATAGGTACGGACGTTGGGCCTCGGGGTGGTCTACATCGACGACGATTCGCCGGAGAACGATGGCGGCCGAACGGAGCTAGGGTTGCTCTCGCGGGAGTTACAAAGGAGAGGAGGGAGAGGATGACGGCGAGTGAGAGAGAGAGAGAGATACTCGTGGGGCTCTCCTTTGGCCCTATCCACGCCACAAGGATAGCAGGACGTGGCGCGGGGGTGCCGTCGGCGAGCCTCTGTCCTCCTGGCAGAGGTTGAAGACGACAAAAGAAAACTTCCTGGAAACCCCCTGGAACTTTTCAGAAATTGCGAGGAGGTCCTTTTCCATTTAAAAACAGAACAGAAAACAGGGTTTTGGGGACCTTTTTGTGAACAGAAAATTTGGCAAAAATTATTTTTGGAAAGCTTGGCTTGTTTTCAACAAGTTTTCCTCACCGTTCTTCCAAACCGGAGTTTAACTTCCACTTGATGACCTATTGAAGGCTTATGTAAGCTGGATATTGGTGTCGGGAACGTCAAGAAGACCTTGGAACTTACTATGTCCAATGTCTCTCTACCAAATCCTCCAAACCTCTCTTTCAGTGGAAACAAGTTCATCATGAGAATCATCTCGTGGTGTTTTGTAACCGCTGTTGATCAGCTTCCTTTTTCAAGTGGTTTGTACTTGAAGTTCTGTTCATCTCACACATTGTGTGAATTTGTCAGTTACTTCAGCCATGGGGTCTTAACCATGTGGAAGATGTATTTCTACGTCTAAGCCGCAACAGGAAAGAGATTCCTTATTTCTCGCGGTGTTTCAACCCTTGTTGGTTACCCATCCTTATGGTGTGATCAAGAATTCCTCCTTTGTTACGGTATTTCCACATATTTTGGTTACTCATATTCTATCGTGAAGTAACATCCCGATCTTTGACAAGGATTTCAGGAAAACTGTTATGGAATGGTTGAAAGTCCCGTTATCTTCCGTGTCCACTCCAAAGAGTGAACATGATCCTGTATCAGTTTTTCTCTGACACACGAATTACAGTGTTTTCTCGTGTTTTCCCTCGTTTGTGGATATTATGTTGTGGTATCCAAGACCAAACTTTCCATCTTGGTTTTCTGTTTGAAGAAACCTCGATGTCATAAGTTGTCCAACCTTCCTTATCAGAAAAGGATTTAAAGTCTTGTGTAAAGCTCATATTCTAAATCCTTTCAAGAACCATCATCCGCAAACTTGAAACCTTCTCATATTCCCTCCGTTAACTTGATGTGTTTCATGCCTGTTAACTCAAAAGGTTCTTTATGAACATCCTACCGTGAGTTACCCATGGGATACTCGATCTTCGTGAAGATCATTTCCTAAGAGTTTCCCTCTTACCTAGGTGTATCCGTTCAATACTTTCAGATGCTACGGATCAACCTCTTCAAGAAGAGAACCGTAAGGTTCGAGAAGATCGTTCAAAACCGATGTTCCTTCTTTCTTCTCCTTCGGGAATCTCGGGACGAGATTCTCGTAAGGGGGGTAGATTTGTAACATCCCAATTTTGCTAACAAAAGTGTGTGGTGTTGTGTTCATCTCATACATGCATGGAAACAAAATTTGAAACCAATTTAAGTTATGAATTTAAATGGTTTGAGAAAAATTCCACAAAAAGTACTTCTTTTGGTTCCCAAAAATTTGTGTTGGAAAATATTTCAAACACACCAAAGCAACACTTGGTTTTGTTGGAAATTTCATAAGCTTTCCAAAAATAAATTTTGCCAAATTTTCTGTTCACAAAAAGGTCCCCAAAACCCTGTTTTCTGTTCTGTTTTTAAATGGAAAAGGACCTCCTCGCAATTTCTGAAAAGTTCCAGGGGGGTTTCTAGGAAGTTTTCTTTTGTCATCTTCAACCTCTGCCAGGAGGACAGAGGCTCGCCGACGGCACCCCCGCGCCACGTCCTGCTGCCCTTGTGGCGTGGATAGGGCCAAAGGAGAGCCCCACGAGTATCTCTCTCTCTCTCTCTCACTCGCCGTCATCCTCTCCCGCCTCTCCTCTGTAACTCCCGCGAGAGCAACCCTAGCTCCGTTCGGCCGCCGTCGTTCTCCGGCGAATCGCCGTCGATGTAGACCACCCCGAGGCCCAACGTCCGTACCTACAGCACTGCCGTGGTCTCCTCTTGCTCCGTGACGAACCTCGTTTGACGGGAGTGGCCGAGTCGCCGGAATCAGGTCATTTCCCTCGCCTCCGGCCTCCTTTACTTGCCGCTTTCGATTGCCGCCTCGACCATCCCTCCTTTCTCCTGGTGAGCTACTGCACCCGTGGGTGCCTTCGTTTTGCCTCCTCCCCCTCCGGTTTGACCTGCCATCGGTGGCCGCCGCCCGCCGCCGCGCCTGTGGTCGCCGCCGGTCATTCCGGTGGCCATTCCACCAGCCGCCGCCACCATTTGGCTCCCCTTGATCTCCTCCCCGTTGTGGTATAGTTTGTTCCATACAATTTGCAACCAATTCATCGATTTGAATCCATCTGTGAAGAACAGAGAACGGTGAGGTCACCGTTGCATCACGATGACGTCATAATCCTGTTTTTTCCTATTTCGAGAAAACGGTTATTAATTACAGAAAAGGAATTAAATTTAGATAATTAATAACTTCTGTTTTACTAATCAGAAAAATGTGTTCAAGTTTCCAAAATGTTCATAAAAATGTAAGCTACCAAAATATGTCATTTTCAATCATGTTTGAGAAAGTTGATTTTTGAACATTATTTTAATGTTGTTTATTCATTTTTTAAAATAGAAAAATAAGTTTTTATTCACTAAAACTAGAAAATTAAAATTTATATACCAATTTGCTCAAAATGACAAATGCAACCTAGTTATGATGTTTTCAAACCCAATTGAGCACTTTAACTTGTACTCATGTTCATAATCACCCGAAACCCCCTCCGGGGTGTATTTCGGGCAAATTCCAGTAAAATGGCATAACTGACATACGAACCCTAACAACCCAACGCTCATGTCTAGGTCTTTATTTCAGTGCATTAATTTGCTCATGCATACATATTGCGCATTGCATCGATGCCATGTTTGATTGTTGTTCTTCTTCTTTTCGGTGTTGTTTCCCCCTCGGTAGAACGCGACTCCGAAGTGAAGGCCAGCAATCCAATGACGAATACTTGATCTTAACCGACAAGTCAAGCACTTATTCCTGAAGACTTTATCTGGTTTTCTTATAACCAAGGCAAGCATAACCTCTTATCTGCTCATATATGCTTTCGAACAACAATTGATCTCGTACTTTGCATTCGATTCCAAAGTATTTGATGCTAGTAGACATAGTTCACCTATATGCTGCATAACCTAGATATCCTGATCCACTGCTCCTAGCAGCTATAGGTTTGATTGTGCGCGCCTCGTTAAAGCCCGTGAGTCTTGCTTAGCCATGCCTATTTGTGATCTGATCCATCCGGTTGATGAATCTGGTCAATACGTGAATCTATTATGTCATGTTGTTATGATTCGAATTAACTTTGATAACTTGACTAAATAATGGCATGGATGTGAGGCCACAATGGGTTGAGGCGTTTTGTCCTGTTCATGCCCCTAGGAGCGAGTTCTCACCTTCGAAGCCAAGACTGAGCGTGCAACCACACGAGCGAGCCAATGAACCTCGCCTGACTAACTAACTTGTTTAGCCACGTCCATGAGTCACGTAGTTTGATCTTTCCATCTGCGTGTGAGATTTGGAGAAAACTTAGGGCGTGACCAGGACAAGTGATGGACGTACACGGATCTTGATCCCGACTCACAGAACAGGTGCCGTCAGGAGGTGGCCAACTCCCTGTTGACGGGGTGGCCCTGTTTGGGTTGACTCATGGCTAGGGTTACGCAAGGTAAAGGTCGGAGCCAACCACCCTCTGCCGCGCTCCCAAGGAGCGTACATGTGGCGTTAAGAGTTGGATGGTACGTGTGGGTAAAGTGTACCCCCTGCAGGGATAAATCTCCTCGAGAAGCCGTGTCCACGGTTACGGACGACTTGGCAACGGATTCTGTGATCATAGATAACTTCAACGGAATGAATAAAACTTGTTAACCATGATTGAAGGGTGCCTCCTCGGAGATGCCGAGAGGGGTGATCCTTGTAGCATGAGATAGTGTGGGAATGAGAAAGACTTGGTGGAATACAAGAAGATGATGATCTCAGTAGTTGAGTAGCTTTCTCATCTGTTTTCAAAATACTCCAGGAGACGTGCTATTCCTTCCTCAACTTGCAAAAACAAAGATTGCTTTACGCAAATCAGCCTTCATGAAACCCTTTTCAAAATAGCAGATATATAATAGGTTAACTAAGTCTTGTTGAGTACCTCCTGTACTCGGGTTTGCTTAATTCTGGTTCAGGTGAAGATCTCACTTCGGTGGTGATTCAACGTGGACATCGACGAGTAGTTTGGGGTTCATAGGTAGCAGCCTGGAATCTATGGGCTGGGACGTCGCCTTATGTTGCGGCCTCTTAGGCCTTTCTGGTTCTTGTTGATTAGCAACATAATTTTCCTTCCGTTGTCTGATGTAATGTTGGGTCGTGTGACCTCTGATTGTAAGCTATACTCTAGTAACACCTGTTCAATAAAGCTTCATGTCTAGAGTGTTGCTTTGATCGGTTGTTGGTTTCGAGCTCATTGTTATACAGTTTTGGCTATGCCTGCATAGTTGTCGCAGTCGAGGGGTTGTGGAGCCGATGATCCATGTCCGAGCCCGCCTGTCGATGTGATCGGCCTGGGGCGAGGTAACCCCAGTAACCCTCGATTGTTGTTGCACTTTCTGCACACATAGCATCTCTGTATAGCTTTGGTCCCGTTTCCTTCAGTTTCATTCGATTCGTGGACGCTTTGATATGCATAGTTGGTTATGACTAGCATGGATACAAGGAGTAGTAGACTGGGGATCCGGACTACGTGCCGATGAATCCAGTCTGCCTGCCGTTGTTTGTTGCGGCCGGGGCTGGTAACCCTGAAGCCCTTGTGAGTCCATGGCTAGGAGCACATAACAGTATGTATATCTTTGGGTCCGGGGTCGTGACAAACTTGGAATAACAACTAAAATTTATTATTAAAATATTTTATTCCCATTAAATATTTTTGAGGCTTAGGACTTTATTAAGGGTTGTAAATCTTTGATTTTTGTTGCCATAAACTATTTTCAAGGTAATATTTGAATTGAAAACATTTTATGTAATAAAGTTTGCTAAAGATAAAATGATTTTCTTTATCTAATGAAAATTCATTTTGAGAGGGTTTTAGGGTTTATGGAATAGAGATATGATTAGATTGGTAAATTCAATTTCATTGCATTATGTATTATTTCCGTTTGTTTCTTGCTTCTCATTTGGTTCTTGGTGACTTGCATAACATGAAAAAAAAAGTTTCAATTTTTTGTGATTTTTGCATTTTCCAAAAATCAGGGATGTTACAGGCCTGGTGCTCCTGCACCCCCTCACATGTATTGTGCATGTTGGACTACCGCGTCAGGTACTCGCGGTCCTTCTCACCCATGCATTGGACGCATCCGGCTAGGTGCTGCGGCCGGCCGGGCCATTCGTACGTGCTAGCGAAGTTGGTGAGGAAGACTTTCTCAAAGTCTTGCCACCAGTGGATGCTTGCGGAGGGCAGGCTGTTCACCCATGTGCGTGTTGCGTCCTTCATCATCAGCGGTGCGTAGCACACTGCCACCCTCCGGTTGCGACCGACTATTCCCACCCGGGTGACATAAGTCGACTAACCAGTCTTCCGGCTTAGTGGTGCCGTCATACTTTGGCCTGTCCCTTGGGAGCTGGAAACACCTCGGGAAAAGCTCTGCCATGATGCGTGGCCCGAGGCACTGATGTTCGGCCATGTCTTCCTCCTCGAGGATTCTTGATGCCTCCAGGGTGATGATGTGTTGCCGGGCATCGATGCCGGTTGCGGGGCCGAACGCGCCGAGGTGAGTGCGGACGTTCGTGAGGGGGACCCGGGGAGGCGTCTCCGCCTGCCGGTCGGTGGCACGCGAGGCGGCGCGGGTTGGTTGGTATTCGTCGAGGTCTGGCAAGTGGCCGCCTCGAGTCGCCGACTGGCAGCCTCCCGGGTGAGGCCGCTGATAGTTGCGGCCCGCCGAGGCAGCCAACTGCTGACCATAGTTACCCGGCTGCCGATTCTCGTTGATGTGGTACCGGCTGCCTCCTGCAAAACGGTTCGGTATGGCATCTCGGCTGGTAGCCGGCGTTGACGCTCCCGTCGCCTCGGGGCGGTGCTTCGTGTGGATTCGGTGATGACGCCTGTCGACCGGCATGGGTCGCCCCATCCGCCGGTTGGTCGAGGTTCCGTGCGTCTGGCTAGGCCGCACCGACAAGACTACGATTCTTTGACGTGGCTAGGCGGCTTTGAGACGCTTGCTGCCTGTTGTCCACAATAAGGAGCTCCTGCAGGCGTCGCTGCTGGCGTTGCAAGTCTTCGCCCTGGAGGCCGGGTAGTTTGGACGAGACGGCTTCCGTGGATCTTATGTTCTTGGTGGGGTGATTTAGACCGGTTGGTGGAAACCGGGTGGCACAGTCGGGTCGGCGGAGATTCCCAACTCGTTCACAAGGTTGACCTCGCGCGGACGTACCGCGCTCGCACGACTGGGCTCAACCGGCACGGGCGTGACGTTATGGGCGGCGTTGAACTCGCGTACCTGGGACTCTACCCGACGCTGGGTTGAGGCGACGATTTTGGCGCTGTCGATGAGCTGCTGACGCGCCTGTTTGAGCACGGCGACCACTTCCTCGGGGTCCGCATCTGATCTGATGGGTGCAACGAGGTTTTCGAGGACGGCCTCGGCCGAACCGCGCTTTGCGGAGTTTCGGCTAGCCTCTAGGAGCTCGTCCGGGTGGTGCATGACCATGCACTTCGCATAGTCATGTGATCCGTTGCCGCCTTCACTGCCAATCGCCTCTTTGCAGAGACGGTCGAAGCAGGCCTGCACCTCAGCGGGGTATTAAGGGATGAGGGCGACGAAGCCATGATGCTCGCCAAAGTGGATGACGGAGCCGTTGTCCAAGAGAACGGAGCCCGTGATGGATCTAGTGTTGTTGACGATGCAGTGGATGGTGCCAAAAGTCACCACGAGGCCGGTGACGACGCGCTCACCGGACTCGGACAAGAGAGGTCTCGTGCAAAATACAGACCCATCTGTCGCCATTTTCCCCATGTTGGGCGCCAACTGTCGTGGGATTGTACACGGCAGCACCAAAGGAGTTCCGATGGTGTTTAAAGGAGGGGAAAACTAGTGAACGGTGGCGTTGGCACGGGATTGGGTAGAAAGTGTGTAGACACACGATGTACCTAGGTTCAGGGCCCTCTCGATGACGAAAAATGCCTACTCCTCCTTCTGTTTCTCTACTATCAATGCACAAGTTACAAGGTTGCTCCTTGAGCTGTGTTGACGATGGAATGGTCCTAGGATATCGAGATGGATTGACTATGTGGAAGTGAATGCGTGCGTATGAGTGTCAATGAACGTGAATGCCAGTGCCCTTCTGGGGGCGTCGGCCATGTACCTTACAAGTGGGTCCGGGTGGTACACGACTAGCTGGTGAGATTATATGGACAAACGCCCAGTGTCATTATGTACGCCATATCCGGCTGCCGTAGTTTGGCCCTGTACCGTAGCAGAGCTGAGCCCATGCCCATGTACCCGGCGGCCTCTCCCAGGCAGCCGAGAGCCCATGCGTCGGTACCCGGGGCCATACCTGGGTACCACAGAGCCCATGTCGTTAGCTCCAAGGCCGTACGTAAGTACCGGCTAGCCCATCAAGAAGTATAGGGATCCGTACGTAGGTACCAGCTAGCCCATGCTGGAGTACCCCGAGCCACCGGAGAGTAGGTGTACTAGGCATCATAGAGTGGCAATTTAGACCGCATAAGCCTATGGGTTAGGCGTGCAACCCATGACTTCTCGTACGGTTGACCTCAGGGGTTGCCGGGCGGGGCCATCGCCTGGCTAGCATGCCGATAGCCGGGTGGCCGCACCACCCGGATGCCGGTTGGAATTAGCCGCTCGTATAGTACCACCTGAAACCAGCCGGTGCAATGTACACCAGCTGCTTATTTCCGGCTCCTAGAGGCACCCGGGGATCATCCTCCGACACCCTCGTCGTCCGCAGCGTTGTTGGAGATCTTGGCCCTACGGCCGAAGTGGAGCTGATGGTGTACTAGAGCTTGTCGCCTGTCGGTGATGTGAGTATGACACCAACCCCCGAGCCCTTGGAGGATAAGGCGCCATCGAAATGTATCGTCCACATCACTAGGGCCACCGGAGAGTAGGTCTACTGGGGCGGCGTAGAGTGGCACTTCAGCCCGCGTAAGCCTATGGGTTAGGCGTGCAACCCATGAATTCTCGTACGGTTGACCCCAGGGGTAGCCAGGCGGGGTCATAGCCCGGCCCGGATGCCAATAGCTGGGTGGCCGCGCCAGCCGGATGCGGGATGCCGCCTGGAATTAGCCGCTCGTATAGTACCGCCTGCAACCAGCTGGTACGTTGTACACCAGCTGCTTATTTCTGACTCCTGGAGGCACCCCGGGATCATCCTCCGACACCCTCGTATTCCAGGACGTTGTTGGAGACCTTGGCCCTACGGCCGAAGTGCAGCTGGATGGTGTACTAGAGCTTGTCGTCTGACGGTGATGTGCGTATGACACCAATCCCCGAGCGATTGGAGGAGAAGGCGCCATCGAAATGCATGGTCCATCCGTAGGGCCAGCTTGCCTGGTACGGCGGTTTCCTCCTCGGAGTCCTATTCTGGCGGTGGTTTGGTCCACTCTGCATTGAACTGCGCTAGAGCTCCTCCTTTGATTGTCTTGGTGGTGAGGAACTGGAGCTCGAAGTGTTGGACCTCGACCGCACATTCCACGACACGCCGTGTGGAGTTGGAGTTGTGCAAGATTTGCTCCAAAGGGAATGCAAATACCACCATGATAGGGTGTCCCTCAAAGTAGTGGCGGAGCTTCCTGTAGGCCACAAGGAGCACATATAGGACCTTCTGCTGCACGGGGTACCTCTCGCGGGCATTTCGAAGCACATGGCTAACAAAGTAGACATGGTGTTCGACGAGAATGCTTGCAGAGGTGCCGGCAGTGAGTTCTCTAGACGCACTGGAGCTCTATTGAGGCTTGAGGGGGTCCTCCTTGTGGAGTTCTTGTTGTACAACAATGTTCTCTTGGGGAGAGCAGGGCGTGGGATCCTTGCCGGGCAGGGCCGCACTTTCCTTGTCATCTATCCTTTGCGTGACGAGAGCGACACTGACTTTTTGAGGTGTGGCCGCAAGATAGAGGCGCAGCGGCTCACGAGGTCATGGAGCGACCAAGATGGGCGGGCTTGCCACGTACCTCTTGAGCTCCTCAAATGCAGTTGCCACCTGGGAGGTCCACTTGAAAAGGCCCATTTGCTTCAAGAGCTTAAAGAATGGTAGAGCCTTGTCACTGAACTGGGAGATGAAGCGCCCTATCACCGCTACGCATCCCGCGAGATGCTGCATGTCCTTGAGCCGCTGTGGAGATTGTATTTCTTTGATGGCTCGAATCTTGTCGGGGTTGTCCTCGATGCCGCGGTGAGACACCAGGAAGCCAAGTATCTTCCCTGCCGCGACTCCGAAGACACACTTGTCGGGGTTGAGCATGATGTTGACCTTGCGGAGATTCTAGTAAGTCTCTTTGAGGTCATCGATGAGCGTGCGCTCCTAGCGGGTTTCGATGAACATGTCGTCAACATAGGCTTCGACATTTTTCCCTATCTGGGATCCCAAGTCCATGCACATCATCCCCTTGAAGATTGCGCCAACATTCTTCAAGACAAAGGACATGCCCACGTAACAGAACACGCCACATGGTGTCATGAACAAGGTCTTCACTTCGTCTTCCTTGGCCATCTTGATCTGGTGATACCCCATGAAGGCATCCAGAAAGCATAGGAGGTCACACCCGAAGGTGGAGTCCACTATCTGGTCGATCCTCGGGAGGGGGTATGGATCCTTTCGGCATGCCTTGTTGAGGCCCGTGAAGTCGACGCACAACTGTACCCCGCCGGTGTGCTTGGACACCACGACGGGGTGAGATATCTACTCGGCATGAATGACCTCACGGATGATCTCCGTGTTCAACAACTTCTCCACTTTGTGAACGATGAACTCTTGCTGTGCTTTCTTCTTGACGGGCCGCATGCCTGGGCACTGGGCTAAGTGGTGCTCGATCACCTATCTTGGTACACCGGGCATGTCTAACATGTTCTTGCGAACATGTCAGTGTTTTCCTGAAGGAAGGCGACAAGCGCGCTTTCCTATTTTGGAGGCAACCCGGCTCCGATGATGAGGGCAACCCCAATGCCATCGGGGTTCCTGGAGACCTCCTTTATGGCTGCTCTCTCTTGAGAGAACATCTGCTTCTTCTTTGGAGGCTCGACGAGGTTTCGATGGTGTCGTCGTCGATGGGGTGAGATGCCACAGCCTCCATGGACCGCGCCGCATCTTCGACATTGCCGTGGACAGTGAGAGCTCTGCTGCTCCCTGGCATCTTGACGAGGTTTTACGCGTGGTGTGTGACGGCCATGAACTTGGCTAGTGAGGGGTAGCCGAGGATGGTGTTGTAGGGGATCCCGATGTGGGCCACATCGAAATCAATGTTTTCGGTTCGATAGTTCTGGCGTGTGTCGAATATGATGGTGAGGCGCACCCATCCCAAGGGTACGGTGGTGCCGCTGGTGGCACCAGTGAACGGCCTTGTGGCCATCAGACGCTCGCGAGGCACCCGTAGCTTCTCGAAGTTCTCGAGTGAGATCACGTTGCACTACTAGAGGAAAGCTTACCCCAGGCAAACCAAAAAGGCCTACCACAGGCGCATTTCAGTTCGCCTGGGACCATATCGCCAGCGGTAATGGCTTACGCCAGGCGAACTGCAAAATACGCCTGTGGTAACTTGACATACCCCAGGCGAATTGGCCTTGTGCGCCTGGGGTAAGCCTTTTACCTGTGGCGAACAAGCATTATTCGCCTGTGGTACAGATGCGCCTGGGGTACCATATCCTATTCGCCTGGGGTATGGTTTTGTTGTGTCAAAAAATAAAAGAAACGAAAATAACAGAATTACAGGAAATTGACAGAAATAAGTATGAAAATGACAGCAAAATGACAGAATTAATATTCATAGTCTCGAACAGAAATATTCTCGATCATCAACACATAGTCTCGAACAAATAGTCGCGATCATCAACACATAGTTCAACAAATATTACATAGTCTCGAAAGCGAGATAGTTCAAACAAATCGATAAGTCTCGAAGCGAGATAGTTCAAACAAATCGATAGTTTAGCTAGACAAGCAAAATAACAAGTAGCATCAACACTAGGAGTACAAGGAGTACAAGCACGGCGATGGCGAAGGTGGTCATCCGGGCCCTCGTCTTCTCTGTCTTCTCTCTCGCTAGGTAAGTGGCGTATCGAGCTTCCGCCTCCACCATGGTCTTGTACCCCTTGTAGCTGTTACCGCTGAAACCGTGCACCTGTCTCCGGCATTGGTCCCATATGTCGTAGACTCCGGGAACCCTACCGACATACACAGCATACCATGTCATCTGTGCATAGGACAAAAATACGAGTTTAGCATCGAAAGTGATAATAGACCGCAAATAATTATCAAAAAATAGAAGCATCAAGGTTTACGAATAAAACACGACAAATAAAGGACTAAAAGTTATATGATGCAAGTGTATACTAACATTTTGTCAATCCTATGGTCTCGGCGGGAACGGATGAACGCCTTCTAGCGTGTTGAATGTTCGGGTGTCACGTTGCTCTCGTAGGTGTGCTTCTATGTGACGATTGCTCGGTGGTGCGTGGCCGTGGAAGAACAAGCCACCCCGAGTGATGACATCCGACGCGAGTATCGTGCAGATCCTCCGCTGGATGCGACGGAACTCAGCCCGCACATATTCATGGGGGGTGTTGGCCATCTTTGTGGTCAGGTCTCGGAGATGGCTTGGTAACAATACCTCTTGGGCATCCTTTAAGTACTCCCTCATCCGAATGATGACATACCAAGCTTCCAACCCAGATTCTTGCTCCGATTGCTTGAGGCAGGGGAAGTTTGTTACGTGCTTGCACACGGCGCCTCGGACTTTTTTCTCCTTTTTTAGGGGTTTGCCTAAATCGGTGGCGAAGCCGTTGAGGGCACTATTAAGAATATCTCTTATGTCATTGTAGTCCTTCTGCACCGCCCTACCCGCATCGAGATAAGTGCATACCGACCAATGTGGTTCCATGACGATGAGTACGCATCCTCCGTTTCTGCGCAGAACATTTTGAACAAGCCATCAATATCATCAATCGGAATACTAAGGAGATTCTAGAAAGAATGTAACGACGGGAAGCGGAGAGGACTACTTAGTTGGGAAAGTACGGCATGAGAATGGCGTTCTTATCCTTGTTATCTATCAAAAATCCCGTTATGTAGTTCGTGATAACAACCCGGTCCGTAGGTGATCGCAAGTAGTCCTCATTCATGTAGTAGGGGTCCATAATCGCGATGTGCGGGGTATTCTCCATGACCATATCGTGCGCCATGCTGAGCGATACCAGGCGGACAATGCTTCGGTCGAGCTTTCCCAAGTGGAAGACCCTGAATATGTCTTCGTATCTGATGAAGAACACCTCTGCGGGATTTGTATCCACAAAGCCCACGGATCGGGGCACCTTGACCACGTATAGCGGGTAGGAGGGATGTTTCTCACGTAGAAGTTCATTCTCTTTGACCAAAATCCCGTCGTGGATGGTCCTCATGTCACCACCCATGACAGCGACAACCTCTGGCGGCAGCATCGGCTAACCTATCTCATGCACCTTCCTCCACGGGACGGCCGGCGGCAAACGGTCCAGGACTCGGGTGGCTGCTGGCTGGCTACTAGAGGAGGCACCACCTTTCTTCTTGTTGGCTGCCGGCCTCTTCCGATGCTTCTTCGGCCTCAAGCAGATGGGAGTGCCGCTTTGTTTTACCGCCTCCTCGGCCGTAGCACGGAGTGTATTCGGGGTAACCAGCATAGGTTGTGGAGCCGTAAAGGCCGTCTGCTCCTCGGGAGTTTCTTGGGAATAGGTTAGCTTCTTATGGATATCCGGTTTTCTGGTGGGTAACTCAGAAGAACCGCCCTCTCCGCCATCTACCTTCTTCTGGATATCAAGAATTCTGGTGGGTAACTCCGGAGGAACCGGCTTCTCTCCATCCAACTGATTTATGAAATCGTCAATGGGAGCAAGTTCAATATCCATGTAGTCGTCATGGGTCTCATGCTTGTGATGTTGCTCGTCATTTGACGTCTCGTGCTCGGGAGGAGGAGGATCCACCGGAGGTGGAGAGAGGACCTTGCCATGTTGGACCTTGTCTTGTTGGCTTGCCGCGGGTGCAACAGGTGTAGTGGTGACGGTCATGCCTTGGCTTGGCGCCGACCCTGACGTGGTGTTCAGCCGAATAAGGGCTTTCAGCCATAGCAAGATTTGACTGTCCAGTAGGCCGAGATTCAGCTCGTTGTCGGCATCGGCGGGTTGATTAGGAGGATACAAGTCCTCGAATCCCGGTAGCACCAGATCGACGCGAACCCGAAGCTCGTTGGCCGGTATATCTCTGCAGTGGTACTTGCGGGATAGTGGCTGCAAGATGCTCCCCTTTGCAACATCCTTCAACTCGCTGCCCACTTTTAGCAGGAAGGTGCATCCCGTCGCGTCAGCCTGCGATAACATGCATGGATAGGTCAGAGAGTAGGGTTATATTGAACTGGCTACAGCTTGAGACGGTCAATAATTTACCGTGAGGGCATTGAGCTCGGCTAACATCGACGGACCACAGGTGATGGCGGGCTCGTTGAGCAACGGACTGTGACGCCCCGAGATCGGGCACTATGCAGATTTCGGCATTTCCGCCAAAATCCACATAATAACCGATTCCAGGTTGCCACTAGTGATAACATTACAACAGTTCACGAATAATCCACAACAACAACAGAGGAGGTATATACAAGACGACTCAAACGAGTCAAGGATACAACTGATACAATACAAAGATCCAAATAACAGCGGAAGAAACAACATAGTGTCCGGCTACGGACAAGATACAAATTGGACTAAGAGTCCTGAAGATAAACGATGGCGTCCAATCCCTGCCCAGGCCAAGCCGGAGGGATTCCCAAGCTAACGTCGTCAAATTTCAAACCTGTTGACTGCAATGTGGAATATGCAGCCACAAAAAGGATTCGTGGGTCAGTACGGTTAAGTACTGGCAAGTGGAAAACCCATACTCACAAGATGCCAGCGTAACCAATCATCACAAGATACAAATACTTTGGGTACAACGGAAAGGAAGGGATTATTGCAAAGAAGCGGCAGCGGGCTGCACTAACTAACTACAGAGACGCGCTACAACATCCGGCTAAAAGAAAGGGATAAGATAGCGTATCAGAACCAACTACAACTACTCACCAAACAATACCCATCCAGTGTTACCCCCTACTAAGGAAGCAACCCAAGGAAACTCACACTGTTGATTAAGGTGACATTCATTTTATGGTGGAGGCAATCTATATTACTAGTCAAGTTATCATCATTAGGTGTAAGTTGTCTGAGTACTTGTTAGCCAGCACTTTCACCAAGTCATCCATAACCGCGGACAACACGGCTTCTCGAGAAGATTTAACCCTGCAGGGATGCACCAATTTGGCCGTACACGTAAGAATGACCCGCCAAGCGGGGAGCAAACCCACCAAGCGAGGCACTCAACACAACCCAACTCTTCTTCGCATCAAGCCCAAAGAACCCCGTGCAGTTGAGCGCACGACTAATCAAGCCCCACGAAGAAAAGGGGACCCTCATAGCACTCTAAGAACGTGTCTCCCTAAATGACGACTACAAAAGTTCCACCCTGGCGCCAAGGGTTCGCACCTGCATATGCATGCGACAAATGGAAAACCCGAACTAAATGAGGCGATTTGGACGAGATGCGAATCGAATCAGAATTGCGGGGGGCGCCCATACTCGCTTCCCACATGCGGTTAGTGCGCTCATCATGGATCAATGGACAAGACCCTTTTCCTAATTAGGGTCGACACTAGCAGGCCTCAAAACCACGCCGGGCCTCCTGCTGGTGCCTTATCATCAAATTATTATTACCCAAAACATTAACATGTTGTTGACTGAATTGAAACCCAACTATCAAACTAAACAGGTGATAAGACGGACAACAAGACTTGAGCGCAAACAACACTAAGCATGCAACTACGACACGAGGCCAACGGGGTAAACAAACAACAGGTAATAGGAAGTGGAAGGAAGGCTATATCATGGTTGCAAGGTAAACATATGATAGGATCGAGACACAAGCATCGAATCATAAGGCTAGCATAAAGATAACGGAAAGAATCGGTAACAAGTGATGAAAGGCAGCCATTTGGCAGCAAGTGGGTATACTTGCCTGGAATCCAGCAAGTAGAGGTACATCCGCAGAACTTGTCGTTGCTCACATCATCTCAACGTCCTATCCGTGAAGAAGCAACGAACTAGAATAAACACCGGATGCAACAATTACTTCTACGGCAAAAGATCCAGCATGATCAAGATATGGATGCATGACAAGTTTAAGGATGCATCAAAGATAAACTAGTTGACATGATAAACATATTTAAATGGGCCCATATGCAATTTGGATTGCATATGGAAAAGCCCATGAATTAAGGTTGAATTAAATGATCTACAACTAACCATCATGTGAAAGTTGATTAGAATGATGCATGGAGGATGAAAACAATAAGAAAACAACAATAGATTCAATTTGATATGTTGTTTACCAAGTTTGGAATTTTATTTGTTAAGTTATGAAATTTGGCTTCTTAAGTGAGTTACACAAACATTTATTGTTTTCACCCATTTTAATTGTTCAAAACAGATGACCAAATTTATATTTGGAAAGAACACAAAATTTTAGATGGAAAACATATTTCATTTGTTGAAAAAGGAATTAAAATGAGCAAGTTATTAATTTGACAATTTTAATTGCATTAAATAAGAAACAGTTGTTTTCAGCAATTTAATTTATTCAAAACAGGGAACAAAGTTGATATTTGCAAAGTTCATGAAAAATGGAATGGAAAACATATTTTACTTTTCAAATTTGGAGTTAAAATGAATTAGTTATGATTTATGCAATTAAATCAATTTAAATTGAGCCGGAAGCCCAACATTTCATTTAGGAGGTTCACGTTATTTATTTACCCATCAAGATTAAATGTTGTTTAACATGGCGAGATAATATAAAGATGAGCTATGCAATTTTAAATGGAATCGGGACAATAGTTAATTATCCCAACTCATTCCATATTTAATTATTAGATGATATTAATATTACCCGCACCCACAAAATGCAATGCAACACATGAATGATTTGACATATATAAAATAGATGGCATTTAGAAAAATACGCATATAGGTATATGGTTGGGTTTTGGGTTCGCACGTTGGAAAGAGGATCGCCGGGGTCAACGCCGGAAACTTCGGGATGTAGAGGAAGTAGCCGACGCCGAGGAAGTAGTGGAAGTAGTCGACGTAGGGGGAGTAGCCGTTCGTTCTCATGTAGTCGAGGAAGTAGTCGTCCCCACATCATCGTCATGGAAGTAGTCGAAGTAGTCGTGGTCAACTGTCAACACTATCACATTCAGAACGCCGAGGAAATAGACCTTGGCGATTCCATCTTCGAGGTTCACAATACGCACAACGGCAGCCAACACAAGGAGAACACGACGGGACGAGTACGGACGACGGCGTAGATGTTCATGGGTTGATGACGTCCTTGTCGATGCATGAATTGGCGGAGAGGTTCGGGACGAGGTAGTGGTACTTTGCGGCTCCAATAGAATATGAACTTGGCGCCTCCGAATGACGAAGATCTTGGCAACGAGAACATGGCACGGTCGCATGCACGAACAGAAACATCAACGGAAGTGGATCTTGCCGGGGACGTTCGGTACTCATTCTCGATGGAGGCTTGGTCAACAACACAAAGCACGCCACCGCAACAAGTACCACCGGGGAGTCGTGCACGAGCACGTCCGGGTGGAGGCAGCACCATCACGGAGAAGTCGACGGCCAGAGCCACGAGGTATAGAACCTGCAGGCCCCAACGGTGACCTGGTTGGAGAGGATCCCCGTGGAGGCACTGGTCGTGCAGAGGCTCGTGGAGGGAGCTGCGGCCCCATGCGAGATCGACGAGGTGGAGGCTGACCATGGAGGTGGGGACGGCAGTGAGGTCCATGATGGCGCCCTTGCCGTCGTGGTCGTGGAGAGGGGCCAAGGTTCTCCGGCAAGAGGTGAGGTCGGGGATGGGGTGCTCCCGCGCGCGAGGAGGGAAGGCAGGGAGCCGCAGCGGCGCCGGCTGCCGGCGGCCGGAACGGAGGAAGAGAGGCGGAGAGGGAGATGGCGGCCGCCGCCGCAGCCGCACGGAGGGCGCCGGGGAAGGGGAGCGGGCAGGGAAAGGCTGCGGCTTGAGCTTGGCTAGGGCAGCGGTTCGGTGGCGGGGCGATGGGGAGGAGGACGACGAGCAAGCGAGGGGGAGGGGAGGAGGCCTCACTCGGGAGGAGGAGGGGACGGGCGAGAGGAGGCAGAGAGGCGGCGCTGGAGGAAGGGGATCGCTCGATCCCCTTCCGTGCGGTGTGCGTGCGTGGTTCTGTGTCGTGTGTGTGCGTGTGTGGCGTGAGTTCTGTGTGGTGTTGTGTGGGCTTAGGGTTTGGGTCTAGGTGGGGTTGGTGGCCTCCGGTTGGGCCACTAGGGCCTGGCCGATTGGCTGCCACCCAGCCAAACATCTTTTTTTTGTGTCATTGTTTTCAGCTCTAGAAATTGTTTGGGGCATTAATAAAAATATATTGAGGCATCAAATGAATTGCAGGAGATTTTAGAAAATAAGTCTTGATGAATTTTAATTTGTTTGCAAGTTTTGAATGAATGGTGATGCATGATGGTATGATGTGAAAAAGCAAAACAAACAAAATCTAATGGAAGAAAAACCCCGCGTGTTACAGCCGACACCACTAACAAGGGGATTGCGCCCTCGCAATCCACCCAAGGCAAGGGGAAGAGAGGTTTCAACTACGTAGTCTTCGTGTTGCGGTTGATTTCTCGGGGTCAGTGGGTGGATCTCTCCTTCTCGACACCACTAACAAAAGTTTCTCGACACCACTAACAAGAGATTCTTGCTCGGGTTGATGACGATGTTCTTCCACCAGGAATCTTCCGATGATCGAACCTATTAGGTTAACGGCTCAGAAAACGTCCAACCCACGTAGGATCCTAACACTTTGAAAGATAGATAAGGGAAGAGAGACTCCAAAACAAATAGGATAGGAGGAGAAATAGAATAGAGAGAAGGAGAAAACAAGAATCCTATTGAGATGTTTCCAAAACAGGTTTTGCACAAATAGTTTTTGACACTCTAGAAACACGACCGTTAGCGAGGTTATCCTACAGTCTTTGCGGACCCGTTGCTTCGATAACCATTCGTATCGAAACAATTTTGGGAATCGGAAACCATGCTCTGATACCATTTGTGACGCCCCGAGATCGGGCACTATGCAGATTTCAGCATTTCCGCCAAAATCCACATAATAACCGATTCCAGGTTGCCACTAGTGATAACATTACAACAGTTCACGAATAATCCACAACAACAACAGAGGAGGTATATACAAGACGACTCAAACGAGTCAAGGATACAACTGATACAATACAAAGATCCAAATAACAGCGGAAGAAACAACATAGTGTCCGGCTACGGACAAGATACAAATTGGACTAAGAGTCCTGAAGATAACCGATGGCATCAAATCCCTGCCCAGGCCAAGCCGGAGGGATTCCCAAGCTAACATCGTCAAACTTCAAACCTGTTGACTGCAATGTGGAATATGCAGCCACGAAAAGGATTCGTGGGTCAGTACGGTTAAGTACTGGCAAGTGGAAAACCCATACTCACAAGATGCCAGCGTAACCAATCATCACAAGATACAAATAATTTGGGTACAACGGAAAGTAAGGGATTATTGCAAAGAAGCGGCAGCGGGCTGCACTAACTAACTACAGAGACGCGCTACAACATCCGGCTAAAAGAAAGGGATAAGATAGCGTATCAGAACCAACTACAACTACTCACCAAACAATACCCATCCAGTGTTACCCCCTACTAAGGAAGCAACCCAAGGAAACTCACACTGTTGATTAAGGTGACATTCATTTTATGGTGGAGGCAATCTATATTACTAGTCAAGTTATCATCATTAGGTGTAAGTTGTCTGAGTACTTGTTAGCCAGCACTTTCACCAAGTCATCCATAACCGCGGACAACACGGCTTCTCGAGAAGATTTAACCCTGCAGGGATGCACCAATTTGGCCGTACACGTAAGAATGACCCGCCAGGCGGGGAGCAAACCCACCAAGCGAGGCACTCAACACAACCCAACTCTTCTTCGCATCAAGCCCAAAGAACCCCGTGCAGTTGAGCGCACGGCTAATCAAGCCCCACGAAGAAAAGGGGACCCTCATAGCACTCTAAGAACGTGACTACAAAAGTTCCACCCTGGCGCCAAGGGTTCGCACCTGCATATGCATGCGGCAAATGGAAAACCCGAACTAAATGAGGCGATTTGGACTAGATGCGAATCGAATCAGAATTGCGGGGGGCGCCCATACTCGCTTCCCACATGCGGTTAGTGCGCTCATCATGGATCAATGGACAAGACCCTTTTCCTAATTAGGGTCGACACTAGCAGGCCTCAAAACCACGCCGGGCCTCCTGCCGGTGCCTTATCATCAAATTATTATTACCCAAAACATTAACATGTTGTTGACTGAATTGAAACCCAACTATCAAACTAAACAGGTGATAAGACGGACAACAAGACTTGAGCGCAAACAACACTAAGCATGCAACTACGACACGAGGCCAACGGGGTAAACAAACAACAGGTAATAGGAAGTGGAAGGAAGGCTATATCATGGTTGCAAGGTAAACATATGATAGGATCGAGACACAAGCATCGAATCATAAGGCTAGCATAAAGATAACGGAAAGAATCGGTAACAAGTGATGAAAGGCAGCCATTTGGCAGCAAGTGGGTATACTTGCCTGGAATCCAGCAAGTAGAGGTACATCCGCAGAACTTGTCGTTGCTCACATCATCTCAACGTCCTATCCGTGAAGAAGCAACGAACTAGAATAAACACCGGATGCAACAATTACTTCTACGGCAAAAGATCCAGCATGATCAAGATATGGATGCATGACAAGTTTAAGGATGCATCAAAGATAAACTAGTTGACATGATAAACATATTTAAATGGGCCCATATGCAATTTGGATTGCATATGGAAAAGCCCATGAATTAAGGTTGAATTAAATGATCTACAACTAACCATCATGTGAAAGTTGATTAGAATGATGCATGGAGGATGAAAACAATAAGAAAACAACAATAGCTTCAATTTGATATGTTGTTTACCAAGTTTGGAATTTTATTTGTTAAGTTATGAAATTTGGCTTCTTAAGTGAGTTACACAAACATTTATTGTTTTCACCCATTTTAATTGTTCAAAACAGATGACCAAATTTATATTTGGAAAGAACACAAAATTTTAGATGGAAAACATATTTCATTTGTTGAAAAAGGAATTAAAATGAGCAAGTTATTAATTTGACAATTTTAATTGCATTAAATAAGAAACAGTTGTTTTCAGCAATTTAATTTATTCAAAACATGGAACAAAGTTGATATTTGCAAAGTTCATGAAAAATGGAATGGAAAACATATTTTACTTTTCAAATTTGGAGTTAAAATGAATTAGTTATGATTTATGCAATTAAATCAATTTAAATTGAGCTGGAAGCCCAACATTTCATTTAGGAGGTTCACGTTATTTATTTACCCATCAAGATTAAATGTTGTTTAACAAGGCGAGATAATATAAAGATGAGCTATGCAATTTTAAATGGAACCGAGATAATAGTTAATTATCCCAACTCATTCCATATTTAATTATTAGATGATATTAATATTACCCGCACCCACAAAATGCAATGCACCACATGAATGATTTGACATTTATAAAATAGATGGCATTTAGAAAAATACGCATATACGTATATGGTTTGGTTTTGGGTTCGCACGTTGGACAGAGGATCGCCGGGGTCAACGCCGGAAACTTCGGGATGTAGAGGAAGTAGCCGACGCCGAAGAAGTAGTGGAAGTAGTCGACGCAGGGGAGTAGCCGTTCGTTCTCATGTAGTCGAGGAAGTAGTCGTCCCCACATCATCGTCATGGAAGTAGTCAAAGTAGTCGTGGTCAACTGTCAACACTATCACATTCAGAACGCCGAGGAAATAGACCTTGGTGATTCCATCTTCGAGGTTCACAATACGCACAACGGCGGCCAACACAAGGAGAACACGACGGGACGAGTACGGACGGCGGCGTAGATGTTCATGGGTTGATGACGTGCTTGTCGATGCATGAATTGGCGGAGAGGTTCGGGACGAGGTAGTGGTACTTTGCGGCTCCAATAGAATATGAACTTGGCGCCTCCGAATGACGAAGATCTTGGCAACGAGAACATGGCACGGTCGCATACACGAACAGAAACATCAACGGAAGTGGATCTTGCCGGGGACGTTCGGTACTCATTCTCGATGGAGGCTTGGTCAACAACACAAAGCACGCCACCGCAACAAGTACCACCGGGGAGTCGTGCACGAGCACGTCCGGGTGGAGGCAGCACCATCACGGAGAAGTCGACGGCCAGAGCCACGAGGTATAGAACCTGCAGGCCCCAACGGTGACCTGGTTGGAGAGGATCCCCGTGGAGGCACTGGTCGTGCAGAGGCTCGTGGAGGGAGCTGCGGCCCCATGCGAGATCGACGAGGTGGAGGCTGACCATGGAGGTGGGGACGGCAGTGAGGTCCATGATGGCGCCCTTGCCGTCGTGGTCGCGGAGAGGGGCCAAGGTTCGCAGGCAAGAGGTGAGGTCGGGGATGGGGTGCTCCCGCGCGCGAGGAGGGAAGGCAGGGAGCCGCAGCGGCGCCGGCTGCCGGCGGCCGGAACGGAGGAAGAGAGGCGGAGAGGGAGATGGCGGCCGCCGCCGCTGCCGCACGGAGGGCGCCGGGGAAGGGGAGCGGGCAGGGAAAGGCTGCGGCTTGAGCTTGGCTAGGGCAGCGGTTCGGTGGCGGGGCGATGGGGAGGAGGACGACGAGCAAGCGAGGGGGAGGGGAGGAGGCCTCGCTCGGGAGGAGGAGGGGACGGGCGAGAGGAGGCAGAGAGGCGGCGCTGGAGGAAGGGGATCGCTCGATCCCCTTCCGTGCGGTGTGCGTGCGTGCGTGGTTCTGTGTCGTGTGTGTGCGTGTGTGGCGTGAGTTCTGTGTGGTGTTGTGTGGGCTTAGGGTTTGGGTCTAGGTGGGGTTGGTGGCCTCCGGTTGGGCCACTAGGGCCTGGCCAATTGGCTGCCACCCAGCCAAACATCTTTTTTTTTGTCATTGTTTTCAGCTCTATAAATTGTTTGGGGCATTAATAAAAATATATTGAGGCATCAAATGAATTGCAGGAGATTTTAGAAAATAAGTCTTGATGAATTTTAATTTGTTTGCAAGTTTTGAATGAATGGTGATGCATGATGGTATGATGTGAAAAAGCAAAACAAACAAAATCTAATGGAAGAAAAACCCCGGCTGTTACACGGACCATCGGCCGCGCCGGACACGGTCGACGGTCCATCGGGGGCAGGCGCGTCGGGCACGACGGGGGCGACAGGCACGACCGACGTCGACGGACCACCGGCGGCGGCCGCGGCGGGCACGACCAACGTCGACAGTATGTTGATCGTAGGTAGCGGCCCCTGTGAGCCCCCGGCGATGTAGCCACATAGTTTTTCAAATACGGCGGGGATGAGCGCATTCATCTTTTCCCCGACCCTTTCCTCAATCTTCTTCTCCATGTTTTCTTCCAAGTCCTGGACCTTCTTCTTCAGCGCCTCCGCCTCCTCGATCGACTAGCTCTTCTTCGCCGCCCGCGACTCCTTAGTGCTGGGCTCAGCCAAGCCATAGTCAGCGTGCTTCTTATTAAGTCCGCCGCCGGTGATACGGCCTAAGTGCGGCCTTTTCAGAGGGTCCTGGCTCTTTGCCTTGTTGTACCCCCTGATGAAAGGGTTATCCCACGCGACTTTGGCTGTCGATGTCTGCGACGAGGAAGATTCAAGCTGTTGTTCTTCTAGCTGCAGAAGCAACATATGAATGGTTTAGAAATGGTTCCGTACTAGAATGAAATCATGGACTTGATGATGATGAGTTGCATGAAATGGTAAATTTCTTACCACTAGTTTCTCACATTCTTCACGCTATCATGCGTGACCAAAATAACACCCTCCACCATCTTCGGGTCCGTGACAAGTTCCCCGGTCGGAGTTACTTTTCTGTACCTCGACCTCATGAATTTCTGGAATTGTGGGTCATGGGAATACTTGGCGTAAGGTTTCTCAATCCCTTTTTCAATGTAGGCCTGGTCCTCTTTCGCCCAAACTGGCTCCTTCCCGTCGTAGCCACGACAGCCGAGATTGTGGTGACCGATGTTCTTCGACGCTAGGTCCTTCCCCCATTCCGTTTGATTCTTAGTGAAATCAAGCGACTGGTTATCTAGGAAGGTCTTGAAGTCATCAGGCGTAATCCGCGGGAAGTGGCGATGGATCTCTTCGAATGGTTCGTCATCCCTAATCATCACCCTCACCATAGTCTTGTAATTGCTCAGGGCTTTGGTGAATCTAGTGAGGGCGAGTTTGATCACCAGGTTGCCCTTCAGATTCTCGTTGTTGTAGGGGGGAGGAAACTCGTACCGCGCGTGCAGCCTCGAGATGAGTTGGGCGCGCAGAGTTGGCTTCTTCTTGAGAGTCGGCTCGTTGACATTGACGACGTCTCGAAGGATCGCGCCAAGTTGGAGGAAGTACCCCTTCACAAGGTCCAATGGCATCACAAGCGTGCCACTGGAAGGATCCACCTCCGTGAATTTCTCTCGAACGGTGCCGACCTTGTTCGGAGCTCGCTGTCGACGCCTATTTCCCGTCGTGCTGCTCCCTGAGGGACCCCCGGCACCACTATCAGTGGTTTCCTGCTCGCCACCGTTGAGCCCGTCATCATTGTGGGGCTCGACATCGGGGGCTGGTCAGTCGTCCGATCGTCACCGCCATCATTGGCTCTCTCTTCCTCTTGCGACTCTCTGGCCATAAGGATGTAGTGGTCCAATAAAGCCGGATCCGTAGTAGAAGAAGACATGCCTAGCTAGCAGTAGACAAAACGTATACTAGGTTAGTCACCAGAAAAATTCGGCATGACCTCGACTATAAATGGTCATGCCGGAGTGCCAGAAATTCGCCGGAACGGAAATGAATCAACGTTCTGCAAAACATTGGCACTCAATGTACCTGCAACATAAATTGAATGCACACATGGCCAAAAATACAGCTTCTTGCTGTCATCTCACATGCCACAAAAACTCCTAGAAATTCATACATGCCAAAAAAACTCCCAGGAATTCATATAACTTGCTTCTTGTTCTAATGCCACTAAATACATGCCCCCAGGTAGTTTCAAAAAACTCCCAGGAATCGCCTCTGCATCTGTACTCCATGGTACCATATAAAAATACATGCCCAGGTACAGTTTCAAACTGAAAGTGCATCAATAAATAAATACACCAAACATAATGCCATCTTTTAAAACGAGCACACAAGCATGTCACAGGTACAAGCACTTATACTGGATACTGAATATAAGCACATTTTAACCATAGAAACATGTCACCCAGTGTTTACTCTTGCAGTGCTGGTACGTGGTCCCTATGTTTGATGCATGGCAAGGCTTAGTCTTTCATGGGAACAAGCCATAAGCTGGCACAAAGTGTTTGTAGCTAAATGTTCATGTGTGGATTTATTCTTGTAAACTACTTCCCAGTCATGCTGCTGAATTCCTACTCTCTATTCGCAAGATGCATATGAATGGCCCATTTGGAATGTAGAAATCCCATGAAATTCAGGACAAATTGTTCTGTTCCACACATAATTCCTGCATCCACGGCATGCCTGTATGGTATAATTACTACAAAATCTTAAATGCAGACTTGAGATCGAGTAGACAACATAAATAAGATACAGTTATAATGGATAGCTCTCATTCTGAATTTCTGATGTATCTTAGATATACACATTTTGAGAAACCAGGTCATGTACGGATCTAGACTACTGATGGTAACGTAATTTGCAACAATCTTAATTCTCCCACTCGATTCTACCATTAAAAAAGAAATTCCTGTAATGGTTCAGTGGCTCTACTATCTTGTACTTTTGCCACTTTAATTAGCACTCGCTGGTAGATTTAAAATAAACTATATTCAAGCTCTTGTGTGTATTTTTGTAGCTGGCTACAAAAAAATAGAGGGAACTAGTCTAGAATTACACAATTAATTTATAGTGGATAAACCATATGTTATGAGAATAACGACCTACATGTGTTTCTGTTTAAGTTTTCTTTACAAGTATTGAAGATTGATTTATGCTACGTACGATTAACCTGGCACTTTTTTTTTTTGCAAGGTAATACGTTCTCATTAATAAGATAAATATCCGGTTACAAGACACGTAAACACCGACATTACAGTACTGGAAGGATAGTATAATCCTATGCAAAAGACCAGCGCCTGTCCATCTCCTTCAGCACCACCAAAGTGACCACCAAGAGAGAGAAGACAAATCACCTCTTCATCCGAGCTCGACGCGGCTCCATCGCTGATCTGCAGCTTTACGGACCTCCAAAATAGTTTGCCAGAAGCAAAACCATTGTCGTTGAACGAATCAGACCGGGGCAACGTGTCCCCGGACACGCCATCGAACTCCAGAACTGACATCCCCGCACGACTACAACGTCGAAGGAAGAAACCAGAACTGCCAGCTTCCATTAGCAGATTTTGTGTAGCCTCGTTCCCTCTACTAGAACATTGGTATGAAGACAGTCTAATTTCAAGATTTTTTCCCCATGTTGTTTGCCTTCCATGCTAAGAAATACACACCTTCCATGCTATAGGTAGAACATTGGTCAGAAAATTAATTTATGGCGTTTCCTTAACAGCAGCGGGGGCAATCAATTTGGTTCTACCTCTAGCTTCCTCCTAGTCAATATGATATTGTACTATGAAATGCAATGCAGTGATAGAACACCAATTCTAGATTGTTACTGTTCTGTGCAATTGTTGGCTGACAATTTTCTTGTTTGCATTCTTGTGAGGATTTCTTCTTCAGAAGTTGTATAATCACTTATTGCTAGATGAAATTTAGGAAAATACATAATGTTTAGAAAAAAATCATGCTAGCTAAAATCCGTGTGTTTGTAGATACATATTATTCATTATGTCAGTTGAGTTGGGGTGTGATTGGTGTATCCTTTCTTGCTTTTCACTTCTAAATTTGTATCCTTTCTTGCTTTTCGCTTCTAAATCTGTTGTAGTTACTTATTTCCTCTAAACTTGAAGTACCAACACAGCAATGCCAACGCTACATACAGCAAGCCATGGATCAGTACCTAATTGTTGGCTTAATATGTTTTATATACATGTCCAGTATCAACTAACTAATCTTGCGGCTAAATGTAGGATAGCAATTATTTGAGGACAGAGTTAGCATCCCTCTCTGTTATCTAAGCTAAAAGATGTGCAGGTGATAAACAATGCAGAAAGGGCACTGGAAGGAGTTGGCTGACGTGCCAATCAGCTAACCTGCCCTCTCTGCACTTGCTAGAAGATGATGATGCTCAATGCAGAAGGGCACGGGAAAGATGATGATGCAGCCAACAATTTCTTTATGACAGGATGAACATCTGTTAAATTTCAAGCAAGAACACGGATGTGGCCAACAGTACACACGCATATGAGAGGAAGAGGGGGGATGGGGGCTGACCTGGACGGGCGTGGGCGTGGGCGTGGGCGTCGACCTGCTGCTCCTCGACGGCGTACGTGCTCGACGACGGCGAGGGCGACGACGCCCTCGACCTGCTGCTCCTCGACCTCGACGGCGTGCTCGACGACGCCCTCGACCTGCTGCTCCTCGACCTCGACGGCGTGCTCGACGACGCCCTCGACCTGCTGCTCCTCGACCTCGACGGCGTGCTCGACGGTGCCCTCGACCTGCTGCTCCTCGACCTTGACGGCGTGCTCGACGGTGCCCTCGACCTGCTGCTCCTCGACCTCGACGGCGTGCTCGACGGTGCCCTCGACCTGCTGCTCCTCGACCTCGACGGCGTGCTCGACGGTGCCCTCGACCTGCTGCTCCTCGACCTCGATGGCCTCTACGACGGCGTGTGCGACTGGAGATGGGGGATGCGTGGAGATGGGATTGCGCGCGATGTGAGATCTGTTCTGCGCGAGAGAAACGAAGACAGAGATCGATCGAGAGGGAAGTGTGGGGATCGACTGTTAAACAGAGAGTGCACTTACCCCAGGCGCATTTCTCTACTACTTCTCTCCGCCACCAGCCAACAGAAAGGAGACACGTAGGAGTTCGGGGGAGCCAACAAAAAGCAGACACGTGGGAGCTCGGGAGAGCCAACGGCGGACGAAGGAGGAGCCTCCTGGCTCGTCCATCCTTTATAGGAGTAATTCGCCTGCGCTATTCTTTACCCCAGGCGCATAGTGTGGCTTATGCGCCTGCGATATATTTTGGCATTATGCGTTTTGTTATGCGGGCCCACAGAGCATTACCCAGGCGAATATGTATAAAATGCGCATGCGCTAAAGTTCCAAGCGTTTTGTTTTGCGTGGGCCCCACAAAACCTTACCCCAGGCGAATAAGTAGAGGATGCGCCTGCGCTAACTTTTACCCCAGGCGCATATTTGGCTAGATGCGCCTGTGGTTACTTTTACCCCAGGCGAATATGTTTACAGATGCGCCTGTGCTAATGTTTCATAAATTACACATACCACTCACCCGGCCCGGGACACATCGAGCATATAGGAATGCTATTAGGGGGCTCCCACATTGTTTTTCACTTAAAAATTACATACATATGAAAGTTAACATATGCAAAAATATTAAGTGTCGCATCGAGCGTAAATAGATTGATTTATCGAGATACCGGAAGTGTTTCTCTTTGAAAATACATTGTACATAGTAGCTATTAGCATGTTATATCGCACATGTCGCGAGCATTTCCCTCTCTCAGCCTTTTGTCACAATCTTACTCTTGCCTTTCTTGGTCGATGTTGAATACGTGACCGCCATATCGTGACTTCTTCTTGTGAATGGAAGACCTGCCCTAGGTAGTGTGGTCCTGCTTCTTCTTGTGGTGTATGGTGCATCGTCTTCACCGGGTTCTTCCATCATCGGGTCTCCGACTAAGCCGTCGAAGTCCTTCTCATCGGCGACTCCATCCATTCCGACGAGGGCCCTTTCTCCTCTCCTTACGACAACACGACTAGGCTTTGTGGGGTCGGTTATGAAGAAGCATTGCTCCACGTGCTTAGCCAATACCCAGGGCTCATTTTGCACGGTGGGGTTCTTGGACTTGGGTTTGTTAGCTTCAGACATCGACATAGTGGTGAAATATTCGTCTTCTTTCGTGACGTTTGTAGCCCATCTGACATGGAACATCGGTAGCTTTACCCCAACGTAGTCAAGCTCCCAGATTTCCTCGATCTTTCCGTAGTATCTTCTAATCTCTTCGCCGGTGTAAGATTCCATCGTTATAGACGAGTTTTGATAGTCGCTACTTTTTTCTCTTTCCTCCGTGTAGAATGTGTACCCATTGATGTCGTATGCTTGATAAGTCATCAGATTGGGCGCGGGGCCATATGACAAGGCCAATACAATTTTATCTTTCTGACATGTCATTGGCGGGGGATCGGCATCAATCTGCTTTTTGAACCGTGTCGCGAAAGAGGAGTTATGTGCTCTAAATATCTCATCTTCCGTCATCGGCCTGCGAGCACTGTTTTTATCGTGGTTTTGTGCTCTTCTATCCAAGGGTCGACATCGTCAATGTGTTGTAACACTACTAGGTGGGCCCTATCAAAGTCGGCTCTCCGACCATAGGAGTCCGCGTCCATTACCCTTTTGCCAGTGTTGTGGCCTACCCCCATGAACCTGTCAAGGTGCTTGTTTGCGGGAAAACCAACAACTGACTTCTCATCGCCTAGAAAATTCTTGCAGAAAGAGATGCATTCTTCGGTGAGAAATCCCTGGACGATGCTTGTCACGACCCCGGACCCAGAGATATACATACTGTTATGTGCTCCTAGCCATGGACTCACAAGGGCTTCAGGGTTACCAGCCCCGGCCGCAACAAACAACGGCAGGCAGACTGGATTCATCGGCACGTAGTCCGGATCCCCAGTCTACTACTCCTTGTACCCATGCTAGTCATAACCAACTATGCATATCAAAGCGTCCACGAATCGAATGAAACTGAAGGAAATGGGACCAAAGCTATACAGAGCTGCTATGTGTCCAGAAAGTGCAACAACAATCGAGGGTTACTGGGGTTACCTCGCCCCAGGCCGATCACATCGACAGGCGGGCTCGGACATGGATCATCGGCTCCACAACCCCTCGACTGCGACAACTATGCAGGCATAGCCAAAACTGTATAACAATGAGCTCGAAACCAACAACCGATCAAAGCAGTACTCTAAACATGAAAGTTGTATTCAACAGGTGATACTAGAGTATAGCTTACAAACAGAGGTCACATGACCCAACATTACATCAAACAACGGAAGGCAAATTATGTTGCTAATCAACAAGAACCAAAAAGGCCTAAGAGGCCGCAACATAAGGCGACGTCCCAGCCCATAGATTCCAGGCTGCTACCTGGGAACCCCAAACTACTCGTCGATGTCCACGTTGATTCACCACCGATGGAGTTCTTCTCCTGAACCAAAATTAAGCAAACCTGAGTACGGGAGGTACTCAACAAGACTTAGTTAACCTATTATATATCTGCTATTTCCAGAAAGGGTTTTATGAAGGTTGTTTTGCGTAAAGCAGTATTTGTTTTCCAAATCGAGGAGGAATAGCACGTCTCATAGAAGGTTTTTCAAGCAGATGAGAAAGGTACTCAACTACTGAGATCATCATCTTCTTGTATTCCACCAAGTCGTTCTCATTCCCACACTATCTCATGCTACAAGGATCACCCCTCCCGGCATCTCCGGGGAGGCACCCTTCAACCATGGTTAACAAGTTTTAGTCATTCCGTTGAAGTTATCTATGATCACAGAATCCGTTGCCAAGTTGTCCGTAACCGTGGACACGGCTTCTCGAGGAGATTTATCCCTGCAGGGGGTACACTTTACCCACACGTACCATCCGACTCTTAACGCCACATGTACGCTCCTTGGGAGCGCGGCAGAGGGTGGTTGGCTCCGACCTTTACCTTGCGTAACCCTATCCATGAGTCAACCCAAACAGGGCCACCCCGTCAACAGGGAGTTGGCCACCTCCTGACGGCACCTGTTCTGTGAGTCGGGATCAAGATCCGTGTACGTCCATCACTTGTCCCGGTCACGCCCTAAGTTTTCTCCAAATCGTTTTCTGACTCACACGCAGATGGAAAGATCAAACTACGTGACTCATGGATGTGGCTAAACAAGTTAGTTAGTCAGGCGAGGTTCATTGGCTCGCTCGTGTGGTTGCACGCTCAGTCTTGGCTTCGAAGGCGAGAACTCGCTCCTAGGGGCATGAACAGGACAAAACGCCACAACCCATTGTGGCCTCACATCCATGCCGTTATTTAGTCAAGTTATCAAAGTTAACTCAAATCATAACAACATGACATAATAGATTCACGTATTGACCAGATTCATCAACCGGATGGATCAGATCACAACTAGGCATGGCTAAGCAAGACTCACAGGGTTTAGCGGAGCGCGCCCAAGCAAACCTATAGCTGCTAGGTACAGTGGATCAGGATATCTAGGTTATGCAGTATATAGGGGAACTCTATCTACTGACATCAAATAGTTTGGAACCGAGTGCAAAGTACGAGATTCAAATCACTTTGAAATCATATATGAGCAGATAAGAGGTTATGCTTGCCTTGGTTATAAGAAAACCAGTTGAAATGTCTTCTGGGATAAATGCTTGACTTGTCGGTTAAGATCAAGTATTCGTCATTTGGATTGCTGGCCTTCTCTTCGGAGTCACGTTCTACCGAGGGGGAACAAACACCGAAAGGGAAATAACAATCAAACATGGCATCGATGCAATGCGCAATATGTATGCATGAGTAAGTTAATGCACTGAAATAAAGCCCTAAGCATGATCGTTGGGTTGCTAGGGTTCATATGTCCGTTAGGTATTTTTACTGAATTTATCCCGAAATAGACCCCGGAGGGGGTTTCGGCGATTCTGAAAGTGAGTTCCATTTTAGTTGCTCAAATGGGTTTGAAAACATCATAAACATGTTGCATTTGTCATTTTGAGCAATTTGGTATATAACTTTTAATTTTCTAATTTTATTGAATAAAAACTTATTTTTCTATTTTAAATGATTAAAGAATATTAAATAAATGGTCTAAAATCAACTTTATCAAACATGGGTGAAAGTGACATATTTGGATAGAGTTTATTTTTCTGAACATTTCTATACCTTAATTATATTTTTCTGATTCATAAAACATTATTTATTGATTTTAGAAACAGTAAACATTTTCTGTAATTTAAATCATTTTCTGGAAAAAGACAAGACATGGTTATTAGGTCATCGTGACGTCATCCTGGCATCAGCCCAGGCCAGGAAGGGTGCTGTCTCCGTGCAATCGAGCAAACGAGCGATGGATTCACGAATTAAACTCGCGCAAAGGCGAGAGGAGGTGACGGCGATCACAGAGGTGGCGGCGCCGCTCCTTTTGGGTCGCCGGAGCGACCACGCCGTCCACCGGCGCGGCGGCGGCCGGAGGTTCACAGCGCGGGGGCGATACCGAGGGGAAGGGGACAAACCAGAGGCACCTACAGGTGCGGGAGCTCACCAGGATTGTCGTAGAGGTGACGAGGAGGTGGGGGATGGTCGGAGACGGCGGCATCGAGCGCGGCGGCGGTCGGCCGGAGGCGAGGAAGACATGGATGCCGGCGTTGATTTCGTCCACCGTGGGTCGATTCCGGTGGCCAGGAGGGGAATAGGAGGGCGGCGGAGCTTCCGGGAACCTCAGTTCATCGCGGGGCAGAGCATAGCGTCGGCGAGGAGCCAACTCCGGCGAGCTAGGGTTCGGTTCTTCGGAGGAAGAACACAGGGGGAGAGAGGAGGGTTCGGGGGGGTTCTGAGGGGAGAGGCTGCGATCTGGACGCCTCCTGGGAGCCCTTACCCTCCCGATGACGTAGAGCAGGAGGTGGCAACGACATCGTCGACGAGCAGCTCGTCTACTGGCGGGAGGAGGAAGAAGTTAAAAAGGATTTTTATGAAAAACCCCCTGGAGCTTTCGGAAATCACCAAGAGATCCTTTTCTCTTTTAAAACTGGACCGAAAACAGAGGTTTGGGGGGCCTTTTTGTAAACAGAAAAATTAGCAAAAATAGTTTTTGAAAACCTTAGGAAATTTGCAAGCTCACCATGTATTTGCTTTCCAAAAAAGAAATTATTTTTAGAACAAAATTTTGGAAACTATTTTAAGTACTTTTTGCTGGAGATTTCTCAAACCATTTAAATTCCAAATTTAAATTGGTTGAAACATGATTTAAAATTTTGGTTTCATGCATGAATGATATGAACTCAACACCACAACACTTTGGTACCAAAAATTGGGATGTTACAAATCTACCCCCCTTACAAGAATCTCGTCCCGAGATTCCCGAAGGAGAAGAAAGAAGGAACACCGGTTTTGAACGATCTTCTCGAACCTTACGGTTCTTTTCTCGAAGAGGTTGATCCGTAGCATTTTGAAGTATTGAACGGATACACCTTAGGTAAGAGGGAAACTCTTAGGAAATGATCTTCACGAAGATCGAGTATCTCATGGGTAACTCATGACAGGATGTTCATAAAGAACTGTTGAGTTAACAGGCATGAAACACATCAAGATAACGGAGGGAAAAGAAGATGGTTTCAAGTGTTCGGACGATTGGTCTTGAAAGGATTTAGAATATGAGCTTTGCACCATACTTTAAATCCCTTTGGAAAACAAAGGTTGGACAACTTGTGACACCGAGGTTTTCTTCGAACAGATAACCAAGATGAAAAGGATGGTCTTGGATACCACGACATAATATCCGTAGACGAGGGAAAACACGAGAAAACACTGTAATCGTGAGGCAAAGAGAATTTGATACAGGATCAGGTTCACTCTTCGGAGTGGACACGTTGTCAAAGGTAGAAATGTTACTTCACGACAGAAGATGAGTAACCAAAGGATGTTGAAACACCGTAATTAGGGAGGAATTCTTGGTCACACCACAAGGATGGGTAACCAACGGGGATTAGAATACCAGAAAGAATAAGGAATCTTTTTCCTATTGTGGATTTTACGTAGCGATACGTTTACCACATGGTTAAGATCCCGTGGCTGAAGTGACTGACAAATTCACACAATGTGTCAGATGAACAGAACTTCAAGTACAAACAACTTGAGGAAGGAAACTGATGAATGGCGGTTACGAAACACCACGAGATGTTCTCATGATGGACTTGTTTCCACTGAAAGAAAAGTTTGAAGGATCAATGAAGAGGCATTGGAAGAAGCAACTTCTAGGTTCTGTTGGATGTTCTAGATACCGATATCGGGCTTATGCAAGCCTTTTATAGGTAATCAAGTGAAAGTAGAACTCCGGTTTGGAAGAACGGGAAGGAAACTGGTTAGAATAAGCCAGACAAGAATTTCTCACGGGGAGTGGTTGTTCTTACGGATTCAAAGGATTACAAAGTTAGGACTTCCGGCTAATTGTGTCAACCACAACATCAACCATGCCAGACTTTGAAAAGACCTGATTCAATACTCTTGAGGAAACACTAACCATCGTTGCTGCTTGAGATTCAGCTCTGGTTAGCGGGTTGAATAACTGAGACTCAGTATATGATCAAAGAGATTGCACCGGTTATCAACGAGATACATTTTCTAGATTCTCAAGACATGGACTATGATGTCACACTCAAGAGGATGAGTGAGATTGTAGAACTCATGTATTAGCAACTTGTGAAAGACGGTTGCACCTACATGACTTACTTGCAAAAGAACACATCGGAGTCCTTGTTGGAAAGACGATATCAAAGATAACGAAGTTCTTAAACTTCCTCTCTTTTACGAACGATCGGTCAGTGGCTTAGCGTGGATGCAAACTTCTTCAAATAAATGGAGGTAACAACCTACCACATCAAGAATAACCCACACATACATGACCGACTGGGATTATTCCCGAGGGAACAAGAAAACTATACTCGAATCCACGGCGACAACTTTCACCAAAAGCACATGGACTGGAGTAAGCCACTTCGAACATCCAGAACACAACTTCGTGATAACACAAAGTTGGTTCTCGAAAGTTTCCAACATTGTTGCCAATTGTTCAACATGAGCCTCTCGCAACTTGGAGGAAATAAGAATGCCATCGATGGGCTCGAAAACACACTTATCAAAACACTCCAAGAAGAGGGATTCATATGCTATATGAACAAGGCAGAATATTGGTCAGACCAAAGGACATGAGGTGTACTCGGGAAAAACACCATGAGCAGAAGCACCATCAAGATAGTCCTTGAATCTGTACTTGATCTGACGATAGCCCAAATCAAATCAAGGTAGAATGACAGCATGTCCATTAAAGAGATACTATCATGCTTCAACACTAGGAAAACTAGATATCCCTTATCAAAGGAACAAGTTAGGCGGAGCTCCTGTCTTTCAACTCTCCAAGTTGTTGTTTAAGCTCAACCAACTAGTCCGGAATATCCAGCAGAGTTCCTTGGAGAAAGGAGTAGTTCAAAGTACCCCTTGTTTAGACATCACGGTCAGGTAAAACCTGGTGATACTTCTAGAAAGACAACCAGAATATCACAACCCACCGGTATGTCTTGGAAATCGAAAGGAGGCATGCTTTTCAAAGCAACCGATAAGATATTGAGAGCTTTGGTATGAACCTAACTCTCTGATCAACAATGTGCACCGGAATGAACGGATTTGGTAACACGACCAACTTCAAAAGAGGCTGGGTGACCAGTAGTGCTAAGAAGGATACAGATGTTTTCTTAGATTTTTCGAAGCAATAAGAATTGCTAAGAGCATCTGATGCACACCTCAATGCACACCCAACATTCTTGAGCATTCCAGCTTGGAGTGAAGGGGGAGTGAAGATGTGTGAGAGCATCACTTCATCGATGAGGCCATGAAACTTAACACAGCCTCCTGATATTAAGGAGTGTGATACTCGAAGGTAGAACAGAACAGAAGCTTATGAAACTTCTTTATTCTGTGGATTACAAAACTTTGTCCTGGTCCTAGAGATGAACGAGGTACTGGAGTTTGTTTCTCCTAACATCCCAAGGTGGAATGTTTTGACGGAACTCAAGAGGAACTGCATTGGAAGAATCCAACACACCTATGCAACTTGGTTTCCAAACAACGGACGGAGTTCGGGAAGCAGCTAAGAGTAGGAACGTGCTCTGGAAGATCTTGAGATCACGTTGGATGCACGGGGTAATACTCATGTGTAGAACCCATGCGAAAGAGTTGGTATAACTGAAATAAGAACGAAGATGTGGAATTTAAGGATGATCACTCTTGCGGTGACCCCTTTTGGTTCCAGTAGAGAGCCTACAGCTATGAGAGTTGGAATTGCTTAGCCATCCTGAGGTAGAACCGATTTCTCAGGATCCAAAGAAACAGAACTTGGGTTAAAGGTCAGCATCCTGTACTGATAGAGTGAGCATCACATGGTTATGACCACATGATTCAACCCACCGCAATTCAGCACATTCCGGGACCTTTGGTTCAAGTCCAAGGTTTAAAAACACGACGAAAGGAGTAACTACTATATGAGTGCCACAAAGGGCACTACAATTAGCAATCACGAGGTATCTTTAGAAGGACAACGATAGCTCCGGAAGAACTTGAGCAGAGGATAACAGGTACATTCGAGATGGAAAGCAGATCTCGAAGTTCAGGATTTAGAAGTTTGGAAAAGGAGTATGTGGAACCCACACAACTCTGAGGTATTAGGATGGAAAGGAAATCTCCCATTTGAAACGAGAGATAACGGAGTATGGAACACACACGAATCTAGAAACTCATAACTCGGTCAACTTGGGTGAAAGAAACGTCTTGCCAAAGAAGGCACCTAAGTTTTGAATGAATAGAAGAGATAGCGAAACCTTTTCAAATCAAAACAGGTAAGAAGACCCAGACTTAGAGCGATACCAGATACGGAATAAAAAGAATCCTAAGAAGGGTTTTCACAATCCATTTGAGTATCCAAGTAGTTTTCATAAACTCTAGACTCAACATCGACCAAGCAATAAGGTTTTCCTACAGGCAGTCCTGCTCTGATACCATGACTTGTCACGACCCCGGACCCAGAGATATACATACTGTTATGTGCTCCTAGCCATGGACTCACAAGGGCTTCAGGGTTACCAGCCCCGGCCGCAACAAACAACGGCAGGCAGACTGGATTCATCGGCACGTAGTCCGGATCCCCAGTCTACTACTCCTTGTACCCATGCTAGTCATAACCAACTATGCATATCAAAGCGTCCACGAATCGAATGAAACTGAAGGAAATGGGACCAAAGCTATACAGAGCTGCTATGTGTCCAGAAAGTGCAACAACAATCGAGGGTTACTGGGGTTACCTCGCCCCAGGCCGATCACATCGACAGGCGGGCTCGGACATGGATCATCGGCTCCACAACCCCTCGACTGCGACAACTATGCAGGCATAGCCAAAACTGTATAACAATGAGCTCGAAACCAACAACCGATCAAAGCAGTACTCTAAACATGAAAGTTGTATTCAACAGGTGATACTAGAGTATAGCTTACAAACAGAGGTCACATGACCCAACATTACATCAAACAACGGAAGGCAAATTATGTTGCTAATCAACAAGAACCAAAAAGGCCTAAGAGGCCGCAACATAAGGCGACGTCCCAGCCCATAGATTCCAGGCTGCTACCTGGGAACCCCAAACTACTCGTCGATGTCCACGTTGATTCACCACCGATGGAGTTCTTCTCCTGAACCAAAATTAAGCAAACCTGAGTACGGGAGGTACTCAACAAGACTTAGTTAACCTATTATATATCTGCTATTTCCAGAAAGGGTTTTATGAAGGTTGTTTTGCGTAAAGCAGTATTTGTTTTCCAAATCGAGGAGGAATAGCACGTCTCATAGAAGGTTTTTCAAGCAGATGAGAAAGGTACTCAACTACTGAGATCATCATCTTCTTGTATTCCACCAAGTCGTTCTCATTCCCACACTATCTCATGCTACAAGGATCACCCCTCCCGGCATCTCCGGGGAGGCACCCTTCAACCATGGTTAACAAGTTTTAGTCATTCCGTTGAAGTTATCTATGATCACAGAATCCGTTGCCAAGTTGTCCGTAACCGTGGACACGGCTTCTCGAGGAGATTTATCCCTGCAGGGGGTACACTTTACCCACACGTACCATCCGACTCTTAACGCCACATGTACGCTCCTTGGGAGCGCGGCAGAGGGTGGTTGGCTCCGACCTTTACCTTGCATAACCCTATCCATGAGTCAACCCAAACAGGGCCACCCCGTCAACAGGGAGTTGGCCACCTCCTGACGGCACCTGTTCTGTGAGTCGGGATCAAGATCCGTGTACGTCCATCACTTGTCCCGGTCACGCCCTAAGTTTTCTCCAAATCGTTTTCTGACTCACACGCAGATGGAAAGATCAAACTACGTGACTCATGGATGTGGCTAAACAAGTTAGTTAGTCAGGCGAGGTTCATTGGCTCGCTCGTGTGGTTGCACGCTCAGTCTTGGCTTCGAAGGCGAGAACTCGCTCCTAGGGGCATGAACAGGACAAAACGCCACAACCCATTGTGGCCTCACATCCATGCCGTTATTTAGTCAAGTTATCAAAGTTAACTCAAATCATAACAACATGACATAATAGATTCACGTATTGACCAGATTCATCAACCGGATGGATCAGATCACAACTAGGCATGGCTAAGCAAGACTCACAGGGTTTAGCGGAGCGCGCCCAAGCAAACCTATAGCTGCTAGGTACAGTGGATCAGGATATCTAGGTTATGCAGTATATAGGGGAACTCTATCTACTGACATCAAATAGTTTGGAACCGAGTGCAAAGTACGAGATTCAAATCACTTTGAAATCATATATGAGCAGATAAGAGGTTATGCTTGCCTTGGTTATAAGAAAACCAGTTGAAATGTCTTCTGGGATAAATGCTTGACTTGTCGGTTAAGATCAAGTATTCGTCATTTGGATTGCTGGCCTTCTCTTCGGAGTCACGTTCTACCGAGGGGGAACAAACACCGAAAGGGAAATAACAATCAAACATGGCATCGATGCAATGCGCAATATGTATGCATGAGTAAGTTAATGCACTGAAATAAAGCCCTAAGCATGATCGTTGGGTTGCTAGGGTTCATATGTCCGTTAGGTATTTTTACTGAATTTATCCCGAAATAGACCCCGGAGGGGGTTTCGGCGATTCTGAAAGTGAGTTCCATTTTAGTTGCTCAAATGGGTTTGAAAACATCATAAACATGTTGCATTTGTCATTTTGAGCAATTTGGTATATAACTTTTAATTTTCTAATTTTATTGAATAAAAACTTATTTTTCTATTTTAAATGATTAAAGAATATTAAATAAATGGTCTAAAATCAACTTTATCAAACATGGGTGAAAGTGACATATTTGGATAGAGTTTATTTTTCTGAACATTTCTATACCTTAATTATATTTTTCTGATTCATAAAACATTATTTATTGATTTTAGAAACAGTAAACATTTTCTGTAATTTAAATCATTTTCTGGAAAAAGACAAGACATGGTTATTAGGTCATCGTGACGTCATCCTGGCATCAGCCCAGGCCAGGAAGGGTGCTGTCTCCGTGCAATCGAGCAAACGAGCGATGGATTCACGAATTAAACTCGCGCAAAGGCGAGAGGAGGTGACGGCGATCACAGAGGTGGCGGCGCCGCTCCTTTTGGGTCGCCGGAGCGACCACGCCGTCCACCGGCGCGGCGGCGGCCGGAGGTTCACAGCGCGGGGGCGATACCGAGGGGAAGGGGACAAACCAGAGGCACCTACAGGTGCGGGAGCTCACCAGGATTGTCGTAGAGGTGACGAGGAGGTGGGGGATGGTCGGAGACGGCGGCATCGAGCGCGGCGGCGGTCGGCCGGAGGCGAGGAAGACATGGATGCCGGCGTTGATTTCGTCCACCGTGGGTCGATTCCGGTGGCCAGGAGGGGAATAGGAGGGCGGCGGAGCTTCCGGGAACCTCAGTTCATCGCGGGGCAGAGCATAGCGTCGGCGAGGAGCCAACTCCGGCGAGCTAGGGTTCGGTTCTTCGGAGGAAGAACACAGGGGGAGAGAGGAGGGTTCGGGGGGGTTCTGAGGGGAGAGGCTGCGATCTGGACGCCTCCTGGGAGCCCTTACCCTCCCGATGACGTAGAGCAGGAGGTGGCAACGACATCGTCGACGAGCAGCTCGTCTACTGGCGGGAGGAGGAAGAAGTTAAAAAGGATTTTTATGAAAAACCCCCTGGAGCTTTCGGAAATCACCAAGAGATCCTTTTCTCTTTTAAAACTGGACCGAAAACAGAGGTTTGGGGGGCCTTTTTGTAAACAGAAAAATTAGCAAAAATAGTTTTTGAAAACCTTAGGAAATTTGCAAGCTCACCATGTATTTGCTTTCCAAAAAAGAAATTATTTTTAGAACAAAATTTTGGAAACTATTTTAAGTACTTTTTGCTGGAGATTTCTCAAACCATTTAAATTCCAAATTTAAATTGGTTGAAACATGATTTAAAATTTTGGTTTCATGCATGAATGATATGAACTCAACACCACAACACTTTGGTACCAAAAATTGGGATGTTACAATGCTTCCATCCGGGTGTGCCCTGTTACGAACGAATGATTTGATGATCCCGTTCATTCTTTCTAACGCCATCATGTTGTGCAAGAATGCCGGCCCAAGATTGGTGATATCGTCCATGATATGGACCAAGAGATGTACCATAATGTCAAAGAAGGCAGGTGGGAAGTACATCTCAAGCTCGCATAGGATGGTGACGATCTCTTCCTGCAGCCTTCCGAGTTTCTTCACGCTTATCGACTTCCGAGTGATGACGTCGAAAAAGTTACACAGGCCAGTGAGCGGTTGACGGACGTGTGGTTCCATTATCCCTCTGATTGCAACCGGAAGTATCTGCGTCATCATCACGTGACAGTAATGAGACTTCATCCCGCTGAAGATTTTTTTCTCCGCGTCTAGGTATCTGCTTATCAGCCCCGCGTAACCTAAGGGAAATTTCACTCCGAGGAGGCATGTGAATATTTGCGCGAGCTCGTCGGGGCTTAGAGTGAAGCAAGAGGGTTTCAGTCGGTGAGTTTTGTGTTGCTTAGCCCTTTTCCGCTTGCGGTCGTCCATCTCCTCCACCTCATCCTCGCCCTCCTCCGTCTGTTCGCGCGTAGAAGGCGGCAAGTGAAGCTCGCTCCTGATATTCAGGACCATCAGGTCGTATCTTGATTTTGGCCCGTCTTTGGTCCTATCTGGCATGTTGAACAGGGTGCCAAGCAAGCTCTCACACACATTCTTCGTGATATGCATGACATCAAGGCAGTGAGGCACTCCGAGGATTGGCTAGTACCGCAAGTCCCAAAACACGGACCTCCTTTTCTATACCCCCAAGAGCGGTCCTTTTGGCGGAGGACACTTTTTCTCTCCTCTATTTCGCTTCTCTCCTCGCTTCCGCTTCTGTACCTTTCCCGACGGAGGACACGTTTTCCAATTCTTCAATAGAGTATCGATCTCTTCCCCTCTTCTCTTGCGTGGAGGTAGATCGAGCTCAACTTTACCGTTGAACAGGCCTCCGCGCTTTCTTCACGGGTCGTTCTGTGGTAGCCACATTCGATGCCTCATGTATATGGTTTTAGAAGATCCGGGATCCTTGTGTAGCAGTAGAAACGGCGTAAATTCCATGCACCTAACACAAGCCTTGTGTCCATGGCACACCTGACACGCAATGTATCCGTATCCGAGATAGTCCTGCACCGTCGTGATCAGTGCGGCTCTCATACGAAAAGTTTCTTCTTTGAAGGCGTCCCATGTTTCCACCCCTTCCTCCCACAACGTGTCTAGCTCCTCCTTCAATAGCTCGAGATACAGGTTGATATCGCTCCCTGGCTGGGTCGGCCCTTGAATCAGCATACTCATGTGTATGTACTTCCTCTTCAGACACAGCCACGGGGGGAGGTTGTACATCCATACAAACACAGGCCAGGTGCTATGTTTGCTGCTCTGGATGCCAAACGGATTGAGACCGTCGGTGCTCGCACCAAGCCTGATGTTCCTTGGGTCATTCCCGAATTCTTCATCGAATGCGTCTAATGCTTTCCACTCATGTGCATCCGAAGGGTGTGTTAGCACTGGTTTTTCAACACATTCTGGATCTCTTAGCACCGCCTTCTTTCTGTCCTCGTGCCAGCGCATGAGCTTTGCTTCCTTGGGGTCCACGAAGTACCGCTGCAAACGGGGAATGAGTGGAAAGTACCACACAACTTTCCTAGGAGCTTTCTTCGTCCCCCTCTTGTAACAATCAGCACCGCACACCGGACATTTGATCTGGTCCGCGTGCTCGTTACGATAAATTATGCAGTCACGGACGCAAGCGTGGTATTTTGTGTGCGGTAAATCGAGGGGGCACACGATTTTCTTGGCCTCCTGTAGACTACTAGCACATGTGTTCCCTTTAGGTAAGTGCGTCTTCAGGTATCGCAGAAGATCGTCCATGCTTGTGTCGGTCCATCCGTGTTTTGCCTTCATCTCTAGAAGATCCAGAGCTACTCTCAAGCGTGACTCCTCCGCCCCGCGACTTGCGTCATACAACGGAGTTGCAGAGTCTATCTCTAGTTGCGTGATCTTAGATTTACGTCTGGCGTCGGTCGACATGTTCTTGAGAAGAAGATCTTGAACATGAGGGTCCCGCACGACTGAAGTTAGCGGAGTGTTCATGTCCTCGTCTTCATGTTGTTGATCACTATGACTCCCTTCTTCTTCATTATAGTCGTCTCCATCGGCAGCCTCTTCGTCCTCTCCATTGCCATGTTCAGACTCCTCCTGATCATCTTCACATGTCGCCGCCCAATTGGTCTCGACGTGATCATCATCTTCATCATCATCCATCCACTTATTGTGGCCCTCCATGAAACTATACATGAGAAGGTGCTTCTCCACTTTACCAGAATCTGGTTTGAACAAGGACCCCAGCTTGCATTTCTGACACGGACACTCTATCTCGGTGCTGTTGTTTCGATGCATCTCGGCCGTCACGGGTCGCACGTACCTATGCACCACGCTTGTCCTCATCGCAATGACCATTGCTACAAAATGCAAGAGAGAGAGAGAGGTTTCATTAACTAGATCCGGTTTTCACGGAAAATTTCGGCATGACCTTCCTACAAAAGGTGTAACGCGGAGCGCTAGAAATTTGCCGAAAAGGAAATGAATCAACATTTCGGCAAAACATTGGCAACTCATCCTCATGGCAACACAATAAAATGAAAAAGAGATCGAATTCTCATCCACCGACCAATCCCACGCACCTATTAAGATGACACACAATGCAAAATATATAGACGCAATGACGACGTCGAAGATCACCGGAGAGACGACCGATAAGAGAGTGATAGATCTAGAAGTAGCTAGTGGTGCATTTGTGGTGAGATCTAGTGGAGAGATTTGGAAGAGGGAAAGTGGGGTAGCGTACTAGCTAAAATAACAAACATGATTGGTTAAATTAGCTAAAAATGGTGGAGGGGTGTGGGGGGATTGAGCTAGGAGCACTAATGGGTCGAGTTTGGACTAGTGAGTGAGTGAGTGGGGTGGATAGGGGTGGTGGTGGGTGGCTGGCCGCACTTATTGAGGCCATATGTTACCCTAGGCGAATAAGGCATGAAATGCGTCTGTGCTAAGGGGTGCTACCCCAGGCCTTTTTTTATCCCAGGCGAACAATGATGTGGTGCGCCTGCGCTAAGGGGAGCTACCCCAGTCCACTTTTTACCCCAGGCGCTTCCGTGAATATTCGCCTGGGGTATGTGTTATACCGCAGGCGAACTAGGATAAAATTCGCCTGGGGTAAAGGAAGAGTGCCAGGGGGTGGTGGTGGTGGCCCTGCCACACTTTACCCCAGGCGCTTCTGGAATTGGTTCGCCTGGGGTAACAGACTTACCCCAGGCGCACCGTGCGCTCGTTCGCCTGCGCTAATTATCCCAGGCGCATAGCATTATGTGTTCGCCTGTGGTAGGTTGTGCTGCTATAAGCAAATCTCTAGTAGTGTTGATGCCTGCGCCCACATCCATGAGCGTCTCGGAGACAACGACATTGTTGATCGTGCTGGTGCAGACCAGAGGTATGGCGCCCATGGAGCTGGTCGACCTCAGGTGGTTGGTGATGTCAAAGGAGATCTCCTTTTGGGATCACTTGAGGGGCTGCGGAGGTGCCCTGTCCCCCTGATGGAAAGTGTTGACCTCTCGCGAGGTTCTCTTGAGGTGACGGCTGGAGATGGGGCCAGCGAGTCGCCCAGGATGCTCGCCACATGGAGAATCGACGTGGTAGAGCCGTACTCCCCTGGAGAGTTGCCGCAGTTGCTTCCCCCGGCGAAGCGCCACATGACCATGCGCCCCCTAGGATCGTTCTGGAGGAAACGGTCATGATGAGGACATCCCTAATACATTGCCACTTAAACAAGATGAAGTGAGACTTGGACCTATGACAAGGTCAAGGACCAAGCTACTAGAACAATAGGTGAATTCACTCCTTATTGATTATAATATTTGTGATTATGAGAATTTTTATACTGCCTAAGTCTATGCATTTATGTATGATTAGGTTTATTGATAACACAAACATGGTGGAAGATAAAAACCAAGAGGAGATGGAAAACAAGTTTACAAGTGGTGAAAACAAAGGATCCATGGTGAAAACAAGACTAGAAGATGGTGAAAACAAGTGTCCAAGATGGTGAAAACAAAGAATAACAATTGTTATTTCAAGAATAACAATTGTTATTTCATGATGACAAGGGGAGGGCACCTCCAACAAGTCAAATGCGCCACCTAGAAATCCTATTCTCAATAGGTATGGTTTGTATAGCATAATTGGCCGAATCCCTTAATGGTGGATCGGTTTGTATCCTCTCTTAGAGTCCAAGTAGGAGTCCTAGTCCTAGGGACATTGTTGCTTGTGCAAGGGGACCCTTGTGGCCACACCCCTCCCCCTTATATTCTCCCTTCCTGCGAGTTGAGGAGGTAGATCCAGTTTAAACCAAATACAAAAACCCTAGCCTCTAGTTTGTATTGCTGCCAAACATACTACTTGAAGTTTACCCTTGCAAAATTGTGTGATATCTTGTTATTCCATCTGGGAATAGGGGGATACATGACCACTTGTGATCTTTGATTACTTCTGCAAGAGTGTGTAGTTGAGAATATCCAAAGAGCTTGATTGTTGTTGCATCTGGCAACAGGGGTCAACTGAGTGAGAGGTCTCAGTGTAGCACTATTTATCATATATTCAGAAAATCCACAAAAAGAGAGAGAAGCTCATTGAGAAGATTGGGCCACCCCATATCATATTGGCGTCTGATTCTTAGGTTTACTCGGTGAGCAATTTATCTTAGTCTAGTTATTTTTCTTTCCTATCCAGAAAAAGCAAAAAATATTAGGTTAGTTTTTTCAGAGCCTAGATCAACACCTAATTGCTACTCTAATTGTTCTTTATTGTTGAATTGCGTATCTGTTTTTATGTTTTTAGTTTTTCATATTTTAGGGTTAGGGTTCATCTAGTTATCTTTTGTTTCAGTCTATACAGAAAATTCTGACAAAAATATTTCCTTCCATGTGGTTAATCTCTCGGGAAAGTCTACACCTACATCTTGTTTACAGGGTGATCTAGTTTTTCGAGTTGATCTGGTTGCGGGACAGCTTGGTTCTATTTGTGCTTGGGTTCCTATCTCTAATCGAATTACAATCCGATCCCTACCGTGGTACGCAATCGCACCAAAACGCTGCCGCGCCCACACTTCTAGCCGCAGTCGGTTTCCTGCCTTGGCTCGAAAACACGTGAAAGTGTTGCCGTCGCTGCCGCCACCCTCTCGCACCACCCTAGCCGCACTCGGATTCTACCGTGCACGCGCTTACAAAATCCCACGCGCGCAACACAACCGCAGCACACCACCACACCACGCGCGCGCACTGTCGTGAGGCATTTTTCGGCTCGTTTTGCTGCCATACGACACAGAAAGGTTGTTTTCTCTGCCGCCACCGCAAAATCTCTGCCGTGAGCTTGTTTCTTCACCGTTTTCACTAGTTTTTCTTTTGTTTTTCCCCGTTACATATCTAGGTTCTTGTGCTGATCTTTGATTAGCCTTAGCCACTGCCTTTCTACAGCAAATTTTAGGTACCAAAGCCCATAAGACTAGATGTTTAATTGCCCTGCAGGCTTCTAAATTTGATCAAATCTGTCCACCTTTTTGTTTTCCAATACTTTTTTGCTCCTAGTTGATTCAAAGGCCATTGAAAAAATAAAAAATGGAGACAAAGGAAAAAGTATAAAAACATAGAAAGAAAGAAAAATAAAAAAGAGGCCGTGCTATATTATCACTAGTGGAAGCTTTTCATATTGGATATTTGTGTGGACAATTGAGCAATCCTGTGCCTGTTTTCATAGAGTATTTGCTAGTTTCTTTCTAGTGCTTGAAATATCTCTTCCATATAATTGCTAGCCACATTTGTCTCCAAGTGTGAGTGTGTTTCCTTTAGTAATTTTCATCACATTAGACAGTGCATTGGAGTTGTTACTTTGGTGTTGTTAGGATTCCCAACCGAGCCCCACCAAAAACCCTGTTTGCATTGTGATACTTGATAGCTCGGTTATTCTCTTCTCACACTAAAGCACATTATTCATTTTTCCTTGTTGGTAAGTTGATCCTTTTCACTCTTGGAATATTAAGTGAAGCCATCTTTGCTTGGTTTTGATTGATTTGTGAGAGGCACCACAAACCCATTGATTATTTTGTTACTAACAAGTTAATCATGAATTCTTCTAGTGATGTTGATGTGCAGGCAAAGAAGAAACCCGAGGACAAAGTCAAGTGGAATGAGTATGAGGCATTGAGAGATGTCATGTACAAGAGGATTACTACTGAAATTGACAAGAATGATGATACATTGAGGAAAGAGATCACTACTCTTGATTTGAAAATAGAGGCTGCTGCTACACAAGAATCACTGGATGCTATTCAAGAGACTTTGAGAACATTGACACAAAAAATGACAAATCTGTCAACTCTAGTAGAACAACTACAACAAAGACCTCAAGCTATTCCTCCAATTGATGATAGGAGAGGAAATATCAATGGAGGTCGTGGAGGTTTGGCAAGGAGAGTACCATTGGAAAATAATAGATAGGATGATGGCTTGGGAAAACCAAAATTCTCTATCCCTAGTCTTGCTTGTGATTCTGAGGATGTGGAAGAGTACTTGATGTGGGAGCTAAAAATTGAGAAATTATGGAGACTTCACGAGTATCCCGAGGAGAGGAAAGTGAAGCTTGCATCTTCTGGATTTGATGGTTATGCTCTCTTGTGGTGGGATGGCATCACAAAATTGAGAGAAGAACAAGAACAAGAAGAGGTGACTACACGGAGAGAGATGAAACAATTGCTAAGAGAAAGATTTGTTCCAAGGTATTATATTAGAACTCTCTATGACAAGCTACAACAATTGAAGCAAGGTTCAAAATCAGTGGATGCTTATTACAAGGAGATGGAATTGATCCTTCAAAGGGATCGGGTTAGAGAAGAGCCAGAACAAACTATGCAAAGATTTTTGAGTGGATTGCAATTAAAAATTAGAAGCATTGTGAGGCATGTCCAATATACCAATATGAGTGAATTATTGCATCGATCAAGGGAGGCTTTAAAGAGGATTAATGAGGAGCTACAAGTGAGTGCTAGGAGGAGTTTTCCAGCACAAAAATCCAATTTCTCATCACCTACACCTCCAATTGCGGCAACCTGTGGGAATTCTAGTACCAAACCCGAGACAAATACATCAAGTTCCAAGAAAACAACAACTTCTACTTCGGGTTCTAGTGGTGCTACACCTCCTCCAAGAAATAGAGACATGACATGCCAAACTTATGGAGGTAAAGGTAACTTTAAGAGGGATTGCCCAAACAAGAAAATCATGCTTCTTAATGATAATGATGAGTATGAGACTGGAGATGATGCTGATCCTAATGAGGAGGATACATATGATGATGATGATGGTCCTATTGATGCTTTTGCTACAAATTATCCAACCATTATTTGCACACAAGCTCTAAGTTTTGTTCCTAGTGATGAGAGCCTAAGATGCAACCTATTTCAAACCAAAGCAATTGTTGGTCGTCAAATCGCTTGCAAGATGATTATTGATGGAGGGAGTTGCAGAAATTTAGCAAGCAAGGATTTAGGTGCAAAGCTAAGATTGAGATATATTCCACACCCACATCCATATTATATTCAATGGCTCAAAGACAAGGAAGAAATAAGAGTATGCCAAATTGCGAGACTGGAGTTCCAAATTGGACCATACAAGGATACAATTGAGTGTGATGTGGTTCCCATGTCGGTTTGCCATCTATTACTTGGAAGGCCATGGCAATTTGATAGAAAAGTTACACACAATGGGAGAGCAAACACATACAAATTGAATTGGAATAATAAGGATATCATATTGAGGCCTATGACACCCCAAGAAATAGTGAATGAATCAAGGCAGAAAGTTGAAGTGAATTTAGAAAAGGAGAGTGAGAGAGAAAATAAGAGTGAAAACACAACTTTTGTGGGTGAAAACAAGCCTAGGCCGAGTGGAAAAAAAGGGAGTGAGCCTTTTGACAATGTTAGCCACCAAAGAAGACTTGATAGAGTTTGGAGATGATCCTAGCCAAGTACCTATAGTGCTCATGCACAAGGGGGAAATTTTAGTTTCTAATGACATGACTCCTCTTTCTATTGGTGTTTCTAATGTTTTGTAGGAGTTTGATGATGTTTTTCCAAAGAAGTGCCCTCGGGTTTACCACCATTGAGAGGGATTGAGCATCAAATTGATTTAATTCCTGGATCCTCATTACCAAACCGAGCTCCCTATAGGACAAATCCCCAAGGCACAAAGGAAATTCAGAAACAAGTACAAGATCTTCTTGATAAAGGTTACATTCGAATAAGCCTATCTCCTTGTGCTGTTCCTGTTATTTTGGTTCCTAAAAAAGATGGTACATGGCGCATGTGTGTAGATTGTAGAGCAATTAACAATATCACTAATCGTTATCGTTATCCTATACCACGTTTGGAAGACATGTTAGATGAATTAAGTGGTAGTGTTGTTTTCTCTAAAATTGATTTGCGTAGTGGTTATCATCAAATAAGAATGAAAGAGGGGGATGAGTGGAAAACAGCCTTTAAAACAAAATTTGGTTTATTTGAGTGGTTAGTAATGCCTTTTGGATTAACTAATGCACCTAGTACTTTCATGAGATTAATGAACCATGTCTTTAGAGATTTTATTGGAAAATTTGTGGTTGTTTATTTTGATGATATTCTCATATATAGCCACAATGAACATGAACAAATTGATCATATTAGACAAGTCTTGCATGTGCTAAGAGAAAATAAATTGTACGAAAATTTAGAGAAGTGCACTTTTTGCAAAGATAAGGTCATATTTCTTGGATATGTTGTATCTAAACATGGGATAGAAGTGGATGAATCTAAAATTGAAGCAATTAAAAATTGGCCAATTCCCATGAATGTGAGTCAAGTAAGAAGTTTTAATGGACTAGCTGGATTTTATAGAAGATTTCTGAAAGATTTTAGTACTATTGCTGCCCCTTTGAATGATTTGACTAAGAAAGGTGTGAATTTCGAGTGGGGGTTGCTCAAGATATTGCTTTTCATACTTTAAAAACTAAGTTGATTTCGGCCCCATTATTGATGCTACCTAATTTTAATAAACAATTTGAGATTGAATGTGATGCTAGTGGCATAGGTATTGGAGGAGTGTTAATGCAAGATAAGAAACCAATTGCTTATTTTTATGAAAAATTACATGGAGCACAATTGAATTATTCATTCTCTGATAAAGAATTGTATGCACTTGTTAGAGTTCTTGAGGTTTGGAAACATTATTTGTGGCCAAAGCATTTTATTATACATTCTGATCATGAGGCATTGAAATTTTTAAAGAATCATCCAATCTTAATAAGAGACATGCTAAATGGGTAGAATTTATTGAATATTTCCCATATATTATTAAACATAAGAAAGGATTAGATAATGTGGTTGTTGATTCTTTGTCTAGAAAAAATATGCTACTCACTAAATTAGATGTGCAAGTTTCGGGCTTAGAAGAATTAAAACCACTATATGCTCAAGATAAAGAATTTTCTACACCCTATACTAAATGTTCTAATGTGAAGGCTTGAGATAAATATCATATACATAATGGATTTTTGTTTAGAGCTAACAAAATATGTATTCCCGAGTGTTCTTTGTGTTTGATGTTATTGCAGGAATCTCATAGTGGTGGATTGATGGGTCACTTTGGACGTGAGAAAACATTGCTTATGTTGGCTGAAATTTTTTATTGGGCACATATGAGGAGAGATGTCTATAGATTTGTGCAAAGGTGCATCACATGCAATAAAGCCATGTACAAATTGAAGCCCCACGGATTGTATAATCCATTGCCAACAACAACTACACCATGGGAAGATATAAGCATGTATTTTGTGTTAGGCTTGCCAAGGACAAAGAGGGGACATGACTCAATTTTTGTGGTAGTGGACAGATTTTCCAAGATGTCACACTTCATTGCTTTCCACAAGAGTGATGATGCTTCCCACATTGCTACTCTATTTTTCAAGGAGATAGTAAGACTACATGGAGTACCAAGGACAATTGTTTCGGATAGAGATGTGAAATTCATGAGTTATTTTTGGAAGACCTTATGGGGAAAGCTTGGAACAAAATTGCTATTTTCTACAACATGTCATCCCCAAACAGATGGACAAACCGAGGTGGTGAATAGAACCTTGTCTACATTATTGAGATTTATGATCAAGAAGAATTTGAAGGAGTGGGAGGATTGTTTGCCACATGTGGAGTTTGCTTATAATAGAGCAGTGCATTCAACTACTCAATTATGTCCTTTTGAGGTGGTTTATGGATTGAAGCCTACTACACCACTTGATTTATTACCACTTCCTATTCAAGAGAGAATAAATATGGAGGCATCAAAGAGAGCTGATTTTGTGAAAAAGATACATGAGAAAACAATGGATGCTATAGATAAGAAAGGGAAGGATGTTGCTCAAAGAAGGAATAAGAAGAGAAAGGAGGTTATTTTTCAAGAGGGAGATTTGGTATGGGTACACTTTCGAAAGGATAGGTTCCCTAAGCTAGGGAAGTCAATATTATTGCCTTGAGGTGCTGGTCCTTACAAAGTGATTGCAAAAATAAATGATAATGGTTACAAAATAGATCTTACAATTGATGAGTTTGGAATGAGTAATTTCTTCAATGTTGCTGATTTGACACCATATCATGGAGAGATCTTGATGTGGACATCAAGGATTTTCAAGAGGGGGAGGATGATGAGGACATCCCTAATACATTGCCACTTAAACAAGATGAAGTGAGACTTGGACCTATGACAAGGTCAAGGACCAAGCTACTAGAACAACAGGTGAATTGACTCCTTATTGATTATAATATTTGTGATTATGAGAATTTTATACTGCCTAAGTTTATGCATTTATGTATGATTAGGTTTATTTATAACACAAACATGGTGGAAGAGAACAACCAAGAGGAGCTGGAAAACAAATTTACAAGTGGTGAAAACAAATGAGCCATGGTGAAAACAAGACTAGAAGATGGTTAAAACAAGATGACCATGGTGAAAACAAGTGTCCAAGATGGTGAAAACAAAGAATAACAATTTTTATTTCAAGAATAACAATGAATAACAATTGTTATTTCCTGATGACAAGGGGAGGGCGCCTCCAACAAGTCAAATGCGGCACCTAGAAATCCTATTCTCAATAGGTATGGTTTGTATACCATAATTGGCCGAATCCCTTAATGGTGGATCGGTTTGTATCCTCTCTTAGAGTCCAAGTAGGAGTCCTAGTCCTAGGAGGATTGTTGCTTGCGCAAGGGGACCCTTGTGGCCGCACCCCTCCCCCTTATATTCTCCCTTCCTGCGAGTTGAGGAGGTAGATCCAGTTTAAACCAAATACAAAAACCCTAGCCTCTAGTTTGTATTGCTGCCAAGCATACTACTTGAAGTTTATCCTTGCAAAATTGCGTGATATCTTGTTATTCCATCTGAGAATAGGGGGATACAGGACCACTTGTGATCTTTGATTACTTGTGCAAGAGTGTGTAGTTGAGAATATCCAAAGAGCATGATTGTTGTTGCATATGGAAACAGGGGTCAACTGAGTGAGAGCTCTCAGTGTAGCACTAGTTATCATATATTCAGAAAATCCATAAAAAGAGAGAGAAGCTCATTGAGAAGATTGGGCCACCCCATATTAGGTGTTAGTTTCAGAAGCGGCAGAAGACCATTTGTGCGCATTGCTTCCTACGTGCTCATAGAGCTATTTGGGATGTTTAGCAACCATGTGAGAGGTGTGCCCTGAACAACCAGGGGAACTACCACATGAGGCACCTGTCGCAACCCCCGACGTCCAGGATGTTCGCCCCGTATCTTCGCAGGAAACTGCTAGGGGAAGTGTGATGCGTGCAAACACACGTTCCTTGGGAGACCCCAAGAGGATGGTATGAAGAGTACAAAAGCACGTTTTCCCTCAATAAGAAACCAAGGTTTAATCGGACCAGTAGGAGAAAGAAATCACTTCTGAAGGTTGATTACAGCTGATGTTGGCAGGGCGCACTACCAGGCTCAGCAACAACGTGGAATCTGCACCAACACAACCAAGATACTTTTCCCCCAACGAAACAGTGGGGTTATCAATCTCACCGGTTTTGCTAACACAAAGGATTAGATGTATAATGTGGAAAAGAATACTTGTTTGCAGTGAATGAAAAGAGAACAGTGATTGCAGTGAATGAACGGAAAACAGTGTTTGCAGTGGTTGTATTATCGGTGCAAAAAAATTGACCGGGGTCCACAGTTCACTAGTGGTGTCTCTCCAAAATAGATAGATAACATGTTGGGTAAACAAATTACAACTGGGCAATTGACAGTAATGAAGGCTGCACCGTAGTGCATATGCGATACATGATGATTACTATGAGATTCATGCGGGCATTACAACATAATTCATAGACCATTATCCAACTGCATCTATGAGTAATAATCTACCCTCGGAACGTAATCCAATCAAACTTCGGGTATTAAGTTGCAAGCAATAGATTATTGAATGAAGTAAAATGCGTAATGTAAACAATGAATTTTTTTTTGTGTTCTCCCTAATGGAAACATCACATTCCCCATCTGTCAAATTTTTGTCAACCGAGCACAGATGAAAATGAGGCATGAACCCACTATCGAGCATAAATACTCCCTCTTGGAGTTACAAACATCAACTTGGCCAGAGCATCTACTAGTAACGGAGAGCATGCAAGATCATAAATAACATAAACATGATAGATTGATAATCAACTTGACATAGCATTCAATATTCACCAGATCCCAGCAAACATAGCATGTAGCACTATAGATAGATGATCTTGATCATGTTAGGTAGCTCACAAGATCTAAACATGGTGGCATAAAGAGGAGAAGACAACCATCTAGCTATTTCTATGGACCCGGAGTCCAAGGATGAACTACTCACGCATCACTCCAGAGGCACGCATGGTGATGTAGAGCCTTCCGGTGATGAATTCCCCTCCCGGCAGGGTGCCGGGGAGTGCTTCAGAATGCTCCCGAACTAGGGTTGACAATGATGGAGGCTACGGAACTTTTCATGGATGGAGGCTTGGGTTTTTAGGGTTAACCCAGGAAGGAGTTTAAATAGGCCAAAGGCGATGTCGATGGGCATCCAGGGGGCACACCACCTGGTAGCACGACCAGGGGCGCCACCCTATGGTGTGGTGGCTCTAGGGCCCCCCTCCGGGTCTCCTCCGAACTCCGTGTACGTGACAAAATTATAAGACCATGGGAGTTTGTTTCGTCCAATTCCAAGAATATTTTCAGAACAACTTTTCTGAAACCAAAAACAGCAGAAAACAAGAACTGGCACTATGGCATCTTGTTAATAGGTTAGTTCGAGGAAATCCATAAAAATGATGTAAATTGTATAGAAAACATGTAGCAAATGGCATGAAAACAACATGGAACATCAGAAATTATAGATACGTTTGAGACGTATCAAGCATCCCCAAGATTAGTTCTACTCGTCCTCGAGTAGATAAAACGATAAAAACAAAATAATTTTAGAGGTGACATGCTACCAACATAATCTTTATCATCATATTTGTAAAAGCAATTGTAAGCTGAGATCATAGTACTATAAACATAGGAATGATAGATATAATTCTAACAATGAAACTTAGCAACTATGTTGCAACTTGAAAAGTAACACAAACAAAAGATCATGAATAATAATGCACTTGAAAGTTATACGTTTGTTTCAAGCATAAAGAAAATATAGTAGAGTGGTATTCCACTTTTCCTTAAAGGTGAGAGCAAAACATAAATGCCAGGACATCTTCAAAGTTCAAGTGGTGACTAGAAACAAGTAATTTGATAACAAGTAATAACATATCATGAATCAATGAATAATAATCTTTGAGACTGATGCACATTATACTCAGAATGACAACTATTCTCTCTTAATTGTGCATAAAGTTGGAAGATGCAGACTCAACACAAAAGTAAAAGAAAGGCCCTTCGCAGAGGGAAGCAGGGATTATCTCCTGTGCTAGAGATTTTTATTTTACTAAAACAGAGGTATTGAAAAAAATAAAATTAGAGAGGTGCATCTTTATGTCAACGAATGGTAAATAGAAAATACATGACGTCACAAGTTAACTAGACTTTACAAGAGTGGCTCCCATTGAAGGACGTTCTTTCTACCGGGGTCAATAGATCATCCCTCTTATCTTTTGTTAACACAATTATGCTTTAAATAATAAATCAGGGATAAAAAGAGTGAAGAGAATTTATAGTAACCAAGTTTGGGGCTGGGCACCCCGTTTCCAGCTCTTCTATCAATTTGGATAAGCGGATGTGCCACTGCTGCAGGTGTGTAAAGTCCAATTAACAAGTGAGATAAAAATTCTCTACTTACGTCCTCGTGATCTAAAACAAGAATACAAAACAGGTATAATTTTGAAGGTTTATAAAGTTAGCACATAAGAGAAGTGGCGGTTAATTACCACATATAGGTAGGTATGGTGGACACATTAGGAAAAATTTGGTTTTTGGGAGTTGGATGCACGAGTAGAGATCATACTCAGTACTGGTGGAGGCTAGCAAAAGACTGGGAGCGACAAATTAAGAGAACAATAATGGCCATAATCATGCATAGCGACAAAAACATTATTAATCAAAGCATAAATGGTATTACAAGTCAAAAACTAAATGATCATAAAGGCTAGAGGTGACTGGTTTGTAGTCATAACATGGTGTAAGCATGCGCCAAGTCAACCAAATAAAGCATTCGAAGGAGAAAACCACAATATTATGCTTCAATGTGATAAAAACAACTCATGATTCTTTCAATGCCACATTAAGCACTCTCACATATTTGAGACAAGTCATTCTACATCAGTAAATACTAGGCATATAATTAAAATAACATCTAACATGACATGATAAAGTCAAGCCACAGTCTAAACAAGATTCTTTTTGCACCGTTATAAGCTAGAAGAAAACAAAGAATACGCGTATTCATATGGAAAAGCAGAGCGTGTCTTTCTCCCAAACAAGAATGCTGGGTTCGAACTAAGTTTATTGCAGCAATGAAAATAAAATAAACAAAACAAAAACAAACAGACGCTCCAAGTAAAGGGCATATGATTTCACCGAATAAAAATATAGTTTCAATAGAAGTGACTTGATAAGTTGCTGATGAAGAAGGGGATGCCTTGGGCATCCCTAAGCTTAGACACTTGAGTCTTCTTACAGTTTGCTGGAATGAACCATGGGGGCATCCCCAATCTTAGGGTTTTCACTCTTCTTGATCACATTATATCATCCTGTTCTCTAGAACCTCGGAAACTTCCTTCACACCAAACTCAAAGTATTCTCATTAGAGGGTTAGTGCATAATCAAAAACTCACATGTTCTCCATGGACACAAGCATTACCAATACTTTCTAAACATTAGCTACAGCCACTGATGTTTTGTGGAGCATAGAAATCCACTCAGCATAGTAAAAGAGAGAATGCAAAGTAAAAAGCCACAATCTGTCAAAACCAGAATAGTTTGTAAAGACGAATGTTTTCGAGGCACTTATGTTGCTTAGATAAGAAAACTCAGAACTAGAAAATGTTTCAGACAGAGATGAGGATCATGGACAAAAAATTTCAGGTGTTTTTTATTTTTCTGTGAATTTATACAAATTAAACAATGGACAACAAAAATGATAGGGATATAATAAGGGTCCATGAGGATTATTCATGATTGAGTTGGAAGGAAATATTGAGCCACACTGTTGTTCATTATAAGGTGAATTATTTCCTAGTAATAAATATTATTTGTGTTTATAAGAATGTTATACTACCTAAACCTATGCATTATGTATCGGCAGGGTTATTGATAACACAAACATGGATGGAGGAGGATTTAAAGTGATGTAGCCCACCGTATTCAACCAAGCACAACATCGATACACAACAAGGTGAACTCACTCCTATCTCCGTATGTTTCCGGTGACTTGGTGAATGGTGCCCTACCTCATGAAATACCCCTCTACATGCATAGGTGGGATCACCACACGGAGACCCAAGAAGGTTCCCAAGATGCTCAAGAACACATCCAAGAAGATGCACATGAAGCTAGGAAGGAAGTGGGTGAAGACGGCGTCAAGATCGGAGCTCCGAGGTGGAAGAACGGAGGGAAAAGGGGGATCCCGGCCTCACCCCCCGGCCAGGGCGGCCTCCCCTGGCCTCAGGCCGGCCTACCGTGGCCCCAGCGCGGCCTCCTCATCCCACCCTGGCCTCAGGCCGGGCTAGCCTGGCCCCAGGCCGGGCACCAGGCCGAGGGAGCCCCCACCCCGGCCTCAGGCCGGCCAGGCCGGCCTCCCAGGCCGGGATGCCCTGTTTTTGTGCGGAAATACACCGTTTTGGGCCCATTTTCACCCACCTACCCCCCTAGGCTACATAAGGGACTCCGGTGTCTAGATCTAGGGTTTAGGGATGATTTGAGAACTTCGGGCTATGCCCTTGTATCCCTCTTGTGAGGTGACTCCTCTTACGAGGCTACTCCTATGATGTGTATCTAGGACCGTATCAAGATCTCTCCAAGGAGCTACTTTTTCACCTTGTGATTCTAGTAGCGCTTGCCAACCTTCCCCTTGTGGCTTCTGTTGGATCGGTGGACCGACCGGTGAGAGGAATCGGTTTCAATTAGCGTGTTGTTGACTTGGGTTTGCGATCCCTCGTAGGCTTCACGAGTTATCTTCCCCTTTTTGTGTTTCCACGCGTTTGCCCACGTTTTCCCCTCGATCCCCCCTCTCGTGTTCATCGTGTTCATCGCGTTCTTCGTGCGTTCTTCGTTCGTTCTTGTCGATTCGTGAAGATCGGGCCAACTTAGAGGTCAACGCCTCATCATCTGGTATCCAGAGCTAGATTGACACGAATCCGACACCCCACCCCCTCCCCTACCACCAATTTTTCTTCTATCCACCATAAATTCGAAAATTGGACCAAAAATAGCCAAAAGGGATTTCGACCGATCTCTCGATTTGTTGAGTTTTTCGTGGTTTTGATTCATAGATTTGTTGCCAAAGACCATTCCCCAGCTTTCTATTCAGCCACTTTTCCCGAATTTGTCCAAATTTTTTCTTGATTTGGGAGAAATTTCGAAATTGAGCAAAAATCCCAGAAAAATCATGCTCTTCGATTCTTGGACAGATTTTGTATCTTGTTTTTCTTTGTCGTCGTTGTTCCGATTTGAGTGAGGATAGTTCCTACGCGTCGCCATCGACATCGCCTACGCATCTACATCAACGGATCCACACGACATCGACATCCCCCGGCCGCAAGTCCGAGATCATCCACCGCATAGGTATAACTTGCTTCTGCTTGAACTAACACATTCCTTTGTGTACCTTACCTACTTGGACTAGTTCTTTTACACCGCTTGGCATCGCATTGTGGCACCGAGAGTGCGAGTTTTGCGCTTGTGAGAGAATAGCTTCGAGTAGGCATTGGCATTTGGGAATCATCTCCGCATCATCATCATCAAAAAGCGAAAAAAAGAGAGGAGAAAGAGCAAAAGATGTAAAAAGAGCCAAAAGAAGGAAAGATCGATGCCAATTGCTATCATTTGTAGGAACGCCTAGCTTCGAGTTGCGAGAGAGAAGAGAGTGACCGGTTGCCATTTTGCGAATCTTGTTGCCTCTACTTAATTGCGGTTTGAGCTAGCGTCCTCTTTGCATTGGTGTGGCATTGAGCTTAGTCTTCGATAGGTACATTTCGTCGCACTAACCCCATTTATCATTTGTGTATGTGTGTTCCATTTTAGTTTCCACCATATCATTTTCATCCACTAGGATTGGTTTTCGTGCTAACTTTTCTTTGGTTCTTCTCCACGTTTTACAACACACTTTTCTTTGGATTTGTCATTTTACTTGCCACCTTTCTAACCCATTTACCATACACCCATAAGCCGTGTGTGTTTTGGAGCGTGTTTTTGGGATCTTTCGAACTCAAGTCACTTCATTCTTTTTGTTATCGGTTTATCTTGGCATGGTCCACTAGTTTCCAATATTTGCTAAAAGGTGAGGTTTGAGCTCTTAGGTCCTCACACTCTATATATACACTTGTGCTTGTGAGTAACCATGTGTAGCAAGAGCGAAGAATATGGAGGCCATGAAGACCATGACGAGTCCATGATGGTCCACTACGACTACAACGAGCTAGACATGGAGCTCCACTCCTTTGAGCACGACGTGGTGGAAGACCACTACAACGAGCACGGCATTGTGGATGACCACTACTACGAGCATGACATGGTGGATCACCACCACTACTACGACCACGACGTCGATCTCTACACCGACTACTCCTCCCCAAGCATCATCGACATGGAGGAGCACCACAACAACCACGCCAACTTCGACTCCATGAGCTACAACGACATGAACCACTACAACAACTATGACACCGCAAGCTTCGATGACGAGATGGAGCCGTACTACACCGACAACGCATCCACAAGCATGGTGGAGTTCTACACCGACAATGACTCCGACATGGACGAGCTCACCTACAAGCATTTCCTCTCCAAGCTTCGATGCCCAATACATCACATGTCCGATGGTTCATGCTCACCACCAAGGAACTTCAAGGAGAATGCCAAGGCCAACACAAGACAACTCCCTTCAACCTCAAGATGGTGCAACAACAAGAAATCCGACAAGTTGGCAACGTCAAGATTGTCTCCTTCAACATCAAGACGGCGCCACAAGAAGGACATCATCAAGGCCCCATCAAGCGAGAAGGCCAAGAAGCCAAGGCATTCGAATGACTTTCGGAGTCATCCCACACACGAAGTGCGGGAACGCCGCAAGCTTCGTCATCAACAACCTTCAAGCTCTCATCACCACTCTCATCACCAAGACCGTCGCCATGATCATCGCCGCCATATGGAAGAGAGTGGAACACCCACCTCACCGCATCTTCCACCACAAGTTCCGCGACGACATTGGTTTGAGCATTGCTCGCCATCACCACTACCTCGACCTCGACACCGACAAGGCCGTGGTGACCCTCTTCAAGATCACCCTCTACGACCGGATATTCTTCATCACCCACCTTCTCCAAGCTCGACTCATGACTATGATCTACATGGCTTCGTGGATGGTGCTCGCTGTCGCACCCGGACTTCTAGAGGATACTCACAGTCCGCTAAATAGTAGAACAAATGGCTTACGGGGCATACCGGCACCCGCATCTCAATATGAGCAGGCCAACACGTAAACGTGTGACAACCATTCTCTACTATCCATCGTCTGCGCAAACCATCCCATAGAAATCAGGACACTTCCGTTGACGTACTTCATAACATACACACATGGTACGTCAACGACATTAGAACAACTGATATCACAACATATCTCTAAGACACAAAAGATTGAAATAAGTTGCAAATAGCTCTCACTAGAGCAGAGATAGCAAATACAATCATCCAGAGGACACATGTCCCAACATATCATCATTACATCAAAGCGGAAGCATCCAAAATGTCTGAGTACAGACAAGATCCAAATAGGCCTAAGAGGTCGAGAATGAAAGGAAAACGGAGCCCATCCACGTAGTCTCGGATCCTGACCGGGTCCGCTATCTACTCGTCAGCAGCCTCGTCATACTCCACGTAGTAGCCATCACGGGATCCTCGTAAGCGTAGTCTGCGGAAACCACAGCCCCAAAGGGGTCAGTACATAAACGTACTGGCAAGCAAGACTCACAGTTCACCAAAGTGTACCCCACAACATCAAGCACAGATGCTTTGGGTTCAACAGAAGAAGGGGTGATACAAAAGATGCGGCAGCTGACTGCACTAACCAACTACAGAACATACTACAACTTCCGGCTAACAGACAGGAGATAAGATAGCGTATCGTAGCCAACTACCAACTAACTCCAAACAAACCCATCCTAGATCTCGCCCCTTATCCAAAGAAGCAATCCGAGGATAACTCACACATTTGGATTAATGATGGTTCAAGTTATTGTGTCAATAAGACTATTACTAGTCAAGTTATCATTAGTTAGGTGTAAGTTGTTCTGAGTACTTGTTAGCCAGTACTTTCACCAAGTCAACCATAACCGCGGAAAACACGGCTTCTCGAGAAGATTTACCCTGCATGGGTGCACCAATTTGGCCGTATACGTAAGAATAACCCGCCAGATGGAATGCCTCCCACCAAGCGGGGCACTCAACACAACTCAACTCTTCTTCGCAACAAGCCCAAAGAACCCCGTGCAATTGAGCGCACGGCTAATCAAGCCCCACGAAGAAAAGGGGACCCTCATAGCACTCTAAGAACGTGTCTCCCTAAATGCCGACTACAAAAGTTCCACCCTGGCCTGGGTTCGCAAAATACATATGCATGCGGCAAATGGAAACCCCGAACTAAATGAGGCGATTTGGACGAGATGCGAATCGAATCAAATTGAGGGGGGCGCCCATACACGCTTCCCACATGCGGATAGTGCGCTCATCATGGATCAGTAGACAAGACCCTTTTCCTAATTAGGGTCGACACTAGCAGGCCTCAAAACCACGCCGGGCCTCCTGCCGGTGCCTTATCAGCAAATTATTATTACCTCAAAATTAACAGGTTGTTGTTTAACATCGAGCCCCAGAACATAATAGAAAATATAGTAACAGAAAGTAACGGGTAACAGACTCGAGCAGAAACAACCCTAAGCATGCTAGTAAGACACGGGCAACAAGCAATGGGGTTATAGGTGTGGAGGTGAGGCTATATCAGGGTTAAAGGATAACATGTGATAGGTTCGTAACAGAAGCAACGATTCATAGGGCTAGCAGGATAGACAATGGAAAGTATCGGTATCCAATGTTGAAAGGAACACAATGGTTCATGTGAGTGAATACTTGCTTGCAAACTCAGCAGCCTGGTACTGAGCTAGATCCTCAGAAGGGGTGTCGTAAAGCTCGTCTGTCTCAACGTCGTCGTCTATTCGAGAAGAAGCAAACAAACAACGCAGAGAGACAAAGAATCAATAACATGGCCTAATGCACAATCATGGGATGATGCATGTCAATTTAATTGATGCATCAAAGATAAGATAGTTGACATGGTAACATAACATAATTAAATGGACCCTCATGCAATTTGGGATTGCATATGGAAAGCCCATGAATTAAGGTTGAAATAATTGTTCTACAACTAAACATCATGTGTAAGTTAATTAGCATGATGCATGGATGAAGAAAAAAAGAAAACAACAATAGGAACAATTTAAAATAAGGTTTACCAAGTTTGGAATTTTATTTATTAAGTTATGGAATTTTGGTTCCTTAAAGGTGTTACACAAGCATTTGTTGTTTTCACAAATTTAAATTGTTCAAAGCAGCTAACAAAGTTCATATTTGGAAAGTACACAAAATTTTAGGTGGAATACATGTTTCACTTGTTGAAAAAGTATTTCGAATAAATTACTTATGAATTAAACAAGTTTAAACAAGATTTAATTGAATTTAATTCAAGTATGAATATTATTTAAATTTTATTTGTTCAAAACATTAATTCAAATTCATATTTGAAAAGTTTAAACTTTTCTGGTTTGAAAACATATTTTATAAGTTCAAAAATAATTTAATTTGAGCAAGTTATGAATTTAGCAAATTTAAATGATTTAAACAAGGTTTAAATTATTTAACCAATTTTAATTATACAAAACATGAAACAAAATTTATATTTGGAAAGATGGTTCAAATTAGCATGGGAAACATAGTTTATTTGTGTTATTTGAATTAAGTTTGAATTAGTTATGCATTTAATCAAATTTGAAATGATTTGTTTGAATTTGAAATTTTGAATGCATTTGAAATGTTCAAAACAGAAAACAAATGATGTAATCATGTAGAGAATTTAATTTGGTTCAGGATACATATTTTATTTGTATTATTTGGAGTTGGAATTTGAAAGTTATTTGCATTTTGATTCTAGGGACTAAACTGTAAAAGAAAAGGACTTATTTTAAAAAGAAAAGGCCAGAAAACCTTTTCTACCTCGCAGTGGCCCAGCCTAGGCCACTGACGAGGGGGCCCTGGGCCAGCATGGCCTGCGTGACAGCACGCGTGGCAACCCAGGCCACTAGCAGGTGGGCCACGGGCGAGGGAAAAAATAATCCCCAAAAAGATGCGCGCGGGGGCTCGAACCCTGGCCGCGGCGTGCGCGTGCAGTGGTGCGTTACCACTGCAGTACTGCTGCTTCGCTTGTCAGTATAGGGTGCAGGTTAGGTTTTGAGGTTCAGTTAGCGAAATAAGACTGACGAACTGAATTTGGTTTTCAGTTACTGAACCACGACAGGAGGCAGTCGCCGGCGGCTAGCCGCAGATGCGCGCGGTGGATGCTTGGGCTCGTGGGTGTGCGCACGCGTGAGAGGATGCATAGAGAGAGGAGGGTAGAGCAGAGGTGATGCTCACCTTCGATTGAAGGGGAAGCAGAGGGTCGGTGTGGACGTCGCCGGCGACAGAAGCGAGGACGGCGGCGTCGACGTGGTTGCTCCTGGACGTCGTGGAGGTGTCGAAGAGGGAGAGGGAGGTACGGGGGTTTGATTCCCGTGCCTACCCTGCTCGGTGGAGGCCCATACCGCCGGTGATCATCGGACTTCAGAGGGTGGTGGCTCGGTTGCGGTGAGATACAGAGAGGAAGGAGCGGTGCAGAGAGAGGAGAAAGAGAGAAAAAAATGGCGGCGTCGAGGGAGGTAGGTGGAGACTAGGGTTAGGGCAGCATCGGGGAACCCTAGGGTAGCTATATAGGGGAGGTGAGCGCCTCCCGGCCGTCTGCTGCACGCTGCTGTCAACATGGACAGCGGCAGATGCTGCCGTACGGGAGGAAGAAGATCGAAGGGGTAAGTGGCCGCTGGTGGGCTGGGCCTGGCTGGTGGGCGCAGCCCACTGGCCGGCCTGCCCCTCTCTCTACCTTCTGTTTTTTTTTCTGCTGTTTCTTTTTTTTGCTGAAAAGAAAAAAAGAAAAAGGATAGGTTTTGATGTTAGAAAATTTTAGGAAAAATTGGTGTTGCTTAATTGTTGTAATAGCAACAACTTGCAAAGTTTAGTTTTCCAAAATATTTAAATTATGTTGCTGTTTGAAATTTGTTTGAAATTTGATTGAATTTTAATATTAATGGAATAATTGAACTTAAGCAACTAAGTTTTTAAATTCAAGTTTCTTTGAAACAAGTGATTGATTTGTTTTGTAAGTTTCATAACTTTCCAATGGTTGCTGTTTGGAATTGGATTTGAAATTTGAATGCAAAAGAATTTAAGTGAATTATTAAAAGGAACAATTAATAGTTTGAGCTTTCCATTTTTAATGGAAACAAATGGATGTTTTAATTGAACTTTTTATTTGGAAAAATTGTAACAGAGCAAGTATGAAACAAAACATTTGAATATTGCTTGAATTTCAATTGGGAAAACAAAGGAAAACAGATGAAAACAAATGGAAAACAATTGGAAAACAATTGCCAAAACAAATGCAATGATGATGTCATGATGCAAAACATAAAATAACAAGAAATAAAACATTCTAAAGGTGATTTTCATACTTGGGATGTTACAAAACGCCCCCCTTGAAGGAATCGCGCCCTGAGATTCCTACTGAGAAGAGAAAAGGTCCGGATACTTCTTGCGAAGATCCTCTTCGGTCTCCCATGTTGCCTCTTTATCGGAATGATGAGACCACTGCACTTTCAAGAACTTGGTGCTCTTGTTGCGAGTCTTATGCTCGGTCTCATCGAGAATACGAACAGGGTGCTCCTCATAAGATAGATCTTCTTGCAGTTCAATGGAATCATGATCAACTGCACGATCTGGATCTTTGAAACACCTCTTGAGCTGTGACACGTGAAACACATCGTGCACCTTGGATAGTTTTTCTGGAAGTTCAAGACGATAGGCATTTTCCGCACGCCTTGAGAGAATGTTGAAAGGACCAATGTATCTTGGTGCAAGCTTTCCTTTCACACCAAAACGATGAGTGCCTCTGAGGGGAGTTTGTCACCAGGTGCATAGATCATATCCCTGTGCTTGCTGTCATAGTAGCTTTTCTGACGAGACTGAGCAATCTTGAGATTGTCACGAATGATGCGAACTTTCTCTTCGGCTTCCTTAACAATGTCAGGGCCTAAGAGTGAACGTTCACCAGCTCCAGACCAATTGATTGGACTCCTGCGTCTGTGGCCATAGAGAGCTTCAAATGGTGCCATGCCTAGGCTTGCCTGGAAGCTGTTGTTGTAGGAGAATTCAGCATATGGAAGGCATTCCTCCCACTTCATGCCAAAGGAGATACCACACGCTCTGAGCATATGCTCGAGAATCTGATTGTCTCTTTCGACTTGCCCTTGAGACTGAGGGTGATAGGCTGTGCTGAACAGAAGTTTGGTGCCCAATGCTTCTTGAAAGCTTTTCTAGAAATGAGAAGTGAATATGCTTCCACGGTCTGAGCTTATTTCCAATGGAACACCATGAAGAGGAACAATCTTTGCTGTGTAGAGCTCTGTAACTGGCTAGCTGATATTGTTTCTTTGACAGCAAAGAAGTGAGCTACTTTAGTGAGACGATCAATGACAACGAAGATTGCATCGTTGCCCTTCTTGGACTTTGGAAAACCAGTGACGAAGTCCATTTCAATCATGTCCCACTTCCACTCAGGGATTTTCAGAGGTTGGAGAAGACCGGCTGTTTTCTGATGGACTGCCTTAACACGTTGACAAACGTCGCATTCCGAAACGTATTGAGCAATTTCACGTTTCATGCCAGGCCACCAATACAGTGCCTTGAGATCCTGATACATCTTTGTACTTCCAGGGTGTATGGAGAGAGGAGTTTCATGAGCCTCCTTGAGAATGACATCTTTGAGACTTTGAACTTGAGTAACTGCAATGCGTCCTTCGAAGAACACAGTTCCCTTGTCATCAATTGAGAAGGACTTAAATTTCTCCTTGCCTTCTTTGATGTGTTCTACCATCTTCTTGATTTCAGCATCACGAAGTTGTTCAGAACGAATCTTGTCCTCGAGAGTTGGATTGGCTGTCAAGTTCGCAAGATATCCTTGAGGAACAAGACCAAGGTTGAGCTTCTGGAATTCTTCATGAAGTGGAGGTTGGCTTTACATGATCATGAGATTATTGCAATACGACTTGCGACTGAGAGCATCGGCCATAACATTAGCCTTGCCTGGAATGTAAGAAATGGTAAGATCAAAGTCTTTGATCTTTTCAATCCATCTCTTTTGCCTGAGGTTTAGATCTAGTTGAGTGAAGATGTATTTCAGACTCTTATGATCGGAAAAGATTTCAGTGCGATTACCCAACAAGTATTGCCTCCATTTCTTGAGGGAAAACACAACTGCTGCAAGTTCAAGGTCATGAGTGGGATAATTGAGCTCATGTGCGTTCAACTGACGTGAAGCATAAGCCAGAACTTGACGTTCTTGCATAAGAACTGCACCTAGACCTTGGAGAGAAGCATCACAGAATATTTGGAAAGGTTTGGTAGTATCTGGGCCAACCAGAACTGGTGTAGAAGTGAGTTTAGTCTTCAGGAGATTGAAACTTTCATCACATTGTGGAGACCAAACGAACTTCTTGTCCTTCTTTGTGAGATCAGTGAGAGGTTTGGCAATCTTGGAGAAGTTTTGGACGAAACGACGGCAATAGCTAGCCAAGCCAAGAAAACTTCTTACTTGCTTTACCGTCTTTGGAGGTTTCCAATCAACAATTGCTTTAACCTTTTCTGGGTCAATGGCTATGCCCTTGGCAGAGATGACATGACCAAGGTAAGCAACTTCTGGAATCCAGAACTCACATTTGGAGAATTTGGCATATAGACGATGCTCGTGAAGTTTCATGAGAGTGAGACGAAGTTGTTCTTCATGGTCTTCCTCGGATTTTGAGTAGACAAGAATTTCATCAAGATATACCACAACGAACTTGTCGAGGTATTCGTGGAAAACAGAATTCATGAGTCGAGAGAAAGTCGCCAGTGCATTGGTGAGACCAAAGGACATGACGGTGAATTCATATAGACCGTAGCGAGTGGTGAAGGCTGTTTTTGGAATATCCTCTTTTCTGATCTTTATTTGATGATAACCCATTCTCAAGTCCAACTTGGAGAATATTGTGGCTCCAGCAAGTTGATCAAAAAGATCATCGATACGAGGAATTGGATACTTGTTTTTGATGGTTTTCTCGTTAAGAGGACGATAGTCAACAACGAGTCTCTTTGTGTGATCCTTCTTCGCAACGAACAGAGTTGGGCATCTCCAAGCCTGTAGCATCCCAACTTTTAATAAAGATGGAATACCTGTGTTATTGTGCTAGTCCCTGGATCAATTGCTAGCACCACAGTACAAAATGAAATATCATGCAAATGCATCAAATTCTATTACATCACATGATCCAGTCTTTACAAAATAGTATTACAACTTGCATAGTCTTAGAAGACTAGCAGAAAACAAAGTATTACAGCGGAAAACATAGAACAACATTGAGCCCATCTTCTTCATGTGCCACAGGCAAAACATGTTGGCGATAGTCTCGAGATCCTAAACGAAATCCTCACTCGTCTTGAGAAACATCTGCAATATTGAATATGCAGCCACAAGGGAGTCAATACAATTTAATGTATTGGCAAGTAACACTATGGTGGATATAAATGGCAAGACTAATACTACATGCTTATTTGGCTGAGTGGAGTTTTGGCTAATTTTTGCATAAAGCCAGTTTTGTCCTATCTCTTTTGTGAAACAAACTTTTCTTTTCAAAAGGGTGGCATCATTGGACTGAAATCCAAGTACCACAACTACTGTTCACTTGGTCAAAATTTTACTTATTGAAAAACGATGATGAGATTCTTCCGTCAATCCTTGTCCAGCTCCTCATAGTTGTCCATAACCGGGGACACGGCTAAGATCTTAGTTTGTAACTCTGCAGAGGTTGTGCACTTTCACCCTTTGTCTTCAATTAGCCCAAACATCCTATACACTCGGAGTGCATCATGGAAAGGAGAGAATTGAGACGAGATCTTTCAGAAGAAGAATTCAAACCCACCGGCAAGACCCGTTCCACCTATAATTTTGCTACATCTGCTTGTCAAGCCTGGGCTGAACCCTCACAACTTAATTGATCAAGACAGAGCCCATATTGTCAAAAGGCTGCACGGGAAGCTACTAGATTTAGAGGGACATAGTAATCTCTTTGTTCCTGGGTGGCCATCCTCAAGTGACAACCTCAAGTGGAATAACCCTTAGATAAGGGCCCTGAGGCAACACTCAACATAAACCAGTCTTACCACTTCCACCCAGGTGGTTTATTTATTAGTTGTACTTAGAATGTTTCCTCAACATCTAGTAAAACAAATTTTGTAGCATGGCTAAGCATCTAATAAGTACCAAGGCATCAAAATAACAAGGTATAAGGATGGCTACACACTACTAGGATATTGCATAGCATAATATAACTTAGTAAAATTTCCTATCATGCATACTACTCAAAATCAACTAATGCATATAGAAAATAATGGGTAGTTGATGGTGTGTTACTTGCCTTGTTGAAGTTGGTGAAGATATCACACTCTCTTCACAAAAGATCGTTGCTCTCCGTACAATCTATTCATTGAAAACACAAAACCAAATAAACAAGCATCCTAACAAACAAACATACAAGTGTGGAAAACATACATAGCAACTAACATATCAAAAGGGGCTTAAGTAAGTTGGTTAGGACAAGGTTTGGGTTTGAAATATTTATTCTTTCTTGGTTCCATACTCTTTAAGGGATTTCCAAGAGTTTACTTGGGATAGACTAGGTTGAGTTTGATGGGATCTAACTTCATTATAATCATACTTTTCGAGGAAGTTCCAAGAGTTCACTAAGAATAAACATATTACTTCTTCAACTAAAGTAATACATGCAAACACTTGGTCATATTCACCTTCAAAAATATTTGAGTGACTATGTTAGTATTTTCCATTGTGGCTAAGGTAGGTCTACTAACTTCATCATCAAAGGGAAAATATTACTAAGTCTTGGGTTTTCCATTTGGGTCAATGGTTGGACAAAAATAACTTGTTATTCTTCAACTTGTATGGATTGCTTCTAGACCTCATGGGATTGCCTTCTTGAACATCATCTTCATGCCATCTAAGTTGTTTCCTTCCTTGGTGTGGTGCTTCTCTTGGTCTTGATAAATTCTTCTGGGCTTTCACTTCACTAATTGGTTTGGGTATGGGATGGGCACAAAATACCACTAAGTCAAGACAAAGAAAATAGGAAGAAAGATTAGAAAGAGAGAGGGAGATGCTTTCTTCTGAATTTCTTCACACTTGTATTTCCTTGAGTTTCTTCTAGGTGTGGAGTCCAAGTATTTTCTTCAACTTCTTCATTGATCTTCCTTGTAGCTCTTCATGTTGCCACCAGGTTGAAAGGAGAAGAATAGAAAAGGGAAGGAAAAAGACTTAGAGAGAAAGGGTGTTAGTCCTCTAGAAGTTTCTCTGGTTTTCTTCTAGTGCTTCCACTTCTTGGAGATGCTTATGAAGTTTGTTTTATTTTCCAAGTCCTTCAATGGTCTTCTATCTTCATGTTGCAAAATCTCTAGATGGTTAAGTCCTCCATTGCACTTCATGGTTCTCACAAATCCCAATTTGATGAAATCTTGAAGCATGAAAGGGGAGTGGAGAAGTAGATAGCAAACTAAATTTCACTATTTGGTACTATATGTGATTGACACATTCTAAGGACTTGTCTTGGCTCCACTTAGACATAACATCAAGGAAAAACAGGTTGAAACAATTCCTAAGACATGGTAAAGATGGATGAATCACTAGGTTGGGTTTTTGGTCAAAAACACATGTCCATGGTCCAAGGATGTCCAAAATGGTTGGGCAAGGTTGTTTCTGGTTCAAGGTTGTCAAATGGAACAATTTTGCAAAAGGAACTATATTGAAATTATTTATAGAAATTAATCTATGTCAAAAATACTCAAATAGACAACTAAATTATAAATTCAATTTTAATTTGTTCAATTACTATTTTGGGACAGAGGATATGAAAGTACATATCCTAAGGTTTCCAAATATATTTTATTTACAATTTTTGGATTTCTAGAATTTGAATTATGCCAAATTTCACCAAACAAGCATATTTGAATTTGAACAAATTTAAGTTTGTCAAATTTGAATTTGGACAGTGCCAAAAGTTTCTAGATGTCAAGGGCTTTTCAAAAAGTCCAAGATTGTTAAATTTGGCTAAGTGGTTAAAAAGTTATGATGTTTCTAAGTTCTAGGGACTATTCTGCAAAATTGCCATTTTTAATTTATTCGGAAAAGATAACAGAAAGCAGTTGGGCCCAGATTGCTTACCTGTCGCACAGGGCGATGACTACGGAGTGGGCTTGGGCCGGTTGTGTGCTGCGTTTGGGCGACAAATACCAACATAACACGCGCGCTGGCGTGGCGCAATCCTATTGGCCGATACCGGTTCATTAAGTGATCTAATCTGGGCCGCACGAACTAGATCTGATGGCCAGGAACGGCTAGGGTTCTCACCTCACCGGAGGGTTGCCGGAAAATGGCGGGGCGGCGGCGCTCGCTCGGGCGTGGAGGGTGGCGACGCGGCAGGGGGTCTCCGGGCTCGGGGAAGCACACGAAGAGGACCGGCGCGGCACGGCGGACTCGGTGGTGTCCACGGCGCAGATGCTCGCTTCCTCGAGCGTTGGCGCCGAGCGAACGGAGGAGTTCTCGACTCCGGCGACCGTGGCACCGTCGATTCTCTGCACAAACGAATAGGGCAAGTGGATTATCGCGTGCGCCCAGAACAGGGGATTCGAAAGGGCCGAAAGAGGGAGGTAGGGATGGGCTACGGCGGCCGAAACCAACGGCGAACGCGGCGGGCAGAGTGTTCTCCGGCGAGCAATTAACGGTGATTTCGGAAACGAATTGGAGAGGAGGCAGAGGGGAAAAGGAGAGGAGGGACAGGGGATTTAAGGGGAAGAAACGGGAGGACTTAATATGGCTTTGATCGCGAGAAATCAAGGCGCAAAAATTCCACCTGATGAGGACATCCCTAGCTCTTCACCTATTGTTGAACATGAAGATCCACCAATTAAAGCTAATGAAGTGAGGATTGGTCCAATGACAAGATCAAGGACCAAGCTATTACAACAACAGGTGAATTCACTCCTACTTGAGTTTAATGTTTCTAATAATGAGAACTTTATACTACCTAAGTCATTGCATCTATGTGTTCTTAGGTTTATTGATAACACAAACATTGATGGAGATCATGGAGAGAAGATTCACATGGATGAAGATGAGCTAGAAGAGGAGATGATGATCAAGTGCTAAGGATGGTGAAAACAAGCATTACAATTATTATTTCATAAGGGGATGAGTGCCTCCACAAGATGAAATGCACTCATACATGAAACAAGCAAGAGGAGGGCGCCCACATAGAAGATCAATGCGCCATAATAGTTAGTTTTGGTTTCCATAACCAATTTGGCCGAATTCCTTGTGTATGGAATCGGTTTGTATCCATATATGTGAGTCCTAGTCCTAGTAGGAGTCCTAGTCCTAGTAGGGGAGGGATTGCTTGCGCAAGAGAGCCTTGTGGCCGCACCCCTCCACCTATATATGTGTCCCACCTGCGTGTGGTTGAGGTGGACTACGATTGAATCAAACAAACCCCATAACCTCTAGTTGAAACTGCTTGTTAGCCTTTCATACTGGAAGTTCATCTGCAAACTTTACGTGTTACCTGCTGTTCCACTGGGAATAAGACGGTACAGGACCACTTGTAGTCGGTGGATTACTTGTGCAAGAGTGTGGAGTTAAGAATATCCATTGGGTTGCTATCTGTTGCATTGGCTTCAGGGATCAGCCGGAGAGTTCTTAGTGGCGCACTAGTTATCTATACAGAAGTTATCTGTGAGTTCACTGAGAAGATTGGGCCACCCCTTATCATCTTGGTATCAGATTTACAGGTTGCCTCGGTGAGCTATCATATTTCCCTTTAGATTTGAGTGTTTTATTTCCTATCCAGAAAAAGCCCCACAAAAATAGTTCTAGTTCTTGCCTTAGCCTAGATAATTATCTTAGTTTTCAATTCCTAGTGCTGTCTTTGTGTTAGATTTGTGTTGCTTTTTATCTTTTTAGTTTTCTTGTTTCGGCTAGGTTTAGGGTTTCCTTTTCATCTAGTCGAATTTATACCCAAAAATACCAAAAAGATCCGCAGCTATCCACCATATACACCCACCAATCCGATCCATCCTAGTAATCCTACCGTGGCACCAAAACCCACCAAATTCCTGCCGCAACCCACCCCTAGTTGGACTCGGATTGCTCCCACCCACCCGCAAATTTTTCCTTCCGCTGCCACCCTCCTAGTAGCTATCGGACTCGCCCCCATCGCACGCTTACAAAACTCCCACCCGAGCCCGCAACATCCTTACCAAATCGTGCCCGCACTTGTTTCCACCACGGCAGAGAAACTCTGCCGTCGCTGCCGCCGCTGGTAACCACGCGAACTGGGAAAAACCGTGTAACACGCACACCAATCGCTGTAACGCGCGCGCGTGTGCTGCCGCGGTACGAAAATCGCTATTTTTGCTGCCGTGAGTCTCTGCACTGCTGTGAGTTCTGCCGCGGTACGAAATTGTTCGTTTTCTCTGCCGTGTGCTCTGCCGCGAGTTCAAAATCGCCTGTTTTGCTGCCGTGGGTCTAAAAGTGCTGCCGTAAAGCCCTGCCGTGGTAGAAAATCGTGCTGTTTTGCTGCCGTGAGCCTCAAGTGCTGCCGTGAGCTGTTCTAAGTCATTTTTCCACTAGATTTCAGTTGTTTTCTCTTTTATTTTCCTGTTTTCATCACTAGGACCAATATATCCGTACCCTTGTGAACCTTAGCCACAGCCTTTCTACAGCATTCTAATAGGAACTTGCCCACAAGTATAGCTATTTTGTGCTCTGACAGGTTGCTCAATTTTCATCAATATCATTGTGTTCACTTGTGTTTGGTTTCTTGTTGCTCCTAGCTTAGTGTAAGGCCATTGAAAAATTCAAAAAAAAAAATAGAAAAAGCAAAAAGTATAAAAAAAAAAGAGAAAAGAGAAAAGAGAAAGTGCAAAGAGGCCATATCAATACTATTGTTTCTAGTTGAGCTTGCCATTGTGACACTTGATTTTTCTTTTGAGCAATCTTGTGCCTGTCAAAAAGAGCCTAGCTAGTGACTTTCTAGTGCATTGCAAAATTCATCCATATATTGCATTGCCACATTTGTCTCCATTGTGTGAGTTTCCTTGGGTCTTTTATATCTTCACTAAGACAGCAAATAGGATTGTTACTTTGGTGATTGTTAGGTATCCATACCAAGCCCCACCAAATAACCTTGTTTGCCATTGTGATAGTTAAAAACCTGGGTATTCTTTTCTTCACACCAAAGCACTTTAATTGCCTCTACTTGTGGTAAGTATCTCTATTCACTTTGGAGTGGTAAGATATCCTATTGTTTTGCTAGATTCTTGAGTGAGTTGTGAGAGGCACCACAACCTATACTTGTTTTATTTTCACTAACCTTCTAATGGATCCTTCTAGTGATGAACTTGTGCAGCAAAAGAAGGACCAAACCGAGGTGGTGAAGTGGAGGGAGTATGAGGCATTAAGGGATGTGTGTAGCAAGAACTTGGATGATGCTGTTGGCCCTCTTTATGAGCAAGTTGATGATGTCAAGAAGGATGTGGCAACCACCAAGAAGTTGGCCGAAACCAATAGTGCACAATTGAGAACAATGCAAGATGCTATTGATGCTATCAACAATAAAATGAATGATCTTACAACTTTGCTTGAAGCTCGGTTACCACCCCTTGATGATGACAATGCAAGTATCCATAGTGATGCCAATAATGGGGATGATGTTATTCTTGGCCGTGGAGCAAGAGAAGGAAGAGGCCGAGATCAAATAGGCCGAGCTAGACGTGTGCCTTTACCCAATGCTAATGAAAATAGAGAGGATATCTTGGGTAAGCCAAAATTCTCAATTCCAGCTTTCAGTTTTGATGCTATGGATGTGGAAGAATATTTGCTATGGGAATTGAAGATAGAGAAACTTTGGAGATTGCATGATTACAATGAGGATAGAAAGATTAAGTTGGCATCTTCTGAGTTTGATGGTTATGCTCTTAGATGGTGGGATAATCTTGTGAGAAAGAGACACAATGCTGGAGAATTGCCCATTGTTACTTGGAATACCATGAAAAGGCTTATGAGAGAAAGATTTGTTCCTCCAAATTACATAAGGCAACAATTTGACAAATTGCAACAATTGAAGCAAGGTACCAAGACAGTTGATGCTTATTATCAAGAGATGGAGATGATTATGCAAAGAGGTCGTGTGGAAGAACAAATTGAGCAAACAATGCAAAGGTTCCTTTCAGGGTTACACTACAAAATCAAGGGCATTGTGAGGCATTATCAATATACCAATATGAATGATTTACTCCATCATGCTAGAGAGGCCGAATCACATATCTTGGATGAAGCACAAAATTTGGCTAGAGCAAAGAGTAGATTTCCTTTGAGATCATCTATTACCCCTAGTACTTCAACACCACCACCTCCATCATCAAATTCTAGAGGTGCTACATCAAATTTTCGAGGTGCTACTTCATCCAAATCCGAGGCTAGTGTGGCTAATACAAGGAAAACACCACAACCAACACCAAGTGCTTCGGGTTCTAGTGCTCCTACTACAAGGAATAGAGATATTACATGCCACACATGTGGAGGAAAAGGGCACTTCAAGAGGGATTGTCCAAATTCCAAAGTAATGATTATCAATGAGGACAATGAGTATGAGACAGGTGATGATGTTGATCCCAATGATCTTGATGATGATGATGGATATTTGAGTGATTCTCCTTTGGATGCTTATGCTACTACTATGCCTTCTATTATTTGCACCCAAAATTCATTGAGTGTGGTGCCTAGTCCTGAAACTCAAAGGTGCAATTTATTCCAAACAAAGGCTGTTATTGGTCCCAACATGGCTTGCAAAGTCATTATTGATGGAGGGAGTTGTAGGAACTTGGCAAGCAAGGATTTATGTGCCAAGTTGAACCTAAAATATTTACCACATCCAAGTCCCTATCATATACAATGGTTGAGTAGCACTGGACAAATGAAGGTATCTCATATGGTGAGAGTGGAGTTTCAAATTGGACCTTACAAGGATACTATTGAGTTTGATGTTGTGCCCATGACAGTTTGCCACCTATTATTGGGAAGACCTTGGCAATTTGATAGAAGTGTGAAGCATGAAGGGAGAGCTAATACTTATGAGTTGAATCATCATGGGAGGACTATTATCTTGAGGCCTATGACTCCACAACAAATTATAAATGAGTCCCAATCCAAAATTGCTATGAAAGAGGAAAAAGAGAGAGAGAGGGATGAGGGAACACCAAAAATACAAGCCATGGGGAGTGATAGCAAAACCAATTCGAGTGGTAAAAAGAGAGAGAACCTATTATGCATGTTAGCCACTAAAGAGGATTTGAGGGAATTTAAGGATGATCCTTCACTAGTCCCTATTGTGCTTATTCACAAGGGAGAGATTTTGGTTTCTAATGACATGACCCCTATTCCTCTTGGTGTTTCTAATGTTTTGCAGGACTTTGAGGATGTTTTTCCACAAGATGTGCCCTCGGGATTGCCACCATTGAGAGGAATTGAACATCAAATTGATTTGATCCCGGGAGCATCTCTCCCAAACCGAGCCCCTTATAGAACCAATCCACAAGAAACAAAGGAGATCCAAAAGCAAGTACAAGAATTGTTGGACAAAGGTTATATTCGGGTTAGTCTTTCTCCTTGCGCCGTTCCCGTTATTTTGGTTCCTAAGAAAGATGGTACTTGGCGCATGTGTGTAGATTGTAGAGCAATTAATAACATCACTATTCGTTATCGTCATCCTATACCACGTTTAGATGACATGTTAGATGAATTAAGTGGTGCTACTCTTTTCTCTAAAATTGATTTGCGTAGTGGATACCATCAAATAAGAATGAAAGAGGGAGATGAATGGAAAACTGCTTTTAAGACAAAATTTGGTTTATATGAGTGGTTAGTAATGCCCTTTGGTTTAACTAATGCACCTAGTACTTTTATGAGATTAATGAACCATATTTTGAGAGACTTTATTGGTAGATTTGTGGTAGTTTATTTTGATGATATTCTCATATATAGCCACAATGAACATGACCACATGGATCACATTAGACAAGTTTTGCAAGTGCTAAGAACTAATAAATTGTATGGAAATCTTGAGAAGTGCACTTTTTGCAAAGATAAAGTAATATTTCTTGGTTATGTTGTTTCTAAGCATGGAATTGAAGTTGATCAATCTAAAATTGAAGCTATTCGAAATTGGCCAATTCCAACTAATGTGAGTCAAGTTAGAAGTTTTAATGGGCTTGCTAGTTTCTATAGAAGATTTGTTCCTAATTTTAGTACAATTGCTGCCCCTTTGAATGATCTAACTAAGAAAGGTGTTAATTTTGAATGGGGTGTTTCACAAGATATTGCTTTTGATACTTTGAAAGAGAAGTTGATTTCGGCCCCATTGCTTATGCTTCCAAATTTTGATAAACAATTTGAGATTGAATGTGATGCTAGTGGCATAGGTATTGGAGGTGTGCTCATGCAAGAAAAGAAACCTATTGCCTATTTTTTTGAAAAATTGAATGGTGCACAATTGAATTATTCTGTTTATGATAAGGAATTATATGCACTTGTGAGAGTTTTAGAAGTATGGAAACATTATTTGTGGCCTAAAGAATTTATTATCCATAGTGATCATGAAGCATTGAAATTTTTAAAGTGCCAAAATAATTTGAATAAGAGACATGCTAAGTGGGTTGAGTTCATTGAATCTTTTCCATACATTATAAAACATAAAAAGGGATTGGATAATGTAGTTGCTGATGCTTTGTCAAGGAAAAATATGTTACTCTCAAATTTAGAAATCAAGGTTTCGGGTTTGGAGGGTATTAGAGATTTATATGATGAAGATAATGAATTTTCCATGCCATTTAATAAATGTGTTAACACTAAAGCATGGGAAAAATTTCATATCCATGATGGGTACTTGTTTAGAGCTAACAAATTGTGTATTCCCGAGTGTTCTTTGCGTTTATTTTTGATCCAGGAATCTCATAGTGGAGGATTGATGGGACACTTTGGAAGAGAGAAAACATTGTTGATGTTGGCAGAAAATTTCTATTGGGCACACATGAGAAGAGATGTGTATAGATTGGTGCAAAGATGTATTACTTGCAACAAATCCAAATCAAAATTGAAGCCCCATGGATTATATACACCATTGCCATCACCAAGTACACCATGGGAAGATATTAGCATGGATTTCGTGTTGGGATTGCCAAGAACAAAAAGAGGACATGATTCTATTTTTGTGGTTGTGGATAGATTTTCAAAGATGGCTCATTTTATTCCATGCCACAAGAGTGATGATGCTTCTCACATTGCCAATTTGTTCTTTAGAGAGATTGTGAGATTGCATGGAGTTCCAAGGACTATAGTTTCAGATAGAGATGTCAAGTTCATGAGTTACTTTTGGAAGACACTTTGGGGTAAGCTTGGCACTAAGCTATTATTTTCCACTACTTGCCACCCCCAAACTGATGGACAAACTGAGGTGGTTAATAGAACATTGTCCACTTTGCTAAGAGGTATGATCAAGAAGAATTTGAAGGAGTGGGAGGAGTGTTTGCCCCATGTGGAATTTGCTTACAATAGAGCTGTGCATTCAACTACTCAATTATGTCCTTTTGAGGTGGTGTATGGTTTCAAGCCAATTACTCCTCTTGATTTATTACCACTTCCTTTACATGAGAGAGTTAATATGGAGGCATCAAAGAGGGCTGATTTTGTGAAGAAGATTCATGAGAAAACAAAAGAAGCAATTGAGAAGAAAGGAAAACATGTGGTTGAAAGAGTAAACAAGAAGAGGAAGGAACTTATATTTCGGCCAGGAGATATGGTTTGGGTACACTTCAGAAAAGATAGATTTCCAACATTGAGAAAGTCCAAGTTGATGCCTAGAGGAGCTGGTCCTTACAAAGTTATATCAAGGATCAATGATAATGCATACAAGATTGACCTCCCAATTGATGAGTTTGGTGTTAGTAATTCTTTTAATGTGGCTGATTTGACACCTTACCATGGAGATGATTTAGCATCGAGGTCGATGCCTTTTCAAGAGGGGGAGGATGATGAGGACATCCCTAGCTCTTCACCTATTGTTGAACATGAAGATCCACCAATTAAAGCTAATGAAGTGAGGATTGGTCCAATGACAAGATCAAGGACCAAGCTATTACAACAACAGGTGAATTCACTCCTACTTGAGTTTAATGTTTCTAATAATGAGAACTTTATACTACCTAAGTCATTGCATCTATGTGTTCTTAGGTTTATTGATAACACAAACATTGATGGAGATCATGGAGAGAAGATTCACATGGATGAAGATGAGCTAGAAGAGGAGATGATGATCAAGTGCTAAGGATGGTGAAAACAAGCATTACAATTATTATTTCATAAGGGGATGAGTGCCTCCACAAGATGAAATGCACTCATACATGAAACAAGCAAGAGGAGGGCGCCCACATAGAAGATCAATGCGCCATAATAGTTAGTTTTGGTTTCCATAACCAATTTGGCCGAATTCCTTGTGTATGGAATCGGTTTGTATCCATATATGTGAGTCCTAGTCCTAGTAGGAGTCCTAGTCCTAGTAGGGGAGGGATTGCTTGCGCAAGAGAGCCTTGTGGCCGCACCCCTCCACCTATATATGTGTCCCACCTGCGTGTGGTTGAGGTGGACTACGATTGAATCAAACAAACCCCATAACCTCTAGTTGAAACTGCTTGTTAGCCTTTCATACTGGAAGTTCATCTGCAAACTTTACGTGTTACCTGCTGTTCCACTGGGAATAAGACGGTACAGGACCACTTGTAGTCGGTGGATTACTTGTGCAAGAGTGTGGAGTTAAGAATATCCATTGGGTTGCTATCTGTTGCATTGGCTTCAGGGATCAGCCGGAGAGTTCTTAGTGGCGCACTAGTTATCTATACAGAAGTTATCTGTGAGTTCACTGAGAAGATTGGGCCACCCCTTATCACCACCCGAAACATTTGGGGCAGTTTCCAAACGAGGAAGAAGATGATGACGTCATCAATGATTTTTCTTTTAATTTCTGTTTATTTAAATCTTTAATAACTTCTGCTTTAAGTATCCAAATGTCATGAAACAAAATTCTAAATTTTTGAAATTTCAAATACTTTTTAACAGTACCATTTTTTAAAACAAAACAACATATTTTATTTTTGAATTTTGGAAATTTGAATAATTCCTTAATAGTCACTTAATGTGATTTTTAATTCAAAAATTTATAAAACATGTTTATGGATCAACCAAAATTTTAATGACATTCTAAATGTTGAAAACAAAGTTTTGAAAGTCATTTCATCTTGTTTTCACAATTTTATATTTGGAAAAATAAATAAAACACTAATAATACTTTAAGGTCATTTTAAAATTTAGAAAATAATAAATTGATGTTGTTTTCTAAATAAAATTTCGGAGACATTTTACATGTCATATATTATCCTTGGGAAGCCATTTTTAAACCATTTTCACATTATATAATTTTAGTATGTGAAGGATTCACTAATAGTAACTTAATGGTATTTAATTAGTTCATATCAATTAATTTATATTGTTGATCAATAAAATTTAGAATAAAACCACAAGTCATAATATTGTTTTCAAAACCCTCTTTTATGTTATTTTCAAAACAATGCATTTTATTTTCACACCTTCATGTTTAAAACTTGGAATAACAACTAAAAGTTATTATTAACAATTTCATTCTCATCAAATACTTTTGAGGCTTAGAACTTCTTTAAGGGTTATGATTCTTTGATTTTTATTACCATAGAATATCTTCAATTTAATATTGGAGTTGTAAATATTTTGGGTAAAGGTTTGTTGATAAAAACATATTCCCTTTATATAAAGAAACTTATTTTTGAATAAAGTTTTAGGGTTTAAGGAACAAAGGCATAATTGGATTTCTAAATCCAATAAACTTGGTATAGGACCACATCTTTCATTTTTGTTTGAGTCTTATTTGTTTTTGGTGACTTGTATTGTCATGAAAATAAAAGTTTCAAATTTTTGTGATTTTTTGCATTTTCCAAAAATCAGGGATGTTACAGACTACCACCCTTAAAAGAAATCTCGTCCCGAGATTTGGGAAGGTTAGAAAGAAAGATTGGGTAACTTGGTTCCAGAACAAACTTGGTGGCTACCACCCTTAAAAAAAACTTTTGTGGGTAGTCTATTTTCATTAGATTGGAGTGTAGATTGATTTGAGATTGGCTTGAGTAGAAATTTCCTTCATGGTAGAGGTGTAGAACACATAGGTATGTTGGAATACCTTTGACACTGAGGGGTCACTCTTTGGGTCAATCAGAAGTCCTTTGGTCACTCTCAACTTCGTCTTTTTATGTCCTTGGCAATCTTCCATCTTGTTGGTTGTCATCATTGAAGGTAAACACCATGCTATTTCTAAAGAAACTCTCATGGTAGGCAAATTCTTCCATTGCTTGATAGCTCCAAGGTTGGCTTGATCCTTATTAGGCATTTGGCATTTTATCATGGATGTGATTGTTCCTTCACACAGAAGAAAGAAATTTGATACTAGCATTCCTCAAATGGGATGGCTTGTGTATCAATAGGGTAAAGGTTGTATGATTCCAAATGGTTCTCACTATGGTTGGTGAATGAGTATGGTGTTGGGCTTGATCTAGTAGGGACGAGTAGAGATTTAGAAAGATGGCTAAGGAAGGTTCTTATCCAAAATAGCAGATCAAGGAAACTCATCTTACAAACAACACATAACAAACATATAGCAATACATTCATCACAACAAGTTTTTTTTTTTTTTTTTGAAAACACTAATATTGTCATACCACACTCATTAGTATGATCAATATACTAACACGTTGACGTTGTTCTAACAAACTAGATTGGTGGTCTCATCTATATCTTCTTGGGTTCTTCGAATTCTTCTCTCCATTTCCTAAGGTCTTCTTGATTGTGGTGAAGTCTAAGTTTTTCTTCAAGTTCTTCAATAATCTTGAATGTAGGTCTTCATGTGGTGAAACACTTCTTGCACTTCTTGGTATGGTCATCAACATTCTTGTCTTGATGGTATTGAGGAGGAGGTCATCTAGGGAAATTTTTTTAAGGTGAATAATAGATGAGATGATATGAGATGAACTAAGATGATTGTTTTGTTTCTAGAAAGTTTGAACATAGAAAGTTTTCAATCCTAGGGTGATCAATGGGTTATTAACAACTTGTTGCAAATTGGATATTCACTATAGTGAGAGATACTGGCACCCGCAAGCCAATCAAGGAACGGTCTCGTGTCCGTGGACACGTAAAGTTGTCCGGGCCGCTTCATCTCACTATGCCGCTAGGATCCAAAATACTCTAAGGAGATAATAACATGATCAAAAATGGCTTCCAAACCTAAGGGTCTCGAATCCTACAGGCAACACAATGCTCTGACACCATTTTGTAGCATCCCAACTTTTAATAAAGATGGAATACCTGTGTTATTGTGCTAGTCCCTGGATCAATTGCTAGCACCACAGTACAAAATGAAATATCATGCAAATGCATCAAATTCTATTACATCGCATGATCCAGTCTTTACAAAATAGTATTACAACTTGCATAGTCTTAGAAGACTAGCAGAAAACAAAGTATTACAGCGGAAAACATAGAACAACATTGAGCCCATCTTCTTCATGTGCCACAGGCAAAACATGTTGGCGATAGTCTCGAGATCCTAAACGAAATCCTCACTCGTCTTGAGAAACATCTGCAATATGGAATATGCAGCCACAAGGGAGTCAATACAATTTAATGTATTGGCAAGTAACACTATGGTGGATATAAATGGCAAGACTAATACTACATGCTTATTTGGCTGAGTGGAGTTTTGGCTAATTTTTGCATAAAGCCAGTTTTGTCCTATCTCTTTTGTGAAACAAACTTTTCTTTTCAAAAGGGTGGCATCATTGGACTGAAATCCAAGTACCACAACTACTGTTCACTTGGTCAAAATTTTACTTATTGAAAAATGATGATGAGATTCTTCCGTCAATCCTTGTCCAGCTGCTCATAGTTGTCCATAACCGGGGACACGGCTAAGATCTTAGTTTGTAACTCTGCAGAGGTTGTGCACTTTCACCCTTTGTCTTCAATTAGCCCAAACATCCTATACACTCGGAGTGCATCATGGAAAGGAGAGAATTGAGACGAGATCTTTCAGAAGAAGAATTCAAACCCACCGGCAAGACCCGTTCCACCTATAATTTTGCTACATCTGCTTGTCAAGCCTGGGCTGAACCCTCACAACTTAATTGATCAAGACAGAGCCCATATTGTCAAAAGGCTGCACGGGAAGCTACTAGATTTAGAGGGACATAGTAATCTCTTTGTTCCTGGGTGGCCATCCTCAAGTGACAACCTCAAGTGGAATAACCCTTAGATAAGGGCCCTGAGGCAACACTCAACATAAACCAGTCTTACCACTTCCACCCAGGTGGTTTATTTATTAGTTATACTTAGAATTTTTCCTCAACATCTAGTAAAACAAATTTTGTAGCATGGCTAAGCATCTAATAAGTACCAAGGCATCAAAATAACAAGGTATAAGGATGGCTACACACTACTAGCATATTGCATAGCATAATATAACTTAGTAAAATTTCCTATCATGCATACTACTCAAAATCAACTAATGCATATAGAAAATAATGGGTAGTTGATGGTGTGTTACTTGCCTTGTTGAAGTTGGTGAAGATATCACACTCTCTTCACAAAAGATCGTTGCTCTCCGTACAATCTATTCATTGAAAACACAAAACCAAATAAACAAGCATCCTAACAAACAAACATACAAGTGTGGAAAACATACATAGCAACTAACATATCAAAAGGGGCTTAAGTAAGTTGGTTAGGACAAGGTTTGGGTTTGAAATATTTATTCTTTCTTGGTTCCATACTATTTAAGGGATTTCCAAGAGTTTACTTGGGATAGACTAGGTTGAGTTTGATGGGATCTAACTTCATTATAATCATACTTGTCGAGGAAGTTCCAAGAGTTCACTAAGAATAAAATATTACTTCTTCAACTAAAGTAATACATGCAAACACTTGGTCATATTCACCTTCAAAAATATTTGAGTGACTATGTTAGTATTTTCCATTGTGGCTAAGGTAGGTCTACTAACTTCATCATCAAAGGGAAAATATTACTAAGTCTTGGGTTTTCCATTTGGGTCAATGGTTGGACAAAAATAACTTGTTATTCTTCAACTTGTATGGATTGCTTCTAGACCTCATGGGATTGCCTTCTTGAAGATCATCTTCATGCCATCTAAGTTGTTTCCTTCCTTGGTGTGGTGCTTCTCTTGGTCTTGATAAATTCTTCTGGGCTTTCACTTCACTAATTGGTTTGGGTATGGGATGGGCACAAAATACCACTAAGTCAAGAGAAAGAAAATAGGAAGAAAGATTAGAAAGAGAGAGGGATATGCTTTCTTCTGAATTTCTTCACACTTGTATTTCCTTGAGTTTCTTCTAGGTGTGGAGTCCAAGTATTTTCTTCAACTTCTTCATTGATCTTCCTTGTAGCTCTTCATGTTGCCACCAGGTTGAAAGGAGAAGAATAGAAAAGGGAAGGAAAAAGACTTAGAGAGAAAGGGTGTTAGTCCTCTAGAAGTTTCTCTGGTTTTCTTCTAGTGCTTCCACTTCTTGGAGATGCTTATGAAGTTTGTTTTATTTTCCAAGTCCTTCAATGGTCTTCTATCTTCATGTTGCAAAATCTCTAGATGGTTAAGTCCTCCATTGCACTTCATGGTTCTCACAAATCCCAATTTGATGAAATCTTGAAGCATGAAAGGGGAGTGGAGAAGTAGATAGCAAACTAAATTTCACTATTTGGTACTATATGTGATTGACACATTCTAAGGACTTGGCTTGGCTCCACTTAGACATAACATCAAGGAAAAACAGTTGAAAACAATTCCTAAGACATGGTAAAGATGGATGAATCACTAGGTTGGGTTTTTGGTCAAAAACACATGGCCATGGTCCAAGGATGTCCAAAATGGTTGGGCAAGGTTGTTTCTGGTTCAAGGTTGTCAAATGGAACAATTTTGCAAAAGGAACTATATTGAAATTATTTATAGAAATTAATCTATGTCAAAAATACTCAAATAGACAACTAAATTCTAAACAATTTTAATTTGTTCAATTATTATTTTGGGACAGAGGATATGAAAGTACATATCCTAAGGTTTCCAAATATATTTTATTTACAATTTTTGGATTTGTAGAATTTGAATTATGCCAAATTTCACCAAACAAGCATATTTGAATTTGAACAAATTTAAGTTTGTCAAATTTGAATTTGGACAGTGCCAAAAGTTTCTAGATGTCAAGGGCTTTTCAAAAAGTCCAAGATTGTTAAATTTGGCTAAGTGGTTAAAAAGTTATGATGTTTCTAAGTTCTAGGGACTATTCTGCAAAATTGCCATTTTTAATTTATTCGGAAAAGATAACAGAAAGCAGTTGGGCCCAGATTGCTTATCTGTCGCACAGGGCGATGACTACGGAGTGGGCTTGGGCCGGTTGTGTGCTGCGTTTGGGCGACAAATACCAACATAGCACGCGCGCTGGCGTGGCGCAATCCTATTGGCCGATACCGGTTCATTAAGTGATCTAATCTGGGCCGCACGAACTAGATCTGATGGCCAGGAACGGCTAGGGTTCTCACCTCACCGGAGGGTTGCCGGAAAATGGCGGGGCGGCGGCGCTCGCTCGGGCGTGGAGGGTGGCGACAAGGCAGGGGGTCTCCGGGCTCGGGGAAGCACACGAAGAGGACCGGCGCGGCACGGCGGACTCGGTGGTGTCCACGGCGCAGATGCTCGCTTCCTCGAGCGTTGGCGCAGAGCGAACGGAGGAGTTCTCGACTCCGGCGACCGTGGCGCCGTCGATTCTCTGCACAAACGAATAGGGCAAGTGGATTATCGTGTGCGCCCAGAACAGGGGATTCGAAAGGGCCGAAAGAGGGAGGTAGGGATGGGCTACGGCGGCCGAAACCAACGGCGAACGGCGGCGGGCAGAGTGTTCTCCGGCGAGCAATTAACGGTGATTTCGGAAACGAATTGGAGAGGAGGCAAAGGGGAAAAGGAGAGGAGGGACAGGGGATTTAAGGGGAAGAAACGGGAGGACTTAATATGGCTTTAATCGCGAGAAATCAAGGCGCAAAAATTCCACCCGAAACATTCGGGGCAGTTTCCAAACGAGGAAGAAGATGATGACGTCATTGATGACGTCATCAATGATTTTTCTTTTAATTTCTGTTTATTTAAATCTTTAATAACTTCTGTTTTAAGTATCCAAATGTCTTGAAACAAAATTCTAAATTTTTGAAATTTCAAATACTTTTTAACAGTACCATTTTTGAAAACAAAACAACATATTTTCTTTTTGAATTTTGGAAATTTGAATAATTCCTTAATAGTCACTTAATGTGATTTTTAATTCAAAAATTTATAAAACATGTTTATGGATCAACCAAAATTTTAATGACATTCTAAATGTTGAAAACAAAGTTTTGAAAGTCATTTCATCTTGTTTTTGACAATTTTATATTTGGAAAAATAAATAAAACACTAATAATACTTTAAGGTCATTTTAAAATTTAGAAAATAATAAATTGATGTTGTTTTCTAAATAAAATTTCAGAGACATTTTACATGTCATATATTATCCTTGGGAAGCCATTTTTAAACCATTTTCACATTATATAATTTTAGTATGTGAAGGATTCACTAATAGTAACTTAATGGTATTTAATTAGTTCATATCAATTAATTTATATTGTTGATCAATAAAATTTAGAATAAAACCACAAGTCATAATATTGTTTTCAAAACCCTCTTTTATGTTATTTTCAAAACAATGCATTTTATTTTCACACCTTCATGTTTAAAACTTGGAATAACAACTAAAAGTTATTATTAACAATTTCATTCTCATCAAATACTTTTGAGGCTTAGAACTTCTTTAAGGGTTATGATTCTTTGATTTTTATTGCCATAGAATATCTTCAATTTAATATTGGAGTTGTAAATATTTTGGGTAAAGGTTTGTTGATAAAAACATATTCCCTTTATATAAAGAAACTTATTTTTGAATAAAGTTTTAGGGTTTAAGGAACAAAGGCATAATTGGATTTCTAAATCCAATAAACTTGGTATAGGACCACATCTTTCATTTTTTTTTGAGTCTTATTTGTTTTTGGTGACTTGTATTGTCATGAAAATAAAAGTTTCAAATTTTTGTGATTTTTTGCATTTTCCAAAAATCAGGGATGTTACAAAGCCGAGGAACTAGGTTGAATGTAACCTTTTTCCATGTACATATCGATTTGCTCCTTTAACAGTTTCAGTTCAGGAGGAGCTATCTTGTATGGATGCTTAGAGATTGGAGCAGTACCTGGTTCAAGCTCGATCACGAACTCAACTGCTCTGTCCGGAGGCATCCCTGGCAACTCTTCTGGAAAGACGTCAGGGAAATCACAAACCACCGGAACATTTTCAAGTAGAGGTAGAGGTTTTGCATCGAGGGTGCATAGCTGAATGGAACTTGATTCATTTGGAGAATAGACTATCTGGCCAGAAGGGTGGAACAGAGTTATTGACTTTTGAGCACAGTCAATTTTTGCTTTATTGGCCTTCAACCAATCCATACCAAGAATGACATCAATGTCAGAATTTCCCAGCAACATGAGTGAAGCAAGGAAAATGTAGCCTCCAATTAGGATTTGATTATCCTTACTTATCTTGGAAGTCAAAATTTGAGATCCCGGTGAGTGAACAGTGATTTGATTGCTTAGTGGAACCACCATTAGGTTGTTTGTTGTGGCAAAAATCTTTGACACAAAAGAATGCGATGCTCCGGTATCAAACAACACTTTAGCTTGAAAAGAGTTTACGGGTAATATACCGAGAACGACGTCAGGAGCTTCCTCAGCTTTGTCGATCATGACATGATTCACCCTTGCGGTCCTCCCGACAGGCCTGTTGTTGGAGTTGAAGGCCTTAGGCGGGGGAGCGCGCACCACTGCCTGGTTTGTGTTGGGACGAGGTGGTGGTGGAGGTAGCTGCCTCTGCGTGCACTTGTCAGCGTAGTGCCCCGTCTGCTTGCATTTGTAGCAAGTGACGACACGAGGAGGTCCTGGCCTTGGCTGCCCCATCGAAGCCCTCTGATCATGCATCTGAGCAGGGTTGGGTGGGCGGGGAGCGAAGCCTGGAGAAGCTTGGGCGTATGGAGCCTGAGTGACAGCACCATTTGGCACCCAGATGCGGCGCTTCTGCGGAGGGGTGGTCATGTTGGAGGAGGAACCACCCTCACGCGAGTGCTTGCGAGACTCCTCGAACGCCTTGCGCCCATTTTCTTCATTGAGCGCGGTGTTAACAAGCTCCTCGAAGTTGTTGGCCTTGATATTGGTGAGGGCGTACTTGAGTTCCGGGTTAAAACCTCTGCGGAACCTTGCCATCTTCTTAGTCTCAGTGGACACCTCATCACCAGCGTAACGAGCGAGGTGATTGAACTGACTCTAATAGCCAATGACGTCCAGCTTGCCCTGCTTGAGAGAGCAAAACTCTTCACGCATCCTTTCCATGAGACCATCTGGAATGTGGTGCTTCAGGAAGGCTTCCTTGAAACAACCCCAGGTGATTGGATAGCCAGCTCTCATAGTCTGGTAGTTTTCCCACCAAGTAGCTGCCTGACCCTTCAGGAGATAGGAGGCATACTTGACCTTGTCTTCCTCAGCAACGTGAGCAATCTCCAGAGCCTTAGCTATCTCACAGATCCAGTTATCAGCATCCAGAGGTTCGCGTGTTGCCACGAAAGCTCTCGGGCCCAGACTGAGAAACTCCTTGATACTGACTCGTGGAGCATTCTGGTTGTTGTGCTGGTTAGTCTGAAACTGGGCCATCTGCGTCATGACTTGGGTCATCTGAGTCAACAGCTCCGTGATTGGCGGTGGCTCAGGCGGGGTGTTCCTTGTTGGCGGCATCCTGAATGGAAATGCATTTTAGCACAACAACGGAAAAGGATAGACTTGGAAACCGAAAGAGACATTATTCCGACGCATGAATAGATAACCAACAGGTACATCATCACATGTTCAAATACATCAGAATATCCAACACACCACAAATGGTTCGAAATCCAAAGGATAACTAAACATAGCTAAGAATGGGTACATCGATACTCCCATGCTCATCACGCAGGACGGCGACTAGGAGTACGGAGAGAGGTACGATGAGGAGCACGTAGATCTGACGTGGTCTGAGAGCGACTCTAGGTGTGGTGAAGTACATAGCGTCGACTCCCTGTGCTCCAAAGCGTGGAATCCCAGTGTAACCAGCACCGAGGTTAAGGAGTGGACCTCTGATCGGCTCGTAACCTCCAGCATCTGGCAGACGACGACCAACTGGCTGATCGAAACGTGCGAAGCGCTCGTCTCCAACAAAGTCTGTGGAGTACGTCGCCAGACGAGTCAAAGCAAGGTAGAGCTGCTCTCTGACTGAAACCAACTCCTGAGATAGTGTGCTGGCAACTGCGTCACTGTGCCTCACAAACTGAGCGGTGGTGTGCAGCCTGGAGTTATCATGCTCGTAGACATCCAGGTTGTCGTAGAGAGTGAAGTGAGCTCCCTCCGAAGTGATGTAACCACGGGGGATGTGGCGATAGATGGAATCGTCAAATCCCCAGTAGTCAGCACGAAGGACGGTGAGGCTCACATAAGCTGCCTGCTGCACAGCCATATCCACTGTGGAACCTACTGCCTCGTAGCGGTGGACTACGCTCATGCCATCATCTGACAGAATGTAGACGATAGCCTGGTAGTAGGTCTGGTCAGACTCTCGCTGCTGCTCGTAGACCTGGTACTCTGGTGCCCAACAGAACCCCAGATAAGTGACCATGTCTCTCAGCATCTTCGGATAACCGGCGGTGCTCACACAACGAGTCATACGAACCACCTGCGGGTAGAACCTGAGATCCATCTGCAGATGATCGGGGAAGTTTTGATTAGACGCCGGTAGAAGAACTGAAGTGGAAAGCAACAACAAGGTTTCAACGGACGAAAAGGATGTCAAGAAGAACAGGATATCGAAGCAACATTCGGGAAACACGAGACCAAAACACTCCTGAGGTACTACGGAAAACCCATCCGGGCTTCTAAAGGATCAATATCTACTGCTTAAGGAATAGAGGATCTGCTTCCGGGGCTTACACGCCTCCGTTCTCAATCATGAGTAGGCAACATGATAAATCATGTCACAACCACCTCCATTCCCATGGTCTAGTAGATATAACTATCCTAGAGAAACCAGGATACGTGAAATCCTAACTTGAAAGTTTAGATGAGAATAGAAAACAACGTTGCACTTCCTTACCAGAAAAGGGAGGGTGGGTGGGGAAAGAAGAAAAAGAACAGAATTCCTACTCTCACGTTTCATTTTTCCTATATAGCTACAAAATAGTTTCTAGACTCAACTGCGACCAGTAAAAGGGATCCTACAGGCAGACATGCTCTGATACCATTTGTCGCACCCGGACTTCTAGAGGATACTCACAGTCCGCTAAATAGTAGAACAAATGGCTTACGGGGCATACCGGCACCCGCATCTCAATATGAGCAGGCCAACACGTAAACGTGTGACAACCATTCTCTACTATCCATCGTCTGCGCAAACCATCCCATAGAAATCAGGACACTTCCGTTGACGTACTTCATAACATACACACATGATACGTCAACGACATTAGAACAACTGATATCACAACATATCTCTAAGACACAAAAGATTGAAATAAGTTGCAAATAACTCTCACTAGAGCAGAGATAGAAAATACAATCATCCAGAGGACACATGTCCCAACATATCATCATTACATCAAAGCGGAAGCATCCAAAATGTCTGAGTACAGACAAGATCCAAATAGGCCGAAGAGGCCGAGAATGAAAGGAAAATGGAGCCCATCCACGTAGTCTCGGATCCTGACCGGATCCGCTATCTACTTGTAACATCCAAGTATGAAAACCCTTAGTTGTTTTACTTATTTGTTTAATTTATGCAATGCATCATGGCATCATTCTCATTTTTATTTCTGTTTGCATTGTTTTCATAATAAAATTCAAACTTAATCAACCCTTGTTTTCACACTTGTCTGTTACAATCTTTCAAATAAAGAATTGCAAATCAAAACATCAATTGCTTCCAACTAATTCCTTTATAATTCATCTATTAAATTGTTGCTTAAATCAACTATTCAATTAAACACTTATTTCCAAATCATTTTCCAACCTCAAACCATTTCTCAAATCTTTAATCATTTGAAACCATAAAAGTTCACCACACTTTTGTACCCTCTAATTCATTCCAAAAACCCTAGGGGTGACCCTATTTAAAGGCATTTTTTTATAAATGGTTTATTACTATTAAAATTCCTCTAAATTTGGGTTCAAAGCAAACTATCAATTTAAAACTAAATTTTTGAAATCCAAATTTGAAATGTGGTTTCTAATCACCTAAAAAGCTTAACTAAATTTTTCTGAAATTTTTCTCGACTAAAACCTTAACAGATTTCTTCCAAAAGCATTTGCTACAAATAAAATAAAATAGAAAGAATAAAAAGGAGAGGAGCAGCAGCAACTAGACCCAGCCCAGCCCACATGTGTTGGCCCGATACCTCCTCTTCTACCTCCGTACAGGAGATGACGCCATGGAGGACAGCGACAGGAGCCCCTCCCTCAACCACTCGATGGTCCTCCCCCCTCCTATATATTCTCCTCTCCCCCTCCAGCATCTAAACCCTAACCCTAGGCATCTCCTCCCTCCTATCTCCCCTCAGCCGCCACCATCGAGGAAGAGATCCTCCTCTGTACTGTGCCACGGCCACCGCCCGCCGGAGCACATCGCCGCCGCACCCGTCCGCCTCCGGCCATCCCGAGGACCCCCACGCGAAAGCTGGTACCATCTTCTTTCCATTCCCGCTCATCCCCTCTTCTTTTTCCTGCGGATTGGTCACCAATTTCTTGCTGGTAGTTCGCCACATTGTGCTCTGTTCGTGACAGTAACCAGCGCTGCTCCGTTCGTGCGCCTGCAGGTTCAGTTATCAGGCGTTTGTAATCTTCAAAAACAAACCAGCCCCTTCTCCATCACAACAGCGCAGCAGCCCATCTGGTCGCAGCACACAGCGCTCGAGCCCCAGGTTGCGGGTTCGATTCCCAGCCCCACTCTTTTCCTGCTCTTTTTCTGTTTTAATTCGGTACAGCCAGTACCAACACCTTATCCTATTCCGAGTTGCCTTCCCACCAACAAAGCTGCACCAGTCCCACTGGTTCTGTTCCTTGCTTGCAACCAGGAGGTGAGGGGATCGAGTCCCCTCTCTCCCAAATAAAACAAGTTTTATTTTTTTACAATGGTTTGGTACTGGAATGTTTAGCAAATCACCACTAGGCCCCTGGCCCTTATTTCTAGCCCCTGGAATTTTTTTTCCTAAGTCCCTAGATGCATTAAAATGGCAGATTGCACCCTATAATTCTAAAATGCATAACAAATTCATTTTAACTCCAATTTTCACTTTTTAAATATGTTTTCTGTCCAAAATTAAATGCTCTATCCAAATATAAAATTTGTTTACTGTTTTGAATATTTTAAATTGGTGCAAAATTTGAAAACTTGTCAAATACACTTAAACTTGCAAAATTCATAACTTGTTCATAAAAGTTCCAAATTCCACAAACTAAATATGTTTTCCAATCAACTTTTCATGTACTTTCCAAATATAAATTTTGTTTTCTGGTTTGAATAATTTAAATTGCCTAAACAATTTAAATCTTGATTAATGCAATTAAAAATTGTTTAATATTGTTTAATTCATAATTAAATAATCCAAAGTCCAATTTCAAAATGTGAAACATGTAATCCAACTAAAATTTGATAACCTTTTCAAATATCAACTCTGTTATTTGTTTTGCACCTTTTAACTTGATGAAAACAATCACTACTTGTTTAACACCATTAAGTAACAATAATTTCCAAACTTGAGTAAAGTTTTCTAAAAATGGTTAACTATCATTCCAATTGCATTTAAATTGTTATCTTCTTGTTATTCATCATGCATGCATCATGCTAACTCACCAACACCTGATGCTTAGTGTTAGAACAATTAATTCAACTCTAAGGCATGGGTTTGCCATATGCAATCTTTGCATATGGAATCCATTTAAACTTGTGTATCATATCCACTAGTTTATTTTGGTGCATCTATTAAACATGACATGCATCATCCCAATGTTTGTGCACATATGCCATGTATTGATTGCCGTCTTCCTTCGTTGTTGTTTTTGCTTCTTCTCGCTTAGACGACGACGTTGGTACCGACGAGCCTTACGACACCACTACCCAGGACCTAGCCCAGTACCCGGCTGCTGAGCTTCCAGGCAAGTTATCACTCACATGAATCATCGAGTTCTCTTCCACACTTGTTGTCGATACTATCCTTTTGTCTACTATTGCTAGCCCTATGTATCGTTGCTATTCTCCGAACCCATCACATGATTCCCTGAACCAATGATATTGCCTCACCTCCATACCCACAGCCTTTGTTTGTGCCTGTTCTTATCTAGCATGCTTAGGGTTGCTTTTGCTCGAGCCTGTTGTCGGTTACTGCTTTTATTACCGTGCTATTATTATCTGTTACCGTTCCGAGGGCTCGAATGTTAATCAATCAATCCTGTTAATGCTGCTGTTAATAATAATTTGATGATAAGGCACCGGCAGGAGGCCCTTTGTGGTTTTGAGGCCTGCTAGTGTCGACCCTAATAGGAAAAGGGTCTTGTCTACTGATCCATGATGAGCGCACTACCCGCATGTGGGAAGCGAGTATGGGCGCCCCCCTCAACTTGACTCGATTCGCATCTCGTCCAAATCGCCGTACTAGTTCGGGCTTTCCATTTGCTGCATCATATGCAGGTACGAACCCGAGGCCAGGGTGGAACTTTTGTAGTCGGCATTTAGGGCGGCGTGGTCTTCCAGTGCTATGAGGGTCCTCCTTTTCTTCGGGGGGCTCGATTAGCCGCGCACGCACAGCACGCGGTGCTTTGGGCTTGATGCGAAGAACAGTTGGTTGTGTTGAGTGTCTCGCTTGGTGGGTTTGATTCCCATCTGGCGGGATATTCTTACGTGTACGGTTACTATGGTGCACCCCTGCAGGGATAAATCTTCTCGAGAAGCCGTGTTTTCCGCGGTTATGGATTACTTGGTGAAAGTACTGGCTAACAAGTACTCAGGACAACTTCAACATAATGATCAATCATGTTCACCCAATGACTAATAACTTGACTAGTAATAGATTATTCACACAATAACTTGATTCACCTGATTACAACGGTGTGAGTTATCCTCGGATTGCTTCTTCGGATAAGGGGCGAGATCCAGGATGGGTTTGTTTTGAAGTTATCTTTCAGTTGGTTACAATTCCTCGATCTTATCTTTTCTATTAGCCGGACACAAGTAGTTATCTCTGTAGTTGGTTAGAGCAGCCCGCTGCAGCTTTTATTATACCTATCTTCTTCCTTTGATCCCAAGCATCAATGCTTGTGTTGACGGGTAACTCCTTGATGAAGTGTGAGTCTTGCTTGCCAGTACTTGGATGTACTGACCCCGTTGGGGCTGTGGTTTACGCAGAGTACGACTACGGCTACGATGATCACCAGGATGGCTACTTTGTGGAGTTCGACGACACTGCAGACGAGTAGTTGGCTGGACCCCGGGCAGGATCCAGGACCTACGTGGATGGGCTTCGTTTTTCGTTATTTTCTCCGGCTTCTTAAGCCTTGGATTTGTCTGTACTCAGACCCATTTGATTGCTTCCGCTGATGTAATGGATGATATGTTGGGACATGTGTCCTCTGGATGAGTGTTTTGCTATCTCTGCCTTAGTGAAGGCTATTTGCAAACTTATTTCATTCTTTTGTGTCTTAGAGACAGTTTGTGCTATCATTTCGTTCAAAGCTGTTGACGTACAGTGCGTGCTTGAATATGAAGTACGTCGACAGTAGTGCCTTAGGTTCCTAGCGGATAGTTTACTTCGACGGTGGGAGCAGGGCTTGTGTTGTCGCGCATAAGCGCAGGCCTACCAGGAAGCTGGGACGTGGGAGCAGGTATGCCCCATAATCCAAGCACCTGACTTCCAGTTCGTGCGATGAGTATCCTCTAGAAACCGGGGTGCGACAAATGGTATCAGAGCCTGTCTGCCTGTAGGATCCCTTTTTACTGGTCGCAGTTGAGTCTAGAAACTATTTTGTAGCTATATAGGAAAAATGAAACGTGAGAGTAGGAATTCGGCCATTTTTCTTCTTTCCCCACCCACCCACCCTTTTCTGGTAAGGAAGTGCAACGTTGTTTTCTGTTCTCACCTAAACTTTCAAGTTAGGATTTCACGTGTTTTGGGTTCTCCTTAGTACCTCAGGACTTTTGGTCTCGTTTTCCCGATGTTGCTTCGTTATCATGTTCTTCCGAAGAACCTTTCGTCCGTTCAAACCTTGTTGTTGTTTTTCCACATCCTTTTTCTTCTACCGGAGTCTAATCAAAACCTTTCCCAATCATCTGCAGATGGGTCTCAGCTACTACCCGCAGGTGGTTTGCATGACTCGCTGTGAGAGCACCGCCGGTTTTCCGGAGATGCTGAGAGACATGGTTACCTATCTGGGGTTCCGTTGGGCACCAGAGTACCAGGTCTACGAGCACCAGCGAGAGTTTGACCAGACCTTCTACCGGGCCATCGTCTACATTCTGTCGGATGATGGCAGGAGCATTGTCCACCAGTACGAGGCAGCAGGGTCCACAGTGGATATGGCAGTGCAGCAGGCAGCGTACGTGAGTCTCACCGTCCTCCGTGCTGACTACTGGGGGTTTGATAAGTCCAGTTTTCGTCACATCCCCCGTGGTTACATCACGGCAGCGGGAGTTCACTTCACTGTCCACCGCGACCTGGATACCTACGAGACTGATAGCTCCAGGCTGCAGACCACTGCACAGTTCGCTAGTCACAGTGATGCCGTTGCTTCCACACTTGCTCAGGAGTTAGCCTCAGTCAGGGAGCAGCTCTGTCTGGCTTTGACTCGTCTGGCGACGTACACCACAGACTTCGTTGGAGACGAGCGCTTTGCACGTTTCCAGCAGACACTGGGTTTTCCTCTGCCAGATGCTGGAGGTTACGAGCCGATCAGAGGCCCACTTCTCGACCTCGGAGCTGGTTACGCAGGGATTCCCCGCTATGGAGCACAGGGAGAGGACGCTTTCTACTTCACCACACCGAGAGTTGCTCTCAGAGCAGTTCCTATCTACATGGATCGTCGTGATACCTACTTCCGTGGGGTTCCTCCTCACCGTATCTCTCGTCGTACTACTCACCGCCGTCCTGCGTGATGAGCATGGGAGTACCGATGTATCCGTTACTAGCTGTGTCTAGTTTATCCTTTCGTTTTCGAACCATGTATTGGTCTGTTGGATATTCTGATGTATTTGAACTCATGATGTACCTGTTGGTTATCTATTCATGCGTCGGAATAATCTCTCTTTCGGTTGCTGAGTTTATCCCTTCCTATTGTTGTGCTAAAATGCATTTCTGTTCAGGATGCCTCCAACAAGGAACACGCCTGAGCCACCGCCGATCGCTGAGCTCTTGACTCAGATGACTCAGGTCATGGCTCAGATGGTCCAGGTTCAGAACCACCAGAACAACCACCACCAGACTGCTCCAAGGGTCACCATCAAGGACTTCCTCAGTGTGGGTCCCAAGGCTTTCGTGGCAACACGCGAGCCGCTGGATGCTGATGACTGGATCCGTGACGTAGCAAGAGCCCTGGAGATTGCTCATGTTGCGGAAGAGGACAAGGTCAACTATGCTGCTTACCTGCTGAAGGGTCAGGCAGCCTCGTGGTGGGAGAACTACCAGGCCATGAGAGCTGGCTATCCTATCACTTGGGGTTGCTTCAAGGATGCCTTCCTGAAGTACCACATCCCCGATGGTCTCATGGAGAGGATGCGTGAAGAGTTTTGCTCGCTGAAGCAGGGCAAGCTCGACGTCGTCGGCTACCAGAACGAGTTCAATCGCCTCGCTCGGTATGCTGGAGACGAGGTGTCTACTGAGACCAAGAAGATGGCAAGGTTCCGCCGAGGTTTTAACCCGGAACTGAAGTACGCTCTCACAAACATCAAGTGCAAGGACTTCGTCGAGCTCGTGAACACCGCGCTCAATGAGGAGAATGGGCGCAAGGCGTTCGAAGAGTCGCGCAAGCACTCGCGTGAGGGTGGTTCCTCCTCCAACATGACCACCCCTCCACAGAAGCGCCGCATCTGGGTGCCAAACAGTGCTGTCACTAGGGCTCCAAATGCCCAAGCTTCTTCAGGCTTTGGTCCCCGCCCACCCAACCCAGCTCACATGCATGGGCAGAGGTTTGCAATGGCGCAGCCAAGGCCAGATCCTCCGCGTGTCGTCACTTGCTTCAAGTGCAAGGAGACTGGGCACTACGCTGATAAGTGCACTCAGAGGATGCTGCCTTCTCCACCACCTCGCCCCAACACCAACCAGGCGATGGTCCGCGCTCCTCCGCATAAGGCCTTCAACACCAACAATAGGCCTGTTGGGAGGACCGCAAGGGTGAACCACGTCAAGGTTGACACAGCTGAGGAATCTGCCGACGTTGTTCTCGGTACATTACCCGTAAACTCTAACCCAGCTAAAGTGTTGTTTGATACCGGAGCATCGCATTCGTTCGTGTCAAAGATCTTTGCTACAGCAGTTAAACTACCTTTTGTTGGTTTGGGTTCCCCGCTAGTAGTAAACTCCCCTGGAGCAACTATGCAAACTTCCAAGATCAGTCATGAGAATCAGATCTTAATTGGAGGTCACATATTCCTTGCTTCCCTCATCCTGCTTGGAAATTCTGACATTGATGTCATCCTTGGCATGAATTGGTTAAAGGCCAATAAAGCTACGATTGACTGTGCTCAAAAGTCAATAACTCTCTCCCACACTTCAGGCCAGATAGTCTATTCTCCATATGGATCAAGTTCTGTTCAGCTGTTCAACCTCGATGCCAAACCCCTTCCTGCAATTGAAAATGTTCCGGTGGTTTGTGAATTCCCTGACGTCTTTCCAGAAGAGTTGCCAGGGATGCCTCCGGACAGAGCAGTTGAGTTCGTGATCGAGCTTGAGCCAGGTACTGCTCCAATCTCTAAGCATCCATATAAGATAGCTCCTCCTGAACTGAAATTGTTGAAGGAGCAAATCGATATGTACATGGACAAAGGTTTCATTCAGCCTAGTTCCTCCGCTTGGGGTTGCCCAACTCTGTTTGTTGCCAAGAAGGATCAAACTAAAAGACTCGTGGTTGACTATCGTCCTCTCAACGAGAAAACCATCAAGAACAAGTATCCACTTCCTCGTATCGATGATCTTTTTGATCAACTTGCTGGAGCCTCAATATTCTCAAAGTTGGATTTGAGGATGGGGTACCATCAGATAAAGATCAGAAAGGAAGATATTCCTAAGACAGCTTTCACCACTCGGTACGGTCTATATGAATACACCGTCATGTCCTTTGGTCTCACCAATGCACCGGCAACATTCTCAAGACTCATGAATTCTGTCTTCCATGAATACCTAGACAAGTTCGTTGTGGTATATCTTGACGACATTCTAGTCTACTCCAAATCCGAGGAAGAGCATGGAGAACACCTTCGTCTCACTCTCATGAAACTTCGCGAGCATCGTCTGTATGCCAAGTTTTCCAAATGTGAGTTCTGGATTCCAGAAGTTGCATATCTTGGTCATATCATCTCTGCCAAAGGCATTGCCAATGATCCTGAAAAGGTTAAGGCAATTGTTGATTGGAAACCCCCTAAGACGGTGAAGCAAGTTAGAAGCTTTCTTGGCTTGGCTAGCTATTGCCGTCGTTTCGTCCAAAACTTTTCCAAGATTGCCAAACCTCTCACTGATCTCACAAAGAAGGACAAAATGTTCGTTTGGACTCCACAATGTGATGAGAGTTTCAACCTCCTGAAGACTAAACTCACTTCCACACCTGTTCTAGTTGGCCCCGACACTACCAAACCTTTCCAGATATTCTGCGATGCATCTCTTCAAGGTCTAGGTGCAATTCTTATGCAAGAACGTCAAGTTGTCGCTTATGCTTCACGTCAGTTGAACCCACATGAGCAAAACTATCCCACTCATGATCTTGAACTTGCAGCAGTTGTGTTTGCCCTCAAGAAATGGAGACAATACTTGTTGGGTAACAAAACTGAGATCTTTTCCGATCATAAGAGTCTGAAATACATCTTCACTCAGCCAGATCTGAACCTCAGGCAAAGGAGATGGATTGAGAAGATTAAAGACTTTGATCTCACCATTTCTTACACTCCAGGCAAGGCTAATGTTATGGCCGATGCTCTCAGTCGCAAATCCTATTGCAATAATCTCATGATCATGGAAAGCCAACCTCCACTTCATGAAGAATTCCAGAAGCTGAACCTTGGTCTTGTTCCTCAAGGCTATCTTGCTAGCTTGACAGCCAGTCCAACTCTCGAGGACAAGATTCGTTCTGAACAACTTCGTGATAATGAAATCAAGAAGATGGTAGAGCAAATCAAAGAGGGCAGTGATAAGTTCAAGTCCTTCTCTATTGATGACAAAGGAACTGTGTTCTTTGAAGGACGCATTGCAGTTCCTCAGGTTCAAAGTCTCAAGGATATCATTCTCAAGGAGGCTCATGAAACTCCCCTATCCATTCACCCTGGAAGTACAAAGATGTACCAGGATCTCAAGACTCTGTATTGGTGGTCTGGCATGAAACGTGAAATTGCTCAATACGTTTCTGAATGCGACGTTTGTCAACGTGTTAAGGCAGTCCATCAGAAGACAGCAGGTCTACTCCAACCTCTGAAAATTCCTGAGTGGAAGTGGGACATGATTGAAATGGACTTCGTTACTGGGTTTCCAAAGTCCAAGAAGGGCAACGATGCAATCTTCGTTGTTATTGATCGTCTCACTAAGGTTGCTCACTTCTATGCTGTAAAGGAAACTATCTCAGCTAGCCAGTTAGCAGAGCTCTACACAGCAAAGATTGTTCCCCTTCATGGTGTTCCATTGGAAATAAGCTCAGACCGTGGAAGTATCTTCACTTCTCATTTCTGGAAGAGCTTTCAAGAAGCATTGGGCACCAAACTTCTGTTCAGCACAGCTTACCACCCTCAGTCTCAGGGGCAAGTCGAAAGAGTCAATCAGATTCTCGAGGATATGCTCAGAGCATGTGGTCTCTCCTTTGGCATGAAATGGGAGGATTGCCTTCCATATGCTGAATTCTCCTACAACAACAGCTACCAGGCAAGCCTAGGCATGGCACCATTTGAGGCACTGTATGGTCGCAGATGCAGGAGTCCAATCAATTGGTCTGGAGCTGGTGAACGTTCACTTTTAGGCCCTGACATTGTTAAGGAAGCCGAGGAGAAAGTTCGTATCATTCGTGACAATCTCAGGATTGCTCAATCTCGTCAGAAGAGCTATTATGATAGCAAGCACAGGGATATGGTCTATGCACCTGGTGATAAGGCATATCTCCGTGTAACTCCCCTCAGAGGAACTCATCGTTTCGGTGTGAAAGGAAAGCTTGCACCAAGATACATTGGCCCTTTCAACATCCTCTCAAGACGTGCAGAGAATGCTTATCGTCTTGAACTTCCAGAAAAACTATCCAAAGTGCACGATGTGTTCCACGTGTCACAACTCAAGAAGTGTTTCAAAGATCCAGATCGTGCAGTTGATCATGATTCCATTGAACTGCAAGATGATCTATCTTATGAGGAGCACCCTATTCGAATTCTCGATGAGACCGAGCGTAAGACTCGCAACAAGAGCACCAAGTTCTTGAAAGTCCAATGGTCGCATCATTCTGATAAAGAGGCAACGTGGCAGACCGAAGAGGATCTTCGCAAGAAGTATCCGGACCTGTTCATTTCTCAGTAGGGAATCTCGGGGCGCGATTCCTTCAAGGGGGGGCGTTTTGTAACATCCAAGTATGAAAACCCTTAGTTGTTTTACTTATTTGTTTAATTTATGCAATGCATCATGGCATCATTCTCATTTTTATTTCTGTTTGCATTGTTTTCATAATAAAATTCAAACTTAATCAACCCTTGTTTTCACACTTGTCTGTTACAATCTTTCAAATAAAGAATTGCAAATCAAAACATCAATTGCTTCCAACTAATTCCTTTATAATTCATCTATTAAATTGTTGCTTAAATCAACTATTCAATTAAACACTTATTTCCAAATCATTTTCCAACCTCAAACCATTTCTCAAATCTTTAATCATTTGAAACCATAAAAGTTCACCACACTTTTGTACCCTCTAATTCATTCCAAAAACCCTAGGGGTGACCCTATTTAAAGGCATTTTTTTTATAAATGGTTTATTACTATTAAAATTCCTCTAAATTTGGGTTCAAAGCAAACTATCAATTTAAAACTAAATTTTTGAAATCCAAATTTGAAATGTGGTTTCTAATCACCTAAAAAGCTTAACTAAATTTTTCTGAAATTTTTCTCGACTAAAACCTTAACAGATTTCTTCCAAAAGCATTTGCTACAAAAAAAATAAAATAGAAAGAATAAAAAGGAGAGGAGCAGCAGCAACTAGACCCAGCCCAGCCCACATGTGTTGGCCCGATACCTCCTCTTCTACCTCCGTACAGGAGATGACGCCATGGAGGACAGCGACAGGAGCCCCTCCCTCAACCACTCGATGGTCCTCCCCCCTCCTATATATTCTCCTCTCCCCCTCCAGCATCTAAACCCTAACCCTAGGCATCTCCTCCCTCCTATCTCCCCTCAGCCGCCACCATCGAGGAAGAGATCCTCCTCTGTACTGTGCCACGGCCACCGCCCGCCGGAGCACATCGCCGCCGCACCCGTCCGCCTCCGGCCATCCCGAGGACCCCCACGCGAAGCTGGTACCATCTTCTTTCCATTCCCGCTCATCCCCTCTTCTTTTTCCTGCGGATTGGTCACCAATTTCTTGCTGGTAGTTCGCCACATTGTGCTCTGTTCGTGACAGTAACCAGCGCTGCTCCGTTCGTGCGCCTGCAGGTTCAGTTATCAGGCGTTTGTAATCTTCAAAAACAAACCAGCCCCTTCTCCATCACAACAGCGCAGCAGCCCATCTGGTCGCAGCACACAGCGCTCGAGCCCCAGGTTGCGTGTTCGATTCCCAGCCCCACTCTTTTCCTGCTCTTTTTCTGTTTTAATTCGGTACAGCCAGTACCAACACCTTATCCTATTCCGAGTTGCCTTCCCACCAACAAAGCTGCACCAGTCCCACTGGTTCTGTTCCTTGCTTGCAACCAGGAGGTGAGGGGATCGAGTCCCCTCTCTCCCAAATAAAACAAGTTTTATTTTTTTACAATGGTTTGGTACTGGAATGTTTAGCAAATCACCACTAGGCCCCTGGCCCTTATTTCTAGCCCCTGGAAATTTTTTTCCTAAGTCCCTAGATGCATTAAAATGGCAGATTGCACCCTATAATTCTAAAATGCATAACAAATTCATTTTAACTCCAATTTTCACTTTTTAAATATGTTTTCTGTCCAAAATTAAATGCTCTATCCAAATATAAAATTTGTTTACTGTTTTGAATATTTTAAATTGGTGCAAATTTGAAAACTTGTCAAATACACTTAAACTTGCAAAATTCATAACTTGTTCATAAAAGTTCCAAATTCCACAAACTAAATATGTTTTCCAATCAACTTTTCATGTACTTTCCAAATATAAATTTTGTTTTCTGGTTTGAATAATTTAAATTGCCTAAACAATTTAAATCTTGATTAATGCAATTAAAAATTGTTTAATATTGTTTAATTCATAATTAAATAATCCAAAGTCCAATTTCAAAATGTGAAACATGTAATCCAACTAAAATTTGATAACCTTTTCAAATATCAACTCTGTTATTTGTTTTGCACCTTTTAACTTGATGAAAACAATCACTACTTGTTTAACACCATTAAGTAACAATAATTTCCAAACTTGAGTAAAGTTTTCTAAAAATGGTTAACTATCATTCCAATTGCATTTAAATTGTTATCTTCTTGTTATTCATCATGCATGCATCATGCTAACTCACCAACACCTGATGCTTAGTGTTAGAACAATTAATTCAACTCTAAGGCATGGGTTTGCCATATGCAATCTTTGCATATGGAATCCATTTAAACTTGTGTATCATATCCACTAGTTTATTTTGGTGCATCTATTAAACATGACATGCATCATCCCAATGTTTGTGCACATATGCCATGTATTGATTGCCGTCTTCCTTCGTTGTTGTTTTTGCTTCTTCTCGCTTAGACGACGACGTTGGTACCGACGAGCCTTACGACACCACTACCCAGGACCTAGCCCAGTACCCGGCTGCTGAGCTTCCAGGCAAGTTATCACTCACATGAATCATCGAGTTCTCTTCCACACTTGTTGTCGATACTATCCTTTTGTCTACTATTGCTAGCCCTATGTATCGTTGCTATTCTCCGAACCCATCACATGATTCCCTGAACCAATGATATTGCCTCACCTCCATACCCACAGCCTTTGTTTGTGCCTGTTCTTATCTAGCATGCTTAGGGTTGCTTTTGCTCGAGCCTGTTGTCGGTTACTGCTTTTATTACCGTGCTATTATTATCTGTTACCGTTCCGAGGGCTCGAATGTTAATCAATCAATCCTGTTAATGCTGCTGTTAATAATAATTTGATGATAAGGCACCGGCAGGAGGCCCTTTGTGGTTTTGAGGCCTGCTAGTGTCGACCCTAATAGGAAAAGGGTCTTGTCTACTGATCCATGATGAGCGCACTACCCGCATGTGGGAAGCGAGTATGGGCGCCCCCCTCAACTTGACTCGATTCGCATCTCGTCCAAATCGCCGTACTAGTTCGGGCTTTCCATTTGCTGCATCATATGCAGGTACGAACCCGAGGCCAGGGTGGAACTTTTGTAGTCGGCATTTAGGGCGGCGTGGTCTTCCAGTGCTATGAGGGCCCTCCTTTTCTTCGGGGGGCTCGATTAGCCGCGCACGCACAGCACGCGGTGCTTTGGGCTTGATGCGAAGAACAGTTGGTTGTGTTGAGTGTCTCGCTTGGTGGGTTTGATTCCCATCTGGCGGGATATTCTTACGTGTACGGTTACTATGGTGCACCCCTGCAGGGATAAATCTTCTCGAGAAGCCGTGTTTTCCGCGGTTATGGATTACTTGGTGAAAGTACTGGCTAACAAGTACTCAGGACAACTTCAACATAATGATCAATCATGTTCACCCAATGACTAATAACTTGACTAGTAATAGATTATTCACACAATAACTTGATTCACCTGATTACAACGGTGTGAGTTATCCTCGGATTGCTTCTTCGGATAAGGGGCGAGATCCAGGATGGGTTTGTTTTGAAGTTATCTTTCAGTTGGTTACAATTCCTCGATCTTATCTTTTCTATTAGCCGGACACAAGTAGTTATCTCTGTAGTTGGTTAGAGCAGCCCGCTGCAGCTTTTATTATACCTATCTTCTTCCGTTGATCCCAAGCATCAATGCTTGTGTTGACGGGTAACTCCTTGATGAAGTGTGAGTCTTGCTTGCCAGTACTTGGATGTACTGACCCCGTTGGGGCTGTGGTTTACGCAGAGTACGACTACGGCTACGATGATCACCAGGATGGCTACTTTGTGGAGTTCGACGACACTGCAGACGAGTAGTTGGCTGGACCCCGGGCAGGATCCAGGACCTACGTGGATGGGCTTCGTTTTTCGTTATTTTCTCCGGCTTCTTAAGCCTTGGATTTGTCTGTACTCAGACCCATTTGATTGCTTCCGCTGATGTAATGGATGATATGTTGGGACATGTGTCCTCTGGATGAGTGTTTTGCTATCTCTGCCTTAGTTAAGGCTATTTGCAAACTTATTTCATTCTTTTGTGTCTTAGAGACAGTTTGTGCTATCATTTCGTTCAAAGCTGTTGACGTACAGTGCGTGCTTGAATATGAAGTACGTCGACAGTAGTGCCTTAGGTTCCTAGCGGATAGTTTACTTCGACGGTGGGAGCAGGGCTTGTGTTGTCGCGCATAAGCGCAGGCCTACCAGGAAGCTGGGACGTGGGAGCAGGTATGCCCCATAATCCAAGCACCTGACTTCCAGTTCGTGCGATGAGTATCCTCTAGAAACCGGGGTGCGACACTACTCGTCAGCAGCCTCGTCATACTCCACGTAGTAGCCATCACGGGGATCCTCGTAAGCGTAGTCTGCGGAAACCACAGCCCCAAAGGGGTCAGTACATAAACGTACTGGCAAGCAAGACTCACAGTTCACCAAAGTGTACCCCACAACATCAAGCACAGATGCTTTGGGTTCAACGGAAGAAGGGGTGATACAAAAGATGCGGCAGCTGGCTGCACTAACCAACTACAGAACATACTACAACTTCCGGCTAACAGACAGGAGATAAGATAACGTATTGTAACCAACTACCAACTAACTCCAAACAAACCCATCCTGGATCTCGCCCCTTATCCAAAGAAGCAATCCGAGGATAACTCACACATTTGGATTAATGATGGTTCAAGTTATTGTGTCAATAAGACTATTACTAGTCAAGTTATCATTAGTTAGGTGTAAGTTGTTCTGAGTACTTGTTAGCCAGGGTTTTTACCAAGTCAACCATAACCGCGGAAAACACAGCTTCTGGAGAAGATTTACCCTGCAAGGGTGCACCAATTTGGCCGTACACGTAAGAATAACCCGCCAGATGGAATGCCTCCCACCAAGCGGGGCACTCAACACAACTCAACTCTTCTTCGCAACAAGCCCAAAGAACCCCGTGCAATTGAGCGCACGGCTAATCAAGCCCCACGAAGAAAAGGGGACCCTCATAGCACTCTAAGAACGTGTCTCCCTAAATGCCGACTACAAAAGTTCCACCCTGGCCTGGGTTCGCAAAATACATATGCATGCGGCAAATGGAAACCCCAAACTAAATGAGGCGATTCGGACGAGATGCGAATCGAATCAAATTGAGGGGGGCGCCCATACACGCTTCCCACATGCGGATAGTGCGCTCATCATGGATCAGTAGACAAGACCCTTTTCCTAATTAGGGTCGACACTAGCAGGCCTCAAAACCACGCCGGGCCTCCTGCCGGTGCCTTATCAGCAAATTATTATTACCTCAAAATTAACAGGTTGTTGTTTAACATCGAGCCCCAGAACATAATAGAAAATATAGTAACAGAAAGTAACGGGTAACAGACTCGAGCAGAAACAACCCTAAGCATGCTAGTAAGACACGGGCAACAAGCAATGGGGTTATAGGTGTGGAGGTGAGGCTATATCAGGGTTAAAGGATAACATGTGATAGGTTCGTAACAGAAGCAATGATTCATAGGGCTAGCAGGATAGACAACGGAAAGTATCAGTATCCAATGTTGAAACGAACACAATGGTTCATGTCAGTGAATACTTGCCTGCAAACTCAGCAGCCTGGTACTGAGCTAGATCCTCAGAAGGGGTGTCGTAAAGCTCGTCTGTCTCAACGTCGTCGTCTATTCGAGAAGAAGCAAACAAACAACGCAGAGAGACAAACAATCAATAACATGGCCTAATGCACAATCATGGGATGATGCATGTCAATTCAATTGATGCATCAAAGATAAGATAGTTGACATGGTAACATAACATAATTAAATGGACCCACATGCAATTTGGGATTGCATATGGAAAGCCCATGAATTAAGGTTGAAATAATTGTTCTACAACTAAACATCATGTGTAAGTGAATTATCATGATGCATGGATGAAGAAACCAAAAAGAAAACAACAATAGGAACAATTTAAAATAAGGTTTACCAAGTTTGGAATTTTATTTATTAAGTTATGGAATTTTGGTTCCTTAAAGGTGTTACACAAGCATTTGTTATTTTCACCAATTTAAATTGTTCAAAGCATCTAACAAAGTTCATATTTGGAAAGTACACAAAATTTTAGGTGGAATACATGTTTCACTTGTTGAAAAAGGATTTAGAATAAATTACTTATGAATTAAACAAGTTTAAACAAGATTTAATTGAATTTAATTCAAGTATGAATATTATTTAAATTTTATTTGTTCAAAACATGAATTCAAATTCATATTTGAAAAGTTTATACTTTTCTGGTTTGAAAACATATTTTATAAGTTCAAAAATAATTTAATTTGAGCAAGTTATGAATTTAGCAAATTTAAATGATTTAAACAAGGTTTAAATTATTTAACCAATTTTAATTATACAAAACATGAAACAAAATTTATATTTGGAAAGATGGTTCAAATTAGCATGGAAAACATAATTTATTTGTGTTATTTGAATTAAGTTTGAATTAGTTATGAATTTAATCAAATTTGAAATGATTTGTTTGAATTTGAAATTTTGAATGCATTTGAAATGTTCAAAACAGAAAACAAATGATGTAATCATGTAGAGAATTTAATTTGGTTCAGGATACATATTTTATTTGTATTATTTGGAGTTGGAATTTAAAAGTTATTTGCATTTTGATTCTAGGGACTAAACTGTAAAAGAAAAGGACTTATTTTAAAAGAAAAGGCCAGAAAACCTTTTCTACCTCGCAGTGGCCCACCCCAGGCCACTGACGAGGGGGCCCTGGGCCAGCGTGGCCTGCGTGGCAGCACGCGTGGCAACCCAGGCCACTGGCAGGTGGGCCACGGGCGAGGGGAAAAATAATCCCCAAAAAGATGCGCGCGGGGGCTCGAACCCTGGCCGCGGCGTGCGCGTGCAGTGGTGCGTTACCACTGCAGTACTGCTGCTTCGCTTGTCAGTATAGGGTGCAGGTTAGGTTTTGAGGTTCAGTTAGCGAAATAAGACTGATGAACTGAATTTGGTTTTCAGTTACTGAACCACGGCAGGAGGCAGTCGCCGGCGGCTAGCCGCAGATGCTCGCGGTGGATGCTTGGGCTCGTAGGTGTGCGCACGCGTGAGAGGATGCAGAGAGAGAGGAGGGTGGAGCAGAGGTGATGCTCACCTCCGATTGAAGGGGAAGCAGAGGGTCGGTGTGGACGTCGCCGGCGACAGAAGAGAGGACGGCGGCGTCGACGTGGTTGCTCCTGGACGTCGTGGAGGTGTCGAAGAGGGAGAGGGAGGTACGGGGGTTTGATTCCTGTGCCTACCCTGCTCGGTGGAGGCCCATACCGCCGGTGATCATCGGAGTTCAGAGGGTGGTGGCTCGGTTGCGATGAGATACAGAGAGGAAGGAGTGGTGCAGAGAGAGGAGAAAGAGAGAAAAAAATGGCGGCGTCGAGGGAGGTAGGTGGAGACTAGGGTTAGGGCAGCATCGGGGAACCCTAGGGTAGCTATATAGGGGAGGTGAGCGCCTCCCGGCCGTCTGTTGCACGCTGCTGTCAACATGGACAGCGGCAGATGCTGCCGTACGGGAGGAAGAAGATCGAAGGGGTAAGTGGCCGCTGGTGGGCTGGGCCTGGCTGGTGGGCGCAGCCCACTGGCCGGCCTGCCTCTCTCTCTACCTTCTGTTTTTTTTTCTGCTGTTTCTTTTTTTGCTGAAAAGAAAAAAAGAAGAAAAAGGATAGGTTTTGATGTTAGAAAATTTTAGGAAAAACTGGTGTTGCTTAATTATTGTAACAGCAACAACTTGCAAAGTTTAGTTTTCCAAAATATTTAAATTATGTTGCTGTTTGAAATTTGATTGAATTTTAATATTAATGGAATAATTGAACTTAAGCAACTAAGTTTTTAAATTCAAGTTTCTTTGAAACAAGTGATTGATTTGTTTTTTTAAGTTTCATAACTTTCCAATGGTTGTTGTTTGGAATTGGATTTGAAATTTGAATGCAAAAGAATTTAAGTGAATTATTAAAAGGAACAATTAATAGTTTGAGCTTTCCATTTTTAATGGAAACAAATGGATGTTTTAATTGAACTTTTTATTTGGAAAAATTGTAACAGAGCAAGTATGAAACAAAACATTTGAATATTGTTTGAATTTCAATTGGGAAAACAAAGGAAAACAGATGAAAACAATTGGAAAACAATTGCCAAAACAAATGCAATGATGATGTCATGATGCAAAACATAAAATAACAAGAAATAAAACATTCTAAAGGTGATTTTCATACTTGGGATGTTACACTTGCCCACATTCAAGGCTTCCAAGGAAAAATGTGTGTCACCACCACAATGACCACCAAGACCAAGGCCATTCTCAAGAAGGTGCCCTCGACATGGCTTCTAGTGAATGCCTCCCTCAACTCCACCACAATGACCACCGGCGCCATCCTCTCCATCATGATCGCCATCGCCAAACCAACTAGGATGACCCACATGAGCTTCCACCGCCTATCTTTGATGAAGAACCAAATGATAGAACTTCTCAACATCAAGCGAGTGCGAATGCTCCCTATGGATTGTATTTCCCCATCTTCGAGGAAGACCCCATTGAGCGCCACCATCGACAACAATGAAGTGGGATTTCTCTACATGCTACTTCATTTCCCATCTTTGATGAGGAATCCAATGAGCACCACTATCGACAACAACCAAGTGGGATTGCTGTCGTGGTGGTGTCACGGCAGATGCCATAGGATGGCTAAAGATGTGGGAACGATGGACGCTGGAGGTGTCCGGGGAGGGATCACGCGACGAGTAGCCGCGTGAGGTGAGATCTACACAACACAAACAACACGATGTACCCAGGTTCAGGGCCCTCGTGAGGAGGTAAAACCCCTACTCCTGCCTTTCTCTATGTATTACGATGTCTCTCCGAGTAGATACAGTACAAATGGTGTCGCTACCGAGTAGCCTTTCTCTCCTCTCCGAGTAGGGCTAGGTCAAGAACTTAGGGTTTCTAGGGTTCCCAGTGAGCGTGTTAGAGCATGGAATGAGATCGTGCCTCGCGCAGGAGGCGGCGGGGCACCTTATATACACGGTGCCCAGCCGGATACGTCCAAATCTAGACAAGTGTCGACATAGTGTGCACATCGTCCTTTCTCCGAGTACCCGCTGACAGCTTTGGTTCCTAACCTTGGCTGCTTCTGTAAAGTCGTTGGGCAAAACTAGGGGACAGACTGGTATCACTGTACCTAGGCACAGAGTAGGCCCCCCTTATCCTGCCACGGCCTGCTTCCATGCTGTCACTGTCAGGCAGGCCGTCCCCACGTGAACAGTAGTTCGAATGCTGCCAAGTACGGACCCAGGATACGCGGGATCCTGTGTCAGAACGGCTCCTTTGACTTCCTGGCCCGAGTAGTTTCCCGCCAATGGTTCCCGCCAATTGTACTCGGGCCAAACCTTTACTCGTCAGGGTAGAACTTGATTGATATCTCCTTCTGGTCATCTTGAGGTGAGACCGAGTAGCAGTCGACCGGGTAGCGAGTACCTGGTAGTCGGCTACTCGACCAAACCTCTCTTCTGTAAGCGGCCTTTGCCACCTGTCTTTACCCTACTCGGGGGTAACCCCCCGACAGCAGTCCCCGAAGCTGGTTGAGTCTTGCGAACTTGTTCACTAGGCTCTGCCAGCTTAAAACCAGCCTTTGCATCTCAGCCATCGAACCTCAAGATGCCGAGTAGGTCCTCCGAGTAGCTATCTAGAAAGTACCTTGAGTGTCCTTTCTTCCGAGTAGCACTTGCTTTCTACTCTGTAACCGAGTAAAAAGACTTAGCGAAATTTCTCAGATTGAGCCTCTGCAGCTCAGAGCACAATCCATCCCTTCGCGCAGCGACTGCACACGTGTCAAGCATCCACGACCTTGTCGTTTGGTTGCCCAGGACACGACCTGCCACGCGTCCAGTTTTCACGCGATGGGCCCACCGGCCGTCATGTCCCATCACGCGCAATTACTGGCCACGATCTGATGGTGGGATCAAATGCGGCCGTTACGCGCGCAGCCCGCGCTTGTGTGCGTTTCTAGCCGGCCACAGGACCCACCACACGCCACAGTCGATCCCACTTCCGCGGTGGTAACGGTAATCTCGCGAGGGAGATATAAATACCCCCGCGGTAACTTCCTTTTCCCCTTCCTCGCACTATTCCTCTTCTGCCTCTTGTTCTTCTTCGCCACCGAGCTCTCCGCCGCCGCGCAAGCTCCCCTGCCGCCGCGGATTCGATTCACCAGCCAACTCCACTCGAAATCTCCCACCTTCTCAACTCACCACGATGGCCAAGTCAGGCTGGGCCGGCTCCTGCGTTACCGCGGACGATTGCGCCTGGCTCGTCAATACCCGGCGGGTCCCTCCCGGCGTGGAGTGCCGGGCGCCGGACGGCGAAATCGTGCCGTCCCCGCGCGAAGGGGAACGCGTCGTCTTCCTGGCGCATTTCGAGCGCGGGTTCGGGCTACCCGCCTCCGATTTCCTACGGAAATTCCTCAACCACTTCGGCATCCAGATGCACCATCTGCCGCCGAACGCCGTCGTCTTCCTCGCCTACCACGCCGTGGTCTGCGAGGCCTTCCTCGGCATCCGGCCCACGTGGGAGACGTGGCTCAGGTATTTCCACCTGCGCCAGCAGTCGACCGGGAAGAAGGACTCCGCGGGCGTCGCCCGCGCCACCGACACCGGCTGCGCCATGATGGTGCAGCGGTCCGGGACGAACCACCCCCGCGTCAAGGGGCTGGACTCCGTCAAGCTATGGCAGAAGACGTTCCTCTACGTCAGGAACGTTGCCGCCGCGCCAGGAGCCCCGGTGAACGACAGAATCAATCTGCCCGTTTGGTGCAATCGCGCTCCAATCGGGATGTACTGGAAGGACAAGCCCGTCAACGACGACGACGCCATCGAGATGGAGAATCGACTCGGCTGGCTGAGGGCGGAGGGCCTCAAGAACGACGACCCGGTGGCCTGCTGGATCCAGCGCCGAGTACTGCCCTTGCAGGAGCGGTGCCATCTCATGTGTTACATGGGAGGGCCTCGCGACTGCACCAGGACAACCACCATCGAGATCGACAACATCGATGTCCCCTGGCATGCCAGGAACATCTTGACGACAAGCCTTGGCGACCACTGGCAATACGGGTTCGTCCCGTACAGCCGTACAAAACCGATTGAGCGGGTAAGCCTTCCTTACTTTGCTCTCTGCATAAATTTTCCGAGTAGGTAACCGCTTCTTCTTGCATCAACTAGCAGTTGCCTCGCGTTCCGAGTAGGACATCCAGCCGGGTTGCCTTAGGCTTAGTATGCTTTGCGTTTGCACGCCTTGCCGGGTAGCCTACTCGAGAATGTGTCTTAGGCTCCATGTGCTTTATGCTTGCACGCCCTTCCGAGTAACGTCTCTCGGCAAACATGCGTAGGCTTAGTATGCTTTGTGTTTGCACGCCTATCTGAGTAAAATGCTTAGTAAATTGCCTAGGCCTTGTGTGCTTTGTACCTGCACGCCTATCCGAGTAGAGTTCCTTCCTGGTACTCGGCTGGTTTGTGATCCTTCTCTGTTTTTCAGGTTCTTACTCGCCAGATAATCGAGAGCTGCGAGGTTTTCGAGGGCAACTGGTTTCCTGACCGTGAGGAGGATCACGTGCCCTCTTCTGATGCCATGGAGCAGCCCAACCTCTCTCGCTCCCCCGTCCCTGACAAGCGCGATGCTCTCCGCACCTGGTCCGACGAGGACTTTGATGGTAACTGTACTTTCATTCTGTTTGTCTCCGAGAAGCATCAATCCCTCGTTTGCTGTTTCTGATTCTTTCCTCTTTTCTCTTTGATTCCCAGATGAAGCTGCCGCGGACAAGGACGACGAGGACGAAGACGAGACCGAGGGCGATGCGCCCCTAGTCGTCAAGCCCCTGGCCGTCGCCGCTCCTGAGACCCGCAAACGGGCTGGTAGCGGGGCACCAGCGCCCCCTGCCAAGAAGAGGAAGCCCGCCAAGAAGAAGGCGGTTGCGAAGAAAACCAGACGAGAGCTCAAGTGCACCACCGCGTAAGCCCTCTTCTCGGTCACCTCCCTTCTCGCGCAGTATTATTTTCCCAAATTCCTTCTGATTTCTAGTTTCCCTTTCTCTGCAGTCCTCCTATGGACGCGAATGCAGCTCTCGCGTCCGACCAAGCCAAGAAAAAACCAGTACCTCTGGTCAACCTGGACGATGACGATGAGGACCACACTGCCGCTGCTGCTGCTGCCAATCCAACACAAGGAGCAGCGTCAGAACCTGCCGCACAGGACACTGCTGTCCACGACGAGAGACCCCCTTCTCCTCCGGCCAGCAATGCCGAGGAGAATCAAGATCAAGAGATGCAAGACCATACCGCCGCCGAGCGGCCTGAAGTACAGCAAGAGCAGCCCGCCACAGGGGCTGCTGCACAAGATAGCCTCGCTGCCGCGCAGCGAGTAGAAGACACCACCGCCACGGATGCCACTGCTTATCCATTGAGCAGCGTGCAACCGGGCGTGACGCCAAGTAGCGCCCAGCCAGGAGCTGCACCAGGCGATGGATCTGCGGCGCCACCAACCGCGCAAGGCCCTACCGCACCAACTGCGCAAGGCCCTACTCCTCCAACTGCGCAAGGCCCTACACCGCCAACCGCGCAAGGCCCTACACCGCCAACCTCCTCCTCGCCGTCGAAGTCCAAGGATACATCCAGCCCTCCCGCTGGGCGAGTAACCAGGCAACGAGCCCTGGATGCTCTGAGGGGTGAGGTTGACAGAAGGGCAGCAGAGAAGGAAGCTGCTGAGAAGGCCAAGGCCGAGGAGGAAGCCGCCGAGAAGGCCAAGGCTGAGAAGGAAACTGCTGAGAGAACCAAGGCCGAGCAGAAGAAAGCCAAAGCTGAACAAAAGAAGGCCGAGAAGCAAGCTGCCGAGAAGGCAGCCGCCGAGAAGGCGAAGGCCAAGACTGACGGGAAGACGACTGAGGATCCCGAGAAGCAGAAAGCTGAGAAGGAGCAAACGAGGAAGCGGGCCAGAGAGCAAAGTACATCCTCAGGCGGAGCGCTCGTGATCCACGAGTCTGGCCCGATTCCTGCTGCGCTCTCGGCTGATGCTCGCGCTGCTGGTCAGCCCTGCTACCCGGAGTACATGATTGAGGTTAGCCATCAGCACTCCATCGGCTTCCCTCCCAAAGACAAAGCTTTAGCTATCCAGAGGGGAAGGAAAGTTGTGGCCGTGAACTCCCCTCCTCCGGATCCGAGCCAACAGCAATCTGTCAACATTGCTTCTCGCGGAGCCCAAGACAAACCAATAACCTCCAAGGGTCTTGAACAGGTTTTGGACACTGTTGGCCACATCAACGCCAGGTGGGACAGCAGGGTTCTCGGAGAGGAGAAATGGCACGGCTTGACCCTTGGCTCCATCGACCACTACCGCGTGGATTGGAACAAGGTTGATCTGGGACACAAGCCCATGTCCGTCTCCACCGAGACCACAACCCTCGCAGCCAAGATGTTCCTGCATCGCAAGAACGCCGAGGACATCGAGCAGTCCTATGCAGTAAGTCTTTCTTGTCTTTTCCGAGTTGAACTTTTTTCTCTTCTACTCGCCTTTCTTCTTTCTTACCATCACCCCAGTCCCCGAGATTTGGGTCGAGTAGACGGATACTCTCCGAGTAGCCTTCTACTCGGGTCGAATCTTCTCTGCTCTTGTCTAACTTGTTTTCTTCTCGCTTCTCAGGATAGCGTCCTTAAGCGGACCCACTTATACCGCATCCTTCTCTGGAACCACTCCATCGCCAGGAGGCGTATCGCCGTACTGGAGAAGGAGAAAGCAATGGCTGAGGCTGCGAGCAAAGATGCCACCACCAGAACCCAACAGCTGGCTGAAGTGCAAGGTACGCCTTTAGCTACGCGGTTTCTGCGTTTTATGTTTACGCCCGCTTTTGCTTTCTTATGCGCTAACCCTTCCTTCTCTGCAGAGAAACTAAAGGCCTTGGCGGATGAACATGAAAAATGCCGTAGCTTCGTGGAGAACGCCGAGGCCACCATAAAGAGACTTGAAGATGAGTTTGCTGTTTACTCAGTGTGACCTTGAATTTGGTTCTTCTCTGCTTATTTATTGACCTCATCTATCTTTTCGCAGAAGATCATAAGTCATTTGCTGAGGCACACCAAGATTGCGTCAAGCCAGCGGAGGTGGAGAAACAGCTATCCGACCAGGCCATTACTCTGGTGAAGGACCACACCACCGAGATGGAGAAGCTGCAGCTCCAGCTTCAGAAGGCACTCCAAGATGCCGTCAAGATTGGCGCCGAGAGGGACAAGGCCATCGCCGAGAAGGCCAAGGCCGAGACCACTTTCAAGGCCAAGGAGAGGGCCCTCGAGTCTGAATGCGAAACCTTGAAGAAAACCAATGCTGATCTTTTCGCTCAGATGGATAGCTTGCGCCTGATCCAAGAAAAGCACATTGGCAACGAGGAGTCCTGGAGAACCAAGCTGCAGCCGCTGCGCCGCCAACTGATCGGTAAGTTTTCTCTTCATTGCATCTTTTCTTCTCGGTCTTGTTCCTTCTCGGCTTCTTTTTTCTTCTCGGTTTTTGATCTTGCCACTTGCTATTTCAGATATCTGGCCTCGTCTTGATTCTTCCTCTGCGCCTACGATAGCCAAGGCCCGAGCAGTTCGCCTTTCGCTGGGTGAGCCAATTGACACCAGGGCTGATATCGAGGACAGCTTGCTGGTGCTCAAGGGTTACTTCGAACAGCTGGCCGGCGTCGGAACTGATTTGATGCATGCGGGCTTTGAGCTCCACCGGCTGTTCTGGCCTCATGACCCCCAGCCAAGGAACATGCGGGATCTCGCCCTCAAGCTGGAGAACGTGAAGGCCGAGCTGAAAAAATGGCGAGCCTCTGGAGCCCGTGCTGGTGCGGACGTGATGCTTCTCTGCATAGCATCTTGGTATGAAAACCTGGATATGCAGCGCATCCGCGGGAAGCGCAATGATTCCAAGTGGGAGACGGATGCCGAGAGCGTGGCCTTGCGCAAGCAGATTGCGTATGAGGTCGCAGAGTGCGCCGAGACGGAGGTCTACATCGAGGGCGTCCCCGAACCCGACACCGAGTACGAGGACGAAGGAGATGATGACGAAGACGATGACCTTGACGGCTTCTTCGAATCTCCCAAGGGCAAGGCCGGAAAGGGAAAGGCCGCCGTCGTCGCGAGTAGCGATGAAGACGAAGGGGCGCACATCGACTCCGAGCCACTCGACTTCGGCACCTCGTCAGGTGCTGCTCTCGACGACACGGTGCCTCCTCCTGGCCACGCTTCAGGCTCCTCCTCGGCTCTAGGACCCGTCTCGGTGGCCACAGCCACTTCCGAGCAGGCGGCCACCCAGGAGGATGCCGAGCTGACGGAATCCGCCACCGTCCAGACGGGAGTGGATGCCACTCAAGCCAGCACCGAAGGAACAGCTGCCGCGACCGCCACTGAAGAAACTGCTGCCAAGACCGCCGCCGAGGAAGCATCAGCCAAGGCCAGCGCCGAGAACACTGCCTCCTCAACTTGAAGCAACCTGCAATCTTTTTTCACTTGAACTCTTATCAGATCCCCGGGATGCCGGGAGCAGATGTAACAGACTATCTTTATCTTGCTTGCTACTCAGTTTTTTATGCCCACTCTGTTTATGTTGACATTAATCAATTTGAACGACACTGGCTTAATGCCGAGTTGTGTTTCCATGCGAGTCCCCGAGTAGCATTTCTTATTCACCCTGTCTTTTCATCTCTGCTCTACCTGCGACTTGTCGCTTGTTTGGTATTCGAGTCACAAGAATCAAGGAACAAGGCTGCAAATACTTAGCCGCTAGAAACAATCATGATAACGCAGCCCACCACTTAGCCGAGAAGACGAAAACAGGGAACAAAAAGTAACCGACAATCTACTCGGTTCCTGCACTCTTTCTTCCTTAGTGATTTTCGTGTGCTCATTGACCTTTTGCTTGTTCTCTTGCTTGCCATGAAGCCGGGTTTCGGACAGCAGCAGAGTCGAAGAGTTGGCATATAGGTTTAAACACAGTACTCAATGCACTTATGAGTTCTGAAGTGGAGCAACCGAATAGACAAAGGAACAAGCCGAGTAAAAACACTTAGAGCAAACTTGGACGAGGGCAGTCCACGAGAACAATTTTAGATTGCAGAGTAGAATTTCAACTCGGATAAGAGGGTACATACACATCTTTGCTTACGAATGAAAACGACGAAGTAGAGCTACATTCCAGGGACGCTTGGTTTCCTCTCCAGCTTTATCTGCCCTGTTCGCCTGCGATGGGCGCACATCTACAAGATAGTACGCGTCATTGTGCAGCGCCTTGCTGACAATGAAAGGCCCTTCCCATGGAGGAGACAACTTGTGCATCCCGGCTGTGCGCTGCACAAGCCTAAGGACCATGTCTCCTTCTCGGAAAACCCTTGGGTTCACCTTTCGGCTATGATAACGCCGCAGGTTTTGCTGGTAGATAGCCGAACGTGACAGAGTCAGCTCTCTTGCTTCTTCAAGCAGGTCAACGTCGTCTTCTCGAGCTTCTCTCGCCTCCACCTCAGTGTAGAGGGCTACTCGGGGGGAGTCATGCTCTAAGTCTATTGGCAACACGGCCTCAGCCCCGTATACCAAGAAGAATGGCGTGTAGCCGGTTGACCGGTTAGGGGTAGTCCTTAGACTCCACAACACCGCTGGCAACTCTTCTAGCCAACACCCAGGTGTTTTCAGCAATGGCTCAATCAGCCTTGGCTTGATGCCTGCCAGTACCATCCCATTCGCTCTCTCAACTTGCCCATTGGAGGCAGGGTGCGCGACTGACGCAACGTCTAGTCGGATATGCTTATCTCTGCAGAATCGCACCATTGCCCCCTCTGCAAAGTTGGTGCCGTTGTCGGTGATGATACTGTGCGGGTAACCGTATCTCATGATCACATCCTTCACAAACTTCACAGCTGTGACCCCATCGCACTTTCGAATAGGTTTCACCTCGATCCACTTGGTGAACTTGTCCACCATGACCAAGATATGTGTCATATTGCCTTTAGCCGGCTTGAAAGGACCAACCATATCCAAGCACCAGACAGCAAATGGCCATGTGATAGGAATTGTTTTCAACTCGGAAGCTGGCATGTGAATCTTACTTGCGAACATCTGGCAGCCGGTGCACTTCCTCACAATGTCTTCAGCTTGCTGCAGTGCAGTGAGCCAGTAGAAGCCATGCCGAAAAGCTTTCTTGACCAAAGCCCGAGAAGAGGCGTGATGCCCACATTCCCCTTGATGTATCTCCACCAGGATTTCTTCTCCCTCTTCTGGGCTCACACAGCGTTGCAGCACACCAGTGGCACTTCTCTTGTGCAGCACATCTCGGACTATAGTGTAGCCCTTGGATCTTCTTTGGATCTGTCTCGCAGTCACCTCATCTTCAGGTAAAGTGCCGTCCCTTAGAAAGGATAATATGGGCATTGCCCAACTCGGTGTCTCCCGCACGGGAAACACCGGTTCGTCCATTTCCATTGGGACAGGCTCTGGTGGTTGCACAGGAGGAGTAGGAGCGCTTCTCTGCAGCCCAGACCAATTGGCGAGAACTTCTTCAATGAATGCAACAGCTTCTGGGTTGAGGGCGGCAGTCCCCGAGTAAGGAGTGGCAGTCCCCGAGTAGGGAGTGGCAGTCCCCGAGTAGGGAATGGCAGTCCCCGAGTAGGAAACGGCAGTCCCCGAGTAGGGAGCGGCAGTCCCCGAGTAGGGAACGGCAGTCCCCGAGTAGGGAACGGCAGTCCCCGAGTAGAGGACGGCAGTCCCCGGGTTCCCTGCAGCACTCTCCCAGTCAATCTCCATTGGGTCAGATTCCTCACTCGGCAGAGAAGGAACAAAGATGGATTCCGAGTTGGGGGAAGGCTTGATAGATGGCTTCCTCAGATGCTCCAAGGCAATCCCTGCCGGGATGGATTGCCGAGAAGATCCCAACTTGGATAGCTCGTCTGCGGCTTCGTTCTCTGCTCGGTGAATATGCTGGAACTCACAGCCTTCGAAAAACCCAGTCATTGACTGCACCAGGAAGCGATACGATGCCATGTTGGCATCCAAAGCATCCCAGGTACCTGAGACTTGCTGCACCACTAGATCTGAATCGCCATAGCATATAATGCGCTGCACACCAACCTCCTTTGCTACTCGCAAACCATGCACCACTGCCTCGTACTCGGCTACATTGTTGGATGCCTTGAAATGAATCTGCAACACATACTTGAGCTGATCCCGCTTGGGTGACGTAAGTACGACGCCAGCACCAAGGCCTTCTTTCACCTTTGAGCCATCAAAGTGCATTTTCCAATAGTTGGAAACTGGAGCAGGAGGTTCATACTGCATCTCGGCCCAGTCCACAAGAAATTCCGCCAGGACCTGAGACTTGATTGCTTCTCTTCTCGTATACGCGGGAGCGTACGCAGCTAGCTCAATTGCCCACTTGGCTACTCTGCCACTCGACTCCTTATTTCCCATGATGTCCGAGATGGGAGCAGAACTCACAACAGTGATGGGGTGCTCCTGGAAGTAATGTTTCAGCTTCCTGGCGCCCAGGTACACACCATATGTCATCTTCTGGTAGTGAGGATAGTTTTGCTTGGAACTGGACAGCACTTCACTGAGATAATAGACTGGGCGCTGCACGCTCTTGCCTTCTTCTTCTCGCTCCACCACTATCACCACGCTGACTACTCGGTTAGTCGCGGCAATGTACAGCAGCATAGGCTCCTTGGGTAGCGGACTAGCCAAGACGGGAGCGCTAGCCAGCATTGCTTTCAGCTCATTGAATGCCACGTCCGCTTGCGGAGTCCACACAAACTTGTCACTTTTCTTCATCAGCTGGTACAAAGGCAGAGCCTTCTCGCCCATTCGGCCCAGGAAACGGCTCAGAGATGCCAAACAACCCGTGAATTTTTGCACATCTTTCAGTGATCTCGGCAAAGACATGCTCTCAATAGCTTTTATCTTAGACGGATTGGCTTCAATGCCCCGACTAGAAACGAGAAAGCCGAGTAGCTTTCCAGCTGGTACCCCAAAGGTGCACTTACTCGGATTCAGTTTCATTTTGTACCTGCGTAGGTTAGCAAAGGTTTCCTCCAGGTCGGCAAGCAGAGTATGTGTTTTATTCGTTTTGATGACAATGTCATCTACGTACACCTGCACATTCTTGCCGAGCTGGTCATGCAAGCATTTCTGCATGCATCTCTGATAGGTTGCACCCGCATTCCTCAGGCCAAAACACATGACACGATAGCAATAAGCCCCGTACGGGGTAATGAAAGCAGTCTTTATTTGATCAGCAGGGTTGAGTGCAATCTGGTGGAAACCAGAGTAGGCATCTATGAAAGACAACAGTTCACAGCCGGCAGTGGAATCGATCACCTGATCGATGCGAGGTAGCGGGAAGGGATCCTTGGGGCATGCCTTGTTCAAGTCGGTGTAGTCGACGCACATGCGCCATGCAGTGGCAGCCTTAGGATCTTCCTTTTTCTTCTCGACCATGACCGGGTTGGCTAACCAGTCCGGGTGCAGCACCTCCATGATGAAGTTACTGATTAGCAGCTTGGTGATTTGATCACCGATGGCCTTCCTTCTCTCATCCCCGAAGCGGCGCAAAGCCTGCTTCACTGGCTTGACGTCAGGACGCACATGCAAAGAGTGCTCAACCAACTCCCTCGGGACTCCTGGTAGATCTTCATTGGTCCAGGCGAACACATCCCGATTCTCACGGAGGAAGTGGATGAGCGCGCTTTCCTATTTCTCCGCCAACCCGGCACCAATGATGGCCACGCGCTCCGGGAACTCGGGGTCAACCTGGACTGTCTTGGTCTCCTTGGCAGCTTGAAAAGCAGTACCATGCTGGGTACTCGGCACACCCTGTGCGCCAGCTTGTGCGGACTGAGCCATGGCCACCACCTCGTACATCTTCTTCTTCTCGGCAGCAATCACCATCGATTCCGCCAGCTGAGAGCTAGCAGAGGCACACTCCATGGACTTCTTGTAATCTCCCGAGATGGTGATAATGCCATTGGGACCGGGGATCTTCATCTTCAGATAAGCCACATGGGTAGAGGCCATGAACTTGCTCAGAGCAGGCCTGCCGAGTAGAGCATGATAGGGGCTCTGATGATCCACCACCTCAAACTGCAGGCGCTCTGTGCGGCAGTTCTCCCGAGTACCGAATAGCACATCAATCCACACTCGGCCAATCGGGTTGCATGAGATCCCGGGCACAATGCCATGGAAAGTGGTCTTGCTGGGCAGCATCATGTTCTCGGCCAGGCCAAGCTTCTCGAGTGTGTCCTTGTACACGATGTTAATGCTGCTGCCGTTGTCGATTAGCACCTTGCTGAATCTCACATTCTTCTCGGGGCCCAGGAAGGTAGGATCCAGCACCAAAGCATAGGTGCCCGGGTTGGGCATCACCTTGGGATGATCTGCCCGAGTCCACCTGATCTCCTGGTCACACCAGTACATGTAGTGAGGGACAGCAGGAATCACTGCATTGACCTCCATGGCCCGCCTGTGCTGTGACTGCTTGTCGACTGCCTCAGAAGTGAAGATCATATAGCTCTCATGGTGCTCTTGGTACTGGTTGGAGCCATTGCCCCCATTGTTGCCATTGTTGCCATTATTGTTGCCCTGATAGTTGTTGTTGCCTCTGTTGTTGTTGTTGCGGTTGTAGTTGTTGTTGTTGTTGTTGCGGTATCTCTCGTTGTTGAAGTTCCGGTTGGCTCCTAAAGCCACCTGGTTCACATTCTCTCTTCTCGGATAGACCGGCGGCCGAGTCGCGGGCGCGCGAGTAGGCTGAACAGTAGCATTGGCGGCTGGCAGAGGAGGTGGAGGAGGCAAGCCATCACTCTTGATCACATCCCACCATTCGCATTGCCGAGTAGTGTGGTTGGCAGGCCTTGAGGGGTGGTGAGTGTGGAAGCTACACGGACCATCCTTCATGTCATCAAAGACAAACTTCTTCGGCTGCTCGGAGTTCCCGCTACCCGGCTGCGCAGTGCGGAACGGTTTCTTGTTGCCTTGGCCCTGGTTCTGGTTCTGCCCGTAGGCTCCAGCAGGTTTCTGCCTTTGGCCACCACCGCCTCCGACATTCACTGCATTCACCTCCTCGGGATCATACCGAGTATCTACTCGGCGCTTGTTGCGGAACTCGTTGCGCTTGCTGCTGTTGAAGTTTCTTCTCGGCTCAGAGGAGTCCATCAATGGCTGAGTAGGATCACCGAGTGCGTATTGATCCGCAATCTTGATGGTCTCGGCCAGGGTATTCGGCATCTCCCTCTGCAATCTTTGCCAAAGCATGCTGCCATGTCGGCAACCCTGCGCAAACCAAGTGATGGCCTGCGCTTCATTCACACCCTCACAAGTGTTCCTCAAGGTGCTCCACCGAGTAAGATACTCGCGGTCCGTCTCGTCTTCTCGCTGCCGGCAAGCCGACAACTGCTGTGGCCTATTCGGCCTCTTGTAGGTGCTGGTGAAGTTGCTGACGAAGGCGTCCGAGAAGTCCAGCCAGCAGTTAATGCTGTGCTTGGGCAGGTTGTTGAGCCAAGTGCGAGCTGGACCCTCTAGCATCTGCGGCACATAACGCACCGCCCATCTCCTGTTGCCACCCGCAATGTGGACCGCGGTGACGTAGTCATTGAGCCAATCTTCAGGCTTGGTGCTACCATTGTAGCTCTTGGTGCCTCTTGCGAGCTGGAAGCCCTTCACGGAAGGCTCGTTCATGATGCGCGGGCCAAAGCACTCGGGGCCAGGAGGACCCGTGCTCTCAAGCCGCGCCGACAAGCTGAGACGATCCAACTGGTGTCTTGCATCTCCAGGCGCCAACACACGCTCACCGACACGGTCATGGATGTCATAACCAGCCATCTCTATAGCCGAGTAGCCATCATCATACCTATCCACCTGCATAGCTGCGGGCTGCTCCACCGGGTTGGCGACTGGTGCCGCTGGGCGCGGCTGCTGCCTCTGCCGAGTAGGCTGAGCTGCGGGTTGCCGAGAAGTACCCGGACGTGCGGCTTCTCGGACGCGGCTTTGAGCTTGATGGGCTTGAGAGCCTGCTCTTGCAGCGTTGTGTTCCTGCCCGGGCCGCTGCGGCACAGCAACCTGTTTCGCGGCAGCGGCCGGGTCATACACCTGCATTTGCCTGTCTCTACCCGAGCGCCCGCTACGGCTCTTCTCGTGGCTCGGATGCGGTGACGAGGCCTGATCGTTAGATCTAGCCGCGTGCGAGTGAACTACCTGCGAGGCTCCAGTTCCCGGGTTGGCCTTCCGGAACTCCTCGTTCTGCCTGGCGGCCTCCAGCACCAACTCATTGAGCCTCTCCTGCTGCCTGAGACGCGCCTCCCCATCCAGGCGCGGCAACTCGGCAGCCACGGCCTGCGCAGCCCTGAGCGTCTCGGCGGGTGTGCTGTACCTTGGCCTTGTGAAGGTGTTCGCGGTGGCGGACTGCGCGGGCTCCTCCGCAACCGTCGCCATCTCGGCGCCCAGGTTGCGCCGCGTAGCGCCCACTCTGCTGGGCCTCCTGGCGACCGGCGTGAAGCCGTGCGCCTTGTTGTACTCGAGCTGGTCCAAACTCAGCTCAAGCCTGATCTTCTCCAACTCCGCCTGCTCGGCAAGCAGCTCCTGGCGTTGCCGCTCGAGCTGCTCCCTTGCGGCTAAGAGCTCGATGTCGGTGGGCGTGGGCATGCCAGTTCGCGCGGCAGACGCGGGGATGACCGTAGACGTGGAAGGCGGCAAGTTGCTCTCCTTCTCGTAGGGCCGGTGGTTCCTGCCACCAGCAGGCGGGTCGTCAACCTCCTCGACGACGGCCGCAGCGCCAGTAGCGGCTGCGCCAGTGTTTGCCGCCAAGCCCGTCACCATCACCTCGGCGCAGCATGCAGAGCCACATGCAGGCCTTCCGCGAGCAGCAACCACCGCGGGAGGATCCTCCGCGTCATGCACCAGCTCGGGGTAGGCGCTGTTGGCGACGGTGGCGACGTAGACGAGATGCGAGCCGAAGGAGATCACCGAGCCGCCCTCCGGCATGGCCATGCCGCCGAAACAGCCGGCGTTGTCGGTGACGAAGTCGAAGGAGCCGAATCTGTGGACAAGGCCACAAACTACGCGCTCCGCCGATGAAGATCCCGTCCGAACAGAAACTCCAGCCAGCGCCGCTGGTTGCCCCACGGTGGGCGCCAACTGTCGTGGTGGTGTCACGGCAGATGCCATAGGATGGCTAAAGATGTGGGAACGATGGACGCTGGAGGTGTCCGGGGAGGGATCACGCGACGAGTAGCCGCGTGAGGTGAGATCTACACAACACAAACAACACGATGTACCCAGGTTCAGGGCCCTCGTGAGGAGGTAAAACCCCTACTCCTGCCTTTCTCTATGTATTACGATGTCTCTCCGAGTAGATACAGTACAAATGGTGTCGCTACCGAGTAGCCTTTCTCTCCTCTCCGAGTAGGGCTAGGTCAAGAACTTAGGGTTTCTAGGGTTCCCAGTGAGCGTGTTAGAGCATGGAATGAGATCGTGCCTCGCGCAGGAGGCGGCGGGGCACCTTATATACACGGTGCCCAGCCGGATACGTCCAAATCTAGACAAGTGTCGACATAGTGTGCACATCGTCCTTTCTCCGAGTACCCGCTGACAGCTTTGGTTCCTAACCTTGGCTGCTTCTGTAAAGTCGTTGGGCAAAACTAGGGGACAGACTGGTATCACTGTACCTAGGCACAGAGTAGGCCCCCCTTATCCTGCCACGGCCTGCTTCCATGCTGTCACTGTCAGGCAGGCCGTCCCCACGTGAACAGTAGTTCGAATGCTGCCAAGTACGGACCCAGGATACGCGGGATCCTGTGTCAGAACGGCTCCTTTGACTTCCTGGCCCGAGTAGTTTCCCGCCAATGGTTCCCGCCAATTGTACTCGGGCCAAACCTTTACTCGTCAGGGTAGAACTTGATTGATATCTCCTTCTGGTCATCTTGAGGTGAGACCGAGTAGCAGTTGACCGGGTAGCGAGTACCTGGTAGTCGGCTACTCGACCAAACCTCTCTTCTGTAAGCGGCCTTTGCCACCTGTCTTTACCCTACTCGGGGGTAACCCCCCGACAATTGCTCAACATGCTACTTCACTTCCCATCTTTGATGAGGACCCCAATGAGCTCCCACATCGACAACAACCAAGTGGGAATGCTACACATGACATTTCACTTCCTCTCTTTGATGAATCCCCCATTGAGCGCTCCCTTCGACCACAACCAAGCGTGAATGCTACTCATGATCTCTCATTTCCCATGTTTGATGAGGAACCTCTTGAGCGACCACGTCAACAACAAGCAAGTGAAGATGCTCCAAGTGACCTCTCACTTCCTATTTTTGATGAGGACCCACATGAGCGATCTCGTCAACATCAAGCAAATGGAGATGCTATCCATGATTCTTCTCCTCGCATATTGGATGGAGCACCGCACCATCAAGACCATGAAGACAACGACTTGAGCATCGTTTGCCTCAATGTTACAAGATTCAAGGACCATGAGCGTCATCATCCATATGAGGAATGGGAGCCTCCACCTCATCTTCACCAAGATTGTGCTTTCTATTCGCACCCCGCCTTCGACAAGGATCAAGAACATCCTTGCCATGGACACTATGATACCACTACTTCATCGAGACATGAGGCGAGATTCACTTCATCATCACCGCTACACCTACATCATGTGCGACATGCCATGAGGAAGAACTATGACCTTCATGGTCAAGAACATGAGCTTCCCTCATCGCCACAAGCGCAACACCAACATAAAGAGTGTGAAGCTATTCCTCCCATGACACAAGATCAACACCACCATATGCATGAGGAGACCACTCTACCACTCTTTGATGAAGACGTTGATGCATGTGACATTATGAAAGCGGCTCATCTCTTGCCAACCTCTCCAAGGTCTTCTTCTTCTTCGTCTCCAATGACACAAGTTCCAACTTCGACCATCCACAAGAGAGCTTCCAATGCTACCAATGAGATGATCATGGTTTCCAACCAAAATGGTGACCATGCCTACATGAGTGAAGGCCAATACTATGCCTTGCACCAACTAGATCTCAATTCCTTGGACATGCCGACCAATGGTGACGAAACCGTCTATTGCAATGAGGCCGCGAACTCATCCCGAGTGTTGACACGAGTTCTTCAAGCCTACCCTCAAGATAATGACCAACGATGCAACCTCTCTAGAGCCGGCGTCAATGGCACATCTATCATTGATGGAGGTAGCGACGAATTGGGTGACACACTCCCCTTGACTTCAAAGCAACTCATTCCAACCTCCACAAGGCCACGCTCAAGCCACCATCCTAGCCAAGGATATCATCACCATCATCATCATAAACCACTAGAGGATGCTACAAGGCATGGCTTCCTTTTACACTTGATGGAGTTTCCTTCGACACAAGCCATGACCCTACCTCCTCCTCCAAGAAAGCCACCCTTTCCACAATTGGAGCTCAACCCAAGAGATGAGATGATTGAGTCCTCCTCGCCACATGCTATGACATTACCGACTCCAAGCAATGCAACGACTTCGACATGTGCGCACACCTCAAGTGCCAAGACTTTGGAGCCTTCTAGTGTCCCTTCTCAAGCTTATAGTGAGATGAGTGGTGAGAGAGAGATCCACCATCACGTGAGTGAGAGCCACAAGCCCATAATGAGTGGAAAAAGCATGAGTGTTCTTAGAGGCCTCGCCATGATAGCCACCAATAGTGAGATGTTAGTTGAGAGCAAAACCCCATGTGTGCTTATCGACACTAACGGCTTACCAACTTTCTCTCCATCTTTGTTGTCTATTTTGCAGAGATTTGGTGACCCTATCAAGCATCCTCGCCCTCATGGACTTCTCCACATACAAGGCTCTCCACACCGCATGAACATCGACAACGACTTGAAGATTTGGAAGGAGTACATTCCGCTCATCATGATCCACATGGAGATTGACAAGAGCTTCTACGACAAGGCATTCTCCATCCACACTCCTCAAGTCAAGATCTACACGGCACGTCACAAGCACTTCGACATCAACGCCTTCTACGCCTACATCCCACATGTCACGATGTGCATGGAGTTCGACAAGCGCATCCACGACAACGACTTCTACGCCTACATCCCTCATGTCAAGATGTACTTGGAGTTCCACATGCGCATCCACGACAACGACTTCTACATCTACATCCCCTACGTCAAGATGTACTTGGAGTTCGACAAGCGTGTCAACGACAATGACTACCACGTCTACATCCCCTTCGTCAAGATGCACTTGGAGTTCGACAAGCGCGTCAACGACAATGATCACCACGACTACACATCAACCGCCACGAGGTACATGGACTTCGACAAGATCATCAAAAACAACGCAACCCATGGAGCGGCGTGCAACCAATGCGTCAAGTTCATCTACACTCTACCGCTTTCGCAAGCTCATCCTCATCCACCCATTGAGGACCATGTCAAGATCGTCATCACCTTTGGACTACACCCTCCACGAGCATACCTTGGCATGATCTTCGATAAGAGGCTCAACTTCAACGACTACACCGCCTTGCAAGATCTTCCTCAACCATCCAAGGAGGACCATTTCATGATCTTCATCACCATTGGACCACCCCCACTACGAGCCTACCGTCTCATGAACTTCGACAAGCGTCTCAACTTCAACAACATCTTCGTCTTCAACATTCCTTCTCCCGCTCATATATGGATGGAACGGGAGTCGAGGACAAGGGGGAGATGATGTAGCCCACCGTATTCAACCAAGCACAACATCGATACACAACAAGGTGAACTCACTCCTATCTCCGTATGTTTCCGGTGACTTAGTGAACGGTGCTCTACCTCATGAAATACCCCTCTACATGCATAGATGGGATCACCACATGGAGACCCAAGAAGGTGCCCAAGATGCTCAAGAACACATCCAAGAAGATGCACATGAAGCTAGGAAGGAAGTGGGTGAAGACGGCGTCAAGATCGGAGCTCCGAGGTGGAAGAACGGAGGGAAAAGGGGGCTCCCGGCTTCACCCCCCGGCCAGGCGGGCCTCCCCTGGCCTCAGGCCGGCCTACCCTGGCCCCAGGCCGGCCTCCTCATCCCACCCTGGCCTCAGGCCGGGCTAGCCTGGCCCCAGGCCGGGCACCAGCCCGAGGGAGCCGGCCTCCCACCCTGGCCTCAGGCCGGGCTAGCCTGGCCCCAGGCCGGGCACCAGGCCGAGGGCGCCCCCACCCCGGCCTCAGGCCGGCCAGGCTGGGATGCCCTGTTTTTGTGCGGAAATACACCGTTTTGGCCCCATTTTCACCCACCTAACCCCTAGGCTATATAAGGGACTCCAGTGGCTAGATATAGGGTTTAAGGATGATTTGAGAACTTCGGGCTATGCCCTTGTATCCCTCTTGTGAGGTGACTCCTCTTACGAGGCTACTCCTATGATGAGTATCTAGGACCGTATCAAGATCTCTCCAAGGAGCTACTCTTTCACCTTGTGATTCTAGTAGCGCTTGCCAACCTTCCCCTTGTGGCTTCTGTTGGATCGGTGGACCGACCGGTGAGAGGAATCGGTTTCAATTAGCGTGTTGTTGACTTGGGTTTGCGATCCCTCGTAGGCTTCACGAGTTATCTTCCCCTTTTTGTGTTTCCACGCGTTTGCCCACGTTTTCCCCTCGATCCCCCTCCCGTGTTCATCGTGTTCATCGCGTTCTTCGTGCGTTCTTTGTTCGTTCTTGTCGATTCGTGAAGATCGGGCCAACTTAGAGGTTAACACCTCATCATAAAGGCATGCTGGAAAACAACAAGTACGTGCTGGAAAACAACCATTAAAAGATGGAAAGCAAGCTGGAGCACCTGGAAAACAAGGAGAAGAACATGGGGAAATATTCCAGTGCATAGGAGGATGAAGTGGGAGCACTCAATAGTGATCAATTCGTGTTCCACTTATGTTTTTAGTAGGGACCTACGAGTCTAATGGGATGAACCCATGTTGGGTTCAGTTTGTAAGGTTTTGGTTGCACCAAACCGAGTAGGGATAAGTTAGGGCGCATTGAGGCTGGTTGGGGCGCACCTCCCTTTCTTGGCCGCACCCATACACCCTCATATATATCCTAGGCTGCGAATTAGAATATGGAGACTACGTTAAACATAAACCCTAGACTTTTGGATCGAATCTTCTTGTAAGCATTCATCTGGAAGTATACTGCAAACTTTTCGTGTTACCTGCTGTTCCATGGGGAATAAGATGGTACATGACCACCTCGTAGTCGGAGGCTATGTTGTGCAAGTGTGTGGAGTTGATAATATCCATAGGGTTGCAAACTGTTGCATTGGCATCATGGATCAGCCAGGAGAGTTTTCAGTGAGACACAAGTTATCATATATGTGAGTTCATCGACAAGATTGGGCCACCCCCCTATCATCTTGGTATCAGATTTACCGGTTTCCTCGGTGAGCTTTTATTTATCCCTATATTCGTTTTTGTTTTCTACCTATCCATAAAAATCCACACCAAAATAGAGTTGCCATAGCCCTAGATCAACACCAATTGCTTCTTCTAGTTGATGTTCTTGTTGATTTTTGCGTATCTGTTTTCACATTTTGAGTCTTCTAGTTTCGAGTTAGGGTTAGGGTTCTAGATGTTCTTCGTGTTCTTCATAGAGTCATCATTGTTTTTATTTCGAGTCAATTACTGAAAATCTGACAAAAAGATCAAATCCGATTGGTGTGTTTTCTTGTTTTCGAGTTGGCATCGGTTTGCTTCCACGACACATGTTTTGGCCAAATCGCTACCGCCGGGAATTCCCTGCCGCACTCGGATCCGACACCCTGCCGTGCTCCTTGTTTCCATCGGAGTCGTGCTCACCCGCGCATAAGAACCGCGCTCACACCAACACGCGCGTGCGTCATGCTGTGTTGTCCTGCGCTGCCGCAGCAGAGTTCCGTCTTAACTCTCTGTCGTGTGCGCCCTGCTGCCGCGCGCCATTATGCACTATCAAATCGGCTTGCACGCGCCTGTTTTCTACCGCGGGCTGCTGTGTCCACGCGCTACCGCGGCACAAGTTCTACGCAAAACGCTGCCGACGATAGAGAAACGTGAAATTTTTCCTGCCGTGCGTTCTAGTAGGTTTCTGATATGTTTTCATTGTCAATTTCATAGGATTTCCACTCTGTATCCTTGTGAGACATAGAGACGTCCTATCTAAATATATTTTTAGGAGCTTACCAATGAATACTAGCTTGATCTTGTGCTCACAGGCTAATCATTTGATTGTTTTGTAGTGCTGTTTTTCTGGAAATTATTTGCTCCACGGTGCGACATATTGTGTTTTCTTGTTTTTGAGTTGGAATCTGTTTGCTGCCACGACACACGTTTTGGCCAAATCGCTACCATCAGGAATTCCCTGCCGCACTCGGACCCGAGACCCTGCCGTGCTCCTTGTTTCAATCGGAGTCATGCTCACCCGCGCATAAGAACCGCGCTCACGCTACCACGCGCGCGCGTCTTGCTGTGTTGTCCTGCGCTGCCGTGGCAGAGTTCCGTCTCAACTCTCTGTCGTGCGCGCCCTGCTACCGTGCGCCAATTCCATTACTGCGCGCGCCATTATGCACTATCAAATCGTCTTGCACGCGCCTGTTTTCCACTGCGGGCTGCTGCGTCCACGCGCTACCGCGGCACAAGTTCTGCGCAAAACACTGCCGGCGACAGAGAAACGTGAAATTTTTCCTACCGTGCGTTCCAGTAGGTTTCTGATCTATTTTCATTGCCAATTTCATAGGATTTCCACTCTGTATCCTTGTGAGACATAGACATGTCCTAGTTAAATATATTTTTAGGAGCATACCATTGAAGACTAGGTCGATCTTGTGCTCACAGGTTGCTCAGTTGATTGTTTTATAGTGCTGTTTTTCTGGAAATTTTTGCTCCGCGGTGCGACATATTGTGGCTGAAAATTTCATTGTCCGTAAAAATTGGACAATTTGGACCAAAAGAGAGGAATAATCAAAGAGAAAAAACAGAAAAAATTAGAGAGAAACACTACCAAATTCCGCGCGATCCGGAATGTTTTGAGCGACACGTTTTGATAACGTCGTGTTGTTTCCGTCGCGGATGGCTGAAAAGTGGAATTTGCTCTCGAAGGACGCGGTCCATCTCGACGTTTCTTAGATGTTCCATCGCGGATATTTGTTCCCGGCCCAATAGGCCCAGTTGGAGGCGAGTTTCGTTCCACGAGAACGTCGCAGATTAGTCGAATATATCCCTTTTCATTTCTGTCATTTATTTCTCCATATTGTGAAATCGAATTATATGTTTTTGCATCGGAGTTAGTCTAATGTAACCCTTTTAACTTCTGTCACTTAGATCCATCGAAACTTCTGTCATCTATTTCTCCATATTGTGAACTCGAATTATATCTATCTTAAGAAAATAAACATAGTAGTTGAACATAAACATAGACTACGTACATAGTAATAGAAACAACACAATACAAACAAGATTGTCGATCTAAACAGGACATCAGAAGCACGGGGGCAGCAGTAGGGGGCTAAATAAAGAGCATCAGTAGGAGGCCGACAGCTCCTCCAGTGGCACTGGATCCTTCGTCGGGACTGGATCCTCCGATGGCACTAGATCCTCCCTTGCCTGGGGAGTCACAGCTGCGAGGAGAGTGATCAGGGTTTTCTGCTCTGCTAGGGCTAAACCGATCTTCAGTTCCCCAAACTGCTTGGTCAGTTCGAGGTTGCTGGCCCTCAACTTGGACGTATCATCCATCAACTTCCGAAACGCTATGAGAGAAGCTTCGCCCTGAGACACCTGCTCAGACCTGGCATCGCGAGCCTTGTTGAGATTGTCGTAGGCGAGCTTCAAGGCCTTCTCAAGCTCAGCTTCTAGGATGTCAACCCTCTTCGCTAGAGCGCTGAAGATGACCGTCTGCTCGGCTTCATGTGACCTCTAGACAGTTGCATGATAGAAAGTTGATGTTAATCTAAAAGGCAAAATGGATCTAAGAAAGATGAAATCACGAGGAAATCAGAAACGGGTCTAAGAAAGATGAAAGCACCAAGAATTATGAAAAGGATCTAAGAAAGACGAAATCACGAGGAATCCAGAAACGGATCAGCACTACGTCAACGGAAATGGAACCTACAAGAGGGCAGCAGACCGCTTCGCCGGTGGAGCCATGGCCGCCTGGAGGAATGATCTCGAGTGGAACCTACTACGTCAAAGGGTTTTCGCTTGAGGGGAGGCGGTGAGGCAGATAGAGGATGAACTGAAGAGTGCGTCTATTTATACACCGGGAGGGGGAGTGGAACGGAGGAGCCGTATGCACGACGGAGCAATAACTGGCCGTCGGAGCTAAAGCGACACGTTTCACGTTCACACTATCGTGACGAACGCGTGGCGTGCTGCATGCCAGGGTTACTGCGGTGAGTGGAAGATGGGTTCTTTCCAGACTTGGGCCATGATGGCACTTTCTTGGGTCCTCTCCTGTCAGGCCCTTTTTATTGGGCCTTATAGCACTCAGTAGCCCATAATTATCCTACTACAGTTGCGGCCCAAAATAAGAAGGAAGAAATGTTGAAAATGAAACGAACACATAAAACGTCGAAATTTTGATTATTTTGACATGTTTCAACATCTTCCACACTTTAAAACACTACACATCATCCCATAATGCGTCGTCAAGTTCGTCGTCATCGGATTCCTGCATAAGGCTCTCCCAGAATGCATCGTCCATCTCCTCATCCGACGATGAGACAACGATGGTGGAGGGGCCAGCATCCACCGGGATGTACGAGCTCGCGTCTTCGTGTCCCTCTGAGCGTCGAGCCGCAACTGCGCTTGTACCAGATCTGGGTGATCACGACGGAACCTCTCCATCGAGGCCTCGTCGTCCCGACGGATGCGCAGCTGCACGAACGCGCATCGGTTCTCCTGCTCCTCCTTGCGGGTCACAATCCTCAGATCAGGGTCGAGGAACTCGGCAACTTCCCTGCTCTCGACGTCCCGGAAGTTGAGCTCGGCGCGCGGGCGGCGAACCGCCACACCGCCACGTCGAACGCGAGAGCGGCGAGCTCGGGCATGTCGAAGGTGCCCATCCACCACCGCACGCCGTTGTGTGTGATCTCCGAGGACCAGCGCCCGGATGGCCGCAACTGCACACCTTAGAAGTCGGTGCTGCTTCTCACGCGCGGCTCCATCGGGTGGATCGGCGATGAGAGTGATGGGAGAGGTCGGGGGGTTGTGGCGGCATTTTAACATCCCACTTTTGCTACCAAAGGGTTGTGGTGTTGTGTTCACCTCATACATGCATGAATCAAAAATTTAAACCAGGATTGAAACAATTTAAATTGTGAATTTAAATGGCTCGAGAAAATTACCACAAATAGTACTTAATTTGATTTCCAAAATCTTGTATTGGAAAATATTTTAAATACACCAAAGAAACACATGGTTTTGTTGGAAATTTTATCAGCTTTCCAAAAAGTATTTTTGCCAATTTTTCTGATTTCAAAACGGCCCTCAAAAGTTTGTTTTCAGTTCTGTTTTTAAAGGGAAAAGGACTTAGTTGTGGTTTCCAAAATTTACCCAGGGGGTTTTCCAGAAGATCTGCTGCCAGTCATCTTCCCCGACACGCAGGCACCTCGCCGGAGCTGCCGCCACGTCCATCTACCACCCTCGCGCGTGGATAACGAGAGCAGGTCGACGCCGTGATGCTCCTCTCCTCACTCGCCTCGCCCTGGACGTTCCTCTCGCTCTCTGTACCCCTCCTTAGCACCCAAACCCTAACCGTAACCGCATGGATGCCGCTCACCGTCGTCGCCTCTAGCTCCGGCGAGCTCCGTTGAGCAGCCAGGGAGCTCCGCCTCACCTTCTTCCTTCCCCTCGAGCACGCACACGGGAGGAGACCACCCGAGCTGCGCGAATTTCGCCGCCCCTTCCCTCTCCGGCCGATGTCGCCGCCGCGCCATTGCCGCCGTTCTCGACCTCCTCTACCCTCTCCGTCTGCTCCAACACTTCCACGGTGAGCCGGTGAGCCTCCCGGTACTCCCCTCCATCTACCTCCCCCTCTGTAACTTCCGCCCGACGAGCTCCGCCACCCGCCGCCGCGCGGATGGACGGCGGCGAGCCTCCGGCCACCCAACTCCAGAGGCGCCGCCACCTTATTGCTCCCCGTGAGCCTCTCTAGCTCGTGGTACAACTTAATTCGCGAATAGCGCTCGAAATCGTCAGATTTCGTTCCATCTGTGAAGATCAGGGCTTGATGACATCATCCCTATATCATGCTGATGTCATATCCCTGCTTTTACTATTTTCAGAAAATGGCTATTATTTACAGGAAATGAATTAAATTTAGAAAATCAATAACTATTGTTTTATTAATCAGAAAAATAAAATGAAAGTATGGAAATGATCCTAAAAATATTCTCTATCCAAATATGTAATTTCACACATGTTTGAGAAAGTCCAAAAATGAGCATTTATTTATGTTGTTAATTCATTTAAAAATAGAAAAATAAGTTTTTATTCAATATAATTAGAAAATTAAAAGTTATATACCAAACTGCTCAAAATGACAAATGCAATCTAGTTATGGTGTTTTCAAACCCATTTGAGATTTTAAAATTGTACTCACTTTCGGAATCGTCAGAATTGCCCCTCCGGGGTCTATTTCGGACTAATTTCAGTAAAAATGCTTAATTAACATACGAACCCTAGCAACCCATCGAACATGTTTAAGGTTTTATTTAAGTGCGTTAATTCGCTCATGCATACATATTGCAGATTGCATCGATGCCATGTTTGATTGTTGTTCTTCTTTTCAGTGTTGTTTCCCCCCTCGGTAGAACGCGACTCCGAAGGGAAGGCCAGCATTCCAATGGCGAATACTTCATCTTAACCAACAAGTCAAGCACTTATTCCCGAAGTCATCTTTATCTGGTTTTCTTATAAGCAAGGCAAGCATAACCTCTTATCTGCTCATATACGTTTTCCAACAACATTTGATTCTCGTACTTTGCATCCGATTCCAAAGTATTTGATGCTGGTAGATATAGTTCACCTATATACTGCATTGCCTTAACATCCTGATCCACTGCTCCTAGCCGCCATAGTTTTGCTTGTGCGCATCGCCAGTGCCTCCTATACACATGTTTGTTTACCTCTGCTCCATCCGATTGATGAATCAGAGCTGCGATAACCTAGTATTATATGATGACATGGTGAGATGACCATTGTGTGGTTAACCTGACTAAGGCTTGGATGGGAGGCCACTTGGGAAGTGGTTCTTTGTCCGATACTTGCCAACCCTAGAATTAAGGTCTCGCCGCGGAAACCAAGACTGAGTGTGCAACCACACGCGCGAGCCGATGAACCTCGCTCAACTAACTAACTTGTTTTGCTCTATCCGTGAGTCACGTAGTTTGGGATTTCCATCTGCGTGTGAGTCAAAAAAATTTTGGAGGTGTTTAGGGCGTGACCGGGACAAGTGATGGACATACACGGATCTTGATCCCGCCTCACAGAACAGGTGCCGTCAGGACGTGGCCAACTCCCTGTTGACGGGGTGGCCCTGTTTGGGTTGACTCATGGATAGGGTCGAGCAAGGTAAAGGTCGAAGCCATCCACCCTCTGCCACGCTCCATGGAAGAGCGTACATGTGGCGCTAAGAGCCGGAGGGTACGTGTGGGTAAAGTGTACCACCCTGCAGGGATAAATCTTTCGGAAAGCCGTGTCCACGGTTAAGGACGACTTGGTGAATGTCGTGTGGCCATAGATAACTTGAACGTGACGTAAAAGATGTTGGCAATGATTGAAGGGTGCCTCCTCGGAGATGCCGAGAGGGGTGATCCTTGTAGCATGAGATAGTGTGGGAATGAGAAGGACTTGGTGGAAATAAAGGAAGATGATGATTACAGTAGTTGACTAGTTTCCTCATCTGTTTTGATATATAATAGGTTAATTAAGTCTTGTTGAGTACCTCCCGTACTCATGTTTGCTTAATTTGGTTCAGGTGAAGATCTCACATCGGTGGTGTTTAAGCATGGACATCGACGAGTAGTTTGGGGGTTCCCAGGTAGCAGCCTGGAATCTATGGGCTTGGACGTCACCTTATGTTGCGGCCTCTTAGGCCTTTTTGGTTCTTGTTGATTAGCAACATAATTTGCCTTCCGTTGTATGATGTAATGTTGGGTCGTGTGACCTCTGTTTGTAAGCTATACTCTAGTAACACCTGTTTAATACAGATTCCATGATTAGAGTACTACATTGACCGGTTGTTGGTTTCGAGCTCATTGTTATACAGTTTTGGCTATGCCTGCATAGTTGTCGCAGTCGAGGGGTTGTGGAGCCGATGATCCATGTCCGAGCCCGCCTACCGATGTGATTCGGCCTGGGGCTAGGTAACCCCAGTAACCCTCGATTGTTGTTGCACTTTCCGGACACATAGCAGCTCTGTATAGCTTTGGTCCCGTTTCCTTCAGTTTCGTACGATTCGTGGACGCTTTGATATGCATAGTTGGTTATGACTAGCATGGATACAAGGAGTAGTAGACTGGGGATCCGGACTATGTGCCGATGAATCCAGTATGCCTGCCGTCGTTTGTTGCGGCCGGGGCTGGTAACCCTGAAGCCCTTGTGAGTCCATGTCTAGGAGCACATAGCAGTATGTATATCTCTGGGTCCGGGGTCGTGACAAGTCATGGTATCAGAGCAGGACTGCCTGTAGGAAAACCTTACTGCTTGGTCGATGTTGAGTCTAGTGTTTGTGAAAACTATTTTGAAACCCCAAAATGGATTGTGAAAAACCTTCGTAGGATTCTTTTTACTTCGTATCTGGTATCGCTCCAACTCTGGGTCTCCTTACCTGTTTTGATTCGAAAAGGTTTTGCTATCTCTCCTAGTTATTCAAAACCTAGGTGCCTTCTTTGGCAACGACGTCTTTTACCCAAGTTGACCTAGTGTTAAGTTCTAGAGTTGTGTGTGTGCTCTATTTCCGTTATCCCTCGTTTCAAACTGGGAGATTTCCTTCCATTCATAATCTCTCAAAGTTGCATAGATTCCACATGCTTACATGTCCCAAATCCCAAATCCTGAACCTCGTGATCTGATTTGCATTTCGAATGTATTCCTTGCCTTTTGATCAGATACTTCCGGAGCTATGTATGGATTCTCGAAGATACTTCGTAATTGCTTTCATAGTGTCCTTTACGACACTAAGAGAGTAGTTACTCCTTTCTCTTGGTTTTTAACCTTTGGACTTGAACCGAAGGTCCCGGAATGTGTTGAATTGCGGTGAGTTGAGTCATGTGGTTTCTTAACCATGTAATGGTCACGCTATCAGTACAGGATGCTGACCTTTAACCCAAGTTCCGTTTCTTCGGATCCTGAGGCATTTGTTCCACCTCAGGGTGTCTAGGAAATTCCAACTCTCATAGCCGTAGGCTTTCCTTTGGAACCAAAAAAGGATCACCACAAGAGTGTTCTTATGATTCCCTATCCTTTTTCTTGACTCTGTTATACCTCTCATTTTAGCATGGGTTCTACAAATGAGTATTATCCTGTGCAATCAACATGATCTTCGGATTTTTCCTGAGCATGTTTTCACTCTTTAGTTGCTTTCCGAACTTTGTCCGTTGTTTGGAAACCAAGTTACATATGGTGTTGGATTCCTCCAATGCATTCTCTCTTGTTTTATGTCAAAATATTCCACCTTGGAATGTTAGGAGAAACAAACTCCAGTACCTCGTTCATCTCTAGGACCAGGTCAAAGTTTTGTAATCCGCAGATTAAAGAAGTTTTATCAGCTTCTATTATGTTCTACCTCCGAGTATCCCACTCTTCTATATCAAGAGGTCGTGCTGAGTTTCATGTCCTTATTGATGAAGTGATGCTCCTACACGTCTCCACTCTCCCTTCCTCCAAGATGAAATGCTCGATAAGGTTGAGTGTGTGTATCGATGTGTGCATCAGATATTCTGAGCAATTCTTATTGCTTTGAAAAATCTAAGAAACATCTGTATCCTTCTTAGAACTATTGGTCACCCAGCCTCTACTTAAAGTTGATCGTGTTACCAGATCCATTCATTCCGGTGCACAATCTTGGTCAAAGAGTTAGGTTCATACAAAAGATCTCAAGACCATATCAGTTGCCTTGGAAAGCAAGGCTTCTTTCGAACTCCAAGACATACCGGTAGGATGTGATGTTCTGGTTGTCTTTCTAGAAGTATCACGAGGTGGTTACCTGACCGTGATGTCTAAACAAGGGGTAATCTGAACTACTCCTTTCTCCAAGGAACTAAGTTGGATATCCTGGACTAGTTGGTTGAGCTTAAACAACAACTTGGAGAGTTTAAAGACAAGAGCTCTTCCTAACTTGTTCCTTTGCAACGTGATGTGTCCAGTTCTGTTCATGTTGAAGCAGGATAGTATCTCCTTAATGGACATGCTATCTTTCTAACCTTGATTTGATTTGGGCTATCGTCAAATCGAGAAAAGATCCAAGGACTATCTTTATGGTGTTTTCACTCATGGTGTTTTCTCCTAGGTACACCTTAATGTCCTTTGGTCTGACCAATACTTTGCCTTGTTCATGTACCATATGAACCCCTCTTCTTGGAGTGTTCTGATAAGCGTGTTGTCGGGCCCATCGATGACATTCCTATTTACCCAAGTTGCAAGAGGTTCATTTTGAACAACTGGCACTAAAGTTGTAAACTTTCGAGAACCAACTTTGTGTCATCATGAAGTTTGTGTTCTAGATGTTCGAAGTGACTTTCTCGGGTTTGTGTGTTTTTGGTGAAAAGTTGTCGCCATGGATTCGAGAAGAGTTTTCTTATTCCTTCGGGAATAATCCCAAGTTGGTCATGCACGTGTGGACCATTCTTGAGATGGTAGGTTGTATCTCCATTTCTTGAACAAGTTTTGTATGCAACCCCAAGCCACTGACTGATTGTTCAATAAAGAGACAAAGTCCAAGAACTTCGTTATCCTTGTTATCATCTTCCCAAACAGTGACTCCGATGTGTTATTTTAAAAGTAAACCATGTAGATGCAACCGTCTTTCGCAAGTTTCTAATACATGAGTTCTGCAATCTCACTCATCCTCTTGAGTGTGACATTGTAGTCCGTATCTTGAGAATCCAGTAATTGTGTCCCATTGGTAACGGGTGCAAGCTCTTCGATCAAACGTACTGAGTCTATGTTATCAACCTACTAACCAGAGCTGAATCTCAAGCAGCAACGATGGTTGGTGTTTCCTCAAAAGAATTGAATTAGGTTCATTTGAAAACACGGCATGGTTGATGTTGTGGTTGACACAATTAGCCGGAAGGCCTAACTTCATATCTCTTTGAATCTGTAAGAACAACCACTCTCCATGAGAACTCTTGTGTGACTCATTCTAGAAGTTCCCCCTCCCCGTTTATTTCCAAACTTCAGTTTTACATTCACTTGATTACTTATAGAAAGTTTGCATAAGCTGATATCGGTATCTAGAACATCCAGGAGAACCTAGAAGTTGATCTTTCCAATATCTCCCTGTTGAACCTCTAAACCTTTGTTCTAATGGAAACAAGTTCATCGTGAGAACCATCTCGTGGTGTTTTGTAACCGCCATTGATCAATTCCCTTCTTCAAGTTGTTGGTACTTGAAGTTATGTTCATCTCGCACATTGGGTGAATTTGTCAGTTACTTCAGCCATGGGATCTTAACCATGTGATAGATGTATTGCTACGTCTAACCCACAATAGGAAAAAGATTCCCTATTTTCTTCCGGTGTTTCAACCCTCGTTGGTTACCCATGTTTATGATGTGACCAAGAATTCCTCCCTAATTACGGTGTTCCAACATTCCGTGGTTACTCATATTCTGTCGTGAAGTAACATTCCGATCTTTGACAAAGATTTCGACAAAGTTTTAATGGAATAAAAGTTCCTTCATCTCCCGTGTCCACTCCAAAGAGTGAACATGATCATGTATCAAATCTTCTCCGATGCACGATTATAGTGTTTTCTCATGTTTCCCCTCGTCCACGGATATTACGTGGTGGCATCTAAGAAAATCCTTCTCACTTTGGCACCCTGTTCGCAGTAAATTGTGAAACCTCGGTTTCACAAGTTGTTCAACCTTTCTTCCCCAAAAGGATTTAAAGTCTTGTGCAAAGCTCATATCCTATATCATTTGAAGAACCATCGTCCACAAAATTGAAGCCTTATCCTATTCTCTCCGTTATCTAGATGTGTTTCATGCCTGTTCACTCAAAAGTTCTTTACAAACATCCCTGTCAAGAGTTATCCATGAGATACTTGATCTTCGTGAAGATCATTTCCTAAGAGTTTCCCTCTTACCTAAGGTGTCTCCGTTCAATACTTCAAGCTGCTACGGGTCAACCTCTTCGAGAAGAGAACCGTAAGGTTCGAGAAGATCGTTCGAAACTGGTGTTCCTTCTTTCTTCCCCTTCGGGAATCTCGAGACGAGATTCTTGTAAGGGGGGTAGATTTGTAACATCCCACTTTCGCTACCAAAGGGTTGTGGTGTTGTGTTCATCTCATACATGCATGAATCAAAAATTTAAACCTGGTTTGAAACAATTTAAATGGTTCGAGAAAATTACCACAAATAGTACTTAATTAGATTTCCAAAATCTTGTATTGGAAAATATTTGAAATGCACCAAAGAAACACATGGTTTTGTTGGAAATTTTATAAGCTTTCCAAAAAGTATTTTTGCCAATTTTTCTGATTTCAAAAAGGCCCTCAAAAGTTTGTTTTCAGTTCTGTTTTTAAAGGGAAAAGGACTTAGTTGTAGTTTCCAAAATTTACCCAGGGGGTTTTCCATAAGATCTGCTGCCAGTCATCTTCGCCGACAGGCAGGCACCTCGCCGGAGCTGCCGCCACGTCCTGCTACCGCCCTCGCGCGTGGATAACGAGAGCAGGTCGACGCCGTGATGCTCCTCTCCTCACTCTCCTCGCCCCGGATGTTCCTCTCGCTCTCTGTACCCCTCCTGAGCACCCAAACCCTAACCCTAACCGCACGGATGCCGCTCGCCGTCATCGCCTCGAGCTCCGGCGAGCTCCGTTGAGCAGCCAGGGAGCTCCGCCTCGCCTTCTTCCTTCCCCTCGAGCACGCACACGGGAGGAGACCACACGAGCTGCGCGAATTTCGCCGCCCCTTCCCTCTCCGGCCGATGTCGCCGTCGCGCCATTGTCGCCGTTCTCGACCTCCTCTGCCCTCTCCGTCTGCTCCAACACCTCCACGGTGAGCCGGTGAGCCTCCCGGTACTCCCCTCCATCTCCCTCCCCCTCTGTAACTTCCGCCCGATGAGCTCCGCCGCCGCCGCCGCGCGAATGGACGCCGGCGAGCCTCCGGCCACCCAACTCCAGAGGCGCCGCCACCTTATTGCTCCCCGTGAGCCCCTCTAGCTCGTGGTACAACTTAATTCGCGAATAGCGCTCGAAATCGTCGGATTTCGTTCCATCTGTCGCACCCTGATTTCTAGGGGATACTCACCGTACGAACTGGATAGCAGATGCTTGGATTATGGGGCATAACTGCTCCCACGTCCCAGCTTCCTGGTAGGCCTGCGCTTATGCGCGACAACACAAGCCCTGCTATTCCATCGTCGATGTAAACTATCCACTAGAGATCAAAGGCACTTCCGTCGACGTACTTCACCCATACACACATGGTACGTCAACGGCGTTGAACAACTGATATCACAACAGATCTCTACGACACAAAAGATTGAAATAAGTTGCAAATGGCTCTCATTAGAGCAGAGATAGCAAATACAATCATTCAGAGGGCACATGCCCCAACAATACATCATTACAATACAGCGGAAGCATTCAACATGTCTGAGTACAGACAAGAACCAAATAGGCCTAAGAGGCCGGAAACAAACAGACGGAGCCCATCCACGAAGTCTCGGATCCTGCCCGGGTCCGCTATCTACTCGTCAACAGCCTCGTCATACTCCACGTAGTAGCCACCATGTAGATCCTCGGAAACGTTGTCTGCGTAAACCACAGCCCCAAAGGGGTCAGTACATAAACGTACTGGCAAGCAAGACTCACAGTTCACCAAAGTGTAACCCGTCAACACCAAGCACCGATGCCTTGGGTTCAACGGAAGAAAGGGGATATAAAAGATGATGCAACTGGCTGCGCTAACCAACTACAGAGATTCTACCACTTCCGGCTAACAGAAAGGAGATAAGATCGAGGATTGTAACCAACTGAAGGATAACTTCAAACAAACCCATCCTGGATCTCGCCCCTTATCCAAAGAAGCAATCCGAGGATAACTCACACAGTTGTAATAACGATGGTTCAAATTATTGTGTCAATAAGCCTATTACTAGTCAAGTTATTAATCATGGGGTGTAACATGTTTGATCATTATGTTTAAGTTGTCCTGAGTACTTGTTAGCCAGTACTTTCACCAAGTAATCCATAACCGCGGAAAACACGGCTTCTCGAGAAGATTATCCCTGCAGGGTTGCACCAATTTGGCCGTACACTCATGAATATCCCGCCAGATGGAGCGGCCACTCCACCAAGCGGGGCACTCAACACAATCCAACCCTTCTTCGCATCAAGCCCAAAGCACCTTGGGCGCACGGCTAATCGAGCCCAGAAGAAAATGGACCCTCATAGCACTCTAAGAACGTGTCCCCCTATATGCCGACTACGAAAGTTCCACCCGGGTACCAAGGGCTCGCAAGATCATGCATGCAGCAAATGGAAAACCCGAACTAAATGAGGCGATTTGGACGAGATGCGAATCGGGTCAAACTGAGGGGGAGCCCATACTCCCCAAATGCGGGTAGTGCGCTCATCATGGATCAGTAGACAAGACCCTTTTCCTATTAGGGTCGACACTAGCAGGCCTCAAAACCACCCTGGGCCTCCTGCCGGTGCCTTATCATCAAATTTATTATTAATAGTAACATTAGCATGATTGATTGATTAAACATCGAGCCCCCACAACGTAATGGAATATAGTAACAGAAAGTAACGGGTAACAGACTCGAGCAAAACAACCTAAGCATGCTAGTAAGACACGGGCTCAAACAATGGTTATAGGTATGGAGGTGAGGCAATATCAGGATTAAGGGATACATGTGATAGGTTCGTAACAGAAACAACTAATCATAGGGCTAGCAGAATAGACAACGGAAAGTATCGGTAACCAATGTTGAAAGGAACACAATGGTTCATGTGAGTGATAACTTGCCTGCAAAACCCAGTAGCCTGGTACTGAGCTAACTCCTTAAAAGGGATGTCGTAAGGATCGTCGGTCTCAACGTCGTCGTTTATCCGAGAAGAAGCAAACAGACAATGCAGAAATATAAACAGTCATTATCATGGCATTGTGCACAATCAAATATGATGCATGTCAAGTTAAGGGTTGCATCAAAATAAACTAGTGGACAAGATAGAAACAGGATTAAATGGACCCATATGCAATTGGATTGCATATGAAAAGCCCATGAATTATGGTTGAATTAATTGTTTTACAACTGATCATTATATGAAAGTGGATTAGCATGATGCATGGATGAGGAAAACAGCAAAATAACAACAATAGAACCAAATTAAAATAGGGTGTAGTAATTTAGAAGTTTATTATTAATTTTAGGGAAATTTTGGGTGCATTAAAAGTGACACACAAGTAGTTGTTGTTTTCAACCATTTAAATTGTTCAAAACAAATAACAAAGTTTATATTTGAAAAGAAAACAAGATTTTAGTTGGAATACATGTTTCACTTGTTGAAAAAGGGATTTCAAATAAATTATTTATGAATTACACAAGTTTAAGCAAGAATTAAATGAATTTAATTCAAACATGAACTTAAATGAATTTTTATTTGTTCAAAACATTAAGTGAGATTCATATTTGAAAAGTTTATGCTTTTATGGTTTGAAAACATATTTTATATGTCCGAAAAGAATTTGTTTTGAACAAGTTATGAATTTAGCAATATTAAATGAATTAAATAAGATTTAAATTTGTTAACCACTTTTAATTATTCAAAACATGAAACAAATTTTATATTTGAAAAGGTGGTTTAATTTTGCATGGAAAACATATTTCATTTGTGGAAATTGGATTAAAATGAGTAAGTTATTATTTTGGCAATTTTAAATGCAATAAACAAGAAACAGTTGTTTTCAGCAATTTAAATTATTCAAAACCGCAAACAAAATTTATATTTGAAAAGTACATGAAAAATTGATTGGAAAACATATTTGGTTTGTGAAATTTGGAATTTTTATGAACAAGTTATGAATTTTGCAAATTTAAGTGATTTGAACAAGAATTCAAATGTTTCACCAATTTAAAATATTCAAAACAGTAAAAATATTTTATATTTGGATAGAACATTTAATTTGGTATTGAAAACATATTAAAAATGTTGAAATTGGAGTTAGGATGAATTTCTTATGCAATTTACAATTTTGGGTGCAAATCTGCCACTTTTAAACCATTAGGGACTTAGAAATAATTATTCCAGGGGTCTAGAATTAATGTGCAAGGGCCTAGGTGTGATTACTGGAAGTTGCTGTGACCAAAAACAAGTAAAAATAAAAGTTTGTTAATTGTGTAGGGGGTGGGATTCGACCCCTGCACCTCACTGTGAGCACAAGGGGGACAGAACCACTAGGCTGGTGATGTGTTGGTGTTAGCAAGGGGGGATCCGGGGAGATATGGTTCAGATCTGCACTGCAGTTTAATTGGAACAAATAGCAGCAAAAAGGGGTGGGGGGCTGGGACTCGAACCCAAGCCCTCTGGCTTGTGCGCGCAAGGGTGATGCCACTGCGGTACTGCTCGGTTGCTTGTCAGGTAAGGCTCGGGGGGGGGGGGAATAAGGTGGTGTAGCGAGATTTCTGAAATTGCTCACGTACTGAATCTGTGCGTACTGCAGGTACCCGATCGTGGTCTTCCACGGAGGGCAGCGCTGCTCGCCGGCCGCTGCGGGGAGGCGCCGTGGGGGTGCGGCCGTGGGGTGCGTGCGGTGCAAGAGAGGGAGGAGGAGGGAGGCGATCGGGCGAGTCTCACCTCGACGATCTGGAGGCGATCGGCAGGGAGCAGCAGGGCGCTGCAGCAGGGAACAGAGGGCGCCGGCGGCGGTTGGAGGCGACGGCGGCGGCGATGGGGACCCTCCCGGCGGAAACCGAGGGCACCGGGGGGACGAGGGCAGTGGGGCGGTTCCATTCCCACGCCCGGCTGCTCCTCGAGGTGGCCATGGCGGTGAGGGCGACGGCGACTAGGTGGTGTTCGGGTGGTGTGCTCATGGTGGTGGTTTCAGAGATCAGAAAGAAAAACAGGAGGCTTGGGGAAGAAGAAGGGAGTTGGCGGCGCAGTGAGAGGGGCTCTAGGGTTAGGGGTTGGTGTAGGGTAGATATAGGGGCTAGGAGCTAGTACGGCTGATCATCCAAGGGGGTTGGAGGAGATCGACTGGTTCTCCTGCAGTCGTACTGTTATGACAGTGACATGAGGAAGAAGGACGACAGGGAAGGGGTACTGGGCCAAGGGTTAGATGGGCTGGGTTGGGGTGGATAGGTTAGCTGCTGCCCACTGCTTTGCTTTTTATTTTTCTGTTTTTATATTTTTTTTTGTAGTTTTGCTTTTGGGAGAAACTGTTAAAGGTTTAGCCAATAAAATTACAGAAAAATTAGTTTAGGCTTGTTAGGTAATTAGAAAACATATTCCAAAAGTGGATTTCAAAAATTGAGGTTTTAAAATGAGGTTTGCATTTGGAACCAATTTATTGGAATTTTAGTATTAATAAATCATTAAGAAAACATGCACTTGAATAGGGTCACCCCTAGGGTTTTTGGAATGATTTAAAGTTTGTAATTGTTTGGTGGAAAATCATGGATTCAGAAAGGTACTGATTTGAAATACATTTGATTTGAAGTTGGATTGAAATAGAATTAATTGATTGAAATAAAAGCACCATTCTATTAGTTGATCAGCATGGAATAAAATGGAACAATTTGGTTGTTTTCACTTGTTATTTTTATTCCAAAAGTTGTAACAGAACAAGTATGAAAACATTGTTTGAGTAAGGTTTGAATTTGAGTTGTGAAAACAGTGGAAAACAAATGCAACAAATAAGAATCAAATGCAAACAACATGGAAACAAATAATTGTTTTATTTTGAAATATCATTTTAGAAATTGTAACATCACAAGGATGAAACAAAGGGTTTGAATTTTGGTTTGAAATTCAAACAGAAAACAGTTGGAAAACAACTGAAAACAGAGGAAAACAAATGGAAAACAAACAAAACAAATGCAATCAACATGATGCCATGATGCAAAACATAAAATAACAGAGAGCAAACATTCTAATGGCTATTTTTCAGACTTGGGATGTTACAAAACGCCCCCCCTTGAAGGAATCGCGCCCCGAGATTCCTACTGAGAAAAGAAAAGGTCCGGAAACTTCTTGGGTAGATCTTCTTGAACTGTGATACGTGAAACACTTCGTGCACCTTGGATAGACGTCAGGGAATTAGCAAACCACCGGAACATTTTCAAGTAAAGGGAGAGGTTTTTGTATTGAGGGTGTGTAGCTGGATAAAACTTGATTCATTTGGAGAATAGATTATCTGGCTAGAATGGTGGAACAGAGTTATTGACATCAATGCAACACCAAGAATAATCATCAATGTCAGAATCATCAACATGAGAGTAACGAGGAATATGTGGCATCTCATTTAGAATTTGATTTCTATGACTGAACTTGGAAGTCAACATTTGAGATCCCGAAGAGTGAACGGTGATTTGATTGCTTAGTGGACCAGAAATAGGTTGTATGTTGTGGAAAAGATCTTGACACAAAGGAATGCGATGCTCCGGTATCAAACAACACTTTAGCTGGAATAAAGTTTAGCGGATGAACAGGGAAACTTTGATTAGACGCCGGTAGACGAACTGAAATGGAAAACATCAACAAGATTTCAACGGACGAAAAGGATGTTGAGAAGAACAGGATATCAACATCGGGGAAAACTAGAACAAAACTCCTGAGGTACTACGGAAAAACCCATCCGTGCTTCTAAAGGATCAATATCTACTGCTTAAGGAATAGAGGATCTGCTTCCGGGGCCTATTGGCCACCGTTCTCAATCGTGAGTAGGCAACATGATAAATCATGTCACAACCACCTCCATTCCTATGGTCTAGTAGATATAACCATCCTAGAGAAACCAGGATTCGTGAAATCCTAACTGGAAAGTTTAGATGAGAAGGGAGAAGTCAACGTTGCACTTCCTTACCAGAAAAGGGAGGGAGGGTGGGGAAAGAAGAAAAAGAACAGAATTCCTACTCTCACGTTTCATTTTGTTCCTATATAGCTACAAAATAGTTTCTAGACTCAACTGCGACCAGTAAAAAGGGATCCTACAGGCAGACAGGCTCTGATACCATTTGTCGCACCCTGATTTCTAGGGGATACTCACCGTACGAACTGGATAGCAGATGCTTGGATTATGGGGCATAACTGCTCCCACGTCCCAGCTTCCTGGTAGGCCTGCGCTTATGCGCGACAACACAAGCCCTGCTATTCCATCGTCGATGTAAACTATCCACTAGAGATCAAAGGCACTTCCGTCGACGTACTTCACCCATACACACATGGTACGTCAACGGCGTTGAACAACTGATATCACAACAGATCTCTACGACACAAAAGATTGAAATAAGTTGCAAATGGCTCTCATTAGAGCAGAGATAGCAAATACAATCATTCAGAGGGCACATGCCCCAACAATACATCATTACAATACAGCGGAAGCATTCAACATGTCTGAGTACAGACAAGAACCAAATAGGCCTAAGAGGCCGGAAACAAACAGACGGAGCCCATCCACGAAGTCTCGGATCCTGCCCGGGTCTGCTATCTACTCGTCAGCAGCCTCGTCATACTCCACGTAGTAGCCACCATGTAGATCCTCGGAAACGTCGTCTGCGTAAACCACAGCCCCAAAGGGGTCAGTACATAAACGTACTGGCAAGCAAGACTCACAGTTCACCAAAGTGTAACCCGTCAACACCAAGCACCGATGCCTTGGGTTCAACGGAAGAAAGGGGATATAAAAGATGCTGCAACTGGCTGCGCTAACCAACTACAGAGATTCTACCACTTCCGGCTAACAGAAAGGAGATAAGATCGAGGATTGTAACCAACTGAAGGATAACTTCAAACAAACCCATCCTGGATCTCGCCCCTTATCCAAAGAAGCAATCCGAGGATAACTCACACAGTTGTAATAACGATGGTTCAAATTATTGTGTCAATAAGCCTATTACTAGTCAAGTTATTAATCATGGGGTGTAACATGTTTGATCATTATGTTTAAGTTGTCCTGAGTACTTGTTAGCCAGTACTTTCACCAAGTAATCCATAACCGCGGAAAACACGGCTTCTCGAGAAGATTATCCCTGCAGGGTTGCACCAATTTGGCCGTACACTCATGAATATCCCGCCAGATGGAGCGGCCACTCCACCAAGCGGGGCACTCAACACAATCCAACCCTTCTTCGCATCAAGCCCAAAGCACCTTGGGCGCACGGCTAATCGAGCCCAGAAGAAAATGGACCCTCATAGCACTCTAAGAACGTGTCCCCCTATATGCCGACTACGAAAGTTCCACCCGGGTACCAAGGGCTCGCAAGATCATGCATGCAGCAAATGGAAAACCCGAACTAAATGAGGCGATTTGGACGAGATGCGAATCGGGTCAAACTGAGGGGGAGCCCATACTCCCCAAATGCGGGTAGTGCGCTCATCATGGATCAGTAGACAAGACCCTTTTCCTATTAGGGTCGACACTAGCAGGCCTCAAAACCATCCTGGGCCTCCTGCCGGTGCCTTATCATCAAATTTATTATTAATAGTAACATTAGCATGATTGATTGATTAAACATCGAGCCCCCACAACGTAATGGAATATAGTAACAGAAAGTAACGGGTAACAGACTCGAGCAAAACAACCTAAGCATGCTAGTAAGACACGGGCTCAAACAATGGTTATAGGTATGGAGGTGAGGCAATATCAGGATTAAGGGATACATGTGATAGGTTCGTAACAGAAACAACTAATCATAGGGCTAGCAGAATAGACAACGGAAAGTATCGGTAACCAATGTTGAAAGGAACACAATGGTTCATGTGAGTGATAACTTGCCTGCAAAACCCAGTAGCCTGGTACTGAGCTAACTCCTTAAAAGGGATGTCGTAAGGATCGTCGGTCTCAACGTCGTCGTTTATCCGAGAAGAAGCAAACAGACAATGCAGAAATATAAACAGTCATTATCATGGCATTGTGCACAATCAAATATGATGCATGTCAAGTTAAGGGTTGCATCAAAATAAACTAGTGGACAAGATAGAAACAGGATTAAATGGACCCATATGCAATTGGATTGCATATGAAAATCCCATGAATTATGGTTGAATTAATTGTTTTACAACTGATCATTATATGAAAGTGGATTAGCATGATGCATGGATGAGGAAAACAGCAAAATAACAACAATAGAACCAAATTAAAATAGGGTGTAGTAATTTAGAAGTTTATTATTAATTTTAGGGAAATTTTGGGTGCATTAAAAGTGACACACAAGTAGTTGTTGTTTTCAACCATTTAAATTGTTCAAAACAAATAACAAAGTTTATATTTGAAAAGAAAACAAGATTTTAGTTGGAATACATGTTTCACTTGTTGAAAAAGGGATTTCAAATAAATTATTTATGAATTACACAAGTTTAAGCAAGAATTAAATGAATTTAATTCAAACATGAACTTAAATGAATTTTTATTTGTTCAAAACATTAAGTGAGATTCATATTTGAAAAGTTTATGCTTTTATGGTTTGAAAACATATTTTATATGTCCCAAAAGAATTTGTTTTGAACAAGTTATGAATTTAGCAATATTAAATGAATTAAATAAGATTTAAATTAGTTAACCACTTTTAATTATTCAAAACATGAAACAAATTTTATATTTGAAAAGGTGGTTTAATTTTGCATGGAAAACATATTTCATTTGTGGAAATTGGATTTAAAATGAGTAAGTTATTATTTTGGCAATTTTAAATGCAATAAACAAGAAACAGTTGTTTTCAGCAATTTAAATTATTCAAAACCGCAAACAAAATTTATATTTGAAAAGTACATGAAAAATTGATTGGAAAACATATTTGGTTTGTGAAATTTGGAATTTTTATGAACAAGTTATGAATTTTGCAAATTTAAGTGATTTGAACAAGAATTCAAATGTTTCACCAATTTAAAATATTCAAAACAGTAAACAAATTTTATATTTGGATAGAACATTTAATTTGGTATTGAAAACATATTAAAAATGTTGAAATTGGAGTTAGGATGAATTTCTTATGCAATTTACAATTTTGGGTGCAAATCAGCCACTTTTAAACCATTAGGGACTTAGAAATAATTATTCCAGGGGTCTGGAATTAATGTGCAAGGGCCTAGGTGTGATTACTGGAAGTTGCTGTGACCAAAAACAAGTAAAAATAAAAGTTTGTTAATTGTGTAGGGGGTGGGATTCGACCCCTGCACCTCACTGTGAGCACAAGGGGGACAGAACCACTAGGCTGGTGATGTGTTGGTGTTAGCAAGGGGGGATCCGGGGAGATATGGTTAAGATCTGCACTGCAGTTTAATTGGAACAAATAGCAGCAAAAAGGGGTGGGGGCTGGGACTCGAACCCAAGCCCTCTGGCTTGTGCGCGCAAGGGTGATGCCACTGCGGTACTGCTCGGTTGCTTGTCAGGTAAGGCTCGGGGGGGGGGGGGAATAAGGTGGTGTAGCGAGATTTCTGAAATTGCTCACGTACTGAATCTGTGCGTACTGCAGGTACCCGATCGTGGTCTTCCACGGAGGGCAGCGCTGCTCGCCGGCCGCTGCGGGGAGGCGCCGTGGGGGTGCGGCCGTGGGGTGCGTGCGGTGCAAGAGAGGGAGGAGGAGGGAGGCGATCGGGCGAGTCTCACCTCGACGATCTGGAGGCGATCGGCAGGGAGCAGCAGGGCGCTGCAGCAGGGAACAGAGGGCGCCGGCGGCGGTTGGAGGCGACGGCGGCGGCGATGGGGACCCTCCCGGCGGAAACCGAGGGCACCGGGGGGACGAGGGCAGTGGGGCGGTTCCATTCCCACGCCCGGCTGCTCCTCGAGGTGGCCATGGCGGTGAGGGCGACGGCGACTAGGTGGTGTTCGGGTGGTGTGCTCACGGTGGTGGTTTCAGAGATCAGAAAGAAAAACAGGAGGCTTGGGGAAGAAGAAGGGAGTTGGCGGCGTAGTGAGAGGGGCTCTAGGGTTAGGGGTTGGTGTAGGGTAGATATAGGGGCTAGGAGCTAGTACGGCTGATCATCCAAGGGGGTTGGAGGAGATCGACTGGTTCTCCTGCAGTCGTACTGTTATGACAGTGACATGAGGAAGAAGGACGACAGGGAAGGGGTACTGGGCCAAGGGTTAGATGGGCTGGGTTGGGGTGGATAGGTTAGCTGCTGCCCACTGCTTTGCTTTTTATTTTTCTGTTTTTATATTATTTTTTTTGTAGTTTTGCTTTTGGGAGAAACTGTTAAAGGTTTAGTCAATAAAATTACAGAAAAATTAGTTTAGGCTTGTTAGGTAATTAGAAAACATATTCCAAAAGTGGATTTCAAAAATTGAGGTTTTAAAATGAGGTTTGCATTTGGAACCAATTTAGTGGAATTTTAGTATTAATAAATCATTAAGAAAACATGCACTTGAATAGGGTCACCCCTAGGGTTTTTGGAATGATTTAAAGTTTGTAATTGTTTGGTGGAAAATCATGGATTCAAAAAGGTACTGATTTGAAATACATTTGATTTGAAGTTGGATTGAAATAGAATTAATTGATTGAAATAAAAGCACCATTCTATTAGTTGATCAACATGGAATAAAATGGAACAATTTGGTTGTTTTCACTTGTTATTTTTATTCCAAAAGTTGTAACAGAACAAGTATGAAAACATTGTTTGAGTAAGGTTTGAATTTGAGTTGTGAAAACAGTGGAAAACAAATGCAACAAATAAGAATCAAATGCAAACAACATGGAAACAAATAATTCTTTTATTTTGAAATATCATTTTAGAAATTGTAACATCACAAGGATGAAACAAAGGGTTTGAATTTTGGTTTGAAATTCAAACAGAAAACAGTTGGAAAACAACTGAAAACAGAGGAAAACAAATGGAAAACAAACAAAACAAATGCAATCAACATGATGCCATGATGCAAAACATAAAATAACAGAGAGCAAACATTCTAATGGCTATTTTTCAGACTTGGGATGTTACACCATCTATGAAGATTATAGCTCGATGACATCATCCCTGCATCATGCTGATGTCATATCCCTGCTTTTACTATTTCCAGAAAATGGCTATTATTTACAGGAAATGAATTAAATTTAGAAAATCAATAACTATTGTTTTATTAATCAGAAAAAAATGAAAGTATGGAAATGATCCTAAAAATATTATCTATCCAAATATTTAAATTTTACACATGTTTGAGAAAGTCCAAAAATGAGCATTTATTTAATGTTGTTAATTCATTTAAAAATAGAAAAATAAGTTTTTATTCAATAAAATTAGAAAATTAAAAGTTATATACCAAATTGCTCAAAATGACAAATTCAATCTAGTTATGGTGTTTTCAAACCCATTTGAGCTTTTAAAATTCTACTCACTTTCGGAATCGTCCGAATTGCCCCTTTGGGGTCTATTTCAGACTAATTTCAGTAAAAATGCTTAATTAACATACGAAACCTAGCAACCCATCGAACATGTTTAGGGTTTTATTTAAGTGCATTAATTTTTATCATGCATACATATTGCGCATTGCATCGATGCCATGTTTGATTGTTGTTCTTCTTTTCGGTGTTGTTTCCCCCCTCGGTAGAACGCGACTCCGAAGAGAAGGCCAGCAGTCCAATGGCGAATACTTGATCTTAACAGACAAGTCAAGCACTTATTCCCGAAGACATCTTTATCTGGTTTTCTTATAACCAAGGCAAGCATAACCTCTTATCTGCTCATATATGTTTTCCAAAAACATTTGATTCTCGTACTTTGCATCCGATTCCAAATTATTTGATCCTGGTAGATATAGTTCACCTATATACTGCATTGCCTTAACATCCTGATCCACTGCTCCTAGTCGCCATAGTTTTGCTTGTGCGCATCGCCGGAGCCTCATATCTGCTTCGCTTAGTCATACATGTTTGTTTACCTCTGCTCCATCCGGTTGATGAATAAGAGCCGTGATAACCTAGTATGATATCATGGCATGGTGAGATGACCATTGTGTGGTTAACCTGACTAAGGCATGGATGGGAGGCCACTTGGGAAGTGGTTCTTTGTCCTATACTTGCCAACCCTAGGATTAAGGTCTCGCAGCGGAAACCAAGACTGAGTGTGCAACCACACGCGCGAGCCGATGAACCTCGCTCGACTAACTAACTTGTTTTGCTCTATCTGTGAGTCATGTAGTTTGGGATTTCCATCTGCATGTGAGTCAAAAACCTTTTGGAAGTGTTTAGGGCGTGACTGGGACAAGTGATGGACATACACGGATCTTGATCCCGCCTCAGAGAACAGGTGCCGTCAGGAGGTGGCCAACTCCCTGTTGACAGGGTGGCCCTGTTTGGGTTGACTCATGGATAGGGTCGAGCAAGGTAAAGGTCGGAGCCATCCACCCTCTGCCGCGCTCCATGGAAGAGCGTACATGTGGCGCTAAGAGTCGGAGGGTACGTGTGGGTAAAGTGTACCACTCTGCAGGGATAATCTTTCGGAAAGCCGTGTCCACGGTTAAGGACGACTTGGTGAATGTCGTGTGGCCATAGATAACTTGAACGTGACGTAAAAGATGTTGGCAATGATTGAAGGGTGCCTCCTCGGAGATGCCGAGAGGGGTGATCCTTGTAGCATGGGATAGTGTGGGAATGAGAAGGACTTGGTGGAAATACAAGAAGATGATGATTAAAGTAGTTGACTAGTTTCCTCATCTGTTTTGAAAAATACTCTATGAGACGTGCTATCCTTCCTCGATTTGGAAAACAAAGATTGCTTTACGCAAATCAGCCTTCATAAAACCCTTTATGAAGATAGCAGATATATAATAGGTTAATTAAGTCTTGTTGAGTACCTCCCGTCCTCAGGTTTGCTTAATTTGGTTCAGGTGAAGATCTCACATCGGTGGTGTTTAAGCGTGGACATCGACGAGTAGTTTGGGGTTCCCAGGTAGCAGCCTGGAATCTATGGGCTGGGACGTTGCCTTATGTTGCGGCCTCTTAGGCCTTTTTGGTTCTTGTTGATTAGCAACATAATTTGCCTTCCGTTGTCTGATGTAATGTTGGGTCGTGTGACCTCTGTTTGTAAGCTATACTCTAGTAACACCTGTTTAATACAGCTTCGATGATTAGAGTACTGCATTGATCGGTTGTTGGTTTCGAGCTCATTGTTATACAGTTTTGGCTATGCCTGCATAGTTGTCGCAGTCGAGGGGTTGTGGAGCCGATGATCCATGTCCGAGCCCGCCTACCGATGTGATTCGGCCTGGGGCTAGGTAACCCCAGTAACCCTCGATTGTTGTTGCACTTTCTGGACACATAGCAACTCTGTATAGCTTTGGTCCCGTTTCGTTCACTTTCGTACGATTCGTGGACGCTTTGATATGCATAGTTGGTTATGCCTAGCATGGATACAAGGAGTAGTAGACTGGGGATCCGGACTACGTGCCGATGAATCCAGTCTGCCTGCCGTTGTTTGTTGCGGCCGGGGCTGGTAACCCTGAAGCCCTTGTGAGTTCATGGCTAGGAGCACATATCAGCATGTATATCTCTCGGTCCGAGGTCGTGACAGGCATGCAGTAATCAGCGCCGAGAGTGAGGGGGGAGGTTCGGGGGCTGTGGCGGCATAGAAGGTAGGTTGTGTGGTCCGTGCTCAGTCGTATATATGCGATAGCGACCATGTCGAGAAGTTCAGTGACCGTTGGCTTGCAGTGATGAGTTGCACGATGAGTTATGCAGTGATGAGTTGCACAATCTACCAGCACGAGGGATTTGATCTAAACTCGAGGTTTTAGCAGCTATTAGCGATTTGATCTTTACTCGGGTTTTAGCACGAGGGATCTACCAGCGATAATATACCTTAGAAGTTTACGAAACAAACTAAACCTTAACAAGTCCAGGAAGCAAACGAAATTACAATCCAGCCAGACAAAATAAGAAGTTCATAGGCCTAGCTCAGCAGCAGTCTTGTCTCTCCGCCAACAATGCATATCCTTTGCTACGGTTCTATATCACCCCTATCTCAATGACCGCCTCCAACCTAGGGTCATCGGTCTCCCTCACAATGATCAAAACAGGTTGCTGATTATGAAAATTATTGCCTTGGATGAAAACCATCCACACCAGCTTGTCGAGGATAATGCGGACGTCGGTTTCTTGTTTTAATAAGTGGTGGTGACATGCTCTTCTGCTATAATTCGTAGGCCAACCCTTCCATGATTCCTCAGGCCAGCGTGTTCCCCTATCAACTTCGGTAGTTTATAAGCATGAAAGATAACATACCATGTTAGCAGACCTTCTCATGGTTCTTGGAAATTTACTTGCAAAAGGAGGAGGGCGTCTTATAGATACATACCATATTATAGTGCTACAAGTTTGTGACAGTGAAACGAGTCACAAAAGGAATCCCAACATAGGGTCCAAGGGGTAGAAGCCGGGCCAGGCGGTTCTTCTCGTGATTGTCAAGATTGGCTCTTTAGGCATATATGATGTTGGCATCATCATGCCTCTCATCAGCAGAATTGTCAGAATCGTCATCATGGACCTCATCATCAGAATTGCTAGAATCCTCATCATGAATCTCATCATCAGAATTGCTAGAAACCTCATCATGCATCTCATCATCAGAACTGCCATCTACGCTGCAAACTGAGTCATCTTCCTTTGAAACTGAGTCATCTTCGCTTGAAACTGAGTCATCTTCGATTGAAATGCAAAGTGAGTCATCTTGGGAGTCACCAATAATAGCAACATAGATAGTGGGCCTTGGTATCATGGAAAACACTAGTATGTCTCCCACTGAGATGTTCTTTTCCTCGATGAACCAGTCCCATTGTATCTCGTGCAAAGGGTCTTGCTCTGTTCTTTTGACACATGAAAGGTGTACTTCCTGCCATTGGAACTAAATAGCACACGCTCGCCTACTAACTTGTTGAATGCTATCCGAGCAGTTCACGGTACAATCTATGCATCAGAAATAAAAAGAAACGTGGAAATTAGATATTGTAATAAAAACACAATACATAATACAAGTGCAAGAAGAAGAATTGTTTGCTCAACACTGACTTGAGGTGACACTCTTGTATAGAAGCACCGAACTTGGATGCAGAAGGATCAACATTTGGGCAATTATTCTTGCATACATGGCATGGAATATGCTGTTAATCAAGCAAAAAAGAAGCAGAAGTTACAAAATGTGCATATAAGCAGATTGGTTCTAAAAAGGAACGATTCTTTCATGAATACATTTATGTAAAACTGGGGCCAAACTACGAACAACTGGTAATGCCTCATAATAATAGCACATCATGTTTATCCAAGAAGTAATTCTACACTACCAAGAGCAATGCACAATGAATGTGCTTGTACATTGCACAAGATAGTATGGAACCCTCATTACAATGATATGGTGACACAATTTAATCATCGACTTAAAGGGATCATGCACATTCAAAACAACATCTATAGTCACAGCTCTGTACTCATTGGCCTCAGGGAACATAGAGACAAAGCAAGCATACACAACTTTGCTACGCCAGGCGGGCCAGCAAAACCAAAGACATGGCACATCTATTTGTGTCTGCTTCTTTCTTTTGCTGGCCATCTGGTGGAGACAGTGAGGCATCAGCAAAATATACATGTGTCAAATCATCATCATTGACCAAATCAGCTCATAAATTGTGCATCGTGATAACAAGCCTCATAAACACATAGGTGATCACGCACTAAAGGGCATCCCTAGAATTCATTGTAACATGCAGTCAGAATAAACACATATGGAATAATGCAAAAAAAATGTAAAACAAGCCTCATAAACACATTTCCAACACTTGCTAGAAGAACGAGCCCAATACCAGGAAGTAATACAAGACGTGGCCTTGTATCACTGCCACGTATTGGATCTAATCTCCTAGCATTTATCATCGTATGCAAACCAAGGGAAAAAAGAGTACTATAGACACTCTTTTTGCCTTTACCATGGCCTAGTTTAAATCATCGGCATATAACGAGGACATTCAAGGTAAAGAAAAGTGGAACAATGGAAACAAATGTAATACGAGCCTCATATATCATTGCCATGAAAACCAAGGGCAAAAGAAGTGCGTATAATAGCATGTACGAATACAGATACTCAAACTGTATACACTACAAGGTATTATAGACACTCCCTTTCCCTTTACCATGGCCTAGTTTAAATCATCGGCATATAACAAGGAGGACATAAAAGGCAAAGAAAAGTGGAACAATGGAAACAAATGTAATACGAGCCTCATATATCATTGCCATCCAAACCAAGGGCAAAAGAAGTGCTTATAATAGCATGTACGAATACATATACTCAAATTGTATACACTACAAGGTATTATAGACACTCCCTTTCCCTTTACCATGGCCTAGTTTAAATCATCGGCATATAACAAGGAGGACATTCAAGGCAAAGAAAAGTGGAACAATGGAAAGAAATGTAATACGAGCCTCATATATCATTGCCATGCAAACCAAGGGATAAAAGAGTGCGTACAATAGCATGTACGAATACAAATACTCAAATTTTATACACTACAAGGTATTATAGACACTCTCTTTCCCTTTACCATGGCCTAGTTTAAATCATCGGCATATAACAAGCAGGACATTCAAGGCAAAGAAAAGTGGAGCAATGGAAACTAATGTAAAACGAGCCTCATATATCATTGCCATGCAAACGAAGGCAAAAAGAAGTAATTACAATAGCATGTACGAATACAAATACTCAAATTGTATACACTACAAGGTATTGTAAACACTCTCTTTGCCTTTACCATGGCCTAGTTTAAATCATGGACATATAACAAGGATGACATTCAAGGCAAAGAAAAGTGGAACAATGGAAACAAGTGTAATACGAGCCTCATATATCATTGCCATGCAAACCAAGGGAAAAAGGAGTGGTTATAATAGCATGTAGGAATACAGATACTCAAATTGTATACACTACAAGGTATTATAGACACTCTCTTTCCCTTTACCATGGCCTAGATTAAATCAGCGGCATATAACAAGGAGGACATTCAAGGCAAAGAAATGTGGAACAATAGAAACAAATGTAATACGAGCCTCAAATATGATTGCCATGCAAACCAAGGCCAAGCGGGAGCCTATAATAGCATATACGAATAAAAATACTCAAATTGTATACACTACAAGGTATTATAGACACTATCTCGGCCTTTACCATGGCCTAGTTTAATCATCGGCATATAACCAGGAGGACATTCATCATGTTTATAAATTAGGATACACAAAAGAAAAACAGGTGGAACAATGGAAAATGCACAGAAAAAATCAATCTGACCTCAGAATTTCTAAGTACAACAAGTATAATCACTACTAGCACCTGGCCTCGGTAAATCATTAGCCAAAGTGTTAATAATTTGGTCAAAATTGAAATAACCTTGCAAAAATACCAAATCTAAGCCGTGAACCCAAAAAAACCCCAAATCTAAGCCTAATCTAACTGAAGCACCCAAATCGGGTACGGAATTAAACCATAACCTATGGAAATCATGGTGGAAATAGAGAAGTAAGCGTGCCGGATATCCCAAACTTAAGCCATAGAACAAAACCACGTCTACGGGAGAAAATACAAAGCAGAGACGCAGAATGAACGGTAAAAACATATAGATCTACAGTGCATGTCGTGCTACGCAGAAAAGTCGAGCTAAATCTACAGATCTACGATACATACAAGGGATAAGAGGGTTAGATATCATATTACCGCCATTGCCAAATCCCCTCGAAGAGGACGGGACGACGCACGCGGTGATTTGAAAATAAGCCGATGAAGATCCTGCCTACCAATGGAGGAAGAGGAGGCCTGGCCTTCGTTTCCCGCGGAGGATAGTCACCGCAGTGCTGTCGATGTCCCGGCAGAAGAAAACCCTCCGACAGGGAGAGGGGAAGCTCAGGAAGGCGGTGAGAGAGATAGAGCGAGTGATATGAATAGAAGAGAGAGAGGGGGAGGTGAGCGCAATTAAAGGGCGCGCCTTCCCGAAGGGGTTGACAGCTTGACGCTGCGTCTCCCGCGCAATAAAGGGCCGGCCTGGCGCCAGTTGCCCAAAACATTTCACAAAAGAGAAGAAAAATAATTTCAAATGGAAATAAAAATAATAAATACATAATAATAATAACTTAACCACAAGATACTCCATCCATTTGATCTGAAAGAATAAAAACAATTTCCCCAATTTTTTTGAAAGACAAAATGCAGATTCAATAGCTAGCTCCGCTGGGGAAAAAGGCGGAACTGCCGTTCTGGCCCTCTACGTGAGCCGAAAGGGGGTAGCAAAGTGGAACCAATTGTTTGGTTGTGTTAGGTTAGGCCGAAGGAACACCCAATACAATGGTAGGTCCCACCTCTTGGAAAGATTCCCCCAGCTCCGTCAGATCCGGGAGTTTCGGGCTCTAGGTAGTCCTGGAACACGCCAGAGAGAATCCGACATCGGTGAAACCCTAACACATAGAGCGAGTGAATCTTGGGAATCCAAGAACCATGCCACACTCTATCACATGTGGTGTGGCGTGTAATGGGATTTGGTGGCATTCCGACGATCCGGATCCCCCTCTCCGGATAAACCATAGCCCCGCTGGGAAAAAGACGGAATTAATTGTCGTTCTGCACCATGTACATGAGCCGAAAGGGGGTAGCAAAGTGGAACCAATTTCTTGGTTGTGTTAAGTTAGGCCGGAAGAACACGCAATACAATGGTAGGGCCCACATATTGGAGATATTCCCTCAGCTCCGTCAGATCCGGGAGTTTCGGGCTCTAAGTAGTCCTGGAACACGCCAGAGAGAATCCGACGCCGGTGAAGCCCTAACACACAGAGAGAGAGAGAGCTAGTCTCGGGTATACAAGACCATTCCACACTCTAACACACATGGTATGTCATACCATGGGATTTAGTGGCATTCATACGATCCGGAGCCCCCCTCCGGAGAAACCATAGCCCCGCTGGGGATAAAGCCGGAACTTCCGTTCTGACCCCTCTACGTGAGTCGGAAGGGGGTAGCTAAGTGCAACCAACTATTTGGTTGTGTTAGGTTAGGCACAAGGAACACCAAATAAAATTTTAGGGTCCACCTCTTGGCAAGATTCCCCAAGTTCCGTCAAATCCGGGAGTTTCCGCTGTAAGTAGTCCTGGAACCCGATAAGAGAATCAGACGCCGGTGAAGCCCTAACACAAAGAGCGAGGGACTCTTGGGCATCCCAGACCCATGAAACACTCTAACACACATGGTATGGTATGTTATACGTACCATGGTAATTGGTGGCATTCAAACGATCCGGAGCCCCCTCCGGAGAAACCATAGCCCCGTTGGGAAAAAAGACGGAACTGTCGTTCTGCCCCATCTACGAGAGTCGGAAGGGGGTAGAAAAGTGGAACTAACTGCTTGGTTGTGTTAGGTTACGACCAAGGAACACCCAAGAGAACTTTAGGGCCCACCTCTTGGCAAGATGCCCCCAGTTCCGTCAAATTCGGGAGTTTCGGGCTCTCATTAATTAGTCCTGGAACCCGCGAGAGAGAATCCGACACCGGTGAAACCCTAACACAGAGAGCGAGGTAATCTCGGGTATCCAAGAACATGACACTCTAACACACATGGTATGTCATACCATGGGATTTGGTGGCATTCATACGATCCGGATCCCCCTACGGAGAAACCATAGCCCCCCCGCTGGGAAAAAAGGCGGAACTGCCGTTCTGGCCCATCTATGTGAGTCGGAAGGGGGTAGCAAAGTGGAAATAAATTCTTGGTTGTGTTAGGTTAGGCCCAAGGAACACCCAAGAGAACTGTAGGGCCCACCTCTTTGCAAGATTCCCGTAGTTCCGTCACACCCGGGAGTTTCGGGCTGTCATTAATTAGTCCTGGAACCCGCGAGAGAGAATCCAACACCGGTGTAACCCTAACACATAGAGTGAGGTAATCTCGGGTATCCAATACCATGACACTCTAACACACATGGTATGTCATACCATGGGATTTGGTGGCATTCATACGATCCGGAGCCTCCTCTGGAGAAACCATAGCCCCCCGCTGGGGAAAAAGGCGGAACTACCGTTCTGGCCCCTCTACGTGAGCCGGAAGGGGGTAGCAAAGTGGAACCAACTGTTTGGCTGTGTTAGGTTAGGCACAAGGAACACCAAACAAAATGTTAGGGTCCACCTGTTGGCAAGATTAGCCTAGTTCTGTCCAATCCGGGAGTTTTGGGCTCTAATTAGTCCTGGAACCCTCTAGAGAGAATCCGACGCCGGTGAAGCCCTTACACAGAGAGCGAGTAAATCTTGGGAATCAACCCATGCCACACTCTATCACACGTGGTGTGGCATGTAATGGGATTTGGTGGCATTCAGACGATCGGGAGCAACCTCTCCCGATAAACCATTGCCTCGCTGGGAAAAAGATGGAATTGTCTTTCTACCCCATCTACATGAGCCGGAAGGGGGTAGCAAAGTGGAACCACTTTCTTGGTTGTGTTATCTTAGGCCAAAGGAACACCCAATACAATGGTAGGGCCCACCTCTTGGAAAGATTCCCCCAGCTCCGTCAGATCCGGGAGTTTTGGGCTCTAGGTAGTCCTAGAACACGCTAGAGAGAATCCGACGCCGGTGAAGCCCTTACACAGAGAGCGAGGGAATCTTGGGAATCCAAGACCCATGACACACTCTAACACACATGGTATGGTATACCATGGGATTTGGTGGCATTCTGACGATCCGGAGCCCCCTCTCCGGATAAACCATAGCCCTGCTGGGAAAAAGACGGAATTGTCTTTCTACCCCATCTACATGAGCCGGAAGGGGGTAGCAAAGTGGAACCAATTTCTTGGTTGTGTTAGGTTAGGCCGAAGGAACACCCAATACAATGGTAGGGCTCACCTCTTGGAAAGATTCCCCCAGCTCCGTCAGATCTGGGAGTTTTGGGCTCTAGGAAGTCCTGGAACCCGCTAGAGAGCGGTGAAGCCCTTACACAGAGTGCGAGGGACTCTTGGGCATCCAAGACCCATGACACACTCTAACACACATGGTATGGTATACGTACCATGGGATTTGGTGGCATTCAGACGATCCGGAGCCCCCTCCGGAGAAACCATAGCCCCGCTGGGGAAAAAGACAGAACTGTCGTTCTGCCCCATCTACGAGAGTCGACAAGGGGGAGCATGATGTGAGATCCTGGCACATGGCTCAATAGGATTAATAGGATACTCATATCAACAAGTTGCAACTTCTTTTCCGGAAGCTCATCTTGAAAGAACTCCAGTGTTAAGCGTGCTTGGCCTGGAGCAATTTGAGGATGGTGACCGACCGAGAAGTCCTTCCCGGGTGCGCATGAGTGAGGAAAAAGTGCGCAGGAAAGACTAGTGTTGGTCTGTGGGGCCAGTCTAGAGATCCTAGAGAGCTACCAGGGGTGACAACCGCCGGCTACGAGGTGGAAGGGGTGTTACATTAAAGTGGAACCAATTTCTTGGTTGTGTTAGGTTAGGCCGAAGGAACACGCAATACAATGGTAGGTCCCACCTCTTGGAAAGATTCCCCCAGTTCCGTCAGATCCGGGAGTTTCGAGCTCTAGGTAGTCCTCGAACACGCCAGAGAGAATCCGATGCCGGTGAAGCCCTAACACAGAGAGAGAGAGAGAGAGAGAGAGAGAGCTAATCTCGGGGATAAAATACCATGACACACTCTAACACACATGGTATGTCATACCATGGGATTTAGTGGCATTCATATGATCTGGAGCCCCCCTCCGGAGAAACCATAGCCCCCCGCTGGGGAAAAAGGTGGAACTGCCGTTCTGGCCCCTCTACGTGAGCCGGAAGGGGGTAGCAAAGTGGATCCAACTGTTTGGTTGTGGTAGGTTAGGAACAAGGAACACCAAAGAAAATGTTAGGGTCCACCTCTTGGCAAGATTCCCCTAGTTCCGTCAAATCCGGGTGTTTCAGGCTCTAAGTAGTCCTGGAACCCGCTAGAGAGAATCTGACGCCGGTGAAGCCCTTAAAAAGAGAGCGAGTAAATCTTGGGAATCAATCCATGCCACACTCTATCACACGTGGTGTGGCGTGTAATGGGATTAGGTGGCATTCAGACGATCCAGAGCCCCCTCTCCGGATAAACCATAGCCCCGCTGGGAAAAAGACGAAATTGTCTTCCTACCCCATCTACATGAGCCGAAAGGGGGTAGCAAAGTGGAACCAATTTCTTGGTTGTGTTAGCTCAGGCCAAAGGAACACCCAATACAATGGTAGGGCCCACCTCTGGGAAAGATTCCCCCAGCTCCGTCAGATCCGGGAGTTTTGGGCTCTAGGTAGTCCTAGAACATGCCAGAGAGAATCCGACGCCGGTGAAGCCCTTACACAGAGAGCGAGGGACTCTTGGGAATCCAAGACCCATGACACACTCTAACACACATGGTATGGTATACCATGGGATTTTGTGGCATTCAGACGATCCGTAGACGCCTCTCCGGATAAACCATAGCCCCGCTGGGAAAAAGAAGGAATTGTCGCTCTGCCCCATCTACATAAGCCGGAAGGGGGTAGCAAAGTGGAACCAATTTCTTGGTTGTGTTAGGTTAGGCCGAAGGAACACGCAATACAATGGTAGGTCCCACCTCTTGGAAAGATTCCCCCAGTTCCTTCAGATCCGGGAGTTTCGGGCTCTAGGTAGTCCTCGAACATGCCAAAGAGAATCCTACGCCGGTGAAGCCCTAACACAGAGAGAGAGAGCTAATCTCGGGTATAAAAGACCATGTGATGCATGTAAAATGCATGGATGAATTTTGCATATTTTCACATGGTTTTCTATTACATATTGCATCATATAAGGGTATAATTCAATGTTTTATAGTATTTGGGGGTTAAATTACAAAGTCCCCCAACTTTTATGGAATTAACCCTGCCTGTCAGAAACCCCGTTTTATTTATTTTTGACGTTTCAGGGGGCAAACTTCCGCGAAATCACCTGAAAATCTGCGGGGGTCATTTTCTTGGAAGGACAAGACTTGCGGGCGAAGGATCCACGAGAATTGGGCAAGGAGGCCCAAAAGAGGACCCTCCACGCGGCCAGATTCCTTGGCCGCGTGAGAGGCCCCCTTTTGTCCCCTGTGGCCCCAATTCCTTCCATCTTCGACTTACCGACTCCGTCTTGACCTAAAACCGACTATAAAAAGGGTCCCCCGTACCCTTACGGAAAGGAGCGCCGCCGAAACACCGAAACACCGAAACAGAGACCAGAAGTTCCAGATTGGAGGGGGAAAACTCCGGCGCCACCGGTGTGATATCCTACCCCTCCAACGTCATCTCCATCGACATCTCCATGAAGAGGGAGTAGTCCACCCCAGGGCTATGGGTTTGTGGAAGTAGCACTTGTATCTCTCTCTCTCTATGTGCTTCACTAATTAGATCCGTATGAGCTGCCTCACATGATTACGGGCACCGTTGTAATTCTTATGTGGTGGATCTTTTCTATGAGTTATTGAATCTGAGATTGCAATTGTTTCTCTTGAGTTATTTGAGTAGATGTATCTTATGTACCCCGTTCTTATTTGCTAGCTTTGATCAATCTAGTTCTTGAGAGCGTGTGTGGGGTGATGGTTGCATTAGTTGGAGTAACGGGGGGTGGCTAGTGCTGTGGAAGTGACAGAAGTTCAGCGATCCACTTAGGTTTTGTTAAACCTTTCTTAGTTACCTCACTAGGGATAAAAAGGAGTACCTTGTTACCGGGGATTTGAAGTGACACTAATCAATCTCCATGACTAGATCTAGCAAGTTCTTACTTCAACTTCATGTCACATTGCTTAAAGCTATACTCTGGTTTTTCCTTAATTATCGAGGTGTTGTGATTTATTTCGCATCTTGGTGGAGTATAAGAGGGATCAATATGACCGTACAGATCTCTATGCTAGGACGTGATGCCCATATGAAAGTACTCAATGTTAAACATGTTATTGTAATCTCACATGTAATTCTTTATGTCCATCGTCTACCACTTTATTTGAGAGAATGCAAGTGTGAAACCATGAACCCCGGTCCTATTTTAAATATAAGAAAACACTCTAGTTGCTTTGTTGCAATTTACTTCACTTGCACTTTACTTTACTTGCATCTCCAATTCGAATTTACATTATCTCCATCACCACTTACATCACAAAAATACAAAAACAATCCATTGCATATTTATTTTCTCATTTGCATTTAGTAGTAGATTTAATTATTGCACATTTACTTTAAGTTTTGCATTGCAATTTAGAAGTCTCACACCTTGTGCTTGACAACCACTTGGTGAGGTTGAGGGCACAAAATTCTCTACTTGTTTGCAGGATTCTGGAGGAAGCTTGGAAGACAACTGCTGAAATACTGGCTCCCCAAGAGTTTGATATAAACCCTCGAGTCACCCTCGTGGGGAAGAAGGCTTGCCACTAGCTACACACTCTGCACTTGGAGTCTCAACCTAGCCATCAAGCGTTTTTCTGGCGCCGTTGCCGGGGAGCCATAGGTGAAGGATTTGTCCAAGGGAGCTCACAAGAAGTCTTCATCACCAACAAGGTGTGCAAACACCTAAGATTGGGGAGGTTGCACCTACGTGAGTACCATCCTTTCTATCTCCACCTTCTTTCAAGTAGATTGTTTTGTTTCTTGTCTTGTTTTTGTTTTTGTTCTTGTTTTTTTTTTGTCTTGCATATTTATTTTAGTTTGGATTTTAGTTTTGCATTTAGTTATCTAGATTATTTTAGTATTTCGAATTTGCTTAGTTACTTTACTTTTGTTTTGCATAAAAAATTAAAAACTACATAAAAACTTGGAAAATGGAGCAGAGAACTTATTGGCCATTCAGTGTTAGGAATTTCCCTCAAGAGCTAAATATTCCCGTTGAAAAATTAGAGGTAGATCCTAGTATTATTAAAATGATTTATGAATCTCGTTTCTATGGAAAACCTAAAGAAGACCCTTTGTTCCATCTTAAGAAATTTGATGAAAGATGTAAAACTTTGAACTTTAATCATGCAAACATCAACACTACTAAAGTTAAACTCTTTCCCTACTCACTAGGAGGCAAAGCATTAGATTGGATATTAAGATGGCCTCCTAGCAATTTTACTACTTGGTTCAACTTAAGGGCTAAATTTATTGAAAGGTTTTGTCATGCTGAAAAGAATTACAATGTAAACAATTGCTCATTACGTTTAAACAAGAAAAAGATGAATCAATGATACAAGCATGGGATAGATTTAGAAGTAGAGCATATGGAATAGGGCAAGGCTTTAGAGATTGGATACTTATGCATATGTTTTATAAGGGACTTTCTGAAACTTCTAGAGCCTTTTTAGATAATGAATGTGGGGGATCTTTTACTAGTACTAATGCTGCAAATACCCATTTTTTGGTTGAAAGTTTGCTCTTAGAGGTTAAAATTAAAGAGAGCTTAAAAAAGGCTGAAGTACCCGAGGATATTTTTGATGATCTCTATGAGATTTTTAATATGCATAATAGAAAAGGAAAAGTAGAGGAAATTATGATGCTTACTGAAATTAAGGATCCATTGCTTGATTTAGAAAAAAGTAGCTTGCAAGAACTTATTGCTACTCTACAAAAATTTGCTAGTGATCCCACTATAAATGTTAATCAACCTGGCTTTGGATATTATATTGCTAATCATGTCTTGCAAGAAAAAATTGCTAGGTACAAGAATGAGGCCATGATACCTCCTAAGCTTGGGGATGCATGGATCCCCAAGGTGCTAGTTTCAATTGGAAAAGAAATTCACCATGCTATGTTAGATCTAGGTTCTAGTGTATCGGTACTCTCTAAAGAATTATATGAATTGCTAGAACTAGAAAATTTAGAAAAGTGCTCAACTGAATTTTTCCTTGCTGATAACTCTACTAAACATGCTGTAGGACAAGTAAAAGATGTTATGATTGAATTGCACATGACTTTCGTACCCGTTGATTTCATTATTATGGATATGGGGGATAAATCCCCTAGTCCTATTATTTTGGGTAGACCTTTTCTTCGTACTACAGGTGCAATCATAGACTCCAAGGAAGGGAATGTCAAGTTTCAGTTCCCTCACAAGAAAAGCATGTAGCACTTCCCAAGGAAGAGGGGCACGCTGAAGAACAAGCTTCCTCATGAGCTTTATCCCTCTTGATTATCAAGTAAGTAAGCCTAGCTATATGGCTATAACGAAAGCGCTTTACGGGAGGCAACCCGGTTGTTTTTGTTTGGATTTTCCTAGTGTCCTCTTGCTGTCTCAAGAGATCAGTTTTTTTGTTTTTATTCTGGAGTTTTCAATAAAGAGTCAAGTCAAACCCATTTGGACTTATAAGTTGCTATCCTAGTGCATGAAATTTCTGTTTCAGCACGAGTCTGCTCACCGTATGATTTTACGTTTTTTATTGATATGTCGGATTGAGCTAATTTTTTAGTTTGTTCTGAAACTTTTCGTCCTCTGTAAGCACAAAAATTGTCTTAATTTTTTGAGGAGTCTAGCTTAGGGAAAACATTCGTTTTGCTGCTGCTGCTTTTCTGGAAAGATTCTGCCTTCTTTTGCTCTTTGGGCTTGGGAATCGAATTTCCATGATTCTTTCAAGCAAGAGAGTGAATATACAACATAATGAAACTTATTGTCTATCTACTGGAGCATTTTATTTAGAATTTTGCACAGCAAGCATGTGATTTGTTTGTCCTTGCTAATCTCACCCCACAAAAAAAATTGGGAGAAACATGTTTTGTGAAGTTTTTTTCACAGGGAATAGAGGAGCTGCGCCTCAAGACATCCAAGAATGGTGAAAGCCATAAGCTTGGGGATGTGATGAACACCCCACTGGAGCTACACTCTTTTTGTTAGCACACGTCTACTTTCTGTTTTTCTAAACAAAGCATTTATCGTAGAGACTTGAAGCGTCTAGTTTTTGTTTTTATTTTTGTTTTGATAAGACCACCACCATCATTTTATATGAGATTGGGCTACTGGAGTTTGGGGTTGGAATGTATTGGATGCTAGTATTATGACTTGGAATAGGGATTCCATGGTTGATTTGAAGAGCTACATATGTTTGCATGATTTATAGGCTTTTTATGTGTAGAAATTTGCAATAATGTTGTCTTGAGCTATCTCTTATTCATGTCCTTGATGTTAATTGCTGGTTTATTTAGTTTGTCATGAAATGAGTAGTTCTATGGACATATGCATGCATAGTAGCTGGTCAGCTATCTCCCTCTTGCTAGCCCAAAAATTTAAAAATTCCAACAAGTAAAAACTTGTTTCCAACACTCCTTAGCCAAGTATTTCCAGTGAGTCCACCATATCTTCCCATTAGCTTCATTGATATTCCGAGTATGTTCACCATGTTATTGTGTTATTTATGTTCTAAATTAATATATTCACTTTATTAATTGTCATGGGTTGAACTTGGGATAGGACTCTCACGAACTTTTGAAGGCACACTTTACTTTTTATGCATCTAATAAACATGACCCAATAATGGGAGCCACAAGTTTTGCGTTTGACAAGTGTGTGGTTGGGAGCTAGCTATAAACGTGTATCACCGGAAAGCTTTCAACATTGCACAAAAAATTTACCTTTGGTTGATATCATGTACTTTTGTTTTTGGACTCCTGCCATGCCGAAATGAAATAGAGGAATAGTAAGTTTTGATGAGTAAGTATCTATATGACTAGAGAAACGCATTGGGCCGCTAACCCAAGCCGTGCTTTATCATGGTGGAAATTTACTTACAGCTTGAGTGACTCTACAACACATCCTATAATAAAATAAGAAGCTATGCATAATAGTGAAGGAAAATAAAAAGGATGATGAGTCTACTCCGTTTGTTCATCTTGTCATTGTAACATGGGCTTGTTTCCATGTCATGGGGCAAGAGGTACCTCTTTGCGGTTCTCTATGATGTCATTAATACTTATTATGATTGTACAAAGCTTATTAGGAATCTTAAGTTGAGTAATCATGGACTAGGTTTTCACACTCACGGGGCATGAGGCTGTCAACCACCTTGTCATTCTCATTACTTCAATACTCACAATTTTAAGATGCTAGTGATAAAGGGGAAATGAGAGTCCTAGATCAATGGATACCACATTTCAATTAGTAATTTTAGTTGAATAATTTAGAGGCTAAATAAGACTTGATCATGTTTTACCTCTACTCAATTTTCTCCAAAGTGTCGACCATATTTTCTATTCTCCATTATGCTATTCTTTGACCAATATAGGATTTTATTTTTCATTTTGTGTATGCATTTGGTCCATAGTGCTTTTATTTCATTATACACTTGGCGAACTTTCATGAAGCATCTTTGCTTGCATATTTGATATTTCTTACAACATGAATTGTATATTGCTACTCATTTCTAGTATTAATCATTTGATTATATGTAGCATGAATAATCCTCCTTGATATCCCATGATTGTTTCAATATGCAAAACCCATCTTAGTTTTATCACCTTCATACTCGAGGACGAGCATGGATTAAGCTTGGGGATGTTGATGCATGTAAAATGCATAGATGAATTTTGCATATTTTCACATGGTTTTCTATTACATATTGCATCATATAAGGGTATAATTCAATGTTTTATAGTATTTTGGGGTTAAATTACAAAGTCCCCTAACTTTTATGGAATTAACCCTGCCTGTCAGAAACCCCGTTTTCTATATTTTTGACGTTTCAGGGGGCAAACTTCCGCGAAATCACCTGAAAATCTGCGGGGGGTCATTTTCTTGGAAGGACAAGACTTGCGGGCGAAGGATCCACGAGAATTGGGCAAGGAGGCCCAAAAGAGGACCCTCCACGCGGCCAGATTCCTTGGCCGTGTGAGAGGTCCCCTTTTGGCCCCTGTGGCCCCAATTCCTTCCATCTTCGACTTACCGACTCCGTCTTGACCTAAAACCAACTATAAAAAGGGTCCCCCGTACCCTTACGGAGAGGAGCGCCGCCGAAACACCGAAACAGAGACCATAAGTTCCAGATTGGAGGGGGAAAACTCCGGCGGGGCGCCGCCGGTGTGATCTCCTACCCCTCCAACGTCATCTCCATCGACATCTCCATGAAGAGGGAGTAGTCCACCCCAGGGCTATGGGTTTGTGGAAGTAGCACTTGTATCTCTCTCTCTCTCTCTATATGCTTCACTAATTAGATCCGTATAAGATGCCTCACATGATTACGGGCACCGTTGTAATTCCTATGTGGTGGATCTTTTCTATGAGTTATTGAATCTGAGATTGCAATTGTTTCTCTTGAGTTATTTGAGTAGATGTATCTTATGTACCCCGTTCTTATTTTCTAGCTTTGATCAATCTAGTTCTTGAGAGCGTGTGTGGGGTGATGGGTGCATTAGTTGGAGTAACGGGGGTGGCTAGTGCTGTGAAAGTGACAGAAGTTCAGCGATCCACTTAGGTTTTGTTAAACCTTTCTTAGTTACCTCACTAGGGATAAAAAGGAGTACCTTGTTACCGGGGATTTGAAGTGACACTAATCAATCTCCATGAGTAGATCTAGCAAGTTCGTACTTCAACTTCATGTCACATTGCTTAAAGCTATACTCTGGTTTTTCCTTAATTATCGAGGTGTTATGATTTATTTCACATCTTTGTGGAGTATAAGAGGGATCAATATGACCGTAGAGATCTCTATGCTAGGACGTGATGTCCATATGAAAGTACTCAATGTTAAACATGTTATTGTAATCTCACATGTAATTCTTTATGTCCACCGTCTACCACTTTATTTGAGAGAATGCAAGTGTGAAACCATGAACCCCGGTCCTATTTTAAATATAAGAAAACACTCTAGTTACTTTGCCGCAATTCACTTTACTTGCACTTTACTTTACTTGCATCTCCAATTCGAATTTACATTATCTCCATCACCACTTGCATCACAAAATACAAAAACAATCCATTGCATATTTATTTTCTCATTTGCATTTAGTAGTAGATTTAATTATTGCACATTTACTTTCAGTTTTGCATTGCAATTTAGAAGTCTCACACCTTGTGCTTGACAACCACTTGGTGAGGTTGAGGGCACAAAATTCTCTACTTGTTTGCAGGATCCTGGAGGAAGCTTGGAAGACAACTGCTGAAATACTGGCTCCCCAAGAGTTCGATATAAACCCTCGAGTCACCCTCGTGGGGAAGAAGGCTTGCCACTAGCTACACACTCTGCACTTGGATTCTCAACCTAGCCATCACCATGACACACTCTAACACGCATGGTATGTCATACCATTGTATTTAGTGGCATTCATACGATCCGGAGCCCCCCTCCGGGGAAACCATAGCCCCCCGCTGGGGAAAAAGGCGGAACTGCCGTTCTGGCCCCTCTACGTGAGCCGGAAGGGGGTAGCAAAGTGGAACCAACTGTTTGGTTGTGGTAGGTTAGGCACAAGGAACACCAAAGAAAATGTTAGGGTCCACCTCTTGCCAAGATTCCCCTAGTTCCGTCAAATCCGGGAGTTTTGGGCTCTAAGTAGTCCTTGAACCCGCAAGAGAGAATATGACGCCGGTGAAGCCCTAACACAGAGAGCGAGGGACTCTTGGCATCCCAGACCCTTGAAACACTCTAACACACATGGTATGGTATACGTACCATGGCATTTGGTGGCATTCAGACGATCCGGAGCCCCCTCCGGAGAAACCATAGCCCCGCTGGGGAAAAACACGTAACTGTCGTTCTGCCCCATCTACGAGAGTCGGAAGGGGGTAGAAAAGTGTAACTAACTGCTTGGTTGTGTTAGGTTAGGCCCAAGGAACGCCCAAGAGAAGTTTAGGGCCCACCTCTTGGCAAGATTCCCCATTTCCGTCAAATCCGGGAGTTTTGGGCTCTCATTAATTAGTCCTGGAACCCGCGAGAGAGAATCCGACACCGGTGTAACCCTAACACAGACAGTGAGGTAATCTCGGGTATCCAAGACCATGACACTCTAACACACATGGTATGTAATACCAATGGATTTGGTGGCATTCATTCGATCCAGAGCCCCCCTCCGGAGAAACCATAGCCCCCCCGCCGGGGAAAAAGGCGGAACTACCGTTCTGGCCCCTCTACGTGAGCCGGAAGGGGGTAGCAAAGTGGAACCATTTGTTTGGCTGAGTTAGGTTAGGCACAAGGAACACCAAATAAAATGTTAGGGTCCACCTTTTGGCAAGATTCCCCTAGTTCCGTCCAATCCGGGAGTTTCGGGCTCTAAGTAGTCCCGGAACCCGCTAGAGAGAATCCGACGCCGGTGAAGCCATTACACAGAAAGCGAGTGAATCTTGGGCATCAACCCATGCCACACTCTATCACACGTGGTGTGGCGTGTGATGGGATGTGGTGGCATTCATACGATCTGGAGCCCCCTCTCCGGATAAACCATAGCCCCGCTGGGAAAAAGACGGAATTGTCTTTCTACCCCATCTACATGAGACGGAATGTAGGGCCTGCCCTTCGAACCACTTTTCAAGGACACCCCTGATATGCATACATTCACGATCCCAGGAAATTCAGTCGTGAACAACATATCAAGCTGGTACACAGATACAATATCCATTACACGGTTGCACAAACACTTACAAGGACACATGTTCACATGACCAAGACTACACGGTTGTCACGCAGGACAGCACACAACACACACAGCGGAAGACTAAACACACACAAAACGCGGTAGAGCCCAAGTCACGCCTTAACCTACAGGCTGCTGACCCGAAGACGATCCTAGTTCGCATAACCATCAGCTCCGTACTCCTCTTCGTCGATCTTCTCCTGAGACTCCTTCTCGAAGTCTGGCAAGTAGATACCAGGGGCGAAACCATAATGAGTACATTTGAATGTACTCAGCAAGACATCCATCATGTAACTTACCAAAGATGCAAGAATGCTTATATGGTGTAATAGGTAGGCTATAAATAGGGTTCACTACCAATGGTGTTCAGATGGGATGACACCATAGTTGCAGTCAGGTTAATCTGTATCTTTGCTGAAGAAAATACTTCAGAAGAAAATAGTATAGTTTTGTTTCTCTTGTCGATATCGCATGTACAAGAGGTTTTATAAAACTTTATTTAGAAGAAAGTTTCCTCTTTGCAAAACTTCTTGGAAAATCAATTTCCAGATGTTTTCTTGGAGAAGAAAGGTTTTCTCTGCAAAACTTCTTGTAAAACAACTTCTGGCTTTTCATCATCGGTACCTCCATGGTACAAGGTTTTTCTTCTTTTCCGAACTTCCCGAGTTCAACACTCCTTTTTAAATCATCTTTTTGAAAACATTGACACAATGCTAGCTACATGGCCATTCAACTGTCCATATCCGAGGACGCGGCCTCTTCGAAAAAGTTGTACTCTGCAGAGGTGTACACATCCACCAGATACAGTACACCTGCCGTGAACAACCACGGACTGTAACAACAGTATGTGAAACATCAGATCACTGATCATAACTTTCCACTATGCTCAAGCTAGAATGCGTCTATCTCTCAGTTGAGTTTATTCTCCCCGGCAATCAAGTCCCGCTCTGCCTAGACGGGAGCCTCAACGAATGCGTCCGGAGGGAAACTTAATCCCACACTTTATATGTCTCAACATTGGGAGTTTTGAGGACATTTGGTTCGAGGGATTCCGTCCCTTATAGCGTTTGAGATAGAACACACACTAACAAGGACAAACTTCCAGTTAAGCCCCGTGCCCATGTTGGGGTAGGGTGGCAGTACGGTAAAGGTTGTCCGGCGAAGACTAGATTATGTGTCATTTTTGAAAAACACCATTTTCCCAAAAATGACCACTTCCTCATTTCTCCGGAGAATAAGGATCCGCCTTTTCTCCGGGTTTTTCCATAAAGCCTTTGTTTTGTAAAAACACAATTTTAAGGTGTGCACTTAGGGACTAATATTTGTGATGGTAATAAATACCACATGGTGGCTATGGGCTTGGTAACACCAAGTATTAACTAATGGCATAGTATATATAATAGTAGTAGTATTATTCACTCAAAAATAGTCTTTGGAAAACCAAAGTTTTTGTAAAACCTTTCAGAAGTAAAACATGCATGATAGATAATGATAAGTATATGATAACAGCAAGCATCAGGATGGCTTGCCTCAAGTCTCTTAATGTCCCTGGCCTTGAAGTAGCTTGAACTTGACGCACAGCTCCACAACTGCTTCTTCTTCTTCTTCTTTGTTTTCTAGCGTCGTAAAAGAAATACAAGACACACTCTCAGGTCTAAAAGACACACAACCAAGCTAAACAACACGTAGAGCAAGCAAAAGTATAATGGCGCCAACTCACACACGTTATCGAGGAAACTGTCTCACATAGCTCTCAGGGCACACAACTATCGCCAGACAAGCATATGGTTCAGGAAACCATATCCCACATCTTACATACCACAAATGGAGTGGTGTACCACTCTCACAACAATATGTATGAGAAGCTAAAAATATAGCTTGTGGGTGCAAAGTTTAGGTTGCTAAGGTAAAACAAACAGACAGAACAATACCCATGGCAGTGGGTATTACTCACCACAAGCAACTATCACTTAATGTTTTCATGATTTTAGTTGGATGTCTAAGTCTCATAAGATACTCTTAAGTACAAGAACAACACTAGAACAACAAATAACACAAGTATGACACTCATGCTAAGGTACACACTCAGACAATTTTCAAACAGCAGGTAAACACACCACAGATGAATAGGCTGTTTATTTACTACCTTAGTGTTTACTTGAAGTTTTGGAATCCATCAATCATGAAAATTTAACAAACAACCAGTAGCTAACGACCAAAGAATCAAGTCATAAAAAAAATCTAAAACACCATCTTCACTCAAGATAATACTCCTATTAAACATGCATAAAAATAGGACTGCACTAATAGCATACTAATATGGAAAATCTACACAAGCATGCTACAAGAAATAATTATGTTCCACAACTATAGCACATGCAAATAAATAATTCATGGTATGATAACAGAATTAATAACTTCCTAAACATGCTACAATAAACTCATATACTCATAAAATAAAACATGACAATACTATAACAAGAATCACCATTTTCTAGTGGTGACACTAGTTCAATACTAGGGAAACAAACAATGCTATCATGATTGCTTAAACCTAATCAAGCAAGTCATGAATTTAAATGTAACTAATAACAGTACACAAATCATACTCATGCTAGGAAGCAAGTACATCAAAATAATCCTATGAAACAACTATTAAGCATGCACAAATTAGTTCTAGCAATTTCTGTTTCCTTGAAACAATTATTAGCAAGCAATCAAGGTATAACTCACACAACCAGTAGCTATGCACTTAATGAAAAGTCATATAATCCTTTTCAAAAATCCAAACACTCAATTTAAAATCATTTACCAACAATCTATCAATCACAAGGAATTTAGTTTATTTGCAAATTATAAAATTTAGCACTCAATAGTGAACCATTACTTAACAAGATACCCCTAAGGAATATTATGTTAACAAATTGGATCATATCTAACATACTAGTATCCTCTGATAAGAAACAAACTTCTCACTTGCATAAGTGAAAACAAACAATTACATTTTCCATGGTGGAAAAATAGAAATCAATCATATAATTAAACATGTTCATTCCTCACATGAACATGGTTGGGAATTTTCATCCTCAACCAAGATGAGATGGGACCAGTGGGTTATGGGCCCACTAATACCAAGGAAAAGAGGTACTAAGCCTCTGGTTACCCATGACCAAAAATTAGTATAACAAAATAAAATAACGCAAAGCCATTTATTCTAGTGAAAACAGTACTAGTGCATAAGAATAACAAAACCTATACATGCTTCTCTATAAAAAGACATGCAAACTTAACAGAGGTATTAGCTTCAAAATAACAGTACCAAAATGGTACTGGATCCATAGCAATCATAGAACAAAATTTTATAAAGCATTCACACAAAGACCTAGGCATCACAAAAATTCCAAATAATAAAACTAGAAAACAACCAAATGTTATTTCCTCTTTATTTCAGTTTCCAAACATGCACACACTTTCTAAGGTAGAGGTACTGTAATAAAACAACTCAATAACAAGTCCTAAAAACTTTATACAAGCTAGGAAGCAAGATCCAATCATCCACACCAATCATTTTCAAACAAGAACGCAATTAAAAACAGAAACAGAAAAGTGCTGTTTCTAGATCTGTCCACCAAAAATTATCCAGAGCTTCAAAAATTAATCTAAGCTAGGATAAGATAGATCTAGTCAATACCAAACTCATCCAATTGGATTTTCTCCAAAAAGCATTTTTAAATTCCTTAAACAATTCAAAGAAAAGCTTACTAGTTCTTTAGTAAAATGGATGGCATTTTCATTCTACAACTCACCTTGATGTGAGGTTAGGTGCATTGGATAGATATTTTCAATACCTATTCAGAACAGTTGAGTTTGTTCCATTTAGTCACATATTTGAAAAGTATAGTTAAAACATTATCACTGACATCCTGAGGGAAAACATTCATTGTGCTAAAAATAATGGTCCAAAAGTAGATCTGCAAATTTTCCCTGGTTTAGATTTCATTCCTTAGGGTGCTTGAATTTTTCCAGATTTTAATTTGCAGTTTTAATATTTTTCACAAGCCCAAAGTGAAAGGTACCTTTTCTGTGAAGAGTTAAATGAATAAAACACACACAGCACACGGGCTGGATTCTGCGGGCCGCGGCCCAACTAGGCAGATGTGCAGCCCGCTGCGCTACGCACGCAAGCGCAGGCGCGGGAAAACAACCGTTTGAGCGTGGCCGTTGATCGCAGATCGGACGGCGCGTGCTCTTCTTCCTCCCCCCGATCCTCTCTCTCTGAAACCCGAACAGGAAAAAGAGTGGGGCGGCCGTAGCGCTCACCGTGGGGCTCGGGAAGGGCTGTGGGCGCTCGGGGGTGGCTGCTGGGTGGTTGAGGCACCGAGGGGCGGCGACTGCGACACGCGGCGTGGCCATCAGCGGTGGAACGCGGCCGGCGCTCTACGCGGTGACCGCGGCGGCGAGGTGGACGGCGGCGGCGCCTCCGGGGGTTAGCGGGCTCAGGGCCTTGTCTGGGAGGTTCAGGGGAGTGGTACTGTGGCAGTGGGAGGGGCTGGAGTGGAGGGGTGCAGGCAGGGCACTGTCGTGGCCGTGGTGCTCACCCCTCGGGCTAGAACTCGAGCTAGGTTTGCTTAGGGCTAGGGCTTGGGTAGAAAACGACCAGGGGAGGTAGGAGGGAAAGTGAGAGGTGCAAGGAACACAAGGGCACGACCCTGGTACTTATAGCCAAGGTCTGAACCTCAAGGGAAAAATGGGGAGCTTGGTTGGATGCCAACAATGGCATAGAGCAAACCCTAGGGTTTTTGGTCATTTCCAAAACGTGCACTGGCTTGCCCTAGTCACCAAGCATGTGTGTGCAGGTCTCAACCTGGCCAAAGGTGCAAGTGGTGCAAGTGGCAACCAAAAATAGTCAATGGCATGGGCTCCCACTTCTGCCACCTCATATCCTCTTCTCTCTCTACTAAGTTTAGGCCTAGGGCTTCTAGAAGGAACCCAATGCATTATTGGTCGAGTAGGAATGCTGGTCAACACACTAGGCTTGGTTACACTTCCAAAAGATCAAGGTATCAACAAGAAATCAAAGGTGCAAAACTGTATCTACTGCTGTTTACTGCAAAATTCAGAAAATTCAGTCTAAGGACTTAGAAATTTTCTAAGTGTTGAAAACAGACAGAAAGTGGAAGAAGTTGGGTTTGTTTTCAGTGCTTAAATGATTCTCAAAATTTGTTTTCAAGGTATGGATTTGTTAACCATGTTATATACTTTCATAAACAACTTTTGAAAACAAATTTGAAATAAGTTAAGGCCATGAAAACATTGGAGGAAAAGGTATACTTCCTGTTTTTATCTGTTTCTCAAAAATGTCATTTTCTGCCTTAATTTTATACCACAAACACATCAAGCAAAAGATAGTTTTTATTTCTCCAAAAATAAAAGTGAGCTTATAGCTTTGTAGTATATATTTCAAGGTTTAATTTAAAGTCAAGAAATCATAAAATAACAATTCAAAGCTTGGTGAAAACAATGGTAGAAAACCTGTATTTGGCTTTATTCTCAGACATTGTTTTCTATAGGAAAGTTAAAAGGAAACCCTCATAGATCATCTTGGAAACTTGTTTTCTTGGATCCAACAAGGTTAAAAGTTTGTTTTAAGTAGCAAACCATAATGATCCAAGTCTTGGAATAAAAATCTCTCAAGTAACATTATGAAAACATCAGGGGAAAATAAAATAGGAATATTTCTCACAAACATAAGGTATTGGTTTTATATCAAGAAAACAAATCTTGAGTTGCAAATATGTTTTAGCACACAAGCATATGTTAGTTCAAACAATCATGTTGTTATAAAAAAAAATTGTTGGCCCTAATTTTTGTCTTCTTGAGCATAGTCCAAGAGTCCAAAAACTGGGGTGTGACACGGAAGGGGGTAGCAAAGTGGAACCAATTTCTTGGTTGTGTTAGGTTAGGCTGAAGGAACACCCAATACAATGGTAGGGCCCACCTCTTGGAAAGATTCCCCCAGCTCCGTCAGATCCGGGAGTTTCGGGCTCTAGGAAGTCCTGGAACCCGCTAGAGAGACTCTAACGCCGGTGAAGCCCTTACACAGAGTGCGAGGGACTCTTGGGCATCCAAGACCCATGACACACTCTAACAGACATGGTATGGTATACGTACCATGGTATTTGGTGGCATTCAGACGATCCGGAGCCCCCTCCGGAGAAACCATAGCCCCGCTGGGGAAAAAGACAGAACTGTCATTCTGCCCCATCTAGGAGAGTCGGAAGGGGGTAGAAAAGTGGAACTAACTGCTTGGGTGTGTTAGGTTAGGCCCAAGGAACACCCAAGAGAACTGTAGGGCCCACCTCTTGGAAAGATTCCCCCAGTTCCGTCACACCCGAGAGTTTTGGGCTCTAATTAATTAGTCCTGGAACCCGCGAGAGAGAATCCGACACCGGTGAAACCCTAACACACAGTGTGAGGTAATATCGGGTATCCAAGACCATGACACTCTAACACGCATGGTATGTCATACCACAGGATCTGGTGGCATTCAGACGATCCGGAGCCCCCTCTCTGGATAAACCATAGCCCCGCTGGGAAAAAGACGGAATTGTCGTTCTCCCCCATCTACATGAGCCGGAAGGGGGTAGCAAAGTGGAACCAATTTCTTGGTTGTGTTATGTTAGGACGAAGGAACACCCAATACAATGGTAGGGGCCACCTCTTGGAAAGATTCCCCCAGCTCCGTCAGATCCGGGAGTTTCGGGCTCTAGGTAGTCCTAGAACACGCTAGAGAGAACCCGACGCCGGTGAAGCCCTTACACAGAGAGCGAGGGAATCTTGGGCATCCAAGACCCATGACACACTCTAACACACATGGTATGGTATACCATGGGATTTGGTGGCATTCAGACGATCTGGAGCCGCCTCTCCGGATAAACCATAGCCCCGCTGGGATAAAGACGAAATTGTCATTCTACCCCATCTATGTGAGCCGGAAGGGGGTAGCATTGTGGAACCAATTTCTTGGTTGTGTTAGATTAGGCCGAAGGAACACCAAATACAATGTTAGGTCCCACCTCTTCGAAATATTTCCCCAGTTCTGTCAGATCCGGGAGTTTCGGGCTCTAGGTAGTCCTCGAACACGCTAGACAAAATCCGACGTCGGTGAAGCCCTAACACAGAGAGAGAGAGGTAATCTTGGGTATACAAGACCATGACACACTATAACACACATGGTATGTCATACCATGGGATTTAGTGGCATTCATATGATCCGGAGCCCCCCTGCGGAGAAACCATAGCCCCCCGCTGGGGAAAAAGGCGGAACTGCCGTTCTCGCCCCCTCTACGTGAGCCGGAAGGGGGTAGCAAAGTGGAACCAAATGTTAGGTTATGATAGGTTAGGCAGAAGGAACACCAAAGAAAATGTTAGGGTCCACCTCTTCGCAATTTTCCCCTAGTTCCGTCAAATCCGGGAGTTTCGGGCTCTAAGTAGTCCTGGAACCCGCTAGAGAGAATCTGACACCGGTGAAGCCCTAACACAGAGAGCGAGGGACTCTTGGGCATCCCAGACCCATGACACACTCTAACACACATGGTATGGTATACGTACCATGGGATTTGGTGGCATTCAGACGATGCGGAGCCCCCTCCGGAGAAACCATAGCCCCGCTAGGGAAAAAGACGTAACTGTCGTTCTGCCCCATCTACGAGAGTCGGAAGGGGGTAGAAAACTGGAACTAACTGCTTGCTTGTGTTAGGTTAGGCCCAAGGAACACCCAAGAGAACTGTAGGGCCCACCTCTTGGCAAGATTCCCCCAGTTCCGTCACACCCGGGAGTTTCGGGCTCTCATTAATTAGTCCTGGAACCCGCGAGAGAGAATCCAACACCGGTGAAACCCTAACACAGAGAGTGAGTTAATCTAGGGTATCCAAGACCATGACACTCTAACACATATGGTATGTCATACCACGGGATCTGGTGGCATTCATACGATCTGGAGCCCCCCTCCGGAGAAACCATATCCCCCCGCTGGCGAAAAAGGCGGAACTGCCGTTCTGGCCCCTCTACGTGAGTCGGAAGGGGGTAGAAAAGTGGAACCAACTGTTTGGTTGTGTTAGGTTAGGCACAAGGAACACCAAAGAAAATATTAGGGTCCACCTCTTGGCAAGATTCCCCCTAGTTCCGTCAAATCCGGGAGTAGTCTTGGAACCCGCTAGAGAGAATCTGACGCCGGTGAAGCCCTAACATAGAGAGCGAGGGACTCTTGGGAATTCCAGACCCATGACACACTCTAACACACATGGTATGGTATACGTACCATGGGATTTGGTGTCATTCAGACGAACCGGAGCCCCCTTCGGAGAAACCATAGCCCCACTGGGGAAAAAGATGGAACTGTCGTTCTGCCCCATCTACGAGAGTCGGAAGGGGGTAGAAAAGTGGAACTAACTTCTTGGTTGTGTTAGGTTAGGCCCAAGGAACACCCAAGAGAACTGTAGGGCCCACCTCTTGGCAAGATTCCACCAGTTCCGTCACACCCGGGAGTTTCAGGCTCTCATTAATTAGTCCTGGAACCCGCGAGAGAGAATCCGACACCGGTGAAACCCTAACACAGAGAGTGAGGTAATCTCGGGTATCCTATACCATGACACTCGAACACACATGGTATGTCATACCACGGGATTTGGTGGCATTCATACGATTCGGAGCCCCCTCCGGAGAAACCATAGCCCCCCGCTGGGGAAAAAGGCGGAACTGTCGTTCTGGCCCCTCTACGTGAGCCGAAAGGGGGTCGCAAAGTGGAACCATCTGTTTGGCTGTGTTAGGTTAGGCACAAGGAGCACCAAATAAAATGTTAGGGTCCACCTATTGGCAAGATTCCCCTAGTTCCGTCCAATCCGGGAGTTTCAGGCTCTAAGTAGTCATGGAACCCGCTAGAGAGAATCCGACGCCGGTGAAGTCCTTACACAGAGAGCGAGGGACTCTTGGGCATCCAAGACCCATGACACACTCTAACACATATGGTATGGTATACCATGGGATTTGGTGGCATTCAGACGATCTGGAGCCACCTCTCCGGAGAAACCATAGCCCCGCTGGGGAAAAAGACATTACTGTCGTTCTGCCACATCTACGTGAGCCGGAAGGGGGTAGTAAAGTGGAACCAATTTCTTGGTTGTGTTAAGTTAGGTCGAAGGAACACCCAATACAATGGTAGGGCCCACATCTTGGAAATATTCCCCCAGTTCCGTCAGATCCGGGAGTTTCGGGCTCTAAGTAGTCCTGGAATATGCCAGTGAGAATCCGACGCCGGTGAAGCAGTAACACAAAGAGAGAGAGAGGTAATCTAGGGTATACAAGACCATGCCACACTCTAACACACATGTTATGTCATACCATGGGATTTAGTGGCATTCATACGATCCAGAGCCCCCCTCCAGAGAAACCATAGCCCTGCTGGGGAAAAAGGCAGAACTGCCGTCCTGGCCCCTCTACGTGAGCCGAAGGGGGTAGCAAAGTGGAACCAACTGTTTGGCTGTGTTAGGATAGGGACGAGGAACACCAAAGAAAATGTTAGGGTCCACCTCTTGGCAATATTCCCCTAGTTCCATCCAATCCGGGAGTTTCGGGCTCTAAGTAGTCTTGGAACCCGCTAGAGAGAATCTGACGCCAGTGAAGCCCTTACACAGAGAGCGAGGGACTCTTGGGAATCCAAGACCTGTGACACACTCTAACATGCATGGTATGGTATACCATGGGTTTTGGTGGCATTCAGACGATCTGGAGCCACCTCTCCAGCGAAACCATAGCCCCGCTGGGGAAAAAGACGGAACTGTCATTCTGCCCATCTACGTGAGCCGGAAGGGGGTAGCAAAGTGGAAATAACTGTTTGGTTGTGTTAGTTTGGCCCAAGGAACACCCAAGAGAATGGTAGGGCACACTTCTTGGCAAGATTCCCCCAGCTCCTTTACACCCAGGAGTTTCGGGCTCTCATTAATTAGTCCTGGAACCCTCGAGAGAGAATCCGACACCGATGAAACACTAACACAGAGAGCGAGGTAATCTCGGGTATCCAAGACCATGACACACTCTAACACACGTGGTGTGGCGTGTAATGGGATTTGGTGGCATTCCGACGATCCGGAACCCCCTCTCCGGATAAACCATAGCCCCGCTGGGAAAAATACGAAATTGTCGTTTTGCCCCATCTACATGAGCCGTAAGGGGGTAGCAAAGTGGAACTAACTGCTTGGTTGTGTTAATTTAGGCCTAAGGAACACCCACGAGAATAGTAGGGCCCACCTCTTGGCAAGATTCCCTTGTTGTGTCACACCCGGGAGTTTCGGGCTCTCATTAATTAGTCCTGGAACCCGCGAGAGAGAATCCGACACCGATGAAACCCTAACACGGAGAGCGCGGAAATCCCGGGCATCCAAGACCCATGCCACACTCTCTAGAACCCATGGTATAACGTGCAATGGGATTTTGTGGCATTCAGACGATCGGGAGCCCCCTCTCCGGATAAACCATAGCCCCGCTTGGGAAAAAGACGGAACTGTCGTTCTGCCCCAGCTACGTGAGCCGGAAGGGGGTAGGAAAATTGAAATAAATGCTTTGTTGTGTTAGTTTGGGCCCAAGGAACACCCAAGAAAATGACAGGGCCCACCTCTTGGCAAGATTCGCCCAGTTCCGTCAGATCCGGGAGTTTCGGGATCTAAGTAGTCATGGAACACGCCAGAGAGAATCCGATGCCGGTGAAGCCCTAACAAAGAGTGCGAGGTAATCTCGGGTATCCAAGACCATGACACACTCTAACAAACATGGTATGTCATACGATTGGATTTGGTGGCATTCATACGATCCGGAGCCCCCCTCGGGAGAAACCATAGCCCCAATGGGGAAAAAGGCGGAACAACCGTTCTGGCCCCTCTACGTGAGCCGGAAGGGGGTAGCACAGTGGAAAAAATTGTTTGGTTGTGTTAGGTTAGGCCCAAGGAACACCAAAGAAAATGTTAGGGTCCACAACTCTTGGCAAGATTCCCCTTAGTTCCGTCAAATCCGGGAGTTTCGGGCTCTAAGTAGTCTTGGAACCCGCTAGAGAGAATCCGACGACGGTGAAGCCCTAACACAGAGAGCGAGGGAATCTTGGGAATCCAAGACCCATTATATTCCACAATCTAACACAGATGGTATGGCATACCATGGGATTTGGTGGCATTCAGACGATCCAGAGCCCCCCCCCACTCCGGAGAAACCATAGCCCCGCTGGGGAAAAAGACGGAACTGTCGTTCTGGCCCCTCTACGTGAGCCGAAAGGGGTACCAAAGTGTAACCAATTGCTTGGTCGTGTTATGTTAGGATCAAGGAATACCCAAGACAATATTCCCCCAGTTCCATTAGACCCGGGAGTTTCGGGCTCTCATTAAGCAGTCATGGAACCCGCGAGAGAGAATTCGACGCTGGTGAAACCCTAGCACAAAGAGCGAGGGAATCTTGAGCATCCAAGACCCATTCCACACTCTAACACACATGTTATGGCATAGCATGTGTTGTGGTGGCATTCAGACGTTCCACAGCCCCCTCTCCGGAGAAACCATAGCCCCGTTGGGAAAAAAGATGGAACCGGCGTTTTGGCCCCTCTACGTGAGCCAGAAAAGGGGTATGAAAGCGGAGCCAATTGTTTGGTTGTGTTAGGTTAGGCTCAAGGAACACCCAAGACAATGGTAGGGTAATATATTTATTATTAGTAATAGTTTATGTCAGTAATTTATAAATGTCTTCTCATTATTCTTAAATAACATATTTCAATAATGGTTATCTTTTTAGGCCATCCATCATGTATCCAACGGCCAATAGTGTTCTCCAGCCAATGTACCAAAATCTGGCTGGCGCAGAAAATTTCGCGCCGCCCACCAAAATTATCGACCAAAAACTTTGCCGCCTATGCTTCCCTAAATTTTGAACCGCTCCCTCTTATCTGCCCCCTCGCCGAAATTTCCCCTCCTCTTCTTGTCCGAAATCCCCCTTTCCTCCTAAACCCCATCAACTCCGCCCCGGCCTTCCACCTTGCCCTATAGGTCGCGTTCCCGGGCTTCCACCTGGCTGTCCCCGGTCTTCCACCTCGCCGTGCAGCTTGCCTTCCTAGGCTTCCACCTTGCCGTCCTCGGTTGTCCACCCCGCCGCTCAGCTCGCCTTCCCGGGCTTCCACCTTACCGTCCAGGACGCCATCCAGATCTGCCAGCTCGCCGTCCAGATTTGATATCTCGCCGCCCAGGTCGCCGTCAAGATCTGCCACCTCACCGTCCAGGTCGTTCTCAAGATCTGCCACCTCGCCTGCCTAGTAGCCGTCAAGTTCCTATGGTCAGACTTTGCTTATTTTCGAGCTTGTATAAAGCTTAAGATCACTTCTCCTGCGATCCTATCATACTTAGGTCCACAAATTAGATTACTGATATGATATGGTCAAACAACGAATTGCATCACTAAGATTTTCTAACTCTATGTTGTCACATCCCAACGAAAGATAAGGCTATTTGTAAAGAACATGTATGCGCTATTTATTTTCATTTATTCGCATAAATCATCAATTCTAGACTTATATTGTAAGCTATTTCTTTCCATTTATACCATGTCCACCATCTAGATAAGGCATGCCTTGCATGATAGCTCAACAATAAAGGTACTTATGTTGTGTGGAACTGCTGGCTTAATTACTGTTCTGCCATGTATTTTGTGCTACTATCCTAGTTGATTTGGTACATATGAACCATGCAGCTTAGGAACATTAAAGTCAAGAGTACATCTGGTAGGACAAACATGCCTCCTTTGGACATGGTTGTAAACGCAAGCGCGTCAAGGCCCATCGCGAGCATGCAGTTGCCCATGTCCATCCATATGAAGATGATGAACTCAAGCGACCAGTGGTCCAAGACGAGGAGGCAGCTCCCCTGATGACGAACTCAAGCGACCAGTGGTCCAAGACGAGGAGACAGCTCCCCAAGGCCAGCAGGAAGCTGCCCAAGGCGAGCAGGCACTTGCCCATGGCCAGCTGGAAGCTGCCCAACAGAAGGAGGATGCTGACGAGGTAGCCCGCCAATGCGAGCAGGTACCTCCCTACGGTGAGCTGCCAGGTGTGCAAGGCGAGCTTCCACCATTCCTAGGCGAGGGGAAAGGTTCCCAAGTCGAGGAGAAAGGTGCCTGTAACGAAGAGCAAGATGACATATCACAGAGATTGCATGCTCTACGAGGGGCCATGTGTGGAGGGAAAGCGAAAATGCAGAATATTAACTCTAACAATGCCACAATTTCTGTAGATTACCCATGTGAAGACATTGTTTCGAGTGGTGCGGCTGGGAGGAGAAGAAACATGTCCAAAGGAAACAGGATCAAAATTGTTATTCCTCTGGGAAAGACAAGGCCAATGGACCCAAAGGTTGCTGCCATGTATGCTACTGCGTGTTCATTAGCTGTGAAGCACAATGTCCCTATCTACCCCCATTGTAAAGAGTACAAGGGAAGGGAAGATATTGTCCTCCTACCACGGCCATGTGTCTGTAAGTTCTGTAACCCAACCTTCCAGTTCATTCCATTGCTGTTCATATAACTGAAAAGTGCTCTTTCTTTTATTTCAGTCAAAGTTTCATCTGAACCCAGAGACCCTATTATTCGTCAATCTCTTCTGATGCATCTCAAGCCATATTCTGAAGCAAGAATTTTTTGACAGCGTTAGAGACAAGAGTAGAGTTGTACGAACGCCTCCTGATGTAGTTGGGCACATGAGCGAAGCAGAATGGTGCAGGCTAGTCGATAACTGGTCCTCAGTCAGTAAACAGGTACTGTCTTTGTTCATGATGGCTTGGGAAAACTAAAATTCTCTATTCCAACTATCACATGTGATGATGAAGATATGGAAGAATACTTGATGTGGGAGCTTAAAATTGAGAAGCTATGGGGATTACATGAGTATCCTGAGGAGAGAAAAGTTAAGCTTGCATCTTCTTGTTTTGATTGCTACGCTCTCTTGTGGTGGGATGGCAGTGCAAGTTTGAGGTAAGAAAATGAACAACTAGAAGTTAGTACATGAAGAGAGATGAAGCAATTACTAAGATAAAGATTTGTTCCAAGAAACTATATTAGAACTCTCTATGACAAGCTACAACAATTGAAGCAAGGTACAAAATCTGTGGATGCTTATTACAAGGAGATGGAATTGATACTCCAAAGGGCTCGGGTTAGAGAGGAGCCAGAACAAACAATGCAAAGATTTTTGTCAGGATTGCAATTCAAAATAAGAAGCATTGTGAGGCATGTGCAATATAACAATATGAGTGAACAATTGCATCAATCAAGAGAAGCTGAGAAGAGGTTGAATAAGGAAGTGAAATTGAGTGCTAGGAGAAGTTTCCCATCTCAAAAATCTATTTTCAAACCACCTACACCTCAAGTTGCTTCAACCCGTGGGAATACAAGTGCTAAACCCGAGACAAGCACCCCTAGTGCAAGGAAAACAACATCACCAGCTTCGGGTCCTAGTGGTTCTACACCTACACCACGAAATAGAGACATGACATGTCATACATGTGGAGGAAAAGGGAACTTTAAGAGAGATTGTCCTATAAAGAAAATAATGATTATGAATGCTGATGATGAGTATGAGACTAGAGATGATGCTAATCCTAATGAGGAGGATACATATGATGATGATGATGGTCCTGTTGATACTTATGCTACAAATTATCCAACTATTGTTCGCACACAAGCTTTGAGTGTGGTTCCTAGTGATGAGAGCCAAAGATGCAATCTATTTCAAACCAAAGCAATTGTTGTTCCTCAAATGGCTTGCAGAGTGATCATTGATTGAGGGAGTTGCAGAAATTTAGCTAGCAAGGATTCATTTGCAACGCTCAGATTGAGATATATTCCACACCCACACCCATATTATATTCAATGGTTGAGTGACAAAGAAGAAATCAGGGTATGCCAAATTGTGAGAGTGGAATTTCAGATTGGACCATACAAAGATACAACTGAGTGTGATGTGGTTCCCATGACAGTTTTCCACCTATTACTTGGAAGACCATGGCAATTCGACAGGAAGGTTATAGACAATGGGAGAACAAACACATACCAATGAAATTGGAATAATAAGGATATTATATTGAGGCCTATGACACCACAACAGATTGTGAATGAGTCTGGACAGAAAACTGAAGTAAATCTAGAAAAGGCGAGTGAGAGGGATGAGAAGAGTGAAAACATAAATTTTGTGGATGAAAACAAGCCTAGGCCGAGTGGTAAAAGTAAGGGAGTGAGCCTTTTGACAATGTTAGCCGCCAAAGATGATTTGAGAGAGTTTAGAGAGGATCATAGATTAGTACCTATAGTGCTCATGCATAAGGGGGAAATTTTAGTTTCTAATGACATGACTCCTCTTTCTATTTGTGTTTCTAATGTTTTGCAGGAGGTTGATGATGTATTTCCAGAAGAAGTACCCTATGGGATGCCACCATTGAGAGGGATTGAGAATCAAATTCATTTAATTCCTAGGTCATCATTACCAAACCGAGCTCCCTATAGGACAAATCCCCAAGAGACAAAGGAAATTCAGAAACAAGTACAAGATCTTCTTGATAAAGGTTATATTCGCATAAGCCTAGCTCCTTGTGATGTTCCTATTATTTTAGTTCCTAGGAAAGATGGTACTTGGCGCATGTGTGTAGATTGTAGAGCAATTAACAACATCACTATTCGTTATCGTCATCCTATACCACGTTTGGAAGACATGTTAGATGAATTGAGTGGTGCCGTTGTTTTCTCTAAAATTGATTTACGTAGTGGTTATCATCAAATTAGGATGAAAGAGGCGGATGAGTGGAAAACAGCCTTTAAAAAAAATTGTTTATATGAGTGGTTAGTAATGCCTTTTGGATTAACTAATGCACCTAGTACTTTCATGAGATTAATGAACCAAGTTTTGAGAGATTTTATTGGAAAATTTGTGGTTGTTTACATTGATGATATTCTCATATATAGCCACAATGAACGCAAACACATTGATCATATTAGACAAGTCTTGCATGTGCTAAGAGAAATAAATAGTATGGAATTTTATAGAAGTGTACTTTTTGCAAAGATAAGGTCATATTTCTTTGATATGTTGTTTCTAATCATGGGATTGAAGTATATGAATCTAAAATTGAATGTGAGTCAAGTAAGAAGTTTTAATGGACTTGCTGGATATTATAGAAGATTTGTGAAAGATTTTTACTATTGCTTCCCCTTTGAATGATTTAACAAAGAAAGGTGTAAGTTTCGAGTGGGGGGTTGCTCAAAATATTGCTTTTGATACTTTGAAAAATAAGTTGATTTCTGATAAGGGGTGGCCCAATCTTCTCAGTGAACTCACAGATAACTTCTGTATTGATAACTAGTGCGCCACTAAGAACTCTCCGGCTGATCCCTGAAGCCAATGCAACAGATAGCAACCCAATGGATATTCTTAACTCCACACTCTTGCACAAGTAATCCACCGACTACAAGTGGTCCTGTACCGTCTTATTCCCAGTGGAACAACAGGTAACACGTAAAGTTTGCAGATGAACTTCCAGTATGAAAGGCTAACAAGCAGTTTCAACTAGAGGTTATGGGGTTTGTTTGATTCAATCGTAGTCTACTTGATCCACTCGCAGGTGGCCAACATATATAGGTGGAGGGGGTGCGGCCACAAGGCATCCTTGCGCAAGCAATCCCCTCCCTACTAGGACTAGGACTCCTACTAGGACTAGGACTTCACAAATATGGATACAAACCGATTCCCACACAAGGAATTCGGCCACTTTGGTTATGGAAACCAAACCTAACTATTATGGCGCATTGATCTTCTATGTGGGCTCCCTCCTCTTGCTTGTTTCATCCATGAGTGCATTTCACCTTGTGGAGGCACTCATCCCCATGTCTTGGATAAATAACAATTGTTTTATTGGAATAACAATTGTTATGAATTGTTTTCACCATCTTACTTGATTGTTTTCAACAATGTGATCTTGTTTTCCACCTCTTGAATATTTGTTTTCACCATGATCTTGTTGTCTTGTATCAACTCATCACTCATGCTTGTGAGAACATAATCCTTAGGTCCATCCTTATCATCCCCCCTTTCTTCAAGACAAGACGTCCTCGGCTTGTTATTATCTGAAAGTGGAATAAACAAAAAGAACAAAGTGTATGCACCATATATGTATATATAATGGTACTCATTAGTTGTTAGCAAAACACAATATAGTGTATATATCATATGATCACGAAATTTGTATGAAAACAACACATAAAAGTCATATTCTTTCATCTCATAGCAATCAAAATTGCAAATATAAGTGTAGTTTGATTTAATAGTACATGTATCCAACCAATAGTGTGGTGAAATAAACATAGGTATAATATCATCTCTATAATTATCTATCCAAGAGAATACATTATGTAATTCGGCCACTTTATCATAAGTAACACATATGTGATGTATCATGAAAATTTTATCCACATTATAATCACCAATCAAGTAAATTTTGAAACTATTATCATATGTGCTAGAATCATCATAACCAAATTTATCCATAGCACATTGCATATTAATTGGTTCTTTTAACATGTCATAGTATATAATATCACTAGAAGGTATCATAGCAAGTACTTCTTTATGTGTAATAAAAACCACATTGTGAAATTTCGAATTTATAAGTTTATATGGTTGAAAATTATCACATAATTCACTACTTGTAGTTACCAAACCTAAATCCATACCCTTATCAATACTAACCTCCTCATGTGTAGTAGGTATGATCTCCTCAATATCTTGTGAATTTGAAGGTTGTGTCTCCCTTTCTTCAAAAATAACCTTCATATCACAAGCAAAAATACTTGTATCCGTGGCATATTCCTCCAAATTGTGTGATGATTGTGATGTTTCTTTGTGCTCCCTTTCTTCAATAGCAACCTGTGCACAAGAAACAACACTAGGAAAAATTATGGCATTAGTTAAAAGGCTCTTTCCACTCGAATTGATTTTGCTCTCATTCCCCATGGCTTGAATTTTTGGTGTTCCCTCATCCCTCTCTCTTTCTTTTTCCACTCTCATATCAATTTTGGATTGGGACTCTTGTATTATTTGTTGTGGAGTCATGGGCCTCAAAACAATAGTCTTCCCATGATGATATAGCTCATAAGTATTTGCTCTTCCTTCATGCTTCACACTTCTATCAAATTGCCAAGGTCTTCCCAATAAAAGATGGCAAACTGTCATAGGCACCACATCAAACTCAATAACATCCTTGTAAGGTCCAATTTGGAACTCCACTCTCACCATAAAAGAAACCTTCATTTGTCCCGTGCTACTCAACCATTGGATATGATAAGGAGAAGGATGTGGCATATATTTCAAATTGAGTTTTGCACATAGATCTTTGCTAGCCAAATTTCTGCAACTCCCTCCATCAATGATGACTTTGCAAGCCATGTTGGGACCAATAATAGCCTTTGTTTGAAATAGAGTGCACCTTTGATTTTCAGGACTAGGCACCACACTCAATGAATTTTGTGTGCAAATAATAGATGGCAAAGTAGTAGCATAAGCATCCAAAGGAGTATCACTCAAATAACCATCATCATCATCAAGATCATTGGGATCAACATCATCACCTGTTTCATACTCATTGTTCTCATTGATCACCATCACTTTTGTATTTGGACAATCTCTCTTGAAGTGACCCTTGCCTCCACATGTGTGACATGTAATATCTCTATTTCTTGTAGTAGGAGCACTAGAACCCGAGGCACTTGCTGTTGGTAGTGATGATTTCTTTGTATTAGACACACTAGGCTCGGTTTTGGATGATGGATCACCTCGAAAACTTGAAGATGGAAGTGGTGTAGGTGGTGTACTAGGAGTAGTAGATGATCTCATTGGGAATCTACTCCATGTTTTTGCTGAATTTTGTGCTTCCTCCAATAGATGTGATTCGGCCTCTCTAGCATGATGTAAGAGATCATGCATATTAGTGTATTGATAATGCCTCACAATGCCCTTGATTCTATAATGTAATCCTGAAAGAAATCTTTGCATTGTTTGCTCCTCTTGTTCTTCCACACGGCCTCTTTGCATGATCATCTCCATCTCTTGATAATAAGCATCAACTGTCTTGGTACCTTGCTTCAATTGTTGTAGCTTGTCAAATTGTTGCCTTATGTAATTGGGAGGTACAAATCTTTCCCTCATGAGCCTCTTCATGGTGTTCCAAGTAGCAATGGGTAACTCACCATCATTATGTCTCTTTATCACTAAATTGTCCCACCATCTAAGAGCATATCCATCAAACTCAGAAGATGCCAACTTGATCTTTCTATCCTCATTATAATCATGAAATCTCCATAGCTTCTCAATTTTCAACTCCCATAGCAAAAATTCTTCCACATCCATAGTATCAAAGCTGAAAGATGGAATAGAAAATTTTGGTTTACCCAATATATCCTCTCTATTGTCATTAGCATTGGGCAAAGGAACACGCCTAGCACGGCCTAGAAAACCTCCTCTTCCTCTTTCTCCTCTAGCTCCACGGCCAAAATTAAGCTCTTCTCCATTATTGGCATCACTATGGACACTAGCATTGTCATCATCAATAGGTGGCAACCGAGCTTGAAGCAAAGTTTGAAGATCATTCATATTGTTGTTGATAGCATCAATAGCATCTTGCATTGTTCTCAATTGAGCACTATTGGTTTCGGCCAATTTATTGGTGCTCTCCACATTCTTCTTTGTGGCATCAACTAACTCATAAACAGGATCAACAGCTTCATTCACATATTTCTTGTAATGTTCCTCATTGTCATCCAATTTCTTTGTCAACACATCCCTTAATGCCTCATACTCCCTCCAATTCACTCCCTCGGATTGATCCTTCTTTTGCTGCACAAGATCACTACTAGAAAGATCCATTAGAGGTTAGTGAAAATAAAACAAGTATAGGTTGTGGTGCCTCTCACAACTCACTCAAGAATCTAGCAAAACAATAGGATATCTTACCACTCCAAAGTGAATAGAGATACTTACCACAAGTAGAGGCAATTAAAGTGCTTTGGTGTGAAGAAAAGAATACCCAGGTTTTTAACTCTCACAATGGCAAACAAGGTTATTTAGTGGGGCTTGGTAAGGATACCTAACAATCACCAAAGTAACAATCCTATTTGTTGTCTTAGTGAAGATATAAAATACCATAGGAAACTCACACAATGGAGACAAATGTGGCAAAGAAATATGTGGATGGAAATTTGCAATGCACTAGAAAGTCACTAGCTAGGCTCTTAATTGACAGGCACAAGATTGCTCAAAGAAAAACCAAGTGTCACAATGGCAAGCTCAACTAGTAAACAATAGCAATGATATGGCCTTTTTGCACTTTCTCTTTTCTCTTTTCTCTTTTCTCTTTTTTTTATACTTTTTGCTTTTTCTATTTTTTTTTTGAATTTTTCAATGGCCTTACACTAAGCTAGGAGCAACAATGAACCAAACACAAGTGAACACAATGGTGGTGATGAAATATGAGCAGCCTGTCAGAGCACAAAATAGCTATACTTGTGGGAAAGTTCCTATTTGAATGCTGTAGAAAGGCTGTGGCTAAGGTTCACAAGGGTACGGATATATTGGTCCTAGTGATGAAAACAGGAAAATAAAAGAGAAAACAAAATATTCTAAGGGAAATTGTGGCTTTGAAACACTCACGGCAGCAAAACAGCACAATTTGGTACCACGGTAGGCTCACGGCAGCAAAAACTGCTAATTCTTGTACCACGGCAGAGAAAACAGCGGTTTTGGTACCGCGGCAGAGCAAAACGGCAGAAAAACGCACAGAAATCGTACCGCGGCAGAACTTCACAGCGCGCAGAGATTCACGGCAGCAAAAACAACGATTTTCGTACCGCGGCAGCTGAGCACGGCAGCAAAACGTTGCGTTTCTGTGCCGCGGCAGATCACACGCGAGCGATTTGGTGTGTGTGTTACGGGCTCGGGTGGGGTTTTTGTAAGGATGTTGCGGTGCAATCCGAGACCAACTAGGGCGCGGCAGCGGTAAGTGGTATGGTGGGTTTGGGGATATGGTAAGTGAGCTGCGATGGATGGGGGGTTTGGTAACCACGTGATGGATGGAATCCGAGTGGAAGTAGGGGGCAGCGATGGTATGATTGCGGTGGGATGGGAGGGAATCCGAGTCCAACTAGGACTAGGGTTTTGTGGTGCGGCTAGGTTAACTAGATGGGATCGGATTGGCGTGAAGGGTGGCAATATGGAGCGGATATTTTTTTGGAGTTTTCTGATATAATTCGACTAGATGAACAAAGACAACTAGATCTAGCCGAAAACTAAAAAGAGAGAAAAAAGCAACACAAGATCTAACACAAAGACAGCACTAGTGATTAAAACTAAGGTGATATCTAGGCTATGGCAATGATCTACTCTATTTTTGTGGGGCTTTTTCTGGATAGGAATAAAAACACTCAAAGTAAAGGTAAAAGGATGATAGCTCATCGAGGCAACCTGTAAATCTGATACCAAGATGATAAGGGGTGGCCCAATCTTCTCAGTGAACTCACAGATAACTTCTGTATTGATAACTAGTGCGCCACTAAGAACTCTCCGGCTGATCCCTGAAGCCAATGCAACAGATAGCAACCCAATGGATATTCTTAACTCCACACTCTTGCACAAGTAATCCACCGACTACAAGTGGTCCTGTACCGTCTTATTCCCAGTGGAACAGCAGGTAACATGTAAAGTTTGCAGATGAACTTCCAGTATGAAAGGCTAACAAGCAGTTTCAACTAGAGGTTATGGGGTTTGTTTGATTCAATCGTAGTCTACTTGATCCACTCGCAGGTGGCCAACATATATAGGTGGAGGGGGTGCGGCCACAAGGCATCCTTGCGCAAGCAATCCCCTCCCTACTAGGACTAGGACTCCTACTAGGACTAGGACTTCACAAATATGGATACAAACCGATTCCCACACAAGGAATTCGGCCACTTTGGTTATGGAAACCAAACCTAACTATTATGGCGCATTGATCTTCTATGTGGGCGCCCTCCTCTTGCTTGTTTCATCCATGAGTGCATTTCACCTTGTGGAGGCACTCATCCCCATGTCTTGGATAAATAACAATTGTTTTATTGGAATAACAATTGTTATGAATTGTTTTCACCATCTTACTTGATTGTTTTCAACAATGTGATCTTGTTTTCCACCTCTTGAATATTTGTTTTCACCATGATCTTGTTGTCTTGTATCAACTCATCACTCATGCTTGTGAGAACATAATCCTTAGGTCCATCCTTATCAATTTCGGCCCCATTATTGATGCTAAAAAATTTTAATAGGCAATTTTAAATTGAATGTGATGCTAGTGGCATAGGTATTGGAGATGTGCTAATGCAAGATAAGAAACCTATTGCTTATTTTTCCGAGAAGTTACATGGAGATAAATTGAATTATTCTATCTATGATAAAGAATTGTATGCACTTGTTAGAGTTCTTGAAGTTTGGAAACATTATTTGTGGCCAAAAGAGTTTATTATACATTCTGATCATGAGGAATTAAATTTTTTAAAGAGCCAATCCAATCTCAATAATAGACATGCTAAATTGGTAGAATTCATTGAATCTTTCCCATTCATTATTAAACACAAGAAAGGATTAGATAATTTGGTTGGTGATGCTTTGTCCAGGAAAAACATGTTACTCACTAAATTAGATGTTCAAGTTTCGGGTTTGGAGAATGTAAAACCACTATATGCTGAAGATAAAGAATTTTCTACACCATATGCTAAATGTTCTAATGTGAAGGCTTGGGATAAGTATCATATACATGATGGATTTTTGTTTAGAGCTAACAAATTATGTATTCCCGAGTGTTTTTTGCGTTTGATGTTATTACAGGAATCTCATCGTGGTTGATTAATGGGACACTTTGGACGTGAGAAAAAATTACTTATGTTGGCTGACAATTTTTATTGGGCACACATGAGACGTGATGTTTATAGATTTGTGCAATGTTGCATCACTTGCAATAAGGCCAAGTCAAAATTGAAGCCCCACGGTTTGTATACTCCCCTACCTGCACCAACTACACCATGGGAAGATATTAGTATAGATTCTGTGCTAGGTTTACCAAGGACTAAAAGAGGACATGATTCTATATTTGTGGTAGTGGCTAGATTCTCTAAAATGTCACACTTTATTGCTTGCCACAAAAGCGACGATGCGTCGCATATTGCTAATCTATTTTTCAGGGACATAGTGAGATTACATGGAGTACCAAGGACTATTGTTTATGATCATGATGTGAAGTTTATGAGTTACTTTTGGAAGACACTATGGGGGAAACAAGGAACAAAGCTTCTGTTTTCAACAACATGTCACCCCCAAACTGATGGACAAACGAAGGTGGTTAATCGCACACTATCAATATTATTGCGAACCATGATCAAGAAAAATCTGCGGGAGTGGGAGGAGTGTTTGCCACATGTGGAATTTACATATAACAGGGTTGTGCACTCTACTACTCAGCTTTTGCCCGTTTGAGGTGGTCTATGGATTCAAGCTCATTACACCACTTGATTTGCTACCACTTCCCATACAAGAGAGAATAAATATGGAGGCATCAAAGAGAGTTGATTTTGTGAAAAAGATACATGAGAAGACCAAGGATGCTATAGAAAAGAAAGGGAACTATGTGGCTAAAAGATTAAACAAGAATGATATGGGGTGGACCAATCTTCTCAATGAGCTTCTCTCTCTTTTTGTGGATTTTCTGAATATATGATAACTAGTGCTACACTGAGACCTCTCACTTAGCTGACCCGGGTTGCCAGATGCAACAACAATCAATCTCTTTGGATATTCTCAACTACACACTCTTGCACAAGTAATCAAAGATCACAAGTGGTCCTGTATCCCCCTATTCCCAAATGGAATATCAAGATATCACGCAATTTTGCAAGGGTAAACTTCAAGTAGTATGCTTGGCAGCAATACAAACTAGAGGCTAGGGTTTTTGTATTTGGTTTAAACTGGATCTACCTCCTCAACTCGCAGGAAGGGAGAATATAAGGGGGAGGGGTGCGGCCACAAGGGTCCCCTCGCGCAAGCAAGAATCCCCCTAGGACTAGGACTCCTACTTGGACTCTAAGAGAGGATACAAACCGATCCACCATTAAGGGATTCAGCCAATTATGGTATACAAACCATACATATTGAGAATAGGATTTCTAGGTGGCGCATTTGACTTGTTGGAGGCACCCTCCCCTTGTCATCATGAAATAACAATTGTTATTCATTGTTATTCTTGAAATAACAATTGTTATTCTTTGTTTTCACCATCTTGGACACTTGTTTTCACCATGGTCATCTTGTTTTCACCATCTTCTAGTCTTGTTTTCACCATGGCTGCTTTGTTTTCACCACTTGTAAACTTGTTTTCCAGCTCCTCTTGGTTGTTCTCTTCCACCATGTTTGTGTTATCAATAAACCTAATCATACATAAATGCATAGAGTTAAGTAGTATAAAATTCTCATAATCACAAATATTATAATCAATAAGGAGTGAATTCACCTGTTGTTCTAGTATCTTGGTCCTTGACCTTGTCATAAGTCCAAGTCTCACTTCATCTTGTTTAAGTGGCAATGTATTATGGATGTCCTCATCAGCCTCCCCTTCTTGAAAAGCCGTGATGTCCACATCAAGATTCTCTCCATGATATGGTGTCAAATCAGCAACATTGAAGGAATTACTCACTCCAAACTCATCAACTATTTTGTAAGCATTATCATTTATTTTTGCAATCACTTTGTAAGGACCAGCACCTCGAGGCAATCATTTTGACTTCCTTAGCTTAGGGAACCTATCCTTCCGAAAGTGTACCCATACCAAATCTCTCTCTTGAAAAATAACCTCCTTTCTCTTCGTATTCCTTCTTTGAGCAACATCCTTCCCTTTCTTATCTATAGCATCCATTGTTTTCTCATGTATCTTTTTCACAAAATCAGCTCTCTTTGATGCCTCCATATTTATTCTCTCTTGAATAGGAAGTGGTAATAAATCAAGTGGTGTAGTAGGCTTGAATCCATAAACCACCTCAAAAGGACATAATTGAGTAGTTGAATGCACAACTCTATTATAAGCAAACTCCACATGTGGCAAACAATCCTCCCACTCCTTCAAATTCTTCTTTATCATAGCTCTCAATAATGTAGACAAGGTTCTATTCACCACCTCGGTTTGTCCATCTGTTTGCGTATGACATGTTGTAGAAAATAGCAATTTTGTTCCAAGCTTCCCACATAAGGTCTTCCAATAATAACTCATGAATTTCACATCTCTATCCGAAACAATTGTCCTTGGTACTCCATGTAGTCTTACTATCTCCTTGAAAAATAGAGTACCAATGTGGGAAGCATCATCACTCTTGTGGCAAGCAATGAAGTGTGACATCTTGGAAAATCTGTCCACTACCATAAAAATTGAATCATGTCCCCTCTTTGTCCTTGGCAAGCCTAACACAAAATACATGCTTATATCTTCCCATGGTGTAGTTGTTGTTGGCAATGGATTATACAATCCGTGGGGCTTCAATTTGGAGTTGGCTTTATTGCATGTGATGCACCTTTGCACAAATCTATAGACATCTCTCCTCATATGTGCCCAATATAATTTTCAGCCAACATAAGCAATGTTTTCTCACGTCCAAAGTGACCCATCAATCCACCACTATGGGATTCCTGCAATAACATCAAACGCAAAGAACACTCGGGAATACATAGTTTGTTAGCTCTAAAAAAAAGTCCATCATGTATATAATATTTATCCCAAGTCTTCACATTAGAACATTTAGTATAGGGTGTAGAAAATTCTTTATCTTGAGCATATAGTGGTTTTAATTATTCTAAACCCGAAACTTGCACATCTAATTTAGTGAGTAGCATATTTTTTCTAGATAAAGCATCAATAACAACATTATATAATCATTTCTTATGTTTAATAATATATGGAAAAGATTCAATAAAATTCTACCCATTTAGCATGTCTCTTATTAAGATTGGATTGATTCTTTAAAATTTTCAATGCCTCATGATCAGAATGTATAATAAATTCCTTTGGCCACAAATAATGTTTCGAAACCTCAAGAACTCTAACAAGTGCATATAATTCTTTATCATAGACAGAATAATTCAATTGTGCTCCATGTAATTTTTCAGAAAAATAAGCAATTGGTTTCTTATCTTCCATTAACACTCCTCCAATACCTATGCCACTAGCATCACATTCAATCTCAAATTGTTTAATAAAATTAGGTAGCATCAATAATGGGGCCGAAATCAACTTATTTTTCAAAGTATCAAAAGCAATATCTTGAGCAACCCCCCACTCGAAATTCACACCTTTCTTAGTCAAATCATTCAAAGGGGCAGCAATAGTACTAAAATCTTTCACAAATCTTCTATAAAATCCAGCTAGTCCATTAAAACTTCTTACTTGAATCACATTCATGGGAATTGGCCAATTTTTAATTGCTTCAATTTTAGATTCATCCACTTCTATCCCATGTTTAGAGACAACATATCCAAGAAATATGACCTTATCTTTCGAAAAAGTGCACTTCTCTAAATTTCCATATAATTTATTTTCTCTTAGCACATGCAAGACTTGTCTAATATGATCATTGTGTTCATGTTCAGTGTGGCTATATATGAGAATATCATCAAAATAAACAACCACAAATTTGCCAATAAAATCTCTCAAGACATGGTTCATTAATCTCATGAAAGTACTAGGTGCATTAGTTAATCCAAAAGGCATTACTAACCACTCATATAAACCAAATTTTGTTTTAAAGGACGTTTTCCACTCATCTCCCTCTTTCATTCTTATTTGATGATAACCACTACGCAAATCAATTTTAGAGAAAACAACACTACCACTTAATTCATCTAACATGTCTTCCAAACGTGGTATAGGATGACGATAACAAATAGTGATATTGTTAATTGCTCTACAATCTACACACATGCACCATGTACCATCTTTTTTAGGAACCCAAATAACAGGAACAGCACAATGAGATAGGCTTATTCGAATGTAACCTTTATGAAGAAGATCTTGTACTTGTTTCTGAATTTCCTATGTCTCTTGCGGATTTGTCCTATAGGGAGCTCGGTTTGGTAATGAGGATCTAGGAATTAAATCAATTTGATTATCAATCCCTCTCAATGGTGGTAAACCCGAGGGCACTTCTTCTGGAAAAACATCATCAAACTCCTGCAAAACATTAGAAACACCAATAGAAAGAGGAGTCATGCCATTAGAAATTAAAATTTCCACCTTGTGCAGGAGCACTATAGGTACTAGGATAGTATCATCTCCAAACTCTCTCAAGTCTTCTTTGGTGGCTAAAATTGTCAAAAGGCTCACTCCCTTATTTTTTCCACTCGGCCTAGGCTTGATTTCACCCACAGAAGTTGTGTTTTCACTCTTATTTTCTCTCTCACTCTCCTTTTCTAAATTCACTTCAACTTTCTTCCTTGATTCATTCACTATTTGTTGGGGTGTCATAGGCCTCAATATGATATACTTATTATTCCAATTCAATTGGTATATGTTTGCTCTCCAATTGTGTGTAACTTTTCAATCAAATTGCCATGGCCTTCCAAGTAATAGATGTCAAACCGACATGGGAACCATATCAAACTCAATTGTATCCTTGTATGGTCTAATTTGGAACTCCACTCTCACAATTTGGCATACTCTTATTTCTTCCTTGTCATTGAGCCATTGAATATAATATGGATGTGGGTGTGGAATATATCTCAATCTTAGCTTTGCACATAAATCCTTGCTTGCTAAATTTCTGCAACTCCCTCCATCAATAATCACCTTGCGAGCCATTTGAGGATCAACAATTGCTTTGGTTTGAAATAGTTTGCATCTTTGGCTCTCATCACTAGGAACAATACTCAAAGCTTGTGTGCAAACAATGGTTGGATAATTTGTAGCAAAAGCATCAATAGGACCATCATCATCATCATATGTATCCTCCTCATTAGGATCACCATCATCTCCAGTCTCATACTCATCATTAGCATTAAGAAGCATGATTTTCCTGTTTGGGCAATCCCTCTTAAAGTGACCTTTACCTCCACAAGTATGGCATGTCATGTCTCTATTTCTTGGAGGAGGTGTAGCACCACTAGAACCCGAAGTAGAAGTTGATGTTTTCTTGGAACTTGATGTATTTGTCTCGGGTTTGGTACTAGAATTCCCACGGGTTGCTGCAATTCGAGGTGTAGGTGATGAGAAATTGGATTTTTGTGATGGAAAACTCCTCCTAGCACTCACTTGTAGCTCCTCATTAATCCTCTTTTCATCCTCCCTTGATTGATGCAATAATTCACTCATATTGGCATATTGCACATGCCTCACAATGCTTCTAATTTTGAATCGCAATCCACTCAAAAATCTTTGCATAGTTTGTTCTGGCTCTTCTCTAACCCGAGCCCTTTGAAGGATCAATTCCAACTCCTTGTAATAAGCATCCACTGATTTTGAACCTTGCTTCAATTGTTGTAGCTTGTCATAGAGAGTTCTAATATAATTCCTTGGAACAAATCTTTCTCTTAGCAATTGTTTCATCTCTGTCCATGTAGTCACCTCTTCTTTTTCTTGTTCTTCTCTCAATTTTGTGATGCCATCCCACCACAAGAGAGCATAACCATCGAATCTAGAAGATGCAAGCTTCACTTTCCTCTCCTAGGGATACTCATGAAGTCTCCATAATTTCTCAATTTTTAGCTACCACATCAAGTACTCTTCCACATCCTCAGAATCACAAGCAAGACTAGGGATAGAGAATTTTGGTTTTCCCAAGCCATCATCCTCTCTATTATTTTCCAATGGTACTCTCTTTGTCGAACCTCCACGGCCTCCATTGATATTTCCTCTCCCATCATCAATTGGAGCAATAGCTTGAGGTCTTTGTTGTAGTTGTTCTACTAGAGTTGACAGATTTGTCATTTGTTGTGTCAATGTTCTCAAACTCTCTTGAATAGCATCCGCGGATTCTTGTGTAGCAGCAGCCTCTATTTTCAAATCAAGAGTAGTCATCTATTTCCTCAATGTATCATCATTCTTGTCAATTTGAGTAGTAATCCTCTTGTGCATGACATCTCTCAATGCCTCATACTCATTCCACTTGACTATGTCCTCGGGTTTCTTCTTTGCATGCACATCAACATCACTAGAAGAACTCATGATTAACTTGTTAGTAACAAAATAATCAATGGGTTTGTGGTGCCTCTCACAACTCACTCAAAACCAAGCAAAGATGGCTTCACTTAATATTCCAAGAGTGAAAAGGATCAAATTACCAACAAGGAGCAATGAATAATGTGCTTTAGTGTGAGAAGAGAATAACCGAGCTATCAAGTATCAGAATGCAAACAGGGTTTTTGGTGGGGCTCGGTTGGGAATCCTAACAACACCAAAATAATTAATCCAATGCACTGCCTAATGTGATGAAAATTACTAAAGGAAACACACTCACAATTGGAGAAAATGTGGCTAGCAATTATATGGAAGAGATATTGCAAGCACTAGAAAGACTGTTGGGGGATGATAACCCGGTAGGCCCATGTCTGGGCAAGACCCGGCCCGGAGAGATCGCACGAGACCCGGTCCAAGAGGAAGGGAGTTCTAGAAGACCTTAAAGGGAGCACAGGCCTTGTAACTCGTGCCTTGGGGGTCACGACAGGGGATTTAGGGTAATGCGCGGATCCCGAGTGGGATTATGGAAAATACCTTGTATGGAAAGTTAGGAAGCCGGGTGTTATATAAACCGGCTTCTAGGGCAAAGAGACCAGGCTTTTAGGTTTCGAGAGAAAGAGGGGGATTCGAGTTTGTAACCCTAGATTGGAGTTTCGGCGACATTACAGCCAGGAACCCTAGATTGCTAATTAACATGATTTCCTCTGAGCTAAACCCTCTCCCAAACAGCAGAGTCGATTCGTCCCAACCTAAGTTACCCCCGGTAACGTCTGCCGTGAAAATCCCGCGACAGTTGGGGCCCACCGTGGGGCCTACGTCCAAAGGTGTTTACGTCATGGGAGAAGCTCGGGAAAGCATGAAGAACCTCGTCATCGGCGAGATCGTCATCAACCCCGAAGGAGAGAAGATTGTAGACAACTTTGGCTGGGGGCCAGAGTCGGATGAGCTGGAAACCGGATCTGTTATCGCGATCGACCGGGTCAACGTCTTCGTCGGCATGGTACGTGCATCTGGTTTTGTTTCTGACCATAATGAGTATGATTCTGTGTCAGGGGACGATACCTGTGTTCAATCGGATGGAGAAGAGTCGGTCGGGACAGGAAAGCCGGAGAAGGAGCCCACCATGAAGAGGGAACAGCCGGAGGAGCCGGTATGGACCCGGGTGGCCGGGTTATTGGAGAAGATGAAACCAAATCTATCTTGCATCTGCTCGAAGATCGATACGAAGAAGATAGAGACGAAGAGGAAGAATGCGAGTCTTCACCAGGAATTGCGCACCGAGTCGCGGTCTACACAGCCCCTGCAGTAAATCTTAATCAGGGTGATGTGACGGCAGCCGCGACTGGTGCGGCGCAAGCGCTGGCCCAACAACGAACACCGGCTAACGGAAACCCGGTTGTAGCACGGGTTGATGGTGAGCCGGCATCAGTTACCAGCGAGACAGGGGAAAATGCCCATCTCAGGAACACGTTCGAGTTCATCGCAAGCAGAGAAACGGGAGCAGGAACTTCACGTCCGCAAAACCCGGCTCGTTCAGCAATAACCTGATCTTGGATCCCACCGTATTGGCAATGGTGATAACCCCAGAAAACGCAGCAGCGCGTGCCCGAGATCTAGATGTAGCCCGTCGGGTATTGGAACAACAAAGAAGGGAAGTAGAAGCTGAGAGGCAAGGGATGGCCGCACGCCTGCGTGAGTTGGAAGAATTGGAGGATCGTATTCAGGCTCAAGCAACAAGGATATATAATCAGAGGCATCAGACGAGGTTACCGACGGGAGGTGGAAATCTACAGCCGGCCACGCTGTTTATTACACCCCAAGATTAGCCAATCCCGGCTGTGAATCATGGAACTGGGTTTCAAGGAGCGACGCTCGGGGGACAGCCGGCCAACGTACCAGCCGGGTTACCTGCGTTACTCGCCGGGACCCTTGGAGGCAATGCGGCGCCACCACCGTCACGATTTCACACCCCTCCGGGTCACTTTAATAACCCTATGGATAACGTGTACGCCGCAACCCTAGCGCTCGACCGTATTCTGTTGGGAGAATCACCTCGAGAAATCGAAACTCGGCAGGCCATAGAGATGATACGCACCGCGGTGGCTCAGCAGGGAAATTACCCGGACCATAGAAGTGGTTTGCATGGGACGCTGTATGTCAGCCGGCAACCCGGAAATACGAGAAATATCCAATCAAGCTCAGCGCGATGGAGGGCAGAGCAGCAGCAAATGCCGCCTCCTCCTCACAGGCCAGCGGTTCCAGCTGTCTCGGCGGCGCAAGAAATTGTCGACAGCTCCCGGGCAAGGTGTATGGCCGGGTCTACGGTGCGAGGGCCAGTAGGTGGTGTACCCGCTGCGGCGCCCGCCGAATTTCATGTTTCCCGCGCAAGGCCAATACTGACAAATTTAGCCGGGCCCAAGTGCCTGTCGGATGCCATCAGAGCTGAGCCATATCCGGATAAATTTAAGGAACCAGGTAAAGTTTTCAATAATGAGCCAACCATGGATCCTGAGACCTGGTTGAGCAGTTATGAGATGGCGATGTCTATTCGCAATGCATCAGAAAAACTCCAAGCCAAGTTCATGTACCTTATGATGTCTGAAGGAGCAGCAAAACTATGGTTCGACAACCTGCCTGAAAAATCCATCAATTCGTGGAGTGAGTTAAAATCGGCTTTCATCAAGAATTTTCATGGAACATGCAGGAAACTATATACAGTCGATGACTTGGACAGATGTATCCAAAGGAAAGGAGAATCGGCACGCAGCTGGGTACGCCGGGTTATGGAGATACTTCATTCTTCCACAAGCATTCAACCAAAAGATGCAATACAAGCCATGGCAAAGACATGCAGATACACGCCTTTGGTGCAAAAATTGGTGCGCATGAATTCCAGTAGGCATGTGTCGGAAATCACTATGGGGGCATTAATGGACGCGTGCAATAAGCATGCCTCCACTGATACCACGGAAGAGGACATAGAAGAAAAGAAAGGGAAGGCCAACATGAGCAGTAGTGGGAAACCCGGCAACAGCGCTTCAACGTGCAATAATGGAGGTGGTAATGGAAATAACCAGCATAAACGTCCGTACGAGGGAAACTCTGAATTAGTGGCCAATACCGAGGCCGGATTCCCAAGGCCTAGGGTAGATGGAAACTTCAACGGAGGAGGCAATTATCAAGGACCACCACGTCCGGCTAACCACATAGAAGCCTTCAGGATGCCTTGCCCGCGTCATAGTAGGAACGGCAAGCCGGCTAATCATTCGTTGGAGCAATGCGTGGACTTACAGAGATGGAAAAACGAGGAGATACAGAAGGCCCTGCGAGGTGCAGGCCGGGGAGGAGGACCGGGTCTGGGTGGAAACCCGGGCAACGGACCACCCCCCGCCGGCAACATAGGAGGCTGTAATCCGGGTAATAACCAGGGTGGTGCGGGTGGCTTTCAGGCTAATCAAAGCAGTTAGGGCAATACCATGTCCACACCACTAGGACCTCCAGAAGGGAGAGAAAGGTGCTCAAGGGAGCGGTAAACTCGGTTTCCTTGGGTGTCCCAAGATACCTGAGGTGGTCGGATCAAGAAGTTACATGGAGCAGGAGAGATCACCCGGAAGCAATAGAACATCCGGGTGTGTTATCTTTGGTGGTAGCGCCACAGGTCAATGGTTACGAACTGAAGAAAGTCTTTATGGATGGTGGGAGTAGCATCAATATCCTATACTGGAAATCTTTTTACGTATGGGGCTCAAGGAGTCTCAGTTGCAGAAAAGTTCCACAGTTTTCCATGGAATTGTGCCAGGACATTCGGCCTGCCCTGAGGGAAAAATTACACTAGAGGTTGCTTTTGGAGAATCGAAGGATAACTATATAGTGGAGTGGCTCACATTCGAGGTGGTGAAATTGCATAGTCCTTATCATGCGCTATTCGGAAGGCCGACTTATGCCAAATTCATGGCTAGGCCGTGTTATGTGTACTTACAGCTAAAAATACCGGGTCCTAAACAAACTATCACTATACATGGAAACAGGGTTGTGGCAGCCGAGTGTGATGAGGGAGATGCGGCACTTGCAGAACAAGCTTGTGCAAAGGAAGAACTCAGGTATTACCGGTCTCAAGTAGATCCGGAAGATCGAACAACTTTGAAGAAACCAAACACAGATGATGAGAGAGCCAAGTTTAAGGCAGCCCAAGATACAAAGATGGTGGCTTTTATTGAGGGCGACTCTTCCAAACAGTTTGCTATAGGTTCTAACCTGGGTAATGAGGAGGAAGAGGCACTCATAAAGTTTATTCGCGAGAATCAGGACGTGTTCGCCTGGAAACCGAGTGACATGCCGGGTATCCCGACCGAGCTCGCTGAACACAGCTTGCATGTTGATCCCAAGTCTCGGCCAGTGAAGCAAGGCCTGAGAAAAATGAATGAGGAAAGGAGAAAGGCTATAGGGGCAGAGATAGCTCGGCTCCTAGCAGCCGGCTTTATCATGGAGGTCTTTCACCCGGACTGGCTGGCAAACCCGGTTTTAGTGCTGAAAAAGAACAATGAGTGGAGAATGTGCATAGATTATACAAGTCTCAACAAGCATTGCCCAAAGGATCCATTTGCCCTTCCAAGGATAGATCAGATCATAGATGCAGTCGCAAGAAGTGACCTATTATGCTTCCAGGACGCTTATTCCGGTTTATATCCCGGCTCGGAGAAAAAGCGATACCCCTATACCGACTCTTGAAGAAAACAAACAAGTTCGTGTGGGACCAAGAGGTATACGAAGCATTCGAGGCCCTGAAAAAGCAGTTATCTGAGGCGCCGGTTCTGGCTGCACCGGGTCCCAAGGAACCTATGTTACTATATGTTGCGGCTGGGCCCTAGGCAGTTAGCACAGTGGTTGTGGTTGAGCGCAAGGAGGATGGGAAGGATCACCCGGTGCAAAGGCCGGTTTACTATGTGAGCGAGGTATTATCGGAAGCAAAGCAGCGATACCCTCACTGGCAAAAGCTAGTTTTTGGGGTATTTATGGCCAGCCGGAAATTAAAGCCGTACTTTCAGGAACACCCTATCACGGTGGTAAGCTCAATTCCAATGGCAGATATCATAAGAAATTCAGACGCAACAGGCAGGGTGACCAAGTGGGCCATTGAGATGGGAGACTACCACATCAACTATAAGCCACGGTCCGCGATCAAGTCTCAAGCTTTAGTCGATTTCGTCAACGATTGGACTCACACAAGCATGCCCATAATGATGCCAAGTTCAGAGTCTTGGGTGATGCACTTTGATGGTTCCAAGCAGTACGAGGGTTCAGGAGCTGGTGTGGTACTCACGTTGCCAAAAGGTGATAAATTGAGTTACGTATTACAAATCCACTTTGATTGCTCTAACAATGTGGCTGAGTATGAGGCCCTGTTACATGGACTACGAGTGGCAAAAGAGATGAACATTAAGCGTATAAGGTGCTATGGAGACTCCGATCTTGTGGTACAGCAGGTCTCAGGAACATGGGACAGAAAGGATGCAACAATGGCAGCTTACCGCAGGGAAGTGGACAAGGTAGCCGGGTCTTTTTCTGGGTATTAGGTGGAGCACATTGATAGGCGAAAGAACGAGGCAGCAGATGCGCTGGCCAGGCTCGGTTCGCGCCGAGAGCCGGTTCCGCCTAATGTCTTTCTGGACGAGTTATGGCGGCCCTCTGTCAGAACCGAATCTGAAGAAGAGCTGGCTCACCAAGACCTGGATTTGGAGTTAGTAGCCACAGTACGTGCTATCCGGGAATGGACAGAACCGTTCCTAGCGTTTCTGCTACGGGGCGAGTTACCACAACAGGAGGTTTTAGCCCCACAAATATTGAGACGAGCAAAGGGTTACTCTATCATTAACGGAGAACTTTATAAGAGAAGCGCTGCAGGAGTCTTTCTGCGTTGTGTAGCCCCAGAAGAATGCCGCCAAATATTGAAGGAGATCCATGAAAGTGATTGCGGACATCATGCCTCCACGAGATCTCTTGTGGCCAAGGCATATCGGCACGGCTTCTTTTGGCTCACGGCTATAGCAGATGCAGAGCGCTTAGTAGCAAGATGTGATGGGTGCCAAAGATATGCTCGCCAAACTCATGTGCCGGCTATGGAGTTGCGGACGATTCCCTTGACTTGGCCGTTTGCTGTTTGGGGTATGGATATGGTAGGTCCTTTCCACATGTCTCCATGCAAAAAGACCCATATGCTAGTGGCTATTGATAAGTTCACAAAATGGGTTGAGGTCATGCCTGTTACAAATTGTGAGGCTGGCACAGCTGTGAAATTCCTAAAGAAGATCAGACATCGGTTTGGATACCCCCACAGCATAATCACAGACAATGGAACCAACATGTCCCTAGGAGAGATGGAGAAATTTTGTGGAAACAATGGTATCCGGCTTGATGTAGCCTCTGTGGCCCACCCGCAAGCCAATGGGCAGGTGGAAAGAGCAAACCAGGAGTTACTTCGAGGATTGAAACCACGACTACGAGTCCCGTGTCTTCGAGCTGCTAGAGCATGGGTGGAGGAATTACCTTCTGTGGTTTGGGGAATTAACACTACACCTAACAGATCTACTCAGATGACCCCGTTTTTTATGATTTATGGTGCAGAGGCAGTCCTTCCGAGTGATATTATCCATGATTCGCCCCGTGTGGCGGCTTACGTTGAGGTGGAGAACGAGAAGACCCGGCAAGACGTTGTGGACATGTTAGAAGAGCACAGGGAGCAAGCTTTGGAGCGATCAGCTATATATCAGCAAGATTTGAGGCGGTATCACAGTCGCCGGGTCAAAACCCGGGTCTTCTAGGAAGGAGACCTGGTGTTGCGCTTAGTACAATCCAAGGAAGGAAAGCACAAGCTATCCCCCCATGGGAGGGCCCGTTCATCATAAGCCGGAATTTGCACAATGGATCATATTACTTGATAGATGCAAGGGAAGAGTCGGATACCGTCAATGACACTACCCATACAACTTCATCTATGCAAGAGCGAGAAAAACCATGGAACGTGGCTCAGCTACGTCCCTACTATACTTAGCATAGACTCGGTTTGCAAGTTGTATTGCACGATGTAACTTGCAGCAGGTTTCAGGCGCACTCTTTTCCTATCCAGGGTACCTAAGGGGACTGGAGGGTTTTTAATGAGGCGGCCTGCTGACCTAACCTATTCATATCAATAAAGAGATGGTTAAATCATTATAGTTCTTGTGTTTCTTGTATTTTTATTGTTCCTTTTGCATGTTTTTTCTATGTTTAGTCATGATTTATATCAGGTAAGTATATTACGTTTAGTTAATTATAATTACCCAGTTATGAGAAATATAGTTTCAAGTTTACAGTCCTTTTTTTTATTTTAAGTTATCTGTAAAGCCTAGTATTGCAAGGTATACACCTAGGTCTTGGGGGCTGATTGCTTGAATAGCACAGTTGCAAACTCAGACCCGGCCACGATGCCATTAAGGTGTGGGAACTGATTACTTGTAATAAGTACAGTTGCAATCTCATAACCTCGACAATAGAGCCAAGCTTTTCTTGGCCTTTCTTGTTTAAGCTCGATGTGACTCGCAACAAAGTGGCATGTTTGCTAGCCTATAAATTCAATCAGTCATGATGCCCACGGGGACTTTCCTGGCCCTGTTTTCATAGAGCTATAGATACATTGAGTATCCACGTGAAAGCCGGCTTACAACAAAGAGGGTCAAAAGGGTCATCCAAACCATAAGTTATGCAGAATAAAGGCAATAGCCGGAAATTCATAATATATTAAGCATAAACTTCAAAGTATATAAAGGATAGTGGTACGGTTGAGGACTTGGAGAAAATAAAAGGTTTTCTCAGACCCACCAACTCCCAGACCCCAAATCCGGGTCTCAGGGACTTGGGGACTTGAGAAAGTAAAAATATTTCTGAGCCTAGGATCCCAAGACCCAAAGTCCGGGTCTCGGGGTCTTGTGGACTTAAGAAGTAAAGTTTCCCAAGCCAGAAAACCCTTAACCCAAAGTACAGGTCTTGGGGACTTAGAAGAAAATCTTCGCGGTCCCACAATCTAGACCCGGTACCTATTGCAAAGAAATATATACCGAAAGCAAAAATATGCAAACATAAGATCGAAAAGTGCATACCAAATGGATGACCAGAAGGGCCATCAAAGCCATAGAAGTTTAAACGAATTACAAACCAAAGTAGTATCAAAAGTGCACAAGCGCACTATAAAATAAACAAGTGTAGCAGGCATATTACAAATGCCCATTGGCCGAATGAGTGTTTGTTGATAAAGAAGAGAAAATCACTCGGCGTCCATAGCTGAGTCATCAAGGGTGATCTTGGCAGCCGGGTCTTCGGTGTTCTCCTCTGCAGCTTTCTCGGCCTCCGTATCCGGGTCAACCGCGGAATCAGCGCGAGCTGGAGGAGGGACAACTGGAGTCGATGACGTTGGCGCAGAGCCAGCCCCGGTTTTCTTCTTGGCAACCTCCTCCTTGTACCGAGTCAATATGTCAAAGGGAGCAGGGAAGTCAGAGCGTAACGGCTTATCTTCAGCGTCATATGGAGGTGTGAGCTTGTTCACGTCGAGCTTCTCGGCAATCAGGCTGGCCGAGTGACGAATCTGAGTATTGATGACTTTGAGGTCCTTTGCTGAGAACCTCGAACCATCAGTGTTAAACTCAGGAAATCCATTCACAAGCGTGGCCGGCTTAATCTTTGGATAGTAGGCTTTGGCTAACGCAAGACCGCGTATCACTCCAACCCGGCACACCGAGCGTTTCCAGATATCAATCCATGTAGGGATTGTCGAGTAGGCTTCAAGCATCTGGGTGATACCGCCATAAGTGACGGTCCACTTCACAGCCTCGAGGGTCCACTTTGTCCCCGCTGAGAATTACCGGATGACGGTCTTGAGTATCTTCAATTTCTTAAGATCATCATGTTCTCCAACAACTTCACCCGGACCTGCAGTTCAAAAAGAAAAGCAAGGTGGTGAGACTCGGATTAAAAGACCCTATAAAATAAAAAATCCGAGTGATAATCAGGAGTATAGATGTGCTTTACCAATGATAGACTTATAAGTATCGGCAATAAAGGTAGAGAGCTTGTTCAAATACTCCTCAGCGTGATGGAGTTTCTTCTTGTAATTTTTGCACTGCTTGGAAAGCTCTTTCACCTCGGCTTCCAGGTCTTCACGAATTTTGGTCTCAACCTGCAGGAGTTCATTGGTTTTTGCCAACATCTCGTCCGTCCGGGTCACATAAGCCTGAAAAAAGACAAGGAAACGTCAGTCAGCAATAGGATAAAGTTGCACGAGAAAGGGTATATAGCTGCAAAAGTACCGAATAAACTGTTGACAGTTCACCCGGAACTTGGGGACTAGGATGAATACGTTAGTAATATTAGTTAAACTAACCTGATGCTCAGCCGCAAAAGACTCGATAATCTCCGTCTCAGTGGCTTTCAGGGAGTGGTACTCCTTTAATATCTTTTCAAAGTCAAGGCCGCTTAGAGCCGGCCTGGAAGAGCTGGGGTTCTGGTTACCCGGTGGTGGGGTCGCCTCCTGTTTGAGCGGGTCGACTCTGGTCGCCTGGGTATCGGGAGCAGGAGCTGCCCTCCGCGTCTCAATATACTCGACGTCGGGATCAACCGGCTGATGCGTGGGCGGAGGAGACTCGGTCCTGGGAATGGCCGTGTCTTCCGGCTCTTGTTCTTCAACAAATGGGGGCTTAATGGCGCTCTCCGGGTCTTCCATTGTCGGGTTATCAACAGGGGTTTCCTCTTGGTCACTAAGTGTGACCTTGGCTCTGAGGAAAGAAAAGCAAAAAGTTAGTAAGCAATAGAGGGAAAATGCGGAAATCAAAAGATATTGGAGAATAAGGCATGCGAATTACCCGGTATTTACAACAAAGTCTCTTGGAAGATCATTACTAGACCCGGAGGACACTGATGAAGAATCGGAAAGTGAGACTCGGAGTTGTCCGGCTAACAGATGATTTGGAGATGGATATTTTCGAGGAATGTGGGCAGAATGAGTTGAAGGAGTACCGGCTCGGCGAGCAGGCGACATAAGGATCCCGGGGTTGAGGGGATCGTCACCCGGAGAAGTCCGGGTTGCCTGTCGCTTGGCTGGAGTTGTGTCCTTCAGAGATGATATAGTGGTTAGATATTTGTTAAGTTTTCACATACCGGCATAGGAGTACGGCTCTGAGGTCATGGAGGAGTACGGCACCTTGAAAGTGACTCCCCTGGGCTTCCTCTTCTGGCCAACCTCAATCTCCGGCTCTGCCTCGCTCTCCTCCGATTGAGAGCCGTCCTTATCAGCCAGTGCTGGTGATGGTGGTGCATTGTCGGAAGGAGGAGAATTTTGGTCTAATAGTTCAACAAAGTATCTATTAAGTAGTGACTCGGAATTACCTTCCTCGCTATCACTCGGTTCTTCTTCTTCTTCCGAGTTTTCGGAAGGTGGCGGGGTAACAATCTTCCAGAACGCGTCGTTTTCCTGGGTAAAAAGCAGCCAAGTTAAATGTTAGTAAGAGTGTGTTTCAAGTAATAGTCGGAAGAGAAGGTGTTAGCCGGTTCTTACTGGAGGAGCCGGGTTTTCACGAGTGAAAGGGCCGAATCCAGAGACGCTCTTGATAACGTCAACTTTCTCGGCCAGGAAGTTCTTCATAGTCCGGTTGATATCTGCGGCCGGGTATGACTTCTCCGAGTATCGGAGAGAGTCGGTTAAGTGACCGGAGTATTCGCAGATAAGCTTGGGCCGGATGCTATTTGGCTGAATCCTACAGCTAACCCAGGTTTTAACTAAGTTTAGCCCGCAAAGACCATGGGCTGCAAGGACGGCCTGTTTGTGGAGGAGAGGCTGAATAGATTGTCTATCGGCTTCCGGCGCAAAGGAGCTAAGGTTACCGGAAAGGGAGAGAGTCTCAACAGAGAAACCCGGCAAAGGCTTCTGGCCGGGTATGGATGTGTCTTGGCAGTAGAAAAAGGTCTTGTGCCACTGCTTCACAAGACTGTGAAGACTGAGAGTCAACATCAGAGAATTTTGCGTCTCTGAATGATACACCCCCCCACAAACGAGGAGGGGCCCGTCCGTGCTCTCTCGGCAGGGCTTGCATTGAAATAAATCCAAAACCAGGGTAAGATTGGGGGGTATGCAAAGGTAGGATTCACAAAGAAAGATGAAGTGCCAAATATTTAAGATCGAGTTTGGACCTATGTCAAAAATTCGGAGTTTGTAGTGGTCCAGAAGATTGCGGAAACCCCGGATCACATGCTCGAGGAAAACAACTACTTCACCTGGACCGGGTGAAGGAAAGCTTTCTTCCCCTGGCGCCCTCCACGAGATTTCCGACTCTGCGGGCAGAACCCCAGAATCGGCTAGCTCCTCGAGTTTCGCCTTGGTGACAGTCGATTTGGCCCAGTTGCCGGAAATCGACTGACCCGGCTTTTGCTTCAAAGCCGGGTTTTTTCCCTTGAGCTTGGCGCTAGCCTTGGGAGCCATGAAATGAATCTAGACAAAATCGAATGGGAGTGAGTACAGATCCAAAATTCAGAAAAATGTATCTAATTGTAGAGCAATGGAAGAGAAATGTAGGCAGGATGGAAAAACACATCTAAGATGAACATTAATCTGAGATTGGGAAAAGCAAAATATTAGATCTAAGATTAATGGAGCTTACCAGGGCGGTGGTGGAGAAAAGCTTGGCGCGCGGCGACGGCTCGTGGACAGCGGCGTGCGCGGCGGCGGCGGGTCGTCGACGGCGGTGTGCGTGCGCCTAGAAGTTCGAGGCCCGATCTGCGCCAAGTGCTCCAATGGCACGGACGGAGGCGTAAGTTGGCGGCGCAGGAGAGTGACGCAGCGGCGGTCGGCGTTGAGCTTGGTGGAGCGCGCGTGCGAGTCCGGTGGCTAGGGCTAAACCACGGGAGTTTGGGCGCAAGGAAATGAGCGGGAGGTCGAAGAAGGGGGAGAGTGGCGTTTGGGGGATTTTAGGGTTCCCCCTGGGCCTATTTATAGGTGCACGAAAACCCTAGGGTCCCAAACGGTAAGTTGAGAAATTTTCGGGAGGATTTGATCCGGCTCGTAATTTCAGGGATAAGGATCTTGATAATTATCGCGAGATATCCGGATTGATCAAACTTGCTGAGAGAGTCAGACTTGAGAAATTGTTGCTCGGACTAGCAGGAGGAGAAATGGAAGCCGGGTTACAAAATATGCCTCGAAGTGTTAACTCGGGGAACGATACCCGACTCGAATGAAAACTGGGTTATTATATGGACCACCAAAAGAGCAGGCCTGGCTATAGTTGAAGCAATATAACCTGTCATGTTATGGATATGAATGTTAATTGTTTTGCAGGGAATAACGTGCGCTTCATGGTTGATTCCAAGATGCCCAAGCTATTCTGGGGACTACTGTTGGGGGGATGATAACCCGATAGGCCCATGTCTGGGCAAGACCCGGCCCGGAGAGATCGCACGAGACCTGACCCAAGAGGAAGGGAGTTCTAGAAGACCTGAAAGGGAGCACAGGCCTTGTAACTCGTGCCTTGGGGGTCACGACAGGGGATTTAGGGTAATGCGCGGATCCCGAGTGGGATTCTGGAACATACCTCGTATGGAAACTTAGGAAGCCGGGTGTTATATAAACCGGCTTCTAGGGCAAAGAGACCAGGCTTTTAGGTTTCGAGAGAAAGAGGGGGATTCGAGTTTGTAACCCTATATTGGAGTTTCGGCGACATTACAGTCAGGAACCCTAGATTGCTAATTAACATGATTTCCTCTGAGCTAAACCCTCTCCCAAACAGCAGAGTCAATTCGCCCCAACCTAAGTTACCCCGGTAACGTCTGCCGTGAATATCCCGCGACAAAGACACTAGCAAATACTCTATGAAAACAGGCACAAGATTGCTCAATTGTCCACACAAATATCCAATATGAAAAGATTCCACTAGTGATAATATAACACGACCTCTTTTTTATTTTTGTTTCTTTCTTTTTGTTTTATACTTTTTCCTTTTTCTCTATTTTTTTGATTTTTTCAATGGCCTTTGTATCAACTAGGAGCAACAAAGTAATTTCAAACAAAAAGGTGGACAAATTTGATCAAATTGAGCAGCCTGCGGAGCAATTAAACAACTAGTCTTATGCGTTTTGTTACCTAAAGTTTGCTGTAGAAAGGCAGTGGCTAAGGCTAAACAAAGATCAGCACAAGAACCTAGAGATGTAACGGGGAAAAAAAGAAAAACTAGTGAAAACGGTCAAGAAACGAGCTCACAACAGAGATTTTGCGGTGGCGGCAGAGAAAACAACCGTTCTGTGTCGTACGGCAGCAAAACGAGCCGAAAAACGCCTTACGGCAGCGCGCGCGCGTGGTGTGGTGGTGTGCTGCGGTTGTGTTGCGCGCGTGGGATTTTGTAAGCGCGCGCACGGTAGAATCCGAGTGCGGCTAGGGTGGTGAGGGACGGCGGCGGCAGCGACGGCAGCGCTGTCACGCGTTTTCGAGCCCCAGCAGGAATCCGACTGCGGCTAGAAGTGTGGGCGCGGCAGCGTTTTGGTGCGATTGCGTACCACGGCAGGGATCGGATTGCAATCCGATTAGAGATAGGAACCCAAGCACAGATAGAACCAAGCTGTCCTGCAACAAGATCAACTCAAAAAACTAGATCACCCTGTAAACAAGATGTAGGTCTAGACTTTCCCGAGAGATTAACCACACGGCAGGAAATATTTTTGTGAGAATTTTCGGTATAGATTGAAACAAAAGATAACCCTAAAAGATGAAACAAAAGATAATCCTAAAGGATGAAAAACTAAAAACAGAAAAAAGATACGCAAATCAACAATAAACAACAATTAGAGTAGCAATTCGGTGTTGATCTAGGCTCTGGCAAAACTAACCTAATATTTTTGGCTTTTTCTATATAGGGAAGAAAAACAACTAGACTAAGATAAATTGCTCACCGAGTAAACCTGAGAATCTGATACCAAGATGATATGGGGTGGCCCAATCTTCTCAATGAGTTCTTTCTCTTTTTGTGGATTTTCTGAATATATGATAACTAGTGCTACACTAAGACCTCTCACTCAGCTGACCCCTGTTGCCAGATGCAACAACAATGAAGCTCTTTGGATATTCTCAACTCCACGCTCTTGCACAAGTAATCAAAGATCACAAGTGGTCCTGTATCCCCCTATTCCTAGATGGAATAACAAGATATCACGCAATTTTGCAAGTGTAAACTTCAAGTAGTATGCTTGGCAGCAATACAAACTAGAGGCTAGGGTTTTTGTATTTGGTTTAAACTGGATCTACCTCCTCAACTCGCAGGAAGGGAGAATATAAGGGGGAGGGGTGCGGCCACAAGGGTCCCCTTGCGCAAGCAACAATCCCCCTAGGACTAGGACTCCTACTTGGACTCTGAGAGAGGATACAAACCGATCCACCATTAAGAGATTCAGCCAATTATGGTATACAAACCATACCTATTGAGAATACGATTTCTAGGTGGCGCATTTGACTTGTTGGAGGTGCCCTCCCCTTGTCATCATGAAATAACAATTGATATTCATTGTTATTCTTGAAATAACAATTGTTATTCTTTGTTTTCACCATCTTGGACACTTGTTTTCACCATGGTCATGTTGTTTTTTCACCATCTTCTAGTCTTGTTTTCACCATGGATGCTTTGTTATCACCACTTGGAAACTTGTTTTCCAGCTCCTATTGGTTGTTCTCTTCCACCATGTTTGTGTTATCAATAAACCTAATCATACATAAATGCATAGACTTAGGAAGTATAAAATTCTCATAATCACAAATATTATAATCAATAAGGAGTGAATTCACCTGTTGTTCTAGTAGCTTGGTCCTTGACCTTGTCATAGGTCCAAGTCTCACTTCATCTTTTTTAAGTGGCAATGTATTAGGTATGTCCTCATCAAAGAAGAGAAAGGAGGTTCTATTCCAACCAGGAGACTTAGTATGGGTACACTTTCGAAAGGACAGATTTCCAAAGATAAGAAGGTCCAAATTGTTACCTCGAGGTGCTGGACCCTACACAGTACTTGCAAAGATCAATGGCAATGCTTACAAGATAGTCTTTCTAGTTGATGAGTTCGGTGTGAGTAATTCATTCAATGTTGCTGATTTGGCACTATATCATGGAGGTGACCTTGATACCTCGAGGTCGACGCCTTTTCAAGAGGGGGAGGTTGATAAGGACATCCCTAGTACTTTGCCACTTAAACAAGATGAAGTGAGACTTAGACCTATGACAAGGTCAAGGACCAAGCTATTACAACAACAGGTGAATTCACTCCTTATTGATTATGATTTTTGTGATAATGAGAATTTTATACTGCCTAAGTCTATGCATTTATGTATGATCAGGGTTATTGATAACACAAGCATGATGGTGGAAAACAACCAAGAGGAGCTGGAAAACAACATGGAGAAGCTAGAAAACAAGACTACAAGTGGTGAAAACAAGAGTACCATGGTGAAAACAAACGTACAAGATGGTGAAAACAAGAGTACCATGGTGAAAACACTCATACAAGATGGTGAAAACAATCATACAAGTGTGGAAAACAACTAATAGCTTGTTATTCCACACTAAGAGAGAATAAAAACATGAGGAGGGCGCCCCATTGGATAACAATGCGCCACATAGAAGTCCTATTCAAAACAGGCATGGTTTGTATACCATATTTGGACGAACTCCTTAATGTGGGTCTGTTTGTATCCTTTCTTTGAGTCCTAGTAGGAGTCCTAGTCCTAGGAGGAGTTGATGCTTCCGCGAGGGCCGTGTGGCCGCACCCATCACCCTTAAATAGATACCACCTACATGTGGGAGAGTAGAACAAGTTTAAACCAAAGAAAACCCTAGCCTCTAGATTGTATTGATGCTAAGCATTCATCTCGAAGTATACCATTGCAAAGTTGCATCTATCTTGTTATTTCATTGGGAATAGGGGGATACAGGACCACTTGTGATCTTTGATTACTTGTGCAAGAGTGTGTAGTTGAGAATATCCAAATGGATTTATTGTTGTTGCATTGGCAAAAGGGGTCATCCAAGTGAGAGGTCTCAGTGTAGCACTAGTTATCACAAAATCCAGAAATTTACCACAAAAAGAGAGAAAGCTCATTGAGAAGATTCGGCCGCCCCATATCAGAATCACAGTTGGCTGAGGATGCAAAATTGACTGCTAGGAGGGTGTTCACCCCTCGAAATTCTGGTTTTTCATCACCATCACCACAACAAGCTCCTAGCCGTGGGGTTTCCACTACCAAACCCGAGAGCAACCCATCTAATTCTAGGAGGCAAGTGCAACCAGCAGCAAGTGCTAGTGGATACACATCTTCTATAGCCCAAAACAGAGATATGTCATGCCACACATGTGGAGGAAAAGGCCACTTTAAGAGAGAATGTCCCAATAAAAAACCATGCTTGTTAATTAGGACAATGAGTATGAGACTGGAGATGATGCTGAGCCTATTGAGGAGGATGATTATGATGAGCAAGGAGGTCCACTTGATGCTTATGCCACACATTACCCCACTATTGTTTCCTCACAAAATGCTGCTGCCTTGACTGTTATTCCTTCTCCAGAAAATCAGAGGTGAAATCTATTCGAAACCAAAAAATTGTTGGTCCTAAAATTGCTTTCAAAGTTATAATTGATGGAGGAAGTTGCAGAAATCTTGCTAGTAAAGAGCTATGTGCAAAGCTGAAATTGAAATATATTCCGGACCCTCATCCTTATTATATACAGTGGCTGAGTGATCAAGGAGAGATGAAGGTGAGCTACATGGTGAGAGTGTAGTTCCAAATTGGGCCATATTGTGATACTATTGAGTGTGCCCATGTCTGTTTGTCACACGTTGCTTGGAAGACCGTGGCAGTTTGATAGGAATGTTACACATAATGGGAGAGCTAACACATACCAGTTGAATTGGCGTGGGAAGGGCTTTGTTTTGAGACCTATGACACCACAACAAATTGTAAATGAGTCTCGTAAAAAATCTGAAATAAATGTAGAGAAGGAGATTGAGACGACAGAAAAACAAGAGAGTACTCCTTCTATGATTGATAGTAGTAAAAACAATCTTGGTGGTAAAAATAAAAGTGAGGGAGTGAGCCTATTATGCATGTTAGCCACTAAAGAAGACTTGAGAGAATTTTGAGAGGATCCTAGTATGCTTCCTATAGTTCTTATGCACAAGGGAGAAATATAGGTTTCCAGTGACATGACCCCTATTCCTCTTGGTGTTTCTCATGTTTTACACGAGTTTGATGATGTTTTTCCAGAGGAGGTACAAGCTAGTTCTTATGCACAAGGGAGAAATATTGGTTTCCACTGACATGACCCCTATTCCTCTTGGTGTTTCTCAAGTTTTACAGGAGTTTGATGATGTTTTTCCAGAGGAGGTACGAGCAGGGCTGCCACCATTGCGTGGCATTGAGCACCAAATTGATTTGATTCCTACAGCTACATTATCAAACCGAGCCCCTTACAGAACCAGTTCCCAAGAAACCAGGGAAATTTAGAAACAAGTGTAGGAGCTTCTTGATAAAGGGTATATTCGAATTAGCTTATCTCCATGTGTTGTTCCTGTTATTTTAGTTCCTAAGAAAGATGGTACTTGGCGCATGTGTGTAGATGGTAGAGCAATTAACAACATCACTATTCGTTATCGTCATCCTATACCTCGTTTGGAGGACATGTTAGATGAATTAAGTGGTGCTGCTGTTTTCTCTAAAATTGATTTGCGGAGTGGTTATCATCAAATTAGGATGAAAGAGGGGGATGAATGGAAAACTACTATCAAAACAAAATTTGGTTTATATGAATGGTTAGTGATGCCTTTTGGTTTAACTAATGCACATAGTACTTTCATGAGACTTATGAACCATATTTTGAGAGAGTTTATTGGTAGATTTGTGGTAGTTTATTTTGATGATATTCTCATATATAGCCCTAATGAACATGAACATGCTGATCATATTAGACAAGTCTTGCATGTGTTAAGCGCAAATCAATTATACGGTAATCTTCCTAAGTGCACTTTTTGCAAAGATAAGGTCATTTTTCTGGGATATGTTGTGTCTAAGCATGTAATTGAAGTGGATGAATCTAAAATTGAAGGTATTAAAAATTGGCTTATTCCTACAAATGTTAGTCAAGTGAGAAGTTTTAATGGATTACCTGGTTTCTATAGAAGATTTGTCAAAGATTTTAATACACTTGTTGCACCTTTTAATGAGTTAACTAAGAAGGGTGTTGACTTCGAGTGAGGGGTTGAACAAGTTATTGGTTTTGGTACTATTAAGAACAAGTTGATTTCGGCCCCATTGCTAATTCTTCCAAATTTTAATAAGCAATTCGAAATAAAATGTGATGCAAGTGGTATTGGTATTGGTGGAGTGCTTATGCAAGAAAACAAACTTGTTGCTTAATTTTCTGAGAAATTGCATGGTCCTCAATTGAATTATTCTGTGTACGATAAGGAGTTGCATGCACTTGTTAGGGTCCTTGAAGTATGGAAACATTACTTATGGCCTAAAGAATTTATAATACACTCTGATCATGAAGCTTTGAAATTTTTAAAGAGCCAATCTAGCCTTAATAAAAGACATGCTAAATGGGTTGAATTTATTGAATCATTCCCATACATCATTAAATATAAGAAAGACCAAGATAATGTTGTTGTTGATGCTCTCTATAGAAAAAGTATGCTTTTAACTCAATTGGATGTGAAAATTCCTGGTTTGGAGAGGGTGAAAGATTTGTATGCTAAGGATAATGATTTTAAACATGCATATGCGAATTGTACTAATGTGAAAGCATGGGATAAATTTCATTTGCATGATGGCTACTTGTTTAGAGCTAACAAACTATTTGTTCCCGAGTCGTCCTTGTGTTTGTTATTGTTGCAGGAATCACACAGTGGTGGATTGATGGGACACTTTGGGAGGGAGAAACCAATGCTCATGTTGGCTGATCACTTCTACTGGCCACGAACGAGAAGAGATGTGGAGAGGTTTGTGATACGTTGCATCACTTGCAACAAGGCTAAGTCTAAACTAAAACCTCATGGTTTATATACTCCTCTTCCTTCGCCTACTACACCTTGGGAGGATATTAGTATGGATTTTGTGTTAGGATTGCCTAGGACGTAAAGAGGACATGATTCTATATTTTTGGTAGTGGATAGATTCTCTAAAATGTCACATTTTATTGCATGCCACAAGAGCGACGATGTGTTGCACATTTCTAATATGTTTTTCAAGGACATAGTGAGATTGCATGGAGTACCCAAGACTATTGTTTCTTATCGTGATGTGAAGTTCATGAGCTATTTCTGGAAGATACTATGGGGGAAGCTGGGGACAAAGCTGTTGTTTTCTACTACTTGTCACCCCCAAACTGATGGTCAAACAGAGGTGGTGAATCGCACATTATCCACATTACTGCAATCCATGATAAAAAAGAACCTGCCAGAGTTGGAGGAGTGTTTGCCACATGTTGAGTTTGCATACAATAGGGTTGTACATTCTACTACTCAGCTATGCCCGTTTGACGTGGTGTATGGTTTCAAGCCAATAACACCACTAGATTTTCTGCCACTTCCTATACAAGAGAGAGTCAATATGGAGGCTTCAAAACGTGCTAATTTTGTGAGGAAGATCCATGAGAAGACCAAAGAAGCAATTGAGAAAACAGGAAGACATGTTGCTGAGAGAGTAAACAAGAAGATGAAGGAGGTACCATTTGGCCAGGAGATTTGGCGTGGGTGCATTTTCACAAGGATAGGTTTCCCACATTTCGCAAGTCTAAGTTGATGCCACGAGGTGTTGGTCCATATAAAGTGCTTCAAAAGATTAATGATAATGCCTACAAGATTGATCTTCCTAGTGATGAGTTTGGTTTGAGTAATTCTTTCAATGTTGCTGATCTATCACCATACCATGGAGAGGACCTTGATGCGTCGAGGTCGACGCCTTTTCAGGGGGGGGGAGGATGATGAGGACATCCCTAGTTCTTACACCATTGCACCCATTGATGATGTTACTGTTCAAGAGAAACATGATGAAGTGAGGATTGGACCAATGACTAGATAAGGACCCAAACTACTAGCACAACAGGTGAATTCACTCCTATTAAATTATGATGTTTGTTTTCATGAAAACTTTATACTGCCTAAGTCTATGCATCTATGTATACTCAGGGTTATTGGTAACACAAGCATGGGAGGAGGAGGACATCACAACGAGCTGGAAAACAAACATAGCAAGGAGGAAAACAAGTGTTACATGATGGAAAACAAAGACCATACACAAGGAGGGAGATGATCATGGAAGCACAAGAGAGGTGGAGAAACAAGGAGTGGAATGGCATAGAGATGGGAGCACCAAGGACATGTCCTAGGTTGTCCCAACCCATAATTCATAATGATGCACATTAGGCTTAAGGGGGCACCAAGGACTTGTCCTAGGGTGTCCCAATGCGTGTAGAATAAAGGCTTGCATGCCTCTTAGCCGCACCCCCCTCATGGGTCGGTTTGTACCCCTTTAGTTCGAGTCCAAACTTAATGCGGGTCGAGTCCTAGTCGGGTTAGGTTTTTGCTTGCACAATTGGCATTGTGGCCACACCCCTACCCCCCATAAAACCCTCCAACCTACAAGTTGGTGAGGTTAGACTACCTTTAAACATAAACCCTAGAACTCCATTGTTGATTGCTCGAAGCATTCATCAGGAATTATACCTCTGCAATTTTTGCGTGTTATATGCTGTTCCACTAGGAATTAGTTGATACAGGACCAATAGTAGTCGGTGGCTACTCGTGCAAGTGTGTGGATTTGCGAATATCCAAGGGATTGGTTGCTGCTGCAATTGGCATCAGGAATTAGCCGGAGAGTTCGTGGAGAGACACAAGTTATCAAACCATTACACTACTAGAGATTTGATTATAGCAGCATATCCTACCACAGGCGAACAAGAAAAACCATGCGCCTGGGCTACTTAGCGCAGGCGAACAGGTTAACGGTGCGCCTGGGGTAAGCCTGTTACCCCAGGCGAACCAAACTCAGCCGCGCCTGGGGTAAAGTGTGGCAGGGCCACCACCGCCGACCCCTGGCACTCTTCCTTTACCCCAGGCGAACAGAATACCGGTTCGCCTGTGGTATAACAAATACCCCAGGCGAACCCGGGCAGAAGCGCCTGGGGTAAAAAGTGGACTGGGGTAGCTCCGATTAGCGCAGGCGTACGACATCTCTGTTCGCCTGGGATAAGGAAACGCCTGGGGTAGCACCCCTTAGCGCAGGCGCATCCCATGCCATATTCGCCTGGGGTAATCTTTGTCCTCAATATAAGTGCGGCCAGCCACCCACCACCACCCCTATCCACCCCACTCACTCACTCACTAGTCCAAACTCGAGCCATTAGTGCTCCTAGCTCAATCCCCCACACCCCTCCACCATTTTTAGCTAATTTAACCAATCATGTTTGTTATATTTTAGCTAGTATGCTACCCCACTTTCCCTCTTCCAAATGTCTCCACTAGGTCTACTAACCGGACACTAGATCTCACCACAAATGCACCACTAGCTACTTCTAGATCTATCACTCTCTTATCGGTCGTCTCTCCGGTGATCTTCGACGTCGTCATCGCGTCTATATATTTTGCATTGTGTGTCATCATAATAGGTGCATGGGATTGGTCGGTGGATGAGAATTCATTCTCTTTTTCATTTTATTGTGTTGCCATGAGGATGAGTTGCCAATGTTTTGCCGAAATGTTGATTCATTTCCTTTTCGGCAAATTTATGGCGCTCCGCGTTACACCTTTTGTAGGAAGGTCATGCCGAAATTTTCCGTGAAAACCGGATCTAGTTAATGAAACCTTTCTCTCTTGCATTTTGTAGCAATGGTCATTGCGATGAGGACAAGCGTGGTGCATAGGTACGTGCGACGCGCGACGGCCGAGATGCATCGAAACAACCGCACTGAGATAGAGTGTCCGTGTCGGAAATGCAAGCTGGGGTCTTTGTTCAAACCAAAATCTGGTAATGTGGAGAAGCACCTGCTCAGGTATAGTTTCATGGAGGGCCACACTAAGTGGATGGATGATGATGAAGACGATGATCACGGCGAGACCAATTGGGCGGCGACATGTGAAGATGATCAGGAGGAGTCTGAACATGGCAATGGAGAGGACGAAGAGGCTGTCGAGGAAGACGACTATAATGAAGAAGAAGGGAGTCATGGTGATCAACAACATGAAGACGAGGACATGAACACTCCGCTAACATCAGTCGTGTGGGACCCTCATGTTCAAGATCTTCTTCTCAAGAACACGTCGACCGACGCCAGACGTAAATCTAAGATCACGCAACTAGAGATAGACTCTGCAACTCCGTTGTATGACGCAAGTCGCGAGGCGGAGGAGTCACGCTTGAGAGTAGCTCTGGATCTTCTAGAGATGAAGGCAAAACACGGATGGACCGACACAAGCATGGACGATCTTCCGCGATACCTGAAGACGCACTTACCTGAAGGGAACACATGTGCTAGTAGTCTACAGGAGGCCAACAAAATCATGTGCCCCCTCGATTTACCGCACACAAAATACCACGCTTGCGTCCGGTACTGCATAATTTATCGTAACGAGCACGCGGACCAGATCAAATGTCCGGTGTGCGGTGCTGATCGTTACAAGAGGGGGACGAAGAAAGCTCCTAGGAAAGTTGTGTGGTACTTTCCACTCATTCCCCGCCTGCAGCGGTACTTCGTGGACCCCAAGGAAGCAAAGCTCATGCGCTGGCACGAGGATAGAAAGAAGGCGGTGCTGAGCGATCCAGAACGTGTTGAAAAACCAGTGCTAACACACCCTTCGGATGCACGTCAGTGGAAAGCATTAGACGCATTCGATGAAGAATTCGGGAACGACCCAAGGAACATCAGGCTTGGTGCGAGCACCGACGGTCTCAATCCGTTTGGCAACCAGAGCAGCAAACATAGCACCTGGCCCGTGTTTGTATGGATGTACAACCTCCCCCTGTGGCTGTGTCTGAAGAGGAAGTACATACACATGAGTATGCTGATTCAAGGGCCGACCCAGCCAGGGAGCGATATCAACCTGTATCTCGAGCTATTGAAGGAGGAGGTAGACTCGTTGTGGGAGGAAGGGGTGGAAACATGGGATGCCTTCAAAGAAGAAACATTTCGTATGAGAGCCGCACTGATCACGACGGTGCATCACTATCTCGGATACGGATATATTGCGTGTCACGTGTGCCATGGACACAAGGCTTGTGTCAGGTGCATGGAATTTACCCCGTTTCTACAGCTACACAAGGATCCCGGATCTTCTAAAACCGTATACATGAGGCATCGAATGTGGCTACCACAGAACGACCCGTGGAGAAAGCGCAGAAACCTGTTCAACGGTAAAGATGAGCTCGATCTACCTCCACGCAAGAGAAGAGGAGAAGAGATCGATACTCTATTGAAGAATTGGAGAACGTGTCCTCCGTCGGGAAAGGTACAGAAGCGGAAGCGAGGAGAGAAAAAGTGTCCTCCGCCAGAAGGACCGCTCTTGGGGGTATGGAAAAGGAGGTCCGTGTTTTGGGACTTGCGGTACTGGCCAATCCTCGGAGTGCCTCACTGCCTTGTTGTCATGCATATCACGAAGAATGTGTGTGGGAGCTTGCTTGGCACCCTGTTCAACATGCCAGATAGGACCAAAGACGGGCCAAAATCAAGATACGACCTGATGGTCCTGAATATCAGGAGTGAGCTTCACTTACCGCCTTCTACGCGTGAACAGACGGAGGAGGACGAGGATGAGGTGGAGGAGATGGACGACCGCAAGCGGAAAAGGGCTAAGAAACACCAAACTCACCGCCTGAAACCCTCTTGCTTCACTGCAAGCCCCGACGAGCTCGCGCAAATATTCACATGCCTCCTCGGAGTGAAATTTCCCTGAGGTTACGCGGGGCTGATAAGCAGATACCTAGACGCGGAGAAAAAAATCTTTAGCGGGACTCATGACTGTCACGTGATGATGACGCAGATACTTCCGGTTGCAATCAGAGGGATAATGGAACCGCACGTCCGTCAAACGCTCACTGGCCTCTGTAACTTTTTTGACGTCATCACTCGGAAGTCGATAAGCGTGAAGAAACTCGGAAGTCTGCAGGAAGAGATCGTCACCATCCTATGCGAGCTTGAGATGTACTTCCCACCTGCCTTCTTTGATATTATGGTACATCTCTTGGTCCATATCGTGGACGATATTACCAATCTTGGGCCGGCATTCTTGCAGAACATGATGGCGTTAGAAAGAATGAACGGGATCATCAAATCATTCGTTTGTAATAGGGCACACCCGGATGGAAGCATCGTCCAGGGATTTCTCACCGAAGAATGCATCTCTTTCTGCAAGAATTTTCAGGCGATGAGAAGCCAGCTGTTGGTTTGCCCGCAAACAAGCACCTTGACAGGTTCATGGGGGTAGTCCACAACACTGGCAAAAGGGTAATCGACGCGGACTCCTGTGGTCGGAGAGCCGATTTTGAAAGGGCCCACCTAGTTGTGTTACAACACATCGACGATGTCGACCCTTGGATAGAAGAGCACAAAACCGCGATAAAAAACAGTGCTCGCAGGCCGATGACGGAAGATGAGATATTTAGAGCACTCAACTCCTCTTTCGCGACATGGTTCAAGAAGCAGATTGATGCTGATCCCCCGCCAATGACATGTCAGAAAGATAAAATTGTATTGGCCTTGTCATATGGCCCCGCGCCCAATATGATGACTTATCAAGCATACGACATCATTGGGTACACATTCTACACGGAGGAAAGAGACAAAAGTAGCGACTATCAAAACTCGTCTATAACGATGGAATCTTACACGGGCGAAGAGATTAGAAGATACTACGGAAAGATCGAGGAAATCTGGGAGCTTGACTACGTTGGGGTAAAGCTGCCGATGTTCCATGTCAGATGGGCTACAAACGTCACGAAAGAAGACGAATATTTCACCACTATGTCGATGTCTGAAGCCAACAAACCCAAGTCCAAGAACCCCACCGCTCAAAATGAGCCCTCGGTATTGGCTAAGCACGTGGAGCAATGCTTCTTCATAACCGACCCGGCAAAGCCTAGTCGTGTTGTCGTAAGGAGAGGAAAAAGGGCCCTCGTCGGAATGGATGGAGTCGCCGATGAGAAGGACTTCGACGGCTTAGTGGAGACCCGATGATGGAAGAACCCGGTGAAGACGATGCACCATACACCACAAGAAGAAGCAGGACCACACTACCTAGGGCAGGTCTTCCATTCACAAGAAGAAGTCACATATGGCGGTCACGTATTCAACATCGACCAAGAAAGGCAAGAGTAAGATTGTGACGAAAGGTTGAGAGAGGGAAATACTCGCGATATGTGCGATATAACAGGCTAATAGCTACTATGTACAATGTGTTTTCAGAGAGAAACATTTGCGGTATCTCGCTAAATCAATCTATTTACGCTCGATGTGACACTAAATATTTTTGCACAAGTTAACTTTCATATGTATGTAATTTTTAAGTGAAAAACAATGTGGGAGCCCCATATAATAGCATTCGTATTGCTCGATGTGTCCCGGGCCGGGGTGGGCTGTGTAATTTAGAAAATCTTAGCACAGGCGCATATGTGTGAATATGCGCCTGGGGTAATCTTTATCACAGGCGCTTCTGAGAGAACATGCGCCTGGACTAAGGCTATGTGGGCCCGCGCAAACCAAAACCCTACGAATTTTAGCGCAGGCGCATCTACTAGGTTATGCACCTGGGGTATGGCTCTGTGGGACTGGTCCTAAAGGCCTTGCGGCCATTTGCTGCACGGAGGGGGGGCCCAGGGGACAGATCCCTTTAGAATCGGTTTGTATCACAAACCGGTTCTAAAAGTTTAGCGCAGGCGCATTTTCTCGGTTGTGCGCCTGGGGTATGGCTCTGTGGGCCCGCGCATAACAAATCGCTACGAACTTTAGCGCAGGCGCATTTTAGTTTTGTTCGCCTGGGGTAAAGGGTAGCGCAGGTGCATATCACTCGTTGTGCGCCTGTAAGTCCTCGCATATCACTCGTTCCTTTCTCTCTAGATCTTGCGCGCCCGCACACTTCCTCTCGATCCCCAAACCGCACGCCGGCGTCGTCTCTCTCATCGCACGCCGCCGTCGTCGTTCTCGAGCAGCAGGAGGAGGAGCGGGAGCAGCAGCAGGAGGAGGAGCAGGAGCAGCAGGGGAGGAGGAGCGGGAGCACGCCGCGCGCCGTCCCTCTCATCGTCGTCATCCACGCCGGCCGTCGTCACCCACGCCGCCGTCGCCCACGCCCACGACGAACCCAGGTCAGCCCCCCCCCCCTCTTCCAACGCCCGTGTGCAGTAGTGTTGCTTTCCCCTGCAAACTACCCCTGCATCTAGACATCGATCGATGTCCAGGGCGCTGCAGCTGCTGCTACCGTGCTTTCCCCTGCAGTTGCTGCTACCGTGCCCCATACAAACGCATGTATAATCAAATTCCACCGAATGATGTCCATGGCCAAATCAATAAAATCAGATGCACATCCAAGTGCTAATTTATCAAACTGTTAAGTGGTAGACTGAATCAAATTCATAACTTGCTTGCATATGTGTTTTTCTCAGGTTTGGGCTGGGTATATAAATACACATACACTTATTCAGATTGTAGAGTGCACAAAACAGGGGTTATATCTTTGCTAGAAGTACTCTAGTGAAACTATTAGCACAAGCAATAATTTATCTATTCCAATATGTTCAGTTTAAGTGGTTTAAGTTACTCCAGGAAGCAAGTTCTAAATTCTTGCTGAAAGTTTAGTTAACAAAGTTTGCATGACACAAATTGCATGATGACACAGATATATGAATTTCCTGGGAGTTTTTGTGCCATGTGATGACAACAATGCAAGAAACTGTTTTTGTGGCCATGTGTGCATTCAATTTATGTTGCAGGTACATTGAGTGCCAATGTTTTGCTGGAACGTTGATTCATTTCCGTTCTGCCAAATTTCTGGCACTCCGGCATGACCACTTATAGCCGAGGTCATGCCGAATTTTTCCGGTGACTAACCGTATACATTTTCTATACTGCTAGGCATGTCTTCTTCTACTACGGATCCGGCTTTATTGGACCACTACATCCTTATGGCCCGAGAGTCGCAAGAGGAAGATCGGACACAAACTGACGAGCTCCCCGATGTCGAGCCCCACAATGATGACGGGCTCACCGGTGGCGAGGAGGAATCCACTGATAGTGGCGCCGGGGGTCCCTCAGGGAGCAGCACGACGGGAAAGAAGCATCGGCAGCGAGCTCCGAATAAGGTCGGCACCGTTCGAGAGAAATTCACGGAGGTGGATCCTTCCAGTGGCACGCCTGTGATGCCATTGGAACTTGTGAAGGGGTACTTCCTCCAACTTGGCGCGATCCTTCGAGACGTCGTCAATGTCAATGAGCCGACTCTCAAGAAGAAGCCAACTCTGCGCGCCCAACTCATCTCGAGGCTGCACGCGCGGTACGAGTTCCCTCCCCCCTACAACAACGAGAATCTGAAGGGAAACCTGGTGAACAAACTCGCCCTCACTAGATTCACCAAAGCCCTGAGCCATTACAAGACTATGGTGAGGGCGATGATTAGGGACGAGGAACCATTCGAAGAGATCCATCGCCACTTCCCGCGGATTACGCCCGATGACTTCAAGACTTTCCTAGAGAACCAGTCGCTTGATTTCACTAAGAATCAAACGGATTGGGGGAAGGAGCTAGCGTCGAAGAAGATCGGTCACCACAATCTCGGATGTCGTGGCTACGACGGGAAGGAGCCAGTTTGGGCGAAAGAGGACCAGGCCTACATTGAAAAAGGGATTGAGAACCCTTACGCCAAGTATGCCCATGACCCGCAATTCCAGAAATTCATGAGGTCGAGGTACAGAAAAGTAACACCGACCGGGGAACTTGTCTCGGACCCGAAGATTGTGGAGGGTGTTATTTTGGTCACGGTCGATAGCGTGAAGAATGTTGAGAAGCTAGTGGTAAGAAATTTACCATTTCATGCAACTCATCATCATCAAGTCCATGATTTCATTCTAGTACGAAACCATTTCCAAACCGTTCATATGTTGCTTCTGCAGCTAGAAGAACAACAACTTGAATCTTCCTCGTCGCAGACGTCGACGGCCAAAGTCGCGTGGGATAAGCCTTTCATCAGGGGGTACAACAAGGCAAAGAGCCAGGACCCTTGGAACTTAGGCTGTATCACCGGCGGCGGACTTAATAAAAAGCACGCCAACTATGGCTTGGCTGAGCCCAGCACTAAGGAGTCGCGGGCGGCGAAGAAGAGCAAGGAGACGGAGGCGCTGAAGAAGAAGGTACATGACTTGGAAACAAACATGGAGAAGAAGATTGAGAAAACGGTGGGGGAAAAGATGAATGCGCTCATCCCCGCCGTATTTGAAAAAATATGTGGCTACATCGCCGGGGGCTCACAGGGGCCGTTACCGACGTTCAACATACCGTCGATGTTGGTCGTGCCCGCCGCGGCCGCCGCCGGTGGTCCGTCGACGTCACCCGTGCCTGTCGTCCCCGCCATGCCCGACGCGCCTGCCCCCGATGGACCGTCGGCCGTGTCCGGCGCGGCCACCACCCCGTTGCTCGACGAGCCCACCATCACCTGCGGTCCGTCGATGTTAGCCGAGCTCAATGCCCTCACGGTAAATTATTGACCGTCTCAAGTTGTAGCCAGTTCAATATAACCCTACTCTCTGACCTATCCATGCCTGTTATCGCAGGCTGACGCGACGGGATGCACCTTCCTGCTAAAAGTGGGCAGCGAGTTGAAGGATGTTGCAAAGGGGAGCATCTTGCAGCCACTATCCCGCAAGTACCACTGCAGAGATATACCGGCCAACGAGCTTCGGGTTCGCGTCGATCTGGTGCTACCGGGATTCGAGAACTTGTATCCTCCTAATCAACCCGCCGATGCCGACAGCGAGCTGAATCTCGGCCAACTGGACAATCAAATCTTGCTATGGCCGAAAGCCCTTATTCGGCTGAACACGACGTCAGGGTCGGCGCCAAGCCAAGCCATGACCGTCACCACTACACCGGTTGCGCCCGCGGCAAGCCAACAAGACAAGGTCCAACATGGCAATGTCCTCTCTCCACCTCCGGTGGATCCTCCTCCTCCCGAGCACGAGACGTCCTATGATGAGCAACATCACGAGCATGAGACCCATGACGACTACATGGATATTGAACTTGCTCCCATTGACGATTTCATAAATCAGTTGGATGGTGAGAAGCCGGTTCCTCCGGAGTTACCCGCCAGAACTCTTGATATCCAGAAGAAGGTAGATGGCGGAGAGGCCGGTTCTTCTGAGTTACCCACCAGAAAACCGGATATCCAGAAGAAGCTAACCTATTCCCAAGAAACTCCCGAGGAGCAAACGGACTTTACGGCTCCACAGCCTATGCTGGTTACCCCGAATACACTCCATGCTACGGCCGCGGAGGCGGTAAAACAAAGCGGCACTCCCATCTGCTTGAGGCCGAAGAAGAATCGGAAGAGGCCGGTAGCCAAGAAGAAGAAAGGTGGTGCCTCCTCTAGTAGCCAGCCAGCAGCCGCCCGAGTCCTGGACCGTTTGCTGCCCGCCGTCCCGTGGAGGAAGGTGCATGAGAGTGGACAGTCGATGCTGCCGCCAGAGGTTGTCGCTGTCATGGGTGGTGACATGAGGACCATCCACGACGGGATTTTGTTCAAAGAGAATGAACTTCTACGTGAGAAACATCCCTCCTACCCGCTATATGTGGTCAAGGTGCCCCGATCCGTGGGCTTTGTGGATTCAAATCCCGCAGAGGTGTTCTTCATCAGATACGAAGACATATTCAGGGTCTTCCACTTGGGAAAGCTCGACCGAAGCATTGTCCGCCTGGTATCGCTCAGCATGGCACACGATATGGTCATGGAGAATACCCCGCACATCGCGATTATGGACCCCTACTACATGAATGAGGACTACTTGCGGTCACATGCGGACCGGATTCTTATCACGACTTACATAACGGGGTTTTTGATAGATAACAAGGATAAGAACGCCATTCTCATGCCATACTTTCCCAAGTAAGTAGTCCTCTCCGCTTCACGTCGTTACATTCTTTCTAGAATCTCCTTAGTATTCCGATTGATGATATTGATGGCTTGTTCAAAATGTTCTGCGCAGAAACGGAGGATGCGTACTCATCGTCATGGAACCGCATTGTTCACAATGCACTTATCTCGATGCGGGTAGGGAGGTGCAGAAGGACTACACCGACATAAGAGCTGTTCTTAATAGTGCCCTCAACGGCTTCGCCGCCGATTTAGGCAAGCCCCTAAAAAAGGAGAAAATAGTCCGAGGCGCATACGTGTGCACCCACGTAACAAGCTTCCCCTGCCTCAAGCAATCGGAGCAAGAATCTGAGTTAGAAGCTTGGTATGTCATCTTTCAGATGAGGGAGTACTTAAAGGATGCCCAACAGGCCCAGCTACCAAGTCATCTCCGAGACTTGACCACAAAGATGGCCAACACCCCCGATGAATATGTGCGGGCTGAGTTCCGTCGCATCCAGCGGAAGATCTGCACGATACTCTCGTCGGATGTCATCAGTCGGGGTGGCTTGTTCTTCCACGACCACGCACCACCGAGCAACCGTGACATAGAAGCACACCTACGAGAGCAACGTGACACCCGGACATTCAACACGCTAGAAGGCGTTCGCCCGTTCCCGCCGAGACTATAGGATTGACAAAATGTTAGTATACACTTGCATCATATAACTTTTAGTCCTTTATTTGTCGTGTTTTATTCGTAAACCTTGATGCTTCTATTTTTTGAGTTATTTGCGGTCTATTATCACTTTAGATGCTAAACTCGTATTTTTGTCCTATGCACAGATGACATGGTATGTTGTGTATGTCGGTAGGATTCCCGGAGTCTACGACGACTGGGACCAATGCCGGAGACAGGTGCACGGTTTCAGCGGCAACATCTACAAGGGGTACAAGACCATGGTGGAGGCGGAAGCTCGATACGCCACTTACCTAGCGAGAGAGAAGACGGAGAAGACGAGGGCCCGGATGACCACCTTCGCCATCGCCATGCATATACTCCTTGTACTCCTAGTGTTGATGCTACTTGCTGTTTTGCTTGTCTAGATAGCTAAACTATCGATTTGTTTGAACTATGTGTACTCCTCTAGTGTTTGAACTATGCTTGTAACTAAAATATTGCTTCGAGACTATTTGGTGATGATCGAGACTATTGTTCGAGACTATGTGTTGATGATCGAGAATATTTCTGTTATTTTGCTGTCATTTTCATATTTATTTCTGTCAATTTGCTGTAATTCTGTTATTTTCGTTTCTTTTATTTTTTGACACAACAAAACCATACCCCAGGCGAATAAGAAATCATACCCCAGGCGAATCTTTACCGCAGGCGCATAGTGCATGTTCGCCTCAGGTAAAAGGCTTACCCCAGGCGCACAGGGCCTATTCGCCTGGGGTATGTCAACTTACCCCAGGTGCATTTTGAGGTTCGCCTGCGGTAAATCATTACCGCTGGCGATGTGGTCCCAGGCGAACCAATATTCGCCTGCGGTAGCATAATTTGGTTCGCCTGCGGTAGCCTTTTCCCTAGTAGTGTTATTATCGTGTGAGTTCACTAAGAAGATCGGGCATCCTCTTATCAAGTTAAGAGAGCATAGTTGTCATTATGAGTATAATGTGGACAATCCCAAAATTTATTATTGATTGATTCGTGATCAAGGTATTGCTTGATCTCAAATTATTTGTATCTAGTCACCATTTAAACTTTGAAGGTGTCCTGGAATTATTTTTTTGCTACCACACGAAGGACTAGCTAGATACCACTTTATTATTATTTTCTTTATGATTGAAACAAACATATCACTTTCAATGTTTCATTATTCATTTTCTTTTTATTCTGTTACTTTCCATGTGCAACATGGTTGCTTAGTTTACATTAGTTCAAATTATATTTATCATGCCTTTGTTAAAGTAATTTGATCTTAGTTTGCAATGCTTTTATATAATGTTGATCAAGATTTATGTTGGCTTGGGGATGCTGATATGTTGCAAATGTATCTATGAGTTTTGATGCGCCATTCTTGTTTTCTACCCAATACCTTTTGTTTTCCACATGTTTTCTTTCAATTTCCTTGATTTTATGGATGTTTTCACTGATTAACCTATTAACAAGATGCTCCAGGCCCGTTTCTGTTTTCTGCTGTTTTTCTATTTCAGAAAAGTTCTTAAGGAAATATTCTTGGAAAGGGCTAAAAATCCATGGAGACTATTGTTTACCTGGAACAAAGACGGAGTACAAAAGAGAGTCGGAGGGGAGACAGGGGCTACCAAGTGGGCACCTGGGGCCACCAAGTGGGCACCAGGAGCAGCCTCTCCCTTGGCCACGCCTAGTGGGACACTGGCCACCGTCTCACGTCCCCTCTTCGCCCATAAATTGCCTGCAACCCTAAAAACATCAGGGACGGAGTTATTTTCCACGAAACATACAAAGAGGTGACACCACCTCAAAAGTCCAATCTAGGTCTTCTGTAGTCCTGTTACGGCACCCTGTCGGAGGGGGGAATCGTCACCAGAGGCCTCTACATCACCATGATCGCCTCCGAACAGATGCGTGAGTAGTTCCCCCGTGGACTATGGGTTCATAGCAGTAGATAATTGGTACTCTCTCCCCCTTGATGTCCAAACCACGATCTCTTGAGCTGCTGATGGCGTGTGAACACACGTTCGTTGGGATACCCCAAGAGGAAGGTATGAAGAGTACATCAAAAAGTTTTACCTCAGAAAGAATCCAAAGTTTAATCGGACCGGTAGGAGAAAGAAATCACTTCTGATGGTTGTTGACAACTGATGTTGGCAGGGCACTACCAAGGTCAGTAGCAACGTGGAATCTACTCACGACACAACCAAGATACTTTGCCCCAACAAAATAGTGAGGTTGTCAATCTCACAGTTTTGCTGAAAAAAAGAAGATTAGACGTATAGTGTGGAAAATGATGTTTGTTTGCAGTAAATGAAGAGCGAAGAGTGTTTGCAGTAGGTTGTATTATCAGTATAAAAGAATGGACCGGGGTCCATAGTTCACTAGTGGTGTCTCTTCAAAACAGATAAATAACATGTTGGGTAAACAAATTACAGCTGGGAAATTGACAGAAATAGAGGGTGCACCGTAGTGCATATGTAAGACATGATGATTACTATGAGAATTATTTGGGCATTACAACATGATACATAGACCGTAATCCAACTACATCTATGACTAATAATCCACCCTTAGGACGTCATCCGAGCAAACTTTGGGTACTACGTTGCAAGCGATATTGCATTAAATAAAGTGCGTAATTTAAACAATAGAATTATCCTTAGACAAAGCATTGTTGTTTTATCCCTAGGGGCAACAACACATCCAAAATCTTAGAAGTTGCTGTCACTCTCCCAGATTAATAGAGGCATGAACCCACTATCAAGCATAAATACTCCGTCTTGGAGTTACAAGCATCAAGTTGGCCAGATCATCTACTAGTAACAGAGAGCATGCAAGATAAAAAATAACATATAAAATACAGATCTATAATCAACTTGACATAGCATTCAATATTCATCGGATCCCGACAAACACAACATGTAGCATTACAAATAAGATGATCTTGATCATGTTAGGAAGCTCACAAGATCTAAACATGATGTCACAAAGGAGGAGAAGACAACCATCTAGCTACTTCTATGGACCCGTAGTCCAAGGATGAACTACTCACGCATCACTCCGGAGGTAGGCATGGTGACCAAGAGCCCTCCGGTAATGATTTCCCCTCCCAGCAGGGTGCCGGTGAGAGCTTCAGAACTTTCCTGAACTAGGGTTGACGATGATGGCGGCTACAAAACTTCTCTTGGATGGAGGTGATATGTCATAAACGTATCCTTATTTTTTGATGTTCCATGTTGTTTCCTTATTGTTTCCTACATGTTTTCTATACATTTTATGTCATTTTTATCGATTTTCCGGACTAACCTATTGACAAGATGCCATAGAGCCAGTTCCCTGTTTTCTGCTGTTTTTAGTTTCAGAAAAGTTGTTCTGGAAATATTCTCGGAATTGGAAAATTCAAAGTCCGAAAGTCTTAGAATTCTCCAAGGTTCCACAGAGTCCCAAAGAGGCCCGGAGGGGGGCCACAGGGGGCCACACCATAGGGAGGCGTGCCCCCTGGCCACACCATGGGGTGGTGTGGACCCCTCGGGCCTCCATGCCCTTTCGCCTATTTATACCCCCCGATACGTCAACCCTAAAAATATACCACCTCGTTCCGAGAAACACCTGATGCCGCCGTCATCGTCATCCCAAGATCGGGAGGGTTCTGGAGCTCTCCCCGGCACTATGCTGGGAGGGGAATTCATCACCAGAGGGGTCTACACCACCATGTCCTTCTCCGAAGTGATGCGTGAGTAGTTCATCCCTGGACTACGGGTCCATAGCAGTAGCTAGATGGTTGTCTTCTCCACTTTGTGGCTGATGTTTAGATCTCGTGAGCTTCCCTACATGATCGAGATCATCTTTATGTAATGCTACATGATGTGTTTGTTGGGATATGATGAATGTTGAATGCTATGTCTTTTGATTATCAATCTATCATGTTATCTTCATGCATATGATATTTATGATCTTGCATGCTCTCCGTTATTAGTAGATGCTCTGGCAACCTAGATGCTAGTAACTCCAAGAGGGAGAATTTATGCTCGATAGTGGGTTCAAGCCTCCTAAGCATCTGTGCTCGAGTGACAGAAACGTGACGGATGGAGGATGTGTTGTTTCTATTAGGGAGAAAACAATGGTGTTTATTTAGTTTACATTGTTTACATTACACACTTTGGTTACTGCGATAATCTGTTGCTTGCAACTTAATACCCATCGTTTGTTTGGATGATATTCGGAGGGTGGATTATTAGACATAGTTAGAGTTGGATGACGGTCTATGTATTTTGTTGTAATGCCCGCATGAATCACATAGTAATGTTTATGTCTTGCATATGCACTACGGTGCAACCTTCATTTCTGTCAATTTCCCAGCTATAATTTGTTCACCACACATGTTATTTATCTTTCACGGAGAGACTCTACTAGTGAACTATGTACCCCGGTCCATTTTCTCATACTGATAATACACTTCACAATGCTTTCATATTGTTACTACTGTTTTCCACACCATACGTTTAACCTCTGTGTGTTCAGCAAAACCGGTGAGATTGACAACCTCACTGCTTCGTTGGGGAAAAGTGATTTGATTGTGTTGTGTAGGTTCCACGTTGCTGCTGAACCGGTAGTGCGCCCTGCCATCTCCGCTGCATCAACCTTGTGAAGTTACTCCTTCCTCCTACTGGTGGATTCAACCTTGGTTTCTTTCTGAGGGAAACTTGATGCTGCACTCTTCATACCTTCCTCTTGGGGTCTCCCAACGAACGCCTGTTCACACGCATCAGGAGGCTCGGGTGTTTAGGGTTTTCCCAAGAATATCAATATATAGGCAAAAGAGCGATGTCGGTGGGCGCCCGAGGGGCCCACATCATGTGGCAATGCGGCAGGGGGCGCCACCTTATTGTTTGGCTGCCTCGGAGCCCCCTCTGGGTATCCTCCGGACTCCGGGTACGTGAAAGAAAAATAGGACCCTAGGATCTTGTTTCGTCCGATTCTGAGAATATTTCTAGAACAACTTTTATGAAACCAAAGACAGTACAAAACAGGAACTGGCGCTGTGGCATCTTGTCAATAGGTTAGTCCCAGAAAATACATAAGAATTATATAAAGTGTGTAGAAAACATGTACCAAATGTCATAATATCAACATGGAACATCATAAATTATAGATACGTTGGAGATGTATCAAGCATCCCCAAGATTAGTTCTACTCGTCCTCGAGTAGGTAAAACAATAAAATGAAAATAATTTCTGAGGTGACATGCTACCAACACAATCTTGATCATAATTATTATAAAAGCATTGTAAGATGAGATCAAAGTACTCTAAACATAGGCATGATAGATATAATTCTAACAATGTAACTCAGGAACTATGTTGCAACATGAAAAGTAATATAAACAAAAGATCATGAATAATAATGCACTTGAAATTAATACGGTTGTTTGGAGCATAAAGAAAACATAGCAAAGTGGTATTCCTCTTGTCCTTAACGTGATAGGCAAACATAAATGCCAGGACACCTTCAAAGTTCAAGTGGTGACTAGATACAAGTAATTTGAGGACAAGTAATAACATATCATGAATCAATCAATAATTTTTTTTGGGACTGATGCACATTATACTCAGAATGACAACTATGCTCTCTTAATTGGTGCATAAAGTTAGGAGATGAAGAATCAACATAAAAGTAAAAGAAACGACCTTCACAAAGGAAAGAAGGGATTTACTCATGTGCTAGAGCTTTTTATTTGATTAAAATAGAGGTACTGAAAACAATTTTGAGAGAGGTGTATGCCTATGTCAACGAATGGTAACTAAACAATACATTAAGTCACAAATTAACTATTATTTACAAGAGAGGCTCCCATTGAAGGATGTTCTTTCTACTAGGGTCAGTAGATCATCCCTCTTCTCTTTTGTTTACACACTTATGCTTAACTAAATAAATCATGGGCAAATAGAGTGAAGAGAATTGTGAAGTAACCAAATTTCGGGCTAGGCACCCCGTTGCGAGCTTTTCTAGCGAATTGGATAAGCGGATGTGCCACTAGTCCAGGTCTATAAAGTCTAACCAACAAGTGAAATAAAGATCTTCTACTTACGTCCTCATGAGCTAAAACAAAGCATAAAACAGGTATATTTTTTAAGGTTTTAAAGGTAGCACATGAAAATTTTATTTTGGAGTGGAGGTTAAATACCAAATATAGGTAGGTATGGTGGACACATTTGGCAAAAATTTGGGTTTCTTTTGGGAGTTGGATCATGAGTAGAGCTCATACTCAGTATAGGTGACGACTAGCAAGAGACTGTGAGTGACAAATTAAGAGAAAATAATGGCCATAATCATGCATAGCGACAAAAAAATTATTAATCAAAGCATAAATGATATTACAAGTCAAAAACTAAATGATCATAGAGGCTAGAGGTGACTAGTTCGTAGTCATAACATGGTGTAAGCATGCGCCAAGTCAACCAAATAAAGTATTTGAAGGAGAATACCACAATATTATGCTTTGATATGATAAAAAACTCATTATTTATTTCAATGACACATTTAGCACTCACATATATTTGATACAAGTCATGCTAGATCAATAACTACTAAGCATAGAATTAAAATAATATCTATCATGACATGTTATTGTCTAAGCCACAGCCTAAACAAGCTTCACTTGCACCGTTATAAGCATGAAATATTTTGTTGCTTTCCAACACCAATCACTTTATTTCAGAAAAAACTCTCTAAATTATTTATCAATGAAACAAGAGATTACTACCCTACAAGAACTAAGAGCTATGAATAAGAGATGCATGAAAAACAGGAGATAAAAGGATTGCAGTAGCTAGATAATAAATGAAGAATATGGGTATTCATATGAAAAAGCGGAGCGTGTATCTCTCCCACACAAGAATGTTAGGATCCAACCAAGTTTATTACAGAAAATAAAAGAAAACAAAAACAAACATACGCTCCAAGTAAAGTACATAAGATGTGACCGAATAAAAATAAAGTTTCACTAGAAGTGACCTAATAAATTGCTGATGAAGAAGGGGATGCCTTGGGCATCCCCAAGCTTAGACGCTTGAGTCTTCTTGGAATTTGCTGGGATGGTCCCTGGAGGCATTCCCAAGCTTAGGCTTTTCACTCTTTTTGATCACATTATATCAGCCTCTTCTCTGGACCCTTGAAAACTTCCTTCACACCAAACTCGAACTAATTCTCATTAGAGGGTTAGTGCATAATCAAAAATTTACATGTTCTCCATGGACACAAGCATTAATAATAATTTATAAACATTAGCTATAGACACTGATATTTTTTGGAGCAAAGAAATCCACTCAACATAGTAAAAGAGAGAATGCAAAGTAAAAGGCAGAATCTGTCAAAACCAGAACAGTCTGTAAAGACGAATTTTTTTGAGGCACTTACGTTGCTCAGATCAGAAAATTCCGAACTAAGAAAAGTTACGTACATATCTAAGGATCACACCCATGATTTTTATGGATGTTCTTATGTTTCTGGAATTTATGGAAAATGAAACGCTGGAGAGAAAAAATTTGTCCCTGTACAGAAATCCAAATCTAGCACCAACTTTGCACTAGAGACTTTACTTGGCACAACAATTCGAAAAGTAAAGATACAAAGGAGTTTCTACGGAAGTAAACAACACCTTTACTCAAAGAAAACAAAATAAAAAATTGCAGAAATAAAATATGGGTTATCTCTCAAGAGTGATTTTCTTTAACGCCTTTCAGCTAGGCACAAAACGAAAGAATCAAGTATTTTCAAGTGAAGAAGCATCCAAATCATAGCTTGTTCTAATAATAGAATAAAAAGGTAGATTCATTCTCTTCTTAGGAAAGTGTTCTATACCTTTCTTGAGTGGGAATTGATATTTAATATTCCCCTCTTTCATATCAATAATAGCACCAAAAGTTCTAAGAAAAAGTCTTCCCAAAACAAGAGGACAAGAAGCATTGCATTCAATATTCATAACAATAAAATCAACGGGGAAAAATTTATTGTTAACCATAATAAAAACATCATCAACTCTCCCGAAAGGTTTCTTCTTAGCATTATCAGCAAGACGAACATCCAAATAACAGTGTTACAAAGGTGGTAAATCAAGCATATCATAAAGTTTCTTAGGCATAACAGAGATACTAATACCAAGATCAAATAAAGCATTAAAATCAAAATCATTCACCTTAATTTTAATGATGGGCTCTGATACGTCATAAATGTATCCTTAATTTATGATGTTCCATGTTGTTTCCTACATGTTTGCTATACACTTTATGGCATTTTATCGATTTTATGGACTAACCTATTGAAAAGATGCCACAGAGCCAGTTCCCTGTTTTCTGCCGTTTTCGGTTTTAGAAAAGTTGTTCTGGAAATATTCTCAGAATTGGAAAATTCGAAGTCCGGAAGACTTAGATTTCCCGAAGGTTCCACGGAGTCCCGAAGAGGTCCGGAGGGGGGCCACAGGGTTGCCACACCATAGGGAGGCGCGCCCCCTGGCTGCGCCTGGGGGTGGTGTGGGCCCCTCGGGCCTCCACCGCCTTCGCCCTTTCGCCTATTTATACCCCCGATACGTCAACCCTAAAAATATACCACTTCATCCTGAGAAACACCCAAAGCCACCGTCATCGTCATCCCGAGATCGGGAGGGTTCTCGAGCTCTCCCCGGCACCCTGCCGGGAGAAGAATTCATCACCGGAGGGGTCTACACCACTATGCCCTCCTCCTAAGTGACGCGTGAGTAGTTCATCCCTGGACTATGGGTCCATAGCAGTAGCTAGATTGTTGTCTTATCCACTTTGTACCTCATGTTTAGTTCTCGTGAGCTGCCCTATATGATCGAGATCATCTTTATGTAATGCTACATGTTGTGTTTGCTGGGATCTGATGAATGTTGAATGCTATGTCTTCTGATTATCAATATATCATGTTATCTTCATGCATATGTTATTTATGATCTTGCATGCTCTCTGTTATTAGTAGATGCTAGTAACTCCAAGAGGGAGTATTTATGCCCGATAGTGGGTTCATGCCTCCTTTGCATCTGTGCTCGAGTGACAGAAATGTGATGGATGGAGGATGTGTTGTTGCCATTAGGGAGAAAACAACAGTGTTTACTTAGTTTACATTGTTTACATTACACACTTTGCTTACTGCGATAATCTGTTGATGGCGACTTAATACCCAAGTTTGTTCAGATGATATTCGGAGGGTGGATTATTAGACATAGATGCAGTTGGATGACGGTCTATGTATTTTGTTGTAATGCCCGCATGAATCACATAGTAAAATTTATGTCTTGCATATTCACTACGGTGCAACCTTCATTTCTGTCAATTGCCTAGCTGTAATTTGTTCACCACACATGTTATTTATCTTTCACGGAGAGACACCACTAGTGAACTATGGACCCCGGTCCATTTTCTCATACTGATAATACACACACTGCTTCCACTGCTTTCACACTGCTTTCATACTGTTCTCCTACTGTTTTCCACACCATACTTTTAAACTCTTTGTGTTCAGCAAAACCGGTGAGATTGACAACCTCACTGCTACGTTGGGTCAAAGTGATTTGATTGTTTTGTTTAGGTTCCACGTTGTTGCTAAACCTGTAGTGCGTCCTGCCATCTCAGCCGCGTCAACCTTTAGAGATTGCTTTTCCTCCTACTGGTCGATTCAACCTTGGTTTCTTTTCTAAGGGAAAACTTGTTGCTGCACTCTTCACACCTTGCACTTGGGGTTTACCAATGTCAGTCATCAGGCTCCCAACCATCTTCTAACTTCCTAGGGATAGAGGCTTCACATTTTAACTTTTCTTCTCTAACTTGCACGAGAGCATTTGTAATATGTTTTGTCAAATCCATATTTATAGCACTAGAATTAGGACTTCTAGCAATCTTTTGTAGGAACATAATTACTTCGTAAATATTGCAATAATCAAAATCAAGATCATTATTATCAAAAATTAATTGGACCATTGTCTTCCATATTTCAAAAAAAATTAGCACTTTTATCAGGAACAGTTTTAGTGGTTTCAGGCAAGTTTAAATGTTTAACAGAAGAAGTGGAAACATTGCAAACACCAATTACTTTACCATTAATAGTAGCAGGTTTACTAGCATTCAAAACAACAGTACTAGTGGTGGTAGAAGAAAAAAAATCTAGTTATATTATTCTTTCTAGCAATTTCATCTTCTCTTTCCCACCTAGCATGCAATTCAGCCAACATCATAACATTTTCATCAATTCTAACTTGAATGGCATTGTTTTGCTTTCTTTAACATCATGAGGCATAACCTTTATTTATAGAAGATCAGCATCAAGAGCAAGGCTATCAACTTTAGAAGCAAGAACATCAACTTTGCCAAACTTTTCCACAACAGATTTATTAAACATAGTTTGTGTCCTAGTAAAGTCATTAAGCATGATTTCAAGATCAGAGAGTACACTTCTATTGTTGTTGTAGGGATTACCATAAGAATTGACATAACCATTAGAAGGATAAGGTCTATAATTGTTACTACCAAAATTATTTCTATAAGCATTGTTGTTGAAATTATTGTTTTTAATGAAGTTCACATCAACATGCTGTTCTTGAGCAACCAAAGAGGCTAAAGGAACATTATTTGGATCAACATAAGTTTTACCATTCACAAGCATAGACATAATTGTCACACCCCAGATTTGGGACACTTGTAACTCATGAGGGAGACCATTTTCTGAGCCAACAAAAACTTTTTAATTCCCTTGTGTAATCCAACATTATGTATTGAACCATGGTTATCTATGCAATTCAAGCAAATTTGATTCAAAAATCATTCACTTTGTTTCTAATGTTTTCTCAATATTTCTGGATTGTTTTTCCACCTGGTGTTTCAAAAGTTGTTCATCAAAATTATTGTGGCAATCTTGAAATCAACTTATAATTAATATTTGGATTGATTAGAATCAATAAAACAATTTGACAAAAGTTTAATCCCATGTTTTCCTAGGATTTTCTATTTAGAACCATTTCTGCAAAATAATCCAATTAGGTGTTTTTCACCTTTGTTATCTATATGCTAGAGAGTCACATTTTGTGTTTTCTTGGCATGGATGTGATCTCTATTATATGGACTACAAATTGGTTAACTTGGTTTGAAAATTGGAATCACAGAAAAAATCAATTGCTTGATGTTTTTGTGTTAAGAAAATAAGAAAGATTTTGTGGTTTTTAGAAAACAGAGAAAAAACCCAAACTAGTTGTTTTTCCACCTTGTTTCACTGATCAATTGAATTTCAAATTTGGTTTCTTTTGCTGTTTATGAAAGTACAAATGTTGCTTAACAGAACCATACTTGGAAAACAAAATTTGAATAAGTTTTGGTTCATGAAAAGAACTAAAACATTTGGCTAATCCACTCTGTTAAACCAACACTTCGAAAAATTCTATGTCTGAAACTGAATCTGAATTTTTCAGAAAACAATGAAATTGCACAAAGTTCAAATGATCATAACTTTTTATTGGATGAACCAAATGTTGCACGGTTTGGAGCTTCTAGAAGCCTAGTCAACACCCATCCTTTTCAACCCTTAGCCACCAAGTTGCTCTGACCATAGAGGGAGAGAGAGAGTGAGGAACAGAGAGTGAAACGGGAGGGAGAGGGATGGGCACGGCCTAACATGCTCGCCCCTGTCGCGTGCCACAGTGCAACCCGCCGTTTTTCTTCGATTTTCTTCGACCCTTGGCCATTGACCAGCCCTAGTCTTGCCCCTGGACACCCCCAAGAGGCGAGAGCATGGCATGGGCATGCCAGAGCGCGCACGGGCGCGTCTCACTGACCCCTGTGGCCACCCGGGCGTGCACACTGCCGCCCCGCCCCTATAAAGCCATTGGCACGGCCCCTGCCCTTGCTACCACTCGCTCACTTGCTCACTCACTCACCCCAGCCACTGCAATGAGCTCGAGAAGCCACTAGCTAGCCTAGAATCGCCGGGGAGCACCGCGGACAGTCGAGGTGAAATACTCGCGCCTCGGGCCACCCCAAACCTCTCTGTCACTCTAGATCGAACCCCCACCCTACGTAGACTGTGCCTGACGTTCCCCGTGGTTCCTCGTTTGCAGGGACGCCAGAGAGCACGTCGGAGCCGCCGCAGGACACCTGCACCGCGCCGTTGACTGGAGCCACCTCGAGCCACGGTCTCAGCGCCCCTGCACAGCCCCGAGCCTCTGCGACCTCATCGACCACTCCCCACCGTTCTGCAAACCCCCTAGGTGAGCTATTTCTTCCTAGCTCGCCGCCGGCCACGCGCCATCTCGTTGGAGATAAAAGAAAGAGAGAGGAGAAAGGACGATGGTCGTGCGCCATCGATCCTCATATCTATGGTCGTGTTTGAACCGCGAAACAGTACGCGCTTCGCGCGGGCCGTGTAAGCAAGGCGGGCCGCCGAGCGCAACTGGGCCGCGCGCCCGTGTCTTGCTCAGCCCGCGGGAAGTTTTCTTTTTTCCATTTCTAAAATGAACTAAATCTGCTGTTTGCTTTAATCGTGTAAAAAAATGTTAAACTCAAAAATAAAATGAACCAAAATTACCTGAGGTGTATGAACGAATTCTTGAACGGATGCAGCTTGCTGAACTGGATTTGAACCATGTATGAACGAATGAAAAATATTGAACTGAGCACTGTCTGTTAAGGAAAAAAATGAAATAACGTTTGGTTGGAATTTTTAAAATGTGCAAACTAAAATTCCTAGAGTATCCCTTGACTAGATCTACCAATAGAACTTGACCTCACCTCAAGGTGAGCTACCTTTTGGAAATGGCATTCATTTTGGTAAAAGTCCAGTAGCCTGTTCTGTGATTTTTAGGATTTATTTTACAACACTTTTTGAGGTGAATCCAACTGGATCTATTAGATATTGGATAGATCTATGATATCCTAGCTTTGTGTGATTTTTAGAACTCTAGATTTATTTTGGCAACAGATCTAAGAAATTGCACTTTTCTGTTAGAAATAAAATGAGTAGTTTTGTTTTGTAAATAATTGCTTGCTAGTGTTATTCTATTTTCTAGCATGTTTAAATGATGTGTTGAGTGTTATCATGTTTTTTTCTCACAGAGATACCATGTTAGAAAGTTTATGCATGATTAGGATTTCTTTGAAACTGCTATGAGCATAGGAGTAATATCTAGTTTATTTCTATTTAATCTTGTGAATAGAAATGCTTAGCTAGATTTTGTCCAAGTTATTATTGAGTGTTTTCATATGGGTCCAGTACCATTTTGGTACTGGTTATTACTTTTTTTCATCTCTGTAGGGTTACATTTGTTTCTTTAGTAATGCATGTGTAGGTTTAATTCTTATTACTAGTAGTATTGTTTTCACTAGATTATCTTGTGGTATTTTTACTTAGAATATTTTTTTGCTTCCACAAGTTGGACCAGAGGCTAAATACCTCTTAAATGACATGGAAAAATTAGTGGAACACCCACTGGATCCATATCATTTGGTTGAGAAATGATTTCTCTCAACCATAGTAGTATAGTAATAATAAGGTATATTATTCTTTTTGAGTGTATGCTTGTGTAGAATTGTTTTATGGACTTGTGTGTTATTTTTGTGTGTTCATTGCTTGCTATATGTTATATTTGAGTGTAATGGCTTGCTTAGTTTGGTTCTGATTGGGTGTTATTACTTCTATTTTACGACGATAGAAACCGAAGAAGAGGTAGTTGGAGCAGGAGGTTATTACTACCACTCCTGCTGTGTTCACGAGCAAGACCCTCGTTTCCTCCAAGGCAAGACATCCTTAAAGCTTGCTGTTATTCCTACTTATCATTATCTATCATGCAACATCTACTTCTGAAGTTTTTCAAAAACTTGATTATCAAAAACTATTTCTATTGGGTGAATATTACTATTATTATTATATAGTATATTATCACTTTTCCATTAGTCAACTTGGTGTTACCAAGCCTTTAGCCACCATAAGGTATATAAATACCGCCTAAGATAATAATCTTGAGTCCCTAAGTGGACACTTGTAAAATGTGCTTTTGCAAACAAAATGGTTCTATGAAAAGTCCACGGTGGAAAGGCGGGACCTTGTTCACCGGGGGAGCTAAAGAGTTGTTTTCAATTGTTCTACAAATGGCACATAACCTAGTCTTCGCTGGACAATCAAGAAGTACTGCCACTGTACCCCATCATGGGTACGGGGCCTATCTAGATACTTGAACGTGTTAGCGTGTGTTTCATTCCAAGATGCTATAGAGAGGATGATTCTGTGAACCGAAGTGTCGCCAGGAGGGAGAAACGGGACATACACAGTGAGGGATTAAGTTCTCCTCCGGAAGCGACAGTTGCGTCTCCTGACAAGGCAGGGTGGGACCTGGTGCCGGGGAGAACACCCCAACTGAAGGAATGAACATATAGTAGCCTGTGTCAGAGTGGACAGTTAGGATCATTCTTCTGATGCTTGCATATCGCTGTGTCGATCCATGGGTGGTTCACGGCAGATGATTGGATCTAGTGGAATGTGTACACCTCTGCAGAGTAAAACTATTTAGAATAGCCGAGCCCTAGGATATGGGCAGTTGAAAGGCCATGTAGCTAGTATTGTGTCAATTTTTCAAAATGTGTTTTTGAACAAAGGCTTGTACCTGAGAGGTACTGATGAAGGATCTGGACATGTTGTTCCAAGAAGTTTTGCAAAGAAAACCTTCTTTTTATAAAACCTCTTGTACATGCGATATCTACAAGAGAAAGAAAAACTTATATTATTTTCTTCTGAAGTATCTTCTTCAACGAAGATGCAGATAAAATGAATGCAACTATGATGTCATCTTAGATGTACATCACGGGTAGTGAGCCCTATTTATAGCCTACCTATCCACCATATAAGCATGATGCATTTTGTAAGTGTATGAAGGATGACTTGTTGAGTACATTCAAAAGTATTCTTATTGGTTTTGCCCCTGGCTATTTACTTGGCCATACTTTGAGGAGACGCCTTTGGAGGAGGAATACGAGGAAGAGTATTACTCTGACGACTACGCGAACTAGGCCCGGTTCCCGGTTAGCAGCCTCTCGGTGACGGCTTGACATGGGCTACCTACGTGTGTGTTATTTCCGCTGTGTGTGTGAGTTGTGAGACTTTGCCTGTCCTGCGTGACAGCTAATAAAGACTTGGTCATGTGACCATTGGCTTGTAAGACTGTTGTTATTCGTGTAATGGATAATGTATCTGTGTACCACTTCGTATGTTGTTCAAGACTGAATTTCCTGGGATCGTGAATGTATGCATATGAGGGGTTCTGGACCTTCCGGTTTGGTGCCTCTACAAAGTTGGTATCAGAGCTATCCTGACCCTAGGAGCCCTTAGTTAGCATGGACGTCAACTAGTACTCTCTCTCTATATATATATAATAATATACTTAAGTGACTAAGCTTTAAAAGATTCTTATACCTATCTTCCCTATTTTGTCAAACTCTACTTACATTAAGTTATATCATGTTCGACTCTAAAATTTTGCACACTTGGGTCTAACTAAATCTCACTTAAAATTTTGTGTAGATGGACATTGTTTACACGGAGGCGTGCCAGTTAGGACTGGCCAGGGACTTCCGTTTTCGTTTCGAGCGAAGACTCATCGCGATGACCGAGCTTCTTCACCGTCCCGTTCCCGAGCTGCGGCGAGGGATGATCACCGGTACTTCCATAGAGGAAGAATGGTTGGTGGAGTGTATGATACACCCTCCACTTACTACTCCTACCACGGAGGCTTTCTTCTTCGCCACCGTCGAGCGCTCCTGGCAGGAGGGAGCAGTACGCGTGATCCAGGAGGCTATAGTGCGTCTGGCTCACGTACGGGACTACCAGTTCTTGGGGTCCAGTTACGAGTTCCTCGGGAGGAGGGACGAGACCGGCACACCCGTTGCCGTGTCTCAGGACTTCGCGGGACTCGGTGCGCATCAGGATGACATGGAGGTTCTGCTTTACCGCACCCAGCGTCGTCTCGACGATATGAGCATCCTGTAGCGCACCACTGCTGCAGAGTGTCGTCTTCTCTGTACCCATCAGGGGAAGACGATGCTCGATCTCGAGGCAGCTACTGCGCGATCCCGGGCCTTGGAGAGGCAGCTACGGACCACTCGCCGGGCCCGTACCCATGTCACCACCAAGGTGGGATCCCTTCAGGAGGCCAACGCAATTCTGCGTGAGCGCCTGAAGACCGCTAGAGAGGAGTTGGCCACTCGAGACTCCACACTCGAGGAGTTAGAGGAGGAGAAATCGGAGCTCCACAGAGAGAACGAGGATCTCCTCGTTGACGACGACGTCCTGTCCGATGCAGAGGGCATGGACATGAGCGAGCAGAGTCTGCAGGAGGACGACGACTCCGTTGAGGAGGAGGACCCAAAGGAGCTCCTCTTCAACGTCGACACCACTTAGGACTAGTCGTAGTGCCTCTTAGTTGTGGAGTAGTGCCAGTTAGATGTACGCTGACCCTATAAGTCGAATCCCCCCCGATGTAGCTCTGAGGAGCGTAGTTGTGGTAGATGTCTGTTGGAGTGTTGTGCTATGTAGGACTTGATGCTATGATGTATGGTGTTTGTCTGTATGATAACTATATTTGGAACTTGTCTCAACCCTTAAAAATGGTTACCCTAATTAAGTCACTTGTCTTTTTCGTTTGGTTTTTATACACTCTTTCGGTTGTTCGAATTTTTAGCTTCCTAAAAACAATAAGTCTTGCTGCATAGTCTTGCACGTGTTTCAGTAAACAGCATGCCACCACGTCGGGAACCACCACCACCACCCTCGCCGTCAATGGAGGCATTGCTAGCACTTATGATGGAGGACCGCCAGGCCACTAGAGCCGAGAGTGTTGCCATAGTTGCTGCCCTGCAGCAGTTGGCCGCTGCCAGCGCCAACAACAATAACAACAATGGCGATGACAACGGTAATGGCGGACGCTCGAAACTGAAGGTGTTTCAGCAGAAAAATCCTCCGGTGTTCACGAAGATCGTGGAACCACTTGACGCTGACGACTGGCTTCGCACCATCGCCAACGATCTGAAAGTGGCAGGAGTTGATGAGAATGACAAGGTGCTCTTTGCCACCCATTTTCTTGCTGGACCAGCGAGGACTTGGTGGGAGACCACCGTCGCTCCTGATTACGTGTTCACCTGGGAAGACTTATCTGCCCGTTTTTGCAAGTATCACATCCCCCAGGGGGTGATGAACATCATGAAGGACAAGTTCTGGAAACTTTGGCAGGGAGGGATGTCTGTGTCAAAGTATTGGGAAGAGTTCACTCTGCTAGCCCGGTATGCACCAGATGAAGTCAGCACGGAAGCCAAGAAGAAGGAGAGACTCCTGAATGGGCTGCACGATGAGTTGCAGTGTACCCTTGTGGTCCTTCCATTTGCGGATCTGGAGTCAATCGCGGATGCCGCGATGATGATGGAGCACAAGAGACAGAATGTCTTTGAAAACAGAAAGAGAAAGATGCAGTTCCAAGGAGGAACAAGTGCACCTAGAAACCGCCCCACACCATATACCAAGCCACCACCACACATGGCGCCTACGTTTGCGCCAAGAAACCACCATAACAGCCACAACCACAACAACAACCACCACCATCGCCACAACAACCACCACAACCACAACAACCACCACCACAACAACAACAACTGTGCATCCTATGCACCCAAGCCTGGAGGCAGTGGAAATGGGAATGGGAATGGACACAAGCCCAACCATGCTGCCAAACGAAACTAGAACCCAAAACCCAGTGGAGGTGCCTGTGGCAAGGAAGGACACTTTGCCCGTGACTGCCCGACCAAGAATGTTGCACCAGCTCAGAACAATGCTACCAAGATGACACATGCACCAGTGCTCAAGAGGCAGAATGTGACCAGAGGACACCTGAATCACGTCACTGCTGAGGAGGTTCAGGACACGCCAGAGATGGTGATGGGTACGTTTCCTGTCAACTTTGTACCTGCTAAAGTATTGTTTGATTCGGGTGCATCACATTCCTTTGTTACTATGCCATTTGTTGAAAGGAGTGGAATGAAACCCGCCCTCATGCAAAACCCAATGTTAGTACAAATACCCGGAGCCAGCACAAAGACCAACCGTGTTTGCAAAGAAGTACCCATGGACATACAAGGGAAAACTTTTCATGCCAACCTAATAGTACTGGGATCCCAATGGATAGAAGTAGTACTAGGAATGAATTGGATGACCAAGTATAGTGGTGTGATGGACTGCACAAGAAAGTCCATATCATTGACTGCCAGTGATGGGGAAAGGGTTGCCTTCGCCGCAACCAAGTCAAAGTCCGAGACTCACTGCCACACCGGTATAGCCACACCTACACTTGAGGAAGTTCAGGTAGTATGTGAATACTCGGATGTGTTTCCGGAGGAGTTACCCGGTATGCCGCCTGATCGGGATATCGAGTTTGTTATTGAGTTGATACCCGGCACTGGACCTATAGCACAGAAACCTTACCGGATGAACCCAAAGGAGCTAGATGAGTTCAAGAAGCAGCTAGATGACATTGTAACACCCTGGGGATTCCCCCCCAACTAGATTTGGTTTTTTTTTTGCATAGCATCATGCATCATATTCATTGCACTTGTTTTCAAACCAATCAAAACTTTCAAACCAATTTAAGAAATTCAAACAATGCCCTCTTGTATCACACTCAAATTGTTTTCAATAAAATTGAATGTCAAATTCAAATTTAAACATCACTACAAACTTTTGAATTTTCAAAAACCCAAAACTTTTGTTCTTGGGAATTTTCAATTCCAAATGCAATACAAAAGTTATTCCATAAAATAAAACCCCTTTTATTAAAACCCTAGTCCCATTCAAATTTAAATTCACATTCAAATGCAAACATTAATGGAAACTTTTGAATTTTGGAAAAACCAAAACTTGTGCAACTGGGAATTTTAGATGCCAAGTGCATAGGAATTTGTTTTATAATTTTTCTGAAATGTAAAACTATCCCAAAATTCCTTTTGCTTCTCTCTTTTTCTCTCTTACAAAAAAAAACTGAGAGGGAGAGGCAGTTGGGCCAGCCCACCTAAACCCCGTTTCCCAGCCCACCTCCATCTTCTCCTTTCTCCGTACAGGCACGAGAGGGACAGGTCGCTGTCCCCTCCCCCACCATGGCCTCCTCCTGGTCCCCTCTTCCTCCCCCCTTATCTACCCTCCTCCCTAGATCCCGAGGAAACCCTAGCCACTCCTCCTTCTCCCTCACCGCCGCCACCAGCATCCCTCCTCTTCCTCTACAACTCCCTCTTCTCTGAATCCTTTTTTCTTCTGAACCTGGAACAAAAGCCTCCATGGCCGATTCTTGATGGCCTTGGCGCCATGGCTGCATTCGCCGTCGGGCGCCCGTCTTCTCGGGAATGGAATCGTGGAGGTGTGGGCTGCGGATTTGGTGAAGGCGCCGTGGCCGGAGGACGCCCGAGGCGACGGCGCCATCACCTCCTTCTTCCCCGTCGGCCACCCTGTCGCTGCGCCATCGCCACCGTCTACTGCTTCCGCTCGAGCCCACGATGAGCTCGCCCTCTCCCCTCTCTCCTCTCCCCTCTACCCCTTCTCCTTTCCCTCCGCGAGCAGGGCACGCGCCCGCCCCGCGCGCACGCCGCCAGCCGCAGCAACCCGGCGATCGTCGCCGTCGAACCGTACTCGATGCGTTCAGTTAACGGAGCGAAATTTCAGTTTCGTCAGTAAAATTCTCGCAACACTCTATTTTCTTCCGTTGGCCCTCTATACCATCACGAGCAGCGCAGTAGCCCAGTGGCTAGGCTTCGTGTGCGCGCACCAGCAGGTCTCGGGATCGAATCCCAGTCGAGGCAGAAAGCCACCCCCTTTTTTCCTCCTTTTTCTTTTTATTTCCCGAATCCAGAAAAAACAGATCTGAAACTTTATTTGTAAAATCAATAACAAATTGAATATTGCTCCAATTGCAATGATTCAAGTTTCTGTGGATTCATAATCTTGTGCTCTTTCTGTTAATGTCAAAGTTGCAATATGTTTCTGTTAACAATTTTGCACTAAATAATTAAATACAGAAAATGCAATAAAAATTTGAAACTTTGGAATTTCATAACTTGAGTTCTGTTCATCCAATTTGAGCAAACTTGGGCTCTAAAAATTTGTATTAACAAACTCTACACATTGGTATTTTATTTGGTCACAATTGAATTAAATTTGAACATGTTTCCCTCTGTTTACTAAAAAGGGCAGAATAAAATACTTATGAAGAATTGCATAATAAATTCAATAATAACCCAAAAATTATGTTTAATAGCTCAAAATGTTCAGTGAAACATTTGCTACATGTTTTCAACCTTTTCAATACCATTTGTTTACTGTTTTTCCTAATTAAAAGTGGTGCAATAATTCAATGCTTTAATTAAACCTTTCAAATTGCAAAATTCATAACTTGGGCAATTCAAATCCAATTCCAACATGTAAAATATGTTTTCCATGAAAAATTGAATAAGCTTTCCAAATATAAACTTTGTTTTCTATTTTGAATAAATTAAATTGCTGAAAACAACTATTTCTTAATTAATGCATTTAAAATTGTCAATTTAATAACTTGCTCATTTTAAATCCAAATTCAACAAATGAAATATGTATTCCATCTAAAATTTTGTGTTCTTTCCAAATATAAATTTTGTTATCTGTTTTGAACATTTGAAATTGGTGAAAACAACAAATGTTTGTTTAAATCATTTAAAATGCCAAAGTTCATAACTTAACAAATAAAATTCCAAACTTGGTAAACAACATATCAAACTGAAGCTATTGTTGTTTTCTTATTGTTTTCATCATCCATGCATCATTCTAATCAACTTTCACATGATGGTTATTTGTAGATCATTTAATTCAACATTAATTCATGGGCTTTTCCATATGCAATCCAAATTGCATATGGGCCCATTTAAATATGTTTACCATGTCAACTAGTTTATCTTTGATGCATCCTTAAACTTGTCATGCATCCATATCTTGATCATGCTGGATCTTTTGCCGTAGAAGTAATTGTTGCATCCGGTGTTTGTTCTAGTTCGTTGCTTCTTCGCGGATATGACGTTGAGATGATGTGAGCAACGACAAGTTCTGCGGATGTACCTCTACTTGCTGGATTCCAGGCAAGTATACTCACTTGCTACCTATGGCTGCCTTTCATCACTTGTTACCGATTCTTTCCGTTATCTTTATGCTAGCCTTATGATTCGATGCTTGTGTCTCGATCCTATCTTATGTTTACCTTGCAGCCATGATATAGCCTTCCTTCCACTTCCTATTACCTGTTGTTTGTTTACCTTGTTAGCCCTCGTGTCGTAGTTGCATGCTTAGTGTTGTTTGCGCTCAAGTCTTGTTGTCCGTCTTATCACCTGTTTAGTTTGATAGTTGGGTTTCAACTTAATCAACAACATGTTAATGTTTTGGGTAATAACAATTTGATGATAAGGCACCGGCAGGAGGCCCGGCGTGGTTTTGAGGCCTGCTAGTGTCGACCTTAATTAGGAAAAGGGTCTTGTCCTCTGATCCATGATGAGCGCACTAACCGCATGTGGGAAGCGAGTATGGGCGCCCCCCGCAACTTTGATTCGATTCGCATCTCGCCCAAATCGCCTCATTTAGTTCGGGTTTTCCATTTGCCGCATGCATATGCAGGTGCGAACCCTTGGCGCCAGGGTGGAACTTTTGTAGTCGGCATTTAGGGAGACACGTTCTTAGAGTGCTATGAGGGTCCCCTTTTCTTCGTGGGGCTTGATTAGCCGTGCGCTCAATTGCACGGGGTTCTTTGGGCTTGATGCGAAGAAGAGTTGGGTTGTGTTGAGTACCTCGCTTGGTGGAAGTGCATTTCCATCTGGCGGGTCATTCTTACGTGTACGGCCAAATTGGTGCATCCCTGCAGGGTTAAATCTTCTCGAGAAGCCGTGTTGTCCGCGGTTATGGATGACTTGGTGAAAGTGCTGGCTAACAAGTACTCAGACAACTTACACTTAACGATGATAACTTGACTAGTAATATAGATTACCTCCACCATTAATATGAATGTCACCTTAATCAACCGTGTGAGTTTCCTTGGGTTGCTTCCTTAGTAGGGGGTAACATTGGATGGGTATTGTTTGGTGAGTAGTTGTAGTTGGTTCTGATACGCTATCTTATCCCTTTCTTTTAGCCGGATGTTGTAGCGCGTCCCTGTAGTTAGTTAGTGCATCCCGCTGCCGCTTCTTTGCAATAATCCCTTCCTTTCCGTTGTACCCAAAGTATTTGTATCTTGTGATGATTGGTTACGCTGGTATCTTGTGAGTATGGTTTGTCCACTTGCCAGTACTTAACCGTACTGAGCCACAAATCCATTTCGTGGCTGCATATTCCACATTGCAGTCAACAGGTTTGAAGTCTGACGACGTTAGCTTGGGAATCCCTCCGGCTTGGCCTGGGCAGGGATTGGACGCCATCGGTTATCTTCAGGACTCTTAGTCCAATTTGTATCTTGTCCGTAGTCGGACACTATGTTGTTTCTTCCGCTGTTATTTGGATCTTTGTATGGTATCAGTTGTATCCTTGACTCGTTTGAGTCGTCTTGTATATATCTTTTCTGTTGTTGTTGTGGATTATTCGTGAACTGTTGTAATGAAATCACAAGTGGCAACCTGGAATCGGTTATTATGTGGATTTGGCGGAGATGCTGAAATCTGCATAGTGCCCGATCTCGGGGCGTCACAGACATGTTGAGAAAAGGTCTGATTCGCCCTAGTGCATCACCATGGGGATCACCTGTCATTTTTGTGGACAAGCGGGACGGTTACTCACGTCTATGTGTGGATTACCGAAAGTTGAATGATGTTACCATCAAGAACAAATACCCGCTGCCCACAATTGAAGACCTGTTTGACCAGCTAAATAGGGCAAGAATTTTCTCAAACATCGATCTTCATACTGGTTACCATCAGTTGAAGGTTCGTGAGACCGATATTCGAAAGACCGCCTTCACCACACGTTACGGATTGTATGAGTACACCGTGATGTCTTTTGGTCTGACCAATGCCCCCGCCTACTTCTTGAATCTTATGAATAAGGTTTTCATGGAATTCCTCGACAAGTTTGTCGTGGTTTTTATTGACGACATTCTTATTTACTCCAAGAGTGAGGAAGAACACGAAGAACGTCTGAGAATTGTTCTCGGAACACTTCGCCAGCATCAACTGTATGCTAAGTTCAGTAAGTGCCAATTCTGGTTGAAAGAAGTTGGATTTCTTGGACACGTAGTATCCGGAGGTGGAATCTCTGTTGACCCTGCTCTGGTTCAGTCTGTCGCTAATCGGGCTGCCCCGACAAATCAGACTGAAGTCGGATCTTTTCTGGGATTAGCCGGATATTATCGCAAGTTTGTTCAAGGATTTTCTAATAGCCAGACCATTCACTCAGTTTCTCAAGAAGGACAGCAAGTTCGTTTGGACGGACAAATGTGCTGAGAGTTTTCAAGAGTTGAAGAATCGACTGGTGACAGCCCCGGTACTCATTATGCCGGATGTCTCCAAGAGTTTCGATGTGTATTGTGATGCTTCTAAGCTTGGTCTTGGAAGTTTTCTCATGCAAGAAGGAAAATTCATCTCATTTATCTGACGCCAATTGAGACCTCATGAGCTGAATTATCCTACTCATGACTTAGAGCTTGCTGGTGTTGTACATGCTCTCAAAGCATGGCGACATTTCCTTATTGGGAAGAGGTGTGAAATCTATACAGATCATAATAGTTTTAAGTATATCTTCACACAGCGTGAACTCAATATGAGGCAACACTGTTTGATAGAGCTCATCAAGGACTATGATCGTAGTATCCACTATCACCCCGGAAAGGCGAATGTTGTTGCGGACGCTCTTAGTCGAGAGCCGGTCTCTCTGAATTCTATGATTCAGATCAGACAACCGGAGTTGTGGAAAGAATTTGACCAGCTTGGTATCGAGGTGGTCAGCTATGGCATGTTGGACGCCATGGAAGTTAAGCCAACTCTAGTGGATCAAATCAAAGAAGCTCAGAAGGGCCAGAAGAGTATTGAGGGAATTAAAACCCGCATGGAGAAAGAAGAGGTTGCCGGTTTTTACCATTTAATCTGATGGAGTCTTATGATATGAAGGACGCATTTGCGTTCCGGTTGAATCTGATTTGAAGCAAACAATCATGATTGAGGCTCATGATACTTTATACTCTATTCACCGTGGAGGAACTAAAATGTATCAAGATTTGAAGGAGAAGTTTTGGTGGCACATAATGAAGCGAGATATTTCCTCGTTTATAGCCAAGTGCCATGTTTGTCAGAAAGTGAAGGCTGGACATCAGCGCCCCGCTGGTTTGTTACAACCATTGCATGTACCTGTTTGGAAATGGGACGAAGTTGGGATGGACTTCATTACTGGACTGCCACGGTCCAGTCGAGGAAATGATTCGATATGGGTAGTCGTTGACAGGCTCACCAAAGTTGCACACTTCATACCTATCAATACCACATATCCTAGAGACCAGCTTGCTGATCTCTATATTTCCCGGATAGTCAGTCTACATGGAGTTCCCAGCAGGATTGTGTCAGATCGAGGATCACAGTTCACCTATCGATTCTGGAAGAAGTTACACGAAGCCTTGGGAACCAAGCTAGCCTTTAGCACAACCTACCATCCGCAGACTGATGGACAGACAGAGCGTGTGAACCAGATATTGGAAGACATGCTTCGTGCATGTGTTTTGTCCTATGGAGTTACGTGGGAAGACTGCCTGCCGTTTGCTGAGTTCTCGTACAATAACATCTATTAGTCAAGCCTGCATATGGCACCTTTTGAAGCATTGTATTGACGGAAATGTCGTACCCCTCTGAACTAGACTGAAACAGGAGACAGTCAAATCTTTGGAGTTGATACTCTGAAGGTTGCAGAGGAGCAAGTGCATATAATCCGTGACCGTCTTAAAGCCGCACAATCACGCCAGAAGAGTTATGCGGACACTAAGCGTCGCGATGTCTCTTTCACTATAGGAGATTTTGTGTATCTTCGTGTTACGCCACTCAAAGGGATGCAGCGTTTTCATGTCAAGGGAAAGCTTGCACCCCGGTATATTGGCCCGTTTAAGATCCTAGCCCGTCTGGGAGAGGTATCTTATCAGCTGGAGCTACCTGAAGAGCTGTCAGCCTTTCATGATGTTTTTCACGTGTCATTGCTCCGGAAGTGTCTTCATGTACCTGAGAAGAATCTCACTTACCAAGACATTGACTTCAAGACCATTGACATCAATAATGATTTGACCTACCGTGATCGGCCCCTGCGAGTACTTGAGGAAAATGTCCGTGCTACCCGGAGAAATGCTTTCAAGTTCCTTAAGATTAAGTGGACGAATCATTCAGAGGAGGAACCAACCTGGGAGTATGAATATTATATCAGGAAGGAGTTCCCTGGTTTCCTTAAAGACTAAACCCGCGAATGTCGGGGCGAGATTCTTTTAAAGGGGGGAGATCTGTCACACCCCAGATTTGGGACACTTGTAAGTCATGAGGGAGACCATTTTGTGAGCCAACAAAAACTTTTTAATGCCCTTGTGTAATCCAACATTATGTATTGAACCATGGTTATCTATGCAATGCAAGAAAATTTGATTCAAAATTCATTCACTTTGTTTCTAATGTTTTCTGAATATTTCTGGATTGTTTTTCCACCTGCTGTTTCAAAAGTTGTTCATCAAAATTCTTGTGGCAATGTTGAAATCAAATTATAATTAATATTTGGATTGATTAGAATCAAGAAAACAATTTGACAAAAGTTTAATCCCATGTTTTCCTTAGAATTTTCTATTAAGATCCATTTCTGAAAAATAATCCAATTAGGTATTTTTCACCCTTGTTATCTATATGCTGGAGAGTCACATTTTGTGTTTTCTTGGCAAGGATGTCATCTGTATTATATGAACTACAAATTTGTTAACTTGGTTTGAAAATTGGAATCACAGAAACAATCAATTGCTTGATGTTTTTGTGTTAAGAAAATAAGACAGATTTTGTGGTTTTTAGAAAACAGAGAAAAAACGCAAACTAGCTGTTTTTCACCTTGTTTTCACTGATCAATTGAATTTCAAATTTGGTTTCTTTGCCGTTGTAACATCCCTGATTTTTGGAAAATGCAAAAATCACAAAAAATTGAAACTTTTGTTTTCATGACAATACAAGTCACCAAAAACAAATAAAACTCAAACAAAAATGAAATATGTGGTCTTATACCAAGTTTATTGGAATTAGAAATCCAAGTATGCCTATGTTCCTTAAACCCTAAAACCTTATTCAAAAAATTAGGTTTCTCTATATAAAGGTAATATCTTATATTAACAAACCTTTACCTAAAATGTTTACAACTCCAATATTAATCTGAAGATATTTTATGGCATCAAAAATCAAAGATTTATAACCCTTAATAAAGTTCTAGGCCTTAAAAGTATTTGATGAGAATAAAATTGTTTGTAATAACTTTTAGTTGTTATTCCAAGTTTTAAACATGAAGGTGTGAGAAATAAATGCATTGTTTTGAAAATAACATAAAAGAGGGTTTTGAAAACAATATTATGACTTGTGATTTTATTCTAAATTCTATTGATCAACAATATTAATTATTTGTTATGAACTAATTAAATAGCATTAAGTTACTATTAGTAAATCCTTCATATCCTAAAATCATAAGATGTGAAAAAGGTTTAAAATGGATTTACAAAAATAGTATATGACATGTAAAATGTCTCTGAAATTTTATTTGGATAATAACATCAATTTATTAATCTCTAAATTTTAAAATTGCCTTAAAGTATTATTAGTGTTTTATTTATAATTCAAAATAGAAAATTGTGATAACAAGATGAAATGACTTTCAAAAATATGTTTCAACATTTAGAATGCCACTGAAATTATAATTGACCAATAACTATGTTTTATAAAATTTTAAATTAAAAATCACATTAAGTGACTATTAAGGAATTTTTGAAATTTCAAAAATTCAAAAGTAAAATTATGTTAATTTGTTTACAAAAATGTTACTATTGGAAAGTAATTGAAATATTAATAATTTAGAATTTTATTTCATATTATTAAGAGTTATAAAACAGAAGATATGATTTAATCAAATAAACAGAAATAAAAAAGAATAAAATTGATGACGTCACCGTCTTCCTCCTCCGGATGGAAACACGCCTGTTACAGCCGTGAATTCCGCCGCTCGATTTCGAGCCATTAAGGCCGTGGATTCTTTCCCTCCGTGGCCCTATAAAACGACCCCGAGCCCCTCTCCAAAACCCCTCTCCCATCTCCCCGCATCACGCCTCCACGAGGAAGAATTCGCTCGCCGGAGTTCGTCGTTTCCGCCGCCGCGATTCACCATTCCGGCAAGTCCAGAAGGCCACTGCCGCCCTCGTTTGGCCCCCTCTCTTTCTCCCTTTCCCGTGCACCTCTGTGACCACTTGGGTGGGTTTTTCGTGCAGACTTTTCGCCACGTCGTGCTCGCCGGAGTACACCGCCTCGAGACCTCCTCGCCGCCATCGTAGCAGAGTCCGTCGAGCCTTCCCGTGGCCCCCATCATCCTCACCGTGTCGCGCTGAGTCTTCCCGTGCACTCCCCGACCCCGGAGGCACACCGGAACAAGCCGCCGTCGAACTCCCGTGAGCAGCACCGCCGCCGTCGCCATTCTCCGGCGAGAAACCACCGGTGAGACCCCTTCTCTCTCTCTCTTTTATTTCTGGCCGTTAGATCTAGATCTAGAGGCCTAGATTAGATCACTTATGCGAAGGGGTACGTCACCGTTAGATCCAGTTCCAGTGGCCCAGATCCAATCACTTATCCATGTCATAGCCCAGTCAGCAGCGCAGTCAGCACCAGCACCCAATCAGATCCAGCCACGTGGCCCAGCCTTTAATTCAAATTTATCTCCCGGTAGAATTTTTGGCAATTTTACAGATTAGTCCCTGCACATTAGATCTATCATATCTTTTGATCCATGAGGCCAAATTTAGCAATCTTGGACTTTTTGGAAAGCCCTGGACATATAGAAACTTTTGGCACTGGACAAATTCAAATTTGACAAACTTAAATTTTTTCAATTTCAAATATACGTGTTTGATGAAATTTGGCATAATTCAAATTCTACAAATCCAAAAATTGTAAATAAAATATATTTGGAAACCTTAGGATGTGTACTTTCATAACCTCTGTCCTAAAATAATATTTGAACAAATTAAAATTGAATTTAGAATTTAGTTGTCTAATTGAATATTTTTGACATAGATTAATTTCTATAAATATTTTCAATATAGTTCCTTTTGCAAAATTGTTCCATTTGACAACCGTGGACCAGAAAAACCTTGCCCAACCATTTTGGACACCCTTGGACCATGACCATGTATTTTAGCCAAAAATCCATCATAGTAGCCCATCTAGTTATTGTGTCTTAGATTTTGTTTCTATTTCTTTCTACCATTGTTTGTTGTGGCCATTTTTGGATCCAAGACCAAGTCCCTAAAATTACCAAGTAGTGAACCTCAAACACTAGCACCTTAGTATTCTACCTACTTCTCCTTTCTCCCATTCTTGCTTCAAGAATTCACCAAGTCAGCAAAATGGAGATCAAGACTCAAGCACAAGAATGAAACTTCAATATCAACTTGGTGGCAACATGAAGAGCTACAAGGAAGATCAATGAAGAACTTTTGAAGAAAATACTTGGACTCCACACCTAGAAGAAACTCAAGGAAGTACAAGTGTGAAGAAATTCAGAAGAAAGCATCTCCCTCTCTCTTTCTATCCTTCTTCTTAAATTTTTCTTTCCAATTTAACTTAGTGGTATTTGTGCCCATCCCATACCTAAACCAAGTAGTGAAGATCATGAAGATTTATCAAGTACAAGAGAAGCTTCACAACAAGGAGGAAACTACAATAGAAGCATGAAGATGAACTTCAATAAGACAAGCATGTGAAGACTAGAAGCAATCCATACAAGTTGAAGAATAACAAGTTGTTTTTGTCCAGCCATTGACCCAAATGGAAAATCCAAGACTTAGTAATATTTTCCCTTGATGATGAAGTTAGTAGACCTACCCTAACCACAATGGAAAAATACTAACATAGTCACTTAAATATTTTTGAAGGTGAATATGACCAAGTGTTTGCATGTATTACTTTAGTTGAAGAAGTAATATGTTTATTCTAAGTGAACTCTTGGAACTTCCTTGACAAGTATGATTATAATAAAGTTAGTTTTCTACAAACTCAACCTAGCCCTTCCTAAGTAAATCATTGGAATTTCCTTAACAAGAAAGAGACCACTAGAGAATGAATCTTCCAACTCAAACCTAGACCTTGTCCTAACCAACTTGGTTAAGCCCCTTTTATATGTTAGTTGCTATGTATGTTTTCTACACTTGTATGTTTGTTTGTTAGAATGCTTTTTTATTTTGTTATTGTGTTTTCAATGAATAGATTGTACGGAGAGCAATGATCTTTTGTGAAGAGAGTGTGATATCTTCACCAACTTCAACAAGGCAAGTAACACACCATCAACTACCCATTATTTTCTATATGCATTAGTTGATTTTGAGTAGTATGCATGATAGGAAATTTTAATAAGTTATATTATGCTAAGCTATATCCTAGTAGTGTGTAGCCATCCTTATACCTTGTTATTTTGATGCCTTGGTACTTATTAGATGCTTAGCCATGCTACAAAATTTGTTTTACTAGATGTTGAAAAAAAAATTCTAAGTATAACTAATGAATGAACCACCTGGGTGGAAGTGGTAAGACTGGTTTATGTTGAGTGTTGCCTCAGGGCCCTTGTCTAAGGGTTATTCCACTTAAGGTTGTCAATTGAGGATGGCCACCCAGGAACAAAGAGATTACTATGTCCTTCTAAGTTTAGTAGCTTCCCGTGCAGCCTTTAGTCATATGGGCTCTGTCTTGATCAACTAAGTTGAATGAACTCACTAGGCTTACCAGCAGATGTAGCATAATTATAGGTGGAATGGGTAAGCCAAACGGTGGTGGAATTTCTTCTGAAAGATCTCGTCTCAATCTTCTCCTTTCCTTAATGCACTCAGGGTGTATAGGATGTTTGGGCTGATCTGAGTCTGAAGGTGAAAGTGCACAAACTCTGCAGAGTCAACAAACTAAGATCTTAGCCGTGTCCCCGGTTATGGACAACTATGAGCAGCTGGACAAGGATTGACGGAAGAATCTCATCATCAATTTCAATAAGTAAAATTTGACCAAGTGAACAGTATTGTGGTGCTTGGATCTTAATCCAATGTTGCCACCTTTTGAAAAGAAAAGTTTATTTTACAAAAGTGATAGGATAAAACTGGCTTTATGCAAACTTAGCCTAAACTCCACTCAGCCAAATAAGCATGTACTATTAGTCTTGCCATTTATATCCACCATAGTGTTACTTGCCAATACATTAAATTGTATTGACTCCCTTGTGGCTGCATATTCCATATTGTAGATGTTTCTGAAGACAAGTGAGGATTTCGTTTAGGATCTCGAGACTATCGCCAACATGTTTTGCCTGTGGCACATGAAGAAGATGGGCTCAATGTTGTTCTATGTTTTCTGCTGTAATACTTTTTTTTCTGCTAGTCTTCTAAGACTATGCCAGTTGTAATACTATTTTGTAAAGATTGGATCTTGCGATGTAATAGAATTTGATGCATTTGCATGATATTTCATTTTGTACTGTGGTGCTAGCAATTGATCCAGGGACTAGCACAATAACACAGGTGTCCTTACATTATTTAAATGTGGGAACGCTACAGCCGTTTATGAAAGTACAAATATTGCTTAATAGAACCATACTTGGAAAACAAAATTTGAATAAGTTTTGGTTCATGAAAACAACTAAAACATTTGGCTAATCCACTCTGTTAAACCAACACTTAGAAAAATTCTAAGTCTGAAACTGAATCTGAATTTTTTAGAAAACAGTGAAATTGAACAAAGTTCAAATGATCATAACTTTTTATTGGATGGACCAAATGTTGTACGGTTTGGAGCTTCTAGAAGCCTAGTCAGCACCCATCCTTTTCAACCCTTAGCCACCAAGTTGTTCTGACCACAAAGGGAGAGAGAGAGAGAGAGTGAGGAACAGAGAGTGAAACGGGAGGGAGAGGGATCGGCACGGCCTGATAGGCTCGCCCTGTCGCGTGCACAGTGCAACTCGCCGTTTTTCTTCGATTTTCTTCGACCCTTGGCCATTGACCAGCCCTAGTCTTGCCCCTAGACAACCCCAAGAGGAGAGAGCACGGCATGTGTGTGGGGTCCACCCTAGAACCATTGTTCAAGGACACCTCCGATATGCATACATTCACAATCCTAGATCACATCAGTCGTGAACAACATATCAAGTTGGTACACAGATACAATATCCATTACACGGTTGCATAAACACTTACAAGGGACATGGTCACATGACCAAGTCTAACACAACTGCCACGCAGGGCAAACACACAACACACAGTGGAAGACTAAGCACACGCCAAACGTAGTAGAGCCCAAGTCACGCCTTAACCTACAGGCTGTTGATTGGGAGACGATCCTAGTTCGCAAAGCCATCATCTCTGTACTCCTCTTCATAGATCTCCATCTGAGACTCCTTCTCAAAATCTGGCAAGTTGATACCAGGGACGAAACCAATATGAGTACATTTGAATGTACTCAGCAAGACATCCATCATGTAACTTACCAAATGCAAGTATGCTTATTTGGTGGAATAGGTAGGCTATAAATAGGGTTCACTATCAATGATATGTGCAAGACATATCATAGTTGATTCTTTTAAAAATCTCTGTATCTTCGTTGAAGAAGATACTTCAAAAGAAAATAATATAGTTTTCTTTCTCTTGTAGATATCACATGTACAAGAGGTTTTGTAAAACTTTGTTAAAAGAAAGTTTTCTCTTTGCAAGACTTCTTGGAATCAACTTCCAGATTTTTGCTTAGAGAAGAAAGATTTTCTTTGCAAAACTTTTTGTAAAACAACTTATGGCTTTTCATCATCGGTACCTCCGCGGTACATGCTTTCCTCCTTTCAGTACTTCATAAGTCCAACACCCGTTTGAAAAATCCTTTTTGAAAACATTGACACAATACTAGCTACATGGCCATTCAACTGTCCATATCCGAAGACGCGGCTACTTCGAAATAGTTGTACTCTGCAGAGGTGTACACATCCACCAGATCCAGTACACCTGCCGTGAACAACCACGGACTGTAACAACAGTATGTAAACATCAGATAACTGATCCTAACCATCCACTATGCTCAAGCTAGAATATGTCTATCTCTCAATTGAGTATATGCTTCCCGGCATCAAGTCCCACTCTGCCTAGACGGGAGCCTCAACGGAATGCATCTGGAGGGTAACTTAATTGATGAGGACATCCCTAGCTCTTCACCTATTGTTACACATGAGGATGTTCCTATACAAGCTAATGAAGTAAGGATTGGTCCAATGACAAGATCAAGAACAAAGCTATTACAACAATAGGTGAATTCACTCCTACTTGAGTATAATGTTTATGATTGTGAGAACTTTATACTACCTAAGTCATTGCATTTATGTATTCTCAGGTTTATTGATAACACAAACATGAATGGAGATCATGGAGAGGGGATACACATGGATGGAGATGGACTACAAGGGGAGATGGAAAACAAGTGCTAGCATGGTGAAAAAAACAAATAACAAATGTTATGATGACAAGGGGATGGTGCCTCCACAAGGTCAAATGCACTAAGTGTGGAAAAAAATGCCATTATGTTATTCCACACTCATAGATGATCAAGGCAAGAGGAGGGCGCCCACAAGGAGTATCTATGCGCCATATACAAGACCTAGTTCAATTAGGATTGGTTTGTATACCAATATGGCCGCACCCCATGTGTGGGGGTCGGTTTGTATCTATTTGTGGTAGAATTAGGAGTCCTAGCCGAGTAGGAGAGGGTTTGCTTGCGCAAGGCAGCTTGTGGCCGCACCCTCCCCTCTCATATACCCCCATACCTGCGAGTTGGAGGGTTAGACTACGTTAAACCCAAAAACCCTAGACCTCTAGATTGAAACTGCTTGTAAGCCTTTCATCTGGAAGTTCATCTGCAAACTTTACGTGTTACCTGCTGTTCCACTGGGAATAAGAAGGTACAGGACCACTTGTAGTCGGTGGATTACTTGTGCAAGAGTGTGAAGTTGAGAATATCCTTGGGGTTGCTATCTTTTGCATTGGCATCAGGGATCAGCCGGGAGAGTTCTTAGTGGCGTACTAGTTATCATACTTGAGTTATCTGTGAGTTCACTGAGAAGATTGGGCCACCCCTTATCATCTTGGTATCAGATTTACAGGTTTCCTCGGTGAGCTATCAATTTTCCTTTAGTTTTGAGTGTTTTTATTACCTATCCAGAAAATTGCCCACAAAAATAGTGTTAGTCATTGCCATAGCCTTAGATAATCACCTTAGTTTCATTATTTTTGCTGTTTTTGTGTTAGATCGTGTTACCTTTTTCTGTTTTTAGATCTCTTATTTTTCGGCTAGGGTTAGGGTTCTTGTTCCCCTGGTCGAAACCTATCAAAAAACTACAAAAAAAATCCGCTGCCACTTGCCCTAAACCATCACCAATCCGAGATCCCCTCGAAATCCTACCGCGGCAGCAATTCCTTGCGTTTTTCTGCCGTACCGCTCCTTGTTCATATCGGATTCCTACCGCGGCAGAAAACCACGCGTTTTCCTGCCGTACCGCAAACGCTGCCGCCTCCCACCCGGACTCGGATTCGCCCCGTCGCGCGCTTACAAAACGCCCACCGCGCCCGTCTCACAACACACCACCGCCAGCACCGCGCGCTGCCGCGGCACAAGTTCTCGCAAAAACGCTGCCGCGTACTGCTGCTTCACGTAACGCGCGCGCACTACTGTTTTCACTGTAACGTGGTTACCATTCGCCCGTTTGTTGTCCTACGCGATGCCGCGGCACAGTTTTGCTGCGTTTTGCTGCCGTGAGCTGTTGTTTTCTGCCGTGAGCTAGTAAACTCATTTTCACTTAGTTTTTCTTTGTTTTTCTTTGCTATTTCCTGTTTTTATCACTTGGACTCATCAATTCATACTTTGTGAACCATAGCCATATCCTATCTACATCATTCAAATAGGAACTTGCCCACAAGTATAGCTATTTTGTGCTCTGACAGGTTGCTCAATATTCATCACCACCATTGTGTTCACTTGTGTTTGGTTAATTGTTGCTCCTAGCTTAGTGTAAGGCCATTGGAAAAATAAAAAAAAAAATAGAAAAAGCAAAAAGTATAAAAAAAAGAGAAAAGAGAAAAAGAGAAAAGTGCAAAAGGCCATATCATTGCTATTGTTTACTAGTTGAGCTTGCCATTGTGACACTTGGTTTTTCTTTGAGTAATCTTGTGCCTGTCAATTCAGAGCCTAGCTAGTGACTTTCTAGTGCATTGCAAAAATTCATTCATATATTTGCTTTGCCACATTTGTCTCCATTATTATGTGAGTTTCCTTGGGTATTTTTTATATCTTCACAAGACATCAAATAGGATTGTTACTTTGGTGATTGTTAGGTATCCATACCAAGCCCCACTAAATAACCTTGTTTGCCATTGTGAGAGTTAAAAACCTGGGTATTCTCTCTTTCACACCAAAGCACTTTAATTGCCTCTACTTGTGGTAAGTATCTCTATTCACTTTGGAGTGGTAAGATATCCTATTGTCTTGCTAGATTTTTGAGTGAGTTTTGAGAGGCACCACAACCTATACTTGTTTTATTTTCACTAACCTACTAATGGATCCTTCTAGTGATGATCTTGTGCAGCAAAAGAAGGACCATACGGAGGGAGTGAATTGGAGGGAGTATGAGGCATTGAGGGATGTTTTGAAAGATCAAATGACCAAAAATCAAGCACAATTCAAGGAGTATGTTGATAGTGCATGTGATCCTTTATATGAAACTGTCCATGGCATGGAGAAAAAGGTGGGAGACACCCATACATTGGCCGAGACCAATAGTGCTAAGTTACAAACAATGCAAGATTCTATGGATGCTTTGAATCATACTATTGCTGATCTCCAAACATTGCTTCAAGCACGGTTGCCACCTATTGATGATGACAATGCTAGTGTCCATAGTGATGCAAATAATGCGGAGGAGCCTAATGTTGGCCGTGGAGCTAGAGGAGAAAGAGGCCGAGGAGGTTTTCTAGGCCGAGCTAGGCGTGTGCCCTTACAAATTGCTCCTGAAAATAGAGATGATAGTTTGGGTAAGCCCAAGTTTTCTATTCCAGCTTTCAGCTTTGATAATATGGATGTGGAGGAATATTTGCTATGGGAGTTGAAAATAGAGAAATTATGGAGATTGCATGACTACAATGAGGATAGAAAGATCAAGTTGGCATCTTCTGAGTTTGATGGATATGCTCTTAGATGGTGGGATAATCTAGTGAGAAACAGACATGATGATGGTGAGTTACCCATTGTTACTTGGAACACCATGAAGAGGCTTATGAGGGAAAGATTTGTTCCACCCAATTACATAAGGCAACAATTTGAAAAATTACAACAATTGAGGCAAGGTACCAAGACAGTTGATGCTTATTATCAAGAGATGGAATTAATCATGCAAAGGGCTCGAGTGAGAGAGCAAGGAGAGCAAACAATGCAAAGATTCCTTTCAGGTTTACATTATAAAATCAAGGGCATTGTGAGGCATTATCAATATAATGATATGCATGATTTATTACATCATGCTAGGGAGGCCGAATCACATCTCAATGAGGAGGCACAAATTTCAGCAAAGACAAAGAGTAGATTCCCATTGAGATCTTCTACTACTCCTAGTATACCTCCACCACCACCTCCATGATCAAGTTTTCGAGGTGCTCCATCATCCAAAACCGAGCCTAGTGTGTCTAATGCCAGGAAATCATCACAACCATCAGCAAGTGCCTCGGGTTCTAGTGCTTCTACTACAAGAAATAGAGATATTACATGTCACACATGTGTAGGCAAGGGCCACTTCAAGAAGGATTGTCCAAATACAAAAGTGATGGTTATCAATGAGAACAATGAGTATGAGACAGGTGATGATGTGGATCCTAATGATATTGATGATGATGATGGATATTTGAGTGATTCTCCATTGGATGCTTATGCTACTACCATGCCAACTATTGTTTGCACACAAAATTATTTGAGTGTGGTGCCTAGTCCTGAAAATCAAAGGTGCAATTTGTTTCAAACAAAGGCTATTATTGGTCCTAATATGGCTTGCAAAGTCATTATTGATGGAGGGAGTTGTAGGAATTTGGCTAGCAAAGATCTATGTGCCAAGCTCAACTTGAAATATTTGCCACATCCTTCTCCTTATCATATACAATGGTTGAGTAGCAGGGGACAAATGAAGGTTTCTTATATGGTGAGAGTGGATTTTCAAATTGGACCTTACAAAGATACTATTGAGTTTGATGTGGTGCCCATGACAGTTTGCCACTTATTATTGGGAAGACCTTGGCAATTTGATAGAAGTGTGAAGCATGAAGGAAGAGCAAACACTTATGAGCACATCATCATGGGAAGACTATTATTTTGAGACCTATGACTCCACAACAAATTGTAAATGAGTCCCAATCCAAAATTAATATGAGAGTGGAAAAAGAGAGAGAGAGGGATGAGGGAACACCAAAAATACAAGCCATGGGGAGTGATAGTACAACCAATTCGAGTGGTAAAAAGAGAGAGAACCTATTATGCATGTTAGCCACTAAAGAGGATTTGAGAGAATTTAGGGATGATCCTACACTAGTCCCTATTGTGCTTATTCACAAGGGAGAGATTTTGGTTTCTAATGACATGACCCCTATTCCTCTTGGTGTTTCTCATGTTTTGCAGGATTTTGAGGATGTTTTTCCACAAGATGTACCTTCGGGATTGCCACCTTTGAGAGGTATTGAGCATCAAATTGATTTAATCCCCGGAGCATCTCTCCCAAACCGAGCTCCTTATAGAACCAATCCACAAGAAACAAAGGAGATACAAAGGCAAGTACAAGAACTCCTAGATAAAGGTTATATTCGAGTTAGTCTTTCTCCTTGTGACGTTCCCGTTATTTTGGTTCCTAAGAAAGATGGTACTTGGCGCATGTGTGTAGATTATAGAGCAATTAATAACATCACTATTCGTTATCGTCATCCTATACCACGTTTAGATGACATGTTAGATGAATTAAGTGGTGCTACTCTTTTCTCTAAAATTGATTTGCGTAGTTGATACCATCAAATAAGAATGAAAGAGGGAGATGAATGGAAAACTGCTTTTAAGACAAAATTTGGTTTATATGAGTGGTTAGTAATGCCTTTTGGATTAACTAATGCACCTAGTACTTTCATGAGATTAATGAACCATATTTTGAGAGACTTTATTGGTAGATTTGTGGTAGTTTATTTTGATGATATTCTCATATATAGCCACAATGAACATGAACACATTGATCATATTAGACAAGTTTTGCAAGTGCTAAGAAATAATAAATTGTATGGTAATCTTGAGAAGTGCACTTTTTGCAAAGATAAGGTCATATTTCTTGGTTATGTTGTTTCTAAGCATGGTATTGAAGTTGATACATCAAAAATTGAAGCTATTCGAAATTGGCCAATTCCAACTAATGTGAGTCAAGTTAGAAGTTTTAATGGGCTTTCTAGTTTCTATAGAAGATTTGTGCCTAATTTTAGTACCATTGCCGCCCCTTTAAATGATCTAACTAAAAAGGGTGTTAATTTCGAATGGGGTGTTGCTCAAGATATTGCTTTTGATACATTAAAAGAGAAGTTGATTTCAGCCCCACTACTTATGCTTCCAAATTTTGATAAACAAATTGAGATTGAGTGTGATGCTAGTGGCATAGGTATTGGAGGTGTGCTCATGCAAGAAAAGAAACCTATTGCCTATTTTTCTGAAAAATTACATGGTGCACAATTGAATTATTCTGTTTATGATAAGTAATTATATGCACTTGTGAGAGTTTTAGAGGTGTGGAAACATTATTTGTGGCCTAAAGAATTTATTATACATAGTGATCATGAAGCATTGAAATTTTTAAAGTGCCAAAATAATTTGAATAAGAGACATGCTAAATGGGTTGAGTTTATTGATTCTTTTCCATACATCATAAAACATAAAAAGGGATTGGATAATGTAGTTGCTGATGCTTTGTCAAGGAAAAATATGTTACTCTCAAATTTAGAAATTAAGGTTTAGGGTTTGGAGGGTATTAGAGATTTATATGATGAAGATAATGAGTTTTCTATGCCATTTAATAAATGTACTAATGTTAAGGCATGGGAAAAATTTCATATACATGATGGGTACTTGTTTAGAGCTAACAAATTATGTATTCCCGAGTGTTCTTTGCGTTTGTTTTTGATACATGAATCTCATAGTGGAGGTTTGATGGGACACTTTGGAAGAGAGAAGACATTGCTTATGTTGGCTGAAAATTTCTATTGGGCACATATGAGGAGAGATGTGTATGGATTGGTGCAAAGGTGCATTACTTGCAACAAGTCCAAATCCAAGCTCAAACCCCACGGATTGTACACCCCATTGCCATCACCTAGTACACCATGGGAGGACATAAGTATGGATTTTTTTTTGCGCTTGCCAAGGACAAAAAGAGGACATGATTCTATCTTTGTGGTTGTGGACAGATTTTCAAAGATAACTCACTTCATTGCTTGCCACAAGAGTGATGATGCTTCTCACATTGCAAATTTATTCTTTAGAGAAATTGTGAGATTACATGGAGTGCCAAGAACAATTGTTTCAGATAGAGATGTCAAGTTCATGAGTTACTTTTGGAAGACACTTTGGGGTAAGCTTGGCACTAAGCTATTATTTTCTACTACTTGCCACCCCCAAACTGATGGAAAAACCGAGGTGGTTAATAGAACATTGTCCACATTGCTAAGATGTATGATCAAGAAAAATTTGAAGGAGTGGGAGGAGTGTTTGCCCCATGTGGAATTTGCATATAATAGAGCTGTGCATTCAACTACTCAACTATGTCCTTTTGAGGTGGTTTATGGTTCAAGCCTATTACTCCTCTTGATTTATTACCACTTCCTTTACATGAGAGAATTAATATGGAGGCATCAAAGAGGGCTGATTTTGTTAAGAGGATACATGAGAAAACAAAGGAGGCTATAGAAAAGATAGGAAAGCATGTGGCCGAGAGGGTAAACAAGAAGAGGAAAGAAGTGATTTTTCGGCCAGGAGATATGGTGTGGGTGCACTTTAGAAAAGATAGATTTCCCACATTGAGAAAATCAAAGTTGATGCCTAGAGGAGCTGGTCCTTACAAAGTTATTTCAAGGATCAATGATAATGCATACAAGATTGACCTCCCAATTGATGAGTTTGGTGTTAGTAATTCTTTTAATGTGGCTGATTTGACACCTTACCATGGAGATGATTTAGCATCGAGGTCGATGCCTTTTCAAGAGGGGGAGGATGATGAGGACATCCCTAGCTCTTCACCTATTGTTACACATGAGGATGTTCCTATACAAGCTAATGAAGTAAGGATTGGTCCAATGACAAGATCAAGAACCAAGCTATTACAACAACAGGTGAATTCACTCCTACTTGAGTATAATGTTTATGATTGTGAGAACTTTATACTACCTAAGTCATTGCATTTATGTATTCTCAGGTTTATTGATAACACAAACATGAATGGAGATCATGGAGAGGAGATACACATGGATGGAGATGGACTACAAGGGGAGATGGAAAACAAGTGCTAGCATGGTGAAAACAACAAACAACAAATGTTATGATGACAAGGGGATGGTGCCTCCACAAGGTCAAATGCACTAAGTGTGGAAAACAATGCCATTATGTTATTCCACACTCATAGATGATCAAGGCAAGAGGAGGGCGCCCACAAGGAGTATCTATGCGCCATATACAAGACCTAGTTCAATTAGGATTGGTTTGTATACCAATATGGCCGCACCCCTTGTGTGGCGGTCGGTTTGTATCTATTTGTGGTAGAATTAGGAGTCCTAGCCAAGTAGGAGAGGGGTTGCTTGCGCAAGGCAGCTTGTGGCCGCACCCTCCCCTCTCATATACCCCCATACCTGCGAGTTGGAGGGTTACACTACGTTAAACCCAAAAACCCTAGACCTCTAGATTGAAACTGCTTGTAAGCCTTTCATCTGGAAGTTCATCTGCAAACTTTACGTGTTACCTGCTGTTCCACTGGGAATAAGATGGTACAGGACCACTTGTAGTCGGTGGATTACTTGTGCAAGAGTGTGGAGTTGAGAATATCCTTGGGGTTGCTATCTTTTGCATTGGCATCAGGGATCAGCCGGGAGAGTTCATAGTGGCGCACTAGTTATCATACTGGAGTTATCTGTGAGTTCACTGAGAAGATTGGGCCACCCCTTATCATTAATCCCACACTTTATATGTCTCAACATTGGGGGTTTTGACGACATTCGGTTCGAGGGCGCGACGACCCTTATAGAAATTGAGATAGAACACACACTAACAAGAACAAATTTCTAGTTAGGCCCCGTTCCCATGTTGGGGTAAAGTGGCAGTACGGTAAAGGTTGTCCGGCGAAGACTAGGTTATGTGTCATTTATGAAAACACCATTTTTCCCAAAAATGACCACTTCCACATTCCTCCAGTGAATAAGGCTCAGCCTTTTCACCGGGTTTTCCATAAAGCCTTTGTTTTGTAAAAACACATTTTTAGGGTGTCCACTTAGGGACTAGTATGATTGATGGTAATAAATACCATATGGTGGCTATGGGCTTGGTAACACCAAGTATCAACTACTGGCGTAGTAATAGTATATATATAATAGTGGTAGTAGTATTCACTCAAAAATAGTTTTTTTGGAAATCAAAGTTTTGTAAAACTTTTCAGAAGTAAAACATGCATGATAGATAATGATAAGTGTAATATCAGCAAGCATCAGGATGGCTTGCCTTAAATCTCTTAATGTCCCTGGCCTTGTAGTAACTTGAACTTGACGCACAGCTCCACAACTGCGGATTCTTCTTCTTCGTGTTCTAGCGTCGTAAAATAATAAAAGGCACACTCTCAGGTCAAAAGGGAAACAACTAAAGTAAACAAAACCTACAGAAAGCAAACGTATACTAGTTCAATCAGTCAAAACGTCATCGCGAAAACTATCTCACATAACTCTCACGGTCCAAAACTACCGTCCGACAACTAGGTATGGTTTAGAAAACCATATCCCACATCTTACACACAATATATGGAGTGGGTGTACCATTCTCACAATAAGGTATACAAGAAGCTAAAAGTATATCTTGTGGGTGCAAAGGGTTAGGTTACTAAGATAAACTAATGGTCAAACAGAACAATACCCATGGCAGTGGGTATTAGCAACACACAAGCAATTGTCACCCAAAAGGTTCATGATTTAAGTTGGATGCTTAGTTCACAAGATACTCCTAATCACAACAACAACACTAGCACAACAAATAACACAAGTATAACACTCATGTTAAGGTAAACCCTCATACAACTACCAAACAGCAAACAAACACACAACAAAAGAATAGACTATTTATTTACTACCTTAATGTTTACTTGAAGTTATGGAATCCATCAATCATGAAAATTTACCAAACAACCAGTAGCTAAAAACCAATGAATCAAGTCATAAAAATAATCCAAAACACAATCATCACTCAAGAAAACACTCCTATCAGAACTCACAAATTAAAGGAGCAATAAAACTAGAGCAAAGCCCTAATTTCTAGTGGTGACACTAGTTCAACACTAGAGAAGCAAACAATGCTACCATGATGCTTAACTCTAAACAAGCAAGTCATGAACATAAATGCATCTACTAACAGTACACAAATCTTACACATGCTAGTAAGCAGAATCATCAAATAATTCTTATGAAACAGCCATTAAGCATGCATAAACCAATTCTAGCAATTTCTGTTTTTCCTAATTAATTACTAGCAAGAAAGCAAGGTATAACCTACACAACCAGTAGCTATGCACTCAATTAAAAGTTACCTAAACCTTCTCAAAAATAAAAACACTCGATTTAAAACTATTCACAAACAATCTAGCAATCACAAGGAATTTGTTTTATTTGCAAACAATTTAATTTAGCCCACAATAGTGAAACATTTCTTAACATGATACCCCTAAGGAATATTATGCTAACAAATGGATCACATCTAAACATACTAGTATTTACAAATAAGAAATCAACTTCTCACTTGCATAAGTGAAAACAAACAAACTATTTTCCTATGGTGGAAGATAACAATCAATCCTATAATAAAACATGTTATTTTCACACATGTGTCTGGTTGGGGATTTTCATCCTCAACCAAGATGCAATGGAACCAGTGGGTTATGGGCCCACTAATACCAAGGAAAAAGAGGTACTAATCCTCTAGTTACTCATGACAAAAATTAGTATACAAGATAAATAACACAAGGCTATTGATTCTAGTGAAAACAAGACTAGTGCACATGCATAACAAATCCTACACATGCTTTACTATAAATACATGCAAGCTAAAAGAGACAAAATCATCAAAATAAGAGTACCAAAATGGTACTAGACTCAAGCAAACATAGCACAAAATTTAGTCAACCAAGCACACAAAGATCTAGCTCACACAAAAATTCCAAAGAATAAAACTAGAAAGTAACCAATGATAGTTCCATTTTTATTTGGGTTTCCAATCATGCACACACTTTCTAAGGTAGATGTACTGAAAGAAAACAACTTAATAACAACTCCTAACAACTCTATAAAAACTAGGAAACAAAATAGAATCAAACACAAATTGCATTTTCAACAAAAACACAACAAGAAACAAAAACAGAAAAGCTACTGTTTCTATATCTCCTCACCAAAATTAATCTAGAGTTCAAAAAAAAAAAAATAAGCTAGGAATACATAGATATAGTCAATATCAAACTCATCCAATTGTATTTGCTTCAAAAATCATCTTTGAACTCATTCTAAAAATCACAGAAGAGTCTACTGGTCTTTTACCAAAATGGATGGCATTTCCTTTTTGTAGATCACCTTGATGTGAGGCCAAGTGCTATGGATAGATCTGTTCATAACCTATCCAAAACATTTTAGTTTATTCATTTTGGTCATATATTTTAAAAGTTATGTTCAAAACTTTCTCACAGACACTCTGCGCCAAAACAGTCATTGTGGTCAAAAGAACGGTCCAAACTTAGGTCTACAAATTTATATGGTTAAGAATTCATATAGTTAGGTCCATGATTTTTGGCATATTTTATTTTGCAAGTTTTATATTTTTCACACGTCCAAAGTAAATGTACAACTTTCTGTCAAAACTTTTAAAAGAATAAACAGCAGTGCAGTGCTTACTGGTTTGGGGTGGGCGCGGCCCACTTAACGGCAACGCAGCCCAACTGCGGTGCGCGCGCGGGGACGGGCGTGGGAACGACTCGCGTTAAAACGTGGCCATGGATCTAGGATCCAACGGCGCGCGACGTTCTTCTTCCTCTCGCCTCTCCTCTCTCTCTCTCCCGCGTACGGCCGGCGGCAAAAAAGGCACGGTGGCTCACCTAGGGATTCGGGGAGGGGCTGGCGCGGCTCGGGGGAGATGCAGGGGGTCGAGGGTGTCGAGGGGCGCGGTCGGTGGCGTCGAGCGCGGCTCCAAGCGGCGGAACGCGGCCGATGCCCGTGGCGGCGCTCTCGGACGACGGCGGCGATTCCGGAGGGCAGAGGACAAGGGGACTAGTCAGGGAGGTTCAGGGGGTGTGGGGAGTTGATCTAGGGCAGTGGAGGGAGTGGGGAAGGAGGGGATCGAGCAGAGCCACGCCGTGGCCATGGTGGTCACTGGCGGCAAGTGCACGGCCCATGCACGCTCCAGGGGCTAGGGCTCGGTCCCTAATCGACTTGGGTGAGTGGTGAGAGTGTGAGGGAGGGCAGGGCGCAAGGGGAGGGGCTCTAGAAACTTATACCCGAGGTGAAAGCAAAAAGGGAAAAAATGGCCTCTCGGGTTCATGCCAAGCCATGGCATGAGCTAGCCAGGGGTCGTTTTGGTCATCCACACTCGTGCACTGGTTGTCCTAGGTCAAGCACACACTGGGGCAAGGTCAAGGTTGGCCTTTGGATGCAAGGGGAGGCAAGGGGCAAGTCAAGTGGGTCAAAGGCATGGGCTGCCCATACTTGCCACATCACCATTTCTCTCTCTGGTTTTCTTCCTGCCTAAGGCTTCTAGAAGCAAGTCCAAGTGTCCTGGCTCGAGTCCACTTGTTGGTCAACATGTTAGATCAGGTTACACCCCAAAATGTGCAAAGAAACATCAAGAAAACATTTGTGCAAAAGTGTATCTCACATTGTTCATTGAAAATTCAGAAAATTCAGTTTAGGACTTAGAAAATTTCTAAGTGTTGAAAACAGATGTAAAGTTCAAAAAGTTGAGTTTGTTTTCAAGGTTCAAATGATTCCCAATTTTTTTTTCAAAGTATGGACTTGTTAACCATGTTATAAACTTTCAGAAACATCTTTTGAAAACAAATTTGAAATTGTTTAAGGCTATGAAAACAATGTGGAAAACAGTATACTTTCTGGTTTTATCTGTTTTTCAAAAATGCCTTATTCTGCCTTAATTTTATACCACAAAAACAACAAGCAAAAGATAATTTTTATTTGTCCAAAAATAAAACTAAGCTGATGGTTTTGTAGTACATATATCAAGGATGAATTAAAAGTCAAGAAAACATGAACAATTTATGGCCTAGTGAAAACAAATGTAGAAAACTGGTACTTGGCTTTATTTTCAGGAAATATTTTCCATAGAAATCCTTAAAGGAAACTTTCATAAATCATTTTGAAATCTTGTTTTCTTGGATCCATCAAAAGTAAAAGTTTTTTTTAAGATGCAAAGAAGAGTGATCCAAGTCTTGGAGTAAAAATCCGCTCAAGTAATAATGGGAAAACATCAGGGAAAAATATCAGGAAAAATAATAGGAATGTTTGCAGAAACACTTTGTATTGGTTTTATAAAGAAACAAAACTTGTGTAGCAAATATGATTAAGATCATAAACACATGTTAGTTCAAACAATCATGTTGTTAAAAAAAATTGTTGGCCCTAATTTTTGTCTTCTTAAGCACAGTACAAAAATCCAAAAACTGGGGTGTGACAGCATGGGCATGCCAGAGCGCGCACGGGCGCGTCTCACTGACGCCCGTGGCTACCCGGGCGTGCACACTGCCGCCCCTCCCCTATAAATCCATTGGCACAGGCCCTGCCCATGCTACCACTCGCTCACTCACTCACCCCAGCCACCGCAATGAGCTCGAGATGCCACTAGCTAGCCTAGAATCGCCGGAGAGCACCGCGGCCACCGTGGACAGTCGAGGTGAAATACTCGCGCCTCGGGCCACCCCAAACGTCTCTGTCAGTCTAGATCGAACACACACCCTACGTAGACCGTGCCTGATGTTCCCCGTGGTTCCTCGTTTGCAGGGACGCCGGAGAGCACGTCGGAGCCGCCGCAGGACACCTGCACCGCGCCGTTGACTGGAGCCACCTCGAGCCACGGTCTCAGCGCCCCAGCACAGTCCCGAGCCTCTGCGACCTCATCAACCACTCGCCACCGTTCTGCAATCCCCCTAGGTGAATTATTTCTTCCTAGCTCGCCGCCGGCAGCGCGCGATCTCGTCGGAGAGAAAAGAAAGAGAGAGGAGAAAGGACGATGGCCGTGCACCGTCGATCATCAGATCTACGGTCGTGTTTGAACCGTGAAACGGTACGCGCTTCGCACGCGCCGTGGAAGCGAGGCGGGCCGCCGAGTGCAACTGGGCCGCATGCCCGTGTGTTAGTCAGCCCGCGGGCAGTTTTCTTTTTTCCATTTCTAAAACGAACTGAATCTGCTGTTTGCTTTAATCATGTAAAAAACTGTTAAACTCAAAAATAAAATGAACCAAAATTACTTGAGGTGTATGAACGAATTCTTGAACGGATGCAACTTGCAGAACTGGATTTGAACCTTGTATGAACGAATGAAAAATGTTGAGCTGAGCACTGTCTGTTAAGGAAAAAATGAAATAACATTTGATTGGAATTTTTAAAATGTGCAAACTAAATATCCTGGAGTAGCCCTTGACTAGATCTACCAGTAGAACTTGACCTCACCTCAAGGTGAGCTACCTTTTGGAAGTGGCATTCATTTTGGTAAAAGTCCAGTAGCCTGTTCTGTGATTTTTAGGATTTATTTTACAACACTTTTTGAGGTGAATCGAACTGGATCTGTTAGATATTGGATAGATCTATGATATCCTAGCTTTGTATGATTTTTAGAACTCTAGATTTATTTTGGCAACACATCTAAGAAATTGCACTTTTCTGTTAGAAATAAAATGAGTAGTTTTGTTTTGTAAATAATTGCTTGCTAGTGTTATTCTGTTTTCTAGCATGTTTACATGATGTGTTGAGTTTTATCATGTTATTTTCTCACAAAGATACCATGTTAGAAAGTTTATGCATGTTTAGGATTTGTTTGAAACTAGTATGAGCATAGGAGTAATATCTAGTTTATTTCTATTTAATCTTGTGAATAGAAATGCTTAGCTAGATTTTGTCCAAGTTATTATGAATGTTTTCATATGGGTCCAGTTACATTTTGGTACTGGTTATTACTTGTTTTCATCTCTGTAAGGTTACATTTGTTTCTTTAGGAATGCATGTCTAGGTTTAATTCTTATTACTAGTAGTATTGTTTTCACTAGATTATCTTGTGGTATTTTTACTTAGAATATTTTTTTGCTTCCACAAGTTGGACCAGAGGCTAAATACCTCTTAAATGACATGGAAAAATTAGTGGAACACCCACTGGTTCCATCTCATTTGGTTGAGAAATGATTTATCTCAACCATAGTAGTATAGTAATAATAAGGAATATTATTCTTTTTGAGTGTATGCTTGTGTAGAATTGTTTTATTGACTTGTGTGTTATTTTTGTGTGTTCATTGCTTGCTGTATGTTATAGTTGACTGTAATGGCTTGCTTAGTTTGGTTCTGATTGAGTGTTGTTACTTTTATTTTACGACGATAGAAACCGAAGAAGAGGTAGTTGGAGCTGGAGGTTATTACTACCACTCCTGCTGTGATCACGAGCAAGACCCTCGTTTCCTCCAAGGAAAGCCATACTTAAAGCTTGATGTTATTCCTACTTATCATTATCTATCATGCAACATCTACTTATGAAGTTTTTCAAAAACTTGAGTACCAAAAACTATTTCTATTGGGTGAATATTACTATTATTATTATATAGTATATTATCACTTTGCCATTAGTCAACTTGGTGTTACCAAGACTTTAGCCACCATAAGGTATATAAATAACGCCTAAGATAATAATCTTGAGTCCCTAAGTGGACACTTGCAAAATGTGCTTTTGCAAACAAAATGGTTCTATGAAAAGTCCACGGTGGAAAGGCGGGACCTTGTTCACCGGGGGAGCTAAAGAGTTGTTTTCAAATGTTTTACAAAAGGCACATAACCTAGTCTTCGCTGGACAATCAAGAAGTACTGCCACTCTAACCCAACATGGGTACGGGGCCTATATAGATACTTGAACTTGTTAGCGTGTGTTTCATTCCAATATGCTATAGAGAGGATGATTCTCTGAACCGAAGTGTCGCCAGGAGGGAGAAACGAGACATACACAGTGAGGGATTAAGTTCTCCTCCGGAAGCGACAATTGGGTCTCCTAACAAGGCAGGGTGGGACCTGGTGCCGGGGAAAACACCCCAACTGAAGGAATGAGCATATACTAGCTTGTGTTAGAGTGGACAGTCAGGATCATTCTTCTGATGCATGCATATCGCTGTGTCGATCCATGGGTGGTGCATGGCACATGATTGGATCTAGTGGAATGTGTACACCTCTGCAGAGTAAAACTATTTAGAATAGCCGAGCCCTTGGATATGGGCAGTTGAAAGGCCATGTAGCTAGTATTGTGTCAAGTTTTCAAAATGTGTTTTTGAACAAAGGCTTGTACCTGAGAGGTACTGATGAAGGATCTGGACATGTTGTTGCAAGAAGTTTTGCAAAGAAAACCTTCTTTCTATAAAACCTCTTGTACTTGCGATATCTACAAGAGAAAGAAAAACTTATATTATTTTCTTCTGAAGTATCTTCTTCAACGAAGATGCATATAAAATGAATGCAACTATGATGTCATCTTAGATGTAGATCATGGGTAGTGAGCCCTATTTATAGCCTACCTATCCACCATATAAGCATGATGCATTTTGTAAGTGTATAAAGGATGACTTGCTGAGTACATTCAAAAGTACTCATATTGGTTTCGCTCTGGCTATTTACTTGGCCAGACTTTGAGGAGACGCCTTTGGAGGATGATTACGAGGAAGGGTATTATTCTGGCGACTACGCAAACTAGGCCCGGCTCCCGGTCAGCAGCCTGTCAGTGACGGCTTGACATGGGCTACCTACGTGTGTTTTCTTTCCGCTGTGTGTGTGAGTTGTGAGACTTTGCCTGTCCTGCGTGACAGCTAATAAAGACTTGGTCATGTGACCATTGTCTTGTAAGACTGTTGTTATTCGTGTAATGGATAATGTATCTGTGTACCACTTCGTATGTTGTTCACGACTGAATTTCCTGGGATCATGAATGTATGCATATGAGGGGTTCTAGACCTTCCGGTTTGGGGCCTCTACAATAATAGTCTCAAGCCTATCACTCAAGGAAGAGGTTTCTTCACAAGAATTTAACTTCTTACCTTGTGTAGCTCTCTTAGTGTGCCATTCAGAATAATTTATCATCAAGAAGCTTTCTTGAAACACCAAAAGTGATGGACATAAAGGTACCTCCAGCAGCTGAATCCAGAAGGTTTCTTAAAGAAAAAATTAGACCTGCATAAAAGGTTTGGATGATCATCCAAGTAGTCAGTCCATGAGCGGGACAATTCTTTACCAAAGATTTCCTTCTTTCCCAAGCTTGAGCAACATGCTCATTATCAAAAGTTTTAAAATTCATAATGCTACTTCTCAAAGATATAATCTTAATAGGAGGATAATATTTTCCAATGAAAGCATCTTTACATTTAGTCCAGGAATCAATACTATTTTTAGGCAAAGATAGCAACCATTATTTAGCTCTTCCTCTCAAAGAGAAAGGAAACAATTTTAGTTTAATAATATCTCCATCTACATCCTTATATTTTTGCATCTCACAAATTTCAACAAAGTTATTAAGGTGAGTAGCAACATCATCAGAACTAACACCAAAAATTGCTCTCTCATAACAAGATTTAACAGGACATGCTTAATATCATAAAGGTCTGCATTAGGAGCAGGTGGAGCAATAGGTGTACAAATAAAATTATTGTTGTTTGTGCTAGTAAAGTCACACAACTTAGTGTTCTCAGGGGTACTCATTTTAGCAATATTAAAACAGTATAACAAAAATAAAAACTATAATAACAACTAGTTTTTTGTGTGTTTTTGATAAGAAGAAACAAACAAAACAAAATAAAATAAAATAAGAAAAAAAATAACAAAGTAAAAATATTAGAGGTGAGAGACTCCCCTTGCAGAAATCCTCTTCCTCCCCGGCAACGGCGCCAGAAAACAAGCTTGATGGCATGTGAGCACACGTTCGTTGGGAGACCCCAAGAGGAAGGTACGAAGAGTACAATAGCAAGTTTTCCCCTCGCAAAGACACCAAGGTAATCGGACCAGTAGGAGAAAGAAATCACTTCTGAAGGTTGTTGACAACTGATGTTTGAAGGCAGCACTACCAGGCTTAGCAGCAACATGGAATCTGCACACAACACAACCAATATACTTTGCCCCAACGAAACAGTGAGGTTGTCAATCTCACCGGTTTTGTTGAAAACAAAGGATTAGATGTATAGTGTGGAAAATGATGTTTGTTTGCAGTAAATGAAAAGAGAATAGTGTTTGCAGCAGGTTGTATTATCAGTGTAAAAGAATGTACCGGGGTCCACAGTTCACTACTGGTGTCTCTCTAAAACAGATAAATAACATGCTGGGTAAACAAATTACAACCGGTCAATTGACAGAAATATAGGCTGCACCATAGTGCATATGCAAGACATGATGATTAAGTTGCAAGCAACAGATTATTGCATTAGTTAAAGTGCGTAATGTAAACAATAGAAGTATCCTTAGACAAAGCATTGTTGTTTTATCCATAGTGGCAACAACACATCCACAATCATAGAAGTTGTTGACACTCTCCCAGATTACTCGAGGCATTAACCCACTGTCGAGCATAAATACTCCCTCTTGGAGTTACAAGAATCAACATGGCTAGAGCATCTACTAGTAACGGAGAGCATGCAAGATCACAAATAACATATAAAATATAGATCTATAATCAACTTGACATAGCATTCAATATTCATAGGATCTCAGCAAACACAACATGTACCACTACAATAAAATGATCTTGATCTTGTTAGGTAGCTCACAAGATCTAAACATGATGGCACAAAATGAGGAGAAGACAACCATCTAGCTACTGCTATGGACCCGTAGTACAAAGATGAACTACTCACGCATCACTCCGGAGGCAGGCATGGTGATGAAGAGCCCTCCGGTGATGATTTCCCCTCCCGGCAGGGTGCCAGAGAGCTTGAGAACCCTCCCAAACTAGGGTTGACGGCAACGGCCACTACGGAAGTTTTCGTAGATGGAGGCTGGGTGTTTAGGGGTTTTCCGAGAATATGAATATATAGGAGAAAGGGCGATGTTGGTGGGCACCCGAGGGGCCTACAGCACGTGGCAGCGCGGCTAGGGGGCGCCACCCTTTGGTGTGGCCGCCTCGGAGCCCCCCTCCGGCTCTCCTCCGGACTCCGGGTACGTGACAGAAAAATAGGACCCTGGGATTTTATTTCGTCCAATTCCGAAAATATTTCCAGGATAACTTTTCTGAAACCAAAAAACAGCAGAAAACATGAACTGGCATTGTGGCATCTTGTCAATAGGTTAGTCCCAAAATATCCATAAAAAATATATAAAGTGTATAGAAAACATGTAGCAAATTTCATAATATCAACATGGAACATTAGAAATTATAGATACGTTGGATATGTAACAACTCCCTCACATGATAGAGCTCCATCTGATGTAATGCCATGTGTTGTGTTTGCTAGGATCCGATGAACCATGGAATTATGATTATTTTGTTCATGTATCCTTAGAGTGTTTTACTGTGTTCCTGCATGTTCTACGATGTGTATGATTATCTTGATCACATAGTTGTGTGCATCTCCAAGAGGTTGTATTTATGTTAGATAGTGGGTTCATGCCTCCCTGTTGCGCGCACTTGAGTGATAGAAACATGCGGGGGGAGGATGTGTTGTTTCCACTAGGGAGAAAACATCGATGCTCTTGTCTACGGACGAGAACCATTTCTTACATTACGTATTGTTCTTAATGCAATTGTCTATTGCACCAAAGCAATAACTTCGTTGCTGCATATTAATACCAAAGAGTTTTGCTGGATAGCTTTCTTTATGTGTAATATTAGATATAGTTGGATGCTGGATAGCGGTCTATATTCCTTGATGTAATACCTACCATGTTGGAACCGGTGAACTATATCACGTCATAATAGCATTGTTATGCCCCCATGATTTGTCAATTGCCTAGTCGTAATTTGTTTACCCAAGACTTATTCTATTGTTTGGAGAGTTGCCACTGGTGAGTCTGTGAACCCTGGTCCATCTTTTACTATTATTGCTACTATTTTTACATGCTTTTGCTACTTTTTTTTTGCTGGTCCTTTTATTACGGATTACACATATTACTTGTTTCACTCCATATTTCATCACTTTCATTATCTCTTCTCTGAACTAGTGCATCTATACAATTTCCATTGTATTAGGTGTGTTGAGGATGCAAGAGAAACATCACAACACCACTCCATCCACTATTTTATTTCACCTTTTATTACTAATATATTTTGCTAAGTGCTTCTCAGGTGTGGCTGAATTGACAAATCAGCTGCTAAGTCTTATATGTGTTCTTTGGCTCCCCTTGTGTCGAATCAATAAATTGTGTTACACTTACCATCGAAGACTATTGCAAGCCGCTACACTTGTGGGTCATCAGTGTCAAGCCTAAATCGAAAAGGAATTAAAATTCAGAACTATCACCTATTAAACCCCCTCTAGGTGCCCATACTATCCATTTAGCGTTGTCCTAATTAATTGGGCTCTCCTTCTCCCCATGATGCCCATAGTAAAAAAAATCATTTATATCTCTATTTTCATTTCATGAATTATGAACTTAGAATATTGAGTATGGGTTGTGCACCCAAGATGCATCTTCGCGGTGTCATGCCATAAACTCTTACATGGTGTCCTAGGCCACAAACCTCTTGTCCTTGAAGAGTTGGGTTTTTGTATCTTTTATTGGTATTCCTTAAAATTTTCTTGTCTCTCTTTGTTCTAACCTTTTGTTCGCTGGTTCTATCGAAAATACACTCAAACTTGGCATTTAACTTGTTTGGATCTTTCAAGTTTGATGAGGACATCCCTAGTACTTTGCCACTTAAACAAGATGAAGTGAGACTTGGACCTATCACAAGGTCAAGAACCAAGCTATTACAACAACATGTGAATTCACTCCTTATTGATTATGATGTTTGTGATAATGAGAATTTTATACTACCTAAGTCTATGCATTTATGTATGATCAGGGTTATTGATAACACAAGCATGATGGTGGAAAACAACCAAGAGGAGCTGGAAAACAACATGGAGATGCTGTAAAACAAGACTACAAGTGGTGAAAACAAGAGTACCATGGTGAAAAGAAACATACAAGATGGTGAAAACAAGAGTACCATGGTGAAAACAATCATACAAGATGGTGAAAACAATCATACAAGTGTGGAAAACAACTACTAGCTTGTTATTCCACACTAAGAGAGAATAAAAACAACAGGAGGGCGCCCCATTGGATACCAATGCACCATATAGAAGTCCTATTCCAAATAGGCATGGTTTGTATACCATATTTGGCCGAACTGCTTAATGTGGGTCGGTTTGTATCCTTTCTTCGAGTCCTGGTAGGATTCCTAGTCCTAGGAGGAGTTGGTTCTTGCGCAAGGGCCTTGTGGCTGCACCCCTCCCCCTTAAATAGATACCACCTGCGTGTGGGAGAGTAGAACAAGTTTAAACCAAAGAAAACCCTAGCCTCTAGATTGTATTGATGCTAAACATTCATCTTGAAGTATACCATTGCAAAGTTGTGTGATATTTTTTTTTTGACACATTACAGTAGGGAAAAAACCCAGCTGTGTCAAAAATTTCCATTAATATATATCATAATTATAGAGTAGTCTCGTACAGTTTCATAAGGTGTCAATCCATTGTGACATGCCATCTTTAAGAGAAGGTTTTGCTTTATGTCTAGCTAGAGAAAAGTTATCCTTGAAAAAATTAATGTCGTTTTGGATCCCATCAAATATGATCTTATTCCTGTGATTCCATAATGTCCAAGAGCCGATAATGAGAATTTCTTTGAAGTAAACAGTCTTGTATATGATTCTACCGAATTGTATCAATGCCATGGAATCATTTGAGTTCTCCCATCGGAATCCAATGTGCTCCCAAAAGTCTTTACTGAAAAAGCATCCAAGGAATAAGTGGTGAAGGTCTTCATTATGATCATTATCACATAGAACACATGATTTGGTTGCTATCTGGAATTGTTTTCTGCTGAGGAGGTCTCTGGTGTTCAATCTATCATGCAGGAGATGCCAGAAGAAGAATTTATGCTTGGGTAGTGCACATGATCTCCAGATCCATAGGAAGGGTTTAGGTCAATGAAAAGGCATGAGCATCTTATAAATTTTGCTGTTTTTGTATGTGGCTTTAGTACTAGGTATATACCACTTATCTTTCTCCTGATTGGCCAAAGTGAGTAGTTTGTCTTTGAAGGTGCTATATTGTTGCATAGCAATATCAGATAATGGTGTATGGAAAAGGTCATAGATGTCACCATTGTTGATATACTCAATGGCATATTTTAATGAGATATTGTCATGTCTAGCATAGGACCATAGCTGAGGGAATTGCCTGACATATGTAGTATCTTCCCATGATCCCCTCTAGAGACCAATAGTATCCCCAGATCCATGCTTTCATTTGATGTGATCCATAAATTTATCTTGGAGTGAGTGGAAATCTTTTCACCAAAATGATCCACATGGTCTAGTGTGTTGTGGAAATTTTCCATCATGGTAGTGAGCTTGCCGAATAAGATTGAAACATGGAGTATCATGCATATTCATGAATTTATATAGGAATTTCATAAGGAGTGCATTATTCTGAGTTCTGAGGTCAAGCATTCCCAGTCCACCAGCCTTCTTTGGGTTGCATATAGTATCCCATTTGACAAGACATTTACCCCTTTTTGATATCCTTACCAACCGATAAAAACCCTCTGGAAGATTTTACAATGTGTTTGATAATTCCAACAGGTAATTTCATAGTACATAGTGCAAAATTTGGTATAGGTGTGATAATTGATTTGACATCAATGAGTCTCCCATCATAGGATAGTGTGTAAGCAATGCCAATCAACCTTATGTCGATTCTATCAATGATGTCAATTAAACCATCAATTATGGGTTTGGTAGTACCCATAGGCCGACCAAGGTAAGTAAACGACATGGATTCCGTCTTGCAACCAATAGTATTAGCAAGCATGGTACATTGTTCATTGGTGATGTTGATAGGGGTAATAGATGTTTTGTGGTAATTCACCTTGAGTCCAGTAGATGATGAGAATTTATCCAGGATATCTTTGAGGTGTAGTAATTGAGTGGCATCAGCTGTCATAATAAGCAAAGTATCATCAGCATACTGAATGATAGGATAATCCATATTATAATTGTTATCCATAGGACAAGAAAGAAGTCCTTCATGCCAGGCATTATTAACTGCATATTGAAGAAGTTCTGATGCAACAACAAGTAATAGAGGGGACAGAGGGTCTCCTTGCCTAACACCCCTTTTACATAGAATAATCTTTCTTGATACTCCATTAAGTAAAATAGAGGTGGATGCAGAGTGCAGTATGTTGTTAATCCAACCAATCCATTTATTTCCAAAGCCCAATGCAGTAAGCATATGAATGATAGAAGTGAATTTAATTTTGTCAAATGCTTTTTCAAAATCAATCTTGACTATAGTGGATTCCTTCTTTGATTTATGGCATAAATGAATGTATTCAAATGCCCATGCAACGCAGTCTTGGATAGTTCTTTTCCTGATAAATCCATATTGATTTTTGTGGATGATAGGGATATGATATCTTGTAGTCTATTTGCAAGAATCTTAGTGATTATTTTGAGTGGGGTGCTGACCAGTGAAATAGGTCTATAATCATTGACACACTATGGGTCCTGGCATTTTGGAATAAGAGCAATGAATGCATTGTTGATACTACTCAAAACAAGTGATCCATTGTGAAAATCCAGACATAGCTTGTAGAACTGTTCTTTTATAATAGGCCAACAGTTTTTAATGAATGCACCATTGAATCCATCTGGCCCTGGAGATTTGTCTGATGGCATATTAGAGACAATATCATCAATTTCTTTATGGGTAAATGGGGCCTCAATGGAGGAGAAGTTAATGTCATTGTTTCTAGTAATAATCTCCTGTATATTGAAAAGCATTGGGCAATTATCAGAAATACCAATTCTTTCTTTGTAACTACTCCATAAAGCAGCAGCTTTGTCCTCATGATGACATACCATATTATCAGTATCAATTGTTAATGATGCAATATAATTACATCGATAACTTTTGGTAGCAATAGTATGGAAGAATTTTGTGTTTTCTCCACAAAGTTGAGCACACCTGATCTTAGCACGACTTCTCTAGAAGATTCTTTTAGCTTCAAGTAAATGAGTGAGATGTTTTTTGAGAGCCACCCTGAAGTTGGTTTCCTGTGTGGATAATAATCTTTGCTCTTCCAGTCCATCAGTCATGGCCAAAATGTAATTACATGAATTAATGATCTTGTTGAGTTGAGAGAAATTCTTGCTCCATTTTTTTGAGTCCCTCGAATAGGGTCTTAAGTCTAGCAGTAATATCTTGAGCTGGGTTTTTAAAGACACCCCTATTGAACCAATGCTTGTTGATCACATCCAAGAAACCTTCAAATTGCACCCAATATTCTTCAAATCTAAATAATCTGCATCTAGGTATGTAGGTGCCAACCTTGATCTTGATAGGTATGTGATCATATGATAATTTGGATAGAGGGGTGAACACAATGTTGGGGAAATTATTATTCCAGTTGCCAGCTATGAAAATCCAATCAAGTTTAACCAGAAGGGGATCAATTTGCATATTACTCCAAGTGAATAGGGGGATACATGACCACTTGTTATCTTTGATTACTTGTGCAAGAGTGTGTAGTTGAGAATATCCAAAGGGCTTGATTGTTGTAGCATTGGCAATAGGGGTCATCCAAGTGAGAGGTCTCCATGTAGCACAAGTTATCACAAAATCCAGAAAATTACCACAAAAAGAGAGAGAGAGAGAGAGAGAGAGCTGATTGAGAAGATCGGGCTACTCCATATCATCTTAGTATCAGATTCTCAGGTTCCCTCGGTGAGCAAAGTTAACCCTAGTTTAGTTGCTTTTATTTCCTATCCAGAAAAAGCCATACAAAAATATTAGGTTTAGATTGTGCAAGATCCTATATCAACACCAAATTGCTACTCTAATTGATGTTTTCTGTTGATTTGCGTTCCTGTTTTTCTGCTTTTAGTTTTTCATCTATTAGGATTAGGGTTCATCTAGTTGTTATTTCTGTATTTATACTGAAAAATCTCACCAAAAATAATAGTGCTGCGAGTTGCTTGTTGATTTCCCAAGTTTAGGCTTGATTCTACCACGGTCCTTGAGCCCTAAAATCTCTCTCGGGGATCGCCTAGCTTGTTTCTCCAAATTACAATCGAGTTCCTAGGTACAATCGGATTCCACCGATTTCCTTCGGTGGCACCAGTTTTCGCCAAATCGCTGCCGCACCTTGTTTCCTTGTGCCGCTCGGATTCCTTACCGCGCTTGTTGCACAGCTTACCAAACACGCATTTTGTAACGCGTTTGGTTACAGCGTGCCAACCCGCTCCTAGTCGAACTCGGACACCGAGTCCCTGCCGTGCCACCAAAACACGCAAAAGCGCTGCCGCCACTTGAGCGCTCCTTGCCACGATCGGATTCGCGCGCACGCTCAAAAGCCACCCCGCGCACCCACCCGCAGCACATCCGCAACACCCACCCGCAACACATACAAACACACACGCGCGCTCTGCCACGACAGCAAAGTTGTTGTTTCTCTGTTGTGGTACAATCTCCCTGCCGTGGGCAATTCTCTCTTATTTTTCTTAGTTTTTCTTTTGTTTTTCCCTGTTTTATCCCTCGATTTTTATGCTGATCTTTGATAAGCCCTAGACACAACCATTCTACAGCAAATTTTAGGTACCCAAAACACAAAGACTAGCTGTTTTATTGCTCTAACAGTCTGCTCAATTTGATAAATTTATGTCCACATTTTCTGTTTTTCATTACTTATTGCTCCTAGTCGATTCAAAGTCCATTGAAAAAATAAAAAAATTAGAGAAAAGAGAAAAAGTATAAAAAAGAGAGAAAAAGCAAAAAGTGGCCGAGCCATAACTATATCACTAGTGGAGCTTTATACATCATATCTTGGATATATTTGTGCACATTTGAGCAATCTTGTGCCTGTTTTCATAGATTATTTGCTAGTGTCTTTCTAGTGCTTGCAATAACTCTTCCATATAATTTCTAATCCACATTTGTCTCCCAGAGTGAGTGTGTTCCTTTAGTGTTTTCATCACATTAGATAGTGCGTTGGAGTTGTTATTTTGGTGTTGTTAGGATTCCCAACCAAGCTCCACCAAATACCCTGTTTGAATTGTGATACTTGATAGCCTGGTTATTCTCTTCTCACACTTAGCACACTTTTCATTGGTCCTTGTTGGTAAGTCAATCCTATTCACTTTGGAACAGTAAGTGAAGCACTTCTTTGATGTTTTTGAGTGTGTTGTGAGAGAGCACCACAACCCATTGATTATTTTGTTACTAACAGATTAATCATGAGTTCTTCAAGTGATTTTGATGTGCATGCAAGGAAGAAACCGGATGAGGTGGTCAAGTGGAATGAATATGAATCTTTGAGAGATACACTTTACAAAAGGATTACTACTAAGGTGGATAGAACTGATAATTCTTTAAGAGAGGAGTTGAGGAACATGGACCTCAAAATTGAAGCTGTACCAACACAAGAGTCTGTTGATGCTATGCAAGAAACTTTGACAACTTTGACAAGACAAATTGCAAATTTAGCAACTTGAGTGGAACAACAACAGCAAAGACCTCCAGCAAATGCTCCTAATGCTGATTTGGATGATGGGAGAGGCAATATACTTGGAGGCCGTGGAGGATATGCAAGGATAATTCCTATGGAAAACAATAGAGAGAATGATGGCTTGGGAAAACCAAAATTCTCTATTCCTACTCTCACTTGTGATGATGAAGATGTGGAAGAATACTTGATGTGGGAGCTGAAAATTGAGAAGCTATGGAGATTACATGAGTATCCTGATGAGAGAAAAGTTAAGCTTGCATCTTCTGGTTTTGATGGCTATGCTCTCTTATGGTGGGATGGAATTACAAGTTTGAGGGAATAAAATAAACAACTAGAAGTTACTACATGGAGAGAGATGAAGCAATTACTAAGAGAAAGATTTGTTCCAAGAAACTATATTAGAACTCTCTATGACAAGCTATAACAATTGAAGCAAGGTACAAAATTTGTGGATTATTATTACAAGGAGATGAAATTGATACTCCAAAAGGGCTCGGGTTAGAGAGGAGCCAGAACAAACAATGCAAAGATTTTCGTCAGGATTGCAGTTCAAAATAAGAAGCATTGTGAGGCATGTGCAATATAACAATATGAGTGAATTGTTGCATCAATCAAGAGAAGCTGAGAAGAGGTTGAATGGGGAAGTGCAATTGAGTACTAGGAGAAGTTTCCCATCTCAAAAATCTGTTTTCACACCACCTACACCTCAAGTTGCTTCAACCTGTGGGAATACAAGTGCTAAACCCGAGATAAGCACCCCTAGTGCAAGGAAAACAAAACATCACCAGCTTCGGGTCCTAGTGGTTCTACACCTACATCACGAAATAGACACATGACATGTCATACATGTGGAGGAAAATGGCACTTTAAGAGAGATTGTCCTAACAAGAAAATAATGATTATCAATGCTGATGATGAGTATGAGGCTGGAGATGATGTTGATCCTAATGAGGAGGATACATATGATGATGATGATGGTCCTGTTTATGCTTATGCTACAAATTATCCAACTATTGTTTGCACACAAGCTTTGAGTGTGGTTCCTAGTGATGAGAGCCAAATATGCAATCTATTTCAAACCAAAGCAATTGTTGGTCCTCAAATGGCTTGCAAAGTGATCATTGATGGAGGGAGTTGCAGAAATTTAGCAAGCAAGGATTTATGTGCAAAGCTCAGATTGAGATATATTCCACACCCACGCCCATATTATATTCAATGGTTGAGTGACAAAGAAGAAATCAGGGTATGCCAAATTGTCAGAGTGGAATTTCAGATTGGACCATACAAAGATACAATTGAGTGTGATGTGGTTCCCATGACAGTTTGCCACCTATTACTTGGAAGACCATGGAAATTCGACAAGAAGGTTATACACAATGGGAGAACAAACACATACCAATTGAATTCGAATAATAAGGATATTTTCTTGAGGCCTATGACACCACAACAGATTGTGAATGAGTCTAGACAAAAACTGAAGTAAATCTATAAAAGGAGAGTGAGAGGGATGAGAAGAGTGAAAACATAAATTCTATGGGTGAAAGAAATCCTAGGTCGAGTGGTAAAAGTAAGGGAGTGAGCATTTTGACAATGTTAGCCACCAAAGAAGATTTGACAGAGTTTAGAGAGGATCCTAGCGTAGTACCTATAGTGCTCATGCATAAGGGGGAAATTTTAGTTTCTAATGACACAACTCCTCTTTCTATTGGTGTTTCTAATGTTTTGCAGGAGTTTGATGATGTATTTCCAGAAGAAGTACCCTTGGGGCTGCCACCGTTGAGAGGGATTGAGCATCAAATTGATTTAATTCCTGGGTCATGATTTCCAAACCGAGCTCCCTATAGGACAAATCCCCAAGAGACAAAGGAAATTCATAAACAAGTACAAGATCTTCTTGATAAAGGTTATATTCGCATAAGCCTATCTCCTTGTGTTGTTCCTGTTATTTTAGTTCCTAAGAAAGATGATACTTGGCGCATGTGTATAGATTGTAGAGAAATTAACAACATCACCATTCGTTATCGTCATCCTATACCACGTTTGGAAGACATGTTAGATGAATTAAGTGGTGCTACTGTTTTCTCTAAAATTGATTTGCGTAGTGGTTATCATCAAATTAGGATGAAAGTGGGGGATGAGTGGAAAACATCCTTTAAAACAAAATTTGTTTATATGAGTGGTTAGTAACGCCTTTTGGATCAACTAATGCACATGGTACTTTCATGAGATTAATGAACCAAGTTTTGACAGATTTTATTGGCAAATTTGTGGTTGATTACTTTGATGATATTTTCATATATAGCCACAATGAACATGCACACATTGATCATATTAGACAATTCTTGCATGTCCTAAGAGAAAATAAAATGTATGGAAATTTAGAGAAGTGCACTTTTTGCAAAGGTAAGGTCATATTTCTTGGATATGTTGTTTCTAAACATGGAATTGAAGTAGATGAATCTAAAATTGAAGCAATTAAAAATTGGTCAATTCCCATGAATGTGAGTAAAGTAAGAAGTTTTAATGGACCTGCTGGATTTAATAGAACATTTGTGAAAGATTTTAGTACTATTGCCGCCCCTTTGAATGATTTAACAAAGAAAGGTGTAAATTTCGAGTGAGAGGTTTCTCAAGATATTGCTTTTGATACTTTGAAAAATAAGTTGATTTCGGCCTCATTATTGATGCTACCAAATTTTAATAGATAATTTGAAATTGAATGTGATGCTAGTGGCATAGGTATTGGAGGTGTGCTAATGCAAGATAAGAAACCTATTGCTTATTTTTCTGAGAAGTTACATGGAGCTCAATTGAATTATTATGTCTATGATAAAGAATTGTATGCACTTGTTAGAGTTCTTGAAGTTTGGAAACATTTTTTGTGGCCAAAATAGTTTATTATACATTCTGATCATGAGGCATTAAATTTTTTAAAGAGCCAATCCAATCTTAATAAAAGACATGCTAAATGGGCAGAATTCATTGAATCTTTCCCATACATTATTAAACATAAGAAAGGATTAGATAATGTGGTTGCTTATGCTTTGTCTAGGAAAAACATGTTACTCACTAAATTAGATGTTCAAGTTTTGGGTTTTGAGAATATAAAACCACTATATGCCGAAGATAAAGAATTTTCTACACCATATGCTAAATGTTCTAATGTGAAGGCTTGGGATAAGTATCATATACATGATGGATTTTTGTTTGGAGCTAACAAATTATTTATTCCCGAGTGTTCTTTGCGTTTGATGTTATTGCAGGAATCTCATCGTGATTGATTAATGGGACACAATGGACGTGAGGAAGCATTGCTTATGTTGGCTGACAATTTTTATTGGGCACATAAGAGACGTGATGTTTATAGATTTGTGCAACGTTTTATCACTTGCAATAAGGCCAAGTCAAAATTGAAGACCCACGGTTTGTATACTCCTCTACCTGCACCAACTACATCATGGGAAGATATTAGTATGGATTTTGTGCTAGGTTTACCGAGGACTAAAAGAGGACATGATTCTATATTTCTGGTAGTGATAGATTCTCTAAAATGTCACACTTTTTTACTTGCCACAAAAGCGACAATGCATCGCATATTGCTAATTTGTTTTTCAGGGACATAGTGAGATTACATGGAGTACCAAGGACTATTGTTCTCATCGTGATGTGAAGTTTATGAGTTACTTTTGGAAGACACTATGGGGGAAACTAGGAACAAAGCTGATGGTTTCAACAACATGTCACTACCAAACTGATGGGCAAACGGAGGTGGTTAATCGCACATTATCAACATTATTGCGAACCATAATCAAGAAAAATCTATGGGAGTGGGAGGAGTGTTTGCCACATGTAGAATTCGCATATAACAGGGTTGTGCACTCTACTACTCAGCATTGCCCGTTTGAGGTGGTCTATGGATTCAAGCCCATTACAATACTTGATTTGCTACCACTTCACATACAAGAGAGAATAAATATGGAGGCATCAAAGAGAGCTGATTTTGTGAAAAAGATACATGAGAAGACCAAGGATGCTATAGAGAAGAAACGGAAGTATGTGGCTGAAAGAGTAAACAAGAAGAGAAAGGAGGTTCTATTCCAACCAGGAGACTTAGTATGGGTACACTTTCGAAAGGACATATTTCCAAAGCTAAGAAAGTCCAAATTGTTATCTCGAGGTGCTGGACCCTACAAAGTACTTTCAAAGATCAATGACAATGCTTACAAGATAGACATTCCAGTTGATGAGTTTGGTGTGATTAATTCATTCAGTGTTGCTGATTTGACACCATATCATGGAGATGACCTTGATAAGTCGAGGTCGACGTCTTTTCAAGAGGGGGAGGATGATGAGGACATCCCTAGTACTTTGCCACTTAAACAAGATGAAGTGAGACTTGGACCTATGACAAGGTCAAGTACCAAGCTATTACGACAACAGGTGAATTCACTCCGTATTGATTATGATGTTTGTGATAAGGAGAATTTTATACTGCCAAAGTCTATGCATTTATGTATGATCAGGGTTATTGATAACACAAGCATGATGGTGGAAAACAACCAAGAGGAGCTGGAAAACAACATGGAAATGCTGGAAAACAAGACTAAAAGTGGTGAAAACAAGAGTACCATGGTGAAAACAAACATACAAGATGGTGAAAACAAGAGTACCATGGTGAAAACAATCATACAAGATGGTGAAAACAATCATACAAGTGTGGAAAACAACTACTAGCTTGTTATTCCACACTAAGAGAGAATGAAAACAAGAGGAGGGCCCCTATCGGATACCAATGCGCCACATAGAAGTCCTATTCCAAATAAGCATGGTTTGTATACCATATTTGTCCGAACTCCTTAATGTGAGTCGGTTTGTATCCTTTCTTCGAGTCCTAGTAGGAGTCCTAGTCCTAGGAGGAGTTGGTGCTTTCGCAACAGCCTTGTGGCTGCACCCCTCCCCCTTAAATAGATACCACCTGCGTGTGGGAGAGTATACCAAGTTTAAACCAAAGAAAACCCTAGCCTCTAGATTTTATTGCTGCTAAGCATTCATCTTGAAGTATACCATTGCAAAGTTGCGTGATATCTTGTTATTCCATTGGGAATAGGGGGATACATGACCACTTGTGATCTTTGATTACTTGTGAAAGAGTGTGTAGTTGAGAATATCCAGAGGGCTTGATGGTTGTTGCATTGGCAACATGGGTCATCCAAGTGGGAGGTCTCAGTGTAGCACTAGTTATCACAAAATCCAGAAAATTACCACAAAAAGAGAGAGAGAGCTAATTGAGAAGATCGGGCTACCCCATATCAAAGTTTGTGGTGTGAAGTACGATCCTCAGTTTGGATGTCTAAAACCAAGCCTACCTCTTATAAAAATATTTCTATCTTAGCACACAAGTCATTTTCAAACAATTCCGGAGGTTTCAGTTTCTGAACCCAAATTATTCAGGTTTTGGCACCGGAATATCCGGGGGCCAGATTATCAGTCCTACTTGCGCCGGAATATCCGGTTTCAGTAATTTTTATTTTCAAAAGAGGGCAGGTCGGGCTGAGGGACTCATTCCAGTTCCTCCACCACATCCGACTGTCCACCTTCAAATGCCGCCACCGGTCGCCCTTGGGCTCTCCTTGAAAATCTCCACTGCCGTAAAGTCCGACTCTTCCATGGATCTGCTCCTCCTCCATCCCGGGAACCTTCTCCTCCAAGCCATTCCTCAAATGGAAGAGGGTAAATCCCACAATCCCCCATCTAGGTTTTTTTTCCTAAATTGTTTTTGGTAGTTATTTTGGTTAAATTTCTTGGAGTAGTATGGTTCCCTGATGACACACAACTATAGTAGATCGCAACAGTCTTCGAGGGTAAATATAGCGCAATGTATTGATTCGACACAAGGGGAGCCAAAGGATATTTGTAAGCCTTAAAAACTGAGTTGTCAATTCAGCTGCACCTGAACAATATCTTGCTTCACACAATTTATTAGTAGTAATAGTGATATAATAGCAGCAGCGGTTTAACAATAATGGTATGAGTAAAACAGTAGTAGTAATAGTAATAACGAATGTAATAAAATTGAGAAGAAGTAGTAAAAACACCGTAGGAATATGGATGGATGTACGAGCATTGCATGAATGATATTAACCATGTAATAGAGGTAACAAAGGGTAGCATAAATATATTAGAGAGTATGCAAGTCCCAAACAATCATAGGAATGTTTCCCAAGAATTGTCGTACGTGTTTGCAATACGAACTTGCACGACATCTTTTGTCCTAACATCCTGTTGCTACGGGGATAAAAATGAAACTAGTGGTAATTAAGGTACTTGTTCTACCATGCACCGGAGCAAATTATTAATATACGGTGGAAACATGTAATCCTCAAACTAGAGTCCATCTCCTCTGATATCCCAACCATGTCACCTTGTGGTCTCGGGTTCCGGACAATAGTAAGTGTATACAACCAGTAGATATGATCTAAAACAACAATTATACTCATGAAAACATAACATGTTCAGATTTGAAATCATGGCACTCAGGCCCTAAGTGACAAGCATTAAGCACTCCAAGTTTCAACAATGACAATAAACAACAATAGTGGATACTAGGCATCAAGCCCCAACAATCTAGTGATCTATTACATGACTAATCTCATGCAATCCCTACCATCCCCTTTGCATATAGCAGTGCAGTTTCTTAAAAAATCTCGAAAACAACAAAAATATTTCCTTGTTTTTCTCTTTATTTCACCTCTCGGAAACAACAAAAACGTTTTCTCTTCTTCTTGTTATTGTATATTTGTTTTCAGATTTCAGCTCATGTCCACGGTGGCGCTTGCACATGTTTTGGGCGCCAAAATTGCATAGGAAAGCAATATATATACCCATGTGTACTCATATAGCAATGTTTATTGGAAATTCCATTTATAAATGTTCTCAATCGAATCCTAGCTATATGTACGTACGTGCATTGGAAATAATATTTTTTTGCATTGAAACAATATACTTGTTGCATTGAAACAATATATTTGTTGCATTGAAACTTAAACTTGTTGCATAACATTTGATCCAATTTGTTGTTGCATAATTTGTTTAACATTTGTTCCATTTTTTGTTGCAGTAGTGACAAAAATTATCCAAAACTGATGGATTTCCTTCTCAAGAGCGGCATACGTTTTGCTAGCGTTGATATCAGCAATGACAGGTCGAAGATGTGGAACACCTAGCGTATTGAGATACCATCTCAGTGCCATATTGATATCCAGGACCTGTTCCAGCTTCGGTATGAAAGGAGTTCCATGGCTTAGATGGTTGTGGCACTGATCGACGAGAAGTACAATACCATGAAGAAAGATTTCCTCAGTTTCAGGCACAATCTTTGGGAGAAGAGCCCACTTGACCAGGTCAACATTGATTACGCAGCTATCGATGAGTATCTTTCTTACGAGTTGTACCGTATTATCAGTGTCTTTGGCTATGGGCAGCGTCACCTTGCCCCGCGGTCTCCTACTGTTTGTGATTCGAAGGACGAGCAGTCCGTGTAGATGGGATCCCTCTCTCTCATGACGCCTATATATATATTATGTATTGCTTGGTTTGTGATGTTTATATATTCGATCCCTAGAAGACTTATGTACGTGTCCTTGTTTAATTATATATAACTATTTTAAATGTCCTTGTTTAATTATATATATGCATGCATGATTGATCTGAGCAAGCTTAATTAAGCAATTGATGTATATGTGTGATGAAATTTGGAAATTTAATTTGACACCCGAGCTATGTTGAAGTTACTAACAATTTGGAGTAAATAATTATTATTTAAATTAATTAATTATTATTTGAATTCAAGACTATCATTACTTATTTATTTATGTTTAACTAAATAATTTTTGGATTCACAAAATAATGATGTGCGACATCATATCTTAAAGGTTAACATGATTGACACCATAATATTGTTCAGTAAAACAGGATATGTTTCTTGGAAGCTGAGACTGAAGGAGGATGGGTGACCTCCTGAGAAGTGTCAGTTCAGAGTAAAACAAGAGTGATTAGAGTTAAAAATAATTGAGATTAAGGGAGAATGATTAGAGATAGAAATAATAGAGACTAAATGAGAAGGAAAATCGGGAAAAAATACGAGTCCCGGGTTGTACACGGGCTAGTAAATTTATACACAGAATCATACTCACTTCTCTACAAAAAAAATAAGACACATACTTTAGGTCAAAAGTCAATGTCTATTATTTTGACAAATTTTATAAAGATGATGATATTTCATTCTACAACATTGATCCAAAGTATTGTTTGCTCGACGACAATACATTAAAAACACATTATATGTATGCTAGAAATAGATCATGTTATATTGTAAGTCAAATAATATAGCATTGCAGTCTCATTTTCTTTCTCGAAAAAAAGTACGACATCTCATGATTCTTTTAATATTATAATAAAACTTTTGCAAATAAGATAGTATTGAGATATTTCTCTTTCTTCAACACAAACATCACAAGTATATATTGTCATTACTTGGAGAACGTTGAACACATAATAATGATACTTTTTTATAAACCCATTGCATTCATCAGTATTACTGGTCCAATAACTTTCTCTTAACCCCTGAACCACCCACATACCAATTGTCGAGTATTTGCCGCTCACACTTGCGTATAAGCTACTGCATGTTATTGGGAACATTTTGAGGTCTTCGTACTCATACCCGTCATATTACTATTTTGTTTCTTCGACACAGATAAATCATCATCGGTTTTCAAGTGTAGAACTATTGAAGTTTTATTTATTATTTACGATAAACATATTGAAGTCAATGACAATACTGGCCCAATATAATTATTTTCTAGAAAGATTAGTGATGTGTTACCTATGCGTGTTTAGCTCCACTACCATTTAAATATTTACTAAATTCCTGCTAATTCCTCCAATTTAGCTCGTAATACTCCGTAACATACCGAGTAATTTTCACTTCCAATAAAGTATAAAATGTGACGCAAAAATATTTATTATTTTCTCATACCAATATAATGAACCGATGGAACATAAGCTAGTGCACCTCAATGACAACTTCAATTAGACCTTCAGTACCATGTCTTTGTTAGTCGAAGCCATATGTACATGGGGTGTTACTCGCACTATCACGGTGTTGTATGATTTTATTTCTTCATAAGACAGAACACATAATACATATGTGTAGAATATTTTTGCAACAAAAAAGTGTAAAAACTTTTGATAAATCTATTGCGCTCAACAACATTATTTGCCTATCAGAATTATTTTAATGGCAGGAAATTCATGCATATTATCGTTGAAAATTTAACCCTATTGTTGTTCAGCGCATAGTGAAGTATAATTCTATCACACTACATGTAGAAAATGGATGTGTGCAGGCTCAGACACATTGTAGCTGTTTTGCTTTATAAAAAAAATAGTGACACACTCATGAATTCCATTGGTAGAATTTTCTACAATCAGCACTACCATTTTCGTTGTTCAACTTAGTATCCTAAGTGCCGCTCATCCTGTACAACTGTACTCCATACAATCATGTTTTGATGTTAGTTTCAACATATCTCGTGAAATATCCATCTTCCAAAGTTACCGGTATACTGGAATTTTTTATTGGAGTAGGGCATGCAAATAACAAAAGGAATTTCATAAGAAAAATGATTCATTGAGAAATCAAGTGATACATTAATAGAGATATATGAGATAATTAAAAACACTACACCAAATCATGGATTGGTGAGAGATGACCGAGATGACATTTGGCAGAGAAAACTTAAACATCTTAATGCTGCTAGCACCATCGTACTATTTATATATTAAATAATTAACAAATATAAATATGACAATTTACCTATTTATCTGAGACGACACTCACAACATCACGTTGATGGCCACATACGTTCATCATGGCAGGTAGAATCCTAAGAGAGAGAGAGAGAGAGCGAGAGAGCTTACTGCTCTCGGAGCTGAACTAGTTCTACTTTTGGCTGTATGGCGACGGTTAGAGACATGGAACAAATAGATCGGATATCATATAGAGGCCATCACATAGAGACAGCTGCACTAAACGTCTAAAAGGGAATATAAATTAGTCGGTTAACAGCAAATCTGAAAGTCTTAACTGACCTCCGTGCAGAACCACTCATGCATGTTGAATCCGCAATTTGGAGTCCATCAGCTATATGTATGGCCACTCAGCTGGAATTTATCGGAATACACAATTCTTCAGCGGCACACACTGCAGAAGTACAGCTACAAAATTGCTGTCTATTATCACAGGATGTGACCAAGGCTCGTAAGTACTACCACCTGCAATTTAACTGTCGTTTTCTGGAGATATTTGGTGATCGAATTAGTCGGTAGTGCTGTAACAGTTAGTCTGATTAGCTAGCAAGGGCAGGGGATATTGCATACCGGAGATCACTGTAATAACTTCTCAATTAGTCTGGTCGTTGTGTCCAAGCTCACCCCACGTGGAAGTAGATAGAAGCGGCGTCTCTACCAGAGGAAGCTCGATTTATTTTCCGCCGGACGCCGTATTTTTTTATCGCACAGACTAATTTCCGCCGGACGCCGTAATTTTTTTATCGCACAGACTAATGGGAATAGAGTTACCGGTACATGCTAGATTGGATTGTACTGTACCTTTTTTTAGAATGAATACAATGTCGATGGAACCTTGAAGACGCGTACTGCTGGGGGTGCTCGCTGATGTGCCGGCCGGCAAGGCGTGGCAGCATGCGCCGTGCGATTATCTACCGGCAGGACTAGGTGGCAAAAAAAGAGGAGGCTGCTAGCTGAGATCTAAAGACGTGTTCGTCTCGGCAGCTTGGAGAAATTTATTTCTCAAGTGTAGAGTTTGACTTCGTGTGCGTTTTTGCGAATTACGGATCTGACGGCTGTAGATAGCTAAATCTAATATCGGACGGACTAATTAGATAGTTTTTTAGAATTAATGTGGAGGCTCGTAGGGTGCATCCAATTAGTAAATATAAGATTATCATCCGGTGGTGCAAGTGACAAAGAAATAATGACGATATATGCTAAAGTGGACAAGATTGGAAAGCTGGTATGAACTATTTTCTCATTATTTTTTTTACATGTATTTATTCTCATGATCTTATATTAGCCTTTCATGATAGATAGTTGTATGTATAATATTGCCGAGGACTATTGTTTCTGACCGTGATGTGAAGTTCATGAGGTATGTTTTGAAGACACTATGGGGGAAGCTAGGAACAAAGTTGCTGTATTCAACTACATGTCACCCCCAAACTGATGGACAAACGGAGGTGGTTAATCGCATATTATCAACATTTCTGCGAACCATGATCAAGAAAAATATACGGGAGTGGGAGGAGTGTGTGCCACATGTGGAATTCGCATATAAAAGGGCTGTCCACTCTACTACCCAGCTTTGTCTGTTTGGAGTGGTCTATGGTTTCAAGCCCATTACACCACTTGATTTATTACGACTTCCGATACAAGAGATAATAAATATGGAGGCATCAAAGAGAGCTGATTTTGTGAAGAAGATACGTGAGAAGACAAAGGATGCTATAGAGAAGAAAGGAAGTATGTGGCTGAAAGAGTAAACAAGAAAAGAAAGGAGGTTTTATTTCGGCCAGGAGATTTAGTATGGGTGCACATTCGAAAAGATAGATTCCCCAATTTGAGAAAATCAAAGTTATGACCTCGAGGTGTTGGTCCCTACAAAGTTCTTGAAAAATCAATGAAAATGCATACAAGATTGATCTTCTAGTTGATGAGTTTGGTGTGAGCAATTCATTCAATATGGCTGATTTGACACCATGCCATGGAGATGACCTTGCTGCGTCGAGGTCGACGACTTTTCAAGGGGGGGGGGAGGAGGATGGGACATCCCTAGTTCTTTACCGCACAAGGCGGTTATTATCCAAGACAAGAATGATTGAGACTTGGACCAATAACAAGATCAAGGGCCAAGTTATTACACCAACATGTGAATTCACTCCTTATTGAATATGATGTTTGTGATAGTGAGAATTTTATACTGCCTAAGTCTATGCATTCATGTATGATCATGGTTATTGATAACACAAACATGGAGGCTGAAAACAACATGGAGGATCTGGAAAACAAGCTGGAGATGAAGAGGTCGTTGCATAGAAAACAAAAAAAATCCTACGCGAGAGACACCCGAAAGTCCAAGATCTAATCTAGGAGACGAAGTGCAACGGGCAAAGAGAGGGTTAAGAAGAACACATACCCTCGAAGACACAAAGCGTTACGAGATCAAATCTCGTTGTTGGCGTAGTCGTACTCACACTGATCCCGATAGCGAGAAGATGTGCACCGCAATCCGGCGGCGCCTCCGTGATCGGTCACACGTACGGTTGATGACGACCTCCGTTACCTCGATCCAGCGGGGCACGGAAGTAGAGGATCCCTCGGAACTCCAGCAGCACGACGGCGTGGTGCTGGTGAAGAATCCCACGGTCAGGGCTTTGGCAAGCCGGAAACCATGGAATTGAGCAGCGGGTGGAGGGAAAAGGAAGTGGGCAAGTGTGTGTGAGAAGAGGAGCTCTCACCCTCCTTTTATAGGGGAGGGGGAGGCAGCCCAAGAGGGGGTGCTGCCAGCCATGGTGGTGCCCCCACCTCTTCCCTCTTCATGTGAGTGGAAGCCCCACTCACATCGACTCATTTTCCCTTAAAACTCCACTTAGAAAATCCAAGAGTTTTTCTTTAATAAATAAATAAAACATTTTGATTTTTATATTTCAGCATTTGTTAATTATATTAACAAACTTTTTCATATAGCACCTCGAATCATTTGTTAATTCTATTAACAACCATTCGACGAAAAACCCCTTGAACTATTTCAATTTTCCCCGAAACAATTTCGGTGTTGCTCAAAATATTCTTCGATATTCTGTATTCTCTCAAACGCGTCATCGAACCTTAAGTGTCACCCTACGGTTCGTGAATAAGATAGACATGATCGAGACTCCTCTCCGATCAATAATCAACAGCGGGATCTGGAGAGCCGTGATGACTCCTATATATTCAACGATGACTCTCGTGATCGTGTGAACCATCAACGTCGTAACTATTTCCCTTTGTTTCGCGATATTTTACTTGTCTGATATTCGATCATTGGTATGAACCATACCTTGTTTAGTCTCGTTACTGACAAGTACTCTTTTCTTGTTCCCATGATATAACATCCTTGTGATCATATCACGTGCTTTTATGCGGTGTCGATGTGATATCACCGAGAGGGCCCACAGTATATCTCTCCATCATATTGGATGGACAAATCCCACTCTTAATCCATGATCCTCAACTAATACTTTCTGAATACCTAACAGCACCTTTATAGTCACCCTGTTATGGTGTGACGTTTGATGACATCAAAGCACCCTTCCGGGATCAGTGATTGACATGATCTCATGGTCTAAGGAATAAGTTACTTCGTATGTTTGATATAACAATGTAAACCTAATGACCTGATCGCATTTCTATATCCACTTTGGGTATATGTTCATCACATCATTCTTCTAATGACATGACCCCGTTATTAACAACATCCAATGTTCATGATCAGGAAACCTTGATCATCTATTAATCAACGAGCTAGTTAAAAGAGAGGCTTTACTAGGAACCATTGTTTGTTTATTAAACACACATGTATCAACGTTTCCAGTTAATACAATTTTAGCATGAGAAATAAACATTCATCATAAACAAGGAATAAGATAATAACCATTTTATTATTGCCTCTCGGGCATATTCCCTTCAGTCTCCCACTTGCACTAGAGTCAATAATCTAGTCTGTTAAGCACTTAACACAGATGTCGTTCTAGTGTTATTACCATGCTTCGCATGTGTTAAACATCATCAAAAAGATATGAACTGTTCAGGTCCTATTGTATTTGCATGTTCTTTGCGTCTACACGCATCACTCATTCTCTAATGAGATGGCTTTGTATATATTTGGTCAATCGGTGAAACCTTAATTCCTTGCTTAAACCAATGTTACTAACATTGTGAAAATGTAGCTTCATAGTGTCAGCATTCTTGGAAATTCACCAAGTTCAATAAAGAACTCCTTGACACAAAATATGCTTATTATCAGTTGTCAACGCAACGATATACTTTAGCCTTTGTTGTAGTATCTGTCACAATATTTTAATTTTGAAACTCTTTCAAATCCAGCATGAAAATTTCTTCTAGCCTATTGTGCTAACCTTCATAACATATTTTAATTGAGATAATGTTATTTGAATATATGACAAGACTATTAGTGGAACATATTACAACTAACATTTTGTCATTACTATATAGGAAAACATATCCTTATCATTTCTAAAATGACACAAGGATCTCTCCCAATGTTGTCTAATCATCATATGAATTATCCTGCTATAACATTTTATAGCATAGGATTTAGCTGGTTGTGTACATAGCATGGAAACATGACTTAGAAATCTCAATTTCAATGATGCTCATCATGTGTCAAAACACATGAATCTTGCTCAATTATTTTCCATGTTACAAGAACTCCTTCTTGTGATTTCGATATTGACTTACTTCAATATTTCATCTATGTAAGTTGGCTTCAATCATATCAGGCGCTTCAATCCATCTTTTATAGATATCGATGCCCAATATCTTCTAAGCCTTTTATCAATATAAATATCTTAACCGTGTTAATTTAAAATACATATTTTCCAATCAACCATATGTCATCTACATAAAGCATTGGAAATATGTCATAGCGCTCCCACATAATTTATTGCAATTCTACAAGCATCTTTATCGTTCATGATGGAATCAAACTCTTTTGATAACTTCATTAAGGTAAAGATTTCAATTTCGTTATGCTCACTTCAACCATTGAAGTGTGCATACCTTTCTAGCTACCTTTTGAATTTTACAAAACTCTCAGACTGTGTCAGGTACACATCTTTGATCAAACTTCCTCGAGAGGAGAGTTGGTTTTGTTATTCAACTGCCATATCATAATATGTAAATTTTGCTAGAACTATCCGCAAAGACTAAACATCACTACGGAAGATCAAAATCTTATAGAAGTCAACTCTTTGAACTTCGTCGAAAACAACATTTCGATAAGTACAACTTTCAAAGGATGTAAAAATTCATGTCTTTGTCGCTATATAGACCCTTTTGCTATCGTTAGGCATCATGCCTATCGAAAGGACTACCAAGTCACATAATTGATATACATACAAGGATACTATGGCAGATATAATGACTCATAGTCAATTTTACGAAGTCAGGGCCCATCATTTGCTTCCTTTATAAGGTCCAGGTCATTTTGTTGTCAAAACAACACTTTACACTTAAACCACAAGTTGGTGTAAGTACAAAGTTATAGGACTTTTGTGGTTCAGTACACAAACTCATCCGAAGTATTTACAACACATGTAGTGTCTTCTACTTTGTCAAAATAGCAAACCCCGGAACAACTTTCCAGTGCTGCGCTACTCTTGACATGATAACGATGATTCCCTAATCTCGTTGAGTTTGTATTGTGCTCCCACTCACTTGTTTTGCAAGAACTACTTTCTCGAGAAATCAACCCTTTTTGACAAACAACATTTGTCTTTTGGTTCGGTGATAGGAGAAATACCCAATGTTTTATTTGGGATAACCTTATAAACATATATTTATCCTATTTTTGTTGTAAACATTTTACACATGTTATGCATACCAAAACTTAAGAAAATGACAATTAGGGTCACTACCCAAACCATATCTTATATGTTGTCAATTTCAACGGATCATGATGGTGCTCTTTTCAGTGGAAAAACGATTGTCACTAATGTATGAACTACAAAATTATAATGGCATTTTTATTTATCTTACCATGTCAAACAAGGTTTGATTTTGTCACTCGAACACTCCAAACTAATGTGGGGGTAATTCGAGTAATACAAGTTGTAGAACAATTCTGCAACTTCTCAGATGTTTTGCTAAACTTGTCACTCAAACTTTATCCTTTATGATCCAATCATAAATACTTTATTATCTTGTTACAATGATTTTTACTTGATATTAACAACCATTTGAACCAATTCAAAATGTCAAACTCCATTCTCTTTAAATAGATATACTCACAAATCTACTCAAATCATCGAAAGAATTTTATGAAGGAAAAATTAATCCACCATACATGACTACACATAATGGATTATATACATCAATATATATAATCTCCACTAAATTAGTCGTCCATTCTACTTTGTCCTAAGAACGGAATTTTAGTCATCTTTTGGAAGAGGTCTCACAAGCGTCAATTTCTTCAAAACAAAATGACTCCGGAAGTCCATCAATATGGAGTTCCTTCATATTTTCCTTTCCGATATGAACTAAAATGGTGGTGTCACAATTTAAGTGAAACTCTTTTACGTCTTGCAACGTTTAGAATTTAGTCTTATAGATGTTTACTTTACCAACATGATTTATATTAACATATCCACCAATTATGGAATATGGTCATAGTTTGAACAATCTCATTTGTTCTCACAAAAGACCAGAACAAAATAACAAGTTATTAAGTTCTTAAAATAAATCTTGAATGTTTGGTTCGATACGACAATGAACACAATAACACTTTATTACTGTTCTTGTCATAATCGATTCCACATCTATTACTAGTTCCTTTTAGGCACTTGTATTTCTTGCATTGCGTTGCTTTGTATGACAACTCATACCAACCAATGTGGTATCAAAATACCCAAAAATACTTTGTTAACTAGTAATACATCTATAACTTGTATATCAAGTATATACTCCCGAGCTGGACTTTTCCAGTTATCTTCTTTTTCTGCCATATATTTGTTTGTAATTCTATTTTCAATATTCCCTTTCCTTTACAGAAGAATTATTCAACATCAAACAATGCTAGTCGTACTTGCTCATTTTCTTTGGCGTGTTAGTCATATACTATCACCCATTGAGTCAAACTTTGAGTTTGATTGTTCTACTAATATCACCATATTAATAGTATTCTCCTAGATTCCACTCTTAGCAATCTCCAAGTATGGTAAACGACTTTACCCATACTTTTAATCCATCCCATCATAACAATTTTATGATTAAGCTACTATAGCTCGAAGGAAGAAATTTAGAGTATAATTTTTAGCACCCAACTTCTTGGAATATTCAAACGCCTAGCGTCTTCAATCATTGCATATATTCAGATAATATAAGCAAACATTGTCACGCTAAATTATAATCAGTCATGTTGCCACAAATAACTTTCTAGATATCAATATATCTTTCACTTGATTGTTTTTTAAAACAACTCTTTTCAGTTCCTAAATCACCTTGATCAACAAAACATTCTTTTGAAGATAAAGTAATATGGAAAAAACCATGACTCTGGATTCTAAGTAGGAATTGGTTGCTCTTTAGATCAATCAATCATTAACCATATGGAGCTAGGTAGGAAATACCAAAAATCTACAATAGGATCAATTTTAAATTTCACTAATACGGTACCAATCTTAAATGATTTTTACCAGATCATAACAGTTATATCTCAATTAACAATCTAAGTGTAAGGTAGTTATGTGGATGCCAATGAATACTACAATTTGTGCAAATTCACTTTGATTGGTTGTTCATGATAAATAAGTTCAAGTTAATTCAAAAATTATACCGTGAACTCCCACTCAAAAACAACATCCCTCTTAGTCGTATTTAGTGATTACACGAACCAAATTCACTACACCAAAACCGATCATCACATGAGATGATGTATCTTCAAAGGCGAGCATCGACATGTTCATCATATCTTCCATATGACTCATGATTTACCTTTCGGTTACGTGTTCCGAGGCCATGTTTGTACATGCTAGGCTCGCCTAGTAGAACCGTCGTATTGCGTGTGTTTCAAGGCCATGTCTGTACATGCTAGGTTTGAAAACACCCGTTGTATGCGAACGTTGAGTCTGTCACACCCGATCATCACGTGGTGTCTCGAAACGACGAACTCTTAACTGTGCATACTTAAGGAAGAACACATTATTATCTTGATATTAAGTGAGAGGGATCATATTATAATGCTACTGTCTCTATCTAAGCAAAACAAGATGCATAATAGGATTGACATCACATACATCACATGTAAGGATAACGTGATATGATATGGTCCTCCTTGCACTTGATCTCCATCATGTGCATTATGGTATGATCTCCATCATTCCACCGGCGTGGTACCAAGTACCATGGCACCCCAATCTTGATTGTTCATCAATAATAAGACAACCATATGGATACCTTCCGGTATATCAATAATTTACAAAATAGATCATCTCATAATAAAATTTGTAACATTGACCATATCACATCACATGCCCAGCAAAAACTAGTTAGACGTTTCTAATTTATTTTTGCATATTTTACTTGGCTTAGGGCTTTCGAGGATAGAACCGTTCATACCTAAGAACATCAACCACAACATTGATAAACAGATTTTTTAACAACCCTTCGTAGATTAGATCTTAACTATAGTAGGAGAAACAAACACCCGCAAGCCACTTATGCAATACAAGTTGCATGTCAGTTGTGGAACAAGTCTCATGTACGTGGACATGTAAGGTTAGTCCGGGCCGCTTCATCCCACTATGCCACTAAGATCGTAAAATAATCAAGGAGGTAATAACATGATCATCAACGCTCACATACACCTATGTGTTCTCCCCATACAAAACATCTACGGATAGATCCGGCTCTGGTACCACTGAAGGGGTCGTTGCATAGAAACCAAAAAGAACTCCTACGCGAGAGACACCCGAAAGGCCAAGATCTAATCTAGGAGACGAAGTGCAACTGGAAAAGAGAGGGTTAAGAAGAACACATACCCTCGAAGACACAAAGCGTTACGAGATCAAATCTCGTTTTTGGGGTAGTCATACTCACACTGATCCCGATAGCGAGAAAATGTGCACCGCAATCCGGCGGTGCCTCCGTGATCGGTCACACGTACGGTTGATGATGACCTCCGTTCCCTCGATCCAGCGGGGCGCGGAAGTAGAGGATCCCTCGGAACTCCAGCAGCTCTACGGCATGGTGGTGGTGAAGATTCCCACGGTCAGGGCTTCGCCAAGCCGGAAACCATGGAATTGATCAGCGGGTGGAGGGAAAAGGAATTGGGAAAGTGTGTCTGAGAAGAGGATCTCTCACCCTCCTTTTATAGGGGAGGGGGAGGCAGTCCAAGAGGGGGTGCGGCCAGCCATGGTGGTGCCCCCACCTCTTCCCTCTTCATGTGAGTGGAATCCCCACTCACGTCAACTCATTTTCCCTTAAAACTCCACTTAGAAAATCCAAGAGTTTTTTTTAATAAATAAATAAAACATTTTTATTTATTTATTTCATCATTCGTTAATTCTATTAATAAACTTTTGAATATAGCACCTCGAATCATTTGTTAATTCTATTAACAACCATTCGACGAAAAACCCCTTGAGAATTTCAATTTCCCCCGAAACAATTTTGCTGCTTCTCAAAATATTCTTCGATATTCCGTATCCTCTCAAACGTGTCATCGAACCATAAATGTGTCACCCTACGGTTCATGAATAAGATAGACATGATCCAGACTCCTCTCCAATCAATAATCAACAGCGGGATCTGGAGATCCGTGATGACTCCTATATATTCAACTATGACTCTCGTGATCGTGTAAACCATCAACGCCGTGACTATTTCCCTTTGTCTCGCGATATTTTACTTGTCCGAGAGTTGATCATTGGTATCAACCATACCTTGTTTAATCTCGTTACCGACAAGTACTCTTTTCTCGTTCCCATGATATAACATCCTTGTGATCATATCACGTGCTTGCAAGCGGTGTCGATGTGATATCACCGAGAGGGCCCAGAGTATATCTCTCTGTCATATTGGATGGACAAATCCCACTCTTGATCCATGATCCTCAACTAATACTTTCCGAATAACTAACAGCACCTTTATAGTCACCCTGTTACAGTGTGACGTTTGATGATATCAAAGCACCCTTCCGGTATCAGTGATTGACATGATCTCATGGTCTAAGGAAGAAGTTACTTCGTATGTTTGATATAACAATGTAAACCTAATGACTTGATCGCATTCCTATATCGACTTTGGGTATATGTTCATGACATCATTCTTCTAATGACATGACCCCGTTATTAACAACATCCAATGTTCATGATCAGGAAACCTTGATCATCTATTAATCAACGAGCTAGTTAAAAGAGAGGCTTTACTAGGAACCATTGTTTGTTTATTAAACACACATGTATCAACGTTTCCGGTTAATAAAATTTTAGCATGAGAAATAAACATTCATAATAAACAAGGAATAAGATAATAACCATCTTATTATTGCATCTCGGGCATATTCCCTTCAGGAGATGCTGGAAAACAAGAGTACACGTGGTGAAAACAACAATACAAGTGTGGAAAAGAAATGTACAAGTGGATAAAACAATAGTACTAGTGTGGAAAACAAGTCCAAGAAGGTTTTCCACCAATGAGAAATTAAGGAAATATGAGGAGGGCGCCCCATTGAAGATCAATGCGCCATATAGAGAAGTCATATGCCTAATAGGCATAGACCTGCGTGTCCATATGATACGTCATAAATGTATCCATAATTTCTTATGTTCCATGTTGTGTTCATACTATATGCTACATGTTTCCTTTACACTTTATGCTTATTTTATCTATTTTCTGGGACTAACCTATTGACAAGATGCCACACAGCCAGTTCCTATTTCCTGCTATTTTTTATTTCAAAAAAGTTGTTCTGGAAATATTCTCGGAATTGGACGGTTAAAAGCCAAAAGTCTTAGAAATCAGTCGTGCACATGAAGTTCGTAGGGCACCTGGAGGGGGGCCATAGGGGCCCCACACCATAGGACGGCGCCCCCCCTCTGGCCACGCCCAGGTGTGGAGTGCCCCCTGGCCTCCCACCGACGTTGCCCTCTCACCTATTTATACCTCTCGGGAGGCTAACCCTAAATACCAGAGCCTTATCCACCAAAAACATCTGCAGCCACCATCATCGTTAACCCTACTTTGGGAGGGTTCCGGAGTTCTCTCCGGCACCCTGCCGGGAGAGAGAATCATCATCGGGGGGCTCTACACGACCATGCCCACCTCCGGAATGATGCTTGAGTAGTTCATCCTTGGACTACGGGTCCATAGTAGTAGCTAGATGGTTGTTCTCTCCTCTTTATTCCTCATGTTTAGATCTTATGAGCTGCCTAACATGATCAAGATCATCTTTTTGTAATGCTATATGTCGTGTTTGCTGGGATCCGATGAACATTGAATGCTATGTCCAGTGATTATCAATATATCATGTTCTTTTCATGTGTATGTTATTTATGATCTTGCATGCTCTCCGTTGCTAGTAAATGCTCTAGCCAAGTAGATGCTTGCAACTCCAAGAGGGAGTATTTATGCTCGATAGTGGGTTCATGCCTCCCTTTTACTCACGCTCGAGTGACAAAAACGTAACGGGTGGGGGATGTGTTGTTGCCATTAGCCAGAAAACAACGATGTTTACATTGTTTACATTACACACTTTGCTTAATGTAATTATCTGTTGCTTGGAACTTAGTAAACAAGGTTTGCTCGGATGAAATTCCGAGGGTGTATTATTAGTCCTAGATGCAGTTGAATAATCTTGTTGTAATGCCCGCATGAATCACATAGTAATCATCATGTCATGCATATGCACTACGGTGCAGTCGTTATATCTGTCAATTGCCCAGCTATAATTTGTTGACCCAACGTGCTATCTATCTGTTTTGGTGAGACACCACTAGTGAACTGTGGACCCTGGTCCATTTCCTTTATACTGATAATTCAACCACTGCAATCACTGTTTTCATACTGTTACTATTGTTTTCCTACTGCCATCACTGTTCTCTTTTCATCTATTGCGAACAAGTACTATTTTCCGCACCACACGTTTAACCTCTTTGTTTTCAGAAAAACTGGTGAGATTGACAACCTCACTTTCTTCATTGGGGCAAAGTGATTTGATTGTGTTCTGTAGGTTCCATGTTTCTTCTAAACCGGTAGTGCGCCCTACCAACATCAGTTGCATCAACCTTCGAAAGTGATTTATTTCTCCTACTGGTCGATTCAACCTTGGTTTCTTTCTGAGGGAAAACTTGCCGCTGCCCTCTTCACACCTTACACTTGAGGTCTTCCAATGAACGAGCATCAGGCTCCATCAACAAGTTTTCTGGCGCCGTTGCCGGGAAGAAAGAGGATTTCTGAAAGGGGAGTCTCTCACCTTCAATCATTTTTACTTTGTTATTGTTTTTCTTGTAACTTGGTTTATCATGCTTTCTATCAACGGTTGATTTCTTTGAAACTAGATCTTATTGGCAAGGTGGGTTCATGGAAGAACAACACAAATATAATAAGGAATACCGCTTGTCACAAAAAGGGATACACTTATGGGATTAAATCAATGACTTGTATATGATTGCTAGAAAATTGTGCTCTACTTATAATGTTACTTATTGATTTGATAAATCTTGTTGCTGTAGGAGGTATAAACACCTACCCTTTCAATGTTAGTATAATGATAATGTTACCATATCTTCTTATGTTAAGGTAAATTATGACCTTTATGATGTGGAAAAGTTGAGGAATTTATGTCTTGGAAGGGTGCATTCGAAACTGTCTATTTTCTTGAAATTATTGATGATGCACCTTATAAATATGAGATTTATGCTATACTTGAATATTGCTTTGATAATTACAAGGAGTTTAATTACTACATAATTAAATATCTTAATATATGCTCTCCCCCAAAAGAGGAGACTAATACCTTGAAGGAGGCTATGGAAGAAGAAATTGCTGAATCTGGAAGCTCACTGGATGAAAAAGAGGAGGAGAGTGATGATCAAGAGGAGGAAGAATTGATTAGCTACCCATGCCTACCTCCTAATGAGAGTAACTATTTAACTCATACCTTATTTTATTGCCCTCCATGCTTACCAAAGGAGGATGAGAGTTATACTGATAATTGTGATGATCCTATTGATTACTTTGAAATATCCCTTTTTGACGAAATTGATACTTGCTATACTTGTGACCTTGATACTACCGTGAATGAAACTTGTGAGAATTACATTGCTACTGTTATTTATGATAATCCATGCTACTTTGATAAATCCTATGATAACCCTCTATTTATTCCAACTATTGATATGGATGATAATGAGAAAGTTTGTTTAGGAAATTTATATGATGATGCCATAGATGATGGTCCTATGTTACTTGATGCTATAAATTGTAATGCTACTGAAAATAGGATTGCTATAACGTTTCCCATACCTTTTAAGAGTGATTAATCATCTTGTTTTGCTATTGCTAAAAGTGAGAAAGAAGAGGTCTTTATTTTTAATTTTGATTCCACTATTTTTGTGCTTGATATGAATTGTGTGCTTTTAGACCATGAAGAACATGATTTATGTGATAATTATGTTGTTTAGTTTGCTCATTATGCTACTGAAAATTATTATGAGAGAGGAAAATATGGTTGTAGGTATGAAATCGCATAATTCACAGAAATATCAAAATGACTTGCCAATTTTTGTGCTTATTCCTAAGATAATTCCTAAACTTCCTCTAGCTTTACTTTTTTAGATTAAAGAAATGTAAGTGCCCCGAAATATTTTGTCTTTACAGACTTTTTGACAGATTCTGCCTTTTTACTTGCATTCTCTCTTTTACTATGTCGAGTGGATTTTTTTGCTCCAGAAAACATCAGTGGCTGTAGCTAATGTTTAAAAGTATTAATAATTCTTCTTTCCATGTAAAACATGTGAATTTTTTATTGTGCACTAACCCTCTCATGCGAATTACATGGAGTGTGGTGTGAAGGAAGTTTTCAAGGGTCAAGAGAAGAGGGTGATATAATGTGATAAAAAAGAGTGAAAAGACAAAGCTTGGGGATGCCACCATGGTTCATCCCAGCAAATTCTAAGAAGACTCAAGCGACCAAGCTTGGGGATTCCCAATGCATCCCCTTCTTCATCAACAATTTATCAGGTCACTTCTAGTGAAACTATATTTTTGTTCGGTCTCATCATATGCATTTTACTTGGAGCGTATGTTTGTTTTTTTGTTTTGTTTTATTTTGTTTTCCTTGCAGCAATAAATGTAGTTGGAACCCAGCATTCTTTGTGTGTGAGAGAGACACTCTCCGCTTTTTCATATGAATACTCATTTTCTTCCATGCTCGTATTCTTAGTTTTTCTTCTAGCTGCTGCAAATCCTTTTAGCTCTTGTTTTTTCATGCATCTCTTCTTAACAACTGTTAGTTCTAGGAAAGTTATGTTAGTACTTTCTTGTTTCATTGCTATACCTCTTGGAGAGTTTTGTTTAATATAAAATGTTTGATGTTGGAAAGAAGTAGTACAATTTGCGTGCTTATAACGGTGCAAAAAAGAAGCTTGTATAGACTGTGGCTATACTTTTTCATGTCATGCTAGATGTTATTTTAATTCTATGCTTAGTATTTGTTATTGTAGCATGACTTGTCTCAAATAGCTTAGAGTGTTTAATGTGCCATTGAAAGAATCATGAGTTGTTTTTATCATATTGAAGCATAAGTTTGTGGTGTTCTCCTTCGAATGCTTTATTTGGTTGACTTGGCGCATGCTTACACCATGTTTATGACTACAAACCAGTCACTCATAGCTTATATGATCATTTAGTTTTTGACTTGTAATACCCTTATGCTTTGATTAATAATGGTTTTGTCGCTATGCATGATTATGGCCATTATTGTTGTCTTGATTTGTCGCTCCCAGTCTTTTGCTAGCCTCCACCTGTACTGAGTATGAGCTCTACTCGTGCCTCCAACTCCCAATAACCAAAGTTTGGCAAATGTGTCCACCATACCTACCTACATTTTGTATTTAACCGCCACTACAAGTAAATTTCTCATGTGCTACCTTTAGAACTTTCAAAATTATTCCTGTTTTGTGCCCCTGTTTTAGCTTATGAGGATGTAAATAGAGAATCGTTATCTCACTTGTTGATTGGACTTTACACACCTCGACTAGTGGCACATCCACTTATCCAAAATGATAGAAGAGCTGCGAGCGGGGTACCCAGTCCGAAAATTGGTTACTATTAAATCCTCTTCACAATTTTTGCCCTCGATTTATCAATCAAAGCATAATTGTGTAAACAGAAGAGAAAGTGGGATGACCGTCTGACCCCAGTTGCATCCTTCAATGGGAGCCGCTCTTGTGAAGTCTAGTTGGCTTGTGACGTACTGTATTGTCTGTTTACCATTCGTTGACATAAGCATACACCCCTCTACACAAATGTTTTCAATACCTCTATTGAATAAAATAAAAAGCTCTAGCACATGAGTTAATCCCTTCTTCCCTCTGCGAAGGGCCTTTCTTTTACTTTTATGTTGAGTCTCCATCTTCTAACTTTATGCACAGTTGAGAGAGCATAGTTGCCATTCCGATTTTAATGTGCCTCAGTCCAAAAGATTATTATTGATTGATTCATGATGTGTTATTACTTGCTCTCAAATTATCTGTTCTAGTCATCCACTTGAACTTTGATGTTGTCCTGGCATTTATGTTTTGCCCCACTCTTAAGGACAAGCGAAATATCACTTTGATATGTTTTCTTTATGCTCAAAACAAACGTATACCTTTCAAGTGCATTATTATTCATGATCTTTTACTTGTGTTCCATGATGCAAAGTAAATACTAAGTTTCATTCTTAAAATTATATCTATCATGCATGTGTTTAACGTACGATGATATCAGCGTACATATGCTTTTACTTTATGATGATCAAGTTTATGTTGGTAGCATGTCACCTCAGAAATTATTTGTTTTTATCGTTTACCTACTCGTGGACGAGTAGGAACTAAGCTTGGGGATGTTGATACGTCATAAACGTATCCATAATTTTGGATGTTCCATGTTGTTTTCATACTATATGCTACATGTTTCCTTTACACTTTATGCCATTTTTATCGATTTTCTCGAACTAACATATTGACAAGATGCCATAGAGCCAGTTCTTGTTTTTGATTTCAGAAAAGTTGTTCTGGAAATATTCTCGGAATTGGACGATTCGAAAGCCAAAAGTCTTAGAAATCTGTCACGCACACGGAGTCCACAGGGGACCCGGAGGGAGGTCATAGGGGCCCCACACCATAGAGCGTTGCCCCCCTCTGTTCGCGCCCAAGGGTGGTGTGGGCCCCCTGGACACCCACCAACATTACCCTCTCGCCTTTTTTGACATCTCGGGAGGTTAACCCTAAATACCAGAGCCTTTTCCACACACAAAAAATCCATAGCCGCCGTCATCGTCAACCCTAGTTCGGGAGAGTTCTGGAGCTCTCCCCGGCACCATGCCGGGAGAGGGAATCATCACCGGAGGGCTCTAGACCACCATGCCCACCTCGGAATGATGCGTGAGTAGTTCATCCTTGGATTACGGGTCCATAGCAGTACCTAGATGGTTGCTCTCTCCTCTTTATGCCTCATGTTTATATCTAGTGAGCCACCTAACGTGATCAAGATCATCTTATTGTAATGCTACATGTTGTGTTTGCTGGGATCCGATGAATATTGAATGCTATGTCCAGTGATTATCAATCTATCATGTCCTTTTCATGTTTATGTTATTTATGTTCTTGCATGATCTCTGATTCTAGTAGATGCTCCGGCCATGTAGATTCTTGTAACTCCAAGAGTGAGTATTTATGCTCGATAGTGGGTTCATGCCTCCCTTTTACTCACGCTCGAGTGACAGAAACGTAACGGGTGGAGGATGTGTTGTTGCCATTAGGGAGAAAGCAACGATGTTTCATTGTTTACATTACGCACTTTTCTTAATGCAATTATCTGTTGCTTGCAACTTAATACCCAAGATTTGCTCGGATGACAGTGTGAGGGTGGATTATTAGTCATAGATGCAGTTGGATAACGGTCTATGTATCTTGCTGTAATGCCCGCATGAATCACGTAGTAATCATCATGGCATGCATATGCACTACGGTTCAGCCTTTATATCTGTCAATTACCCAGCTGTAATTTGTTTGCCCAACATGCTATCTATCTGTTTTGGAGAGACACCACTAGTGAACTGTGGACCCTGGTCCATTTCCTTCATATTGATAATTCAACCAATGCAATCACTATTTTTCATACTGTTTCTGCTGTTTTCCTACTACCATCACTGTTTTCTTTTCATCTACAGCAAGCAAGTACTGTTTTACGCACCATACGTTTAACCACTTTGTTTTCAGCAAAACGTGTGAGATTGACAACTTCACTGCTTTGTTGGGGCAAAGTGATTTGATTGTGTTGTGTAGGTTCCTGATGGCTCCCAAGTGCTGGAGATCAATCGTAGTCTTCGATGGGAAGTATTACCCAAATTTGTAGTTCGACTCAGTGGGAACACAAGAATACCGGTGAGACTTTTGCAATTGGGACGTCACTCCCAACCACACCTGTGTATCAACAAACTTTCAGCGAGAGTGGTGAGTGTAATAATGCAGTGAAAGTAAACAAACAGAAAGTAAATGGAGAGAAAGTGTTTTCCCAGTTTTCACCGGAAAAGAGTGAAAGTAAACCAGAGACTAAAACGCAGGCATGAGGTGACAGCGGGGTGTTGCACGGATAAGATTGATCATGTAATAATGTTTTGCTAGCAGCGGACCCTTTCTCTATCTCAGTTTTATGTAGGTGTGTGTTCCGTAAATTATTATGCGTACTAACCAAGAGAATTTGCACAAAGCCTATTGTCCTACCTGCCCATTTCACCGGGGCCAATTTGGAACTACAGGTAATTAAGGTCTACCCTTTCGAATAGCCCGGACCAACGCATTAACACTCCATGAACACACATAATCCTCAAACTAGAACATATCCCCCTTGTTTTCCCTAGCTGTCACTTTTGGGTTCGTAGGTTCAACATAATAGCAGGTAATACACATTGCAAATAGATACCAAACTCAAATATATGATGTAGCAATGTAAGTTCAGTACTGAAATCATGCCACTTGGGCCCTAGTAACAAGCATTAAGCCTAGCAATAGTGCATCAACATAAGACATAATAATTCTCAAGACAAACCCCTAGATCCCGCATACCGGGTAGCAATTACATGATCAATCTCATCCAAAACCCCTCACACCTCACATGCCTACAGCAACTACTCACACATGGAGGGGGTGATGGATCTAATGGTTGATGGAGATGATGGTGGTGATGATGATGGTGACGAAGCCCCTCGAATTCCACCTCCGGAGGTGAAATCCCGGATCAATCTGACTCGGAAATCGAAGATCGTGGTGGCGGCGGCGCTCCGTTTCGCGAACAGCCCTCCCCTTCGAAACCCGTCAGTTTCTTGTATACATGGAGGGGTACGTCGAAGACCTAGCCGGAGTGGGCCATCTGGGTCCAAAAGGGGTGACCCCACGCGGCCAAGGAATCTGGCCGCGTGTGGGGCCCCCTTTTGGCCCTCGGGTGGCCTCCCGGCCCCATCTGGTGCTCATTCCCCTTCTTTTCCATAAAAAGTTACGTGGTTTTCGTCCCCTGTGAAAAGTCCTGTGAAAATAGACGGAAAGAAGATTTTTGCTAAAAACAGCGTCAGATTCTGCAGATTTGTTCAATTATGGGGGGACTCCACCACGTAAAAGAAATGAGATTGAACATATTTCAATTCAACAAATTCTAATTGTTTCATTATCAAATGCAAGGGATGTGGGACCAGGTTCTATTATTGGAGTTAAGCGGTGTAGGAGCCGTGCCGTTCCTGTGTATTAGCTCGTTGTTAGAGGCCCCGAAGGGCGTAAAGGGGGTAAAAGAAGAGAGAAATACGATGCAAAGTTCTTGGAAAAGTAGATGCATTTCGGGTGCATCAACTCCCCCAAGCTTAGCTCGTTGTTTGTCCCCGAACAACTCAAACGTAGTGCAGAAGCGATAAAAACTTTGGCAAGAACTTTGCATTGCATATGCATCATCAATTAATACTAGCAAATACTCAAGACATGATTCCTGTAACAAGTAGCAAAACACTAGCAAGTGTGCATCTACTCAGTGTTGAAGCATATATACTTGTTGCAATAGAAATAACATGAAGTGTTAATACTTGAATGAGTTTGCTCAATTGTATACATAAACAAAGGCTTGTGCATCGCTGATGATTGAATCATATCAAGATTTTTGAGATCTCTGATTCTTTCATATGTTGACAAGTAAAATCATTGTGCTTACTACCTTGCTCTCAGTTTTGCTAAAGCATTAATTTTTCATTTTGATTCTTATGCTTGACAAACTACAAGTTGAAAGCCTCATGCCCCTTAAAAGCGAAGTCCCGCACCATGATTACTCAACTCTAGATTCCTAATAAGCCTTGTACAATCATTGTAAGTAGTAATGACATCATAGAGAGCAGCAATTGGGGTACCTCTTGCCCCATGACATGGAAACCATCCCATGTCAAAATGGCAAGACAAACAAATGGAATGGACTCATTATCCTTTTTTATTTCATTCACTATATGCATAGCTTCTTATTTTATTATAGGATATGTTGCGGAGTCCATTCTAGCTATAAGTAAATTTCCACCATGATATCGCATGGCTTGGGTTAGCGGCCCAATGCGTCTCTCTAATCATATATACTTACTCATCAAGACTTACTATTCCTCTACCTCATTTCGGCATGCTAGGCACCCACAGTTAAAAGAACATGATATCAACTTGAATATAGAATTCTTAGTGCAGCGTTGAAAGTTTTCCATGTGATACACATTTAGACTAACCCCCAACCATAAGTTCGTCAAGCATAAGACTCCACTTTTATCATTCATGAAATTTTCTCTTTTAATTCTTTCCTTGGTTGGCAAGTTCAGTAAGCACAATGGGATGCGTAAACCTTTGCTTAAGGCTACAATTATTCAATCCATCAGCCAAGTAATGACACTAAACAATATTTCAGTTGCATCAGAATATATTCTACTAAACCATGGAGAAGATAAACAGTGGCTATTATGTCACTAAGTGTTAAGGGAATCATAAGGTGTGCACTTGATGTTATTAAAAAGCATACATAAGCACGGCAACGGTGTCATACCTTTCATCCCTTCAACCACATTATCATATCATTGTTGTTCTCCTCTCCCCACTTTAACTGCTCAATAAAAACTCAAATCTCGCTATAAAAAGTTACTGCATTCAGCAATTTGTTTACCTACCTAAACACCTCAAAAGTTTCTCATGTTTTACAGAGGTAAAGGCCACAAAACGTTGCAGTAGTGATTAAATTTTCAGCCCAAATGGAGTCACAAGTAAAGACTAAAGCACATAACAGTGAGCATATTTCAGCAATTCCTGCAGCTCCGTATTTATACTAAACTCAAGAAAACAAAAATCTTTTTGTGGATTTTGATTTTTAGAAACATAATGTAAATAACCAGAAGTAAACTAGCTAACAAAAATATTTTTGTGTTTTTCAGATTTAAAGAACATAAAACAACAAATAACATGCAAGTGATATAACACAACGAATGAGGAGGGAGAGAAATACTCCCCCAAGCTTGTGATCAAGCTAGTATCCTGGGTGGTAATCATGTCCACCACTCGACGAACCTCCCTGGAAGAAGGATGGATCCTGCCATGCCTGTGCTCCAAGGTGTGGTTCAGGGAAGCCCCAGGGATATGCCATAGGCGCCTAGTATTGGGGCTCCTCCTGTTGTTGCTCTTCTTGTTGTGGCTCTTCTTGCACAGTCCACTTTGTCTCCCTGTCAAACAAGTCAGCACAAGGGAGCCTAACAGACACAATGTGCCCATTAGAATCCTTATAGCAATATGAAAAATATTCTTTCTCAGCCCTGCTCATATCCATGCGAAAAAGTAAACCAAAATCCAGCAGTCGAGACTCATTTACCATTTTTGAAGATTGTACCATAGGGGAAAATCCCTACGGTTAGATTTTCAAAATTATGGGGGGCAAACAGAATGCCACCAAAGTTACATAAGTGTTACAAAAGGTAGATCAAGGGGGTAAAAAGTTAATTCTACAATACATCATCTGACAAGGTTCCTAACCCACGAAATGAGGGGTACCCTACTAGTGTCTTTAACTCTATACTGATGTAACATGATATCAGAGGAAAACCTAATGTGCCAACTCAAATAAGTAGCCTCTTTGGATTGGAAGATAAGATCATTCCTAGCCTTCCATATGTTCCATGTAGCGCAAGAAAAGATCTCCAGAAAACAGGGCCCTTGAAATTGCAACATAGCCAAAGTGATCCTATCCAGTATGGTCTTGGAGAGATCCCAATGAACGCCAAGTGCAATCCAACAATCCCTGGCAAAGTTACATTCAAAGAACAGATGGCTAATAGTTTCACACGTGTTGCTGTCACATAGGACACAGGAATAACCCTCAGGTAGATGTCAATGTCTGCGGCTCATAAGATCTCTAGTGTTCAATCGATCATTGAAGAAGAGCCACAAGAATACTTTCAGTTTAGGGAGGCATCTGGAAGCCCATATCTTCCTGATGAGGGGATGGCAATGGGTATTAGCAAAGAGGAACTTATAAAATCGTGCAGAGCTGTAGTGTCCATTGCCCCAGCAATATAGCACATGATCATGACTAGATGGGTCCAGATCAAGTTGCTCGATAACCTGCGATAAGTCCTGATATTCCTCATATGCTTGCACAGACAAAGGCAGAGAAAATTTATCTTGTAGATTATTTGAATCACAAATCTGAGCCACGGATGAGTCCTCATTAAGTACAAATGAATATAATCTAGGCCAACGATCACAAAGTGTAGTGCTGCCCTGCCAATAATCTTTCCAGAAAAGAGTATTACACCCGTTTCCAATATGGAATCGAGCAATACTGCGATATAATGGTATGAGCTTGAATATATCCCTCCACCAGAATGAACCCCTAACGGCTTGAGCATGTGGTGGAGAGTGATCATATAGGTTCCAAACAAGTTTGACCTAGGGTGTATCATAATGGTTATAAAATTTGTGCAAATATCTGATCAGGAGAGCATTATTTTGGAGCTCAAGATTCATGATGCCAAGACCCCCATGTTTTTTAGGCTTACACACCTTCTCCCAAGCAGCTAACGATTGAGGTGTAGCAGATCCTCCATCCTTGGCCCATAAGCAGTGACGTCGGATACGATCAAATGAGCGAATAATAGTTTTAGGGAGCTTGAGTGAGCCCAAAAAATGGGTAGGAAGAGAAGATAGGACTGATTGTATCAGGACTAAACGCCCACCATAATCTAGAAATCTAGAGCATGCATTCAATCTTCTCTCCATACGATCAGCTAGTGGATCAAGATCTGAAATTGTGGGTCTGGTGGTACCCAGGGGGAGGCCCAAGTAGGTGAATGGCATAACACCAGTCGAACATCCAAAAACATTGGCCAGGGCCAACAGTTGTTCTTGCGAGATATTGAGTGGCATGATGCATGATTTGGAGTAGTTAACTGTCAGACCAGTGGCCTTTGCAAATACAGTGAGAACATTCTTGAGTACTGATAGCTGTCTAGAGCAAGCCTGTGTGATCAGTAATGTATCATCTGCGTATTGAACAATGGGAAAATCAGCCTCTAGAATAGGGAGGGGTGCAGTGAGCTCCCCTTCAATCATCAATCTATTGACCATGGACTGAAGAAGATCAACACCTTCCACAAAAAGGATGGGTGAGAGAGGATCGCCTTGACGAACCCCTCTCTTACATACAAATTTCTTGCCAGGTACTCCATTGAGCAGTACAGCAGATGTACCAGTATTGAAAATAGACTGAATCCAACCCGTCCATCTGTCATCAAAACCACTGGCCATGAGAATACGTATGAGAGCATCATGTTCAATAACATCAAATGCTTTACTGAAAGCAAGCTTGATAATAACTGCCTCAGCTCCAGATGCCTTGACCTGGTGAATGTATTCATAAGCCCAAGCAATGCAATCCTGAATGTTGCGGTTTTTAAGAAAACCATATTGGTTCTGGTGGACAATAGATAAAATGTGCTCTTGAAGTCGATTAGCTAGAATCTTAGTCAAAAGCTTGAAAGAGGAATTAAGTAATGAAATAGGCCTGTAATCATTAGCTTGGCTAGGAGCAGAGATCTTAGGTATCATCGTGAGGAATGCATCGTTGATACTCTGTAAATTAACAGTTCCATGCCAAAAATCCTCAAATAATCTATAGTAATCCTCTTTAATAATATGCCAGCAACTTTTGATAAATTGTCCGTTGAAACCATCTGGACCCGGAGCCTTATCAATAGGTAAGGATCTAACCATATTATCGATTTTGTCACGAGAGAATGGGCGGGAAAGGTATTCCAATCCTTCATGATGTGGGAGGTAGCGGGAAAATTCAAAATCTTTATCGATGCCTACCGAAATCCCCATTCGTGCTTGAAATGTGCTTCGGAGTAGCGCCGCCTTCTCATGATGATCAAAAGTAACGGAGCCGTCCTCCCGTGCCAGCGATGCGATGTTGTTGGCTTGATAACTGACGGTGGCCATAGAGTGAAAAAAAGATGTATTTTCACTGCCATTCTTAGCCCAGTGGGCCGTGCATCTGTTTCTCCAATAATCATTTACTATGGTACCCAAGTTATCATTAAAAACTCGTTCAGCCATAATGTATTCATGGATTAAAGTTCCAATGGCACCAACATGTAAAGGAGTTTTATCCATGCCATTCCTACTCACAGATAAATGCAAAGTTCTAGCAAGTATGGTTCCCAGGTTATATATAGGTGTTGTATTTTCCATTGCACATTTTAATAAATAGATCATAGGACCAGTGCAAGCAGAAGTGTTATCCCTAGCAAGGAATCCTCTAGCAAGAAACAATGCAAAATATCTAAGGCCCGGGTGTTGGATGCATGTGAGATTGCCTCTATTCTTTCTTTCAGGAATATTTTTAGCAATGCTACGCCAGAATGTGACAAGTTCTTCTCTAGAATCAGCATATGTTTCATCCCATAACCCCGTAGTTGGTACACGTATAGCCTTACAGAATTCCTCTAATGACATGACTAAACGCTGCCCCCTCATTGTAAATTTAATGACAAAAGTAGCTGGAGGAGGGTTCTTAGACTTACTTTTCCGGTGCACCACCGGTCCCTCAAACTTGAATGTAGAGAGGAATTCCCTCGAGAGTTCCACATATGTGTTGCGTGGATGGCGTGAGAACTCAAGCAGCCCCGTAGTTGCAGCAAAGGCTTGGAAATCTTCAGCAATCCCCCAATGTTCAAGAACTTCGGGGTCTTGCCATCTTGTGGTATGGACACGCAGATTTTCACCTGCAAAAACCTATTCATCCTCCCATAACTGATTATAATCATGATTGTAGGACACCCTCGATTCTCTTCTCCTTGTCCTTGAGGACATCCCAAGCAATGCCTTTCCCTTGTTCAGCAGGTTACCTTGCTGTACCAAAAAAAAATTCAACAAAAATTAAATTGTATCACTCTAAAACATTGCTAAGGCATTCATAACTAGTCCTCTAATCAATATCATGCATCCATATCAACTAGAAAACTTAAATTCATGGAGTTCTTAGACATAATAGGTGACACCTAGTGCAGCAAAATACTTCATACACAAAGCATGGGAGCAAAAAGTAATTGGATGAGTGAAGGAGTTACATACCAAGGAGTGATTCCATCAAACAGATTTGAAAAATCTGCCTCAATGTGGAGATCGAGGATTGACGGAGAAACAGAGCACGGGAAAAATGGAGGAGATGTACTGGGGTTGGTTTTCGGTCGAAAGGGAGCAGATGAGCATTGGATGGGCCCCAGCATCCACTTGTGGCCAAAAATGGGGTATCCCACGCGGCCAAGGAATCTGGTCGCGTGGAGGTACCTATTTTGGCCCCTGGTGGCCTGTTGTTGCTCCCCCACTGGCTGCTGGTCCCTTCGGGCAAAAAACTGACCCCCTAATTTTTCTGGAATTTTACGTGAAACTTTTCTACAGAGAATTTCTAAAACTTCATATTCTGTGATTCCTGATTGTAAAATTTTTAATACTATGTCTATGTCTCACAATTTTAAAGCAAATAACATAAAAAAATGCAATTTAAATGTTTGTGAATCATGCCTTCATCATTTCCACATTAGTGATGAGGTTGATCAGGTCTCATTAGCAACATGTAAAGAATATAGCTCATGATACTTATTATTACTTATTATAAAACAATAAATCAAGTTACCTCATATTTGATTGGAATGGTCGCAATCATCAATATTTCATACCTTGGTGCTGGAGGTGGTATAGGTATTTCAATGCTACCAAGCTTAATGGAATTTTTTTGTATAGAATTCACACTAGTGCTCATACTTGTAACATGTTTCTTCTTGGGAAAATAAATAGTGTGCTCTTTGCCTTTAACATTAAATGTCACTTTGCTCTCAGTGCAATTTATCACAGCTCCTACAGTATTCAAAAAAGGTCTACCAAGAATAATAGATAGATTATCATCTTTAGGCATTTCTAATATAACAAAATCAGTAGGTATGAACTCATTAGCAATAGAGATGGGAACATCCTCACATATTCCTATAGGTACAACAGTTGTTTTATCAGCCATCTGTAAAGATATTTCTATTGGAACTAGTTTGTTCAAATTAAGCTTCTTATATAGTGAGAAAGGCATAACACTAACACCAGCTCCTAAATCACATAATGCATATTTCACATAGGCTTCTTTAATTTTGCAAGGAATAGTAGGAATACCAGGATCTCCACGTTTTTCAGGCAATTTTCCTTTAAATGAATAATCAGCAAGCATAGCAGTAATAGCATCAGTAGGTATCTTTCTTTTATTAGTGACAATATCTTTCATGTATTTTGAATATGGAGGATTCTTAATAGCATCAATAAGTGGAATCTCTCATTTCATATTCTTAATCATATCATAAAATTGCCCATACCTCTCTACATCTTTTGTTTTTGATACCTCTTGGGGATATGGAATGGGTCTTTCTACCCATGGATCCCTTTCTTTACCTTTATCTTTATCTTTATTTGGTTTCTTCTTCTTCTTGGTCTTCTCAATAGGAGGCTGAGGATCCTCCTTACCAGCAGCTTCTTCATTATTATCATCATGTTGTTCAATATCAGGTGGAGATGATTCTTTTTCTTCATTATTATCATCCTCAGTTTCAGCATCAGAAATAGAAATATCCTTGTCTTGCTCATTGGAGTCATCATCATGCTCATTTCCATTGGGAGATTTTCCTGCAAAAGATTTATCTTTAAGAGCAACTTGCTCTTTTCTTTTAGGATGATCATCAGGATAATCAGGATCCTGGGTGCTTGCACCTCCCCTTGTATTAACTCCACATAATTGTTTTTGTTTATTCAGATTTTCATACAATTGATTTTGTAAATAAATCATTTTATCAACTTGATTTTTCATCATTTCACAATGTTTAACAATTCTTTTAACTTCCCCTACACTAGCATTTAAATTTTCACGGAGGAAATTAATTTTATGATGGTTTTCCATGATAGTCATTCTAATTTTACGCTCCTCAGGATTATCATGATAAGCAAAATTGTTAACATAAGAGACATCAACAGGAGGTGTTACCTCCTCATTACCTTCCATAGGGAGTATAGAGTTCACTTGAATTGGAAAGCATGGTTCATCAGTAGGAAGTTTAATACCCATTTCAGATAATTCCTTGAGATGAGAGGTTTTAATTCCCTTCTCTTTAATATCCTTGGAAGCTTCAGCCATTGTTTCTTGGTTTAATTCGAGTATACCTCCTTTCTTCTCTGGGAGTGTCTCATTTTTATCTATCTCCTCAATGTTCCAATCAGCTTCATTCTCGAGAATAGACTCCTTTAATTCAATTGCTTCATCAACACTTCTGTCCCTAAAGATATTCCCTGCAATACTATCAAGGTAGTCTCTTGTTTCCCCCATTAGTCCATTATAGAATATATCAAGCAATTCATGAGGTTTAAAACCATGACCAGGACATTTCTTACACATTTTACCAAATCTCCCCCAAGCTTGGGGTAGACTCTCTTATCTTGTTTAAAATTGCCAATTTCAACCGTTAATGCATGTATCCTTTCAGCAGGAATTTTTTTATTGAAAAACAACTGCAAGCATTCTTCCTTACTAGTAATACATGCAGGTCCTAAACGATTATACCAAACTCTAGCATCTTCACCCAAAAAAAAGGAAACAATTTTAATAATAAATAATGTTGACGGATTTCATCATTTCCAAATGTAGTAGATAAAGCATGCAATTCAGAAATATGATCAAGAGGAGACTCCTCATCCATTCCACATAATCTAGACTTCTCAACTATCTCAATTATCTCAGGATTAACATTGAATTCATAATCTTTATCTCTAATTCTAATAGCTGGGCCACACAAATTCCTAGTAGCAGCAAAACAGTTTCCAAGAGATGCATCATCATAAATAGATAGTTTATCAAGTTTTGTATAATCAGGTGATATAAAGGCCTCAATAAATGCTTCTTCTTCGGAAGAGGCCCCATATTCATACTCTCTACGAGTCTCATTTCTTTCTAGCTCAAGTTCTACATTTTCATCTACAGAAGATTCAGGAATTTCAGTTGTTTCAGGTGTTTCATTTGCCTCAGGTGTTTCAATAGTTTCAGGAATTTCAGAAGCTAGTTCTTTGTCTGCATTATCAAGTGTTTGATCATTAGATGTACTAGTAGACATTTTTGACAATGGTGATTTACCAGCTATTCCTTTCTTTTTCTTAGCAGCCACAGTAGAAACAATATTAGGTGAAAAATTTGGTCTACTAGGCAAATCATTACCAGAACGAGTAGTCGAAGGCATTACCTGCTTCGAAGTGTCCTTTCCCTTTCCCATTGTAGGGAACAAGAAAGTGCAGCAAGTAGACAATAACGAGTGGTCTTACCAATAAAGCTAGGCTCCCCGACATCGGCGCCAGAAAACAGTCTTGATGGCTCCCAAGTGCAGGAGATCAATCGTAGTCTTCGATGGGAAGTATTACCCAAATTTGTAGTTCGACTCAGTGGGAACACAAGAATACCGGTGAGACATTAGCAATTGGGACGTCACTCCCAACCACACCTGTGTATCAACAAACTTGCAGCGAGAGTGGTGAGTGTAATAATGCAGTGAAAGTAAACAAAAAGAAAGTAAACGGAGAGCAAGTGTTTTCCCAGTTTTCATCGGAAAAGAGTGAAAGTAAACCAGAGACTAAAACGCAGGCATGAGGTGACAGCGGGGTGTTGCACGGATAAGATTGATCATGTAATAATGTTTTGCTAGCAGCGGGGCCTTTCTCTATCTCAGTTTTATGTAGGTGTGTGTTCCGTATATTATTGTGCGTACTAACCAAGAGAATTTGCACAAAGCCTATTGTCCTACCTGCCCATTTCACCGGGGCCAATTTGGAACTACAGGTAATTAAGGTCTACCCTTTCGAATAGCCCGAACCAACGCATTAACACTCCATGAACACACATAATCCTCAAACTAGAACATATCCCCCTTGTTTTCCCTAGCTGTCACTTTAGGGTTCGCAGGTTCAACATAATAGCAGGTAATACACATTGCAGATAGATACCAAACTCAAATATATGATGTAGCAATGTAAGTTCAGTACTGAAATGATGCCACTTGGGCCCTAGTAACAAGCATTAAGCCTAGCAATAGTGCATCAACATAAGACATAAGAATTCTCAAGACAAACCCCTAGATCCCGCATACCGGGTAGCAATTACATGATCAATCTCATCCAAAACCCCTCACACCTCACATGCCTACAACAACTACTCACACATGGAGGGGGTGATGGAGCTCATGGTTGATGGAGATGATGGTGGTGATGATGATGGTGACGAAGCCCCTCGAATTCCATCTCCGGAGGTGAAATCCCGGATCAATCTGACTCCGAAATCGAAGATCGTGGTGGCGGCGGCGCTCCGTTTCGCAAACAGCCATCCCCTTCGAAAACCGTCAGTTTCTCGTATATATGGAGGGGTACGTCGAATACCTAGCCAGAGTGGGCCATCTAGGCCCAAAAGGGGTGACCCCAGGCGGCCAAGGAATCTGGCCGCGTGTGGGGCCCCCTTTTGGCCCTCGGGTGGCCTCCCGGCCCCATCTGGTGCTCACTCCCCTTCTTTTCCATAAAAAGTTACGTGGTTTTCGTCCCCTGTGAAAAGTCCTGCGAAAATAGACGGAAAGAAGACTTTTGCTAAAAACAGCGTCAGATTCTGCAGATTTATTCAATTATGGGGGGACTCCGGAGAGAAATACGATGCAAAGTGCTTGGAAAAGTAGATGCATTTTGGGTGTATCAGTTCCACAGTTCTTCTGAACCGGTAGGGCACCCTGCCAACATCAGCTGCATCAACCTTTAGAAGTGATTTCTTTCTCCTACTGGTCGATTCAACCTTGGTTTCTTTCTGAGGGAAAACTTGCCACTTCACTCTTCACAACTTACACTTGAGGTCTCCCAATGAACGAGCATCAGCCTCCCTCACCATACATGACCGAACCCCTTAGGGTCGGTTTGTATCCACTTCCTATTCCTGGTAGGAGTTCTAGTCGAGTTAGAAAAGGAGTTCTTGCGCAAGGCATCTTGTAGCCAAACCCCCTCTCTTAAATAGCTACCACCTGCATGTGGTTCAGGTAGAACCAGTTTAAACCAAAGAAGCCCTAGCCTCTAGATTGTATTGTTGCTAAGCATTCATCTTGAAGTATACCTTTGCAAAGTTGCGTAATATCTTGTTGTTCCACTGGGAATAAGGGGATATAGGACCACTCATGATCTTTGATTGCGTGTGCAAGAGTGTGTAGTTGCGAATATCCAAAGGGGTTGATTGTTGTTAGACTGGAAATAGGGATTATCCAAGGAGAGTTCTTAGTGTAACACTAGTTATCTATCATCTATAAACATCCACCATATTTTCGAGAGAGCTCACAAGAGAAGATCGGGCCACCCCTTATCAAACAGATTTTTTGATAAGGGGTGGCCCAATCTTCTCGATGAACTCATAGATATGATAACTTGTGTCTCACTGAAAACTCTCCTGGCTGATCCCTGATGCCAATGCAACAGTTTGCAACCCTATGGATATTCTCAACTCCACACACTTGCACAACGTAGCCTCTGACTACGAGGTGGTAATGTACCGTCTTATTCCTAGTGGAACAACAGGTAACACGAAAAGTTTGCATTATACTTTCTGATGAATGCTTACAAGAAGATTCAATCCAAAAGTATAGGGTTTATGTTTAACGTAGTCTCCCTATTCTAATTCACAACCTAGGGTATATATGAGGGGGTATGGGTGCAGCCAAGAGAGGGGGGTGCGCCCCAACCAGCCTCAATGCGCCCTAACCTATCCCTACTCGGTTTGGTGCAACCAAAACCTTACAAACTGAACCCAACATGGGTTCAGCCCATTGGACTCGCAGGTCCCCACTAAAAACATAAGTGGAACACGAATTGGTCACTATTGAGTGCTCCCACTTCATCCTCCTATGCACTGGAATATTTCCCCATGTTCTTCTCCTTGTTTTCCACCTTGTTTTCCATGTGCTCCAGCTTGTTTTCCATCTTGTAATGGTTGTTTTCCAGCAGGTACTTGTTGTTTTCCAGCATGCCTTGAAGTCCCCCTCCATACATGTTTGTGTTATCAATAACCCTGCTAAGACATAATGCATAGGTTTAGGTAGTATACCATTCTTATAAACACAAACACTATTTATTACTAGGGAAGAATTCACCTTATAATGAAAAACAGTATGGCTCAATATTTTCTTCCAACTCAAGCATGAATAATCCTCATGGACCCTTATTATATCCCTATCATCCTTCCTTTCTTCAAGACAAGATATCCTCGGCTTGTGGTAAGATGAAAGTGGAAGAAACAAAAAGAACAACGTGTATGCACAATACATGTATCTATAATGGGGTGCATCAGTTTTGTGGACATGATATAAATTCCCATATGACATTAAGCAACGAAAATTGCATATAATTATCACATATTTGTCACATGAAAACAAATAGCATCTCCATCAAATAGCAATCACAATCGCAAATATAAGTGAAGCTCAGAAAACTATGATCATAAGGAGAAACATCTATGTATAAATTCTTATTGTTTAATATCAACCCAAGTGTTCTCACAGAAGATCTATAATCAAAATTGGTTGTAACAGTGCATTCATTTGTCTTATCATGTTTATTATAACCATCATGTAAATTGCAACTTATTTTCCAAATATAAGTGAAGTATAAATCAGTAGCATATGTACTTATGATATGTTGTTGGAAATCAAACATATGTTTAGAATCATGCTCATATTTAGCACATTGTAAACAATTCAACCAAGGTAACACAATGTTCAATTCAACAATTTTATCACAAGTAATACATATGTGATCCACTAGAAATTTTTCATTCATGTTATAGTCACCAACCAAATTAAAAGTGAAGCAAGTAGCATAGGTGCTAGAATTGATATATGAAATTTCAGCAATCCTAGTCATAGCACATTGCACAGTAATTGGTTCAAATAACATGATGGAATACACAATATTAATAGGTGGCATTTTAGAAAGCACTTCTTTATGTGTAGTCAAGACCACATGCTCAAAAATCGAAATATTCAAACTATCACATGGTGGTGAACTATATATGGTTATAAACTCACAAGAATTAACTAGCATATTAGTAGACTCACAAAACTTTGTACTTGCAAGTGGCAGCTCGAAATCAGCACCAATGTCAATGACATCCTCCTCGGATATACTAGGTATTGATTCATCTCTCTCAAGTGGTGATGCAGGTTATACTAGTGATGGCTCCATTTCTTCAAGAGTAACCTAAATATCACAAGAAACAATACTAGGCACAATGGTATGCTTGTCGTGGATGAGTAAAGACAGATGCCATAGGATGGCTAAAGATTGGGGCCGATGGGCGCTGTAGGTATCCGGGGAGGGATTGCACGCGTAACTGGCGCGCTCAGAACAGTGCAAACAACAAGATCTACACAGGTCCGGGGCCCTCGTGTGGAGGTAACACCCCTACTCATGCCTTTCTCTCTGTATAAGTATGTGCCGAGTACAAAGGTTCCTCCAGCTCGTAGAGCTGCAGGAAGAAGAACTTCTCTCTCTCTTTTGTACCTCAGCAGCTATGTGAAATGAACTCTTAACCAATTGATCGACCCTCGCATAGGAGCAGGGAGGCCACCTTATATACTAGTGGTCACCTACTATTCTACAGATAAAAGTACTGACTAGGTGACTACTCCCTGTACAACACCACATGCCTCCATGTCTTCACTGACAGGTCGCCGAAAGTCTCCACGGTTAGGTCGCTGACATGTCCTGTCCCCCTTGTTAGAGACAGGACATGGCATTGCCCATACCGCACTGTACCCACGTATGAATACGCACCATCACGCGCCTAGTAAGTTGAACCACACACCTGTACGGCTCCTGGATACGCGGGATTCACCCAACGGCTCCATTGACTTTGCCTCCGGGTAGAATAGAAGCCATCTCCATCTGAATCCTCCAAGTGCTACTCGGATGACCTAGATAGATACTCGAATCTTTACCTTGGTCACTTGTTCTTCCTACCGGATAGCTCCAACTCGGCAGCTATCCAGCCGGGTACCAAGTCAGTATGGCCGAACTCGGCAGTCAGTACCATGAACTCCATTTCTCACATGCCTTACCCCTACTCGAGGGTAGCCCCCCGACATTAGTCCCCGAAGCTGGTAGGGTCCGGTGAACTCGGCAGCTGGGCCCTGCCAGCTTAAACTAGAAACGTCCTTGATACTCTCAACCGAGTTGCACCTCAACTCGGCCGACCTCAATCCGAACTCGGATCAACTCTATTGTTGCCTGTGGAGTTTTCTTCTTTGAACCGGGTAGACCGAGCTGCTTTGGACTTTACCGAGATCCCAACACTTAGCCAATTTTCCAAATCTTTGCCGCTCGAACCAGAGTGTTTGTCTATCTTCGCATGTAAGGCTCTAGACGTGGCGTGAAGAAACATCCCCATGTCGCTTCGGGTACGATGCGGTTGCACCTTACGCGCTCCACCTGCGCCTGTCACTGCGCACTGGGCCCACGTGCCGTTGCGTCGCTTCACATAGGGCACTTGAGAGCGCACGTCGCAAGACGTGGGAATGACTGGGCCCATTACGCGCGAGTTGATCGCTTCATGCGTTTCTAACGGGTGTGGTAACTCCCCATGTCGCATGATCTCTGCCACAGTTAATCCCGCGTAGTAACTGTGCTTTGGGAGGGGGGGGGGGTATAAACACCCCCGCGCCGCCCGTTGCCCCAACTTCCCCGTCATCCCCAGTACCCGTCTCCTTCCTCTCGCCAAAATCGCACAGAGCGCATCGCACCGCTACGAACCACCGTACGCCGCCGCGCAACACGCAGAGAGAGGACGAGACCATCCCCGCACGCCACCGCTCGTCTGAGTGTGCCCGAGGGCCTCAAGATCTTCACTTCAACGCGCGGCCATCTTCGACCTCGCGCTGCTGTCGCCGTATGACTGCACTGCTTCCTCTCCGCTTCCTTCTCCAAGACCTTCCTCGCCCGAGACGCCACGATGGCGCTCGAGCCCGTCGTCGATCTGAATCTAGAGGGCCCTTCATCCACTCGTACCAATTGGGAAGTGTCCAATGTCACCGCCAGGGACACCCAATGGCTCGTCAACACTCGCCGGGTACCGCCGGGTGTCATCTGCAGGCCACCCGGCAACGAGCTGGATCCAACGCCCGAGCCCGGTGAGTATGTGGTGTTCCTTAGCCATTTAAAACACGGCTTCGGCCTTCCTATTTCCAAATTTATGCAAGACTTTCTCTGCCACTTCCGCTTGTAACCACACCACCTCCCAGCAAATGCCATTGCAATGCTGTCTACTTTTGTCACTTGCTGCAAAGCCTATCTCGGTGTCTACCCCATGGTAGAAATCTGGGCCAAGTACTTCTATTTCCGCCAGCAAGTTCTCCCCAACAAGGCCAATCCGGATGCACCCAAGGTGATGACCCAAACCGGTGCAGCCATGATCGTCTGCCGAACTCCCTGCGCCTACCCCCGGGTTCTAGGATTGGACACCTGATGTAAATGGCACCGGGGATTTCTATATGTGAAGAACCCCACTCTGGAAGAAGGTGCGCAGCCGGTCGATATCATCAAGTTGCCTGCCTTCGAGAACGTTCCTCCAACTGCTATGAGGAACTGGGGGTACCACCCAAAGAAGACTGTGCCGGATGCAAACCATGCGGATGATAGACTGAATCAATTGGTCGAGCTGGGACTCCGACCGAATGACCTGATCGCCGCTTGGGTGAGCCGCCGGGTTCTCCCTCTCCAACTCCGAGCACACAATATGTGCTTCATGGGCGGGCCCCGCGACTGCACCCGTACCACTACGTTCGAGCTCATCAAGGAGGAAGTGGCTATCTGGGCTCGCTCCATCCTCAAGGCCACCCTCTCGGACACCTGGTATTATGGTTTCGCGCCATACAGCCGAGATCAGCCAGCCCCCAAAGTAAGCTTCCTTCTATATGCACTTAGTTAATCTTGCTTTGTGATTGCATGTTGTACCGAATAGGGTCTCAACCCGACTTCTCTTGATGGTACTTAGCTTTGTATGCTTTGTGTTTGAGTGCTGTACCGAGTAGAGTCTCAACCCGGTTCCTCATGATAGGACTTAGCTTTTTATGCTTTGTGCTTGCATGCTACACTGAGTAGAGTTTCAATTCAGTTCTCCTGAGTATACTCTGTCCCTTATGCTTTGTGTTTGCAACCTCAGACTATTGCTCGCCAGAAGGTGGAAGATAAGGCCGTCTTCGAGCAGAACTGGCAGCCAGACCGGACCGAAGATGATGAAGAGCAGTTTGATGTCCAGGACACACTCTATGTCCCACTCGCCGCCGCCCCAGACCGAGATGGTAAGTCCCGAGTCTACACATCAATCCGGGACTGGTTCGAGGATGATGAAGGTGATCGAGACCACCATTGCATGTACTTCAATGCTTTCTGGATTCTTCTCGGGATAACCCTTGTATCCTCTCTTGTTGCTTGCAGACGAGATGGAGGAGGAACCGATTTACGCAGAGCCCGTGTCAATGGCCGCCCCCTCCGGATTGAAGAAGCGATTCGGCAGCGGTGCCATCGAGCCCCTGCTGCCAAGAGGCAGAAGAAGACCACGAAGCGAAATAAGTCCACTTCTGGATGCGCCAAGAAGCCACAACGACCTACCGAGGACGGGTAAGTTCTTCCCGAGACGCTCCATGCTTTGTGTTTGCAATTTTCTGCCTTTTCCAATTTTAATGCTTTGTGTTTGCATTTTTTTCTCATTCCTCTGCTTTTTTCTTTCTTTCCCTTAGTGATGCACTTGATGCTGATGCCCCTGATGCACCCCCAAAGCCGAGTGCGCCTCGGGAGATTGTGGTCCTTGATCCTGAGGACGAAGAGACCCATCCTGAGGGGAGGACTGAGATGCCCCCTCCTGTCTGAGAAGACCAAGATCTCGGCGCTTGCAAAACTGGCGCCGAGATGGACACATATAGGGCTTCGCAGCAGCCGGAGCCCACCCTAGCATAGAAACCACCAGAACCCACCACAGAACAGCAGCAGCAGCCCCTGGAAAGTCAACACCGGGCTAAGCAACAACAGCCACCGAAGGAGCAGCCCCAACAAGGCACCGGGCAGGCTAAGCAGCAGCAGCCCGAGGAACAGTGTGAGCAACGGCCACCACCCGCGCAGCGGAAAACTCCTCCAGCAGCAACAGGAGGAGCCAGGCCACCGATTCCGCCATGAAAACCCACTCCCTTGGAAACTGCAGCCACAGCCGAGACGGCTACCACCATGACCACCAAGACCAAGACAAACACAAACACAAACACAAACACAAACACAGACACAGACACAGACACAAACACAAACACAAACACAAACACAAACATAGCTCCCAGTGCCACGTACCGGGTTCCAGCAGCAGCAGTAGAAGCAAGCCCTTCACCGCCGAGTAGCGACCTGGTGCCCGCAAAGAGTGGCCCTAATACACGCAGCCGGCAGTCAGTGCAGCAACAGATCAAGTTTACGCCCATGCAAAAACTGGCTGCATGGGCGGGTAGCAGCGGAACATCTGACGCTGTTAAGAGCGTTCCAGCTCACTGGCGAGAGCTACAGGAGGAGCACCGGAAACGGCAGTAGCGAGAGCAGCAGCAGAAGAAGAAGACCGGCCTAGCCGGAGCCAAGACCAAGGCCGGCACCCTGGCTATTAATCCGGATGCCCAGCTAACGGAGCTTGCTCATGAGCTGCGTGAAGACATAGACGATGTGCTGGACCGGGTAGGCCATATCGATGTTGAGTACAATGGCAAGAAACTGGGCAATCTGGATACCTACCGGAGAGCCTGGAACAATGCCGATGTCGGCCCCATCTCCATGGCCATTGCTGCGTCCAGCAGCACTCTGGCGCACAAGATGTATTGCTTGCGCGTTGCTGTTGAAGATGCCGAGAACACCTCATGGGTAAGTACTTTTCTCTTCTATCAGGTTTTCCGAGTTGCGACTTCTTCTATTCATCTTCTATACACCATCCAGACCCCGAGATTTGGGTCGAGTACGCAATACTCAACCGAGTTGAAGTCTACTCGGGTCGAATCTTCCCACTAACATTGTATCTGTTTTCTCTTCAGGAATGCACTGATGCTCGCACCAAAATCTTCCGCCAGCTCCTCTGGTCTCACCGGAAAGTCAAGGAACGGAACCAGGAGCTGCAGGGGGAGCGTGGCGAAATAGGTAACTTTTATTCTTGCTGAGTTACTGCGTATGCTTTCTCGGCATCATTTTTATAACCCAGTTCATGTTTCCCAATTCACAGTTGTCTTGGAGAAGCAACTCACTGATGCCATCACCAAGATCTCCTCCTTGGAGAGTAAGTGCAACACTTTCTGTTTGTGCGTTTTGTGTCTACGCCAATTTGTTTCTCTCTACTCAAGTTTGTTTCTCTGCAGGTGAGCACAAGGCCCTTACCGAGAAGTATAAAGACTGCACTGTGCTGGCCGAGTCAGCGCAGAGCAAAATCTCGGCTCTAGAGAGTAAGTCGCCTCTTCTTTTTTCTTATCCGATATTAGTATATTTTCTGTCTCGCTGACCGGGTTGCTTCCTTCCGAGAGGAACGCCAACTATTCATTGATCAACACCAGGGATGTATCACTCCAGCCGAGGTGCAGCAGCAAGTGCAGGCCAGCCAAACCAACCTGGAGTCAGACCTCGCCGCCGAGCAGAAAGAAGTGCTCTAGCTTAAGCGTGAGCTAGCTGAGGCAATCAAGACGGTGCTGCAAGCCGAGAACGATAAGACCGAGGCGCTGAACCAGGCGGTTGTCGAGAAACTTGAACTCGAAAGAGAGATTGAATCCCTCAAGGATCACAACACTAACCTCGACAGCATGCTGGTCAACTCCCACGGTCTGCTGGACAAGCAGCATAAGCTTGCAACCGGATGGACCAGTCAGCTAAAGGATCTTGTCATGGAACTGCGCTGTAAGTTACTGCCCCTCACTAAGTTATTATATCTGGTTTCTTCTACCCGGTCTCTCTTATCCGGTTTCTTGACTCTACCCACCATCACCTCTCTCATGGGCTTTTCCGGACTTCAACGCGAGTACTGACCAATCTGTGGAAAAGGCCAGGGCATTGCGGAAGGAGCTCGATCATGATGTTGGTGAATCGGTCACAATTGATGACCAGATTGAAAGCATGAAGACCCAGGTGCACTCCCTCAAGGGCTAGGCACCACCATTGTGTCCACCGGCATGCGCCTACACAAGGTCTTCTCGCCGGATACCAAGCCCCTGACTACGATTAACAAGTTGGCCTCCAACTTGGATTACATCAAGGTTGAACTAAAGAAGTGGCGCGCGTCAGCAGCACGGGCTGGTGCTGATGAAGCCTTCACTTTGTTCTATCTTGGTATGACAACCTCGACCTCAACAAGCTCAAAAAGCTCCGGAACGACTCCAAGTGGACCAATCAGGAGGAATTTATCCAACGCTGCCATGAGACAGCATACCGGCTAGCCTCATATGCTGATACCAAGGAGTACATCCATGGCCCCACGGACCCGGATACCGACGCCGAGGACGATGAAGATGATGATGATGATGAAGACGGCGATGCCGGCGACGAAGAGTCCGCACAGGACGAGGCTGGTGACGAAGAAGCCGAGCAGAACGAGGCAAGCGACGGGGAATCCGAGAAGGGCGACGGCCCAGAGGCAACCGAGCCGAAAGACGGCTCCGAGGAGGCGGATGAGGAGATCCAAGCTGATCCGCAGCCCACTGCCTCTTCCGGAGTTGTTACGACCGAGATGGTGATCGAGACGCCCGCTCCCGAGCTGAGCGCATCGAGGCTACTGCCGAGAACGCCGCATCCGGGCCTCCTACATCAACTGCCGGTTCTGCAATCCCAGCATCGACTGCCGCCTCCAATCCCGTCACCGAGTCCTCTGACCCGGCAGGTGCTAAAGCAAAGATCGCTCCCTCGACGGCAGCCTAAGTTCTTGTTCTTTTTCATCCTCAAACTTTTTATCAGATCCCGGGTATGCTGGGTGCAGATGTATCCAACAATTAATATTTCGTGTGTGCTAATTAGTTTTAACTAAGTTCCTAGCAAGACTGGCTCAATGCCGGATTGTGCTAATTCCAAGTCCCCGGGTTGCTTTCCTTATCCACTTGGCTCTTTTGTGTTTGCTCTTACCTGCCACTTGCGTCTTGTTGGTACTCGAGTCACAAGATTTCAAAAAACGATTTTCTAATACCTAACAACTTTGAGATTTGAAATTAACACTGCCCAGTACTTAGCCAAAAAACAGAAGAAAAAAAGGCACAACTCGGTTGATACACTCTTTCTTTCCTTAGCAGTTTTTCGTGTGTTTATTGACCTTTGACTTGTTCTCTTGCTTGCCATGAAGCCGGGTTGCGGACATCAGCAAAGTCGAAGAGTTGGCCCTTAGGTTTGAACACATTACTAAACATGCGCATGAAATTCCGAGTAGACTAACCGAGTGGACAAAGTAAGAAAGTAAATAACACAGAGCAAGTTTTGGCACAGGTAGTCCTCGAATTCGAACTCGGAGTGCCGACTTGGAATTTAACTCGGCAAGGAGATACATACAATGATTTTTCAGGAATGAAAACGGCGGAGTAGAGATAGATTCCAGGGGCGCTTGGATTCCTCTCCGGATTTATCCGCCCTGTACTTTGCTGGTGCCTGTGCATCAATGAGATAGTACGGATCATTCTGCAGGGCCTTGCTCACAATGAATGGCGCTTCCCATGGAGGGGAAAGCTTGTGCATCCCGGCGGTGCGTTGCACCAGCCTAAGCACCATATCTCCTTCTCGGAAAACACATGGGTTTACTTTCCGGCTATGATAGCGTCTCAAATTCTGTTTATATACAGCTGAGCGCGATAGAGTTAATTCCCTTGCTTCTTCGAGCAAATCAAGATCATCTTCTCGGGCTTCTCTTTCCTATGCCTTAGTAGAGAGGGTTATTCTCGGTGAGTCATTCTCAAGGTCAGTGGGCAACACGGCCTATGCTCCATATACCAGGAAGAACTGTGTGTATCTGGTTGATTGGTTAGGGGTAGTCCTTAGACCCCACAACACCGCCGACAACTCGTCTAGCCAACACCCAGGTGTTTTCAGCAATGGTTCAATCAGCCTTGGCTTTATTCCGGATAGGACCATGCCATTTTCTCTTTCAACTTGTCCATTTGAAGCCGGATGGGCGACTGATGCAATGTCTAGCCAGATCTGCTTCTCCTTACAGAATCGAGCAAAAGCTCCTTCAGCAAAGTTTGTCCCATTATCCGAGATGATCCCATGCGGGTAGCCATATCTCAGGATAATATCCTTCAAGAAGCTCATGGCTATGTTTCCATCACACTTCCGGATTGGCTTCACCTCAATCCATTTGGTGAACTTATCAACCATGACCAAGATGTGAATCATGTTGCCCCGAGCTGGCTTGAAAGGACCCACTATATCCAGGCACCATACTGCAAATGGCAAAGTGATGGGGATGGTCTTCAACTCGGATGCTGGCATGTGTATCTTGCTTGCATACCTCTGGCACCCATTGCATTTTCTCACTAGATCTTCTGCTTGTTGCAAGGCAGTGAGCAAAAAGAATCCATGCCGGAAAGCTTTCGTGACTAGGGCCCGAGATGAGGCGTGATGCCTCCATTCTCCTTTGTGTATCTATGTGAGAATCTCTTCGCCCTCTTCTGGCTCAACACAGCGTTGGAGTACGCCAGTGGCACTTCTCTTGTATAGCTTTTTGTTGATGACAGTAAAGCCCTAGGATCTTCTTTGTATTTGCCTAGTTGTGACCTCGTCACTCGGCAAAGGGCCATCCATCAGAAAGGATAATATGGGCAGAGTCCAACTCGGTGTCTCCCGAGTAGGAAACGCCAATTCATCCACTTCCATTGGATCAGCTGTCATGACTTGCTCCGAGTTGGAGACGATTACCCGGGTACTGAGAAATGACCCCCTCGATGAATGTGACAGTCCCCGGGTTGTGAAGAGCAGTCCCCGGGTTCCCCTTTGAGATCTCCCAATCAAATTCCATTGGAACAGCCTCCGAATCCGGCAGAGCCAGAATGTATATGGACTCTGAGTTGGGTAATGGCTTGATAGAGGGATTCCTCAAATGCTCCAGAGCGGTTCCTGGTGGGATGAACTGCCGAGAAGACCCCAACTTGGGTAGAGCATCCGCTGAGTTGGGTGATGGCTTGATAGAGGGCTGCCTCAAATGCTCCAAAGCGACTCCTGGTGGGATGAACTGCCAAGAAGAACCCAACTTGGATAGAGCATCCGCTGCATCGTTTTTAGCCCAATGAATGTGGTGGAACTCACACCCATCGAAGAATCCGGACATATTTTGGACAAGGAACTAGTAAGATGCCATGTTGGCATCCAACACGTCCCAAGTCGCCGAGGCTTGTTGGACCACCAGATCCGAGTCGCCATAGCATACAATCCGCCAGATTCCAATCTCCTTGGATACTTTCAGGCCATGGACCAGGGCTTCATACTCGACTACATTATTGGATCTGCATGACATACTTGAGTTGGTGCCGCTTAGGTGAGGTGAGTACGACACCGGCACTGAGCCCTTCTTTCACTTTAGAGCCATCGAAATACATCCTACAGAAATTTGTTTCTGGCAATGGAGGCTCATACTACATTTCGGCCCAATCAACAAAGATCTCCGCCAGGGCCTGGGATTTGATGGCTTCTCTTCTCGCATACAATGGGGTGTAACACTACTAGAGAATTGATTATAGAAGAATGCATTACAAAAGGCAAACAGGTAAAGGCATGCGCCTGCGCTAATTAGCGCAGGAGAACAGCAAGCATATGCGCCTGGGGTAAGTACGTTACCCCAGGCGAACTAGAACACAATGCGCCTGGGGTAAAAGGTGGCAGGGCACCCCACCACCCCCTGGCATTGTGCCTCTACCGCCGGTGAATACTGACTTGTTCGCCTACGCTATAGCTCCCTACCACTGGCGAATAAATCCAAAAGCGCCTGTGGTAACCCTAGCCTGGGGTAGCACCCCATAGCGCAGGCGCATAAGAAACCATATTCGCCTGTGGTAACTTGTGGCCTCAATAAGTGCGGCTAGCCACCCACCACCACCCCTATCAACCACACTCACTCACTCCCTACTCCAAACTCGACCCATTAGTGCTCCAAGCTCAATCCCTCACACCCCTCCACCATTTTTAGCTAATTTAACCAATCATGTTTGATATATTTTAGCTAGTACGCTACCCCACTTGCCCTCTTCCAAATCTCTCCACTAGATCGACTAACCTGACACTAGATCTCACCACAAATGCACCACTAGCTACTTCTAGATCTATCACTCTCTTATCGGTCGTCTCTCCGGTGATCTTTGACGTTGTCATCGCGTCTATATATTTTGCATTGTGTGTCATCTTAATAGGTGCGTGAGATTGGTTGGTGGAGGAGAACTCAATCTCTTTCGCATTTTATTGTGTTGCCATGAGGATGAGTTGCCAATGTTTTTCCGAAATGTGGATTAATTTCCTTTTCGGAAAATTTCTGGCGCTCCGCGTTACACCTTTTGTAGCAAAGGTCATGCCAAAATTTTCCGTGAAAACCGGATCTAGTTAATGAAACCGGAGCTCGAAGAACAACAACTTGAATCTTCCTCGTCGCAGACGTTGACGGCCAAAGTCGTGTGGGATAAGCTTTTTATCAGGGGGTACAACAAGGCAAAGAGCCAGGACCCGGTGAAAAGGCCGCACTTAGGCCGTATCATCGGCGGTGGACTAAATAGGAAGCACGCCAACTATGGCTTGGCTAAGCCCAGCACTAAGGAGTCGCGGGAGGCGAAGAAGAGCCAGTCGAACGAGGAGGCGAAGTTGCTCAAGAAGAAGGTGGCGGACTTGGAAGCAAACATGGAGAAGCGGATTGAGCAAAAGGTCGGGGAAAAGATGAATGAGCTCATACCCGCCGTATTGAAAAACTCTGTGGCTACATCGCCGGGGGCGCACAGGGGCCGATGCCTACGATCAACATAGGCGCTGGAGGTGGACCATCGATGTTGGCCGTGCCTGGCGCGCCCGCCCCCGACGTGCCCGACGCACCTGCCCCCGATGGACCGTCGACCGTGTACGGCGCGGCCGATGGTCCGTCCATGTTATCTTTGCTCGACGAGCCCATCACCTCTGGTCCGACGACGTTAGCCGAGGTCGATGCCCTCACGGTAAATTATTGACCGTCTCAAGCTGTAGCCAGTTCAATATCACCCACTCTCTGACGTATCCATGCATGTTATTGCAGGCTGACGCGACAGGATGCACCTTCCTGCAAAAAGTGGGCAGCGAGTTGAAGGATGTTGCAAAGGGGAGCATCTTGCAGCCAATCTCCCGCAAGTACCACTGCAGAGATATACCGGCCAACGAGCTTTGGGTTCGCGTCGATCTGGTGCTACCGGGATTCTAGGACTTGTATCCTCTTAATCAACCCGCCGATGCCGACAGCGAGCTGAATCTCGGCCAACTCGACAATCAAGTGTTGCTCTGGCCGAAAGCCCTTATTCGGCTGAACACCACGTCAGGGTCGGCGCCAAGCCAACACATGGTCGTCACTACTACACCTGTTGCGCCCGCGGAAAGCCAACAAGACAAGGTTGTCCCTCCACGGGCAACCCAACATGACAAGGTCCTCTCTCCACCTCCGATGGATCCTCCTCCTCCCGAGCACGAGACGTTACATGACGAGCAACATGACGATCATGAGACACATGACGACTACATGGATATTGAACTTGCTCCCATTTACGATTTCATAAATCAGTTGGATGGCGAAAAGGTTCCTCCGGAGTTACCCACCGGAAATCTTAATATCCAGAAGAAGGTAGATGGCAAAGAGGGTGGTCCTTCTGAGTTACCCACCAGAAAACCGGATATCCAAAAGAAGCAACATATTCCCAAGAAACTCCGAAGGAGGAGACGGCCTTTACGGCTCCACAACCTATGGTGGTTACCCCGAATACACTCCGTGCTACGGCCCATGAGGAGGTAAAACAAAGCGGCACTCCCCTGTGCTTGAGGGAGAAGAAGCATCGGAAGAGGCCGGCAGCCAACAAGAAGAAAGGTGGTGCCTCCTCTAGTAGCCAGCCATCGGCCGCTCGAGTCCTGGACCGTTTGCCGCCCGTCGTTCCGTGGAGGAAGGTGCATGAGATAGGTAAGCCGATGCTGCCGCCAGAGGTTGTCACTGTCATGGGTGGTGATATGAGGAGCATCCACGACGGAATTTTGCTGAGAGAGACGGAACTTCTACGTGAGAAATATCCCTCCTACCTGCTATACGTGGTCAAGGTGGCCCAATCCGTGGGCTTTGTGGATACAAATCCCGTTGAGGTGTTCTTCATTAGATACGAAGACGTATTCAGGGTCTTCCACTTGGGAATGCTCGACATAAGCATTGTCCGCCTGGTATCGCTCAGCATGGCGCATGATGTGGTCATGGAGAATACCCCGAACATCGCGATTATGGACCCCTACTACATGGTTGAGGACTACTTGCTGTCACCTGTGGATCGGGTTGTTATCACGAACTATATAACGGGTTTTTTGATAGATAACAAGGATAAGAACGCCATTCTCATGCCATACTTTCCCCTGTAAGTAGTCCTCTCCGCTTCCCGTCATTACATTCTTTCTAGAGTCTCCTTAGTATGTTGATGATATTGATGGCTTGTTCGAAATGTTCTGCGCAGAAAAGGAGGATGCACACTCATTGTCATGGAACCGCATTGGTCGGAATACACTTATCTCGATGCGGGTAGGGAGGTGCAGAAGGACTACATCGCGATAGAAGTTATTCTTAATAGTGCCCTCAACGGCTTCGCCTCCGATTTAGGCAAGCCCCTAAAAAAAGGAGAAAATAGTCCGAGGCGCCTACGTGTGCAACCACGTAACAAACTTCCCCTGCCTCGAAGAAATCGGAACAAGAATCTGGGTTGGAAGCTTGGCATGCCATCTTTCAGATGAGGGATTACTTAAAGGATTCCCAAGAGGTATTGTTACCAAGTCATATCTGAGACATGACCACAAAGATGGCCAACACCCCCGATGAATATGTGCGAGCTGAGTTTCGTCGCATCCAGCGGAGGAACTGCACGATACTCAAGTCGGATGTCATCACTCGGGGTGGCTTGTTCTTCCACGGCCACGCACCACCGAGCAACCGTGACATAGAAGCACACCTACGAGAGCAACGTGACGTCCGGACATTCAACACGCTAGAAGGAGTTCGTCCGTTCCCGCCGAGACCATAGGATTGAAAAAATGTTAGTATACACTTGCATCATATAACTTTTAGACCTTTATTTGTCATGTTTTATTCATAAACCTTGATGCTTCTATTTCTTTGATAGTTATTTGCAGTCTATTATCAATTTCCATGCTAAACACGTATTTTTGTCCTATGCACAGATGACATGGTATGTTGTGTATATCGGTAGGGTTCCCGGAGTCTACGACGATTGCGAACAATGCCGGAGACAGGTGCACGGTTTCAGCGGCAACAACTACAAGAGGTACAAGACCATGGTGGAGGCGGAAGGTCGATACGCCACTTACCTAGCAAGAGAGAATACGGAGACGACGAGGGCCCGGATGACCACCTTCGCCATCGCCGTGCTGATAATCCTTGTGTTGATGCTACTTACTCGAGTGCTTGTGTAGCTAAACTATCTGTTGAACTGTCTTGAATCGAGACTATGTAATACAAACTTGTGTATTATGTGTTGATGATCGATGTTATGTAATGACTACTAGTTGTGATGATCGATGTTATTTTCTGCATCTCTAACTTAGTGCCAATTGAAAGTTATTTCTGTCATTTTTCTATTATTTCTGTTATTTCTGTCATTTTGTTCTAATTTGTGCCAATTGAGTGTATTTTGGTTCCTTTTATTCTTTGACACAGGTAAAACATACCCCATGCGAATAACAACTATTACCACAGGCGCATATGTACCCCAGGCGCATAAGGCTTGTTCGCCACAGGTAAAACACTTACCCCAGGCGCACAAGGCTTATTCGCCTGCGCTAGTGTGACTTACCATAGGCGCATATTCGGGTTCGACTGGGGTAATGCATTACCACTGGCGATATGGTCCCAGGCGAACTGTTATTCGCCTGTGGTAATAAAAAATCATTCACCTGGGATACTGTTTTCCCTAGTAGTGTAAGCGGCTAGCTCAATTGCCCACTTGGTTACCCGGCCACTTTTATCCTTGTTTCCCATAATCTCCAAGATGGGAGAAGTGCTCACCACTGTAATTGGATGCTCCTGGAAATAGTGCTTGAGCTTCTTGGCACCCAGGTAGACCCCATAAGTCATCTTCAGATAGTGAGGATAGTTTTTCTTGGAGCTAGATATCACCTCAGTCAGATAATAAACGAGCCTTTGCACGGATTTGCCTTCTTCTTCTCGCTCCACAACTACCACCACACTCACAGCCTGGTTGGTAGCTGCAATATAGAGCAGCATTGGTTCCTTAGGCAGTGGAGACGCTAGAATAGGAGCGGTACCCAGCATGGTCTTGAGCTCTTTGGACGCCACATCAGCTTGTGAGGTCCAGACGAATTTGTCACTTTACTTCATGAGCTGATAGAGAGGCAAGGCCTTCTCACCCATCCTTCCCAGGTACCGGCTAAGGGAAGCCAGGCAGCCGATAAACTTTTGCACATCCTTCGGTGATCTCGGCAAAGACATGCTCTCTATACCTTTTATCTTGGAAGGATTGCCTTCAATGCCCCGACTAGACACCAGGAAGCCAAGTAGTTTGCCAGGCGGGACGCCAAATGTGCACTTGGTTGGATTCAATTTTATCCGGTACTTTCGCAAGCTTGCGAATGTTTCTTCAATATTGCTCAGCAGTGTGTGTTTTTCTTTGGTTTTGATGATTATGTCATCCACATACACCTACACATTTTTGCCGATTTTCTCATGCAGGCATTTCTGCATGCATCTCTGATATGTGGCCCCAGCATTCCTCAAGCCAAAACACATAACACGATAGCAATAAGCCCCTTACGGGTTGATAAAAGCAGTCTTTATTTGATCAGCCGGATTTAGTGGAATCTGGTTAAAACCAGAGTAGGCATCAATGAAAGAAAAAAGTCCGCACCCGGAAGTGGATTCGATCACCTGATCTATCCGGGGTAGAGGGAATGGGTCCTTGGGGCAGGCCTTGTTCAAGTCGGTCTAGTCAACGCACATGCGCCACACCATAGCGACCATGTGATCATCCTTCTTCTTCTCCACCATGACCGGATTGGCCAGCCAATCCGGATGCAACACCTCCATGATAAATCAACTTGCTAATAGCCTTGTGATCTCGTCACCAATGGCTTTTCTTCTCTCAGCCTCAAAGCGGCGCATACCTTGCTTCACCGACTTGGCATCCGGCCCCACATGTAAAGAGTGCTCAACCAACTCCCTCGGGACACCCGGCAGATCCTGATTGGACCATGCGAAGACATCCCGATTCTCATGGAGGAAGTGGATGAGAGCGCTTTCCTATTTCTCCTCCAATCCGGCGCCAATGATGGCAACACGCTCCGGGAACTCCGGGTTAATCTGCACCTTTTTTGTCTCCTTGGAGGCCTGGAATGTGGCTCCATGCTGAGAGCTCGAGATGCCTAGCATACCATGTTGAGCTGCCTAGGCCAGGGCCACCACTTCATGGATATTCTTCTTCTCGGCCGCAATGACCATGGACTCGGCTAACCGAGATCCAGCAGATGCACAGTCCAGGGAACGCTTGTAGTCACCCGAGATGGTGATAATGCCATTGGGACCGGGAAGCTTCATCTTCAGATAGGCCGCATGCGTGGAAGCCATAAACTTGGTCAGGGCAGGTCTGCCGAGAAGGGCATGGTAAGGGCTCTGGAGATCAACCACTTCAAACTGCAGGCACTCGGTCCGGCAATTCTCCCTCGTACCAAAGAGCACATCAATCCAGATCCGGCCAATGGGACCACATGATACTCCCGGCACGATGCCATGGAATATGGTCTGGCTGGGCAGCATCATGTTCTCGGCGACGCCGAGCTTCTCCATGGTGTATCGATACATAATGTTGATGCTGCTCCCATTGTCAATCAACACCTTGCTGAACTTCACATTCTTCTTGGACCCCAGGAAGGTTTGGTCCACCACAAGAGCATAGGTACCCGGGTTGGGCATGATCTTGGGATGATCAGCTCTGGACCAGACAATGTCCTGGTCGCACCAATACATGTAATCCGGCACAGCCGGCATCACAACATTCACCTCCATTGCCCGCCTATGTAGGCTCTGCTTGTCATCCGGCTCAGTGGTGAACACCATATAGCTCTCATGATGCTCCTGATACTGATTCCGGTCTCCACCACCACCATTGTCATTGTTGTTCTTCCGGTCGACGTTGTTGTTGCGGTTGTAGTTGTTGTTTCGGTTGTTGTTGTGATTGTAGTTGCGGTTGTTGTAGTTGCGGTTGGCCCCCTGTGCCACCTGGTTCACATTTTCCCCTTTGCTGGTTCTCGGCCGGCCTGGGAGCAGCTGCCCGTATAGGCTGAACATTGGAACCTAGAGCCGGCAGGGGAGGAGGGGGAGGCAGCTCGCCAAAGCCCTCACTCTTGATCCGGTCCCACCAGCTGCACTGCCGAGTAGTGTGGTTAGCTGGCCTGCTTGGATGCAGAGTATGGAAGCTGCATGTCCCCTCCTTCATGGTCTCAAAGATAAAACTCTAAGTAGCATCTCCGGATTCCTGGGGCTGGTTCTGGTTCTGCCCATACTGGGGCCCAACAGTTTTTTTCCTTTGGCTGCTCCCGGTAGCAGGTTGATCCTGGTTAACTGCAGCCACATGGTCCGATCCATAGCGGACATCCGAACGGTCATCTCTTCTCTTGTTAGAGAAAATCTGGGCGATCATTCCGCCTACCACCGTCATTGCCTTGGTTTCTTCTCCTCGGCTCGAATGAATCGAGCAGAGGCTGAGTAAGGTCACCGAGTGCATACATATTTGCAATCTTGATGGTCTCGGCGAGCGTACTCAGCATCTCCCTCTGCAACTTTTGCCATAGCATGCTGCCATGTCGGCATCCTTGAGCAAACCAGGCCATTGCCTGTGACTCATTCACACCCTCGCAGGTGTTCCTTAGGGTAATCCACCTAGTAAGATACTCTCGGTCAATTTCTTCTTCCCTCTGCTTACACGCGGAGAGCTTCTGTGGCCTATTCGGCCTCTTGTAGGTGCTGGTGAAGTTGCTAATGAAGGCCTCCGAGAAATCAAGCCAGCAATTGATGCTATCTCTCGGCAGGTTGTTGAGCCAGATCCTGGCAGGGCCCTCCAATATCTGAGGCACATATCTTACAACCCATCTTATGTTACCGCCGACAATGTGCACAGCAGTAACGTAATCATTCAGCCAGTCATCCGACTTGGTGCTTCCATCATAGGTCTTGGTCCCTCTTGCTAGCTAGAACTTGGACACAGCCGGCTCACCCATGATCCTGGGACCAAAGCAATTGGGTCCGGGTGGGCCCCGCGCATTTATCTTTTCCGACAGGTAGATCCTGTCCAGCTTGTACCTTGCATCACTCGGTTGCAGCATCCTTGCCCCCCAAACGAGCTGCAACATCTCTTGGGTCGGCGTACCCGACTTGCTCCATTGCCGAGTACCCATCATTGTAGCGGTCCTGGTGCACATGACCGGGTTGAGCGACCGGGTTGGCCACTGCAGCAACAGCTTGTGGCTGAACAACAGGCTGAACCGGGTTGACAGCCGGGTGCCGAGATGGAGCATCTCGGTTGCCCCCTTGCCCCTCTTGGCGAACTCGGGCGGCATTATGTCCACCACATGCAGCAATGTGTTCTTGACCGGGCTGCCGCTCTATAGCGTGTTGTTTTCCAGCGACAGCCGGATCGTACACCTGCATCTGCTTACTCTTCGTGGAGTTCACACTCCAAGCTCTCTCACCACCGGGAAGCGGTGATGAGGCATGTCCTCCGGATCTTTCCCCATGCGAATGAACAACATGAGACGCACCAGCTCCCGGATTCGCTTTCCAGAAAGCTTCATTCTGCATGCCCGCTTCAAGAACTAGCTCACTGAGCTTCGCCGGGTAAGTTTGGCAACTTGGCGGCAACTGCTTCTGCGGCTCTAAGTGTTTTGGCAGGAGAGCTAACCATCTCTAGCCATCTCGGCACCTTGGTTGCGACGAATGACTCCTATCCGGCTAGGGTTTCTAGCAACAGGAGTAAAACCATGGGCTCTATTGTACTCATTCTGGTCAAGGTTAAGTTCAAGCCTAACCTTTGCCATTTCTTCGGCCTCTAGGAGCATGGCCTGGCGCTGATGCTCGAGTTGCACCCTCAACACCGGCAGATCCGTATCCACGGCAAGAGCCATGCCTATCTTCTCGATGACACCAGCAAGAGGTGTCGGCATCGCTGTTGATGCAGAAGGACCCTTGAACCCAGGTTGGTTCTCCGGCTTGTCGTAGGGCTTGTGGCTCGGTCGAGCCGACGCGTTGACGACCTCGGGCGTAGTGGGCGCACCTTTCCCGGCAGCGGTAGCCGGGCCAGTCATCATCACCTCCATGCTGCCCGCAGAGTTTGCGCCGGGCTGCCCGCGGACGGCAAAAACGGCAGGAGGATCAGCAGCAATGAGCACCACCTCGGGGTACTCGTGGATGACGATGGTGGCGACGAACACTAGGTGCGCTCCGAAGCTGATGACGGAGCCACCTGCAAACATGGGCCTGCCGCAGAAATAACCAGCGTTGTGAGTAACGAAGTCGAGGGAGCCGAATCTGTGGACAAGGCCACTAACCACACGCTCCCCCGAACGAGAAACAGGTCCCGTCCGGATATGAACCCGAACCAGCACCGCTGCTGGCTCCACGGTGGGCGCAAACTGTCGTGGATGAGTAAAGACTGATGCCATAGGATGGCTAAAGATTGGGGCCGATGGACGCTGTAGGTATCCGGGGAGGGCTCACACGCCTAACTGGCGCACTCAGAACACTACAAACAACAAGATCTACCCAGGTTCGGGGCCCTCGTGTGGAGGTAACACCCCTACTCCTGACTTTCTCTCTGTATAGTCTGTTCCAAGTACAAAGGTTCCTCAAGCTCGTGGAGCTGGAGGAAGAAGAACTTCTCTCTCTTTTGTACCTCAGCAACTATGTGAAATGAACTCCTAACCAATTGATCGACCCTCGCACAGGAGGAGGGTGGCCACCTTATATACTGGTGGCCACCTACTATTATACAGATAAAAGTACTAACTACGTGACTACTCCCTGTATAACACCGCACGCCTCCGTGTCTTCGCTGACAGGTCACCGAAAGTCTCCACGGTTAGGTCGCTGACATGCCATGTCCCCCTTGTCAGAGACAGGACATGGCATTGCCCATACCACACTGTACCCATGTATGGATACACACCATCACGCGCCTAGTAGGTTGAACCGCACGCCTGTACGGCTCCTGGATACGCGGGATTCACCCAACGGCTCCATTGACTTTGCCTACGGGTAGAACAGAAGCCATCTCTATCCGGATCCTCCAAGTGCTACTCGGATGACCCAGATAGATACTCGAATCTTCACCTTGGTAACTTGTTCTTCCTACCGGATAGCTCCAACTCGGCAGCTATCCAGCCGGGTACCATCCTATCCGGCAGGTACCAACTCGGTACGGCCAAACTCGGCAATCAGTACCTTGAACTCCATTTCTCACCTGCCTTACCCCTACTCGGGGGTAGCCCCCCCGACAATGCTCCTCCAATTGATGTTGTGATGGTGGTGCAGGTTGTATTATAGGCTCCCTTTCTTCAAAAGCAACCTGCACATCACAAGAAAGAACACTAGGAGTAGATATAGTTACATTAGTTGAGACAACCTCACAGGTCTTCTCAACCTCTACAAATCCCATAACGAATGGTTGAATTGTAAATTAGGATAATGGCTATCAAAATTAACCTTATAGCTATTGCACCACTTCTTACTTAACAAAAGATGACAGCAAGTAAACACTCTAGGAAGCACATTAAAAAAATGTGAATTGTAGAGGTTACTTCCTAGAGTGAATCAAGATTAGGTGCCGTTAGGTATTCGGAAAGTATTAGTTGAGGATCATGGATCAAGAGTGGGATTTTTCCATCCAAAATGACGGAGAGATATACTCTGGGCCCTCTCGGTGATATCACATCGACACCGCTTGCAAGCACGTGATATGATCACAAGGATGTTATATCATGGGAACGAGAAAAGAGTACTTGTCGGTAACGAGATTGAACAAGGTATGGTTGATACAAATGATCGAATCTCGGACAAGTAAAATATCGCGAGACAAAGGGAATTAGTCACGACGTTGTTGGTTCACACAATCACGAGAGTCATCGTTGAATATATAGGAGTCATCACTAATCTCCAGATCCCGCTGTTGATTATTGATCGGAGAGGAGTCTCGATCATGTCTATCTTATTCGCGAACCGTAGGGTGACACACTTAAGGTTCTTTGACGCGTTTGAGAGGATACGGAATATCGAAGAATATTTTGAGCAGCACCGAAATTGTTTCGGGGAAAATTGAAATAGTTCAAGGGGTTTTTCGTCGAATCGTTGTCAATAGAATTAACAAATGATTCAAGGTGCTATATGAAAATGTTTGTTAACAGAATTAACAAATATAAATAAATAAATAAAAATGTTTTATTTATTTATTAAAAGAAAAACTTTGGATTTTCTAAGTGGGAAATAATGGAAAAATGAGTGGGTGTGAATGAAGTGTCCACTCACATGATGAGGGAAGAAGTGGGGGCACCACCATGGGCTGGCCGCACCCACCCCTTGGCTGCCTCCCTTTCCCTATAAAAGGAGGGTGAGAGCTCTCCCTCCTCCACACACTTGCCCACCTCATTTCCTCTCCACCCGCTGCTCCATTCCATGGTCTCCGGCTTGGCGAAGCCCTGGCCATGGGATTCTTCATCACCACCACGCCGTCGTGCTGCTGGGGTTCCGAGGGATCCTCTACTTCCGTGCCCCGTTGGATCGAGGGAACGGAGGTCATCATCAACCGTACGTGTGATCGATCACGGAGGCACCGCCGGATTGCGGTGCACATCTTCTCCCTATCAGGATTGGTGTGAGTACGACTACGCTAACAACAAGATTTGATCTCGTAACGCTTTGTGTCTTCGAGGGTATGTGTTCTCCTTAACCCTCTCTTTGCCCTTTGCACTTCGTCTCCTAGATTAGATCTTGGCCTTTCGGGTGTCTCTCGCGTAGGATTTTTTTATTGTTTTCTATGCAACGACCCCTTCAATTTGTTGCACATATTCCACTAGAATCCTCCTTCCAGAAAGTATCATTGCACATAGAATAACTACGAAGCTCCATTGATTAACTTGTTAGTAACAAAATAACAATGGGTTGTGGTGTTCTCTCACAGCTCACTCAAAACAGCAATACAAAGGAGTACCTTACTGTTCCAAAGTGAATAGAAATACTTACCAACAAGTAGTGGCAACTAGTGTACTTTGATGTGAAGAAGAGAATACCCGGGGTTTTACCTGTCATAAGGCAAACAGGTTATTTAGTGGGGCTTGGTATGGATACCTAACAATCACTAAAGTAACAAGTCCTATTTGTTGTCCAATGTGATATAAAAAGGATGGGAAACACACACGTCAGGCCTCTTTGAGTACCAAATTCCGCGCGGTCTGTGACGTTTCAATACCATTGCGGATGGGCTCCAAACCGTTGCTAAGGGCAATCCGCGATGGTTTACGCGACGGAGTGAGAACGTTCCTGATCGACTGTCACGGATGATTCTACGATGAATAATGAACACTAATCCGTCGCGAGCTACTGGCCGGCCCAGCACAAGGCCCAACAAGGAGCGACGTTTTTTTCGTCGCAATGTGTGTACACGTGGCATCGTTTTCCCGTTACCCGTTACTGACGTCACTTCCACCGTTTCTGACGTCATCATCATCTTGACATTTTAAAAACGTCGCGATTGGAACTACTGGTACCTCCGTTAATGACGTCATAATATGTGTGACGTTTATTTTCTCGTCGCGGGTACAAGCAGTATAAGGTGTCACGTGTCGCTCTCATAATGTTCCACGTATACGCTTATTCCCGACGAATTTATAACGTTGACCGACGGTGCGACGTTTTAGTTCGTCGTAAGACGTCGCGAATCATGAGCCAGCACGTGTACCAACACGGCATGTCCACGTCGAAACGTTTCCGTGACGTGTTTATTTCGTCGTGATTTCCATCCAATAAGGTGCCGCCTCATGGACCTACCATATAGTACCACGTGTCCTCGTATTCATAAGCATGGAAAATACTATACTAGTTTTCACAGCAAAGCAAACACAAAAAATACATAAATTCCGAATAAGGTCACAACATAGCTCGCCAGCAAAGGAAGTCTAATATAGTTCAACAGACAACAAGCGGTTTCACTAAGGGCTACTCAGTTCCATATCTCGGATGAACTTGAGCCAACATGCCACCAATAAGGGCTTTGTACATTTCTTGACTCTTCTGCATACCTTTGTGTTCCTCCGTCATATGCAGCAATTCTTGTTAATGCTTCATCCTATCTGCATCAGCTTGTTCCTTGGTCTGCTTCAACTCATCAACTACAGACTGCAGGTCCTGCCTCTGTTTTCTCTCAGAATCAAGTTGAAGGTGAAGCTGAGACTTTGTTGCTCTTGCACTGGTTGTGACCCCACCTATGGTATTCAGGAACGAAGACTTTAGACGTTTCTTGGTCAGCACGGCAGCGACAACTTCGGTGGCAGAAAGAGGTTCCTTGACAGCGCCATCTACTGAAGTACGTTCTAGCATATGATATTGCATTTCTTCCTATAAAGCATGTAAAATCTTTCGATGAAATAGAAGCTGAACTAGCTTGTAAGGAACATTGATATCATGACAATCTTGTACATAACAAAGATGCAAATAGCAGATGACAAGCAATTAAGCACGCATGACAAGCTTGTAAGGAACATAAATGAAAAACATCACATGACAGGCATGTAAGTAAACATGGCTGAAAATAGCAGACGACAAGCATGTACAGAACACAGATGAAAATAGAAGCTCATAAGGATAGATGAACTATCAGATGAAAAGCAAGCAGCATGCATGTGCATGAACTATGAGATGGCAAGCATAGGTGAAATAGCAGGAGTTTGCATCAGAATTCACAAAGGGAAGCATCAATACATATCTAGAAGAATCTATTGAGGTAATTGTTGATCCCAGAGATAAACACTATTCGGAGGGACTTACAATTGCTCTTTTCACGGGCGAAGAGAATCCACGTGTCTTGTTGTTGTGCGTAGCTTTGAACAATTCAAAGGCATCTTCCCCAATGTCGCACCAAACCTCGTAGCTACGAGAACCTGTGGCGCTATGGAACTGGACGGCCTGTCTGCTTTGCCTCTCTATTGTTTTCCATAGGAATTATCCTTGCATATCCTCCACGCCCTCCAAGTATATTGCCTCTCCCATCATCCAAATCAGCATTAGGAGCATTTGCTGGAGGTCTTTGTTGTTGTTGTTCCACAAGAGTTGCTAAATTTGCAATTTTTCTTGTCAAAGTTTCTTGCATAGCATCAACAGACTCTTATGTTGCTGCAGCTTCAATTTTGAGGTCCATGTTCCTTAACTCCTCTCTTAAAGAATCATCAGTTCTATCCACCTCATCAGTAATCCTTTTGTAAAGTGTATCTCTCAAAGCTTCATATTCATTCCACTTGACCACCTCATCCGGTTTCTTCCTTGCCTGCACATCAACATCACTAGAAGAACTCTTGATTAATCTGTTAGTAACAAAATAATCAATGGGTTGTGGTGCTCTCTCACAACTCACTCAAAACCAGCAAAGAAGTTCTTCACTTACTGTTCCAAAGTGAATAGGATTGACTAACCAACAAGGACCAATGAAAAGTGTGCTAAGTGTAAGAAGAGAATAACCAGGCTATCAAGTATCACAATGCAAACAGGGTATTTGGTGGAGCTTGGTTATGAATCCTAACAACACCAAAATAATAACTCCAATGCACTGTCTAATGTGATGAAAACACTAAAGGAACACACTCACTCTGGGAGACAAATGTGGCTTAGCAATTATATGGAAGAGTTATTGCAAGCACTAGAAAGACACTAGCAAATACTCTATGAAAACAGGCACAAGATTTCTCAAATGTCCACAAAAATTAACCAAGATATGATGTATCAAGCTCCACTAGTGATATAGTTATGGCTCGGCCTCTTTTTGCTTTTTCTCTCTTTTTATTTATTTTTTATACCTTTTCTCTTTTCTCCATTTTTTTATTTTTTCAATGGCCTTTGAATCAACTAGGAGCAATAAGTAATGAAAAACAGAAAATGTGGACATAAATTTATCAAATTGGGCAGCTTGTTAGAGCAATAAAACAACTAGTCTTTGGGTTTTGGGTACCTAAAATTGCTGTTGAATGGCTGTGTCTAGGGCTTATCAAAGATCAGCACAGAAATCTAGGGATAAAACAGGGAAAAACAAAAGAAAAACTAAGAAAAACAAGAGAGAATTTCCCACGACATGCGGATTGTACCACAGCAGAGAAACATCTACTTTGTTGTCACGGCAGAGCGCGCGTGTGTGTGCGTATGTGTTGCGGTGTGTTGAGGGTGCGCTGCGGGTGTGGGCTAGGAGCGCGCGAGTGGCGGCAGCGCTTTTGCGTGCTTTTGTGCCGCGACAGGGATCGGAGTCCGATCGTGGCTAGGAGTGGAGAGAGTGCGCGCATTACAAAATGAGGTTTTGGTAAGCTTTGAGACGGCCGCGATAACGAATCCGAGGGATGCAAGGAACGGGCGTGCGGCAGAGATTTGAGCAAAATGCGTGCCACGGCAGGGAAACAATAGAATCTGATTGCAACTAGGAACGGATTGAACCGATTGAAAATAGGACCAACGCAACACTATGAAATCGAGGAACTTTATCAACTTGTAAACAAGTTGTAGGTCTAAACTTTCCCGAGGACAACAAGATCAAAGCACACTTATTTATTGTGGGATTTTTCGGTATAGATGGAAACAAAAGAAGAACATGATAAACCCTAACCTTAATAGACAAACACTAAAAACAGAAAAACAGATATGCAAATCAACAATAAACAACAACTAGAGTAGCGATTTGGTGTTGATCAAGGCTCTGGCACAATCTAAACCTAATATTTTTGTATGGCTTTTTCTGGATAGGAAATAAAAACAACTAGAATATGGATAAATTTGCTCACCAAGTAAGCATGGGGCTCTGATACCAAGATGATACGGGGTGGCCCGATCTTCTTAATGAGCTCTCTCTTTTTGTGGTAATTTTCTGGATTTTGTGATAACTAGTGCTACACTGAGACCTCTAAACAACTAGAATATGGATTTTCTGGATTTTGTGATAACTAATGCAACAACAATCAAGTACTTTGGACATTCTCAACTACACACTCTTGCACAAGTAATCAAAGATCACAAGTGGTCATGTATCCCCCTATTACCAATGGAATAACAAGATATCACACAACTTTTCAACGGTATACTTCAAGATGAATGCTTAGCAGCAATACAATCTAGAGGCTAGGGTTTTCTTTGGTTTAAACCTATTCTACTCTCCCACATGCAGGTGGTATCTATTTAAGGGGGAGGGGTGCAGCCACAAGGCCCTTGCGCAAGAACCAACTCCTCCTAGGACTAGGACTCCTACTAGGACTCGAACAAAGGATACAAACGAACCCACATTAAGGAGTTCGGCCAAATATGGTATAAAAAACATGCCCATTTGGAATAGCACTTCTATGTGGCGCATTGGTATCCAATGGGACACCCTCCTCTTGTTTTCATTCTCTCTTAGTGTGGAATAACAAGCTAGTAGTTGTTCTCCACACTTGTATGATTATTTTCACCATCTTGTATGATTATTTTCACCATGGTACTCTTGTTTTCACCATCTTGTATGTTTGTTTTCACCATGGTACTCTTGTTTTCACCACTTGTAGTCTTGTTTTCCAGCATCTCCATGTTGTTTTCCAGCTCCTCTTGGTTGTTTTCCACCATCATGCTTGTGTTATCAATAACCCTGATCATACATAAATGCATAGACTTAGGCAGTATAAAATTCTCATTATCACAAAAATCATAATCAATAAGGAGTGAATTCACCTATTGTTGTAATAGCTTGGTCCTTGACCTTGTCATAGTTCCAAGTCTCACTTCATCTTGATTAAGTGGAAAAGTACTAGGGACGTCCTCATCAGATTCTTCCTCTCTAGCATGCTGTAACAATTCATTCATATCATTGTACTGAAGATGCCTCACAATGCTTATGATTTTAAATTCCAAACCTGAGAGAATACGCTGCATAGTATGTTTTGGTTCCTCTCTACCTTTGGCCCTTTGAATAATCAACTCCATCTCTCTATAATAAGCATCAATTAACAATGTGCCTTGCTTCAATTGCTGCAATTTATCATATAATGTTCTCACATAATTCTTTGGCACAAATCTATTCCTCATGAGTTGCTTCATAGTAGCCCAAGTAAAAATTTCTGGATCACCATTTTCAGCCCTCAATTGTGTAATATTATCCAACCACAAAATAACATAACCATCAAAACTAGAAGAAGCCAATTTAATCTTCCTATCTTCATTGTATTCATGCAATCTCCATAGCTTCTCAATTTTCAGCTCCCATATAAAATACTCTTCTACATTATCATTATCAAAGGTGAAAGGAGGAATAGAAAATTTAGGCTTGCCCAAACCATCATATTCTCTAGTATTATCATGAACTTGTACCCTCCTTGCATTGAAACCTCCACGGGCATTATGAGCATGGCTTCGTCCTAGATCCCAATCATCATCATCATTAGCTTGATTTTCCCTTTGTTGTAGTTGAGTAGACAATTGAGCAATTTGCCTAGTCAAATTTGTGAGAGACTCCTGCATAGTATCAACAGATTCTTGAGTAGCAGCTTTTTCAATTTTGATATCCATCTCTTGCAAATCTTTCCTCAAGCTAGTATCATAAGCATCAAGTTTCTTCTCAATTCTGGATGCTACCATGTCTCGGAATTTTGAGAATTCTCCCCATGTGAACAAATCATCAACAGTCTTCTAACTAGATGCCTCAGCAATTTTATCCACCTGCACATTCTCACTAGCACAAGACTCCATGGATTAATGTGTTAGTGAAATAAAATAATATGGGATGTGGTGATCTCTCATAACTCACTCAAAAACAGCAAATAATGGTTTACCTTACTGTTCCAAAGTGAAGAGCAGAAACTTACCACAAGTAAAACAACACTACTATGTCTCGATGTGAATAAGAGAATTCCCAGGGATTTTAACACTCACAAGGCAAAACAGGATATATGGTGGGGCTTGGTATGGATACCTAACAATCACCAATGAACAAGTCATATTTATTGTATGTGATGATATAAAAATAGCACCTAAAAAACACACACCAAAGAGGAGACAAATGTGGCAATGCAATTATATGGATGAGAATATTTCAATGCACTCGAAAGACACTACCTATGCTCAAAGATACCACAGGCACAAGATTGCTCAATGGTGTGTCAATATAGCAATGATGAAAATAGCTCCACAAAAATATCAATATATCTCAAGGCCTTTTTGCTATTTCTCAATTATGTTTTTCTCCTTTTCTATTTTCTGTTTTCTCTTTTTTGTATACTTTTATGACTGGCCGAAAACAACTAGAAGCAATAATAAACACAATATGATCAATATAACACAATGTATGTGAATATGAGCAGCCTGGAATGAACAAGAAATAGCTATTCTTTTGGGAAAGGTACCTATGAATTGCTGTATATAGGCTCGGTCTATGTCTCACAAATATCGGACTTGGAATAGCTAAGAAAAAAAAAAGAAAAACAAACCTAAAACACCTACAGCTAGCAAGATCTCACGGCAGAGAATAAGACGATTTCCTATCGTGGCGGCAGAGAAATGCGGCGTTTTTGCGCCCGCGGCAGTGCTCTCACGGTAGCGCTTAGGCGCACGGCAAGGATAACACGCACGAAATCGTTTTTGCTGTTTCTGTGCCTCAGTGGAAGGCGCGCGTATGAGGGATGAGGGCGCACAACAGGGCCAGGACCACGGCAGTGATTTGGCGAGTTTTGTGTCGCGGTACAACATGGAACCAAAAGCAACTAGGGGCACGGTTTAGAGAAGAATCAAGTGCAACTCGGAAACCCTCACGGCAGCGATTGTACGTAGATGATCCGAGGAAAACTAGAACCATGGCAAAGAGCAATCCGATTTAAAGAAGAGCTAGGAATCCCGCGGCAGCAAAAATAGGAATTTTATGTCGTGGTAGAAAACCTTGTCCAACTCGATGTCAACAAAGAAAACACACTCGTATTGGGATTGATTTTGTGGGATTTTCGGTGGATACTTGAAAAACAAAACGAAGAACACTAAGAACCCGAACCCTAGACGGAACTAGAAAGACACAAAAGATGAAAAGAAACACAAAACAACAACTAAAACTTGACAATGGTGATTATGTAAGTCTATGGCACGGACTAACACTATTTTTTGAGGCTTTTTCTGGATGGGAAAATAAAAACACTCGAATCTAATGGGATAGAAACAGCTCACTGAGTAAACCCAGTAATCTGATACCAAGATGATAAGGGGATGCCCGATCTTCTTAGTGAACTCACACGATAATAATGGTTTGATAACTTGTGTCTCTCCACGAACTCTCCGGCTAATTCCTGATGCCAATTGCAGCAACAACCAATACCTTGGATATTCGCAAATCCACACACTTGCACGAGTAGCCACCGACTACTAGTGGTCCTGTATCAACTAATTCGCAGTGGAATAGCAGATAACATGCAAAACTTGCAGAGGTATAATTCCTGATGAATGCTTCGAGCAATCAATAATGGAGTTCTAGGGTTTTTGTTTAAAGGTAGTCTAACCTCATCAACTTGCAGGTTGGAGGGTTTTATGGGGGGTAGGGGTGCGGCCACAATGCCAATTGCACAAGAACCAGGCTAACCCGACTAGGACTCAACCCACATTAAGTTTGGACTCGAACTAAAGGGGTACAAACCGACCCATGAGGGGGGTGCGGCTAAGAGGAATGCAAGCCTTTATTCTACACGCATTGGGACACCCTAGGACAAGTCCTTGGTGCCCCCATAAGCCTAATGCGCATCATTATGAATTATGGGTTGGGGCAACCTAGGACATGTCCTTGGTGCTCCCATCTCTATGCCATTCCACTCCTTGTTTCTCCTCCTCTCTTGTGCTTCCATGATCATCTCCCTCCTTGTGTATGGTCTTGTTTTCCATCATGTAACAATTGTTTTCCACCTTGCTATGTTTGTTTTCTAGCTCCTCTTGATGTCCTCCTCCTCCCATGCTTGTGTTATCAATAACCCTGAGTATACTTAGATGCATAGACTTAGGCAGTATAAAGTTCTCATGAAAACAAACATCATAATTTAATAGGTGTGAATTCACCTACTGTTCTAGTAGTTTGGTTCTTGATCTAGTCATTGGTCCAATCATCACTTCATCATGTTTCTCTTGAACAAAAGTATCATCAATGGGTGCAATGGTGTAAGAACTAGGTATGTCCTCATCATAACTGGTGCATAAATTAAGAATATGAAGACTCAGCATAAAATAAAAAATGGCCCTTCACAGAGGGGAGCAAGGATTACTCATGTGCTAGAGCTTTTTATTTGATAAACAGAGGTTTTGAAAACAATCTTGAGAGAGGTCTATGTTTATGTCAATGAATAGTAATGAAAAACTTATCATAATCCATCTCAAGCAAAGTGTTTAGACTTTTGAGAGTGGTTTCCGCTGTTTTATTAGTTTGGCACTTCCCCCCACCTTTCTTTCACAAACCAGGGCTAGTCGTGTTCACGGGTACCCACCAGCTTTCATCAAACCATGGGGAAGTGCCTATTTATTATATTAATTGGCACCAGCTCTCCGCAAATTTAGATGAGCACAGATTCCATAATCATCGGGTGAAATAAGGAAGAAGAACCTTGCTTGAAACAAACCATAATAGACTTTAAACTACTTCCTCATGGCTAAAAAAAGTACACAAAACACGTTATAATTTAGAAGGTTTTAAAGGCAGCACACGATAAATTTACTTGTAGTGCTGGCTAAATACCACATACAGGTAAATATGGTGGACACATTTGGCAAACTTTTGTTTTGGGGAGTTGGATGCACAAGTATAGCTCATACTTAGTACATCTGAAGTCTAGAAAAAGACTCGAAGCAACCAACTAAGAGAGCAATAACGGCCAGAATCATGCATAGCGACAAAACATCATTAATCAAAGCATGAAGTGATATTACAAGTCAAAACTAAATGAACAAAAACCAATCAACCTATTCGAAACAACTCTCAAAGAAAGTAAACATCAAATACCATAGAATTAATCAAATATAAGGGAAGCAAACTAACAAGATCTGAACAAAATTCGAGTGAAAAACAAGAGCTAAATGCAGTACTAGCAAAAACTGAACACTCACAAAACAATAAGAGTAAAAACTTGGGTGTTATAGGCAATGAAAATGGAGTGTGTCTCTCCCAAAATAAAAGTTATACGATCCAACAAAAATCACTCTCCTCCTCCTCTTCATCCAAAGAGCTTCCAATTTCAGCAATTTCTTCTTCCACAAGCTCCTGCATAGGCATTAGTCTCTTCCTTTGGGTGAGAAAATATTAATATATCTAATAATATAGCCATTAACATCCTTGTTATTATTAAAGAAATATTCAAGTATATCAAAAATATCATATTCATAAGGAACAACATCAATATTTTCAAGCAAATAAGCAATTTCAAATGCACCCTTCCAAGCAATAAATTCTTAAATTTGTTCCATATTATAAAAGTCATAATTTCCTCTAACGTAAGAACCTATGGTATCATTATCATTACACTCACATTGAAAAGTAAGGTGTTTATACCTCCTACAATAACAAGATTTATCAAAAAATTAGGAAACATTATAAGTAGAGCACAAGTTTTTAGCATAATCATTCAGTTTATTTATTTGTTACCATAAGAGTGTCCCTTTCTGTGACAAGCGGTGTTCCTTATGATAAGTTTGTTGTTCTTCCGTGAACCCACCTTGCCAATAAGATCTAGTTTCAAAGAAATCAACCATTGATAGCAAGAATAATAAATCAAGTAAAAAACAAGAGTGTACTTCCAAAGTGAACTTATAGATAGAGCTATGCTCCCTGGCAACGGAGCCAGAAAGTAGTACTGATGACCCACAAGTGTAGCGGATCGCAGCAGTCTTCGAGGGTAAGTGTAACCCAATTTACGACACAAGGGGAGCCAAACAATACCTATAAGCCTTAGCAGTTGATTTGTCAATTTAGCCACACCTGGGAAGCACTTAGCAAAATATATTAGTAATAAAAGGTGCAATAAAATAGTGGATGGATTGGTGTTGTGATGTTTCTCTTGCGTCATAACACTCCAAATACAATAGCAATTGTATAGATGCACTGGTTCGGCGAAGAGACAGTGAAAGTGATGAAATATGGAGTGAAACAAGTGATATGTGTAATCTGTAATAAACGGACCAACAAACAAATGAGTAGTAAAATCATGCAAAAATAGTAGCAACAATAGTAAAAGATGCATCGGGGTTCACAAGTTCATTTGTGGAAACTCTCCAAACTATAGAACAAGTGTTGGGTAAACAAATTACAGCCAGGCAATAGACAAATCATGGGGGAATAACAATGCTATTGTGACAAGATATTGTTCACGGGTTCCAACATGATAGGCATTACGTCAAGGCATATAGACCGCTATCCAGCATGCATCTATATCTAATAGTCCACCACAAGAAAGCTATGCAGCAAATCTCTCATGTATTAAGTTGCAGCAACCAAGTGATTGCTTTGATGCAACAGACAATTGCATAAAGAACAATACGTAATGTAAGCAATGGTTCTCGTCCGTAGTCAAGAGCACCTCTGTTTTCTCCCTAGTGGCATCAACACATTCTCCCCCCGCATGTTTCTGTCACTCAAGCGCAGGCAACAAGGAGGCATGATGAGGACATCCCTAGCTCTTCACCAATTCATACACATGATGGTGTTGTTGTTCAAGATAATATTAATGGAGTGAGACTTAGACCAATGACAAGATGAAGAACCAAGTTATTAGAACAACAGGTATCGATTAATCATCTCGACAAATCCCTTGGGTGAGCCGGTAGGGTTTTGATTAGAGGAACAATGTACCCACTGGTAGTCTCGACGGCTAACAAGTAGGCAAGATTGACCCAGGTTTGGGGCCCTCGTAGAGGTAAAACCCTTACTCCTCCTTGTCCGATCTGTATTATGGCGAGATAGTCGAGATGTTACAATGGTGATGTCGTGGTGGTGTGTACGGGGTATCCCGTGTATTGTCTAGTCTAGGATTGCGTCTAGTCGTGGCTTGTCACGTGTTCCTCTTTTCTCTCCTCTCTCCTGGCTTTATATATGCAGCCAGGAGGGGTTTACATGAGTCCTAGTAGACTACGTATAGGAGTTCTTGTCTTGTGCTTCAAGGAATCAAAGGTGGCTTCTTGGACCCGGATGGGCCTTTGAGTGGGCTCCCCGTAGCGTAGCAGCCGGTAGGCTCAAGTAGGTAACATGTTGAGTGTCCCCACGTCACCGGGTAGGATCATCCAATAGGCCTGGGAGTCATCTCCACGTTAGTAGCCGCCAAGTGTTTGTTCGAATGAGAATAGTTGAGTAAGCACTCAAAGATTGTTTCTGGATCTCATGACTCAATTGGTCGAATATTTGATCTAAAGGGTGTGTACCATGTGTGAGATGTACTCGATTATCGAGCAGTAAGTGCACCTTGCGTTGGCTTTTTTCGCAGAAGGGTATGGCTCTGTTGCTTGGCTCTCCCGAAAGATCAGGGCCAATTAATTGCTTTTCGGGCAAAAACAGTTCTGGCCTACACGAATTCGAGACCTTCGACTCGAACTCGGCGAGGTGATCATTGCGACTGGGCCGTGGAGGACTTATCGGGTCAAACTTAACCTTAAAGGGGTACCCGGCGCGTCCGCTAGGATTTTTCTTCGTATTGTTGACACGGAAAACTTACTGGAGGACGCAGCTCGAGTGCGATTCCAGGCCCACAGGAAAGATCCTTGGTCTTACCTTCGTACTCAAAAAATACGGCATCCGGATGTGCCTAGTCGGCCAAACGATCTAGGGTAAAATGATGTGTTAGTACATCGTAATGCGGCGTTGCGGGAGCCGCGTACTCGCGATTTTCTTTTGGATGTGCAGCAAGTGTTGTCTTTTGTTTCAAGTCATGTGTCTGTACATCATAGTGCGGAGTCGTGGTTTATGCGGCAGCCGCATACACACAATCTTCTCCCTGATGTGTGGCGAGTGCCTTTTTGTGCAGTGGAGACGCGATGATTTCGGAAATGTTTGTGGCAAGTGCCTTTTTGTTTGAAGATTCCAAAGAAAAATAAACCTGTTGGCTGACGCTCGCTTGATGTCGTGGTGCACTGAGCACTCGTTCTGCCTCCCGATCGGACGTGGCGAGAAGTGTCAGATACTAGACATGTCGGAGTCGACACGGTGGTGGTGTACACGACACGGCGGACAGAGTCGATGTGGTGGAGGTGTACTCGACACGGCGGACGGAGTCGATGCGGTGGAGATGTACTCGACACGGCAGACGGAGTCGACGAGGCGGACTGCGTCGATGCGGTGGAGATCATGTAGTTGACGCGGACGTGGCGGAGTCGCACGATGACGTGGAAATCGTGTAGTTGACGCGGATGCTTAGCCACCGAGTCCACACAAGAAGATGGACCCAAAAAGTCTTCAAGATGTTCTGATTTCGCGAATTGGCTCGCGTTGTCATATGCTACTCGTTGAGATAGACAAGTTTGATGTTTTTCTTTTCTTCATCCGAGTTAATATGCGGTTTGTACGACCACAATAAGGACCTGGACGAAGAAATCTGACAAAGCTCCTTAGGTACGTGGCCAACGTGTCAGATGCTTCCAACACGGTGGTATGTCGCGCGCGCGACCAGCGCTCATTGGGTGCGCGGCCAGCGCTCCCGATGGGAGTAGTCCTGGAGTCTATGTGCGATTATTTGTAATCGGGCATAGACTCAAAGATCTTATAATATCGCTTCTTCGATTTATCGGGTGCACGACAGTGCTTCAAATGGGAGTAGCCCCCGAGTCTATGTGCGATTATCTGTAATCGGGCATAGACTCAAAGTTCTTTTAGTGTCGCTTTTTCGATTTATCGTGTGCACGGCAGTGCTCCCGATGGGAGTAGCCCCCGAGGCTATGTTCGTCTCGCAGAGTCGGACATAGGCTCAGGTTGTTCTGAAACTAACCCCGTGGGCTTGTCTTCTGTTGGCACGCGAAGGAGGACATGCGTCGACTCCCAGAGAAGGGTATGTGTCGACTCCGAGCGGAGGATCTGTGTCAACTGTCGACTCCGAGCGGAGGATATGTGTAGACTCCGAGCGGACGATATGTGTAGTGTCGTGGGATAATCACGGCAGACGTTACCGGGGGTAACTTGTCTTGGGGCAAATCGACTCTGGTGTTTGGGAGAGGGTTTAGCTCAAGGGAAACCATGGTGATATGCGATCTGGTAGCCGGCAATCAGGTCGCCGAGGCTACGATCTGAATATACTATCTCAATACTCGTGTTACAATGGATACTCCATATCTCGCAATCTATATCTCGTAAACTTGTGTATCTTGTGAACTCGTCCGATCTAACCCTAGGGGCCGGCTTATATAGTGCCCGGATCCCCTGGCTTACTATCCAAGGCGTACTCTGAATCCTACCCAGACACTGCTTGCAAACCCTAAACTTCCTTATCGGAACCCACAATCCGGGTTACGAGGCCTACACTACTGGGCCTTCTAGAAGCTCCTTTTCCATAAGCCGGGTCTTGCGCAGCGTCCTTTGGGCCGAGTTACTCCTTGGCGTTAGCCTACCGGGTTATCATCCCTCCATCAGTAGTCCCCAGAATAGCTTGGGCTTCACGGGATCCTCCTTGAAGCGCATGCTATTCCCTGCAGAAATAACAAACATACAAATTCATAGAGGTCGGGTTAAGTTGCTTTAATAAACAGCTAGGCCTAACTCCATCGGTGGTCCATATAATAACCCGGTTTCCTCCAAATCCATCTTTTACTTTTCCGGGTCAATGCCCTGATGAGAATACCAAAGATCCGGCTTATTTCACTCGTTAATTGGTCCAGATATTGCGGGAGAGATTTTCTTCCTATCCATTCCGGATGTCTCGTCCAGCACTTAACGCGTATCCCACAATATCAGGACGGGTATCACTTATCCCGAAATTTTTGGTTCCCGCTCACCTGCCTAGGTTTCCCCACCCGCATCTATAAATAGACGCCCTAGGGGGTAGCCTAGCTTAACGGCTCATTTCCTCCATCCTCTTCTTCCTCACCAGCGCTTCCTCATCCGAGCTCACAGAGCGCCGCCACGGAGACCTCGTGCACGCCGCCGGAGCAAAGCCGCCGCCAGCTGCGCTCTTCCACGGTTCGCCCCGCGCCACCGCCAGCCTCCGCCGCCTCGCCCTCGACCCGCCCGCCGGGAGTCGCAAGGGGACACCACGACTGCGCCATCTGCCGCCGTCGCGCCCTTCTCCAATCCACACCGGTAAGCTCCTTACTTCCATTAGTTTAGCTTCTAGTTTCTCCGCTTGATCTAGATCGGATCTAGGTCCGCCCGCGGGCCATTTCTTGCTTCGCGCCGGATTAAGTCGCATAGCTCCATCCTAGTTTGTCCAATCGCTTAACAGATGACCACGCATCACTCCCATATCGCTTGTAATCGTTAATTTCTTGATGAAATCGTCCACAAATTTTCCAATCTGGATGCAGTTCGCCCAAACTTCCGCGGCTGCTCTTGATACCCGGAAAATCCGCCACTTCCGGTTCTTTTACTTGCACTAGAAACATAGGCAATCAACCTTTTTTCATAACTGCTGGCCGATACGTATATATCCCATAATTTTTGTACTGCTCGTCAATACCCGGATAGTTTGTAATTTTCATTCTGTCTAGAGATACTCGGACAATTCATAGTTTCCATGCCTCCTACTGATACCGCTTGTGAATACTCGGATAGCTCATGATTCCCGAGTCTTAATGTTTCGTGAACTTTGCTTTGTATTTTGCAGACCGAACCAATGGCTCCTAGGAACAAAGGGAAGCAACCGGCAAAAACAAGGACGACCCAGTCCATATCTGCCAATTGGGCGCGGTCTTCCGTGACCCAGGCCAAACTGGAAGAACTGGCCGAGTCAGGCATCCTCCCTCCTCAGAAGGAGATTCATTGGAGGGTTCCGGGTGACGAGACCCGGCCGACCCCCAATCCCGACGAGGTAATATGCTTTGTCGAGCACGTGATCCGGGGGTTTCGCCCCCCGGGTCACTCTTTCTTCCGTGAAGTCCTCAGCCACTATGGCCTCCGGGTGTTCGACATAGGGCCTAACTCTATGTTGAACATAACCCATTTCATAGTCCTTTGCGAGTCTTACTTGTGCATCCCGCCAAATTTGGCTTTATTTATCGAGCTCTTCCAATGCAAACCGTGCCGCGAAAGCGGTGACGGGGCCCTTTTGGCCTGCGGCGGGGTTTCCATCCAACGCCGCAAAAATTGTCCCATGCCGACTCTGTAACACCTGGGGTGTTACCTGTTTGTTTTCTTTTTGCTTGCATCATCTGCATCCCATAAGCATTGCATCATGTTTTCCAAACCAATCAAAACTTCAAAACAATTTAAGTTGTTCAAAACCCTAATGGTAAATTTCCAATTCAACTTAAATTTCACATCATTTCAATCATAAAGGGCATGATCAAATGGTGGTTTAAAAATCAAATTCTTGCCAACTATTAATTTCAATGATGATTGCAAAATTGCTTGAGATTAATAAATAAAATTTGTTATTTTCCAAAATTTCCAACCAAACCCTAATTGAAAAATCCAACTAACAACTTTAATTCAATTGTAATTTCAACCTTGTGAAAGTAATGCCAACTTTTGCTTTCATTTTGCTGTTTTGAAAATATTGAATAAACTAAACCCCTCCTAATTTTATTTTTCCTTCTCTCCTCTCATCTTTTACAAAAAATAATAATAAGGAAAAATAAATAAAAAGAAAGCAAAGCAAGGAGAGAGGGAGCAACCTATCTAACCCTAAGCCCAGCCCACTCCCTTCTTTTCTTTCTCCCCCCAGACCCACTCTCTTTTTCTTCTGGCCCAACCCTCCTCTCTGTTGTCTTCTTCTCCCACAGTACGAACACCTTCAGAGCCACTCGATCATCCTCCCCCTCCCCGATTCTCTGCCGTACTGGTTTCTCTCCTCCTTAAGTAACCTACTCCCTCTGCCCCTTCCCCTCTGCAACCCTAACCCTAGCTAGTTCCTTCCCCTAGCGCCGTCATTCCTCTCTCCCCCCCCCAAGCCCTTCTGTTCCTGAACAGAGAAACTGAGCACCATTGCCACCACCTGCGTCCTCATCGCGGCCACGATCCGGTCACCTCGAGGAGGATCCACGGCCGGGAATGGAACCGCGGCATCCTCCTGAAGCTCCCCGTGCCCTCGCCCGCTGCCGAGAGCCACCGCAGCGGCCGCGCCGTCGCCGGCAGTGGCTCGTCGTTACAGGACCTCGACAGCAACCATGGCAGGTGCGCCTCGTCCCCCTTCCTCGTTCGCCTCCTCCCCTCTCTGCTCGTGGCCCTCCGCACCAGCACCACACGCACACGGTCCGCACCGCACCCGGCCCGCACCGGCACACGCACGGGCAACGCCCAGCGCGGCCGCGGCAGGAGGCCGTCGTCCGCCCTGTACCTCGCTCGAACAGGTACCTGAATCTGTTTCAGATTCGAGTAGTTATCTGACGGGAATTACAGGTTAACCCTCCCCCGTGTCCTATACCTGACAAGAAACAGGACCAGCCCAGTTAGTTCAGATCGGTGCGCGCATGCGCTAGGTCTCGGGGTCGAATCCCCTCGGCCGCGCATAAGCCACCTTTTTGCGAAATAAATCGAGCGCTGGGCCCCATCTGTCAATGTCCCAGCGGCTGAAACCCAACGAGCTTCCTCCTGGCCCGCTTGTCATTCAGTGTGGCTAGCTCTCCTTCGGTGAGAATAGTTCCAGGCCCTTTTCTAATTACCAAAAAATTCAGAAAATGTGTGTAACTTCTATAAATCATATCTTTGCCATTTCAACTCTGTTTTGCACAAACAAAGTATGTATCCCAGTCAGAAACTCATGAACTTTTCAAATATGCCATTTGTTTTCTGTTTTGAATTTTCAAAATGCAATTTAAATTTGAATTCAAATAATTCAATTGTAATTTGCAACAATTCATAAATAATTCATACTAATTCCAAATAAGGCAAATAAAATATGTTTTCCATACCATTTTGAATATCCTATTCAAATATAAAATTTGTTTTATTGTTTGAATAATTTAAATTGCCTAAATAATTTAATACTTGTTTAATTCATTTAAATTTGATAAAATCATAACTTGCTCCAAATAAAATAATTTTGAACATGCAAAATATGTTTTCAAACCATCAAAGTGTGAACTTTTCAAATGTGAGTTTGAATTTATGTTTTGAATAAATAAAACTTCAATTAAATTCAAACTTGTTTTAAATTCATTTAAAACTTGTTTAATATTGTTTAATTCATAATTAAATTATCCTAACTCCAATTTCAATATTTGAAACATGTAATCCAACTAAAATTTGATGTTCTTTCAAATATAAACTTTGTTAATTGTTTCGAAAACTTTAACTTGATGAAAACAACAATTGCTTGTGTGACATGTTTAAGTAACCAAAATTTCCAATCTTAACCAATAATTTCCAAACTTGTTAAACCTTATTTCAATTGGTTCTATTGTTGTTATTTTGCTGTTTTCCTCATCCATGCATCATGCTAATCCACCTTCACCTGTTGATTAGTTGGAAAACAAATCATCTAACCATAATTCATGGGCTGTTCATATGCAACTCAAATTGCATATGGGTCCATTTAAATTTGTTTATCTTGTCAACTAGTTTACCTTTGTTGCATCTTTAAACTTGTCATGCATCCATATCTTGATCATGCTGGATCTTTTGCCGTAGTAGTAATTGTTGCATCCGGTGTTTGTTCGAGGTTCATTGCTTCTTCCCGGATAGGACGTTGAGATGATGTGAGCAACGACAAGTTCTGCTACCTTGCGGGATCTCAGGCAAGTATACTCACTTGCGGCCATATGGCTGCCTTTCATCACTTGTTACCGATTCTTGCCGTTGTTCTTTTCTGCTAGCCTTAGTAGTAGTTGTTTCTGTTACGAACCTATCACATGAACCCTTTAACCCTGATATTGCCTCACCTCCACACCTATAACCATTGCTTGTGCCCGTGTCTTACTAGCATGCTTAGGTTGCTTTGCTCGAGTCTGTTACCCGTTACTTTCTGTTATTACTTCGTTATGTTCTGGGGGCTCGATGTTAATCAATCAACCTGTTATTAATAATATGCTGATAAGGCACCGGCAGGAGGCCCTAAGTGGTTTTGAGGCCTGCTAGTGTCGACCCTAATAGGAAAAGGGTCTTGTCTACTGATCCATGATGAGCGTGCTCACCGCATCCGGGTGGTAGTATGGGACCCCCCTCGACTTAGACCTGATCTGCAGCTTGTCCGAAGAGCCACACTTAGTTCGGGTGTTCCATTTGCTCCTTGCATAATGGGTGGATCCCCCATGGTTACTTATGATGATGATGCATATAGGGCGAGGCCTGTGGTGCCGGGGGGTGTGGTTTTCACCCCTACGCTTAGCGGACTGGCCAGGACCTTATAGCTCCGTGGCTCCTAGGATGGGTTGTAGAGATGGTTTGGGTCGTGTCAAGCCAACCTGAGTTTTAGTTGGTGGCTTGAGTGTGTACGGGTACTGGAGCACACCCTGCAGGGATAAATCTTCTCGAGAAGCCGTGTTGTCCGCGGTTATGTGACGACTTGGTGAAAGTACTGGCTAACAAGTACTCAGACAACTTACACCTAATGATAATAACTTGACTAGTAATAGTATTATTGACACAACAACCTGATCCATTATTCATTAATCCAACTGTGTGAGTTATCCTCGGATTGCTTCTTTGGATAAGGGGCGAGATCCAGGATGGGTTTGTTTGGAGTTACTTTCAGTTGGTTACAATACTCGATCTTATCTTCTTTCTGTTAGCCGGAAGTTGTAGTACCTCTCTGTAGTTGGTTAGTGCAGCCCGCTGTCGCTTATTTGCAATAACCCCTTCCTTTCCGTTGATCCTAAAGTATTTGTATCTTGTGATGATCGGATTACGCCGGTATCTTGTGAGTATGGGTTTATATCCACTTGCCAGTACTTAACCGTACTGACCCACGAATCTTTTTCGTGGCTGCAAATTCCAAATTGCAGTCAACAGGTTTGAAGTCTGACGACGTTAGCTTGGGAATCCCTCCGGCTTGGCCTGGGCAGGGATTGGACGCCTTCGGTTATCTCCAGGACTCTTAGTCCAAATTGGTTTTTGTCCGTAGCTGGACACCTTGTTGTTTCTTCCGCTGTTATTTGGATCTTTGTATTGTATCAGTTGTAACCCTGGCTCGTTTGAGTCATCTTGTATCTATCTGTTTCTGTTGTAATTGTGGAATATTCGTGAACTATTGTAATGTTATCAAAAGTGGCAACCTGGAATCGGTTATTATGTGGATTTTGGCGGGAATGCTTAAATCTACATAGTGCCCGATCCCGGGGCGTCACAAATGGTATCAGAGCCTTGGTTCCGATTCCCGATATTGTTTCGATACGAATGGTTATCGAAGCAACGGGTCCGCAAAGCCTGTAGGATAACCTCGCTAACGGTCGTTGTTTCTAGAGTGTCAAAAACTATTTCTGCTAAGCTATTTTGGAAAAACATCTCGATAGGATTCTTGTTTTCTCCTTATCTCTATTCTATTCCCCTCCCATCTTATTTGTTTTGGAGTCTACTCTCGTACTCAATCTTTCAAATTGTTAGGATCCTACGTGGGTGGACGTTTTCTGAGCCCTTAACCTAATAGGTTCGATCATCGGAAGATTCCTGGTGGAAGAACATCGTCATCACTCCCAGCAAGAATCCCTTGTTAGTGGTGTCGAGCAGATCAACCGGAAGCACGAAGAATCGATAGTCGAACTTCTTTCCCCTCCCGGGTTAGCAGGTGGATTGCGTGGGCGCAATCCCTTGTTAGTGGTGTCGTCTGTAACACCTGGGGTGTTACCTGTTTGTTTTCTTTTTGCTTGCATCATCTGCATCCCATAAGCATTGCATCATGTTTTCCAAACCAATGAAAACTTCAAAACAATTTAAGTTGTTCAAAACCCTAATGGTAAATTTCCAATTCAACTTAAATTTCAAATCATTTCAATCATAAAGGGCATGATCAAATGGTGGTTTAAAAATCAAATTCTTGCCAACTATTAATTTCAATGATGATTGCAAAATTGCTTGAGATTAATAAATAAAATTTGTTATTTTCCAAAATTTCCAACCAAACCCTAATTGAAAAATCCAACTAACAACTTTAATTCAATTGTAATTTCAACCTTGTGAAAGTAATGCCAACTTTTGCTTTCATTTTGCTGTTTTGAAAATATTGAATAAACTAAACCCCTCCTAATTTTATTTTTCCTTCTCTCCTCTCATCTTTTACAAAAAAAAATAATAAGGAAAAATAAATAAAAAGAAAGCAAAGCAAGGAGAGAGGGAGCAACCTATCTAACCCTAAGCCCAGCCCACTCCCTTCTTTTCTTTCTCCCCCCAGGCCCACTCTCTTTTTCTTCTGGCCCAACCCTCCTCTCTGTTGTCTTCTTCTCCCACAGTACGAACACCTTCAGAGCCACTCGATCATCCTCCCCCTCCCCGATTCTCTGCCGTACTGGTTTCTCTCCTCCTTAAGTAACCTACTCCCTCTGCCCCTTCCCCTCTGCAACCCTAACCCTAGCTAGTTCCTTCCCCTAGCGCCGTCATTCCTCTCTCCCCCCCAAGCCCTTCTGTTCCTGAACAGAGAAACTGAGCACCATTGCCACCACCTGCATCCTCATCGCGGCCACGATCCGGTCACCTCGAGGAGGATCCACGGCCGGGAATGGAACCGCGGCATCCTCCTGAAGCTCCCCGTGCCCTCGCCCGCTGCCGAGAGCCACCGCAGCGGCCGCGCCGTCGCCGGCACTGGCTCGTCGTTACAGGACCTCGACAGCAACCATGGCAGGTGCGCCTCGTCCCCCTTCCTCGTTCGCCTCCTCCCCTCTATGCTCGTGGCCCTCCGCACCAGCACCGCACGCACACGGTCCGCACCGCACCCGGCCCGCACCGGCACACGCACGGGCAACGCCCAGCGCGGCCGCGGCAGGAGGCCGCCGTCCGCCCTGTACCTCGCTCGAACAGGTACCTGAATCTGTTTCAGATTCGAGTAGTTATCTGACGGGAATTACAGGTTAACCCTCCCCCGTGTCCTATACCTGACAAGAAACACGACCAGCCCAGTTGGTTCAGATCGGTGCGCGCATGCGCTAGGTCTCGGGGTCGAATCCCCTCTGCCGCGCATAAGCCACCTTTTTGCGAAATAAATCGAGCGCTGGGCCCCATCTGTCAATGTCCCAGCGGCTGAAGCCCAACGAGCTTCCTCCTGGCCCGCTTGTCATTCAGTGTGGCTAGCTCTCCTTCGGTGAGAATAGTTCCAGGCCCTTTTCTAATTACCAAAAAATTCAGAAAATGTGTGTAACTTCTATAAATCATATCTTTGCCATTTCAACTCTGTTTTGCACAAACAAAATATGTATCCCAGTAAGAAACTCATGAACTTTTCAAATATGCCATTTGTTTTCTGTTTTGAATTTTCAAAATGCAATTTAAATTTGAATTCAAATAATTCAATTGTAATTTGCAACAATTCATAAATAATTCATACTAATTCCAAATAAGGCAAATAAAATATGTTTTCCATACCATTTTGAATATCCTATTCAAATATAAAATTTGTTTCATTGTTTGAATAATTTAAATCGCCTAAATAATTTAATACTTGTTTAATTCATTTAAATTTGATAAAATCATAACTTGCTCCAAATAAAATAATTTTGAACATGCAAAATATGTTTTCAAACCATCAAAGTGTGAACTTTTCAAATGTGAGTTTGAATTTATGTTTTGAATAAATAAAACTTCAATTAAATTCAAACTTGTTTTAAATTCATTTAAAACTTGTTTAATATTGTTTAATTCATAATTAAATTATCCTAACTCCAATTTCAATATTTGAAACATGTAATCCAACTAAAATTTGATGTTCTTTCAAATATAAACTTTATTCATTGTTTTGAACACTTTAACTTGATGAAAACAACAATTGCTTGTGTGACATGTTTAAGTAACCAAAATTTCCAATCTTAACCAATAATTTCCAAACTTGTTAAACCTTATTTCAATTGGTTCTATTGTTGTTATTTTTGCTGTTTTCCTCATCCATGCATCATGCTAATCCACCTTCACCTGTTGATTAGTTGGAAAACAAATCATCTAACCATAATTCATGGGCTGTTCATATGCAACTCAAATTGCATATGGGTCCATTTAAATTTGTTTATCTTGTCAACTAGTTTACCTTTGTTGCATCTTTAAACTTGTCATGCATCCATATCTTGATCATGCTGGATCTTTTGCCGTAGTAGTAATTGTTGCATCCGGTGTTTGTTCGAGGTTCATTGCTTCTTCCCGGATAGGACGTTGAGATGATGTGAGCAACGACAAGTTCTGCTACCTTGCGGGATCTCAGGCAAGTATACTCACTTGCGGCCATATGGCTGCCTTTCATCACTTGTTACCGATTCTTGCCGTTGTTCTTTTCTGCTAGCCTTAGTAGTAGTTGTTTCTGTTACGAACCTATCACATGATCCCTTTAACCCTTATATTGCCTCACCTCCACACCTATAACCATTGCTTGTGCCCGTGTCTTACTAGCATGCTTAGGTTGCTTTGCTCGAGTCTGTTACCCGTTACTTTCTGTTATTATTTCGTTATGTTCTGGGGGCTCGATGTTAATCAATCAACCTGTTATTAATAATATGCTGATAAGGCACCGGCAGGAGGCCCTAAGTGGTTTTGAGGCCTGCTAGTGTCGACCCTAATAGGAAAAGGGTCTTGTCTACTGATCCATGATGAGCGTGCTCACCGCATCCGGGTGGTAGTATGGGACCCCCCTCGACTTAGACCTGATCTGCAGCTTTTCCGAAGAGCCACACTTAGTTCGGGTGTTCCATTTGCTCCTTGCATAATGGGTGGATCCCCCATGGTTACTTATGATGATGATGCATATAGGGCGAGGCCTGTGGTGCCAGGGGGTGTGGTTTTCACCCCTACGCTTAGCGGACTGGCCGGGATCTTATAGCTCCGTGGCTCCTAGGATGGGTTGTAGAGATGGTTTGGGTCGTGTCAAGCCAACCTGAGTTTTAGTTGGTGGCTTGAGTGTGTACGGGTACTGGAGCACACCCTGCAGGGATAAATCTTCTCGAGAAGCCGTGTTGTCCGCGGTTATGTGACGACTTGGTGAAAGTACTGGCTAACAAGTACTCAGACAACTTACACCTAATGATAATAACTTGACTAGTAATAGTATTATTGACACAACAACCTGATCCATTATTCATTAATCCAACTGTGTGAGTTATCCTCGGATTGCTTCTTTGGATAAGGGGCGAGATCCAGGATGGGTTTGTTTGGAGTTACTTTCAGTTGGTTACAATACTCGATCTTATCTTCTTTCTGTTAGCCGGAAGTTGTAGTACCTCTCTGTAGTTGGTTAGTGCAGCCCGCTGTCGCTTATTTGCAATAACCCCTTCCTTTCCGTTGATCCTAAAGTATTTGTATCTTGTGATGATCGGATTACGCCGGTATCTTGTGAGTATGGGTTTATATCCACTTGCCAGTACTTAACCGTACTGACCCACGAATCTTTTTCGTGGCTGCAAATTCCAAATTGCAGTCAACAGGTTTGAAGTCTGACGACGTTAGCTTGGGAATCCCTCCGGCTTGGCCTGGGCAGGGATTGGACGCCTTCGGTTATCTCCAGGACTCTTAGTCCAAATTGGTTTTTGTCCGTAGCTGGACACCTTGTTGTTTCTTCCGCTGTTATTTGGATCTTTGTATTGTATCAGTTGTAACCCTGGCTCGTTTGAGTCATCTTGTATCTATCTGTTTCTGTTGTAATTGTGGAATATTCGTGAACTATTGTAATGTTATCAAAAGTGGCAACCTGGAATCGGTTATTATGTGGATTTTGGCGGGAATGCTTAAATCTACATAGTGCCCGATCCCGGGGCGTCACAGACTCTAAACCTAAACTCACATGTTAAGCATTAGCAGATTTCCTTCTTTTATTGCCGAGATACCTCCCCACCCAGCGAAAGGAAACTGCCGGGTTATTCGGAGGGTCTCTTAGACCTTTCCGATACTTTTAATGCCTTTCCCCCTGAGTCGGACAGGGAAGCCATCCAGCCCCTTCTATCAAAAATAGCCGTTCTTTCTGCCCAAGGCCTCCTTGGGCTTAACTTGGTTAAGACATGGGTGGACTTCCGGATCCAGCCCAACTCCATTCGCGCAAAGCTGATGTGCGACTACTCGGGGCACGTCACGGACGCGCTTCGATATTCCTCAAAGAATTACCCAGCCGGCGATACTAACAAGACCATCAAGGGTTTCTTGACGGAGAAGTTGGACGTGATCCGGAACATTGCCGGGTTAGATCCATATACACGCGAGAATCCGGCTCCCGCAGTAAGATCCGGCACTTATACTTTCACTTTCATCCTTGCACTTACGCTTGATACAATCACCAACTCTTACTTTTATGCCTTTACCTCAGGCTGATAATGCTTTCTGGAATATCGAGACTTCCCCTTCCTCCGGAGACCCGGAAGAAGATGAAGAGGCAGCTGACTTGGAGGAAGGTACATTCCGGGTTTTTACCCAACCCAATTTCTGCTAACTTGTTTCTCCATACTTCCTATTTTTCCGACTGTATTCATTGGTGACTCAGGGCTGGAGGATAAGGAAGAGAAAGAAGACCCGGAACACGGGGTGGAAACACAGAGTGACGAGAGTGAAGCTGAACCAGTCACCGAGGTCGGAGCTAAGAGAAAACCCTGAGGGGTTGTCTTTAAGGTCCCATATCATTCCCTTGCCTCCAAACCATACTCCTTCACTAATATGTGCGAGCTAAACCATAAACTATCCGACTGGTCATACTTGAAGGAACCACCCCTGATCAAGCGCAGGGTGACCCGGAACACTCCGGGTGACACCACGCTCAACCCGGATATCCCACCATCTCCGGCTCAGCGCGCCGGTACTTCTCAACCTCATCCAGAGTATCAGAGATTTCGTTCTCACAATCACCCCTTAGCGGGACGACTCCGCGTCTCACTTTCTCAATCTTTGTCAGCTTCTTCCGGGTCCAGTAGCGAATTCCCCTCGGACTTCATGGTGAACTCCGGGTAAGGTTCTTCTCTTGCTGTTCTAATACTCATCCATAAATTTCTCCAGCTACACACTAACTGCTTATCGTACCATTCTCAGGGCCAAGGTCACTATCAGTGACCAGGATGACATGGAAACTGATGACCCGGGCAAAGAGAACCCAGTTGATGACACGATGGCTGCGGCTGGCGGCAAGGAGGAGAAAGTGCCACCGAAGAACCCGGCTGATCGAGAAGCCGAGTATCCAATAGCCTCGCACGCGCATGAGGACGAAGAGGTCACAATCCTGAGCACAGGGGGAGGCGAGCTAAACTCCGATACTCGAGCGACTCGGGTGCCTTCCCCTGCCAAGGCAAGAACTCGGTCTCCGAGTAACCAGGATCCCGGGTCTTCCGACCCAGGTAATCATTCCTTCGACCAGATGATGAGCGCCCTCCTCGCCCTGAAGGCCACAGAGAACAATATGTTGGAGCGCATGGCTGCTGAACATCAGGTAAGACCGACTGGTATTTCAGAGTATCCATCTAGTCCCCAAGTTCCGAGTATAACTTGTCGAAGTTGTACTTGGTACTACCTCTTTAATACTTGGGTTATTATGATATCCGACTAAACTTTATCTTTCCGTCCCTTATAGGCACAAATGGCCCGGACCGAGGAAATTTTGGCCAAGACCAATCAACTCCTGGAGACTGAGGTAAAGCTGCGAGAGGCGCTTGAGGCTGAGGTGGAAACGCTTAAGAAGGATGTCGCGAAGTACAAGAAGAAGTACACCACTGTTCAGGCTGCGCTGAAGAAATTATCAGCCCAAGTTGCCGACACTTATCGTGTCCTACTTGGTGAGATATTATTACTTGCTGGTTCGTGACTCGGTTTTTTCTTGTTCCATGATACCCGGAATATTTTGATGTAACCTTTAATGTTTACTTTGCAGGCGCTAACCTTGCGCCCGCAGAAGAAGATGATATCCAAAAGGTGAAAAATTTAAGGACTGTGCTCTGGAGGTTCTGCGCCGGCACTAAATGGATCCTGGACACCATACAGTGGCCGATAGAGGGATATCCGGGTATGGAAACCCTGATCCATGCGTGCTCTACTGTCCCCGCATGGATTAAGCTCTGGAAACGCTCGTCATGCCGGGTTGGGATGACCCGGGGTCTTATGCTGGCTAAAGCTTACTTTCCAAAGATTGAGCCGGCAAAACTAGTGGCCGGGTTTCCAGAGTTCAAGGCTGATGGCTCCAGGTTCGTCGCCAAGGACTTCAAAGCTGTACAGGCTTAGGTGCATCACTCGGGGACTACTCTTGCCGATTCTCTGGACCTGAACAGATATGTAACTCCGTACGACGCCGCGGATAAACATGTGAAGGAATATATGCCTTTACCCTTCGATATCTTGGAGAAGTGGAATGCTGACTCGGCTAGGAGGAGGGAGGAAGCCGCGAAGAGGGAAGCCGATTTGGAGTTAGCACCCTCCTCCTCTACGTCGGCTGGCCGCCCGCCTGTTCGTCCTGATACTGTCAATCCAGGTGACAACACTAGGAGGGCCTCCGAGGAGCAAACCCAAGACCAAGACCCGGAAAACAAGGGCAAGGCTGTCGACCCAACCCAGGAGGCCGAGTAAACTCTTGACCGATGCCGTCTCAATACCTCATTCGGCCAATGTTCCTGTAAAATAATTATTCTTTTTGATAGCGCGCTTGTGCGCTTTATGATACTACTATCGTGGCTTGTAATACATTTTGATACCTTAATATATCTCATGGCCCTTCTGGCCTTTTGCTTGAATTTGATATTCCTTGATTTTGAGCTTTTTCTTCCTTGATTTTTCCGACTTACTGCTATGGTTCCCATTGTGAGACTCGGTTTCTGGGTCTCGTGGGTTTTGCCTAGTGGACTTTTTTCTAAGTCCCCAAGTCTCCAAGACTCAGATTTTTGGGTTTTTCAGCTGAATAGCTGGATAATTTGTTTCTTTTTTCGAATTCCCGAGTCCCCAAGGCCCGAAATTCCGAGTCTGGGGTATTGGGTCTTTCAAAAGGAACAAATTGTTACATGCTAAGCCCAAAACCTAGAGCCGTTTCACATAGGTTTTTGAAGTCATGCTTAATAAACTTTGAGTTTCCGGTTATTAACCTTGTACTCTGCATAACTTGTGGTTTAGATGACCCTTTTGACTCTCTTGTACTGTAAGTCGGCTTTCGCGTGGATAATCATGTTGCTACAGCTGTATGAAGACAAGGTCAGGCAAGTCCCATTGGGCATCATGACTGATTGTAATCATACGCTAGCGAATCATGCCACTTTGGTGCGAGTCACATCGAGCTTAAGTAAGAAAAGTCAAGAAAGTTTGGCTCCTTTGTCCGGTTATAAGCTTGCAGCCGTGCTTGTTTGCAAGTAATCGGCCCTTATAACTCATAGGCATCGTGGCCGGGTCTTTGAGTTTGTAACTGTGCTATTCAAGCAATCAGCCCCCAAGACCTAAATATACGCAATTAAAGAGACTAATGTAATAAATAATACTTACCTGGAAGGAAAAATAAAGACACAACAGAGATAAAAAAATTTGATAAAAAACACATGAAAAGGGAACAATATATTGTTTAACCATCTCTTTATTGATATGAGAAAAGTTATGTCAGCAAGCCGCCTCATTAAAAACCCTCCAGTCCCCTTAGGTACCCTGGATAGGAAAAGAGTGCGTCTGAAACCTGCTGCCTGTTACATCGTGTAATTCCTCGTGTAAATCTAGTCTAAACTAGGTATAGTAGGGACGTAGCTGAGCTACGTTCCAAGGTCTTTCTCTCTCTTGCATAGATGAAGTGATGTGAGCGGTGTCATTAACCATGGCCGACTCTTCCCTTTCATCTACCAAGTAATATGATCTATTTTGCAGATTCCGGCTTATGATGAAGGGTCCCTCCCATGGTGGGGATAACTTGTGTTTTCCTTCCTTTGACTGTACTAGGCGCAGAACCAGGTCTCCTTCCTGGAAGACCTGGGTTTTGACTCTCCGGCTATGATATCTCCTCAGATCCTGCTGGTATATGGCTGATCTCTCCAAGGCTTGTTCCCTGTGTTCTTCTAACATATCCATGGCGTCCTGCCGGGTCTTCTCGTTCTCCACCTCAACGTAAGCCGATACTCGAGGCGAGTCATGGATGATATCACTCGGCAGCACCGCTTCTGCACCGTAAACCATGAAAAACGGTGTCATCGGAGTAGATCTGTTAGGTGTAGTGTTGATACCCCAAACCACTGAAGGTAACTCCTCAACCCATGCTCCAGCAGCTCTGATACATGGGACTCGCAATCGTGGCTTTAATCCACGAAGTAACTCCTGATTTTCCCTCTCCACTTGTCCATTGGCTTGTGGATGAGCTACGGAGGCTATATCAAGCCGGATTCCGTTGTTGCCACAAAATTTCTCCATCTCGCCAAGGGACATGTTGGTTCCATTGTCGGTAATTATACTGTGAGGATACCCGAACCGGTAGATAATCCTTTTCAGGAACTTAACTGCCGTAATCGCTTCACAATTGGTAACTGGCATAACTTCAACCCACTTGGTAAACTTATCGATAGCCACCAGGAGATGTGTCTTTTTGCAAGGTGACATGTGAAAGGGACCAACCATGTCCATACCCCAAATGGCGAAAGGCCAGGTCAAAGGAATTGTTTGCAACTCCATAGCCGGCACATGGATTTGGCGGGCGTACCTTTGGCATCCGTCGCACCTTGCCACCAAGCGTTCCGCATCTGCTAAAGCTATGAGCCAGAAGAAACCGTGCCTATATGCCTTGGCCACAAGGGACCTTGTGGATGCGTGATGCCCACAGTCGCCTTCGTGGATCTCTTTCAGGATTTGCCGGCCTTCTTCTGGTGCTACACAGCGCAAAAATACTCCTGCAGCGCTCCTTTTATATAACTCCCCATTGATGATGGAATATCCTTTTGGTCGCCTCAAAATTTTCCTTGCTAGTACCTCTTGTTGTGGTAACTCGCCCCGTGATAGGTAAGCCAGAAACGGCTCTGTCCACTCGGGAACAGTGCGTATTGTGGCCACGAGCTCCAAATCCGGGTCTTTGTTAGCCAGTTCTTCCTCAGACTCGGTTTTAACTGATGGCCGCCATAGCTCGTCCAGGAACACATTGGGTGGAACCGGCTCTCTACGCGAGCCGAGTCTGGCAAGTGTATCTGCTGCTTCGTTTTTTCTTCTATCTACATGCTCCACCTCATACCCGGAAAAGCCCCCGGCAACCCGGTCCACCTCTCTGCGGTATGCTGCCATAGTTGCATCTTTTCTATCCCAAGTTCCCGAGACCTGCTGTACCACAAGATCCGAGTCCCCATAGCATCGTATCCTCTTAATGTTCATCTCCTTGGCTATCTTCAATCCATGCAATAATGCCTCATACTCGGCCACGTTGTTGGAACAATCAAAGTGAATCTGCAATACGTAGCTCAATTTGTCTCCTTTAGGTGATGTGAGCACCACTCCAGCTCCTGATCCCTCGTATTGCTTGGAACCATCAAAGTGCATTATCCAAGACTCGGAACTTGGAGTCATTGTGGTCATGCCTGTGTGAGTCCAATCATTAATGAAATCAACCAGAGCTTGAGAGTTGATTGCTGACCTGGGCTCGTAGTTGATGTGATAATCTCCCATCTCGATCGCCCACTTGGCTATTCTATCTGTTGCATCCGAGTTTCTGATGATATCCGACATTGGTATAGAGCTAACCACTGTTATGGGGTGTTCCTGAAAAATACGGCTTCAATTTCCGGCTGGCCATGAAGACCCCGAAAACCAGCTTCTGCCAATGTGGGTAACGCTACTTTGCTTCTGATAACACGTCGATGACATAATAAACCGGCCTCTGGACCGGGTGATCCTTTCCATCCTCCTTGCGCTCAACGACAACCACTGTGCTAACCGCCCGGGGCCCCGCTGCAACGTATAGTAACATGGGCTCTTTAGGACCCGGGGCTGCTAGGACTGGTGCCTCAGATAGTTGCTTTTTTAGTGCCTCGAATGCCTCATCCGCCTCTTGGTCCCAAACGAATTTATCAGACTTCCTCAAGAGCCGGTACAAGGGTATTGCCTTCTCTCCGAGTCTTGATATAAACCGGCTCAGCGCTGCTACGCACCCCGTAAGCTTCTGAACATGCTTCAGATTTTCCAGCTTTTTCAGACTCTGGATAGCTTTGATTTTCTCCGGGTTTGCTTCAATCCCTCTCTCTGAAACAATGAAACCGAGTAACTTCCCTGCTGGGACTCCAAATATACACTTTGTCGGGTTAAGTTTCATCTGGTATCTTCTCAGGTTCTTGAATGTTTCCTTCAGATCATCAATAAATGTCTCTGCCTTTCTGGTCTTGATCACCACGTCATCCATGTAAGCATGAACGTTGCGTCCAATTTGGTCCTCAAAGCACTTCTGAATGCACCGCTGATAGGTTGCGCCGGCGTTCTTCAATCCAAAATTCATGGTTTTGTAACAAAAGGCCCCAAAAGGGGTTATAAACGATGTTTTCTCCCAGTCTTCCTTCTTGAGCTTGATTTGATGAAACCCGGAATATGCATCCAGGAAGCATAATAGGTCACTTCCAGCCACTGCGTCTATGATCTGATCTATCCTTGGAAGTGCAAACGGATCCTTTGGGCAATGCTTGTTGAGACTTGTATAATCAATGCACATCCTCCACTCATTGGTCTTTTTCATCACGAGAACCAGATTTGCCAACCACTCCGGGTGAAATACTTCCATGATAAAGCCGGCTGTCAACAGCCGAGCAATTTCTTCGCCGATAGCCCTTCTTCTTTCCTCATTCATCTTTCTCAGTCCCTGCTTCACGGGCCTGGATTTGGGATCAACGTGCAAACTGTGCTCTGCCAGCTCTGTAGGGATACCCGGCATATCGCTAGGCGTCCAAGCGAACACATCCTGATTTGAACGAATGAACTCCACAAGTGCTTTTTCCTGCTCATCATCCAAGTTAGATCCTATGGCAAATTGCTTGGAGGGATCACCTTCGACGAAGGCTACCATCTTAGTATCTTGCGCTGCTTTGAATTTTGCTCTCTCATCCTCAGTGTTTGGCCTTTTCAGCGCTGTCCTGTCATCCGGGTCTACTTGAGACCGGTAGTACTTAAGCTCCTCCTTTCTACAGGCTTGTTCTGCCATTGCCGCATCTCCTTCGTCACACTCAGCCGCTATATCCCGGCTCCCATGTATGGTGATGGTCTGCTTAGGACCCGGGATTTTTAGCTGTAGGTAGACGTAACACGGCCTGGCCATGAACTTGGCGTAAGCCGGCCTCCCAAATAGCGTGTGATAGGGGCTGCGCAACTTCACCACTTCGAACGTGAGCCACTCCACCCGGAAATTGTCCTTCGATTCTCCAGAAGCAACCTCCAAAGTAATCTTTCCTTCAGGGCACGCTGAGTGACCCGGCACGATCCCGTGAAAAACTGTCGAACTTTTCTGTAGCTGAGACTCCTTGAGGCCCATGCGTAAGAAAGTTTCCCAATATAGGATGTTGATGCTGCTTCCACCATCCATTAAGACCTTTTCCAACTCATAACCATTAACCTGTGGCGCAACCACCAATGCTAGGACTCCCGGGTGTTCTATTCTTTCCGGGTGATCTCTTCTGCTCCACGTTACATCCTGCTCGGACCACCTCAGGTATCTCGGGACAGCCGAGGAAACCGAGTTTACTGCCTTCTTTAGTATCTTTCTATCCTTGTTAGAAATTCCTGTGGTGTGAACGTGGTATTGGCCCAATTGCTTGGGGTTGGCTTGGAAGCCTCCAGCTCCTCCCTCGTTATTACCCGGATTCCCGACTCCCGGGTTGCCTGCTGGGGGTGGGCCGTTGCCCGGGTTTCCACCCGGACCCGGTCCTCCTCCCCGGCCTGCACCTCGCATAGCCCTTGTTCACTTCCTCCTTCTTCCATCTCTACAAATCCGCACATTGCTCCAATGAGTGGTTAGCTGGCCTTCTGTTCCTGCTATGTTTCGGGCACGCCATTCTGAAGATATCCCAGTTGTTACCTCGCCTTGGTGGCCCTTGATAATTCCCTCCGTTATGATTTCCTGCATTGAAATTTCCTTCTGCCATGGGCCTTGAAGACCCGGCTTCTCTGCTGGCGATAAACTCGGAATTCCCCTCGAACAGGCGCTTGTTCTGGTTGTTCCCATTGTTACCTCCATGGTTACCCGGCGAAGATCCATTGCCGGTTCTTCCGTTATTGCTTGTATTTGCTTTTGCTTTCTTGTCATCAACGTCCTCTTCCGTGGTATCCGTTGCAGCATGTTTGTTGCATGCATCCATTAGTTCTCCCATTGTAACCTCTGAAGCATTCCGACTGGATTTCATGCGAGTTAATTTCTGCACTAAAGGTGTATACTTGCATGTTTTGGCCATAGCCTGCAACGCATCCTTCGGCTGAATATCTGTAGATGAATGCAATATCTCCATAACCCGGCGCACCCAGCTGCGCGCCGACTCTCCCTTCTTTTGTACACACCGTTCTAGATCGTCGATAGTAAACAACTTCCTGCATGTTCCGTGAAAGTGCTTGATAAACGCAGTTTTCAACTCACCCCATGACTTGATAGATCCTTCCGGTAAATTGTTGAACCACAACTTTGCTGCTCCTTCCGACATCATTAAGTACATGAACTTGGCTTGAAGGTTTTCAGACGCGTTGCGAATCGACATGGCCATCTCGTAACTGCTCAACCATGTTTCTGGATCCATAGTCGGCTCATAGTTCACTACTTTACCAGGTTCCTTGAATTTATCCGGGTAAGGCTCAGCCCTGATGTTATCCGTCAGACACTTGGGCCCAGCGAGATTAGTCAGTACTGGCCTCACCCGGGAAACATGCGATCGTGCGGGGGGTACGGCTGGACGTGGTGCTGCCGCTGGTCCATGCACCGCAGACCCGGCCGCGGCTCTCCTAGCTCTAGAACTATCCACAATAGCTTGTGCTGCTGATACTGCTGGTGCTGCTTGCACGCGGGGAGGAGGCGGCATTTGCTGCTGCTCTGCCCTCCGGCGCGATGAACTTGTTTGCATATTGCCGGCATTACCGTGTTGCTGGCTGATATAAGGTGTTCCATGCATTCCACTCCTATTATCCGGGTAATTAACCTGCTGAGCCACTGCCGTATGCAACAAATCGATCGCCCGTCGGGTCTGCTCCGCATGGGGTAACTCTCTTACGGGGATCTGATTCAATGCTAACGTTGCGGCATATACGTTATCCATGGGGTTATTGAAGTGACCTGGTGGTGTACGAAATTGTGATGGTGGTGGTGGTGGTGCTGTGTTGCCGGCAGGGGCCCCAGTTTGTAGTGTGGGTAACCCGGCCTGCACGTTTGCCGGCTGTCCTGCTCCAGTTGCCGGTTGATGCACAGTTTCCTGATTCACAGCCGGAATCGGCTGATCCTGGGGTGTGATGAATAGTGCGTTAGGGTTTGTGACTCCACCCATCGCTGGTAATCTTGTCTGGTATCTCTGATGCACCCTGCTTGTCTCAGCCCGGAGCCGGTTTTCCAGCGCGTCCAATTCACGTTGGCGCGTGGCCACCCCTTGCTTTTCTGCTTCTACATCTCTTCTTTGTTGCTCTAGTGCGCGGCGTGCTACCTCCAAGTCCCTGGCGCGCGCCGCGGCGTTTTCCGGGGTTATCACGGTAGCTAATACTGTTGGGTCCAAGACAATATTGCTACTGAACAGGGCCGGGTGTTGCGGATTCGAAGGACCCGCCCCTGGCGCCCTGTTAGCCAAGAACCCGAACATATTTGCCTGCATCTCGCTATCCGCTGCTCGGCTGGTGACTGAAGCCGACTCTCCGTCAACCCGGGTCAGAACCGGATTTCCGTCAGCCGGATTTTGCTGCTGGGCCAATGCTTGCGCCGCTCCGACCGCGGCCGTAGTCACGTTCCCCTGATTGAGATTGGTTGCAGGGGCTGTGTAGACCGCGACCTGGCGCGCAATGCTTGGCGAAGACTCATACTCCTCCTCATCGTAGCTATCTTCCTCGTACCGGTCCTCCAGCAAGTGCAAGATAGACTCGGTATCACCCTCTCTTATGACCCGGCCACGCGGGGTCCATGCCGGCTCCTCCGGCTGTTCCCTCTTCGTGGTGGGCTCCTCCGTCGGATCCACCGTCCCGACCGATTCTTCTCCGTCCGACTGAACGTGGGTGGCCTCTCCTGACACAGAATCAAATCCACAATCGTCAGGGATTGAACCAAACGCACGTACCATGCCGACGAAGACGTTGACCCGGCCGATTGTGATGACGGATCCGGATTCGAGCAGATCCGACTCTGGCCCCTAGCCAAAATCATCCACCATCTTCTCTCCTTCAGGGTTGGTGTAGATCTCACCGACGACGAGGTTCTTCATGTTCTCCCGAGCTTCTCCCGCGATGTAAACACCCTTGGACGTAGGCCCCACGGTGGGCGCCAACTGTCGTGGGATAATCTCGGCAGACGTTACCGGGGGTAACTTGTCTTGGGGCAAATCGACTCTAGTGTTTGGGAGAGGGTTTAGCTCAAGGGAAACCATGGTGATATGCGATCTGGTAGCCGGCAATCAGGTCGCCGAGTCTATGATCTGAATATACTATCTCAATACTCGTGTTACAATGGATACTCGATATCTCGCAATCTCTATCTCATAAACTTGTGTATCTTGTGAACTCGTCCGATCTAACCCTAGGGGCCGGCTTATATAGTGCCCGGATCCCCTGGCTTACTATCCAAGGCGTACTCTGAATCCTACCCGGACACTGCTTGCAAACCCTAAACTTCCTTATCGGAACCCACAATCCGGGTTACGAGGCCTACACTACTGGGCCTTCTAGAAGCTCCTTTTCCATAAGCCGGGTCTTGCGCAGCGTCCTTTGGGCCGAGTTACTCCTTGGCATTAGCCTACCGGGTTATCATCCCTCCATCATGTAGACTCGGAGCGAAGGATATGTGTCGACTGTCAACTCCGAGCGAAGGATATGTGTCGACTCCGAGCGGAGGATATGTGTCCACTCCTAGCGGAGGATTGTGTCGACTGTCGACTCCGACTGGAGAATATGTGTTGAGTCCGAGCGAAGGATTGTGTCAACTGTCGACTCCGAGCGGAGAATATGTGTCGACTCTGAGGGGAGGATTATGTCGACTGTTAACTCCAAGTGCAGGATATGTGCCGACTCCGAGCGGAGGATTATCAACTCCCAAAGGTGCAACCAATGGTGTGGTTTCTGCGTTGCAGTTGCAGCCATATAAATGGATGTGGTTAAATAATATAATAATAGTGTTGTGTCCAACAAAATGTACGGAACAAACTGTTGCTCGAGTTAATCTTGGTTGTGAACCAACAATCTATCGACTCGCAAAGTCGAGTATGGCTGTTGTTAGGCAATGATTTGACCCTACGCGATACTTTGCATCGTACGATGTGCCCTTTCGTTAGCCTGACAGCCATTGTCTCTACTCCTTGCCGACCTGTCAGTTGCTGCTACAAATCGGGTCGGAGTCAAGGGTCGACGTCAGGCAATATCAGCTACTCGGGTTGTAGCGTGTAAATGCGGTAGTGTAACGCGCATCATGACGGGTGTCGAGTATACATGTAGTTTATGGGGCGCAGCCCCCGAGTCTTAGGTGTAGCTTCACAACAGATTATAAACATAAAAAGATAAATTTGTCGACTCGTATGAGAGGAACTTATATTTGTGTGACACTGCCGTAGTCGACGAGACGGTGCCGAATGACGGAGTCGACAAATATCGCCGGAATCGATGAAGTGGAGTCGACAAGGCACCAGACTCGTGTGTCGAGTGCGGCTATTTCGCGCCTCAGCCCCTGAGTGTCGAGTGCAGCTGCGGCGAATTCTCGAGTGCGTCTACTTTGCGGCACAGCCCCCGAGCAATGAGTGTGGCCACGGTGAAGGACGGCTCCCGAGTCGTCTAACGGAAGTAGTCAACGTGGCGGAGTCGCGGTGTTTGGCCGAAAGGACTCGACGTAGTGGACGGAGTCAACACGGCGGAGTCACGATGTTTTCCAGAAGGACCCGACGTGGTGGCCGAAATCGTGCGGAAGAGTCGTAATGTTTTCTAGGCGGAGTCGCGATGTTTTCCGGAAGGACTCGACACGGCGGACGGAGTCGACGCGGCAGATACGCGATGTTTTCTGAAAGGACTCGACGCGGCGGACCGAGTCCCGATGTTTAACTCAACATGACGGATCGAGTCGACGCGGTGGAGTCACGATGTTTGCTGGAAGGAATCGACGCGGCGGACCTGTGGCGGAGTCGCGATTTTTTCAGAAGGACTCGATGTGACGGAAAGAGTCGACCCAGCAGAGTCGCGGAAGGACTCGACGCAACAGACCGAGTCGATGCGGCGGAGTCGCGATATTTGCCGGAAGGACTCGACGCGGCGGACCGAGTCGACGCGGCGTAGTCGCGATATTTTCTGAAAGGACTCGACGCGACGGACCGATTCGACGCGGTGGAGTCGTGATGTTTGCCGGAAGAACTCGACGCGGCGGAACGAGTCGACGCGGCGGAGTCGAAGTTTTTTGGAAGGACTCGATGCGGCGGACCGAGTCGACGCGGCGGAGTCGCAATGTTTGTTGTGTGTACAAGGAGGGAAATGTTGATGTCGAGTCCCGGGCACTAGTATGGCGATTCGCCATATTTTTTTGACGTTCTTGGCCTTCATGTCGACTCGCAAATTGACGAAATAGGATACGGATCCGCAATTTGAATTCGCGAACTCGCAGAGATCCAAAACGCGTCGTAGTGCGCGAGGCGCTGACGGAGATCTAACCGCTGGAATTGTCTAAAAAAAGACGGAATGGTGCGGGGTTGTGTTACGCATATTTTCAACGCTGTGATCTTCGAATTGACTTCCGAGTCGACCGTGAGAATTGTTTTCCCAAAGTTGTGTGGAGTTCCTTCAGATTCTGACAGGGCTTCAGGGTCATCCACGGAGATCTAACCGTCAAAATTCGCCGATTCTTTTTGGAGCCGATAGATAATTAGATTTCACATCTTTACACCGAAGGAATTTTCCATATGAGTTCCCGGTCACAGTTTATGGCGTTTGCAATATGTATGTTGCTGCTGTCCTGTAGCCTGCGCGTGAAGAACAATGTTGATGTAGATGATGAAGACCGTGCGCGATGTCGGCGAGTGCTCGATGAAGTTGACGGAGTCTAAGTAGATCGAATCAGTAGGGTCGAGGACCCGAAGCTTGATGTAGATGAGGCCAGGGAGACCGTGGATCCATCGCGTGCCGTTCCACAAGACGGCGCCAATTGTCAATGACTCCTATCAACAAATCCCTCGGGTGATCCGGTAGGGTTTCATGTAGAGGAGCGATGTACGCGCTGGTGATCTCGACGGCTAACAAGGAGGCAAGATTTACCCAGGTTCGGGGCCCTCATAGAGGTAAAACCCTTACTCCTTCTTGTTTGATCTGTATTATGGCGAGATAGTCCAGATGTTACAGTGGCGATGCTGTGGTGGTGTGTACGGGGTATCCCGTGTATTTTCTAGTCTAGGATTGCGTCTAGTTGTGGCTTGTCTCTTGCTCCTCTTTTCTCTCCTCCCTCCTGGATTTATATATGCAGCCAGCAGGGGTTTATATGAGTCCTAGTAGACTACGTATAGGAGTTCTTGTCTTGTGCTTCAAGGAATCAAGGGTGGCTTCTTGGACCCGGATGGGGCTTCGAGTGGGCTCCCCGTAGCATAGCAGCCGGTAGGCTCAAGTAGGTAACGTGTTGAGTGTCGCCACGTCACCGGGTAGTCTCATCCGATAGGCCTGGGAGTCATCCCCACGTCAACAGGTGAACTCACTCTTAATGGAATATGATGTTTGTGCTTAGGAGAATTTAATACTGCATAAGTCTATGCATTTATGTATGATCAGGTTTATTGATAACACAAACATGGATAGAGAAGAACATCAAGGAGCAGCAAAACATGATGGCATTGCTAGAAAACAAGAAGAAGCAGCTGGAAAACAAGAGGATACCTTTAAGAAAACAAGGTTTCGCGGCTGGAAAACAAGCATATGCTGCTGGAAAACAAGAGAGAAGATAGTGCCCAATACTTCATTGATGCGCCATACATGGGCCTAATTATCAATTAGGGCTAGGACCTGCATGTCCTATTAGGATGCACCCTATGGGTTGGTTTGTATCTGTTTTATTTTGTATTAGAGTCCAATCGGAAACCTACAGGAAGGTGGTGTGCCACACCCTTGGCCGCACCCCCTACCCCTCATATATATCAACGAGTTGCGAGTTGATAGGTTAGACTATGTTAAAATAAACCCTAGATTTCATATATTGAACTTGCTTGTAAGCATTCATCTTGAAGTATTACCCCTTTGCAAATTCGGCGTGTTATCTGTTGTTCCATTTGGAATCAGACGATACAGGACCACTTCGTAGTCAGTGGCTACTTTGTGCAAGAGTGTGTAGTTGAGAATATCCAAAGGGATTGATTATTTTTGCATTGGCATCAGGGATTAACCAAGTAGATTTTTTAGTGAGGCACTAGTTATCATATCATCCACCAAAATTTGAATGCTCATAGAGAAGATCGGGCCACCCCATATCATCTTGGTAGCAGATTTACAAGTTTACTCGGTGAGCAAATTTCATCCCCTCGTTTTAGTTCTTTTCTACCTATCCAGAAAAAGGCACAAAAAATAGAGTCGGTAGAATTTGCCATAGCCTTAGATCAACACCAAAGTGCTTCTTTCTAGTTATTGTTTTCCGTTGATTTTGTGTCCCTATTTTTCTTTTTTGTGTCTTTGTCTAATTAGGGTTAGGGTTCTTCTAGTACGTCTTCTAGTCAATCTATATAAAAAATCTCCACAAAAACAGTTGTTATCCATGTGTCTTGATCTATGTTATTGATACGTCATAAACGTATCCTTAATTTCTGAGGTTCCATGTTGTTTTCATGTTATTTTCTACATGTTTCCTTTACACTTTATGTCATTTTTATTGATTTTCTTGGACTAATCTATTGACAAGATGCCACTGAGCCAGTTCATGTTTTTTGTTATTTTTAGTTTCAGAAAACATGTTCTGGAAATATTCTCGGAATTCGACGATTCGAAGCCCAGAAGTCTTAGAATTCCAGGAGGATCCACGGAGTCCGAAGGAGACCCAGAGAGGGGCCACAAGGGCCCCACACCATAGGGCGGCGCCCCTCTAGCCGCGCCATGGGGTGGTGTGGCCCCCCTGGCCCGCCACCTACGTTGCCCTTTCGCCTATTTATTCCCCTCAGAAGGTTAACCCTAGAACAATCCACAATTTCCATGAAAAACACCCGACTCTGCCATCATCGTCAACCCGAGTTCGGGAGGGTTTTGGAGTTCTCCTCGGCACCTTGTCAGGAGCGGAAATCATCACCGTGGGGCTCTACACCACCATGCCCACCGTCGGAATGATGCGTGAGTAGTTCATCCATGGACTACGGGTCCATAGCAATAGCTAGATGGTTGTTCTCTCCTCTTTATGTCTCATGTTTAGATCTTCTGAGCTTCCCTACATGATCAAGATTATCTTATTGTAATGCTACATGTTGTGTTTGCTAGGATGCGATGAATATTGAATGTTATGTCTCTTGATTATCAATCTATCATGTTATCTTCATGCGTATGTTTTTTATAACCTTGCATGCTCTCCATTGTTAGTAGATGCTCTGTCCAAGTAGGTGCTAGTGACTCCAAGAGGCAGTATTTATGCTCGATAGTGGGTTCATGCCTCCTTTGCATCTGTGCTCGAGTGACAGAAACGTGACGGATGGAGGATGTGTTGTTTCCATTAGTGTGAAAACAACGATGTTTACATTACACACTTTTCTTAATGCGATTATCTGTTGCTTGCAACTTAATACCCAAGGATTGCTCGGATGACATTCCGAGGGTGGATTATTAGTCATAGATGCAGTTGGATAATGGTTTATGAGTCTTGTTGTAATGCCCACATGAATCACATAGTAATCATCATGTCATGCATATGTACTATAGTGCAGCCTCTATATCTGTCATTTGCCCAGCTGTAATTTGTTTACCACACATTCAATCTATCTGTCTTGGGAGAGACACCTCTAGTGAACTGTGGACCCTGGTCATTTTTCCTCATAGTGATAATACAATCACTGCAATATCTGTTTTCATACTGCTCCTACTATTTTACTACTGCTATCACTTTTCTCTTTCATCTACTGCAAACAAATATTATTTTCCACACGGTACGTTTAACTGCTTTATTTTAGCAAAACCGGTGAGATTGACAACCTCACTGCTTCGTTGGGGTGAAAGTGAATTGATTTTGTTGTGTAGGTTCCACGAAGCTGCCGAACCGGTAGAGCGCCCTACCATATCAACTGCATCAACCTTCATAAGTTGCTTATTTCTCCTACTGGTCGATTCAACCTTGGTTTCTTTCTGAGGGAAAACTTGTTGTTGTGCTCTTCATAACTTCCTTTTGGGGTCTCCCAACGAGTGCAAGAACTTCACCATCAAGACCTCCAATAACTTCCTTTTGGCGCCGTTGCGGGGGAGAAAGAGAATTTCTACAAGGGGAGTCTCTCACCTCCAATAATTTTTACTTTGTTATTATTTTGCTTGTTATTTGCTTTATCATGCTTGCTAGCAATGTTTGAGGTCTTTGAAACTAGATCTTATAGGCAAGGTGGGTTCATGGATGAACAACAAAAATATTATAAGGAACGCCGCTTGTCCCAAAAAGGGATACACTTATGGGAGCAAATTAATAAATTGCATGACTATGCTAAAAACTTGTGCTCCACTTATAATGTTACCTATTGCTTTGATAAACCTTGTTGTTGTAGGAGGTATAAACACCTCCCTTTTCAATATGAGTATGATGATAATGTTACCATATCTTATTATGTTAAGGGAAATTATGACTTTTATGATGTGGAACAAATTTAGGAAATTTATTGCTTGGAAGGGTGCATTCGAAATTGCCTATTTGCTTGAAAGTATTGATGATGCATCTTATAAATACGAGATCTATGCTATACTTGAATATTGCTTTGATAATTAAAAGGATTGTAATTCCTACATAATTAAATATCTTAATAGACTATCTCCCGCAAAGGAAGAGACTAATGCCTTGCAGGAACCAATGGAAGAAGAAATTGCTCAATCTGGAAGGTCATTGGATGAAAAAGAGGAGGAGAGTGATGATCAAGAGGGGGAAGTGTCGTGGGATAATCACGGCAGATGTTACCGGGGGTAACTGATCTAGGGGCAAGTCGACACAGGTATTTGGGAGAGGGTTTAGCTCGAAGGAAGACATGGCGAAAAGCAATCTAAGAGCCGGAAAACAACTCGCCGGATCTCGATATGATTATACTGGATACTTGATAATAGGTGTTACAGTTATGGCTTGAATCTCTCTTAGGCGAAGCCCAGGGGTTGGTTTATATAGTACTCATATCCCCCTTGACTTGCCTTACAAAGCGCTTCTCGAGTCCTATTCGAACTCTTCATACGAACCCTAACTTTCTTTACCGTAACCCACAGTCCGGGTTACGATCCTTACAAGTCCTGGGCCTTCTAGAAGCTTCTTTGTCCTTAGCCGGATTTGATCCATCCGTCGTTTGGGCCGGATCTCACCTGGGAGTCGGCATACCGGGTTACTATCCCCCCATCAGTAGTCCCCAGAATAGCCTGGGCTTCCAAGATTTACTCTTCGAAGCGCCGGCTATTCCCTACAGAAATATAAGACACAAACATATGAAAATCAGGACGCAGCGCGCTGATGAATAGCCGTGACTGGTACCAAGGAAGCCAAGCAAAAGCCCGGCTCTCCCTCAAGGGTTCTCCTTTAATCTTCCAGACTCGAGCTTTAGTAAGGAACTCCATGACTTCGCACCTTCTTCGATAATTATTGCTAATACCAGGAAAGAGATTCCCCCCTTCTCTTTTCTCGGGACCATATCTGAGTGCACATAAAGCACGTCTTCAAATTTCAAAATGTCCAACTATTACTCCGCAACCCCCGGGTTTCGCCCGTTAGGATAAGCTTTTCCACCCGGTTTATTATAAATAAGCCCCAGGAGGCAAACTCAACCCTTAACGGCTCACTTTCCCCATTTCTCTTCTCCCCAAGTTCAAGCTCGCAGAGCGCCACCACGGGAACCCCACGCATCTCGCCGGAGCCCATCCGCCTTCGTTTGCGCTCCGCCGCCGCGCGAGCCGCACCAGCTCCCGAATCCACCGTCAAGCCTCCGATTCGCCGGCCAACGACCACGAAAGGACACGAATCTTGCGCCATCTGTCTCCGCAAGGCCTTACTCCAATCTCCTTCAGTAAGTCCCTTACATCCTCCAACTTACCCCCGCAATTTCTTAGTTCTTCCTCTAATTAGATCTGAATCGAGCGGTCCGCAATTTCTCGGGCTGCGCCGGATTAACTCACTGATACTTACCATAAACATTCCTATGGATAGGATTCATAGCTTATATTACTCCCCTAACTCCAGTAATCGTTAATCTGGTCACAATTTTAGAAATAGGATTCCCAATCTAAGCTCGGGCCATCTGAAATTTCCGCCCTTGTTCTCCTTCCTCAGAAAATCTTACTTCTCCGACTCATTCGCAGATGGTAAGCATATAAGCATCCCCCTAACTCCTCCAAACATTTGCTTTTACGGAAAGCTCCATGTATTTTGTAAGGTCACTTGATACCCGGATAAATCATTCTTGACCCAGCGAGGCAATAGCCGGGTTATGTTCAAATTGCGGGTAATTGCTTGCCTGCTAACTTCCAAGTTTTTGTTCCTTACGTCTTTTCCTTCGATGTTTTACCAGGTCAATCCCATGGCACCCAAGAGGCAGGGGAAACAGCCGAATAAGGCTAAATCCACAAGCTCCATATCGGCCAATTGGGGGAAGTCCTCCGTCACCAAGGCCAAGCTGGAGGAGTTGGTCGAGCTTGGAACCCTACCTCCACAGGAGTCTATCCACTGGCGAGTGCCAGGCAATGAAACCCGGCCTTCTCCAGCGGCGAATGAGGTAATATGCTTCGTTGAACATGTGACCCGGGGCTTTAGGCCTCCGGGTCACCCCTTCTTCCGTGACGTCCTAGACCATTACAACCTCCGTATCTTCGATATAGGTCCAAACTCCATTTTGAACATCTCCCATTTTATTGTTCTTTCCGAATCTTACTTGTGCACACCGCCAAGTCTAGCCCTCTTCGTCGAACTTTTTCAGTGCAAGCCGTGTCGCGAAAGCGGCGACGGCGCACTTCTCACTTGCGGCGGGGTCTCTATCCAGCGCCGCAAGAACTCCCTGATGCCTCCTATTTCTCTCAATTCCCACGTAAAGCACTGGCAGCTTTCGTACTTCTACTGCCAGGATACCTCTCCACCCGGCGAAAAGAAGTTGCCAGGTTACTCGGAGGGTCAACTTGATATCTCCGAGAAATTCAACGCCTTCGCGTCTGAACCGGACAGGGAAGCGATCTTGCCTTTATTAGCTAGGATCTCCATCTTGTCCGCCCGAGGCCTCATCGGGCTAAACCTGGTGAAGACCTGGGTTAGCTTCCGCATTCAGCCAAACTCCATTCGTGAGAAGCTGTTGTGCGAATACTCGGGTCAAACCACGGACCCAATCCGATTCTCTACCCGCACCCTTGCTCCGGGTGACATTAACAAAACAATTAAGGGTTTCCTGACAGAGAAGCTCGAAGTAATCCGGAGCATAGCCGGATTAGAACCTTTTACCCTCGAGAATCCAACCCCTGGAGTAAGTTTTCTGCCTTTTGATTTTGACTTCTAACACTTACTTTTATTCGCTTCTCTTGACTCGATATTAATCACTATCCTGGCATCTTCTCCTCAGGCCGATGATGACTTTTGGACGGTCGACTCCACTCCTAATTCCGAAGACGGGGAGGAGGAAGACGATGTCGTTGACTCGAATGAAGGTACCTACTTGATTCCTTTGCACACGTTATATCCTGCCTTTTCTTCTTCTTTATGCTGTAACTCGGACATTTCTCAGAGCGAGAGGACCAAAGCGAAGAAGAAGAAACGGACAGCAGGGGCGGGTCCACCAGCGAGGAGGAAGAGCCGGAGCCAGCCACCAGAACCGGAACAAAGAGGAAATCCCAGAGGATAGCCCTCCAGGTTTTTGCTTCATCCCCTTACACTTTGGTTTTTTGCTCCCATAACGTCACTCCGGGGCTAACCCCATCTTAACCCTTTTGATCATAACTGAAGGAGCCACCCATGACTAGGCGCCGAGTAACCCGGAATCATCCGGGCAACGAGACCCCTAACCCGGTTGCTTCGCCGCCCCCGGTTCAACACCCTGGTATTTGTTGTAAACAAAACTTCTTTCCAATCATTCCTTTGTAACGTAATCCCAGACCTCTCTTGCCATTTCTCAGTCTCTTCCGGGTCTAGTGACGGCTTCCCCTCGGACTTCCCAGTAAACACCGGGTAAACGCCTTTTCCGGATATTATACCGAACTTTCATCCCCTTTCTTTCCATAACCAAAGATTAATTACGCCTTTGCACCTTCTTCAGAGCCACGGTTATTAGTAGCGACCAGGAGGACACCGAAGCTAAAGTCCGGGTCGAGGGCGAGTCGGCTGATGATGCCTTCACTACGGCTGGCGACGAGCAAATGTCGCCACCGGAGCCAGCTAGGCATGACGCCGAGTATCCAATCGCTTCGCACACGAGCGAGAAGGAGAAGGGGGCAGCTTCAAGCGCGGGAGGGGGACCAGACTCCGACATTCGGATGACCCGGGTGCCACCTCCTGTTACAAGAAATGCTCCTTTTCCCACTTTCCAGGTACCCGAGCCATCTAACTCGGATAACGCTGACTTTAACCAGCTGATGAGCGCTCTTCTTGCCATGAAAGCTTCAGAAGGGACTGTCTTAGAACGTATGGCTGCAGCACATCAGGTAATTTTCACTTGATACTCCTTATTATACATCCAGTCCCCAAGTCCCGAGTATAATTTTTTTTTTTTTAATTATCCTCGGTACTTCGCATAGTACTTGCCGGCAATCATTTCCTCAGATAAAATACTCTCGCGATATCCGGCTTACAGCTTCACCCGGCCTTTGCAGGCAGAGATTACTCAGTCAGATGAAGCGTTACTTAAGGCTGAGCAGCTCTTGCTGGCTGAAGTTAAGCGTAGGGAGGCCCTTGAAGCGGAGATAAAGACTTTGAAAAAAGATGTCTCCTCATACAAGAAGAAGTACCATGCTGCCCAGTCCTCGCTGAATAACCTGTCGGCTCAGCTTACGGACACTTACCGTATCTTGCTAAGTAAGTTTGCTATTTGCGATTAATTTGCGTACCTCTATCTTGCCGCTGTAATAACCAACATGACTGATATGCTTTCACATGTTTGGATTGCAGGTGCTAACCTTGCTGCTCCGGAGGAGAATGCCATTACTCAAGTAAAAACTCTGAAAACTGTGCTCCGGACGTTTTTTGCCGGCACGAAACTTTTGCTGGATGCTATCAAGTGGCCTTCTGAGGTATACCCGGGCGAGGAGACCCTTATACAGGCCTTTTCCACAGCACCTGGATGGATTGAAATACTGAAGCGTTCGTCCTGCCGAATTGGGGTGACCCGGGCTTTAACGCTGGCGAAGGCTTATTTTCCAAAGCTTGACCCGGCAAAGATAGTATCCGGGTTCCCAGAATTTAAAGCTGACGGGTCCAAATTCAAGCCCCAGGATTTCAAAGCTATACAATCTGCGGTACGTCCTTCAGCCACAGCTTTGGCCGACAAGATGGATCTAAACACAATTATGAGCTCGTATGATTCTGAGGGCAAGGTTATCCTGGTGGAGGCGCCTCCCCCTATTGATATGTTGGACAAATGGTCGACTGATCTGGCTAGGAGGAAGGAAGAGGCTGCAAAGAGGGAAGCAGAACTGGGCGTAAAGCCGTCTACCTCTACCCCAGCCGTGCCTCCGCCTGTTCGTCCAGAAGTGAAGAGCCCGGGTAAAGCTGCTGGTAAGGCCAAGGAGCAAGTCCAAGATTCAGACCCGGAGGACCACTCTCAGGACGCCGAGTAGGACGCTACCCAACGCTTTGTGTTTCTCGAGACTGATATGATTTTTGGTGGTGCGCTTGTGCACCATTGACGCTGATACTATGACTGTATGCTTATTAATCTTATGATAACTCTTTGCCTCCCCTGGCTTTTGATAATCTCGATCCTTGTGTTACTTATAAGCTTATTCTCGATACTTCGAACTCTTGTTTTCAGTTTCCTTTTGAGACTCGGCTAACCGAGTATCGTAGGTTTTGATAGAGGAACCTTTCTTTAAGTCCCCAATACTCGGAAATTAAGGTTTTCAGGCTTGGGTAGTTAAAACAGTTTGTTTCTGTTTCGAAGTCCCCAGTCCCCATGACCCAAAGTACGAGCTATAGGGGCGTGGCCTTTCTCAGATGACATACTGCTGTTTACCAAGCTGAATACCAATATCTGTTTACATAAATACTGAAGTCATGCTTAATATTTGTTGAGTTTCCGGCTTTTTTAGCCTTATACTCTGCATGGACTTGTGGTTTAGATGACCCTTTTGATTATCTTGTACTATAAGCCGGCTTTCGCGTGGATACCATGTCGTTGCGTCTATACGAAAAACAAGATCAAGCAAGCCACACTGGGCTGCATAATTTGATTGTGATCGTACGCGAACAGATCATGCCACTTTAGTGCGAGTCACATCGAGCTTAAGTAAGAATAACCAAGAAATTTGGCTCCTTTGTCCAGTTATAGGATTGCAGCTGTACCCGTTTTTTCGAGTAATCAGCCCCCATAACTTATAGGCATCATGGCCGGGTCTCCGGGTCTTGTGATTACTTATTGAAGCAGATCACCCCCCGGAGACCTATATTCATGTAATGTATTTCGATGATACTGATGTATTGATAGTAACAATGTTACTTACTTGTAACTGAAGCAAAGACCATGATAAGACTCGAAACCATCTTCTTTTATTGATAAAAATTTCTTTTTTGATTCAGCAGGCCGCCTCATTAAAAACCTTCCAGTCCCCTTAGGTACCCTGGATAGGAAAAGAGTGCGTATGAAACCTGCCGCCCATTACACTGCTTTAGTTATTCTCGAGAATCGGCCTCGCGTTGATACGGCCGATGCACATTCTCCACTTGCTATGCCCTTTCGTAATGAGTACCGGATTTGCTAGCCAGTCCGGGTATATCTTCCTTGGAACGTGATCAGCTGCGGACGGTGGTACGCCTTCTTCTTCCCTGCTGAGAGTTTTGAAAGTATTGCTCCTGATGAAGCCTACCATCTTAGGGTTTTGTTCTGCCCTAACTTTTGCTTTGTCCCCCTCAGGGGTTGGCTTTTTTGACGTTGTCCTCTCTTCTAGGTCTACCTGAGAACGGTAATGTTTGAGCTCTTCCTTCCTGCAGGCTTGCTCGGCCATTGCCGCGTCTCCCTCATCGCACTCAGCTGCTATATCCCGGTTTCCGTGTATTGTAATGGTCTTCTTGGGACCCGGGATTTTCAGTTGTAGGTACACATAACACGGTCTTGCCATGAACTTGGCATAAGCCGGCCTTCCAAACAATGCATGATAAGGACTGCGCAACTTTACTACCTCAAAGGTAAGCCACTCGACTCGATAATTATCCTTTGACTCTCCAAAAGCTACTTCCAGTGCCACCTTTCCTTCAGGGCATGCTGAGTGACCCGGCACTATCCCGTGAAAAACTGTTGTACTCTTTTGCAGCTGCGATTCCTTTAAGCCCATTCGCAGAAAAGTTTCCCAGTACAGGATATTGATACTACTTCCTCCATCCATCAGGACTTTTTTCAGCTCGTAGCCGTTGACCTGTGGTGCCACTACCAAAGCTAAGACTCCCGGGTGATCAACTCTATCCGGGTGATCCTTCCTGCTCCATGTTACCTCTTGTTCTGACCACCTCAAATACCTTGGAACAGCGAAAGAGACCGAATTAACTGCTTGTTTCAGTATCTTCTTATCCTTGTTAGAGCCTCCTGTAGTGTGCACATGATATTGACCCAGCTGTTTGGGGTTAGCTTGAAAACCTCCTGCTCCATTTTGATTGTTACCTTGATTTCCAGCTGGCGGATTGCCGGCTGGGGGCGGCCCATTACCCAAGTTTCCACCTAGACCCGGACCTCCTCCCCGGCCCGCACCTCGCATAGCTCTGTTCACTTCTTCGTTCTTCCACCTTTGTAAGTCGGCACATTGCTCTAGTGAATGATTGGCCGGCTTGCCATTCCTGCTATGCTTCGGGCACGCCATCCTAAATATGTCCCAACTGTTGCTTGGTCTTGGAGGTCCTTGGTAGTGTCCCCCATTGTGATTCCCAGTATTAAAATTCCCTTCGGATCTAGGTCTTGAAGACCCGGCCTCCGTGTTGGCTACAAACTCGGAATTCCCGTCGAACGGGCGCTTGTTTTGGCTACTTCCATTATTGTTTGGCGCCGACCCATTGCCGGTTTTCCCGCTGCTACTTGCGTTTGCTTTTGCTTTCTTGTCGTCAACTTCCTCCTCTGTGGTATCCGTTGCAGCGTGTTTGTTGCACGCATCCATTAACTCTCCCATTGTAACCTCCGCTGCATTCCTACTAGATTTCATGCGAGTTAGCTTTTGTACCAAAGGAACGTACTTACATGTTTTTGCCATAGCTTGTAGCGCGTCCTTAGGCTGGATATCCGTAGACGAGTGGAGTATCTCCATAACCCGGCGTACCCAGCTGCGTGCCGATTCTCCTTTCTTCTGAACGCATCTTTCTAAATCATCAATAGTAAATAACTTTCTGCATGTCCCATGAAAGTGCTTGATGAATGCGGTCTTTAGCTCCTCCCACGATTTGATCGATTTTTCCGGTAGGTTGGTGAACCATAACTTTGCTGCTCCCTCTGACATCATTAAGTACATGAATTTGGCTTGGAGATTCTCGGATGCGTTGCGAATTGACATTGCCATCTCATAGCTGCTCAGCCACGTTTCTGGATCCATTGTTGGCTCATAATTTACTACTTTCCCCGGTTCTTTGAACTTCTCCGGGTAAGGTTCTGCTCTGATATCGTCCGAAAGGCACTTTGGCCCCGCAAGGGTGGTTGGGGCCGGTCTTGCCCGGGAAACGCGTGACCCGGCTGGGGGTACCGCGGGATGCGGCACCACTGGTAACTCGTGCGCTGCAGACCCGGCCCCGGCTCTTCTGGCTCTGGAACTGTTCACCACCGCCTGCGCTGCTGATACTACTGGTGCTGTCTGGATACGCGGTGGAGGCGGCATTTGCTGCTGCTCTTCCCTTCGTTGCGCCGTATTCGTTTGAACATGGCCCTGTTGCTGGCTGGCGTACGGCGTCCCATGCATCCCGCTCCTATGATCCGGATAATTAGCTTGCTGTGCTACCGCGGTGTGTAGTAGATCGATTGCTCGTCGGGTTCCTTCCGCATGAGGCGAGTCTCCCACAGGGATCTGGTTTAATGCGAGCGTTGCTGCGTACACGTTGTCCATGGGATTGTTGTAATGACCTGCTGGTGTGCGGAATCGCGATGGTGGTGGCGGCATGGTATTGCCGGCTGTCGCCCCTGTCTGTGGCAAAGGTAACCCGGCTGGCGCGCTTACCGGATGTGCTCCCGTTGAAGGTCGCGGTATGGTCCCTTGGTTCGTCGGCGGAATCGGCTGATCTTGAGGCGTGAACACCAGGGCGGTCGGGTTAATAACCCCTCCTGTTGCCGGCAGCATAGTTCGGTGCCTTTGGTGCATCCTTGTCGTTTCCTCCCGGAGCCGGGTTTCTCGGTCATCCAACTCGTGCTGCCGCGCTGCCATCCCCTGCTTTTCTGCTTCTACCTGCCTTCTTTGCTGCTCCAATGCACGACGAGCCACGTCCAGATCTCTTACACGCTCTGCTGCGTTTTCTGGGGTGATAACTGTAGCTAGGACTGTGGGATCCAAGATCAAATTATTATCAAACAGAGCTGGGTGACGAGGATTCGAGGGGCCCGCCCCCGGTGTCCGGTTTGCTTGGAACCCGAACATATTTGCGTGTCGCTCCTCGTCCGCTGGGCGACTGGTGACAGACGCCGACTCTCCATCGACTTGGGCCAAGACCGGGTCAACTGGCCCTTGCTGCTGAGCCGCTGCCTGAACCGCCCCAGCTGGTGCCGCGGCCGCGTTTTCTTGATTGAGATTGGTCGCGGGAGCCGCATAAACTGCAACCCGGCGCATGATGCCCGGTGTAGATTCGTACTGTTCTTCCTCGCTGGTTTCCCTTTCATATCGATCCTCCGACAAATCCCGTATAGACTCGGTATCATCCTCCCTCTCTATCTGACCCGTTGTTCCAATCGATTCTTCTTTTCCCGATCGGACATACGCGTCTTCCCCTGACATAGAATCAGATCCAACATTATCACAATTCGAACTGGAAGTACATACCATACCGATGAAGACGTTGATGCTGCCGACTGTCACGATGGATCCGGTTTCGAGGTGGTCCGACTCTGGCCCCCAGCCAGAATCGTCTACCATCTTCTCTCCTTTGCCGTTGACGCAGATTTCTCCGACGATGAGGTTCTTCATGCTCTTCCGAGCTTCTCCCGTGATGTAAACACCTTTGGACGCAGGCCCCACGGTGGGCGCCAACTGTCGTGGGATAATCACGGCAGATGTTACCGGGGGTAACTGATCTAGGGGCAAGTCGACACAGGTATTTGGGAGAGGGTTTAGCTCGAAGGAAGACATGGCGAAAAGCAATCTAAGAGCCGGAAAACAACTCGCCGGATCTCGATATGATTATACTGGATACTTGATAATAGGTGTTACAGTTATGGCTTGAATCTCTCTTAGGCGAAGCCCAGGGGTTGGTTTATATAGTACTCATATCCCCCTTGACTTGCCTTACAAAGCGCTTCTCGAGTCCTATTCGAACTCTTCATACGAACCCTAACTTTCTTTACCGTAACCCACAGTCCGGGTTACGATCCTTACAAGTCCTGGGCCTTCTAGAAGCTTCTTTGTCCTTAGCCGGATTTGATCCATCCGTCGTTTGGGCCGGATCTCACCTGGGAGTCGGCATACCGGGTTACTATCCCCCCATCAGGAAGAATGGAGTAGCTACCCATGTCTACCTCCTAACAAGAGTAACTCTTTAACTCATATCTTATTTGATTTCCCTCCATTCTTACCAAAGGAGGATGAGTGTTATATTGATATCTGTGATGATCCTATTGATTCTTTTGAAATATCCATTTTTGACGAAATTGATACTTGCTATAGTTTTGACCTTGATACTACTATGAATGAAACTTGTGAGAATGATATTGCTACTATTATTTATGATAATCCATTCTACTTTGATAAATCCTATGGTAATCCTCTATTTATTCCAACTATTGATATGCATGATAATGAGGAAGTTTGAATTTATATGATAATGCTCTAGATGATGGTCCTATGTTACTTGGTTTCATAAATTATAATGCTACTGAAAATAGGATTGCTATAATGTGTCCAATACCTTTTAACAGTGACCAATCATCTTGTTTTTCTATTGCTAAAAGTCAGAAAGAAGAGGTCTTTATTTCCAATTTGGATCTCACTATTTTTGAGCTTGATATGAATTGTGTGCTTTTAGATCATGACAAACATACTTTATGTGATAATTATGTTCTTGAGTTTGTTCATGATGCTACTGAAAATTATTATGAGAGGAAAATATGGTTGTAGGAATTTGCATGTTACTAAAACACCTCTCTTTTTGTTGAAATCTTCGAAATTATTCTTGTTCTACCTTCCCATGATTTCTAATTTGAGCTTGTTTAATTTATTTCTTTACAAGATTCCTTTGCATAGGAAGTGGGTTAGAACTAAATTTGTTTTATACTTGCTTCTTGATGCTCTCTTTTGCTTAATTCATATTTCTTATGTGAGCATCTACTTGATTCTAGTTTTCTTGGCCTAGCTAAAAGGCGTTAAAGAAAAGCACTTCTTGGGAGATAACCATTGGTTTTTTTTTCTCTGTTTTCTTTGAGTCAAGGTGTTGTATACTTCTGTATAAACTCCTTTGTATCTTTATTTTCATGTGTTAGTTGTGCAAAATAAAGTTTCTACCGCGAGTTGGAGTTGGTTTTGTATTTCTGCGCAGAAAACAGATTTGTGTTGTCCACTTCAAAAACTCGTATAATTCATAGAAAGATCAAAATTACATGAAAATGTTTGTGCTTATTCCTTAGCTAATTCTGAAACTTTTCATTCTTTATGTTTTTTTATTTGAGCAACTTAAGTTCCCTGAAAAAATTTGTCTTTACAAATTGTTCTGGTTTTGGCAGATTCTGCCATTATTCTTGCATTTGCTCTTTTACTGTGTCGAGTGGATTTCTTTGCTTCACGAAACATCATTGGCTGTAGCTAATGTTTAAAATTATCAATAGAATTTTTTCCCATGCAGAACCCATGATTTTTTTATTCTGCACTAACCCTCTAATGTGAATTACTTTGAGTGTGGTGTGAACAAAGTTTTCAAGGGTCAAGAGAAGAGGGTCATATAATGTGATCAAGAAGAGTGCAAAGCCAAAGATTGGGGATGCCCCCGTGGTTCATCCCAGAAAATCCTAAGAAGACTCAAGCGTCTAAGCTTGGGGATGCCCAAGACATCCCCTTCTTCATCAACAATTTATTAGGTCACTTCTAGTGAAACTATATTGTTTTCGGTCACATCATATGAATTTTACTTGGAGCGTCTTTTATTTTTCGTTTTGTTTTCTTTTGTTTTCCTTGCTGCAATAATATCATTGGAACCTATAATTCTTATTTGGTAGAGAGCCACGCTCTGTTTTTTCATATGAATACTTGTTATCCTCGTATTCTTAGTTTTCCTTCTAGTTGCTGCAAAATTTCCTTTTAGCTCCTGTAATTTTCATACATCTCTTATTCAGACCTACATGTGGTATTTAACCATCATTCCAAAGTAAATTTCTCATGTGTTACCTTTAAACCTTCAAAATCACTCATGTTTTGTGCTCCTGTTTTAGCTCACGAGGACATGAATAGAGAATCTTTTTCTCACTTGTTGATCGGATTTCACACCCTAGACTAGTGGCTTCATCCGCTACCCAATTTCTAGAAGAGCTGGCAGTGGGGTGCCTGATACGTCACAAACGTATCTATAATTTATGTTGTTCCATGTTGTTTTTATGTCATATTGTACAAGTTTTCCTTACACTTTATGTCATTTTTATCAATTTCCCAGGACTAACCTATTGACAAGATGCCACATAGCCAGTTCCCTATTTTTTGCTGTTTTTAGTTTAAGAAAAGTTGTTCTGGAAATATTCTACGAATTGGAAAATTCGAAGCCCGGAAGTCATAGAATTCCTGAAGGTTCCACGGAGTCCCGAAGAGGCCCGGAGGGGGGCCACACCATAGGGCGGCGCCCCCTGGCCGCGCCTAGGGTGGTGTGAGCCCCTCGGGCGTCCACCGCCATCGTCCTTTCGCCTTTTTATTCCCCCCGATACGTCAATCCTAAATATATACCACTTTTCCCCCAAAACACCCGAGTTCGCCGTTATCGTCAATCCGAGATCGGGAGGGTTCTGGAGCTCTCCCGAGCACCCTGCCGGGAGGGAAAATCATCACCGGAGGGGTCTACACCACCATGCCCGCCTCCGGAGTGATGCATGAGTAGTTCATCCCTAGACTACGGGTCCATAGCAGTAGCTAGATGGTTGTCCTCTCCACTTTATGCCTCATGTTTAAATCTCGTGAGCTGCCTCACATGATCGAGATCATCTTATTGTAATGCAACATGGTATGTTTGCTGGGATCCGGTGATTATTGAATGCTATGTCTTTTGATTATCAATCTATCATGTTATCTTCATGTGTATCTTATTTATGATCTTGCATGCTCTCCGTTGTTAGTAGATGCTCTGTCCAAGTAGATGCTAGTGACTCTAAGAGGGAGTATTTATGCTTGATAGTGGGTTCATGCCTCCTTTGCATCTATGCTCAAGTGACAGAAACGTGACGGGTGGAGGATGTCTTGTTGCCATTAGGGAGAAAACAACGATGTTTACTTTGTTACATTGCACAGTTTGCTTACAGCGATAATCAGTTTCTTGCAACTTAATACCCAACGTTTGTTCGGATGATATTCGGAGGGTGCATTATTAGACATAGATGCAGTTGGCTGACGATCTATGTATTTTTTTGTAATGCCCGTATGAATCTTATAGTAATCTTTATTTCATGCATGTTGTATAATCTATCAATTTCCCAGCTGTAATTTCTTCACCACTCATGTTAGCTATCTTTTATGGAGAGACACCCCTAGTGACTGTGTACCCCGGTCCATTTTCTCATACTGATAATACAACCACTGATTCCACTATTTTCACACTGCTACTGCTATTTTCATATTGTTCCCATACTGTATTCCACACCATACATTTAACCTCTTTGATATCAGCAAAGCCGGTGAGATTGACAACCTCACTACTACGTTGGGACAAAGTGAATTGATTGTGTTGTGTAGGTTCCACGTTGATGCTGAACCGGTAGTGCACCCTACCACATCAACTGCATCAACCTTGAGAAGTCGCTTTTCCTCCTACTGGTCGATTCAACCTTGGTTTCTTTTCTCAGGGAAAACTTGTTGTTGCACTGTTCACACCTTGCGCTTGGGGTGTCCCAACGAGCGTGTGTCTACACTCCATCAGTGCCCAGCCCCAAACTTAATACAACAAATTCGCTTCACTATTTTTGCAAATGATTTACCAGTCAAAGCATAAATGTGTAAACAAAATAGAAAGAGGGATGACCTTCTACCCAGATGCGTCCTTCTATGGGAGCCGCTCTTGTGAAGTCTAGTTGGCTTCTGACGTCCTGTATTTTTTGTTTACCATTCGTTGACATAAGCATACACACATCTCTAAAAAACTTGTTTTCAATACCTCTGTTAAACAAAATAAAAAGCTCTAACACATGAGTTCATCCCTGCTTCCCTCCGCGAAGGGCCATTATTTTAGTTTTATGTCGAGTCTCCATCTTCTAACTGTATGCACAGTTGAGAGAGCATAGTTGCCATTCTGAGTTTAATGTGCATTTGTCCCAGAAACATTATTAATTGATTCATGATGTGTTATTATTTGCTCTCAAATTATTTGTTCTAGTCATCCTCTTAAACTTTGAAGGTGTCTTGGCATTTATGTTTTGCCCCACTCTTAAGGACAAGCGAAATATCACTTTTTTATGTTTTCTTGATGCTTGAAACAAACGTATAACTTTCAAATGCATTATAATTCATGATCTTTAATTTGTGTTACTTTTCATGATGCAAAGTGATCACTATGTTTCATTGTTAAAATTATATCTATCATGCTTGTGTTTAAAGTACTGTGATTTCAGCTATACTTATGCTTTTACAATTTTGATGATCAAGTTTATGTTGGTAGCATGTCACCTCATAAATTATTTGTTTTGTCGTTTACCTACTCGGGGGTGACTAGGAACTAAGCTTGGGGATGTTGATACGTCATAAACGTATCCTTAATTTCTAAGGTTCAATGTTGTTTTCATGTTATTTGCTACATGTTTCCTTTACACTTTATGTCATTTTTATCGATTTTCTGGGACTAACTATTGACAAGATGCCATAGAGCCATTTCTTGTTTTCTGCTGTTTTTAGTTTCAGAAAAGTTGTTTTGGAAATATTCTTGGAAATGGACGATTCGAAGCCGAGAAGTCTTAGAATTCTTGGAGGATCCATGGAGTTAAGAGGAGACCTAGAGGGGGGCCACAGGGGCCCACACCATAGGGCGGCACCCCCTGGACGCGCCATGGGTTGGTGTTGGCCCCCTGGTTTCCCACCGACGTTGCCCTTTCGCCTATTTGTTTCCCTCGGAAGGTTAACCCTAGAAAAATCCACCTTTTCCACGAAAAACACCCGAGGCCACCGTCATCTTCAACCCGAGTTCGGGAGGGTTCTAGAGTTCTCCCCGGCACCCTGTCGGGAGGGGAAATCATCACCGGAGGGCTCTACACCACCATGCCCGCCTCCGGAATGATAAGTGAGTAGTTCATCCTTGGACTACGGGTCCATAGAAGTAGCTAGATGATTGTTCTCTCATCTTTATGCCTCATGTTTAGATCTTGTGAGATGCCCTACATGCTCAAGATCATTTTATTATAATGGTACATGTTGTGTTTGCTGAGATCCGATGAGTATTAAATGCTATGTCTCTTGATTATCAATCTATCAGGTTATCTTCATGTGTATTTTATTTATGATCTCGCATGCTCTCCGTTGTTAGTAAATGCTCTAGCCAAGTAGATGCTAGTGACTCCAAGAGGGAGAATTTATGCTCGATAGTGGGTTCATGCCTCCTTTGCATATGTGCTCGAGTTAAAGAAACGTGACAGATGGAGGATGTGTGATTGCCATTAGGGACAAAACAACGATGTTTACATTGTTTACATTACACACTTTGGTTAATGCAATTATCTATTGCTTGCAACTTAATACCCAATGATTGCTTAGCTAACATTCTGAGGGTGGATTATTAGTCATAGATGTAGTTGGATAACGGTCTATGAGTCTTGTTGTAATGTGCGCATGAATTTCATAGTAATCACCATGTCATGCATATGCACTACGGTGCAGCCTCTATATATGTCATTTGCCGAGCTGTATTTTTTTTACCACACATGCTATCTATCTTTCCTGGGAGAGACACCTCTAGTGAATTGTGGACCCCTATCCTTTTTCCTCATACTGATAATACAATCACTGCAATCTTTGTTTTCATGCTATTTTACTACTGCCATCACTGTTATCTTTCATCTATTGCAAACAAATATTATTTTTCACACGGTACATTTAACCGCATTGTTTTCAGCAAAACCTGTGAGATTGAAAAGCTCACTGCTTCGTTGGGGCAAAGTGAATTGATTGTGTCGTGTAGGTTCCACGGTGCTGCTGAACCGGTAGTGCGCCCTACCATATCAACAGCATCAACCTTCAGAAGTTGTTTCTTTCTCCTACTGGTCGATTCAACCTTGGTTTCTTTTTGAGGGAAAACTTGTTGTTTTCTCTTTATACCTTCCTCTTGGGGTCTCCCAACGAGTGCAAGATCTGCACCATCATTTATCTCGAAAAAAAAACCTACAACTTGCTTGTGAGTTCATTTTATTTCCTACTCGAGTTGTTCCAATCCGAGTCCTACCAGGAAGCCACGGGTTTTAATGTTTATCATCTTGTTTTTTTTGCCATGGGGAGTGCTCTTGCCTGCTTCAGATTCATCTAGAGTTTCCACAAAAATTTCATCAAGTTTGGACGTGGATTTCTACTCCTAATTGAATTCCAATCCGACTGTTTCCCGGCAGCGTTTCGCTGTTTTTTCTGCCGCACGCCTATACTAAGACTACTCGGACTCGAGGTCCTGCCGCGCTACAGTTTTAAGTTGTTTTTCTGTCGCGCCACATCTTCCACATACGCCCACGCGCTGAGCGTTGCCACGACACCGTTTTCGTGAAATTTCTGTCGCGCCCAAGTGTTGCCGCCACGACATCGTTTTTCGTTATTTTCGCTCCCGCCATGGCACGATTTCGGCCATTTTTGTGCCATGAGTTCTAGTAGCTATTTTCCTTAGTTTCTTTTTGTTTTCTCCTTTTTTTCTCTAGTATTTCTTTGTGTGATCTTTGTGAGCCTTAGGTACAGCCTATCTACAACAAAAATTCTAGGAACCTACCCATAAGACTAGCATTTTTTCTTGCTCAACAGGCTGCTCATTTTGATAATATTTTTGTGTCATATTGGTATTTTACATTATTATTGCTCCTAGTTGGTACATTGGCCATAGAAAAGTATAAAACAAATAGAAAAGATACAAGTATAAAAAAGAGAAAGAAGGAGAATAAAAGAGGCCGAAATACACTTGTTTTCACTAGTGGAGCTTGAGACATATACTTGGTGAATTTTGGACACTACATTGAGCAATGTTGTGCCTATTTTCAATTGAGCTTTTTCTAGTTTATTTCTTGTGCTTGCAATAAATTCCTCTATATAGTTGCTAGACACATTTGTCTCCAAGAGTGTGTGTGTTTCCTAGTGAAATTTTATATCGCATTACACAGCAAATAGGAGTTGTAATTTTTGTGTTGTTAGGTATCCCAACCAAGCCCCACCATATACCATGTTTTTGTCCTGTGATACTTGATATCCCTGGTTATTCTCTTCTCACATTTGGTACATTTAGTCATTGCTACTTGGTTGGTAAGTATTTCTATTGACTTCGGAACAATAAGATACACCTTTATATTTTGTTTTGAGTGAGTTCTGAGAGAAGACCACCACATATATTTGTTTTATTTCACTAACATATTAATCATGGAGACTTCTAGTGATTTTTATGCACAGACAAAGAAGAATCCTAAGGATGTGGTGAAGTGGAATGAGTATGAGGCATTGAGATGTCACGACCCCGGACCCAAAGATATACATACTGTTATGTGCTCCTAGCCATGGACTCACAAGGGCTTCAGGGTTACCAGCCCCGGCCGCAACAAACAACGGCAGGCAGACTGGATTCATCGGCACGTAGTCCGGATCCCCAGTCTACTACTCCTTGTATCCATGCTAGTCATAACCAACTATGCATATCAAAGCGTCCACGAATCGAATGAAACTGAAGGAAACGGGACCAAGGCTATACAGAGATGCTATGTGTCCAGAAAGTGTAACAACAATCGAGGGTTACTGGGGTTACCTCGCCCCAGGCCGATCAAATCGACAGGCGGGCTCGGACATGGATCATCGGCTCCACAACCCCTCGACTGCGACAACTATGCAGGCATAGCCAAAACTGTATAACAATGAGCTCGAAACCGACAACCGATCAAAGCAGTACTCTAAACATGAAGCTTTAATGAACAAGTTTTACTAGAGTATAGCTTACAAGCAGAGGTCACACGACCCAACATTACATCAGACAACGGAAGGCAAATTATGTTGCTAAGCAACAAGAACCAAAAAGGCCTAAGAGGCCGCAACATAAGGCGACGTCCCAGCCCATAGATTCCAGGCTGCTACCTGGGAACCCCAAACTACTCGTCGATGTCCACGTTGAAACACCACCGATGTGAGATCTTCTCCTGAACCAAAATTAAGCAAACCTGAGTACGGGAGGTACTCAACAAGACTTAATTAACCTATTATATATCTGCTACTTTCATAAAAGGGTTTTATGAAGGCTGATTTGCGTAAAGCAATCTTTGTTTTCCAAATAGAGGAGGAATAGCACGTCTCATAGAATGTTTTCAAAACAGATGAGAAAGCTACTCAACTACTGAGATCATCATCTTCTTGTATTCCACCAAGTCATTCTCATTCCCACACTGTCTCATGCTACAAGGATCACCCCTCCCGGCATCTCCGGGGAGGCACCCTTCAATCATGGTTAACAAGTTTTAGTCATTCCGTTGAAGTTATCTATGATCACAGAATCCGTTGCCAAGTCGTCCGTAACCGTGGACACGGCTTCTCGAGGAGATTTATCCCTGCAGGGGGTACACTTTACCCACACGTACCATCCGACTCTTAACGCCACATGTACGCTCCTTGGGAGCGCGGCAGAGGGTGGTTGGCTCCGACCTTTACCTTGCGTAACCCTATCCATGAGTCAACCCAAACAGGGCCACCCCGTCAACAGGGAGTTGGCCACCTCCTGACGGCACCTGTTCTGTGAGTCGGGATCAAGATCCGTGTACGTCCATCACTTGTCCCGGTCACGCCCTAAGTTTTCTCCAAATCGTTTTCTGACTCACACGCAGATGGAAAGATCAAACTACGTGACTCATGGATGTGGCTAAACAAGTTAGTTAGTCAGGCGAGGTTCATTGGCTCGCTCGTGTGGTTGCACGCTCAGTCTTGGCTTCGAAGGCGAGAACTCGCTCCTAGGGGCATGAACAGGACAAAACGCCACAACCCATTGTGGCCTCACATCCATGCCAGTATTTAGTCAAGTTATCAAAGTTAATTCAAATCATAACAACATGACATAATAGATTCACGTACTTGACTAGATTCATCAACCGGATGGATCAGATCACAACTAGGCATGGCTAAGCAAGACTCACAGGGTTTAGCGGAGCGCGCACAAACAAACCTATAGCTGCTAGGAGCAGTGGATCAGGATATTTAGGTTATGCAGTATATAGGGGAACTCTATCTACTGACATCAAATAGTTTGGAACCGAATGCAAAGTACGAGATTCAGAACACGTTGAAACCATATATGAGCAGATAAGAGGTTATGCTTGCCTTGGTTATAAGAAAACCAGATAAAGATCTTCTGGAATAAGTGCTTGACTTGTCGGTTAAGATCAAGTATTCGTCATTGGATTGTTGGCCTTCTCTTCGGAGTCACGTTCTACCGAGGGGGAAAACAACACCGGAAAGAAGAATAACAATCAAACATGGCATCGATGCAATGCGCAATATGTATGCATGAGCAGATTAATGCACTGAAATAAAGCCCTAAGCATGATCGTTGGGTTGCTAGGGTTCGTATGACCATTAAACATTTTTAGTGGAATTAGTCCGAAATAGACCCCGGAGGGGGTTTCGGGCGATACTGAACGTGAGTACCATTTTAAAAACTCAAATGAGGTTGAAAACATCATAACTAGATTGTACTTGTCATTTTGAGCAATTTGGTATATAAGTTGTATTTTTCTGATTTTATGGAATAAAATCTTATTTTTCTATTTAAAAAGAATTAACAACATTAAATAATGTCCAAAAATGAAATGTGTCAAACATGTATGAAAGTGACATTTTCATGTAGATCTTATTTTTCTGATCACTCCCATATTTTCATTATATTTTTCTGAATTGTATTTTGGGGGATATTGATTATTCAATTTTATTCATATTCTGTAATTAATAACAGTTTTCTGGAAAAAGGAAAAAGAATCAGTTTATGACATCATGATGACGTCGGGGTGACGTCATCAATGGCCAAAATGTCACAGGCCTAGATCAATCTCGCGATTCAGCGCGCGGTTTTGGGATCGAAGGGCACCACTCGGTAGAGGAGGTCAAGGGCGACCTAGGGGCGGCGGCGCCACCACCTAATTGTCGCCGGAGTGGCGGCGGCATGTGGCCGCGGCGGCCATAGCCACGGTGACCGACGACGGCGGTGAAAACAAGCGCGAGGAGAGGGGGAGTAAGGTCCACGGGGACCGTAAGCTCACCAGGAGCTCGAAGGCGGGGTCGGGGAAGCTCGCCGGGACGGAAATCGACGGCGGCGAGGGAGATACGGCGGAGGCAGTGACGTGCGGCGATGAGAAATTGAGGGCCTCCCCTTGTTTCCTAGCTTCCACGAGAGCTCGAGGGCGTAGAGGGGGTCTAGGCGGTCCTCCAGGAGGCCTCCAATCGGCCGGAGATGGCCGGAGTTGGCGGGGCGCGACGGTGGCCTCCGGCTAGGGTTTGGTCGCTTCCGGGAAAGTGAACACAGAGAGAGAGGAGGTTTCCAGGGGCGAGTGAGGAGGAGGCGCGAAGAAGACGTCTCCTCTTCCTCTTATCCGCGGAAGGGAGCGGACAGAACGCGGCGCGCGCGACGTCGACGACCTTCCTGCCTTCTGGCAGGAGGTTGAAGAGGACAAAAAGGCGTTTCCAAGAAAACCCCCTGGAACTTTTGTAAACATTACAAACTGGTCCTTTTCTATTATAAAACAGAACATAAAACCAGATTTTGAGGACCTTTTTGCAAACAGAAAAATTGGCAAAAATAGTTTTTGAAAAGCTCATGAAATTTCCAACAAAACCATAACTTGGGTTGGTGCATTTGAATTATTTTTCAATACAAAATTTTGGAACCCATTTTAAGTACTTTTTGTGGTATTTTCTGAAACCATTTAAATTCACCACTTAAATTGGTTTAAATTGGTTTCAAATTTTGTTTGATGCATGTATGGCATGAACACAACACCACACACCCTAGTTAGCAAAATTTGGGGTGTTACAAATCTACCCCCCTTACAAGAATCTCGTCCCGAGATTCCCGAAGGAGAAGAAAGAAGGAACACCGGTTTGGACGATCTTCTCGAACCTTACGGTTCTTTTCTCGAAGAGATTGATCCATAGCACTTGCGAAGATCTCCAGAGGCTACACCTTAGGTAAGAGGGAAACTCTTAGGAAATGATCTTCACGAAGATCGAGTATCTCATGGCTAACTCACGACAGGAACGTTCATAACGAACTTTTGAGTTAACAGACATGAAACACATCAAGGTAACGGAGGGAACAAAAGATGGTTTCAAATTTGTGGACGATAGTTCTTGAAAGGATTTAGAATATGATCTTTGCACAAGACTTTAGATCCTTTTGGAAAAGAAAGGTTTAACAACTTATGAAACCGAGGTTTCTTCAAACGTAATACCAAGATGAGAAGGATTGTTTTGGATATCAAAACATAGTATCCGTAGACGGGGGAAAACAGAAAACACTGTAATCGTGCGTCGGAGAGAATTCTGATACAGGATCATGTTCACTCTTCGGAGTGGACACGAAAGATAACGGAACTTTCACTCCGTCAACTTTGTCGAAAACTTTGTCAAAGATCGGGATATCACTTCACAACAGAAGATGAGTAACCGAAAGATGTGGAAATACCGTAACAAAGAAGGAATTCCTGACCACACCATAAGTATGGGTAACCAACGAGGGATTAAAGCACCGGAAGAAAACAGGGAATCTCTTTCCTATGGTGGATTTGACGTAGCAATATATCTACCACATGGTTAAGATCCCATGGCTGAAGTGACTGACAAATTCACACAATGTGTGAGATGAACAGAACTTCAAGTACCAACAACTTGAAAAAGGAAACTGATCAAAAGCGGTTACAAAACACCACGAGATGGTCTCATGATATACTTGTTTCCACTAAAACAAAGGTTTTGGAGGTTCAACGGAAAAGATCAACTTCCAACTTATCCTGGATGTTAAAGATACCGATAGCAGGCTCATGACAAGCCTTCTATAGGTATCAAGTGAACGTAGAACTCCGGTTTGGAAGAACGGGGAGGAAACTTGTTAGAATAAGCCAGACAAGAATTCTCACGGAGAGTGGCTGTTCTTACGGATTCAAAGAGATATGACATTAGGCCTTACGGCTAATTGTGTCAACCACAACATCAACCATGCCGTATTTTGAACGGACCTAATTCAATACCTTTGAGGAAACACCAACCATCGTTGCTGCTTGAGATTCAGCTCTGGTTAGTGGATTAATGACTCAGACTCGGTATGTTTAAACGAAGAGATTGCACCGGTTACCAACGAGATACATTTACTAGATTCTCAAGACATGGACTACGACGTCAAGCTCGAGAAGATGAGCGAGATTGCAAAACTCATGTATTAGCAACTTGAGAAAGACGGTTGCACCTACATGAACTACTTGCAAAAGAACACATCGGAGTCCTTGTGAGAAAGACGATACAAAGATAATGAAGTTCTCAAACTTCTTCTCTTTCGCGGATAATCAGTCAGTGGCTTAGTGTGGATGCAAACTTGTTCAAGTAAATGGAGGTAACAACCAACCATCTCAGGAATACTCCACACATGCATGACCGACTGGAGATTATTCCCGAGGGAACAATGGAACTATACTCGGATCCATGGCGACAACTTTCACCATAAGCACATGAACCGGAGTAAGTAACTTCGAACACCCAGAACACAACTTCGCGACAACACAAAGATGGTTCTCGAAAGTTTACAACATTGTTGCCAGTTGTTCTAAATGAACCTCTTGCAACTTGGAGAAAGTAGGAATGTCATCGATGGGCTCGACAACACGCTTATCAAAACACTCCAAGAAGAGGGGTTTCATATGATATATGAACAAGGCAGAACATTGGTCAGACCAAAGGACATGAGGTGTACTCGGGCCAAACACCATGAGTTAAACACCATCAAGATAGTCCTTGGATCTTTTCTCGATTTGACGATAATCCAAATCAAATCAGGAGGTGTGGTGATAGCTTTTCCACAAAGGATGTAATATCATGCTTCAACACGAAGGAAACTAGACATCCCTTAACGAAGGATCAAGTTAGGATGAGCTTTTGTCTTTCAACTCTCCAAGTTGTTGTTTAAGCTCGACCAACTAGTCCAGGGTGTCCAACGGAGTTTTCTTGGAGAAAAGAGTAGTTCAAACTACCCCTCGTTTAGACATCACGGTCAGGTAACCACCTGGTGATACTTCTAGAAGGACAACCCGAATATCACAACCTACCGGTATGTCGTAGAGTTTGGAGGAATTTTTGCTTTTCAAAGCAACCGATATGAACATGAGAGATTGGCATGAACCTAACTCTTTGACCAGGAAGGTGCACCGGATTGAACGGATTTGGTGACTCAGTCAACTGCAAACAGAGGCTGGGTGACCAGTAGTGCTAAGAAGGATACAGATGTTTTCTTAGAGTTTCAAAGCAATAAGAATTGCTACGAATATCTGGTACACACATCAACGCATAGACCCATCATTCTCATGCATTCAAGCTTGAAAGGAGGGTGAATGAAGACGTCTAGGAGCATCACTTCATCCATAAGGCCATGAAACTCAGCACGACCTCTTGATACAAAAGAGTGTGATACGCGAAGGTAGAACAGAATAGAAGCTGATAAAACTTCTTCAATCTGCGGATTACAAAACTTTGACCTGGTTCTAGAGATGAACGAGGTACTGGAGTTTGTTTCTCCTGACATCCCAAGGTGGAATGTTTTGACGGAACTCAAGAGCAAATGCATTGGAAGACTCCAACACACATATGCAGCTTGGTGTCCAAACCATGGACAAAAGTAAGAAATCAACTAAAGATTAAGACCATGCTCCGGAAAATACAGAGATCACGATGAATGCACAGTGTAATACGCATTTGTAAAACCCATGCTAAAAGAGAGGTATAGCTGAGTCAAGAACAAAGATGTGAATTTCGGGATGATCACTCTTGTTGTGATCCCTTTTGGTTCCAAAGGAAAGCCTACGGCTATGAGAGTTGGAATTTCCTAACCACCCTAAGGTACAACAGATTCCTCAGGATCCAAAGAAACAGAACTTGGGTTGAAGGTCAGCATCCTGTACTGATAGCGTGAGCATCACATGGTTAAGAAACCACATGACCCAACACACTTCAATCCAGCACATTCCGGGACCTTCGGTTCAAGTACAAGGTAAAAACACAACGAAAGGAGTAACTACTATAAGAGTGCCACAAACGGCACCACAGTGAGCAATCACGAGGTATCCTTCAAAAGACAACGATAGCTCTGGAAGAACTTGAGCAGAGGATAACAGATACATTCGAGATGAAAAGGAAATCTCGAGGTTCAGGATTTGGAGACTTTAGATCATGTAGAATGTGGAATCCGGACAACTCTGAGAGATTACGAATGGAAAGGAATCTCCCAGTTGAATCAGGAGATAACGGAACATGGAACACACACGACTCCCGAAACTTTAACACTAGGTCAACTTGGGTAAAAGAACGTCTTGCCATAGAAGGCACCTAAGTTTTGAATAATCAGAACCTTTTCAAAACAAAACAGGTAAGGAAACCCAGAGTTAGAGCGATACCAGATAAGGAGTAAAAAGAATCCTAAGAAGGATTTTCACAATCATTTGAAGTTTCAAAATAGTTTTCATAAACTCTAGACTCAACATCGACAAAGCAGTAAGGTTTTCCTACAGGCAGTCCTGCTCTGATACCATGACTTGTCACGACCCCGGACCCAAAGATATACATACTGTTATGTGCTCCTAGCCATGGACTCACAAGGGCTTCAGGGTTACCAGCCCCGGCCGCAACAAACAACGGCAGGCAGACTGGATTCATCGGCACGTAGTCCGGATCCCCAGTCTACTACTCCTTGTATCCATGCTAGTCATAACCAACTATGCATATCAAAGCGTCCACGAATCGAATGAAACTGAAGGAAACGGGACCAAGGCTATACAGAGATGCTATGTGTCCAGAAAGTGTAACAACAATCGAGGGTTACTGGGGTTACCTCGCCCCAGGCCGATCAAATCGACAGGCGGGCTCGGACATGGATCATCGGCTCCACAACCCCTCGACTGCGACAACTATGCAGGCATAGCCAAAACTGTATAACAATGAGCTCGAAACCGACAACCGATCAAAGCAGTACTCTAAACATGAAGCTTTAATGAACAAGTTTTACTAGAGTATAGCTTACAAGCAGAGGTCACACGACCCAACATTACATCAGACAACGGAAGGCAAATTATGTTGCTAAGCAACAAGAACCAAAAAGGCCTAAGAGGCCGCAACATAAGGCGACGTCCCAGCCCATAGATTCCAGGCTGCTACCTGGGAACCCCAAACTACTCGTCGATGTCCACGTTGAAACACCACCGATGTGAGATCTTCTCCTGAACCAAAATTAAGCAAACCTGAGTACGGGAGGTACTCAACAAGACTTAATTAACCTATTATATATCTGCTACTTTCATAAAAGGGTTTTATGAAGGCTGATTTGCGTAAAGCAATCTTTGTTTTCCAAATAGAGGAGGAATAGCACGTCTCATAGAATGTTTTCAAAACAGATGAGAAAGCTACTCAACTACTGAGATCATCATCTTCTTGTATTCCACCAAGTCATTCTCATTCCCACACTGTCTCATGCTACAAGGATCACCCCTCCCGGCATCTCCGGGGAGGCACCCTTCAATCATGGTTAACAAGTTTTAGTCATTCCGTTGAAGTTATCTATGATCACAGAATCCGTTGCCAAGTCGTCCGTAACCGTGGACACGGCTTCTCGAGGAGATTTATCCCTGCAGGGGGTACACTTTACCCACACGTACCATCCGACTCTTAACGCCACATGTACGCTCCTTGGGAGCGCGGCAGAGGGTGGTTGGCTCCGACCTTTACCTTGCGTAACCCTATCCATGAGTCAACCCAAACAGGGCCACCCCGTCAACAGGGAGTTGGCCACCTCCTGACGGCACCTGTTCTGTGAGTCGGGATCAAGATCCGTGTACGTCCATCACTTGTCCCGGTCACGCCCTAAGTTTTCTCCAAATCGTTTTCTGACTCACACGCAGATGGAAAGATCAAACTACGTGACTCATGGATGTGGCTAAACAAGTTAGTTAGTCAGGCGAGGTTCATTGGCTCGCTCGTGTGGTTGCACGCTCAGTCTTGGCTTCGAAGGCGAGAACTCGCTCCTAGGGGCATGAACAGGACAAAACGCCACAACCCATTGTGGCCTCACATCCATGCCAGTATTTAGTCAAGTTATCAAAGTTAATTCAAATCATAACAACATGACATAATAGATTCACGTACTTGACTAGATTCATCAACCGGATGGATCAGATCACAACTAGGCATGGCTAAGCAAGACTCACAGGGTTTAGCGGAGCGCGCACAAACAAACCTATAGCTGCTAGGAGCAGTGGATCAGGATATTTAGGTTATGCAGTATATAGGGGAACTCTATCTACTGACATCAAATAGTTTGGAACCGAATGCAAAGTACGAGATTCAGAACACGTTGAAACCATATATGAGCAGATAAGAGGTTATGCTTGCCTTGGTTATAAGAAAACCAGATAAAGATCTTCTGGAATAAGTGCTTGACTTGTCGGTTAAGATCAAGTATTCGTCATTGGATTGTTGGCCTTCTCTTCGGAGTCACGTTCTACCGAGGGGGAAAACAACACCGGAAAGAAGAATAACAATCAAACATGGCATCGATGCAATGCGCATATGGGCAAAGTGAATTGATTGTGTCGTGTAGGTTCCACGGTGCTGCTGAACCGGTAGTGCGCCCTACCATATCAACAGCATCAACCTTCAGAAGTTGTTTCTTTCTCCTACTGGTCGATTCAACCTTGGTTTCTTTTTGAGGGAAAACTTGTTGTTTTCTCTTTATACCTTCCTCTTGGGGTCTCCCAACGAGTGCAAGATCTGCACCATCATTTATCTCGAAAAAAAAACCTACAACTTGCTTGTGAGTTGATTTTATTTCCTACTCGAGTTGTTCCAATCCGAGTCCTACCAGGAAGCCACGGGTTTTAATGTTTATCATCTTGTTTTTTTTGCCATGGGGAGTGCTCTTGCCTGCTTCAGATTCATCTAGAGTTTCCACAAAAATTTCATCAAGTTTGGACGTGGATTTCTACTCCTAATTGAATTCCAATCCGACTGTTTCCCGGCAGCGTTTCGCTGTTTTTTCTGCCGCACGCCTATACTAAGACTACTCGGACTCGAGGTCCTGCCGCGCTACAGTTTTAAGTTGTTTTTCTGTCGCGCCACATCTTCCACATACGCCCACGCGCTGAGCGTTGCCACGACACCGTTTTCGTGAAATTTCTGTCGCGCCCAAGTGTTGCCGCCGCGACATCGTTTTTCGTTATTTTCGCTCCCGCCATGGCACGATTTCGGCCATTTTTGTGCCATGAGTTCTAGTAGCTATTTTCCTTAGTTTCTTTTTGTTTTCTCCTTTTTTTTCTCTAGTATTTCTTTGTGTGATCTTTGTGAGCCTTAGGTACAGCCTATCTACAACAAAAATTCTAGGAACCTACCCATAAGACTAGCATTTTTTCTTGCTCAACAGGCTGCTCATTTTGATAATATTTTTGTGTCATATTGGTATTTTACATTATTATTGCTCCTAGTTGGTACATTGGCCATAGAAAAGTATAAAACAAATAGAAAAGATACAAGTATAAAAAAGAGAAAGAAGGAGAATAAAAGAGGCCGAAATACACTTGTTTTCACTAGTGGAGCTTGAGACATATACTTGGTGAATTTTGGACACTACATTGAGCAATGTTGTGCCTATTTTCAATTGAGCTTTTTCTAGTTTATTTCTTGTGCTTGCAATAAATTCCTCTATATAGTTGCTAGACACATTTGTCTCCAAGAGTGTGTGTGTTTCCTAGTGAAATTTTATATCGCATTACACAGCAAATAGGAGTTGTAATTTTTGTGTTGTTAGGTATCCCAACCAAGCCCCACCATATACCATGTTTTTGTCCTGTGATACTTGATATCCCTGGTTATTCTCTTCTCACATTTGGTACATTTAGTCATTGCTACTTGGTTGGTAAGTATTTCTATTGACTTCGGAACAATAAGATACACCTTTATATTTTGTTTTGAGTGAGTTCTGAGAGAAGACCACCACATATATTTGTTTTATTTCACTAACATATTAATCATGGAGACTTCTAGTGATTTTTATGCACAGACAAAGAAGAATCCTAAGGATGTGGTGAAGTGGAATGAGTATGAGGCATTGAGAGATGTTTTGAAGAAGAGGATCGACAAATCTGCTAAGGAGTTGAGAGGAGAATTACAAAATATGGATCTGAAAATTGATGCCACTTCTACTCAAGAATTTGTTGATGTTTTGCAAGAATCTGTGACAAATTTGACAAGATATGTTGCTAATTTGGCTACATTAGTGCAACAACAAAGAGTTCCTCAAGGAAATATTAATCCCAATGCTCATGATGATGCTGATTTAGATGGTAGCCGAGGCAAAGCTATCCATGGCCGTGGAGGACATTCCCTTGCTAGAAGAGTTCAAGCCCCAGAAAACAATAGGGAAGATGATGGTTTGGGAAAACCAAAATTTTCTATACCTCCTTTCACTTTTGATCATGGTTATGTGGAGGAATATTTGATGTGGGGATTGAAAATTAACAAGCTTTGGAGATTGCATGAGTAATTGAGTATATTAAGGATAGAAAGATAAAACTTGCATCTTCTAGATTTGATGGCTATTCTCTTTCATGGTGGGATAGTATTAAACAAACAAGGGCGGAAGTTGGTGATCTAGAAATTGTCACATGGAGAATAATGAAGCAAGTTATGAGGGACAAATTTGTGCCAAAGAATTATATTAGAACCCTCTATGATAAAGTGCAGCAATTGAAGCAAGGTTTCTTGTCAGTGTATGTTTATTTTAGAGATATGGAGCTGATTCTCCAAAGAGCTCAGGTTAGAGAGAAGGCAGAACACACTATGCAACATTTTCGCTCGGGTTTGCAATTCAAAATTAAGAGCATTGCGAGGCACTTACAATATAATGATATGAATGAGCTCCTACATCATGCAATAGAAGTTGAATCTCAACTGGCCGAAGAGGCAAAGTTGGCTGCTAGGAATAGGTTTTCCTCAAGAGCACCAACCATGTCATCACCACCAACTCAAAATTCTCAATTTCGTGGTAATACTACTTCCAAACCTGAAAACAACATTGTTCCCTCTAAGAAAACAGCACAACCAACATCAAGTTCTAGTGGGTCTATAATGTCTATAGAAAGAAATAGAGATGTGAGTTGCCACACATGTGGACGAAAAGGGAACTTCAAGACAGATTGTCCTAATAAGAAAATCATGCTTGTTAATGAGGACAATGAGTATGAAATAGGTGATGATGCTGATCCGAATGAGGAGGATTGTGATGATTATGGTGGTCCAATTGATGCATATGCTACACATTACCCCTCTATTGTTTGCACACAAAAAGCTTTGAGTGTTATTCCATGTCCAGAAAATTAGAGATGCAATTTGTTCCAAACTAAAGCAATTGCAGGTCCTCAAATGGCTTGCAAAGTTTTTATTGGTGGAGGGAGTTGCAGAAAATTAGCAAGCAAAGATTTACGTGCAAAGCTGGAATTGAGATATATTCCACACCCTCATCCTTATTATATTCAATGGCTGAGTGACACAGGAGAGATGAATGTGAGACATATGTGAGCGTTGAATTTCATATTGGACCATACAAAGACACCATTGAGTCTGATGTGGTACCAATGTCTGTTTGCCACATGTTATTGGGAATACCATGGCAGTTTGACAGGAGTGCTATACATAATGGGAGAGAAAATGCATATCAGTTGAATTGGCATGGGAAGGACAAAATTTTGAGGCCTATGACACCACAACGAATTGTAAATGAATCTCAGTTTCTAATGTGTTCCAGGAGTTTGATGATGTTTTTCCACAGGAGGTACCAGCAGGGCTGCCACCATTGCGTGGAATTGAGCACCAAATTGACTTGATCCCTGGAGCTACATTACCAAATCGGGCCCCTTACAGGACCAATCCCCAAGAGACCAAAGAAATTCATAAACAAGTATAAGAGCTTCTTGATAAAGGGTATATTCAAATCCATCTTAGCCCTTGTGTTGTTCCTGTTATTTTATTTCCTAGGAAATATGGTACATGGCGCATGTGTGTATATTGTAGAGCTATTAACCACATCACTATTCATTATGGTCATCCTATACCACGTTTGGAAGAAATGTTAGATGAATTAAGTGGTGTTGTTGTTTTCTCTAAAATTGATGTGTGTAGTGGTTATCATGAAATTAGGATCAAAGAGGAGGATGAGTGGAAAACAGCCTTTAAAACAAAATTTGGTTTATATGAATGGTTAGTGATGCCTTTTGGTTTAACTAATGCACCTAGTACTTTCATGACACTAATGAACCATGTTTTGAGAGATTTTATTGGCAAGTTTGTGGTAATTTATTTTGATGATATTCTCATATATAGCCACAATGAATCTGAACATATTGATCATATTAGACAAGTCTTGCATGTGCTAAGAGAAAACAAATTATTTGTTAATTTTGAGAAGTGCACTTTTTGCATAGATAAGGTCATATTTCTAGGATATGTTGTTTCTAAACATGGGGTATAGGTAGATTTTAGTACCATTGCTGCACCTTTGAATGATTTGACTAAGAAAGGAGTAGATTTTGAGTGGGGTGTTACACAAGACATTGTATTTGATGAACTGAAATATAGATTGATTTCTGCACCATTGTTGATGCTTCCTAATTTTAATAAACAATTCAAAATTGAATGCGATGCTAGTGGTATTGGAATTGGAGGCATGTTAATGCAAGAAAAAAATATTGCTTATTTTTCTAAGAAATTGCATGGTGCACAATTAAACTATTCTATCTATGATAAATAATTGTATGCGCTTGTTAGAGTTCTTGAGGTTTGGAAACATTATTTTTGGCCAAAAGAATTTATCATACATTCTGATCACGAAGCTTTGAAATTTCTAAAGAGCAAATCTAATCTTAATAAGAGACATGTTAAATGGGTTGAATTCATTGAGTCTTTCCCATACATTATTGAACATAAGAAAGGATTGGATAATGTGGTTGCTGATGCACTATTTAGAAAAAACATGCTACTCACGAAATTAGATGTGCAAGTTCCTGATTTGGAGAGTTTACGTGAATTATATGCTAATGATATTGAGTTTTCTATGCCTTTTGCTAAGTGGACTAAAAGAGGACATGATTCTATATTGGTTGTAGTGGATAGATTCTCTAAGATGTCATATTTTATTGCATGCCACAAGAGCGACGATGCATTGCATATTGCTAATCTGTTTTTCAGGGACATAGTGAGATTGCATGGAGTACCCAAGACTATTGTTTCTGATCGTGATGTGAAGTTCATGAGCTATTTTTGGAAGACACTATGGGGTATGCTGGGAACAAAGCTGTTGTTTTGTACTACTTGTCACCCCCAAACTGATGGACAAACAGAGGTGGTGAATCGCACATTATCAACATTGTTGCGATCCATGATCAAGAAAAATCTGCAAAAGTGGGAGGAGTGTTTGCCACAAGTCAAGTTTGCATATAACAAGGTTGTGCACTCCACTACTCAGCTATGCCCATTTGAGGTGGTGCATGGTTTCAAACCTATTACTCCACTTGATTTGCTGCCGCTTCCCATACATGAGAGAGTCAAGGTGGAGGCTTCGAAGTGTGCTGATGTGAGAAAGATACATGAGAAGAGCAATATTTCAATAGAGAAGAAGGAACAACATGTGGCTGAACGTGTTAACAAGAAAAGAAAGGAAGTAATATTTACGGCTGGTGACATGGTTTGGGTGCATCTTCGCAAGGATAGATTCCCAACATTGCTCAGGTCTATGTTGAAGCCACGTGGTGCCGGTCCATACAAGGTTCTTGGCCAAATTAACAACAATGCATACAAGATATATCTTCCAACTGATAAATTTGGTATGACTAATTCAGTAAATGTGGTTGATTTGACACCATACTATGGAGATGACCTTGCTGCGTCGAGGACGACGCCTTTTCTAGGGAGGGGCATGATGAGGACATCCCTAGATCTTCACCAACTCATACACAAGATTAAGTTGATGTTCAAGATAATATTAATGGAGTGGGACTTGGACCAATGACAAGATCAAGAACCAAGTTATTAGAACACCACGTGAACTCACTCTATTAATGGAGTGAGACTTGGGCCTTCTCCTTCAATCCTCTGAAGATCAAGTTTAGGTGGAGGGATTGGGAGAGATCTAGCTTTTGGTGAGCTCAATAAATGGGGTATTTAATGCTTGGACGAACTAGCTCACTTGGTGAAGAAGGAGGGGTATTTATACCGCCTCAATAAATGTGGCCGTTGGAGTGCAGAATTGGGACCGGAAATTATGGTTCAAACTTGAACCGGAAATTCCGTTTGCTCGGTCAACCCCAGGTCTTCGTTCTTCAATGGCTTGACTAAACCAGAAATTCCGGTTGCCCAAAATTTCCGGTTGAAAAATTCCAAAGACCACCAAGACAAGAATGGTTCTGGTCCTTAGCCAAATCTCAAGCTCTTCTTCTTGATCAGAAATTCCGGTTGCCCGGAAATTTCCGACACCCGCCACTGTGAAAACTTTCTTATCCTTGGCTATTTTCTCGAGTTCTTCTTCCTAATAGGAAATTCCGGTTGCCTGGAAATTTCGGTTGGAAATTTCCTACACCCACTATGGCCAAAATCTTTGTGGTCCTTAGCCGTTTTTGCTATGCCTCTTCAGAACCGGATATTCCGGTTGGACCAAAATTTTCAGATGGAAATTTCCAGTCACCTTCTGAAACTGTGTAAGCTGATCTACCTTCACACTTTTTGGTGTTTGAACCATATGAATAATATTTGACATCATGCATCACTTAACACCTGATTAATAGAATCATAAGTATTGTTAACTAAAACACAAAACACTAGGGATCTTAGAAATGATCTTTCGATCTCCCCCTTTTTAGCGTTAGATGACAATAATATGATTTGCAAAGGAATCCATACCAAGATCATGTTTGTAAACGAAATGGAAATTGCTCCCCCTAGAAGTGTGCATACTTTAGTTTGAGTTTGACATGCAAATACAAACTTATGAGGAGAATAATTTCCAACAAGATAACAACATGATACAAAATGAGCCAATGTCAACTATATTGAGAAGCTGAATCAAACACCATACCTTGTGCATAGAATAGATGTATAGATAATACCAATGCACAATATAAGATAACCTCAATATTGATAAAAAAAATAGATCATAAAACAACATAGTCTCAAACTAACATAGTTCGACGCACAAAATGAAAATATTGTTCAAAACGAGAATAAATGGAATACAAGCTATTCAAGAATGATAAAACAATATGCTTGTGCCCGAACACATGCAAATCCCTCAAAAACCTAATAAACAACTTCTCCCCCTTTGGCATCAAAACACAAAAAAGGAGAAAAGCAGTGACGAACTAGGCTTCGGACTCCTGTGAAGACTCCTCGGTTAAACCATCAGCCTCTCCATCTTCATCTTCTTCCTCATCATCAGCAGTATAAGCACTAGAAGAAGCAGTAGGATCTGTAGTGCGAAGAGCATCCTCGATCTTATCCACCAAAAGACCACTAAGCATAAGAGTCTGGGGCTAAGTCTATGGGAGGAGTGCTAGTAGCACCACCCACAAGATGAAGAATCTGCTGCTGGGAGCTGGTCATAGCAAGATCTCGATGATAAGACTAGTATTTATCCTTATGGATGTCCACCTTCATGCATATAATATTGCGCTAAAACTAGGAGAGCTTCCTGACTTGAGGCACAATAGAGGTATCAACCAGAGGAGCACAAGGTACATCCGAACTAGTGTGATCATCCCTCATAAAGGATCCACTATCAGGAGCAGGATTAGGAGCAGGAGCAGCTGAACATTTCTCCTTTTTAATATAGAGCTTCTTGAAGTGATTATCCTCCATTGGTAGCCCACTAAAATCTTGCTCCTTCAGAGTATCCTTGATAAGCATCATTATGTATGGAGCATATGGAATGGTGTGCCCACCCAGCATATAATTTTGCAGCTCATGAAAGATAAAGTCCATAATGTCCACGAGGTAGGACTTTTCACTGTGCACATCCTCAATGCACTGCTTAGCCAAAGCCAACAAGTTGACAACCGGAGTAGTGAGAGCATCGTTGTTACCTCCACTTGGTGCAATGAAGGACCAGAAGATGCAAAAAAGCTGACCATAAAAAGGGAGGAGGACTTCCACCTTCCTAATGACTCCACCCGGGGTATACATATCAATCATGAGTTCCTCACGGCTGGGCTTGTCAACTTCATGCATACGGTGGCCAATAGGAGCGTGCTCTTGAAACCGGTACCCAAGCACTCGAGCAAACTTTTAGAAAGGTACTTCACAAAATGTTGTTCCAGACATCCACTTCAAGGTTTGGTGCATGTCATTACCAATCACCAAGGTGGACATGAATTGCAACATTAGGGAACATTGTAGGGGCATTGAGTTTCCATGAGATCATCAAGTTGAAACCTTTCCACCATGCGATAAGCTTGAGCAAAGGATTGTTTGTCCTTGATATACTAGAGCCTCATTGGGTTCAAAGGACAGACAGGAAACTTCTAATCAACATAGACGTTCGTGTAAATATAGGATTTCTCCATGCACCAAAATATGCGATCCTCAAGCTCCTTATCCCTTGGATAATAGTACTAATCTTTTTGGCGAATCACCATGTACTCAGCAGTGCTATGTTAGACTTGTAGTTCTTCCTCTTTGCCTTGGCCTTATTCTTGGAAACTAGCTTCTTCACCGCACTAGACTTCTTCTTGCTAACAGGTTTTGTTGGGGGCCTAGAATTACCAGGCTCCTCATCACTAGTATCACGATAGGAGGGGTACTTGCGAGCGCCCAATTTAGAACCAACATTGGAGCCACCTATGAAATTGTAATGATAGATGTGTAGAAGAGGTAAGCACACACAAGTCACAATGTAGGAATGATACTAGGAACATTAGAAAAGCAGCCACAAAGCGATCATGGAATAGTCCTAGCCAAATTACAAAAGTTCTGGAAAAAAAATTCACAACACTTAACCGGAATTTCTAGTTGAGGGTTTACAAAACTATGGTGATTCGAATCTAGGTCCGTCTAAAACTAGATCGAACTATGGGAATGCTACTGTTTTTTCTAGCATGCAATAGGACATCATAGGAACCTATACACCAAGCAAAAAACAAGAAAAACAAATCTCTAATGTAGGAATAGGAAGAACATCCTAGATGAGAAATAGAGGGAGTTACCCGCATCCATGGAGGAATGTGATCAGAGGAAGGGATTCCCGGGGAGGAGGAGCACCAGATCCGGCCATGGCGGATGAAAGCAGGGGGTCGCCGGGAGGGAGTGGCTATGGTGGAGAGGAAGCTTGCGGGTGAAAGAGGAGGCAATGAACTGCCCCTCACCCCGTGTCTAGACATCGCAGTAGAGTTCATAGACGGGGGTGCCATGAGCCTAATGGTAGAACCGAGGAGGGACGTGATAACATGACAAACGAGAACACCGAGTTTTACCTAGGTTCGGTATGACGCAACGAGGCGGCGTTCCTACTCCTGCAATCTCACTAAATCAGGGCTGAACCCCGAAGTATACAAAGTACAATGTGAGTATGGTTTCGCTAACTCGGTGAGGATCAACTTCTCGGCGAGTTGGCTTCTAGCTTATTGTCTAACTATTCTTGCTCTCGTCCGGCTTTATATAGATATTCGGATTAGGGCTTACTGAAAAGGAACCTAGAAGACTACGAAAAGTATCTAATTTGGAAAGTAGGGAATCCGTCTTTTCCTCCAAGCCGCACCACTTTGGGCCGTCGTCCGGGTTCTTCTAGAATCTGACTTCCTGCACGTCAGCTTACTGGGCCGCCCAATGGACTATGCTCCATTTCCCGTGGGCCACCCTGGTAATCCGGCCTTTAGGCCAATGCCGGACATACCCCTAATCGGCATATATCCGACAGTAGCCACCAAGAAGGATTAAGACTTCATTCTGCCGCTCTTCATGTATTGGAATTCTTACTTAAAAACGTCGGCATTTTGTCTTGATTCTTCTTTTATCAAAATCTCTTGACCCAAAACTCAGATTTTACCGAAATTCGGCTTTTCTTCCATGAGGCTTCGCGGAGAATGAACCTCGTTATGTCAGCGATGAAATCCTGCTGATGTCATGGACGTTTGGGTTCAGTCAAAACCTGAAATCATATCCTCTGACAGATTCTCTGGCGGGAAACGAGGAGATAGCAATAATCACCCCGCCCCTCATTTCCCGGAAATTTCAGGCGTTACACGTGTCGCGCATCCAACGGATAAAGGAGTCGTTGGAGCTAATCTCCGCGCGCCTCGGCTATAAATAGCCGTCTCGGGGACTCCGTTTTTTCTTCCGCATCTTCTTCCTCCTCGAGCACCTAGAGGACCAGAACGTAGCGCCCTTAGGCCTCGAGCCCAAGTTCCAGAAAAACGCAGACACCCGAGCCCCCGAGCTCCTCCCCGGAAAAACCATCGGAGGATCAAACTCTCGGCCGCGCCACCTAAAGATGGTCACCGGAGAATCTCCCCGGGCTTCCGAGTCCGCGACCGCCACCATCGACATCGAGGATATCATAAATGACCTCAAGCCCGTCTTCGATTCTCCTCTGCGCACCGCTGCGAGCGCGCCGGAGGGAGCTACCAGCAAGCTGGCGGGAGGGGATCTGCCTCCCGCAGCATAAAACATGCCACCGCCATCGACCACTCCTCCTCCTCCTCCTCCATTCCCCGAAGCTACAGAGGAGGAAAACACTTCTCACGGCAGAGAGGACTTCGCTGCTTTCGCCTCTTCCAGAGGCGATGAAGAAGGCAAGGAGAATGCCGACAATTGGAGCCACTACAATGTGGTTCCATTCCTTCTCCCAGCAATGGAGAAGGACGTCTTCGTGTTGAAGGACAAATGGCGGGTGGGTGAAGACGACATCGAGCCGTCTCTACAACCCAGCGAATGCGTGCTTCTGGTGTCTCATATCAATAGAGGTATGGGATTTCCGCCTTCCGCGTTTTTCTGCCAGATATTAGACCACTACAAAATCCAACAACACAATCTTCCGCCAAACTCCATTTTATATTTAGCCGGATTCCAGACCCTCTTTGAGGGTTATCTAGGGATAGAACCCCGCCTGGATTTCTTCCAGTATTGCTTTAATGTTAAACGCAATACTTCTGAGGGTATACTTCCGACCTGCGGAACCATATCATTCGATCTCCGTAGGAATAGGGAGGATTGGTTCCCCAAGATCAAAATCTCCGAGTCCGTCAAATTATGGGCGGGGTCGTTCTTCTATCATGCGGATGTTCCGTTTCCTGGAAAGGAAATGGGCATTCCGCCTTTCGTCGATTCCGCGGCCACGCTCCAAGATAATCGGGCGTTGGACGCGGTCCAGGTTCTGCCTCCAAACCTCATGAGAATTAAGAGGCGAATCGTGAAACTCGTCTCTTCCACTCGTCCGTTAACCGGCATGGACACAATCATATGCTGGTTCAGAAGGCGGATTCAGCCCCTTGCTTATCGTGGAAAATGGCTCATGTGTGAATACACGGGCCCGGATGATGCAATGAGGGCAACGAAAGGCGCTTTGAACAAGAAGGAGTTCAAAAAGCGCGTGAACCAACTCGTCTCTACTCGTGACCAATATGAGGAGAGCCAGGAAATGTATCAATCCAAGAACCCTGCTCCCAAGGTACGCTTTTGTCATTTGGGAAATTCCTGAGTTCCATTTTTTCTCGGATGTTTATACTAATCCGGATTTTGGGTTATTTCTTTTTCATCTCCTTGAACTTGCTGAAAGCGAGCTTGCCTCTAATGACGAGTTGGCTACGCTACGAGCTAACTTCCAGTCCGGAGGGCGGAAGCGCAAGAAGCCATCCGCCAACCAGGAGGACATCGACCTTGACAGCGTGGTCGTCGCCACTTCCAGGTAAAAACCCGGGCTTTTACATTTGCATGCTTCTTTCTGCATGTTCTTTTTCCTCGGAATCTCAATCTTGTATTTTCTTCCTTTTTTATTTTCTATCCTTGCCCCTACTACCTTGAAGGGAAAAGGCCGGAAGAAACAGAAAGTTGTTGCCCACAGAGGAGCAAAGCCGTCTCCCGCCGCTGCCCGAGACACTCCAATGGCGGCTGGGGAGGAAAACTCAACTGCACAAGAGGATGAATATCCCCTGTAGTCCAGCCAGCCCATTGCACCCGACACCGATGTGAGGGAAAGGGCGGCGCCTGATGAAGCTGGACCTTCTAATCTTCCCAAGGAAGAGCCCATCCCTACCTTTGACGAAAAGTTCAAGGTAAAGCAAGAAGATTGTTTTGACGAACACGGTTATATTCATCCGTGGGCAAAAAAACACTTTGCCCGCGCTCCCTTAATCCGTCCTTGACCAGAAGGCGGACTTATTGTTAGGAATAATTACTTAATCTTGCCTCGCCAGGTCATGCAAGACGGCCTCCACCATATGGAATTACCTTCGCAGAACACGCTTAGGAATTCTCTGAGAATAGTGCGGGCTTGCAAAGTATGAGCCAGGTAAATACCTCTAGCCCCCAAGTATGAAGAAAAAATTATTCTTTATGTCTTTGCCTTAATGCTTTTCTCTTTTGCCTGCTTTTTTTTTTACTAAGCAACTTTTCCTTTGTCTATTTCTCAGCAAACCACCGAGAGCATAAATGTGGAAGTTTTCAAGAAGCTTACCATTAAGAACCAAGAGGTTAGATCTCTTCTTGGTATTCTTAATAGGAAAGACTCGGAATTGGCCGCAGTTCAGCAGCAGCTGAAGGATACAGCAGGTAAAAGTCTTTCTCCATTCTTACTGTTGTTTTCTAACAAAAAATCTAAGTCTTTTCCCGAGTTTTGAACTTTTCAATTTTCATTCTTTTGAGCTTCTTTGTCCAAAGCCAAACAAATTGCTGAAGATGTTGGCAACGCTGAAACCCTCCTCAAGGAAAGTTTGGAACTTCACAAGATGAATGTAAAGGTCCAAAAAGAGCTGGAGGCGAGCCAACTGGCCGTTAGCCTGGCCGAGTGCCGAGCTTCTTCTCAAGATAAGAAGGATAATGCGACCATCCGGGACCTAGAGAATGCCCTCAACCAACATCTTGAAGAAGGCGTTGAGATGAATAAAATTCTCGGTAGGTTTTCATTACTTTACCAAGTTTTGTCTTATAATTTGTGCAGTATGCTTTCTTTTTCCTCCTTTCGTGTTTTCTAACCCTTCTTGGTTATTTCAACAGAAGGGAATCCTTTGCTCACCCGGATTGACATAATCCGGGATTTCAGGAAGATCGTCGTCAACCTCAAGACCGACGGGATGCTACTTATTACTAAATATATTCCCGACAAAGCTGGCGATTTCTCGGAAGTCAGCAAACTTCCAAAAGGAATTGAAGAGGTGGCACACTAGAGGGAGTCCTGGCTCCGATCTACCGCCCGAGGTGGTTTGCGCATGGTCCTTGGACTGATGCGTACGCATTACACCACCTCAAAGTCCTGCCGTGTTGCTACCGGTATCCCTCAAGGATACACGAAAGCACATAGGGCGGAAATCTTCGAGTCAGTCAAGGGGCACGCCTCCAAAATTGCTCGGATGGTTTCTACCTCCACGTTCTACCCAGAGGAAGACATTCCAAAGACTCCGGAGAACCCAAGCGACAACGACGAGTAGGACGACGAGGAGTATAAGGACGCCGCCTAGTTCCGGCGTAGCTAGTCGAGAAAATGGAAGCATTACTATTCTTTCAATGTAATATCATAATGCATTCTATCTTTTGTATGAACAAGCACTTATCCTTTTGCAGTACAATTTTCAAGTCTTTGCAAAGTTTTTCAGAGTTTTAATTCCTTTCCTTCTAAGTTCTATGGTTTGTATGCTTTCAATTTCCTTAGTGTTGAAGTGGCTCGAAAGTACATAATCTTCATGTCAAGTGACTGGGTTCAGACCTATCAGCCAAAACTAGGCGTCATGGATTATACTTAGGCACTTTTACTTACTAATTCTAGTGACCCAACACACAAACAATCAGATAATACTTAGGAAAAATAAGGAATTTGAAAAGTATGAACCTCGGGCACACAGGCACAATCCGGTGTTCTTAAGCCTCCTTAGGCTAAAAAGCATTCAGTTTTATAACTCCGAGCACACATGGACAATTCGGGTTAACATTGAAGCTAAATTGAAAGATCATTGGAAAATAGATAAGACGGAAATATGCTTATAACATAAAACAAACAAAACAAAAATGCATGAATTTCCGACAACTTTATTTCATGATCTCAATGATGTTTACATAGAATTTGAACTATGTGTAGAAGGGACATAACTACTGGATGCTCTAGGGTCTCTTTGTATCTCCTAGTTCTACATCTATCTTTCTTTTTCTCTTGCGATTCGGGTTTTTTGGATCATCTTCCGTGTCTCGAATATCTACAAGGTAATATGACCCATTTTTGATAGAATTGCTAATGAAAATGGTCCCTCCCAAACTGGGGTTAATTTGTGCTTCCTATCATGTACCAATCTTAGCACCAAATTACCTTCTTTGAAAGAACGGTGTGTGATTTTCCGACTATGGTAGCGTCATAGTCCTTGCTGACAAATGGCGGATCTTTGTAGCACAAGCTCTCTTTCTTCTTCTAAGAGATCGACGGCATCCTGTCGTGCGTTTTCGGCATTCGAGTCATCGTATGCCTGCACTCTTGGGCTATGATGGATCATGTCCGTAGGAAGCACTGCTTCTGCACCATAAACCAGGAAAAAAGGCGTTTGTCCTGTTGGTCTGTGTGGCATCGTTCGAATACTCCAAAGCACAAAAGGTAATTCTTCTACCCATGCTCCAGCTGCTTTATGAAGAGGAGATTCGAGTCTTGGGCGGATTCCTTACAGTATCAAACTATTCATTCGTTCGACATGTCCATTGGATTGTGGGTGTGCCATAGATGCGAGATCGAGGCGAATTCCTGTTTGTCGACAATACTTTGCCAACTCTCGAATTGAGAAATTTGTCCCATTATCCGTGATTATGCTATGTGGAACGTTGTATCGCATGACTACGTCAATGACGAAATTTCTGGCAGTCACACCGTCAAGTTTTTTATGGTTTTTGCTTTCACCCACTTGGTATACTTATCTACTGCAACAAGTAGATGTGGGGGTCCGCCTCTGGTAGTTTTGAATGGTCCCATCATATCTATCCCCCAGACCGCAAATGGCCATGTTATGGGGATAGTTTTGAGTGCTTGGGTTGGTATATTCGTTTGCTTAGCGTAATACTGACATCCGGCACATATATTCACTATGTGCTCCGCGTCTGTCTTGGCTGTGAGCTAGAAAAACCCTGCACGGAATGCTTTTTAACTAAGCTTTTTGACTGAGCATGATGTCCGCAATTTCCTGCATGGATTTCCGCTAGAATTTCTCGTCCTTCTTCTGGCGAATTACATCGCTGAAAAATTCCGATAGTACTGCGCTTACATAGGCAACCATTGATTACCGTGTATCCTTTGCATCGGCGTTGTATCTGCCTTTGCAAGACTTCATCTGCTCCATACAGAAACTTCTGATCAACTAAGAAGTTTAAGTATGGAATTGTCCAATCCGGGTTAACAAGCAAGACTTCTATGGACTCGGAAACTAGAGGATAATCGACATCTCCGCCTTTTATTGATGGTTCATCCAAATGTTTGACGAACACACTAGGTGGTACGGTTTTTACTCTTTCTGAGCCCATGCGGGCTAAAGCATCCGCGTTCCAATTTTCTTCCCTTTTTATGTGAAGATCTTCAAATCCTAGGAAGCAAATGGCAAACTCGTCGACTGTTCTCCGATATTCGGCCATGATGGGGCTTTTAGCATCCCATGTTTGGTTCAGCTGGTGATGCACCAAATCCGAGTCACCATAGAAAAGTATACCCTTGATGCCTATCTGCTTTGCAATAAGCAAGCCATGAAGTAGAGCTTCATATTCTGCCACATTGTTGATGGTGTTGAAGTGTATTTGTAATACATATTCCATTATGTCGCCTTTCGGAGATTTAAGCACTACACCAGCTCTAGCACCTTCTTTCATTTTGGATCCATCGAAGTGCATGATCCAATATTCTGACTCCGACATTGGTGTGTTTTCCATTGCTTTTGTCCAATCAGCCACGAAATCTGCCAACACCTGGGGTTTAATTGTCGTCCGGGGTTGGTACTTAATGTCAAACGCAGCGAGCTCAATGCCCCATTTGGCTACTTTGCCTGTTGCGTCTGCATTTTTTATAATATCCCCTAGTGGTGCTTCACTTACCACTATTATGGAATGTCCTTGGAAATAATGACGTAATTTTCGAGATGCGAAAAATACACCATATGCCAGCTTTTGATAATGTGGATACCTTTGCTTTGACTCGGAGAATACTTCGCTGGCGTAGTATACCGGATGTTGATCTGGAATACTTTGCTCATCGTTTCATCCTTCCACGATTATCACTTCACTAATAACCCTGTTAGTTTGCTGTAAGGTACAGTAACATGGGTTCCTCGTCTTTTGGGGATGCCAAATTCAGAGCTTTCACCAAGGTTTCTTTTACCTGAGTTAATGCTTTGTCCGCCTCTTCTGTCCATTCAAATATGTCGGATTTCTTCAACAATTTGTATAATGGCACAACTCTGTCACCAAGCCGGCTTATAAACCTACTAACGGCAGCCGTAGAACCCGTCAGTCTTTGGACATCTTTTAGGCATGTAGGCCTTGTGATGTTCAAGATTTCCTTGATCTTTTCCGGGTTTACCTCTATTCCTCTGCGAGAAACGATAAAATCCAAAAGCTTTCCTGAGGGAAATCCGAATACGCACTTTAATGGATTCAACTTCATTTTATAAGTGTGCAAGTTATCGAAAGTTTCTCGTAGATCTTCAAGGAGTGTATCTTTTCCTTGGAAACAACGGCAATATCATCCACGTAAACGTGGACGTTTTTTGCCAATCTGACTATGCAAGCATCTTTGCATGCAACGCTGGTATGTTGCACCGGCGTTGTTAAGGCCAAAAGGCATGGTTATGTAATAGTATGTTCCATATGGGGTTATCAAGGAAGTTTTTATTTGGTCTTCCTCCTACATACGTATTTGATGGTACCCGGAATAAGCATCCAAAAACCCTAAAAGCTCAGAGCTAGCAGTGGCATCTATTATTTTATCGATTCGCGGTAACGCGAACCTATCTTTTGGACATAACTTGTTCAAACCGGTGTAATATATACACATCCTAAGAACAATACTATCCTTCTTCGGGACTAATACTGGGTTTGCAGAGCAATCAGTATGTATGAATTCCCGGATAAAATCAGCTGCTAAAAGCCAGATAATTTCCTTGCGTATAGCCTTCTGTCTTCTTCCATCGAAACGACGGAGACCTTGTTTGACGGGTTTTGATCCTGGGATTACATTGAGTTGGTGGTCAGCAAGTTCCCTGGGCACACCTGGCATATCAGCATGACACCAGGCAAAAATGTCCCAGTTCTCACGTGGGAACTTGATGAGCGCGCTTTCCTATTTATCAGTCATTCATGTTCCCACGACGACAAATTTTGTCGAATCTTTGGGATCTAGGATGACCTGTCTTGTATTCTCCGAGGCTTTCAAACTATCTGCCGGCTTCCGGCTTTTTTTTCCTGCCGGCATTTCTGTCGGCGATACTTCTTTAGCTAGCTCCTTCAATTCTTCCTTCTGAATCACTTGTTCGGCACAAAGGGCGTTTTTCTTTTTCCAGCTTGTTCGCAAATTTGAAGTCTCCAGATATGGTGATTACTCCTCCTTTTGTCCCTAGAATCTTCAGCTTGTTATAAATATAACATGATCTTGCCATGAATTTGGCAAAAGCCGGACGTCCGAGTATCGTGTGATAAACGCTTTTGAATGGCACCACCTCGAATGAGATCCTTTCCTGACGTAAGTGTTCTCTCTTTCCAAAGGTTAAGTCTAGGGAAATTTCTCCTAGGGATTGTGCTTGTCTGCCAGGAACAATACCAGGAAAATGTATGTTACTATGATTGAGCTGGGTCTCGGAAATGTGTAGCTGCTTCAATGTACTTAAGTACATGATGTTGATACTAGATCCTCCATTCATCAACACTCTTTTGAGCCTAGTGTTTTGAACAATAGGTATTACGACCAAAGCATGTGTGTCGGGTTCTGGGATGTTTCAGGGATGATCAGACTGATCCCAGGTAATTGGCGTATTTGAATACTTCAAGTATTTTGGGGTTGCAGGTACAACTGTGTTGATTTCTCGAAGTGTTCTTTTCGCCTGTTTTGCTGAGGGAGTTACCAGGAAAGTTAGGTTACATTCTCCTTCAACTCTCGGGAATTTTGGCTCGCCTTTCCGCTGTTGTTCCTGGATTTTATCATCACTGTCTGGCCCACTTTCTTCTTTTTCAGCTTCCGTCTTTTGTTTGTTGAAGTTCCTTTTGGAATTATTTCCTTTGTTCCCGAAACCTGCAGTGCCTTTTATGTGCATGTTAAGGCGGCACTACGCATTTGTATGGGTAGGCTTCCCTAATTGCGAATGGTGGACATAGTTTTCCGACTTTGTATGGGTAGGTTTCAATTTCGACTTGGCCTTGTTGCAAGCGATGCAACATTGCACAAATCTATAAACATCACGTCTCATGTGTGCCCAATAAAAATTGTCAGCCAACATAAGTAATGTTTTCTCACGTCCAAAGTGTCCCATTAATCCACCACGATGAGATTCCTGCAATAACATCAAACACAAAGAACACTCGGGAATACATAAATTGTTAGCTCTAAACAAAAATCCATCATGTATATGATACTTATCCCAAGCCTTCACATTAGAACATTTAGCATATGGTGTAGAAAATTCTTTATCTTCAGCATATAGTGGTTTTACATTCTCCAAACCCGAAACTTGACCATCTAATTTAGTGAGTAACATGTTTTTCCTAGACAAAGCATCAACAACCACATTATCTAATCCTTTCTTGTGTTTAATAATGTATGGGAAAGATTCAATGAATTCTACCAATTTAGCATGTCTATTATTAAGATTGGATTGGCTCTTTAAAAAATTTAATTCCTCATGATCAGAATATATAATAAACTCTTTTGGCCACAAATAATGTTTCCAAACTTCAAGAACTCTAACAAGTGCATACAATTCTTTATCATAAATAGAATAATTCAATTGAGCTCCATGTAACTTCTCAGAAAAATAAGCAATAGGTTTCTTATCTTGCATTAGCACACCTCCAATAACTATGCCACTAGCATCACATTCAATTTCAAATTGCCTATTAAAATTTGGTAGCATCAATAATGGGGCCGAAATCAACTTATTTTTCAAAGTATCAAAAGCAAAATCTCGAGCAACCCCCACTCGAAATTTACACCTTTATTTGTTAAATCATTCAAAGGGGCAACAATAGTACTAAAATCTTTCACAAATCTTCTATAATATCCAGCAAGTCCATTAAAACTTCTTACTTGACTCACATTCAATTTTAGATTCATCTACTTCAATCCCATGTTTTTAGAAACATCATATCCAAGAAATATGACCTTATCTTTGCGAAAAGTACACTTCTCTAAATTTCCATACAATTTATTTTCTCTTAGCACATGCAAGACTTGTCTAATATGATCAATGCGTTCGTGTTCATTGTGGCTATATATGAGAATATCATCAAAGTAAACAACCACAAATTTGCCAGTAAAATCTCTCAAAACTTGGTTCATTAATCTCATGAAAGTACTAGGTGCATTAGTTAATCCAAAAGGCATTACTAACCACTCATATAAACCAAATTTTGTTTTAAGGGGTGTTTTCCACTCATCCGCCTCTTTCATCCTAATTTGATAATAACCAACAGCACCACTTAATTAATCTACCATGTCTTGCAAACGTGGTATAGGATGACGATAACGAATAGTGATGTTGTTAACTGCTCTACAATCTACACACATGCGCCAAGTACCATCTTTCCTAGGAACTAAAATAATAGGAACATCACAAGGAGATAGGCTTATGCGAATATAACCTTTATCAAGAAGATCTTGTACTTGTTTCTGAATTTCCTTTGTCTCTTGGGGATTTGTCCTATACGGAGCTCGGTTTGGTAATGATGACCCAGGAATTAAATCAATTTGATGCTCAATCCGTCTCAATGGTGGCAGCCCCGAGGGTACTTCTTCTAGAAACACATCATCAAACTCCTGCAAAACATTAGAAACACCAATAGAAAGAGGAGTCATGTCATTAGAAACTAAAATTTCCCCCTTATGCATGAGCACTATAGGTACTAAGCTAGGATCCGCTCTAAACTCTCTCAAATCTTCTTTGGTGGCTAACATTGTCAAAAGGCTCACTCCCTTACTTTTACCACTCGGCCTAGGCTTGTTTTCACCCACATAATTTGTGTTTTCACTCTTCTCATCCCTCTCACTCTCCTTTTCTAGATTTACTTCAGTTTTCTATCTAGACTCATTCACAATCTGTTGTGGTGTCATAGGCCTCAAGATAATATCCTTATTATTCCAATCTAATTGGTATGTGCTTGTTCTCCCATTGTTTATAACCTTCCTGTTGAATTGCCATGGTCTTCCAAGTAATAGGTGGCAAACGGTCATGGGAACCACATCACACTCAATTGTATCTTTGTATGGTCCAATCTGAAATTCCACTCTCACAATTTGGCATACCCTGATTTCTTCTTTGTCACTCAACCATTGAATATAATATGGGTGTTGGTGTGGAATATATCTCAATCTGAGCATTGCACATGAATCCTTGCTTGCTAAATTTTTGCAACTCCCTCAATCAATTATCACTCTGCAAGCCATTTGAGGACAAACAATTGCTTTGGTTTGAAATAGATTGCATCTTTGGCTCTCATCACTAGGAACCACACTCAAAGCTTGTGTGTGAACAATAGTTGGATAATTTGTAGCATAAGCATCAACAGGACCATCATCATCATCATATGTATCCTCCTCATTAGGATCAGCATCATCTCCAGTCTCATACTCATCATCAGCATTGATAGTCATTATTTTCATGTTAGGAAAATCTCTCTTAAAGTGCCCTTTTCCTCCACATGTATGACATGTCATGTCTCTATTTCGTGGTGTAGGTGTAGAACCACTAGGACCCGAAGCTAGTGATGTTGTTTTCCTTGCACTAGGGGTGCTTGTCTCGGGTTTAGCACTTGTATTCCCACGGGTTGAAGCAACTTGAGGTGTAGGTGGTGTGAAAATAGATTTTTGAGGTGGGAAACTTCTCCTAGCACTCAATTGCACTTCCTCATTCAACCTCTTCTCAGCTTCTCTTGGTTGATGCAATAATCCACTCATATTGTTATATTGCACATGCCTCACAATGCTTCTTATTTTGAATTGCAATCCTGACAAAAATCTTTGCATTGTTTGTTTTGGCTCCTCTCTAACCCGAGCCCTTTGGAGTATCAATTCCATCTCCTTGTAATAAGCATCCACAGATTTTGTACCTTGCTTCAATTGTTGTAGCTTGTCATAGAGAGTTCTAATATAGTTTCTTGGAACAAATCTTTCTCTTAGCAATTGCTTCATCTCTCTTCATGTAGTAAATTCTAGTTGTTCATTTTCTTCCCTCAAACTTGCAATGCCATCCCACCACAAGAAAGCATAGCCATCAAAACAAGAAGATGAAGCTTAACTTTTCTCTCCTCAGGATACTCATGTAATCTCCATAGCTTCTCAATTTTCAGCTCCCACATCAATTATTCTTCCACATATTCATCATCACAAGTGAGAGTTGGAATAGAGAATTTTGGTTCTCCCAAGCCATCATTCTCTCTATTGTTTTCCATAGTAATTCTCCTTGCATATCCTCGACGGCCTCCAAGTATATTGCATCTCCCATCATCCAAATCAGCATTAGGAGCATTTGCTGGAGGTCTTTGTTGTTGTTGTTCTTCCACACGAGTTTAATTTGCAATTTGTCTTGTCAAAGTTGTCAAAGTTTGTTGCATAGCATCAACAGACTCTTGTGTTGCTGCAGCTTCAATTTTGAGGTCCATGTTCCTCAACTCCTCTCTTAAAGAATCATCAGTTCTATCCACCTCAGCAGTAATCCTTTTGTAAAGTGTATCTCTCAAAGCTTCATATTCATTCCACTTTACCACCTCATACGGTTTCTTCCTTGCCTGCACATCAACATAACTAGAAGAACTCTTGATTAATCTGTTAGTAACAAAATAATCAATGGGTTGTGGTGCTCACTCACAACTCACTCAAAATCAGCAAAGAAGTTCTTCACTTACTGTTCCAAAGTGAATAGGATTGACTTACCAACAAGGACCAATGAAAAGTGTGCTAACTGTAAGAAGAGAATAACAAGGCTATCAAGTATCACAATGCAAACATGGTATTTGGTGGAGCTTGGTTATGAATCCTAACAACACCAAAATAAAAACTCCAATGCACTGTCTAATGTGATGAAAACACTAAAGGAACACACTCACTCTGGGAGACAAATGTGGCTTAGCAATTATATGGAAGAGTTACTGCAAGCACTAGAAAGACACTAGCAAATACTCTATGAAAATAGGCACAAGATTGCTCAAATGTTATGTATCAAGCTCCACTAGTGATATAGTACGGCTTGGCCTCCTTTTGCTTTTTCTCTCTTTTTATTTATTTTTTATACTTTTTCTCTTTTCTCTATTTTTTTATGTTTTCAATGGCCTTTAAATCAACTAGGAGCAATAAGTAATGAAAAACAGAAAATGTGGACATAAATTTATCAAAATTGAGCAGCGTGTTAGAGCAATAAAACAGCTAGTGTTTGGGTTTTGGGTACCTAAAATTGCTGTAGAATGGTTGTGTCTCGGGCTTAACAAATATCAGCACAGAAATCTAGGGATAATACAGGGAAAAACAAAAGAAAAACTAAGAAAAACAAGAGAGAATTGCCCACGACAGGGGGATTTTACCATGGCAGAGAAACATCAACTTTGCTGCCGCGGCAGAGCGCGCGTGTGTGTGCATATGTGTTGTGGTGTGTTGCTGGTGTGCTGCGGGTGTCGGCTAGGAGCGCGCGGGTGGCGGTGGCGCTTTTGCGCATTTTTGTGCCGCGACAGGGATCGGAGTCCGATCGTGGCTAGGAGTGGAGAGAGTGGGCGCGTTACAAAACGAGGTTTTGGTAAGCTATGAGACGGCCGCGATAAGTAATCCAAGGGATGCAAGGAACGGGCGCGCGACAGAGATTTGAGCAAAACGCGTTCCACGACAAGGAAACAATAGAATCTGATTGCAACTAGGAACGGATTGAACCGATTGGAAACAGCACCAACACAACACTATGAACTCGAGGAACTTGATCAACTTGTAAACAAGTTGTAGGTCTAAACTTTCCCGAGGACAACAAGATCAAAGCACACTTATTTTTTGTGGGATTTTTCGGTATAGATGGAAACAAAAGAAGAACATGATGAACCCAAACCTTAATAGACAAAGACTAAAAACAGAAACACAGATATGCAAATCAACAATAAACAACAACTAGAGTAGCGATTTGGTGTTGATCTAGGCTCTAGCACAATCTAAACCTAAAATTGTTATATGGATTTTTCTGGATAGGAAATAAAAACAACTAGACTATGGACAAATTCTCTCACCAAGTAACCCGGGGCTGTGATACCAAGATGATATGGGGTGGCCCGATCTTCTCAATGAGCTCTCTCTCTCTTTTTGTGGTAATTTTCTGGATTTTCTGATAACTAGTGCTACACTAAGACATCTCACTTGGATGACCCATGTTGCCAATGCAACAATAATCAAGTCCTTTGGATATTCTCAACTACACACTCTTGCACAAGTAATCAAAGATCACAAATGGTCATGTATCCCCCTATTCCCAATGGAATAACATGATATCACACAACTTTTCAACGGTATACTTCAAGATGAATGCTTAGCAGCAATACAATCTAGAGGCTAGGGTTTTCTTTGGTTTAAACCTATTCTACTCTCCCACACGCATGTGGTATCTATTTAAGGGGGGTGCGGCCACAAGTCCCTTGCGCAAGCACCAACTCCTCCTAGGACTGGACTCCTACTAGGACTCGAAGAAAGGATACAAACGGACCCACGTTAAGGAGTTCGGCCAAATATGGTATAAAAACCATGCCTATTTAGAATAGCACTTCTATGTGGCGCATTGGTATCCAATGGGACGCCCTCCTATTGTTTTCATTCTCTCTTAGTGTGTAATAACAAGCTAGTAGTTGTTTTCCACACTTGTATGATTATTTTCACCATATGGTATGATTATTTTTCACCATGGTACTCTTGTTTTCACCATCTTGTATGTTTGTTTTCACCATGGTACTCTTGTTTTCACCACTTGTAGTCTTGTTTTCCAGCATCTCCATGTTGTTTTCCAGCTCCTCTTGGTTGTTTTCCACCATAATGCTTGTGTTATCAATAACCCTGATCATACATAAATGCATAGACTTAGGCAGTATAAAATTCTCATTACCACAAAAATCATAATCAATGAGTGAATTCACCTGTTGTTGTAATAGCTTGGTCCTTGACCTTGTCATAGGTCCAAGTCTCACTTCATCTTGATTAAGTGGCAAAGTACTAGGGATGTCCTCATCAGATTCTTCCTCTCTAGCATGATGTACTAAAGATGCCTCATAATGCTTCTGATTTTAAATTCCAAACCTAAGAGAATACGATGCATAGTATGTTTGATTCCTCTCTACCTTTGTCCCTTTGAATAATCAACTCCATCTCTCTATAATAAGCATCAACTAACAATGTGCCTTGCTTCAATTGCTGCAATTTATCATATAATGTTCTCACATAATTCTTTGGCACAAATCTATTCCTCATGAGTTGCTTCCTAGTAGCCCAAGTAACAATTTCTGGATCACCATTTTCTGCCCTCAATTGTGTAATATTATCCCACCACAAAAGAGCATAACCATCAAAACTAGAAGAAGCCAAATTAATCTTCCTATCTTCATTCTATTCATGCAATCTCCATAGCTTCTCAATTTTCAGCTCCCATATCAAATACTCTTCTACATCATCATTATAAAAGGTGAAAGGAGGAATAGAAAATTTAGGCTTGCCCAAACCATCATATTCTCTAGTATTATCATGAACTTGTACCCTTCTTGCATTGAAACCTCCACGGGAATTATGATCATGGCTTCGGCCTAGATCCCAATCATTAGCTTGATTTGCCCTTTGTTGTAGTTAAGTAGACAATTGAGCAATTTGCCTAGTCAAATTTGTGACAAACTCCTGCATAGTATCAACAGATTCTTGAGTAGCAGCTTTTTCAATTTTGATATCCATCTCTTGCAAATCTTTCCTCAAGCTAGTATCATAAGCATCAAGTTTCTTGTCAATTCTGGATGCTACCATGTCTCAGAATTTTGAGAATTCTCCCCATGTGAGCAAATCATCAACAGTCTTCTAACTAGATGCCTCAGCAGTTTTCCCAGCAATTTTATCCACCTGCACATTCTCACTAGCACAAGACTCCATGGATTAATGTGTTAGTGAAATAAAATAATATGGGATGCGGTGATCTCTCACAACTCACTCAAAAACAGCAAATAATGGTTTACCTTACTGTTCCAAAGTGAATAGCAGAAACTTACCACAAGTAAAACAACACTACTATGTCTCGGTGTGAATAAGAGAATTCCCATGGATTTTAGCACTCAGAAGGCAAAACATGATAAATGATGGGGCTTGGTATGGATACCTAACAATCACCAATGAACAAGTCCTATTTGTTGTATGTGATGATATAAAAATAGCACCTAGAAAACACACACCAAAGTGGAGACAAATGTGGCAATGCAATTATATGGATGAGAATATTTCAATGCACTCGTAAGACACTACCTATGCTCAAAGATACCACAGGCACAAGATTGTTCAGTGGTGTGTCAATATAGCAATGATGAAAACAACTCCACAAAAATATCAATATATCTCAAGGAATTTTTTCTTTTTCTCAATTTTGTTTTTCTCCTTTTCTATTTTCTGTTTTCCCTTTTTTGTATACTTTTATGACTGGCCGAAAACAACTAGAAGCAATAATAAACGCAATATGATCAATGTAACACAATGTATGTGAACATGAGCAGCTTGGAATGAACAAGAAATAGCTATTCTTTTGGGAAAGGTACCTATGAATTGCTCTAGATAGGCTCGGTCTATGGCTCACAAATATGAGACTTGGAATACCTAAGAAAACAGAAAAGAAAAAACAAACCTAAAACACCAACAGTTAGCAAGATCTCACGGCAGAGAACAAGATGATTTCCTGTCGTGGCGGCAGAGAAACGCGGCGTTTTTGCGCCCGCGGCAGCCCCTCTCACGGTAGAGCTTAGGCGCATGGCAAGGATAACACGCACGACACCGTTTTCGATGTTTCTGTGCCGCGGTAGAAGGCGTGCATATGAGGGATGCAGGCGCACAGCAGGGCCGGGACCACGGCAGCGATTTGGCGAGTTTTGTGTCGCGGTACAACGCGGAACCGAAAGCAACTAGGGGCACGGTTTAGAGCAGAATCGAGTGCAACTCGGAAACCCTCACGGCAGCGATTGTACATAGATGATTCGAGAAAACTAGAACCGTGGCAAAGATCAATCTGATTTAAAGAAGAGCTAGGAATCCCGCGTAGCAAAAATAGGAATTTTACACCGTGGTAGAAAACCTTGTCCAACTCGATGTCAACAAAGAAAACACACTCGGATTGGGATTGTTTTTTGTGGGATTTTCGGTGGACACTTGAAAAACAAAACGAAGAACACTAAGAACCCGAACCCTAGACGGAACTAGAAAGACACAAAATATGAAAAGAAACACAAAATCGAAACACAAAACAACAACTACAACTTGACAATGGTGATTATGTAAGTCTATGGCACGGACTAACACTATTTTTTAGGATTTTTCTGGATGGGAATAAAAACACACGAATCTAATGGGATAGAAACAGCTCACCGAGTAAACCCAGTAATCTGATACCAAGATGATAAGGGGATGCTCCATCTTCTTAGTGAACTCACACGATAATAATGGTTTGATAACTTGTGTCTCTCCACGAACTCTCCAGCTATTCCTGATGCCAATTGCAGCAGCAACCAATCCATTGGATATTCGCAAATCCACACACTTGCACGAGTAGCCACCGACTACTAGTGGTCCTGTATCAACTAATTCCTAGTGGAACAGCAGATAACATGCAAAACTTGCAGAGGTATAATTCCTGATGAATGCTTTGAGAAATCAACAATGGAGTTCTAGGGTTTTTGTTTAAAGGTAGTCTAACCTCATCAACTTGCAGGTTGGAGGGTTTATGGGGGTAGGGGTGCCGCCACAATGCCAATTGTGCAAGCACCAAGCTAACCCGACTAGGACTCGACCCACATTAAGTTTGGACTCGAACTAAAGGGGTACAAACCGACCCATGAGGGGGGTGCGGCTAAGAGGCATGCAAGCCTTTATTCTACACGCATTGGGACACTCTTGGACAAGTCCTTGGTGCCCCCATAAGCCTAATGCGCATCATTATGAATTATGGGTTGGGGCAACCTAGAAAAAGTCCTTGGTGGTCCCATCTCTATGCCATTCCACTCCTTGTTTCTCCTCCTCTCATGTGCTTCCATGATCATATCCCTCCTTGTGTATGGTCTTGTTTTCCATCATGTAACACTTGTTTTCCACCTTGTTATGTTTGTTTTCTATCTCCTCTGGATGTCCTCCTCCTCCCATGCTTGTGTTATCAATAACCATGAGTATACATAGATGCATAGAGTATACATAGATGCATAGACTTAGGCAGTATAAAGTTCTCATGAAAACAAACATCATAATTTAATAGGTGTGAATTCACCTGCTGTTCTAGTAGTTTGGTTCTTGATCTAGTCATTGGTCCAATCCTCACTTCATCATGTTTCTCTTGAACAAAAGCATCATCAATGGGTGCAATGGTGTAAGAACTAGGGATGTCCTCATCATAACTGGTGCATAAAGTAAGAAGATGAAGACTCAGCATAAAACTAAAAAAGGCCCTTCGCAGAGGGGAGCAGGGATTACTCATGTGCCAAAGCTTTTTATTTGATAAACAGAGGTTTTGAAAACAATTTTGAGAGAGGTGTATGTCTATGTCAACGAATGGTAATGAAAAACTTAGCATAATCCATCTCAAGCAAAGTGTTTGGACTTTTGAGAGTGGTTTCCGCTGTTTTATTTGTTTGGCACTTCCCACCACCTTTCTTTCACAAACCATGGCTAGTCGTGTTCACGGGTACCCACCAGCTTTCATCAAACCATAGGGAAGTGCATTTTTATTATATTAATTGGCACCAGCTTTCCGCAAATTTAGATGAGCACAGATTCCATAATCATCGGGTGAAATAAGAAAGAAGAACCTTGCTTGAAACAAACCATAATAGACTTTAAACTACTTCCTCGGGGCTAAAAAAGAACACAAAACACGTTATAATTTTGAAGGTTTTAAAGGCAGCACACGATAAATTTACTTGTAGTGGCGGCTAAATACCACATATAGGTAAATATGGTGGACACATTTGGCAAACTTTTGTTTTTGGGAGTTGGATGCACAAGTATAGCTCACACTTAGTACATGTGAAGTCTAGAAAAAGACTCGAAGCAACCAACTAAGAGAGCAATAATAGCCAGAATCATGCATAGCGACAAAACATCATTAATCAAAGCATGACGTGATATTACAAGTCAAAAACTAAATGATCAAAAACCAATCAACCTATTCGAAACAACTCTCAAAGAAACTAAACATCAAAGACCAGAGAATTAATCAAATATAAGGGAAGCAAACTAACAAGATCTGAACAAAATTCGAGTGAAAAACAAGAGCTAAACGCAGTACTAGCAAAAACTGAACACTCACAAAACAATAAGAGTAAAAACTTGAGTGTTATAGGCAATGAAAATGGAGTGTGTCTCTCAAAAAATAAAAGTTCTACGATCCAACAAAAATCTACAGAAAATAAAACAAAACTGAAAGCAAAATAAAATGACGTTGCAAGAATAACAGATATCATGTGAAGCAATAAAACATAGTGTTTTGAAAGAAATCTGATATTTTAGTTGATGAAGAAGAGGATGCCTTGCCTATCCCCAAGCTTTGACGCTTGAACTTCTTGAATATGTCTTGGAGTGACATGGGAATCCTCAAGCTTGAGCTTTTTTCCATCCTTCATCTCATCATACTTTTCTCCCTACACTTGAAAACTTCCTACACCTAAAACTTCTCACAATCTTCATTAGAACGTTAGTGTAATCAAAATAATAAATCAACTTGGTTCAGTCTAAACACAAGTATCACACCCAAATAAAAACATTAGCTACTGCCACAACTTCTTTGAAATCTCTTCCCTCCAAAAGAACACAAAAAGAAAGAGATTAAGACGCAAATGCAAATATTGGCAGAAATCTGTCAAAACAGAACAGTCGGTAAAGTTGATTTTTTTAGAAAATCTTCTGTTGCTCAAATCAAAAAGTGGGAAAATAAAAAAAGGTTAGATAAGAATCTTGGTTATGTATCTATTTTTTTCAAAGCAATCCGATGTTCTGACTGAGAGATATATTTTTTTTTGTAACAGCCCAAAAATCTGTTTCAAAACGACATCTTCCCCAAATCGCACTACCTCTCAATTAGAGGTTACTCTTAGCACAAAAATGAAATAAAAAGGATAAGGAGCGGTTTATACAGAGGTAAACACTTCCAATACACAAAGAAAACAATATAAAATAGAAGATATCAAAGGGAAAATAAAGGAAAACAAAGTGGGTTGCCTCCCACAAGTGCTTTTCTTTGACGCCTTTTAGGTAGGAACTTTATTTAAGGAACTTTATTTTATGAAGCAATGGATAAAACACAACAAACACATATTTTTAGCTGAGAAGATTCCATGAGAAGATTTACATTGTATCCATAGGCATCAACACAAGTGTTCAAACTCGGCCCCTATTTCATCAATGCTCACCTTCTTAATCACTTCTCTTTTTGAAAGTTTTAGATAACAAGGACAACTAATTTTTTATAATTCTTTTTCCCTACCAATAAAGGTGATAGAAAACAACTCAAAACTGAAGGTAAAAGAAACTTAAAACTAAAATAAAAAATAACAAGGGTTTTCTCCCAAGAGCCCTTTCTTTATAGCCATTAAGACAGTGTTAGTAATTTCAAACATGCTCATATAAGAAATAGTAGTTGAGGAAAAAGACAACATAAAGAAACAAATATGAAACACATTTACGTCTAACCCACTTCCTATGCATTGGAATCTTGTAAAGAACTAAATTAAAGAAGCACAAACCAGCAAGCATAGGAAGGTAAAACAAAAGAAACTTCAAAACTTTCAACATAAAGAGAGGTATTTTAGTGACATGAAAATTCCTACAACCATATTTTCCTCTCTCATAATAATTTTCAGTAGCATCATGAACAAACTCAACAATATATCTATCACACAAAGCATGTTTTTCATGATCTAAAAGGACATAATTCATATTAAGATCCAAAATAGTGGGATCAAAATTTAAAATCATGACCTCTTCCAACCCACTTTTAACAATTGTAAGACAAGATGATTTGACACTCTTAAAAGGTATGGGACTCCTTATAGAAATCCCATTTTAAGTAGCATTACAATTTATAGCATCAAGTAACATAGGACCATCATCTAGAGAATTATCATTAAATTTTCCAAACAAACTTCCTTATTATCATGCATATCAATAGTAGGAATGAATTGAGGATTATCGAATAAATAGAGGATTATTATATCATTTATAAAAGTAACAAGGATTATCATAAATAACAGTAGCAACATCATTCTCACAAGTTTCATCCATAGGGACATCAAGGTCACAAGTATAGCAAGCATCAAATTCATTAAAAAAGGGATATTTTAAAAGAATCAATAGGATCATCACATTCATCAATAAAGCACTCATCCTCATTTGGCAAGCATGGAGGGAATCAAATAAAGTATGAGTTAAATAGTTACTCTCATTAGAAGTTAGAAATGGGTACTACTTCATTCTTCCTTCTTCTGATCATCACACTCCTCCTCTTCTTCATCCAAAGAGCTTCCAATTTCAGCAATTTCTTCTTCCACAAGCTCCTGCATAGGCATTTGTCTCTTCCTTTTGGGGAAGAAAATATTAATATATCTAATAATATAGCTATTCACATCCTTGTTATTATTAAAGAAATATTCAAGTATATCAAAAATATCATATTCAGAAGGAACAACATCAATATTTTCAAGCAAATAAGAAATTTCAAATGCACCCTTCCAAGCAATAAATTCTTAAATTTGTTCCATATTATAAAAGTCATAATTTACTCTAACGTAAGAACCTATGGTATCATTATCATTATACTCACATTGAAAAGGAAGGTGTTTATACCTCCTACAACAACAAGATTTATCAAATAAATAGGAAATATTATAAGTAGAGCACAAGTTTTTAGCATAATCATTTAGTTTATTTATTTGTTCCCATAAGACTATCCCTTTCTGTGACAAGCGGTGTTCCTTATGATATGTTTGTCGTTCTTCCATGAACCCACCTTGCCAATAAGATCTAGTTTCAAAGAAATCAACCATTGATAGCAAGAATAATAAATCAAGTAAAAAACAAGAGTGTACTTACAAAGTGAACTTATAGATAGAGCTATGCTCCCTGGCAACGGAGCCATAAAGTAGTACTGATGACCCATAAGTGTAGCGGATCGCAACAGTCTTCGAGGGTAAGTGTAACCCAATTTATTGATTCGACACAAGGGGAGCCAAAGAATACCTATAAGCCTTAGCACTTGATTTGTCAATTTAGCCACACCTAGGAAGCACTTAGCAAAATATATTAGTAATAAAAGGTGTAATAAAATAGTGGATGGATTGGTGTTATGTTTCTCTTGCGTACTCAACACTCCAAATACAATAGCAATTGTATAGATGCACTGGTTCAGCGAAGAGACAGAGAAAGTGATGAAATATGGAGTGAAACAAGTGATATGTGTAATCTGTAATAAACGGACCAACAAAAAAATGAGTAGTAAAAGAATGCCAAAATAGTAGCAACAATAGTAAAAGATTCATCAGGGTTCACAAGTTCATTTGTGGCAACTCTCCAAACGATAGAACAAGTGTTCACTAAACAAATTACAGCTAGGCAATTGACAAATCATGGGGGCATAACAATGCTATTATGAAAAGATATTGTTCACGGGTTCCAACATGATAGGCATTACGTCAAGGGATATAGACCGCTATCCAGCATGCATCTATATCTAATAGTCCACCTGAAGAAAGCTATGCAGCAAATCTCTCATGTATTAAGTTGCGGCAACAAAGTGATTGCTTTGATGCAACGGACAATTTCATAAAGAAAAATACGTAATGTAAGCAATGGTTCTCGTTCGTAATCAAGAGCACCTCTGTTTTCTCCCTAGTGGCAGCAACACATCCTCCCCCGCATGTTTCTGTCACTCAAGCGCAGGCAACAAGGAGGCATGATGAGGACATCCCTAGCTCTTCACCAATTCATACACATGATGGTGTTGTTGTTCAAGATAACAATAATGGAGTGAGACTTAGACCAATGACAGGATGAAGAACCAAGTTATTAGAACAACAGGCGTCGATTAGTCATCTCGACAAATCCCTTGGTTGAGCCGGTAGGGTTTTGAGTAGAGGAACAATGTACCCACTGGTAGTCTAGACGGCTAACAAGGAGGCAAGATTGACCCAGGTTCGGGCCCTCGTAGAGGTAAAACCCTTACTCATGTTTGTCTGATCTGTATTATGGCGAGATAATCGAGATGTTACAATGGCGATGTCGTGGTGGTGTGTACGGGGTATCCCGTGTATTATCTAGTCTAGGATTGCGTCTAGTCGTGGCTTGTCTCGTGCTCCTCTTTTCTCTCCTCTCTCCTGGATTTATATATGCAGCCAGGAGGGGTTTACATGAGTCCTAGTAGACTACGTATAGGAGTTCTTGTCTTGTGCTTCAAGGAATCAAGGGTGGCTTATTGGACCCGGATGGGCCTTTGAGTGGGCTCCCCGTAGCGTAGCAGCCGGTAGGCTCAAGTAGGTAACGTGTTGACTGTCCCCACGTCACCGGGTAGGATCATCCGATAGGCCTGGGATTCATCTCCACATCAGTAGCCGCCAAGTGTTTGTTCGACTGAGAATAGTCGAGTAAGCACTCAAAGCTTGTTTCTGGATCTCACTACTCAGTTAGTCGAATATTTGATCTGAAGGGTGTGTACCATGTGTGAGATGTACTCGATTATCGAGCAGTAAGTGCACCTTGCGTTGGCTTTTTTTGCAGAAGGGTATGGCTCGGTCGCTTCGCTCTCCCGAAAGATCAGGGCCAATTAATTGCTTTTCGGGCAAAAACAGTTCTGGCCTACACGAATTCGAGACCTTCGACTCGAACTCGGCGAGGTGATCATTGCGACTGGGCCGTGGAGGACTTACCGAGTCAAACTTAACCTTAAAGGGGTACCCGGCGCGTCCGCTAGGATTTTTCTTCGTGTTGCTGACACGGAAAACTTACTGGAGGACGCAGCTTGAGTGCGATTCCAGGCCACAGGAAAGATCCTAGGGTCTTACTTTCGTACTCAAAAAATACGGCATCCAGATGTGCCTAGTCGGCCAAACGATCTAGGGTAAAATGATGTGCTAGTACATCGTAATGTGGAGTTGTGGGAGCCGCGTACTCGCGATTTTCTTTTGAATGTGCAGCAAGTGTTGTCTTTTGTTTCGAGTCATGTGTCTGTACATCATAGTGCGGAGTCGTGGTTTTTGCGGGAGCCGCATACTCACAATCTTCTCCCTGATGTGTGGCGAGTGCCTTTTTGTGCAGTGGAGCCGTGATGTTTTCGGCGATGATTGTGGCGAGTGCCTTTTTGTTTGGAGATTCTGAAGAAAAATAAACCTATTGGCTGACGCTCGCGAGATTTCGTGGTGCACTGAGCACTCGTTCTGCCTCCAGATCGGACGTGGCGAGAAGTGTCAGAGACTAGGCATGTCGGAGTCAACCCGGTGGAGGTGTACACGACACGGCGGACAGAGTCGATGCGATGGAGGTGTACTCGACACGGCGGACAGAGTAGATGCATTGGAGATGTACTCGACACGGCAAATGGAGTCGACGAGGCGGACTACATCGACACGATGGAGATCATGTAGTTGACGCGGACGTGGCGGAGTCGCACGATGACGTGGAAATCGTGTAGTTGACGCAGATGCTCAGCCATCGAGTCCACACAAGAAGATGGACCCGAAAAGTCTTCAAGATGTTATGATTTTGCGAATTGGCCTGCGTTGTCATATGATACTCGTTGAGACAGACAAGTTTGCTGTTTTGCTTTTCTTCATCCGAGTTAATATGTGGTTTGCACAACCACAATAAGGATCTGGATGAAGAAATCTGACAAAACTCCTCAGGTACGTGGCTAACGTGTCAGATGCTTCCAATGCGGTGGTACGTCACGCGCGTAGCGCTCGTCGGTTGCGCGACGAGCGCTCATTGGGTGCGCGGCCAGCGGTCCCGATGGGAGTAGTCCCGGAGTCTATGTGCGATTATTTGTAATCGGGCATAGACTCAAAGATCTTCTAACGTCGCTTCTTCGATCTATCGGGTGCACGGCAGTGCTTCCAATGGGAGTAGCCCCCGAGTCAATGTGCTATTATTTGTAATCGGGCATAGACTCAAAGTTCTTCTAATGTCGCTTTTTCGATTTATCGGGTGCACGGCAGTGCTCCCGATGGGAGTAGCCCCCGAGGCTATGTTCGACTCACATAGTCGGACATAGGCTCAGGTTGTTCTGAAACTAACCCCGTGTGTTTGTCTTCTGTTCGCACGCGAAGCAGGACATGCGTCGACTTTCGGAGAAGGGTATGTGTCGACTCCGATCAGAGGATCTGTGTCAACTGTCGACTCTGAGCGGAGGATATGTGTAGACTCCGAGTGGAGGATATGGGTAGACTCGGAGCGAATGATATGTGTCGACTGTCGACTCCGAGCGTGTAGTGTTCCCACATTTAAATAATGTAGGACACCTGTGTTATTGTGCTAGTCACTGGATCAATTGCTAGCACCACAATACAAAATGAAATATCATGCAAATGCATCAAATTCTATTACATCGCATGATCCAGTCTTTACAAAATAGGACTACAACTTGCATAGTCTTAGAATACTAGGAGAAAACAAAGAATTATAGCGGAAAACATAGTACAACAATGAGCCCATCTTCTTCATGTGCCACAGGCAAAACATGTTGGCGATAGTCTCGAGATCCTAAACGAAATCCTCACTCGTCTTGAGAAAATATCTGCAATATGGAATATGCAGCCACAAGGGAGTCAATACAATTTAATGTATTGGCAAATAACACTATGGTGGATATAAATGGAAAGACTAATACTATATGCTTATTTGGCTGAGTGGAGTTTTGGCTAAGTTTGCATAAAGCCAGTTTTTCTCCTATCACTTTTGTAAAACAAACTTTTCTTTTCAAAAGGGTGGCAACATTGGATTAAGATCCAAGCACCACAATACTGTTCACTTGGTCAAATTTTACTTATTGAAATTGGTGATGAGATTCTTCTGTCATTCCTTGTCCAGTTGCTCATAGTTGTCCATAACCGGGGACACGGCTAAGATCTTAGTTTGTTGACTCTGCAGAGGTTGTGCACTTTCACCTTCAGACTCAAATCAGCCCAAACATCCTATACACCCTGAGTGCATTAAGGAAAGGAGAAGATTGAGACGAGATCTTTCAAAAGAAATTCCACCACCGTTTGGCTTACCCGTTCCACCTATAATTATGCTACATCTGCTGGTAAGCCTAGTGAGTTCATTCAACTTAGTTCATCAAGACAGAGCCCATATGACTAAAGGTTGCACGGGAAGCTACTAGATTTAGAGGGACATAGTAATCTCTTTGTTCCTGGGTGGCCATCCTCAAGTGACAACCTCAAGTGGAATAACCCTTAGATAAGGGCCCTGAGGCAACACTCAACATAAACCAGTATTACCACTTCCACCCAGGTGGTTCATTCATTAGTTATACTTAGAATTTTTCCTCAACATCTAGTAAAACAAATTTTGTAGCATGGCAAAGCATCTAAATAAGTACCAAGGCATCAAAATAACAAGGTGTAAGGATGGCTACACACTACTAGGATATAGCATAGCATAATATAACTTACTAAAAATTTCCTATCATGCATACTACTCAGAATCAACTAATGCATATAGAAAATAATGGGTAGTTGATGATGTATTACTTGCCTTGTTGAAGATGGTGAAGAATTCGCACTCTCTTCACAAAAGATCGTTGCTCTCCGTACAATCTATTCATTTAAAACACAATAACAAAATAAACAATCATTCTACCAAACAACATACAAGTGTAGAAAACATACAGAGAAACTAACATATCAAAAAGGGGTTTAACCAAGTTGACTAGGACAAGGTCAAGATTTGAGTTCAATAATTGTTAAGGAAATTCCAAGGGTTTACTTGGGATGGTCTAGGTTGAGTTTGCAGTGATCAAACTTTATTATAACCATACTTGTCGAGGAAGTTCCAAGCGATCACTTAGAATAAACATATTACTTCTTCAACTAAAGTAATACGTGCAAACACTTGGTCATATTCACCTTCAAAAATATTTGAGTGACTATGTTAGTATATTCCATTGTGGTTAGGGTAGGCCTACTAACTTCCTCATCAAAGGGAAAATATTACTAAGTCTTGGATTTTCCATTTGGGTCAATGGTTGGACAAAAATAACTTGTTATTCTTCAACTTGTATGGCTTGCTTCTAGACCTCATGTGATTGCCTTCTTGAAGATCATCATCATGCCATCTAAGTTGTTTCCTTCCTTGGTGTGGTGCTTCTCTTGGTCTTGATAGTCTTCATGGTTTTCACTTCACTAATTGGTTTGGGTATGGGATGGGCACATATACCACTAAGTCAATTTGGAAAGAAAAATAAGAAGAAAGATAGAAAGAGAGAGGGAGATGTTTTCTTATGGATTTCTTCACACTTGTACTTCCTTGAGTTGCTTCTAGTGGTGGAGTCTTTTCTTCAAAATTTCTTCATTGATCCTCCTTGTAGCTCTTCATGTTGCCACCAAGTTGAAAGTGAAGAACCTTCTATTTCTTGAGTCTTGTTTTCCATTTGCTAACTTGATGGATTCTTGAAGCAAGAATAGGGGGATGGAGGAGTAGATAGAACACTATAGTACTAGTGTTTGAGGTTCACTACTTGGTCTCTTATATGGTTTACATACTAGGGACTTGGTCTTGGATTCAAAATGGCCACAACAAACAATGGTAGCAAGAATAAAAACAAAAACTAAGGCATGATCAACTAGTGGTTCACTAAGATGAAGTTTTGGTCCAACTTACAAGGAAATGTTTCAAGGTTGTCCAAAAGTTTTAGGTACTGATGTCTCTGATTAAAGGTTACCAAAAGGAGCAATTTTGCTTGAGGGAACATATTCCAATTTTTTAAAAAGAATTAATTCTATGCCAAAAATACTTAAAGAGACAATTTAATTCTAAAATCAATTTTAATTTGATCAATAATTATTTTGGGACAGAGGTTATGAAAGTACACATCCTAAGGTTTCCAAATATATTTTATTTACAAATTTTGGATTTGTAGAATTTGAATTATGCCAAATTTCATCAAACAAGCATATTTGAATTTGAACAAATTTAAGTTTGTCAAATTTGAATTTGTCCAGTGCTAAAAGTTTCTAGATGTCAAGGGCTTTTCAAACATTCCAAGATTGCTAAATTTGGCTAAGTGGTTGAAAAGATATGATGATTTGAACTTGCAAGGGCTTTTCTGCAAATCTACCAAAAATTCTACCGGGAGAAATTTGAATTTAAGGGCCGGACACGTGGCAGATCCTGATTGGATCCTGCTGCTGACTGTGCTGCCGCGTGGCTCGCTGACTAGGCACGCTGACGTGTTATAGTTAACAGATCTGGATCATTAGATCCAGATCTAACGGCAGGTGGTGCGTACCTCTTCGGGATCTAATCCCGTGCGTTAGATGCAGATCCGAGGGACAAAATTTAAAGGGGGAGGGGAACTCACCGCCGGTGGCCCTCGTGGTCACCGGAGCCAATGGAGAAAACGGTGGAGGGGTTCGGGCCTGGATGGTGGCGCCACTCCGGTGGGTTTCTGGACCATGCGGAGTAGACGACGGGGGGCGGCGCTTCACGGGATTGAGAACGGCGATGACGGTGCCCTCGATTGCTCCCCGGGACGGTGGAGAAGATCGTCCGGAGTTAGCTCGGGTTCCGGCGAGCTCGGATGATGATGGCGCGGTCGAAATCTGCGTAGAAAAAAGGAGGGGACGGGTCAGGGAGGTGCGTCTGGTCTTGGAGAGTCGAGAGGGATAGGAGGGGGCGGCACTAGGCCGATACCTTCACCGGAATTAATGGAAGATGGCGGCTAGGGTTTGAACTCCGGCGACGAAATTCTTCGGCCTAGAGGCACGAATAGGTGGGGATGGAGAGGGGAAACGGTGAGGAGGTCTGTGGCTATAAGGAGAGGGTCAGGGGGCAATCAACACTGGCTGAAACGGCCACAATCAAGGGATTTGATTTCCCTTCACTCGGGTAGAAACGGAAGAGCAGGGTTGATGACGACGATGACGTCATCATGACGTCATCTTTTTTTTCTTCTTCATTTCTTTTCTGTTTTTAATATCTTTTAATATACAAGTCCAAATGACCTCAAACCAATTGCAAAAATTTTGTAAAAATAATATCTTTCACTTAGAAACATTTGTGTAAACTTTCAACATATTTCAAAAATCATATTTTGTAATTTATAAAAAAACATTAATAGTACTTAATGTTATTTAAAATTGGAAAAATAATAAAATGGTGTTTTTGATTAAACAAAATTTTAGAGACATTATACATGTCAAATACTATTTTTTGAAGTCATTTTTAAACCATTTTCATATTTTATAATTTTAGGGGATGAAGGATTTATTAAGAGTAACTTAATGCTATTTTTAAAATAGAAAATTCAATAATTATAAAAGTGGTTTAAATAAAATTTAGAAATAATTCCACCAGCTTCAATATTGTTTTCAAGTACTATTTTATGTTATTTTCAAATAAAAACATTTTATGAATAGCACTTTATGTTTTCAAACTTGAATTAACATTTGCATATCAATATAAATAGTTGTTATTCTCATAAAATAATTTGAAGGCATAAAAATTGTAAGAGGTAATAGTACTCTGGTTTCATAGACTATAAAGAATTTTCCAAGTAATAGTTGATTTGAAAACATGTTATAAAATAAGGTTTTCTAAGAGAAACCAATTTTCTTTGAATAATGAATATTTATTTTGAATGATATTTTAGGGTTATGGAATAGAGGGATAATGCATTCTTAACTCCAAATTTATTAACATATGTGTTGTTTCCTTTTGTTTCTTGCATCCCAATAGGTTTTTGGTGACTTGCATAACATGAAAACAAAAAGTTTCAATTTTTAGTGATTTTTGGACTTTCCAAAAATCAGGGATGTTACAAACTACCACCCTTAAAATAAATCTCGTCCCGAGATTTGGGAAGGATAGAAAGAAAGATTAGGTTTGGGTAAGTGGGTTCCAAAACAGCTGGGTGGGCTACCACCCTTAAAAGAAACTTCTGTGGGTAGTCTATTTTCATTAGATTGGAGTGTAGATTGATTTGAGATTGGCTTGAGCAGAACTTTCCTTCATGGTCAAGCTGTAGACCAACATAGGTATGTTGAACCACCTTTGACACTGAGGGGTCACTCTTTGGGTAAGTCTTTGGATCACTCTCAACTTGGTCTTTTGATGTTCTTGGAAAATCTTCCATCTTGTTGTTGTCATCCTTGAAAGCAAACACCATGCTATTTCTAACGAAACTCTCATGGCAGGAAAAAATCTTCCATTTGTTTGATACCTCCAAGGTTGGCTTGATCCTCACCGAAAATAGTACGTTTTCAGCAACACTAACATAGGGTCATGATTGTTTCTACCATTCTATGGTTCTGGTTTAATATCGTCGTCTCTCTAATAGGTATGTCACTCAGATTTAACATTCCTCATAACAAGAGTGAATAATGTGAGTAGTCATCATGAGGGCCAATCCATGTTTCACTCAATCATTACCTTGTACTTGGATTGTTGAATCTTGTTTAATAACACTGGGTCATCTCACTTGTCTAGCAGAAAGTTTCCAATTTGTAAGACAAACTTGAGCTAAACTATCATTTCTCAACTAGTGGGTTGCGTAAAACTCATATGTAACACAAACTGGATAGTTGTGTTTCTTCATTATTTCTTCTCTTGGTGTAGTTGGCTTTGAAATCTTCATAGCTAATGCAACTTGGGGTTAACTTGTCTTTCTTCACTCCTTGATTGGCTTGCTGCTCCTTATGATGTAGTTGGCATTGATCATGGATGTGATTGTTCCTTCACACAAAAGGATCTTGAAAATAGTGACATTCCTCAATTGTATGGCTTGTGTCTCTATAGAGAACTAGTCATGACATTCTTGGGTCAAATGTTTGTTCTTGCACTTCATATGGTATCCCAATATGGTTGGTAAATGGGTATGGGTTTTGGTTTGGCTTAGCATGAAAGAGTAGAGATTAGAAAGAGGCTAAAGAAATTTCTACCCCAACACATCAGATCAAGGAAACTCATCTTGCATACAACACATAACAAACATATAGTAACACATTCATCATACCAAACAACATGGTTTTTAGAAAACACTAATATTGTCATACCACACTCATTAGTATGATCAATATACTAACACGTTAACGTTGTTCTAACAAAGTAAATAGATTGGTGGTCTCATCTATATCTTCTTGAGTTTCTTCAAATTCTTCTCTCACTGTCTTGAGGTGTTCTTGATTGTTGGGAAGTCTATGTTTTTCTTCAAGTTCTTCAATAATATTGAGTGTATGTCTTCATGTGTTGAAAATACTTCTTGCACTTCTTGGTATGGTCATCAAAATTCATGTCTTGATGGTATTGAAGAGGTAGGTCATCTAGAAAATTTTGAAGGTGAATAATAGATGAGATGATATGAGAAGAATTAAGATGATTGTTTTGTTTATAGAAAGTTTGAACATAGAAAATTTTCAATCCTAGGGTGATCAAGGGGTTATTAAAAACTTGTTGCAAATTGGATATTCACTATAGTGAAACATACTGGCACCCGCTAGCCAATCAGGGAACGGTCTCGTGTCCGTGGACACGTAAAGTTATCCGGGCCGCTTCATCTCACTATGCCGCTAGGATCCAAAATACTATAAGGAGATAATAACATGATAAAAAATGGCTTCCAAACCTAAGGGTCTCGAATTCTACAGGCAACACAAGGCTCTGATACCATTTTGTAGCGTTCCCACATTTAAATAATGTAGGACACCTGTGTTATTGTGCTAGTCCCTGGATCAATTGCTAGCACCACAGTACAAAATGAAATATCATGCAAATGCATCAAATTCTATTACATCGCATGATCCAGTCTTTACAAAATAGGATTACAACTTGCATAGTCTTAGAAGACTAGCAGAAAACAAAGAATTACAGCGGAAAACATAGTACAACAATGAGCCCATCTTCTTCATGTGCCACAGGCAAAACATGTTGGCGATAGTCTCGAGATCCTAAACAAAATCCTCACTCGTCTTGAGAAAATATCTGCAATATGGAATATGCAGCCACAAGGGAGTCAATACAATTTAATGTATTGGCAAGTAACACTATGGTGGATATAAATGGCAAGACTAATACTACATGCTTATTTGGCTGAGTGGAGTCTTGGCTAAGTTTGCATAAAGCCAGTTTTTCTCCTATCACTTTTGTAAAACAAACTTTTCTTTTCAAAAGGGTGGCAACATTGGATTAAGATGCAAGCACCACAATTCTGTTCACTTGGTCAAATTTTACTTATTGAAATTGGTGATGAGATTCTTCCGTCATTCCTTGTCCAGTTGCTCATAGTTGTCCATAACCGGGGACACGGCTAAGATCTTAGTTTGTTGACTCTGCAGAGGTTGTGCACTTTCACCTTCAGACTCAAATCAGCCCAAACATCCTATACACCCTGAGTGCATTAAGGAAAGGAGAAGATTGAGACGAGATCTTTCAGAAGAAATTCCACCACCGTTTGGCTTACCCGTTCCACCTATAATTATGGTACATCTGCTGGTAAGCCTAGTGAGTTCATTCAACTTAGTTGATCAAGACAGAGCCCATATGACTAAAGGTTGCACGGGAAGCTACTAGATTTAGAGGGACATAGTAATCTCTTTGTTCCTGGGTGGCCATCCTCAAGTGACAACGTCAAGTTGAATAAACCTTAGATAAGGGCCCTGAGGCAACACTCAGCATAAACCAGTCTTACCACTTCCACCTAGGTGGTTAATTCATTAGTTATACTTAGAATTTTTCCTCAACATCTAGTAAAACAAATTTTGTAGCATGGCAAAGCATCTAAATAAGTACCAAGGCATCAAAATAACAAGGTGTAAGGATGGCTACACACTACTAGGATATAGCATAGCATAATATAACTTATTAAAACTTTCCTATCATGCATACTACTCAAAATCAACTTATGCATATAGAAAATAATGGGTAGTTGATGATGTGTTACTTGCCTTGTTGAAGTTGGTGAAGAATTCACACTCTCTTCACAAAAGATCATTGCTCTCCGTACAATCTATTCATTTAAAACACAATAACAAAATAAACAATCATTCTACCAAACAACATACAAGTGTAGAAAACATAGAGACAAACTAACATATCAAAAAGGGGTTTAACCAAGTTGACTAGGACAAGGTCAAGATTTGAGTTCAATAATTGTTAAGGAAATTCCAAGGGTTTACTTGGGATGGTCTAGGTTGAGTTTGCAGTGATCAAACTTTATTATAACCATACTTGTCGAGAAAGTTCCAAGAGTTCACTTAGAATAAACATATTACTTCTTCAACTAAAGTAATACGTACAAACACTTGGTCATATTCACCTTCAAAAATATTTGAGTGACTATGTTAGTATATTCCATTGTGGTTAGGGTAGGCCTACTAACTTCCTCATCGAAGGGAAAATATTACTAAGTCTTGGATTTTCCATTTGGGTCAATGGTTGGACAAAAATAACTTGTTATTCTTCAACTTGTATGGATTGCTTCTAGACCTCATGTGATTGCCTTCTTGAAGATCATCATCATGCCATCTAAGTTGTTTCCTTCCTTGGTGTGGTGCTTCTCTTGGTCTTGATAGTCTTCATGGTTTTCACTTCACTAATTGGTTTGGGTATGGGATGGGCACATATACCACTAAGTCAATTTGGAAAGAAAAATAAGAAGAAAGATAGAAAGAGAGAGGGAGATGTTTTCTTCTGGATTTCTTCACACTTGTACTTCCTTGAGTTGCTTCTAGTGGTGGAGTCTTTTCTTCAAAATTTCTTCATTGATCCTCCTTGTAGCTCTTCATGTTGCCACCAAGTTGAAAGTGAAGAACCTTCTATTTCTTGAGTCTTGTTTTCCATTTGCTAACTTGATGGATTCTTGAAGCAAGAATAGGGGGATGGAGGAGTAGATAGAACACTATAGTACTAGTGTTTGAGGTTCACTACTTGGTCTCTTATATGGTTTACATACTAGGGACTTGGTCTTGGATTCAAAATGCTCACGACAAACAATGGTAGAAAGAATAAAAACAAAAACTAAGGCATGATCAACTAGTGGTTCACTAAGATGAAGTTTTGGTCCAACTTACAAGGAAATGGTTCAAGGTTGTCCAAAAGGTTTAGGTACTGATGTCTCTGGTTAAAGGTTACCAAAAGGAGCAATTTTTCTTAAGGGAACATATTCCAAAAAAAATTAAAGAATTAATTCTATGCCAAAAATACTTAAACAGACAATTTAATTCTAAAATCAATTTTAATTTGATCAATAATTATTTTGGGACAGAGGTTATGAAAGTACACATCCTAATGTTTCCAAATATATTTTATTTACAAATTTTGGATTTGTAGAATTTGAATTATGCCAAATTTCATCAAACAAGCATATTTGAATTTGAACAAATTTAAGTTTTTCAAATTGAATTTGGCCAGTGCTAAATGTTTCTAGATGTCAAGAGCTTTTCAAAAAGTCCAAGATTGCTAAATTTGGCTAAGTGGTTGAAAAGATATGATGATTTGAAGTTGCAGGGGCTTTTCTGCAAATCTGCCAAAATTCTACCGGGAGAAATTTGAATTTAAGGGCCGGACACGTGGCAGATCCTGATTGGATCCTGCTGCTGCATGTGCTGCCGCGTGGCTCGCTGACTAGGCACGCTGACGTGTTACAGTTAACAGATCTGGATCATTAGATCCAGATCTAACGGCAGGTGGTGCGTACCTCTTCGGGATCTATTCCCGTGCGTTAGATGCAGATCTAACGGCAGGTGGCCCTCGTGGTCACCGGAGCCAATGGAGAAAACGGCGGAGGGGTTCGGGCCTGGATGGTGGCGCCACTCCGGTGGGTTTCTGGACCATGCGGAGTAGACGACGGGGGGCGGCGCTTCACGGGATTGAGAACGGCGATGACGGTGCCCTCGATTGCTCCCCGGGACAGTGGAGAAGATCGTCCGGAGTTAGCTCGTGTTCCGGCGAGCTCGGATGATGATGGGACGGTCAAAATCTGCGTAGAAAAAAGGAGGGGACGGGTCAGGGAGGTGCATCTGGTCTTGGAGAGTCCAGAGGGATAGGAGGGGGCGGCACTAGGCTGATACCTTCACCGGAATTAATGGAAGACGGCGGCTAGGGTTTGAACTCCGGCGACAAATTCTTCGGCCTAGAGGCACGAATCGGTGTGGATGGAGAGGGGAAATGGTGAGGAGGTCTGTGGCTATAAGGAGAGGGTCAGGGGGCAATCATCACTGGCTGAAACGGCCGCAATCAAGGGATTTGATTTCCCTTCACTCGGTTAGAAACGGAACAGCAGGGTTGATGACGACGATGATATCATCATGACGTCATCTTTTTTTTTCTTCTTCATTTTTTTTCCTGTTTTTAATATCTTTTAATATACAAGTCCAAATGACCTCAAACCAATTGCAAAAAATTTTTAAAAATAATATCTTTCACTTAGAAACATTTTTGTAAACTTTCAACATATTTAAAAAATCATATTTTGTAATTTATAAATAAAACATTAATAGTACTTAATGTTATTTAAAATTGGAAAAATAATAAAATGGTGTTTTTGATTAAACAAAATTTTAGAGACATTATACATGTCAAATACTATTTTTGGAAATCATTTTTAAACCATTTTCACATTTTATAATTTTAGGGTATGAAGGAGTTATTAAGAGTAACTTAATGCTATTTTTAAAATAGAAAATTCAATAATTATAAAAGTGGTTTAAATAAAATTTAGAAATAATTCCACCAGCTTCAATATTGTTTTCAAGTACTATTTTATGTTATTTTCAAATAAAAACATTTTATGAATATCACTTTATGTTTTCAAACTTGAATTAACATTTGCATATCAATATAAATAGTTGTTATTCTCATAAAATAATTTGAAGGCATAAAAATTGTAAGAGGTAATAGTTCTCTGGTTTCATAGACTATAAAGAATTTTCCAAGTAATAGTTGATTTGAAAACATGTTATAAAATAAGGTTTTCTAAGAGAAACCAATTTTCTTTGAATAATGAATATTTATTTTGAATGATATTTTAGGGTTTATGGAATAGAGGGATAATGCATTCTTAATTCCAAATTTATTAACATATGTGTTGTTTCCTTTTGTTTCTTGCATCTCAATAGGTTTTTGGTGACTTGCATAACATGAAAACAAAAGGTTTCAAGTTTTAGTGATTTTTTGACTTTCCAAAAATCAGGGATGTTACAGAGCGAAGGATATGTGTCGACTCCGTGCGGAGGATATGTGTCGACTCCTAGCGGAGGAATGTGTCGACTGTCGACTCCGAGTGGAGGATATGTGTTGAGTCCGAGCGCAGGATTGTGTCGACTGTCGACTCCGAGCGAAGAATATGTGTCGACTCTGAGCGGAGGATTATGTCGACTGTTAACTCTAAGTGTAGGATATGCGCCGACTCCGAGCGGAGGATTATCAACTCCCAAAGGTGCAACCAATGGTGTGGTTTCTGCGTTGCAGTTGCAGCCATATAAATGGATGTGGTTAAATAATATAATAATAGTGTTGTGTCCAACAAAATGTACGGAAAACAATGTTGCTCGAGTTAATCTTGGTTGTGAACCAACAATCTATCGACTCGGAAGGTCGAGTATGGCTGTTGGTAGGCGATGATTTGACCCTCCGCGATACTTTGCATCGTACGATGTGCCTTTTCGTTAGCCTGACAGCCATTGTCTCTACTCCTTGCCGACCTGTCAGTTGCTGCTGCAAATCGGGTCGGAGTCAAGGGTCGACGTCAGGCAGTATCAGCTACTCGGGTTGTAGCGTTAAAATGCGATAGTGTAACGCGCAGCATGACGGGTGTCGAGTATACATGTAGTTTATGGGGCGCAGCCCCCGAGTGTTAGGTGTATCTTCACACCAGATTATAAACATAAAAAGATAAATTTGTCGACTTGTACGAGAGGAACTTATCTTTGTGTGAAACTGCCGTAGTCGAAGAGATGGTGCCGAATGACGGAGTCGACAAATATCGGCGGAATCGAGGAAGCGGAGTCGACAAGGCACCAGACTCGTGTGTCGAGTGCGGCTATTTCGCGCCTCAGCCCCCGAGTGTCGAGTGCAGCTACGGAGAATTCTCGAGTGCGTCTACTTTGCAGCACAGCCCCCGAGCAACGAGTGTGGCCGCGATGAAGGACGGCTCCCGGGTCGTCTAACAGAAGTAGTCGATGTGGCGGAGTGGCGGTGTTTTGCCGAAAGGACTCGACGTAGCGGATGGAGTCAACACGGAGGAGTCACGATGTTTTCCAGAAGGACCCGACGTGGTGGCCGGAGTCGTGCGGAAGAGTCGTAATGTTTTCTAGGCGGAGTCGCAATGTTTTTCGGAAGGACTCGACACGGCGGACAGAGTCGACGCGGCAGAGACGCGATGTTTTCTGGAAGGACTCGACGCGGCGGACCGAGTCCCCATGTTTAACTCGACGCGACGGACCGAGTCGACGTGGCGGAGTCACGATGTTGGCCGGAAGGACTCCACGCGACGGACCTGCAGCGGAGTCGCGATGTTTTCCGGAAGGACTCGACGTGGCGGATGGAGTCGACGCAGAGGAGTCGCGGAAGGACACGACGCAACGGACCGAGTCGACACGGCGGAGTCGCGATGTTTGCCGAAAGGACTCGACCCGGCGGACCGAGTCGACGCGGCGGAGTCGCGATGTTTTCCAAAAGGACTCGACGCGATGGACCGTTTGCTGGAAGAACTCGACGTGGCAGAGTCGCGAAGTTTTTCGGAAGGACTCGACGTGGCGGAGTCGCGATGTTTGTTGTGTGTACACAGAGGGGAATATTAATGTCGAGCCCCGGGCACTAGTATGGTGATTCGCCATATTTTTTTGACGTGCTTGGCCTTTGTGTCGACTCGCAAATTGACGAAATAGGATACGGAGCCGCAATTTGAATTCGCGAACTCGCAGAGATCAAAAACGCGTCGAAGTGCGCAAGGCGCTGACGGAGATCTAACCGCTGGAATTGGCTCAAAAAAGAAGGAATGGTGCCGAGTTGTGTTACGCATATTTTCAACGTTGTGATCTTCGAATTGACTTCTGAGTCGACCGTGAGAATTGTTTTTCCCAAAGTTGCGTGGAGTTCCTTCAGATTCTGACAGGGCTTCAGGGTCATCCACGGAGATCTAACCGTCGGAATTCGCCGATTCTTTTTGGAGCCGATAGATAATTAGATTTCGCATCTTTACACCGAAGGAATTTTCCATATGATTTCCCAGTCGCCGTTTATGGCGTTTTCAATATGTATGTTGCTGATGTCCTGCAACCTGCGCGTGAAGAACAATGTTGACGTAGATGATGAAGGCCGTGCGTGATGCCGGCGAGTGCTCGATGAAGTTGAAGGAGCCGAAGTAGATCGAATCAGTGGGGTCGAGGACCCAAATCTTGATGTAGACGAGGCCGGCGAGACCGTAGATCCAGAGCGTGTCGTTCCCACAGACGGCGCCAATTGTCAATGACTCATATCAACAAATCCCTCGGGTGATCCGGTAGGGTTTCTTGTAGAGGAACGATGTACGCGCTGGTGATCTCGACGGCTAACAAGGAGGCAATATTTACCCAGGTTCGGGGCGCTCGTAGAGGTAAAACCCTTACTCCTGCTTGTTTGATATGTATTATGGCGAGATAGTCGAGATGTTACAATGGTGATGCCGTGGTGGTGTGTACGGGGTATCCCTTGTATTGTCTAGTCTAGGATTGCGTCTAGTTGTGGCTTGTCTCTTGCTCCTCTTTTCTCTCCTCCCTCCTGGCTTTATATATGCAGCCAGGAGGGGTTTACATGAGTCCTAGTAGACTACGTATAGGAGTTCTTATCTTGTGCTTCAAGGAATCAAGGCTGGCTTCTTGGACCCGGATGGGGCTTTGAGTGGGCTCCCCGTAGCATAGCAGCCGGTAGGCTCAAGTAGGTAACGTGTTGAGTGTCCCCACGTCATCGGGTAGGCTCATCCGATAGGCCTGGGAGTCATCCACACGTCAACAGGTGAACTCACTCTTAATGGAATATGATGTTTGTGCTTATGAGAATTTTATACTGCATAAGTCTATGCATTTATGTATGATCAGGTTTATTGATAACACAAAAATGTATAGAGAAGAACATCAAGGAGCAGGAAAACATGATGGCATTGCTGGAAAACAAGAAGAAGCAGCTGGAAAACAAGAGGATACCTGTAAGGAAACAAGGTTTCGCAGCTGGAAAACAAGCATAGGCTGCTGGAAAACAAGAGAGAAGATAGTGCCCAATACTCCATTGATGCGCCATACATGGGCCTAATTAGCTATTAGACCTAGGACCTGCATGTCCTATTAGGATGAACCCTATGGGTCGGTTTGTATCTGTTTTATTTTGTATTAGAGTCCAATCCGAAACCTACAGGAAGGTGGTGTGCCACACCCTTGGCCGCACCCCCTACCCCTCATAAATATCAAGGAGTTGCGAGTTGATAGGTTAGACTATGTTAGAAATAAACCCTAGATTTCATAGATTGAACTTGCTTGTAAGCATTCATCTTGAAGTATTACCCCTTTGCAAATTCGGCGTGTTATCTGTTGTTCCATTTGGAATAAGACGATACAGGACCACTTCGTAGTCAGTGGCTACTTTGTGCAAGAGTGTGTAGTTGAGAATATCCAAAGGCATTGATTATTTTTGCATTGGCATCAGGGATTAACCAAGTAGATTTTTAGTGAGGCACTAGTTATCATATCATCCACCAAAATTTGAATGCTCATAGAGAAGATTGGGCCACCCCATATCATCTTGGTATCAGATTTACAGGTTTACTTGGTGAGCAAATTTCATCCCCTCGTTTTAGTTGTTTTCTACCTATCAAGAAAAAGGCACAAAAAATAGAGCCGGTAGAGTTTGCCATAGCCTCAGATCAACACCAAATTGCTTCTTTCTAGTTATTGTTTTCCGTTGATTTTGTGTCCCTATTTTTCTTTTTGTGTCTTTGTCTAATTAGGGTTAGGGTTCTTCTAGTACGTCTTCTAGTCAATCTATATCAAAAATCTCCACAAAAACAGTTGTTATCCATGTGTCTTGATCTATGTTATTGATACATCATAAACGTATCCTTAATTTCTGAGGTTCCATGTTGTTTTCATGTTATTGGCTACATGTTTCCTTTACAATTTATGTCATTTTTATCGATTTTCTGGGACTAACCTATTGACAAGATGCCACAAAGCCAGTTCATGTTTTCTGTTGTTTTTAGTTTCAGAAAAGTTGTTCTGGAAATATTCTTGGAATTCGACGATTCGAAGCCCAGAAGTCTTAGAATTCCAGGAGGATCCACGGAGTCCGGAGGAGACCCAGAGAGGGGCCACAAGGGCCCCACATCATAGGGCGGCGCCCCTCTAGCCGAGCCATGGGGTGGTGTGGGCCCCCTGGCCCGCCACCTACGTTGCCATTTCGCCTATTTATTCCCCTCGGAAGGTTAACTCTAGAACAATCCACATTTTCCATGAAAAACACCCGACTCTGCCATCATCGTCAACCCGAGTTCGGGAGGGATTTGGAGTTTTCCTCGGCACCCAGTCAGGAGGGGAAATCATCACCGGAGGGCTCTACACCACCATACCCGCCATCGGAATGATGCGTGAGTAGTTCATCCATGGACTACGGGTCCATAGCAATAGCTAGATGGTTGTTCTCTCCTCTTTATGCCTCCTGTTTGGATCTTCTGAGCTTCCCTACATGATCAAGATCATCTTATTGTAATGCTACATGTTGTGTTTGCTAGGATCCGATGAATATTGAATGTTATGTCTCTTGATTATCAATCTATCATGTTATCTTCATGTGTATGTTATTTATAATCTTGCATGCTCTCCATTGTTAGTAGTGGTCTGTCCAAGTAGGTGCTAGTGACTCCAAGATGATAAGGATATGCCTAAGGATTATGTTATCACAAGCATGAATGGAGATTTGATAGAAGACCACATGATCATGGTGAAAACAAACATTCAAGATGTTGAAAACAATGAAGCAAGATGGTGAAAACAATTCATAACAATTGTTATTTCAATATAACAATTGTCATTCATCAAGACAAGGGGATAGGTGCCTCCACCAAGTCAAATGCACCACAGAAATCCTATTTTTGAATAGGTATGGTTTGTATACCATATGTGGCCGAATCCCTTAATGGTGGATCAGTTTGTATCCATAGTTGTGTCCTAGTTGGACTCCTAGTCCTAATAGGAGTCCTAGTCCTAGTAGGAGGTGGGTTGCTTGCGCAAGGCACCCTTGTGGCCGCACCCCACCTATATATTCATGCCACCTGCGTGTGGATTAGGGGAGAACAATTTAGACAGAGAAAACCCTAGCCTTGAGATTGTATTGCTGCTAAGCATTCATCTTGAAGTATTACCAAGTCAAAGTTTGCGTGATATCTTGTTATTCCATTGGGAATAGGGGGATACAGGACCACTTGTGATCATTGATTGCTTGTGCAAGAGTGTGTAGTTGAGAATATCCAAAGGGCTTGATTGTTGTTGCATTGGCAACAGGGATCATCCAAGTGAGAGGTCTCAGTGTAGCACTAGTTATCATAAAAATCCAGAAAATCCATAAAGAGAGAGAGAAGCTCATTGAGAAGATTGGGCCACCCCATATCATCTTGGTATCAGATTCTCCAGGTTTACTCGGTGAGCAAAGTTATCCCTAGTTTTAGTTGTTTTTATTACTATCCAGAAAAAGCCATACAAAAATAGTTGTGTAGTTCATTGCCAGAGCCTAGATCAACACCAATTTGCATGTACTAAGTTGCTTCTTTTTGTTGATTTGTGTTTCTGTTTTTCTATTTTTAGTTTTCATCTTTTAGGGTTCATCTAGTTCCTTTTTGTTTCTATCCGAAAATACCCACCAAGAATAAGTGTGCTTTGATCTTGTTTGCCTCGGGAAAGTCTAGACCTACATCTTGTTCTCAAGGTGATCTAGTTTTTCGAGCTGCCTTTGTTGTGGAAAAAGTTGGGTTCTATTTGTGCTTAGGGTTCTATCCATATTCGGTTTCAAATCCGATCCCTGTCGTGACAGCAAAAACCACCAAATCGCTGCCGCCACCACCCACCCTACCGCACCGCTCCACACCTTACCAAACCCACCCACGGTGCCCTTTTTCCCTTACCAGTGCGCGCCCACGCCTAGCCGCAGTCGGGTTCCTAGACCCACTCGGATTTGCTGCCGCGAGCGCAAAACAGAGCGAAATCGTTGTCGCCGCTGCCGCCACTTCCGCGCCCCACCCCTACTCGATATCATATTCCCCTTACCAGTGCCCATAAATCCTTACCGCGCGCACCACCCCGCAGCACAGCACACCACAACACCACCTGCGCTCTGCCGTGAGTTCCACCGCACGCTGCCGCTAGTCTGTCGCGAGCCAGTTTCTCTGCCGTGGGCAAAATTCCTGCCGTGGACCGTTTCCTTCACAAATTTTCTTAGATTTTTGTTTTGTTTTCTTCCTGTTTTCTCTAGGGTTTCGTTCTGATCCTTGATAAGCCTTAGCTACTGCCTTTCTACAACAAACTTTAGGTACCAAAATCCATAAGACTAGATGTTTAATTGCTCTGCAGGCTGCTCATTTGATCATATCTGTCCACTAATTTTTGTTTCCATCTAATTTGTTGCTCCTAGTTGATTCAAAGGCCATTGAAAAATAAAAAAATAGAGAAAAAGGAAAAAGTATAAAAAAAATAGAAAGAAAGAAAAATTCAAAAGAGGCCGTGCTACTTATCACTAGTGGAAGCTATTTCATATTGGAAATTTTGTGGACATATTGAGCAATTTTGTGCCTGTTTCATTGAGTATTTGCTAGTGTCTTTCTAGTGCTTGCAAAATCTCTACCATATATTTGCTAAGCCACAATTGTCTCCAAGTGTGAGTGTGTTTCCTTTAGTTATTTTTCTCACATTAATCAGTGCATTGGAGTTGTTATTTTGGTGTTGTTAGGAATCCCAACCAAGCCCCACCAAATACCTTGTTTTGCATTGTAACACTTGAGAGCCTGGGTATTCTCTTCTCACATTTGACACAGTTTTCATTGGTACTTGTTGGTAAGTTGATCCTATTCACTTTGGAACAGTAAGTGAACCTTCTTTGCCGGTTTGAGTGAGTTTGAGAGGCACCACAACCCATTGATTATTTGTTCACTAACCTATTAATCATGAGATTTGCTAGTGAATCTTCTGTGCAGGGTGACAAGGAGGAAGCTGATTTGATGCCCAAAACCAAGACTGCTGATGATATGTGTACATGGGCAGATTTTAATACCTTTAGAGGAGGAGTTGCTAATCGGATTGAGCAAAGAGTTGAGAAGAAAATTGAAGAATATGATGATGTCCTCAGGAAGGATTTGACAGTGATTATAGAGGCACAAAAGGAGGCTGCTAATTCAGTGCGTGTTCTTCAAGAATCTATGACTAATCTCACAAGGGAAGTTGCCAACATCTCAACACAATTACAAAGAGTTAATCTAGCTGTTGATCATGATGAGGGCCGAGCCATTGCATATGGAGGCCGTGGCAATTATGCACCTAGAAGGGTTCCATTGGGTGATAATAATAGAGAGGAGGATGGCCTTGGGAAACCAAAATTCTTTGTGCCTATTCTCACATGTGATAATGATGATGTTGAGGAGTACTTGATGTGGGAATTGAAGATAGAGAAGCTATGGAGATTGCATGATTACACTGATGAGAGGAAAATCAAGCTAGCATCTTCTGGATTTGATGGTTATGCTCTCTTGTGGTGGGATGGCATCATAAGATTGAGGGAAACACAAAATCAACCAGAAATTACTACTTGGGCTGAGATGAAACAACTCATGACAGCAAGGTTTGTTCCAACAAATTATTTGAGGACTCTCTATGATAAATTGCAAAATTTGAAACAAGGAACAAATTCAGTGGATCAATATTACAAGGAGATGGAATTAGTGCTACAAAGAGCTCGGGTTGTTGAAGCACATGAGAAAACAATGCAAAGATTTCTTTCAGGATTGAACTTTCAAATTAGATGCATTGTGAGGAATGTTTAATATAGCAATATGACAGAATTGTTGCATCAATCAAGGGAGGCAGAAAAGAGGTTGGCCGAGGAGGTTACTATGGCTCCAAGGAGGATTTTCCATCAAGATCTTCTTCTTTTTCACCTCCAACACCCTCAATTGCACCAACTCGAGATAGTACACCATCAAAACCCGAGACAAGCATCAATAATACAAAGAAAACACCACAACCATCAGCTAGTGGAAGTGGTTCTACTCAATCAACAACAAGGCATAGAGACATGACATGTCATACTTGTGGAGGAAGAGGGCACTTCAAGAGAGATTTTCCTAACAAGAAAATTATGGTGATCAATGCTAATGATGAGTATGCGAGTGGAGATGATGCTAATCCTAATGGAAAGGATACATATGATGATGATGATGATGATGATGATGATGATGATGGTCCACTTAACGCTTATGCTAAAAATTATCCATCCATTGTTTGCACCAAGGCTTTGAGTGTTATTCCTAGCAATGATGAGAGCCAAAGATGCAATTTATTTCAAACCAAGGCAATTGTTGGTCCTAACATGGCTTGCATGGTGATCATTGATGGAGGGAGTTGCAGAAATCTAGCAAGCAAGGAGTTATGTGCCAAGCTAAGGTTGAATTACAATCCACATCCAAATCCATATTATATTCAATGGTTAAGTAACAAGGAAGAAATCAAGGTATGTCATATGGTGAGAGTGGACTTTCAAATTGGACCATACAAAGATACAATTGAGTGTGATGTGGTGCCCATGACAGTTTGTCACCTATTATTTGGAAGACCTTGGCAATTTGACAAGAAGGTTACACACATTGGAAGAGCAAACACATATCACTTGAATTGGAATAATAAGGATATTATTTTGAGGCCTATGACACCACAACAGATTGTGAATGAATCAAGACAGAAAATAGAGGTGAATCTAGAGAAGGAGAGTGAAAAAACCAAATCTATGGATGAAGACAAGTCTAGGCCGAGTGGAAAGAATAAAGGAGTGAGCCTTTTAACTAATGAAATATTTTCTCTTCCTAGTGTTGTTTCTTGTGTACAGGTTGCTATTAAAGAAAGGGAGCACAAAGAAACATCACAACAACCACACATATTGGAGGAAAATGCCACGGGTCCTAGTGCTCTTACTTGTGATATGAAGGTTATTTTTGAAGAAAGGGAGCTACAACCTTCAAAATCACAAGAAATTGATGGATTCATACCTACTACAAATGAGGAGGATAGTATTGATAAAGGTATTGATTTCGGTTTGGACAAAACAAGTATTGAATTATGTGATAGTTTACAACCATATCATAATATGATGAATTCGAAATTTAACAATGTGGTTTTTATTACACATAAAGAAGTACTTGCTAAGATACCATCTAGTGATATTGTCTATTATATCATGTTAAAAGAACCAATTGATGTGCAATGTGCTATGAATAAAATTGATTATGTTAATTCTAGAACATATTATACAAGTTTCAAATTTAATTTGATTGGTGATTATAACTTGAGTAAAATTTTCATGGTACATCACATATGTATAACTTATGATAAAGTGGCCGAATTAAACAATATGTTACCTTGGGAAGATGAATTACAAATTCCTACATTTGAGCATGATCTTACACATATGTTTAGTTTACCACAATATTGGTTGGATACATGTGCTATTAAAACAAGCTTCACTTATATTTGCAATTATGATTGCTATGTTATGAAAGTCTATGACTATTATGTGTTGTTTTCATACAAAATTTGTGATCATATGTCATATGCACAATGTTTTGATTTACTAACCACTAATGAATGCCATTATAGATACATATATTGTGCATACACTTTGTTCTTTTTGTTTCTTCCACTTTCAGATTATCACAAGCTGTGGACGTCTTGTCTTGAAGAAAGGGAGGATGATAAGGATATGCCTAGGGATTATGTTATCACAAGCATGAATGGAGATTTGATAGAAGACCACATGATCATGGTGAAAACAAAAATTCAAGATGTTGAAAACAATGAAGCAAGATGGTGAAAACAATTCATAACAATTGTTATTTCAATAAAACAATTGTTATTCATCAAGACAAGGGGATAGGTGCCTCCACCAAGTCAAATGCACCACAGAAATCCTATTTTCGAATAGGTATGGTTGGTATACCATATGTGGCCGAATCCCTTAATGGTGGATCAGTTTGTATCCATAGTTGTGTCCTAGTTGGACTCCTAGTCCTAATAGGAGTCCTAGTCCTAGTAGGACGTGGGATGCTTGCGGAAGGCACCCTTGTGGCCGCTCCCCCACCTATATATTCATGACACATGCGTGTGGATTAGGGGAGAACAATTTAGACAAAGAAAACCCTAGCCTTGAGATTGTATTGTTGCTAAGCATTCATCTTGAAGTATTACCAAGTCAAAGTTTGCGTGATATCTTGTTATTCCATTGGGAATAGGGGGATACAGGACCACTTGTGATCATTGATTGCTTGTGCAAGAGTGTGTAGTTGAGAATATCCAAAGGGCTTGATTGTTGTTGCATTGGCAACAGGGATCATCCAAGTGAGAGGTCTCAGTGTAGCACTACTTATCATAAAAATCCAGAAAATCCATAAAGAGAGAAAGAAGCTCATTTAGAAGATTGGGCCACCCCATATCACAAGAGGGAGTATTTATGCGCGATAGTGGGTTCATGCCTCATTTGCATCTGTGCTCGAGTGACAGAAACGTGACGGGTGGAGGATGTGTTGTTGCCGTTAGGGTGAAAACAGCGATGTTTACATTACACACTTTGCTTAATGCGATTATCTGTTGGTTGCAACTTAATACCCAAGGATTGCTCGAATGACATTCCGAGGGTGGATTATTAGACATAGATGCAGTTGGATAACGGTTTATGAGTCTTGTTGTAATGCCCACATGAATCACATAGTAATCATCATGTCATGCATATGCACAGCCTCTATATCTGTCATTTGCCCAGCGGTAATTTGTTTACCACACATTCTATCTATCTGTCTTGGGAGAGACGCCTCTAGTGAACTGTGGACCCTGGTCCTTTTTTCCTCATAGTGATAATACAATCACTGCAATATCTATTTTCATACTGCTCCTACTATTTTACTACTGCTATCACTGTTCTCTTTCATCTACTGCAAACAAATATTATTTTCCACACGGTACGTTAACTGCTTTATTTCAGCAAAACCGGTAATATTGACAACCTCACTTCTTCGTTGGGGGGAAAGTGAATTGATTGTGTTGTGTAGGTTCCACGGTGCTGCCGAACCGGTAGTGCGCCCTACCATATCAACTGCATCAACCTTCATAAGTTGCTTATTTCAACTACTGGTCGATTCAACCTTGGTTTCTTTCTGAGGGAAAACTTGTTGTTGTGCTCTTCATAACTTCCTTTTGGTGTCTCCCAACGAGTGCAAGATCTTCACCATCAAGACCTTTTCTGGAGCCGTTGCCGGGGAGAAAGAGAATTTATACAAGGGGAGTCTCTCACCTCCAATCATTTTTACTTTGTTATTATTTTTCTTGGTACTTGCTTTATCATGCTTGCTAGCAATGTTTGATGTCTTTGAAACTAGATCTTATAAGCAAGGTGGGTTCATGGATGAATAACAAAAATATTATAAGGAACTCCGTTTGTCACAAAAAGGGATACACTTATGGGAGCAAATTAATAAATTGCATGACTATGCTAAAAACTTGTGCTCCACTTATAATGTTACTTATTGCTTTCATAAATCTTGTTATTGTAGGAGGTATAAACACCTCCCTTTTCAATGTGAGTATGATGATAATGTTACCATATCTTATTATGTTAAGGGAAATTATGAATTTTATGATGTGGAACAAATTGAGGAATTTATTGCTTGGAAGGGTGCATTCGAAATTGCCTATTTGCTTGAAAGTATTGATGATGCATCTTATAAATACGAGATCTATGCTATACTTGAATATTGATTTGATAATTACAAGGATTGTAATTTCTACATAATTAAATATCTTAATAGATTCTTTCCCCCAAAGGAAGAGACTAATGCCTTGCAGAAACCTATGGAAGAAGAAATTGCTCAATCTGGAAGCTCATTGGCTGAAAAAGAGGAGGAGAGTGATGATCAAGAGGAGGAAGAATGGAGTAGCTACCCATCTATACCTCCTAATGAGAGTAAATCTTTAACTCATATATTATTTGATTTCCCTCCATGCTTACCAAAGGAGGATGAGTGTTATATTCATAGTTGTGATGATCCTATTGATTCTTTTGAAATATCCCTTTTTGACGAAACTGATACTTGTTATACGTGTGACCTTGATACTACTATGAATGAAACTTGTGAGAATGATATTGCTACTGTTATTTATGATAATCCATTCTACTTTGATAAATCCTATGGTAATCCTCTATTTATTCCAACTATTGATATGCATGATAATGAGGAAGTTTGTTTAGAAAATTTATATGATAATGCTCTAGATGATGGTCCTATGTCACTTGATGTTATAAATTATAATGCTACTGAAAATAGGATTGCTATAATGTTTCCCATACCTTTTAAGAGTGACCAATCATCTTGTTTTTCTATTGCTAAAAGTCAGAAAGAAGAGGTCTTTATTTCTAATTTTGATCTCACTATTTTTGAGATTGATATGAATTGTGTGCTTTTAGATCATGACAAACATAGTTTATGTGATAATTATGTTTTTGAGTTTGTTCATGATGCTACTGAAAATTATTGTGAGAGGAAAATATGGTTGTAGGAATTTTCATGTTACTAAAACACCTCTCTTTTTGTTGAAAGCTTCGAAATTATTCTTGTTCTACCTTCCCATGATTTCTAGTTTGAGCTTGTTTAATTTATTTCTTTACAAGATTCCTTTGCATAGGAAGTGGGTTAGACCTAAATTTGTTTTATACTTGCTTCTTGATGCTCTCTTTTGCTTAATTCATATTTCTTATGTGAGCATCTACTTGGTTCTAGTTTTCTTGGCCTAGCTAAAAGGCGTTAAAGAAAAGCACTTCTTGGAAGATAACCCTTGGTTTTGTTTTTCTATGTTTTCTTTGAGTCAAGGTGTTGTATACTTCTATATTAACTCCTTTGTATCTTTATTTTCATGTATTAGTTGTTACAAGTAAAGTTTCTACCACGAGTTGGAATTGGTTTTCGATTTCTGCGCAGAAAACAGATTTCTGCTGTCCACTGCAAAAACTCGTATAATTCACAGAAAGATCAAAATTACCTGAAAAATTTTGTGCTTATTCCTCAGCTAATTCTGAAACTTTTCATTCTTTATGTTTTTTGATTTGGGCAACTTAAGTGCCCTAAATTTTTTTGTCTTTACAAACTGTTCTGGTTTTGGCAGATTCTGCCATTATTCTTGCATTTGCTCTTTTACTATGTCGAGTGGATTTCTTTGCTTCACGAAACATCAATGGATGTAGCTAATGTTTAAAAGTATCAATAGAATTTTTTCCCATGCAGAACCCATGAATTTTTTATCCTGCACTAACCCTCTAATGTGAATTACTTTGAGTGTGGTGTGAAGAAAGTTTTCAAGGGTCAAGAGAAGAGGGTCATATAATGTGATCAAGAAGAGTGCAAAGCCAAAGCTTGGGGATGCCCCCGTGGTTCATCCCAGAAAATACTAAGAAGACTCAAGCGTCTAAGCTTGGGGATGCTCAAGGCATCCCCTTCTTCATCAACAATTTATTAGGTCACTTCTAGTGAAACTATATTTTTTTCGGTCACATCATATGAATTTTACTTGGAGCGTCTTTTATTTTTCGTTTTTGGTTTCCTTGCTGCAATAATATCATTGGAACCTAGAATTCTTATTTGGGAGAGAGAGACACGCTCTGTTTTTTCATATGAATACTCGTTATGCTCGTATTCTTAGTTTTTCTTCTAGTTGCTGCAAAATTTCCTTTTAGCTCCTATTTTTTCATACATCTCTTATTCGGACCTACATGTGGTATTTAACCGTCATTCCAAAGTAAATTTCTCATGTGTTACCTTTAAAACCTTCAAAATCACTCAAGTTTTGTGTTCCTGATTTAGCTCATGAGGACATGAATAGAGAATCTTTATCTCACTTGTTGATTGGATTTCACACCCTAGACTAGTGGCTTCATCCGCTACACAATTTCTAGAAGAGCTGGCAGTGGGGTGCCTGATACGTCATAAACGTATCTATAATTTATGTTGTTCCATGTTGTTTTTATGTCATATTCTACATGTTTTCCTTACACTTTATGTCATTTTTATCAATTTCCCAGGACTAACCTATTGACAAGATGCCACATAGCCAGTTCCCTGTTTTCTGCTATTTTTAGTTTCAGAAAAGTTGTTCTGGAAATATTATCGGAATTGGAAAATTCGAAGCCCGGAAGTCTTAGAATTCCCAAAGGTTCCACGGAGTCCCGAAGAGGCCCGGAGGGGGGCCACACCATAGGGCGCCCCCCTGGCCGCGCCTAGGGTGGTGTGGTCCCCTCGGGCGTCCACCTCCATCGCCCTTTCGCCTATTTATTCCCCCTGATACGTCAACTCTAAATATATACCACTTTTCCCCGAAAAACACCCGAGTCCGCCGTCATCGTCAATCCGAGGTCGGGAGGGTTCTGGAGCTCTCTCGAGCACCCTGTCGGGAGGGAAAATCATCACCGGAGGGGTCTACACCACCATGCCCGCCTCCGGGGTGATGCGTGAGTAGTTCATCCCTAGACTACGGGTTCATAACAGTTGCTAGATGGTTGTCCTCTCCACTTTATGCCTCATGTTTAAATCTCGTGAGCTGCCTCACATGATCGAGATCATCTTATTGTAATGCTACATGGTGTGTTTGCTGGGATCCGGTGATTATTGAATGTTATGTCTTTTGATTATCAATCTATCATGTTATCTTCATGTGTATCTTATTTATGATCTTGCATGCTCTCCGTTGTTAGTAGATGCTCTGGCCAAGTAGATGCTAGTGACTCTAAGAGGGAGTATTTATGCTCGATAGTGGGTTCATGCCTCCTTTGCATCTATGCTCAAGTGACAGAAACGTGACGGATGGAGGATGTGATGTTGCCATTAGGGAGAAAACAACGATGTTTACTTTGTTTACATTGCACACTTTGCTTACTGCGATAATGAGTTGCTTGCAAATTAATACCCAACGTTTGTTCGGATGATATTCGGAGGGTGGATTATTAGACATAGATGCAGTTGGATGACGATCTATGTACTTTTTTGCAATGCCCGCATGAATCTTATAGTAATCTTTTTTTCATGCATGTTGTATAATCTATCAATTTCCCAACTGTAATTTTTTCACCGCTCATGTTAGCTATCTTTTATGGAGAGACACCCCTAGCGAACTGTGGACCCCGGTCCATTTTCTCATAGTGATAATACAACCACTGCTTCCACTATTTTCACACTGCTAATGTTATTTTCATATTGTTCTCATACTGTATTCCACACCATACATTTAACCTCTTTGTTATCAGCAAAGCCGGTGAGATTGACAACCTCACTGCTACGTTGGGGCAAAGTGAATTGATTGTGTTGAGTAGGTTCCACGTTGATGCTGAACCGGTAGTGCACCCTACCACATCAACTGCATCAACCTTCAGAAGTCGCTTTTCCTCCTACTGGTCGATTCAACCTTGGTTTCTTTTCTAAGGGAAAACTTGCTGATGCACTCTTCACACCTTGCGCTTGGGGTCTCCCAACGAGCGTGTGTCTACACTCCATCAGTGCCCAGCCCCAAACTTAATACAACAAATTCGCTTCACTATTTTTGCCAATGATTTACCAGTCAAAGCATAATTGTGTAAACAAAAGAGAAAGACGGATGACCTTCTACCCAGATGCGTCCTTCTATGGGAGCCGCTCTTGTGAAGTCTAGTTGGCTTGTGACGTCCTATATTTTTTGTTTACCATTCGTTGACATAAGCATGCACACATCTCTAAAAAAATTGTTTTCAATACCTCTGTTAAACAAAATAAAAATCTCTAACACATGAGTTCATCCTTGTTTCCCTCCGCAAAGGGCCTTTATTTTATTTTTATGTTGAGTCTCCATCTTCTAACTTTATGCATAGTTGAGAGAGCATAGTTGCCATTCTGAGTTATTATTTGTCCCATAAACATTATTAATGGATTCATGATGTGTTATTATTTGCTCTCAAATTATTTGGTCTAGTCATCCTCTTAAACTTTGAAGGTGTCCTCGCATTTATGTTTTGCCCCACTCATAAGGACAAGCGAAATATCACTTTGTTATGTTTTCTTGATGCTTGAAACAAACGTATAACTTTCAAATGTATTATTATTCATGATCTTCTATTTGTGGTACTTTTCATGATGCAAAGTGATTGCTATGTTTCATTGTTAAAATTATATCTATCATGCTTGTGTTTAAAGTACTATGATTTCAGCTATACTTATGCTTTTACAATTTTGATGATCAAGTTTATGTTGGTAGCATGTCACCTCAGAAATTATTTGTTTTGTCGTTTACCTACTCGAGGATGACTAGGAACTAATCTTGGGGATGTCGATACGTCATAAACGTATCCTTAGTTTCTGAGGTTAAATGTTGTTTGCATGTTATTTGCTACATGTTTCCTTTACACTTTATGTCATTTTTATCGATTTTCTGGGACTAACTATTGACAAGATGCCATAGAGCCAGTTCTTGTTTTCTGCTGTTTTTAGTTTCAGAAAAGTTGTTTTGGAAATGGACGATTCAAAGCCCAGAAGTCTTAGAATTCTCGGAGGATCCACGGAGTCGAGAGGAGACCTGGAGGGGGGCCACAAGGGCCCACACCATAGGGCAGAACCCCCTGGCCGCGCCATGGGATGGTGTGGCCCCTCTGGTTTCCCACTGGTGTTGCCCTTTCGCCTATTTATTCCCCTCGGAAGGTTAACCCTAGAAAAATCCACCTTTTCCACGAAAAACACACGAGGCCACCGTCATCTTCAACCCGAGTTCGGGGGGTTCTAGAGTTCTCCCCGGCACCCTGCCGGGAGGGGAAATCATCACCGGACGGCTCTACACCACCATGCCCGCCTCCGGAATGATAAGTGAGTAGTTCATCCTTGGACTACGGGTCCATGGCAGTAGCTAGATGGTTGTTCTCTCATCTTTATGCCTCATGTTTAGATCTTGTGAGATGCCCTACATGATCAAGATCATCTTATTATAATGGTACATGTTGTGTTTGCTGGGATCCGATGAATATTGAATGATATGTCTCTTGATTATCAATCTATCATGTTATCTTCATGTGTATGTTACTTACGATCTCGCATGCTCTCCGTTGTTAGTAGATGCTCTAGCCAAGTAGATGCTAGTGACTCCAAGAGGGAGCATTTGTGCTCGATAGTGGGTTCATGCCTCCTTTGCATATGTGCTCGAGTTAAAGAAACGTGACAGATGGAGGATGTGTTGTTGCCATTAGGGACAAAACAACGATGTTTACATTGTTGACATTACACACTTTGTTAATGCGATTATCTGTTGTTTGCAACTTAATACCCAATAATTGCTCGGCTGACATTCTGAGGGTGGATTATTAGTCATAGATGCAGTTGGATAACGGTCTATGAGTCTTGTTGTAATGTGTGCATGAATTTCATAGTAATCATCATGTCTTGCATATGCACTACGGTGCAGCCTTTATATATGTCATTTGCCCAGCTGTATTTTTTTACCACACATGCTATCTACCTGTCTTGGGAGAGACACCTCTAGTGAATTGTGGACTCCTATCCTTTTTCCTCATACTGATAATACAATCACTGCAATCTTTGTTTTCATACTGTTTTACTACTTCCATAACTGTTATCTTTCATCTATTGCAAACAAATATTATTTTCCACACGGTACATTTAACCGCTTTGTTTTCAGCAAAACCTGTGAGATTGAGAAGCTCACTGCTTCGTTGGGGCAAAGTGAATTGATTGTGTCGTGTAGGTTCCACAGTGCTGCTGAACCGGTAGTGCGCCCTACCATATCAACTGCATCAACCTTAAGAAGTTGTTTCGTTCTCCTACTGGTCGATTCAGCCTTGGTTTCTTTCTGAGGGAAAACTTGTTGTTTTCTCTTTATACCTTCCTCTTGTGGTCTCCCAACGAGTGCAATATCTGCACCATCAGTTATGTCGGAAAAAAATACCTACAGCTTGCTTGCGAGTTGATTTTATTTCCGACTCGAGTTGTTCCAATCCGAATCCTACCAGGAAGCCACGAGTTTTAATGTTTATCATCTTTTTTTTTCCATGGGGAGTACTCTTGCCTGCTTCAGATTCATCTAGATCTGCCACAAAAATTTCATCAAGTTTGGACGTGGATTTCTAGTCCTAATCGAATTCCAATCCGACTGTTGCCCAGTAGCGTTTCGGCGTTTTTTCTGCCGCACGCCTATACTAAGACTACTCGGACTCGAGGTCCTACAGCGGTACTATTTTAAGCTGTTTTTCTGTCGTGCCACATCTTCCACATACGCCCACGTGCTGAGCCCTGCCACGACACCATTTTCGTGAAATTTTTGTCGCGCCCAAGTGTTGCCGCCGCGGCACCGTTTTTGGTTATTTTCGCTCCTGCCATGGCACGATTTCCGCCAGTTTTGTGCCATGAGGTCTAGTAGCTATTTTCCTTAGTTTCTTTTTGTTTTCTCCTTGTTTTCTCTAGGATTTCTTTGTGTGGTCTTTGTGAGCCTTAGGTACCTACCCATAAGACTAGCATTTTTTGTGTCATATTCGTATTTTACATTATTTTTACTCCTAGTTGGTACATTGGCCATACAAAAGTATAAAAAAATAGAAAAGATAAAAGTATAAAAAAAGAGAAAGAAGGAGAATAAAAGAGGCCAAAATACACTTGTTTTCACTAGTGGAGCTTGAGACATATACTTGGTGAATTTTGGACACTACATTGAGAAATCTTGTGCCTATTTTCAATTGAGCTTTTTCTAGTGTATTTCTTGTGCTTGCAACAAATCCTCTATATAGTTGCTAGACACATTTGTCTCCAAGAGTGTGTGTGTTTCCTAGTGAAATTTTATATCACATTAGACAACAAATAGGAGTTGTAATTTTTGTGTTGTTAGGTATCCCAACCAAGCCCCACCATATACCATGTTTTTGTCCTATGATACTTGATATCCCTGGTTATTCTCTTCCTACATTTGGTACATTTAGTCATTGCTACTTGGTTGGTAAGTATTTCTATTCACTTTCGAACAGTAAGATGCACCTTTATTTTTTGTTTTGAGTGAGTTCTGAGAGAAGACCACCACATATATTTGTTTTATTTCACTAACATATTAATCATGGGGACTTATAGTGATTTTGATGCACAGACAAAGAAGAATCCTGAGGATGTGGTGAAGTGGAATGAGTATGAGGCATTGAGAGATGTTTTGAAGAAGAGGATCAAAAAATCTGCTGAGGAGTTGAGAGGAGAATTACAGAATATGGATCTGAAAATAGATGCCACTTCTACTCAAGAATTTCTTGATGTTTTGCAAGAATCTGTGACAAATTTGACAAGATACGTTGCTAATTTGGCTACTTTAGTGCAACAACAAAGAGTTCCTCAAGGAAATATTAATCCCAATGCTCATGATGATGCTTATTTGGAAGGTAGCCGAGGCAATGCTATCCATGGCTGTGGAGGACATTCCCTTGCTAGAAGAGTTCAAGCCCCAGAAAACAATAGGGAAGATGATGGTTTGGGAAAACCAAAATTTTCAATACCTCCTTTCACTTTTGATCATGGTTATGTGGAGGAATATTTGATGTGGGGATTGAAAATTAACAAGCTTTGGAGATTGCATGAGTAATTGAGTATATTGAGGATAGAAAGATAAAACTTGCATCTTCTAGATTTGATGGCTATTCTCTTTCATGGTGGGATAGTATTAAACAAACAAGGGTGGAAGTTGGTGATCCAGAAATTGTCACATGGAGAATAATGAAGCAAGTTATGAGGGACAGATTTGTGCCAAAGAGTTATATTAGAACCCCCTATGATTAAATGCAGCAATTGAAGCAAGGTTTCTTGTCAATGTATGTTTATTTTAGAGATATGGAGATGATTCTCTAAATAGCTCGGGTTAGAGAGAAGCCAGAACATACTATGCAACATTTTCTCTCGGGTTTGCAATTCAAAATTAAGAGCATTGCGAGGCACTTACAATATAATGATATGAATGAGCTCCTACATCATGCAAGAGAAGTTGAATCTCAACTGGCTGAAGAGGCAAAGTTGGCTGCTAGGAATAGGTTTTCCTCAAGAGCACCAACCATGTCATCACCACCAACTCAAAATTCTCAATTTCGTGGTAATACTACGTCCAAACCTGAAAACAACATTGTTCCCTCTAAGAAAACAGCACAACTAGCAGCAGGTTCTAGTGGGTCTACAATGTCTATAGCAAGAAATAGAGATGTGAGTTGCCACACATGTGGACGAAAAGGGAACTTCAAGACAGATTGTCCTAATAAGAAAATCATGCTTGTTAATGAGGAAAATGAGTATGAAATAGGTGATGATGCTGATCCGAATGAGGAGGATAGTGATGATGATGGTGGTCCAATTGATGCATATGCTACACATTACCCCTCTATTGTTTGCACACAAAAAGCTTTGAGTGTTATTCCAAGTCCAGCAAATTAGAGATGCAATTTGTTCCAAACTAAAGCAATTGCATGTCCTCAAATGGCTTGCAAAGTTTTTATTGGTGGAGGGAGTTGCAGAAATTTAGCAAGCAAAGATTTACGTGCAAAGATGAAATTGAGATATATTCCACACCCTCACCCTTATATTCAATGGCTGAGTGACACAGGAGAGATGAATGTGAGACATATGTGAGCGTTGAATTTCATATTGGACCATACAAAGACACCATTGAGTGTGATGTGGTACCAATGTCTGTTTGCCACATGTTATTGGGCATACCATGGCAGTTTGACAGGAGTGCTATACATAATGGGAGAGAAAATCCATATAAATTGAATTGGCATGGGAAGGACAAAATTTTGAGGCCTATGACACCACAACGAATTGTAAATGAATCTCGTGAGAAAAAATAAGTTAATTTAGAGACGGAGAGTGAGAAAGATGACATGAGAGAAAACAGAATTTCTGTGGGTGATAATAGCAAAACCAAACAGAGTGGTAAAAATAAAAGTGAGGGAGTGAGCCTATTATGCATGTTACCCACCAAAGAGACTTGAGAAAGTTTAGTGAGGATCCTATTTTAGTACCTATAGTGCTCATGGACAAGGGGGGAAATTTTGTTTCTAATGACATGACCCCTCTCTCTATTGGTGTTTCTAATGTGTTGCAGAAGTTTGATGATGTTTTTCCTCAGGAGGTACCAGCAGGGCTGCCACCATTGCGTGGAATTGAGCACCAAATAGACTTGATCCCTGGAGCTACATTACCAAACCGGGCCCCTTACAAGATCAATCCTTAAGAGACCAAAGAAATTCATAAACAAGTACATGAGCTTCTTGATAAAGGGTAGATTCAAATCAGTCTTAGCCCTTGTGTTGTTCCTGTTATTTTATTTCCTAGGAAATATGGTACGTGGCGCATGTGTGTAGATTGTAGAGCAATTAACAACATCACTATTCGTTATCTTCATCCTATACCACGTTTGGAACACATGTTAGATGAATTAAGTGGTGTTGTTTTTTTCTCTAAAATAATGTGTGTAGTGCTTATCATCAAATTAGGATCAAAGAGGAGGATGAGTGGAAAACAACCTTTAAAACAAAATTTGGTTTATATAAATGGTTAGTGATGCCTTTTGGTTTAACTAATGCACCTAGTACTTTCATGAGACTAATGAACCATGTTTTGAGAGATTTTATTGGCAAGTATGTGGTAGTTTATTTTGATGATATTCTCATATATAGCCACAATGAATCTAAACATATTGATCATATTAGACAAGTCATGCATGTGCTAAGAGAAAACAAATTATTTGTTAATTTTGAGAAGTGCACTTTTTGCAAAGATAAGGTCATATTTCTGGGATATGTTGTTTCTAAACATGGGGTATAGGTAGATTTAGTACCATTGCTGCACCTTTGAATGATTTGACTAAGAAAGGAGTAGATTTTGAGTGGGGTGTTGCACAAGACATTTTATTTGATGAACTGAAATATAGATTGATTTCTGCACCATTGTTGATGCTTCCTAATTTTAATAAACAATTCAAAATTGAATGTGATGCTAGTGGTATTGGAATTGGAGGCATCTTAATGCAAGAAAAAAAATATTGCTTATTTTTCTGAGAAATTGCATGGTGCACAATTAAACTATTCTATCTATGATAAATAATTGTATGCGCTTGTTAGAGTTCCTGAGGTTTGGAAACATTATTTTTGGCCAAAAGAATTTATCACTCATTCTGATCATGAAGCTATGAAATTTCTAAAGAGACAATCTAATTTGAATAAGAGACATGTTAAATGGGTTGAATTCATTGAGTCTTTCCCATACATTATTGAACATAATAAAGGATTGGATAATGTGGTTGCTGATGCACTATTTAGAAAAAACATGCTACTCACGAAATTAGATGTGCAAGTTCCTGGTTTGGAGAGTTTACGTGAATTATATGCTAATGATACTAAGTTTTCTATGCCTTTTGCTAATTGGACTAAAACAGGACATGATTCTATATTGGTTGTAGTGGATAGATTCTCTAAGATGCCATATTTTATTGCATGCCACAAGAGCGACGATGCATTGCATATTGCTAATCTGTTTTTTAGGGACATAGTGAGATTGCATGGAGTACCCAAGACTATTGTTTTTTATCGTGATGTGAAGTTCATGAGCTATTTTTGGAAGACACTATGGGGTAAGCTCGGAACAAAACTGTTGTTTTCTACTACTTGTCACCCCCAAACTGATGGACAAACGGAGGTGGTGAATCGCACATTATCAATATTGTTGCGAGCCATGATCAAGAAAATTCTGCAAGAGTGGGAGGAGTGTTTGCCACATGTCGAGTATGCATATAACACGGTTGTGCACTCCACTACTCAGCTATGCCCATTTGAGGTGGTGCATGGTTTCAAACCTATTACTCCACTTGATTTGCTGCCGCTTCCCATACATGAGAGAGTCAATGTGGAGGCTTCGAAGTGTGCTGATGTGAGAAAGATACATGAGAAGACCAATATTTCAATAGAGAAGAAGGAACAACATGTGGATGAACGTGTTAACAAGAAAAGAAAGGAAGTAATATTTACGGCTGGTGACATGGTTTGGGTGCATCTTCGCAAGGATAGATTCCCAACATTGCTCAGGTCTAAGTTGATGCCACCTGGTGCTGGTCCATACAAGGTTCTTGGCCAAATTAACAACAATTCATACAAGATAGATCTTCGAACTGATAAATTTGGTATGACTAATTCATTTAATGTGGCTGATTTGACACCATACTATGGAGATGACCTTGCTGCGGCGAGGTCGATGCCTTTTCTAGGGGGGCATGATGAGGACATCCCTAGATCTTCACCAATTCATACACAAGATGAATTTGATGTTCAAGATAATATTAATGGACTGAGACTTGGACCAATGACAAGATCAAGAACCAAGTTATTAGAACAACACGTGAACTCACTCTTAATAAAATATGATGTTTGTCCTTATGAGAATTTTATACTGCCTAAGTCTATCCATTTATGTATGATAAGGTTTATTGATGACACAAACATGGATGGAGAACAACATCAAGAGGAGCTGGAAAACAAGATGGCATTGCTAGAAAAAAGAAGGAGCGGCTGGAAAACAACGAGATACTTGAAGAAAACAAGGTTTCCCAGCTAGAAAACAAGAGAGAGGATGCGCCCAATACTCCATTGTTGCACCATACATGGGCCCTAATTAGGTATTAGGCCCAAGACTTGTGTGCCTATTAGGATGCACCCTATTGGTCAATTTGTATCTGTTTTTATTTTGGATTAGAGTCCAATCCGAAACCTACAGGAAGGTGGTGCGCCACACCCTTGGTTGCACCCCCTACCCATCATATATACCTATGAGTTGCGAGTTGATAGGTTAGTCTATGGTAAAAATAAACCCTAGATTTCAAATATTGAACTTGCTTGTAAGCAGTCATCTTGAAGTATTACCCATTTGCAAATTATGCGTGTGCAAGAGCATGTAGTTGAGAATATCCAAAGGGATTGATTGTTGTTGTGTTGGCATCGGGGATTAACCAAGGAGAGTTTTCAGTGAGGCACTAGTTATCATATCATCCACCCAAATTCAAGTTGCTCATAGAGAAGATCGGGTCACCCCATATCAAGGCATGAACCCACTATCTAGCATAAATACTCCCTCTTGGAGATGCATAAAACTATGTGATCAAGATAATCATACACATTAGAGAGCATGCAAGAACACATTAATCTAAGGATATAAGTGAAGATTCTGATATAATGACATGAACAAAATAATCATAATTCCATGGTTCATCGTATCCCAGCAAACACAACACATAACATTAAATAAATGGATCGCTATCATGTGAGGCAGCTCAAGAGACCATGGTATTGAATATCAAGGGGCAGAGGGTACCAACTAGCTACTGCTATGAACCCATAGTCTACGGGGTAACTACTCACGAATTTGTCCATAGGAGATCATGGCGATCTAGAGGCCTTCGATGATGATTCTGCCATCCAGCAGGGTGCTGGAACAGGGTTGTAGAAGCCCTAGATTTTACTTTCGAGGTGATGACGTCTCTCTGTCTGTTTCATAGAAAATAACTCTGTCCCTGACATATTTAGGGTTGAAGGCAATTTATGAGCGAAAAGGGGACATGAGGCGGTGGCCAGGGATCTCAGGGGCCAACTGGGTGCGGCCAAGGGAGAGGTCGCGCCTGGTGGCCACCTGGTGGCCCCCTGGATCCCCTCCATCTCTTATTTGGACTCAGTATTCGTTCCGCGTAAAAAATGATCTCCGTGGATTTTCAGCCCTTTTCGAGAATATTTCCTTAAGAACTTTTCTGAAACAGAAAAACAGCAGAAAATAGCAACTCGCTTGGGGCATCTTGTCAATAGGTTAGTCTATGAAAACATCCGGAAAAAAAAGAAAAACGAAAGAAAACTTGTGGAAAGCAAAAGGTATTGGGTAGAAAACAAGCATGTGGAATCAAAAAGTATAGATACGTTTGCAACGTATCAGACACAAAGGTATATTATCTAGATATGAAACTACGGTGAATTTACCTATATGACAAGAGCTACACTAAGCAAGATACAAACACAAAGTAAAGGTAAAGCATAGAAGGAACCACTAGGGGAAGCATGCGGAGACAAGGATGTATTCCCGATTCGCCACAAAGACCTACTCAACGCCACAAAGATCTCACCCTGTTCTTCGATGAACTTCGCCTAGTTCACCTTCCACTATTGATTTCCTTCGAGGCGGAAATCAGTGCATTTACAATGATCTTGATGCACACACCCACAACCGAATTGGGGGCTCCCAAGAACACCAACAATCTGCTACAAACAACAAGTGAGTAACAATTGAGTCTAGGTTTTCCACAAGGAAACCCTAGACAAGAATCGCTCAAGTGAATGAGGGGCAAATGAAGAACGTCTTGGTGAAGTTGCAGATTGGGGCCTTCTCCTTCAATCCTTTGAAGATCAACGAGTTTAGGTGGAGGGATTGGGAGAGATCTAGCTTTTGGTGAGCTCAATAAATGGGGTCTTCAATGCTTGGACGAACTAGCTCACTTGGCGAAGAAGGAGGGGTATTTATACCACCTAAATAAATGTGGCCGTTGGAGTGCAGAATTAGGACCAGAAATTATGGTTCAAACTTGAACCGGAAATTCCGGTTGCTCGGTCAACTCCAGGTCTTCGTTCTTCAATGGCTTGACTAAACCAGAAATTCTGGTTGCCCAAAATTTCCGGTTGGAAAATTCCAAAGACCACCAAGACAAGAACGGTTTTGGTCCTTAGCCAAATCTCAAGCTCTTCTTATTGATCAGAAATTCCGGTTGCCCGGAAATTTCCGACACCTGCCAGTGTGAAAACTTTCTTATCCTTGGCTATTTTCTCGAGTTCTTCTTCCTAATCAGAAATTCCGGTTTCCTGGAAATTTCCGGTTGGAAATTTCCTACACCCACTAGGGCCAAAATCTTTGTGGTCCTTAGCCATTTTTGCTAGGCCTCTTCAGAACCGGATATTCCGGTTGGACCAAAATTTTCAGATGGAAATTTCCGGTCACCTTCTGAAACTGTGTAAGCTGATCTACCTTCACACTTTTTGGTGTTTGAACCATATGAATAATATTTAACAGCATGCATCACTTAACACATGATTAATAGAATCATAAGTATTGTTAACTAAAACAGAAAACACTAGGGATCTTAGAAATGATCTTTCGATCTCCCCCTTTTTAGCGTTAGATGACAATAATATGATTTGCAAAGGAATCCATACCAAGATCATGTTTGTAAACGAAATGGAAATTGCTCCCCCTAGAAGTGTGCATACTTTAGTTTGACTTTGACATGCAAATACAAACTTATGAGAAGAATAATTTCCAACAAGATAACAACATGATACAATATGAGCTAATGTCAACTATATTGAGAAGCTGAGTCAAACACCATACCTTGTGCATAGAATAGAAGTATAGATAATACCAATGCACAATGTAAGATAACCTCAATATTCATAACCAAATAGATCCTAAAACACCATAGTCTCAAAATAACATAGTTCGATGCACAAAATGAAAATATTGTTCAAAACGAGAATAAATGGAATACAAGCTATTCAAGAATGATAAAACAATATGCTTGTGCCCGAACATATGCAAATCCCTCAAAAACCTAATAAACAACTTCTCCCCCTTTGGCATCAAAACACAAAAAAGGAGAAAAGCAGTGACGAACTAGTCGTCGGACTCCTGTGAAGACTCCTCGGTTGAACCATCAGCCTCTCCATCTTCATCTTCTTCCTCGTCATCAGCAGCATAAGCACTAGAAGAAGCGGTAGGATATGTAGTGCGAAGAGCATCCTCGATCTTATCCCAAGGAGTAAGGTCACCAAAAGACCACTAAGCATAAGAGTCTGGGGATAAGGATGTGGGAGGAGTGCTAGTAGCACCACCCACAAGATGAAGAATCTGCTGCTGGGAGCTGGTCATAGCAAGATCTCGATGATAAGACTAGTATTTCTCCTTATGGATGTCCACCTTCATGCATATAATATTGCGCTAAAACTAGGAGATCTTCCTGACTTGAGGCACAACAGAGGTATCAACCAGAGGATCACGAGGTGTAGCAGAACTAGTGTGAGCATCCCTCATAAAGGATCCACTATCAGGAGCAGGAGCAGCTGAACATTTCTCCTTTTTCATATAGAGCTTCTTGAAGTGATTATCCTCCATTGGTAGCCCACTAAAATCTTGCTCCTTCAGAGTATCCTTGATAAGCATCATTATGTATGGAGCATATGGAATGGTGTGCCCACCCAGCATAGAATTTTGCAGATCATGAAAGATAAAGTCCATAATGTCCACGAGGTAGGACTTTTTAGTGTGCACATCCTCAATGCACTTCTTAGCCAAAGCCAACAAGTTGACAACCAGACTAGTGAGAGCATCGTTGTTACCTCCACTTGGTGCAATGAAGGACTAGAAGATGCAAACAAGCTGACCACAAAAAGGGAGGAGGCCTTCCACCTTCCCAATGACTCCACCCGGGGTATACATATCAATCATGAGTTCCTCACGGCTGGGCTTGTCAACTTCGTGCATACGGTGGCCAATAGGAGGGTGCTCTTGAAACCGGTACCCAAGCACTCGAGCAAACTTCTAGAAAGGTACTTCACAAAATGTTGTTCCAGACATCCACTTCAAGGTTCGGTGCATGTCATTACCAATCACCAAGGTGGACATGAATTGCAACACTAAGGGAACATTGTAGGGGCATTGAGTTTCCATGAGATCATCAAGTTGAAACCTATCCACCACGCGAGAAGCTTGAGCAAAGGATTGCTTGTCCTTGAGATACTAGAGCTTCATTGGGTTCATAGGACGGACATGAAACTTGTAATGAACATAGACGTTCGTGTAAATATAGGATTTCTCCATGCACCAAAATCTGTGATCCTCAAGCTCCTTATCCCTTGGATAATAGTACTAATCTTTTTGACGAATCACCATGTACTTAGTAGTGCTATGTTAGACTTGTAGTTCTTCCTCTTTGCCTTGGCCTTATTCGTGGAAACTGGCTTCTTCACCGCAGTAGACTTCTTCTTGCTAAGAGGTTTTGTTGGGGTCCTAGAATCACTAGGCTCCTCATCACTAGTATCACGATAGGAGGGGTACTTGCAAGCGCCCAAATTAGAACCAACATTGGAGCCACCTATGAAATTAGAATGATAGATGTGTAGAAGAGGTAAGCACACACAAGTCACAATGTAGGAATGATACTAGGAACATTAGAAAAGTAGCCACAAAGCGATCATTGAATAGTCCTAGCCAAATTACAGAAGTTCTGGAAAAAAAATTCACAACACTTAACCGGAATTTTCGGTAGCAGGTTTTCAAAACTATGGTGATTCGAATCTAGGTCTAAAACTAGATCAAACTACGGGGATGCTATACTATTGTTTCTAGCATGCGGGTGGAAGAGGAGGCAATGAACTGCCCCTCACCCCGTGTCGAGACATCATAGATTTCATAGACGGGGGTGCCATGAGCCTAATGGTAGAACCTCGGAGGGACGTGATAACATGACAAACGAGAACACGGAGTTTTACCCAGGTTCGGTATGACGCAACTAGGCGGCGTTCCTGCTCCTGCAATCTCACTAAATCAGGGCTGAACCCTGAAGTATACAAAGTACAATGTGAGTATGGTTTCGCTAACTCGGCGAGGATCAACTTCTCGGCGAGTTGGCTTCTAGCTTATTGTCTGTCTGTTCTTGCTCCCGTCCGACTTTATATAGATAGTCGGATTAGGGCTTACGGAAAAGGAACCTAGAAGAATACGGAAAGTATCTAATTTGGAAAGTAGGGAATCCGTCTTTTCCTCAAGCCGCACCACTTTGGGACGTCGTCCGGGTTCTTATAGAATACGGCTTCCTGCACATCATCTTACTGGGCTGCCCAATGGACTATGCTCCATTGTCCGTGGGCCACCCTGGTAATCCGGCCTTTAGGCCAATGCCGGACATACCCCTAATCGGCATATATCCGACAGTAGCCACCAAGAAGGATTAAGACTTCATTCTGCCGCTCTTCATGTATTGGAATTCTTACTTAAAAATGTCAGCATTTTGTCTTGATTCTTCTTTTATCAAAATCTCTTGACCCAAAACTCGGATTTTACCAAAATTCGGCTTTTCTTCCATGAGCCTTCACGGAGAACGAACCTCGTGACGTCAGTGATGAAATCATGCTTATGTCATGGACGTTTGGGTTCAGTCAAAAACTGAAATCATATCCTCTGACAGATTCTCCCGCGGGAAACAAGGAGATAGCAATAATCACCATGTCCCCTCATTTCCCGGAAATTTCAGGCGTTACACGCGTAACGCATCCAACGGATAAAAGAGTCGTTGGAGCTAATATCTGCGCGCCTCGGCTATAAATAGCTGTCTCGGGGCCTCCGTTTTTTCTTCCTCGTCTTCTTCCTCCTCGAGCACCACCAGAACGTAGCGCCCTTAGGCCTCGAGCCCAAGTTCCAGAGAAACACAGAGACCCGAGCCCCCGAGCTCCTCCCCGGAAAAACCATCGGAGGATCAAAATCTCGGCCACGCCGCCCAAACATGGTCATCGGAGTATCTCCCGAGCTTCCGACTCCACGACCGCCGCCATCGACATCGAGAATATCATAAATGACCTCAACCCCGTCTTCGATTCTCCTCTGCGCACCGCTGCGAGCGCTCCGGAGGGAGCTACCAGCGAGCTGGCGGGAGGGGGTCCGCCTCCCGCAGCATAAAACATGTCGCCGCCATCGACCACTCCTCCTCCTCCTCCATTCCCCGAAGCTACAGAGGAGGAGAACACTTCTCACGGCAGCGAGAACTTCGCCGCTTCCGCCTCTTCCAGAGGCGAGGAAGAAGGTGAGGAGAATGCTGACAATTGGAGCCACTACAATGTGGTTCCATCCCTTCTCCCGGCAATGGAGAAGGACGACTTCGTGTTGAAGGAAAAATGGCGGGTGGGTGAAGACGACATCGAGCCATCTCCACAACCCGGCGAATGAGTGCTTCTGGAGTCTCATATCAATAGAGGTATGGGATTTCCGCCTTCCGCGTTTTTCTGCCAGATATTAGCCACTACAAATCCCAACCACACAATCTTCCGCCAAACTCCATTTTATATTTAGCCGAATTCCAGGCCTCTTTGAGGGTTATCTAGGGATAGAACCCCGCCTGGATTTCTACCAGTATTGCTTTAATGTTAAATGCAATACTTCTGAGGGTATACTTCCGACTTGCGGAACCATATCATTCAATCTCCGTAGGAATAGGGAGGATTGGTTCCCCAAGATCAAAATCTCCGAGTCCGTCAAATTCTGGGCGGGCTCGTTCTCTATCAGTCGGATGTTATGTTTCCTGGAAAGGAAACGGGCATTCTGCCTTTCGTCAATTCCGTGGCCACGCCCCAAGATAATTGGGCGTTTGACGCGGTCCAAGTTCTGCCTCCAGACCTCATGAGAATTAAGAGGCGAATCACGAAACTCGTCTATTCCGCTCGTCCGTTAACCGGCATGGACACAATCATATGCTGGTTCAGAAGGCGGATTCAGCCCCTTGCTTATCGCGGAAAACGGCTCATGTGTGAATACACGGGCCCGGACGATGCAATGAGGGCAACGAAAGGCGCTTTGAACAAGAAGGAGTTCAAAAAGCGCGTGAACCAGCTCGTCTCTACTCGTGACCAATATGAGGAGAGCCGGGAAATGTATCACTCGAAGAACGCTGCTCCCAAGGTACGCTTTTGTCATTTGGGAAATTTCCGGAGTTCCATTTTTTCTCGGATGTTTATACTAATCCGGATTTTGGGTTATTTATTTTTAAACTCCTTGAACTTGCTGAAAGCGAGCTTGCCTCTAATGACGAGTTGGCTAAGCTACGAGCCAACTTCCAGTCCGGAGGGCGGAAGCACAAGAAGCCATCCGCTAACTAGGAGGACATCGACCTTGACAGCGTGGTCGTCGCCACTTCCAGGTAAAAACCCGAGCTTTTACATTTGCATGCTTTTTTCTGCATGTTCTTTTTCCTTGGAATCTCAATCTTGAATTTTCTTCCTTTTTTATTTTCTATCCTAGCCCCTACTACCTTGAAGGGAAAAGGCCGGAAGAAACAGAAAGATGTTGCCCATAGAGGAGCAAAGCCGTCTCCCGCCGCTGCCCCAGACACTCCAATGGCGGCTGGGAGGAAAACTCAACTGCACGGGAGGATGAATATCCCTTGCAGTCCAGCCATCCCATTGCACCCGACACCGATGTGAGGGAAAGGGCGGCGCCTGATGAAGCTGGACCTTCTAATCTTCCCAAGGAAGATCCCATCCCCACCTTTGACGAAAAGTTCAAGGTAAAGCAAGAAGATTGTTTTGACGAACACGGTTATATTCATCCGTGGGCGAAAAAACACTTTGCCCGCGCTCCCTTAATCCGTCCTTGGCCAAAAGGCGGACTTATTGTTAGGAATAATTACTTATTATCGCCTCACCAGGTCATGCAAGACGGCCTCCACCATATGGGAATTACCTTCGCAGAATACGCTTAGGAATTCTCCGAGAATAGTGCGGGCTTGCAAAGGATGAGCCAGGTAAATACCTCTAGCCCCCAAGTATGAAGACAAAATTATTCTTTCTGTCTTTGTCTTAATTCTTTTCTCTTGTGCCTGCTTATTTTTGACTAAGCAACTTTTCCTTTGTCTATTTATCAGCAAACCACCAAGAGCATAAATGTGGAAGTTTTCAAAAAGCTTACCATTAAGAACCAAGAGGTTAGATCTCTTCTTGGTATTCTTAATGACAAAGACTCCGAATTGGCCGCAGTTCAGCAGCAGCTGGAGGATACAGCAGGTAAATGACTTTCTCCATTCTTACTGTTGTTTTCTAAAAAAAATCTAAGTCTTTTTCCGAGTTTTGAACTTTTCAATTTTCATTCTTTTCACATTCTTTGTCCAAAGCCAAACAAATTGCTGAAGATGCTGGCAACGCTGAAACCCTCTGCAAGGAAAATTCGGAACTTCACAAGATGAATGTAAAGCTCCAAAAAGACCTGGAGGCGAGCCAACTGGCCGTTGGCCTGGCCGAGTGCCGAGCTTCTTCTCAAGATGAGAAGGATAAGGCGACCATCCGGGACCTAGAGAATGCTCTCAACCAACGTCTTGAAGAAGGCGTTGAGATGGATAAAATTCTCGGTAGGTTTTCATTACTTTACCAAGTTTTGTCTTATACTTTGTGCAGTATGCTTTCCTTTTCCTCCTTTCGTGTTTTCTAACCCTTCTTGGTTATTTCAACAGAAGGGAATACTTTGCTCACCCGGATTGACAATAATCCGGGCTTTCAGGAAGATCGTCGCCGACCTCAAGACTGACGGGATGCTACTTATTACTAAATATATTCCCGACAAAGCTGGCGATTTCTCGGAAGTCAGCAAACTTCCAAAAGGGAGTGAAGAGGTGGTGCGCGCATGGTCCTTGGACTGATGCGTATGCATTACACCACCTCGAAGTCCTGGCGTGTTGCTACTAGTATCCCTCAAGGATACACGGAAGCACAAAGGGCGGAAATCTTTGAGTCAGTCAAGGGGCACTTCTCCAAAATTGCTCGGATGGTTTCTACCTCCATGTTCTACCCAGAGGAAGAGATTCCAAAGACTCCGGAGAACCCAAGCGACAAAGACGAGGAGGACGACGAGGAGTATAAGGACGCCGCCTAGTTCTTGCGTAGCTAGTCGAGAAAATGGAAGCATTACTATTCTTTCAATGTAATATCGTAATGCATTCTATCTTTTGTATGAACAAGCACTTATCCTTTTGCAGTACAATTTCTAATTCTTTGCAAAGTTTTTCAGAGTTTTAATTCCTTTCCTTCTAAGTTCTATGGTTTGTATGCTTTAACTTTCCTTAGTGTTGAAGTGGCTCGAAAGTACATAATCTTCATGCCAAGTGACTCGGTTCAGACCTATCAGCCAAAACTAGGCGTCATGGATTATACTTAGGCACTTTTACTTACTAATTCTAGTGACCCAACACACAAACAATCAGATAATACTTAGGAAAAATAAGGAATTTGAAAAGTATGAACCTCGGGCACGCAGGCACAATCCAGGGTTCTTAAGCCTTCTTGGGCTAAAAAAGCATCCAGTTTGATAACTCCGAGCACACATGCGCAATTCGGGTTAACATTGAAGCTAAACTGAAAGATCATTGGAAAATAGATAAGACGGAAATATGCTTATAACATAAAACAAACAAAACAAAAATGCATGGATTTCCGACAACTTTATTTCATGATCTCAATGATGTTTACATAGAATTTGAAACATGTGTAGAAGGGACGTAACTACTGGATGCTCCAGGGTCTCTTTGTCTCTCCTAGTCCTACATCTATCTTTCTTTTTCTCTTGCGATTCGGGTTTTTTGGATCATCTTCCATGTCTCGAATATCTACAAGGTAATATGACCCATTTTTCATAGAATTGCTAATGACAAATGGTCCCTCCCAAACTAGGGCTAATTTGTGCTTCCTATCATGTACCAATCTTAACACCAAATCACCTTCTTTGAAAGAACGGTGTGTGATTTTCCGACTATGGTAGTGTCACAGTCCTTGCTGATAAATGGCGGATCTTTGTAGCACAAGCTCTCGTTCTTCTTCTAAGAGATCGACGGCATCCTGTCGTGCGTTTTCGGCATTCGAGTCATCGTACGCCTGCACTCTTGGGCTATCATGGATCATTTTCGTAGGAAGCACTACTTCTGCACCATAAACCAGGAAAAAAGGCCTTTGCCCTGTTGATCTATTCGACATCATTCGAATACTCCAAAGCACAAAAGGTAATTCTTCTACCCATGCTCCAGCTGCTTTATGAAGAGGAGATTCGAGTCTTGGGCGGATTCCTTACAGTATCAAACTATTCATTCGTTCGACATGTCCATTGGATTGTGGGTGTGCTACAGGTGCGAGATCGAGGCGAATTCCCGTTTGTCGACAATACTTTGCCAACTATCGAATTGAGAAATTTGTCCCGTTATCCGTGATTATGCTATGTGGAACACTGTATCGCATGACTACGTCAATGACAAAATTTCTGGCAGTCACACCGTCAAGTTTTTTTTATGGTTTTTGCTTTCACCCACTTGGTATACTTATCTACTGCAACAAGTAGATGTGGGTGTCCGCCTCTGGCAGTTTTGAATGGTCCAATCATATCTAGCCCCCAGACCGCAAATGGCCATGTTATGGGGATAGTTTTGAGTGCTTGGGTTGGCATATTCGTCTGCTTAGCGTAATACTGACATCCGGCACATATATTCACTATGTGCTCCGCGTCTGTCTTGGCTGTGAGCCAGAAAAACCCTGCACTGAATGTTTTTTAAACTATGCGTTTTGACTGAGCATGATGTCTGCAATCTCCTGCATGGATTTCCTGCAGAATTTCGCGTCCTTCTTTTTTCGAAATACATCGCTGAAAAATTCTGATAGTACTGCGCTTATACAGGCAACCATTGATTACCGTGTATACTTTGGATCGGCGTTTTATCTGCCTTTGCACGACTTCATCTGCTCCATACGAAAACTTCTGATCAACTAAGAAGTTAGAGTATGGAATTGTCCAATCCGGGTTAACAAGCAAGACTTCTATTGACTCGGAAACTAGAGGATAATCGACATCTCCTCCTTTTATTGATGGTTCATGTAAATGTTGGACGAACACACTAGTTGGTACGGTTTTTACTCTTTCTGAGCCCATGCGGGCTAAAGCATCCGCGTTCCAATTGTCTACCCTTTTGATGTGAAGTACTTCAAATCCTAGGAAGCAAATGGAAAACTCGTCGACTGTTCTCCGATATTCGGCCATGATGGGGCTTTTAGCATCCCCTGTTTGGTTCAGCTGGTGATGCTCCAAATCTGAGTCACCATAGAAAAGTATACCCTTGACGCCTATATGCTTTGCAATAAGCAAGCCATGAAGTAGAGCTTCATATTCTGCCACATTGTTGATGGCGTTGAAGTGTATTTGTAATACATATTCCATTATGTCGCCTTTCGGAGATTTAAGCACTACACCAGCTCCAGCACCTTCTTTCATTTTGGATCCATCGAAGTGCATGATCCAATATTCCGACTCCGGCATTGGTGTGTTTTCCATTGCTTTTGTCCAATCAGCCACAAAATCTGCCAACACCTAGGATTTAATTGTCGTCCGGGGTTGGTACTTAATGTCGAACGCAGCGAGCTCAATGCCCCATTTGCCTACTCTACCTGTTGCATCTGCATTGTTTATAATATCCCCTAGTGGTGCTTCCCTTACCACTATTATGGAATGTCCTTGGAAATAATGACGTAATTTTCGAGATGCGGAAAATGCACCATATGCCAGCTTTTGATAATGTGGATACCTTTGCTTTGACTCGGAGAATACTTCGCTGACGTAATATACCGGATGTTGATCTAGAATACTTTGCTCATCGTTTCATCTTTCCACGATTATCACTGCACTAATAACCATGTTAGTGTTTGTAAGGTACAGTAACATGGGTTCTTCGTCTTTTGGGGATGCCAAAATCGGAGCTTTTATCAAGGTTTCTTTTACCTGAGTTAATGCTTTGTCGCCTCTTCTGTCCATTCAAATTTGTCGGATTTCTTCAACAATTTGTATAATGGCAAAGCTTTGTCACCAAGCCGGCTTATAAACCTACTAACGGCAGCCGTAAAACCCATCGGTCTTTGGACATCTTTTAGGCATGTAGGCCTTGTGATGTTCAAGACTGCCTTGATCTTTTCCAGGGTTACCTCTATTCCTCTGTGAGAAACGATAAATTTCAAAAGCTTTCCTGAGGGTACCCCGAATATGCACTTTAATGGATTCAACTTCATTTTCTAAGTGTGCAAGTTATCGAAATTTTCTCGTAGATCTTCAAGGAGTGTATCCTATTCCGTGGAAATAACGGCAATATCATCCACGTAAACGTGGACGTTTTTTGCAAATCTGACTATGCAAGCATCTTTGCATGCAACACTGGTATGTTGCACCGGCGTTCTTCAAGCCAAAAGGCATGTTTATGTAATAGTATGTTCCATATGGAGTTATGAAGGAAGTTTTTATTTGGTCTTCCTCCTACATACGTATTTGATGGTACCCGGAATAAGCATCCAAAAAGCATAAAAGTTCAGAGCCAGCAGTGGCATCTATTATTTTATCGATTTGCGGTAACGCGAACCTATCTTTTGGACATAACTTGTTCAAACCGGTGTAATCTATACACATGCTAAGAACAATACTATGCTTCTTCGGGACTAATACTGGGTTCGCAGACCAATCAGTATGTATGACTTCCCGGATAAAATTAGCTGCTAAAAGCCGGATAATTTCCTTGCCTATAGCCTTCTGTCTTCTTCCATCGAAACGACGGAGACCTTGTTTGACAGGTTTTGATCCTGGGATTTAGTTGGTGCTCGGCAAGTTCCCTCGGCACACCTGGCATATCATCGCGACACCATGCAAAAATGTCCCAGTTCTCACGTGGGAACTTGATGAGCGCGCTTTCCTATTTATCAGTCATTCATGTTCCCATTATATGACGAATTTTGTCGAATCTTTGGGATCTAGGATGACCTGTCTTGTATTCTCCGAGGCTTTCAAACTATCTGCCGGCTTCCGGCTTTCTTTTCCTTCCGGCATTTCTGTCGGCGATACTTCTTTAGCTAGCTCCTTCAATTCTTCCTTCTGAATCACTTGTTCGGCACAAAGGACGTTTTTCTTTTTCCATCTTGTTCGCAAATTTGAAGTCTCCAGATATGGTGATTACTCCTCATTTTGGCCCTAGCATCTTCAGATTGATATAAATATAACATGATCTTGCCATGAATTTGGCGAAAGTCGGAGGCCCGAGTATCGTGTGATAAACGCTTTCGAACGGCACCACCTCGAATGAGATCCTTTCCTGACGGAAGTGTTCTCTCTTTCCAAAGGTTACGTCTAGGGAAATTTCTCCTAGGGATTGTGCTTGTCTGTCAGGAACAATACCATGAAAATGTATGTTACTGTGATTGAGCTGGGTCTCGGAAATGTGTAGCTGCTTCAATGTACTTAAGTACATGATGTTGATACTAGATCCTCCATCCATCAACACTCTTTTGAGCCTAGTGTTTTGAACAATAGGGATTACGACCAAAGCATGTGTGTCGGGTTCTGGGATGTTTCAGGGATGATCAGACTGATCCCAGGTAATTGGCGTATTTGAATACTTCAAGTATTTTGGGGTTGGAGGTACAACCGTATTGATTTCTCGAAGTGTTCTTTTCGCCTGTTTTGCTGAGGGAGTTGCCAGGAAAGTTAGGTTACATTCTCCTTCAACTCTCGGGAATTTTGGCTCGCCTTTCTGCTGTTGTTCCTGGATTTTCTCATCACTGTCTGGCTCACTTTCTTCTTTTTCAGCTTCTGTCTTTTGTTTGTTGAAGTTCCTTTTGGAATTATTTCCTTTGTTCCCGAATCCTGCAGTGCCTTTTATGTGCATGTTAAGGCGGCACTATGCATTTGTATGGGTAGGCTTCCTAGATTGCGAATGGTGGACACAGTTTTTCGACTTTATCTTTTCCCATTCTTCTTTAGAATAGAAGATGAGCTCTGTATTTTTTCCTTTCCATCTGCTGCCATTATCCTTTCCAAAAGTTAAGTTTACTTCCTTGGGTTTTGGATGTGCTTCTGGAGTAGCCTTCTTTTCAGAACGAGACGCCTTTTTGGCCTGAACCAAAGCATCAATATTTCCACCTCTCGCCCTAATATCATCTTCAGCTGATGTGTGCTCATTGGCGGTGGGAAGCATAGATCCGAGATGTTCGTGCTCTTTCGAACCAACCATGAACGGTACGAGGCCGGGTTTCAGGCTGTTGATGAAAGCATGCATTGCTTGGACATCACTTACTCTAGAGCAACTATTCTTCATTGCAGTCCATCTTGAGATAAATTCGACATACGACTCATCCTCATATTGCACGAAACGGTTCGGCTGGTTGATAGTCTTAGGGTGTGTGTACGTGTCCCGGAAGTGCTGAGCGAATACTCTCGCCATATCTTCCCATCTGTCCATTGTCCTTGACGGTAGCCCATTGATCCAATCTCTGGCTCCATCCAATAACATTAGGGGAAGAAAGTTTACAGCCTCTAAATCTGTCCATTTGTTAATCTGTACGGCAATATAGTAATGAGAAAGCCATGTATCCGGGTTAGTGCTTCTAGTATACTTTTGATAAGTTGGACCAACTTTGGTGAAGCCAGAGTGTAGATTGATCCTTCGGATCATGTGAGTGAAACACTTAGGTCCAAAGTATAGACCATCTCTTTCTGCCTTATCGACGTGTGCGGAATACCTTCCGGTTGAATGGACAGAACGAGAGCTGCTCCTTTCTGGTCCATTGTTACGCGAGTGCGCTCTTCCGGGATTATCCCTACTTCTTCCGTTGTCGTGTCCTTTGGAATAAGGTGGAGTTCTACTCCATGGCCTTTCTTTGTTCCTCGTAGGAGTGCGGGATCTCTCACGCCTGTGAGGATTATCATATCTTCCTGCTTTATCAGTTGGGCGTCTCGGAGGCGGCATTACTTTTCCGTCTTTCCGATTTTTCTCCCCACGTTCCTTGTACTCACGGGGATTATTTACGCCTTTCGGAAGATGGGATCCTATTCTGGATGCTGCATCCTTGTTATCGTGGATTTTCTTGTCCTTCTTAGGATCTCCTTTCTTTTCCTTAGAATCGCCTGAAATTCCAGGTTCACCAGATTCAGGTACTCCAGCGGCGCATGTGGCAGTTTTGCATAGGGTTGATTCATCATGTAACTTTCCTGATCTTGCCTGCCCTCGCTGTTGTTGCTGTAATGCTTTTCCTAGGAAAGCATACACTCCCTAAAGTTTTTCGTCATTGGAGGGCCGATCGTCGTTAAGGATGGCGAACGTGGCTTCCGCGTTTTCAGCTGCGGTTTTGTATATCTGTTCGCCCTTGGCATTAGTGTCGTTAACCTGCCTTTGCCAAGAAGGGTTTTCAAACCTCTTTCTTGCTGGTAGTTCTTCCGGCTTTGAAATTCCGGGTAACCGCGTAGGTTAATTCCTCTCTCATATTCCTCTATTTCTTCTTGCCGCCATTTAATGTCAGCCTGAATTTTGATGAGGTTTTCCTGAGATCAGAATAGATGTTGCTACTGCCGCTGTAGAGCTTGTCTCCTGGCTTCGAGCACTTCCGCGGGCTCGTCTCGTGCCACTGGGATTTGAATGAAATCAATTTCATCCTGTTCCGACATTTGCAGAACAGGGATTTCATTCTTTTTCTTCTTCGCAGGTTTGACTCTGCTGCCTCCTCCTAATTCCAGGTTTTGGTTGGCAATGTCTGCCAATTTTTTCCATCTTTTTCTTCTGGAGTTTAGATTGGAGCTTCTTGGAATATTTCTTTTTGGAAGAAGGAGGTTTCTTGCCAGGTTCTTCCTCTGTCAGTTCTCTGACATCAGGGTAAGTTGGACTAGCTTTGCCATCCTCTTTTTCCTCATCTGGCGGAGGTGTTTTGCGATCTTCATCTTCCTCGGGATCTGAATTTTCAGTCGGTTTTGCCATAAGTACTTCATGAAAGCTCTCTTGCATAGATTTAACCTTTCTTTCGAAAGCGTCTTCCTCTTCGCCTTCGGAATCTATGTCTTCCTATCCGGGTTCCGACTCCAACCTTGCTTCAATAGCAGCTAATACAGAGTCGGCTTCCGAGTTCGTCGTGTCATTGACGGATGTCAGATCTTCCACTTTTTTCGTGGGATCGTGTTTTTTTGCCTTCTCCACGGGATTTTCTCCTTCCGTGTTTTCAGCGATCTCAGACTGCACCATACCAATGAAGTGGGATCTGGTTGTAGGCATCTCCTTGGAGGCAGCAAATCAAGATGTATTTTAGCGGTATGCAAGTATGGAAGCTTGATCTTCTCCTATGTATACATAGGGCAAATCTGAGCAGAGTCCGGCATTAAATCCTTGCTCTATTGGGCATAGGTCGGGTGGGATAAAATTACTTCCACCATGGAATCCCATAGCTTCTGATGTCAAACTGATAAAAATATTAGAAGATCCAATCGGTAAATTGCAGGCACTTACCAGATGATTCTGTGCCGGCATATACGATCCATTATCGAGGAAGCGTCTGACTTTTCCGACGAATTGCAGGCTTCTGACATCAATTGAAGTGCCGATTCCGCCGAGTATTCCCAATCAAAACGTGCCTCCTGACGCTGCGGGCCCCACAGTGGGCGCCAACTGTCGAGAGATCATAGTAGAGTTCATAGACCGGGGTTCCATGAGCCTACTGGTAGAACCGCGGGGGGACGTGATAACACGACAAACAAGAACACCGAGTTTTACCTAGGTTTGGTACGACGCAACTAGGCGGCGTTCCTACACCTGCAATCTCACTAAATAAGGGCTGAAGCTTGAAGTATACAAACTACAATGTGAGTATGGTTTCGTTAACTCGGCGAGGATCAACTTCTCGGTGAGTTGGCTTCTAGATTATTGTCTGTCTGTTTTTGCTCCCGTTCGGCTTTATATAGATAGTCGGATTAGGGCTTACAGAAAAGAAACCTAGAAGACTACAGAAAGTATCTAACTTGGAAAGTAGAGATTCGTCTTCTCCTCCAAGCCGCACCACTTTGGGCCGTGGTCAGGGTTCTTCTAGAATCCGGCTTCCTGCGTGTCAGCTTACTGGGCCGCCCAATGGACTATGCTCCATTGCCTGTGGGCCACCTTGGTAATCCATCCTTTAGGCCAATGCCGGACATACCCCTAATCGGCATATATCCGACACCCCGATATCCCGTGTATGGGAAAATCTCGCCTGACTGGAAATTCCGAGCCAAACTTGGATCGGAAATTCCGGGTCGACCCGGAAATCCCGATCCAAATTTGGACCGGAAATTCCGGCTTCCTACAGAACCCGAACTTCCTAGTTTCCAAACACTTATGTGCAAGATAGAATTTTGGCTTTTGGATAAGTAGGCTTAGGATTAGAAAGCCAAACTGAAATTGGTACTTCTCCCTCATACTTGTAAGAATCAAGAAAATAAATATCATGTTAGAGAGAGTTTCCCACAAAACACTTAGCTAAGAACAACAAGTGAAATGCGATGAAATCCAAATAAAATCCCAACTAAGATCCAACTCTTCGCAAAGAAGAGGTTGGTGGCCTAGGCCACCATATAAGAGCATAGTGGCGTGACATTGCAAAGATATATGTTGAATTCAATACCACTACTCAACAGTTAAGTTCACAGTTCAACATTAAAAAAAGATATAAATGAATTTTATTTTGGGCATAATGGGGGAGCCCAATGTGTTAGGACAACACTCCCCCTATGTCCATGCCTACTCCTAAACCCAAACACATAGTTAACTATAGGTGTGTGTGCAATATCCTCAAGTCAAGTTCCTTGAATCAATGATATTTAGCTCATTCCTCAAGAACATAAATCTTGTATCATCAAGGGGCTTTGTGAATATATCGGCAAGTTGATCCTTCGTGGGCACATAGGCTAGTGCAATATCTCCACAGACAACATGATCTCTAATAAAGTGATGACGAATCTCAATATGCTTTGTTCTAGTATGTTTCACCGGTTTGTAAGAAATCTATATGGCACTTTCATCGTCGCACAAAAGACGCACTTTGTCACAATGGACATCATATTCCTTGAGAATTTGCCTCATCCACAACAATTGAGTGCAAGCACTAACAGCTTCCACATACTCGGCGTTGGTGGTGGAGAGAGATATGCAATTTTTCTTCTTAGAAGACCAACTCACCAAGGACCTACCAAGGAATTGGAAAGCCCCGGAAGTCAATTTCCTATCATCTTGATCACCAACACAATATGAGTCTGTGTACCCACTGAGACAGAAATGCGCCCCCTTTGGGTACCACAACCCAAACTTTGAGGTATCAACCAAATACCGAAAGATCATATGGACCGTCATCAAGTGACTTTCCTTAGAAGCCGCTTGATACCCTACACACACCCCTACACTCAACACAATTTCGGGTCTAGAAGCCCAAAGATAAAGCAAAGAACCAATCATGGAATGATGCAACTTTTGGTCCACATCTTTACCATCCGGATTACGCTTGAGATAACACTTGGTTTGCATTAGGGTATTATTTCCTTTGGCATCATGGAAGTTGAACCTCTTGAGCATGTCTTGGGTATACTTGGCTTCAGAAATGAAATCCCCATGAGCCAATTTCTTAATCTCAAAGCCAAGGAAGAATTTCAGCTCTCCCATCATAGACGTCTCAAACCTATCAGTCATAAGCTTTGAAAATTCATCATTGAAAGCTTGATTAGTTGAGCCAAAGATAATATCGTCCATGTATAGTTGGAATATGAAAAGCTCCCCCTTAACCCTCATTGTGAAAAGGGTGGGATCAATTTTCCCAACTTAAACCCACGGTCTTTTTTAAAAATTCTCGAAGGTTCTCATACCATGGATGTGGTTGTTGTTTAAGTCCATAGAGCGATTTATCAAGCTTGTAGACATGGTTCTGGAAGTAGGGGTCCGCAAACCCTGATGGTTTCTTAACATATACCAAATATTTCAATGGACCGCTTAAAAAAGCACTTTTGACATCCATTTGTTGCAATTTAAATTTATGCGAAGATGCATATGCAAGAAGGATACAGATGGACTCAAGTAGAGCCACGGGAGCATAGGTTTCATCAAAGTCAATGCCTTCCACTTGAGAGAAACCTTGAGCCACCAATCTTGACTTGTTCCTTATGATAATTCCATGCTCATCTTGCCTGTTCTTGAATATCCACTTGGTGCCAATAACATTGCGGCGATCTTTGGGATTCTCAACTAGCTTCCACACTTTGTTTTGTTCAAAGTTCTTGACTTCTTCATGCATAGCAATCTTTGGGCTTCTCAACTAGCTTCCAAACTTTGTTGGGTTCAAATTTCTTGAGTTCTTCATGCATAGCTTCCACCCAATCTGAATCATCGAGACCTCAAACACGTTCTTTGGTTCCACCATGGATATGTGAGCTTGATGATAAGGATATGCCTAAGGATTATGTTATCACAGGCATGAATGGAGAGTTGATAGAAGACCACATGATCATGGTGAAAACAAACATTCAAGATGTTGAAAACAATGAAGCAAGATGGTGAAAACAATTCATAACAATTGTTATTCCAATAAAACAATTGTTATTCATCGAGACAAGGGGATAGGTGCCTCAACCAAGTCAAATGCACCATAGAAATCCTATTTTCGAATAGGTATGGTTTGTATACCATATGTGGCCGAATCCCTTAATGGTGGATCTGTTTGTATCCATAGTTGTGTCCTAGTTGGACTCCTAGTCCTAATAGGAGTCCTAGTCCTAGTAGGAGGTGGGCTGCTTGCGCAAGGAGCCCTTGTGGCCGCACCCCTCCACCTATTTATTCATGCCACCTGCGTGTGGATTGGGGGAGAACAATTTAGACAAAGAAAACCCTAGCCTTGAGATTGTATTGCTGCTAAGCATTCATCTTGAAGTATTACCAAGTCAATGTTTGCGTGATATCTTGCTATTCCATTGGGAATTAGGGGGATACAGGACCACTTGTGATCATTGATTTCTTGTGCAAGAGTATGTAGTTGAGAATATCCAAAGGGCTTGATTGTTGTTGCATTGGCAACAAGGGTCATCCAAGTGAGAGGTCTCAGTGTAGCACTAGTTATCCACATATATCAGAAAATACAAAAAGAGAGAGAGAAGCTCATTGAGAAGATTGGGCCACCCCATATCATCTTGGTATCAGATTCTCCCGGTTTACTCGGTGAGCAAAGTTATCCATAGTTTTAGTTGTTTTTATTCCTATCCAGAAAAAGCCACACAAAAATATTAGGTTTAGTTCTTGCCAGAGCCTAGATCAACACCAATTTGCATCTACTAAGTTGCTGTTTTTTGTTGATTTGTGTTCCTGTTTTTCTATTTTTAGTTTTCATCTATTAGGGTTCATCTAGTTCCTTTGTGTTTCTATCCGAAAATTCACACCAAAAATATTGTTGCCGTGTGTGTTCATCTCGGGATTTTCAAGACCTACAATTTTTCCTTTGGGAGGATTGATTTTGGATCTCGATTTGTCACTTCCATATAGCCACGGGTGCATCTCCCTACAATCTACCGCACCACCCATCGCTTACCATACCCCCTCTCGGTGCCCAAAATCCCTTACCAGCGCGCGCAATTTCCTTACCGCACTCTGTTTCCTAGCTAGGTTCGGATTCGCTGCCGCGGGCTCGAAAACGCGTCGAAACGCTGCCGCCACTAGCGCGCGCCCTCCCACCCGCTATCGGATTCCGCTTACCAGCGGCCATAAAACACCCACCGCGCGCCCACCCGCAAACCCACCGCAACACCACCCGCACACACGCACGCACGCTCTGCCGTGAGGCCTGCCGTGAGCACTTCTTCAGCCAAAATCGCTGCCGTACGACAAGAAATTGATGCTTTTGCTGCCATGGGCCAAAAACTTCTGTTGTGAGCTCGATTATCATCTGTTTTTCTTAGATTTTCTTTTGTTTTACTCCTCTTATCTCTAGGATCTTGTTCTGATCTTTGATAAGCCATAGCTACAGCCATTCTACAGCTATATTTAGGTTCCCAAAACCCAAAGACTAGCTATTTTAATGCTCTAACAGGCTGCTCATTTGATCAAATCTGTCCACTGTTTTTATTTTCCATCTACTTATTGCTCCTAGTTGATTCAAAGTCCATTGAAAAAATCAAAAAAAATATAGAAAAAGTAAAAAGTATAAAAAAATAGAAAGAAAGAAAAAGCAAAAGAGGCCGAGCTACTTATCACTAGTGGAAGCTATTTCATATTGGAAATTTTGTGGACATCTTGAGCAATCTTGTGCCTGTTTCATTGAGTATTTGCTAGTGTCTTTCTAGTGCTTGCAAAATCTCTACCATATATTTGCTAAGCCACAATTGTCTCCAAGTGTGAGTGTGTTTCGTTTAGTAATTTTTATCACATTGAGCAGTGCATTGGAGTTGTTATTTTGGTGTTGTTAGGAACCCAACCAAGCCCCACCAAATACCTTGTTTTGCATTGTAACACTTGAGAGCCTGGGTATTCTCTTCTCACACTTGACACAGTTTTCATTGGTACTTGTTTGTAAGATGATCGTATTCACTTTGGAACAGTAAGTGAACTTTTCTTTGCTGGTTTGAGTGAGTTTGAGAGGCACCACAACCCATTGATTATTTGTTTCACTAACCCATTAATCATGAGTTTTGCTAGTGAATCTTCTGTGCAGGGTGACAAGGAGGAAGCTGATTTGATGCCCAAAACAAAGACTGCTGATGATACATGTACATGGGCAGATTTTAATACCTTTAGAGGAGGAGTTGCTAATCGGATTGAGCAAAGAGTTGAGAAGAAAATTGAAGAATATGATGATGTCCTCATGAAGGATTTGACAGTGATTATAGAGGCACAAAAGGAGGCTGCTAATTCAGTGCGTGTCCTTCAAGAAGCTATGACTAATCTCACAAGGGAAGTTGCCAACATCTCAACACAATTACAAAGAGCTAATCTAGCTGCTGATCATGAGGAAGGCCGAGCCATTGCATATGGAGGCCGTGGAAATTATGCACCTAGAAGGGTTCCATTGGGTGATAATAATAGAGAGGAGGATGGCCTTGGGAAACCAAAATTCTTTGTGCCTACTCTCACATGTGATAATGATGATGTTGAGGAGTTCTTGATGTGGGAATTGAAGATAGAAAAGCTATGGAGATTGCATAATTATACTGATGAGAGGAAAATCAAGCTAGCATCTTCTGGATTTGATGGTTATGCTCTCTTGTGGTGGGATGGCATCATAAGGTTGAGGGAAACACAAAACCAACCAGAAATTACTACTTGGGCTGAGATGAAACAACTCATGACAGCAAGGTTTGTTCCAACATATTATTTGAGGACTCTCTATGACAAATTGCAAAATTTGAAACAAGGAACAAATTCCGTGGATCAATATTACAAGGAGATGGAATTAGTGCTACAAAGAGCTCGGGTTGTTGAAGCACATGAGCAAACAATGCAAAGATTTCTTTCAGGATTGTACTTTCAAATTAGATGCATTGTGAGACAGGTTCAATATAGCAATATGACAGAATTGTTGCATCAATCAAGGGAGGCAGAAAAGAGGTTGGCCGAGGAGGTTACTATGGCTCCAAGGAGGATTTTTCCATCAAGATCTTCTTATTTTTCACCTCCAACACCTCCAATTGCACAACCAACAGCTAGTACACCATCAAAACCCGAGACAAGCATCAATAATACAAAGAAAACACCACAACCAGCAGCTAGTGGAAGTGGTTCTACTCAATCAAAAGCTAGACATAGAGACATGACATGCCATACTTGTGGAGGAAGAGGGAACTTCAAGAGAGAATGTCCTAACAAGAAAATTATGGTGATCAATGCTAATGATGAGTATGAGAGCGGAGATGATGCTAATCCTAATGGATATGATACATATGATGATTATGATGATGATGGTCCGATTAATGCTTATGCTACAAATTATCCAACCATTGTTTGCACCAAGGCTTTGAGTGTTATTCCTAGCAATGATGAGAGCCAAAGATGCAATTTATTTCAAACCAAGGCAATTGTTTGTCCTAACATGGCTTGCAAGGTGATCATTGATGGAGGGAGTTGCAGAAATCTAGCAAGCAAGGAGTTATGTGCCAAGCTAAGGTTGAATTACAATCCACATCCAAATCCATACTATATTCAATGGTTAAGTAACAAGGAAGAAATCAAGATATGTCATATGGTGAGAGTGGACTTTCAAATTGGACCATACAAAGATACAATTGAGTGTGATGTGGTGCCCAGGACAGTTTGTCACCTATTATTTGGAAGACCTTGGCAATTTGACAAGAAGGTTACACACATTGGAAGAGCAAACACATATCACTTGAATTGGAATAATAATGATATTATTTTGAGGCCTATGACACCACAACAGATTGTGAATGAATCAAGACAGAAAATAGAGGTGAATCTAGAGAAGGAGAGTGAAAAAACCAAATCTATGGAGGAAGACAAGTCTAGGCCGAGTGGAAAGAATAAAGGAGTGAACCTTTTAACTAATGAAATAATTTTTCTTCCTAGTGTTGTTTCTTGTGTATAGGTTGCTATTGAAGAAAGGGAGCACAAAGAAACATCACAACAACCACATATATTGGAGGAAAATGCCACGGGTACTAGTGCTCATGCTTGTGATATGAAGGTTATTTTTGAAGAAAGGTAGCTACAACCTTCAAAATCACAAGAAATTGATGAATTCATACCTACTAAAAATGAGGAGGATAGTATTGATAAAGGTATTGATTTCGGTTTGGACAAAACAAGTATTGAATTATGTGATAGTTTACAACCATATCATAATATGATGAATTCGAAATTTAACAATGTGGTTTTTATTTCACATAAAGAAGTACTTGCTAAGATACCATCTAGTGATATTGTCTATGATATCATGTTAAAAGAACCAATTGATGTGCAATGTGCTATGAGTAAAATTGATTATGTTAATTCTAGCACATATGATACAAGTTTCAAATTTAATTTGATTGGTGATTATAACTTGAGTAAAATTTTCATGGTGGATTTCATATGTATAAATCATGATAAAGTGGCCGAATTAAACATAATGTTGCCTTGGGTAGATGAATTACTTATTCCTATATGTGAGTATTATTTTACACATATGTTTAGTTTACCACAATATTGGTTGGATACATGTGCTATTAAAACAAGCTTCACTTATATTTGCAATTATGATTGCTCTATTATGAAAGGCTATGACTATTATGTGTTGTTTTCATACAAACTTTGTGATCATATGTCATATGCACAATATTTTGATTTACTAACCACTAATGAATGCCATTATAGATACATATATTGTGCATACACTTTGTTCTTTTTGTTTCTTCCACTTTCAGGTTATCACAAGCCGTGGACGTCTTGTCTTGAAGAAAGGGAGGATGATAAGGATATGCCTAAGGATTATGTTATCACAAGCATGAATGGAGAGTTGATAGAAGACCACATGATCATGGTGAAAACAAACATTCAAGATGTTGAAAACAATGAAGCAAGATGGTGAAAACAATTCATAACAATTGTTATTCCAATAAAACAATTGTTATTCATCAAGACAAGGGGATAGGTGCCTCCACCAAGTCAAATGCACCATAGAAATCCTATTTTCGAATAGGTATGGTTGTATACCATATGTGGCAGAATCCCTTAATGGTGGATCGGTTTGTATCCATAGTTGTGTCCTAGTTGGACTCCTAGTCCTAATAGGAGTCCTAGTCCTAGTAGGAGGTGGGTTGCTTGCGCAAGGAGCCCTTGTGGCCGCACCCCTCCACCTATTTATTCATGCCACCTGCGTGTGGATTGGGGCAGAACAATTTAGACAAAGAAAACCCTAACCTTGAGATTGTATTGCTGCTAAGCATTCATCTTGAAGTATTACCAAGTCAAAGTTTGCGTGATATCTTGCTATTCCGTTGGGAATTAGGGGGATACAGGACCACTTGTGATCATTGATTGCTTGTGCAAGAGTGTGTAGTTGAGAATATCCAAAGGGCTTGATTGTTGTTGCATTGGCAACAAGGGTCATCCAAGTGAGAGGTCTCAGTGTAGCACTAGTTATCCACATATATCAGAAAATACAAAAAGAGAGAGAGAAGCTCATTGAGAAGATTGGGCCACCCCATATCACTTGATGATCACTAAAGCTTTCCAATTTAGATCTTGTGGCTAACTTGCTTCTTACATCACCCAACACCTTGTCATCGGAATAGTCAATTTGCTTCAAAGATCTTGTAATCCTAGCTTGACAATGGGATTCGATCGCGACATCGTTGAGAGGAGGGATCACTTGATCATTTGGGTCCCCGTCTTGACCAGAATGTTGGCCTTGATCATCATTATGACTTGCTTCCAGATGAGAAGGAGAAGGTTGGTCTTGTCCTTGATCTTGGCTAGCTTGAATAATAGGAGAACTTGGTTCTTTCATAACAAGTTGATCAACAAGAGGAGGGCCTTGAACTTGTTCTTGGGTTGGTGCACCAATTTCTCCATTGGCATGTTCTTCTAATGTAGACGAGGGATCCACTTGAATAGAGCATAGTTCTTCTCGATCAGACACAAGGTGTCCCTCAATGGGGCGAAAATATCCCACACCCATTCTTCCTATGGCTTCTTAAGGAATTTCAATATCTACATCACAAACATGAAATAGCGCCACTTGGGAGCCATCATTTTCTTCGAACACCACACTACTAGATTCAATGACAATCCATGAGGTCTTGTCAAAGACTCTATAAGTGTGGGATTCGACACCATAACCAACAAATGTACCCTCAAGAGCTTTATGTAAGAATTTAGACAAACTAACTCCTTTTACCAAATAGAAACACTTACAACCAAAGACACGGAAGTAGGAGATATTTGGTTTGTTGCCGGTGAGAATCTCATATGGAGTCTTCATTAATCCTTTGCAGAGGTAGAGCCGGTTTGATGAGTGACACGCCGTAGAGATGGCTTCAGCCAAAAGATATTGATGAGACTTACACTCCGCCAACATGGACCTAGCCATATCCATGAGGGTTCGGTTCTTCCTTTCGGCTACACCATTTTGTTGAGGGGTATATGCAGCGGAATATAGAAGACGAATACCCTATTCACTAAGGAACTCATTAAGGGTGTAGGTCTTAAACTCGGAGCCATTATCAATCCTAATGGCCATGATAGAACACTGTTTTGACATTGAACTTTATTGGAGAAGTCGATGACGTCTTGTTGGATATCACTCTTCAACTTGAAGAAATAAACCCAAGTGTATCTTGAGTAGTCATCAACAATCACCAAGAAATACTTCTTGCCACCAAGACTTTTCTCGGGCACGACACCAAAGATATCCACATGGAGAAGTTCCAAAATCCTCTTCGATGAAATAATATTCTTGCTTATCATGCATCTTTCCTTCAACACAAGCCCTACACACACGATCTTTGGAAATGAAACATTTCCGAGGATGTGGCCACCCTTGTGAAGGGTTTGCAAAGTTCTCATGTTGACATGGGATAAGAGGCGATGTGACAAACACCTCAGGCCTTACCAAAGAGACACATCGCTTGATTATTGGTTGACTTCAAAAGGTCTACCAAATAAAACTCATTTTCGACATGCCCAAGAAAAGCAACATCAAGAGTCTTGCTCCACAAGATGACCATGATGTCAGGTTCAAAGAAGACGTAAAAGCCCACCTTCCCTAAAGATCAAACTGAAAGTAAATTGAAACCAAGATATTCGACAAGCATGACATTCAAAGAGTGATGTTAGGAGAAACAACCACCATGTCGAAACCCGTTACCTCAGATTTTACTTATCTCCATAATTGTCGGCTGCTTGATTTATATTTGGTATAAAATCTGTCATAATAGTCTTGCTTCCGGTCATATGACTTGTACATCCACTATCAAGTATTTATTTTGACCCACCAGAAGCATAGTCCTATAAGAAATCATTGACTTTAGTTAGGACCCGAGAGGGTCCTCAAATGTTAGCAACAAGGGTCTTTGGAACCCAAATAATGTAGCCAATTAAACCCTCAATAGGACCAACATATTTAGCTTGCACAACACCATAATAATCAACAAATAAGAAATGGTGAGGATGGTTAGTTCCCGCGGTTAGACGTAAATAGACCCAAAGAGGCAATTTCATCTTCTACACTAAGACTAGCAAGGTTATTATTTTCATTTTGAGTCTTATAGTTGGAGGAACATAATACCTCGATGGCCTTTGCCATGACGCACTTTGCGGAAGGTTCTCATCAGGGGATTCAAAGAGTGATGGAGATGATGAAGATGCAATAGTAATAGCAGCTACTTCACTTGTGGTTTCTTCTTCTTCATCACCGGCACAAACCTTGAAGGTGATTTGTTGTTGAAAGGTTTCTTCTTGAAGAAAGGCTTCTTGCGAGGGAACTTTGACTTATCCTTGAGAACAAGTTTTCCTCCTTGACTTTCACTATTCTTGAAAGGGCACTCGGCAACAAAGTGATACTTTTCTTGACAATTGAAACAATCCCTCACTTTGTGAGTCCCTTCCTTGCCATAAATTGACTTGGTCTTCTCCTCAAAATATGCCTTGGCCTTGGGAGGTGATACGTCTCAAACATATCTATAATTTTTGATGATCCATGTTGCTATTATATTAATTTCCACATGTTTTGTTTACACTTTATAGCATTTTTATGAATTTTCTTGGACTAATCTATTAACAAGATGCCACAGTGTCAGTTTCTATTTTCTGCTGTTTTTCTCTTTCAGAAAAGCTATTCGCAAAATATTATCGGAATTGGACGAAAATTGCCATACGCAAATATTACAACAGAAGACTCCAGAAGCCCGAAGGGGAGGAGCGGCCGACCCAGGAGGCGGTCACGCCACATCAGGGTGTGGCCCACCCCTGGTCGGCATCCTCTTATGGCATGGGACTCTTGGGTGGCCACCGACGCTGCCCTTTCTCCTATATATTCGTTCTTCCCCGAAATACCTAAAGACCAGATCGATATTCCACGAAACATCTAGACGCCACCGCCGTCATCAACCCTAGTTCAGGAGGGTTCTGAAGCTCTTCCCGGCACCCTGCCGGTGAGGGAAATGATCACCAGAGGACTCTGCACCGCCATGCCTCTCCACTTTGTGCTATCATGTTTAGATCTTGTGAGCTGCCCTACATGATGAAGATCATTGTTATGTAATTCTACATGTTGTGTTTGCTGGGATCCGATGAATATTGATACTATGAGCAAGTTGTTTATTCATCCATATGTCTATGTTGTTTATATCTTGCATGCTCTCCGTTGCTAGTAGATGCTTTGGCCAAGTAGATCCTTGTGACTCCAGGAGGGAGTACTTATGCTCGATAGTGGGTTCATGCCTCCAAAAATCAGCCCTCGAGTGACTGAAACATGCACGATTGTGGATGTGTTGTTGCCACTAGGGATGAAATAATGATGCTTAGACTAAGTGTCTTTTGCATTGTTTACATTACACACAGTACTTCATGCAATAATCTGTTGTTTGCAACTTAATACTAGAAGTGATGCAGATGCTGACCCGAAGGTGGATTATTTAGGCATAGATGCGCCGGATAGAAAGTCTATGTACTTTTTTGTAATGACATGGTAAATATCATAGTGAAAAAAATTTCATATATTGCATTGGCATGCCTTCATTATTGTCAATTGCCCAGCTGTAATTTTTTTACCCAACATGCTAGAAATATTTATGGAGAGACACCACTAGTGAACTGTGGATCCAGTTCCATTTTCCTCATACTGTTAAACCACCTAGTACAATCATACTATTCTATACTTTTTTCTTCAATCATCTCTTCTTTCTGCACCATACTTGTAATCCCTTTGTTTTAAGAAAGACCAGAAAGATTGGCAACCTCTCTGTTTCGTTTGGGAAAAGTAGTGTGTTTGTTTGTGTGCAGGTTCCATGGCAGTTGCGCTGCTGAAAACCTTCTGAAGAACCTACATGTCCTCTTGGATTCGATAACCTTGGTTAATTTCAAGGGAAAGCTTGCCGCTATTCTACATCAAATTCTACGCTTGGAGTTACCTAACGAACACCTCGCCCCCAAGGCATCAAGCTTTCTAGCGTCGTTGCCGAGGATACTAGAATCTCTAGATAGGGGACTCTCACACTTCCAAGCACTTTATTTTTTTTGTCTTGCTTGTTTTATTTTATGTTTACTTTGTTTCCTCTAAAACCCAAAAATACAAAAAAAAAACTGCATTTTATTTATTTCGGTTTGTTATTTTCTATCATGTTTTTAATATTACTAAAACAAATAATGTGGCTAGAGTTTGCACTATTTCTTGAAGGGAATATGCCCGAAAGGCAATAATAAAGTGGTTATTGTCTTATTCCTTGTTTATGATAAATGTTTATTTCTCATGCTAGAATTTGATTAACAGAAAACGTTGATACATGTGTGTTTAATAAACAAACAATGGTTCCTAGTAAAGCCTCTCTTTTAACTAGCTCGTTGATTAATAGATGATCAAGGTTTCCTGGTCATGAACATTGGATGTTGTTAATAACAGGGTCATGTCATTACAAGAATGATGTGATGAACATAGACCCAATATCAAGATAACAATACGATCAAGTCATTTAGTTTATATTGTTATATCTTGCATACGAAGTAACTTATTCCTTAGACCATGAGATCATGTCAATCACTGATACCGGAAGGGTGCTTTGATTTCATCAAACGTCACACCATAACAGGGTGACTATAAAGGTGTTGTTAGGTATTCGGAAAGTATTAGTCGAGGCTCATGGATCAAGAGTGGGATTTTTTCATCCAAATGACGGAGAGATATACTCTGGGCCCTCTCGGTGATATCACATCGACACCGCTTGCAAGCACGTGACTAGGTCACAACGATGTCATATCACGGAAACAAGAAAATAGTACTTGTAGCTAACGAGATCGAACAACGTATGGTTGATACTAATGATCGGATCTCAGACAAGTAAAATATCGCGAGACAACGGGAATTAGTCCCGACGTTTATGGTTGACACGTTCATGAGATTCATCGTTGATTATATATAGGAGCCATCATGGATCTCCAGATCCCGCTGTTGATTATTGATCGGAGAGGACTCTCGACCATGTCTATGTTATTAACGAACCTAGGGTGACACACTTAAGGTTCGATGATGGATTTGAGAGGATACGGAATATCGAATAATGTTTTGGGCAGCACCGAAATTGTTTCGGGGTAAATTGAAATAATTCTAGGGGTTTTTCATCGAATGGTTGTTAATAGAATTAATAAATTATTTGAGGTGCTATATGCAAAAGTTTGTTAATATTATTAACAAATACTGAAATAAAGAAATAAAAATGTTTTATTTATTTATTAAAGAAAAACCTTTGGGATTTTTTAGTGGAGTTTAAGTGGAAAATGAGTGGGTGTGAGTGGAGAGTCCACTCACATGATGAGGGAAGAGGTGGGGGCACCACCATGGGCTGGCCGCACCCCCCTTGGGCTTCCTCCCCCCTCTCCTATAAATAGAGGGCATGAGCTCCCTCTCTCACACACACTTGCCCACCTTACTTCCTCTCCACCCGCTGCTCCATTCCATGGTCTCTGGCTTGGAAAAGCCCTGACCGTGAGATTCTTCACCACCACCATGTCGTCGTGCTGCTGGAGTTCCGAGGGATCCTCTACTTCCGCTACTCCGCTGGATCGAGGGAACGGAGGTCGTCATCAACCGTACGTGTGACCGATCACGGAGGCACCGCCGGATTGCGGTGCACATCTTCTCGCTCTCCGGATAGGTGTGAGTACGACTACGCCAACAATGAGATTTGATCTCGTAACGCTTTGTGTCTTAGAGGGTATGTTCTTCTTAAGACTCTCTCTACGCCCATTGCTTTCATCTCCTAGATTAGATCTTGGCCTTTCGCGTGTCTCTCGCGTAGGAAATTTTTTGTTTTCTATGCAACAAACCCTACAGTGGTATCAGAGCCGGATCTATGCGTAGATGTTTTGCACGGGTAGAACACATAGGTGTACGTGGGCATTGATGATCATGTTATTGCCTCCTTGAGTATTTTATGATCTTAGTGGCATAGTTGGATGAAGCTGCCCTAGACAAACTTTACGTGTACTATGTACGTGAGACCTGTCTCACTTGTGGCTGAGGGGGTGTCCGTTTCTCCAACTATAGTTAAGATCTAATATATGAAGGGTTGTTAAAAATATGTTTATCAACGTTGTGGTTGATGTTCGTAGGTATGAATGGTTCTATCCTCGAAAGCCCTAAGCCATGTAAAATATGCAAATAAATAAATTAGAGGCGTCTAACTAGATTTTGTCGGGCATGTGATGTGATACGATCAATGTTAAAATTTTGATTATGAGATGATATCTTTTGTAAATTATTGATATACCGGAGGGAACCATATGGCTGATGGACAATCAAGATGGAGGTGCCATGAAACTTGGTGCCACGCCGGTGGAATGATGGAGATCATACCATGATGCACATGACGGAGATCAAGTGCAAGAAGGACCATATCATATCACATTATCCATACATGTGATGTTAATCCTTTTTATGCATCTTATTTTGCTTAGATAGCGACGGTAGCATTATAAGATGATCCCTCTGACTTAATATCAAGATAATAATGTGTTCTTCCTTAGTATGCACTGTTAAGAAAGTTTGTCATTTCAAGACACCACGTGATGATTGGGTGTGACAGACTCAACGTTCGCATACAACGGGTGTTGACGAACCAAGCATGTACAGACATGGCCTCAGAACACATGCAATACTATGGTTCTACTTGGCGAGCCTAGAATGTACAGACATGGCCTCGGAACACGTAACCGAAAGGTAAAGCATTAGTCATATGGATGATATGATGAACATGTCGATGTTCGCCTTTGAAGCTACATCATCTCACGTGATGATCGGTTTTGGTGTAGTGAATTTGGTTCATGTAATCACTAAAACGACTAGAGGGATGATGTTTTTTAGTGCGAGTTCACGTAGTAATTTTTAATTAACTTGACTATATTTTATCATTAACAACCAATCAAAATAAATTTGCACAAATTGTAGTATTCATTGGCATCCGCAAACTACCTTACACTTAGATTGTTAACTGAGATATAAATGTTATGATCTCGTAAAAACCATTTAAGATTGGTACCGTATTAGTGAAATTTAAAATTGAGTCCTATTGTTGATTTTCGGTATTTCCTACCTAGCTCCATATGATTAATGATTGATTGATCTAGAGAGAAAACAATTCCTGCTTAGAATCCAGAGTCATGGTTGCTTCCATATTACTTTATCTTCAAAAGAATGTTTTGTTGATCAAGGTGATTTAGGAACTGAAAAGAATTGTTTTCAGATACAATCAAGTGAAAGACATATATTGATATCTAGAAACTTATTTGTGGCAACATGACTGGGTATAATTTAGCGTGACAATGTATGCTTATATTATTTGAATATATGCAACGATTGAAGACGCTAGGCGTTTGAATCTTCCAAAAAGTTGGACCCTAAAAATTATCCTCTAAATTCCTTCCTTCGAGCTATAGTAGCTTAATCATAAAATTGTTATGATGGGATGGATTAAAAGTATGGGTAAAATCGTTTACCTTGCTTGAGGATTCCTAAGATGTGGAATCCGGAACAATGCTATTAATATGGTGATATTAGTAGAACAATCAAACTCAAAGTATGACTCAATGGGTGATAGTATATGACTAACACACCAAGGAAAATGAGCTAGTACGACTAGCTGTAACATCCCTGATTTTTGGAAAAACTCAAAAATCACAAAAATTTGGGACTTTTGTTTTCATGCTAATTCAAGTCACCAAAAACAAATAAAACTCAAACACAAATGAAATATTAGGTCCTATACCAAGTATAATGGATTTGGAAGTCCAGTTATACCTTTGTTCCTTAAACCCTAAAACCTTATTCAAAAATAAATTTCTTATTATATAAAGGGAATATCTTTTTATTAACAAACCTTTACCTAAAATGTTTACAACTCTAATATTACTTTGAAGATATTTTATGGCAACAAAAATCAGAGATTATAACCCTTAATAAAGTTCTAAGCCTCAAAAATATTTGATGAGAATAAAATTTGTTAATAATAACTTTTAATGGTTATTCCAAGTTTTAAACATGAAGGTGTGAACATAAAAGGCATTGCTTTGAAAATAACATAAAAGAAGGCATTGAAAAAAATGTTAAGACGTGTGGTTATATTCTAAAATTTTATTAAGCCACTTTAATAATTATTGGTTTTTATGTTTAAAAATGGCATTAGTTGCTATTAGGGTGAACCCTTATTTCAAAATATAAAATTGTGAAAACAAGATGAAATGACTTTCAAAAATATGTTTTCAACATTTAGTATGTCACTAAAATTTTAATTGACCAATAACTATGTTTTATAAAAAAATTGAATTAAAAATCACATTAAGTAATTATTAAGGAATTATTAAAATTTTCAAAATTTAAAAATAAAATATGTGGAATTGTTTTCAAAACTGGTACTATTGGAAAGAAATTGAAATTTCAAGAATTTAGAATTTTGTTTCATGTCATTTGGATAATTAAAATAGATGTTATTAAAGATTTGTATAAACGGAAAAAAAAGGAAAAGATGATGTCAGCTGACGTCACCCTTCCTCACAGAACGAAAGCCACGGCCATTTTGGCCGAGATTCTCGCCACTAATTCAAGGCCATTAAGGCCATAATTTCTTCCCTCTGCGTTCATATAAGAAGCCCCATATGTCCGCTCCATTTGCCCCCTCCCTCCTCTGTCAATTGCGCCCCAGGGCTCTCCAGGTTGCTCACCGGAACCCGTGCTGTCCGCCGCTGTGTTTTCGAGATTCCGGCGAGGTGAGGCCTTCCTCGTGCCCGAGTCTTCGCCCAACTCCTCCCCCTTGATCTCGCCCTTCGATTGATTCGCTCGGTGAACCTTTTCGCAGCGGTACCACTGGCGCCGTCGTATCCCGAAGGTCACCGGAGCCGTGTCGTCTCCTCCTGCACAGCGCCACCGCTAGGAGCCTCCACCGTACACTCTGTGGGCACCATCGGATTCATCGAGTCGTGTTGAAGCTCGTCGTGGTCCCCATCAAGCCCGAAGACCACCAGAGCGCCATCGCCGTCGACTTCTATGCAGTCAGGCCACCGCAACGCCATTTTCTGGTGAGCACCCACCGCGGTGAGTCCCTCTCTCTCTGTGTGTCGTTAGATCTAGATCTAGTGGCCTAGATTAGATCACTTAAGCGAAGGGGTACGTCGCCGTTAGATCCAGATCCCGCGACTCCGATTGAATCACTTAAATACGTCAGCAGGCCACGCCAGCATACAGTCAGCTACCAAGCCCAATTAGATCCAGACACGTGGCCCAGCCTTATCTAAATATTTTTCTCCCGCTGGAATCAATTAGCAGTTTTGCAGAAAAGTCCCTGAATCTTAGATCTATCATATATTTTGAACCATAAGGCCAAATTTAGAAATCTTGGACTTTTTAAAAGCCCTTGACATCTAGAAACTTTTGGCACTGGCCAAATTCAAATTTGACAAACTTAATTTGGTTAAAATTCAAATATGCTTGTTTGATGAATTTTGGCATAATTCAAATTCTATAAATCCAAAAATTGCAAATAAAATATATTTGGAAACCTTAGGATTTATACTTTCATATCCTCTGCCCCAAAATAATTTTTTAGAAAGTTAAATTTGAATTTAAAATTAAGTGGTATATTTGAGTAATTTTGACATAGATTTAATTGTACTAATAATTTCAATATAGTTCCTTTTGCAAAATTGCTCCATTTGATAACCTTGAACCAGAAACAACCTTGCCCAACCATTTTGGACACCCTTGGACCATGACCATAAGTTTTGACCAAAAACCCAACATAGTGATACATCCATTTTCACCATGTCTTAGAAATTGGTTCCATCATCTATTCTTTGATGTTATGGCTATTTGGAGCCAATGAACAAGTCCCTAATATGTGTCAATAACATATAAGACCAAGTATTTAACCTTAAACACTAGTACTATTGTTTTCCATCTACTTCTCCACTTCCCTATTCTTGCTTCAAGAATTCATCAAGTTAGCAAATGGAAAACAAGACTCAACCACAAGAAGGAAACTCCATATTCAACTTGGTGGCAACATGAAGAGCTACAAAGAAGATCATTGAATAATTTGAAGTAAAGGAATTGGACTTCACAACCACTATAAGAAACTCAAGGAAGTACAAGTGTGAAGAAATCCAAAAGAAAACATCTCCCCCTCTCTTCCTATCTTTCTTCTTATTTCTTTCCATTTTGACTTAGTGGTATTTGTGCCCATCCCATACCCAAACCAATTAGTGAAGTGAAAGCCATGAAGAATCTATCAAGATCAAGAGAAGAATCCATCTAAGGAAAAGACTACAATAGAAGCATGAAGATGATCTTCAAGAAGACAAGCATGTGAAGACTTCGAGAAAATCCACACAAGTTGAAGAATAACAAGTTGTTTTTGTCCAACCATTGGGACAAATGGAAAATCCCAAGACTTTATCTTGTTATGTATATGGCTATGAAGTTAGTTGAACCTAGACCTACCTTAACCCAAAATGGAAAGAAACTTAGATCATTCAAATGTTTTGATGAAAACAATTAAGTGTTACACTTTGTTATGTGCTACTTTAGTTGAAATAGTGAGATCACCTTGGTGAACTCTTGGAACTTCCTCGTCAAGTATGGTTATAATAAAGTTAGTTTTCCAAAAACTCAACCTAGTCCTTCCCAACTGAACACTTGGAAACCCCTTAACAATGTATTGAACCATTAGAGAATGAATCTTTTAAAAATCAAACCTTGACCTTGTCCTAACCAACTTGGTTAACCCCCTTTTGCCACGATTGTTGCTTTGTATGATTTCTTCACTTGTATGTTTTCTTGATAGCATGTTTGTTATTGTGTTTTCAATAAATAGTTTGTATGGAGAGAAACGATCTTTTGTGAAGAGAGTGTGATTTCTTCACCAACTTCAACAAGGCAAGTAACGAACCAGCAACTACCCATTATTTTCCATATGCATTAGTTGATTTTTGAGTAGTATGCATGATAGGAAATTTTACTAAGTTATATTATGTTATGCTATATCCTAGTAGTGTGTAGACATCCTTATACCATGTTATTTTGATGCCTTGGTGCTAATTAGATGCTTAGCCATGCTACAAAACTTGTTTTACTTGATGTTGTGGAAAAAATACTAAGTATAAACTTCAATGAACCACCTGGGTGGATTCGGTTGTTTGGATGATGAGAGTGAGTGTCTCCTCGAGGGGTGTTCACTTGAAGGAATGCCACCCAGGAACAAAGTGATTATGATGTTCCCCAAGTTTAGATTTCTTCTAGTGCAGCCTTGAGTCATTTGGGCTCTGTCTTGGTTAACTAAGTTGCGACGGTTCAACCTAGGCTTGACAAGCAGATGTAGTGATACGGGCATCTACAGGTCAGCACGCTAGGACAATAAACCATGATGTATAATGTCTAAGGCCTACGAGCCGCATATTATGGCTGAGCCTTCTAAATGGGCATGTTTGTATCCAATTTGAGTCCAATTAGGTTAGGAGTCTGTAACGCCCGGGGATTTTTAGATTTGTTTGTTTTTCTTTTGTGCATCATCATGCTTCATGCATCATATCACACATGGCATTGATAAAATCATTTTGTGAAATATTCTAAATGGTTCAAATCTGTTTCCTAAATTCCTAAACCAATTCTTTTTTCTCTCTCTCTCTCTAGAAAAATTAATAAATAAACAAAAGAAAAAAATCTTTTGAGAGAAAGAGAGAGAGCAGCCACAAGCCAGGCCAACCGGCCCAGCCCAACAAGCCACCTCGAGCCCACCTTCTCTTCTTCTCCGTACGGTCGGGCACGACAGAAGCGTGAAACCCCCTCCTCTGCTGTCACTTTCACCACCGAACCACCACCACAACCATGGTCCCCTCCACCCTCCTTATCTACCCCAAGGCGCACCCTCTCCTCCCCAAACCCTAGCCTCTCCTCTTCCCCTCTCCTTCCGCCGCCACTCTCTTCCTCCTCCTGTTTTAACCCCTCTCTGCTTGTGTTCATCTCCACCGAGAAAACCCACTAGATCAACACCACGAAAACCGTCTCTTCCCCGTCACCATGGTCGCCTTCAATCTCATCCGACGACCTGAATGGAACCATGGCGTCTTCCTTGTCGTCCTCGTCCCCTCAACCCAACCTGGGAGGCACCAGGAGCTCCGCGCCGTCCTCGACAATCTCGTCGTCCGTCGCTGAGGAGCACCGCCAGGGCAACGCCTTCTTCCTCTTCGCCCGGTCGTCGTCCTCCTCCTCCTCTCGAACAGCTCCGTCTTCCGCACCTGGGTGAGCATCTGTCCTTCGGGACACCTTCCCTCCCTTCTACCCATGCTCTGCGTGTCCGCCGTCGAGCGGCACGGTCGTCGCCGTCGTTTTATGTCTGTTGTTGATATGCAGGAGAACGCACACGAAGGTTTCTTCAGTTTCGTCAGTTAACATCGCAGAGTCACAGTTGATCTTCTGTCCGCACCGTATCCAATCACCGACCGCAGCATAGCCCAGTGGCTTGTGCTCCGATCCGCACCTGGGAGACCCGGGTTCGAATCCCGCGCGAGGCATTGCCTCCGCCCTTTTTCCTTGATTTTGCACCGCGCGTATCCGGCCCCACCCGTCTGCGCCTGGGCCCGCTCGTCAGCCGCCTGGGTAGCTAGTGTCCCGGTGAAAGAAGACCCAGATCTGGATCTAGGATCTTGCGTCCAGGCCCCTGGCCTTTCCGTTTTTGTACCCGAGTCCCCTAGATCTCTGTTTTCCTCACGCACAGGTCGTGCACATTTCAGAAACCACCCTAAACTTCAAATGCTTGTATCTTTTGTTTTACAATTCCAAATAAGGCAAACTTTATGTCTATTTCGATCAGAAAAATGCAAGGAATATTAATATACCATCCATGCTCATATTTGCATATTTCATCTTGCATTTTAGTAGTGTTATGCATGTCCACCTAATTAATAAACATGAAATGTGTTGGGCATTTTAATTCAATTGGTGCCCTATTCCATTTAATTTGGTGTCACTCACCTATGAATTGTTCTCCATGATAAACAACATTTAATCTTGATGGCTAGATAAATAACTTGAACCTACTAACTTAATTTTCGGGACTCCAGTTCCCCTTAAATTGGTTTAGTTGCATCCCGCAGGTCATGCATCCATATCTTGATCATGCCGGATCTTTTGCCGTAGTAGTAAGTCTTGCATCTTTGGCTTATTTTAGTGCTTTTCTTCTTCGCGGATAGGACGTTGAGATGATGTGAGCAACGACAAGTTCTGCTACCTCTACAAGCTGGATTCCAGGCAAAGCTTTACTCACTTGCTACCTATGGCTGCCATTCCTCACTTGTTACCGATATTTTTTGTTGTCTTTATTCTAGCCTTATGATTCGATGCTTGTGTCTCGATCCCATCATATGTTTATCTTGCAGCCATGATATAGCCCCATCTCCCACCTCCTATGACATGTTTGTTTTTCTTGTTGGCCTTACGAGTCATAGCGCATGCTTAGGTTTTTTGGCGAGTTTGGTTCCTTGTCACCTGACTAGTATGATAGGTTGGCTCAACTTGATTTAAAAAAAATGATCTTAACTCTTGGGGGTAATAATAAATTTGAAATCGAGTTAAGCCACCGGCGGGAGGCCCCTCGAGGCTTTTGGTCCCTCTGGTGTCGCCTTAGGAAAAGGTTCTTGTCCGCTGATCCAAGAATGAGCGCACTAACCACTCGCGGGAGGTGTGTATGGGAACCCCCCTTGACTTAGTACTAGATCCTCTGATGCTCTTGGGAGCCACAACTAGTTCGAGTGTTCCATTTGCTCATACGCATATACACATTGCATTGATGATGAGAGGTTATGAGATTGGGGGGTCATACATGTGCGGTACGTGCGAACGGACAGTTCCAACTTGGTTTGATCCGTCTTGCACGCAGTCGAAAACTTTTGAGCCGCTACGGAGTTTACGGCCAGACTCTTGACGCGGGGCAACTCAGATGGGTGGCTTCCCAGGACTTGAAAGTGGTGATAGGAACGGTCATGTCGAGATATCCTGCCTTTGTGGCTGTGGATTGATTGAGCGTGTATCGCTACATTGGTGCATCCCTGCAGGGTTAAATCTTTTCGAGAAGGCGTGTCGTCCGCGCTTATGTGACGATCTTGGAGAAAGTGCTGGCTTACAAGAGTCAGATAACTTACACCTAATGATATTTGTTAACCTGTGCGATAACACTGTTTACTATTTCAACATGTGTGAGTTTTTCCTCGGTTACCTCCTGGCATTGGTTGTTGGGGGGTAAATCCTGAATGGGTTTGCTTTGGTGAGTAGTTGTAGTTGGTTTTGTCGCGCTTTCTCTTCCCTTTCTGATAGACGAGAGTTGTAGCGTGTCTCCATAGACTTCTTAGTGCCGCCCGCTGCCGCTTCATTACACCAACCTCTTCCTCTGTACCCAAAGTATTTGTATCTTGTGATGGATGGTTGCATTGGTATCTTGAGTATTGCTTTCCGTCTGCCGGTACCCCAAGTACTGACCCCATGATTCGGGGTTGTATTCACAATGCAGTCAGCAGGTTTGAAGTTGACGACGTTAGCTTGGGAATCCCTCTGGCTTGGCCTGGGCAGGGATTGGACGCCATCGGTTATCTTCAGGACACTTAGTCCAATTTGTATCTTTTCCGTAGTCGGATATTTTTCGTCTTCCGCTGTTATTTGGATCTTTGTATTGTATCAGTTGTATTCTTGACTCGTTTGAGTCGTCTTGTATATATCTCTTCTATTTGTTGTTGTGGATTATTCGTGAACTGTTGTAATGGTATTAGAAATGACAACTCGGGATCAGATATTATATGGATTCTGGCGGGAACGCTGAAATCCCCATAGTACCCGATCCAGGGGCGTCATAGAGTCGGTTTGGGTCTGTCCAACCGACTAGGAGTTGTCCTCTTATATAAAGAGAGCCAAGCCCTAGGGTTTTATACAGGTTGAAAATTATGTAGAACTAAAAGTTCCAGGTTCCCACCGTCCCTAGGGGATTGGCGTGTAGGCGGCATCTCGGACGTTCGTCAGTTAACTTTGCAAATAAAGGTGCGAGTGTTCTTGGATCTGCCAAGAGGGTTCGTTCGTGGCTAGGGGGCTCTTGGATCTTCCTAGAGTTGTCGAGCTTGGTGTGAAATAAAGGTGCGAGTGTTCTTGGATCTTTCAAGAGGGTTCGTGCGTTTCTCGCCTAAATCTATCCATGTTCTTCAGGTTAAGTGTATCGCTCACGTGATTGGGAGAATAGTTATCTCGGTGGTTCTTGGGTGAAAGATCGGGCAAACGTCTACATCATGTGGTATCAGAGCGCCAGGTTGATCACCGCGAGGTTCGTCCTTGTAAGATTGTTCTGCTGGTTCAAAAGCCTATGGATTGATTTTTATGGAAAGTGTTGGACAACGAGTTGCCATATTTCTTGCATCTCGTCGAGCTGGAGTTGGCGAGGAAGATCCGTGAGAAGATGTTGCGTGCGTGGAGTCGATCGGAAAAGTCTAGAGACAAAATTCCCAAGTTCCCCTGTGTTGTTTGGGCTTTCAGATCGCCGTACGTGCGAGTTGAGGATAAAAAGTTCTCTGGTGGCTGAGTGGGTTCGATGTCAGCGAGTTGGAACACGGAAGGCGAAATTTGTTTCCTGTTTTTGTGGTTCCATTTGGAGAGATGTTCGCATTGCCCAACGCGTGTGCCGCGAAGGTCCTTCGTAGCTTGGTTTCCTTAATTACCGTGTGCATTTTTGGCAAGTAAAAAAATAGCAAAGGAAGGTCACGGATTGAAAAAAAAATAAGGGAAGTTTCGTTCCATGTGAAGGCTCCGAAAGGGGGTTGAATCGGGAAAGGATTGGTTTCCTAGTTTTTGCTTGGTTAACTAGTTTGGATTGGACGTGTGATGCATGTAAAATGCACAGATGAATTTTGCATATTTTCACATGGTTTTCTATTACATATTGCATCATATAAGGGTATAATTCAATGTTTTATAGTATTTTGGGGTTAAATTACAAAGTCCCCCAACTTTTATGGAATTAACCCTGCCTGTCAGAATCCCCGTTTTCTATATTTTTGACGTTTCAGGGGGCAAACTTCCGCGAAATCACCTGAAAATCTGCGAGGGTCATTTTCTTGGAAGGAGAAGACTTGCGGGCGAAGGATCCACGAGAATTGGGCAAGGAGGCCCAAAAGAGGACCCTCCACGCGGCCAGATTCCTTGGCCGCGTGAGAGGCCCCCTTTTGGCCCCTGTGGCCCCAATTCCTTCCATCTTCGACTTACCGACTCCGTCTTGACCTAAAACCGACAATTAAAAGGGTCCCCCGTACCCTTACGGAGAGGAGCGCCGCCGAAACACCAAAACACCGAAACAGAGACCAGAATTTCCAGATTGGAGGGGGAAAACTCCGGCGGGGCGCCGCCGGTGTGATCTCCTACCCCTCCAACGTCATCTCCATCGACATCTCCATGAAGAGGGAGTAGTCCACCCCAGGGCTACGGGTTTGTGGAAGTAGCACTTGTATCTCTCTCTATGTGCTTCACTAATTAGATCCGTATGAGCTGCCTCACATGATTACGGGCACCGTTGTAATTCCTATGTGGTGGATCTTTTCTATGAGTTATTGAATCTGAGATTGCAATTGTTTCTCTTGAGTTATTTGAGTAGATGTATCTTATGTACCCCGTTCTTATTTGCTAGATTTGATCAATCTAGTTCTTAAGAGCGTGTGTGGGGTGATGGGTGCATTAATTGGAGTAACGGGGGGTGGCTAGTGCTGTGAAAGTGACAGAAGTTCAGCGATCCACTTAGGTTTTGTTAAACCTTTCTTAGTTACCTCACTAGGGATAAAAAGGAGTACCTTGTTACCGGGGATTTGAAGTGACACTAATCAATCTCCATGACTAGATCTAGCAAGTTCTTACTTCAACTTCATGTCACATTGCTTAAAGCTATACTCTGGTTTTTCCTTAATTATCGAGGTGTTATGATTTATTTCGCATCTTGGTGGAGTATAAGAGGGATCAATATGACCGTAGAGATCTCTATGCTAGGATGTGATGCCCATATGAAAGTACTCAATGTTAAAATGTTATTGTAATCTCACATGTAATTCTTTATGTCCACCGTCTACTACTTTATTTGAGAGAATGCAAGTGTGAAACCATGAACCTCGGTCCTATTTTAATTATAAGAAAACACTCTAGTTACTTTGCTGCAATTTACTTTACTTGCACTTCACTTTACTTGCATCTCCAATTCGAATTTACATTATCTCCATCACCACTTGCATCACAAAAATACAAAAACAATCCATTGCATATTTATTTTCTCATTTGCATTTAGTAGTAGATTTAATTATTGCACATTTACTTTCAGTTTTGCATTGCAATTTAGAAGTCTCACACCTTGTGCTTGACAACCACCTGGTGAGGTTGAGGGCACAAAATTCTCTACTTGTTTGCAGGATCCTGGAGGAAGCTTGGAAGTCAACTGCTGAAATACTGGCTCCCCAAGAGTTCGATATAAACCCTCGAGTCACCCTCGTGGGGAAGAAGGCTTGCCACTAGCTACACACTCTGCACTTGGAGTCTCAACCTAGCCATCAACGTGGGAGACAAGTCTTAATTGAATACGTGACAAAAAAAGGAAAGAGGAGACTGAATTGGATACCTACCTAGTCACTAGTCACGTTCCTACACAAGGCAAGATGAGATTTGATTGGGTGTGTTTTTTTCAAATGGCATGTGCATGTATGTAAGGAAAGTACAAGAAGATTGGAATCCCTGTTTATCACTAGTGGACTCCTCCTTATTTTAACGCAAAGGCCAGAACATACCGATCGTATTATCAATTCCTCGTGAGGACTTTTGGCTGTTCGTTCACAGCTGCTTCCGTGTTGTCTGTCGGGCGGTGTTTTTTTGGTCGATTTGTTTGTTTGCGGAAAGAAAAAAAATAAAGGAAAGGAGAAGAGGGAGCATGTGGATTCTATGAGCATACAATTGGGTCTCCTTGGTGCGTGGAGTGCAGTAAAAAAAAGCTGAAAAGGGGACAAAAAGTGGCCCAAAATATTCGGTACAGTTTGCGGCGGACACGAAGACAAAAAAAAGAGACACGAGTTTATATTTTCACAGACGGTGAACTTGGTTCATTTGGATTCAAGGGGTGCAGGAATTTGTCCTATTTGTCTTGGATGATGCACTCAGATGACCTCCACTATTTCAGATTGCATCCGTGGGCGTATTCAGTTTATTTGGATCCTTGGGGTACAGGAGTCTGTCCTGCTGTGTCAGGGGTGGTTTGCATGGTGCGTTTTAGATGCAATTTGACATATTATGTGTCTAAATCATGTTGGTGGTGACAAACATGGATGGCACCAAGAACAAGTCTAGCTAGCTGAGAGGGAGGATGTGGTGTGGCATGCAGGCATGATTTGAGGATGTAGAAGCGTGGCGATATGATAATTTGACGCCACAAGCGCCGGAGAAGACCTTCTGGCATTGAGGACAACGCCTTTTGAAGAAAAGGAGGATGATACGGGCATCTACAGGTTATCACGCTAGGACAATAAACCACGATGTATAATGTCTAAGGCCTGCGAGCCGCATATTGTGGCCGAGCCTTCTAAATGGGCCTGTTTGTATCCAATTTGTCCAATTAGGTTAGGAGTGGGTTTGGGTCTGTCCAACCGACTAGGAGTTGGCCTCTTATATAAAGAGGGCCAAGCCCTAGGGTTTTAGACAGGTTGAAAATTATGTAAAACTAAAATTTCCAGGTTACCACCGTCCCTAGGGGATCGGCGTGTAGGCGGCATCTCGGACGTTCGTCAGTTATCTTTGCAAATAAAGGTGTGAGTGTTCTTGGATCTGCCAAGAGGGTTCGTTCGTGGCTAGGGGGCTCTTGGATCTGCCTAGAGTTGTCGAGCTTGGTGCGAAATACAGGTGCGAGTGTTCTTGGATCTGCCAAGAGGGTTCGTGCGTTTCTCGCCTAAATCTATCCATGTTCTTTAGGTTACGTGTATCGCTCACGTGATTGGGAGAATAGTTATCTCGGTGGTTCTTGCGGTGAAAGATCAGGCAAATGTCTACATCATGTAGCATAATTATAGGTGGAACGGGTCTTGTCATTAGGTTGAATTCTTGCTTCTGAAAGATCTCGTATCAATCTTCTCCTTTCCTTAATGCACTCAGAGTGTATATGATGTTTGGGCTGATTTGAGTCTGAAGGTGAAAGTGCACAAACTCTGCAGAGTCAATAAACTAAGATCTTAGCCGTATCCCCGGTTATGGACAACTATGAGCAGCTGGACAAGGAAGGACGGAAGAATCACATCACAATTTTCAATAATTAAAATTTTGACCAAGTGAACAGTAGTTGTGGTGCTTGGATCTTAATCAAATGTTGCGACCCTTTGGAAAGAAAAGTTTGTTTTACAAAAGAGATAGGAGAAAATTTGCTATTGCAAACCTAGCCAAAACTCCACCAAGCCAAATATGCATGTAGATATAGTCTTGACATTTATATCCACCATAGTGTTACTTGCCAATACATTAAATTGTATTGACTCCCTTGTTGCTGCATATTCCATCCTGCAGATGATTCTAAAGACGAGTGAGGTTTTCGTTTAGGATCTCGAGACTATCGCCAACATCTTTTGCATGTGGCACATGAAGAAGATGTGCTCAATGTGTACTATGTTTTCTGTTGTATTTCTTTGTTTTCTGCTAGTCTTCTAAGACTATGCAAGTTGTAATATTACTCGTAAAGACTGGATCATGCGATGTAATAGAATTTGATACATTTGCATGATATTTCATCTTGTACTGTGGTGCTAGCAATTGATCCAGGGACTAGCACAATAACCCAGGTATTCCATCTTTATTAAAAGTTGGGATGCTACAAAGTGGTATCAGAGCATTGTGTTGCCTGTAGATTTCAAGACCCTAAGTTTGGAAAAGACCCTAAGATTGAAAATTTCCTATGTTCAAACATTCTAGAAACAAAACAACCATCTTAATCTTTCTCATATCCTCTCATCTATTTTTCACCTTCAAAATTGTATTCTCTTATTCTAGATGACCTACCTCTTGAATACCCTCAGGGCAATAATATTGATGACAATACCAAGAAGTGTAAGAAGTATTTTCACCACATGAATACCTACACTCAAGACAATTGAAGAACTTGAAGAAAAACATAGACTTCAAAACAAGCAAGAACACCTCAAGACATTGAGAGAAGAATCTGAAGAAAACTCAAGAAGATATAGATGAGACCACCAATCTAGTTACTTTGTTGGAACAATTTTAACGTGTTAGTGTATTGATCATAATAATGAGTGAGGTATGAGAATATTAGTGTTTTCTAAAAACCTTGTTGTTTGATGTGATGAATGTGTTGCTACATGTTTGTTATGTGTTGTTGTAGGATGAGTTTCCTTGATCTGCTATGTTTGGATAGGAACCTCCTTTAGCTATCTTTCTAAATATCTAATCCTCTTTACTAAAACCCTAAAACAAATGCCTAGCCAGAATGCCAACAACCCTGAGAACTCAATAGCAATGCAGATGCTACTAGAAGCTCAAACTCAGCTGATACAACTGATGACCCAGAATCAAGCCAGCAACCCCAATATGGAGTTAACACCAGGAATGCAACAAGTGTTGGATACTGAATCACAGATAGTTAAGATGATGTCCCAAGACTTGGCCAATAGTGAAAACAATCAGCCTTTGATAGCTAGAGATAACCAAGAGACAGAAAAGGAAATGTTTTCAACCCTCAAAGCCTGCAAATCTTGCGGAGAGATAGGACACTATTCCAAAGAATGTCCTGATGAGTGGCCCCATGGTGATGCAAACAACTAAATTGAAGGATACTTCACTCAAGTTACTTGTTTTCTATGTGAAGGAACAACACATGTTCCAACACAATGTCCACTTTACCCCATGTTACAACAAGTTGGACAACAAGCCAAAGTAGGAATTCTTAGTGCACTCCAAGAGAACTTGGGAAAACCATAACTGAAGGGAAAACACAAGTTAGATACTAATCAGATGGACCATGTCAAGATGAAAACTAGAGCCAAGACTGCCCCACATGCCCATTCATCCAAACACACCACCAAGAATTGTTATTCTTGTGAAGAAGATGGAATTTTATCTAGAAATTGTCCCAACAAGGAACCCAGACTACCTTCCAATATAGTGGATTACTCTGGACAACAGTATGAATATATTACCTACCATGAGAGTTTCCTTAGAAATAGCATGTAGTTTGCCTTCAAGGATGACAACAAGAAGATGGAAGATTTCCAAGGACATCAAAAGACCAAGTTGAGAGTGACCCAAGGACTTTTGATTGACCCAAAGAGTGACCCCTCGGTGTCAAAGGTAGTTCAACATACCTATGTTGGTCTACAGCTCTACCGCGAAGGAAAGTTCTACTCAAGGCAATCTCAAATCAATCTACACTCCAATCTAATGAAAATAGACTACCCACAAAAGTTTCTTTTAAGGGTGGTAGCCCACCCAGTTGTTCTGGAACCCAGTCACCAGACCTATTTTCTTTCTAACCTTCCCAAATATCGGGACGAGATTTATTTTAAAGGTGGTAGTCTGTAACATCCGTGATTTTTGGAAAAACTAAAAAATCACAAAAATTTGTAACTTTTGTTTTCATGTCAATTCAAGTCACCAAAAACAAATAAAACTCAAACACAAATAAAATATTAGGTCATATGCCAAGTATATTGGATTTGGAAGTCCAGTTATGCCTTTGTTCCTTAAACCCTAAAACCTTATTCAAAAATAAATTTCTTATTATATAAAGGGAATATCTTTTTATTAACAAACCTTTACCTAAAATGTTTACAACTCCAATATTACTTTGAAGATATTTTATGGCAACAAAAATCAGAGATTATAACCATTAATAAAGTTCTAAGCCTCAGAAGTATTTGATGAGAATAAACTTTGTTAATAATATCTTTTAGTGGTTATTCCAAGTTTTAAACATGAAGGTGTGAACATAAAAGGCATTGCTTTGAAAATAACATAAAAGAAGGCATTGAAAACAATGTTAAGACTTGTGGTTATAATCTAAAATTGTATTAAGCCACTTTAATAATTATTAGTTTTTCTATTTAAAAATGGCATTAGTTGCTATTAGGGTGTACCCCTATTTCAAAATATAAAATTGTGAAAACAAGATGAAATGACTTTCAAAAATATGTTTTCAACATTTAGTATGTCACTAAAATTTTAATTGACCAATAACTATGTTTTATAAATTTTTTAAATTAAAAATCACATTAGGTAACTATTAAGGTATTATTCAAATTTTCAAAATTTAAAAATAAAATATGTTGAATTGTTTGAAAAAATGGTACTGTTGGAAAGCAATTGAAATTTCAAGAATTTAGAATTTTTTATGTCATTTGGATAATTAAAATAGAAGTTATAAAAGATTTGTTTAAAACAGAAGTTATAAAAGATTTGGAAATCCATAATTTCTTTCCCTCTGCGTTCCTATAAGAAGCCCCATTTGTCCGCTCCATTTGCCCCCTCCCTCCTCTGTCAATTGCGCCCCACGGCTCCCAAGATTGCAGACCGGAACCCATGCTGTCTGCCGCCGTGTTTTCGAGATTTCGGCGAGGTGAGGCCTTCCCCGTGCTCGAGTCTTCGCCCAACTCCTCCCCCTTGATCTCGCCCTTCAATTGATTCGCTCGGGCGAACCTTCTTGCAGTGGTACCACTGGCGCCGTAGTCTCCCGAAGGTCACCGAAGCCGTGCCGTCTCCTCCTGCACCGCGCCACCGCTCGGAGCCTCCACCGTACACTCCATGGGCACCATCGGATTCACCGAGTCGTGCCGAAGCTCGTCGTGGTCCCCATCGAGCCCGAAGACCACCGGAGCGCCATCGCCATCGACTTCTGCCCCGCCGGCCACCGCAACGCCATTTTTTGGCAAGCCCCCACCGCGGTGAGTCCCTCTCTCTCTATGTCGTTAGATCTAGATCAAGTCGCCTAGATTAGATCACTTAAGCGAAGGGGTACGTCGCCGTTAGATCCAGAGCCGGCGGCTCCGATTGAATCACTTAAACACGTCAGCGCCCAGTCAGCACGCCATGCCAGCATCCAGTCACCTACCAGGCCCGATTAGATCCAGCCACGTGGCCCAGCCTTATCTGAATTTCTTCTCCCGCTGGAATCAATTAGCAGTTTTGCAGAAAAGTCCCTGAATCTTAGATCTATCATATCTTTTGATCCATAAAGCTAAATTTAGTAATCTTTGAATTTTTGAAAATCCCTTGACATCTAGAAACTTTTGGCACTGGCCAAATTCAAATTTGACAAATTTAATTTGGTTCAAATTCAAATATGCTTGTTTGATGAATTTTGGCATAATTCAAATTCTACAAATCCAAAAATTGCAAATAAAATATATTTGGAAACATGGTTTTGCATGCTTGATTTAAGTTGAAATAATATAGTTTTGATGCATGTTTAGCTCTCCTATAAGTCTCTATATTAGTTTCCACCTTATAGTTGCTTGAAATCAATTTTTGTAATGATTGTTGAAAATTTCAGAAATGGACAGCCACAACTTTGGAGAAATATTTAGGAGTGATGCTCCTAGAAGAACAAGGCCCTCACGTTCATCTACTCTATTGAGGACATCCTATAATGAAGACCTTATTGCACCAAACATCGATGATGCGGGAGGCGATGGAATTGCTAATCCATCTAGTTTCCCTTGCTATACATTTTTTAGAGGTGCGGGTATACTTGATGGCTTCTTGGTGCTGATTGAAAGGGTTGCTTTAACCAAGTACATGCAGGATGAAAGTCCCCAATATGCTATTCTGACAAAGACTTTTGTTGAGAGTTTTAGATTTCACAACTCACCATATAACCCAACTATTGCTTTTAAGATATATGGTAGTCCTTTTTCCTTGTCCTTGCAGAGTTTTTGTAGCATTATAGGTATCAATGCCTCCGGGATAGCATGCAAGATTCAGGAGAGACCCGCTGATCTTATGGAGCTCTATCGAGGAGTTGCCAATGATGATTTCCGATTAGCTCGGCGCGGGGAGATAAGGAACATTCAACTTCCTGCTATCGGATATTTTACTTACTATCTTGCTACTAGTGTCCTTGGTAGGGAGAACACTAGCAACATTTCAAACTATCATCTTGCTTTTCTTGCTGCTGCACTTAACCGTAGGGACAAGTATAACCTTGGTTCTCTCATTGCTCGCCGCCTAGCTGCTAAGAGACCCAGTTATGGGGGCATTATTGCTACACGTATAACAACTGCTCTAGGTTTTCCTATTACTTCCCATGATGAATTGATAGCTCCTTATAGACTTGAACTTGCTGGCATGAAGGCTCATCATTTTATTACTGCTAACTCTACTACTGAACATTTATTATATAGAGTTTTATTTGTTGACGGAGATGAGAGGGAAGTTACTTTGTCGCATCCTGCTTTGTTCAAAGTTGACAGGATGTCATGGTCGTGCCCGACGGGAGAGCTAGATGAGCATTTGAGCTTGATGGAGTTCCATAGGCAGTAGATGAGGCGAGATGCGCCTTCTGAGGACTACACCACGCAATACACCGGGGTGTCCTCGAGCACATATCAGGAGGAGGGATCATTCTCGGCAAACTACGGGGGCGCCACCTCATGGCCCGCTTGGGATTGATCTCCACTTAGGCCAAAAGCCTAAGCTTGGGTGGAGGTATACTGACATCACACTCATCTATATATCATGTTTCTGTCGGTTATTTGTATATCCATATTTTTGTTTCCTTAGTTGTTTTCGTTTCCTTCGCTTCTTTTTGTTTTTGTTGTTTTGTTCTTGCTTTCCAAAACACAAAAAGACCAAAAATATTTCTGTTGTTTCTCTTTATTTGTTTCTTTAGTTTCTTTTGTTGGTTTTCTTTACTTTCTCATTTTGGTTTAATATTCAAAAATCCAAAAATATTTTGCTTTGTTTCCTTGTTTCTTCTGTTCTTGTTTTAATTCGAAAACCCAAAAAAAATTGTTGTTCTTCTTTGGTTTTGTAAAGTTTGTTGCAGAGTTCATCGGTCTTTCGTGTCTCCATTTGTAACATCCCAAGTATGAAAACAACCCTACAATGCTTGCTCCTTGTTTAATTTTAGTTTGCATCATTCCATCATGAGCATTGCATTTGTTCTCAATTGATTTCACTTGTTTTCCATTTGAAATTCAAATCAAATTTCAAAATTTGGTTCATACTTGGTATGTTCCAATGTTTCAAAATAGATTTCAAACAGCAACAATTCAAATGTTTCCAATAAACTTGAATTTCCAAATAATTAACTTGGTTAAATATTTCAATATTTCATATATTGCAAAATTCACTCAAATTCTCTTAAATTTCAAACAGCAACAAAATTTAAAATTTTGAAAAATAAAAGTTTGCACAACTGGGCTTTTGCAATAAATAACTAATAAAAATTATCACCAAAATTTTTTCAACCCCAAAACCCTATTCCTTTTCCCTCTTTTCTTTCCTACAAAAATAAGGTGAACAAAAAAAAATAGAAACAGAAAAAACAAAAAAAAGGGGGGAGGGCAGGCCAGCCCAAGTGGGCTGAGCCCACCACACCCCCACGAAGCCCAGGCACCCACGACGTTGTCGTCTTCCTCCTCTGTATGGAGACAGAGGAGGGGAGACCTCCCCCACCCTGCAGGAGCTCACCTGCTCCACCTCCTCTACTTAACCCCTCTCCCCCTCCGAACCCTAACCTCTCTCCCTTCCTCCTCCTCAAGCCGCCGCCATTCCACTCTTCCTCCCTTCTCCTTTTTCTTCTGAAGATTTTCTGTACCTTCTGTAACACATCCATGGCCGGTTCTTAGAGATCCCCTCGCCGCCGTTCTACCCACCGTCGAGGCTCCCTCTTCGCGGGAACGGAAACCCCGCGGCCTCCTCTCCCTCCTCGCTTCCTCGACGAGGCCCGGGAGGCCGCGGATCGCCGCCGCCAAGCCTCTATTGCCGCCGACTGCTCTGCCCCGTCGGGACCTCCTCGTCCGCCTGCTCCCGCTCGCCGATCCCACGGTGAGCACACCCTCTCCCCTCTCTCCTCTCCCCTCTCCCCCTTCTCCTTTCCCCTCCGCGAGCAGGGCGAGCGCCCGCCCCGTGCCCCGCGCGGCACAGCCCTCGCACGCCGGCAGCGATCGTCGTCGTTGATCTGTTCCCGAGCGCGTTCAGTTAACTGAACATTTATTCAGTTTCGTCAGTTAACGCCGGGAGCCTTACCTCAAAACCCAGCGCGAACCAAGCCTATCACCAACCGAACAATCAGCCCAGTGGCTTGTGCCCTGTGCCGCATCTAGGAGATCCCGGGATCGATTCCTTCCCCGCGCGATTAAAACACACTTTTTTTATTTCTTTTTCCAGATCCAGAAACATTTCGTTTTCGCATCCAAGTCCCTGTTAATATTTTCCTAGTCCCTGTAATTTAATAAAATTGGCAGATTATCAAATAAACTTTGTAATTTAATAACTTTTGCTTGGAAACTCAAATTGCAAAACTTTCAACATGAAAACCACTCCATTTTAAATGCTCTACCACATTATCAACTTTATTTCTGTTTTTGAATAATTGAAAATGCTGAAAACATTTATTACTTGTTAAATGCTTTAAATATTGCAAAATTCATAACCTGGGCATAAAAATTCCAAATTCAACAAATAAAATATGTTTTCCATACCAAATTAAATTCTCTACATGTTAAAAACCATTTGTATACTGTTTTGAACATTTCAAATGGTTTCAAAAATTCAAATTCAAACAACTCTTTCAAATTTGGTCAAATTCATAACTAATTCAAATTGAATTCAAATGGCACATGTAAAATATGTTTTCCATGCAAAATTGAACAAGCTTTCCAAATATAAACTTTGTTTCCTATTTTGAATAATTAAAATTGGTTCAATAATTTAAATCTTCTTTAAATCATTTAAAATTGCTAAATTAATAACTTGGTCAAACTAAATTCTTTTTGAACATATAAAATATGTTTTCCATTCCATTTTTCATGAACTTTGCAAATATCAACTTTGTGTTCTGTTTTAAATAAATTAAATGGCTGAAACAACTGTTTCTTAATTAATGCATTTAAAATTGTTAAATTAATAACTTGCTCATTTTAAATCCTTTTTCAACAAATGAAATATGTATTCCATCTAAAATTTTGTGTTCTTTCCAAATATGAATTTTGTTATCTGTTTTGAACAATTAAAATGGGTGAAAACAATGAGTGCTTGTGTAACTCGTTTAAGAAGCCAAATTTCATAACTTACTAAATAAAATTCCAAACTTGGTAAACAACATTTTCAAATTGAAGCTATTGTTGTTTTCTTATTGTTTTCTTCATCCATGCTTCATTCTAATCAACTTCCACGTGATGATTATTGTAGATCACTTAATTCAACCTTATTTCATGAGCTCTTCCATATGCAATCCAAATTACGGATGGGCTCATTTAAATATGTTTACCATGTCAACTAGCTTATCCTTGATGCATCAATTAAATTGTCATGCATCATCCCATGTTTGTGCATTATGCCCTGTTATTGATTGTTTGTCTCTCTGCGTTGTTTGTTTGCTTCTTCTCGAATAGACGACGACGTTGAGACAGACGAGGTTTACGACACTACTTCAGAGGAGTTAGCCCAGTACCAGGCTACTGAGTTTGCAGGCAAGTATTCACTCACATGAACCATTGTGTCCTTTCCACACTGGATACCGATACTTTCCGTTGTCTAATCTGCTAGCCTTAAGATTCGTTGCTTGTGTTCCGATCCTATCACATGTTATCCTGTAACCCTGATATAGCCTATCCTCCACACCTATAACCCCGTTGCTTGTTGCCTGTGTCTTACTAGCATGCTTAGGGTTGTTTATGCTCGAGTCTGATGTCCGTTATTTCTGTTACCATATTTATTATGTTTTGGGGCTCGATGTTTAAACAACAACCTTTTAATGTTTGAGGTAAGGCTAATTTGATGATAAGGCACCGGCAGGAGGCCGGGTATTGTTTTGAGGCCTGCTAGTGTCGAACTTAGGAAAAGTTCTTGTCCTCTGGATCCATGTTGAGCGCGCTAACCGCATGTGGGAAGCGTGTATGGGCTCCCCCCGCAACTCTGATTCGATTCGCATCTTGTCCAAATCGCCACACTTAGTTCGGGCTTTCCATTTGATGCACGCATATGCAGATACGAACCCTTGGCGCCAGGGTGGAACTTTTGTAGTCGGCATTTAGGGCGGCGTGGTCTTCCAGTGCTATGAGGGTCCCCCTTTTCTTCGTGGGGGCTCGATTAGCCACGCACGCATAGCACGTGGTTCTTTGGGCTTGATGCGAAGAAGAGTTGGGTTGTGCTGAGTGCCTCGCTTGGTGGGTTGATCCCCCGCCTGGCGGGATATTCTTACGTGTACGGCCAAATTGGTGCACCCCTGCAGGGTTAAATCTTCTCGAGAAGCCGTGTTGTCCGCGGTTATGGATGACTTGGTGATAGGGCTGGCTAACAAGGATTAGACAACTTACACCTAATCAATAATGAGTTTACTAGTAATAGGCATATTGTCACAATAACTTCAACCTTCATTAATCCAACTGTGTGGGTTATCCTCGGATTGCTTCTTTGGATAAGGGGCGAGATTCAGGATGGGTTTGTTTGAGGTTAGTGGTAGATGGTTCCGATGCGCTATCTTATCCCTTTCTTTTAGCCGGATGTTGTAGCGTGTCTCTGTAGTTGGTTAGGGCAGCCCGCTGCCGCAACTTTGTATCACCTATCTTCCGTTGAACCCAAAGCATCTGTACTTGGTGTTGCCGGGTACAATTTGGTATCTTGTGCGTCTTGCTTGCCACTACTCGTCTGTACTGACCCCTTTGGGGCTGCGTGTTCTGCAGACTACGTTTCCGAGGATCCCCATGGTGGCTACTACGTGGAGTATGACGAGGCTGCTGACGAGTAGATAGCGGACCCGGGCAGGATCCGAGACTTCGTGGATGGGCTCCGTTCTTTCGTTTCCGGCCTCTTAGGCCTATTTGGATCTTGTCTGTACTCAGACACTTTGGATGCTTCCGCTGTGATGTAATGATGACTTGTTGGGACAGGTGTCCTCTGCATGACTGTATTTGCTATCTCTGCTCTAGTGAGAGCTTTTGCCACTTATTTCTATTTCTTTGTGTCTTAGAGCTTTGTTGTGATATCACTTGTTCAAATGTCGTTGACGTACCATGTGTGTATGTTATGAAGTACGTCAATGGAAGTATTCGGATTTCTATTGGATGGTTTCACAGACGATGAATAGTAGAGGATGGTTGTCACACGTTTACGTGTTGGCCTACTCATATTGAGATGCGGGTGCAGGTAGGCCCCGTAAGCCATTTATCTACTGTTTAGCGGGCTGTGAGTATCCTCTAAAAGTCCGGGTGCGACAAATGGTATCAGAGCCTGTCTGCCTGTAGGATCCCTTTTACTGGTCACAGTTGAGTCTAGAAACTATTTTGTAGCTATATAGGAAAAACGAAACGTGAGAGTAGGAATTCTGTTCTTTTATTTCTTTCCCCACCCACCCTCCCTTTTCTGGTAAGGAAGTGCAACGTTGTTTTTCTCTTCTCATCTAAACTTTCAAGTTAGGATTTCACGTATCCTGGTTTCTCTAGGATGGTTATATCTACTAGACCATAGGAATGGAGGTGGTTGTGACATGATTTATCATGTTGCCTACTCACGATTGAGAACGGAGGCACATAAGCCCCGGAAGCAGATCCTCTATTCCTTAAGCAGGAGATATTGATCCTTTAGAAGCCCGGATGGGTTTTCCGTAGTAACTCAGGAGTGTTTGGTCTCGTGTTTCCCGAATGTTGCTTCGATATCCTGTTCTTCTCAACATCCTTTTCGTCCGTTGAAACCTTGTTGTTGCTTGCCACTTCAGTTCTTCTACCGGCGTCAAATCAAAGCTTCCCCGATCATCTGCAGATGGATCTCAGGTTCTACCCACAGGTGGTTCGTATGACTCGTTGCGAGAGCACTGCCGGTTATCCGGAGATGCTGAGAGACATGGTCACTTTTCTGGGGTTTCGTTGGGCACCAGAGTACCAGGTCTACGAGCAGCAGCGAGAGTTTGAGCAGACCTACTACCAGGCTATCGTCTACATTCTGTCAGATGATGGCATGAGCGTAGTCCACCGCTACGAGGTAGTGGGTTCCACAGTGGATATGGCTGTGCAGCAGGAAGCTTATGTGAGCCTCACCGTCCTTCGTGCTGACTACTGGGGATTTGACGATTCTATCTATCGCCATATCCCCCGTGGTTACATCACTTCGGAGGGAGCTCACTTTACTCTCTACGACAACTTGGATGTTTACGAGCATGATAACTCCAGGCTGCACACCACCGCTCAGTTTGTGAGACACAGTGACGCAGTTGCCCGCACACTATCTCAGGAGTTGGCTTCAGTCAGAGAGCAGCTTTACCTTGCTTTGACTCGTCTGGCGACTTACACCACAGACTTTGTTGGAGACGAGCGCTTTGCACGTTTCGATCAGCCAGTGGGGCGTCGTCTGCCAGATGCTGGAGGTTACGAGCCGATCAGAGGTCCACTCCTTAACCTTGGTGCTGGTTACACTGGGATTCCCCGCTTTGGAGCACAAGGAGTCGACGCTATGTACTTCACCACGCCTAGAGTCGGTCTCAGACCACGTCAGATCTACGTGGATCGCCGTTCCACCTACTTTCGTGGGCGTGCTCCTCACCGTACCTCTCGCCGTACTCCTAGCCGTCGTCCTGCGTGATGAGCATGGGAGTACCGATGTATCCATTCTTAGCTATGTTTAGTTATCCTTTGGCATTCAAACCATTTATGGTGTGTTGGATATGCTGACGTATTTGAACATGTGATGGTGAACCTTGTGGTTGTCTATTCATGTGTCGGAATAATCTCTCTTTCGGTTGCCAAGTCTATCCTTTTCTATTGTTGTGCTAAAATGCATTTCCATTCAGGATGCCGCCAACAAGGAACAACACGCCTGAGCCACCGCCAATCGCGGAGCTGTTGACTCAGATGACCCAAGTCATGACGCAGATGGCCCAGTTTCAGGCTAATCAGCACATCAACCAGACAGCTCCACGAGTCAGCATCAAGGAGTTTCTCAGTCTGGGCCCAAGAGCTTTCGTGGCCACATGCGAGCCTCTGGACGCTGATGACTGGATCCGTGAGATAGCCAAGGCTCTGGAGATTGCACACGTAGCTGAAGAAGACAAGGTCAAGTATGGCTCCTATGTGCTGAAGGGTCAGGCAGCTACTTGGTGGGAAAACTTCCAGGCCATGAGAACTGGGATGCCAGTCTCGTGGGATTGTTTCAAGGAAGCCTTCCTGAAGCACCACATTCCAGATGGTCTCATGGAAAGAATGCGTGAAGAGTTTTGCTCTCTCAAGCAGGGCAAGTTGGACGTCATCGGGTATCAGAGTGAGTTCAATCGCCTCGCTCGATACGCTGGAGATGAGTGTCCACTGAAGCTAAGAAGATGGCAAGGTTCCGCAGAGGTTTTAACCCGGAACTCAAGTATGCCCTCACCAATATCAAGGCCAACAGCTTCGAGGATCTCGTTAACACCGCGCTCAATGAAGAAAATGGGCGCAAGGCGTTCGAGGAGTCTCGCAAGCACTCGCGTGAGGGTGGTTCCTCCTCCAACACAACCACCCCTCCGCAGAAGCGCCGCATCTGGGTACCAAATGGTGATGTCACTCGGGCTCCATACGCCCAAACTTCTCCAGGCTTCGCTCCCCGCCCACCCAACCCTGCTCAACTACATGATCAAAGGGCTTCGATGGGGCAGCCAAGGCCAGGGCCTTCTCGTGTCGTCACATGCTACAAGTGCAAGCAGACGGGGCACTACGCCGACAAGTGCACGCAGAGGCAGCTACCTCCACCACCACCTCGTCCTAACACAAACCAGGCAATGGTGCGCGCTCCCCCGCCTAAGGCCTTCAACTCCAACAACAGGCCTGTCGGGAGGACCGCAAGGGTGAATCATGTCAAGATCGACAAAGCTGAGGAAGCTCCTGACGTCGTTCTCGGTACTTTTCCCGTAAACTCTAATCCAGCTAAAGTGTTGTTTGATACCGGAGCATCACATTCTTTCGTGTCCAAGATCTTTGCGACAGCAATTAAACTCCCTTTTGTTGGTTTGGGTTCCCCGCTAGTGGTCAACTCCCCTGGAGCAACTATGCAAACGTCCAAGATCAGTCACAAAAATCAAATTCTAATTGGAGGCCACATATTCCTTGCTTCTCTCATACTGCTTGGCAATTCTGACATTGATGTCATTCTTGGTATGGATTGGCTGAAGGCCAATAAATCAAGAATTGACTGTGCTCAAAAGTCAATAACTCTGTCCCACCCTTCTGGCCAGATAATCTATTCTCCACATGAATCAAGTTCCATTCAGCTGTGCACCCTCAATGCAAAACCTCTACCGTCACTTGAAAATGTTCCGGTGGTTTGCGACTTCCCTGACGTCTTTCCAGAAGAGTTGCCAGGAATGCCTCTGAACAGAGCTGTCGAGTTCGTGATCGAACTTGAACCAGGTACTGCTCCAATCTCTAAGCATCCCTACAAGATAGGAACTCCCGAGCTGAAGTTGTTGAAGGAACAAATTGATATGTACATGGAAAAAGGTTACATTCAACCTAGTTCCTCGGCTTGGGGATGCCCAACTCTGTTCGTTGCGAAGAAGGATCAAACAAAGAGACTCGTTGTTGACTATCGTCCTCTTAACGAGAAAACCATCAAAAACAAGTATCCAATTCCTCGCATCGATGATCTTTTTGATCAACTTGCTGGAGCCTCAATATTCTCCAAGTTGGACTTGAGAATGGGTTACCATCAAATAAAGATCAGAAAAGAGGATATTCCAAAGACAGCCTTCACCACTCGCTACGGTCTATATGAATTCACCGTCATGTCCTTTGGTCTCACCAATGCACCGGCGACCTTCTCTCGACTCATGAATTATGTCTTCCATGAATACCTCGACAAGTTCGTTGTGGTATATCTTGATGACATTCTTGTCTACTCAAAATCCGAGGAAGAGCATGAAGAACACCTTCGTCTCACTCTCATGAAGCTTCGCGAGCATCGTCTTTATGCCAAGTTCTCCAAATGTGAGTTCTGGATTTCAGAAGTTGCTTACCTTGGTCATGTCATCTCTGCCAAGGGCATAGCCATTGATCCAGAAAAGGTTAAAGCAATTGTTGATTGGAAACCTCCAAAGACGGTGAAGCAAGTAAGAAGTTTTCTTGGCTTGGCTAGCTATTGTCGTCGCTTCGTCCCAAACTTCTCCAAGATTGCCAAACCTCTCACTGACCTCACAAAGAAGGACAAGAAGTTCGTCTGGTCTCCACAATGTGATGAAAGTTTCAATCTCCTGAAGACTAAACTCACTTCTACACCAGTTCTGGTTGGCCCAGATCCTTCCAAACCTTTCCAAATATTCTGTGATGCTTCTCTCCAAGCTCTAGGTGCAGTTGTTATGCAAGAACGTCAAGTTGTGGCTTATGCTTCACGTCAGTTGAACACACATGAGCTCAATTATCCCACTCATGACCTTGAACTTGCAGCAGTTGTGTTTGCCCTCAAGAAATGGAGACAATACTTGTTGGGTAATCGCACTGAAATCTTTTCCGATCATAAGAGTCTGAAATACATCTTCACCCAACAAGATCTAAACCTCAGACAAAGGAGATGGATTGAAAAGATTAAAGACTTTGATCTTACCATTTCTTACACTCCAGGCAAGGCTAATGTTATGGCTGATGCTCTCAGTCGCAAGTCGTATTGCAATAATCTCATGATCATGGAAAGCCAACCTCCTCTTCATGAAGAATTCCAAAAGCTCAACCTTGGTCTTGTTCCTCAAGGCTATCTTGCGAACTTGACAGCCACTCCAACTCTCGAGGACAAGATTCGTTCTGAACAACTTCGTGATGCTGAAATCAAGAAGATTGTAGAACACATGAAAGCAGGCAATGAGAAATTTGAGTGCTTCTCAATTGATGACAAGGGAACTGTGTTCTTCGAAGGACGCATTGCAGTTCCTCAAATTCAAAGTCTCAAAGATGTCATTCTCAAGGAGGCTCATGAAACTCCTCTCTCCATACATCCTGGAAGTACAAAGATGTACCAGGATCTCAAGACACTGTATTGGTGGCCCTATCGGGTTTCGACTAGGAGAAGTCATGAGCGCTGGTGGAATCTCTGACTCCACAAATCCCTTAGGTGACCCTATCGGGTTTCGACTAGGAGAAGTCATGAGCGCTGGTGGAATCGTCGGCTAGACAGGGGGCGAGATTTACCCAGGTTCGGGGCCCTCGTAGAGGTAAAACCCTTACTCCTGCCTCTTGTCGATCTGTATTGACGGAAAGATCGGTTACAATGGTGATGCTCGAATCGAGAGTAAGATCTCGAGTTCAAGGCTTCGATGGTGTTGTGTTGCTTGGTCCTCTCCCGGGGGGCTCTCCTGGCCTTATATAAGTGGCCAGGTCTCGAATCCTACCCGGAGAGGACTCGAATTTTAACTAGGTCGGTTACATGTTTCCTATCTTAACCCGCAAGTTAATGCAGGTGGGCTTCGCGTGGGCCTTCTGGAGTATTCCAATGGCTCCTCTTCTTGGGCCTTCAACCTTGGGCCTGAGAGGGGGTGTCCTTATTCGCAGGGTCCAGGATCCATATATTCGTCAGTAGCCCCCGAGCGTTTGCTCGAGTGGGATTTTTCCAGTCGAGTAGACGGTCAAGCCTTTCTTGGTCTGCCTTTCTTATGGATAACCAGCTTGGTTGTTTTCCTGTTTTAAAGGGTGTGTTCCCTGTGCAACGAGTCTTCATGCTCGAGTGTCAAGCAACGTAGGTGCCTGTTTTTGCGGCTTTTATCGCAGAAGGATGCGGCACAGTAGTTTGGCTCTCCCGAGAGATCAGGGCCAATTAATTGCGACTAGGGCAAAAACATTCCTGGCCTACACAGATTCAAGACCTCCGACTCGAACCCGATAAGGTGATTGTTGCGACTGAGCCGCTGTGGACTTATCGAGTCGAACTTAACCTATGGGGGTACCCGGCGCGTCCGCTAGGATTTTTCTTCGTGTTGTTGACACGGAATCATACCGGAGGACGCAGCTTTCGAGTGCGATTCCAGACCCTTAAGAAAGATCTTTTTGGGTCTTACCTTCATATTCGAAGAATATGGCATCCGGATGTGCCTAGTCGGCTGAACAATCCAGGTCTTTATGATGTAAAAGTATCATGTGTGAATGAAGGTAGGTTCTTCCTACCCGAGTGATTGTTTAAGATTCAATCGAAAGAATTTTCGTACTGAGGAGAGTCATGCCCATATGAAAGAGTTTTCACGTTTGGACTGTTGTTCCCGTACGAAAGAGTTTTCGTGTATAGGGTAGTTCTCTCTTGTTTTAAAGAGGTCTTGCTCCATGATTTGTTCGCAAAGGAATTGCCTTTAATCGAAGGAATTTCATATGAAGTTGTTTTCGTGTTTGAATTTTCCATTCGAAGGTTCTTGAATTTGATGATGCGTGCCATGACGTCATGGCGCACTTTTCTCCTCCCGATGGGACATGACGGAGTGGTAACAGATGGGCTGGCCCACCTGGTCAGCTTTTTGACCGGGAACGAGACGCCGCTCCCGGTTTTTACGCGAACGGTGCAGTAAATGCGCATGATCTTCTGTTAAGATCGTGGCATGGAACAACATTTCACCGTCTCCTCGTTTCATCTTCACACGTGGTGGCTGCGATAGGCGCCACGTAGCGCATCGAATGGCTGGGGCTGATTCGCTCCGTGTATAAATACGGGACTTAGCGCTGCGGTAAAAACTTCCCAGCCTTCGTCTTCAATCCATCTCCTTCTTCGCGCCCATCTTCTTCCTTGCGCTCAAGCTCGTGCTGTCAACCATGGCTGGAGGCAAAAGACGTGGCGCTGCCACCTCTGCAACCGGAGAAGTTTCCGCGCAACCTGCGCCTCGAGCTGGCGACTGGCGTTCGCCCAACACCACCACGAAGAGCATCAAAGAGATGCAGCGGGAGGGGCTGCTACCGGCTGAATCTGAGAAGCGGGTGCGCCTCGGGAAGAAAGAAGAGGTACCAAACCCGCAGTCAAACGAGCGCGTGGTCTTCGCGGACCACGTGTCTCGGGGTCTCTCCTTCCCTCTCCATCCATTCCTTCTCGGGTTGTTGTATGTCTATGGCATACAGCTTCACGATCTTCCTCCGAACGCGGTGCAGCACATATCGTGCTTCATCGTGTTCTGCGGATGCTTCCTTGGCATTCGCCCACATTGGGCGCTCTGGAAGGTCCTCTTCAAAGTTCGCATCTTCCGCGAGAAATCGCGGGTGGACTCCGAGCCTGGCGAGCCGCTACGCACAGGTGGCTTCGGGATCCAAGCGCGACTGGAAAGCAGCTACTTCAATATGCACTTCGTCGACTCCGCCCAAGGTTGGCGGAAAAAGTGGTTTTACGTCATCGACAACAGCTCGGGTGGGATCGTAGAATTCCACCCGTTCGTTGTTTTGAAGAGGCGGAAGTCCTGGGCGCACAAGCTGTCAGCCGAAGAAACCCAGGTTGTCACTCCCCTACTCGCAAGGGTGTCCGCTCTCCAGGATCAAACTGCTGGAGTGGTACTCAACGGGCTGCACCTGGCAAGTATTTTTCTGAAGCGCAGGATCCAACCGCTGCAGCAAAGGACTTCCACCATGTGGGAGTACCAAGGCGCTGAGGATCCTACCCGAGTGAGCCGCGAGGAGCTTTCGAACGTTGAGTTCGAGAAGAAAATCGCGGCTATCACTAGCTTGAAGGTGGGAGAGAAGTTCCCCGACTGCATAGTCGAAGCCTTCGACGCTTCGAAACCTCCACCAGCCGCGGTTAGTTTACTCTTCCTGTCTTCTATTATTTTATTCTTTGCTTTGAGCTTTAGTCGACTGAATTTTTTCTTGCCTTCTTCTGCCTTCTTTGTAGAGCTTAGCAGTGGCGAACTGCTACCCGCCAGTTGCGGGAGAGGACGCCTCGGAGTTACTGGCGAGTCACCTGGACGGCTTAGCCGATACCAGTGTAGCCGATGCTTCTTCGAGCTCCGAGGACGATTCTTCGGATGAAGCGGAGGGCTCGAATGGCGGCCTTCATCACCACAAGCGTCGTCGAGTGGATGATAACGAGGCTACTTCCAAGGATAACTCCTTGGAAGAATCGCCTGGAAAGGCCCCTATCTCCGCGACTCCCCTTCGCTCACTCGCCCTTTCCCCTTCATTCCTAGTAATCGCGCCCGCTTGGACCGCGGATTTGCTGGATGAAGATGAAGATGATGAGTAGGTTCTTCTTCTTGTCCTTTAGTCGAACTTTTTTCTTTGCTCCTATGTTGATGTTTATTTGTTGCAGTTTGCAAACCATCAGTCCTCGCAGGTATGCTTCTTCCGTTCCTCCCGAAAAGAGGAATAGAGCAGGAGCTGCGGGTGAGACTCCCACTGCTGGCACTGTCCAGAATTCTCCCAGCGCAGCCCCCCATGCGGCGACTGTGGAACGTGAGGCGCCTAACTTTGCCGCCAGGACTTCAGCTTCGAAAGAAGTGACGGACAGCTCCATGGATCCCCTCTCCCGCGCCACGGGCCAGGTAAACCTTGTCATTTGTCGTGCTCCCGATGGGAGTAGCCCCCGAGGCTGTAGTCGATCGCGTGCGGTCGGCTACAGGCTCAAAGCCTTGTCTTTTTCTTCTTCTTGATTTTATCGGGTGCACAGCAGTGCTCCCGATGGGAGTAGCCCCCGAGGCTGTAGTCGATTGAATTTAATCGGGTACATGCTCCAGTTTATTAATTCTTCTACCTCTGTATTTTTTGTAGTCGCTTGTTGATTCTCTTGCGGCGATTGGTCGCCGAGTTATTCTTGCCGAGTCAGAATGTGAGTCGCTTCGATCAGACCGCAGTCGACTCTCGTCTGAGAACGAGCTTCTTAAGAGTAAGTCTTATCATCTTTCCTTCTTCCTATTCTTTCTTCAATTCTTGATTTCTGACAATTGTTTCTATGCAGCCCGACTCGAATTCGCGGAATCCGAGAAGGGCAGTCTCTCTGAGCGGGTAACCACTCAGGGGGCTGATCTAGCGGCCATCCGACAAGAATTGGAGACCTCTCGCATGCGATCGGAGGATCTTGAAAGGCAACTTGCGGATGCGCGGAAGGCTCTAAAAGATCAAGAGGATGCTGGCAATAAGGCCGATTCTGACCTTGTCACGTTCCTCCGTTCCCTTGCTGAGCGTCTCGCGGGTAATAATTTAAGCTCTCGCGATTTCATCTTTTATCCTGCTGAACTTGCGAGGTCTTGATATTCTTTTCTTTTGCAGGTCTTCTGGATGTTCCTCTGGAGATCCCTGGGATCCAACGGGTAGACGTGCTAACCGACACTCTTGCTCAACTCAAGAGGCACGCCGAAGGAGTTTGCTCCTTGATTGGTGATGCCACTCATGTGTTGATGCAACTGCACGGTCGCTTCCTCGCCAACGCTGCACCTCCATCTGTGCTAGATGACTTGCTGAAGATCTTTTCGAAGAGCAGTCTCTTGGATGCCTACGCGGTCGCCCAGTCGGAGTCTGGCGCAAAGACTGCGATCCAGTTCGCGCTGGCGCATGGAGTCACCGGTTTGGAGGAAGCCTACTCGGCTCTTCCAGTCGACCCCTCCACAGGCAAAAAGGTACGGCTCTCTCGTTTTGGCGAGCAAGCCGCCATCCTTGCTCGGAAGCTGTCTGAGCTATTTGCTCGACTCACAGGAGGGGCGACTGCCGCTAGCGGGAGTACCACTGTAGCTTCGTAGTTTTGTATTCCTTTTCCGTTTTGAATGTAATGAACCTTGGGATGTATTCCCGTATTATCTTTAATCGAAATGTTTGCTTGGAAATTGCTTCTGGTAATTTGTGTATTCTCTCCCGATGGGAGTAGCCCCCGAGAATTTGTCAAATGTGCGACTAGAAATACTTCGAATAGGGCGTCTTACTTCTTTCCTTGTAATCTTCCAGGCTACTGGATTTGTCGCAGAATCTTCAGGTGGACTTGCTGCCCGAGCTGATCCACTTGTTGCAGCTGTTGGGTCTTTGGCGGGTCTTCGTGATCGTGTAGCCGATGGTGAGCGCAAACTGAAAGTGTTGCGTGGGGTAGCCGATGTGGCGAAGTCCAAGCAAAAACTAGCGACTGAACGCGAACAGTTTGTGATGGACGAGCTGGCTTCCCTTGCTGGGGAACTGTTGTGTAAGTAATACAGCCCCCAAGTCTTCTTTGTCTTGCTTCCTTATCTGATCACGTACTCTTTTCTTCAGTTGTTAAGCCGGATGATAGGGAGGAAAAACAGTGGGTGGAAAACCACATTCTTCAAGAAGCTGGCAGCTCAAGGCCTCATGCGAACAATTTTTTGTCTGATCGCAGCCGAGGTTTTGTTTTAGCTACTTTGAAGTTCCGTGTTTCCCAGATAAAAGTTCTCGTGAGTTCTTTTCACGAGGTCTTGATCGCGATAAACGCTGCATTCTACCCGCTGGAGAGGGGTCCTGAGGATTGGAGGTATCTCCTTGGGCTCTTCGGGCAGGAGGGAGAAATTCGCGAGTGCGTGCGCAACCAGATGATTTGTGGCGCGGTGGTGGCTCTCTCCTTTGTCCGAATACGGCATCCTGAAGTAGATTTTAACTCCGTAGCTAGCCTCCCAGATGGACCAATCGATGATATTTCTCTGCATTACGATGATGTTCGTCCTGCAGCGGAGAAAATCATTCGATTGACCTCTGAAGAAGTAGAGAGAGTGTTGGCGACTGAGAATGCTTATCGCCATGACTGATTGTTGAATGTGTATATTGTATCATGCTGTATAGCTTGTAAAAACTGTTTATAAGGTGTGTAACCTTGTGTGTATGAATTTTCTTGTGATGCTTAGTTGTAGGCTTAGCCCCCGTGTGTTTATGGGGTGTGTACCTGTAACTATTTAGCATGTAAGAATAGATAATCTTCGAGTAAATATGGTTGAGAAACCATGTATTTTATTGCTATGACTGAGAATTCATGTATTCGGGCTACAAGAGTGGCTAGTATAGCCTTATTTGTTGTGATAATAAGTAATCCTAGGGATAAAATTTGCGGAGGTGTGCGATATTCCAAGGATTGGAATAGATTCCTCCAGTCGACGGATTCTTCAGCCTGTAGGCTCCGCCTGGGATGACTTCGTGTATGAGGAAGGGTCCTTCCCAGGGTGGCTCGAGCTTGTGTCCTTCCTTCTGCTTGAGCCGCAGCACTAGATCTCCAACCGCGAATGCTCTGTGGCGTATGCGGCGACTGTGATAGTTTCGCAGTGATTGCTGATATACTGCGGATCTTGCGAGCGCGATGTCTCGCATCTCGTCGAGTGCATCCATATCTTCCGCGAGTGCCTTGTTGGAGGTTTCTTCGCTGTAGGCCACGACTCGTGGGGCGCTGAATCTAACATCCTCGGGTAGGACTGCTTCTGCCCCGTATACCATGAAAAATGGTGTGTATTTTGTGGATCGGTTTGGAGTTGTGCGGAGGCTCCACAGTACGGAGGGTAGCTCTTCTGCCCAATGTCCTGCGGTGGGGTGTAGACGATTGAGTAGACGTTTCTTGATGCCAGCCGAAACTAAGCCGTTGGATCTTTCGACTTGACCGTTCGTTTGCGGGTGGGCAACTGAAGCAAACTTGAAGTTGATGCCCTTTTCCTCGCAAAACGGTTGAGTTTCCTTTGCTGTGAAGTTTGTACCATTGTCTGTAATGATGTCGTGTGGCACGCCAAATCTGCATACAATGGAGTCGAGGAATTTGACGGCGCATTGGGCGCTAGCCGAAGTTACTGGCATGGCCTCGATCCATTTGGTGAACTTGTCGACTGCGACCAGCAAGTGCGTATATCCGCCAGGCGTGGACTTGCGTAGTGGTCCAACCATGTCCAGCCCCCATTGTGCGAAGGGCCAGGCAATGGGTATCATGTGCAATTTCGTAGCAGGTGTATGTGGTCTTGGTGCGAACCGCTGGCAAGCATCGCATCGCTCGACCAGGTCCTTTGCATCGGTAGCTGCTGTTAGCCAGTAGAATCCCGCTCGGAAAGCTTTTCCCATGATTGTTTTCCAGCTAGCATGATGTCCGCAGTCTCCTTGGTGGATGTCCTGGAGTAATTCTTTGCCGTCTTTGGGTGCGATGCAGCGCTGAAGTATACCCGAGATGCTTTGCTTGTATAATTCTCCGTTGACTACCCGAAAGGATTTGCTGCGTCTCACTATTTGTCGAGCCTCGCGTGGATCGGCCGGGAGCTGTCGGTTGATCAGGTAGTCGAGATATTTCTGCGTCCAGACTGGCTCGACCAGAAAAACCTGTCGTGATATATTATGGGTAAGCTCGATAATGGCGACTTGCGGGCTGACCTCTGTTTCTGACGCTGCGGGTGTTCCTGTAGCTTTCTTGACTTTGACCGATCGCTTGATCATCCGTTCGAAATATATTCCTGGGGTGTATTTGTGGAACCCATGTTTGCCAGCCTATCTGCTTCTTCATTGCTTGATCTTGCAATATGCTTCAACTCGCACCCTTTGAAACTTCCTTCGAGTAGATTGTACATGTCGCGATACGCGACCATGTTTTCAGCAATTGCATCACATTCTTTCATTGTCTGCTGCACAATGAGATTGGAGTCGCCGTAAATCATTAATCGAGTAGCTCCACAGGCGACTGCCATCTTCATCCCATGCAACAGGGCTTCATATTCTGCGTCGTTATTCGATGCTGGATCATCTGGTGGAAAGTCCAATCGCAGGACGTATTGCATTTTGTCTCCCTGTGGCGATATGAGGACAATTCCAGTTCCTACTCCTTCGTTTCTTTTGGACCCGTCAAAATACATTATCCAATTGCTCGTGTACTCAGGTGGCCCGGGCGTTTGTAGTTCTGTCCATTCGCTTAGGAATTCCACGAGCACCTGAGATTTGACTGCGTTGCGCCCTGCGTAAGTGATGTCCCAGGCGCCCAACTCGATGCTCCATTTGGCTATTCTTCCGGATGCCATGGGGTTGTTCATGATTGTCCCGAGTGACGCATCATTAACTACTGTGATGGCGTGTTCCTGGATGTAGTGCTTGAGCTTTCGGGCTGTAAGGACCACCCCGTATGCGAGCTTCTGGTAATGAGGATATTGTTGTTTGCATGGCGAGAGCACTTCGCTGATGTAATAGATTGGACGCTGAACTCCGTACGCTTTGCCCTCCTCAGGTCGTTCGACTACGATTGATGTGCTGATGACCTGGTTTGTGGCGGCTAGGTATAAGTAGAGTGGCTCCCTTTCTTGCGGTGTTGCAAGGACTCGCCTACTTTGCAACGATCGCTTTAAGTCCGTGAATGCTTGCTTAGCTTCCGGTGTCCACTCGAATTTGTCCGTCTTCTTCAGCAGCTTGTAGAAGGGTAAAGCTTGCTCTCCCAATCGTGCGATGAACCTGCTCAGGGCGGCCAGTCGCCCTACAAGCTGTTGGACTCCGCGTAGATTAGTTGGCTCCTTCATTGTCAAGAATGCTTGTATTTTTTCTGGGTTGGCTTCGATGCCTCTGGCGGATACCAGGTACCCGAGAAGTTTCCCTGCTGGAACGCCGAAAACGCATTTTGTCGGATTGAGCTTGATCCTGTATGCGTTGAGGGCATCGAATGTTTCTCTAATATCCTCGAGGAGTGTGCTCTCAACTCGAGTCTTGATGACTATGTCGTCAACGTACACTTGTACGTTCTTGCCAATGAGCTTGGCGAGGCATTTTTGCATGCAGCGCTGGTATGTTGCGCCTGCGTTCTTGAGCCCGAAGGGCATTGTCGTGTAGCAGTAGACACCGTGAGGTGTGATGAATGCTGTCTTTTCTTCGTCTTCTCTTTTCATCCGGATCTGATTATATCCCGAATAGGCATCCAGGAAAGAGAGGCGTTGGCAGCCTGCCGTAGAGTCCACGATCTGGTCGATTCGCGGGAGGGGAAAGTTGTCCTTGGGGCAGTGCTTGTTTAACGACGTGTAGTCGATGCATACCCGAAGGATGTCCGTGTTCTTTTTGGGGACCAGTACCGGGTTTGCTAACCAAGTGGATATCTTGATCTCGCTGATGAATTTTGCTGCTAGCAATCTGTTTACTTCTTCTCCAAGCGCCTTCTGCTTGGGTTCTGAAAATCGTCGAGTAGTTTGTTTGATTGGTTTGGTATCTGGAAAGACTTCGAGTGAGTGCTCGGCAAACTCCCTGTGTATTCCTGGCATATCTGATGGTTGCCAGGCAAAAATTTCCCAGTACTCACGGAGGAGTTCGACGAGCGCGCTTTCCTATGCTTGCGGAAGGGTGGTGGAAACCAGCGCTGTCTTCGCAGAATCTGTCGGGTGCACTTGGTGCTTTCGAGTGTCGCTGTTAGCGCTGAACTCCAGTTCAGGCGCGTTTTTCTTCGTGAGGGGCATCATAGAGTGATCCGTGGTTTTTGCCAGCTCTTGAAGTTCTTCTTGCATCCCAAAAGATTTTGCGATCTCATTAAATTCAATGTCGCATTTGTTGGATTTCTGAAAATCTCCATCGATGGTGATTACGCCATGTTCTCCAGGTAATTTGAGCTTCAGGTAGGCGTAATGCGGTACTGCCATGAATCTGGCGAACGCTGTTCGACCAAGAATGGCGTGGTACTGCGAAGGCCAGTCGACAACTTCGAAGTCGAGGAATTCTCTTCTGTAGTTGCTCTTAGTGCCCAGCACAACTTCTAGGTTAATTGTTCCGAGTGGACGGATTGCTTTTCCTGGAACTATCCCGTGGAAGGATGTTTCTGATTCCTGGAGGCCGTCCAAGTTCCTGTTCATCCGACGGAGTGTATCCGCGTAGATAATGTTGATGCCACTGCCACCATCCATGAATACGCGGGCCAAGTCGTAGTTGCCAATTTGTGCTTGGATGACAAGGGCGGCGTGTCCTGGTCGATAGACTCGTGGCGGGTGGTCCTTCATCGAGAATGTTATTGGCTGGTCCGCCATCTTCAAGTATTCTGTTTTTGTTGGCGGTGTCTGCACGGCCATGCACAATTGCCTTGTGTTAGTCTTTTGAGCTCTGCGGGATGGACATACCTTCTGGATCATCGCGAGTTGCCCTCCTGGATTCGGGTACGCGTTGGCCCCGGAGTTTTGAGCTGGCGGTGCAGGTAGCACCGCTAATACCATGTTTGGATTTGCTGGTGGAGGTGGGGGTTGTGGCGGCTGGAATCCTTGGTGGCCTCCTCCTGGAAGCGGTGGGTAATTTTGCGCGTGTGCAGCTCTTTTCCTTGCGAGTGCTTCTGAGATATCGATAAACTTTCGGCAATCCTTAAGAAGGTGCGTTGCCTTAGTTTTGCCCGTGCGTTTATCTGTAAATAGATGTAGCGAGCAGTATCCATCGAGGTCTTCGTCAGGTGATTTTTCTTCAGCTTTTGGTCTCCACTCGCGATTCCCACGGCGACCGGAGTCCCGGCCTCGCGTGAATTCCGCTGCGACCAACTCCTCTCTGTCTTCGTGATCGTAGTATTTTCTCCTCTTCCTTCGACTATGGCGATCTTCATCATGTGCGGGTGATGATGCCCTCTCATTGCGCACCGCATCTTCTCCGTTAGCCCATTTTTCGGCTATGTTCATCAGCTCCCCAATAGTCTTGGGTGCGGCTCTGCCCAGTTCTTCTCTGAAAGCCGTTCTTCGGGCGCCTTTTGCGAAGGCTTCAATCGCTACTTCTTCTGAAATGGTTCCTGCGGTATTCCTGAGCGTAGTCCATCGCTAGATGTACTCGCGGGTGGATTCGCCACTTTTCTGCTTGCATGCTCGCAGTTCTTCAATGGTGGCTGGCCTCTTGTAAGTCGACTGAAAATTTTTGCAGAAATCGCGGTGCAAATCATCCCACGATGCGTAGCAAGATTTTGGTCGTCTCTCCAGCCAACTGCGAGCCGCGCCGGCGAGATGCAAATTGAGGTATTGCATAGCCGTATTTTTATTCCCACGTTGGCATTTTACTACCGTGAGGTAATCGCTTAGCCATTGAGAGGGCTCGAATGAGCCGTCGTATTTCGCTAATTCCGTGCTAAGCTTGAATCTTTTGGGTAGGGGCGCCTCGCGGATACTGCGGGCAAAGCAGAGAGCACCGCAGGTTTCGTCATCCGAAGAGCCAGACGTGGAGCGCTCGCGATATCGCGAAGCCCTCGCCTTATCCACCCTTTTTTGCGTGAGGTCTGATCGTGCGTCGTACTCTGGCCGGTCGCGGTCAGTATCCTTCCTTGGCTCCTTGCTTCGCTTTCGCGAGCGGCTGCTATGATGCCGCGAGCTCTTGTCTCTCGGACTGCCTTCACTGCTACTTCGACTGTCATCACGGCGCCGTGCTTCTTTTCCTCGACCACGACGCGGTGACCTGTCCCTTCTTGGCGAAGAACTCCTACGTTTGCGGGATGCTTCCTTTTCCTTGTCCTTCTCCTTCTCCTGATCCTTCTCCAGCTGCTCTGCGGCCTTCTTTCGATCATAAGCGGCAAGCCTTGCGGCCGCCAGCCCTAATCCCTTGCGCACTTGTTTATATTGTTCCGCCCGAGGATCACTTTCCGTCGGTTGGTTCATTTGCATGTAAGTTGCTGCGGCCAGAACCGCGGTGGCAGGAGTTTGCGGGTAGACATTGCCATCGTCGTCGACTCGCATGAGAGAAGGAGTGACCGATCTGCTGGTTCCGGCTAGGGACTCATTGTTCCTGGATGTAGATGTGTGTCCCTTCCTCGCGGGTCGGGTTCCAACCGAGGGTGTTATGGACAGCCCGGCTCGCCTTTGGCTCGACTCGTCCGCCGCTCTTCTTCGGCGGGCCAGGTCTATTCGAGCGTCCTTGATAGTCGTGGCTGCTCTCACTAGGTGATAGTGGTAGGCAACCATGTCTTCGTGTGAAGCCCCGGATGCGGGTGGCTTGCTCGTTCGCATAGCCTCCTTTGCTCGGTTCCAGGACTCCCGTGAGACGCCGATTATGTTAAGCTCTGCCGCGCTGTGTTCTATTTCCGAGGCTTGTTCCGATCCGGCCATGCAGACTTGAGCCAGTCGAGGCTCGTGCGTCCTAGGCGTAGGTCGAAAGTTTCTTTGAATTCTAGATGGTTCCTCTGTCGAGAGGGTATGGTAGTCGTTGTCGTTGAAGCGGATGGACTCGCCGCTTTTCTCCAGATGACGGCGTGAGTCGACAGCTCCAGATTTAGTTTCCGATTCATCCGAGAAGTGGAGGATTCCGTCCCGGTTGGTCACGAATTTTAGGCTCCCGAACGTCAAGGTGACGCTTTTCTCCAGATCCTCGAATACCGGGCGTGATTCCGGCGAGTGAGGTGTGACCACGACAGATCCGATCCGTATAGGAATGTTCGGAGCCGTAGTCGATGGTTTCCAACGAGAGTGCGTTGTCGATGAAGCCGAAGATGCCGGTGATCCAGCACCCGTCTTCCCCACGGTCGGCGCCAATTGTCGAATCTCTGACTCTACAAATCCCTTAGGTGACCCTATCGGGTTTCGACTAGGAGAAGTCATGAGCGCTGGTGGAATCGTCGGCTAGACAGGGGGCGAGATTTACCCAGGTTCGCGGCCCTCGTAGAGGTAAAACCCTTACTCCTGCCTCTTGTCGATCTGTATTGATGGAAAGATCGGTTACAATGGTGATGCTCGAATCGAGAGTAAGATCTCGAGTTCAAGGCTTCGATGGTGTTGTGTTGCTTGGTCCTCTCCCGGGGGGCTCTCCTGGCCTTATATAAGTGGCCAGGTCTCGAATCCTACCCGGAGAGGACTCGAATTTTAACTAGGTCGGTTACATGTTTCCTATCTTAACCCGCAAGTTAATGCAGGTGGGCTTCGCGTGGGCCTTCTGGAGTATTCCAAGGGCTCCTCTTCTTGGGCCTTCAACCTTGGGCCTGAGAGGGGGTGTCCTTATTCGCAGGGTCCAGGATCCATATATTCGTCAGACCTCACAAAGAAGGACAAGAAGTTCGTCTGGTCTCCACAATGTGATGAAAGTTTCAATCTCCTGAAGACTAAACTCACTTCTACACTAGTTCTGGTTGGCCCAGATCCTTCCAAACCTTTCCAAATATTCTGTGATGCTTCTCTCCAAGGTCTAGGTGCAGTTCTTATGCAAGAACGTCAAGTTGTGGCTTATGCTTCACGTCAGTTGAACACACATGAGCTCAATTATCCCACTCATGACCTTGAACTTGCAGCAGTTGTGTTTGCCCTCAAGAAATGGAGACAATACTTGTTGGGTAATCGCACTAAAATCTTTTCCGATCATAAGAGTCTGAAATACATCTTCACCCAACCAGATCTAAACCTCAGACAAATGAGATGGATTGAAAAGATTAAAGACTTTGATCTTACCATTTCTTACACTCCAGGCAAGGCTAATGTTCTGGCCGATGCTCTCAGTCGCAAGTCGTATTGCAATAATCTCATGATCATGGAAAGCCAACCTCCTCTTCATGAAGAATTCCAAAAGCTCAACCTTGGTCTTGTTCCCCAAGGCTATCTTGCGAACTTGACAGCCACTCCAACTCTCGAGGACAAGATTCGTTCTGAACAACTTCGTGATGCTGAAATCAAGAAGATTGTAGAACACATCAAAGCAGGCAATGAGAAATTTGAGTGCTTCTCAATTGATGACAAGGGAACTGTGTTCTTCGAAGGACGCATTGCAGTTCCTCAAATTCAAAGTCTCAAAGATGTCATTCTCAAGGAGGCTCATGAAACTCCTCTCTCCATACATCCTGGAAGTACAAAGATGTACCAGGATCTCAAGACATTTTATTGGTGGCCTAGCATGAAACGTGAAATTGCTCAATACGATTCTGAATGCGACGTTTGTCAACGTGTTAAGGCAGTTCATCAGAAAACAGCCGGTCTTCTCCAACCTCTGAAAATCCCTGAGTGGAAGTGGGACATGATTGAAATGGACTTCGTCACTGGTTTTCCAAAGTCCAAGAGGGGCAACGATGCAATCTTCGTTGTCATTGATCGACTCACTAAAGTAGCTCACTTCTTTCCTGTCAAAGAGACAATCTCAGCTAGTCAGTTAGCAGAGCTCTACACAGCAAAGATTGTTCCTCTTCATGGTGTTCCATTGGAAATAAGCTCAGACCGTGGAAGCATCTTCACTTCTCATTTCTGGAAAAGTTTTCAAGAAGCCTTGGGCACCAAGCTTCTGTTCAGCACAGCCTACCATCCTCAGTCTCAAGGGAAAGTCGAAAGAGTCAATCAGATTCTCGAGGATATGCTCAGAGCATGTGGTCTCTCTTTTGGCATGAAATGGGAGGAATGTCTTCCATATGCTGAATTCTCCTACAACAACAGCTTCCAGGCAAGCCTAGGCATGGCACCATTTGAGGCTCTCTATGGCCGCAGATGCAGGAGTCCAATCAATTGGTCTGGAGCTGGTGAACGTTCACTCTTAGGCCCTGACATTGTTAAGGAAGCCGAAGAGAAAGTTCGCATCATCCGTGACAATCTCAAGATTGCTCAGTCTCGTCAGAAAAACTACTATGACAGCAAACACAGAGACATGGTCTATGCAGCTGGAGACAAAGCATATCTCCGTGTAACTCCCCTCAGAGGCACTCATCGTTTTGGTGTCAAAGGAAAGCTTGCACCAAGATATATTGGTCCCTTCAACATTCTCTCAAGGCGTGCAGAAAATGCCTATCGTCTTGAACTTCCAGAAAAGCTATCCAAAGTGCACGATGTGTTTCACGTGTCACAGCTCAAGAAATGCTTCAAAGATCCAGGTCGTGCAGTTGATCATGATTCCATTGAACTGCAAGAAGACCTCTCTTATGAAGAGCATCCTGTTCGCATTCTCGATGAGACCGAGCGTAAAACTTGCAACAAGAGCACCAAGTTCTTAAAAGTGCAGTGGTCTCATCATTCCGATAAAGAGGCAACGTGGGAGACCGAAGAGGATCTTCGCAAGAAGTATCCGGACCTTTTCTCTTCTCACTAGGAATCTCGGGGCGCGATTCCTTCAAGGGGGGCGTTTTGTAACATCCCAAGTATGAAAACAACCCTACAATGCTTGCTCCTTGTTTAATTTTAGTTTGCATCATTCCATCATGAGCATTGCATTTGTTCTCAATTGATTTCACTTGTTTTCCATTTGAAATTCAAATCAAATTTCAAAATTTGGTTCATACTTGGTATGTTCCAATGTTTCAAAATAGATTTCAAATAGCAACAATTCAAATGTTTCCAATAAACTTGAATTTCCAAATAATTAACTTGGTTAAATATTTCAATATTTCATATATTGCAAAATTCACTCAAATTCTCTTAAATTTCAAACAGCAACAAAATTTAAAATTTTGAAAAATAAAAGTTTGCACAACTGGGCTTTTGCAATAAATAACTAATAAAAATTATCACCAAAAATTTTTCAACCCCAAAACCCTATTCCTTTTCCCTCTTTTCTTTCCTACAAAAATAAGGTGAACAAAAAAAATAGAAACAGAAAAAAGGGGGGAGGGCAGGCCAGCCCAAGTGGGCTGAGCCCACCACACCCCCACGAAGCCCAGGCGCCCACGACGTTGTCGTCTTCCTCCTCTGTACGGAGACAGAGGAGGGGAGACCTCCCCCACCCTGCAGGAGCTCACCTGCTCCACCTCCTCTACTTAACCCCTCTCCCCCTCCTAACCCTAACCTCTCTCCCTTCCTCCTCCTCAAGCCGCCGCCATTCCCCTCTTCCTCCCTTCTCCTTTTTCTTCTGAAGATTTTCTGTACCTTCTGTAACACATCCATGGCCGGTTCTTAGAGCTCCCCTCGCCGCCGTTCTACCCACCGTCGAGGCTCCCTCTTCGCGGGAACGGAAACCCCGCGGCCTCCTCTCCCTCTTCGCTTCCTCGACGAGGCCCGGGAGGCCGCGGATCACCGCCGCCAAGCCTCTATCGCCGCCGACTGCTCCGCCCCGTCGGGACCTCCTCGTCCGCCTGCTCCCGCTCGCCGAGCCCATGGTGAGCACGCCCTCTTCCCTCTCTCCTCTCCCCTCTCCCCCTTCTCCTTTCCCCTCTGCGAGCAGGGCGAGCGCCCGCCCCGTGCCCCGCGCGGCACAGCCCTCGCACGCCGGCAGCGATCGTCGTCGTCGATCTGTTCCCGAGCACGTTCAGTTAACTGAACATTTATTCAGTTTCGTCAGTTAACGCCGGGAGCCTTACCTCAAAACCCAGCGCGAACCAAGCCCATCACCAACCGAACAATCAGCCCAGTGGCTTGTGCCCTGTGCCGCATCTAGGAGATCCCGGGATCGATTCCTTCCCCGCGCGATTAAAACACACTTTTTTATTTCTTTTTCCAGATCCAGAAACATTTCGTTTTCGCATCCAAGTCCCTGTTAATATTTTCCTAGTCCCTGTAATTTAATAAAATTGGCAGATTATCAAATAAACTTTGTAATTTAATAACTTTTGCTTGGAAACTCAAATTGCAAAACTTTCAACATGAAAACCACTCCATTTTAAATGCTCTACCACATTATCAACTTTATTTCTGTTTTTGAATAATTGAAAATACTGAAAACATTTATTACTTGTTAAATGCTTTAAATATTGCAAAATTCATAACCTGGGCATAAAAATTCCAAATTCAACAAATAAAATATGTTTTCCATACCAAATTAAATTTTCTACATGTTAAAACCATTTGTATACTGTTTTGAACATTTCAAATGGTTTCAAAAATTCAAATTCAAACAACTCTTTCAAATTTGGTCAAATTCATAACTAATTCAAATTTAATTCAAATGGCACATGTAAAATATGTTTTCCATGCAAAATTGAACAAGCTTTCCAAATATAAACTTTGTTTCCTGTTTTGAATAATTAAAATTGGTTCAATAATTTAAATCTTGTTTAAATCATTTAAAATTGCTAAATTAATAACTTGGTCAAACTAAATTCTTTTTGAACATATAAAATATGTTTTCCATTCCAGTTTTCATGAACTTTGCAAATATCAAATTTGTGTTCTGTTTTAAATAAATTAAATGGCTGAAATTAACTGTTTCTTAATTAATGCATTTAAAATTGTCAAATTAATAACTTGCTCATTTTAAATACTTTTTCAACAAATGAAATATGTATTCCATCTAAAATTTTGTGTTCTTTCCAAATATGAATTTTGTTATCTGTTTTGAACAATTAAAATGGGTGAAAACAATGAGTGCTTGTGTAACTCATTTAAGAAGCCAAATTTCATAACTTACTAAATAAAATTCCAAACTTGGTAAACAACATTTTCAAATTGAAGCTATTGTTGTTTTCTTATTGTTTTATTCATCCATGCATCATTCTAATCAACTTCCACATGATGGTTATTGTAGATCACTTAATTCAACCTTATTTCATGAGCTCTTCCATATGCAATCCAAATTGCGGATGGGCCCATTTAAATATGTTTACCATGTCAACTAGCTTATCCTTGATGCATCAATTAAATTGTCATGCATCATCCCATGTTTGTGCATTATGCCCTATTATTGATTGTTTGTCTCTCTGCGTTGTTTGTTTGCTTCTTCTCGAATAGACGACGACGTTGAGACAGACGAGGTTTACGACACTACTTCAGAGGAGTTAGCCCAGTACCAGGCTACTGAGTTTGCAGGCAAGTATTCACTCACATGAACCATTGTGTCCTTTCCACACTGGATACCGATACTTTCCGTTGTCTAATCTGGTAGCCTTAAGATTCGTTGCTTGTGTTCCGATCCTATCACATGTTATCTGTAACCCTGATATAGCCTATCCTCCACACCTATAACCCCGTTGCTTGTTGCCTGTGTCTTACTAGCATGCTTAGGGTTGTTTATGCTCGAGTCTGATGTCCGTTATTGATGTTACCATATTTATTATGTCCTGGGGGCTCGATGTTTAAACAACAACCTTTTAATGTTTGAGGTAAGGCTAATTTGATGATAAGGCACCGGCAGGAGGCCGGGTATGGTTTTGAGGCCTGCTAGTGTCGAACTCAGGAAAAGTTCTTGTCCTCTGGATCCATGTTGAGCGCGCTAACCGCATGTGGGAAGCGTGTATGGGCGTCCCCCGCAACTCTGATTCGATTCACATCTTGTCCAAATCGCCACACTTAGTTCGGGCTTTCCATTTGATGCACGCATATGTAGGTACGAACCCTTGGCGCCAGGGTGGAACTTTTGTAGTCGGCATTTAGGGCGGCGTGGTCTTCCAGTGCTATGAGGGTCCCCCTTTTCTTCGTGGGGGCTCGATTAGCCGCGCACGCACAGCACGTGGTTCTTTGGGCTTGATGCGAAGAAGAGTTGGTTGTGTTGAGTGCCTCGCTTGGTGGGTTGATCCCCCGCCTGGCGGGTTATTCTTACGTGTACGGCCAAATTGGTGCACCCCTGCAGGGTTAAATCTTCTCGAGAAGCCGTGTTGTTCGCGGTTATGGATGACTTGGTGATAGGGCTGGCTAACAAGGATTAGACAACTTACACCTAATCAATAATGAGTTGACTAGTAATAGGCATATTGTCACAATAACTTGAACCTTCATTAATCCAACTGTGTGGGTTATCCTCGGATTGCTTCTTTGGATAAGGGGCGAGATCCAGGATGGGTTTGTTTGAGGTTAGTGGTAGATGGTTCCGATGCGCTATCTTATCCCTTTCTTTTAGCCGGATGTTGTAGCGTGTCTCTGTAGTTGGTTAGGGCAGCCCACTGCCGCATCTTTGTATCACTTATCTTCCGTTGAACCCAAAGCATCTGTACTTGGTGTTGCCGGGTACACTTTGGTATCTTGTGCGTCTTGCTTGCCAGTACTCGTCTGTACTGACCCCTTTGGGGCTGCGTGTTCTGCAGACTACGTTTCCGAGGATCCCCATGGTGCCTACTACGTGGAGTATGACGAGGCTGCTGACGAGTAGATAGCGGACCCGGGCAGAATCCGAGACTTCGTGGATGGGCTCCGTTCTTTCGTTTCCGGCCTCTTAGGCCTATTTGGATCTTGTCTGTACTCAGACACTTTGGATGCTTCCGCTGTGATGTAATGATGACTTGTTGGGACAGGTGTCCTCTGCATGACTGTATTTGCTATCTCTGCTCTAGTGAGAGCTTTTGCCACTTATTTCTATTTATTTGTGTCTTAGAGATTTGTTGTGATATCACTTGTTCAAATGTCGTTGACGTACCATGTGTGTATGTTATGAAGTACGTCAATGGAAGTATTCGGATTTCTATTGGATGGTTTCACAGACGATGAATAGTAGAGGATGGTTGTCACACGTTTACGTGTTGGCCTACTCACATTGAGATGCGGGTGCAGGTAGGCCCCGTAAGCCATTTATCTACTGTTTAGCGGGCTGTGAGTATCCTCTAAAAGTCCGGGTGCGACAGCATTGGAGCTTGGTTATCATTCTATATTATTCAATTCACACGAGTGAAGAGCAATAATGACGATTTACGACAATTCAAGTTGTGGTGAGAGGCTGGTATGAACTCTATTTGTTTTCATTTTTGTACATATACTCATTCATGTGGACATGTATAACATCCCTGATTTTTGGAAAGTTAAAAAAATCACTAAAAATTGAAACTTTCGTTTTCTTGTTAATGCAAGTCACCAAAAACAAATAAAAATCAAACAGGGAGCAAATATAATGCATTATTCCAATGTGTTTGGAATTAAAATTTCAACATGCGTCTATTTCCATAAACAGAAAGCTTATTCAATAAAAAAATCTTTATTAAATAGAATTATTTTTCTTGTAGTAAGCCTTACTTCATAAAATGTTTTTAATTCAAATATTACCTTGAAATGTTTTCTTCTTTTGTTAATACTTGAAGTAAAAACTATTATTTCTAAGCAGTGCATCCTTCTTATCCCCTTCCATTGAATGAACCAAGTTCACCTATACGAGAGTGAGGAATAGAAATCGTACAATCAACTTCCCACTTTGGATGCCCCGTTTGACGATTCCGCTGCGTCTTTTGAAAAAGAAAAAGGAGAAGGACATTGGTTGCTAGTTAGAAAATCTATGACTATCAATTCGAATTCGGAATGAATCAAATTTCCCCAAGTAAGATTTGAACCTACGACCAATCGGTTAACAGCCGATCGCTCTATCGAACTGTTGTCAAAACCTATTATGGTTTACTTTCAATAATCTGATTCAATTGGATCGTATCAACTTCAACAATGAAGGATATTTCATTTGATGATTCTTGATTTATTAAATATATTTTATAAGCCCAAAAATAATATGTTGATTTTTAAATGATCCATTTTATTATATATTTTGAGTTAATGTATTTTATATTCAATAATTTTACTTGTGGCATTTTTCTAAGCCACAAATGACTTTATTTAAAACTCACTTTATGCACCTTCTTGAGAGCATGGCTGTCATTCTTAGTGTAATGTGCTTGTCCCAAAACACGGTTGATTGTGATATTAATTTGATGCTTGTATCTTTAATATCTTTAATTTTAATCTTCATTTGAACTTCATAGGTGCCCTAGCATTTATGTTTTGCTCCATTATTAAGGGCAAGCGAGTACACTTTATCATACCCTATTATGAGCATTGCAATCCTGCAGATTGATGTACTTCATGTTGTTTATTATTAGTTTGTTTGTATCTCTTCATGGTTTGCATAACTGCTAGGTGGCTTTTATCTTGCATACATCTTATTATGAATTGCCTAAGCACTTGATCATATAGTAAGTATATTTACATCATATGAAACAAATGTGTTCGTAAAATTCTTTTATCGCACTCAGTTGTCACTGAATTGCTTGAGGACAAACAATAAGCTAAGCTTGGGGGAGTTGATACGTCCAAAACGTATCTCCTTTTCCGAACACTTTTGCTATTGTTTGCCTCTAAACTTGTGAGTTTTGCATGCAACTAATGTGGACTAACGTTGCTTTTAGCAGAATTACCTTGGTGTCTTGTTTTTGTGCGAAAAAATCAACTTTTGGGAAAATGCCCAGAAAAGATCTCGAAGAACCTAAAACACATGAAGTCCCCCGGAGCCATAAGGAGTCCCTAAGAGGGGCCAGGAGGGGGCCACACCACCCCTGGGAGCGCCCTCTTGGTCGTGCCACCTGGTGGTGTGGGGCCCCCGGGCACCTCCTCGGGATCCCCTTTCGACTATTTATCGCCCGTAACCCTAAAACAACATGGGGTTCATCATATTTCATAGAAACACAACAGAGCGCCACCGCCACCTCGAAACTCAATTTGGGAATCAGAAATTCCTATTTTGGCGCCCTGCCGGGACGGGGATTCTGAGGAGATCATCGCTATCGTCACCGCCACCTCTTCTCCATCAACCATCCATGTTTCCCCCGTCCATGTGTGAGTAACAACCGATGTAGGCTGAGAGGGATGGAAGGAATTGGATGAGATCGATCATGTAATAATGCCAGATTGTTAGGGCATAGTGCCTAGTATCCATTGTTAGTGTTTTCTACCGTTGTTGCAACTTGTTATGTTTAATGCTTGTCATTTTGGGCCCGAGTGTCATGATCTCAGATCTGAACATGTTATTGTTTCATCTTATATATATATATATTTACTAATTGGATGCACCATACAAGACACCACGTTAATCCTAGATAAAACATCTATATTAGCCATTTGATGTAATTTCTACGGACATGATCAAAAGATCGTAAGGAGAGTCCTAAAAACGTACAACTCCTTTAGATACCAATAAAAATATTCGGTCATTTTGTTTCTTATACGCATCCCTGCTAGCATGCCGCCGGTGATAGTCATCTCCACGACTCCGTTGTGCGTCATACGATGGGGAAAATAAATTGGCTCCAGTGACGCCACCTTGATCTCTTGCCGCAGCAGCTGTCCTCACGTGGCTTGAGTGCCCCACCAACGCTTGGCCGGCTCTTCGTGGTCTATGCCTGCAAGGATCGTGGCTTTGTCTTCTTCTGGTCAGGAAGCCTCGCACAGATCGAGCGGTTCAACGGCGAGCGCTGAATCTGGTCCGGTCTGGGTGTCGCTATGTTTATCCCCTAGATTTGTGCCACGGCTATATCAGCCTCGATCTTCTAATGGTTCACATGCTACTGGTTTTATATCTATACCTTCGATCGGTCCATCTGTGTCTCTAATCTATCCTATAAAGGCTCACGGCCAAAGAGGCTCTTCCATGCGTTTTGTGAGGCACGACCCAGTCATTTTAACAGTTTTCGACACACCATTTGCTTACCCCTCCGGCTGTCGTGTGGACCTTTTTCGTGTGGGTCCGTCAGATGTGTAAAGTGACCCGCCTATGCATCCAGGTCATCTTGAGCGGGGGCGTCTCTTCGCGAGAGCGAAAGGGCACGACCTATCCACTCTCTCCTCTATCTCTTCCCTCGGCACCGGCCGCCACGCCCGCGCTAGAGAAGAACGGCCGGAAGAGTTCACCTGATTCTCTGTGCGACGCCGGAACCTTTTCCTCCCAATCGCACGCCGCCAGCCCGGCCCTCAGAGAGGAGCAGCGCACGCTGGCATGAGTGAGGCTGAGAGAGGGCATGGCAACGGAGGTGGAGGGCGGTGGCAAGGCGTCGCGGAGGGCATGGAGATGGCAGAGAGGAGGCGACGGCGGCTGCTGCGGCTTGAGTTGCAGAGGAGGACGCGGCACAGCCATGGCGAGGAAGAACAGCAGCGCACGCGTGCGCGAGCGAGGCCGGGGGAGGGCATGTCGACGGCGGTGGAGGGCGGAAGCGAGGGGCGCGGGCCGCGGTGGAGAAGAGAGTGTGGGGGAGGTCGCTCCAATCCCCGCTCGCGCCCCGACCAGTCTCCTCGCCCCCAGCCGCCTCTCTCGTCGCCGCCCGCCATCACCTCTGCGCGACGAGGAAGGAGCAGCCTTACCGGCTCGGCCTTCGGATTCGGCGCCTGTGTGCCGGAGAAGAAGGGCGCCAGGAGCGAGAGCAGGCGCCGACCCGTGCCGTGCATTGGGAGGACTTGGGCCTGCCACAACCGCCATTGAGCAAGGGTTGCAGTGGCTGCCGAAGAAGCAGCCGCCAGGAGTGAGCGTAGGCGGAGCGCCATGCCTCGCATTGGCAAGAATTGGACCGGCCACCGGCCACGGCCGCCGCTGGTCGCGGGCTTCTTTGTGTCAAGAGCCAGCCGAGTCTGCACCTGCCGCTGCTCCGGCGAAGGCGCTCGTCGCTGGGTGCTCGCCGTCGTCAGTCGCCCCCGAGTCACCTCCAAGGAGCCAGGAGGACGGGCGGACCGGCGCCAACGGGAGGAGGCGGCGTCAGATTCACGTCCCTGCACCTCTCCCAGCACCGGCTCGAGGATGCCCCGGCGGGAGGAGTAGCCGGATTCGCGCCTCTGGACCTCTCCCAGCGTCATCTCGTCCCTCCCCAATAGCGGGGCCACCTCGTCGGCGCCTCCTTGCCGACCGCAGCTGGCTAGCTCGCCGGTACGTCTATCGACATGAGCTAGGTGAGATCAGGTATTCCTTGCCCCTTCCTATCCCGGCTTCAGAATAGACTGCTCCAGTATACTCGAGACCATAGTGAGATTTCTGATTCAACCCTTTTACTGGCAGAGGCACATGGACTGCAACGGGAATGATAAAGAGGATGCTGCAGATTTTAACTCGGTGCCACAGAGCACCATACTGGAGCGTGATGTTGAGTGCTTTGTTGTGAAGCTCTTGGAACAGAGAAGCTCAATCTACAACAAAATGCTAGCACAAGGTAAAGATTGCTATAATAGATTTACATATGAGATAGTGAGATATGCAGCGAAACTATTGGATATTTGAGTTATTGTTTATTTAGCAAATAAGTATTATTCTAAATTAATGAGATAGATTCAGTCGCAATATATAATTTTTTTAGCTACCTTTGTCTGTGCCATGACCCTTGCAAATTAGTGCCCATCTCTGAAAAGAGTAATTTACATTACTACTGTTATGTAGAGAATAATGTGCACGGGGAAAATGATGCCACATCATGCTAACCATAGTACTATACAACAACCTTTTTTGGCAGTACCATTATACAGCAACCACATGCCAATAAGAACTAATAACAGATGTGCAGTAATTAGAGTTGGTCAAATTGTAGGTTTCCTGGTCCGGTTACTTTGTGGATTTTATTTTGGCATGAAATTTTGCATTTTGCATGATCTATTCAAGGGGCAATAAAATAATTTTCTGTGGGTACTAGACACCTTCCTAAGATACTATTGGTACATCGGATTTAAAGTGCATGGTTGTATATTAGCTTGAGTAGATTCTTGCAAAAACTTCATGAAGTCTCCTGGAGAGAACCGATATTATCACTTACTTTGTCCCTGTGGAATCCATGTCGTTCGGTGGAACTCTTCCTGAACCAAAATATAAAAGATACCATGAGTGAGACATGATGCTAAATAATCATCAGTGAGATATCATGGCCGGTGATTGTCTTGTTAGTAATTTCAAATGTTTAGTTTTATGCCATGTCTTTCATCCGAATTACTTGAGAGCTGCAAATGATGTTTCCATCTCGCAAGGCTAATGAAAAGGGTGCACATGGTATTAGGTACAACGGCGTCCAAATGGGCTTTAAGAAGAGAGGCAAAGATGGATGGGGATATGCGGCTTGTCGAGTAGTCTCATACAACAAGGTTATCGAAGCTCCTTGTCAAGTTACTCTCTACTGCCAGTCTACCATAAGCGCGGCTTGGGAAGCAGCGCTGCGTCGAGCGACAATGAGCACGGCTGATGTCAGAACACGAAAGTGAGCTTCTCTTTTCAACCTTGTGTGATGTGCTCTGTTTACTTTGTTGTTAACTGAATCTCTATAGCATATTCACTGAATATTTGTCATCATGCTTAAATATTTGTTGGCACTGTCAAGGATTCATTTCAGCTCCATTTTAGGCACTCTATTGTTTTGCCTACATTTGTATCTACAACGGTGCAGTGTTTTACCAATTTCTATTGTTTGCAATTTGCAATGTGGATCCTCCTGTTCTGCAGGAACACATGAGCCTCATGTTCTAAGGTGGAGCCTCCTGTTCTGCAGGAACACATGTTGCTTATTTCCTATTTGTTTTCCATTCCAATCGACGCTATGGAGCTTCCGATGTTGCCATATGAACCTTAAAGAATTTTTAAGGTGGAGCCTCCTGTTCTGCAGGAACACATGTTGCTTATTTCCTATTTGTTTTCCATTCCAATCGACGCTATGGAGCTTCCGATGTTGCCATATGAACCATTTTGATGTAGTTGGAGTATTCAAGTGTCGCGTCATTTGCCCTACCGTAGAGATAGATTTGCCATTGCTGAGAGTGTGGGTGCTACTGTGAGGAGGTAGTGCACTGGCATCTGAAAAATTCATCTTATCGCCTTTATATACCAAACTATAAGGCTCGGTATGTACTATGTAGCTTAGTCCCAGGAAAAATGCAATACTTTATATGTTCTGTAATCTTGGTAATGGATTTTTTTTTCTAAATATAATAATTAAGGGGCTTTGCGCTTCCCAAAATATCATGCGCTGGAGATGGGTGTGGTGCGACAGGTGTGGATGAGGTGATCAAGACAACAGCTTACCTTGGGGAGCAGTGTGTACATCAAGCCTCGACTGATGTCAAGACAAGGTGAGATTCTCCCAATCCCGATCTGATCGAGGAGAGCATATTATTAAGGTTGCCATTGCACTTTGTGGATAGCTCGAACTATATATATTTTTATTTGCGCCCGTGAAGTGCATGATTAATTGCTCATATCGATACAGACGTGAAACATTTTTTTCTGTTGTTTACATTGTATCTTCTTGGCCCTTAGTTAGAAAATATGTCTACCTTGGTGATTTTTTAAAGCTTTAATTGAACAAAATAAGTATACATTATTCTTTGGTCTTAATTATTTCTGTATGGCTAAGTTTCCGTGCCAGAACTCTCACAAGTTTGATAGATTTTCTCCATACATGAAACTAAAATGTGTATTTATCATGGTTTTTAAGGTGGCGTCTTAGGAACGCTTTGGTTTGGATACTTTCTTGCCCATGTATCTAATTAAAACTTCTGACATTAGTCACTGATCCGAAGGTAAACCAATCTGCACTACAGATATTGAAGCATTGAGAAGCATAGCAGAAATTTAACTTTTTATAGGTAAGTCAAGCTTAATCCTTGAAGTGTCGGCTGAAATTAGTCACGGATCAATTTTACAGAAATCTCAGTCATATTGGGCATGGTCTGCCGCACATGCACATATTTTTCTCAATGATCCATTCGTTTGGAGGTTACTTATTGAGTTATCATGTATACAAGCATTGTTGTAACAACCAAACCGAGAGAAAATATATTCGATTTGCTCCTCAAAATAGAGATTTGTCTTATATCTAATGCACGGTTTGTGATTCATCCAGGTACATTGACGGTCACTGACTGAGAATTGGTCGAAGAATTTGGACAGATGAAAAGTGACAGCGGCGAATCTGTTTGTGCAGAAATTGATTTTCTGCTTGGAGGAACACCTACACCAAACTATTTGGGAGCTCACCTCCACTGCATATCCATTGATTTCTTCCATGTGCCGCTAATCATGTACCCTTCTTCCTGTGTAGCCAGCTTGGTCAGAAGCTGGAGCTACAACGCCGGTGTGTTTTCTCTCCTCTTTGACTTCATTTCCAATTCTAAGAACTCTACTAGATATATTATAGTATTGAGTGTATTTAGTAGTCTGTTGCTTTTACACTTTATAATGGATGCATTCTGATGGATTACAGATCCAATGGCATGATGTTGTGGAACACTTGGATATCTCTTATGATATTCATCTTTCCATGGTCTTGGCACAACAATGGACGGTCTATCACCTCAGGGACTTCTAAGTGTCCTCTCTAATGGATGCTCATATAAGGCGCTCTATCGTAAATCTGATCATATAGTGTCCTATATTCTTCTTGATCATTGATTAACTACAGTGAAAACATTTGTTGCAGCTCAAAGTCAGTGTTTTTGTACCCTAGCAGTGCTATAAGAAAAATAACATTCTAAGTTGCCATCAATCACCGCGGAAATATGAACACTGTAATAAATACGACTTTGCGTTATATGAACAATCACCCTATCAGTTCTACCCATTCAGATTGCCGGCGGAAGCTCTTGGAAGCACTTCAGGCAGTTGCTCGTCATGTTGGTTGACCAATCGTTGTGTGCCAAAGAAAGCAGCGAGGTTCTTCTTAGCTTCACAATATGTTTTCTTTGCTTCTATAACTCTGTGTTCTGATTCTGTAGGATTGCTTTTCAGATAATATAGGAGACTGAAGATTCCTTTCATTGGGTTTTGTGTTGAATTGTCTAGGGATTGACCTGCAGAAAATTTCACAAGTTGATTCAGAAGCCACAGGCTTTCCAAGGTGATTAGCCCCCTCCCCTCCCCACCTCTACATAGAACAATTCTATGTGCTATAGATATTCGCCTCTATTGCTTGTTAGTAAAATATATTTGGATAGAGTTTGTACAATTATCTTGATTATTGTGTTGTCCGATGATTTGAGAGATTGTGCAGCAGTGACATTCTGGAAGGAGCGGTACAATTATCTTGATTATTGTGCAGCAGTGACATTCTGGAAGGAGCTCGACTCATGCAAATGTTGGGCCATGAGTTTGATGATTTGAGAGATTGTGCTGTTTTTTTCAATGAGATCAACAGTGAGGATCCCCATTGTCTCGCCGCAAAAGCATACTCGAGGATTTCAAGGTTTATGCATCTGCTTTACCGCAATGTAAATGCAGCCTTGTCAAAAGAACCCAAAATTTTGTAGCTCATGAGATTGCCTCTTGTACACAAGTTTTTTTTTTTTGACTATTCTTAAACACAAGTTCTGGTAAGTGACTGTATCTGGAACGATTCGTACAGGCCATGTCCTCAGACTAATCAATTTAATCCAGATTCATGAAGTTGTCTTTGGCCCTAAAAAAATTGATTGCTTGAGTTTTGTTTAACACTGAAGATTGATGGTTCCTCTGAAGATTGTGTTTAATCTATACATTGAATTTCCTAACACGTATCTTTGTGAGTTGTGTTCAATATGATTTACAATGATTTTTCTTATGCCAATAAAACCGCGGTAACTTAAACATTTGCGCCAATCGGCGCAACGGGTCATCTAGTCTATGTAATATTTAAGAAAACTTCGAGCGACCTGGGTGCTAGAAATTGTGATGCCCCAACCCTGCATCTTCTCCTGACTCTATTAACCTTCGCTGGATTTTTTTCCCCTTAGGCTGCCACTTGTTCTCTTTTCTTGAACACTCTCTAGGTTTCCCTTATTTAGTACAATACACATGGTAAGGCTTGCGAGGCTACATGTGAATGATGCTGGTAGGCAATGCATGCCATGGTGCTAGCAGAATCGATATGGGAGCAGATAAATCCGATGGCTCCACTTCGACTACTAAGTTTTCAGTATAAACTTCTTAGCATTATATATTTCTGTTGATATCTAATTAAGCATCTCTTAATTATGTGTGTTCTTTTCCAACAGGGGATGTTGTTAACTGTGAAGGTCACGCATTGTGTTGGTGCAAAATTTCCTTATTTACCATTCCATCCAATTACCAGGTTGTTCTTATATATTCAGATTCAGATTTAACGCTACAGTTACTTCTGTGATTAGTTGTTACAATATCCATAGTATATAGCCTTGCAGGCATAATTTAATATTTGTAGTGTTCTAAGTACGCATTTATATAGTTACGTTTCTTCAATAGTAATTTGATATGGAATTGTAAAGGAAGAGTTTTATATTAGAGATCCAAGGTGTTGTAAATGGATAATCTTTTGTACTCCCTCCGATCCCATAAAAGTGTCGTGACCGGTTCAGAATTTTGTACGTATATAGTTTATAGTTGGCATCACTTATTTTGGATCAGAGGGAGTAGCTTTTCTTATAACTGAAGAAATGTGATTTTTCTATACCAGGTATAGATCAAATGCCGCAAGGGGCGAGGGATGCCATTGTTGCTGGTATCCTCTAGCAAGAAGTAGTTTTAAAGAAGTTATATCTATGTTCTAATGGGAGAAAGTATGTCAACTAACGCAATAATAAGCTAGGTCACTGTTGGATTAGATCACTCTACTGTATGTCCTCTTCAACTCCCATCTCTTTGTTCCTTTAGATTTTATTTTTTTTCTCACACATCCTCTTGACTGGTCACCTGCACGCCAACGGCCGGCAACGCATTGCGGGACGGAAGAAAAAATGAGCAATGAGCTAACGCCGGCGGCCAAACCGGGTAATGCCATCATGCAACTTTGGTATACATACATTTTATACCGTAGATGTGAATTCTTCTTCTTTTTTTTTACTTTTTTAGGCATGATGCAAGACTACTTGGCTGGTGTTTATAGCATGCGCGGAGCTTTTTCCACAATTGTAGAGTCGGTGTCCATGTATGTGATATATTGCATCTTTACTATTAAGGTTGATGTCGCGGTGGTGTCACACTTCAACGAAATTACATAAGAAATGCCACCGCACATGATATGGGGTGGCCTGATCTTCTCGATGAACTCTCTCACTCTTTTGGTAGTTTTCTGGATTTTGTGATAACTAGTGCTACACTGAGACCTCTCACTTGGATGACCCTTGTCGCCAATTGATGTAGCCCACCGTATTCCACCAAGCACAACATCGATACGCAACAAGGTGAACTCACTCCTATCTCCGTACGTTTCCGGTGACTTGGTGAACGGTGCTCTACCTCATGAAATACCCCTCTACATGCATAGGTGGGATCACCACATGGAGACCCAAGATGGTGCCCAAGATGCTCAAGAACACATCCAAGAAGGTGCACACGAAGCTAGGAAGAACGTGGGCGAAGACGGCGTCAAGATCGGAGTTCCGAGGAGGAAGAACGGAGGGAAAAGGGGTCTCCCTGCCTCTCCCCCCGGCCAGGCCGGCCTCCCCCCTTCCCAGGCCGGCCCCCTGCCCGAGCAGGCTGGCCTCCCCCTCGCCCACCCCGGCCTCGGGCTGGCCTCCCAGGCCGGCCCCCTACACGAGCAGCCCGGCCTATAGGTCGGCCTGCCTCCCCCCACCCCGGCCCCAGGCCGGGCTCCAGGCCGGCGTGGCCCCAAAATGCACGGAATTTGCCCGTTTTTGCACCGTTTTGACCCCGTTTCGACCCCGAGCTATATAAGGGACCCCGGTGGCTAGATCTAGGGTTTAGGGATGATTTGAGAACTTCGGGCTTTGCCCTTGTATACCTCTTGTGAGGTGACTCCTATTACGAGGCTACTCCTACGATGTGTATCTAGGACCGTATCAAGATCTCTCCAAGGAGCTACTCTTTCACCTTGTGATTCTAGTAGCGCTTGCCAACCTTCCCCTTGCGGCTTCTGTTGGATCGGTGGACCGACCGGTGAGAGGAATCGGTTTCAATTAGCGTGTTGTTGACTTGGGTTTGCGATCCCTCGTAGGCTTCACGAGTTATCTTCCCCCTTTTGTGTTTCCGCGCGTTTGCCCTCGATTTCCCCTCGATTCCCCCTCTCGTGTTCTTCGTGTTCTTCGCGTTCTTCGTGCGTTCTTCGTTCGTTCTTGTCGATTCGTGAAGATCGGGCCAACTTAGAGGTCAACACCTCATCATCTTGTATCCAGAGCTAGATTGACACGAATCCGACACCCCACCCCCTCCCCTACCACCAATTTTTCTTCTATCCACCATAAAATCGAAAATTTGACCAAAAATAGCCGAAAGGGATTTCGACCGATCTCTTGATTCGTTGAGTTTTTCGTGGTTTTGTTTCATAGATTTGTTGCCAAAGACCATTCCCCACCTTTCTATTCAGCCACATTTCTCAAATTTGTCCAAATTTTTTCTTGATTTGGGAGAAATTTCGAATTTGAGCAAAAATTTCAGAAAAATCCTGCTCTTCGATTCTTGGACAGATTTTGTATCTTGTTTTTCTTTGTCGTCGTTGCTCCGATTTGAGTGAGGCAAGTTCCTACGCGTAGCCATCGACATCGCCTACGCATCTACATCATCGGATCCACACGACATCGACATCCACCGGCCGCAAGTCCGAGATCATCCACCGCATAGGTATAACTTGCTTCCGCTTGAACTAACCCATTCCTTTGTGTACCTTACCTATTCGGACTAGCTCTTTTACATCGCTTGGCATCGCATTGTGGCACCGAGAGTGCGAGTTTTGAGCTTGTGAGAGTCTAGCTACGAGTAGGCATTGGCATTTGGGAATCATCTCCGCATCATCATCATCAAAAAGCGAAAAATCAAAAAAAAAGGAGAAAGAGCAAGAAGCAAAAAGAGCCAAAAGAAGCAAAGATCGATGCCAATTGCTATCATTTGTAGGAACGCATAGCTTCGAGTTGCGAGAGAGAAGAGAGTGACCGGTTGCCACATTGTGAATCTTGTTGCCTCTTGTTCATTGCGGTTCGAGCTAGCGTCCTCCTTGCGTTGGTGTGGCATTGAGCTTAGTCTTCGATAGGTACATTTCGTCTCCGCTCGTCCATTGGCCGCACTAACCCCATTTATCATTTGTGTGTGTGTGTTTTTCGTTTCCACCATATCATTTTCCTCCACTAGTGATAGGGATATCACTAAGGATTATGTTATCACAAGCTTGGATGGAGAGTTGATAGAAGACCACATGATCATGGTAAAAACAATCATTCAAGATGGTGAAAACAAGATTACAATGGTGAAAACAATGAAGCAAGATGGTGAAAACAATAAATAACAATTGTTATTCCATGAAAACAATTGTTATTCATCAAGACAAGGGGATAGGCGCCTCCACTAAGTCAAATGCGCCATAAGAAATCCTATTTCAAGTAGGTTTGGTTTGTATACCAATTGGGCCGAATTCCTTTGTGTGTGGAATTGGTTTGTATCCATATTTGTGAATCCTAGTCCTAGTAGGAGTCCTAGTCCTAGTAGGGAGAGGGTTGCTTGCGCAAGGCCCCCTTGTGGCCGCACCCCTCCACCTATATATGTCCTCCACCTGCGTGTGGATTAGGAGAGAACAATTTAGACAAAGAAAACCCTAGCCTTGAGATTGTATTGCTGCTAAGCATTCATCTTGAAGTATTACCAAGTCAAAGTTTGCGTGATATCTTGCTATTCCATTGGGAATTAGGGGGATACAGGACCACTTGTGATCATTGATTGCTTGTGCAAGAGTGTGTAGTTGAGAATATCCAAAGGGCTTGATTGTTGTTGCATTGGCAACAAGGGTCATCCAAGTGAGAGGTCTCAGTGTAGCACTAGTTATCCAATATATCAGAAAAATACAAAAAAGAGAGAGAGAAGCTCATTGAGAAGATTGGGCCACCCCATATCATCTTGGTATCAGATTCTCCAAGTTTACTCGGTGAGCAAAGTTATCCCTAGTTTAGTTGTTTTTATTCCTATCCAGAAAAAGCCACACAAAAATAGTTGTTTAGATCATTGCCAGAGCCTAGATCAACACCAATTTGCATCTACCTAGTTGCTGCTTTTTGTTGATTTGCGTTCCTGTTTTTCTGTTTTTAGGTTTTCATCTTTTAGGGTTCATCTAGTTCCTTTTGTTTCTATACCGAAAATCCCCACCAAAAATATTTGTGCTTGGATCTTGTTGCTCTCGGGAAAGTCTAGACCTACATCTTGTTCTCAAGGTGATCTAGTTTTTCGAGTTGCCTTTGTGCGGAAAAAGTTGGGTTCTATTTGAGCTTAGGGTTCTATCCATATTCGGTTTCCAATCCGATTCCTGCCGTGACAGAAAAATTCACCAAATCGCTGCCGCCACCATCCACCCTACCGCACCGTTCCACGCCTTACCAAACCCACCCGCGGTGCCCTTTTTGCCTTACCAGTGCGCGCCCACGCCTAGCCGCAGTCGGGTTCCTATTCCCACTCAGATTCGCTGCCGCGAGCGCAAAACACTGCAAAAACGATGCCGCCGCTGCCGCCACTTCCGCACCCGATCCCTACTCGGTAACGGATTTCGCTTACCCGCGCCATATTTTCCCTTACCGCGCGCACACCCCGCAGCACACCACCGCGAGACCCACCGCACGCGCTGCCGTGAGCTCTGCTGTGAGCCAAAAACGCTCTGTTTTGCTGCCGTACGGCACAAAAACAGCAGTTTTCCTGCCGTGAGCCTATATTGCTGCCGTGAGCTCAATTAACATCTGTTTTTCTTAGTTTTTCTTTTGTTTTACCCCTGTTATCTCTAGGTTTCTTGTCTGATCCTTGATAAGCCTTAGTCACAGCCATTCTACAGCTATATTTAGGTTCCCAAAACCCAAAGACTAGCTATTTTATTGCTCTGCAGGCTGCTCATTTGATCATAACTGTCCACTAATTTTTTTTTTTCCATCTACTTATTGCTCCTAGTTGATTCAAAGGCCATTGAAAAATCAAAAAAAAATAGAAAAAGGAAAAAGTATAAAAAAAATAGAAAGAAAGAAAAAGCAAAAGAGGCCGAGCTACATATCACTAGTGGAAGCTATTTCATATTGGAAATTTTGTGGACATCTTGAGCAATCTTGTGCCTGTTTCATTGAGTATTTGCTAGTGTCTTTCTAGTGCTTGCAAAATCTCTACTATATATTTGCTAAGCCACAATTGTCTCCAAGTGTGAGTGTGTTTCCTTTAGTAATTTTTATCACATTGAGCAGTGCATTGGAGTTGTTATTTTGGTGTTGTTAGGAATCCCAACCAAGCCCCACCAAATACCTTGTTTTGCATTGTAACACTTGAGAGCCTGGGTATTCTCTTCTCACACTTGACACAGTTTTCATTGGTACTTGTTGGTAAGTTGATCCTTATTCACTTTGGAACAGTAAGTGAACCTTTCTTTGCTGGTTTGAGTGAGTTTGAGAGGCACCACAACCCATTGATTATTTATTCACTAACCCATTAATCATGAGTTTTGGTAGTGAATCTTATGTGCAGGATAACAAGGAGGAAGCTGATATGATGCCCAAAACAAAGACTGCTGATGATACATGTACATGGGCAGATTTTAATCTCTTTAGAGGAGCAGTTGCTAGTCAGATTGAGCAAAGAGTTGAGAAGAAAATTGAAGAATATGATCAAGTCCTTAGAAAAGATTTGAAATTGCTTATTGAAGAGGCCTTGACTCCGGTTACAAGGGAAATTACAAATATCAAAGCACAATTACAAAGAGCTAATCTTGGTGGTAATCATGAAGATGGCCGAGCCATTGCTTATGGAGGCCGTGGCAATTTTCCACCTAGAAGGGTACCATTGGTTGATGATAATAGAGAGGAGGATGGCCTTGGGAAACCAAAATTCTTTGTGCCTACTCTCACATGTGATAATGATGATGCTGAGGAGTTCTTGATGTGGGAATTGAAGATAGAAAAGCTATGGAGATTGCATAATTATACTGATGAGAGGAAAATCAAGCTAGCATCTTCTGGATTTGATGGTTATGCTCTCTTGTGGTGGGATGGCATCATAAGATTGAGGGAAACACAAAATCAACCAGAAATTACTACATGGGCTGAGATGAAACAACTTATGACAGACAGGTTTGTTCCAACAAATTATTTGAGGACTCTCTATGACAAATTGCAAAATTTGAAACAAGGAACAAATTCAGTGGATCAATATTACAAGGAGATGGAATTAGTGCTACAAAGAGCTCGGGTTGTTGAAGCAAAAGAGCAAACAATGGAAAGATTTCTTTCAGGATTGTCCTTTCAAATTAGATGCATTGTGAGACATGTTCAATATAGCAATATGACAGAATTGTTGCATCAAGCAAGGGAGGCAGAAAAGAGGTTGGCCGAGGAGGTTACTATGGCCCCAAGGAGGATTTGGCCATCAAGATCTTCTTCTTTTTCCCCTCCAACACCTCCAATTGCACAACCAGCAGCTAGTACACCATCCAAACCCGAGACAAGCATCACTAATACAAAGAAAACACCACAACCAACAACTAGTGGAAGTGGTTCTACTCAATCAACAACTAGACATAGAGACATGACATGCCATACTTGTGGAGGAAGAGGGCACTTCAAGAGAGATTGTCCTAACAAGAAAATTATGGTGATCAATGCTAATGATGAGTACGAGAGTGGAGATGATGCTAATCCTAATGGAGAGGATACATATGATGATGATGATGGTCCCCTTAATGCTTATGCTACAAATTATCCATCCATTGTTTGCACCAAGGCTTTGAGTGTTATTCCTAGCAATGATGAGAGCCAAAGATGCAATTTATTTCAAACCAAAGCAATTGTTGGACCCAATATGGCTTGCAAGGTGATTATTGATGGAGGAAGTTGTAGAAATCTAGCAAGCAAGGAGTTATGTGCAAAGCTAAGGTTGAATTACAATCCACACCCACATCCATATTATATTCAATGGTTAAGTAACAAGGAAGAAATCAAGGTATGCCATATGGTAAGAGTGGATTTTCAAATTGGACCATACAAAGATACAATTGAGTGTGATGTGGTTCCCATGACAGTTTGTCACTTATTATTTGGAAGACCTTGGCAATTTGACAAGAAGGTTACACATATGGGAAGAGCAAACACATATCACTTGAATTGGAATAATAAGGATATTATTTTGAGGCATATGACACCACAACAGATTGTGAATGAATCAAGACAGAAAATAGAGGTGAATCTAGAGAAGGAGAGTGAAAAAACAAAATCTTTGGAGGAAGACAAGTCTAGGCCGATTGGAAAGAGCCTTTTAACTAATGACATAATTTTTCCTAGTATTGTTTCTTGTGTACAGGTTGCTATTGAAGAAAGGGAGAACAAAGAAACATCACAATCATCTCACATATTGGAGGATTATGCCACGGATACAAGTGTTCTTGCTTGTGATATGAAGGTTATTTTTGAAGAAAGGGAGCTACAACCTTCAAATTCACAAGATATTCATGAGATCATACCTACTACACATGAGGAGGTTAGTATTGATAAGGGTATTGATTTCGGGTTAGTAAAAACAAGTAGTGAATTATGTGATAATTTACAACCATATAATACTATGATAAATTCGAAATTTCATAATGTGGTTCTTATTACACATAAAGAAGTACTTGCTAAGATACCATATAGTGATATTATATATTATGACATTTTAAATGAACCAATTGATGTGCAAGGTGCTATGAAAAAATTTGGTTATGATGATTTTAGCACATATGATAATAGTTTCAAAATTAATTTGATTGGTGACAATAATTTGAGTAAGATTTTCATGGTACATTACATATGTATTACTTATGATAATATGGCCGAATTATATGTTATGTTACCTCGGGATGAATTACAAATTTTTACATATGGACATAATATTACACATATGTTTGGTTTACCACAATATTCATTGGATACATGTGCTATTCAAATAAACTTCAATTATATCTGCAATTATGATTGCTATGGATTGAAAAGCTATGACTTTTATGTGTTGTTTTCATCCAAATTTCGTGATCACAATTCATATGCACTATATTATGTTTTACTAACGACTAATGAGTGTCATTATAGATACATCTATTGTGCATACACTTTGTTCTTTTTTTTTTGCCAATTTCAGGTTATAACAAGCCGAGGACGTCTTGTCTTGAAGAAAGGGAGGATGATAGGGATATCACTAAGGATTATGTTATCACAAGCTTGGATGGAGAGTTGATAGAAGACCAAATGATCATGGTGAAAACAATCATTCAAGATGGTGAAAACAAGATTACAATGGTGAAAACAATGAAGCAAGATGGTGAAAACAATAAATAACAATTGTTATTCCATGAAAACAATTGTTATTCATCAAGACAAGGGGATAGGCGCCTCCACCAAGTCAAATGCGCCATAAGAAATCCTATTTCAAGTAGGTTTGGTTTGTATACCAATTGGGCCGAATTCCTTTGTGTGTGGAATCGGTTTGTATCCATATTTGTGAATCCTAGTCCTAGTAGGAGTCCTAGTCCTAGTAGGGAGAGGGTTGCTTGCGCAAGGCCCCCTTGTGGACGCACCCCTCCACCTATATATGTCCTCCACCTGCGTGTGGATTAGGAGAGAACAATTTAGACAAAGAAAACCCTAGCCTTGAGATTGTATTGCTGCTAAGCATTCATCTTGAAGTATTACCAAGTCAAAGTTTGCGTGATATCTTGCTATTCCATTGGGAATTAGGGGGATACAAGACCACTTGTGATCATTGATTTCTTGTGCAAGAGTGTGTAGTTGAGAATATCCAAAGGGCTTGATTGTTGTTGCATTGGCAACAAGGGTCATCCAAGTGAGAGGTCTCAGTGTAGCACTAGTTATCCAATATATCAGAAAAATACAAAAAAGAGAGAGAGAAGCTCATTGAGAAGATTGGGCCACCCCATATCATCTAGGTTTGGTTTTCGTGCTAACTTTTCTTTGATTCTTCTCCACGTTTGACAACAAACTTTTCTTAGGATTTGTCGTTTTCTCGCCACATTTCTAACCCATTGCCATCCACCCACAAGCCGTGTGTGTTTTGGAGCGTGTTTTTGGGATCTTTAGAACTCAAGTCACTTCATTCTTTTTGCTATCGGTTTCTCTTGGCTTGGTCCACTAGTTTCCGACATTTGCTAAAAGGTGAGGTTTGAGCTCTTAGGTCCTCACACTCTATATATACACTTGCGCTTGTGACTAACCATGTATAGCGAGAGCGGATCATATGGAGGCCATGATGACCATGATGAGTCCATGATGGACCACTACGACTACAACGAGCTAGACATGGACCTCCATTCCTACGAGCATGACGTGGTGGACGACCACTGTCGTACCCGGACTTCTAAAGGATACTCGCCGTTCCGTTGAACAGTAGTAGATTGGATTACGGGGCTTACCGGCACCCGCGTCCTCTTACGAGTAGGCCAACACACGTATGTGTGACAACCAACCCCTATCTGTTCAGCGTCGACGTAAACTATCCCATAGAAATCAGGACACTTCCATTGACGTACTTCAAACATCCACACATGGTACGTCAACGGCATTGGAACAAGTGATATCACAACAGATCTCTACGACACAAAAGATTGAAATAAGTTGCAAATAGCTCTCATTAGAGCAGAGATAGCAAATACAATCATTCAGAGGGCACATGCCCCAACATAACATCATTACATCACAGCGGAAGCATTCAACATGTCTGAGTACAGACAAGAACCAAATAGGCCTAAGAGGCCGGAAACGAAAAAGACGGAGCCCATCCACGAAGTCTCGGATCCTGCCTGGGTCCGCTATCTACTCGTCAGCAGTCTCGTCATACTCCACGACGTAGCCACCATGTAGATCCTCGGAAACGTAGTCTGCGGAAACCACAGCCCCAAAGGGGTCAGTACATAAACGTACTGGCAAGCAAGACTCACAGTTCACCAAAGTGTAACCCGTCAACACCACGCACAGATGCTTTGGGTTCAACAGGAGGAAGGGGATATAAAAGATGCTGCAACTGGCTGCGCTAACCAACTACAGAAACACTACAACCTCCAGCTAACAGAAAAGAGATAAGATCGCGTATCGGAACCAACCTATCAACTAACCCCAAACAAACCCATCCTGGATCTCGCCCCTTATCCAAAGAAGCAATCCGAGGATAACTCACACAGTTGAATTAATGATGGTTCAGATTATTGTGTCAATAAGCCTATTACTAGTCAAGTTGTTAATCATTGGGTGTAGGGTTGTTAATCATTAGGTTTAAGTTGTCCTGAGTACTTGTTAGCCAGTACTTTCACCAAGTAATCCATAACCGCGGAAAACACGGCTTCTCGAGAAGATTATCCCTGCAGGGTTGCACCAATTTGGCCGTACACGCATGAATAACCCGCCAGATGGGATGCCTCCCACCAAGCGGGGCACTCAACACAACTCAACTCTTCTTCGCATCAAGCCCAAAGAACCTTGGGCGCACGGCTAATCAAGCCCCGAAGAAAAGGGACCCTCATAGCACTCTAAGACCGTGTCCCCCTATATGCCGACTACAAAAGTTCCACCCTGGCCTGGGCTCGCAAAAACATGCATGCGGCAAATGGAAAACACGAACTAAATGAGGCGATTTGGACGAGATGCGAATCGAATCAAATTGAGGGGGGCGCCCATACTCGCTTCCCACATGCGGTTAGTGCGCTCATCATGGATCAGTAGACAAGACCCTTTTCCTATTAGGGTCGACACTAGCAGGCCTCAAAACCACACAGGGCCTCCTGCCGGTGCCTTATCATCAAATTTATTATTTAACAATAACATTAGCATGATTGATTGATTAAACATCGAGCCCCCACAACGTAATAGATATAGTAACAGAAAGTAACGGATAACAGACTCGAGCAAAAGCAACCTAAGCATGCTAGTAAGACACTGGCTCAACCAAGGGGGTGATAGGAGTGGAGGTGAGGCAATATCAAGGTTAAGGGATTCATGTGATGGGTTCGTAACAGAAACAACTACTACTAAGGCTAGCAGAAAAGAACAACGGAAAGTATCGGTAATCAATGTTGAAAGGAACACAGTGGTTCATGTGAGTGATAACTTGCCTGCAAACCCAGTAGCCTGGTACTGAGCTAACTCCTTAGAAGGGGTGTCGTAAGTATTCGTCGGTCTCAACGTCGTCGTTTATCCGAGAAGAAGCAAACAGACAATGCAGAAAAGGTAGACAATCAATATCATGGCATAGTGCACAAACATGGGATGATGCATGACCATTTAATTGATGCATAGAAATAAACTAGTTGACAAGATAACAACATGATTAAATGGACCCTCATGCAATTGGATTGCATATGAAAAGCCCATGAATTATGGTTGAATTAATTGTTTAACAACTAATCAAATTGTGTAAGTGAATTAGCATGATGCATGGATGAGGAAAACAGCAAAATAACAACAATAGAACCAAATGGAAATAAGGTTTACCAAGTTTGGAAATTCATTTATTAAGTTATGGAATTTTGGTTACTTAAAGGTGTTACACAAGAATTTGTTGTTTTCACCAATTTTAATTGTTCAAAATAGATAACAAAGTTTATATTTGAAAAGAACACAAGATTTTGGGTGGATTACATGTTTCACTTGTTGAAAAAGGATTTCAAATAAATTATTTAGGAATTAAACAAGTTTAAGCAAGAATTAAATGAACTTAATTCAAACATGAACTTATTTGAGTTTTTATTTGTGCAAAACATTGAGTGAAGTTCATAGTTGAAAAGGTTATGCTTTGATGGTTTGAAAACATATTTTATATGTCCCAAAAGAATTTGTTTTGATCAAGTTATGAAATTACCAATTTTAAATGAATTAAACAAGGTTTAAATTATTTAACCAATTTTAATTATTTCAAAACAGAAAACAAAGTTTATATTTGGAAATAGGGTTTAATTTTGCATGGAAAACATATTTCATTTGTGGAAATTGGATTTAAAATGAGCAAGTTATTATTTTGGCAATTTTAAATGCATTAAACAAGAAACAGTTGTTTTCAACAATTTAAATTATTCAAAACAGCAAACAAAATTTATATTTGAAAAGAACATCAAATTTTAGTTGGATTACATGTTTCAAATATTGAAATTGGAATTAGGATGAATTTATTATGACTTAAACAATATTAAACAAGTTTTAATTGAATTTAAAACAAGTTTGAATAGCATTTGAATTTTATTTGTTCAAATCATAAATTCAAACTCACATTTGAAAAGTTCACACTTTGAAGGTTTGAAAACATATTTTGCATGTTCAAAAATATTTTATTTTGAGCAAGTTATGATTTTAGCAATTTTAATTGAATTAAACAAGTATTAAATTATTTAGGAAATTTTAATTATTCAAACCAGGAAACAAAATTTATATTTGAATAGGTTATTCAAAATGGTATGGAAAACATATTTTATTTGCCTTATTTGGAATTAGTATGAATTATTTATAAATTATTGCAAATTACATTTGAATTATTCAAATTTGAATTTTAAATACATTTGGAATTTTCAAAACAGAACACAAATAGGTTATTTGGAAATATTATTAAATTTTGAACAGAAAACATATACAACTTTTATTTATTAGAATTATAGTTTAAAAGATATTCATGTTTTAGTTTTGGTGTGTTATTCTGCCATTTAAAAGAAAATAGAAATAAAACAGATACGTTTTAATTCTTCTGTTACCGCACTCGGGTTAACCCCCAGTCACTGCCCAGTGGGCCTTGTGGCCAGCATGGCGAGGTTGGATGGTGAGGTGGCGCAGCGGGTCACTGACCCGTGGGCCTGGCCACCGTGGCAAATACAGCGAAAAAGGACGCGCGAGGGGGGATCGAACCCGCACCCTCCTACTGCGCGCGAAGGGCCACTGCCACTGCGCTGTAACTGAACTTTTGTTCAGAGTACAACTACGTTTGTTTTTCAGGTAAAACACACGGCCTTGCGCCAAACTGACGAAACTGCAACTGCAGTTAACAGGCACGGACAGTGGCCTTGCCGGTGATCACCACGGCGGGTCTCCGGCGGCTCGCGGTGCGCGTGTGGTCCAGGTTTGCGTGCAGGTGTGCGTGGTGATGCTTGGCGGGTGCAGGCACGGGTGGGCGGAGCGAGAGGGGAAAGGGACAGTGGCGATTACCTGCTGCAGGTCGTCGTCGTTCAGCAGAACCGGAGGGAACTCCGGCGACGGCGCGGCCACTCCGGGTGCTCCCAGCGAACGGCGAGGAGACGGGGAGGCCCAGGAGGACGTCGCGGTTCCATTCCCGGGACCCGTGGCTCCTCGCGGTGGCCGTGGAGATGGGAGGGTGGCGGTGGTCTGACGGTGAGTGGGTGGTGCGGTGGCTGCAGGTTTCAGAGGAAACAGAGGACTTGGGGGGAGAGAGGTGAGACGGCGGCGATGGAGGGTGGTGCTAGGGTTAGAGGATGGCTAGGGTTGCAGAGGGGTACTTAAAGGGGGGAGAGGCATGGTACGGCGGCAATCGTAGCGAGGGGTCGATGATCGACCGGTGGGGGAAGCAGTCGTACTGAAGGTGACATCACGCGAGGAAGAAGACAGCGACATCGCGGGAGGGGTACTGGGCCAGGTGGTAACGGGCTGGGCTGGGGTAGGTTTAGCTGCTGCCTCCTTTTCTCTTTTGTTATTTTTTTTTGTTTTACTGTTTTTTTTGTAGCAAAAGCAAATGGAAGCAAATGATGGTTGTTAGGTTAGGAAAAATTTGGTAAAAATTATAGTTAGCTTAGTTTTTATAATGTCAACTAATTGACAACTTTGTTTTTCCAAAACTTGCAAATTTAAGGTGCTGTTAGAAATTAATTCAAATTTAGAGCTATTTGTCATTAAATAAAATAATATTGAAAACAAAGGTTTTAGTAGGGTGAACCCTACTGATTAATGTGATTAAAGTTATTAGAATAGATGGGTAGTTTTAATGACTTGGAAATTGGTGCTGTTTAGAAAAAAATAACCAAAATTGAAAGAGTTTCTTTATTAGATGAATATTAATAAGAACACACTTTTAAATAGGGTGACCCCTATGTTATTAAAAACAAATAGAGTAGATTTGTTTTGACCTCAACATGATTTCAAAGTGATTTTGTTTTGGTGCTTTGATTTGAATTTTTGATTGCAATTTGGAAACAATTGATTGATCAAACCAACAATTTAATGAGTGATCAACATGGAATAAAATGGAACAAATTGGTTGTTTTCATTTGTTATTTTTATTCCAAAGTTGTAACAGAACAAGTATGAAAACAAAGCAGTTGAATTTGTTTGATTTTCATTGTGAAAACAAGAATAACAGCTGCAAAACAAAAGGAACAAATGCAACAATATGATGACATGATGCAAAACTTTAATAAACAAGAACTCAAACATTCTAAATGGTAGGTTTTCATACTTGGGATGTTACAACCACTACTCCGAGCACGACATCATGGATGACCACTACTACGAGCATGACATGGTGGATCACCACCACCACTATGACCACGACGTCGAGCTCTACACCGACTACTCCTCCCCAAGCATCATCGACATGGAGGAGTACCACAACCACCACGCCACCTTCGACTCCATGAGCTACATCGACATGAACCACTACTATGGAGCCCTACTACACCGACAACGCATCCTCGAGCATGGCGGAGTTCTACACCAACAATGACTCCGACATGGACGAGCTCACCTACAAGCGCTTCCTCGCCAAACTTCGGTGGCCAAGACATCACATGTCCGATGGTTCATGCTCACCACCATGGAGCTTCAAGGAGAATGCCAAGGCCAAGACATGACAACGACCTTCAACCTCACGATGGCGCAACGACAAGAAATCCGACAAGTTGGCAACGTCAAGATTGTCTTCTTCAACATCAAGACGACGCCACAAGAAGGACATCATCGAGGCTCCATCAAGCGAGAAGGCCAAGAAGCCAAGGCATCCGAATGACTTGCGGAGTCATCCCACACATGAAGTGCGGGAGCGCCGCAAGCTTCGTCATCAACCACGCTATCATCACCAAGCTCATCACCAAGATCGTCGCCATGATCATCATCGACATATGGAAGAGAGTGGTACACCCACCTCACCGCATCTTCCACCACAAGCTCTGCGGCGACATTGGTTTGAGCATCGCTCGCCATCACCACTACCTCGACCTCGACACCGACAAGGCCGTGGTGACCCTCTTCAAGATCACCCTCTACGACCGGATATTCTTCATCACCCACCTTCTCCAAGCTCGACTCATGACTATGGTCTACATGGCTTCGTGGATGGTGCTTGCCCACATTCAAGGCTTCCAAGGAAAAATGTGTGTCACCACCACAATGACCACCAAGACCAAGTCTATTCTCAAGAAGGTGCCTTTGACATGGCTTCTAGTGAATGCCTCCCTCGACTCCACCACAATGACCACCGGCGCCATCCTCTCCATCATGATCGCCATTGCCAAACCAACTAGGATGACCCAATTGAGCTTCCACCGCCTATCTTCGATGAAGACCCAAATGAGACACCTCCTCAACATCAAGCGAGTGCGAATTCTTCCTATGTATTGTCTTTCCCCATCTTCGAGGAAGACATCATTGAGCGCCACCATCGACAACAACCAAGTGGGATTGCTCAATTTGCTACTTCACTTCCCATATTTGATGAGGACCCCTATGAGCACCACCATCATCAACAACCAAGTGGGCATTCTACAAATGATCTCCCATTTCCTCTCTTTGACGAAGACCCCTATGAGCGCCCACTTCGACCACCACTAGGCACGGATGCTACTCATGATTTCTCATTTCCCATGTTTGATGAGGAACCTCTTGAGATACCACTTCAACAACAAGCAAGTGAAGATGACCTCTCACTTCCTATTTTTGATGAGGACCAACATGAGCGACCTCGTCAACATCAAGCAAATGGAGATGATATCCATGATTCTTCTCATCCTATATGGGATGAAGCACCACATCATCTAGGCCATGAAGACAACGACTTGAGCGCCGTTTGCCTCAATGTTACAAGGTGCAAGGACCATGCGCGTCATCATCCATATGAGGAATGGGAGCCTCCACGTCGTCTTCACCAAGATTGTGCTTTCTATTTGCACCCCGTCTTCGACAAGGATCAAGATCATCCTCGCCATGGACACTATGATACCACTACTTCATCAAGGCAAGAGGCAAGAGACACTTCATCACCGACACCCATCCACAACTTCCATGAGCGACATTCTATGAGGATGAACAATGACCTTCATGATCAAGGCCATGAGTTTCCTTCATCGCCACAAGCGCAACACCAACATCAAGAGTGTGAAGCTATTCCTCCCATGACACAAGATCAACATCACCATATGCATGAGGAGACCACTCTACCACTCTATGATGAAGACGTTGATGCATGTGCCTTTGTCAATGAGGCTCATCCCTTGCCATCATCTCTAAGGCATTCTTCTTCTTCGTCTCCAATGACACAAGTGCTAACTTCGACCATCCACAAGAGAGCTTCCAATGCTACCAATGAGATTATCATGGTTGCCAACCAAAATGGTGACCATGCCTACATGAGTGAAGGCCAATACTATGCCTTGCACCAACTAGCTCTCAATTCCTTGGACATGCCGACCAATGGTGACGAAAGCGTCTATTGCAATGAGGCCGCAAACTCATCGCGAGTGTTGACACGAGTTCTTCAAGCCTATCCTCAAGATGGAGGTAATGACGAATTGGTTGACACTCTCCGCTTGACTTCAAAGCATCTCATGCCAACCTTCACAAGGCCACGCTCAAGCCACCATTCTAGCCAAGGATATCTTCATCATCATCATCATCGACCATTTGAGGACGGTACAAGGCATGGCTTACACTACCACATCACGGAGATGTTGGAGCTTCCTTCAACACAAGCCATGACCCTACCTCCTCCTCCAAGAAAGCCACCCTTTCCACACTTGGAGATCAATCCAAGAGATGAGATGCTCGAGTCCTCCTCGCCACATGCTATGACACTACCGACTCCAAGCAATGCAACGATTTCGACAAACCCGCACACCTATTGTGCCAAGACTTTGGAGCCGTCTAGTGTCCCCTCTCAACCTTCTAGTGAGATGAGTGGTGAGAGAGAGATCCACCATCACGTGAGTGAGAGCCACAAGCCCATAATGAGTGGAAAAAGCATGAGTGTTCGTAGAGGCCTCGCCTTGATAGCCACCAAGAGTGAGATGAGAGTTGAGAGCAAAATCCCATGTGTGCTTATCGATACTAACGGCTTACCAACTTTCTCTCCATCTTTGTTGTCTATTTTGCAGAGATTTGGTGACCCTATCAAGCATCCTCGATCTCATCGCCTTCTCCACATACAAGGCTCTCCACATCGAATGAACATCGACACCGACTTGAAGGGTTGGAAGGAGCACATTCCGCTCATCATGATCCACATGGAGATTGACAAGAGCTTCTACGACAAAGCATCCTCCATCCACACTCCTCAAGTCAAGATCTACACAGCGCGTCACGAGCACTTCGACCTCAACGACTTCTCCATCTACATCCCCTACGTCAAGATGTACTTGGAGTTCGACAAGCGCGTCAACGACAATGACTACCACGTCTACATCCCCTTCGTCAAGATGCACTTGGAGTTCGACAAGCGCGTCAACAACAATGATCGCCACGACTACACTCTACCTCTTCCGCAAGCTCATCCTCATCCACCCATTGAGGATCATGTCAAGATCGTCATCACGTTTGGACCACACCCTCCACGAGCATACCTTGGCATGATCTTCGATAAGAGGCTAAACTTCAACGACTACACCGCCTCGCGAGATCTTCACCAACCCTCCAAGGAGGAACCTTTCATGATCTCCATCACCCTTGGACCACACCCACTACGAGCCTACCGTCACATGAACTTCGACAAGCGGCTCAACTTCAACGACCTCTTCGTCATCGACATTCCTTCTCCCGCTCACATATGGATGGAATGAGAGTCGAGGACGACTCTTTTTCAAGGGGGGGGGGAGATGATGTAGCCCACCGTATTCCACCAAGCACAACATCGATACGCAACAAGGTGAACTCACTCCTATCTCCGTACGTTTCCGGTGACTTGGTGAACGGTGCTCTACCTCATGAAATACCCCTCTACATGCATAGGTTGGATCACCACATGGAGACCCAAGATGGTGCCCAAGATGCTCAAGAACACATCCAAGAAGGTGCACACGAAGCTAGGAAGAACGTGGGCGAAGACGACGTCAAGATCGGAGTTCCGAGGAGGAAGAACGGAGGGAAAAGGGGTCTTCCGGCCTCCCCCCCGGCCAGGCCGGCCTCCCCCTTCCCAGGCCGGCCCCCTTCCCGAGCAGGCCGGCCTCCCCCTCGCCCACCCCGGCCTCGGGATGGCCTCCCAGGCCGGCCCCCTACCCGAGCAGCCCGGCCTACAGGCCGGCCTGCCTCCCCCCATCCCGGCCCCAGGCCGGGCACCCAACAGAAGGGGCCAGCCTGCAGGCCGGCCTGCCTCCTCCCCACCCCGGCCCCCCTCCAGGCCGGGCTCCAGGCCACCCAGGCCGGCTCCCAGGCCGGCGTGGCCCCAAAATGCACGGAATTTGCCCGTTTTTGCACCGTTTCGACCCCGTTTCGACCCCGAGCTATATAAGGGACCCCGGTGGCTAGATCTAGGGTTTAGGGATGATTTGAGAACTTCGGGCTTTGCCCTTGTATACCTCTTGTGAGGTGACTCCTCTTACGAGGCTACTCCTAGGATGTGTATCTAGGACCGTATCAAGATCTCTCCAAGGAGCTACTCTTTCACCTTGTGATTCTAGTAGCGCTTGCCAACCTTCCCCTTGCGGCTTCTGTTGGATCGGTGGACCGACCGGTGAGAGGAATCGGTTTCAATTAGCGTGTTGTTGACTTGGGTTTGCGATCCCTCGTAGGCTTCACGAGTTATCTTCCCCCTTTTGTGTTTCCGCGCGTTTGCCCTCGATTTCCCCTCGATTCCACCTCTCGTGTTCTTCGTGTTCTTCGCGTTCTTCGTGCGTTCTTCGTTCGTTCTTGTCGATTCGTGAAGATCGGGCCAACTTAGAGGTCAACACCTCATCACCAATGCAACAACAAACAATCCCTTTGGATATTCTCAACTACACACTCTTGCACACGTAATCAAAGATCGCGAGTGGTCCTGTATCCCCTATTCCCAGATGGAATAACAAGATATCACGCAACTTTGACTTGAGTAACACCACCAACAAGGTGGGCATAACTTCAAATGAACATGGTTCAATCTAGAAATCTAGGGAGGAGGGGTGTCTTGGTCTCTCTTTCCTCAACTCGCAGGAGGGGTATAAGAAAGGAGGGGTGCGGCCACAAGGGAGCCCTTGCGCAAGCAACCTTTCCCTATTGGACTAGGACTCCTAATTGGACTCACAGATGGATACAAACCGACCCACTCTAGGGAATTCGGCCCAATATGGCATACAAGCCATACCTATTCGAAAATAGGCTTTCTATGGTGCATTTGACTTGGTGGAGGCACCTATCCCCATGTCTTGATGAATAACAATTGTTTTCACCATGGCTTGATTGTTTATCAACACTTGTAAGCTTGTTTCCCATCAGCCACCTATTGTTTTCCAGCTCATCTTGAGATCATCCTCCATCCATGTTTGTGTTAACAATAACCCTGCTAATAAATAATAACATAGCTTAGGTAGTATAACATTCTTATAACCGCAAACAATAATTAATAGTAGGAAAGAATTCACCTTAAAATAATGATCAATGAGACTTAGTATTTCTTTCCAATTCAAGCATAAATAATCTTCATGGACCTCTGTTATGTCCATATCATCCTCCCTTTCTTCAAGACAAGACGTCCTCGGCTTGTTGTATGCTGAAAGTGGAATAAACAAAAAGAACAACGTGTATGCACAATACATATAGCTATAATGAGGTGCATTAGTTGTTATCATATCATAAAATTGTGCACATGACATGAGACCACGAATTTTGCATGAAAACATCACATAATTGTCATAGCACACCATAAAATAGCAATCACAATTGCAAATATAAGTGAAGCTCAATACATCATGATCAAAAGGAGAATCATATGTGTATATATTTTTATTGTTTAATATCAATTCAAGTGTTCTCACAGAAGATCTATGATCAAATTTGTTTTTAGTAGTACACTCAAAGGTGGTAACATGCTTATTATTTTCATCATGAAAATTCCAACTTAATTTGCAGAGCAATTTATTAGCACATGAATGTGACAAGTATTGTGGCAAACCAAACATATGTGTAAAATCATGATCATATGTAGGAAATTGTAACCTATCTACCCAAGGCAATACATTGTTTAATTCGGCCACTTTATCACAAGTTATGCATATGTGATCCACCATAAAAATTTCACTCATGTTCTAATCACCAATCAAGTTAAAAGTGAAAGAAGAAATACAATTGCTAGAATTTACATATGAAATTTCAGCAACCTTTTTCATAGCACTTTGCACACTAATTGATTCATTTAACATGATGTATTCCACAATATCATTAGGTGGTATTTTAGCAAGTACTTCTTTATGTGAAATCAACACCACATGATTAAATTTCGAAATTAACATATGATCACATGTAGGTGGACTATCTATGTTTGTTAACTCACAAGAATCAACTAGCAATTTAATAGGTTCACATAAATCAATACTTGAGAGGTGTAACACGAAATCAGCACCTTTATCAATGACAACCTCCTCAGAATAATTAGGTACCAATTCATCTATCTCAAATTGTGTTGTAGGTTGTACTTGTTGTGGCTCCCTTTCTTCAAAAGAAACCTGCAAATCACAAGAAACAATACTAGGAACAATGACATGCTCCTCCAATGGTGGTGGTGATGATGATGTTACTATGGGCTCCCTTTCTTCAAAAGTCTGCACATGAGAAGAAACAACACTAGGAAAAGATATTATTTCATTAGTAATGGTAATGCTTGGCTTTTGGATTGGTGGAAAAATTCTTCTTCTTGGAGCCATAGGAACCTCTTCGGCCATCCACTTTTCTGCCTTTCTTGCTAGTTGCAATAATTCATCCAAGGTACTATATTCAACATGCCTCACTTGGAGTCTAATTGAAAATTGTAGCCCTGCATAAAATCTTTGCATTGTGGTTTGTTCATCCTCTAGAACCCGAGATGCTTGTAGCAATGTAATCATCTCTAAGTAATATGCATCCACTGATTTTTCTTCTTGTTTTAATTGCTTCAATTTTGTATAGTACTCCTCATCTACTAGAAAACCTTTAGCTATTAAGCTTTGATGTAAGTTATGAACCATTGTGGATAGATGGGAGACTTGTGCTTGTATATCTTTCATCACTTCTTTAGTTCCCTTAGAAACCTGCACATACTCATCAACACTAAGAACACCCATTATGTTAGTGAAAACAAAATCAATGGGTTGTGGTGTTTTCTCACAACTCACTCAAAACCAAGCAAAGATGGCTTCACTTAATGTTCCAAGAGAGAAAAGGATCAACTTACCACAAGGACCAATGAAAAGTGTACCAAGTGTGAGAAGAGAATATCCAGGATATCAAGTGTCACAATGCAAAACAGGGTATTTGGTGGGGCTTGGTTGGGAATCCTAACAACACCAAAATAACAACTCCAATGCACTGTCTAATATGATGAAAAACACTAAAGGAACACACTCACACTGGAAGACAAATGTGGCTTAGCAATTATATGGAAGAAATATTGCAAGCACTAGAAAGACACTAGCAAAAACTCTATGAAAACAGGCACAAGATTGCTCAAATGTCCACAAAATATCCAAGATGATAGGCTTCCACTAGTGATAGTATGTCTCGGCCTCTTTTTGCTTTTTTCTCTCTTTCTATTTTTTTATATTTTTTCTCTTTTTCTCTATTTTTTTGTACTTTTTCAATGGCCTTTGAATCAACTAGGAGCAGAAAATATGGACAAGAATTGATCAAATTGAGCAGCCTGTTAGAGCAATAAAAACAGCTAGTCTTTGGGTAGATTCCTAAAAATTTGCTGTAGATAGGCTGTGGCTAGGCTTAACAAAGATCAGACTGGAAACCTAGGGATAAACAGGAAATAAAGACAAAAAGAAAAACGAGTGAAAATGGCTCAAAAAAATGTTGTCCAGGTTTGTGCGCGGTGTGGATTTGCTGCGGTTTGTGGTGTGCATGCAGGGACTTTGAGGAGGCGTACAACAACGACTTTTGGCTGGTACTGATTTTGGCGTTATGCGCGGGATTCGCTCGACGGAATGTGGCGTGTTTGGCCGGTGTGGTAGCTCGCGCCTGTGCGCGTGGTTGGCCGGTGTGGTAGATGCGCAGTGCGCAAACCACGCTTGGATCCGTGCGCGTGTAGAAACAGCGATGCGCTCGGATTCCGTGTCCGGTGCGTATGCCACGGAACGAGTCCACAATGGTTGGCAGTGGACCGAGTCCAGGTAGGAAACACTAGCGCGCGCAGGTGTTTTATGTTGCAACAACCAACGATGGGCGCGCGCGATACGGAACGAAAACACGTATTTTCTTTTGGCACAAGGCGCGAGTGGGTCCAGGCGGTAGTGGTTGGTGGTCGATGGAAAGCGCGTGGCGGGCGTGACGCGTTTTGGCAGCGGACCATACACGACCCGCGCGAGGAGACAGGACGCGCGCGCGGTCAGGGAATCGAGCGGTGGGCGGACTCCGACAGTGATTGTCTGTTACTACGTGGTTTACGCGGTAGGTGTGGACAACGGATTCGAATCCGAGGGTGGAAAGGTTCAACAAGAAACAACAGCTAGTAGATGCAAATTGGTGTTGATCTAGACTCTGGCAAAACTAAAACCTAATATTTTTGTGGGGCTTTTTCTGGATAGGAAATAAAAACAACTAAACTAGGGATAAATTTGCTCACCGAGTAAACCTGAGAATCTGATACCAAGATGATAAGGGGTGGCCCGATCTTCTCGATGAACTCTCTCACTCCTTTTGTAGTTTTCTGGATTTTGTGATAACTAGTGCTACACTGAGACCTCTCACTTGGATGACCCTTGTCGCCAATGCAACAACAACCAATCCCTTTGGATATTCTCAACTACACACTCTTGCACACGTAATCAAAGATCACGAGTGGTCCTGTATCCCCCTATTCCCAGATGGAATAACAAGATATCACGCAACTTTGACTTGAGTAACACCACCAACAAGGTGGGCATAACTTCAGATGAACATGGTTCAATCTAGAAATCTAGGGTTTATCTTAAACTTGGTCTCTCTTTCCTCAACTCGCAGGAGGGGTATAAGAGAGGAGGGGTGCGGCCACAAGGGAGCCCTTGCGCAAGCAACCTTTCCCTATTGGACTAGGACTCCTAATTGGACTCACAGATGGATACAAACCGACCCACTCTAGGGAATTCGGCCCAATATGGCATACAAGCCATACCTATTCGAAAATAGGCTTTCTATGGTGCATTTGACTTGGTGGAGGCACCTATCCCCATGTCTTGATGAATAACAATTGTTTTCACCATGGCTTGATTGTTTATCAACACTTGTAAGCTTGTTTCCCATCAGCCACCTATTGTTTTCCAGCTCATCTTGAGATCATCCTCCATCCATGTTTGTGTTAACAATAACCCTGCTAATAAATAGTAACATAGATTAGGTAGTATAACATTCTTATAACCACAAACAATAATTAATAGTAGGAAAGAATTCACCTTAAAATAATGATCAATGAGACTTAGTATTTCTTTCCAATTCAAGCATAAATAATCTTCATGGACCTCTATTATGTCCATATCAGCACAACTAACTATTCCACTTATGGGTAATTACAGAGAATATGCCACCTCCCTAAATTCTCTCCCATCTCTAACCCTAAAAAAAAAACTTTTCACACAATCACAAAAATCTCCTGATTTACCTCAATAAATCTCTACTCTCTGTCAATGTTTAGGATATCTCTTATCGTTAACTTATCGTCAGCCCATGATAAGAGATATATCGGTTTATCAGCCGATAAATCGATTTTATCGGTCGACTATTTATCGGCCATTTTTCCTGTAAATAAAAAATTCTAGCACTAAATCATCTAAAATATGTTTTAAAAATATATCATATCGGCATTAAAAACTCTAAATTATGATATATAGATATATTATCTTCAATAATGCTAAAAATTCTATTGTGGATGTCATTAATCACATGTTCCAGTGCTGGAAAATCGATATATTGACCCATTTATGGGCATATCAACCAAGACTGATAAAGTGGCACCACCCGATAAAATCCGCCGATATTCATTAATCGTATCGGTCACCGTCCGATAAGCGATAAATCAGCCGATAAATCGGCATATCGGATGATATTTTGAACGGTGCTCTCTGTTAACGTACATATGTCATCTCACGAGGTCTGCCGTCTGCCTTCGCTCGCCTCTTCACTTTGTCCCCATCGATCTCGTTTCCCTCAAACCTAACAACGACACCGTCCTGCACGCCGCCGCCCTGCCCACCTCCGTCGAGACGGTCTGGACGCCGACGCCCTGCCCACCTCCGTCGAGACGGTCCTGGACGCCGCCGCCCTGCAATATGTGACGCCTCCGCGTGCAGCCGGGGTGGATCCTCCTCATGCGACGGCTCCGCCACCCTGCAGGTCTCGACGCGTCTACGCCCTCCAAGCCATGTCGAATCCACTAGCCGTCGGCCGCGATGAATCTGGCGCCCGCGACGCCTCCCCGCCCTGCAAGCCGTAATGAATCCACCAGCTGCGACGACTCCGCGGCCCTGCACCAACGCGAGGAGAACGCCGCATCTGCTGCACCTGCCGTTCGTCACCAAGGCCACTGCAGTGAGTTTACGCCTCGGCCGCGCTGCAAGCCACGATGGACCGTCCGCATGCGACGGCTCTGGCGTCCGGCAGGCCTTGACGCCTCTGCGCCCTCCAAGTCGTGACGAATCCACTGGCTGTCGGCCGCAATGAATCTGGCGCCCCCGACGCCTCCGTGCCCTGCAAGCTGCAATGAATCCACCGGCCGCGGCGACTCCGCCTCCCTGCACAACGCAAGGAGACGCCGCCTCTGCTGCACCTGCCGTTCGTCGCCAAGGAAACTCCAGTAAGTTTATTTGACCAAATTTGAAGGTATTCTACTCGTGTCATTTAATATTTTCCTGACACAATAATAGTGAACCTATACATCAGGTCATCATCAGATTGCTCCTGGATGTTTAAGGGCAGAAGAAATGGAGCCTCTTATCAGGAAACGCAACATGGGAAGATACTATGAGAAAGCTTGCTGTGATCTAATATATCTATTGTTGTAATATGGATTTTCAATTTTGATGTGCGGGTTAAGTCGGAGAGCAAGTAGAAATTGGCTTCCGTGGAAAAGGAACTTGCCGCCGCTTCATTCAGATCACATAATGTTTGATTTCAGTTCATCCATAACATCTTCAATTTGATGACCTTCTCGGTACATTTTGGATATTGTTGTTGCCAAATAAATCATTCTGCATGTCCTGTATTGAGCTGTACAAGAGCGCATCCTTAAAACTTTCATGTAAATATCATCAGTTTTATCCTAAAAATTGATTTAGATTCTTGATTTTCATTGTTGTGTCACACCTAAGCCGGTGGGTCAGTACATGTTGTCTCATCTATGTGGCAGGCTTGCTAAAATTATTTGGTCTGGGCTTCTTTCAGTATTAAGCAAATAAGATTTTATTTTATATTCCACAAATTTATCATGTGATCACTCAGGTTATTCAGGTCCCGAGCCGTAAATTTAATCTTTTGCATTATGTTGCTCTTCCGTTTTAGAAAAAGTACTCACTATAGAAAAAGTATTGATGATTCTCATCATGTCACTACTAGGCCATATAGCCTGTATTTTTGTTAGATTATCGTAGTTGAATTGCCTATGATGAGCTCTATGAATTGACTAATAGATTTTTGTCGCTCTTGTTTTAGGGAGGTGATTGTTACTTGTAAAATACACAGAACCCCATGTTCTTCTTCAGGTCAGACGACAATGGGGGTATGTGGACGCCCTGCAGGTCAAAGCAACTGGGCACCGTATAGAGCACCATGGAGGAGCTCGCACCATAAGGCTGACCTGACAAGGTATATAGAAGAAACATATTATTTTACTTTTTGATTTTTCATTTCATTCTCATATGGTATTTCCATGTGCTGGTGTCTATTACTGCATGTTTTACTGCCTCTTCCTTTGTTCTTGTAATCTTTATTGTTTTGCTAAAATGGTGGTTTCATGTGGTGGTGTAAATTACCCTGCCTCCGATCTCCAGGTCATGTGAGGCATAGACCAACTGTTGGAAAGAGGTTGAAGTGTACACAAGGTTCACCAAAGGATTTGGGTAGGAGAGCTGAACTATAAGCCCAGATTTTATGTTTCGTAGATGTTCCTTAGGACAGCTCACTTGACAAATTGTAGCATTTCCTTATGTACATGTTGATTAGTTAAAAACTGAGATACTGATTAGAAAATGCAATGGAATTTGGTGATACTATTCACTAGGGTTTTCTTGTTGGATGCAAATATTATTTCTGGTGAGCTTTTTCTTGGAATAAGTAATAACGCTTCCCATTATATCTCTGGTTTGGTTTTATTGTTGGATTCACTATTCTCACCTTTGCTTACCAAATAGTTGAATTATTTAACACTACTATCCCGTGTAGATAAAATTTAAAGAGGATTTTTTTTGTAGGGAATTAAAAGAAGGGTCTACGAGCTGCTAGCCTCACTTTAGGTGCAGTAGAACTTGAAAATATCCTTTTAGAAGGATAGATGTCAAGAGACTTTTTTTTTGGCAAATGTATTGGAAGTTTCTTTTTGTTATATATATGATTGAGTAACTGGAAAGAAAGTGGCCATCAGAACTGGTTGAGTTTGAAGATCTGAAATGTGGGCGAGTGCATTAGCTGATGGATTTCTGTTACCCTTAGACAAATACAGAGGTGCATGTTATTGCCATTCTTTTTAATTCCTTGGAGCTTAGAATTTGTTTTACTTTATCTGACCCATAAAGAATGTTTAGGATTGCAATTGTGTAACGATCATATAATCATTGCATGACTTGTCCCAAATTTGAGGCGCATAATTCTGAGCAGGGAATCAGAGACTAGCGAGGTGGAACGAAGACTGTATGTATTAGGATGGTTGATGAGAGATCCGATTGGGATTGTTGTTACAAATCTCCATTGTTGCTCGACCTCCCTAGACTACGCCGCCGCTAAGCCCAGATCCACACGGCAAGCACACGCCTTCAGAAATCAAGGTTTGCGGTCTAACTTGAGCTTGGTCAGGATGTGAAAGGCGACTTCATTGGTAGATCACTGTCTAGGTTGCGCGGACATTTATACCTTTTCAGTTTATTAAAATAGTCATGCTCTATTCTATCGATGATTTCGATCTTCCTGGAAGCAATATGAAACTTCTCAATAAAATCGACTTATCCTAGACAGTGATGCATAAAGCCCAGCTAGATTAGACAATGCATAATATTTTGGTTGGCTTATGGCTTAGATTGAATTCATCTTGCCGATTTGCTACATGTGAAATCAATTCAAAATCAGAAATGGTGTCTGGGTTGGGGTAATTATTATATTAATGCTTCTTATATAAATGAAACTTTAAGTATATTTTCCAAAATTGTATTCATTTTTATTTCGAAGTTTAAGAATTTGGATGGCATTAAAGAAAAAAAAATTGAGCGGGGAGCGTGATGTCATCTCTGAATGAGGTGCATGTGTTGCAAGAATACACACAGTGTCTTTCTGATCACCTTCTCCTCAACTATAGCCTATCTGCAATTGTTTGGTATAATAAAAATGATAAACTCAGTAAGTGTGGTCTTGCATGTTGAAGTCCCAACCGGACACAACTCACGACTGCCACTTTCTATAGGAGCAGTCTGATGTCCTCAAGATCGGAAGTGACCACCTAGATGGGGGCTGGCTGCTGGAGGATGTCATGGACATTCAGCTTCAATTCATTGATCTACTTAATTTAATGTCTCCTACTCTGGCTCTTTGTTTGCTTGCTTTCAGGCAATGCTAATTTCTATAGTACAGTCCAAGGAAAGAGTGCTACGTACTGATGCAACAGGATGTCAGTTGAGAGGGAAGATCTAAGGAACCAATTTGTCGCGTTTCTGCTCAGAGCTAACTAATCCTCTGGGATATCAGTAGCACTATTGACAGCTTTGTTCATCAACGGAAAAGCCACGAAGTTCGTTAATTAAGCAAGCAAGTTGGAATGCCATGGGTCTTGGGCTTCATAGGGCTCTGAAGTAGCTTCACGTTGCAGTTGTCGGATTTTTTGCGGTAAAATACTCTTGAATGTTGTATGCTGAAGTTAATAGTTTAAATGGTGTTGTGTACCTGTGATTGGTGGACAATGTAACTTTGTGATTATGCAACTTATGTTGGGACTTTATTCAGTTGATTATTTTTTCTTATATTAGCCTATACAAAAGCAAGGGGCAAGTTTTGGTTATTGTTACTGTGAGTTGTTCCTTTGCAGCTAAATCGTGCATGAGTTTACTAAATTAAAATTAACATCATATCACTTCGGCATTCTTTATCTTTGTACATGTATAGCATAGCATGGTGAAAGTGTATTTTTTTCCAATAGTTTAAGAAGTTTGAAGGTAAGTTTGTACAAAACAAATATGTTTGAGCATCCTCATTTCTAAACTTTGATTTAACAATCCCTTATCATTCTTTCTCGGCTTTTGCCAATTGCTTCATACCATGATATCTAGATCAATTGCAGGATTGCACCTCCACTAGATGAACATATTTTGTAGTTGAATTTGAATCTTAATCAGGTGTAAACTTCTTATTTCATCGGACGGATTGACACCGTTCCTTTTTATGTGTATTATACTCATATATGGGGTACAGATTAATTTTTTTGAAAACCCGTAGCAACGCACGGGCATTCAACTAGTATTTATAATGGCTTGTACGTTGTATAAACAAGTGTGGTAGGATATAGTACAACTATGTATTTATTTTGGCCATACAAGTAGGAGAACAAGAAAAATAACCATTTTGAAAAAGTCATGAAATTTAGAAATAGCACACTTCATGTCGTGATGGTAAAGTATTCGGTGGCATTTTGGAACAAAAAACAGTCTGATTGTATATATGTTCCAGTTTTGTTAATGTGCAGCGGATACCCATCTGATTGCTGAAAGTCGTCGCACACTGTAAGGGCGAAGTAATCACTTTGCCATTTGAAATACCACTCTTCATGTCGTGATGGTAAAGTATTCTGTGGCATTTTGGGATGAAAACCAGCCTGATTGTATATCTGTGCGGCTGATACCCATCTAATTGATGAACTTCATCGCACACTGTAAGGGTGAAGTAATCACTTTGCCATTTATATTACTCGAAGTACAATACATATATTTCATGATATCTCTACATTCTTTTCTTGGGGGTCGTAGCTAGGTATGAAGCTTCGTTATGCATAGTACAATTTGACAATTCAAGGGAGATGTCAATTTAAAGCATTATATTTGCAAGTCGTATTTACCAAAACACCATTTTTTTGGTTGTCTACCTTTTTGTATAGATATAGGAATTTAATTTCATGCCTAGACCAATATTACGTGTACCTTGTGTTTGTGGGAATGGATTTGGGAAACATGGGTACGCACTTGAAAATTTTCATTGTGCCCTGAGCAATTATCTATTCTACCCAGAAATGTCCACGAACAGTCTAACAAATGTCTATTTGAGGGGTGTCACCCTCTAGCCTGAGATTCATAACTTGCACTTTATTACCTCATTCTCTCTTTCATTTAATAATCTGAGATCTTCGTAATACCTGCACCTGTTTTGTAACATGATAAAATTCATATCTTCGCTACCCACACAGAAATTTATGTCTTTGCGTCTACACTTACTGTCCTTTGTAATTAATAAGGAACTCCTTTGAGATAGCTAACATTGTAGGCGTCTACTTTTATTTCCATTGATATTCAAAATCAATGGATGCATATCCGTTATGTTGCATTACCGTTTCTTAGCCATGTCAGGTTATTTTAATCAAAACTAGGTAATATAATTGTATTTTTTGCACCTCACTTCTCCTTAGCCACAAAACCCCCCACTTAATTTGCAAATTGATCGCGGTTTAAATTATAGAACCATTTTTTAGACAACTCATTCATGCAATTTTAATTTGGTAGTTGAGATGTTCAAGAGATTATATGTGTTTAGAAAGTGGTTATTACACACAAATATTGCACCATTCTTATAATATACTACTTGATCACCTCTAGATTAATAAGCTTACTAAATTTTATGTTTCAATAAAAATGAATGCACCCAACTTTGGTAGAAAAAGAGATTTATTATAATTGATACTACTTTTCTATGTACTTCAAAACCAAAAAAATCTTAAGTGTGTGTACTTACATCGAAATTCAGGAATACAAATACCCCAATATAAAATTTCGTGAGAATTACAATACGAACGCTATACGTTCGGTTAGTAAAATATATGCTTATGTAGATTTTCTTATTTCAGTTTGTAAACATTAAATTCGAATATGTCTTTCAAACATAGAAACATTGTTATTTATTTGTTAATAACCATTTGTTCCTCAAGTTAGCTAGCCCGAGCAGGTGCACGGGTTGACGACTAGTGAGTATAATTATGTTTCTTGATCATATCTGCAAGTTGTTTACACGTGTCATTGTTCGGAACCCGAGGCCTCAAAGTGACAGAAATTGGGACAACCGGAGGGGATGGCTGTGATGTGAGGATGATGTGTGTTCACGGAGTGTTAATGCTTTGCTCCGGTGTTTTATTAAAAGGAGCAGATTAATTACCAGTAGTTTTCCTTGAGTCCCCACTGCAAACGGGCTGGTAGGACAAAAGATGTTGTGCAAGTTTCTCATTGCGAGCACGTATGACTATATTGGAACACATGCATATGGTTTGCCTAGAACTTGGATGCTTTATTATTATTATTTGCAATGCTCATGTTTATGTTTAGATTATTACATGACCTATCTTATCCATGCAACGCCCGTTCATCCATTCCCTTTGCCTACGGTACTTTCATCCTGTTGTTTCCCGCAATCGCTACTGATGTTACTATTTTACTCCTGGTGTTATTTTACTACTACTGCTGCTATAAAACTTTTACCACTGATAAATTGTTGCGAGCAAGTCTACTTTCAGGTGCAGCTGAATTGACAACTCAGTTGTTAAGCCTTATAAATATTCTTTGGCTCCCCTTGTGTCGAATCATGGCGCGACAACTCGTGGAGAGACCCATGATATCCCGTACGTGGAGGAAACGTTCCATCGTAATAACTGCCCTGGCACGGCGCCACTGAGTAGTTATTGTCTTGGCGTCTAGTCACGTCCGCCCTCAGGAAGTGCCCCTTATGCTTCAATTTCAGGGCCGGCGACAGAGAGGTGACGGAACGGGTGCGGGGAAGCCCCCAACCCGGGCATAAATTGGAGGTTCTCTGCTCCTTCTCCAGCGTTGCCTTCATCTCGTTCTCCTTCTCCACCTGCTACCTGCGAGTTAAAGAAAGAAAAACCCCGCATGTCTCGTGGTGGACGAGGTCGCGTGATAAGGGGATGCCCGATCTTCTCAGTGAACTAACTGGTATCTTGATGATAACCAATGTGATACCTCGATTTCTCCTTTGGCTAAACCTTGTTACCAATTGCAACAGCCTTCAACCCCTTCGGATATTCGAGACTCCACACTCTTGCACAAGTAGCCACCGACTACAAGTGGTCCTGTTTCTCCTTATTCCCAATGGAACAGCAGAATACACTCAGATTTGCAGGGTAGTAACAATTCAAGATGAATGCTTTGAGCAATACAATCTAGAAATATAGGGTTTATGTTTTATCGTAGTCTAGTCTAAAATTCGTGGTTAAGAGGTATATATGAAGGAGGGGGTGCGGCCAAGAGAGGGAGGTGCGCCCCAACCAACCTCAATGCGCCCCTAACCTATCCCTACTCGGTTTAGTGCAACCAAACCCTTACAAACCAAACCCAACATGGGTTCAGCCCATTGGACTTGCAGGTCCCTAATAGACACATAAGTGGAACACAAATTAACCACTATTGAATGCTTCCACTTCATCCTCCTATGCACTGGAATATTTCCCCATGTTCTTCTCCTTGTTTTCCATCTTATAATGGTTGTTTTCCAGCAGGTACTTGTTGTTTTCCAGCATGCCTTGAGGTCCTCCTCCATCCATGTTTGTGTTATCAATAACCCTGCTAATACATAATGCATGGAATTAGGTAGTATAGCATTCTTGTAAACACAAACAATATTTATTACTAGGAAATAATTCACCTTATAATGAACAACAGCGAGGCTCTATATTTTCTTCCAACTCAAGCATGAATAATCCTCATGTACCCCTATTATATCCATATCATCACGGCTCGCCGCCGGACCCAAACATGGCTCCGTGACATAGTGCTCGGATGGCTCTGGAGGATGCTGAAGCGCCTGAGGGGTCTGCAGCTCGGGCGGTGGCAAGAACCCGCAACTGACATGGCGGAGGTGCGCGTGCGCCTCGTGGTCGTGGTGTGATGGGGAACCCCCTTCCGCGTTGGGCCGAGGAAACTCGTGTGTCGGCCCACGAGTTCTTGGTGGCTCTCTGTGGCCGCCTCCGCAACCGTCTGAGGCCCCCGGACGCCTTTGCAGGGTCGATTGACTGCAACCCACCCAGGGGGCTCTGAAAGTAAAGTATAGGCACCTAGAGGGGGGTGAATAGGTGCTACGACCAATTTTAATTTTTCTTTAACAATTAGGCTTGACACAAAGGTAAATTCTCTATAAGATGCAACTATGGTGAATTTACCTATATGACAAGGCAAGCACAATAATAATACAAGCAAGAGTAAAGGAGGAAGGGAACGAGGTAACCGATATGAAGCACACGGAGACACGATGTATTCCCGAGTTCCTCCTTGTTAAGGGAGTACGTCTCGTTGGAGGGGTGTGAGCTCGCCACAAAGGCCTACTCAAGGCCACAAAGGCCTCACCCTATTCTCCGATGAACCCCGCCACAAAGGCCTAGTCCACCTTCCACTATTGATCCCCTTTGAGGCGGGAATCAAGTCCTTTACAAACAAGCTTGGGGCGCACACCCACAACCAAATTGGGGTCTCCCAACAATCTCAAATCACCAACAAGTAGCAAGATGCCTAGGTTCTCCACAAGAGGAAACCCTAGGCTAGATCCCTCAACCTAGAGAGGGGGAAATGAAGAACGGCTCGGTGAAGATGTAGATTGGGGCCTTCTCCTTCAATCCTCCAAGTATCAACAAGTTTGGGTGGAGAGATTGGGAGAAATCTAACTTTGGAGGCTCAATAAATGCTTGTCTTCAATGCTGGAGCGAGCCACCTTTTGGGGAAGAAGGGGATGGGGTATTTATAGCCCCCTCCCCAAACTAGTCGTTTGACCCTTTTTCGTGCCTGACGGTACTACCGCTGGTGCCAGCGGTACTACCGCTACCTGGCAACATGAGCGGTACTGGGGTGTCCCAGACACAGGGCGCGAGCGGTACCACCGCCAAAGTACCGTGGTACTCCAGCAGCGGTACTACCGCGGGTGCACACCGGTACTACCACTGGCCACAACTTCGAATTAAATCAAAGTGGCTGGCGGTAGTACTAGGGCACTACCGGCCTAGTACCGTAAACGTTACCGTGAGCAAATCCTTGCTGGCGGTAGAAGGGCCGGTATTGATGGCGGTACTATTAATATTGAACTTGATGCAAAGCCAGTTGTTCAACATCAACGCCGTTTAAATCCTAAGATGAAGGATGTGGTAAGAAATGAGGTATTAAAACTCCTAGATGCTGGTATTATTTATCCTATTGCTGATAGTAGATGGGTTAGTCATGTGCATTGTGTCCCTAAGAAAGGAGGGATGACTGTTGTGCCAAATGAATATAATGAACTTATTCCTCATAGAGTAGTGGTTGGTTATAGGATTTGCGTTGATTTTAGGAAGGTAAACGAAGTTACTAAGAAAGATCATTATCCTTTGCCTTTTATTGATCAAATGTTAGAGAGGTTGTCTAACAAAACTCATTTCTGCTTTCTTGATGGTTATTCTGAGTTCTCTCAAATTGCGGTTACAAAGCTTGATCAAGAGAAAACAACTTTTACTTGTCCTTATGGAACCTATGCTTATAGATGTATGCCTTTTGGTTTATGTAATGCTCCTGCTACTTTTCAAAGAAATTGTAAGGAGACTGATCTTGTTCTTAATTGGGAGAAATGCCATTTTATGGTTAATTAAGGAATTGTTCTTGGACATAAAATCTCTGAAAGAGGTATTGAATTTGATAGAGCTAAATTTGAAGCCATTGAGAAAATTCCCTGTCCTAGAGATGTCAAAGGTATTCGTAGTATTCTTGGTCATGCTGGTTTCTATAGAAGGTTTATTAAAGATTTCTCTAAAATATCAAAGCCTCTTACTAATCTTCTTCAAAAGGATTTACCTTTTGTTTTTTATGAAGATTGTAAAGAAGCTTTTGAAATTTTAAAGAAATCTTTAATATCTACCCCTATTGTTCAACCACCTGATTGGAATTTACCATTTGAAATTATGTGTGATGGTAGTGATTATGTTGTAGGTGCTGTTCTTGGACAGCGGATAGATAAGAAGTTAAATGTTATTCATTATGCTAGTAAAACTCTTGATGCTGCTCAAAAGAATTATGCTACCACTGAGAAAGAGTTCCTAGGTGTAGTTTTTGCTTGTGATAAATTTAGACGGTATATTGTTGATTCTAAAGTTACTATTCATATTGATCATGCTGCTATTAAGTACCTTATGGAAAATAAATATTCTAAGCATATGCTTATTAGATGGGTGCTTCTTTTACAAGAGTTTGATTTACATATTGTGGATAGGAAGGGTGCTGAAAATCATGTTGCTGATAATTTGTCTAGATTAGAAAATATCCCTGATGACCCTATTTCTGTTAATGATAGTTTTCCTAATGAACAGTTAGCTGCAATAAAAGTGAGCTCCCAAGAGATTCCATGGTATGTTGATTATGCTAACTTTATTGTTTCCAAGTATTTGCCTCCTACCTTTACAGCTCAGCAAAGAAGAAAATTCTTGTATGATTTGAGGCATTATTTTTGGGATGACCCACACTTATATAAAGAAGGTGTTGATGGTATTATGCGAAGATGTGTTCCTGAAAATGAACAACGAGAGATATTGAGAAAATGTCATAGTAGTGCTTGATGTCTACGCACGCTTCTATTCTTGTAGACAGTGTTGGGCCTCCAAGTGCAGTGGTTTGTAGAACAGCAGCAAGTTTCCCTTATGTGGATCACCCAAGGTTTATCGAACTCAGGGATGTAGAGGTCAAAGATATCCCTCTCAAGCAACCCTACAATTAAGATACAAGAGGTCTCTTGTGTCCTCAACACACCCAATATACTTGTCAGGTATATAGGTGCACTAGTTCGGCGAAGAGATAGTGAAATGCGAGTAATATGGATGGTTATAAGTAATAATAGCAATCTGAAATAAATATGGCAGCAAGCAAACATGTAGCAGAATAGGCGGAAAATGGTGTTTCAATGCTTGGAAACAAGGCCTAGGGATCCTACTTTCACTAGTGGACACTCTCAACAATGATCACATAATTGAATAACTAAATATCTTCTCTTCACTATGCTACTGTTAGCCCTCTCCAGTTGGATAACGAACACTAATCATTGCGTAGGGCTGCAAAAAGCATTCCTTAAAGTAAGCATTCCCATGTCTAGTTAACCCCACGCTATCACTATCAGCGCCCCAGAAGGTACTAGACAAACACCACAATTCATAGAGGAGACCCACACAGTGTGCACACTGTCACCTTCACACCGCGGGACAAGGTGACTCCAAAGTTCATATTAATAAAACACTTGAGTAGCACAAGATGAAGAGTAACATCTACTTATTCAACTAGATTACAAAGCTCACGATCACATATAGATCACACCATGGGAGAGAGAGATGAACCACGTAGCTACTGGTAGAGCCCTCAGCCTCAGGGAGAACTACTCCCTCCTCATCATAGGAGACAACAACGGCGATGGAGATGGCGGTGGAGTCGATGGAGATGGCTTCCGGGGGCACTTCCCCGTCCCGGCAGGGTGCCTGAACAGAGATTCGTCCCCTGAAACTTGTCGTCGATGGTGGCGGAGCTACGGATGTCTTTTATAGAAAAGGTCGATTCTTTTAGGGTTTATGCATCGGGGAGTATATATAGGCGAAAGGGCGATGCCGGGGTGGCTAGGGGGGCCACACCACAAGGTGGCGCAGCCAGGGGGTGGTGGCGCCCCCCTATGGTGTGGCCACCCTGTGGCCACCCTCCGGGGCTCTTCGGGACTTCTGGATGCTTCCGGGACTTCTAAGACTTCTTGCTTTCGAATCATCCAATTCAGAGAATATTTCTAGAACAACTTTTCTGAAACTAAAAACAGCAGAAAACTGGAACTGGCTTTGTGGCATCTTGTCAATAGGTTAGTCCTGGGAAATCGATAAAAATGACATAAAGTGTAAGGAATACATGTGGGAAACAACATGAAAACAACATGGAACGTCAGAAATTAAGGATACGTTTATGACGTATCAAGCATCCCCAAGCTTAGTTCCTACTCGTCCTCGAGTAGGTAAACGGTAAAACAATAATTTCTGAGGTGACATGCTACTAACATAATCTTGATCATAAAAATGTAAAGGCATATGCAAACTGAGATCATAGAACTTTTAACACAAACATGATAAATAGAACTTTAATAATAAAGCATTGCAATAACTTTTCATCATGAAGAGTATCTCAAATAAAGGATCACGAATAATAATGCAAAGAAAGATAAACGTTTGTTTCAGGTATAGAGAAAGCATGGCAAGGTGATATTTCGCTAGTCCTTAAGAGTGGGGCAAAACATAAATGCCAGGACACCTTCAAAGTTCATGAGGAAGACTAGAGAAAATAATTTAAGAACAAATAATATCACATCATGAAGCAATTATTGATGTTTATGGGACAAATGCACATAGAACTCAGAATGGAAAAATGCTTTCTCAACTGTGCATAAAGTTAGAAGATGGAGACTCGACATAAAAGTAAAAGAAAGGCCCTTCGCGAAGGGAAGAAGGGATCACTCATGTGCTAGAGCTTTTTATTTTATTAAACAGAGGTATTAAAAGTTTGACACTGAGTGTCTATATTTTGGAAGATGTATGCTAATGTCAACGAATGGTAAACAGAAAATACAGTACGTCACAAGCCAACTGGATTCACAAGAGCGGCTCCCATGTGAAGGACACATCTGGGTAGAAGGTCATCCCTCTTTCTCTTTTGTTTACACAATTATCCTTTGACTGATAAATCAGGGGCAAAAATAGTGAAGAGATTTTGTGTGTATTAATTTGGGGTTGGGCACCCCGCTGCCAGCTCTTCTATCATTTGAATAAGAGGATGAAGACACTAGTCCAGGGTGTAAAATCCAATCAACAAGTGAGATAAAGATTCTCTATCGACGTCCTCATGAGCAAAAACAGGAACATATAGTAGGAGTAGTTTTGAAAGTTTTAAAGGTAACACATGAGCAAATTACTTTGGAGTGGCAGTTAAATACCACATGTAGGTAGGTATGGTGGAAACAATGGGAAAAACTTTGGTTTAAGGGAGTTGGATGCACAAGTAGAGCTCATACTGAGTACAGGTGGAGGCTAGCAAAAGACTGGGAGCAACAAATCAAGAAAGCACAAGAGCCATAATCATGCATAGCGACATAAACATCATTAATTAAAGCATAAGCGGTATCATAGTTCAAAAACTAAGTGGTCATGGAATCTATTAATTACTGGTTCATAGTCATAAACATGGTGTGAGCATGCGCCAAGTCAACCAAATAAAACATTCAAAAGAGAATACCATATATTTATGCTTCCTTATGACAAGAACAACTCATGAATCTTTCATTGGCATATTAAACACTCTCAGCTATTTGAGGCTATTCATGCTACTCAATATCCATAAGGCTTTAAAAATAAAATAAAATTTAGCATGGCATGAAAAAGTTCTAGCAACAGTCTATACGAGCTTCTACTTGCACTATTATAAATTCTACTTTAAGCAGCAGTTTCTTTTTTCCAACAAGCACCATACAAGATATGTTTTAACAAAAATACTCTTTATGAAACAGCAAGCAAACATGAGAGTACTCACATAACACTACTAAAACTAATAGCTCTGATAACAGATGCATGCAAAACAGGAGCTAAACGCAGTACTAGCAAAAAGTGAACACTCACAGAACAATAAGAATGAAAACTAGACTGTTCTAAGCAATGAAAACTGAGCGTGTCTCTCCCCCCACACAAGTATGATAAGATCCAACCATAAACTAAAGCAAAGAAAACTAAACAAACTGAAAGCAAAAAATAAAATACGCTCCAAGTAAAGCACATAAGATGTGACCGAATAAAAATATAGTTTCACTAGAAGTGACCTGATAATTTGTCGATGAAGAACGGGTTGCCTTGGGCATCCTCAAGCTTAGACGCTTGAGTCTTCTTGGAATTTTCTGGGATGTACCACCGGGGAATCCCCAAGCTTAGGCTCTTAACTCTTCTTGATCACATCATATCATCCTCTTCTCTTGACCCATGAAACCTTCCTTCACACCAAACTTCTCACAATCTTCATTAGCTACGTTAGTGCAATCGAAATAATAAATTCACATGGTTCAGTTTCAACAAAAGCCTAACACTAATAAACACATTACCTAATATCACAACTTCTTTTAAAACTCTTTTTCTCAAAATAACACCAAAAGAAAGAGATTAAGAGGAAAATGCAATTGTTGGCAGAAATCTGTCAAAACAGAACAGCAGGTAAAGATCGATTTTTCCGAAAATCTTCTGTTTCTCAAATCAAAAAGTGGTCAACTAAGAAAAGTTGCGTATATAACCCAGGATTACGCACAAAACAACTCGGGTCATTTTGAATTTTCTGTGATTTTATACGATTTTAACAGTGGACAGCAGAAATCTGTTTCCTGCGCAGAAATCTGAAATATAGCCTCAACGTTCCACTAGAGGCTTTACTTGGCTCAACAAAAACTCAAAACGAAAGATACAGGGGGGTTGCTAAGGAAATAGAAAACACCCAGGTGCAAAGCACACAAAAGAAAACAAAGTAAAACGGATTGAAAACAGAGAAATAAAACGGGTTGTCTCCCTGTAGCGCTTTTCTTTAACGTCTTTCAGCTAGGCACAATGATTTTTCAAAAATGCTCACATAAGAATAAGAGTTGAAGAAAAATAAAAGAGCATCAAGAAGAAAATGTAAAACAAATTTAAGTCTAACTTACTTCCTATGAAAAAGAATCTTGTAGAAAAACAAGTCATGAAAGCACAAGACAACAAGCATAGAAAAGCAAAACAAGTGCAACTTAATATTGTTGAGATGCATAAAACCATGTTTCCCTCTCTAATAATAACTTTCAGTAGCATCATGAATAAAATTAACAATATAACTACCACATAAAACATTCTTATCATGATCCACATGCATAAAAGAATTAATACTCTCCACATAAGCATAGTCATTCTTATTAATAGTAGTGGGAGAAAATTCAAAAAAATAGCTATCATTATTATTCTCATCACCATAATCATTAACTATAGGAGGCATATTGTAATCATAATTAATTTTTTTCCTCAATAGTAGGTGGACTGAAAATATCATATTCATCATTGTAAACAGGTGAACTAGAATACCACAATCATTATAATCATCATATATTGGAGGCAAGGTATCATCAAAGAAAATTTCCTCCTCAAAACTTGGGGGACTAAAAATATCATATTCATCAAAACTAGCTTCCCCAAGCTTAGAACTTTCCATATAATTAGCAATAATGGTGTTCAAAGAATTCATACTAATAACATTCCTACTAGCATGTAAATAAAGCTCCATAGGTTTTTAAATTTTCCCTTGAAACACTTCATGTCCTGACTCAAGATAAATATTATAAAGCTCTCTCATATTTTTGTTATTTTCCATTTAAGCATAAAGATAAAAACAAGAAGTGAGTAAAAATAAGCCTAACTAGTGAAAACAAGTACCAAAAAGATATAATTGCAGAATCTAAAGGAAATAACTTCGAGCACTCACACCCGAGGATGTGAGTACCTTTTACCTTACCTCCCCGACAACGGCGTCAGATGTAACATCCCAAGTATTAAAAACCACCCCTAGCATGTTTGATTCTTGTTTACTTAAAGTTTTGCATCATGTCATCATACTCATTGAATTGTTTGCATTTGTTTTGCATCTGTTTTCCTTTTGGTTGCATCTGTTTTCATTTGTTTTCTATTTCAAATTCAAACAATATTCAAATGCTTTGTTTCATACTTGTTATGTTGCAACCTTTTAAGTAAAAAGTTCAAATAAAAACAACCAATTGTTTCCATTTATTTCCATAAGGTTCAACTATTAAAAATGGTGGCTTCTAATCAATCACTTAATTCAAATGATTATTCAAATTCAAATACATTTTTCCAAACAGCAACCTTTTAGAATTAATGATAATTACACAACAATAATAATCAGTTGTTTCCAATTAAAACTATATGATCACCCCATTTAAATTTTGTTTGCAATAATCACTTAATCCCCAAAATCATTTAAATTGGAATCAAATTTCAAACAGCACCCAATTTGAAAATTATGAAAATTACCAAAACATTCTAATCTTTTGTTTCCATTTGTTTTTAAACTAAAGGACCATGCCATTTAAATCTTGTTTCAAATATTTCATTTAATAATTAAAATTCATTCCAATTTGAATCAATTACAAACAGTTTTATTTTTGAACTTTTATGGAAAACAAAAAGTGTCAAATGGGTACTGACACAATACCTAAGCAACACAATTTTTTACTAAATTTTACCTAACTCAAAACTCATCTAATTCTTCCATTTTCCATTTCTGCAAAAAAAAAAAAAACAGAAGGAGAAAAAAATTTAAAAAAGAAAACGCTCACAGGCCAGGGGAGCAGCCCAGCCCATCTTTTTTTCTCCTTCCCCTGGCCCGATACCGGTTCGCCTCGCTCCCCTCCTTCTGTTTCATGTACGGCAGCTCATCGGGGGGTGCCACGGCGGCACAGTAACCCGCCGACGGCCAGGAGCAGCCCCGCACCCCCTATATCTACCCCTACCCTAGCCCCTGCGCAGCCCTAACCCTAGTCCCACCTTCCTCCCTCTCTTCCGCCGTCGCTCACCCTCTCGCTGCCACATCTCTCTCCTCTGCAACCTCGCCGGAGACCCGCCGTGTCTGAACCTCCGATGGCCACCGCCGCTGCCGTGCGCCACCATCCGTACTAGCCACGGGAATCGGTCCGCCTCACCTTCCTCGACAGCATCGTCACCTCCCCGACGCTATCTTCTTGCTGGATCCACGCCGCCATCCTCGCCGCTGACAGCAACGTCCACCTCGCCGTCGAGCTCAACCTCTGCAACCCTCCCGGTGATCACCGTTTCCTCCTCTCTACCCTCTCTGTCCTCTCTGAAACGCACACACTCGCCACGCATCCGTGCACACCCACACGCAGCGCAACCACGACGGCAGCAACGGCGATCGCCGCCGGCCACCGCTCTGTTAGCTGTCAATGTTCAGAAACTTTCAGTTCGTCAGTTTCAGTTAACGAAAAGGAACCATATCCTGTGTGCGCGTGTTATACTGACAAACACCGATTCGTAGCACACTGGTAGCAGGCAGTGCGCGCGTGCGAGAGGGCGTGGGTTCGAGTCCCTGGCTCGCGCGGAGAAAAACCCCATTTTTGCACGGTGCGCTGACAGGGTGGCCCCCCTGTCAGCTGCTGCGCTCTCTCTACTGCCACGCTGGCCCTGGGACCCACTGGCAGTGACCCTGGCTAGGTCACTGCACGGTGTGGAACCATTTCAGTTTTTCTTTTCAGTTTAAGTCCAAATCTTTTACAGTTTGGTCCCTGTAACTAAAATGCAAATAACTTTTATTTTATAAACCCAAATAATAAAAGTAAAATATGTGCACTGCCCCAAATTTAATTCTCTATCTATTTATGGCATTTGTTCTATGTTTTGAATAATTCAAATACACCCAAATTTCAAATTCAAACAATTCATTTGAAATTTGATAAAATCCATAACTAATTCATACTTAATCCAAAGAATGCAAATAAAATATGTTTTCCATGCTATTTCAAACCACCTATTCAAATATAAATTTTGTTTCATGTTTTGAATAATTAAAATTGTTTTAAAAATTTAAACCTTGTTTAAATCATTTAAATTTGCTAAATTCATAACTTGCTCAAATTAAATTATTTTTGAACATATGAAATATGTTTTCAAACTAGAAAAGTATAAAATTTCCAAATATGAATTTGAATTTATGTTTTGAAGAAATAAAATTCAATTAATATTCAAACTTGTTTTAAATTCATTTAAAACTTGTTTAATCTTGTTAATTCATAATAAATTCATCCTAACTCCTTTCTCAATATTTGAAACATGTAATCCACCTAAAATTGTGTGTTATTTTCAAATATAAATTTTGTTATTTGTTTTGAACAATTTAAATTGCTGGAAACAACAAATGCTTGTGTAACACCTTTAAGGAACCCAAAATTCCTTAACTTAATAACTAAAATTCCAAAATTGGTAAACCTTATCTTAAATTGGTTCTATTGTTGTTATTTTTCTGTTTTCCTCATCCATGCATCATACTAAACCACTTTCACCTGTTGGTTAGTTGTAAAACAAATATTCCAACCATAATCCATGGGCATTTCATATGCAACTCAAAATTGCATATGTGTCCATTTAAATTGTGCTACCATGGCAACTAGTTTATTTTGATGCATCCCTTAACTCGACATGCATCATCCCATGATTGTGCACTATGCCATGATATTGATTGTTTATCTCTTTGTGTTGTTTGTTTGCTTCTTCTCGGATAGACGACGACGTTGAGACAGACGATACTTACAGCACCCCTTTTGAGGATCTAGCTCAGTACCAGGCTGCTGAGTTTGCAGGCAAGTTATCACTCACATGAAGCATTGTGTTCCTTTCAACATTGGTTACCGATACTTTCCGTTGTCTATTTCTGCTAGCCCTATGAATAGTTTTTTCTGTTACGAACCCATCACATGTTACCCTTTAACCCTGATATTGCCTCACCTCCACACCTATAACCCCTTTGCTTGTTGCCCGTGTCTTACTAGCATGCTTAGGGTTGTTTTGCTCGAGTCTGTTACCAGTTACTTTCTGTTATCATATTCTATTATGTTCTGGGGCTCGATGTTAAACAACAACCTGTTAATTTTGAGGTAATAATAATTTGCTGATAAGGCACCGGCAGGAGGCCCGGCGTGGTTTTGAGGCCTGCTAGTGTCGACCCTAATTAGGAAAAGGGTCTTGTCTACTGATCCATGATGAGCGCACTATCCGCATGTGGGAAGCGTGTATGGGCGCCCCCCTCAATTTGATTCGATTCACATCTCGTCCAAATCGCCACACTTAGTTCGGGCTTTCCATTTGATGCACGCATATGCAGGTACGAACCCGAGGCCAGGGTGGAACTTTTGTAGTCGGCATTTAGGGCGGCGTGGTCTTCCAGTGCTATGAGGGTCACATTTTCTTCGTGGGGATCGATTAGCCGCGCACGCACATCACGTGGTGCTTTGGGCTTGATGCGAAGAAGAGTTGAGTTGTGTTGAGTGCCCCGCTTGGTGGGAGGCATTCCATCTGGCGGGTTATTCTTACGTGTACGGCTAAATTGGTGCACCCCTGCAAGGATAAATCTTCTCGAGAAGCCATGTTTTCCGCGGTTATGGTTGACTTGGTGAAAGTACTGGCTAACAAGTACTCAGAACAACTTACACCTAACTACTGATAACTTGACTAGTAATAGGCTTATTGACTCAACAACTTGACCCATCATTAATCCAACTGTGTGAGTTATCCTCGGATTGCTTCTTTGGATAAGGGGCGAGATCCAGGATGGGTTTGTTTGGTGGTCAGTTATAGTTGGTTACGATACGCTATATTATCCCCTTTCTGTTAGCCGGAAGTTGTAGTATGTTCTGTAGTTGGTTAGTGCAGCCAGCTGCCGCATCTTTTGTATTCCCTTTTCTTCCGTTGAACCCAAAGCTGCTTGGTGTTGACGGGTTACACTTTGGTGAACTGCGTGTCTTGCTTCCAGTACGTTTATGTACTGACCCCTTTGGGGCTGTGGTTTCCGCAGACTACGCTTACGAGGATCCCCGTGACGGCTACTACGTGGAGTTTGACGAGGCTGCTGACGAGTAGGTAGCGGACCCGGGCAGGATCCGAGACATCGTGGATGGGCTCCGTCTTTTCGTTTCCGGCTTCTTAAGCCTATTTGGATTTGTCTGTACTCAGACCCTTTGAATGCTTCCGCTGAGATGTAATGATGTTATGTTGGGACAGGTGTCCTCTGGATGATTGTATTTGCTATCTCTGCTCTAGTGAGAGCTATTTGCAACTTATTTCCATCTTTTGTGTCCTAGAGATATGTTGTGTTATCATTCTGTTAAACGTCGTTGACGTACCATGTGTGTATGGTATGAAGTACGTCAATGGTAGTATCCTGATTTCTATGGGATGGTTTACGTAGACGATGAACAGATAGGGGTTGGTTGTCACACATACGTGTGTTGGCCTACTCGTAAGAGATGCGGGTGCCGGTAAGCCCCGTTATCCAATCCACTACTGTTCAACGGAACTGCGAGTATCCTCTAGAAGTCCGGGTGCGACAAATGGTATCAGAGCCTGTCTGCCTGTAGGATCCCTTTTACTGGTCGCAATTGAGTCTAGAAACTATTTTTGTAGCTATATAGGAAAAATGAAACGTGAGAGTAGGAATTCTGCCATTTTATTTCTTTCCCCACCCACCCTCCCTTTTCTGGTAAGGAAGTACAAAGTTGTTTTCCCTTCTCATCTAAACTTTCAAGTTAGGTTTTCACGAATCCTTGTTTCTCTAGGATAGTTATATCTACTAGACCATAGGAATGGAGGTGGTTGTGACATGATTTATCATGTTGCCTACTCACGATTGAGAACGGAGGCGTGTAAGCCCCGAAAGCAGATCCTCTATTCCTTAAGCAGTAGATATTGATCCTTTAGAAGCCCGGATGGGTTTTCCGTAGTACCTCAGAAGTTTTTGGTCTCGTGTTTCCCGATGTTGCTTCGATATCCTGTTCTTCTCAACATCCTTTTCGTCCGTTGAAACCTTGTTGTTGTTTTCCACTTCAGTTCTTCTACCGGCGTCTAATCAAAACTTCCCCGATCATCTGCAGATGGATCTGAGGTTCTACCCGCAGGTGGTTCGGATGACTCGTTGCGAGAGCACTGCCGGTTATCCGGAGATGCTGAGAGACATGGTCACTTATCTGGGGTACCGTTGGGCACCAGAGTACCAGGTCTACGAGCAGCAGCGAGAGTTTGACCAGACCTACTACCAGGCTATCGTCTACATTCTGTCAGATGATGGCATGAGCGTTGTCCACCGCTACGAGGTAGTAGGTTCCACAGTGGATATGACCGTGCAGCAGGCAGCTTACGTGAGTATCACCGTCCTTCGTGCTGACTACTGGGGATTTGAGGATTCTATCTATCGCCACATCCCCCGTGGTTACATCACTTCGGAGGGAGCTCACTTCACTCTCTACGACAACCTGGATGTCTACGAGCATGATAACACCAGGCTGCACACCACCGCTCAGTTTGTGAGGCACAGTGACGTAGTTGCCAGCACACTGTCTCAGGAGTTGGCTTCCGTCAGAGAGCAGCTCTACCTTGCTTTGACTCGTCTGGCAACGTACACCACAGACTTTGTGGGAGACGAGCGCTTTGCACGTTTCGATCAGCCAGTTGGACGTCGTCTGCCAGATGCTGGAGGTTACGAGCCGATCAGAGGTCCACTCCTTAATCTCGGCGCTGGTTACACTGGGATTCCTCGCTTTGGAGCACAGGGAGTCGACGCTATGTACTTCGCCACACCTAGAGTCGCTCTCAGACCACGTCAGATCTATGTGGATCGTCGTTCTACCTACTTTCGTGGACGTGCTCCTCACCGTACCTCTCGTCGTACTACTCACCGCTGTCCTGCGTGATGAGCATGGGAGTACCGATGTATCCATTCTTAGCTATGTTTAGTTATCCTGTGGCATTTGAACCATTTATGGTGTGTTGGATATTCTGATGTATTTGAACATGTGGTGATGTACCTGTTGGTTATCTATTCATGCGTCGGAATAATCTCTCTTTCGGTTACCAAGTCTATCCTTTTGTGTTGTTGTGCTAAAATGCATGTCTATTCAGGATGCCGCCAACAAGGAACAACCCGCCTGAGCCACCACCAATCACGGAGCTGTTGACTCAGATGACTCAGGTCGTGACGCAGATGGCCCAGTTCCAGGCTAATCAGCACAACAACCAGAACGCTCCACGAGTCAGTATTAAGGAGTTTCTGAGTCTGGGGCCGAGAGCTTTCGTGGCAACACGCGAGCCTCTGGATGCTGATGACTGGATCCGTGAGATGGCCAGGGCTCTGGACATTGCTCACGTTGCTGAGGAAGACAAAGTCAAGTATGCCTCCTACCTACTGAAGGGTCAGGAAGCTGCCTGGTGGGAGAACTACCAGACCATGAGAGCTGGATACCCAATCACCTGGGGTTGTTTCAAGGATGCCTTCCTGAAGCACCACATCCCAGATGGTCTCATGGAAAGGATGCGTGAGGAGTTTTGCTCTCTCAAGCAGGGCAAGCTGGACGTCATTGGCTATCAGAATGAGTTCAATCGCCTCGCTCGTTACGCTGGTGATGAGGTGTCCACTGAGGCTAAGAAGATGGCAAGGTTCCGCCGAGGTTTTAACCCGGAACTCAAGTACGCCCTCACCAACATCAAGGCCAAAGACTTCGAGGAGCTCGTGAACACCGCGCTCAATGAGGAAAATGGGCGCAAGGCGTTCGAGGAGTCTCGGAAGCACTCGCGTGAGGGTGGTTCCTCCTCCAACATGACCACCCCTCCGCAGAAGCGCCGCATCTGGGTGCCAAATGGTGCTGTCACTCGGGCTCCATATGCCCAAGCTTCTCCAGGCTTCGCTCCCCGCCCACCCAACCCAGCTCACATGCAAGGTCAGAGGTTTTCAATGGGGCAGCCAAGGCCAGATACTCCTTGAGTCGTCACTTGCTACAAATGCAAGCAGACGGGGCACTACGCTGACAAGTGCACTCAGAGGCAGCTACCTCCACCACCTCCTCGCCCCAACACCAACCAGGCAATGGTGCGTGCTCCCCCGGCTAAAGCCTTCAACTCCAACAACAGGCCTGTCGGGAGGACCGCGAGGGTGAATCATGTCAAGGTCGACAAAGCTGAGGAAGCTACTGACGTCGTTCTCGGTACATTCCCCGTAAACTCTAACCCAGCTAAAGTGTTGTTTGATACCGGAGCATCGCATTCTTTCGTGTCAAAGATCTTTGCGACAGCAATTAAACTCCCTTTTGTTGGTTTGGGTTCCCCGCTAGTAGTAAACTCCCCTGGAGCAACTATGCAAACTTCCAAGATCAGTCATGAGAATCAGATTCTAATTGGAGGTCACATATTCCTTGCTTCTCTCATCCTGCTTGGCAATTCTGACATTGATGTCATTCTGGACATGGATTGGTTGAAGGCCAATAAAGCTACGATTGATTGTCCTCAGAAGTCAATAACTCTGTTCCACCCTTCTGGCCAGATAGTCTATTCTCCACATGAATCAAGTTCTGTTCAGCTGTACACTCTCGATGCTAAACCTCTACCTCTACTCGAAAATGTTCCGGAGGTTTGTGAATTCCCTGACGTCTTTCCAGAAGAGTTGCCAGGGATGCCTCCGGACAGAGCAGTTGAGTTCGTGATCGAGCTTGAAATAGGTACTGCTCCAATCTCTAAGCATCCATACAAGATAGCTCCTCCTGAACTGAAGTTGTTAAAGGAGCAAATCGATATGTACATTGAAAAAGGTTACATTCAACCTAGTTCCTCCGCTTGGGGTTGCCCAACTCTGTTCGTTGCGAAGAAGGATCAAACAAAGAGACTCTTTGTTGACTATCGTCCTCTTAACGAGAAAACCAAAAACAAGTATCCAATTCCTCGTATCGATGATCTTTTTGATCAACTTGCTGGTGCCTCAATATTCTCCAAGTTGGACTTGAGAATGGGTTACCATCAAATAAAGATCAGAAAGGAAGATATTCCGAAATCAGCTTTCACCACTCGGTACGGTCTATATGAATACACCGTCATGTCCTTTGGTCTCACCAATGCACCGACGACATTCTCTAGACTCATGAATTCTGTGTTCCACGAATACCTCGACAAGTTCGTTGTGGTGTATCTTGATGACATTCTGGTCTACTCCAAATCTGAGGAAGAGCATGGAGAACATCTTCGTCTCACTCTCATGAAACTTCGCGAGCATCGTTTATATGCCAAATTCTCAAAATGTGAGTTCTGGATTCCAGAAGTTGCTTACCTTGGTCATGTCATCTCTGCCAAGGGAATAGCCATTGATCCAGAAAAGGTTAAAGCAATTGTTGATTGGAAACCTCCTAAGACGGTGAAGCAAGTCAGAAGTTTTCTTGGCTTGGCTAGCTATTGCCGTCGTTTCGTCCAAAACTTTTCCAAGATTGCCAAACCTCTCACTGATCTCACAAAGAAGGACAAGAAGTTCGTTTGGTCTCCACAATGTGATGAAAGTTTCAATCTCCTGAAGACTAAACTCACTTCTACACCAGTTCTGGTTGGCCCAGATACTACCAAACCTTTCCAGATATTCTGCGATGCATCTCTCCAAGGTCTAGGTGCAGTTCTTATGCAAGAACGTCAAGTTGTGGCTTATGCTTCACGTCAGTTGAATGCACATGAGCAAAACTATCCCACACATGACCTTGAACTTGCAGCAGTTGTGTTTGCCCTCAAGAAATGGAGACAATACTTGTTGGGTAACCGCACTGAAATCTTTTCCGATCATAAGAGTCTGAAATACATCTTCACTCAACCAGACCTAAACCTCAGGCAAAGGAGATGGATTGAAAAGATTAAAGACTTTGATCTCACCATTTCTTACACTCCAGGCAAGGCTAATGTTATGGCCGATGCTCTCAGTCGCAAGTCATATTGCAATAATCTCATGGTCATGGAAAGCCAACCTCCACTTCATGAAGAATTCCAGAAGCTGAACCTTGGTCTTGTTCCTCAAGGTTATCTTGCAAGCTTGACAGCTAGTCCAACTCTCGAGGATAAGATTCGTTCTGAACAACTTCGTGATGCTGAAATCAAGAAGATGGTAGAACACATCAAAGAAGGCAAGGAGAAATTTAAGTCCTTCTCAATTGATGACAAAGGAACTGTGTTCTTCGAAGGACGTATTGCAGTTCCTCAAGTTCAAAGTCTCAAAGATATCATTCTCAAGGAGGCTCATGAAACTCCTCTCTCCATCCACCCTGGAAGTACAAAGATGTACCAGGATCTCAAGACACTGTATTGGTGGCCTGGCATGAAACGTGAAATTGGTCAATATGTTTCTGAATGCGACGTTTGTCAACGTGTTAAGGCAGTCCATCAGAAAACAGCCGGTCTACTCCAACCACTGAAAATTCCTGAGTGGAAGTGGGACATGATTGAAATGGACTTCGTCACTGGTTTTCCAAAGTCCAAGAGGGGCAACGATGCAATCTTCGTTGTTATTGATCGTCTCACTAAAGTAGCTCACTTCTTTGCTGTCAAAGAAACAATCTCAGCTAGCCAGTTAGCAGAGCTCTACACAGCAAAGATTGTTCCTCTTCATGGTGTTCCATTGGAAATAAGCTCAGACCGTGGAAGCATATTCACTTCTCATTTCTGGAAAAGCTTTCAAGAAGCATTGGGCACCAAACTTCTGTTCAGCACAGCTTATCACCCTCAGTCTCAAGGGCAAGTCGAAAGAGTCAATCAGATTCTCGAGGATATGCTCAGAGCATGTGGTCTCTCTTTTGGCATGAAATGGGAGGATTGTCTTCCATATGCTGAATTCTCCTACAACAACAGCTTCCAGGCAAGCCTAGGCATGGCACCATTTGAAGCACTCTATGGCCGCAGATGCAGGAGTCCAATCAATTGGTCTGGAGCTGGTGAACGTTCACTCTTAGGCCCTGACATTGTTAAGGAAGCCGAAGAGAAAGTTCGTATCATTCGTGACAATCTCAAGATTGCTCAGTCTCGTCAGAAAAGCTACTATGACAGCAAGCACAGGGACATGATCTATGCACCTGGTGACAAGGCATATCTCCGTGTAACTCCTCTCAGCGGCACTCATCGTTTCGGTGTGAAAGGAAAGCTTGCACCAAGATACATTGGTCCTTTCAACATTCTCTCAAGGCGTGCGGAAAATGCCTATCGTCTTGAACTTCCAGAAAAACTATCCAAGGTGCACGATGTGTTTCATGTGTCACAGCTCAAGAGGTGTTTCAAAGATCCAGATCGTGCAGTTGATCATGATTCCATTGAACTGCAAGATGATCTATCTTATGAGGAGCACCCTGTTCGTATTCTCGATGAGACCGAGCGTAAGACTCGCAACAAGAGCACCAAGTTCTTGAAAGTGCAGTGGTCGCATCATTCCGTTAAAGAAGCAACGTGGGAGACCGAAGAGGATCTTCGCAAGAAGTATCCGGACCTTTTCTCTTCTCAGTAGGAATCTCGGGGCGCGATTCCTTCAAGGGGGGGCGTTTTGTAACATCCCAAGTATGAAAAACCACCCCTAGCATGTTTGATTCTTGTTTACTTAAAGTTTTGCATCATGTCATCATACTCATTGAATTGTTTGCATTTGTTTTGCATCTGTTTTCCTTTTGGTTGCATCTGTTTTCATTTGTTTTCTATTTCAAATTCAAACAATATTCAAATGCTTTGTTTCATACTTGTTATGTTACAACCTTTTAAATAAAAAGTTCAAATAAAAACAACCAATTGTTTCCATTTATTTCCATAAGGTTCAACTATTAAAAATGGTGGCTTCTAATCAATCACTTAATTCAAATGATTATTCAAATTCAAATACATTTTTTCCAAACAGCAACCTTTTGGAATTAATGATAATTACACAACAATAATAATCAGTTGTTTCCAATTAAAACTATATGATCACCCCATTTAATTTTTTTTTGGAATAATCACTTAATCCCCAAAATCATTTAAATTGGAATCAAATTTCAAACAACACCCAATTTGAAAATTATGAAAATTACCAAAACATTCTAATATTTTGTTTCCATTTGTTTTTAAACTAAAGGACCATGCCATTTAAATCTTGTTTCAAATATTTCATTTAATAATTAAAATTCATTCCAATTTGAATCAATTACAAACAGTTTTATTTTTGAACTTTTATGGAAAACAAAAAGTGTCAAATGGGTACTGACACAATACCTAAGCAACACAAATTTTTTCTAAATTTTACCTAACTCAAAACTCATCTAATTCTTCCATTTTCCATTTCTGCAAAAAAAAAAACAGAAGGAGAAAAAAATTTAAAAAAGAAAACGCTCACAGGCCAGGGGAGCAGCCCAACCCATCTTTTTTTCTCCTTCCCCTGGCCCGATACCGGTTCGCCTCGCTCCCCTCCTTCTGTTTCATGTACGGCAGCTCATCGGGGGGTGCCCCGGCGGCACAGTAACCCGCCGACGGCCAGGAGCAGCCCCGCACCCCCTATATCTACCCCTACCCTAGCCCCTGCGCAGCCCTAACCCTAGTCCCACCTTCCTCCCTCTCTTCCGCCGTCGCTCACCCTCTCGCTGCCACATCTCTCTCCTCTGCAACCTCGCCGGAGACCCGCCGTGTCTGAACCTCCGATGGCCACCGCCGCTGCCGTGCGCCACCATCCGTACTAGCCACGGGAATCGGTCCGCCTCACCTTCCTCGATAGCATCGTCACCTCCCCGACGCCATCTTCTTGCTGGATCCACGCCGCCATCCTCGCCGCTGACAGCAACGTCCACCTCGCCGTCGAGCTCAACCTCTGCAACCGTCCCGGTGATCACCGTTTCCTCCTCTCTACCCTCTCTGTCCTCTCTGAAACGCACACACTCGCCACGCATCCGTGCACACCCACACGCAGCGCAACCACGACAGCAGCAACGGCGATCGCCGCCGGCCACCGCTCTGTTAGCTGTCAATGTTCAGAAACTTTCAGTTCGTCAGTTTCAGTTAACGAAAAGGAACCATATCCTGTGTGCGCGTGTTATACTGACAAACACCGATTCGTAGCGCATTGGTAGCAGGCAGTGCGCGCGTGCGAGAGGGCGTGGTTTCGAGTCCCTAGCTCGCGTGGAGAAAAACCCCATTTTTGCACGGTGCGCTGACAGGGTGGCCCCCCCTGTCAGCTGCTGCGCTCTCTCTACTGCCACGCTGGCCCTGGGACCCACTGGCAGTGACCCTGGCTAGGTCACTGCACGGTGTGGAACCATTTTCAGTTTTTCTTTTTCAGTTTAAGTCCAAATCTTTTACAGTTTGGTCCCTGTAACTAAAATGCAAATAACTTTTATTTTATAAACCCAAATAATAAAAGTAAAATATGTGCACTGCCCCAAATTTAATTCTCTATCTATTTATGGCATTTGTTCTATGTTTTGAATAATTCAAATACACCCAAATTTCAAATTCAAACAATTCATTTGAAATTTGATAAAATCCATAACTAATTCATACTTAATCCAAAGAATGCAAATAAAATATGTTTTCCATGCTATTTCAAACCACCTATTCAAATATAAATTTTGTTTCATGTTTTGAATAATTAAAATTGTTTTAATAATTTAAACCTTGTTTAAATCATTTAAATTTGCTAAATTCATAACTTGCTCAACTTAAATTATTTTTGAACATATGAAATATGTTTTCAAACTAGAAAAGTATAAACTTTCCAAATATGAATTTGAATTTATGTTTTGAACAAATAAAATTCAATTAATATTCAAACTTGTTTTAAATTCATTTAAAACTTGTTTAATCTTGTTAATTCATAATAAATTCATCCTAACTCCTTTCTCAATATTTGAAACATGTAATCCACCTAAAATTGTGTGTTCTTTTCAAATATGAATTTTGTTATTTGTTTTGAACAATTTAAATTGCTGGAAACAACAAATGCTTGTGTAACACCTTTAAGGAACCCAAAATTCCTTAACTTAATAACTAGAATTCCAAAATTGGTAAACCTTATCTTAAATTGGTTCTATTGTTGTTATTTTTCTGTTTTCCTCATCCATGCATCATACTAAACCACTTTCACCTGTTGGTTAGTTGTAAATCAAATATTCCAACCATAATCCATGGGCATTTCATATGCAACTCAAAATTGCATATGTGTCCATTTAAATTGTGCTACCATGGCAACTAGTTTATTTTGATGCATCCCTTAACTTGACATGCATCATCCCATGATTGTGCACTATGCCATGTTATTGATTGTTTATCTCTTTGCGTTGTTTGTTTGCTTCTTCTCGGATAGACGACGACGTTGAGACAGACGATACTTACAGCACCCCTTCTGAGGATCTAGCTCAGTACCAGGCTGCTGAGTTTGCAGGCAAGTTATCACTCACATGAACCATTGTGTTCCTTTCAACATTGGTTACCGATACTTTCCGTTGTCTATTTCTGCTAGCCCTATGAATAGTTGTTTCTGTTACGAACCCATCACATGTTAGCCTTTAACCCTGATATTGCCTCACCTCCACACCTATAACCCCTTTGCTTGTTGCCCGTGTCTTACTAGCATGCTTAGGGTTGTTTTGCTCGAGTCTGTTACCAGTTACTTTCTGTTATCATATTCTATTATGTTCTGGGGCTCGATGTTAAACAACAACCTGCTAATTTTGAGGTAATAATAATTTGCTGATAAGGCACCGGCAGGAGGCCCGGCGTGGTTTTGAGGCCTGCTAGTGTCGACCCTAATTAGGAAAAGGGTCTTGTCTACTGATCCATGATGAGCGCACTATCCGCATGTGGGAAGCGTGTATGGGCGCCCCCCTCAATTTGATTCGATTCGCATCTCGTCCAAATCGCCACACTTAGTTCGGGCTTTCCATTTGATGCACGCATATGTAGGTACGAACCCGAGGCCAGGGTGGAACTTTTGTAGTCGGCATTTAGGGCGGCGTGGTCTTCCAGTGCTATGAGGGTCCCCTTTTCTTCGTGGGGCTCGATTAGCCGCGCACGCACAACACGTGGTGGTTTGGGCTTGATGCGAAGAAGAGTTGAGTTGTGTTGAGTGCCCCGCTTGGTGGGAGGCATTCCATCTGGCGGGTTATTCTTACGTGTACGGCTAAATTGGTGCACCCCTGCAGGGATAAATCTTCTCGAGAAGCCGTGTTTTCCGCGGTTATGGTTGACTTGGTGAAAGTACTGGCTAACAAGTACTCAGAACAACTTACACCTAACTACTGATAACTTGACTAGTAATAGGCTTATTGACTCAACAACTTGACCCATCATTAATCCAACTGTGTGAGTTATCCTCGGATTGCTTCTTTGGATAAGGGGCGACATCCAGGATGGGTTTGTTTGGTGGTTAGTTATAGTTGGTTACGATACGCTATCTTATCCCCTTTCTGTTAGCCGGAAGTTGTAGTATGTTCTGTAGTTGGTTAGTGCAGCCAGCTGCCGCATCTTTTGTATTCCCTTTTCTTCCGTTGAACCCAAAGCATCTGTGCTTGGTGTTGACGGGTTACACTTTGGTGAACTGTGAGTCTTGCTTGCCAGTACGTTTATGTACTGACCACTTTGGGGCTGTGGTTTCCGCAGACTACGCTTACGAGGATCCCCGTGACGGCTACTACGTGGAGTTTGACGAGGCTACTGACGAGTAGGTAGCGGGCCCGGGCAGGATCTGAGACATCGTGGATGGGCTCCGTCTTTTCGTTTCCGGCTTCTTAAGCCTATTTGGATTTGTCTGTACTCAGACCCTTTGAATGCTTCCGCTGAGATGTAATGATGTTATGTTGGGACAAGTGTCCTCTGGATGATTGTATTTGCTATCTCTGCTCTAGTGAGAGCTATTTGCAACTTATTTCCATCTTTTGTGTCCTAGAGATATGTTGTGTTATCATTCTGTTAAACGCCGTTGACGTACCATGTGTGTATGGTATGAAGTACGTCAATGGTAGTATCCTGATTTCTATGGGATGGTTTACGTAGACGATGAACATATAGGGGTTGGTTGTCACACATACGTGTGTTGGCCTACTCGTAAGAGATGCGGGTGCCGGTAAGCCCCGTAATCCAATCCACTACTGTTCAACGGAACCGCGAGTATCCTCTAGAAGTCCGGGTGCGACACCAGAAAAGAGCTTGATGTCTACGCACGCTTCTATTCTTGTAGACAGTGTTGGGCCTCCAAGTGCAGAGGTTTGTAGAATAGCAACAAGTTTTCCTTAAGTGGATCACCCAAGGTTTATCGAACTCAGGGAGGTAGAGGTCAAAGATATCCCTCTCAAGCAACCCTACAATTAAGATACAAGAAGTCTCTTGTGTCCCCAACACACCCAATATACTTGTCAGGTATATAGGTGCACTAGTTCGGCGAAGAGATAGTGAAATGCGAGTAATATGGATGGTTATAAGTAACAATAGCAATATGAAATAAATATGGCAGCAAGCAAACATGTAGCAGAACAGGCAGAAAATGGTGTTTCAATGCTTGGAAACAAGGCCTAGGAATCCTACTTTCACTAGTGGACACTCTCAACAATGATCACATAATTGAATAAATAAATATTTTCTCTTCACTATGCTACTCTTAACCCTCTCCGGCTGGATAACGAACACTAATCATTGCGTAGGGCTGCAAAAAGCATTCCTTAAAGTAAGCATTCCCATGTCTAGTTAACCCCACGCTGTCACTATGAGCGCCCCATAAGGTACTAGACAAACACCACAATTCATAGAGGAGACACACACGGTGTGCACACTGTCACCTTCACACGGCGGGACAAGGTGACTCCAAAGTTCATAATAATAAAACACTTGAGTAGGACAAGATGAAGAGTAACAATCTACTTATTCAACTAGATTGGAAAGCTCAGGATCACATATAGATCACACCATGGGAGAGAGTGATGAACCACATAGCTACTGGTTGATAAGGGGTGGCCCAATCTTCTCAGTGAACTCACAGATAACTTCAATATGATAACTAGTGCGCCACTAAGAACTCTCACGGCTGATCCCTGATGCCAATGCAAAAGATAGCAACCCTAGGGATATTCTCAACTCCACACTCTTGCACAAGTAATCCACCGACTACAAGTGGTCATGTACCTTCTAGAGGTCTAGGGTTAACACAAGTAATCCACACTCTTGAAACCCCAGTCGAACAGCAGGTAACACGTAAAGTTTGCAGATGAACTTCCAGATGAAGGCTTACAAGCTGTTTCAATCTAGATGTCTAGGGTTTATGATTTAACGTAGTCTAATCTATAATAATGCGAATTACAAGCCTTATAAGGGATGTTGGACGTCCAACCTAGTGTTGGGGTCGAAATCAAACAAATCTCTAAGTTTCCTAACTTGACAGGACTCTATTTGGAAAGTGGCAGAAAATGATTCGTGCATTGTTTCAGTTACCACGTCTTGTACGAGTCGAATCGGTGCGTGGGGATGGATCCATTGGAAAGCCCTTCAAAATTCTTTTTCATATTGTGCGCATTTTCTTTATTTGGAGTCCGTATGAAGATTTCATGCTCGTTTCAAATTCGGGACTTCTGCCAGTCCGAATCGAATATCCTTTCCTTGATGGCTCCACTTCCTCCCTCGCCTCCCTCGTGCTTGCCATCCTCTTCAATCAGCTCCATTGCTTCGCCAATGCTTGTGTTATCAATAACCCTGCTAATACATAAATGCATAGACTTAGGTAGTATGACATTCTTATAAACACAAACATTATTTATTATTAGAAAAGAATTCACCTTATCATGAACATCAGTGAGGCTCAATATTTCCTTCCAGTTCACACATGCACACTAATCAAATGTTCCTATTGTATCCTCATCACTGGTAGAGCCCTCTGCCTCGGGGGAGAACTACTCCCTCCTCATCATAGGAGACAACAACGGCGATGGAGATGGCGGTGGAGTCGTTGGAGATGGCTTCCGGGGGCACTTCCCCGTCCCGGCAGGGTGGAAGAACAGAGATCTGACCCCTGAAACTTGTCGGCGGTGGCGACGGAGCTACGGATGTATTTTGTGGAAAAGGTCGATTCTTTTAGGGTTTATGTATTGGGGAGTATATATAGGCGAAAGGGCGATGCCGGGGGGTGGCCAGGGGGCCCACACCACCCGGTGGCGTGGCCAGGGGGTGGTGGCGCCACCCTATGGTGTGGCCACCCTGTGGGCCCCCTCCGGGGCTCTTTTAGACTTCTGAATGCTTTCGGGATTTCTAAGACTTCTGGCTTTTCAATCGTCCAATTCCGATAATATTTCCAGAACGACTTTTCTGAAACTAAAAACAACAGAAAACAGGAATTTGCTCTGTGGCATCTAGTCAATAGGTTAGTTCCGGGAAATCGATAAAAATGACATAAAGTGTAAGGAAAACATGTGGGAAAAAACATGAAAACAACATGGAACATCAGAAATTAAGGATACATTTATGACGTGTCAGTGATTATGGAGGACATCACGCTGGAGATAGAACTGCACATAAGGTTCTACAATCAGGTTTTTATTGGCCTACTCTCTTTAAAGATGCTAGAAAGTTTATTTTATCTTGTGATCAATGTCAAAGGGTTGGAAATATTTCTAGCCGTGATGAAATGCCTATGAATTATTCTCTTGTTATTAAACCGTTTGATTGTTGGGGTTTTGACTTTATGGGTCCTTTCCCTCCTTCACAAGGCTACACTCATATTCTTGTTGCTGTTGATTATGTTACTAAATGGGTAGAAGCTATACCTACTAAAAGTGCTGATGGTGAAACCTCATTAAAAATGCTTAAAGACATTATTTTCCCTAGGTTTGGTGTGGCTAGGTATCTTATGAGCGATGGGGATTCTCATTTTATTCATGGTGGTTTTAGAAAGACTCTTGCTAAATATGATGTTAATCATAGAATTGCCTCACCCTATCATCCTCAAACTAGTGGGAAAGTAGAGTTATCAAATAAAGAAATCAAATCTATCTTGCAAAAGACTGTTAACAAATCTAGAAAAAATTAGGCTAAGAAATTAAATGATGCTCTGTGGGCCTATAGAGCTGCTTATAAAAATCCCATGGGCATGTATCCTTATAAGATGGTTTATGGAAAAGCTTGTCACTTGCCCCTAGAATTAGAACACAAAGCTTATTAGGCAGTGAAAGACCTAAAAAGAGATTTTAAACTTGCTGGTGACAAAAGGTTGCTTGATTTAAGTTCTTTAGATGAATGGAGGAGTGAAGCATATGAAAATGCTAAGCTCTTTAAAGAGAAAGTTAAAAGGTGGCACGATAAGAGAATTATTAAAGAGAATTTCATGTTGGTGAGAAAGTGCTATTGTATAGGTCTCGTCTCAGATTTTTTGCAGGAAAATTACTCTCGAGATGCGAAGGACCTTTTGTTATCAAAGAGATATATTGTTCGGGGGCAATTAAAATTGTTTCCCTTGAAGACAACACTTCACAAGTGGTCAAGCATTATATTTCTGGAGATCCTTATAATGAAAATGTTGATTGTATTCGAGCCATGATCCCGGAGGGATTTTTTAAGAAGCATATTTCAGAAACTGCAGACTCAATTTTCGAATAGGTATCAGTTTTGGTAAGAAAACGTTCGTGAAACATCTTCCAACTTTTATTTTTACTGTTTTTTGGAAAATATAAAAATTATGAGCCGGAAACGAGGCGGAGACGGAGCCCGGAGGCTCCACACCATGGGGTGGTGCGGGCCCACCCTTGGCCGTGCCAGCCTATGGTGTGGGCGCCCCGGAGCCCCTCTCCAACTCGTTTTTGACCTGGACTTTTCTTTCATTATGAAACTTTTTGCTATATAATCCCCCGGACCCCCCGAGGTCCGTATATCGTTTTCTCGTCGTGTTTGTGTTTCGAGCTGTTTTCCTGTCAGGGGTTTGGAGTTTCTAGGTCAAGATGTCCTCCTTCGGCTCTAGCATTGAGGATTACGCTGCACGCCGTCTTTGACAAATCCAGCAAGACATCAACGAGGGTGCTTTCGCGGGATGGGTAATGGAAGAAGAGATAGATGCAAGGAGGGAAGACATGGTTAACAACTTGAGGGAAGAGATCCGGAGGCTGCACCAGCGCCAACGAGCAACCCCACCTTTCTGGGATCTGTTAATCCTCAGCGTCGCTACTCTCATAATGTGTAGGGGACCGTGCCTCAGGATCAAGACCCCAACATATTTCCTATGATAGCTGAAGCACACCGGGTCGCCGATCAATTCTGCGAACAATATCGTATTCCAAGGCCGAGGTAGCAATTCTGGAGGTGGAAAACATTGAGCTTCGTCGTATCATCAAAGGCTTTCTGACTCCTCTTCGAATGATTCCACCTTCTTCACCGCCAAAGAAATAAATCATCATTGGTTTTGGCATCCCCTCGGCTTGTTCCAAGCTTGGGGGAGTGACGCGGTATCACATCACTATCTTTCATCTTTTTACCTTTTCAGTAGAGTCATATCATGAGTATAGAAGTTATCATATAGGATGGTTTGTAGTATGGAAGTGTCTCTCCTTAGTTGGTTATCGTTGTATCCGTTGGTGTGAGTTGCCGGTTTGAAATATTAATGAGAAGTTTCATCATTTACTTTCTGCACACATTATTTTAGTTTTCGATTTCTGTCATATGGTTAAGCTTGTTGTTAGTATTTGGTATCACTCTGGAGATCATCAAGTTAATCTAGTTGGTTTTGGCAAACTTAGCTTAGGTCAGTAGAAATAATAATTTGAGATTCTAGAATAAGAAAGAGGAGTTTGCCTATTAGCTCATAAACTTAGTATTCACAAGTTAAGATAGCTTGGGCTTTCAATGAAGATTGCATTATTGTTTTCATCATATGTATATTTGTTTGTTTTCCCTCAACTCTTATGCTTGCTACCCAGCCTTGCTAGCCAAAAACTCTGTACTGAGATCTACTCGTGCATCCAAACCCTGAACCAAAACGTTGCCATTTGTGTCCACCATACCTTCCTACATGTGGTATTTCACCGCCACTCCAAGTAAATTGCTCATGTGCTACCTTTAAAACTTTCAAATTACTCATGTTTTGTATTCCTGTTTTTGCTCATGACGACGTCAATAGAGAATTTTTATCTCACTTGTTGATTGGACTACAAACCCCTGGACTAGTAGCTTCATCCGCTTATCCAAATGCTATAAGAGTTGGCAGCGGGGTGCCCAGCCCCAAACTAATACACAAATTCTCTTCACTATTTTTGCCCCTGATTTATCAGTCAAAGCATAATCGTGTAAACAAAAGAGAATGAGGGATGACCTTCTACACCAGTTGCGTCCTTCATATGGGAGCCGCTCTTATGAAGTCTAGTTGGCTTGTGACGTACTGTATTATCTGTTTACCATTCGTTGACACTAGCATACACCTCTCAAAATTAGACACTCCTCCATGGTTTGTGATTGTTGGCAGGCACCCGAGGATTCGATTAGCCATTGTTTGTGTAGGGAGGATTTTCGTGCATTTTATACTTCTATTTATTAAAATAAAAGCTCTAGCAGATAAGTGATCAATTCTTCCCTCTATGAAGGGCCTTTCTTTTAAATTTATGTTGACTCAGTAAACCCATTCCTTTCTGTCTCCAGCAAGCATTTGAGTTGTTGTGATCTCACCATCTATATGTTGATTTATTCAATCATGTTTTCTATCCTTCTTTGTTTAGCACATGCTTTATTATCTGAATGAATATTACTTTGAAAGCTATGAATCACTATAAAAGGACTGTTATAATTAAACATGTTAAGCTCTACAATATAAGCCTTGTTATAAAGACTTCACCTAAGATAAGTATGATATCATTAAATGTTCTCTGACCAAGAACGAAGTTTGCCATCACCAATTTTGATTCTCTCTTTTGCATCTTTGTTTGTGACTCCCATTACTCGTTTCAAGTTAAGTTATATGAGAGGAATTGGATGTCTATAATGATTGGTGCATAGATAAATGTGATGCTTCTTGTCCGTATTTTATTTATCGACTCTTCAATCCATAAACTTGTGGTCATGTTTACTGAGTTCAGCTTTGCTTGAGGACAAGCGAGGTCTAATCTTGGGGGGAGTTGATACGTCCATTTTGCATCACTATTTTATATCATAATTTTCTGTTATACATCGATATATTTCATGTTATGATGTATCCCTTATGTTATTTTATGTTATTTTGCATGTTTCATAATTTTTGGAGAATAAACACCGGGACCAGAAATCTGATGGAAAAAGCATCGTCGAGATACCATATTTCAGAAGATCAGAAGAACAAGGGGGACACCGGGGGTGTCTTAGAAGTTCAGAGGAGGAGTCCAGCTAGAAGGGGAGCCATAGGGGGGCCACCAGGGGCCCACACCGTAGGTGGCGCCCCCTTGGCCGCGCCACCAGGTGGTATGGCCACCCTGGCCCACCTCTAGTCGAGGACTTTCCCGTACTTGACCCCCAGGGAACCCTAAGCCTCATACAATCGTCTAAGAATTATTCCACCGCCGCCTCGGGGCGGAAAACACCCGAGAGAGAAAAGCTCTCTGGCAGGGAGAAATCTGCCGAGGAAATTCCTCTCCGGAGAGGGGAAATCACCGCCATCGTCACCGTCATCACTCCAGGCATCACCAAGATCGCCATCATCACCACCAGCACCATCACCCTCATCATCCACCGTCAACCCGCTGTAACAATTAGGGGCCTCTATCATTGTTTTACATTAGATCTCTCTCTCGATGTGGATTACTTGTTAGTAGTTGATGCTTGTGAGATTTATCGGTGTTTGCAATTTATGACCAGATTGTTATCATCCATTATACCACCTCTGATTATGATCCATATGATGTCTTGTGAGTAGTTCGTGTTGTTCTTGAGGACATGGGAGAAGTCAAGTTGTTAGTAGTGAAGTAATGTTGAGTAATATTTAATGTTTGATATTTAAGTTGTGGTGTTATTCTTCTAGTGGTGTCATGTGAACGTCGACTACATGATACTTCACCATTTATGGGCCTAGGGGAATGCATCGTGTATTTGGCTACTAATTGTGGGGTTGCCAGAGTGACAGAAACCTAAACCCCCGTTAGGAAACCATTACACGAGGGAGCGTAGGATCCCGGAGTTTAAAGCTATGGTTAGATTTGTATCTTAATTACTTCCTTGTAGTTGCGGAAGCTTGCAAGGGGTATAATCACAAGTATGTATTAGTCTTGGATGGGACGGTACATTAGCATAGGTTCACGCACACAACACTTATCAAAACACCTAAGATTATTCAGCGGCATGGAACAAAAGCACTTGACAGAAACCTCCTGTGTCTCCTCGCAAACGTTTGTTAATCATAAGTAAACACACCGGCTTCCTTTGCTGAAGAAAGGATTGGGCCACTTGCTGCAATTATTATTACTGAATTTTATTTACTCGCACTTTATTTATCTGCAATATCAAAAACCCCTACAAATCTATCTTTCAATATTTACAGTTATTCCTTCATCGAAACTGCTTGTCAACACCTTCTGATCCTCATTGGGTTCGACACTCTTATTTATCGAAAGTACTACAATACACCCCCTAGAAAGTACTACGATACACCCCCTATACTTGTGGGTCATCACCCCAAACAAAAGGTACATTTTTCTTTGTGAGTTCATTCAAAGGGCAAGCAATTGTTGAAAAATCCTTCACGAAACGGTGATAGAAACCGGCAAGGCCATGAAAGCGCCTTTTCTCACCCACGGAAGTAGGGTTAGGCCAATTCCTAATTGCCTCGACTTTCTTGTTGTCGACTTCAACTCCATTTGAAGAAATCACAAATCCCAAGAAAACAAGCTTGTTGGTGCAAAAATTGCATTTGGAAAAATTGGAAAACAGTTTTTCTTTGCGAAGAGCCAACAATACTTGAGAGATATGATCAAGGTGATCCTCCAAAGACTTGCTATAAATGAGGATGTCGTCAAAGTAAACCATGACAAATTTTCCAATGAAAGGATGCAAGACTTCATTCATAAGACGCATAAAAGTTGAAGGTGCATTCGAAAGACCAGAGGGCATCAAAATCCATTCATACAAACCAAGTTTTGTTTTGAAAGTTGTTTTCCATTCATCACCTATACTCATGCGAATTTTGTGGTATCCACTTTTAAGATCAATTTTGGAAAATATAGTAGCACCACTCAATTCATCAAGCATATCATCGAGCCTAGGGATGGGATGCCTATATCTAACGGTGATAGCATTGATAGGGCGACAATCCATGCACATGCGAGAAGTATCATCTTGCTTGGGGACAAGGATAACCAGAACGGCACAAGGGCTAAGAGATTCGTGAATGAAACCTTTGTCAAGTAGTTCTTGTATTTGTCGCTCGATCTCCTTAGTCTCCTCAGGGTTGGTGCGGTAAGGAGCACGGTTAGGAAGTGGAGCACCCGGAATGAGGTCGATGCGGTGCTCGATCCCACGTAGGGGAGGTAGACCCGGTGGTAGCTCATCGGGAAACACGTCTTCAAATTCCGCAACAAGGGCAACAAAGATGGAGGGAAATTTGTCATGTCGTTAGTTTCAAGTGATTCTCCTTTGCACAGGACAAAGTGAAGGATGGATGGGTCATCTCGTAACTCTCGCTTCTCCCTTTTGGTGGCAAGTAAGGCAAGGCCTTTGGGAGCACTCAAAAATTTTCCACTCATATTTGGCTTGTGTCTCTCACTCTCTTTGAGGTGGATATCTCTCTCACCACTCATCTCACTAGATTTGAGCTCTTCTTGTTTATGTGCTAGAGTCTTGGCGTTGTCGGCGATCACTTGGCTAGGAGACATGGGACGAAGCACACACATCTTGTTATTCCAATTGAAGCTATAGTGGTTGGTACGCCCATCATGAATATCACTCTTGTCATATTGCCAAGGTCGTCCAAGAAGAAGATGACACACGGTCATAGGCACAATGTCACACTCAACTGTGTCTTCATAAGGGCCAATCTTGAATTTCACGGAAACCATATGTTGAATCTTGAAGGTGCCGGAGTCACTAAGCCATTGGACATGGTATGGATGCGGATATTTCTTGTAAGACAATTGGAGATTGTCGCAAAGCTCTTTGCTAGCTAAGTTGTGGCAACTACCGCCATTGATGATAACCTTGATTGATTTTCCATTGATGCCGGTTCTAGTTTGGAAGAGATTTCAATGTTGTTCATGCTCATCTTGAGGAGAAGTAGTAAGGACTCTTGTCACCACTAGCGATGGATTCTTGACTGCATCGCAATAGACACTTGCTTCATCATCATTGGGCACATCCAAGGAGTTGAGAGCAACTTGGTGCAAGGCATAGTATTCACCTTCACTCATTGAATTACGTTCACCATCTTGGTGGAAAATCATGATCATCTTGTTGGAACACTCGAAATACTTGTGTCCACTTCCACCACATTTGAAGCAAGTTATAGTGCTTGACTTGAGTTGAGAAGTACTCGAAGAGGTGGTGGGAGGCACTTGTTTCTTGAACGGTTGTGGAGACTTGTTGGTAGCATTGGAGGCTCTAGAGGTTCTCTTGTTGTTGGTTGGTGTAGTCACTTGTGTCATTGGAGACGAAGAAGAGGAAGGCCTTGAGGCAAATAAGGCCTTTTGCTTGGTGTACTTGAGGTCTTCCGCAATTTGGCGTTCAGCCTTGAGACCTTGATGGAAAAGGGCAACGATGTTGTCATATGGTTGATACTCTACAATATTCCTTATATGATAGTTGAGTCCATTGAGGAAGCGGGCCATTGTTTGCTCTTGAGATTCCATCACATGAGCTCGAATCAATGCGGTCTCCATATCCTTGTAGTACTCATCAAATGACTTCAAACCTTGTCGAAGTTCTTGAAGCTTCTTGAAGAGATCACGCTTGTAGTGTGGAGGAACGAAACGAGCATGCATGAATTGCTTCATCTCATTCCAAGTGTCAATAGGAGCAATCCGGTTTCGAAATCTTTCCGCTTGGAGACGATCCCACCATAAGAGTGCATAGGCTTAGAACTCCAAAGATGTCATAGCAACCATTTTCTTGTCACTAAAGTTGTGGATGCCGAAGATCTTGTTTACCTTGAGATCCCAAGCAAGATATTCTTCGAGATCATTCTCACCATTGAACTTTGGGACATTGAAACGAAGGGCACTCAAGTTGTTGTCTTCATGTTGTCGATGGGGTCGCTCATGTGGGTCTTCATCATAGATAGGAGGTGAAAGCTCATATGGGTCATCCTCATTGTCTTGGCGTTGGCTGTCATGATGGGGAGGATGACGCTGGTGGTCATTAGGAGGAGGTTGTTGGTTTTGACGTAGTCGTGCTTCTCGGTGTTCACTATCATCATTGTCACGGTGCTGTTGTTGAGGACGTTCTTGATCACGGTGAGGGCATTGCGGAAGCTCTTGTTCATCTCGAGGGTGTTGAGGAATTTCTTGGTTTTGGCGGTCATTGTGGTTGTGATGCGCATTGCGCCTTGGTGGCCTTCGATGTGTACGAGCACCTTCCCCGAAGTCATTGTGACCATAGTCATGAGCGTGGCCTTGTGGAGGTGGAGGATGATGTTGTCGAAGGTCCGGGCATTGAGGTTGTTGTTGAAGAGGGTCACCGTGGCCTTGGAGATGTCGAGGTTGTGGTGATGGCGAGCTATCGTCATACCAATGTCGTCGAGGAGCTTGTGGCAAAGGAGGTGGTGGTGGTGGTTGTTGTTGAGGTTCTTGTTGAGGTTTTCCACCATCCTCCATGTTGGGGTTGCGACCATGGTGACGATCTTGAGTGTGGTGGCTTGAGCGTCGAGACCTTGAGGACGATGATGATCCATGATGGTTGGAAAGGTTTGCCAAGTTGATGTTGATGCACGTTCGAGCCTCTTGAGCTTGGAGTCGACATTAATAGCGCTCCAATCCCTCCTTCACAAGTTTGCGGAGTTGAAATGGTTATTGTGGGTGACAAAGTTGTGGTAGGCGTTGTCGTTGTCGTTGAAGAATGGGTTTCCTTCATCTTCCGAGCTCGTACTTGTAAACACTCCTTCCCTAGCCATCTCAAAAACACACAAGGGTGATATGAAGAAATGGATGCCTCACTTATCTAATGTTACCTTTTTCGGTCGTATTGAGACTAGTGGACAAGCCTAGGTGTAGGGAGGTATGTCAAAAGTAAGTCCAAAAATATCGAAAGAAAACCGCAAACGACAGCACACACACTTTACGTGGAAGGAAAATGGGTGAGAAAAGTGGCAAGGAAAACAACAAATCCAAGGAAAAGTTTCTTGTAAAACGTGGAGAAGGCCCGAAAAGAAAAGTTATCACAAAAACCAAACCAAGATGATATGGTGGAAACTAAAATGGAACACACACACACACACACACACACACACACACACACACACACACACACACACACACACACACAAGGGATAAATGGGATTAGTGCAGCCAATGGACGAGCGGAGACGAAATGGTCCTATCGAAGATTAAGCTCAATGACACACCAACGCAAGGAGAACGCTAGCTCAAACTGCAAACTATAAGAGGCAACAATATTCGCACTGTGGCAACTAATCACTCTTTCTCTTTTTGCGACGTGAAGCTACGCGTTCCTACAAGTGATAGCAATTGGCATCGATCTTTTGCTTCTTTTTTCCTTTTTTTCTCTTTTTGATAATTCCAAAATGCCAATGTCTACTCGAAGCTATTCTCTCACAAACGCTAAACTCTCACTCTCGGTGCCACAAATGCGATGCCCAGCGATGTAAAAGAGCTAGTCCGAATGGGCAAGGTACACGAACAATGGGTTAGTTCAAGCGGAAGCAGGTTATACCTATGTTGTGGATGATCACGGACTTGCGGCCAATGGGTGTCGATGTCGTGTCGATCCGTTGATGTAGTTGCGTAGATGATGTTGTGGGCTTCGCGTGGAAACTTGAATCACTCAAATCGGATCAGCAATGACCAAGAAAAACACGTTTGAAAATCTGTCCAAGAATCGAAGAGCAGGATTTTTCTGTGATTTTTGCTCAATTTCAAAATTTCTCCCAAATCAAGAAACATTTTGGACAAATTCGAGGAAAGTGGATGAATAGAAAGGTGGGGAATGGTCTCAAGCAACAAATCCACGGATCAAATCCACGAAAAACTCAACAAATCCATAGATCGGTCGAAATCCCTTTTTGGCTTTTTTGGTGAAATTTTCGAATTTATGGTGGATAGAAGAAAAATTGGTGGAAAAGGAGCGTAGTAGGGGTCGAGTTTGTGTCAATCTAGCTCTGGATACCAGACGATATGGAGGGTAAACTCCTAGGGTGGCCCGATCTTCACGAATTGCCCAAGAACACGAAGAACGGACGATGAACACGAAGAACACGAAGGGGATCGAGGGGAAATCGGGGGAAGAATCAAGGGGGAAACGTGGGGAATCAAGGGGAGATAACTAGTAAAAACCGAAGAATCCCAAATCTCCCGTCAAATAAACCCTAAAGGCCGCCTACAGAACGATTGATCCAACTGAACTCACCTTAATTCAAATCACTTCACACCCGTAGCCTGTCCACCACGCCAATAGAACCTCAAGGATTAGTTGAGGAAGATTGGAAAGTCCCTAACTGAATCCCAAGGGGAAAGGATAGGTAACTCGGTGAATCTTGATACGGTCCTATTTACAAATCATAGAAGTAGCCTTGATACGGTCCTAGGTACAACAATAGGAGTAGCCTCACAAGAGGGATACAAGAGCAAAGCTCAAAGTTCTCAAATCATCTCTAACCTTGATCTGACCATGGGGGTCTCCTTATATAGCCTAGGGGGTAGGTGGGGTGAAAATGGGGTCCTTCACCCACTTTTGCGAGTTGGCCTCCCGGTCGGCCGGCATGGCGACGCAGGGAAGTCGGCCTAGGTCGGGCTTCAGGCCGGGCGTCTCGGGCAGGTGGCCGGCCAGGGGTGCGCAGGGAGGCCGGCCTAGGCCGAGCTTCAGGCCGGGCGGATCTGTTAGGGTGCCGGCCTAAAGGCCCGGCCAACCTGCACTCTGCTTCCTCCTTCTTCTCACCTTCTTCCTTGAGGGCTTCTTCTTGGGCATCTTCCATGGCTTCTTGGGCAACTTCTTGAGCACGTTCTTGGGCACCTTGAGCATCGTCTTGGGGGTCCATGGTGGGGTCAAACCTGAGAACACAAAGGTAATTTCCATGAGGTAGCGCACCATTCACCAAGTCACCGAAAGCATGAAGAGAGAGGAGTGAGTTCACCTTATCATGTATTGCTTTGGCTCGTGATCTTGTCATTGGTTCACTTGGTCATGGGCTTGGTGGAATGGGGTGTGCTGCATCTCAAAAACACACAAGGGTGATATGAAGAAATGGATGCCTCACTTATCTAATGTTACCTTTTTCGGTCGTATTGAGACTAGTGGACAAGCCTAGGTGTAGGGAGGTATGTCAAAAGTAAGTCCAAAAATATCGAAAGAAAACCGCAAACGACAGCACACACACTTTATGTGGAAGGAAAATGGGTGAGAAAAGTGGCAAGGAAAACAACAAATCCAAGGAAAAGTTTCTTGTAAAACGTGGAGAAGGCCCGAAAAGAAAAGTTATCACGAAAACCAAACCAAGATGATATGGTGGAAACTAAAATGGAACACACACACACACACACACACACACACACACACACACAAGTTATAAATGGGATTAGTGCAGCCAATGGACGAGCGAAGACGAAATGGTCCTATCGAAGATTAAGCTCAATGACACACCAACGCAAGGAGAACGCTAGCTCAAACCGCAAACTATAAGAGGCAACAATATTCGCACTTTGGCAACCAGTCACTCTCTTCTCTTTTTGCGACGCGAAGCTACGCGTTCCTACAAGTGATAGCAATTGGCATCGATCTTTTGCTTCTTTTTTCCTTTTTTTCTCTTTGTGATAATTCCAAAATGCCAATGTCTACTCGAAGCTATTCTCTCACAAACGCTAAACTCTCACTCTCGGTGCCACAAATGCGATACCCAGCGATGTAAAAGAGCTAGTCCGAATGGGCAAGGTACACGAACAATGGGTTAGTTCAAGCGGAAGCAGGTTATACCTATGTTGTGGATGATCACGGACTTGCGGCCAATGGGTGTCGATGTCGTGTCGATCCGTTGATGTAGTTGCGTAGATGATGTTGTGGGCTTCACGTGGAAACTTGATTCACTCAAATCGGATCAGCAATGACAAAGAAAAACACGTTTGAAAATCTGTCCAAGAATCGAAGAGCAGGATTTTTCTGTGATTTTTGCTCAATTTCAAAATTTCTCCCAAATCAAGAAACATTTTGGACAAATTCGAGGAAAGTGGCTGAATAGAAAGGTGGGGAATGGTCTCAAGCAACAAATCCACGGATCAAATCCACGAAAAACTCAACAAATCCATAGATCTGTCGAAATCCCTTTTTGGCTTTTTTGGTGAAATTTTCGAATTTATGGTGGATAGAAGAAAAATTGGTGGAAAAGGAGTGTAGTGGGGGTCGAATTTGTGTAAATCTAGCTCTGGATACCAGATGATATGGAGGGTAAACTCCTAGGGTGGCCCGATCTTCACGAATTGACCAAGAACACGAAGAACTGACGATGAACACGAAGAACACGAAGGGGATCGAGGGGAAATCGGGGGAAGAATCAAGGGGGAAACGTGGGGAATCAAGGGGATATAACTAGTAAAAACCGAAGAATCCCAAATCTCTCGTCAAATAAACCCTAAAGGCCGCCTACAGAACGATTGATCCAACTGAACTCACCTTAATTCAAATCACTTCACACCCGTAGCCTGTCCACCACGCCAATAGAACCTCAAGGATTAGTTGAGGAAGATTGGAAAGTCCCTAACTGAATCCCAAGGGGAAAGGATAGGTAACTCGGTGAATCTTGATACGGTCCTATTTACAAATCATAGAAGTAGCCTTGATACGGTCCTAGGTACAACAATAGGAGTAGCCTCACAAGAGGGATACAAGAGCAAAGCTCAAAGTTCTCAAATCATCTCTAACCTTGATCTGACCATGGGGGTCTCCTTATATAGCCTAGGGGGTAGGTGGGGTGAAAATGGGGCCCTTCACCCACTTTTGCGAGTTGGCCTCCCGGTCGGCCGGCATGGCGACGCAGGGAAGTCGGCCTAGGTCGGGCTTCAGGCCGGGCGGCTGGGGCAGGTGGCCGGCCTGGGGTGCGCAGGGAGGCCGGCCTAGGCTGAGCTTCAGGCCGGGCGGATCTGTTAGGGTGCCGGCCTAAAGGCCCGGCCAACCTGCACTCTGCTTCCTCCTTCTTCTCACCTTCTTCCTTGAGGGCTTCTTCTTGGGCATCTTCCATGGCTTCTTGGGCAACTTCTTGAGCACGTTGTTGGGCACCTTGAGCATCGTCTTGGGGGTCCATGGTGGGGTCAAACCTGAGAACACAAAGGGAATTTCCATGAGATAGCGCACCATTCACCAAGTCACCGAAAGCATGAATAGAGAGGAGTGAGTTCACCTTATCATGTATTGCTTTGGCTCGTGATCTTGTCATTGGTTCACTTGGTCATGGGCTTGGTGGAATGGGGGTGTGCTGCATCTCAAAAACACAAAAGGGTGATATGAAGAAATGGATGCCTGACTTATCTAATGTTACCTTTTTCGGTCGTATTGAGACTAGTGGACAAGCCTAGGTGTAGGGAGGTATGTCAAAAGTAAGTCCAAAAATATCGAAAGAAAACCGCAAATGACAGCACACACACTTTATGTGGAAGGAAAATGGGTGAGAAAAGTGGCAAGGAAAACAACAAATCCAAGGAAAAGTTTCTTGTAAAACGTGGAGAAGGCCCGAAAAGAAAAGTTATCACGAAAACCAAACCAAGATGATATGGTGGAAACTAAAATGGAACACACACACACACACACACACACACACACACACACACACACACACACACACACACACACACACACACACACACACACACACACACACACACACACACACACACACACACACACACAAGGGATAAATGGGATTAGTGCAGCCAATGGACGAGCGGAGACGAAATGGTCCTATCGAAGATTAAGCTCAATGACACACCAACGCAAGGAGAACGCTAGCTCAAACCGCAAACTATAAGAGGCAACAATATTCGCACTGTGGCAACCAGTCACTCTCTTCTCTTTTTGCGACGCGAAGCTACGCGTTCCTACAAGTGATAGCAATTGGCATCGATCTTTTGCTTCTTTTTTCCTTTTTTTCCCTTTTTGATAATTCCAAAATGCCAATGTCTACTCGAAGCTATTCTCTCACAAACGCTAAACTCTCACTCTCGGTGCCACAAATGCGATGCCCAGCGATGTAAAAGAGCTAGTCCGAATGGGCAAGGTACACGAACAATGGGTTAGTTCAAGCGGAAGCAGGTTATACCTATGTTGTGGATGATCACGGACTTGCGGCCAATGGGTGTCGATGTCGTGTCGATCCGTTGATGTAGTTGCGTAGATGATGTTGTGGGCTTCGCGTGGAAACTTGAATCACTCAAATCGGATCAGCAATGACAAAGAAAAACACGTTTGAAAATCTGTCCAAGAATCGAAGAGCAGGATTTTTCTGTGATTTTTGCTCAATTTCAAAATTTCTCCCAAATCAAGAAACATTTTGGACAAATTCGAGGAAAGTGGCTGAATAGAAAGGTGGGGAATGGTCTCAAGCAACAAATCCACGGATCAAATCCACGAAAAACTCAACAAATCCATAGATCGGTCGAAATCCCTTTTTGGCTTTTTTGGTGAAATTTTCGAATTTATGGTGGATAGAAGAAAAATTGGTGGAAAAGGAGCGTAGTGGGGGTCGAATTTGTGTCAATCTAGCTCTGGATACCAGATGATATGGAGGGTAAACTCCTAGGGTGGCCCGATCTTCACGAATTGACCAAGAACACGAAGAACGGACGATGAACACGAAGAACACGAAGGGGATCGAGGGGAAATCGGGGGAAGAATCAAGGGGGAAACGTGGGGAATCAAGGGGAGATAACTAGTAAAAACCGAAGAATCCCAAATCTCCCGTCAAATAAACCCTAAAGGCCGCCTACAGAACGATTGATCCAACTGAACTCACCTTAATTCAAATCACTTCACACCCGTAGCCTGTCCACCACGCCAATAGAACCTCAAGGATTAGTTGAGGAAGATTGGAAAGTCCCTAACTGAATCCCAAGGGGAAAGGATAGGTAACTCGGTGAATCTTGATACGGTCCTATTTACAAATCATAGAAGTAGCCTTGATACGGTCCTAGGTACAACAATAGGAGTAGCCTCACAAGAGGGATACAAGAGCAAAGCTCAAAGTTCTCAAATCATCTCTAACCTTGATCTGACCATGGGGGTCTCCTTATATAGCCTAGGGGGTAGGTGGGGTGAAAATGGGGTCCTTCACCCACTTTTGCGAGTTGGCCTCCCGGTCGGCCGGCATGGCGGCGCAGGGAAGTCGGCCTAGGTCGGGCTTCAGGCCGGGCGGTTCGGGCAGGTGGCCGGCCTGGGGTGCGCAGGGAGGCCGGCCTAGGCCGAGCTTCAGGCCGGGCGGATCTGTTAGGGTGCCGGCCTAAAGGCCCGGCCAACCTGCACTCTGCTTCCTCCTTCTTCTCACCTTCTTCCTTGAGGGCTTCTTCTTGGGCATCTTCCATGGCTTCTTGGGCAACTTCTTGAGCACGTTCTTGGGCACCTTGAGCATCGTCTTGGGGGTCCATGGTGGGGTCAAACCTGAGAACACAAAGGGCATTTCCATGAGGTAGCGCACCATTCACCAAGTCACCGAAAGCATGAAGAGAGAGGAGTGAGTTCACCTTATCATGTATTGCTTTGGCTCGTGATCTTGTCATTGGTTCACTTGGTCATGGGCTTGGTGGAATGGGGTGTGCTGCATCATCTAGGGATACAAACCGAACCATACATGGCTTCACCCTACTAGGACACGCGGGCCCTTGCCTACTAGGATTAGGACTTCTCTCTATGGCGCAGCACATCTTGTCGGGCGCCCTCCTTGTTTATCCTCACTTGAGCACTTTTGGAAAACATGTGTATGCTTGTTTTCCACACTTGTAGTCTGTTTTCCAGCTAGGAAATATTGTTTTCTTCTTGGTCCCTTATGTTTTCCAGCATCTCTATCTTCTTTTCCAGCTCCTCCATGTTGTTTTCCACCTCCATGTTTGTGTTATCAATAACCCTGATCATACATAAATGCATAGACTTAGGTAGTATAAAGTTCTCATAAGCACAAACATCGTATTCAATGAAGAGTGAGTTCACCTGTTGTTCTAGTATCTTGGCCCTTGATCTTGTTATTGGTCCAAGTCTCACATCATCATGCTACTCTTGGAAAACAACCACATCATCTGATAAAGAACTACATATGTCCTCATCATCCTCCGCCCCCTCTTGAAAAGGCGTTGAGCTCGATGCATCAAGGTCATCTCCATGGTATGGTGTCAAATCAGCAACATTGAATGAATTACTCACACCAAACTCATCAACTGGAAGATCTATCTTGTAGGCATTGTCATTAATTTTTGCAAGTACTTTGTATGGACCAGCACCTCTATGCGTCAATTAGGATTTTCTCAAAATTGGAAGTATGTCTTTTCGAAAGTGAACCCAAACCATATCTCCTGGCCGAAACAACACCTCCTTCCTCTTCTTGTTTACTCTCTCAGCCACATACTTCCCTTTCTTCTCTATGGCCTCCTTTGTTTTCTCATGCATCTTCCTCACAAAATCAGCTCTCTTGGATGCCACCATATTTGTTCTCTCTTGTATGAGAAGTGGCAGCAAATCAAGTGGTATAATGGGTTTGAAACCATAGACCACCTCAAACGGGCATATTGGTTGAATGAACATCCCTGTTGTATGTGAATTCAACATGTGGCAAACACTCTTTCCACTCCCGAAGATTTTTCTTGATCATGGTGCGCAACAATGTTGATAATGTGAGATTCACCACCTCCGTTTGTCCATCAGTTTGGGGGTGACATGTAGTTAAAATCATTAGCTTTGTTCGTAGCTTCCCCCATAGTGTCTTTCAAAAGTAACTCAGAATTTCACATCACGATCGGAAACAATAGTCCTTGGTACTCCATGTAATCTCACTATGTCCCTGAAAAGCAGATTAGCAATATGTGACTCATCGTCGCTCTTGTGGCATGCAATAAAGTTAGAGAATCTATCCACTACCAAAAATATAGAATCATGACATTTTTTTAGTCCTCGGTAATCCTAGCACAAAATCCATACTAATATCTTCCTATGGTGTAGTAGTTGCAGGAAGAGGACTATACAAACCATGAGGCTTCAATTTTGATTTAGCCTTGTTGCAAGTAATGCAATGTTGCACAAATCTATACACATCATGCCACATATGTGACCAGTAAAAATTATCAGCCAACATAAGTAATATTTTCTCACGTCCAAAGTGTCTCATCAATCCACCACTATGAGATTCCTGCAATAACATCAAACGCAAAGAACACTCGAGAAAACATAATTTGGTAGCTCTAAACAGAAATCCCTCATTTTATGATATCTATCCCAATCCTTCAAATTAGAACATCTAGCAAAAGGCATATAATTGTTCTAAAGACATGTTTAGCATATCTTCAGCATATAATTGTTTTAGATACTCCTAACACGAAACTTGGACATCCAATTTCGTGAGTAACATGTTTTTTCTAGATAAAGCATCAGCAACTACGTTATTCAATCCTTTCTTATATTTAATAATATATGGGAAAGACTCAATGAATTCTACCCACTTAGCATGTCTCTTATTAAGATTAGATTGGCTCTTTAAAAAATTTATGCCTCATGATCATAATGTATGATAAATTATTTTGGCCACAAATAATGTTTCCAACCCACAAGAACTCTAACAAGGGCATACAATTCTTTATCATAAACAGAACAATTCAATTGTGCACAATGCAATTTCTCAGAAAAATAAGCAATTAGTTTTATATCTTGCATCAACACGCCTCCAATACCAATACTGTCGGGGGGTTACCCCCGAGTAGGGGTAAGGCAAGTGATAAAGGCAAGATCAAAGGAGAGGTTTGGCTGAGTAGCTGGCTACCCGGTACACGCTACCCGGTCGACTGCTATTCGGCCATACACGCTGATGGCCAGGAGAAAGAATCAAGGAAGTTATTCTCCTCCGAGTAGAGGAAGTGGTCCGAGTAGAGGGAGTGGTTTCCTACTCGGGCCAGAAGTCAAAGGAGCCGTTCTGACACAGGATCCCGCGTATCCTGGGTCCGTACTGGTGCACTGTTCATCTACAGAGCGCGTGCTTATCCGCGCCAGGGTGTCAGCGGGGTGGCGCAGGTTAGGGGGCCTACCCTGTGGCCGTGACAGTGATAACAGATCGTCATCTTGGTTTTGCACAACGACTTTCCACACAAGACAAACTAGGAAGCCAAAGCTGTCAGCGAGAAGCTGGAGGTGTGCAGTGTGCACACTATGTCGACATCTGTTTGTACTTTTCCCTCTTGGCTGTATCCGGCTAGGCACCAGTATATAAGGTGCCCTGCCCCCTCCTGTGAGAGGGTCGACTCACTAGGTTCACGGACGGTGAGAGACGTTGCATGAGTCCACATTCTTGACCTAGATCATCACGTGGAGAGAGGAGTGGCTACTCGGCTGTAGGCCAAACTTGTACTATGGCTACTCGGTGACACACTAATACAAAGAGAGAAAGGCAGGAGTATGGGTTTTACCTCCACACGAGGGCCCTGAACCTGGGTAGATCTTGTTGTTTGCAGTGCTTGATTCATCCCACACGCGGCTACTCGCTGCGTGATCCCTCCCCGAGCACCTCCAGCGTCCATCGACCCCAAACAATTAGCCATCCTATGGCATCTGCCGTGATACCACCACGACAGTTGGCGCCCACCGTGGGGCAACCAGCAACGCTGGCTGGAGTTCACGTTCGGACGGGATCCATTTCTGCTACTGGGGAGCGCGTGGTCTGTGGCCTTGTCCACAGATTCGGCTCCTTCGACTTCGTCATCGACAAAGCCGGCAATTTCGGCGGCAGGGCCATGCCAGAGGGCGGCACGGTGCTCTCCTTTGGCTCGCACCTCGTCTACGTCGCCACCACCATCGTCCGCGAGTACCCCGAGTAGGTGCACGTCGCGGAAGATCCCCCTGCTGTCATCCCTGCACGCGGAAAGCCAACTGGCTGTTCTGCGGACAGCGTGGAAGTGCTGATGACCGGCCCGGCTATCGCTGCCGGGAAGGGCGCAGCTGCATCCGCGGCAGTCGTTGAGGAACTCGCTGGCCCAAGCGAGCTCCTGAGAACGCACAAGCCCTACGAGCTGCCCCAGAACCTCCGGGGCTACATCCCTCCTTCCATGACATCGACGATACCGGCATCCGCCGTGTGAGTAGGCATGCCGCCTCCCACCGAGCTCGAGCTTATGGCCATGAGGGCGCAGATCGACCAGCAGCGCCAGGCGCTGCTCGCCGAGCAGCTGGAGCTGGAAAAGGTTAGGCTCGAGCTTAACCTGGACCAGAACGAGTACAACAGAGCTCACGACTTTACGCCTGTAGTTAGGAGGCCTGCCAAGCCAGGCGCTACGCGCCGCAACCTAGGCACCGAGATGGCAGCAGTTGGTGAAACTGCTGGCCAAGCTGATAGCCGAAACACCGCCACCACGAGACCCAAATACAGCACCCCCGCCAAAACCCTTAGAGCTGCTGAGGCTGTAGCAGCTGAGTTACCGTATCTCGCCGGCGACGCGCGCGTTAGGCAGCAGGATAGGCTCAATGAGCTAGTGCTAGAGGCTGCTAGGCAGAACGAGGAGTTCCGGAAAGCCAATCCGGGTGCTGGAGCTTCTCAGGTGGTGCATTCGCATGCGGCCAGATCTAATGATTAGGCCTCATCACCGCATCCCAGCCGTGAGAAAGACCGGAGTGGTTACTCTGGCAGAGACAGGCAGATGCAGGTGTACGACCCGGCTATCACCGCGAAACAGCACGATGTGCCGCGACCGTCCGGTCAAAAACACAACACTGCAGGAGCAGGCTATCAAGCCCATAAAGCTCATAGCCAGGCGCGAAATGGAGATCGCCCAGGCCCTTCTCAACATCAGGTTGCTCAGCCTACTCGGCAGAGACCGCAGCCGCGTGCGATCGCGCCAGCCGCCAATCCGGTGGAGCAACCTGCAGTCGTGCAGGTGGACAGATATGATGATGGCTACTCGGCTATGGGGTTGGCTGGCTATGATATCATGGATCGCGTGGGTGAGCGTGTGCTGGGGCCTAGTGATGCCAGGCACAAGCTGGACCGGATTAACCTATCCGCGCAACTCGAGAGCAAGGGGCCGCCTGGCCCAGAATGCTTTGGCCCACGCATCATGACAGAGCCATCCGTGAAGCAGTTCCAGCTCGCTAGGGGGACCAAGTGCTACAACGGCAGCACCAAGCCGGAAGACTGGCTTAATGACTATGTCACAGCCGTGCACATTGCAGGCGGCAACCGGAGATGGGCCGTGCGGTACACCCCGCAGATGCTAGAAGGACCAGCAAGAACTTGGCTCAACAACCTGCCCAAGCACAACATCAACTGCTGGCTTGACTTCGCGGAGGCCTTTGTCAGCAACTTCACCAGCACCTACCAGAGGCCGAATAGGTCGCAGCAGCTATCCGCTTGCAGGCAACGAGAAGAGGAGACGGACCGAGAGTATTTTACTCGGTGGAGTACTCTGAGGAACACCTGTGAAGGTGTGAACGAGGCCTAGGCCATCACTTGGTTTGCGCAGGGCTGCAGGCATGGCAGCATGTTGTGGCAAAGGCTGCAGAGAGAGATGCCGAGTACTCTCGCTGAGACCATCCGGATTGCGGATCATTACGCACTCGGTGACCCAAATCAGCCTCTTCTTGATGCTGCTGAGCCGAGAAGGAACTACTACAACAACAAGCGCAATGAGTTCCGCAACAAGCGCAGAGGTGACCGGATTGATACCCGGTACGATCCTGAGGAGGTGAATGCTGTGGCTACCGGAGCTGGGAGTAGCCAGAGGCCAAAAACTGCTGGAGCCCAGTACGGGCAGAACCAGAATCAGGGCCAAGGCATCAAGAAGCCGTACAACGCTCCCCAGCAGGGTGGCGGCAACTCGGGTCCTGTTCAGAACTTTGTCTTCAAGGACATGAAGGATGGCCCATGCAGCTTCCATACTCGGCATCCCGCTAGACCCGCCAACCACACTACTCGGCAGTGCAGTTGGTGGGAAGAGATCAAGAATGAGGGCCTGCCTCCTCCTCCTCTGCCAGCTGCGAATGCCAACGTGCAGCCTGCTCGCGCACCCGCTGCACGGCCTCCAGCATTCCCGAGAAGAGAGAACGTGAACCAGGTGGCTTTAGGAGCCAACCGCTACTTCAACAACGATGGCTACCGCAACAACAACAACAACGACCGCAACCGCAACAACAACAGAGGTAACAACAACAATGGTAACAATGGCGATGGAGGCCGCAACCAGTACCAGGAGCATCACGAGAGCTACATGATCTTCACCTCTGAGCCCGTCGACAAGCAGTCTCAGCACAGGCGTGCCATGGAGGTCAATGCTGTGATCCCTGCTGTTCCTCACTACCTGCACTGGTGTAACCAAGAGATCACGTGGTCTAGAGCGGATCATCCTAAGGTGATGCCCAACCTGGGTAGTTACGCCTTGGTGGTGGATCCCACCTTCTTGGGTACTCAGAAGAACGTGAGGTTCAGCAAGGTACTGATCAACAACGGCAGCAGCATCAACATTGTGTACAGAGACACGCTTGCGAAGCTCGGTATGGCCGAGAACATGCTGCTACCCAGCAAGACCACTTTCCACGGCATTGTGCCGGGAGTTTCTTGTTCTCCAATTGGCCGAGTGTGGATAGAAGTTCTATTCGGCACCAGGGAGAACTGCCGCACAGAGAGTCTGCAGTTTGAGGTAGTTGATCATCAGAGCCCCTATCACGCCCTACTCGGCAGGCCTGCTTTGAGCAAGTTCATGGCCTCTACTCATGGTGCATATTTGAAGATGAAGATCCCTGGTCCCAATGGCGTGATCACCATCTCTGGTGATTACAAGAAATCTATGGAGTGTGCCTCTGCTGGTTCTCAGTTGGCGGAGTCTATGGTGATTGCTGCCGAGAAGAAGAAGATACATGAGGTAGTGGCTATGGAGCAAGCAGCGCAAGGTGGTGCGCCAGGCATGCCGGGTTCCCAGTACGGGACGGCATTCCAGGCATCCCAAGAGACGAAGAAGATCCAGGTTGACCCTGAGTTCCCCGAACGTGTTGCCATCATTGGCTCAAGGTTGGGGGAGAAATAGGAAAGCGAGCTCATCCACTTCCTCCGTGAGAATCGGGACGTGTTCGCCTGGTCCAATGAGGATCTACCAGGTGTCCCGAGGGAGTTGGTTGAGCACTCGTTACATGTGCGCCCCTGTAACATCCCAAGTATGAAAAACTCCCAACTTAGAATGTTTGTTTGTTTCTTGTTTTTGTTTCAAGTGCATCATGTCATCATAATGCATTCATGTGTTGAGTTCGAATTTCAAATCATTATGTTTCACACTTGGTCTGTTACAACTTTTTCAAATAAAACATTCAAATCAAACCATTTATTTGTTTCCAATAAACTTGATTTTCCAATTAATTAACTTGCTAAAATTTCAATATTTTCAATTATTGCAAAATTCACTCAAATTCAATTAAAATTCAAACATCCAAAAATATTTAATTTTTTTGAAAACAAAACATCATGCAACTGGGCATTTACCGTGCTTAATCAATAGAAATTAATTTCATGATTCTTGAAACTCCAAAACTTGTTCAATTTCATTTCCTTTGCCTTCTCTACAAAAAAAACACAGGAAGAAAAAAAATATAAAAGGAAGCGTTGGGGGAGGAAGGCCAGCCCAAGTGGGCTGAGCCCACCACACCCCCATGAGGCCCAAGCGAACCCCCATCGCTGTCATCTTCTTCCTCCGTACGCTCACGTGTAAAGACAGCAGCGCACGCACCCCACCTCCACCTACTCCCCCTCCTACTTAATCCCCCTCTCCCCACCGAAACCCTAGCCCTCTCTCTCCCTTCCTCCTCCTCAAGCCGCCGCCATTCCCTTCTTCCTCCCTTCTCCTTTTTCTTCTGAAGTTTGTTCTGTACCTTCTGTAACTCATCCATGGCCGAGACTTTGCGGCCATGGCGCCGCCGTTCCTCTAGTCGCCGTGCCACACAAACGGCGGGCATGGAATCGTGGGGTTGCCACCTCCAACTTTGGTGAAGGGAGCAGGGCCGGAGGACGCCTACACCGTGCGCGCCGTCAAGCTTTTCCGCCGCCGAGCTCCGTCCGTCAGGCTGTGCCTCGTCCGCCTCCCGCTCCCCAGGCCATCGAGGTGAGCGCCCCTGTCCCCGTACTCCTTCCCCTCTGTCTCCCTCGCACCACGCAGCACCCGCAAGCCCAGCACCCCTCGGGCACACAGCGATCGCAGCCGGCCTCGTCGATCTGTTCCTCGTCATCGTTCAGTCGACTGAACGTGATGCAGTTTCAGATCTTCCGCACGTTGTCTACCTCAAAAACCGCATAGTTCTGTATCCATCACAAACGCATCAATAGCCCAGTGGCTAGCGCCCTCCCAGCACGCACCCGAGACCCGAGTTCGAGTCCCCCGAGTAGCAAAAGCCACCCTTTTTTTTTCTGCTTTTTCTTTTTCTGCCCGAATTTCAGAAACTCAGATCTGAGGCATTAATTCTAAAATCTATATAAAATTGAATATTGCTCCAATTTGAATGATTCAAAATCCTGTGGCGTCATAATTTTGTGCTCTCTCTATTAATGTCAAGTTTGCAATATGTTTCTGTAACAATGCTTGCACTAAATAATTAATTACTGAAAATGCAATAAAAATTGGAAACTTTGGAATTTCATAACTTTAGTTCTGCTCATCCAATTTAAGCAAACTTGGGCTCTAAAAATTTGTCTTAACAAACTCTACACATTGGTATTTTATTTGGGCACAATTGAATTAATTTTGAACATGTTTTCCTCTGTTTACTAAAAAGGGCAGAATAAGACTATTTATAAAAACTTGCATAATAAATTCATTAATAACCCAAAAATTATGTTTAATAGCTCAAAATGTTCAGTGAAACATTTGCTACATGTTTTCAACCTTTTCAATGCAATTTGTTTAATGTTTTCCTAATTAAAAGTGGTGCAATAATTCAATGCTTTAATTAAACCTTTTAAATTGCAAAAATTCATAACTTGGGCAATTCAAATCCAATTCCAACATGTAAAATATGTTTTCCATCCCATTTTTCATGAACTTTGCAAATATCAACTTTGTTTTCTATTTTGAATAATTTAAATTGCTGAAAACAACTGTTTCTTATTTAATGCAATTAAAATTGCCAAATTAATAACTTGCTTATTTTAAATCCAAATTCAACAAATGAAATATGTTTTCCACCTAAAATTTTGTGTATTTTCCAAATATGAACTTTGTTACCTGTTTTGAACAATTAAATTTGGTGAAAACCACAAATGCTTGTGTAACACCTTTAAGGAACCAAAATTCTATAACTTAAGAAATAAAATTTATAACTTGGTGAACCTTATTTCTAATTGTTTCTATTGTTGTTATTTTTCTGTTTTCCTCATCCATGCATCATACTAATCCACTTTCACCTGTTGATTAGTTGTAAAACAATTATTTCAACCTTAATTCATGGGCTTTCCATATGCAATCCAAACTGCATATGGGTCCATTTAAATTGTGTTACCATGTCAACTAGTTTATTTTTGATGCGTCAATTAAATGGTCATGCATCATCCCATGATTGTGCACTATGCCATGTTATTGATTGTTTGTCTTTTTGCGTTGTTTGTTTGATTCTTCTCGAATAGACGACGACATTGAGACAGACGATCTTACGACACCCCTTCTGAGGACTTAGCTCAGTACCAGGCTGCTGAGTTTGCAGGCAAGTATTCACTCACATGAACCATCGTGTTCCTTTCAACATTGGATACCGACACTTCCCGTTGTCTATTCTGCTAGCCCTATGTATCGTTGCTTGTGCTCCGAACCTATCACATGTTATCCTTAACCCTGATATAGCCTCACCTCCACTCCTATAACCCCATTGGTTGTTGCCCGTGTCTTACTAGCATGCTTAGGGTTGTTGTTGCTCGAGTCTGTTGTCCGTTACTTTCTGTTATCATATTTTATTATGTTCTGGGGCTCGATGTTAAACAATCAACCTGTTAACGCTTGGGTAATAATAATTTGCTGATAAGGCACCGGCAGGAGGCCCGGCGTGGTTTTGAGGCCTGCTAGTGTCGACCCTAATTAGGAAAAGGGTCTTGTCTACTGATCCATGATGAGCGTGCTCACCGCATCCGGGTGGTAGTATGGAACCCCCCTCGACTTTGACCTGATCCGCAGTTTTTCCGAAGAGCCACACTTAGTTCGGGTGTTCCATTTGCGCATAAGCCTGAATGGGTCGCTCCCATGGTTACTGTTGGTGATGATTATTATGATGATGATGCATATAGGGCGAGGCCTGTGGTGCCGGGGGGTGTGGTTTTCACCCTTGCGCTTAGGTTAGGTCGGACTGGCCGGGACCTTATAGCTCCGTGGCTCCTAGGACAGGTTGTATAGATGGTTCGAGTCGTGTTGAGTCCACCTGAGTTTTAGTTGGTGGCTCGAGTGTGTACGGGTACTGGAGCACACCCTGCAGGGATGAATCTTCTCGAGAAGCCGTGTTGTCCGCGGTTATGTGACGACTTGGTGAAAGTACTGGCTAACAAGTACTCAGAACAACTTACACCTAACTAATGATAATTTGACTAGTAATAGGCTTATTGACACAACAACCTGAACCATCATTAATCCAACTGTGCGAGTTATCCTCGGGTTGCTTCTTTGGATAAGGGGCGAGATCCAGGAAGGGTTTGTTTGGAGTTAGTTGTTAGTTGGTTACGATACGCTATCTTATCTTCTTTCTGTTAGCCGGAAGTTGTAGCAAGTCTCTGTAGTTGGTTAGAGCAGCCCGCTGCAGCATCTTTTACATCACCCATTTCTTCCGTTGGACCCAAAGCATATGTGCTTGGTGTTGACGGGTTACACTTTGGTATCTTGTGAGTCTTGCTTGCCAGTACGTTTATGTACTGACCCCTTTGGGGCTGTGGTTTCCGCAGACTACGTTTCCGAGGATCCCCATGGTGGTTACTACGTGGAGTACGACGAGGCTGTTGACGAGTAGATAGCGGACCCGGGCAGGATCCGAGACTTCGTGGATGGGCTCCGTCTTTTCGTTTCCGGCCTCTTAGGCCTATTTGGATCTTGTCTGTACTCAGACACTTTGGATGCTTCCGCTGTGATGTAACGATGAATTGTTGGGACATGTGTCCTCTGGTTGATGGTATTTGTTATCTCTGCTCTAGTGAGAGCTATTTGCAACTTATTTCCATCTTTTGTGTCTTAGAGATATGTTGTGCTATCATTCTGTTAAACACCGTTGACGTACCATGTGTGTATGGTATGAAGTACGTCAATGGTAGTATCCTGATTTCTATGGGATGGTTTACGTAGACGATGAACAGTAGGGGTTGGTTGTCACACATACGTGTGTTGGCCTACTCGTAAGAGATGCGGGTGCAGGTAAGCCCCGTAATCCAATCATCTACTGTTCAACGGAACTGCGAGTATCCTCTAGAAGTCCGGGTGCGACAAATGGTATCAGAGCCTGTCTGCCTGTAGGATCCCTTTTACAGGTCGCAGTTGAGTCTAGAAACTATTTTGTAGCTATATAGGAAAAATGAAACGTGAGAGTAGGAATTCTGTCATTTTATTTCTTTCCCCACCCACCCTCCCTTTTCTGGTAAGGAAGTGCAACGTTGTTTTTCTCTTCTCATCTAAACTTTCAAGTTAGGATTTCACGAATCCTGGTTTCTCTAGGATGGTTATATCTACTAGACCATAGGAATGGAGGTGGTTGTGACATGATTTATCATGTTGCCTACTCACGGTTGAGAACGGTGGCAAATAAGCCCCGGAAGCAGATCCTCTATTCCTTAAGCAGTAGATATTGATCCTTTAGAATCCCGGAGGGGTTTTCTCCATAGTACCTCAGGTATTTGTGGTCTCCTGTTTCCCAGTTGTTGCTTCGATATCGTCCTTCACAAATCTTCTCTTCCGTTGTAACAACTTATCTGTTGATCCGTTGTTAACCTCCATCCCTTTTGTTCCGGAGATTTTTTTCTTCTTCAACACGGCTGTCCGGGTGGTACTCAAACCATTTATGGTGAACGTTGAGGGTAGTATACGTTTGCTCCATGCTACCTTCTTACCGTCTGAAGTAAGCCTTGTAAGCACTTATATTGGTATCCTCTTCAGGATGGAAAGTGGTGACGAAGAACCCACACTGCCACCTGAGATGGGGAAAGTGCTGTCTCAGATGACACAAGTTATAAGGCAGATGCAGCAGAACCAAGACCTTGGGAGTAATGGCAACACCCGGGTGTCTATTCGGGAGTTCCTTGAGCTCAATCCGCGCACGTTTGATACCTCCTCCGAGCCATTGGATGCTGATGACTGGCTCCGTGAAATGAACCGTACTCTTATGGTAGCTCATGTGGCTGACGAGGACCGTGTTCCTTACGTGACCTACCTTCTCCGTGGACAATCCATGTCTTGGTGGGAGAACTTCCAAGAAATGAGAGGTCTTAGTGTGGCAATCACATGGGAGGATTTCAAGCAAGCCTTCGTGCGCCATCACATTCCCGATGGGCTCATGGAGAGAATGCGTGAGGAATTCTATTCTTTCACACAAGGCAATTTGGACGTTCTCGAATACCAAAGAGAGTTCAATCGCCTGGCTCGCTACGCCGGAGATGAAGTCTCCACGGAAGCAAAAAAGATGGCAAAGTTCCGCAGGGGTCTCAACCCGGAACTCAAGTATGCTCTCACCAACGTCAAGGCCAAGAATTTTGAGGACCTCATCAACATCGCTCTAAATGAAGAGCATGGGCGCAAGTTGGTTGAGGAATCTCGTAAGCACTCTCGTGAACAGGCTAATCTCTCAAAAGTTGTCATGCCTCCACAAAAACGAAGAGTTTGGGTTCCATATACCACTCCAACACCGCCCATCTGCTTGCCAAGCCCGGCAGGATTTCTTGCCCGCCCTCCCACCCCAGTGGTATCTTCAGGAGGTGCTCCATCTCAGCCAAGTCCAACAACTCCTCGTTCTGTTGTTACATGCTACAAGTGTGGACAGCCGGGCCACTATTCCGATAAGTGTCCGCAAAGGCACCTCTTACCACCTCCACCTCGCCACAGGTCGACCCCGACAAGAATACGTGGTCCTCCGTTGGGTTGCTACAACAGCAAAGACCTTGGCGTGAGAACCGTTGAGGTGAACCATGTCAAGGCCCAGGGAGTAGAAGAATCTCCAGAGGTTGTAATGGGCACACTTCTTGTGAACTCGTTTCGTGCTAAAGTCTTGTTCGATTCTGGTGCTTCACACTCTTTCATCTCTCAATGCTTTGCAAACACCAGTAAAATCAACTTGGAACAATTGTCTATCCCTCTCCTAGTGAAATCACCGGGATCTAGCTGGCAAAGCAATAAAGTTAGCCAGAACATCGAGATCACAATTGGAAACCTTCCATTCCAGGCATCTCTGATAGCTCTCCACTCTTCAGATATTGATGTCATTCTTGGGATGGATTGGCTGGTAGCCAACAAAGCAGTCATTGATTGTCCTGCTAAGTCTGTCAAAATCACACACCCTTGTGGCCAGATAGTCTACTTCCATGCTGAAAATCAAGTTGTTCAACTCTACACTCTCAATGCAAATCCTCTACCATCTATTGAAACTATTCCGGTGGTTTGTGACTTCCCCGATGTCTTTCCAGAAGAATTGCCAGGAATGCCTCCGGACAGAGCAGTTGAGTTCGTGATCGAGCGTGAACCAGGTACTGCTCCAATCTCTAAGCATCCATACAAGATAGCTCCTCCTGAACTGAAGTTGTTGAAGGAGCAAATCGATATGTACATGGAGAAAGGTTACATTCAACCTAGTTCCTCGGCTTGGGGTTGCCCAACTCTGTTCGTTGCGAAGAAGGATCAAACAAAGAGACTCGTTGTTGACTATCATCCTCTTAACGAGAAAACCATCAAAAACAAGTATCCAATTCCTCGTATCGATGATCTTTTTGATCAACTTGCTGGAGCCTCAATATTCTCAAAGTTGGACTTGAGAATGGGTTACCATCAAATAAAGATCAGAAAGGAAGATATTCCAAAAACAGCTTTCACCACTCGGTACGGTCTATATGAATACACCGTCATGTCCTTTGGTCTCACCAATGCACCGGCGACATTCTCTCGACTCATGAATTCTGTCTTCCATGAATACCTCGACAAGTTCGTTGTGGTATATCTTGATGATATTCTTGTCTACTCAAAATCCGAGGAAGAGCATGGAGAACATCTTCGTCTCACTCTCATGAAACTTCGCGAGCATCGTCTATATGCCAAGTTCTCCAAATGTGAGTTCTGGATTCCAGAAGTTGCTTACCTTGGTCATGTCATCTCTGCCAAGGGCATAGCCATTGACCCAGAAAAGGTTAAGGCCATTGTAGATAAGAAACCTCCAAAGACGGTGAAGCAAGTCAGAAGTTTTCTTGGTTTGGCTAGCTATTGTCGTCGCTTCGTCCAAAATTTCTCCAAGATTGCCAAACCTCTCACTGACCTCACAAAGAAGGACAAGAAGTTCGTTTGGTCTCCACAATGTGATGAAAGTTTCAATCTCCTGAAGACTAAACTCACTTCTACACCAGTTCTGGTTGGCCCAGATACTACCAAACCTTTCCAGATATTCTGTGATGCTTCTCTCCAAGGTCTAGGTGCAGTTCTTATGCAAGAACGTCAAGTTGTGGCTTATGCTTCACGTCAGTTGAACGCACATGAGCTCAATTATCCCACACATGACCTTGAACTTGCAGCAGTTGTGTTTGCCCTCAAGAAATGGAGGCAATACTTGTTGGGTAATCGCACTGAAATCTTTTCCGATCATAAGAGTCTGAAATACATCTTCACTCAACCAGATCTAAACCTCAGGCAAAGGAGATGGATTGAAAAGATCAAAGACTTCGATCTTACCATTTCTTACACCCCAGGCAAGGCTAATGTTATGGCCGATGCTCTCAGTCGCAAGTCGTATTGCAATAATCTCATGATCATGGAAAGCCAACCTCCTCTTCATGAAGAATTCCAGAAGCTGAACCTTGGTCTTGTTTCTCAAGGTTATCTTGCAAACTTGACAGCCAGTCCAACTCTCGAGGACAAGATTCGTTCTGAACAACTTTGTGATGCTGAGATCAAGAAGATCGCGAATAACATCAAAGCAGGCAATGGGAAGTATGAGTGCTTCTCAATTGATGACAAGGGAACTGTGTTCTTCGAAGGACGCATTGCAGTTCCTCGAATTCAAAGTCTCAAAGAGGTTATTCTCAAGGAGGCTCATGAAACTCCTCTCTCCATACATCCTGGAAGTACAAAGATGTACCAGGATCTCAAGACCCTGTATTGGTGGCCTGGCATGAAACGTGAAATTGCTCAATACGTTTCTGAATGCGACGTTTGTCAACGTGTCAAGGCAGTTCATCAGAAAACAGCCGGTCTTCTCCAACCTCTGAAAATCCCTGACTGGAAGTGGGACATGATTGAAATGGACTTCGTCACTGGTTTTCCAAAGTCCAAGAAGGGCAACGATGCAATCTTCTTTGTCATTGATCGTCTCACTAAAGTAGCTCACTTCTTTGCTGTCAAAGAAACAATCTCAGCTAGCCAGTTAGCAGAGCTCTACACAACAAAGATTGTTCCTCTTCATGGTGTTCCATTGGAAATAAGCTCAGACCGTGGAAGCATATTCACTTCTCATTTATGGAAGAGTTTTCAAGAAGCATTGGGCACCAAACTTCTGTTCAGCACAGCTTATCACCCCCAGTCTCAAGGGCAAGTCGAAAGAGTCAATCAGATTCTCGAGGATATGCTCAGAGCATGTGGTCTCTCCTTTGGCATGAAATGGGAGGATTGTCTTCCATATGCTGAATTCTCCTACAATAACAGCTTCCAGGCAAGCCTAGGCATGGCACCATTTGAGGCTCTCTATGGTCGCAGATGCAGGAGTCCAATCAATTGGTCTGGAGCTGGTGAACGTTCAGTCTTAGGCCCTGACATTGTTAAAGAGGCCGAAGAGAAAGTCCGCATCATTCGTGACAATCTGAAGATTGCTCAGTCTCGTTAGAAAAGCTACTATGACAGCAAACACAGAGATATGGTCTATGCAGCTAGTGATAAGGCCTACCTCCGTGTCACTCCTCTCAGAGGCACTCATCGTTTTGGTGTCAAAGGAAAGCTTGCACCAAGATATATTGGTCCCTTCAACATTCTCTCAAGGCGTGCAGAAAATGCCTATCGTCTTGAACTTCCAGAAAAGTTATCCAACGTGCACGATGTTTTTCACGTGTCACAGCTCAAGAAGTGCTTCAAAGACCCAGGTCGTGCAGTTGATCATGATTCCATTGAACTGCAAGAAGACCTCTCTTATGAGGAGCACCCTATTCGCATTCTCGATGAGGCCGAGCGCAAAACTCGCAACAAGAGCACCAAGTTCTTAAAAGTGCAGTGGTCTCATCATTCCGATAATGAGGCAACGTGGGAGACCGAAGAGGATCTTCGCAAGAAGTATCCGGACCTTTTCTCTTCTCAGTAGGAATCTCGGGGCGCGATTCCTTCAAGGGGGGGGCGTTTTGTAACATCCCAAGTATGAAAAACTCCCAACTTAGAATGTTCGTTTGTTTCTTGTTTTTGTTTCAAGTGCATCATGTCATCATAATGCATTCATGTGTTGAGTTCGAATTTCAAATCATTATGTTTCACACTTGGTCTGTTACAACTTTTTCAAATAAAACATTCAAATCAAACCATTTATTTGTTTCCAATAAACTTGATTTTCCAATTAATTAACTTGATAAAATTTCAATATTTTCAATTATTGCAAAATTCACTCAAATTCAATTAAAATTCAAACATCCAAAAATATTTAATTTTTTTGAAAACAAAACATCATGCAACTGGGCATTTACCGTGCTTAATCAATAGAAATTAATTTCATGATTTTTGAAACTCAAAAACTTGTTCAATTTCATTTCCTTTGCCTTCTCTACAAAAAAAAACACAGGAAGAAAAAAAATATAAAAGGAAGCGTTGGGGGAGGCAGGCCAGCCCAAGTGGGCTGAGCCCACCACACCCCCACGAGGCCCAAGCGAACCCCCATCGCTGTCATCTTCTTCCTCCGTACGCTCACGTGTAAAGACAGCAGCGCACACACCCCACCTCCACCTGCTCCCCCTCCTACTTAATCCCCCTCTCCCCACCGAAACCCTAGCCCTCTCTCTCCCTTCCTCCTCCTCAAGCCGCCGCCATTCCCTTCTTCCTCCCTTCTCCTTTTTCTTCTGAAGTTTGTTCTGTACCTTCTGTAACTCATCCATGGACGAGACTTTGCGGCCATGGCGCCGCCGTTCATCTAGCCGCCGTGCCACACAAACGGCGGGAATGGAACCGTGGGGTTGCCACCTCCAACTTTGGTGAAGGGAGCAGGGCCGGAGGACGCCTACACCGCGCGCGCCGTCAAGCTTTTCCGCCGCCGAGCTCCGTCCGTCAGGCTGTGCCTCGTCCGCCTCCCGCTCGCCAGGCCATCGAGGTGAGCGCCCCTGTCCCCGTACTCCTTCCCCTCTGTCTCCCTCGCACCACGCAGCACCCGCAAGCCCAGCACCCCTCGGGCACACAGCGATCGCAGCCGGCCTCGTCGATCTGTTCCTCGTCATCGTTCAGTCGAATGAACGTGATGTAGTTTCAGATCTTCCGCACGTTGTATACCTCAAAAACCGCATAGTTCTGTATCCATCACAAACGCATCAATAGCCCAGTGGCTAGCGCCCTCCCAGCGCGCACCCGAGACCCGAGTTCGAGTCCCCCGAGTAGCAAAAGCCACCCTTTTTTTTTTCTGCTTTTTCTTTTTCTGCCCGAATTTCAGAAACTCAGATCTGAGGCATTAATTCTTAAATCCATATAAAATTGAATATTGCTCCAATTTGAATGATTCAAAATCCTGTGGCTTCATAATTTTGTGCTCTTTCTATTAATGTCAAGTTTGCAATATGTTTCTGTAACAATGTTTGCACTAAATAATTAATTACTGAAAATGCAACAAAAATTGGAAACTTTGGAATTTCATAACTTTAGTTTTGCTCATCCAATTTAAGCAAACTTGGGCTCTAAAAATTTGTCTTAACAAACTCTACACATTGGTATTTTATTTGGGCACAATTGAATTAATTTTGAACATGTTTTCCTCTGTTTACTAAAAAGGGCAGAATAAGACTATTTATAAAAATTTGCATAATAAATTCATTAATAACCCAAAAATTATGTTTAATAGCTCAAAATGTTCAGTGAAACATTTGCTACATGTTTTCAACCTTTTCAATGCAATTTGTTTAATGTTTTCCTAATGAAAAGTGGTGCAATAATTCAATGCTTTAATTAAACCTTTTAAATTGCAAAAATTCATAACTTGGGCAATTCAAATCCAATTCCAACATGTAAAATATGTTTTCCATCCCATTTTTCATGAAATTTGCAAATATCAACTTTTTTTTTCTATTTTGAATAATTTAAATTGCTGAAAACAACTGTTTCTTATTTAATGCAATTAAAATTGCCAAATTAATAACTTGCTTATTTTAAATCCAAATTCAACAAATGAAATATGTTTTCCACCTAAAATTTTGTGTATTTTCCAAATATGAACTTTGTTACCTGTTTTGAACAATTAAATTTGGTGAAAACCACAAATGCTTGTGTAACACCTTTAAGGAACCAAAATTCTATAACTTAAGAAATAAAATTTCAAACTTGGTGAACCTTATTTCTAATTGTTTCTATTGTTGTTATTTTTCTGTTTTCCTCATCCATGCATCATACTAATCCACTTTCACCTGTTGATTAGTTGTAAAACAATTATTTCAACCTTAATTCATGGGCTTTCCATATGCAATCCAAACTGCATATGGGTCCATTTAAATTGTGTTACCATGTCAACTAGTTTATTTTTGATGCGTCAATTAAATGGTCATGCATCATCCCATGAGTGTGCACTATGCCATGTTATTGATTGTTTGTCTTTTTGCGTTGTTTGTTTGCTTCTTCTCGAATAGACGACGACGTTGAGACAAACGATCTTACGACACCCCTTCTGAGGACTTAGCTCAGTACCAGGCTGCTGAGTTTGCAGGAAAGTATTCACTCACATGAACCATCGTGTTCCTTTCAACATTGGATACCGACACTTTCCGTTATCTATTCTGCTAGCCCTATGTATCGTTGCTTGTGCTCCGAACCTATCACATGTTATCCTTAACCCTGATATAGCCTCACCTCCACTCCTATAACCCCATTGGTTGTTGCCCGTGTCTTACTAGCATGCTTAGGGTTGTTGTTGCTCGAGTCTGTTGTCCGTTACTTTCTGTTATCATATTTTATTATGTTCTGGGGCTCGATGTTAAACAATCAACCTGTTAACGCTTGGGTAATAATAATTTTCTGATAAGGCACCGGCAGGAGGCCCGGCGTGGTTTTGAGGCCTGCTAGTGTCGACCCTAATTAGGAAAAGGGTCTTGTCTACTGATCCATGATGAGCGTGCTCACCGCATCCGGGTGGTAGTATGGAACCCCCCTCGACTTTGACCTGATCCGCAGTTTGTCGCTCCCATGGTTACTGTTGGTGATGATTATTATGATGATGTTGCATATAGGGCGAGGCCTGTGGTGCCGGGGGGTGTGGTTTTCACCCTTGCGCTTAGGTTAGGTCGGACTGGCCGGGACCTTATAGCTCCGTGGCTCCTAGGACAGGTTGTAGAGATGGTTCGAGTCGTGTTGAGTCCACCTGAGTTTTAGTTGGTGGCTCGAGTGTGTACGGGTACTGGAGCACACCCTGCAGGGATGAATCTTCTCGAGAAGCCGTGTTGTCCGCGGTTATGTGACGACTTGGTGAAATTACTGGCTAACAAGTACTCAGAACAACTTACACCTAACTAATGATAATTTGACTAGTAATAGGCTTATTGACACAACAACCTGAACCATCATTAATCCAACTGTGTGAGTTATCCTCGGGTTGCTTCTTTGGATAAGGGGCGAGATTCAGGAAGGGTTTGTTTGGAGTTAGTTGTTAGTTGGTTACGATACGCTATCTTATCTTCTTTCTGTTAGCCGGAAGTTGTAGCAAGTCTCTGTAGTTGGTTAGAGCAGCCCGCTGCAGCATCTTTTACATCACCCATTTCTTCCGTTGGACCCAAAGCATCTGTGCTTGGTGTTGTCGGGTTACACTTTGGTATCTTGTGAGTCTTGCTTGCCAGTACGTTTATGTACTGACCCCTTTGGGGCTGTGGTTTCCGCAGACTACGTTTCCGAGGATCCCCATGGTGGTTACTACATGGAGTACGACGAGGCTGTTGACGAGTAGATAGCGGACCCGGGCAGGATCCGAGACTTCGTGGATGGGCTCCGTCTTTTCGTTTCCGGCCTCTTAGGCCTATTTGGATCTTGTCTGTACTCAGACACTTTGGATGCTTCCGCTGTGATGTAACGATGAATTGTTGGGACATGTGTCCTGTGGTTGATTGTATTTGTTATCTCTGCTCTAGTGAGAGCTATTTGCAACTTATTTCCATCTTTTGTGTCTTAGAGATATGTTGTGCTATCATTCTGTTAAACACCGTTGACGTACCATGTGTGTATGGTATGAAGTACGTCAATGGTAGTATCCTGATTTCTATGGGATGGTTTACGTAGACGATGAACAGTAGGGGTTGGTTGTCACACATACGTGTGTTGGCCTACTCGTAAGAGATGTGGGTGCAGGTAAGCCCCGTAATCCAATCATCTACTGTTCAACGGAACTGCGAGTATCCTCTAGAAGTCCGGGTGTGACAGCCCCGACGCCAAACCAGTGAAGCAGGCTATGCTCCGCTTTGGAGATGAGAGAAGGAAGGCCATTGGTGATCAGATCACCAAGCTGCTGATAAGCAATTTCATCATGGAGGTGTTGCATCCGGATTGGCTAGCCAACCCGGCCATGGTTGAGAAGAAGAAGGAGGACCCCAAGGCCGCTACCGCATGGCGCATGTGCGTCGACTACACCGACTTGAACAAGGCCTGCCCCAAGGATCCCTTTCCGCTACCCCGCATCGATCAGGTGATCGATTCCACTGCTGGTTGTGAGCTTTTGTCTTTTATAGATGCCTACTCTGGTTTTCATCAGATAGCTCTCAACCCTTCTGATCAAATAAAGACTGCTTTCATTACCCCGTACGGGGCTTATTGCTATCGTGTCATGTGCTTCGGGTTGCGGAATGCGGGTGCTACTTATCAGAGATGCATGCAGAAATGCTTGCATGATCAACTCGGCAAAATGTGCAGGTGTACGTAGATGACATTGTCATCAAAACGAATAAAACACATACTCTGCTTAGTGACCTTGAGGAAACTTTTGCCAATTTGCGCAAGTATAAGATGAAGCTGAACCCGAGTAAATGCACCTTTGGCATCCCGGCTGGCAGGCTACTCGGCTTCTTGGTATCCAGTCGGGGCATTGAGGCCAATCCTTCAAAGATAAAAGCTATTGAGAGCATGTCTTTGCCGAGATCCCTGAAGGATGTGCAAAAATTCACTGGTTGCTTGGCATCTCTGAGTCGTTTCTTGGGCAGAATGGGCGAGAAGGCTCTGCCTTTGTATCAGTTGATGAAGAAAAGCGACAAGTTCGTCTGGACACCGCAAGCTGATGTGGCATTCAATGAGCTGAAAGAGATGCTGGGTAGCGTTCCCATCTTGGCTAGTCCGCTACCCAAAGAGCCAATGCTGCTATACATTGCTGCTACCAATCGAGTAGTAAGCGTGGTGATTGTGGTGGAGCGAGAAGAGGAAGGCAAGAGTGTGCAGCGGCCAGTGTATTACCTCAGCGAGGTGCTATCCAGCTCCAAACAGAACTACCCGCACTACCAGAAGATGACTTACGGCGTGTACCTGGGCGCCAAGAAGCTGAAGCACTATTTCCAAGAACATCCCATCACCGTGGTGAGTTCAGCTCCCATCTCGGATATCATGGGAAACAAGGAAGCAAGTGGCAGAGTAGCCAAGTGGGCAATCGAGCTGGCCGCGTACGCTCCCGCGTATGCGAGAAGAGAAGCCATCAAGTCTCAGATTCTGGCGGAATTTCTTGTGGATTGGGCTGAGGTGCAGTATGAGCCTCCTACTCCGGTATCCAACTACTGGAAGATGCATTTCGATGGCTCCAAGGTGAAGGAAGGACTTGGCACTGGCGCAGTTCTCACGTCACCCAAGCGAGATCAACTCAAATATGTGCTGCAAATCCACTTCGGCATCCAACAACGTAGAAGAGTACGAGGCTGTGGTACATGGCTTGAAGGTAGCAAAGGAAGTTGGTGTGCAGCGCATCATATGCTATGGCGACTCGGATCTGGTTGTGCAGCAAGTTTCTGGTACTTGGTATGCTTTGGATGCCAACATGGCTTCATATCGGTTCCTGGTGCAAACCATGACTGGATTCTTTGAAGGATGCGAGTTCCAACACATCCACCAAGCAGAGAACGAGGCAGCTGATGAGCTGTCCAAGTTGGGGGTCTTCTCGGCAGTACATCCCGGCTGGGATTGCCTTGGAGCATTTGAGAAAGCCATCCATCAAGCCATCCCCCAACTCGGAGTCCATTTTCGTTCCTTCTCTGCCTAATGAAGAAGCTATTCCAATAGAGATTGACTGGGAAGGTGCAAAAGAGGACCCGGGGACTGCAGTCTCCATCCCGGGGACTGGCGCCTGCAACCCGGGGACTGCCCCTCCTTACTCGGGGACTGCCCCTCTCAACTCGGGGACTGTCGCGTTCATTGAGGAAGTCCTTGCAAACCGTTCGGGGCTACAGAGAATCAACCCCAACTCTGAAAAAGACGCAGTGGTGGCTGTTCCGATGGAAGTGGACGAACCAGTGTTTCCCACACGGGAAACACCGAGTTGGGCTATGCCCATATTATCCTTTCTAAAGGACGGTACCTTGCCAGATGATGAGGTTACCGCAAGGCAAATCCAGAGAAGATCCAAGGGCTACACCATCTTCAGAGAAGTGCTGCATAAAAGAAGTCCCACTGGCGTGTTGCAACTCTGTGTGGAACCGGAAGAAGGAGAAGAAATTCCGGTGGAGATACATCAAGGAGAATGCGGGCATCACGCCTCTTCTCGAGCTCTAGTCAAGAAGGCTTTTAGGCATGGCTTCTTCTGGCTCACTGCTTTGAAGCAGGCTGAAGATATTGTGAGGAAGTGCAATGGCTGCCCGAGATTCGCAAGTAAGATCCACATGCCTGCTTCCGAGTTGAAAACCATTCCCATTACTTGGCCATTTGCTGTTTGGTGTCTGGATATGGTTGGTCCCTTCAAGCCGGCTAGAGGCAACATGACTCACATCTTGGTCATGGTTGATAAGTTCACCAAGTGGATTGAAGTGAAGCCTATTCGGAAATGTGATGGAGCCACTACTGTGAGTTTCCTGAAGGATGTGATCCTGAGATACGGCTACCCGCACAACATCATCACGGATAACGGCACGAATTTTGCTGAGGGTGCCATGGTGAAATTCTGCAGAGATAAGCACATCCGACTAGATGTCGCGTCTGTCGCGCATCCCGCCTCCAATGGGCAGGTGGAAAGAGCAAATGGCATGGTGCTTTCAGGCATAAAGCCAAGGCTGATTGAGCCGCTGCTGAAAACACCGGGGTGTTGGTTAGACGACTTGCCAGCGGTGTTGTGGAGTCTAAGGACTACCCCTAACCGGTCAACCGGCTACACACCATTCTTCTTGGTTTATGAGGCTGAGGCCGTGTTGCCAATTGACCTAGAGCATGACTCCCCCCGAGTAACCCTCTACACTGAGGCGGAGGCGAGAGAAGCTCGAGAAGATGACGTTGACCTGCTAGAAGAAGAAAGAGAGCTTACTCTGTCACGATCAGCTGTTTACCAGCAAAACTTGAGGCGTTATCATAGCCGGAAAGTGAACCCAAGGGTTTTCCGAGAAGGAGACATGGTGCTTAGGCTTGCGCAGCGCACAGCCGGGATGCACAAGCTATCTCCTCCATGGGAAGGGCCATTCATTGTGAGAAAGGCTCTACACAATGATGCCTATTATCTTGTGGACGTACAGCCATCCCAGAAGAACATGCCGGATAAAGCTGGAGAGGAATCTAAGCGCCCCTGGAATGTAGCTCTACTTCGTCGCTTTCATTCGTGAGCAAAAAGGTGTATGTACCCTCTTATCCGAGTTGAACCTCTACTCTGCAATCTGAAATTGAACTCGGGGACTGCCCTCGTCCAAACTTGCTCTGTGTGGTTTCTATTCTATTTTACTTTTGTCTACTCGGTTGCTATGCTTAGAATTTCAGAATTACATTTAGTACTGTGTTTAAACCTAAAAGCCAACTCTTCGACTCTGCTGCTGTCCGAAACCCGGCGTCATGGCAAGCAAGAGAACAAGCTAGAGGTCAATGAGCACGAGAAAAATGACTAAGGAAAAGAGGAGCGCAGGAACCGAGTAGAACGTTCTTTACTGCTTTTCTGTTAACTTTTTTCGGCTAGGTGATGAGTAGCGTTACTATGAATGTTTCTAAGTGGCTAAGTATTTGAAACTCCAACTTTAAACTCTTGTGACTCGACTACCAAAAAAGCAAAAAGTTGTAGGTAAGAGATGAGACAAAAAGGAAGAGCGGATAAAAAATGCAACTCGGGGACTTGTATGATAACGCAACCCGGCATCGAGCCAGAATTGCTCAAATACTAAGTATAGAACATCAAACTGGAATAAAAACTGAGTAGCAACGGAAAAGATAATTGTTTGATACATATGCACCCGGCATCCCGGGGATTTGATAAAAAGTTTTGGAGCATAAGTGTTTTCAGGAGGTAACTAATTGGAAGAAGCAGTGTTCTCCAAGTTGGCGTTAGCAGCATCAGCTTCAGTGTTGGCAGCAGCTTGCTCAGAGGTGGCAGTGGCCACCGAGATGGGATCGGTAGCTGAAGTAGAGGCAGTGGACTGCGTGCGGAGTAGCGCCGCGTCGTCAAGGGCCGCGCCAGAAGACGAGCCTAGCTCGGGAGCCGCATCCTGGCTCACCATCTCGGCAGTGGTGGTGGCGTCTTGGCTTTCAGCATCCGGCTCCTCGTCGCTATCCGCAGCAGCCTTGCCCTTCCCCTTCCCGGATCCATCCTCAGCACCAGTGTTTTCGAAGAATGGAAATCCTCTGAATCGGTGTCCTCGTCTTCATACTCGTCCTCGTCCTCGCCTTCCACCTCGGTGTCAGGCTCGGGGGGGCCGTCGATGAAGAGGGCGGTGTCCGCGTAGGAGGCAATCTCGTACGCAACTGCCTGGCAGTGAATCACGCAGTCGGGATCGTCCTGCCACTTCGAGTTCTGGCGCACCTCAAGGATGGTATCGAGGTTCAGGTTCTCGCACCAGCTGTAGATGAAGAGAAGCAGCAGATCGGCGCCTGCCCGAGTTGCGGATGCACGCCATTTCTTCAACTCGGCCTTGACACCATTGAGCTTCTCGGAGAGCGCGCGGATGGTCTTTGGCGCAGAGTCTTGAGGTCAGAACAGAGCGTGAAGCTTGAAGGCTGTGGACACCATGTCGGTGCCCAAGCCCCTAAGATGGCGGAGCTGTGACTGCATGCTCGTGAGATTGTCCTCAATTGTAGATTTGGTGTTCGTGGACAGTCCTTTCTCAGCTCGAATTTCTTGCGCCTTAGCCAGGGCAGGTGTGCAAGCCGCGCAGAGGTCAGGGAAGATTTCTGAGAATGCTATCAGAGAGGATTAGAAACGGAGGCAGAGAACAGATGCAAATCAAGCCAAACAGAAGAAGAAGGAAACAGGCAAGGGCAGAGAAGCACGAACTTACTATTAAGTTCGCAGAGTAGCGCTTCAAGCTTTCTCCTCCAAGCCTCCTCATCCGCAACATGCCTCTCTTCAATTTTACGGCAGTTGGCCAGCTGGAGCATGAGGTCCGCGTTGCTTTTCTTCAGCACCTCGATTTCCAACTCGAGGGCCCTCTCCTTAGCTTTGGCTGCGGCCTTCACTCGGTCCTTCTCGGCAGCCTGGTTTAGGGCATCTTGGAGAGTGTCTTTCAGCTTGACCTGCATCTCCTCGAACTCGGCGCGCTCTGCGTTGCGTTCTTTCTGCAGCTCTGCCTCTCGGGTAGCCAGCTGCTGCTGCACCTCGACAGGCATCAGACAGTCAAGATGCTCTTCCCGGAACTTCTTGTTCTCTTCTGTGGAAGGAATAGAACGGTGAGCAGACTAACAAAGGAAAAGGAGGAAAACAAGCAGGGCAGGCGGCAACTCACCTTCCATTTTCTTAATGGGGGTCTCAGCATTAGCAACGAAGACATGGCAATGTTTGTGTTCCTCTGCCATCGCCTGAAACTTGCCTGCAGAGTAGAAGGAGTTAGAGCAAAGAGAAAACGCGGGCGTAAACACAAAACGCATTAACCGAATAGCTAGATGCTTACTCTCAAGTTCGGAAATTTGGAGGGCACGATCAACCGCAGCCTGCTCCGTCTCAGCGTCAGTCTTGCGTTCCTTCTCCAGGGCCTCAATGCGCCTCCTTGCGATGCTATGATTCCAGAGCAGCCGCCGGAACAGATTTGTCCTCTTAATGAGGCTATTCTGTGAAAAAGAAAGAAAAGGAGTTAGATAGTTTTTTGAAGATTTGGCCCGAGAAGACGGCAACTCGGTTGAGTACTCGTCTACTCGGCCCGAATATCGGGGACTGGGTAATGGATAAGGAGAAAAAGAAGTCTAGAAGAGAAGAAAAGTTGCAACTCGGAGCAAGCAACAACTCGGAACAACCAAATGAAACTTACAGCGTATGTCTGTTCGAGGTCTTCGGCGGCCTTGCAGTGAACGAATAGCTTCGCGGCCAGTGTGCTTGTAGTGGAGGAGATGGTCATGGGATTGTAGCCCATGTCAGCTTTGTTCCAGTCAATGCGCCAGTGGTCCAGCGGGCCCACGGTCATGCCATCCCAAGTTTTGTTGCCATGGACGGCACTTTTCCACACCTGGTCGATGAAGCCTACTCGGTCAATAATCTGCTCGAGCCCCTCGGATTGTATCTCAGTCTCCTGGACCTCGCGTGAGTAGATCGAAAGGGCTTTCTTCTTATCCGGCAACTTGGAATCTACCGCTTTGGCCTGGGCGCCCTTCGTAAGGGTGACCCGCTGCTCGGTCTTGTTCAACTTGATACCATGCTGCTTGGCCATCTGCAACATGTAAGGCAGGAAGCTGGGTTGCGGCTGTTGAGCGCTCGATCCCTCGCCTGCGCCAGCGGAACTGCCAGAAGTGCCAATCGTAAGCTGCGCGCTCTGCGCAACAGCCTTCCCGGTTGATTTCGGCGGCGGCATCATAGCAGCATCCTGCGCAGCGTTGCGCGGTGGATTCTTGCGAACTGGGGCGTCAGACCGGACGGCCTTCTTGCCGGCAGCATCCGTCTGAGAAGCAGTCTTCTTAGCACCTTGCTTGGGAGGAGGGCTCGACGCGGTCTTCTGTGTGCTCCGCTTAGCTGGAGGGCTTGGTGCAGTCTTGGTCTTCTTCACTGGTCGTGAAGGGCTTGGTGCAGTAGGAGGAGTAACATGCTGGGTAGGCGGCACAGAGGGCCGTCTACCCGGCGCAGCATCCGCCTGCGCTTCGCCCTGCAGGTCTTGCTCCACCGTGGTTGTAACACCCGGGGTTTTTCCCATATAGAAAGTTGTTTGTTTTTCTTTTTCGCATCATGCATTGCATTTCATCTCATTGGATTGCATATAACATCTTAATAAAATTTTAATCGCAAAAGTTCAATAATTATTTTTGGTGTGAGCCCTCTATTATCCTCCCAATCCCTTTCTTTTGTTTTGTGAAAAAAATGCTTTTGGAAGAGTGCAGAACAGCCCACCAGGCCCAGCCAGCCCTCTCTCCCTTCTAGCCCACCTAAACCAACTCGCAGCCCACCTAGCCTCCTCCTTCCTCGTCCGTACGAACACCTCCTGTCGCTTTCCTAACCAAACCACCACCGCACCACCACCGATCCCCACCTGCTCCCTCCACACGTTAAAGCCGCCCTATCCCCTCCTCAAACCCTAGTCCCTCTCCCCCTCCATTCCCCACCGCCACCAGCCCTCTTCCTCTTCCTACCATGTTCTTCTTTTCCTTCAATCACCACCATACTTGCCGGAGATGGGAGCTCATGGAGCCGGGACAGTGATCGCCGAGAAGAACAACGAATGATGGGAATGGAACCACCTAGCCGTCCTCTTCCTCTAAGCTGAAGATCAGGAGCCGGAGCTGCCCGAGACGTCGCCACCGAGCTCGTCTTTCGCCTCTGTCGGCATGTCCGTGCGTACTGGATCGTCGTCTACTTCGTCTTCTCTGTCCATGCGCCAAATGACCACGCCGGACGCCCCACGGTGAGCCTTCCGTCCGCTGGACAACCTTCTCCTCTCTCCCTTTTGCTCTGCGTGTGCGAGTTCGATGCGGCACAGCCTCATCGTTGCCTCCGGTGGCCGTTGTTCGTGTGCAGTTTTCCATCTTCGTCAGTTTCGTCAGAAACTCCAGTCCGCGTGACGCGGAATACTAAAATCCTGTGCCTACATCAATCACCAGTCCGCTCACAGCCCAGTGGCTGGCCATCTGCGCTGCACACCCTAGGTCCCGGGATCAAATCCCAGAGGGGAAACCCTTTTACGTTTATTTTGTTTCTGTCAATCCTGGAGTCTGAATCTTTCATGTGAAAGTTCAGTTAACGCCCAAGCTCTGTTTCATATTCCTTTGGTTCCATATATCATCACAAGCACCGAGCCAGCCTACTGGCTATGCACCCGATCCTTTCCCTGGCAGTCCCAAGTTCGAACTCTAAAGCCTGCAGGTTACAACACTCATTTTTGTTGTTTTACCTAAATTATTCTTATTTTTGTAATTGCTACAACTTTGTCATCCTAATTCCAAACAATATAAACTGTATGTCTATTTCGATCAGAAACATGCAATGAACCTAAATATGTCATCCATGCTTGCATCTTTTATCTTTATTATTAATTATGTTATGCATGTCACCTAAATAATAAAACATGGAATATGTTTGGCTACTTAATTCAATTGGTGACCTATTCCATTTAATCCTGTTTAGCTCACCTATTTATTGTTCTCCATGTTAATCAACATTTAACATTGATGGTTAAATAAACAACTTGAACCAATAATTATTTTGTCCGGACTCAGGTTCCGATTAAATTGTCTAAATTGCATTTTGCGTTGCATCCCGCATGTCATGCATATAAAATAGGATCATGCTGGATCTTTTGCCGTAGAAGTAATTGCTGCATCCGTTGATTCTTTTAGTGCTTTGCTTCTTCGCGGATAGGACGTTGAGATTATGTGAGCACCGACAAGTTCTACGGATATACCTCTACTTGCTGGATCTCAGGCAAGTATACTCACTTGCTGCCTATGGCTTCCTTTCATCACTTGTTACCGATTCTTTCCGTTATCTTTATGCTAGCCTTATGATTCGATGCTTGTGTTCCGATCCCATCACATGTTTACCCTGCTGCCACGATATTGCTTTACCTCCACACCTATAACCCTGTTGTTTGTTGGCCTGTGTCGTACTAACATGCTTAGGTTTGTTTGTGCTCGAGTCCTGTTGCCCCTTGTCCTATCACCTGTTTAGTTGATAGTTGGGTTTCGATTCAATCAACAACATGTTAATGTTTTGGGTAATAATAATTTGATGATAAGGCACCGGCAGGAGGCCCGGCGTGGTTTTGAGGCCTGCTAGTGTCGACCCTAATTAGGAAAAGGGTCTTGTCCTCCGATCCATGATGAGCGCACTAACCGCATGTGGGAAGCGAGTATGGGCGCCCCCCGCAATTCTGATTCGATTCGCATCTCTTCCAAATCGCCACACTTAGTTCGGGTTTTCCATTTGATGCATGCATATGTAGGTGCGAGCCCTTGGCGCCAGGGTGGAACTTTTGTAGTCGGCATTTAGGGCGGCGTGGTCTTCCAGTGCTATGAGGGTCCCCCTTTTCTTCGTGGGGGCTCGATTAGCCGCGCACGCACAACACGTGGTTCTTTGGGCTTGATGCGAAGAAGAGTTGGGTTGTGTTGAGTGCCTCGCTTGGTGGAAGGGCCTTTCCATCTGGCGGGTCATTCTTACGTGTACGGCCAAATTGGTGCATCCCTGCAGGGTTAAATCTTCTCGAGAAGCCGTGTTGTCCGCGGTTATGGATGACTTGGTGAAAGTGATGGCTAACAAGTACTCAGACAACTTACACTTAACGATGATAACTTGATTAGTAATATAGATTACCTCCACCATAAAAATGAATGTCACCTTAATCAACAATGTGAGTTTCCTTGGGTTGCTTCCTTAGTAGGGGGTAACACTGGATGGGTATTGTTTGGTGAGTAGTTATAGTTGGTTCTGTCGCGCTATCTTATCCCTTTCTTTTAGCCGGATGTTGTAGCGCGTCTCTGTAGTTAGTTAGTGCAGCCCGCTGCCGCTTCTTTGCAATAATCCCTTCCTTCCGTTCTACCCAAAGTATTTGTATCTTGTGATGATTGGTTACGCTGGTATCTTGTGAGTATGGTTTATCCACTTGCCAGTACTTAATAGTACTGACCCACGAATCCATTTCGTGGCTGCATATTCCACATTGCAGTCAACAGGTTTGAAGTCTGACGACGTTAGCTTGGGAATCCCTCCGGTTTGGCCTGGGCAGGGATTGGACGCCATCGGTTATCTTCAGGACTCTTAGTCCAATTTGTATCTTGTCCGTAGTCGGACGCTATGTTGTTTCTTCCGCTGTTATTTGGATCTTTGTATTGTATAAGTTGTATTCTTGACTCGTTTGAGTCGTCTTCTGTATATCTCTTCTGTTGTTGTGGAATTTTCGTGAATTGTTGTAATGTTATCACAAGTGGCAACCTGGAATCGGTTATTATGTGGATTTTGGCGGAAATGCTGAAATCTGCATAGTGCCCGATATCGGGGCGTCACAGTGGTCGTCTCAACCCGCTGCTCGGCAGCGGGATCGGGTTGTACATCTTCTGGTTCTTCTACCCGCGGCTGGGCCGCGGGGTCGTCCTGAACAGCAACTTCGTCTTCTGGCTGCTCCAGATTCTCATCTTTCCGCTCAAGGGCGGCATGGTCTTGGTACTCGGCATCTTGTGCGATGTTCTCCCCAGCTGAGGCAGCTGGGGGAGAAGGGGGGTTTCGTCTTGAGCAGCATCTTGCGCACTCTGTTTAGCGCGGGCCTGCTGCTCCTGGTCCATGTCTTGGTCACCAGCGCCCATGTCCTCGGCGTTGGTACCTTCTTCTTCTTCCTTCACGGGAGAGGGCGCACGTGTCCTATCCCGTGTTGCGGGCTCATTCTCGTCCTTGGAAAGATCGATGAGCGCCTCGAGGTCGATGGCTGATTTTCTTTTGGAGGTGGCGGGTGCCGCAGCAGCATCGGCATCCAAAGGATCACTGAAGGAGAAAGGGAGTGCAGAAAAAGAGGAGGGGAAGAGAACACCGAGAAGGAGCAGCAGAGTATAACGTAGAAGGAAATTACTTACCCTTTGCGGGTAGGGAGTGGCCTTCTGCTTGAAACCTTCTTCTTCTCGGGTTTCTTGGCCTTCTTGGAAGTGGGATCTTGGGCACCGCTACCTGCCCTCTTCCGAGTGGTAGGAGAAGCCACAGCGACGGGATCGACGTCGAGGACATCCTCGTCTTCCTCGTCCGCATCGGGGTCATCTGCAGAGTAGAGGAGAAGAAGGAGTTGAGAAGCGGAAAGGAAATGGGATTGCACTACTCGCAACTAGAGAGGCGAACTCAGTCACCTTCTTCGTCGTCCTCGGACCAGTCCCGAATGGACGCATCAACTTGGTGCTTACCCTGCTGTTCGGTGTGAGGAACACAGAGGGTGGCCTGGGTGTCGTAGGCGGTCTCGTCATCCTCTTCCCGGTCTTTGCTCCAGTTGCCCTCTAAGCGCTCCTCATTCTCAGCGAGCTGGCGGTCAATGTGCTGGAAAGAAAGGCAGGCAATACAAGTCAGTTGAGCAAAAGGCTAAGGGATCCTACCCGGTACGGAATGCAAACACAAAGCATATGAGTCCAGAAGCTCCTATTCGGAGTAGCATGCAAACACAAAGCTTATTTGGCATATTTGGCTAAGGTTCTCTACTCAGCATGGCGTGCAAACACAAAGCACATAAAGCCAATGAGATGCTAGTGGTGTCCTATTCGGAGTAGCATGCAAACACAAAGCATATTTGGCATATTTGGCTAAGGTTCTCTACTCAGCATGGCGTGCAAACACAAAGCACATGGAGCCAATGGGATGCTAGTGGTGTCCTACTCGGCGCAACATGCAAAGACTAAGCATACTAAGCTGGAAAGCCACCTACTCGGTATCAGAATGCAGAAATAAAGCATAGAGTGCTAACCTGTTCGATTGGCTTGTCGCGGCTATACGGCACGAAGCCGTATTGCCAGTTGTCGGTGAGGCCAGTCTTCACGATGGAGCGCGCCCAGACGGCTACGTCCGCTGTACTCAGCTCGAATGTGGTGGTCCTCGTGCAGTCCCTGCTGCCTCCCATGTAGCACCATAGGTGGGAGCGACGCTGAAGCGGGAGCACCCGCCACGAGATCCAACACGCGATGGGATCATCGCGTTTGAATCCCAACTCCCTCAGCTCGGCGAGGCGCTTCTCGACCTGAAGGATATCGCCTTCCAGCTTCGGCTTGTATCCCCAATTTTCCTGGGTAGGCGGCGTGTTCGTCCATTTGGGAAGCCCTATCCGGTCCGTGACCGGCGCTCCTTCTTTGGCAGGAACGTTCTTGACGTAGAAGAAGGTGCGCTGCCACTTGCGCACCGTATCGAGCCCCTTGATGCGCGGGTGGTTGACGGAGCCGCGCTGCAGCATCATTGCGCTTCCCGTCTTCGTCATGCTGCGGGAGCTCTCCGTGCTTCCGGGCTTGGGGACGCTCTGCTTCCGGAAGAAGAAGTAGCGCGCCTGTGACGCCCCGAGATCGGGCACTATGCAGATTTTAGCATTTCCGCCAAAATCCACATAATAACCGATTCCAGGTTGCCACTTGTGATAACATTACAACAGTTCACGAATAGTCCACAACAACAACAGAGGAGGTATATACAAGACGACTCAAACGAGTCAAGGATACAACTGATACAATACAAAGATACAAATGACAGCGGAAGAAACAACATAGTGTCCGACTACGGACAAGATACAAATTGGACTAAGAGTCCTGAAGATAACCAATGGCGTCCAATCCCTGCCCAGGCCAAGCCGGAGGGATTCCCAAGCTAACGTCGTCAAACTTCAAACCTGTTGACTGCAATGTGGAATATGCAGCCACGAAATGGATTCGTGGGTCAGTACTGTTAAGTACTAGCAAACGGATAAACCATACTCACAAGATACCAGCGTAACCAATCATCACAAGATACAAATACTTTGGGTACAACGGAAAGGAAGGGATTATTGCAAAGAAGCGGCAGCGGGCTGCACTAACTAACTACAGAGACGCGCTACAACATCCGGCTAAAAGAAAGGGATAAGAGAGCATATCCGAACCAACTACAACTACTCATCAAACAATACCCATCCAGTGTTACCCCCTACTAAGGAAGCAACCCAAGGAAACTCACACTGTTGATTAAGGTGACATTCATTTTTATGGTGGAGGTAAGCTATATTACTAGTCAAGTTATCATTATTAAGTGTAAGTTGTCTGAGTACTTGTTAGCCAGCACTTTCACCAAGTCATCCATAACCGCGGACAACACGGCTTCTCGAGAAGATTTAACCCTGCAGGGATGCACCAATTTGGCCGTACACGTAAGAATGACCCGCCAGGCGGGGAGCAAACCCACCAAGCAGGCCACTCAACACAACCCAACTCTTCTTCGCATCAAGCCCAAAGAACCCCGTGCAATTGAGCGCATGGCTAATCAAGCCCCACGAAGAAAAGGGGACCCTCATAGCACTCTAAGAACGTGTCTCCCTAAATGCCGACTACAAAAGTTCCACCCTGGCGCCAAGGGTTCGCACCTGCATATGCATGCGGCAAATGTAAAACCCGAACTAAATGAGGCGATTTGGACGAGATGCGAATCGAATCAAAGTTGCGGGGGGCGCCCATACTTGCTTCCCACATGCGGTTAGCGCGCTCATCATGGATCAGAGGACAAGACCCTTTTCCTAATTAAGTTCGACACTAGCAGGCCTCAAAATCACGCCGGGCCTCCTGCCGGTGCCTTATCATCAAATTATTATTACCCAAAACATTAACATGTTGTTGATTAAATTGAAACCCAACTATCAAACTAAACAGGTGATAAGACGGACAACAAGACTTGAGCGCAAACAACACTAAGCATGCAACTACGACACAAGGGCCAACAGGGTAAACAAACAACAGTTAATAGGAAGTGGAAGGAAGGCTATATCATGGTTGCAAGGTAAACATATAATAGGATCGAGACACAAGCATCGAATCATAAGGCTAGAATAAAGGCAACGGGAAGAATCGGTAACAAGTGATGAAAGGCAGCCATAGGTAGCAAGTGAGTATACTTTCCTGGAATCCAGCAAGTAGAGGTACATCCGCAGAACTTGTCGTTGCTCACATCATCTCAACGTCCTATCCGCGAAGAAGCAACGAACTAGAACAAACACTGGATGCAACAATTACTACTACGGCAAAAGATCCAGCATGATCCTATTTTATATGCATGACAAGTTAAAGGGTGCATCAAAGATAAACTAGTTGACATGGTAAACATATTTAAATGGGCCCATACGCAATTTGGATTGCATATGGAAAAGCCCATGAATTAATGTTGAATTAAATGATCTACAAATAACCATCATGTGAAAGTTGATTAGAATGATGCATGGATGATGAAAACAATAAGAAAACAACAATAGATTCAGTTTGATATGTTGTTTACCAAGTTTGTAGTTGTATTTATTAAGTTATGAACTTTGGCATTTTAAATGATTTAAACAAACATTTGTTGTTTTCACCAATTTTAAATGTTCAAAACAGATAACAAAATTTATATTTGGAAAGAACACAAAATTTTAGATGGAATACATATCTCATTTGTTGAATTTGGATTTTAGATGAGCAAGTTATTAAATTGACAATTTTAAATGCATTAATTAAGAAATAGTTGTTTTCAGAAATTTAAATTGTTCAAAACAGAAAACAAAGTTGATAGTTGCAAAGTTCATGAAAAATGGGATGGAAAACATATTTTACATGTTCGAATTGGATTTGAATTGCCCAAGTTATGAATTTTGCAATTTAAAAGGTGTAATTAAAGTATTGAATTATTGCACCAATTTCCATTAGGCAAAACAGGAAACAAAGTTGATATTTGCAAAGTTCAGGAAATTTTGAATGGAATACATATTTTATTTTCCCAATTTGGATTTGAATTGGTGAAGTTATGGGTGTTTGAATTACAGGGGCTAAAGTGCAAAAGACAGGGACTTGATGGTGAAGGGATTGTGGAGATAGGGGTTTGTGTGCGAAATCCGGGCTAAAAATGGATCTGCACCGCGCCAACAACGACCCTAGGTCACTGACAGGCGGGCCAGTGCCACGCTGGCGCCCACGTGTGCGCGGGTGTGGATGAGGTTGCCGGCAGGGCCACCGACGAGTGGGGCCGGCGATGCGCGCGGAAAAGAAGAAAAAGGGGAGGCTTTGCCTCCCCGGGGGCTCGAACCCACGACCGCGAGGTGCAGAACTGGGGGCGCTGCCACTAGGTTAGTGCTCTGTTTGTGAGTGTATCTTTTGGCGAAACGAGAAGAGGTAAAAACTGTTCGGTTAGACTGACGAAACTGAAGATCGCCTGCAGGTTGCAGTTCGACGGGAACAGACGGGAGACGGCCGACGGCGGCCTGACGCGGGCGGCGCGCGACCGTGCGGCTCGAAGGCCCGCACCAGAGCAAGGGGAAGGAGGAGGAGAGGTCCAGGAGGCCGAGGCGCTCACCTTGGGGAGGTGTCGATGGTGCCTGACGAAGACGGCGAGCGGTGGAGCCGGCGATGTCGGGGAAGATCGCGCCGCCCCTAGCGCTCCTCCGGCCGTGCCTCCTTCAGCAAAAAGGAAGGGCGAACCTTCCTTGTTCCATTCCCGGGGGTGTCGCGGCTCGCCGACGGCGGACGCAGCCGCGCCAAGACCGCCAACTCACGGCCATGGAGGATGGCTCCGGTTCAGGAAGGTTCAGAGAGGGGTGTGGTAGAAGGAGGTAGAGGGAGGGGAAAACAGCGGCGCAGGAGGGGGAAGAAGAGGGAGTGGTTGGGCTAGGGTTTGGGAGGTGGGAGGTGGCTTGGAGGAGGGGAAGATGATAAAGGAGGGGAGCGGTGCTCTGCTGGAAAGCGACATGAGGCGGGGGGATCACGCTTCTGTCGTGCCGTCCGTACGAAGAAGAAGAAGGAAAAGGTGGGCTGGGCCTCAAGGACTGTGGGTCGTAGGTGGGCTCAGGCCTACCTCCCCCCAGCGGTTTTTTTTCCATTTTGTTTGTAGAAAAGAAAAAGAATAGAGAGGAGAGCAATTTTGAGGGTTTTTATTTATGAAATAATTTTGTTGGATTAAACAGCAATAAAGCCCAAGTGCATGCTATTTAGTTTTTGAAAATTTCAAATTGTGACATTGATTTGAATTTGAACTTCAATTTACCATTAGGATGTTAATAAAAGGGGATTTTATTAACAAGCAATTTAATTGATTCAAATTCAAAACTATTGAACCCAAATTGAGTTGTTTAGTTTGCAATTTTTAATTGGAAACTTTGGACATGTTTGAAAGTTTAAATTGGTTTGAACCTTTTAAGTTGTTTTGAAAACAAGGTGCAATGCATAGGATGCATGATGCAATGCAATGCAAAAGGGAAAACAAGCAATTCTACTTTGGGAGGAAATCCCCCGGGGTGTTAAAGCGCCTAGGTATGCACCGTTGGGCGCACACCCAGGAATGCCTCGCAGACCACGGCGTGGTACGCGAGCATCACCATGGCGTTAGGAGGCAGGTGGTGCGGCTGCAGCCCGAAGTGGTTCAGGAATTCTTTGAAGAAATCCGAAACGGGCAGGCCGAATCCCCGCTTGAAGTGCACGAGGAAGACGACGAACTCGCCCTCCTGCGGTGCGGGGACGAGTTCGCCGTCCGCGGGCCTACACCGCACGCCGGGAGGAACACGGCGGGTGTTTACCAACCATTGGCAATCCTCCGCCGTGACCTCAGATCCTGCCCATCCGGCGCGGGCGTCGTCATCACGAGCCATGGAGAGGAAGTGGATGGATGGAAGATTCATGGAGATTTGGTGGAGGAGTGGCTAGCTTTCCGGCGTCGCACGGAGCAGCGACACAGCAAAGGTGCGCGGCGGCTGAGTGCTCTGCGGCGGCGGAAAAGCGAAGAGGCAAGAGGTGAATGCGACCAGGAAAGAGAAGGAAGAGTTACCGAGGGGGTATTTATCTCTCTCCCCTCGGGTTGCCGTTACCAGCGGAGTTAGTGGGATCAGTTGTGCGTGGGGATCGTGCGACGTGGGATGCGAGCTGGTTAGAAATGCACACAGCGCAGGTTGCACGCGTAACGGGCGCAATTGATCCCACGTCGAGATCGTGGGCTAATAACTGCAGTTGAAGTGACCTAACGGGCCGGTGGGCCCAGGTCGCAGTGATGGGCGCGTGGCCTGTCATATCCCAGGCACCGAGGCGTCGGGGGTACGAGGGCGTGACACGTGCCCAGTTGTGATGCGAAGAGATGGATTTGCTCTGCCACGCTGAGATTCTGTTCAGGATTTCACAAAGTCGTTTTACTCAGCGACAGAGAAGGGAAATGGTGCTACTCGGCATCCTACGGTTCAAAGACGAAGATTTGTTTTAAGCTGGAAGAGCCCAGTGAACAAGTTCGCACGACTCTACCAGCTTCGGGGACTAATGTCGGGGGGTTACCCCCGAGTAGGGGTAAGGCAAGTGATAAAGGCAAGATCAAATGAGAGGTTTGGCTGAGTAGCTGGCTACCCGGTACACGCTACCCGGTCGACTGCTATTCGGCCATACACGCTGATGGCCAGGAGAAAGAATCAAGGAAGTTATTCTCCTCCGAGTAGAGGAAGTGGTCCGAGTAGAGGGAGTGGTTTCCTACTCGGGCCAGAAGTCAAAGGAGCTGTTCTGACACAGGATCCCGCGTATCCAGGGTCCGTACTGGTGCACTGTTCATCTGCAGAGCGCGTGCTTATCCGCGCCAGGGTGTCAGCGGGGCGGCGCAGGTTAGGGGGCCTACCCTGTGGCCGTGACAGTGATAACAGATCGTCATCTTGGTTTTGCACAACGACTTTCCACACAAGACAAACTAGGAAGCCAAAGCTGTCAGCGAGAAGCTGGAGGTGTGTAGTGTGCACACTATGTCGACATCTGTTTGTACTTTTCCCTCTTGGCTGTATCCTGCTGGGCACTAGTATATAAGGTGCCCTGCCCCCTCCTGTGAGAGGGTCGACTCACTAGGTTCACGGACGGTGAGAGACGTTGCTACTCGGCTAGAGTCCACATTCTTGACCTAGATCATCACGTGGAGAGAGGAGTGGCTACTCGGCTGTAGGCCAAACTTGTACTGTGGCTACTCGGTGACACACTAATACAAAGAGAGAAAGGCAGGAGTAGGGGTTTTACCTCCATACGAGGGCCCTGAACCTGGGTAGATCTTGTTGTTTGCAGTGCTTGATTCATCCCACACGCGGCTACTCGCTGCGTGATCCCTCCCCGAGCACCTCCAGCGTCCATCGACCCCAAACAATTAGCCATCCTATGGCATCTGCTGTGATACCACCACGACAAATACCACTAGCATCACATTAAATTTCAAATTGCTTATGAAAATTTGGAAGCATAATAAAGGTGTTGAAATCAATTTATTCTTCAATGTGTCAAATGCAATGTCTTGAGCAACCCCCACTCGAAATCAACACTCTTTTTACTCAAATCGTTCAAAGGGGCAGCAATGGTATTAAATTATTTCACAAATCTTCTATAGAAACCAGCAAGACCATTAAAACTACGCACTTGACTCACATTCATGGGAATAGGCCATTTTTTATTGCTTCAGTTTTAGACTCATCTACCTCTGTCCCATGTTTAGATACAACATATCCTAGAAATATGACCTTATCCTTTAAAAAAGTGCACTTCTCTAAATTACCAAACACATTGTTTTCTCTTAGCACATGCAAGACTTGTCTAATATGATCAATGTGTTCATGTTCATTTTGGCTATATGAGAATATCATCAAAATAAACTACCACAAACTTGCTAATAAAATCTCTCAAAACATGGTTCACAAGTCTCATGAAAGTACTAGGTGCATTAGTTAAACCAAAAGGCATCACTAACCATTCATATAATCCAAATTTTGTTTTAAAGGCTGTTTTCCACTCATCCCCCTCATTCATCCTAATTTGATGGTAACCACTACGCAAATCAATTTTAGAGAAAATAGCAGCATCACTTAATTCATCTGACATGTCTTCCAAACGTGGTATAGGATGACGATAACGAATAGTGATGTTGTTAATTGCCCTATAATCTACACACATGCGCCATGTACCATATTTCTCAGGGACTAAAATAACAGAAACAACACAAGGAAAAGACGTATTCGAATATACCCTTTGTCTAGAAGCTCTTGTACTTGTTTATGAATTTCCTTTGTTTCTTGGGGATTTGTCCTATAGGGAGCTCGGTTTGGCAATGTTGACCATGAATAAGATCAATTTGGTGCTCAATCCCTCTCAATGGTGGCATCCCCGAGGGCATTGCTTATGGAAAAACATCACCAAATTCCTGCAAAACATTAGAAACACTAATAGAGAGAGGGGTCATGTCATTACAAACTAAAATTTCCCCTTGTGCATAAGCACTATAGATACTAAGCTAGGATCCTCACTAAACTCTCTCAAGTCATCTTTGGTGGCTAACATTGTTAAAAGCTCACTCCCTTACTTTTATCACTCGGCATAGGTTTGTTTTCACCCACAAAAATTTTGTTTTCTCTCCTCTCATCTCTCTCACTCTCCTTTTCTAGATTCACTTTAGTTTTTTGACGAGATTCATTTACAATTTCCTGTGGTGTCATAGGCCTCAAAATAATGTACTTTCCATGCCAATTCAATTGATATGTGTTTGCTCTTCCATGGTGTATAACACTTCTATCAAATTGACATGGTCTATCCAATAGCATGTGGCAAACCGACACGGGAACCACATCACACTCAATGGTGTCTTTGTATGGTCTAATTTGAAATGCCACTCTCACCATATGGCACACCTTAATCTCCTATTTGTCACTCAACCATTCAATATAATAAGGATGGGGGTGTGGAATATATCTCAACTTCAGCTTTGCACATAAATCTTTGCTTGCTAAATTTTTGCAACGATGCGCGTATATGTACGCTCGTTGGGAGACTCCAAGAGGAAGGTATGAAGAGCACATCAGAAAGTTTTCTTCAGAAACAAACCAAGCTTTAATCGACTAGTAGGAGAAACAAAACACTTCTGAAGGTTGTTGGCAACTCATGTTGGCAGGGCGAACTACCAGGCTCAGTAGCAACGTGGGATCTACACACAACACAACCAAGATACTTTGCCCCAAACAAACAGTAAGGTTGTTAATCTCATCGGTTGTGCTAACACAGAGGATTATATGTATAATGTGGAAAACAATACTTGTTTGCAGTAAATGAAAAGATAACAATGATGGCAGTGAATGAAAGGAAAACAGTGTTTGCAGTAGGTGTATTATCGGTGTAAAAGAATGGACAGGGGTCCACAGTTCACTAGTGGTGTCTCTCCATAAAAGATAGATAACATGCTGGGTAAAATATTACAGTTGGAATTGACAAATATAAAGGTTGCACCGTAGTGCATATGCAAGACATGATGATTACTATGTGATTCATGCGGGCATTATAACATAATTCATAGATTGTTGCCCAACTGTATCTATGACTAATAATACACCCTCAGAGCGTAATCCAATCAAACTTTGGGTATTAAGTTGCAAGCAACAGATTATTGCCTTAAGTAAAGTGTGTAATTTAAACAATGAAAACATTGTTGTTTTCTCCCTAATGGCAACAACACATCCCGCATTTGTCACGTTTCTGTCACTCGAGCACATATGAAAAGGAGGCATGAACCCACTATCAAGCATAAATACTCCCTCTTGGCGTTACAAGCATCAACTTGGCCAGCGCATCTACTAGTAATGGAGACCATGCAAGATCATAAATAGCATAAACATGATAGATTGATAATCAACTTGTCATAGCATTCAATATTCATCAGATCCCACCAACACAACATGTAGCATTACAAAGAGATGATCTTGATCATGTTAGGAAGCTCACAAAATCTAAACATGGTGGCATAAATAGGAGAATACAACCATCTAGATACTGCTATGAACTCGTAGTCCAAGGATGAGCTACTCATGCATCACTCTGGAGGCAGATATGGTGATGTAGACCCCTCCGGTGATGATTTCCCCTCCCGGCAGGGTGCCTGTGAGAGCTTCAGAACCCTCCCAAACTAGGGTTGACGATGACGGCGGCTATGGAACTTTTCATGGATGGAGGCTCAGGTATTTAGGGTTAACCTAAGAAGGAGCTTAAATAGGTGAAATGGTGATGTCGGTGGGTGGGCAGGTGCCACACCACCTGGTGGCGCCACAAAGGGGGGCACGCCACCATATGGTGTGGTGGCTCCAGGCCCCCCCTCCAGTTCTCCACCAAACTCCATGTACGTGACAGAATTCTAAGACCCTGGTTTTTGTTTCGTCCAATTTCGAGAATATTTCCAGAACCACTTTTCTAAAACCAAAAACAACAGAAAATAGGAACTGGCTCTCTGGCATCTTGTTAATAGGTTAGTCTAAGGAAATCCATAAAAATGACATAAAGTGTATATAAAACATGTACCATATGGCATGAAAACAACATGGAACATCAGAAATTATAGATACGTTTGAGACGTATGAAGCATCCCCAAGCTTAGTTCTACTCGTCCTCGAGTAGGTACAACGATAAAAACAAAATAATTTCTGAGGTGACATGCTACCAACATAATCTTGATTATCATATTTTTTAAAGCATTTGTAAGCAGAGATCATAGTACTCTAAACATAGGAATGATAGATATAATTCTAACAATGAAACTTAGCAACTATGTTGCAACATGAAAAGTAACCCCAAACAAAAGATCATGAATAATAATGCACTTGAAAGTTATATGTTTGTTACGAGCATAAAGAAAACATAGCAAAGTGGTATTCCGCTTGTCCTTAAAAGTGAGAGTAAAACAAAAATGCTAGGACACCTTCAAAGTTCAAGTGGTGACTAGAAACAAATAATTTTAGAACAAGTAATAACATATCATCAATCAATCAATAATAATCTTTGGGACTGGTGCACATTATACTCAAAATGACAACTATGATCTCTTAATTGTGCATAAAGTTAGAAGATGAAGACTCAACATAAAAGTAAGAGAAAGGCCCTTCGTAGAGGGAAGCAGGGATTAACTAATGTGCTAGAGCTTTTTATTTTATTAAACAGACGTATTGAAAACAATTTTTAGAGAGCCGTATGCTTATGTCAACGAATGGTAAACGGACAATACAATACATCACAAGCGAACAAGACTTTACAAGAGCGGCTCCCATTGAAAGACGTTCTTTCTACTAGGGTCAGTAGATCATCCCTCTTCTCTTTTGTTTGCACAATTATGCTTTAACTGATAAATCAGGGGCAAAAAGAGTTAAGAGAATGTATAGTAACCAAGTTTGGGGCTAGGCATCCCGTTGCCAACTCTTCTATTAATTTGGATAAGCGAATGTGCCACTAGTCTAGGTGTGTACGTCCAATTAACAAGTGACATAAAGATTCTCTACTTATGTCCTCATGAGCTAAAACAAGAACACAAAACAGATATAATTTTGAAGGTTTTAAAGGTAGCACATGACAAATTTACTTTGGAGTGGCGGTTAAATACCACATTTAGGTAGGTATGGTGGACACATTTGGCAAACTTTGGTTTTTGGGAGTTGGATGCATGAGTAGAGCTTATACTCAGTACAGGTGGAGGCTAGCAAAAGACTGGGAGCGACAAATTAAGAGAGTAATAATGGCCATAATCATGCATAGCCACAAAAACATTATTAATCAAAGCATAAACTATATTACAAGTCAAAAACTAATTGATCGTAGAGGCTATAGGTCAGTGGTTTGTAGTTATAATATGGTGTAAGCATGCGCCAAGTTAGCCAAATAAAGCATTCGAAGGAGAATACCACAATATTATGCTTCAATGTGATAAAAACAACTCATAATTCTTTCAATGGCACATTAAGCACTCTCAGATATTTGAGACAAGTCATGTAACATCAATAACTACTAAGCATAGAATTAAAATAACATCTAACATGACATGATAAAGTCTAGCCACAGTCTAAACAAGCTTCTTTTTGCACCGTTATAGTACGAAATATTTTATTGCTTTCCAACACTAATCATTTTATCTAAACAAAAACTCTCCAAATGATATATCAATGAAACAATAGAATACTACTACTACTCTAATAGAACTAACAGCTCTGAATAAGAGATGCATGAGAAAACAGGAGCTAGAAAGGATTTGCAACAGCTAGAAGAAAAACGGAGAATATGAGTATGATACGAGTTTTCATATGAAAAAGAGGAGTGTGTCTCTATCCCACACAAGAATGCTGGGTTCCATCTAAGTTTATTGCAGTAAGGAAAATAAAAGAAAACAAAACAAAAACAAACAAACGCTCCAAGTAAAGTGCATATGATGTCACCGAATAAAAATATAGTTTCACTAGAAGTGATTTGATAAGTTGTTGATGAAGAAGGAATGCCTTGGGCATCCCCAAGATTAGACGCTTGAGTCTTCTTGGAATTTTCTGGGATGAACCTCGGGGGCATCCCCAAGCTTAGGATTTTCACTCTTCTTGATCACATTATATCATCCTCTTCTCTTGACCCATGAAAACTTCCTTCACACCAAACTCAAAGTAATTATCATTAGAGGGTTAGTGAACAATCAAAAAATCACATGTTCTCCATGGACACAAGCATTACCAATACTGTCTAAACATTAGCTACATACACTGATGTTTTCTGGAGAAAATAAATCCACTCAACATAGTAAAAGAGAATGCAAAGTAAAAAAAGGCAGAGTCTGTCAAAACCAGAACAGTATGTAAAGATGAATTTTATGAGGCACTTAAATTGCTCTGATCAGAAAACTCAAAACTAGAAAAAGTTTTGGAAATAGTTGTGGATCATGCACAAAAAAATTCAGGTAGTTTCAATTTTTCTGTGAATTTATGCGAGTTAAAAGTGGATAGCAAAAATTTGTTCCTGCGGAGAAATCCAAATCTAACTTCAACTTTTCACTAGAGACTTTACATGGAACAACAAATACGAGAAAACTAAGGTACAAAGAAGTTGCTACAAAAGTAAACAACACCTTGACTCAAAAAAAAACATTGCAAAAAATTAAAACATGGGTTATCTCCCAGGAAGTGCTTTTCTTTAATGCCTTTCAGCTAGGCCCAGAAAAAAAGAATCAAGTGTTTTCAAGTAAAGAAGCATCCAATTTGAGACCAGAAACCTCATCAACAATGCATTTAATTTTATCTATAGAAGTTTCATATGTCCCTCTCTCAACACTCTTGGGTTCACTACTTTCATCAAATTGGTTTTCAGTAACAATCCAATCAAAATTCTTCTCTAAAGCTTCATGCATTCCTACAAGTTTAAAAGGTATTGGTATTTTGATTTCCTCCTTGTTTTTAGGTTCAGTTTTGTATAGTTTTTTCAAGAGCACCAATAACATCTAAACTTGAGCCTAGCATCTTAAAGCAATCAAATACTTTCCTAGCTTCTATATCAACATCACCAAATTCTTTAAGCAAAGTTTCCAGAATAAAATATTTCTTTTCAATGTCTTCAACGTCATTTAGGTTAAGAAACATTTGCTGCATTATGGGGTTAAGGTTAACAAACCTAGCCTCTAACATGTGAACTAAAGAAGTTGCAATAGTTTCATAATTGGGAGCAAGTTCTACTATGGATATATCCTCAAAATCTTTATTCTTGCTAACATGATTAAAGAATTCTTCAATGTTATCCTTGCCAATTATAGAACCACTGCCTATTTATAAGTCTTTCAAGGTGAATTTAGGGAGCAACGTGATGAACTAAAAGCAAGATAGTAAAAAAAAACAACTATAATAAGAACTATTTTTTGTGTTTTTTATATAGAGAAGCAAACAAGACAAAATAAAATAAAATAAGCAAAACAAAACAAAAAGTAAAGAGATTGGAGGCGAGAGACTCCCCTTGCAGAAATCCTATTCCTCCCTGGCAACGGCACCAGAAAAAGTGCTTGATGCTCGTAGAGGTACGCTCGTTGGGAGACCCCCAAGATGAAGGTATGAAGAGCACAACAGCAGGTTTTCCCTTAGAAAGAAACCAAGGTTTAATCGACCAGTAGGAGAAAGAAATCACTTCTGAAGGTTGTTGGCAGCTGATGTTGGTAGGGCGCACTATCAGGCTCAACAACAATGTGGAATCTGCACACAACACAACCAAGATACTTTGCCCCCAACGAAACAGTGAGGTTGTCAATCTCACCGGTTTCGCTAACACAAAGGATTAGATGTATAATGTGGAAAACAGTACTTGTTTGCAGTAAATGAAAATATAACAATGATGGCAGTGAATGAAAGGAAAAGAATGTTTGCAGTAGGTGTATTATCAGTGTAAAAGAATGGACCGGGGTCCACAATTCACTAGTGGTGTCTCTCCATAAAAGATAGATAACATGCTGAGTAAACAAATTACTGTTGGGTAAAAAAATCACTAGTGGTGTCTCTCCAATACGACTGACGAATTACTCCTTCGGTGGTGGTGGTGAATCTCCAATAAGATTATCAACTGAATCCTTCAAATCATCAAACTTGTAGGTGAGAATACGAATCAACTCCATGTTATGCTCGATACGGTTCATGAACTTGTCTGGCTGTGATTCCCAACTCTTGGAATTACTCCTCCACTATTCTTTAAATTGAGAGCTTCCTCAACCTGCATTGTTAGAATGATCCATATCCTAACTAGGGGGCAATTCTGCCTCAGGTACCCTCTGAAATTGATGCTTATGGATTAGAGTATGGAAGGGGTTTTTGATGCCTGGGGATGGTGTCCTTGGAGCTAAGAAGATACGTGGAACCTTCCCTCTAGTGCTCATCTGCGCCCCTCTCTTGAGTTTGAAGGGGTTTGCTACCACTCCAATGCTTGCAATGGTGGCGCGAGGGTACACGCATGGGTCTTCTTCTACATCATCTTCAGCTCCAGTCTCGATCTCCTCTTCCAGCTTAGGGTCTTGGAGATCATCTTCCATAGGCTCCTCCCCCTTGTCATTGTTGTCGGAGACCATGGTGCCTCTAAAACTGGGAATAATTCCTGACACAAATAGACCAAAACGAAAGCACGACGAGAAAACCATATACGGACCTCGGGGGATCTGGGGGATTATATACCGAAAAGTTCCGTAACAGAAGGAAGGTGCAGGACAAAAATGGTTCGGAGACGGGCTCCGAGGCGCGCACACCATGTGGTGGGGCGGCCAGGGGTGGGCCCGCACAGCCAGGTGGTGTGATGCCCTTGGGCACCGTTTCCTACCCTTTTTTGGCTCATTATTTTTCATATTTCCTATTCAAAAACAGACTCTGCAGTTTCTGGAACCTTCTCTTTAATAAAATCCTCCGGAGTCACCACTTGAATGGTATCAACATCTTCATTATAAAAATCTCCAGAAATATAATGTTTGAGTCTTTGCCCATTCACCACTTGCGTATTGTTATCTTTAAGTGAAACAATTTTGATTGCACCCGAACGGTACACCTCTTCAATAACAAAAGGTCCTTCCCATCTCGAGAGTAATTTTCCTGCAAAATATCTCAGACGAGACCTATACAATAGAACTTCCTCACCAACAAGAAACTCTCTCTTAAGAATTCTCCTGTCATGCCATTTTTTAACTTTCTCTTTAAAGAGTCTAGCATTCTCATCAGCTTCACTTCTCCATTCATCTAAAGAACTCAAGTCAAGCATCCTTTTCTTACCGACAAGTTTAAAATCTCTATTAAGTTCTTTCACTTCCCAATAAGCTTTGTGTTCTAATTCTAAAGGAAAGTGACAAGCTTCTCCATAAACCATTTTATAAGGAGACATACCCATAGGGTTTTTATAAGCAGTTCTATAAGCCCATAAAGCATCATTCAACTTACTAGCCCAATTTTTCTAGATTTATTAACAGTCTTTTGCAAGCTAGATTTAATTTCTCTACTTGATAATTCTACTTGCCCACTTGTTTGGGGATGATAAGCTGAGGTAATTCTATGATTAACATCATATTTAGCAAGAGTTTTTCTAAAACAACCATGAATAAAGTGAGAACCTCCATGAGTGATAAGATATCTAGGCACACCAAACCTAGGGAAAATAACATCTTTAAGCATTTTTAATGAGGTTTCACCATCAACACTCTTTGTAGGTATAGCATGTATCCATTTAGTAACATAATCAACACCAATAAGTATATGAGTATAACCATTCGAAGGAGGAAACAGATCCATAAAGTCAAATCCCCAACAATCAAAAGGTTCGATAACAAGAGAATAATTCATAGGCATTTCATTGCGTCTAGAAATATTACCAACTCTTTGACATTCATCACAAGTTAAAATAAACTTTCGTGCATCTTTAAAGAGAGTAGGCCAATAGAAACCTGATTCTAGAACCTTCTGTGCGGTTCTATCTCCAACATGAGGTCCTCCATAAGCACTACCATGTCACTTTCTCAATATATCTCATTGTTCATGTTATGGAACACATCTTCGCATAATACCATCTACTCGTTCTTTATACAAGTATGGGTCATCCCAAAAATAATTCATCAAATCATAAAAGAATTTCCTTGTTTGCTGATTTGTAAAGGTTGGAGGCAAGTACTTGGAAACAATAAAGTTAGCATAATTTTCATGCCAATGACTATCTCGTGAGCTTGCTTTTATTGCAGCTAGTTGTTCATTTGGAAATCTATCATTAACAAAAATAGGGTCATAAGCAATGTTTTCCAACCTAGACAAATTATCAGCAATAGGATTTCAACACCCTTCCTATCTACAATATGCAAATCAAACTCTTGTAAAAGCATAACCCATCTTATAAGCCTAGGCTTAGCATCTTTCTTTTCCATAAGGTACTTAATAGCAGTGTGATCAGTATGAATAATAACTTTCGAATCAACTATATAAGGTCTAAAATTATCACAAGCAAAAACTACACCTAGAAATTCTTTCTCAGTGGTAGCATAATTCTTTTGAGCAGAATCAAGATTTTTACTAGCATAATGAATAACATTCAATTTCTTATCTATTTGATGTCCAAGAATAGCACCTACAGCAAAATCAATAGCATCACACATATTTTCAAAGGGTAAATTCCAATGAAGTGGTTGAACAATAGGAGTAGAAATTGAAGCCTTCTTTAGAGTTTCGAAAGCTTCTTTGCAATCATCATAAAAAACAAAAGGTACATATTTTTGGAGAAGACTAGTAAGAGGCATTGATATTTAGAGAAATATTTAATAAACCTCCTATAGAAACCAGCATGACCAAGAACGCTACGAATAGCATTGACATCCCTGGGATAGGGCATTTTCTCAATTGCTTCGACTTTAGCTCTGTCAACTTCAATACCTCTTTCAGAAATTTAATGTCCAAGAACAATTCCTTCATTTTCCATAAAGTGGCATTTCTTCTAATTAAGAACAAGATTAGTTTTCTCACATCTCTACAAAACTTTATCGAGATTGTGCAAACAGTTACCAAAGAAGTCCCATAGACAGAGAAATCATCCATGATTACTTCCACAATTTCTTCACAAAAGCCATGAAAAATAGAAGACATGCATCTTTGGAACGTAGCAGGAGCATTACACAAACCAAAAGGCATACATCTATAATCATAAGTTCCATAAGGACAAGTAAAAGTTGTTTTCACTTGATCTTGTTTCCTAGCAAAAATTTGAGAAAACCCAGAATAACCATCAAGAAAGCAAAAAATGAGTTTTCTTAGACAACCTTTCTAACATTTGATCAATAAAGGGTAAAGGATAATGATCTTTCTTAGTAATTTTGTTAAATTTTCTAAAATCAATGCATATTCTATAACCAACTACTACTCTTTGAGGAATAAGCTCATCATTTTCATTTGGCACAACAGTAGTTACTCCTTTCTTAGGGACACAATGCAAAGGACCTACCCATCCACTATGAGCAATAGGATAAATAATACTAACATCAAGGAGTTTCAATACCTCATTTCTTACCACTTCCGTCATCTCAGAAATTAAACGACGTTGATGTTCAACAACTGGCTTTGCATGAGGTTCTATATTAATAGCATGCTGACATATAGTAGGGGAAATCTCCTTCAAATCATCAAGAGTTTATCCGATAGCTTTGTGGTGCTTCTTTAATACTTCCAATAACCTTTCCTCTTCCTTAACTGAAAGTTTAGAACTAATAATAACAGGATATGTTTTCTTATCATCAATATGAGCATATTTAAGATTATCAGGTAAAGGTTTTTAATCAAAAATATGATCCTTCATGGGTTGTAGTGTGGTACCCAAGTCTTCCACCGGTAATTTGTGTGTCAGCATCGTTGGTTAACGAAGAAGAATATCGTCAATCTCATTTCTTTCTTCCATAAAGACCTCACTTTCGTGGTCCTCCATGTATTTCTGCAAAGCATTGTTAGGCGCAAGAGCAATAGATGCAAGTTGTTCAACTCTAAAATCTTCATTAGGCAATTCAGATTCATAAGGAGCCCTAGCAAATTTAGAAAAAATATTCTCATAAGATTTTACATCAAATTTAGTTAATATTTTCTCCTTCTTACAGTCTATAACAGCACCTCAAGTGTTCAAGAAGGGTCTACCAAAAATCATAGGACAAGTTTTACTAGCAGCTGCACCAAGTACTAGAAAATTAGCAGGATATTTAGTTTTACCACAAAGAACTTCTATATCTCTAACAATACCAATTGGAGAGATATTTTCTCTATTATCAAGAAGAATAACCACATCAACTTCTTCAAGTTCACAAGAACCAATTTCATGCATGATTTCTCTATAAAGCTCATAAGGAATAACACTTGAACTTGCACCAATATCACATAAACCATAATAGGAATGGTCACCTATCCTAACAGAAAGCACATGAACACTTGTTTTCCTAGATCTACTAGGATGTGAAACAATATTAGAAGCATCTTCACAGAAGATAATGTGTCCATCTTCTACATTTTCAGTGACCAGGTCATTTACTATTGCTACTGTAGGTTCAACATTTATTTGTTCATCGGGTTCTATAGATTTCTTTGTACTTTTTGTAACAACACGACCTATAATAGAATGTTCCTTTACCTTAGTAGGGTTCAGGCACAACAGGATTAACAGTATGAACGTCTATATTTCTAGTAGGAACACAATTAACGGTATGTTTATAAGGTGCATGGTACTTGTTTCACTCCTTTCTGGGAATATCAAGATAAGAAGTAAAAGCCTTAAAATAATTTGCAAAGATTTGAGAGTCATGTCCATAAACAACACTAATATTACGAAAATCATCGGTTCCCATAAAAGATTGAATGCATTCATAATCATAAGTTATACCTGACTTTCAACTTTTGTCGTTCTCCCATCCTTCAATATTTTCTTGAATACGGTCAAGAAGATCCCATTTAGCTTCTCCTTTCATACGTGTAAATGATCCAGAACAAGAAGCATCCAATAAATCCTTATCATGAAGAGAAAGCCTTGCATAGAAATTATTAATAACAATATTACTAGAGAGCTCATTAATGGGGCATTCGAGTATTAGTAACTTCAATCTCGCCCAAGCTTGGGCAATACTCTCTCCATCATGAGGCCAGAAATTATATATTTGATTCCGATCCTTATGAATATCACCGGGAGGATAGAATTTAGAATAAAAGAGAGGTACAATTTCCTCCCATCCAATAGATCGGCTATTCTCCAGCATCTTAAACCATTCCGCAGCTCTGCCCTTCAGTGATAAAGAGAATAGCTTCCTCTTAACTTGGTCCATTGAAATACATGCACACCTGAACAACTCGCATAATTCATGTATAAAGAGTAAATGATCACTAGGATGGACAGTTCCATCTCCAAAATAGCAGTAATCCATAACACATTCAACAATTTTCATAGGTATTTTAAAAGGATCCAATTGAGAAGACAGCGGGTCATCTTCTACCCTAGCAGTAGCATCAGTACTCCCAAATAGGGAATTGAATGAAGATCTCTCCATAATAAAATAAAGCAGCAGACAGAAATAAAAACAACACTCATAGTAAAAGTTTCCCTTACCAATAGCGCTTCACTCCCCGGCAACAGCACCAAAAAGTAGTCTTGATGACCCACAAGTATAGGGGGTGTATCATAGTACTTTTGATAAATAAGGGTGTCGAACCCAACAAGGAGCAGAAGGTGTTGACAAGCATGTTGAATAAAGGATTCACTATAAATACTAGCGGACGGGTTTTTAGGGGGTTTTGATATAGCAGATAAATAAAGTGCGAGTAAATAAAAGATAGTAATAATAATTGCACCAAGTGGCCCAAACCTTTTTAGAGCAAAGGACAAGTTGGTTGGTTACTTATGATGATCAAACATTCTTGAGGACACATGGGAATTTCGTCAAGAGTTTTTGTTTCCTACAGTTGATTAATTTTTATTGTTTTGATAGGTGTTGTGTGGGTGAACCTATGCTAATGCACCGCCCTACTGGGACTAATACATACGTGTGATTAACCCTTGCAAGCATCCGCAACTACAAGAAAGTAATTAAGATATATCTAACCACAACCTTAAACCCTGAGATCCTACACTCCCTCATGCATCGGTTTCCTAAAGGGGGTTTAGGTTTGTGTCACTCTGGTAATCCCACAATTAGTATCCAAATAGAAAATGCATCCCTCTAGGCCCATAAAGGTGAAGTGTCATGTAGTCGACGTTCACATGACACCACTAGAGGAATAGCACCACAATTTAAATATCAAACCAGTAAATATTACTTCAACATAATTCCACTGCTAACATCTTGACTTCTCCCATGATCAGAGGTGATATAATGATGAATAACAATCTGGCCATAAAGTGCAAACACCGATAAATCTCGTAAGCATAAACTACAAACAAGTAATCCACACCGGGAGAGAGATCTAGTGGAAAACAACGGTATAGAACCCTAATTGTTACAGCGGGACGGAGGTGGATGGTGAGGATGATTGTGTTGGTGGTGATGACAATGACGATGATGATCTTTATGATTCCCGGTGCGATGACGGTGACGATGGCGATGATTTCCCCTCTCCGGGGAGGAATTTCCCCGGCAGATTTTTCCCTGTTAGGGAGCTTTTCTCTCTTTGTTGTTTTCCACCCCGAGGAGGCAGTAGCATATTTCCTCGATGGTTCTCTAGGTATTTGGGTTCCCTTGGGATGAAGTACGCGAAAGGGGGCTGCCACTGGTGGGCCAGGATGGCCACACCACGTGGCGTCGCGGCCAAGGGGGGCGTCCGGATGGCACCCACCGGGTTCGGCGACGGGTCCCCGCCCCCCATATCCGCTCCATTTAATTTATCGGGTTTCATTTTTTTACCAGACCCGTGACCTGGTCGGTTTCAAGGCCCCGACAGGTACCCATTTCATGAGAGACGCTGACACACGTGGGGAATAAAACGCTAGAATATTGGGATGGGGTTGGTGGGAATAGACACGTGTGTGCGTGTGCTGTCACCGGGACTCCAGATTCCAACATGTGCATGTGATGTGTGGGTTGTGTGGTCCATAGCTCGCGGACGTGTGGTTTTGTATAGGATTATTTGGGATAGGATTAGGTCTTAAAGCGGGTATGCGGGTCTATGGTACGGGTTTGCCACCCCCAAACCCCCCGTTAGAACTGGCGGGTCTAACATTTTAGCAAACCCTCCCCATTTAAGGCGGGTACCCGTCGGGTTTGCAGGTTTCGGGGCCCCATTTCCATTCGTAGGGGTGCCACCAGGTGGTGTGGGCCCCTGGTGGCCCCCTCTAGCTCCCCTCCTGGATCGCTCCGTCATCTAGCAACTTAAGATCTCTCCGATATTTCCCTTCTTCTTCTGATCTTCAGAAATATGGTATCTCGATGGTGCTTTTTCCAGCAGATTTAAGGTCCTGACAAATTATTCTCCAATAATTGTAAAACATGCAAAACATGTGAAATAACATAAGTAACATCTCTAAATACGAAATATATCGATGAATAACAGTAAGTTATGATATAAAAATGTGATGCAAAATGGACGTATCAAGGCCCGCACCTCCATCCACGAGGGTCTTGGATACGGAGACGTTGTTGATCGTGGGGGTGCAGACCAAGGGAATGGCTCCCACAGAACCGGTGGTTCTGGGGTGGTCCACTATGTCAAAGGAGATTTCTTGCCGCGACCACTTGACGGGTCGCTGAGGCGGCCCGTCCCCCTGACAGACAGTAATGATCTCTCGTGAGGTCTTTCTGGCATGGCGGCTAGAGAGTGGGGCCAGCGAGCCACCCAGGATGCATGCCACATGGCGCATCGGCAAGGTGGTGCCGCCTTCCCCCAAGGGGTTAGTGTCCGCATTTCCCATGGCGAAACGCCACAGAGTCGTGTGACCCCCTGGTTCGTCGAAAGGGAAGTGATCGCGATGCCGAAAACGGCGGAGGAACAGTACACGCACGACTTCCCACATGCTCACGGAGCTATCATGGAGGTTCAGCAACCAGGCGAGAGGTGTGCCGTGGAGTGCCAGGGGGAAGTACCTCATGAGGCAGCTGTCACACCCCCCAGCCGCTCTAACTCTTGCTTCATACCGTCGTAGGAAGCCAAAGGGGGGAGCATCACCGATGTAGAAACGTGGGAGGCGAGGACGGAATGCAGAAGGCCACCTTGCCTCCCAAAGGTCCCTGGAGAATGCATAGCAGCACCCTTCCCTGGAGCTTGCATGCCGCTCACGGTATCTGGGTTGTTCAGGGCTTGGGCAGGCGTTACCCGTAGAAGCTAGCGGTGCCGCGCCGCGTGCTTGGTGAGGTTGAGTCTCGCGCGCGCGAGACACCACGGAGTCAGCTACAGGCGTAGCCTCCGCGATGAGTTCCCAGGTGGGAAATTCACCTAGAGTTGCAGACTCGGCTCCCACTACCTCGGCGAATCCGGTGGAGGGTACCGGCTGAGGTGGCGTTCGACGGACAGCGATGCGACCCTGGTGCTCATGGCAGGGCTTCTTGTGAGCATTTTCTATCGCACTCGTGCGCATCCGATGGTTGCAGGGCGAGCGTTGCCTGTGCAGAAGACTGCAAGGGCCAATTCAGGCCCGATGGAGCTCGTCGACGAGCGTCGTGTCACGTCTGTGGCACGCCGTGAGGGAGTGAGGGCGGCGAGATCTACAGATGGAGAGGCTAGAACCGGGGCCACCAAGGAATGCCCGCTTCCAAGGCTGAGCCTTCTTGCCGGTGCGGTCGGTGCGAGAAGCGACCATGGCGGCGAGGAAGCGAAGGAACGCCTTAGCCGCCTACCTAGTGCGCCAAATTTCGGAGAGTGGTATGTCAAAGACATGATCTCCTCTAGAGGTTTGAACACTGGGGGCTAACCACGTTCACTGCGCTCCTCGAGAGGCCTCGAGAGGGAAACTAGGGATGATCGTCAATGCGGACACGAAGGGTTTACCCAGGTTCAGGCCACCATTGCGGTGTAAAACTCTACTCCTGCTTGTCTCTGGATTTCACTGCGACGGCTACAGTACAGAGTGTGAGCTTGTGCGCTTTCAAACTACTAGGGCTCTCAAAATCCTCTTGACCCTTTCTATGGAGGCAAAGGGTCCTTACTTATACTGGCGTTTTTGGGGCTCCTTCCCGCTCATTCTTGGCGGGAAAGGGCTACCACAAGGTGCCAAGGTGGAGACGAGCTGAGCTCTATGTTGTCTCCTTGGTCTTGGTCGTCGAGGACAGCGCCACCGTCCACGGCAGGGTTGTGGGGGCTCTGGTGACGTTCCCTCTGTCTTATAGCGCCAGACCGGTCTTCTTGTGCCAAAGAGGAAAACCTTGAGGGGGGCTTTGGAATGCGCAGCGGAGGCGTGCACTTTATACACAATAATGGCAATTGCGGCCAAAGTGACCCTGTCTATCTACGACATCGTCAGCACCCCCGTAGAGACGCCAACATCATCCCCACATGGGTTGTCCCCCACAAGGGCAAATTCCTATGGAGTGAAGCCAGGGTGATGTAAAGCTCCTCTCTAGGGGCAGGAACACCGGCGAGAGCTTCTTCGAGGCAGATCCTTCGTTAGAGCGCCCCTCAAGCAGGAGGGCGTACCCTCAAGAGCGGATTCTTCTGGAGGTCAACTGGTAAGGGCCTTCGTTGCACCGATTTAGGCTAGGCCTGCAGCCAACAGATGACCCACAAGTATAGGGGGTGTATCGTCGTACTTTCGATAAATAAGAGTGTCGAACCCAACGAGGAGCAGAAGGTGTTGACAAGCAGGTTGGATAAAGGATTCATTTTAAACACTAGCAAACATGTTTTTGGTGGTTTTTGGTATAGCAGATAAATAAAGTGCGAGTAAATAAAAGACAGTAAATATAATTGTAGCAAGTGGCCCAATCCTTTTAAGAGCAAAGGACAATCCGGTTGTTCTACTTATTATTACCAAACATTCTCGAGGACACATGGGGATTTCGTCAAGCGCTTTCGTTTCATACGGTTGATTAATATTTATTGTTTTGATAGGTGTTGTGTGGGTGAACCTATGATAATGCACTTCCCAACTAGGAGAAATACATACTTTTGATTATACCCCTCGAAAGCATCCACAAATACAAGAAAGTAATTAAAATAAATCTAACCACGGCCTTAAAACTCTAGGACCCTACACTCCCTCATGCATCGGTTTCCTAACAGGGGGTTTAGGTTTCTGTCACTCCAGCAACCCCACAATTAGTAGCCAAATACACAATGCGTCCTCCTAGGCCCATAAAGGTGAAGTGTCATGCAGTCGATGTTCACATGACACCACTAGAAGAATACCACCATAACTTAAATATCAAACCACTAGATATTACTTCAACGTAGTTCCACTACTAACATCATGACTTCTCCAATGTCCTCAAGAACAAAACGAACAACTCACAAGACATCATATGGATCAGAATCAGAGGTGATATCATGATGAATAACAATCTGGTCATAAAGTGTAAACATCAACTACTAACAAGTAATCCACACCGGGAGAGAGATCTAGTGGAAAAAATGATAAAGACCCCTAATTGTTACAGCGGGGTGAAGGTGGACGGTGAGGGTGATGGTGTTGGTGGTGATGATGATGACGATGATGATCTTGATGATGCCCGAAGCAATGACGATGTCGATGGCGATGATTTCCCTTCTCCGTGGAGAAATTTCCGCGGCAGATTTGTCCCTGCCGGAGAGCTTTTCTCTCTCTGTTGTTTCCACCCCGAGGCGGAGGCGGAATATTTTTTCGATGATGTTCTGGAGCTTAGGGTTCCCTGGGGGTCAAGTACGCAAAAGGAGACGATCAGAGGTGGGCCAGGGTGGCCACACCACCTGACGGCGCATCCAGGGGGCGCGCCACCCCATGGTGTGGGCCCCCTGAGGGCCCCCTCCGGGTCCCCTCGTAGCTAGCTCCCTCTTCTGGACTTCTAAGACATCCCTGATGGCCCCCTTCTTCTTCTTCTGATCTTCTGAAATAGGGTATCTTGACGGTGCTTTTCCATCAGATTTCTAGTCCCGTTGTTTATTCTCCAAAAATTACGAAACATGCAAAATAAGACAAAATAACATAAGTAATGCATCATAACATGAAATATATCAATGAATAACAGAAATTTACAATATAAAATAGTGATGCAAAATGGACGTATCAACTCCCCCCAAGCTTAGACCTCTCTTGTCCCCAAGCGAAACTGAACTCTGTAACATGACCACATGTTTATGGAGTGAGGTGTCGATAAATAAGATACTGACATGAAGCATCAGATATATCAATGCACAAGTCTTTTCAGACATCAGATTCCTCTCATATAATTAAACTTGAAACATGTAGAAGAAATCAAAATAAAGGTGCAAAAGGAAATCATAATTAGTTAGGGAAAACTTTGTTCTTGGTCAGAGAACAATTAAGAGTGTACTTATCTTTTGATCAGAGTCTTTATACTAGAGCTTATATTGCAGAGTTTATCATGCTCAATCATAGCAGTCTCTTTGTAGTCATTGGTAACTTTCAAAGTGGTATTCATTCAGATAAAAGCACTTGTACTAAACAAGGAAGAATAGAGGACATGATTGAGTAAATCAACATATAGATGGATGGATCACAACAACTCAAATGTTTGCCGAAGACACAAAGGAGTAAGTTTACTGACTCGACATAAAGGTAAAAGATAGGCCCTTCGGAGAGGGAAGTAGGGATTAACTCATGTGCTAGAGATTTTCATTTGATAAACAAAGGCATTGAAACCAATTTTGAGAGTGGTGTATGTTTATGTCAACGAATGGCAAACATAAAATATAGTACGTCACAGGCCAACTAGACTTCACAAGAGCGAATCCCATTGAAGGACGCAACTGGTATAGAAGGTCATACCTCTTTCTGTTTTGTTTACACAATTATGCTTTGACTGATAAATCAGGGGCAAAAATAGTGAAGAGAATTTGTATTATTAAGTTCGGTGTTGGGCACCCCACTGCCAGCTCTTCTATCATTTGGATAAGCGGATGAAGCCACTAGTCCATGTGTGTAAAGTCCAATCAACAAGTGAGAGAAAGATTCTCTTTTTGTGTCCTCATGAGCCAAAATAGGGGCACAAAACATGTGTGATTTTGAAGGTTTTAAAGGTAGCACACAAGCAATTTACTTGGAGTGGCGGTTAAATAACACACATAGGTAGGTATGGTGGACACAATGGCATGGTTTTGGGGCCCAAGGTTTGGATCAACGAGAAGCATTCCCTCTTAGTACAGATTTTTAGCTAGCAAGAATGGGTAGCAAGCATAAGAGTTGAGAGGGAAAAAACCAAATATACATATGATAAAATCAATCATGCAATCTTCCTTGGAGGCACAAACAATCTTACTTGAGAATACTAAGCTTATGAGCTAACAAGAAAGAAAGATCATGGAATGATATATCTACATGCAACTCCCTCTTTTCTACTTAAGTCTCAATGTATTGTTGCTACTGACCAATGCAAAGTTTGCCAAAACCAACTAGATTAACTTGATGCTCCAATATTGATACCAATACTAATAACAAGATCAACCACATAACAGAAATTGCAAACTAAAATAAAGTGTAGAAAGTAAATGATGAAACTTCTCATTAATATTCCATAATGGCAACTCAAACCAAGGGTTACATCGATAACCAACTAAAGGAGAGATACTTCCATACCGCAAACCATCCTATATGATAACTTCTCTACTCATGATCTGACTCTACTAAAAGGTAAAAAGGTGAAAGATGAAAGGTGTGATACCGCGACACTCCCCCAAGCTTGGAACATGCCAAGGGGATGCCAATACAAATGAAGAATTACTTCTTTGGTGGTGGTGGTGAACTCTTAGCAATCAAGGCATGGAAACGCTCCAGCATCTCACAAAATCTGTCATTCTCCTCTTCAAGAATCTCTACCTCCAACCTTAGAGCTCGATATGGATCGCAGAACTCATCTGTGACTCGAAGAGCTTCCTCTACTCCATGGATGGGGCTGAGACCTGGAACTGGTGGTCTTGGTCCCTGCACGTTACAAGAAGAAACACTTCCAGCGTTACTTGATGACATCCTTTTTTGCTTCCCTCTTGACGCCCTGGTCCTTGTTCTTGTGCTTAGGGCCTTAGAGATCATCTTCCATCGGCTCCTTCCCTTTTTTGTTGTTGGCGGAGGCCATGGTGCTTCTAAAACTGAACACATATCTCGCAGAAACAGGTCAAAACAGAAACACGACGAGAAAACAATATACGGACCTCGCGGGGTCCGGGGGTTATATAGCAGAAACATACATATCGAAAGGAAAGTGCAAGTCGAAAACAGGTCGGAGAGGGGCTCCGAGGCGCCCACACCATAGGGTGGCGTGACCAGGGGTGGGCCTGCGCCACCAGGTGGTGTGGTGGCTTCAGGCACCTTCTCCTACCCTTCTTAGGCTCGATATTTTTATATTTTCCATGTATGAATAATTCATAACTTGGAAAGTACTCCGCGAACTTTTTCTTCACAGAACTATTACCGATTCGGAAACGGACTCTGCAGATTCTGGAATCTTCCCTGTAATCAACTTCTCCGGAGTCATTACTTGAATAATATCAACATCTTCATCATAAGAATCCCCGGAAATATAATGTTTGAGTCTTTTCCCATTTACCACTTGTGTTGTGTTATCTTTGAGGGACGCAATTTTGATTGCACCCGAACGATACACTTCTTCAATGACATAAGGTCCTTTTCATCTTGAAAGTAATTTTCCTGCAAAAAATCTGAGATGAGACCTATACAATAGAACTTTCTGAACAACATGAAACTCTCTTTTAAGAATTCTCCTATCAAGACATTGTTTAACTTTATCTTTAAAGAGTATAGCATTTTCATAAGCTTCACATCTCCATTCATCTAGAGAACTCAAATCAAGCATTGTTTTCTTACCAGCAAGTTTAAAATCTTTGTTAAGTTCTTTCACTGCCCAATAAGCTTTGTGTTCTAATTCTAAAGGCAAGTGACAAGCTTTTCCATAAACCATTTTATAAGGAGACATACCCATAGGATTTTTATAAGCAGATCTATAAGCCCAAAAAGCACCATTCACCTTATCAGACCATTTTTTTCTAGATTTATTAATAGTCTTTTACAAGATAGATTTAATTTATCTATGTGATAATTCTACTTTCCCACTGGGTTGAGGATGATAACTTGAGGAAATTCTATGATCAACATCATATTAGCAAGGGTTTTTCTAAAACCACCATGAATAAAATGAGAACCTCCATCAGTCATAAGATATCTAGCCACACCAAACCTAGGGAAAATAACATCTTTAAGCATTTTAAAAGTGGTCTCACCATCAACACTTTTTGTATGTATAGCTTCTACCCATTTAGTAACATAAACAACAGCAACAAGAATATGAGTGTAACCATTCGAAGGAGGAAACGGATCCATAAAGTCAAATCCCCAATAATCAAAAGGTTCAATAACAAGAGAATAACTCATAGGCATTTCATTACGTCTAAAAATATTACCAACTCTTTGACATTCATCACAAGATAAAACAAATTTACGTGCATCTTTAAAGAGAGTAGGCCAATAGAAACCTGACTGAAGAACCTTCTATGCAGTTCTATCTCCAGCGTGATGTCCTCCATAAGCACTACCATGGCACTTTCTCAATATTTCACGTTGTTCATGATCTGGAACACATATTCTCATAATACCATCTACTCCTTCTTTATATAAGTGTGGTTCATCCCAAAAATAATGCCTCAAATCATAAAAGAATTTTCTTCTTTGTTGAGCTGTAAATGTTGGAGGCAAATACTTGGAAACAATAAAATTCGCATAATCTGCATACCATGGACTATCTTGGGAGTTTACCTTTATTGCAGCCAATTATTCATTTGGAAAACTATCATTAACATGAATAGGGTCATAAGAAATGTTTTCCAATCTAGACAAGTTATCAGCAACATGATTTTCAGCACCCTTCCTATCCACAATATGCAAATCAAACTCTTGTAAAAGCAACACTCATCTAATAAGCCTAGGCTTAGCATCTTTATTTACCATAAGGTATCTAATAGCAGCATGATCAGTATAAATAGTAATTTTTGAATCAACAATATATGGTCTAAACTTATCACAAGCAAAAACTATAACTAAGAACTCTTTTTTAGTGGTAGCATAATTCTTTTGAGCAACATCGAGAGTCTTACTAGCATAATTCTTTTCAACTTCTTATCTACTCGGTGTCCAAGAACAACACCTACAACAAAATCACTAGCATCACACATAATTTCAAAAGGTAAATTCCAATCAGGTGGTTGAACAATAGGAGCAGTAGTTAAAGTGATGTAGAAGTTTGCCAGATCTTTCACCGCAAGAACCACCGAGATAACTATTCTCCCAATCACGTGAGAAATACACGTAACCTGAAGAACATGGATAGATTAAGGCGAGCAACATGGTGACGAACACAACGTCTCACTCCAAGCTCGACAACTCTAGGCAGGTCCAAGAACCCCCTAGCCACGGACGAACCCCCTTGGCAGATCCAAGAACACTCGTACCTTTATTTGCAAAGATAACTGACGAACGTCCAAGACGCCGCCTACACGCCGATCCCCTAGGTACGGTGGTAACCTGGAACTTTTAGTTCTACATAATTTTCAACCTCACCAAAACCCTAGGCCTTGGCTCTCTTTATATAAGAGACCAACCCCTAGTCGGTTGGACAGACCCAAACCGACTCCTAACCTAATTGGACTCAAACTGGATACTAACCAGCCCATTTAGAAGGCTCGGCCACAACATGCGGCTCGCATGCCTTAGACATTATACATCTTGGTTTATTGTCCTAGCGTTCTAATCAGTAGATGCCCGTATCATCCTCCCCTTCTTCGAAAGGCGTTGCCCTCAACGACAGAAGGTCTTCTCCGGCGCTTGTGGCATCAAATTATCGTATCGCTACGCTTCTACATCCTAAAGTCTTGTTGGCCTGCCACACCACATCCTCCCTCTCGGCTAGCTAGACTTGTTCTTGGTGCCCTTCATGTTTGGCACCACCAATCAGATTTAGACACACAACTTTCGGAATGCAAATGAAAACACGCCATACAAACCAACCCAAATGCAGCAGGACACCTGTACCCCAAGGGTCCAAATAAGCTGAATACGTCCACAAATGCAATCTGAAATAGTGGAGGTCAACTAAGTGCATCACCCAAGACGAACAAGATAAATTCCTGCACCCCATGAATCCAAATGAACTAAGTTAATCGCATGTGAAAATATAAACTAGTGTCTCTTTTTATTTTGTTCCCGCCTTATTTCTGTCCCCACTCAAGAGGTATACATGAGTGCATTTTTTTTTACCAAAGGACTGTACCAATACAGCAACCTGCATCTAAATACTCCTCTTTTTTTTGGCTGCACGTACCACCAAGGAGCCACGGGCCAATTTAATCTCCTATCTCTTTTTTTTCCTCAGTGGTTGACACGAAACCCAAAATTTTCCTTGAGTGTGCCGATGGAAACCAAGTTGCATTTTCCCTTTCCAAGCTTTCACGTGAACTCGGAAGTTAGCGGGTGGTCACCGGCTTCTGTGGAATGATGATGTGGATATCATTGTGCATAGTTCATCCTTCCACCTTATCCTAGCTATAGCTACTGTTAGATCTTCGAACGTTAAGTTTGGTTTGGTTTGTATGTATGGAGACCCTTATCACCAGCACTCTGCTTCTATTTGGGAGCAGGTCGTAAATTTTGTTGTTCCTCTCGGCAACTTGCCCATTCTATGTTTGGGTGATCTTAATGATGTATTGTATGACTCTGATAAGATCTCCCCGGTTATTAATCGTTCTCGTTTGTATGCTTTCCGTGATCGAATTAAGTCTTGTGGTTTCTTTGATCTTGGTTTCAGTGGTCCTTCCTACACTTGGACTATTTTTCGTCTAAACCTCTTTTCCAAAGGCTCGATCGTTGTCTTGCGAATCATGATTGGTGTGTTGCTTTTCCGGTTATTAATGTCTATAACCTTCCTCTCCTGTATTGTTTTAGTGATCATGCTCCTGTGTTGTGCTCTACGAAAGGTAAGATTCAGAAAGCAAAAAATGTTTCAAATTTGAAAACTGGTGGATAAAAGAAGAAGATTTTTCTAAATATGCTAAATCTTGCTGGACTGCTTCAAGGAATAAAATGTTTCATAACAGAACTGCTCATCTTGCTTCCAGTCTTAGAGTTTGGTGCAGGAAGAAAAAGCCCATTGTTGAGGAGTTGCAGGAGGTTCAACAGAAGATAAATGACATTCAGTGTCAGCCTCTTCATTTACAAGATCTCAGTCAGGAAGCTAATCTTGTGGCCAGGTATGAAGTCTTAACTTCGAATTTAAACGATTTTTACACGCAAAGAGCAAAAAAGCATTGGATTAAGGATGGAGACAAGAATACAAGTTTCTTCCACAGAGCTATCGCAAAGAGAAGGAAGCGGAACACCATTATGTCAGTCAAGGACGAGCAGGATGTACTTCAACATATGCCTGATAAGATTGCTGCTACTTTTATCAGTTATTTTAGAAACATTTTCAATTCTTCAGGCTTGGGCTCCTCTTCCTGTTTCAATGATGACAGGTCGTTACCTACGGATGATCCAACTTACTCCATCCCGGACAAGGATGAGCTTCTGGCTACCCTTAAAGACATCAAAAGGAATGCTTCCCCTGGGCCAGATGGTTTTAACGTCGAGTTTTATCTTGCTACCTGGGAGTGGATAGCAGATGATGTTGTTACCCTTGTCAAAATTTTCTTTCTTACTGCTTCTCTTCCATCCCATCTCAATGACACTCACATTGCTCTTATTCCTAAAAAACTTGTTCCTGTGGTTCCTGCTGATTATCGTCCTATTAGTCTTTGGAATGTTATTTACAAATTAATCTCAAAATGCATTGCTAATAGGCTCCAGCCTCTCCTCCCAGACTACATTCTTCCATCTCAACAAGCTTTCATCAAGGGGCGTAGAATTAGTGATAATATCATCATTGCGCAAGAGATCACTCACTCCTTTCAGCTTTCTTCTTGGAATCATCAAGCCTTTCTGCTTAAGATTGATCTTGCAAAGGCTTTTGATCGGCTGGAGTGGAGCTTCATTCTGGCTTCTCTTGCACGTAAAGGGCTTCATGGTCATTTCATAAATCTTGTCCGTGCATGTATCTCCTCCCCATCCTTTGATGTGGTCCTCAATGGTCAGCCCTCTGGCTCTTTTGTCGCTTCCAGGGGAATAAGACAGGGCTTCCCTCTCTCTCCTACTTTGTTTGTCCTTGCTATAAACGAATTGGCTATTGCGTTGCATGATGCTTTGCAGGATCAACAGTTGACTGGCATCAGGTTAGGTCCTCTCTGCCCTCCTAGTCGTTCTTTATTATTTGCAGACGACCTCCTCATTTGTGGACAGGCTGATGTGGCTAAAGCTTCCAAGATCAAGCAAATTCTTGCCTCTTTCTGTCAAGCTTCAGGTCAACTTCCAAACTGGAATAAATCGGGGATCATCTTTAGTAAATCAGTTCCCCCGCAGGTAATTCAACAAATCAAGTCGGTTTTCCCTGTTAATAATATGGATGCTGCTTTTGTTCATCTTGGTCATCCTCTTATTCTGCCAGCAAAAAACATATCAGAAGCTTATAATTTCATCCTTAAAAAATTTAAGAATAAGCTAAACACTTACGAAGCAAACTCTCTTTCTCATGCAGCAAGGTTGGAATTAATCAACTCTGATTTTGCTTCCATACCTGTTTATTACATGTCTAACATTATCTTATCTAGGAAATACATTGCCAAGATAACATGTATTATTAAAACATTTTGGTGGCAGGGAATCTCTTCTGATCAGACTAAGAAGTCGATTTGTTTTCTGGCTTGGAAAAACATTGCTTCTCCGAAAAAAGAAGGTGGGCTGGGTATTAGGAATCTTAGAGCGGTCAATCAAAGCTTAATTCTTGCGGCTGCTTGGAGAATTGCTGAGCAGCCAGGAAGCCATTTACATCAAGTGCTTAAATCAAAATATTTCTCAGACACTTCCATTTGGAGACCCAAGCCCAACGTGCCCAAGTCTGCCTTTTGGGACTCAGTTCTTAAGGTATTGCCTATGCTGCAAACAAACTCCTTTTAACAGCTTTCTGTAGGCAATATTTCCATTTGGAGCACACCTTGGTGTCAAGCCTGGGAGAGTGTTTACAACGACCTTATTTTACAAGATAATCCTTTCGTGTACCCTGCTGTTGTTAATCAGCTTTGGTGCCCAAGTACAAAATTTTGGAATGTGCAGTTGGTTAACTCTCTGTTTTCTAACCCTACAACACAAATCATTTTGGATACTCCAGTCCTTCAATCAGATGATGAAGATATCCTTTGTTGGAAGCCAGCTGTCTCTGGTAAGTGCTCCTCAAAATCTGCTTATTTGATTGCTCTCAGGAATTTGCAAGGTTTGGCTCCACCGCTCGCTGCAGGTCTTTATGATGTCACTCTTCAGTTACTTCAGCAAGTTTGGAAGACAAAGGATATGATTCCCAGGGTTAAGACCTTTGCTTGGAGGCTTCTTCGTAGATCTCTTCCTGCAGGTACAAGGTTAGCGAGAAGATCCAGGCATATTGAAGGGCGTTGTTGCAGATGTGATCAAAAGGAGGATGACAGGCACATGTTCTTCACATGTCATTTCGCCTGTGCTGCTTGGTTCCTATCTCCTTGGTTCATCAGGGCTAATATCTTAACTGAAAATTTGGCCTCTTTAGGCCTCATGATTAAAGTCTTTCTTTCCTTGAATCATCCATTTGCAAATTTAACAAATTTGATGACTTCTCTATGGTGTCTTTGGAAATCCAGAAATGATGCTTTATTTTCCAGGAAGACAGGTACCCCTTTCCAGGTGGGAATGGAAATGAAAGCGATGCTTCAAGATTACAGTATCCAGTCCCATTCGGAACAAACTCATCATCAGGTGTTCAAGACGTTGCATCCTCCTCAGATCATGAACAACTCGTATGTCTTTGCGGATGCAACCTGGAAACAGCTTGCAGACAAGGAATAACTATGCTGCTGGACTTGGTATTTTACTTTGCTGGAAGCAAGACCAAGTTGTTTCAGATATATTTTTGCAGGCTCAAATCCCCGGGACTGACTTAGCTCTGTGTGCTGAGGCGGAGAGTATTTCTTTGGCGGCAAAAATCATCTCAGCGCTTCGTATCTCTCCCGTGCAGTTCTTCTCCGATAATTTGACTCTTGTGACAGTTGTTTAGTCTCTCTCGCCTGCTCTTCACTCGGCTGCCTGGAGTATCAGGAAGCACGCCATGGGGTTTAAGCTTCACATGAATGATCTGTCCTCTTCTACTCATCATGTTTCCAGGGAATTCAATTGCGTAGCTCATGATTGTGCTCAGCAAGCTCTCAGATCGTTTGGATCAGAGCTTATCAGTTCGTGCAGGAACGTAGCTCACGACAGGAATATGTGCCATGTTGTCTCGGTGATGCTGATAGGGACATAATAGAGGTTCATGAGGTTTATTCATGCTTGAGTTGGAAGAAAATATTGAGCCTCACTGATGTTTATTATAAGGTGAATTCTTTCCTAGTAATAAATAGTGTTTGTGTTTATGAGAATGTTATACTACCTAAAGCTATGAATTTATGTATGATTAGGTTTATTAATAACACAAACATGGATGGAGAAGAGGAAGCAAGAAGCAAAGGAAGGAAGTGTGGAAAACAACAACAAGGAATAAATGGTTCAGTTCGGACTGCCAGGAGTCCCGAATTTGAAATAGTCTTGGATTCTTCATACAAGGTCCAAATACAGCAAACGAGCACAATACGGATAGGGAATTTGATGGTCTTTCCAATGGATCCGGCCCCATCAAAAAATTCGACTCGTACAAGCCGTGGTGACCGAAACAATCCACGAATAGTTTTCTGCCAGTTTCCAAATAGAGTCCAATTGGCTGCACCCATGTTAGGTCAGTTTGTATCCGAGTTGGTTGAGTCCAAACAAGTAGGAATAGGTGAATTTAGTGGGGAGACACCCCACCCCCTCATATATACCCCTTGGGGCGAATTAGATAGTTAGACTACGTTAAAACAAAAACCCTAGACTTCTAGATTGTATTGCTTGAAGCATTCATCTTGAATCATATACCTTTGCAAATCTGAGTGTATTCTGCTGTTCCACTGGGAATAAGGAGAAACAGGACCACTTGTAGTCGATGGCTACTTGTGCAAGAGTGTGGAGTCTCGAATATCCGAAGGGATTAAGTGCTGTTGCAATTGGTGACAGGGTTTAGCCAAAGGAGAGAGCGAGGTATCATATTATTTATCAAGTTATCAAGAGTGTTCACTGAGAAAATCGGGCCACCCCTTATCATCTTGGTATCAGATTACTGGGTTTACTCGGTGAGCTGTATCTATCCTTTTAGATTCGAGTTGTTTTATTACCTATCCAGAAAAAGCCGCAAAAAATAGTATTAGTGTTTGCCATAGCCTTAGATAATTGCTAGTTTTCAATTTCTAGTGCTATCTTGTGTTTTGATTTTGTGTTACTTTTTCTTCTTTTGAGTCATTAGGTTTCTATTAGGGTTAGGGTTTTCAGTTGTTCTTCAATTTCGAGTTGAGTCTATACACAAAATCCAAAAAACAAATTAGCTATCCGCAAGATCCCTTGTGTTTCCAATCCGAGTAGAGCTCTTATTTTCATCCACGGCACGATTTCTAGCAAGTTCTGTCGCGGTGTGATTTTATTTTGCTCGGGTTTCTAGTTCCAGTCGGAATCGCTCTGCCGCCGCGCGAAAACCTACTAAAACGCTGCCATGGTACAGCTCCTAGCCGGACTCGGATTGCCACCAGCGCGCGCTTACAAATCCACCAAAATCCCCCGCAGCGCCCTTACCATCCACCACACTGCAACCCACCCGCCGATCACACGCGCGCAGCACACTTTCGCCCATATCCCTCTGCCGCGCGTTCGTTTATGTGCTGATTCGCTGCCGCCGCTGCCGTACGCGCGTTTTCTCTGCCGTGAGCGCCTAGTGCTGCCATACGGCAGAAAATTGGCCATTTTGCTGCCGTGATCGCTACCGTGCGTTATAAAACGCCCTGTTTTGCTGCCGTGGTGCTGTTTTCCTGCCGCGAGTCATCTAGTTCACCTTAGTGCTTTTTTCCTTTAGATTTTTGTTTACATTTTCTTTAGGTTTTCATATCCAATCTTTGTGAACCCTAGACAAAGCCTTTCTACAGCAATTAACTAGGTATCTTACCCATAAGACTAGCTATTTTCTTGCTCTTTTCAGGCTGCTCACTATCATATTGTGTCACATTGATCTAGCTTTTATTTTCCGTTGATCCTTTAGTTATTTTTCGGCCATAAAAGTATAAAAAAAGAAGAAGAGAAAAACAGAAAATAGAAAAAGAGAAAAGCAGAAAAAGCAAAAAAGAAAGGCCATTGAAATACATTGCTATTACTATCATTTGGAGCTGTTTTCATTGCTATCATTCACACATTGAGCAATCTTGTGCCTGATTATCATTGAGCTTGGCTAGTGTCTTTCTAGAGCATTGCAAAAAATTCCTACATATATTTGCATTGCCACATTTGTCTCCAATTTTGGTGTGTTTCCTAGGTGTTATTTTTGTATCATTCACAAACAGCAATAGGACTTGTTAATTGGTGATTGTTAGGTATCCATACCAAGCCCCAGCATATAACCTGTTTTACCTTTGTGAGAGCAAAAACCCCTGGGTATTCTATTCTTCACACCAAGTCACATTAGTTGCTATTACTTGTGGTAATTTATTCTATTCACTTTGGAACGGTAAGGATCACCTCTTTGCTGGTTTTTAAGTGAGTTGTGAGAGAACACCACAATCTATTGTTATTTTGTTACTAACAAGTTAACCAATGGAGCTTCGTAGTTTTTCTATGTGCAGTGATGCTTTCTTGGAGGAGGATTCTAGTGGAATGCGTGCAACAAATTTGTTCCACTTGATTTTAGACATCAAAGGTTGCCCTGCTGCTATTACTCTTGATAAGGATACTCACTATAACTTTGTTAGTCTTGATGTGGTTGAGCAATTGCAATTGGAAATTTTTCCAGCAAATCCATACATGTTAATTATTAATGATGATAAAATTCGAATTACTCAACGTACTTTTGTTCCATTAACCATTCATGGTCATACAGAGCAAATTTATTGTCATGTGATTCCTAGAGCATTTACTAGTTGTCATCTTTTGTTGGGTAAATCATGTATTGTCAAATTTCGGTTTGATTTTGTTAGATATTATCCTGACATAGTATTACTTTGGAATCATAGATATCATCTAAGAAAACATGTTTCACTTGAAATATGTATGGAAATTAGAAAACAACCATTATGTTATCATCAAGTCATGGGATTCGAAATTGAGAAGACATGTGAGGTGGTGTCTACTAATGTGACCATGTCTACTCCTAGTGTTGTTACTTGTGATGTGTAGGTTGTTTTTGAAGAAAGGGAGCCTATAGTACAACCTACACAACAATCATCACCACCACCATTGGAGGAGCATGTCATTGTTCCTAGTGTTATTTCTTGTGATTTGCAGGTTACTTTTGAAGAAAGGGAGCCACAGCAAGTAGAACCTGCATCACCACTAGAGATAGTTGAATTGGTACCTAATAATTCTGAGGAGGTTGCTATTGATAAAGGTGCTGATTTCGTGTTACCCCTCTCAAGTATTAATTTATGTGAACCCACTAAATTGCTAGTTTATTCTTGTGAGTTAACAAGCATAGATAGTCCAACGACATGTGATAATATGCTAATTTCGAAATTTAATCATGTGGTTTTGATTTCACATAAGGAAGTACTTGCTAAAATACCACCTAATGATATTGTGGATTACATCATGTTTAATGAATCAATTAATGTGCAAAGTGCTATGAAAAAGGTTGCTGAAATTTCATATGTCAATTCTAGCAACTATGTTTCTTCTTTCACTTTTAACTTAATTGGTGACTATAACATGAGTGAAATTTTTATGGTGGATCACATATGCATAACTTGTGATAAAGTGGCCGAATTGAACAATGTATTACCTTGGGTAGATAGGTTACAATTTCCTACATATGAGCATGATTTTACACATATGTTTGGTTTGCCACAATACTTGTCACATACATGTGCTACTAAATTGTTCTTCACTTATATTTGCAAACTAAGTTGCAATTTTCATGATGAAAATAATAAGCATGTTCCCACCTTTGAGTGTACTAATAAAAGTAAATTTGATCATAGATCTTCGGTGAGAACAATTGAACTGATACTAAACAATAAAAATATATAAACATATGATTCTCATTTTGATCACGATTTTATGAGCTTCACTTATATTTGCAATTTTGATTGCTATTTGATGAGATGCTATGACAATTATGTGATTTTTGCATGCAAATTTCGTGGTCTCATGTCATATGCACAATTTCATAATATGATAACAACTAATGCACCTCATTATAGATATGTATTGTGCATACACGTTGTTCTTTTTGTTTATTCCACTTTCAGCATAAAACAAGCCGAGGACGTCTTGTCTTGAAGAAAGGGAGGATGATAGGGACATAATAGAGGTTCATGAGGTTTATTCATGTTTGAGTTGGAAGGAAATATTGAGCCACACTGATGTTTATTATAAGGTGAATTCTTTCCTAGTAAGAAATAGTGTTTGTGTTTATGAGAATGTTATACTACCTAAACTTATGAATTTATGTATGATTAGGTTTATTAATAACACAAATATGGATGGAGAAGAGGAAGCAAGAAGCAAAGGAAGGAAGTGTGGAAAACAACAACAAGGAAAAAATGTTTCAGTTCGGACTGCCAGGAGTCCTGAATCTGAAATAGTCATGGATTCTTCATACGGGCTCCAAATACAGCAAACGAGCACAATACGGATAGGTAATTTGATGGGCTTTCCAATGGATCCGGCCCCATCAAAACATTCGACTCGTACAAGCCGTGGTGACCGAAACAATCCACGAATAGTTTTCTGCCAGTTTCCAAATAGAGTCCAATTGGCTGCACCCATGTTAGGTCAGTTTGTATCCGAGTTGGTTGAGTCCAAACAAGTAGGAATAGGTGAATTTAGTGGGGAGACACCCCACCCCCTCATATATACCCCTTGGGGCGAATTAGATAGTTAGACTACGTTAAAACAAAAACCCTAGACTTCTAGATTGTATTGCTTGAAGCATTCATCTTGAATCATATACCTTTGCAAATCTGAGTGTATTCTGCTGTTCCACTGGGAATAAGGAGAAACATGACCACTTGTAGTCGGTGGATACTTGTGCAAGAGTGTGGAGTCTCGAATATCCGAAGGGGTTAAGTGATGAGGTGTTGACCTCTAAGTTGGCCCGATCTTCACGAATCGACAAGAACGAACGAAGAACGCACGAAGAACGCGATGAACACGATGAACACGAGAGGGGGAATCGACGGGAAATCAAGGGCAAACGCGTGGAAAACACAAAAGGGGGAAGATAACTCGTGAAGCCTACGAGGGATCGCAAACCCAAGTCAACAACACGCTAATTAAAACCGATTCTTCTCACCGGTCGGTCCACCGATCCAACAGAAGCCGCAAGGGCAAGGTTGGCAAGCGCTACTAGAATCACAAGGTGAAAGAGTAGCTCCTTGGAGAGATCTTGATACGGTCCTACATACACATCGTAGGAGTAGCCTCGTAAGAGGAGTCACCTCACAAGAGGGATACAAGGGCAAAGCCCGAAGTTCTCAAATCATCCCTAAACCCTAGATCTAGCCACCGGGGTCCCTTATATACCCCGGGGTCGAAACGGGGGTCGAAATGGTGCAAAAACGGGCAATTCCCGTGTATTTTGGGGCCACGCCGGCCTGGGAGCCGGCCTGGCCGGCCTGGAGCCCGGCCTGGGGCCAGGGTGGGGCGCAGAGGCCGGCCTGGAGGGGTGGCCGGCCTGGGGCCGGGGTGGGGAAGGAGGAGGCCGGCCTGGAGGCCGGGCCGCTCGGGCAGGGGGCCGGCCTGGGAGGCCAGCCCGAGGCCGGGGTGGGGGTGAGGGAGGCCGGCCTGCTCGGGCAGGGGGCCGGCCTGGGAAGGGGGGAGGCCGGCCTGGCCGGGGGGGAAGGCCGGGAGACCCCTTTTCCCTCCGTTCTTCCTCTTCGGAACTTCGATCTTGACGCCGTCTTCGCCCACGTTCTTCCTAGCTTCGTGTGCACCTTCTTGGATGTGTTCTTGAGCATCTTGGGCACCATCTTGGGTCTCCATGTGGTGATCCCACATATGCATGTAGAGTGGTATTTCATGAGGTAGAGCACCGTTCACCAAGTCACCGGAAACGTACGGAGATAGGAGTGAGTTCACCTTGTTGCGTATCGATGTTGTGCTTGGTGGAATACGGTGGGCTACATCATCTCCCCCCCCCCTTGAAAAAGAGTAGTCCTCGACTCTCGTTCCATCCATATGTGAGCGGGAGAAGGAATGTTGACGATGAAGATGTCGTTGAAGTTGAGCCGCTTGTCGAAGTTCATGTGACGGTAGGCTCGTAGTGGGGGTGGTCCAAAGGTGATGAAGATCATGAAAGGGTCCCCCTTGGATGGTTGAGGAAGATCTTGCGAGGCGGTGTAGTCGTTGAAGTTGATCCTCTTATCAAAGATCATGCCAAGGTATGCTCGTGGAGGTTGTGGTCCAAAGGCGATGACGATCTTGACATGATCCTCCATGGGTGGATGAGGATGATCTTGCGGAAGCGGTAGAGTGTAGTCGTGGCGATCATTGTTGTTGACGCGCTTGTCGAACTCCAAGTACATCTTGACGTAGGGGATGTAGATGGAGAACTCGTTGTCGTGGAGGTGCTTGTTGAACTCCACGCACATCTTGACATGTGGTATGTAGGCGTAGAAGGCATTGTCGTTGACGTTCTTGTCGTACTCCATGCACCTCTTGACATGTGGAATGTAGACGTCGAAGGCGTTGATGTCGAAGTGTTTGTGACGCGCCGTGTAGGTCTTGACTTGAGGAGTGTGGATGGAGGATGCTTTGTCGTAGAAGCTCTTGTCAATCTCCATGTGGATCATGATGAGCGGAAAGGGCTCCTTCCAACACTTCAAGCCGGTGTCGATGTTCATGCGATGTGGAGAGCCTTGTATGTGGAGAAGTCCATGAGGGCGAGGAGGCGTGATAGGGGCACCAAATCTCTGCAAAATAGACAACAAAGATGGAGAGAAAGTTGGTAAGCCATTAGTGTCGATAAGCACACATGGGATTTTGCTCTCAACTCTCATCTCACTTTTGGTGGCTATCAAGGCGAGGCCTCTACGACTCATGCTTTTTCCACTCTTTATGGGCTTGTGGCTCTCACTCACGTGATGGTGGATCTCTCTCTCACCACTCATCTCACTAGAAGCTTGAGAGGGGACACTAGAAGGCTCCAAAGTGTTGGCACTTGAGGTGTGCGCACTTGTCGAATTCATTGCATTGCTTGGAGTCGGTAGTGTCATAGCATGTGGCGAGGAGAACTCGAGCATCTCATCTCTTGGATTGATCTCCAAGTGTGGTAAGGGTGGCTTTCTTGGAGGAGGAGGTAGGGACATGGCTCGTGTCGAAGAAGACTCCAACAAGTGGAAATGGAAGCCATGCCTTGTAGCATCCTCTAGTGGTCGATGATGATGATGATGAGGAAGATATCCTTGGCTAGAATGGTGGCTTGAGCGTGTCCTTGTGGAGGTTGGCATGAGAAGCTTTGAAGTCAAGGGGAGTGTGTCACCCAATTCGTCATTACCTCCATCAATGATAGATGAGCCATTGACGCCGGCTCTAGAGAGGTTGCATCGTTGGTTCCTATCTTGAGGATAGGCTTGAAGAACTCGTGTCAACACTCGCGATGAGTTCGCGGCCTCATTGCAATAGACGCTTTCGTCACCATTGTTCATGTCCAAGGAATTGAGAGCTAGTTGGTGCAAGGCATAGTATTGGCCTTCACTCATGTAGGCATGGTCACCATTTTGGTTGGCAACCATGATCATCGCATTGGTAGCATTGGAAGCTCTCTTGTGGATGGTCGAAGTTGGCACTTGTGTCATTAGAGACGAAGAAGAAGAATGCCTTAGAGATGATGGCAAGGGATGAGCCTCTTTCACAATGGCACATGCTTCAACGTCTTCATCATAGAGTGGTGGAGTGGTATCCTCATGCTCTTGATCATGATGGTCATTGTTCATCCTCAAAGAATCTCGCACATGATGTAGGTGTAGCGGTGATGATGAAGTGAATCTCGCCTCATGTGATGAAGAAGGAGGAGGATCCTTGTCGAAGGTGGGGTGCGAATAGAAAGCACAATCTTGGTGGAGATGAGGCGGAGACTCCCATTCCTCATATGGATGATGATGCGCATGGTCCTTGCACCTTGTAACATGGAGGCAAACGGCGCTCAAGTCGTTGTCTTCATGGCCTAGATGATGTGGTGCTTCATCCAATATGGGAGGAGAAGAATCATGGATAGAATTTCCATTTGCTTGATGTTGACGAGGTCTCTCATGTGGTTCCTCATCAAAAAATAGGAAGTGAGAGGTCATCTTCACTTGCTTGTTGTTGAAATGGTCGCTCAAGAGGTTCCTCATCAAACATGGGAAATGAGAAATCATGAGTAGCATCCGTGCCTAGTGGTGGTCGAAGTGGGCGCTCATAGGGGTCTTCATCAAAGAGAGGAAGTGAGAAATCATTTGTAGCATGCCCACTTGGTTGTTGATGATGGTGGTGCTCATAGGGGTCCTCATCAAAGATGGGAAGTGAAGTAGCAAATTGAGCAATCCCACTTGGTTGTTGTCGATGGTGGCGCTCAATGGAGTCTTCCTCGAAGATGGGGAAAGACAAGCCATAGGGAGCATTCGCACTCGCTTGATGTTGAGAAGGGCTCTCATTTGGGTCTTCATCAAAGATAGGCGGTGGAAGCTCATGTGGGTCATCCTCGTTGGTTTGGCGATGGCGATCATGATGGAGAGGATGGCGCCGATGGTCATTGTGGTGGGGTCGAGGGAGGCATTCACTAGAAGCCATGTCGAAGGCACCTTCTTGAGAATGGCCTTGGTCTTGGTGGTCATTGTGGTGGTGACACACATTTTGCCTTGGAAGCCTTGAATGTGGGCAAGCACCATCCATGAAGCCATTTAGACCAATTTCATGAGTCGAGCTTGGAGAAGGTGGGTGATGAAGAATATCCGGTCGTAGAGGGTGATCTTGAAGAGGGTCACCACGGCCTTGTCGGTGTCGAGGTCGAGGTAGTGGTGATGGCGATCGATGCTCAAACCAATGTCGTCGCGGAACTTGTGGTGGAAGATGCGGTGAGGTGGGTGTACCACTCTCTTCCATATGGCGATGGTGATCATGGCGACGGTCTTGGTGATGAGCGTGGTGATGAGAGCTTGAAGCTTGTCGATGACGAAGCTTGCGGCGTTCCCGCACGTCATGTGTGGGATGACTCCGAAAGTCATTTGGATGCCTTGGCTTCTTGGCCTTCTCTCTTGATGGGGCCTCGATGATGTCCTTCTTGTGGCGCCGTCTTGATGTTGAAGGAGACAATCTTGACGTTGCCAACTTGTCGGATTTCTTATCGTTGCGCCATCTTGAGGTTGAAGGTACTTGTCTTGTGTTGGCCTTGGCATTCTCCTTGAAGCTCCATGGTGGTGAGCATGAACCATCGGACATGTGATGTCTTGGCCACCGAAGTTTGGCGAGGAAGCGCTTGTAGGTGAGCTCGTCCATGTCGGAGTCATTGTTGGTGTAGAACTCCGCCATGCTCGAGGATGCGTTGTCGGTGTAGTAGGGCTCCATGTCGTCATCCAAGCTTGCGGTGTCATTGTTGTAGTAGTGGTTCATGTCGATGTAGCTCATGGAGTCGAAGTTGGCATGGTGGTTGTGGTACTCCTCCATGTCTATGATGCTTGGGGAGGAGTAGTCGGTGTAGAGCTCGACGTCGTGGTCGTAGTAGTGGTGGTGATCCACCATGTCATGCTCGTAGTAGTGGTCGTCCATGATGTCGTGCTCGGAGTAGTGGTCGTCCACCACGTCATGCTCGTAGGAATGGAGGTCCATGTCTAGATCGTTGTAGTCGTAGTGGTCCATCATGGACTCATCATGGTCATCATGGCCTCCATATGATCCAGTCTCGCTATACATGGTTAGTGAACAAGCGCAAGTGTATATATAGAGTGTGAGGACCTAAGAGCTCAAACCTCACCTTTTAGCAAATGTTGGAAACTAGTGGACCAAGCCAAGAGAAACCAATAGCAAAAAGAATGAAGTGACTTGAGTTTGAAAGATCCCAAAAACACGCTCCAAAACACACACGGCTTATGGGTGGATGGCAATGGGTTAGAAATGTGGCGATAAAACGACAAATCCAAAGAAAAGTATATTGTAAAACGTGGAGAAGAATCAAAGAAAAGTTCGCACAAAAACCAAACCTAGTGGAGGAAAATGCTATGGTGGAAACGAAAAACACACACACACAAATGATAAATGGGGTTAGTGCGGCCAATGGACGAGCGGAGACGAAATGTACCTATCGAAGACTAAGCTCAATGCCACACCAACGCAAGGAGGACACTAGCGCAAACCGCAATTAATTAGAGGCAACAAGATTCACAATGTGGCAACCGGTCACTCTCTTCTCTCTCGCAACTCGAAGCTAGGCGTTCCTACAAATGGTAGCAATTGGCATCGATCTTTGCTTCTTTTGGCTCTTTTTGCTTCTTGTGCTCTTTCTCCTTTCTCTTTCTTTTTTTTGATTTTTGATGATGATGCGGAGATGATTCCCAAATGCCAATGCCTACTCGTAGCTAGTCTCTCACAAGCGCAAAACTCGCACTCTCGGTGCCACAATGCGATGCCAAGCGGTGTAAAAGAACTAGTCCAAGTAGGTAAGGTACACAAAGGAATGGGTTAGTTCAAGCAGAAGCAAGTTATACCTATGCGGTGGATGATCTCGGACTTGCGGCCGGTGGATGTCGATGTCGTGTGGATCCGATGATGTAGATGCGTAGGCGATGTCGATGGCGACGCGTAGGAACTTGCCTCACTCAAATCGGAGCAACGACGACGAAGAAAAACAAGATACAAAATCTGTCCAAGAATCGAAGAGCAGGATTTTCCTCAAATTTTTGCTCAAGTTCGAAATTTCTCCCAAATCAAGATTTTTTTTGGACAAATTCAAGAATTGCGGCTGAATAGGAAGATGGGGAATGGTTTTTGGCAACAAATCTATGAAACAAAACCACGAAAAACTCAACGATTCAAGAGATCGGTCGAAATCCCTTTCGGCTATTTTTGGTCAAATTTTCGAATTTATGGTGGATAGAAGAAAAATTGGTGGTAGGGGAGGGGGTGGGGTGTCGGATTCCTGTCAATCTAGCTTTGGATACCAAATAATGAGGTGTTGACCTCTAAGTTGGCCCGATCTTCACGAATCGACAAGAACGAACGAAGAACGCACGAAGAACGCGATGAACACGATGAACACGAGAGGGGGAATCGAGGGGAAATCGAGGGCAAACGCGTGGAAAACACAAAAGGGGAAAGATAACTCGTGAAGCCTACGAGGGATCGCAAACCCAAGTCAACAACACGCTAATTGAAACCGATTCCTCTCACCGGTCGGTCCACCGATCCAACAGAAGCCGCAAGGGGAAGGTTGGCAAGCGCTACTAGAATCACAAGGTGAAAGAGTAGCTCCTTGGAGAGATCTTGATACGGTCCTAGATACACATCGTAGGAGTAGCCTCGTAAGAGGAGTCACCTCACAAGAGGGATACAAGGGCAAAGCCCGAAGTTCTCAAATCATCCCTAAACCCTAGATCTAGCCACCGGGGTCCCTTATATAGCTCGGGGTCGAAACGGTGCAAAAACGGGCAATTCCCGTGTATTTTGGGGCCACGCGGGCCTGGAGCCCGGCCTGGGGCCAGGGTGGGGCGCAGAGGCCGGCCTGGAGTGGTGGCCGGCCTGGGGCCGGGGTGGGGAAGGAGGAGGCCGACCTGGAGGCCGGGCCGCTCGGGCAGGGGGCCGGCCTGGGAGGCCAGCCCAAGGCCGGGGTGGGGGTGAGGGAGGCCGGCCTGCTCGGGCAGGGGGGCGTCCTGGGAAGGGGGGAGGCCGGCCTGGCCGGGGGGGGGGGGGGGGGGAAGGCCGGGATACCCGTTTTCCATCCGTTCTTCCTCCTCGGAACTCCGATCTTGACGCGGTCTTCGCCCACGTTCTTCCTAGCTTCGTGTGCACCTTCTTGGATGTGTTCTTGAGCATCTTGGGCACCATCTTGGGTCTCCATGTGGTGATCCCACCTATGCATGTAGAGGGGTATTTCATGAGGTAGAGCACCGTTCACCAAGTCACCGAAAACGTACGGAGATAGGAGTGAGTTCACCTTGTTGCGTATCGATGTTGTGCTTGGTTGAATACGGTGGGCTACATCATTAAGTGTTGTTGCAATTGGTGACAGGGTTTAGCCAAAGGAGAGAGCGAGGTATCACATTATTTATCAAGTTATCAACAGTGTTCACTAAGAAGATCGGGCCACCCTTCAATTGCAACAGCATTTAACCCCTTCGGATATTCGAGACTCCACACTCTTGCACAAGTAGCCACCGACTAAAAGTGGTCATGTTTCTCCTTATTCCCAGTGGAACAGCAGAATACACTCAGATTTGCAAAGGTATATGATTCAAGATGAATGCTTCAAGCAATACAATCTAGAAGTCTAGGGTTTTGGTTTTAATGTAGTCTAACTATCTAATTCGCCCCAAGGGGTATATATGAGGGGGTGGGGTGTTACCCCACGAAATTCACCTATTCCTACTTGTTTGGACTCAACCAACTCGGATACAAACTGACCCAACATGGGTGCAGCCAATTGGACTCTATTTGGAAACTGGGAGAAAACTATTCGTGGATTGTTTCGGTCACCACGGCTTGTACGAGTCAAATTTGTTGATGGGGCCGGATCCATTGGAAATCCCATCAAATTTCCTATCCATATTGTGCTCGTTTGCTGTATTTGGAGCCCGTATGAAGAATCCATGACTATTTCAAATTCAGGACTCCTGGCAGTCCGAACTGAAACATTTATTCCTTGTTGTTGTTTTCCACACTTCCTTCCTTTGCTTATTGCTTCCTCTTCTCCATCCATGTTTGTGTTATTAATAAACCTAATCATACATAAATTCATAGGCTTAGGTAGTATAACATTCTCATAAACACAAACACTATTTATTACTAGGAAAGAATTCACCTTATAATAAACATCAGTGAGGCTCAATATTTTCTTCCAACTCAAGCATGAATAAACCTCATGAACCTCTATTATGTCCCTATCAGATGCAATCTCTAAGACTTCAAGGCAATGTAATCACTTTTGTACAATGTCTTTGAGCTATTTGAAATGGCACCTCGGTGCCGCAATTTGTACAAAAAAAAAGCAAACTTCCTTTTTTTATCGCTTTCTATCTAACCCAGCTGACCATACCACGTGACGTGATGCCAATAAATCAGAGTTGCAACATATATGCACTTTCCTTCCTAACGTGATCGAGGAAATCCCGATCTCCTCTCCTCTAAAGTTTTCGTTACAGGTATATACAGAATTAGTCCCACAACTTGCGCTTAGCGTGCAATTTAGTCCCACTTCTTGCGAAACGTGCACCGAAAGCCCCACAAATTGCTAATCGGGAACAAATTGGTCCAGGACGAATCACGTGTTGACATGTGGACACTGACATGGAAAAGTTGCGTGCACTGGATTCCTGGATATTTTACGCATTGGCAGATAACCCCCTGGAATGAATCTGCAGCTGCGAGGACCAAATCGTGAAAGAAGAAATTAAATCCCCAAATCGGTCGCTCACCCGAGGAACCCTAGCCTGGCTCTCCCGGCGGCGATTCGAAGGCGATTTTCGTCGGAGGTGGTTCAAATTGAAGGGAAATTGAAGGGAGGGGCGTTGCATCAAACGAGGAAGTGGTTGGCTCGATGGGAACGCCTCGCAGATCGTGTTGGCAAGCCGGTTGCGTCCGTGGCGGCAACGGAATGAGGAACACGGAGGCGGAAGCGTGGGAGGTTACTAGCGAAGTTTATTGGTCTCCTCCGGCGACATCGACGGCAACAAGGAGAGGACCTCAAAAGGTAAGCTCCAATTTGTTGGTTTCGCTGCTCAATTATCGTTATCGATTGCACGGCTGGGTCGAGTTTGTTCGTTGCTTCACGTCTGCCTTTCTAGATTGCACTGATGGCTTGAATTTTTTCGTCGCTCGATTGTGATTCTGCTATGTTGTGATGTGATATTACATGATTGCTTGCTGGATTGCTCTGCTGGCTCGATTGGTTTCGTGCTGTTGTCAGTGTGCTCACAGTGAAGTGTTTATTTCCGTTGATGAACAGGGTGCAGGCAATGAGAGAGAATTGCAAGGCAGTAGAAGATGACAATGTGTTACTGGTGAGGAAGTTAGCTGAAGTTTCCATGGAGGTGAAGAAATTAATCGCAGAGAAGAAGAAAATAGAGAAGAAATATAGGATTGTGCTATTCTTGCTGGTTGTAGCTATGGGTGTTCTTATGTGTTTGGTAAGTAGGTATTTTCTGAAATGGTGATAGAATTGTAGCAACAATTGCAGTGATCATGTACTCAAGTTTGTGTGAATTATGAATGAAATAAAAGATGTATCAAGCATTGGAGTATATGTGTGTCCTCCTGGTACAAGCATTCTTCCTTGTCACTGCCATCTTCTACCTTGAGGTTACTGTTTTTTTTTATGTCAAGTAACTTTATTAATTAATGGTGGTTACATTCTCAAGTAAGAGAGACATTGGCTTTGGTTGTTGCTGCATTTGTAGTCCAAGCTCTTTCCTGGAGAAATGTCACCTTCTTCACTATTGCAGGACACTTGCAGATGTGTCATTACTCTGTAAATGGGCATTTCTATCACCAGAAGCAAGGTTAGGCTGATCACCATGATTTTTGAGTTATCTTAACTTGAGAAGGTGGAGAGGATTCACCCACAAGACACTCTAGTCAAGCCCAACACTTGGTACTGTAACTGGGCTTTGATTGTTTGATATGTTGACAATGGAAGATACATTCATGCATTCTTTCGAAGAAAAAGTTCATGCCTTGGACTCATTGTTCAGTAGTGACAAGGTGATAAATTGGTTGAGTTAGATAAGAAATGAAGGGGATATCAGCCCTAGTCACTAGGTCAGTTTTGTTTGTACCACAGCCTTATCTTGTTTTGCTTTTGGGCTTTTGGCACTCAAAACAAAATAAGGGCACTACCTGCTGACTAGTGCAAATGTAATGGTTTTCCTTACTGTCAACAGTTAAAACCACACAAAAAAATTGCTTGGTTTTCTGAGAGCACTCTGGGTTTGGTGTCAACACATAGCCCAATGCAGTTTCAAGTTGGTAGATACGCCCGAAACTCTACTTGCTAGGATTCATTGTCAACCAGCATTGTGTTATAGATTATGGCTGTGCCACCAGATGTACAACTGGCAAAATGCAAGTTATTTAAGTATGATACTGCTTTTGTCACACATCACTACAATAAGATCGCAGCTGCAAGAAATACTGTCACATTTCATAATTATCTAGTTTTTATCCTACACTAAGGCCTCAGAAGATCACTATTCACAGAGATCACATCAATTTGAGCAGTAGTCTGTGATTCAACTCCACATCTATGTGATCATAAGGAGACAATATAGTGAGATGCAGGCCATTTAAATCAATAATAGCAAATGACATAATTCAAAATATCCAGAACAGGCCACCTATTGTAAAATTTGCATATAAAAAATCCCAGTACTTGTTTAGTAGGAATAGAACTACAGGCCACATTATTCAAAAATGCCACAAATTCTACTATTCATCAGCTGGTGGAGCACTCTGGCTTAGAGGAAACTCTTGGGCTTGATTATCTGGAGAGAACTGAACATTCAAATCAGGAATTTCTCTTCATGATGATGCATTTGTCTTCTGTCCATCACCAAAAAGCAAATGGTGAGCACTGCTAGTGCCTGTAGCATAAGAGCCTCTACTTGATGTTGGTGCTGTCCTAGGAACTGGGTTCTCTGCACTTGCACTTGTAGATGCTTGCACACACCTTTTCTTCACAGTCCTAGCCCTTTTACCATTGTTACCTTCAACTGCTGCTACATTGGGTCTTGGGGGACAAAACCACCCCTTCTTGCTCTGCCTGTGCCTCTCACATTTCCTTTACATGTAGCTGTTGTCACTCTTTCTCTTGCAGGTGGAATGCTGTCTCTAGCACTTACGATGAATGCATTTTCAGGCAGAGGACCCAGTAGCCTACTCATAGGCATATGCTCTATTTCCTGAGAAGAAACAGTAAGAAATTAGCAAGAGTTATAGTGTTAAAATTCAGCAACAACTAGAATTCAGTGGCAACATGTAAAATTCAGCAACAACATGTAAAATTCAGCAACATGTAAAATTCAGCAACAACTAGAATTCAGTGGCACCTTGTAAAATTCAGCAACAACATGTAAAATTCAGTAACATGTAAAATTCAGCAACAACTAAAATTAAGTGGCAACATGTAAAATTCAGTGGCAATGAAATTTTGGACAACCTCCTGCTGCATTGTGTACACCATGCTGCCCACAAGATTAGTAGGATCTAGTGTTGGATCTTATACATGAGGGATGATATGCTACAGGAAAAGTACAATTTCGCATGTTAGTAAATCTGGAAAGGCGAAAAACAAATTGTTTTTTCTACATGAATATATAATGCGATATGTACCTCTAAAATTGTTGGAATATCTGTTTCTTCATCATCACCACCTGTAGGCATCTCCAATCCCCCCCTCTGTCTGGCAAGGTACTTTTGGTGGCCTTTGCTGTTGTGGCCAGCTATACCACATATAGAGCAATATATGGTGACTCCTGCCTTGGTGAAAACTTTAACTCCCTTCTTAAGGAACAAATCAACCTACAGTACAACACTGTACTGAACAACCTAATGGACCTCGGGCAAGTGCATTGAAATTCAGACTCGGGCAAATGCATTGAAATTCAGTAATTCAATCCATAACTATAAGGAACAAATCAACGTACAGTAGAACACTGTACTGTGCATCAAATTTCAGAAACATGAAGCAAAGTTCAGACTTTTATAATTCTAATAATATGCTAAATTATCTCCTATGCTATACTGAATAACAAACTAAACCTACAGTACAACACGTGTGCAAGTTTTGTATTCGAATAACCAACTAAACGCACAGTACAACCATGATCATAAGAAACTAAACGGAACCTACAGTACAACCATGACCCGACAGAGCCCTACGACTACAGCACACACAGGTGGTCAATTCCTCAATTTTACTCGTCTAGAACACTATACGAAAGCTACTTGCTCGATTTCCAAACTAAATCGCCCCTAAAATCACCAGCATCCCTTGATCATCCGCACTGTTCGAGTATGCAAAAACGGAGGCGCAGCGAGGCTGCTGGGAGATACAAATCGGAGGCGCAACTCACCGTAATCGGGAGGATCCTCATTATGCTCGCGGTAATGCATCGCCGGCCAAGTCCTTGAAGCCAACGGCGGTGCGGCCAAATCCCAGAACTCGTCGGAGGAGGTTCTCTGTTACGACCGAAAAGAACAGAAACGAGGAAGGAAACTGAGAAAATTTCGGACCGTGATGTCTGGGTGGTTACGAGGACCGAAATGAAAAAACCACACGCCCTTCCTTTCTTTACAATGCGGAAGGACTTCTTTGGAAAATTGCCAAATAAAACGGGACGGATTGCAAATTAACTTGGCCATGTCAGCGTCCACATGTCAACACGTGATTCGTCCTGGACCAATTTGTTCCCGATTAGCAAGTTCTGGGGCTTTCGGTGCACGATTCGCAAGAAGTGGGACTAAATTGCACGCTCAGCGCAAGTTGTGGGACTAATTCTGTATATACCTCTTTTTCGTTAGCTCCTATTTTCTGTTCGATGTGGACTCCACCTACCTTGTCCTTTACTGATCCCCACACGGAAAGAGTCAGATGCAAATAGCCTGGCGCGAAACAACCGCAAATCCCATCAAATCTTTGCTTTCCTTGCCTATCCTCAGCGTGAGCATTTTTTTTATCTGCTGGCTTCACATAACAATCCGATCCTGCACCAAGCGTACTCTCCTCTCGGGAGCCAATCGTGCGAGAGGGGAACTCCAACAAAATGCGAACGAGTCACGATAGGGATACAAGGCACCTTTGTTGTTCTGTCTGTACACGCAAACACATTTTTCCTCTTCCTGTACTTTCGCTTCACGCTACATCAAATTAATCCGATCGTAAACTTGCCAAAAATATGGCCCCAAACATGGGTTGAGACGGGCGCATCTACATTGCGCGCGCGATGGATCGGCAACGCTCGATCGGTTTCCGACCGGTGATTTGCTCCAACGCGCTAGTACGTCACGGGAACTTTGCACGTACACATTTTTTCGTCCCGCGCACGCGAGCGCACAGTTCCGCCAAAAGAGTTAACGTGAAAAAAAAACATTTTTTCTATTCCCTTTGTTGAGCGCAAGTGCACAGTTTCGCCAAAAAAAACGAAAATATTATTCTTTAGTGTGGAAAAAATTACCGTGCAATAAAAGATATAATATTTTTTTTGGAAAATCATATTCCCTTTTATCTAAACTAGATAAGTGACCTCCCATTCCTTTTAATTTTTTTGCATAAGAAAGAATTATGGGGTGGGTCTACCTTGCGCGCGCGATCGAAAGGTTTCTGTTATTTCTGACAGAATTTGCTTCCCGAAAATAGACGGATTGTTGGAGGGCCCGCTATTCCCTTTTATGACAGCTGTCTCACCTGGCCGCGTTTTGGCCGCGCGCAGTGGGCCGTTCTACAAGATTCTAAAAAACTTTTTCCGATAGGATTCGCTTTGCTGGTGGGTCCACGTTTTCCTTTTCGGATAGGCCATGTCACGCGGGCGCGTTTTGGCCGCAGTGGTCTGTTGTACACGATTTGAACGAAAATATTCTCCCGCGAAAAAAAACAAATATGTTGTACGCTTTTATTTTACTTATAAATTGATTGAAATATATTCCCTTTTTCTGACATGAGTAAGAAATGGTTCGTTTTATTATTTTTTCTTGCATAAAATAACTTGCCGGTCAAGAATTAATTCCCTTTTACGGCTAGTGATATTTTGGGTAAAAGATAATTGGGTGGGAGATGGAAAAAAATCCACTTCCAACTAGTACAAAAATGTTACCGGTTACATAACATGGAAATTACCAGAAATGACCCTAGCTAACATTCTCAATTAATTTTTCAACGGTTGGTAATTTTTCATTCATCACACCTTGGTAACATTTATTGGGAAAAAATATATAGGCTTCTAAGAGGTTGATAATTTCCATTCAATGCGCTTGATAACATTATTAGGGAGAAAAATATATAGGTTTTTAAATAGGTTGGTAATTTCCATTCACCGCTCTTGATAACATTCTTGGGAAAAAAATATATATGTTTCTAAAAAGGTTGGTAATTTCAATTCATCACTCTTGATAACATCCTTGGAAAATATATAGGTTTCTAAAAAAGGTTGGTAATTTCCATTCATCACGCTTGATAACAATCTTGGGAAAACTATATATAGATTTTCAAAAGGTTGGTAATTTCAATTCATCGCCCTTGATAACATTCTTGGGAAAAAAATAGGCTTCTAAAAGGTTGGTAATTTTCATTCATCATCCTTGATAACATTCTTGGAAAAAAATATATATATGGTTTTAAAAGGTTGGTAATTTTCATTCATTGCCCTTCATCACATTATTGGGAAAACTATCTATAGGTCATCAAAATGTTGTTAACTTCCATTCATCGCCCTTGATAACATCGTTGGGAATAGATATATATAGGTTAAAAAAATGTTGGTAATTTCCATTAATCGCCCTTCATAACATTCTTGGGGAAACTATATATAGGTCATCAAAAGGTTAGTAATTTACATTCATCGCCCTTGATAACATTCTTGGAAAAAAAAATATAGGTTTTAAAAAATGTTGGTAATTTTCATTGATCGCCCTTGATAACATTCAAAGTTATAGTCCCTCCCACTCGCCGACCCTTAAAAGAAACTGTAAAAAAATCAAAGTTGAATTTCACCCATATTTGAGTCAAAACAAATTTGAACAAATTTAACTAGAAATAAACTAATATACCGATAATGCCAGATGATGTCATAGTCCTCCTTGACGGTGTCGGTGTCGTCGCCGCAATGGATGCCACATGGGTTGCTCGGCCCCGCCTCGTCATCATCGAGGTCGACGACGGTCGCCCCGATGATCGCCAGGTCGTCCTAGAGCGTCCACACGCACGCCTTCGGTACATGCAGCACGGGACGTGGACGTCTGGTACGTGGCAGCGTCGCCTTCATGGTCGTCGGCAAAGGACTTAAGTTATCAGGATAAAACTAATAGAATATTTATCAAGCATATATCATGAAAATTATCAATTTTAAAATTAGTAAAGATGTTACGAAGTATGTATAGCACATAAGCTAGAACGCTAAAAACTAGTAGAATATGTTAGCAAGCACCTAATAAAGAACGTATCAATCTTAAAACTAATAAAGATGTTAATAGGTATCTAGATCACAAGTTATCAGTCAAAAAACTAATAGATTATTTTACCAACCACGTAACGAGAAATTTACCAATCTTGAAACTAGTAAATATGTTAACAAGTATCTACCACACAAGTTATAAGGCTAAAACTAGTAGAATACGTCACCAAGCACCTAGTAAAAAAGTTATCAATCATAAAACTAATAAACATGTTACCAAGTATGTAGCAAACAAGTTAGTATACTAAACACTGGTAGAATATGTAATGAAACACCTAGTGAGGAAGTTACCAATCAAACAAGAGGTCCTATGTCCATACTAGTAGAAAGTAGGTTATATATTGTTCATATTTTTAATACTAGTAGAAATTGTTTTTTCCCACCCATTATTGTTTCCGCTGAAAAACTACCGGCCCTAAAAGGGAATTCAAAATAAATTTGACCTAAGAAAAATATTTTTTTCATAAGAAATACGTGTTTCCATAAAAAATGGAATGGAAAGTAGGTGTTTCCTATTCCCCATCCATTTTCATTTACCCTAAAAAACAACTGTCAAAAATGAATTGAAATATTATATGGGATATTGTTTCGCGAGAAAAAAAACATTTTTTTTTGTTCTGGCATGTAAAAGGAATCGCATCATATTGAGAACATGCATTTTCCTACAAAATATATGTTTCATAACACAAATAAATAGGGAAGAGAGGTCTACGATTTCGAGAGAAAAGTTGACATCCAATGTAATGTCCACGTGTTCAACGTTCATAAGTTTAAAAAGTTTCGCAAGTTCTAGCAAATATTTGCGGGATGAAAAGTATTTCTTTCATCCTTTATTAGTAAACCAGGAAAAAGAAAAGGAAAAAAGAGGAACGATATGAAGCAAAAGCATAGAAGTGAAAATGTACACAAAGGAAAAAAAGAAATGGACCGGTGGACTCCTTCCATGCATGTGCATGCGGTAGATTAGGAGAAATAGAAATTAACATGCTCAACCTTCGAAAGGTGCTGCTCGTCGCGGGACGGATCCATCAGGTAATCCATGCGACTGGTTCAGTTAGTAGCTATTAAGCGGTGAGGTGAGAGCTAGCTCCAGCATATATATGCATGGATCGTGGAATGGGTTTACACAAAGGCATCTAGAAGAGCAAAGGGTGATGAATGGGCATTGCAATTTTAGTGGTGGATCGGGGTCTGCATCCACGCATGCACGGAACATCTTTGAGATCTAGACTAGACAAAAGCATAAGTGTTCTTTTTTTCTCCTTTTTTATTTTGAGTGTAGCTACAGCTTCATTAATTGTGATGGGGTCAGATCGATCAAAGACGAGGAAGGAGGGTTCCTTGGTTTGGTACGTGAGACTGGGCCAGCTGGATTCCGATCCTTGTTTTGTGGAGACGCACGCGAGCAGACGCAGGTACCTACTGTTGACTCTCCGCATGCGCAGACGCGGGTATCAAAACTGAACACAGGTACGTACTATAGATGCGACAGGTCCGGTCCGGTTTGGACCTGTTACTGGACTTGTGCACCTATAGCAAAATTTCAGGTTAAAGGATCAGCCCGCACCTCTTGTGATAGGGTAAGGGTAACCTATAGGTTTACCCTGCTATGCCCCGTTTTTAGTACATACATACCGGCTACAGTAGTCTTCTAGTCCGGGCATGGGCATGGACAAGGAGATGAACGAACGGCAACATCACATGTGGACGAAAGCGAGGGAGAAGATGACGCCGGCGAACTAAGGGCAGCAGCGGCACCACGGTCTAGCTATGTGACGACGAACACCCAAAACACGTGCCCTCCCGACTCGATGGCGTCGGTGGACACCACCCGCTCGCCGCCTCCGACGCCGACGGTGACCGCGTGCCGTGCCAGCGTTCAGCCCCGACGCCGCTCGCACGTTCTTTAGCTTGTCGTGACCGGCCATGGGAGCGCGCCATCGTGCTCCTCGAAGGCGGCTGTCGCGGAGCCGGCCAACCAGCACGTCAAGGCTTCCCCAGAGGCAGGGAGCAGTGACCCACTGACCCGGGTGGCCGACAAAAGGGGATTCGGGCGAGGCAGTTATTGGCGGGCTTGGGGCGGGGCTTGCCTAGCCAATCCACTGCGGGCGCGTGAGAGCGACCCAGCGGCGGCGTGCAGGTGATCGGCGTGCCAAATGGCAGCGGCGTGGAGGTGCGGTTCTACCCTAGGGACAGGAGGATCAGGGTCAGGATGGACCTATTTTTGTGTGGATCGACCCTCTATCCTAATAGTAACGGAATCCAGGTCCGGTCTGGCGGGTCACCGGGCCGAACCGGACCTGTCGCATCTTGAGTACGTACCCCCACGATAGAAAAGGGAATAGAGAGAGCAGGAACAGCTACGTGTGAGAAGGAAAGCGCGCGAGCGCTCGCGCGCGCGTGAGAAAGGGATTTCGGGTTGAGACACCAACTCCCAACATCAATTCGTAGCACGCCTTATCCTCTCCTCCACGTACACTCTTTTTTTTATTTGCTTCTCCTGCCGGACTGGACTCCACGGGATGCATCGGCTCCCAATCACATGATGTAGAAGTTTGCCCGATCTTTCACCGCAAGAACCACCGAGATAACTATTCTCCTAATCACGTGAGCAATACACGTAACCTGAAGAACATACATAGATTTAGGCGAGCAACACGGTGACGAAAACCACGTCTCACGCCAAGCTCGACAACTCTAGGCAGATCCAAGAGCCCCCTAGCCACGCACGAACCCCCTTGGCAGATCCAAGACCACTCGTACCTTTATTTGAAAAGATAACTGACGAACGTCCAAGACGCCGCCTATATGCCGATCCCCTAGGGACGGTGGTAACCTGGAACTTATAGTTCTACATAATTTTCAACCTCACCAAAACCCTAGCCCTTGGCTCTCTTTATATAAGAGGCCAACCCCTAGTCGGTTGGACAGACCCAAACCGACTCCTAACCTATTTGGACTCAAATTGGATACAAACCGGCCCATTTAGAAGGCTCGACCACAACATGTGGCTCGCTGGCCTTAGACATTATACATCGTGGTTTATTGTCCTAGCGTGCTAACCAGTAGATGCCCGTATCATAAAGCCTTCTTTAAAGTTTCAAAAGATTCCTTACAATCATCATCAAAAACAAAAGGTACGTCTTTTTAAGAAGATTACTAAGAGGCTTTGACATTTTCGAGAAATCTTTAATAAACCTCCTATAAAAACCAGCATGACCAAGAACACTACGTATACCCTTAACATCCCTGGCATAGGGCATTTTCTCCATTGCTTCCACTTTAGCTCTGTGAACTTCAATACCTCTTTCAGAAATTTTATGCCCAAGAACAATTCCTTCATTCACCATAAAGTGGCATTTCTCCCAATTAAGAACAAGATTAATTTCCTCACATCTCTACAAAACTTTATCAAGGTTGTGCAAGCAGTTATCAAAAGAAGTTCCATAGACGGAGAAATCATCCATACTTCCATGATTTCTTCACAAAAATCATGAAAAACAGCAGACATGGATCTTTGAAACGTAGGAGGAGCATTACACAAATCAAAAGGCATACGTCTATAAGCATAAGTATCATAAGGACAAGTAAAGTTTGTTTTCTCTTGATCTTGCTTCCTAACAGCAATTTGAGAAAACCCAGAATAACCATCAAGAAAGAAAAAATGAGTTCTCTTAGAAAACCTCTCTAACATTTGATCAGTAAAAGGCAAAGGATAATGATATTTCTTAGTAACCTAGTTAACTTTCCTAAAATCAATGCACATTCTATAACCAACTACTAATCTTTGAGGAATAAGCTCATTATTTTCATTAGGCACAACAGTCATTCCTCCCTTCATAGGGACACAATGCACAAGGCTCACCCATCTACTATCAGCAATAGAAAAAATAATACCAGCATCAAGGAGTTTTAATACCTCATTTCTTACCACTTCCTTCATCTTAGGAATTAAACGGCGCTCATGTTCAACTACTGGCTTTGCATCAGGTTCCATATAAATAACATGCTAACATATAGAGGGAGAAATCCCTTTCAAATCATCAAGAGTATATCCAATAGCTCCACGGTGTTTCTTCAATATTCCCAATAATTTTCCTCTTCTTCACATTAAAGTTTAGAACTAATAATAACATGATATATTTTCTTATCATCAATATAAGCATATTTGAGATCATCAGGTAAAGGTTTTAAATCAAAAACTGGATCCTCCTTGGGTGGTAATATGGTCCCCAAGTCTTCCACAGGTAAATTATGTGTCAGTATCACCGGTTGAGGAAGAAGAATATCGTCAATCTCATTTCTCTCTTCCATAGATACCTCACTTCCATGGTCCTCCATATATTGCTGTAAAGCATTGTTAGGAGCAAGGGAAATAGAGGCAAGCTGTTCAACTCTAAAATTTTCATTAGGCAATTCAGATTCATAAGGAGCTCTAGCAAATTTGGAGAAATTAAACTCATAAGATTTTCCATCAAATTTAGTCAAAATTTTCTCCTTCTTACAATCTATAATAGCACCACAAGTGTTCAAGAAAGGTCTACCAAAATAATAGGACAAGTTTTACTAGCAGCTTTACCTAGCACTAGAAAATAATTAGGATATTTAGTTTTACCACATAAAACTTCCACATCTCTAACAATGCCAATCGGAAAGATAGTTTCTCTATTAGCAAGATGAATAACCACATCAATATCCTCAAGCTCACAAGAACCAATTTCATGCATAATTTCTTTATAAAGCTCATAAGGAATAGCACTAGAACTTGCACCAACATCACACAAACCATAATAGCAATGATCACCAATCTTAACAAAAAGCACACGAACACTACTTTTCTTAGGTCTATTTGGATGTGAAAAAAATATTAGAAGCATCCTCACAGAAGACCATATGTTCCTCCTCTACATTTCCACAAACAAGGACTTTCACTATTTCTACTGCAGGTTCAACAGTTATTTGTTCATCAGGTTCAATAGATTTCTTTATACTTTTGTTAACCACACTAGCTAGAATAGAGTGTTCTTTTACCTTAGCTAGAAAAGGCATTTTCTCAATATAAGGCTCAGGCACAACAGGACTAAAAACATGCATTTCTATATTTCTAGGAGAAACAATATCTTTATAAGGTGCATGGTACTTGCTCAATTCCTTTTTAAGAATATCAAGATAGGAGGCAAACGCATTAAGACAATTTGAAAAGATTTGAGAATCAAGACCACAAACAACACTAACATTATATAAATCATCAGTTCCCATAAAAGTTTTAATGCATTCACAATCATAATTTATACCTGACTTTCTACCTTTGTCATTCTCTCATCCTTCAGTGTTTTCTTGAATACGGTCAAGAAGATCCGATTTAGCTTCTTCCTTCATACGTGTGAATGATCCAGAATAAGAAGCATCCAATAAAGCCTTATCATGAAGAGAAAGCCTTACATAAAAATTATTGATAGCAATATTGCTTGGGAGCTCATGGACGGGACATTTAAGCATTAATAACTTAATTCTCCCCCAAGCTTGGGAAATACTCTCTCCATCATGAGGCTACAAATTATATATTTGATTCCGGTATTTATTAATCTCACTGGGACGATAGAATTGAGAATAAAAGAGAGGTAAAATTTCCTCCCATCCAATAGATTCACCATTCCTCAGTAATTTAAACCGTTCGGCAGCTCTACCTTTCAGTGATAAAGCGAATAATTTCCTTTTAACTTGATCCATTATAATACCTGCACAGCTGAATAACTCGCATAATTCATAAATACCAAATGATCACCGGGACTGACATTTCCATCTCCATAATAACAGTTATCCATAACATATCCAACAATTTTTATAGGTATTTTATAAGGAACCAATTCAGCAGATAACGGGTCACCTACTACCCTAGAAGTAATAGGAGTAGTACCCCTAAACAGAGAACCAAAAGGATTCTCCATAATTAAATAAAACATTAGACATAAATAAAAACAACACTCACAGTAAAAGTTTCCCTTACCAATAGCACTTCACTCCCCGGCAACGGCGCCAGAAAATAGTCTTGATGACCCACAAGTATAGGGGCGTATCATAGTACTTTCGATAAATAAGAGTTTCGACCCAACGAGGAGCTGAAGGTGTTGACAAACAGATTGGATAGAGGATTCGCTGTAAACACTAGCAAACAGGTTTTTGGTGGTTTTTTGATATAGCAGATAAATAAAGTGCGAGTAAATAAAAAACAGTAAATATAATTGCATCAAGTGGACCAATCCTTTTAAGAGCAAAGGACAAGCCGGCTGTTCTACTTATGATTACCAAACGTTCTCGAGGACACATGGGGATTTCGCCAAGCGCTTTCGTTTCATACGGTTGATTAATATTTATTTTTTTGATAGGTGTTGTGTGGGCGAATCTATGCTAATGCACTGCCCAACTAGGACTAATACATACTTGTGATTATACCCCTCGTAAGCATCCGCAAATACAAGAAATTAATTAAGTTAAATCTAACTACAACCTTAAAACTCTAGGATACTACACTCCCTCATGCATCGGTTTCCTAAGGGGGGTTTAGGTTTCTGTCACTCCGGCAACCACACAATTAGTAGCCAAATACACAATGCATCCTCCTAGGCCCATAAAGGTGAAGCGTCATGTAGTCGACGTTCAGATGACACCACTAGAAGAATAACACCACAACTTACATATCAAACCACTAGATATTATTGCAACATAATTCCACTACTAACATCATGACTTCTCCCATGTCCTCAAGAATTAAACGAACTACTCACAAGACATCATATGGATCATAATCGGAGGTGATATAAAGATGAATAACAATATGGTCATAACATGTAAACACCGATAAATCTCACAAGCATCAACTACTAACAAGTAATCCACACCGGAAGAGAGATCTAGTGGAAAACAAAGATAAAGACCCCTAATTGTTACAGCGGGATGAAGGTGGACGGTGAGGGTGATGGTGGTGGTGGTGATGATGATGACGATCTTGATGATACCCGAAGTGATGACGGTGACGATGGCGATGATTTCCCGTCTCTAGGGAGGAATTTCCCCGACAGATTTCTCCCAGGCGGAGAGCTTTTATCTCTGTGTTGTTTTCTGCCCCGAGGCGGTGGTGGAATATTTCTTTGATGATGATCTGGGGCTTAGGGTTCCCTGGGGGTCAAGTACGCGAAAGGGGGCGACCAGAGGTGCGCCAGGGTGGGAGGCGCGACTAGGGGGCGCGCCATCCCATGGTGTGGGCCGCCTAAGGCCCCCCTGGGGGTCCCCTCGTGGCTAGCTCCTTCTTCTGGACTTCTAAGACATCCCCGGTGCCCCTTTGTTCTTCTTATGATCTTCTAAAATAGGGTATCTTGACGGGGCTTTTTCTATCAGATTTCTGGTCCCGGTGTTTATTCTCCAAAAATTATGAAACATGCAAAATAAGATGAAATAACATAAGTAATGCATCATAACATGAAATATATCAATGAATAACAGAAAATTATAAAACAGTGATGCAAAATGGACGTATCACCGACGGCCCAGGATACCCTGGTATCCATTGGCCCGACAGATACAAACACAAAGTAAGGGTAAAGGATATAAGGAACCGATAGCGGAAGCAAGCGGAGACAAGGATATATTCCCGAGTTCCTCCCTTTGAGGGGAATACGTCTCTTTGGAAGGGTGTGAGTTTCGCCACAAAGGCCTACTCAGTTACACAAAGTCTTCACCCTATTCTCTCATGAACTTCGCCACAAAGGCCTAGTTCACGTTCCACTATTGAATCCCTTCGAGGTGGAAATCAGTGACTTTACAATGAGCTTGAGGCACACACCCACAAACAAATTGGAGGCTCCCAAGAACACCAACAATATGCTACAAAAACCAAGTGAGTAACAATGGAGTCTAGGTTTTCCACAAGAATCCCTCAAGTGAATGAGGGGGAAATGAAGAACGTCTTGGTGAAGTTGTAGATCGGGGCCTTCTCCTTCAATCCTCCGAAGATTAACAAGTTTGGGTGGAGGGATTGGGAGAGATCTAGCTTTTGGTGAGCGCAATAAATGGTGTCTTTAGTGCTTGGACAAACTGCTCACTTGGGGAAGGAGGGGTATTTATACCCCCTCAATAAATGTGGTCGTTGGAGTGCGGATTTGGGACCAAAATTCCGGTTCAAACTTGAACCGGAAATTCCGGTTGCTCGGTCAACTCCAGATCTTCGTTCTTCAATGGCTTGACTGAACCGGAAATTCCGATTGCCCAAAATCTCCGATTGAAAATTTTTGAAGACCACCAGTGTCGGACTCCGGACCCAGAGTTATACATAGCTGTTATGAGCTCCTAGTCATGGAACCACAAGGGCTTTGGGGTTACCAGCCCCGGACGTAACACACAACAGCAGATAGACTGGATTCACCGGCACGCAGGCCGGATAACATCGGTACTACTGCTTCTCGTCTCCATGCTAGTCATAACCAAATATGCATATCAAAGAATCCATGAGTCTTATGAAACTGAAGGAACGGGATCAAGGCTAAACCGAAGTGCTATGTGTCACAGGAAGTACTACACACGCCGAGGGTTACTCGGTTTACCAATCGCATGCCGAGTAAACATTGGCAGACATGCTCGGATAATGGATCACCAACACACAATCCCTCCACTACGACAGTCAACACAAGCATAGCGAAATCACTTAACCAAGGGCTCGACACCAACAACCGATCAAATCGGTACTCTAGACATGAAAGTGTATTATACAACTTACTAGAGTATATCATTACACGCCGAGGCTACACAACCAACACAGGTCAGGTAACCCGACACTACACCAAACAGTGAAAGCAATATGTTGCTATACAACAAGACTGCAAAAGTACTAAGAGTCCAAACATAAGCAACATAGACATACCCATACTACAGATACCAGGCTGACACCTGGGAACCCTGAAGTACTCATCGACATCGAGGTAGAAACCTTTTTTAGTTGAAGCACCTACGTCTATAATAAAAACGACAATGAGGCAAGGTTGAGTACAAAAGGTACTCAGCAGGACTTGGCTTCTAAGTTATTTTGCGTAAAAACAACTTTCCCCCCAAATCGAGGACGAAGAAGCACGCGTAAAGGAGCATTTCCAAAACAGAGCAGAAAACTACTCAATTACTGAGATCATCATCTTCTTTTGTTCCATCAATTCTTTCTTAATCCCAGACTATGTCATGCTACAAGGATCACCCCTCTCGACTTAGTCGAGGAGGCACCCTTCATTCGTTGTCAATAGGTTTTAGTCATTCCGTTCAAGTTCTCTATGACCTCGTGTCTTTCACCAAGACGTTCTTAACCATGGACACGACTTTCCGAAAGATCTATCCCTGCAGGGGGTACACTTTACCCACAGGTATCAACTGACTCTTAATGCCACGCGGTAACACTCTTTCTAAGAGCGCGACAGAGGGTGGTCGACCATGACCTTTACCTTGCTCAACCCTATCCACGAGTCAACCCAAACAGGGCCACCCCATCAATGGGAGCGTTGGGCACCTCTTGACGGTACCTGTTCTATGGGTAGGAATCAAGATCCGTGTACGTCCACCATTTGTCCCGGACACGCCCTAAGTTTTCTCCAAAACATTTTATGACACACCCGCTGATGGAAAGCTCAAACTACGTGACCCATGGATACGGCCAAACAAGTTAGTTACCCAAGCAGGGTTCATTGGCTCGCGTGTGGTTGCACGCTCGGTCTTGGCTACCGGGGCGAGACCTTATTTCTCAGGGTTGGCGAGTATGGGACAAACAACCACTTCCCAAGTGACCTCTTGTTCAAGCCCTAGTCAGTTCACATGCTCACCACTCATCATCAAACCAACATATAAGATTATCAAATTGACCCAACTCATCAACCGGATGAAGTAGATCATATCACTAAGCGTGGCTAAGCATATAACACACAAGGCTCTAGCGATACTCAAACAACTCTAGTCATACTAGGAGGGAACATGTATGAAGGCGACAAAAAGGGGAACATGCATTGTATAGGATAACTCTAACTAAGACCCAAAACTTAGTTGAATCGCATGCATGAGTAAGAAGTAGAAAACACTCAAAACTTGGGTGTTGCCATGAGGTTGTGCTTTCCTTGATCATTGAAGGTGGAGTTGAGGTCGTCATAGTAGGATGGATCAACCTCCGAGTCACGGTCTATCGAGAACAAGAAAACACCGGAAAGAGAGCAACAATTCAATACAAGGCTTCGATGCAATGCTTAATATGTATGCATGACAAGTTAATGCATTGGATGTGAGCCCTAAAAATGTATAATATGTTGCTAGGGTTTTATGAAAATGTGTCTAGATGACGTTGCTCAGATGACTTCGAAAACCTCATAGCTGAGTTGCATTCGTCTTTCTAATCGTTTTAATATATTATACATAATTTTCTGAATTTGTTAGAATAAAACATTATTTTCTCAATTTTACATAGATTTAATTCAAATTGACATAATGCACATTTTTTATCTTTGTCAAATATGTTTCAAAATGATATAAACAGATGGAGTTTATTTTTCTGAACATTTGCATATATTTTTCATAATTTTTGGAATTAAAGATTAAAAGTTATTCAAATTATAAACTTTAATTAATTTCTGGAATTATATTTAAATGGGCCCACTTATCACTTATTTATTCTTTTTTAAATATTTTCTAAAAAAGATAAAAGGCTAACGGGGTGGGGTCAGGGTGAAGTCGTCTTGACGTCATTATGACGTCAGCGGCTGGCCGGCAAAGCATGGCCATGGCCGACCGAAGTAGCGCGCATAGGGGCTCAATCGACGCGCCTTGATGGAGGCACTTAGGGGTGGCGGCGCCGCCCCTTTTAGACCACCGGCAGCGAGCCGACGAGCGGACGTAGAGGAGATGGATACGAGACTCGACGACAACGGTGATTCTGGCCACGGGAAGGCGTTTCTGGCCACATGCATCAGGAAGGAGCCAAGCTCACCGCGGTTGCAGGGAAGAGGACGGCGGAGCAAGAGGAGGTCGGAGACGGCGGCGCCTTGCAGATTTCCACGGTGGCCAGAGAAGAAGGAGACGTGGGAATTCGCCCGGCCATCCCAGTGTCCCAGCTTGCTCGTGGAGGAAGAGGTGATGACGACAGAGCACCTGGACTGCTCAAAATGGCGAGTGGAGGCTCATGGAGGCGGCGGCAACCGATCTCCGACGAGCTAGGGTTCGGTTGTCTACGCAAGCAAAGAGAGAGGAAGGGATAGGAGGGTCTACAAGCAGAAGTATCGATCGAGACATCTCCTTGGTGTTATCTACAAAGGGGCGTCGAAAGCATGAGGTGGTACGGCCGCTGGCGAGTAGCCTGCCTGCATCCTGGCAAAGGAGGAAGCCGACATCGTTTTCCCCCAAAAACCCCCTAAACCTTCTGAAAATTACAACCAATCCTTTCTACTTTTGAAAACAGGGAATAATTTGAAAAGTTGAGGGACTTTTTGGAAGATTAAAATTGCACAAAAGCAACCTCTGGAAAGCTCATCAAATTTGCAACGTTTCCATCACTTAGTTTGTTAAATTTGGAAAACTTTTTAAAACAATTTGTGAGTTGCCAAATTAAGTGATTTTTATTCATTCCATTTATTATATTTAAATTAAAAAATTTAACCAAGGTTTTCATGCATGAATGCCATGTACACAACATAAAACATCATTTTATTCAAAAGTGGGATGTCATAACCAGGGCAGAACGGTTATGGTCCTTAGCCAAATCTCGAGCTCTTCTTCTTGATTGGAAATTCCGGTCGCCCAGAAATTTCCGGAACCCAACAGGGTGAAAACTTTATTTTTAAAAACTATGTTACGACCTAAAATGTTTTTATCTCATGAACCCTAAGCATGGTTTCCATCTTTCTCACATTTTCAAAAAAAAAAAAAATATTATCGCCTTGTTTATAAAACAAATTTTTGAAGAAAAAAACAATGAAAATAGTAAACATACCTTTTTGTCTTTTGTTTTCATGGCTCAAAATGTTTTGTAAATAAATAATCATGAGTTTATAAAATTTTGGTTTTCATCTAAAGGTATATCAAAAAGTTTTCTTCTGTTATCTTTCTATAAAACAATTACATACTTGGCGATGTCCCAATAAGACCTTAGTAGTTGACAACCCGAAGAAAAAGAAGCTTCCTTCAGAAGACCTCAACATCAAGATGGGATAAAGAGAAGGCCTCAACAATCCTTTTTGTCGACCCAGCCCCATAGGAATCGATAGGTTTCGCTCAGTTGTTTTCGCTACCCGTTCTTCCTCGATTCTAGACGTTTGCTTGTGCTTAAAATACCTGGTTTGCCTTTGATTGTGTGCTGTTTGTTAAATGAATCGTGTTTGTTGGACTGTTTTGCTTTGTTCTGATTGAGTAGTTTTTCACAACTCTCTTTATCAGTATGAAAAACTTTCCTTTTTATCTTTGGCACCAGTGTTTCAACATGTTAACAAGTTAGTGCACCCTTATCCCTCTGTTTTTCCCCAACATCCAGAAGCAGAAGAAGAATCATTTCAGAGCTACAATTTTCACTGGAACTTCAAAGGGATACATGATTCAAGGGATAACATTGCACCAGACTAATGAAAGTTTCAGAAAGTAAGATACAAGTCCGTTTCCAAACACAGACCACTACACCTACTCTGGTTTAGACACTAACTTTGCCTAGCCCTCGCTGGCTGGAACCCGGTCTGAAGGTGAGCTAGTCTCACCTGACGTTGAACACCAAGTCAGGCGACGGCGAAGCCCCTCTAGTCTTCCTGGCCTTGTGCCGCCAGCTTGGACCTCCACAATCGCAGCCACCGGCGCCACTGCTCGTCCTTCTTCCATCGCGGTATCACTCCTGGCGCCAGACCACCAGTCATGGATGTCCCAGGCTGCAAAGATCATGGCTAACAGGATCACCGTGACTGATCCCACTAGGCAAACACTGAAGACTAACACGATAAGTACGTGCTCCAAGAAATTTGCTCGCTCCAGCAGGGAGACATACTCCCTGAAGAAGTCTTTGATTAACTGGGAAATGAAGCTCATCGTGTGGTGCGATTTAGAGAACCTCGGCTACCTTTTTATAGTAGCAAGAGCAGAGCCCTCTCCTTCATCAAGCACTACACGGGAAAAGCCGAAGAATCCAGCTGCAGTACTCGCAAATGGCGCGAAATCATCAGCGCGCCCCTCCACCCAGTGGTCAAAGAATCGATATGTCTCACTCACAACAGTCTCATGGCGAGGTGTCAGCCCACCCTGAGCTCAAAGTGGGCGGGACTCCCTGATGCCAAGTGTGTGTGCACCAGGAGAGAAGGCCAGGCAAGGAGAAGAAGAGGAAGAGAGAAGGGCATCGACTGCCAGGTGGGCCTGGTCCCACATGTCAGTGTTTGACCCAAGAGAACTCCGGGTGTACCAAGCTTCTAACTCTCTTTCTATTCGTGAGAAAAATCTTGCCAAGATCACTAGTTGTTTGTAGCCTCTACCCTACACAACTAGGTCTCTGTGACCCCCTTTGTGAGTATCCAGTCTTATCTTCAGGGTTGAAGCAAATTTTGGTTTTCTAAAAAAAAAAAAAAAAATTGGTTAAAAGAGTTTTGTTTTTGTTGTTTGTTGAGAAAACCCTCTTCCTTGTTTTCCCTTACGAATCTCGAGGACGAGATTCATTTTAAGGGGGGAAGAGCTGTAACAGCCCAATTTTTGGAAGACAGGAAAAACTTGTTTTCAATAACCTAAAAATCAGGGCCAACAAAAACTTTTTAATATGTTTGACTAGTGCTTGTGTTTCATTTCTATTTGCTAGTTGATTGTGCAGTTGTTTGAGTTTGTCAACAACTAACATTAAAAACAATGATCATAACTTTCTTCAAACACAAACCTTGTGATCAAGTCATGACCAGAAATCTTATCATCTTCATCCATCACACTGTTTTGGGCAAAAACCTTTCTGAAAATGTTTTGAGTTCAAAGGAAACCCAAAGACCAAGTTTTGAGAAAAACAAAAGATAATTTCCAAAACTATATGAAAAGTATTTTGGAGCTAAACATCTCCAACCTGTTTTCAACCAATATGTTTTTGCAAAGTATTTCAAAAACTATTTATCACTTCCTTCTTTTGCAAAAACTATAAGAGGGGACTATGTTACCCTTGTGTTCTACCTCAATTATATTGTTTTGGGAAATAATAACTTTTGTGCTGAAACTCTTTATAAAATCATCTTGTCATGGTATGTCTTGATCACTACCCAAAATTAACACTTGAGATAAACACCTGGAAACTAAATCGAAGAACTCAATTGTTTGAGTGATCTTGTGTGACTTGTTACTTTATCTGCATTGTTGTGTGATTTTATCTTGTGCTTGCTTGAAGTATTTATTTTTGTTTGTTGATTAATGTGTGCTGTTCTAATAAAATAAAACCTATTAATAACAACATCAAACATCAATATCATATTCCATCATATGTCCATCTCCTACCCTGTTTTCCTAAAAACTTCCAACTTTGGAGACATGCTCTTATGTCCTATTTTATTCTATTCACAATGCATCATCATAAATATCTTTGTATATCTATATATTATATCTATCCAAGTTGTTATTCTTGTTCTTGAGAACACTTTGGTATCATCTATCAAAGTCCTATTGAAGGCATCCCCAAAAATAATGATCATATCACCTTTATCATGAAGCACTTTTTCCATGTTACTCCAAATCACTCCTTATTGTTTTCAGGCCCAATGAACCTACCCTTGTCATTTTCATGACCTATACATCACCTCCATGTGGTCCATTTATTTTCCAATGGACATTTAATTATTCTTCTCTCATGGTTTTTCTCCTATTAAATAAACTCCTGTTTTCACCATCTTTCCACTTGGTGTCTCAAATATTTTCAAAAGAGTTTCTTATTAAAAATCACTTTTGAGACCTATATTATATACTCTATCATCCCAACTCAAAAATATTTGTTTTAAAAGCATTTTACTATTTATTATTTTCCATTTTCCAAAAGGCCAGAAATAGAGTTTAAAATATTTTGTGAATAAAAGTATTTCCTAAAATCTTGGAAAAATTACCCAACATGCCTATGGTCATGTGGGATTTATTTATAGAAAAACATTTGCTAGTTGTTTTGAAAATTTTAGAGAAAACATTTAAAAACAGTTTCTGCCATTTTTTAATCTCCAAAATTTTGTGAAAGAAATATTTTCAGAAACTCTTTAGGGAACCACCCCTAGACTCAATTTTTGATTCTCTATCCAATGCACAAAATTTCTCACATAGTTTCTATTCAAAATTTTGGTGAAAACTATCAAAAACAACTTCTGGTCATTTTGGACATTGATGAGTTCATCCATGTTTTGAGCAACTCTTGCACTCTCTCTACCTCTCTCCTGTTCTGAGAGATGAAAAACATCCATTCTCACCTCCTAGACATGGTATAGATGATCTACCATTTTTCTCTCTCTCTCTAGCTCATCCAACCACAAGTGGCCAAAGATGGTGGTCACCCCCTTTTCCTCTATCCACCACGACAGACCAAACCAGGGGCTGCCCTCGCGCCAGCACCCTCCTCCATACCCCCGTGACCCCCTGGCATGCGCTCTCCCTTTCCCCTTGTCTCCTTCCTCCTACCCGTGCGCTGTCCATGGCGCACTGGACACGCTCGCCACGTCCATCGCGTTCTGCCACTTGGAACTCATGCCCGAGCCCGTGCCCTTGTCAACCAGCTCCACGAGATCTCCAGGAACTCACCCGTGAATCCCACTCGTCTCCTCTCGCTCTCCTTCATCCTTTCCTCGCTGTCGAACACCTACGGGTGCAGAGCAAACGACGGCGATTTCCCGATGCTCCCGTGCACCTCCTGCCACCGTACCTAGCCATGATAACACTCTCACAATGCCCTACCTTTGTGACCGCAAAAATCCCGAAGAAAACCCTCGTTGCCCAGCTCGATCTCAACCGCCGTGGCCGCCATTGTCGCCGCGCACCGAGCTTCGACGCTAGATGGATCCGAGCCACCTCCTTGCTGTCCAACAAGACTCACTAGCTCCACTACTCTCCAATCGAACCCTAGTGCCGAAAGCCCCATCCCTTCCCCTCCGAATCGGCGGAATCGAGCTCCACGCGCCGCCGGTCAACCCCTCCTCGAGTTTCCGGTACAGGACGCCTCTAACCGTCCCGTTTCTTCCTCTGGTTTCCTCCTGACTCTAATCGCCTTGTACCACTCTTCTTCTTGTTATTCATACCTTGCAGGGTCGCAGCCATCTTTGACAGGTCCGGCCGCCGCGGATCCTCGTCGAACCCCGGCTGGAGGTCTCCTCCAGGAAGCGCAGGCGAGTGCATCCTGTTCGCCTCGTCGCGCCGATCCGAATGGAGCTTTCTGCGTTTCCAGGTGCTGTCAGGGGCGCGTTCCGGCGATCCTCCGGCGAAGATCCGCCACGGGCCGCCAATCCTCTGTTTTCCGCCGCCTGCAAATGGTTGCCGCCCGGCGTGCGTCGACGCGGCCCCTCCACGGCCGTTGGATCCGCATCCAACGCGCCAGTTCAAATCATGGGACATTAAATCCCGGCCGCTGACTCCCGATCTGACGGCGGCGTACCGCTTCGGCAGCGCGCGCACATTAGCGGGCCGGCCTGCCTCGCGCGGCCCGTTTCCCTCTCAGATCCGGCCTATTTATGTTTTTCTGCAGGTGGTTATTCCTTTTCCCTGCATGTCTGTTTCTAGGTGATTACTTTAATTCGAAACAAAAATGCTAATGAGTGAACCTTGCCAAACTAAAAATCACAGAGGTAGATCTACATTTTCTTAACCATGTCCAACTTGTAGATCTAAGTTTTGAGCTTTATTTTAGGAGAAATAAAAATAATGGCAGAGACACTCTTTAACACCATTTCTATCATAACTTGAGTTTTAAGTATCCAAATCTTGCAAACTCAACTGTTCTGAGTAGCCCTTGATAATATCTATCTGTTACAGTTGACCGTGTGTTTACTTGAGTTGTTGATTGAAAATGACATGCATGTTAGTTTTGGGCCAGAGAGCACTTCTATGAATTGTTTAATTTTATTGGTGATGAATTTTGATGTGAATCCAATTGTGTTAGTTTTCTAGTGACTAGGAGCACCTCATACTAGATTTACATGATGTTAGGAGTTACAGAATAGGATTGATGCAATATTTAGTGTTTAGCTCTTTTCTGCATTTTATTGCTATGCCCTTATTTAAATTGTGTGTTATATTATTTTGTTATAAAATTGATTCCTAGCATGTGTAGGGTATCAATACATGTTTTATTTGTTCTTGAGTGTTTCATTATCATGTTAGGAAAATGTGTGTGAAAAGCATGTTGTTGTAGTATATTTTCCATAGGGTTGTTTTCCTTGTAATATTAGGATAAATCTTGTATTTCTTCTTATGAGTATGATGACTTTCATAAATGTTTTAGTATTTTTATCCATAGTATAGCTACTGTTATTTTTGCATGTTATAATTGATTGCATGATTGGATAAGTTCTAGATCATGTTGGCATGCCATGCTAGTTGTAGGTGATTTCTGCCATAGTAGTTATATTGCATGCTTAATTTTTGAGGCATTAATTAGATTGTTATTTTGTTATTACTAGCATGTCTAGGTGTTACTTTCTCTGTTATTTGGATGCCATCTTACATATCCATCATGTTAAAATAAATCATGCTTGATGATCCCTTATGGTTATGCATGTCTGCTTGTCTAAATAGCCATTTTCATGTCTAGTTTTAATAGTTGTTTTGCTCCATGATTATTTCCATGCATTGAGTGATGCCATGGTATTTTGGTATGGTTTTGCCTCTGTTATTAGGTTGCTTAGGTGCTGGTTATATTAATTCTCCATGATTAGAAAAGCATGTGTTACTTTGAGCTTGTAGTATTGCTTGTTATTATTTTCCTATGCATGCGTATGTGTTCCTAGGTTATTTTCTTGTTATTTTGCTCATCCTCATGAATGACCAGAGAGTCATTTAACCTTATTTGAGCATGTTATGAGAGTGGCACACCCACTGGACTCATGCCATTTTGGTTGAGGATCCATAACATCAATTCTACTGTTATTCATGTGTGTTGTCTGTGCATGTTTTGCTTGATGGTGTGCACCCTAGTAATTTTGTTTGTGAGTGTACTTGTTTGATGAAATGCTTGCTGTATGTTTACATTTTATCAAGTGCTTGCCTTTGTTTGGTTCTGATTGTGTGTTTCTCCTTTTTGTATTTACGACGTTAGATAACGAAGACGGTATTATTTTCCGGAGAGGTTTTTATTGCAACTCTTGTTTATTTCAAGAGCAAGACCAAGACCAGTGCCAAGGCAAGCCATTCTAAATGCTTGCTTTTGTTTTACTTATCATTATCTATCATGCATGTTTTACTTCTGAAGTTTTACAAAAGTTTGATTCAAAAACTATTCTTTTAATTGGACTATACCACTATTTATTTTATGTATCTAATATGCTATATCCACTATATAATCTTGGTGTTACCAAGCCCTTTAGATATTTTAATATCATCACTTAATCAATTTGAGTCCCCTAGTGGACATTTTAACTTGTTGTTTTTGGAAAGCAAAAGATTGGAAAAACCCCGAGGAAAGGTGGGACCTTGTCCGAGGGAGGTTTGTGAGAAGGAAATGTTTTCGACTCGTTTTCCAAAAATGACACATAACCTAGTCTTCGCCGGACAACCAAGCCGTACTGCCACATTACCTCAATATGGGTACGGGGTCTAGCTAATTGCTTGTCGGTGTTAGTCCGTGTCTACCTCAAAGTGCTATAGGGGTTAGAGTCCCCCGAACCGAATTGTCGCCAGGAGGGAGAATGGGACATTCACAGTGTGGGATTAAGTTCACTACCGGTTGCAGCAATTGGGTCTCCTGCCATGGCGGTGTGTTGTCAGGGGAAACCGGATCGATACGGCTGACTCACTCGGTGCCGGGGAGAACAAACCCAGTTGAAGAGGTAGTCATTTACTAGCACTGACATAGTGGATGGTTAGGACCAGTTATCCGATGTTTGCATACTGTCTCGGACAGTCCGTGGTTGTTCACAGCGGATGTACTGGATCTTGTGGATTGTGTACACCTCTGCAGAGTAAAACTATTCAGAATAGCCGCGCCCTCGGATATGGGCAGTTGAATGGCCATGTAGCTAGTATTGTGTCAATGTTTTCAAAAGGCTGGAAAAGTGTTTTGGAACTTGTACCTGGGAGGTACGTTGAAAGGGAATGATTGTACCTTTGAGGTACAGGTTAGATGATGATCTTAAAGATGTGTTTTTCCAAGAAGTTTTGCAAAGAGAAATGTTTTCTTTATCTAGAATGTTTTATCAAAACCTTGTGGACATGCTTTATCTACAAGGGAAATGAAATATCTTTTGAAGTATCTTTTTCAACAAAGGAAAATAAAACTTGTGCAACTATGATGAGTCTTAAATTCATCATGGCTAGTTGAGCTTAAAGCCTTCCTACCACCTTTATATCTGCATACTTGCATGTTTAGCTTTCACTTAGGGTGACTTGCAGGAGTACATTCAAACGTACTCATGAATGGTTTCGTCCCTGGCTATTGTCTTAGCCAGACTTTGAGCAGAAACCAGGAGAACCTGAAGAAGATGGTGTCGCTGACGGCTGTGCGAACTAGGAACGTCTCCGAGTCAGTAGCCTGTAGGTAGTCAAGGCGTGACTTGGGTTTACCACGAGTGTGTTTTGCTGTCTTCCGCTGTTTTTTGGTTTGTGTTCCTGCCCTGCGTGGTAGTTGTTTTCAACTGAGTCAAGTGACCAGTTGTGTAAGCCGTGTATTCGTGTAGTGGATGTTGTAACCTGCAATGCCAACTCGAGTATGTTGTTCACGACTAACTGATCATGGGATCGTGAATGTATGCATACTGGAGGTCTCGGACTGCTAGTCTGGGGTCCCCACACATACTTTGTTTTGCTTGAAGTTTTTGAGTTCATCATGCATGGCTTCCAACCAATCTTTATCCTCGAGCTATTCAAATACTTTCTTTGGTTCCACCATAGAGATATGAGCTTGCAATTTAGATTCAAATACTACTAGTTTCAATGATAATCCCTGGGGACTTCTCAACGACTCTATAAGTATGGGATTCGGCACCTTAACCAACAAAAATGCCCTCTTGAAATTTAGATTGAAATTTAGTCAAACAAACTCATTTCACCAAATAGAAACACTTACTACCGAATACCTGAAAGTAGGAGATATTTGGTTTGTTGCCGGTAAGGATTTCATAAGGAGTTTTCTCCAAGCCTTGCGGAGGTAGAGTCGGTTTGATGAACGTCATGCCGTGGAGATAGCCTCAGCCCAAAGATATGGAGGATATTTAAACTCCGCCGACATGGACCTTGCCATATCCCTAGGGGTCTGGTTCTTTGAAAGTAAAGTATGGGCACCTAGAGGGGGTGAATAGGTGCTACGACCAATTTTAATTTTTCTTTAACAATTAGGCTTGACACAAAGGTAAATTCTCTAGATGATGCAACTATGTTGAATTTACCTATATGACAAGGACAAGCCCAATAACAATACAAGCAAGAGTAAAGGAGGAAGGGAACGAGGTAACCAATATGAAGCACACGGAGACATGATGTATTCCCGAGTTCCTCCTTGTTAAGGGAGTACGTCTCGTTAGAGGGGTGTGAGCTCGCCACGAAGGCCTACTCAATGCCACAAAGGCCTCACCTTATTCTCCGATGAACCTCTCCACAAATGCCTAATCCACCTTCCACTATGGATCCCCTTTGAGACGGGAATCGAGTCCTTTACAAACAAGCTTGGGGCACACACACACAACCAAATTGGGGGCTCCCAACAATCTCAAATCACCAACAAGTGTAGAAATGGAGTCTAGGTTTTCCACAAGGAAACCCTAGACTAGATCCCTCTAGAATATGAGGGGGAAATGAAGATTGGCTCGGTGAAGATGTAGATCGGGGTCTTCTCCTCCAATCCTCCAAGTATCAATGAGTTTGGGTGGAGGGATTGGGAGAAATCTAGCTTTTTGAGGCTCAATAAATGCTTGTCTTCAATGCTGGTTTGAGCAACCCTTTGGAGAAGAAGGGGATGGGATATTTATAGCCCCCTCCCCAAACTAGTCGTTGACCCTTTTTTCATGCCTAGCGGTACTACCGCTGGGGTCAGCGGTACTACCGCTACCTGGCAGCGTGATCGGTACTGGAGTGTCCCAGACACAGGGCGCGAGCGGTACCACCGCAGAAGTACCGTGGTACTACCCCGAGTGCCCATCAGTACTACCGCTGGCCACAACTTTGAAATAAATCGAAGTGGCTAGCGGTAGTACTAGGGCACTACTGCTCTAGTACCGTAGACGTTACCGTGAGAAAATGCTAGCTGGCGATACTTGGGCCGGTACTGCAGGCGGTACTACCGCTTTCTGGAAGCAGCGGTACTACTGTTGAGCAAGGATTTGCTCCTAGATCAAAATGAATACAGCGGTACTACCGAACCAGTAGTTGCCCTAACTTCCCTTGGCTTGTTGTAGGGGTTGGTCCTCCTTTCCCTGCAGAACTGATCACCAGGCATATTGGCAACTGATTTGTCACGGGCTGCTTGCCATTTCATGAGCATGGACCTCTGCCTCCGTGTCAAATTTCCTCGTGGCATGACCTCAGGAGTCTGATCTTCATCGGGGTTCTTTCGAACCCTCTTAGCCGCACGCTTGCGACCTCCACCCTTAGAGCCACTAACACCTTCTCTTAAGAAAGCATAGGGGGATAGCACAGGGGTAAGAATAACTTTAATAAAAAAGATCTACGAGAGAAATCACACAAAAATCAGAAGTGCACTATCTCCAGGACGCGGTAGTACCGCTGGGGGCCACGGTAGTACCACTGCCGCCAGCAGTTCCAGCCATAGCGGTAGTACCGCTGTTTCCAGTGGTAGTACCGTTGCTGGCGGATTCTGCCATGGCACCCAAAAGAACAACCGAGTCCAACCTAGAGAGTTTGCACCAAAGGTTTGTATGGAATTTTCTCTACAGGGGATCACAACGAACTACTCCTAGACTAGGAGATCTCTAGAACCTTAACCATCATCATCTCACAAGATTGAATTGAGGGAGAGAGATAAAGGGGTCACCGGAGCTCATCCTCGTGGAGAAGAAGTTGGGTGCGATCCCCGGGCGTTCTCCGGTGCGATTGGAGCACTCAATCACCGGAGAGAGCCCTCCCCGGTGGATGGGAGACTTGGCGGCAGCGAGATCCAATGTGGGGAGAGAATGAGGGAGTGAAAAAAGGGTTAACGATAACTGATACGTCATAGACGTATCCCTAATTTCTGATGCTCCATGATGATATTATGCCAATTGCTACATGTTTTCTCCCTTATTTATCGCATTTCCATATATTTTCCAGGACTAACATATTAACAAGATGCCCAGAGTCAGTTCCCTGTTTTCTGCTGTTTTTAGTTTCAGAAAAGTTGTTCTGGAAATATTCTCGGAATTGGAAAATTCGAAGCCCGGAAGTCCTATTTTCCCCAGAAGCATCCGGAAGACCGAAGAGGAGTCGAAGGGGGGCAACAGGAGGGCCACACCATAGGGTGGCGTGGGTCCCCCTGGCCGCGCCACCTATGGGTGTGGGGACCCTGGAGCTCCACCGCCTTTGCCCTTTCGCCTATTTAACCCCCCGGATGGAAAACCCTAAGTACCTGATCAAAATCCCCAAAAAAGTTCTGCAGCCGCCGTCACCGTCAACCCTAGACCAGGAAGGTTCTGGAACTGTTTTCCGGCACCCTGCCGGAGAGTAAATCATCACCGAAGGCTTCTACATCACCATTCCTGCCTCCGGAGTGATGCGTGAGTAGTTCACCCCTGGACTACGGGTCCATAGCAGTAGCTAGATGGTTGTCTCCTCCTCATATGCCTCCATGTTTAGATCTTGCGAGCTGCCTATCATGATCGAGATTGACCTTATGTAATTCTATATGTTGTGTTTGCTGGGATCCGATGAATATTGACCTTATGCCAAGTTCATTATAGTATTTATTGCATATGTTATTTGTGATCTTGCATGCTTTCTGTTGCTAGTGGTTGCTCTAGCCAAGTAGTTGCTAGTGACTCCAAGAGGGAGTATTTATGCTTGATAGTGGGTTCATGCCTCCTTGTTGCCTTGCTCGAGTGACAGAAACGTGAAGGGGGAGGATGTGATGTTGCCATTAGGGAGAAAACAACGGTGAGAGTACCCATGTGTATAATCATTGCTTACATTACACACTTTGTTTAATGCAATTAACCGTCGCTTGCAACTTAATACCTAAGGGGGTTCGAATGATAACCTAAGGGTGGATTATTAGTCATAGATGCAGATGGATGTCGGTCTATGTATCTTGTTGTAATGCCCGCACTAAATATCATAGTAATCATCATGTTATAATGTGCACTATGGTGCAACCTTTATTTGTCAATTGCCCAGCTGTAATTTGTTCACCCAGCATGCTATCTTTTTATGGAGAGACACCACTAGGGAACCTATGAACCCCGGTCCATTTTTCACACTGTTAAACAAACCACAACATTTTCTGCTCTCTCTACTTTCTGCAAGCATACAACTGTTTTCCATACTATACGTCTAATCTTTGTTTTCAGCAAGACTGGTGAGATTGACAACCTCATTATACCGTTGGGGCAAATTATTTTGGTTGTGTTGTGTGCAGATTCCACGTTGTTGCTGACACCGGTGAAGCGCCAGCACCACCGTCAGTGGCATCAACCTTCCGAAGATCCTCCTTCTCCTACTGGATTGATAACCCTGGTTCTTAACTAAGGGGAAAAATCCTACCGCTGTGCTCATCACACCCTCCTCTTGGGGTATCCCAACAACACGTAGCAAGGATTTTTCTGGCGCCATTGCCGGGGAATCTCAAAGTCATCAAGAAGCAACCACTCCCTCGTCAACTTTAGTACCAGGATTTTTCTGGCGCCGTTCCCTGGGAGAAGGAAGTCTTCTGGCAAGGGGAGTCTCTCACTCTCAACCTCTTTATTTTGTTTATTGTGTTGTTTTTATTTTTATCTTGTTTTTATTCCCTATATTGAAAACACAAAAAAATTAGTTTACTTCATAGCTGTTATTTATTTGCTTGCTGTTATTTTTGCTTTTCTGCTCTTAAGTTTGATTTCCCATCATGTTGCTCCCTAAATTTACTCTGAAAGATTTTCCGGTAGGAAGTGGTTCTATACTTGGAAAGGACACTATTAAATAATTCTTTGATCATGTTAGTAAGCATGATAACTTTGAGGAAAAATCCATAGTAGAACTTGCTCCCAATTACGAGACTGCTGCAACTTCTTTAGTTCACATGCTAGAAGCTAGGTTTGTTAACCTTCATCCCATAATACAACATAAGTTCCTCAACTTGAGCAACATTGAAGATCCTGAGAAAAGAAATTTCATCTTAGAAACTATGCTTAAACAATTTGGAGATGTTGCTATAGAAGCTAGAAAAGTCTTTGATCGCTTCAATATGCTTGGCTCATGTGTAGACATTGTTGGTGCTCTAGAAAAAACTGAATCTAATAATCAAAACAAGGATAAAATACCAATCCCCTATAAATTAATGGCACTTCATGATGCCCAAGAAAAGAATTTTGATTGGATTGTTCCTGGGAATTTATTTGATGAAAATAGTAAGCCTAAAAATACTAAGAGAGGAGCCTCTGAAACCCACTTTGATAAAATAAAATGCATTATTAAAGCGTTACCAAACCTTGATTTGAATGCCTCACTTGAAAATACTTGAGTTGCCCTTTTTATGCCTAGCTGATAGGCGTTAAAGAAAAGCGCTACCGGAGACAACCCATTTTATTTCTCTGTTTTTGTTCTGTTTTTGTTTGTTTTCTTTGGTGTGCTTTGCACCTAGGTGTTGTATATTTTTTTAGCAACCCCGCTATATCTTTTCTTTTGTGTTTTTGTTGAGCCAAGTAAGGCCTCTAGTGGAAAGTTGACACTATATTTCGTATTTCTGCGCAGAAAACAGATTTCTGCTGTCCACTGTTAATTCCATTAAACATCACAGAAAATTCAAACTGATCTGAGCTTTTTTGTTCTTGTTCCTGAGTTATATACTCAACTTTTCTTAGTTTAACACTTTTTGATTTGAGCAACAGAAGATTTTCGAAAATATCGATCCTTGCATGCTGTCCTGTTTTGACAGATTTCTGCCATTTATCGCATTTGCATCTTAATCTCTTTCTTTTGGTGTTCTTTGAAGAAAAAGAGTTTTAAAAGAAGTTGTGACAGTATCTAATGTGTTTTTTATTGCTATTATTGTGTTGAAACTGAACCATGTGAGATTATTATTTCGATTGCACTAACGTTGCTAATGAAGATTGTGAGAATTTTGATGTGAAGGAAGTTTTCAAGGGTCAAGAGAAGAGGATGATATGATGTGATAAAGAAGAGTGAAAAGCCTAAGCTTGGGGATGCCCTGGTGGTACATCCCAGAAAACTCCAAGAAGACTCAAGCATCTAAGCTTGGGGATGCCCAAGGCATCCCCTTCTTCATCAACAAATTATCAGGTCACTTCTAGTGAAACTATATTTTTATTCGTTCGCATCTCTGTTTTAAGTTTTATTTTGCTTTTGCTTTCGGTTTGTTTTTACTTTCATAATAAGCTTGGTTGGACCCCCAGCATTCTTTTATTGGAGAGTGACACACTCCGCTTTTTCTTGAGAATACGTTGTATTCTTAGTCTCTGTCTAGCCGCTGCATTTATTTAGCTCCTGTTTTTCATGCATCTCTTATCAGAGTTGTTAGTTTTAGTAGTATTATTTGAGTAATCCCATGTTTTATTGCTGTATCATAAAGAGTATTTTTTTAAATAATGTTTTGTATGGTGCTTGTTGGGAGAAACAAAACTGCTGCTTGAAGTAGAATCTATAAAAGTACTAGTAGAAGCTTGTATAGACCGTGGCTAGAACTTTTTAAATGTTATTTTAGTTTTAAAGCCTTGTTGTTATTGAGTAGCATGATTAGCCTCAAATAGCTGAGAGTGTTTAATATGTTTTGAAAGATTCATGAGTTGTTCTTGTCATAGTAAAGCATCAATATATGGTATTCTCTTTCGAATGTTTTATTTGGTTGACTTGGCGCATGCTCACACCATGTTTATGACTACAAACCAGTCACGAATAGCCTCCATGACCACTTAGTTTTTGAACTTGTGATACTACTTATGTTTTAATTAATGATGCTTATTGATGTAGCCCACCGTATTCCACTAAGCACAACATCGATACGCAACAAGGTGAACTCACTCCTATCTCCGTACGTTTTCGGTGACTTGGTGAACGGTTCTCTACCCCATGAAATACCCCTCTATATGCATAGGTGGGATCACCACATGGAGACCCAAGATGGTTCCCAAGATGTCAAGAACACATCCAAGAAGGTGCATACAAAGCTAGGAAGAACGTGGGCGAAGACGGCGTCAAGATCGGAGTTTCGGGGAGGAAGAACGGAGGGAAACGGGGCCTCCCGGCCTCATCCCCCGGCCAGGCCGGCCTCCAACCACCTCAGGCCGGCCCCTACACAGAGCAGGCCGGCCTCCCCCGCGCCTATCCTGGCCTCGGGCTGGCCTCCCAGGCCGGCCTCCTACCCGAGCAGCCCGGCCTACAGGCCGGCCTGCCTCCCCCCACCCCGGCCCCAGGCCGGGCACCCAACAGAAGGGGCCGGCCTGCCTCCTCCTCACCCCGGCCCCCTCCAGGCCGGGCTCCAGGCCGGCCAGGCCGGCTCCCAGGCCGGCGTGGCCCCAAAATGCACGGGAATTGCCCGTTTTTGCACCGTTTCGACCCCCGTTTCGACCTCGAGCAATATAAGGGACCCCAGTGGTTAGATCTAGGGTTTTAGGGATGATTTGAGAACTTCGGGCTTTGCCCTTGTATCCCTCTTGTGAGGTGACTCCTCTTACGAGGCTACTCCTACGATGTGTATCTAGGACCGTATCAAGATCTCTCCAAGGAGCTACTCTTTCACCTAGTGATTCTAGTAGCGCTTGCCAACCTTCCCCTTGCGGCTTCTGTTGGATCGGTGGACCGACCGGTGAGAGAAATCGGTTTCATTTAGCGTGTTGTTGACTTGGGGTTGCGATCCCTCGGAGGCTTCACGAGTTATCTTCCCTCTTTTGTGTTTCCACGCGTTTTCCCTCCATTTCCCCTCGATTCCCCCTCTCGTATTCATCGTGTTCATCGCGTTCTTCGTTCGTTCTTGTCGATTCGTGAAGATCGGGCCAACTTAGAGGTCAACACCTCATCATCTGGTATCCAGAACTAGATTGACACGAATCCGACACCCCACCCCCTCCCCTACCACCAATTTTTCTTCTATCCACCATAAATTCGAAAATTTGACCAAAAATAGCCGAAAGGGATTTCGACCGATCTCTTGATTTGTTGAGTTTTTCGTGGTTTTGTTTCATAGATTTGTTCCCAAAAACAATTCCCCATCTTCCTATTCAGCCACAATTCTTGAATTTGTCCAAAAAAATTCTTGATTTGGGAGAAATTTCGAATTTGAGCAAAAATTTCAGAAAAATCCTGCTCTTCGATTCTTGGACAGATTTTGTATCTTGTTTTTCTTTGTCGCCGTTGCTCCGATTTGAGTGAGGCAAGTTCCTACGTGTCACCATCGACATCGCCCACGCATCTACATCATCGGATCCACACGACATCGACATCCACCGGCCGCAAGTCCGAGATCATCCACCGCATCGGTATAACTTGCTTCCGCTTGAATTAACCCTTTCCTTTGTGTACCTTACCTACTTGGACTAGTTCTTTTACACTACTTGGCATCGCATTTGTGGCACCGAGAGTGCGAGTTTTGCGCTTGTGAGAGACTAGCTACGAGTAGGCATTGGCATTTGGGAATCATCTCCGCATCATCATCATCAAAAAAAAAGGAGAAAGATCAAGAAGCAAAAAGAGCCAAAAGAAGCAAAGATCGATGCCAATTGCTATCATTTGTAGGAACGCCTAGCTTCGAGAGGCGAGAGAGAAGAGAGTGGCCGGTTGCCACATTGTGAATCTTGTTGCTTCTTGTTAATTGCGGTTTGAGCTAGCGTCCTCCTTGTGTTGGTGTGGCATTCAGCTTAGTCTTGGATAGGTACATTTCGTCTCCGCTCGTCCATTGGCCGCACTAACCCCATTTATCACTTGTGTGTGTGTTTTTTTCGTTTCCACCATAGAATTTTCCTCCACTAGGTTTGGTTTTCGTGCTAACTTTTCTTTGATTCTTCTCCACGTTTGACAACACACTTTTCTTTGGATTTGTCGTTTTCCTCGCCACATTTCTAACCCATTGCCATCCACCCATAAGCCGTGTGTGTTTTGGAGCGTGTTTTTGGGATCTTTCGAACTCAAGTCACTTCATTCTTTTTGCTATCGGTTTCTCTTGGCTTGGTCCACTAGTTTCCAACATTTGCTAAAAGGTGAGGTTTGAGCTCTTAGGTCCTCACACTCTATATATACAGTTGCGCTTGTCACTAACCATGTATAGCAAGAGCGAAGACTTTGGAGGCCATGATGATCATGATGAGTCCATGATGGACCACTACGACTACACCGAGCTAGACATGGACCTCCACTCCTACGAGCATGACGTGGTGGACGACCACTACTCCGAGCACGACATCGTGGATGACCACTACTACGAGCATGACATGGTGGATCACCACCACTACTACGACCACGACGTCGAGCTCTACACCGACTACTCCTCCCCAAGCATCATCGACATGGAGGAGTACCACAAACACCACGCCGACTTCGACTCCATGAGCTCCACCGACATGAACCACTACTAAAACTACGACATCGCAAGCTTGGATAACGAGATGGAGCCATGCTACACCGACAACACATCCACAACCATGACGGAGTACGACAACAACAACGACTCCCCAAGCTACTTCGACTCCGACATGGATGAGCTCACTTACAAGAAATTCCTCGCCAAGCTTCGATTGTCAAGAAACTCCGATGGTTCATGCTCGCCACCAAGGAACTCCTCGGAGATTGCCAAGGCCAAGACACGACAACGACCTTCAACCTCAAGATGGCGCAACGACAAGAAATCCAACAAGTTGGCAACGTCAAGATGGTATGCTTCAACATCAAGACGGCGCCACAAGAAGGACATCATCGCGGCTCCATCAAGTGAGAAGGCCAAGAAGCCAAGGCATCCGAATGACTTGCGGAGTCATCCCACACATGAAGTGCGGGAGCGCCGCAAGCTTCGTCATCAACCCCGCTATCATCACCAAGCTCATCACCAAGATCGTCTCCATGATCATCATCGACATATGGAAGAGAGTGGTAAACCCACCTCACCGCATCTTCCACCACAAGTTCCGCGACGACATTGGTTTGAGCATCGCTCGCCATCACCACTACCTCGACCTCGACACCGACAAAGCCGTGGTGACCCTCTTCAAGATCACCCTCTACGACCGGATATTCTTCATCACCCACCTTCTCCAAGCTCGACTCATGATATTGGTCTAAATGGCTTCATGGATGGTGCTCGCCCACATTCAAGGCTTCCAAGGAAAAATGTGTGTCACCACCACAATGACCACCAAGACCAAGGCCATTATCAAGAAGGTGCTCCCGACATGGCTTCTAGTGAATGCCTCCCTCAACTCCACCACAATGACCATCGGCGCCATCCTCTCCATCATGATCGCCATCGCCAAACCAACGAGGATGACCCACATGAGCTTCCACCGCCCATCTTTGATGAAGACCCAAATGAGAGCTTTTCTCAACATCAAGCGAGTGCGAAGGCTCCCTATGGCTTGTGTGAGCGCCGCCATCGACAACAATCAAGTGGGCATGCTACAAATGATCTCTCACTTCCTCTCTTTGATGAAGACCCTTATGAGCGCCCACTTCGACCACCACTAGGCACGGATGCTATGAGCCTACTTTCCCCTCTCCTTCAAGATGAAGACCTCTTATGCCCCATTTGCAAGGGCCATGGTCACATAATGTGGGATTGCCAAGGCGGCGACCAAGATGGTGCGTCAAATGGAGATGCCATCCATGATTCTTCTCCTACCAAATTGGATGAAGCACCGCATCACCTTGAACACGGATTTCCATCGCATCATCAAGGCCATGAAGACAACGACTTGAGCGCCGTTTGCCTCAATGTTACAAGGTGCAAGGACCATGCGCGTCATCATCCATATGAGGAATGGGAGTCTCCGTCTCATCTCCACCAAGATTGTGCTTTCTATTGCACCCCACCTTCGACAAGGATCCTTCTCCTTCTTCATCACATGAGGCGAGATTCACTTCATCATGATCACTACATCTACATCATGTGCGACATTCTTTGAGGATGAACAATGACCTTCATGATCAAGAGCATGAGCTTCCATCATCGCCACAAGCGCAACAAAAACATCAAGAGTGCGAAGCTATTCCTCCCATGACACAAGATCAACATCACCATATGCATGAGGAGACCACTCTACCACTCTATGATGAAGACGTTGATGCATGTGACATTGTCAAAGAGGCTCATCCCTTGCCATCATCTCTAAGGCATTCTTCTTCTTCGTCTACAATGACACAAGTGACCACTCCGACCATCGACAAGAGAGCTCCCAATGCTATCAACGAGATGATCTTGGTTGCCAACCAAAAGGGTGACCATGCCTACATGAGTGAAGGCCAATACTATGCCTTGCACCAACTAGCTCTCAATTCCATGGACATGCCGACCAATGGTGACGAAAGCGTCTATTGCAATGAGGCCAAGAATTCATCGCGAGTGTTGATACGAGTTCTTCAAACCTATCCTCAAGATAGGGACCAACGATGCAACCTCTCTAGAGCCGGCGTCAATGGCCCATCTATCATTGATGGAGGTAATGACGAATTGGGTGACAATCCCCGCTTGACTTCAAAGCATCTCATGCCAACCTCCACAAGGCCATGCTCAAGCCACCATTCTAGCCAAGGAAATCTTTATCATCATCATCATCGACCATTTGAGGATGCTACAAGGCATGGCTTACACGACCACATCACGGAGATGATGGAGCTTCCTTCGACACAAGCCATGACCCTACCTCCTCCTCCAAGAAAGCCACCCTTTTCACACTTGGAGATCAATCCAAGATATGAGATGCTCGAGTCCTCCTCGCCACATGCTATGACACTACCGACTCCAAGCAATGCAACGACTTCGACAAACCGCACTCCTCCTGTGCCAAGACTTTGGAGCCTTCTAGTGTCCCCTCTCAAGTTTCTAGTGAGATGAGTGGTGAGAGAGAGATCCACCATCACGTGAGTGAGAGCCACAAGCCCATAATGAGTGGAAAGAGCATGAGTGTTCGTAGAGGCCTCTCCTTGATAGCCACCAAAAGTGAGATGAGAGTTGAGAGCAAAACCCCATGTGTGCTTATCGACACTAACGGCTTACCAACTTTGTCTCCATCTTTGTTGTCTATTTTGTAGAGATTTGGTGACCCTATCAAGCATCCTCGACATCATCGCCTTCTCCACATACAAGGCTCTCCACATCGCATGAACATCTACACCGACTTGAAGGGTTGGAAGGAGCACATTCCGCTCATCATGATCCACATGGAGATTGACAAGAGCTTCTACGACAAAACATCCTCCATCCACACTAATCAAGTCAAGATCTACACGACGCGTCAAAAACACTTCGACATCAACGCCTTCTACGCCTACATACCACATGTCACGATGTGCATGGAGTTCGACAAGCGCATCCACGACAACGACTTCTACACCTACAACCCTCATGTCAAGATGTATTTGGAGTTCCACATGCGCATCCCCGACAACGACTTCTTCATCTACATCCCCTACGTCAAGATGTACTTGGAGTTCGACAAGCGCGTCAACGACAATGACTCCCACGACTACATACCAATTGTCAAGATGCACTTCGAGTTAGACAAGCGCGTCAACGACAATGACCACCACGACTACTCATCAACCGCCACGAGGTACATGGACTTCGACACGAGCATCAACAACAACGCAACCCATGGAGCGGCGTGCAACCAATGCGTCAAGTTCATCTACACTCTACTGCTTCCGCAAGCTCATCATCATCCACCCATTGAGGATCATGTCAAGATCGTCATCACGTTTGGACCACATCCTCCATGAGCATACCTTGGCATGATCTTCGATAAGAGTATCAACTTCAACGACTACACCGCCTCGCAAGTTCTTCACCAACCTTCCAAGGAGGAACCTTTCATGATCTTCATCACCTTTGGACCACACCCACTACGAGCCTACCGTCACATGAACTTCGACAGGCGGCTCAACTTCAACGACATCTTCGTCGCCGACATTCCTTCTCCCGCTCACATATGGATGGAACGAGAGTCGAGGAAGACTCTTTTTCAAGGGGGGGGGGAGATGATGTAGCCCACCGTATTCCACCAAGCACAACATCGATACGCAACAAGGTGAACTCACTCCTATCTCCGTACGTTTCCGGTGACTTGGTGAACGCTGCTCTACCTCATGAAATACCCCTCTACATGCATAGGTGGGATCACCACATGGATACCCAAGATGGTGCCCAAGATGCTCAAGAACACATCCAAGAAGGTGCACACAAAGCTAGGAAGAACGTGGGCGAAGACGGCGTCAAGATCCGAGTTTCGGGGAGGAAGAACGGAGGGAAACGGGGCCTCCCGGCCTCATCCCTTGGCCAGGCCGGCCTCCAACCACCTCAGGCCGGCCCCCACACAGAGCAGGCCAGCCTCCCCCGCGCCCACCCCGGCCTCGGGCTGGCCTCCCAGGCCGCCCCCCTACCCGAGCAGCCCGGCCTACAGGCCGGCCTGCCTCCCCCCACCCCGGCCCCAGGCCGAGCACCCAACAAAAGGGGCCGGCCTGCCTCCTCCCCACCCTGGCCCCAGGCCGCCCCCCCTCCAGGCCGGGCTCCAGGCCGGCCAGGCCGGCTCCCAGGCCGGCGTGGCCCCAAAATGCACGGGAATTGCCCGTTGTTGCATCGTTTCGACCCAAGTTTCGACCCCGAGCTATATAAGGGACCCCGGTGGTTAGATCTAGGGTTTTAGGGATGATTTGAGAACTTCGGGCTTTGCCCTTGTATCCCTCTTGTGAGGTGACTCCTCTTACGAGGCTACTCCTACGATGTGTATCTAGGAACGTATCAAGATCTCTCCAAGGAGCTACTCTTTCACCTAGTGATTCTAGTAGCGCTTGCCAACCTTCCCCTTGCGGCTTCTGTTGGATCGGTGGATCGACCGGTGAGAGAAATCGGTTTCATTTAGCGTGTTGTTGACTTGGGGTTGCGATCCCTCGTAGGCTTCACGAGTTATCTTCCCCCTTTTGTGTTTCCACGCGTTTTCCCTCGATTTCCCCTCGATTCCCCCTCTCGTGTTCATCGTGTTCATCGCGTTCTTTGTGCGTTCTTTGTTCGTTCTTGTCGATTCGTGAAGATCGGGCCAACTTAGAGGTCAACACCTCATCACTTATGTCGCTATGCATGATTATGGCTCTTATGCTCTCTTGATTTGTCGCTCTCAGTCTTTTGCTAGCCTCAACCTGTACTGAGTATGAGCTCTACTTGTGCATCCAAACTCCTTTAAACCAAATTTTTCCCATTGTGTCCAGCATACCTACCTACATGTGGTATTTAACTGCCATTCCAAAGTAAATTGCTCATGTGTTACCTTTAAAACCCTCAAAATTATTCCTGCTTTGTGTTCTTGTTTTTTCTCATGAGGACGTCAATAGAGAATCTTTATCTCACTTGTTGATTGGATTTCACATCATGGACTAGTAGGTTCATCCGCTTATCTAAATGATAGAAGAGTTGGCAGCGGGGTGCCCAGCCCCAAATTAATACAAACAAATTGTCTTCACTATTTTTTGCCCCTAATCATATCAGTCAAAGCATAATTGTGTAAACAAAAGAGAAAGAGGGATGACCTTCTACACCAGGTGGGTCCTTCACCACGGGATCCGCTCTTGTGAATCCAGTTGGCTTGTGACGTACTGTATTGTGTGTTTACCATTCGTTGACATTAGCATACACCTCTCCTAAAATATAGACATTCCTCCACAAATGTCAACCTTTTAAAACCTCTGATCAATAAAATAAAAAGCTCTAGCACATGACTGGTCCCTGCTTCCCTCTATGAAGGGAGTTTCTTTTACTTTTATGTTGAGTCTCCATCTTCTAAATTTATGCACAGTTGAGAGAGAAATTTTGCCATTCTGAGTTCTATGTGCATTCGTCCCATGAACATCAATAATAATTTCATGATGTGCTATCATTTTTTCTTAAATTATTTGTTCTAGTATTCCTCTTGAACTTTGAAAGTGCCCTGGAATTTATGTTTTGTCCAACTCTTAAGGACTAGCGAAATACCACTTTGCCATACTTCCTCTATACCTGAAACAAACGTTTACCTTTCTTTGCACTATTATTCATGATCCTTTATTTGAGTTACTATTCGTGATGAAAAGTAATTGCTATGCTTTATTATTAAAGTTTTATTTCTCATGCCTGTGTTTAAAGTTTTATGATCTCAGCATGCATATGCTTTTACATTAGATTGATCAAGTTTATGTTAGTAGCATGTCACCTCAGAAATTATTGTTTTATCGTTTACCTACTCGAGGACGGGTAGAAACTAAGCTTTGGGATGCTTGATACGTCATAAACGTATCCCTAATTTCTGATGCTCCATGATGATATTATGCCAATTGCTACATGTTTTCTCCCTTATTTATAGCATTTTCATACGTTTTCTGAGACTAACCTATTAACAAGATGCCCGAAGTCAGTTCCGTGTTTTCTGTTGTTTTTAGTTTCAGAAAAGTTTTTCTGGAAATATTCTCGGAATTGGAAAATTCGAAGCCCGGAAGTCCTATTTTCCCCGGAAGCATCCAGAAGACCGAAGAGGAGTCGAAGAGGGGCAACAGGGGGGCCACACCATAGGATGGCGCGGGCCCCCTGGCCGTGCCACCTATGGATGTGGGGCCCCTGGAGCTCCACCACCTTTGCCCTTTCGCCTATTTAAGCCCCCCGGATGGAAAACCCTAAGTACCTGATCAAAATCCCCGAAAACATTCCGCAGCCGCCGTCATCGTCAACCCTAGAACAGGAGGGTTTTGGAGCTGCTTTCCGGCACCCTGCCGGAAAGGAAATCATCACCGAAGGCTTCTACATCACCATGCCTGCCTCCGGAGTGATGTGTGAGTAGTTCTCCCCTGGACTACGGGTCCATAGCAGTAGCTAGATGTTTGTCTCCTCCTCATATGCATCCATGTTTAGATCTCGTGAGCTGCCTATCATGATCGAGATTGATCTTATGTAATTCTATATGCTGTGTTTGCTGGGATCCGATGAATATTGACCTTATGCCGAGTTGATTATAGTCTTTATTGCATATGTTATTTGTGATCTTGCATGCTTTCCGTTGCTAGTGGTTGCTCTGGACAAGTAGTTTCTAGTGACTCCAAGAGGGAGTATTTATGCTTGATAGTGGGTTCATGCCTCCTTGTTGCCTTGCTCGAGTGACAGAAACGTGAAGGGCAGGATGTGTTGTTGCCATTAGGGAGAAAACAACGGTGAGAGTACCCGCGTGTATAATCATTGCTTACATTACACACTTTGTTTAATGCAATTATCTGTCGCTTGCAACTTAATACCTAAGGGGGTTCGGATGATAACATGAGGGTGGATTATTAGTCATAGATGCAGATGGATGTCGGTCTATGTATCTTGTTGTAATGCCCGCACTAAATATCATAGTAATCATCATGTTATAATGTGCACTACGGTGCAACCTTTATTTGTCAATTGCCCAACTGTAGTTTTTTCACCCAGCATGCTATATTTGTATGGAGAGACACCACTAGTGAACCTATGAACCCCGGTCCATTTTTCCACACTGTTAAACAAACCACTACAATTTCCTGCTCTATCTACTTTCTGCAAGCATACAACAGTTTTCCACACTATACGTCTAATCTTTGTTTTCAGCAAGACCGATGAGATTGACAACCTCACTGTACCGTTGGGGCAAAGTATTTTGGTTGTGTTGTGTGTAGGTTCCACGTTGTTGCTGACACCGGTGAAGCGCCGGCACCACCGTGAGTGGCATCAACCTTCCGAAGATCCTCCTTCTCCTACTGGATTGATAACCCTAGTTCTTAACTAAGGGGAAAACTCCTATCGCTGTGCTCATCACACCGTCCTCTTGGGGTATCCAAACAACACACAGCAGTAACCCCCTCCTCCCAGATCTTTAATTAATCCCCACGGATTATCGCCGCAGCGGTAGTACCGCCGCGCTCAGCGGTAGTACCGCCCACCTGGAACTTCTGGAGCCAGGAGGTAGTACCGCTGCTGGGTTTGTGCTGGGCACGGACTCCTGCAGCGGTAGTACCGTGCGAGGCTACCGGTAGTACCGTGCGCTGGGTACTACTGTCAATTACAACGGTAGTACCGCTGCAACTGGCGGTAGTACCGCTAGCCGGGTATTCCTTCCACCAAGATATCAAAGAGATTACAATTTTCTGAAAGAAAATGTCTTTGGGAGGAAAAGTTTGGGCGTGGGATTAGAACAGAAACTGAGACACAAAACACCAAGGAGTGAAAAGAAAAAACAAACACAACGAAAATACCACATAAGAACCAAACAAGAACCAACTCTTCAAGTGAAGAGGTTGGTGGCCTAAGACACCATGTAAGAGATTATGGTATGTTACCGCGAAGATATATCTTGGGTACATTGCCAATTCTCGACATTGAAGCTCACAATTCAACATTAGAAAAAGAGAGATAACAATGAATATTTGCTTTGGGCATAATGGGGGGAGGGAAAACCCAATGTGTTAGGCTAACACTCCCCTTATGTCCATGCCTACAACTAAACCCAAACACGTTTCATCTATAGGGGTGTGTGCAAGATCCTCAAGTCAAACTCCTAGAATCAATGATATTTAGTTCATTCCTCAAGAACATGAATCTTGCATCGTCGAGTGGCTTCGTGAAGATATCTGTGAGATTGTCCTTGGTGGGCACATAAGATAGTGCAATATCCCCTCTTGCCACATGGTCTCGGATGAAATGATGACGAATCTCAATGTGCTTCGTTCTTGTATGTTGCACGGAGTTGTAGGCGATCTTGATGGCACTTTCATTGTCACACAAAAGAGGCACCTTATCCAAATGAACGTCATATTCCTTGAGAGTTTGCCTCATCCATAGCAATTGGGTGCAAGCACTTGCGGAGGCTACATACTCGGCTTCGGCGGTGGAGAGAGATATGCAATTTTGCTTCTTGGAAGACCAACTCACCAAAGACCTACCAAGAAATTGGCAAGCCCCGGAAGTGGACTTCCTATCATCTTGATCACCGGCCCAATCGGAATCCATGTAGCCCTTGAGAGAAAATTCTTCCCCCTTTGGGTACCACAAACCAAACCTTGGGGTATGAACCAAATACCGAAAGATCCTATGGACCGCCATTAAATGGCTTTCCTTAGGAGCCGCTTGATACCTTGCACACACACCTACACTCAAGACAATATTGGGACTAGATGCACAAAGGTAAAGCAAAGAACCGATCATAGAACGATACAACTTTTGGTCCACATCTTTACCCTTCGGGTTACGTGATAGGTGGCACTTGACTTGCATAGGAGATGGCTTGATCTTTTCATTTTGGAAGTTGAACCTCTTGATCATGTATTGGGTATACTTGGCTTGAGAAACGGAAGTCCCACGAGCCAATTGCTTGATCTCAAAGCCAAGGAAGAATTTAAGCTATCCCATCATAGATATCTCAAACATGTTAGTCATAAGCTTTGAGAACTCATTATTGAAAGCTTGGTTAGTTGAGCCAAAGATAATATCGTCCACATAGAGTTGGCATATGAAAAACTCTCCCTTTACTCTCTTTGTGAAGAGAGTGGGGTCGATCTTCCCAACTTCAAAACCACGGACATCCAATAACTCTCTAAGGTGCTCATACCACGCACGTGGTGCTTGTTTAAGTCCATAGAGCGCCTTATCGAGCTTGTAGACATGGTTAGGGAAGTTGAGGTTCTCGAACCCCGGAGGTTTCTTAACATATACCTCCTCTTTTGGTGGACCATTTAAGAAAGCACTTTTGACATCCATTTGTTGCAATTTGAAATTATGCGAAGATGCATAATCAAGAAGGATACGAATGGAATCAAGGCGAGCCACGGGAGCATAGGTTTCATCAAAGTCAATGCCTTCAACTTGAGTGTAACCTTCATCTACCAATCTTGCCTTGTTCCTTATGACAATGCCATGCTCATCTTGCTTGTTCTTGAATATTCACTTAGTGTCAATAACATTGTGGCAATCTTTGGGCTTCTCAACTAGTCTCCAAACCTTGTTGCGCTCAAAGTTATTGAGCTCACACTACAAGAAATATGTTGATACATGACCCTTTTATAATGACCGTGGATGAATTGGTCATAGATCCATGACCATTTTTTATTTGTTGGTCATGACATATTTGGGAGGTACCAAATCCCTATATTCATATGACTCTTTTGGCAAAAAAGTCATGATTTTCTTTTAACAAGAAAGTCATAGCACATAATACCTGGTGTATGACTTTTTTTTTGCTTAACTAAGACCAATTGAACTGGTCATGAGTTTGTTGGTAGTGATTTCTGCCTATGTGTCATGTCCACGTGTCAATTTTCGCCTATGTGTCATGTCCACGTGTCAATTTTCGCCTATGTGTCACTTCCACGTGTCAATCTTTGTCATCCACGGAAAACAAAGAAAGACCAATTGAATCGGTCATGAATTTGTTGGCAGTGATTTTTGCCTATTTATCATGTCCACGTGTCAATTTTCGCCTATGTGTCATGTCCATGTGTCAATTTTCGCCTATGTGTAACCTCCACGTGTCAATCCTCGTCATCCACGAAAAACAAAGAAAATAGGCATAATGGGGATTTGAACACACAACTCACAGGAGTTCTACAACCCACATAACCACTAAGACAACAATTCTTTTGTGATAATACAAAGCGCAACTCTATTTGACCATTAAGGAGCCATCCGAAACTGAGACAATAAAAATGAAATAGAAAATAAGAAAAAGTGAGGATTTGAACCCGCACCTACTAGGTCCCTCTACAACTAACGTAACCACCAAGGCGGCAATTATTTCGTGTTAAATAGGAAGTGCAAATCTATTTGACCACTAAGAGCCATCCGAAGTGAGACAACAAAATGAAATAGAAATTAAGGGGAGCTCAGGATTCGAACAACTCGCATGCTCTAACCATCAGCCCATGAACAGCTTCGTGATTGAATGAGCCATTTATCCAATTTCTATCAATAACAGTCCTAGGAAAGCTGTATTGGGCCGGCCTGCTGCTGGGAGGGATGGGCCTCGCTGCTGGGTCGGCCTCGCTATAGGCTTGGCTGGCCGTTTTGGCAGGTTTTTTTTTCTCTTTTCACTTTTTTTCTTTTTTTTTCTTCTTTTATAACTTTTACTTTTGAACTTCAATTCCAACCAAACTAGTTTCGATTTTTTTAAAATATGTATTCTGTTATTATAGACTATTAGGGACCATTTTTAGTCAAAATAAAATAAAAATACCCGGCCACTAGGCTTTATATATTGCTTCATATAAGAATGTGAAGATTCATAATTAAAATTGTGGATTACTCTTTTAAATTCGAATGCAAGATAAAAAATACAGGGTTTATACATTATCCCAAGTTTATTGTTTTGTAAGTTTACTATGTCACTTATGGTGACACATTGCAAAGTTTTTCCATTTTTTGAATTTCTTTTGAACCTCTTATACTCATTTCAGAAAACGGTTAAAATGAGGGACATGACCGTTCGTACCTAGGTGTTGAATCTTGATGAAATCTTGGTGTATCTATGTTGAAATAGGTACTTGTGTATCTAAAAATGATTTTTACAAAAAATCATGAGCAAACTACGAGGCACCTGTAGTTCAAATTTGGCTCGGTTTCATCTGAATCGGCTAAAATTTGTCTTTTTCAAAAGAGGTGGATGGAAAGATTTTTAGAGAAAGTAATTTGAGTTTTTGTAGATAAAATATGGTCTAGAAAATATATAATTTTATGTGGTACAATTTTGTGTCATAGTTTTGGTAGATGCTTCACAAAAAACCCATTTTTGGCACTCCGAAAATGGAAAATGATGTTTTTATTCAACGGAAAATAGAACTTTCTTCGTCAACATTGTTAGTTGTTCCATTATGCATATTTTTGTGGAATATGGACACATTTAAAGAAACTATGCCATGAATATGGCCATAACATCCGTCATTTGGACCGAAAACCATGAATCTTCGTAGGTGATAGCTCATTTCTGTGAACACTTTTTCGAGATAACTGCCATATTTCAAGTTTATTATTTTTTTATGGATACTAGGACATATATAATAACACCACGCGAAGGTCTTGCACCATTTCGAGTTTTTTTTGAATTTTCTGGAATTTTCTAAGCCGATTTCGGAAAACGGTTAAAACGGGGGACATGACCGTTCGTACCTAGGTGTTGAATCTTGATGAACTCTTGGTTTATCTAGATTGAAATAGGTACTTGTGTATCTAAAAATGCTTTTTACAAAAAATCATGAGCAAACTACAAGGCATCTGTAGTTCAAATTTGGCCCGGTTTCATCTGAATCGGCTGAAATTTGTCTTTTTCAAAAGAGGTGGATGGAAAGATTTTTAGAGAAAGTAATTTGAGTTTTTGTAGATAAAATATGGTCTAGAAAATATATAATTTTATGTGGTACAATTTTGTGTCATAGTTTTGGTAGATGCTTCACAAAAAACCCATTTTTTGCACTCCGAAAATGGAAAATGATGTTTTTATTCAACGAAAAATAAAACTTTCTTCGTCAACATTGTTAGTTGTTCCATTATTCATATTTGTGTGCAATATGGACACATTTAAAGAAACAATGCCATGAATAAGGCCATAACATCCGTCATTTGGACCGAAAGCCATGAATCTTCGTAGGTGATAGCTCATTTCTGTGAACACTTTTTCGAGATAACTGCCGTATTTCAAGTTTTTTATTTTTTATGGATACTAGGACATACTCCCTCCGTTTCATAATATAAGATGTTTTAGGTGTTATACATATTGTCTAGATTCATACTAGAATGATTGTACATATACACTAAAACATGTCTAGATACATGTGTGTATGTGTGAATGTAGAAAATGTCTAAAACATCTTATATTGTGGAACGGAGGGAGTATATAATAACACCACACGAAGGTCTTGCACCATTTCGAGATATTTTTGAATTTTCTGGAATTTTCTAAGCCGATTTTGGAAAACGGTTAAAACGGGGGACATGACCATTCGTACCTAGGTGATTAATCTTGATGAACTCTTGGTGTATCTATATTGAAATAGGTACTTGTGTATCTAAAAATGATTTTTACAAAAAATCATGAGCAAACTACGAGGCACCTATAGTTCAAATTTGGCCCGGTTTCAGCTGAATCGGGTGAAATTTGTCATTTTCAAAAGAGGTGGATGGAAAGATTTTTAGAGGAAGTAATTTGAGTTTTTGTAGATAAAATATGGTCTAGTAAATATATAATTTTATATGGTACAATTTTGTGTCATATTTTTGGTAGATGCTTAAAAAAAAACCATTTTTGGCACTCCGAAAATGGAAAATGATGTTTTTATTCAACGAAAAATAAAACTTTCTTCGTCAACATTGTTAGTTGTTCCATTATGCATATTTTTGTGGAATATGGACACATTTAAAGAAACTATGACATGAATATGGCCATAACATCCGTCATTTGGACCGAAAGCCATGAATCTTCGTAGGTGATAGCTCATTTATGTGAACACTTTTTCGAGATAACAACCGTATTTCAAGTTTATTATTTTTTATGGATACTAGGACATATATAATAACACTACGCGAAGGTCTTGCACCACTTCGAGTTTTTTTAAATTTTCTGGAATTTTCTAAGACGATTTCGGAAAACGGTTAAAACGGGGGCCATGACCGTTCGTACCTAGGTGTTGAATCTTGATGAAATCTTGGTTTATCTATATTGAAATAGGTACTTGTGTATCTAAAAATGCTTTTTACAAAAAATCATGAGCAAACTACGAGGCACCTGTAGTTCAAATTTGGCCCGATTTCAGCTGAATCGGCTGAAATTTGTCTTTTTCAAAAGAGGTGGATGGAAAGATTTTTAGAGAAAGTAATTTGAGTTTTTCTAGATAAAATATGGTATAGAAAATATATAATTTTATGTGGTACAATTGTGTGTCATTGTTTTGGTAGATGCTTCACAAAAAACCCATTTTTGGCACTCCGAAAATGGAAAATGATGTTTTTATTCAACGAAAAATAGAACTTTCTTCGTCAACATTGTTAGTTGTTCCATTATGCATATTTGTGTGGAATATGGACACATTTAAAGAAACTATTCCATGAATATGGCCATAACATCCGTCATTTGGACCGAAAGCCATGAATCTTCGTAGGTGATAGCTCATTTCTGTGAGCACTTTTTCGAGATAACTGCCGTATTTCAAGTTTATTATTTTTCTACATACACTAGGACACTTATTATGCCGATCTGAAATCACTGTCAAAAGCTTTTGTTCACTCGAGAATTGAACAATGATATTTATTTCAAAGAGAATGAAAACTTTATTTGGGCTATATTGTTATACATTTTAGAAACAAGCCATCACCCAATCGTATTTCTACTTTGATTTATATTTGGAAATTGAATGACTCCATTGAGCTAAATTCTTTGTACCTTTATCACAACAATTCCTGTTTTATAATTTAAAAAGTGATAATCTACTAAATATAGGTCTTGATATTTTTCTTAACTCAAATAGAAAAGTAAATATTTTTAGACAGTCAAACAAGAATTATTTTAGACAACGAACCACCCTATTGCCCAACTTAAGAGTATGCGCCGTGGGGTCAGAAAGAGGCTGGTCCTACGTGCAGCCACACTAGCCTAAGGTGCATATGTACTAAGGGAAAAGGAGGTGGAGGGGAAAAATTGGAAACGACCGCGTGGCCTCAAATTCTCTTCCGAGGGCTAACCCTAATTTATTTCCCATTCGTGTGCCTCCGCCCCAAATCCTCACCGCCGTGTGATCTCCCGACCTCTCCCTTCCGTGCTCGCCCCGGCCACCGGCCCCTCCACGCTGCTCCCATTCCCCGCAGCTCGCCCCCAACCCACGCTGTCTCCGTACACACCAGGCGCCGTCCACGAGAGCCCGCTGCCTCCCAGATCTCCTCCCGTAGATTGCTGTATGCCTGTGTCCGCCCCCAACCCACGCTGTCTCTGTACACACCCAGGCCGCCACGAGCGAAGGGAGAGGCAGAGCCACCACGCCCTCTCGATCTGCGATTCTTCCCCTTCCACGCCCCCACGGATCTGCTGCTTCTGGAAGGCTAGGCGAGAGGTGGAGCCTGGAGGCTTCTCGATGTCTAGGGTTGGGCCCGAGAGGAGCGTAGGCGCATGAGGATTCGCGATCTGGGCGACGGTGACGGGAGGCCGGTAGATGGGGAGGAGCAGGAGGAGGCCCAGGTGGGCAGCGAGATCGTGCGGCTCAGGGCCAAGCGTGCGCTCGTCGGCGCCGGCGCCAAGGTTCTCTTCTACCCCACGCTTCTCTACAACAAGCTGCGCAACCAATTCGAGGCGGATTTCCGATGGTGGGATCGCGTCGACCAGGTGGTGAACCCTGCCTTTAGCTGCCTTTAAGCGGATTCCGCGATTTGTTTGTCTAGGGCTATGGGCACAAGTATTGACTTTTTTTTAATGTTCCATTAGTTCACTAGGCGCTCGTAAAGCTTGGATGATGGAGTGTGACCATAATTTTTACTGGTTATTAAAGATGTGATTGAGCACCAGTTTTACCTATGGGATTTTGCCGTGCCTTGTAATTGGGAGCTTCTACTCTATATGTGGTTCATGCAAGTCATGTCATAGTTAAGCCAATTTCACTTTGAAAATATAAACTAAATTGACAGTCATAACATTTCTGATCATGTATGCCCACATGTAATTTCATTGATTCACATTGTTAAAATAGTAGTATAACAGCCACTTAGACTTTTGGACCTGATTTGGTACTGCCCCTTGAGAGCAAGAATCACGTCTTCTTTCTAAACGTATTTTTTTTGTAGTTTACTTGCAAAAATCTTCCTATTGTTTGTAGTATGAAGTGTCTGTTTGCAACCTTATCGTCCATCTGAATCATGTTAGATAGCTACAGAAATCAACCTTACAATTCATTCTTTATGTTATCTAGTTTATGTAGCTTTATTAAGAATTCACTTGCTTTTGTTTATGCTAGCCAAGTGACCAAGGAGACTAGCCTCTATGCCTCCCACCTTAGCAACCACGGTAGTGTCAATGATGGTGTTGGAACTACTGTAACCCAAAGTGTTAGGCTGCTGTCATGTGACGGTGATGGGCTCACCGCACTGCAACTACGTCGCCCATGTACTGCTCCAGCTACAACACTAGTCACATTTCTCCTCGTGTCCTCCAACCCCCATTGTTTGCAAAATCTATGTAGGTTCATGCTCCTGTGTATGTGTTGTGCAAAAGTGAATTGGTTTCTTGTACACACTGTAATTCTTTCTTTTTAACCCGTGTTTCTGTATAAATAAATTTCTAATCCGAGTTGAGTAGTTTGTCGGTGCAGCCTATGGTGTTTAGGCTGCCAACTGCAGGGACAAGCTACAAATTCCCTCTGTCGGTGGTGGGCGAAGTTGTATACGTCTGAAGAAACTTGGATAATGCGCCTGACTATAACTATTTCCATGTCGTCTTGTTTGATTGACCAAGCGAATAGCTCATGAGCTTAACTGGGTCTATCTTCTCTCTGTAATTTTATATTTGCCATCTGTGGTACTCATATGTTTATATCATCTGAAGTTCATTATCTGACTGCAGGTGTTCTTTGTCAGGATGATTTTTTTTGCCTAGAATGCGAACACAATTGGAATACATTTTTGGGTCATGTGAAGTTCATTATCATATGAAGTTCATTATCTGACTGCAAGTGTTCTTTGCCAGTTCCTGATTCCTGTAACATGAGCTAGAAAATAAACTTTTTTTTGTATTTCAGGGGAGAAGTGGAGCTGGCCAGGAGGTAGCCACGGCCAGCGGTGGCCTTCCTCTTCACTTGGTGAGTTTAGGTGAGTCCTCGGCAGCCAATAATCGTTATTGTGTGCTCAATGCATTGAGCGGATGACGATCGGTCTGATTGTTACTCGGTGGTGTCTTTATATTGTACAGGGATATGAATAATACCGCTCTAGTTTTGAAATAGTGAAGTGGTTATCCTTGGTGTATGTTGAAAATTGGTTGCTGCGTGTGGTGATGATAACTTGTGTTTCATTTATGAAGTGTGTGTGTCTACTCCTGTAGAAAGTAAAGCATTGCAATGTTTCATTTATGAAGTGTGTGTGCTGCCAGCATGTTTTTTGATTCCAAGTATAGCTGACATATACAAATCAATAGTCTAATATGCACGAGCTTCGTCTAGCAATTTGAAATGCTAGCTCTTAACTCCCATGTTATTGTTGGTCAGAGGTTGCATGCATCTATGCTGAATTGCTGATGCTCTAGCAGTTAATCTTGAATGCCATGTTTATTGATTCTTAATTCTAGGTCGACACTCCATGATCCTGCGTCCTTGGCTTTAAAACAGATTGCATGCAATGCACATCTAGGATGATATTTTCCCTGTGTGTGGTTTGGTTCATCGACAAACATATGACGTAGTTTCTAGTCCTGTAGTACAAATGGTCGGAGTTTTCAGTTTTAGGATATTGGATATATTTGAAGTTTTCTACTTTCCAGTTTACATGTTAATGCAAAAAAATTAACTACAATTTAACGTTTAACTATTTTATCCCTGTTTGAGTCTGTCAAAGGAGCTTGAATGCTAGAATGGTGAAGCTGGTTACGGACACTAGGTCAGTGGGCGATGAAACCCATCCCTCTTCATCTTTAATTTCCTTTGGTTTCTGTTTGGTGTTCCTGTGATTCTATGTCAGTTTTGATTCAATTTGCGGATGGTTTCTGTTGTGTTCCAGGCTCTAGGTAATGAAGAGAGCTGAGAAGGACCCCCGCAAGCCCAAACAATCCCTGAGATCCTTTTTCTTCATTCAAGTAAACCAAGGTTGTAGATATAGATCATAGACTACATTGCTATTAGCTTGCAACCACGATACAGAACATTTACTCCTAGTGAATGTGTGTATCTGGAATTTGATATTGCATTGCTGGATGTGTGAATCCGGAATTTGGTGTTTTTATGATCGGTTTGGTGTTATGTAATGTGATGAAGTGACATGTACATCTACTGCTTATGATGAAGTGTGATTAACTGTAATGGAAGTGAAAGGAAATTTCTTTGGTGCTTTGTGCATATATTGTTATTGTTAAGAAACAACTTGAACATGTCTATGGCCCAGCAGTACATGGGCTACCAAAAGCCCTCGGGATGGAATAACCTTACCATAAAAGCCTGCAAAAAAAGCTCGAATTTGGAATCTGAGGCCATGGCCCAAAAGAATGAAATAAAATTAGATTGTGTAAAGGCCAGAGCCCATGAAAAATTGCCCAAAAATATTGGATTTGTTCCATTTAGCTAAAAAATCACTCAGGCAAAAGAAAACTTCAACGGGCCGAAATGTTGGGCTGGCCCATATGGAGGAGCAGCATGGACTGGGCTGAATCTCTTCCATGACCTAGTTCAGTTGGTCATAATTTTGCCACGTAGGATTTGCCACGTAGGATCTGACGTGGCTATGGCAGGATATCACATGACCAAATCAATTGGTCATAGGGTTATGACCCCTCTGATTGGGTCATAGAGGCTATGACAATTGCATTAAGTTAGTCATTGACGATCAAATAAGACGCTCGGTATGTGACTTTCCATTTTTGGTCAAAAAGGGGTCATGAATGAAACTCCGTGACCTTCTAGTGACAAAAATTGAGAGTCATGTATCAACATATTTCTTGTAGTGTCATCATGCATAACTTCAACCCAATAGGGGTCCTCAAGAGATTCAAACACTTTATTTGGTTCCACCATAGATATGTGAGCTTGATGCTCACTAAAATGTGCCAATTGCCTTCTTGTGGATCTTCTAGCTTGAATATCTTCCAATACCTTGTTGTCTTGGGCATCAATATGCTTCAAAGATCTTCTTATCCTTCTAGCACGACAGGCTTCAATCTCCTCATTATTGCAAGGAGGGATCACTTGATCATCTTGATCATTTGGGTCCCCGTCTTGACCAACTTGGCCTTGATCATCATCATCATCATCAACAACAACTTCTTCAACACTAGCTTCAACTTGAGGAGAGGAGGATGAGGATGGTTGATTTTGGCCTTGACATTGACTAGCATGAATGACAGGAGTGGTTGCATCTTGCGTAGTAACTTGGTCAATAAGTGGAGGGTCTTCAACATGTTCTTGGTTAGGTGCACCACTTGGAACCTTGGCTTGTTCTTCTATTGTAGAGGACGGCTTCACTTGAGTAGAGCATAGTCCTTCTCGAGTCTCCATAAGGTGTCCCTCAATGGGGTGGGAAAATCCCACACACATCCTTCCTATGGATTCTTGAGGCATTTCAACATCTACATTAGAAACATGAAACTGCGCCACTTGGGATCCATCATTTTCCTCGAAAACCAACGGCGTAGCCAGGAATCGCTGACGACCCGGGCCAAAAAATCAAGGGCAAAAAATTGATCCAAAACTTACCCCAGTTTTAAGCCGTAAAAGAAGACAAGTTCCCGCGAACAATTAATACGAACTGGGACACAATATTAGACAGTGGTTCAACTAATAAGATAATTTATACAAAAGATAATACATATAACCTAAATGATACATAAGGTGGTTCCGAGTCAAGGATTTGGCTGATCCGAGCCTCCCATGACTACATCTTCAATCGTAAAAGTAGCTAAACCTTCAAATATAAAAGTTGAAATTCTAATCAGTGCATAAACAACGAGTGAAACCATTAATAATATATGCAAAATAAGACAACTTACTTCTACGGCGAGGTAAAATGCCTTTGCGCGAGAGATAACCTTGAAATCGCTCTATGATCTTTGATTCTTCAATACTAACAAATATGTCTCGCTCAATGTAACATACCATTCTATGATTCATCCAATCAACACCCATCTTGTTTCTCAACCCGGTCTTGATAATGCTCATTGCTGAAAAAGCCCTCTCGACTGTTGCGTTGCAACTGACAAAATCAATGCTAACTCAACTAGACGGTAAACCAAGGGGAATGTTGTATGCATATCAGTCAAAACCATCTTCATGGCAAGATGCCCAAGGTCATTACAGTTCATCAATTGTGGATCAGCTCGTGCTTCTATAATGAATGAGCCCAGTTGGTTTCTCAGGACAAAAGTAACTTCATATGTAGAAAAGTCAGCGACATACATATTAGCAAGATCGACTAGCTTGTCTTCATTATAATTGGAAAAAGAATTTCTAGGATCAAGACAAGCAATGCATCTCAATAACTGAGTAGATCTTTCAGCAAAGCGGTTGTTTAACTCGACAATAAGTTGATCATGCACCACATTGAATATTTCATTTCTGTAATAATGATAGTAAGTTACCAATTCGCCACCCCAGGTCCTTGAACAACCATTAGCTGTTCTCGTATCTTCCATATTTGGCCGCACAATATTGTGTTTGAGACAAAAGGTATTTGCCTCTTCAATGAGCTCATCCCAACCATCCTGACTTATCTCTGGAATTTTCTCCAATGTAGTTTTAATCAATCCCATGGCACGCACAATGTTCTGATTGTTCTTTTGCAAACAATATGATAGATCGTTAGTTTTGCCCAATAATCTAATCATAAGATGCAATATGAGAACGAATTCAAATGCCTCCAAGTGCTTTATCAACCCCCCAGCCGTGGTTCTCTGTGGAACACTTTCTGCATCACCGAATAGATTTTCCAATACCTTCAGAACTGGTTTCCACATCATAACAAGTCGACATAAGGTCCTATGATGTGATCCCCACCGTGTATCACCAGGTCTTGCAAGCTTAGTTAATTGGTTTTCCCCTTCCCAGTGTGAAGTTCCCCCGCCTCCAATTGACGCACAATTTCATCATGCTGCTCCTGGGCCACTTGATCATGCCTTTTACATGAAGCATTAACAATGTTGACAGCCATGCTAGTGTATTCAAAAAAATCTCTAACTGAAGAAGATCACTTGGCAATAGCAACAACAACTAACTGCAACTGATGGGCAAAGCAATGTATATAATGAGCATATGGATTTTCCTCCAAGATCAATCTTTGTAAACCACGAAATGCGGCTCTCATGTTTGAAGCCCCATCATAACCTTGCCCTCTCAAATTAGACATAGACAAGCCATGAGTAGCAAACATACCATCCAAAGCTTCTTTCAGTGAAGCTGCTCTCGTATGAGGAACATGCTCAATTGCAATAAATCTCTCAATAACCTCCCCTCTTTTGTTGATATACCTGTATAAGAAAAAGAAGCATGATTTATATATACTAATTTTGAGAAAAATATAGGTACAACACACTGCACACACACACAATACAAGACACCAACCTGAAACACATAGCCATTTGCTCCTTAATAGATACATCTCTAGACTCATCAACAAGCAAAGCAAAATTACTATCTTCAACATCCTCAATAATTGCTTTGGTGGTCTCTTGTGCACAAGCTTTGCACAATTCCAATTGTATCTTAGGTGAAGTCATCTTATGATTGTTTCCGGCATCTCCAAGCAATGCTCCTGCCTTTGGATCTTTCTTCATGTACCATTCCAACATATCCTTAAAGTTACCCTGAATCTTTGAGCTAGTAGACTCATCATGCCAACGAAAAGCAAGATCTTGTAGAAGCAAAAATTTGACAACACCCAATATAATCAAGAGCCGAGCTTTGTAATTTTATTTCTCATTATTAGTACCCCGATCAAACACATGTGGAATATTCTGCCTCTGATTTTTGTAAGCCTGGTAATGTTGTCTAGCTTTATTATGAGCATTGTCATGTTTACCAACATGCTGAACAAGAACTTTAGGCCCATCTTTCCATGTTTTAAACCCATTCTTCGTGAATGCTTCAACACCAAATCTTTCAGATCTAGGTTGCTTAAACAGGAAACAATAAAAGCAAAAGGCAGCATTTTTAGCAACACTATATTCTAACCAGCCACGATGATCATTGTACCAATAATCATGAAAGCTACTATAGCCACTTCCTACCCATACCCGTTCATATGTATGATCATTTGGTTGGCATAGAACCCTGCTAATGTACTCTCTTCTAGCAAGATCTCTAATATCGGGATCCAAATCCTCAATTGGTATTCTCAAACCAGGGTCAGATTCAATATCACCGGGGCCAAGATGAGCTGTAACATGGGGTACAACTTGACGGGGGACACTATCATCTGCTTGAGTTGAAGGACCTTCTACCGTGGATCTACTAGTTTGTACTACTGGAAAAAAATCTTTCAATTCCTTGTTCTTTTGTTCATATTTTTCTCTTCCTGTAAACTGAAACCAAAGAAAAAAATGCTAAATGTCTGAATCGGTTTTAGGTGACTAACAGGCTATACAAACAGAACAAAATCATTATATCTAACAGAGAATAAAGATTTATGTGAGAGAGGACGGATCAGAGAAAGGGGAGGATTTCTACCTTGGATCGGACGGGCAGGACGGGGACGCGTCGGTCGTAGGGTCGCTAGGCGGTGGGCGGAGACATGTGAATGAGATTGAGGAACGGCCGGCGAATGCCCTCCTCAAAGAGTAGTCGACGACGCGGCAGCGTCGCTGGACGGACCTCCCGTAGTTTCTTGGGGCGGCGGCGTATTTCTGTTAGGTTGCTGGAGCCGAGCACGAGAGCGACTAGCTTCTGGATCGATGGAATACTTCCGTTCCGTGCAGCCTGGTTCAGTGCTGCTAAATGGGCTGGGATGTGGCCCAAGTCCCAGGCCAACATAAAAATATTAGCCTGCCAAAATTTTCCACGCCCCAGGCCGTGGCCCGTGTAGCCTGGGGCCCAGCTCCGCCTTTGTCGAAAACCACACTACAAGATTCTATGACAATCCGTGAGGCTTTGTCAAAGACTCTATAAGTGTGGTATTCGGCACCGTAACCAACAAATATACCCTAGATAGTTTTGGATTGAAATTTAGACAACCTAACACCCTTGATCAAATAAAAGCACTTACAACCGAATACATAGAAGTAGGAGACGTTGGGCTTGTTGCCGGTGAGGATCTCATATGGAGTCTTGTCCAAGCTCTTGCGGATGTAGATGCAGTTGGAGGAGTGACATGCGGTGGATATGGCCTCGGCCCATAAATATTGGGGAGAAATGTACTCCGCCATCATGGTCCTTGCCATATCCAAGAGAGTGCTATTCTTCCTTTCGGCAACACCATTTTGTTGAGGAGTGTAAGTGGAGGAGTATTGATGACGAATGCCCTCTTCACTAAGGAATTCATTAAAAGTGTAGTTCTTCAACTCCGAACCATTATCACTCCTAATATCCATGATTTGCACATTGTGTTGACGTTGCAACTGGTTGGATAAGTCGATGATGGTTTGTTGAGTCTCACTCTTGCACTTGAACAAATAAACCCAAGTGTATCTTGAGTAATCATCGACAATCACCAAGAAAATAATTATTGCTTCCAAGACTTGCCTCGGGCACGACACCAAAGAGATAAACAGGGAGAAGCTCCAAGATCCTCTTTGATGAAATAATAGTCTTGGCCTTGTGCGCCATATAAGGCATCTTTCCTTCAACACACGACCTACAAACGCGATCCTTTGAAAAAGAAATATTTTCTTTTAGTCTGACAATAAGGCCACCTTTGTGAAGACTTTGAAAAGTTCTCATGTTGACATGGGATAAGCGCGATGCCACAACTATCTCACGTCCGCCTTTCCGAAAAGACACAATGTTTGAGAGTTGGTAGACTTCGAAAAGTCCACCACGAACAACTCATTTTCAACACGTCACACGTATGCGATGTCAAGAGTCTTGCTCCTCAAAAGGACCACAATATCTTCATCAAAAAAGACGGAGAAACCCATCTTTCCAAGAGAGCGGACGGAAAGTAAATTGAAACCAAGGGATTCGACAAGCATGACATTCACGATAGTGATATCGGGAGCAATCACAACCTTGCCGAACCCCGATACCTTGGACGAGGACGAGTCTCCATAAGTGACGGTTGCTTGGATGTCATTTGGGCGCAACTCCGTCACAAGTTCTTTGCTTCCGGCCATATGGCTAGTGCATCCACTATCAATTATACATTTAGTCCCACCGGAAGCATAGTCCTGCAAGAGATCATTAACTAGAGTTAGGACCCGAGGAGGGTCCCTTTATGTTAGTAACAAGGGTCTTTGGAACCCAAATGGTATAGTCAATGAAACCCTCAATAGGACCAACATATTTAGCTATAGCAAGGTCACGTTCCTTAGTGATGTTAGAAACAAGTTCATTATGTGTTTCTTCAATAGATTCAAGTTCCTCCTCAAGAGAAACTCTACCATTATGATGTAGCCCACCGTATTCAACCAAGCACAACATCGATACACAACAAGGTGAACTCACTCCTATCTCCGTGCGTTTCCGGTGACTTGGTGAACGGTGCTCTACCTCATGAAATACCCCTCTACATGCATAGGTGGGATCATCACATGGAGACCCAAGAAGGTGCCCAAGATGCTCAAGAACACATCCAAGAAGATGCACATGAAGGTAGCAAGGAAGTGGGTGAAGACGGCGTCAAGATCGGAGCTCCGAGGTGGAAGAACGGAGGGAAAAGGGGCTCCCGGCCTCACCCCCCGGGCAGGCCGGCCTCCCTGGCCCCAGGCCGGCCTACCCTGGCCCTAGGCCGGCCTCCTCATCCCACCCTGGCCCCAAGCCGGGCTAGCATGTCCCCAGGCTGGGCACCAGCCCGAGGGAGCCGGCCTCCCACCCTGGCCCTAGGCCGGGCACCAGGCCGAGTGCGCCCCCACCTCGGCCTCAGGCCGGGATGCCCTGTTTTTGTGCGGAAATACACCATTTTGGCCCCATTTTCACCCACCTACCCCCCCTAGGATATATAAAGACTCCGGTGGCTAGATCTAGGGTTTAGGGATGATTTGAGAACTTTGGGCTTTTCCCTTGTATCCCTCTTGTGAGGTGACTCCTCTTACGAGGCTACTCCTACGATGTGTATCTAGGACCGTATCAAGATCTCTCCAAGGAGCTACTCTCTCAGCTAGTGATTCTAGTAGCGCTTGCCAACCTTCCCCTTTGGGCTTCTGTTGGATCGATGGACCGATCGGTGAGAGGAATCGGTTTCAATTAGCGTGTTGTTGACTTGGGTTTGCGATCCCTCGTAGGCTTCCCGAGTTATCTTCCCCCTTTTGTGTTTCCGTGCGTTTCCCCTCGATTCCCCCTCTCGTGTTCTTCGCGTTCTTCGTGCGTTCTTCGTTCGTTCTTGTCGATTCATGAAGATCGGGCCAACTTAGAGGACAACACCTCATCGAACCTACCCCTATGTGCATGTGTTATGAGAGGGTACCAATCCCATGTGAGCATGAGATCCACTTAGCCCACATGAGTGAGAGAGCGTGTGAGATGAGTTACTCCACCATATGTGAGATTGAGTGCATCCACTTTGAGGGCATGAGTGATACACCACATGAGTTGAGAGTGGTAGTTGATAGGTCACGTGAGACCATTCTGAATTCTAACAACTCACCCTCTACCTCTAGTGTGTTTCCTCATGATGTGTTAGGTTCCATGGATGATGAGACGCCACTCCTAAAGACGGTGCTTCCTATGGATAAGAAGATGTACATGGTGGATGAATGTGATGCCACCCCATGTCTACATCAAGATGGACAAGTCGGCCACTTCAAGACCCCTACTACCACAACACCTACTTCATATGAGAAGTATGAAAAAGGTATGGGTGTTGATGTGACCATGTTCCCACTAGTGGACATGATGAATGATGATTGCTTGCATGCTATGGATGATGCTATTTGTTATGATATTGCCATTGACATGTTTTGCCCCAAGTGCTTAATTTTTTCTCCCATTGTTGCAACCAAAATGTTGAACAATTGTTCTTTTGAATGCTTGGTTTGCAATAATGTTTCTAAGCTTTCAAATGAGTTTGCCCCCATAGCATCCTCAACTTTTGGAGATTTATCTTGTGAGAATATTGAGTTTTTCCATGTTGAGCTTGCTCAACCCTTCATCTTGCATTTTGACCACTCACACATTTCATACTTCATATTTGATTTTGATGTTTTTGGTCATGTGTGAATGAAGAGACATGTCATGATGGATGATGTGTTCATTTACCACAAACAAATTTTCTTCGTTTGGTCTTTTGTGTGTTTGAGTATCCGCATGCTATTGTCAACCTCAATTGAACATGAGTTGACAAAACGAGCTCTTGAGAGCATAATAAAATTCTGTTGCGGATCGAACCCGGCTCTAATACCTTTCTCATGTTTTGCTTCAAACACGTTGAAAAATTGCTCTTTCCTTTGGTTTGTTTGCAAACATGTTTGTGACGTTGTTCTCCTTTGTGACAATAATGCTTCCTTGATCTATTATATAGATGATTTGTGTGTTGCAACAAGTATGATGAACAATAATTCTTTCCGATGGCTTGCTTACAACCACAATGATATTTTGAGCATGTCTTGTCATGAGTGTTTTGGTTTCCCTTCCATTGGTGTTGCAACAAAAATGTCGACAAATTGCTCTTTCCTATGCTTTGCTTGCACCCATGATGATAATGTTTGGGACATTCTTCATCTTGTGTTTTTGCCAATGTCTCCTCTTATTGCGCCAAGGATTTTGACAAACTTCCATTTCCAATGCTTTGTGTGCAACTCCTCAAAGTTTCATGGAGATTTCGTGTTCTCATATTTTGGAGATGTTTCCATGAATTGCTTGCACCTTGACCTTGCATATGCACTAGATTCCATATATTTGTGTTGTGCTAATGGTGCCATGAAAATGAATGGACATGTCATCAATGATGTGCTCCTCTATATCGCACACACATGGTTTGCTTGGTCTTCGGTCTGTAGGTTCTACCTTTGGATGAGATGGCATGCGTGGCTACATCACCACCTTTCTATGACGGAGGATCTTACAAGACAACCACATCGACATCTTGCTAAGGTGCCTTCCCTCTACTTAGAAACCCATGCCATTAGATTCAAGAATTGGCTACTCTTTGAGTGTTGTTTTGTCTTTCTTGTGAGCTTGCTAGATTACATGAAGGCCAAAGGAACATTGAAGAGCTGCCATACCCTTTCCATCAAGAATGCCCACATGGTGACTTCGACTTCTACGATAATCCATCTACCTCCTATACACGTTGATGATGAGTTAGCGTCGAGGACGACTCTTTTTCAAGTGGGGGGAGATGATGCAGCCCAACCCATCCCGCTGGGCATGTCTCACACTCCATCATATGTAAAGTCACCATGGATTCAAAAGGTGAACTCATTCCTCTTCTATAACCCATTTCGTACCCCTTTCGACGGTATACTACTTGACCATCTACCCTGGTACATTGCTAGGTATGAGTCAACGAGTACGGATGCGAGGGGAGATGCCGAGGAAGCCCAGGACTCAAGGCCATCCAAGGTGTACGCGTGGAAGAGGAGGAGGAAGCGCGAAGACGAAGAGGAAGCTGGCCAGGAAGGCCGGCCTGAAGACCCGGCCTGGCCGGCTCCCCAGGCCGACGCTCTCGGGTCCCTGTCCGGCCTGGCAACTCGGTCTAGGCCGGTTCCCCTGCGCCCCTCTGGCCGGCGCCCCTACAGACCGGCCCGGCCTCCCAGGCCGGCTCCCCTACGACTTACCTTCCTGCGCGCAGAGACAGGGAATATTTCCTTGTATCCCTCTATCTACCCCCTACTACTATATATAGTACCCCTCCCCCTCCTTCATAGGATAGAGTTGACTTCAGATAAAATTGAGCTTTGTGCTCCTCCTCCCATGTGGAGAACCTCCCCCATGGGATCCATGGCTACTCCATATATTCATCTATTGGATTGTATGAAGATATCTCCAAGTAGATACTATTTCACCTTGTGACTCTAGTAGTTCTTGCCAACCTTCCCCTTGTGGCTTCTGTTGGATCGGTGGACCGGCCGGTGAGAGGAATCGGTTCCAATTAGCGTGTTGTTGACTTGGGTTTGCGATCCCTCGTAGGCTTCACGAGTTATCTCCCATTTTGTGGGCGTGAGTTCATCGTGTTCTTCCTGCATTCTTCGCGTTCTTCCCAATCTCCCCACCTCTCGTGCGTCAATCCGTGAAGATCGGGCCACCTTAGAGGCCAAGCCTATATCATCTCAACCTCTAAGTTGAGATGTTGGGCTCTGATACCAGATGATGAGGTGTTGACCTCTAAGTTGGCCCGATCTTCACGAATCGACAAGAACGAACGAAGAACGCACGAAGAACGCGATGAAAACGATGAACACGAGAGGGGGAATCGAGGGGAAATCGAGGGCAAACGCGTGGAAACACAAAAAGGGGAAGATAACTCGTGAAGCCTATGAGGGATCGCAAACCCAAGTCAACAGCACGCTAATTGAAACCGATTCCTCTCACTGGTCGGTCCACCGATCCAACAGAAGCCCAAAGGGGAAGGTTGGCAAGCGCTAGTAGAATCACTAGGTGAGAGAGTAGCTCCGTGGAGAGATCTTGATACGGTCCTAGATACACATCGTAGGAGTAGCCTCGTAAGAGGAGTCACCTCACAAGAGGGATACAAGGGCAAAGCCCGAAGTTCTCAAATCATCCCTAAACCCTAGATCTAGCCACCGGAGTCCCTTATATAGCATAGGGGGGTAGGTGGGTGAAAATGGGGCCAAAACGGTGTATTTCCAAACAAAAACAGGGCATCCCGGCCTGGCCGGCCTGAGGCCGGGGTGGGGGCGCACTCGGCCTGGTGCCCGGCCTGAGGCCAGGGTGGGAGGCCGGCTCCCTCGGGCTGGTGCCCGGTGTTACAATTCGTAGGCGCAAAATCGATCTACCGAGGCCAAGCAATCACAGCAAACAGGACACCGAGATTTGGTAACGCAGTTCGGCGCTCAACGCCTACATCTGCGGGGCATGACTACGGGCGCTCCTCCCCATGTACTAGTCAAAGTACCACCGACGACAAGCCCGCCGAGGCAATACAGACGCACCAGATCTCAACGCCACGCCGGTCCGGCCGCCCCTGCCACGGGCGCCGGACCGTCCCCTCGTGATCTTGTGTCTAGCCTACCAGCTTTCGTCGTGTCTATTTGGGCTACTCCCGGTGCCTTTATATATTAGGCCAGGTTACACGTGTCCGACTCAAACACCTAACCTTCCGTTTAATTACAAGTCCTAGCGTAGCCCTACTCGTACACATATTCGACATATATTCCAACAAACTCCACCTTGGCGAATATGCCCTTCGCCATCTTGAAGCCGTCATGCCGAATCTTTGTATACCTGGACTTGAACCATTAATCATGAGCTCAGCTGCTACTCCCTTGACTCCATATGACTCCACCTGCAACCGTACTTCCTTCCTTGTTTCACCACAGTCAATGCTCCCACGAAAATTAAGTTCTTCCTCACTCTTGTCATGTGTTCCCAACTCTCCGGAGTATCCGTCCACCGCCATCACACAACGATCATACCTTGATCCATGTGAAAGTGAACAACTCACATATTAGGTGTCACAAATAAGAGTTACCTGAACTCATCATTCTCGCTATTGTTGACTGCATCTCTGAAATCTTGAAGAAATTTCGCCGTTTCCTTAAGTCATCTCCAGTCAAATTCACAACTGTCTCATCACCGCTTTCGCAGATTCTCCATGGCCGACTCATGTCCATCACTTGATGTCAATCCCGATAGACCCAGTCACCAACTCGAACCTGGTACTCGCCAACACTGCTTCAGAACCCCTACACACATGTCAAACCTCATATCCGACCGTCCGTGCCTCGTCCCGTCGCCGTGTCCCGTGCTTACCGCACACCTCGCCGCTATTACCGCGTCGAGCATCCGCAATCTTGGCCAAGATCTCAAGGGTCGCTAACCCACACCATCTCAGGCCCCACTGCAGATAACCATCAGTCATACCAGACCGATGCCGAGTTCCACGTATCTCTCGAACCCTGAGCTCCAGTCCGAAACAACGTGCTTCTCGCCTTCCCGCTGACTAGGGTTCGACTCTCCGCGCTTATGCCGTAGCCCGTCCATCAGCCGAGTGGAATCGTTAGACTCCAGCTCCACCTTCAACATGACTCCATGGTAGATGATCAGTCCACCCCGCGCCCCGTCGACCTCAAGATCTCATGCGTACGCCATCTTGAATCAACCCCGCGCCATTGCATGTTGAAGCACGCACCCCTCAGGCATGCGCCACGTGTTTTCCACGCCACAGAATCCAGACACCATCCGCCGTCACGCTCCTACGTCGTCATCGCCGATCTTCACCGTCTTCTGTCCCGTCAGACTGTCCAGTCCAACCTAGCTGAACGTATCCGACTGCAACCATGCTTCACCTTGCGCCAAATACACCCGCCAACTTGACGTGCACTGTCCGGCGCCCCGTATATGCATGTTCATCCGCGACGTACTCCAGACTGCTCCCAGCCTTATACGCACATCGCCAATCTGTCAACTTCCGGTAAACACCCTGCAAACAAACCTCCATGCGGACAACTAGCTGAGCCAGCTTCCCAACGATCAGTTTGTGCTGCTTGCCTGCTCTCACGTAACATCTGCAGCATGAACGCCAACTTGGCCCGTACGGACTTGGCCCCTCTGCTGCTGCTGTGCAACAGTCCAGCGTACGCGATGCTCCGCCTACGTGGGGGCGAGCGCCACAACCGCAAGTCTATGCGATTTTCCAATCTCATCGATCTTCACCGCCTGTCACCGCACGCTGCTGCCGCCGCCACTTCCGATCAAGCCAATTACACATGCCGCCCGGTTGCACGAGCTCCAACGTCTTCCGACCGCCTCTCGTCCACACGCTGCTTTACAGCGACATCACACGGACGACGCCCGGTCCAAACATCGGTCTTTTCCTCTAGATCAACAAACCGCGACCTTCGAACCTTGCTCTGATACCACTTGTTACAATTCGTAGGCGCAAAATCGATCTACCGAGGCCAAGCAATCACAGCAAACAGGACACCGAGATTTGGTAACGCAGTTCGGCGCTCAACGCCTACATCTGCGGGGCATGACTACGGGCGCTCCTCCCCATGTACTAGTCAAAGTACCACCGACGACAAGCCCGCCGAGGCAATACAGACGCACCAGATCTCAACGCCACGCCGGTCCGGCCGCCCCTGCCACGGGCGCCGGACCGTCCCCTCGTGATCTTGTGTCTAGCCTACCAGCTTTCGTCGTGTCTATTTGGGCTACTCCCGGTGCCTTTATATATTAGGCCAGGTTACACGTGTCCGACTCAAACACCTAACCTTCCGTTTAATTACAAGTCCTAGCGTAGCCCTACTCGTACACATATTCAACATATATTCCAACACCCGGCCTGGGGCATCAGGCAACCTCATGATTATGATTTCCCCGGCCTCGGTTGAAGCCCGAAGTTCTCAAATCTTCGTGTCAAAGATAGGACCAAAGAAAAATTGATAAGTCGTTGATTCTCTTGTCGAAGTCCATGTACATCTTGGTGGTTGGCATTTAGTCGTGGTAGTCATTGTCGTTGACGCGCTTGTCGAACTCCAAGTGCATCTTTACGAAGGGGATGTAGAAGTGGTAGTCATTGTCGTTGACGCGCTTGTCGAACTCCATGCACATCGTGACATGAGGGATGTATGTGTAGAAGTTTTTGATGTCGAAGTGCTTGTGAAGCTCCGTGTAGATCTTGACTTGAGGAGTGTGGATGGAGGATGCTTTGTCGTAGAAGCTCTTGTCAATCTCCATGTGGATCATGATGGGCGGAATGTTCTCCTTCCAACTCTTCAAGTCGGTGTAGATGTTCATGCGATGTGGAGAGCCTTGTATGTGGAGAAGTCGATGATGTCGAGGATGCTTGATAGGGTCACCAAATATCTGCAAAATAGACAACAAAGATGGAGAGAAAGTTGGTAAGTCGTTAGTGTCGATAAGCACACATGGGATTTTGCTCTCAACTCTCATCTCACTATTGGTGGCTATCATGGCAAGGCCTCTAAGAACACTCATGCTTTTTCCACTCATGATGGGCTTGTGGCTCTCACTCACGTGATGGTGGATCTCTCTCTCACCACTCATCTCACTAGAAGCTTGAGAGGGGACACTAGAAGGCTCCAAAGTCTTGGCACTTGAGGTGTGCGCACTTGTCGAAGTCGTTGCATTGCTTGGAGTCGGTAATGTCATAGCATGTGGCGAGGAGGACTCAACCATCTCATCTCTTAGGTTGAGCTCCAATTGAGGAAAGGGTGGCTTTCTTGGAGGAGGAGGTAGGGTCATGGCTTGTGTCGAAGGAAGCTCCATCAAATGGTAATGTAAGCCATGCCTTGTAGCGTCCTCAAATGGTCGATGATGATGTTGATGAAGATATCCTTGGCTAGAATGGTGGCTTGAGCGTGGCCTTGTGGAGGTTGGCATGAGATGCTTTGAAGTGAAGCGGAGAGTGTCACCCAATTCTTCGTTGCCTCCATCAATAATCGATGAGCCATTGACGCCGGCTCTAGAGAGGTTGCATTGTTGGTCATTATCTTGAGGATAGGCTTGAAGAACTCGTGTCAACACTCGCGATGAGTTCGCAGACTCATTGCAATAGAGCTTTCGTCACCATTGGTCGGCATTTCCAAGGAATTGAGAGCTAGTTGGTGCAAGGCATAGTATTGGCCTTCACTCATGTGGGCATGGTCACCATTTTGGTTGGCCACCATGATCATCTTGTTGGTAGCATTGGAAGCTCTCTTGCGGATGTTCGGAGTTGTCACTTGTGTCATTCGAGACGAAGAAGAAGAATGCCTTAGAGATGATGGCAAGGGATGAGCCTCTTTGACAATGTCACATGCATCAACGTCTTCATCATAGAGTGGTAGAGTGGTTTCCTCATGCATATGGTGATGTTGATCTTGTGTCATGGGAGGAATAGCTTCACACTCTTGATGTTGGTGTTGCTCTTGTGGCAATGAAGGAAACTCATGGCCTTGATCATGAAGGTCATTATTCATCCTCATAGAATGTCGCTCATGGAAGTTGTGGTTGATTGTTGGTGGAGAAGTATCTCTCACCTCTTGCCTCGATGAAGTAGTGGTGTCATAGTGTCCACGGCGAGGATGTTCTTGATCCTTGACGAAGGTGGGGTGCGAATAGAAAGCACAATCTCGGTGAAGATGAGGTGGAGGCTCCCATTCCTCATATGGATGATGACGCTCATGGTCCTTGCATCTTGTAACATTGAGGCAAACGGCGCTCAAGTCGTTGTCTTCATGGTCTTGATGGTGCGGTGCTTCATCCAATATGGGAGGAGAAGAATCATGGATAGCATCTCCATTTGCTTGATGTTGACGAGGTCGCTCATGTGTGTCCTCATCAAAAATAGGAAGTGAGAGGTCACTTGGATCATCTTCACTTGCTTGTTGGTGACGTGGTCTATCAAGAGGTTCCTCATCAAACATGGGAAATGAGAGATCATGAGTAGTATCCGCGCTTAGTGGTGGTCGAAGTGGGCTCTCATAGGGGTCTTCATCAAAGAGAGGAAAAGAAATGTCATAAGTAGCATGCCCACTTGGTTGTTGTCGATGTGGGAGCTTATTGGGGTCCTCATCAAAGATGGGAAGTGAAGTAGCATGTTGAGCAATCCCACTTGATTGTTGATGATGGTGGTGCTCATAGGTGTCCTCATCAAAGATGGGAAGTGAAGTAGAAAATTGAGCAATCCCACTTGGTTGTTGTTGATGGTGGTGCTCAATGGGGTCTTCCTCGAAGATGGGGAAAGACAAGCCATAGGGAGCATTCGCACTCGCTTGATGTTGAGAAGTTCTCTCATTTGGGTCTTTATCAAAGATAGGCGGTGGAAGCTCATGTGGGTCATCCTCGTTGGTTTGGCGATGGCGATCATGATGGAGAGGATGGCGCCGGTGGTCATTGTGGTGGAGTTGAGGGAGGCATTCACTAGAAGCCATGTCGAGGGCACCTTCTTGAGAATGGCCTTGGTCTTGGTGTTCATTGTGGTGGTGACACACATTTTGCCATGGAAGCCTTGAATGTGGGCAAGCACCATCCACGAAGCCATGTAGACCATAGGCATGAGTCGAGCTTGGAGAAGGTGGGTGATGAAGAATATCCGGTCGTAGAGGGTGATCTTGAAGAGGGTCACCACAGCCTTGTCGGTGTCGAGGTCGAGGTAGTGGTGATGGCGAGCAATGCTCAAACCAATGTCGTCGCGGTGGTGGAGGATGCGGTGAGGTGGGGTTACCACTCTCTCCCATATGTCGATGATGATCATGGCGACGATCTTGGTGATGAGCTTGGTGATGATCATGTGGAGACTTGCCATTGCGTCGTGGCTTGGAGGTCGATGATGATCCATGGCGGTTGGCGAGGATGGTCACTTGGCCTTCAATACTCGCCATGTGATCATTGAATCGAGAATGATGAGCTTGAAGTAGATGGTCCTAGCGGTCCAATCCATCACGAGCAAGTTGGCAAAGCCGAAAGTGTTCATGGCGGTTGACGAAGTTGTGGTAGCCAATGTTGTTGAAGAAAGAGGTTCCTTGATCGTCCGAACTCGGCCTTGTTAGTACTCCTTCCCTAGCCATCTCAACAAGCACAAATGTATATATAGAGTGTGGAGACTTAAGAGCTCAAACCTCACCTTTTAGCAAATGTTGGAAACTAGTCGACCAAGCCAAGAGAAACCGATAACAAAAAGAATGAAGTGACTTGAGTTCGAAAGATCCCAAAAACACGCTCCAAAACACACACGGCTTATGGGTGGATGGCAATGGGTTAGAAATGTTGCGAGAAAACGACGAATCCAAAGAAAAGTATGTTGTAAAACATGGAGAAGAATCAAAGAAAAGTTAGCAAGAAAACCAAACCTAGTGGAGGAAAATGCTATGGTGGAAACTAAACACACACACACACAAGTGATAAATGGGGTTAGTGCGGCCAATGGACGAGCGGAGACGAAATGTACCTATCGAAGACTAAGCTCAATGCCACACCAACGCAAGGAGGACGCTAGCTCAAACCGCAATTAACAAGAGGCAACAAGATTCACAATGTGGCAACCGGTCACTCTCTTCTCTCTCGCAACTCGAAGCTAGGCGTTCCTACAAATGATAGCAATTGGCATCGATCTTTGCTTCTTTTGGCTCTTTTTGCTTTTTGCTCTTTCTCCTTTCTTTTTTTTTTGATTTTTTATGATGATGATGCGGAGATGATTCCCAAATGCCAATGCCTACTCGTAGCTAGTCTCTCACAAGCGCAAAACTCGCACTCTCGGTGCCACAAATGCGATGCCAAGCGGTGTAAAAGAACTAGTCCAAGTAGGTAAGGTACACAAAGGAATGGGTTAGTTCAAGCGGAAGCAAGTTATACCTATGCGGTGGATGATCTCGGACTTGCGGCCGGTGGATGTCGATGTCGTGTGGATCCGATGATGTAGATGCGTAGGCGATGTCGATGGCGACACGTAGGAACTTTCCTCACTCAAATCGGAGCAACAACGACAAAGAAAAACAAGATACAAAATCTGTCCAAGAATCGAAGAGCAGGATTTTTCTGAAATTTTTGCTCAAATTCGAAATTTCTCCCAAATTAAGAAAATTTTTGGATAAATTCGAGAAATGTGGCTGAATGGAAAGGTGGGGAATGGTTTTTGGCAACAAATCTATGAAACAAAACCATGAAAAACTCAACGAATCAAGAGATCGGTCGAAATCCCTTTCGGCTATTTTTGGTCAATTTTCGAATTTAGGGTGGATAGAAGAAAAATTGGTGGTAGGGGAGGGGGTGGGGTGTCGGATTCGTGTCAACCTGGCTCTGATACCAGATGATGAGGTGTTGACCTCTAAGTTGGCCCGATCTTCACGAATCGACAAGAACGAACGAAGAACGCAGGAAGAACGCGATGAACACGAGAGGGGGAATCGAGGGGAAATCAAGGGCAAACGCGCGGAAACACAAAAGGGGGGAGATAACTCGTGAAGCCTACGAGGGATCGCAAACCCAAGTCAACAACATGCTAATTGAAACCGATTCCTCTCACCGGTCGGTCCACTGATCCAACCGAAGCCGCAAGGGGAAGGTTGGCAAGCACTACTAGAATCACTAGGTGAGAGAGTAGCTCCTTGGAGAGATCTTGATACGGTCCTAGATGAACATCATCAACATAGGAGTAGCCTCGTAAGAGGAGTCACCTCACAAGAGGGATACAAGGGCAAAGCCCGAAGTTCTCAAATCATCCCTCTTGTGAGGTGACTCCTCTTACGAGGCTACTCCTACGATGTGTATCTAGGACCGTATCAAGATCTCTCCAAGGAGCTACTCTTTCACCTTGTGATTCTAGTAGCGCTTGCCAACCTTCCCCTTGCGGCTTCTGTTGGATCGGTGGACCGACCGGTGAGAGGAATCGGTTTCAATTAGCGTGTTGTTGACTTGGGTTTGCGATCCCTCGTAGGCTTCACGAGTTATCTTCCCCCTTTTGTGTTTCCGCGCGTTTGCCCTCGATTTCGCCTCGATTCCCCCTCTCGTGTTCATCGCGTTCTTCGTGCGTTCTTCGTTTGTTCTTGTCGATTCGTGAAGATCGGGCCAACTTAGAGGTCAACACCTCATCATCGGATTCATGTTGGCCAGCTGCACATGGGAGCCAGGTGGCCGGCCTGAAGAGTTGGTGCAACCTCTCTTTGATGAAGACATACTCTACGTCACGATGTTGTGCTTGATGTAGCCCACCGTATTCAACCAAGCACAACATCGATACACAACAAGGTGAACTCACTCCTATCTCCGTACGTTTCCGGTGTGTCGCACCCGGACTTGTAGAGGATACTCACAGCCCGCTAAACAGTAGATAAATGGCTTACGGGGCCTACCTGCACCCGCATCTCAATATGAGTAGGCCAACACGTAAACGTGTGACAACCATCCTCTACTATTCATCGTCTGTGAAACCATCCAATAGAAATCCGAATACTTCCATTGACGTACTTCATAACATACACACATGGTACGTCAACGTCATTTGAACAAGTGATATCACAGCAAATCTCTAAGACACAAGGAAATAGAAATAAGTGGCAAAAGCTCTCACTAGAGTAGAGATAGCAAATACAGTCATGTAGAGGACACATGTCCCAACAAGTCATCATTACATCACAGCGGAAGCATTCAAAGTGTCTGAGTACAGACAAGATCCAAATAGGCCTAAGAGGCCGGAAACGAAAAGTACGGAGCCCATCCACGAAGTCTCGGATCCTGCCCGGGTCCGCTATCTACTCGTCAGCAGCCTCGTCATACTCCACGTAGTAGCCACCATGGGGATCCTCGGAAACGTAGTCTGCAGAACAAGCAGCCCCAAAGGGGTCAGTACAGACGAGTACTGGCAAGCAAGACGCACAAGATACCAAGGTGTACCCGACAACACCAAGTACAGATGCTTTGGGTTCAACGGAAGATAGGTGATACAAAGGTGCGGCAGTGGGCTGCCCTAACCAACTACAGAGACACGCTACAACATCCGGCTAAAAGAAAGAGATAAGATAGCGCATTGGAACCAACTACCACTAACCTCAAACAAACCCATCCTGGATCTCTCCCCTTATCCAAAGAAGCAATCCGAGGATAACCCACACAGTTGGGTTAATGAAGGTTTAAGTTATTGTGTCAATAAGCCTATTACTAGTCATATTAGTATTAATTAGGTGTAAGTTGTCTAATCCTTGTTAGCCAGCCCTATCACCAAGTCATCCATAACCGCGGACAACACGGCTTCTCGAGAAGATTTAACCCTGCAGGGGTGCACCAATTTGGCCGTACACGTAAGAATATCCCGCCAGACGGGGATCAAACCCACCAAGCGAGGCACTCAACACAACCCAACTCTTCTTCGCATCAAGCCCAAAGAACCACGTGCTGTGCGTGCGCGGCTAATCGAGCCCCCACGAAGAAAAGGGGGACCCTCATAGCACTGGAAGACCACGCCGCCCTAAATGCCGACTACAAAAGTTCCACCCTGGCGCCAAGGGTTCGTACCTGCATATGCGTGCATCAAATGGAAAGCCCGAACTAAGTGTGGCGATTTGGACGAGATGCGAATCGAATCAGAGTTGCGGAGGGCGCCCATACACGCTTCCCACATGCGGTTAGCGCGCTCAACATGGATCCAGAGGACAAGAACCTTTCCTGAGTTCGACACTAGCAGGCCTCAAAACCATACCCGGCCTCCTGCCGGTGCCTTATAATCAAGTTATTATTACCTCAAATATTAACAGGTTGTTGTTTAAACATCGAGCCCCCCAGAACATAGTAAATATGGTAACAGAAAATAACGGACTACAGACTCGAGCATAAACAACCCTAAGCATGCTATTACGACACAGGCAACAAGTAACGGGGTTATAGGTGTGGAGGTGAGGCTATATCAGGGTTACAGGATAACATGTGATAGGATCGGAACGCAAGCAACGAATCTTAAGGCTAGCAGATTAGACAACGGAAAGTATCGGTATCCAGTGTGGGAAGGACACAATGGTTCAGGTGAGTGAATACTTGCCTGCAAACTCAGTAGCCTGGTACTGGGCTAACTCCTCTGAAGTAGTGTCGTAAACCTCGTCTGTCTCAACGTCGTCGTCTATTCGGGAAGAAGCAAACAAACAACGAAGAAAGACGGACAATCAATAACATGGCATAATGACAAAACATGGGATGATGCATGTCATTTTAATTGATGCATCAAAGATAAGCTAGTTGACATGGTAACATAATTAAATGGGCCCATATGCAATTGAATTGCATATGGTAAAGCCCATGAATTAAAGTTGAATTAAGTGATCTAAAAATAACCATCATGTGCAAGTTGATTCGAATGATGCATGGATGATGAAAACAAAGGAAAACAACAATAGCTTCAATTTGATATGTTGTTTACCATGTTTGGAATTTTATTTATTAAGTTATGAAATTTGGCTTCTTAAGTGAATTACACAAACATTTATTGTTTTGACCCATTTTAATTGTTCAAAACAGATAACAAAATTCATATTTGGAAAGAACACAAAATTTTAGATGGAATACATATTTCATTTGTTGAAAATGGATTTAAAATGAGCAAGTTATTAATTTGACAATTTTTAAATGCATTAATTAAGAACCAAATGTTTTCAGCAATTTAATTTATTTAAAACAGAACACAAAGGTGATATTTGCAAAGTTCATGAAAAATGGAATGGAAAACATATTTTATATGTTCAAAAAGAATTTAGTTTGACCAAGTTATTAATTTAGCAATTTTAAATGATTTAAACAAGATTTAAATTATTTAACCAATTTTAATTATTCAAAACAGGAAACAAAGTTTATATTTGGAAAGCTTGTTCAATTTTGCATGGAAAACATATTTTACATGTGCCATTTGAATTAAATTTGAATTAGTTATGAATTTGACCAAATTTGAAAGAGTTGTTTGAATTTGAATGTTTGAAACCATTTGAAATGTTCAAAACAGTATACAAATGGTTTTAACATGTAGAGAATTTAATTTGGTATGGAAAACATATTTTATTTACTGAATTTGGATTTGAAATGAGGGATTTATGTGAGTTTGAAATACAGGGACCAATCTGTAAAATGCAGGGACTTGATATTAAAAAGAAAAGGGTCCAGATCTGGATCCACCTCGCAGTGACCTAGCTTGAGCCACTGACAACGGGCCCTAGGCCACGGTGGCGCTTGCGTGGCAGGGGTGGAAGCTGACTGGGCTCACAGAGTCGCATACAGGTGGGCCTGGGCGAGGGATTTATTCCCTAAAAAGATTTGCGCGGGGGGGGGGGGGGCTCGAACCCACGCCCTCGCGAGTGCGTGCGCTGCGCGTGTGCCACTGCGTTGCTGCTGCGATCGTGACAGAACAGAGGGCGAGGTGGTTTTGAGGTGGCTCTGCGTCAGTTAACTGAAACAAGTTCAGTTAACTGAACTTGCCTGACAGCGACGGGGATCGCCCGCTGCAGCGCGACGACGACGTCCAGAGCAGAAAGGAGGAGGGCTAGGAGGCTGCAGGGTCATACCGGGGGCTTGAGGTTGCTGGAGGGGCTCGGGGTGGCTTGACAGCGACGACAAAACGGCGATGACGGCGAGGTGGCGGCTGCGGTGGTCGACGGCGGCCCTGGAAGCGAACGCAGCGCCTCGCTGTCCTCCGGTGTCGATTGCTTCAGCGAAAAGTTCGACGGCGAGGTCCTAGTCACGATCCTGTGGTTCTGCTGGCGTGAGGAGGGACAGAGACTCGACGGCAACGACGAAACCCTGGCGGCGCTGCGGGGTTCAGAGAATTCAGAAGAAAACAGGATAAAGAGGGAAAAAGACGGGCTCGCCGGCGACGACCTGGGGCTGCCTTGGTGCTGAGATTCGGCAAGGGCGAAGCTGGAGGTGCCCTGTTTCGATTCCCACAGTCGCCGGGCTCCGACGAGGGCTAAAACGGCGGCGCCATGGCCTGGAACTTGCGGCCGTACTCGGCTGCTGGCAGGTTCAGAGCAGCGGCGAGGAGAGGGAGAAAGAGGTGGCGGCGGCGGCTGGAAGGAGGAGAGGTAGAGGCTAGGGTTTGGGGGCTCTCGGGGGTAGAAAAAGAGAGAGGAGAGGGAGTAGGTGGAGGTGGGGTGCGTGGTGGCTGGCGTCAGCGGCGTCGTCACCGTACGGAGGAGGGAGACGAGGGCCGCGGGCCGGCTGCTGCGCGCGCGCTGGCTGGGGTGGTAGGTGGGCTGGGCCGGCCCAGCTGGCTGGCCTGGTCTGCCTCCCCCAGCCCGTTTTTTATTTCTTTTTCTCTCTGTTTTTTTTGCAGAAAAGAAAAAGAGAAGAAAAGAAGGGGTTTTGGGATCTAAAAAATTTTGGTGATAATTTTTTATAGGTTCTTTATTGCAAAAGCCCAGTTATACAAACTTTTGTTTTTCAAAATTTTAAATTTTTGTTGCTGTTTGAAATTTAAATGCATTTGATTGAATTTTTGCAATAATTGAAATATTGAAAATTAAGCAAGTTAATTATATGAAAATTCAAGTTTATTGGAAACAATAGAATGGTTTGATTTGAATGTTTTATTTGAAAAGGTTGTAACAGACCAAGTGTGAAACATAATGGTTTGAAATTTGATTTGAAATTCAAATGGAAAACAAGTGAAAACAAGTGAGAACAAATTCAATGCTAATGATGGAATGATGCAAACTGAAATTAAACAAGGAGCAAGCATTCTAAGGGTGTTTTCATACTTGGGATGTTACAAAACGCCCCCCCCCCCTTGATGGAATCGCGCCCCGAGATTCCTACTGAGAAGAGAAAAGGTCCGGATACTTCTTGCGAAGATCCTCTTCGGTCTCCCACGTTGCCTCTTTATCGGAATGATGTGTCCACTGCACTTTTAAGAACTTGGTGCTCTTGTTGCGAGTTTTGCGCTCGGTCTCATCGAGAATGCGAACAGGATGCTCTTCATAAGAGAGGTCTTCTTGCACATCAATGGAATCATGATCAACTGCACGACCTGGATCTTTGAAGCATTTCTTGAGCTGTGACACGTGAAAGACATCGTGCACCTTGGATAGCTTTTCTCGAAGTTCAAGACGATAGGCATTTTCTGCACGCCTTGAGAGAATGTTGAAAGGACCAATATATCTTGGTGCAAGCTTTCCTTTGACACCAAAACGATGAGTGCCTCTGAGGGGAGTTACACGGAGATATGCTTTGTCTCCAGCTGCATAGACCATGTCCCTGTGTTTGCTGTCATAGTAGCTCTTCTGACGAGACTGAGCAATCTTGAGATTGTCCCGGATGATGCGAACTTTCTCTTCGGCTTCGTTCACAATGTCAGGGCCTAAGAGTGAACGTTCGCCAGCTCCAGACCAATTGATTGGACTCCTGCATCTGTGGCCATAGAGAGCCTCAAATGGTGCCATGCCTAGGCTTGCCTGGAAGCTGTTGTTGTAGGAGAATTCAGCATATGGAAGACATTCCTCCCATTTCATGCCAAAAGAGAGACCACATGCTCTGAGCATATCCTCGAGAATCTGATTGACTCTTTCGACTTGCCCTTGAGACTGAGGGTGATAAGCTGTGCTGAACAGAAGCTTGGTGCCCAAGGCTTCTTGAAAGCTTTTCTAGAAATGAGAAGTGAAGATGCTTCGACGGTCTGAGCTTATTTCCAATGGAACACCATGAAGAGGAACAATCTTTGCTGTGTAGAGCTCTGCTAACTGACTAGCTGAGATTGTCTCTTTGACAGGAAAGAAGTGAGCTACTTTAGTGAGTCGATCAATGACAACGAAGATTGCATCGTTGCCCCTCTTGGACCTTGGGAAACCAGTGACGAAGTCCATTTCAATCATGTCCCACTTCCACTCAGGGATTTTTAGAGGTTGGAGTAGACCGGCTGTTTTCTGATGAACTGCCTTAACACGTTGACAAACGTCGCATTCTGAAACGTATTGAGCAATTTCACGTTTCATGCTAGGCCACCAATACAGTGTCTTGAGATCCTGGTACATCTTTGTACTTCCAGGGTGTATGGAGAGAGGAGTTTCTTGAGCCTCCTTGAGAATGACATCTTTGAGACTTTGAATTTGAGGAACTGCAATGCGTCCTTCGAAGAACACAGTTCCCTTGTCATCAATTGAGAAGGACTCAAATTTCTCATTGCTTGCTTTGATGTGTTCTACAATCTTCTTGATTTCAGCATCACGAAGTTGTTCAGAACGAATCTTGTCCTCGAGAGTTGGAGTGGCTGTCAAGCTCGCAAGATAGCCTTGAGGAACAAGACCAAGATTCAGCTTTTGGAATTCTTCATGAAGAGGAGGTTGGCTTTCCATGATCATGAGATTATTGCAATACGACTTGCGACTGAGAGCATCGGCCATAACATTAGCCTTGCCTGGAGTGTAAGAAATGGTAAGATCAAAGTCTTTGATCTTTTCAATCCATCTCCTTTGTCTGAGGTCTAGATCTGGTTGAGTGAAGATGTACTTTAGACTCTTATGATCGGAAAAGATTTCAGTGCGATTACCCAACAAGTATTGTCTCCATTTCTTGAGGGCAAACACAACTGCTGCAAGTTCAAGGTCATGAGTGGGATAATTGAGCTCATGTGTGTTCAGCTGACGTGAAGCATAAGCCACAACTTGACGTTCTTGCATAAGAACTGCACCTAGACCTTGGAGAGAAGCATCACAGAATATTTGGAAAGGTTTGGAAGGATCTGGGCCAACCAGAACTGGTGTAGAAGTGAGTTTAGTCCTCAGGAGATTGAAACTTTCATCACATTGTGGAGACCAGACGAACTTCTTGTCCTTCTTTGTGAGGTCAGTGAGAGGTTTGGCAATCTTGGAGAAGTTTTGGACGAAGCGACGACAATAGCTAGCCAAGCCAAGAAAACTTCTTACTTGCTTCACCGTCTTTGGAGGTTTCCAATCAACAATTGCTTTAACCTTTTTTGGATCAATGGCTATGCCCTTGGCAGAGATGACATGACCAAGATAAACGACTTCGGAAATCCAAAACTCACATTTGGAGAACTTGGCATAGAGACGAAGCTCGCGAAGCTTCATGAGAGTGAGACGAAGATGTTCTTCATGCTCTTCCTCGGATTTTGAGTAGACAAGAATGTCATCAAGATATACCACAACGAACTTGTCTAGGTATTCATGGAAGACAGAATTCATGAGTCGAGAGAAGGTCGCCAGTGCATTGGTGAGACCAAAGGACATGACGGTGAATTCATATAGACCGTAGCGAGTGGTGAAGGCTGTCTTTGGAATATCCTATTTTCTGATCTTTATTTGATGGTAACCCATTCTCAAGTCCAACTTGGAGAATATTGAGGCTCCAGCAAGTTGGTCAAAAAGATCATCGATGCGAGGAATTGGATACTTGTTTTTGGTGGTCTTCTCGTTAAGAGGACGATAGTCAACAACGAGTCTCTTTGTTTGATCCTTCTTCGCAACGAAAAGAGTTGGGCATCCCCAAGCCGAGGAACTAGGTTGAATGTAACCTTTTTCCATGTACATATCAATTTGTTCCTTCAACAACTTCAGCTCGGGAGTCCCTATCTTGTAGGGATGCTTAGAGATTGGAGCAGTACCTGGTTCAAGTTCGATCACGAACTCAACAGCTCTGTCCGGAGGCATTCCTGGCAACTCTTCTGGAAAGACGTCAGGGAAGTCGCAAACCACCGGAACATTTTCAAGTGAAGGTAGAGGTTTTGCATTGAGGGTGCACAGCTGAATGGAACTTGATTCATGTGGAGAATAGATTATCTGGCCAGAAGGGTGGGATAGAGTTATTGACTTTTGAGCACAGTCAATTCTTGCTTTATTGGCCTTCAGCCAATCCATACCAAGAATGACATCAATGTCAGAATTGCCAAGCAGTATGAGAGAAGCAAGGAATATGTGGCCTCCAATTAGAATTTGATTTTTGTAACTGATCTTGGAAGTTTGCAAAGTTGCTCCAGGGGAGTTGACCACTAGCGGGGAACCCAAACCAACAAAAGGGAGTTTAATTGATGTCGCAAAGATCTTTGACACGAAAGAATGTGATGCTCCGGTATCAAACAACACTTTAGCTGGATAAGAGTTTACGGAAAATGTACCGAGAACGACGTCAGGAGCTTCCTCAGCTTTGTCGATCTTGACATGATTCACCCTTGCGGTCCTCCCGACAGGCCTGTTGTTGGAGTTGAAGGCCTTAGGCGGGGGAGCGCGCACCATTGCCTGGTTTGTGTTAGGACGAGGTGGTGGTGGAGGTAGCTTTCTCTGCGTGCACTTGTCGGTGTAGTGTCCCGTCTGCTTGCACTTGTAGCATGTGACGACACGAGGAGGCCCTGGCCTTGGCTGCCCCATCGAAACCCTTTGATCATGCACCTGAGCAGGGTTGGGTGGGCGGGGAGCGAAGCCTGGAGAAGTTTGGGCGTATGGAGCCCGAGTGACAGCACCATTTGGTACCCAGATGCGGCGCTTTTGCGGAGGGGTGGTCATGTTGGAGGAGGAACCACCCTCATGCGAGTGCTTGCGAGACTCCTCGAACGCCTTGCGCCCATTTTCTTCATTGAGCGCGGTGTTAACGAGATCCTCGAAGCTGTTGGCCTTGACATTGGTGAGGGCATACTTGAGTTCCGGGTTAAAGCCTCTGCGGAACCTTGCCATCTTCTTAGCTTCAGTGGACACCTCATCTCCAGTGTACCGAGCGAGGCGATTGAACTCACTCTGATACCCGATGACGTCCAACTTGCCCTGCTTGAGAGAGCAAAACTCTTCACGCATTCTTTCCATGAGACCATCTGGAATGTGGTGCTTCAGGAAGGCTTCCTTGAAACGATCCCACGTGACTGGCATCCCAGTTCTCATGGCCTGGAAGTTTTCCCACCAAGTAGCTGCCTGACCCTTCAGCAGATAGGAGGCATACTTGACCTTGTCTTCTTCAGCTACATGTGCAATCTCCAGAGCCTTGGCTATCTCACGGATCCAGTCATCAGCGTCCAGAGGCTCCCGTGTGGCCACGAAAGCTCTTGGGCCCAGACTGAGAAACTCCTTGATGCTGACTCGTGGAGCTGTCTGGTTGATGTGCTGATTAGCCTGAAACTAAGCCATCTGCGTCATGACTTGGGTCATCTGAGTCAACAGCTCCGCGATTGGCGGTGGCTCAGGCGTATTGTTCCTTGTTGGCGGCATCCTGAATGGAAATGCATTTTAGCACAACAATAGAAAAGGATAGACTTGGCAACCGAAAGAGAGATTATTCCGACGCATGAATAGACAACCACAAGGTTCACCATCACATGTTCAATTACATCAAAATATCCAACACACCATAAATGGTTCGAATGCCAAAGGATAACTAAACATAGCTAAGAATGGATACATCGGTACTCCCATGCTCATCACGCAGGACGGCGGCTAGGAGTACGGCGAGAGGTCCGGTGAGGAGCACGCCCACGAAAGTAGGTGGAACAACGATCCACGTAGATCTGACATGGTCTGAGACCGACTCTAGGCGTGGTGAAGTACATAGCGTCGACTCCCTATGCTCCAAAGCGGGGAATCCCAGTGTAACCAGCACCAAGGTTAAGGAGTGGACCTCTGATCGGCTTGTAACCTCCAGCATCTGGCAGACGACGCCCAACTGGCTCATCGAAACGTGCAAAGCGCTCGTCTCCAAAAAAGTCTGTGGTGTAAGTCGCCAGACGAGTCAAAGCAAGGTAAAGCTGCTCTCTGACTAAAGCCAACTCCTGAGATAGTGTGCGGGCAACTGCGTCACTGTGTCTCACCAACTGAGCGGTGGTGTGCAGCCTGGAGTTATCATGCTCGTAAACATCCAAGTTGTCGTAGAGAGTGAAGTGAGCTCCCTCCGAAGTGATGTAACCACGGGGGATGTGGCGATAGATAGAATCGTCAAATCCCCAGTAGTCAGCACGAAGGACGGTGAGACTCACATAAGCTGCCTGCTACATAGCCATATCCACTGTGGAACCCACTGCCTCGTAGCGGTGAACTACGCTCATGCCATCATCTTACAGAATGTAGACGATAGCCTGGTAGTAGGTCTGCTCAAACTCTCGCTGCTGCTCGTAGACCTGGTACTCTGGTGCCCAACGGAACCCCAGAAAAGTGACCATGTCTCTCAGCATCTCCGGGTAACCGGCAGTGCTCTCGCAACGAGTCATACGAACCACCTGCGGGTAGAACCTGAGATCCATCTGCAGATGATCGAGGAAGGTTTGATTAGACGCCGGTAGAAAAACTAAAGTGGCAAGCAACAACAAGGTTCCAACGGACGAAAAGGATCTTGAGAAGAACAGGATATCGAAGCAACATTTGGGAAACACGAGACCAAACACTCCTGAGGTACTACGGAAAACCCATCCGGGCTTCTAGAGGATCAATATCTACTGCTTGAGGAATAGAGGATCTGCTTCCAGGGCTTATGTGCCTCCGTTCTCAATCGTGAGTAGGCAACATGAAATTCATGTCACAACCACCTCCATTCCTATGGTCGAGTAGATATAACCATCCCAGAGAAACCAGGATACGTGAAATCCTAACTTGAAAGTTTAGATGAGAAGAGAAAACAACGTTGCACTTCCTTACCAGAAAAGGGAGGGTGGGTGGGGAAAGAAATAAAAGAACAGAATTCCTACTCTCACGTTTCATTTTTCCTATATAGCTACAAAACAATTTCTAGACTCAACTGCGACCAGTAAAAGGGATCCTACAGGAAGACAGGCTCTGATACCATTTGTCGCACCCGGACTTTTAGAGGATACTCACATCCCGCTAAACAGTAGATAAATGGCTTACGGGGCCTACCTGCACCCGCATCTCAATATGAGTAGGCCAACACGTAAACGTGTGACAACCATCCTCTACTATTCATCGTCTGTGAAACCATCCAATAGAAATCCGAATACTTCCATTGACGTACTTCATAACATACACACATGGTACGTCAACGACATTTGAACAAGTGATATCACAGCAAATCTCTAAGACACAAGGAAATAGAAATAAGTGGGAAAAGCTCTCACTAGAGCAGAGATAGCAAATACAGTCATGCAGAGGACACATGTCCCAACAAGTCATCATTACATCACAGCGGAAGCATTCAAAGTGTCTGAGTACAGACAAGATCCAAATAGGCCTAAGAGGCCGGAAACGAAAAGTACGGAGCCCATCCACGAAGTCTCGGATCCTGCCCGGGTCCGCTATCTACTCGTCAGCAGCCTCGTCATACTCCACGTAGTAGCCACCATGGGGATCCTCGGAAACGTAGTCTGCAGAACACGCAGCCCCAAAGGGGTCAGTATGGACGAGTACTGGCAAGCAAGACGCACAAGATATCAAGGTGTACCCGACAACACCAAGTACAGATGCTTTGGGTTCAACGGAAGATAGGTGATACAAAGGTGCGGCAGCGGGCTGCCCTAACCAACTACAGAGACACGCTACAACATCCGGCTAAAAGAAAGGGATAAGATAGCGCATCGGAACCAACTACCACTAACCTCAAACAAACCCATCCTGGATCTCGCCCCTTATCCAAAGAAGCAATCTGAGGATAACCCACACAGTTGGGTTAATGAAGCTTCAACTTATTGTGTCAATAAGCCTATTACTAGTCATATTAGTATTAATTAGGTGTAAGTTGTCTAATCCTTGTTAGCCAGCCCTATCACCAAGTCATCCATAACCGCGGACAACACGGCTTCTCGAGAAGATTTAACCCTGTAGGGGTGCACCAATTTGGCCGTACACGTAAGAATATCCCGCCAGACGGGGATCAAACCCACCAAGCGAGGCACTCAACACAACCCAACTCTTCTTCGCATCAAGCCCAAAGAACCACGTGCTGTGCGTGCGTGGCTAATCGAGCCCCCACGAAGAAAAGGGGGACCCTCATAGCACTGGAAGACCACGCCGCCCTAAATGCCGACTACAAAAGTTCCACCCTGGCGCCAAGGGTTCGTACCTGCATATGCGTGCATCAAATGGAAAACCCGAACTAAGTGTGGCGATTTGGACAAGATGCGAATCGAATCAGAGTTGCGGGGGGCGCCCATACACGCTTCCCACATGCAGTTAGCGCGCTCAACATGGATCCAGAGGACAAGAACCTTTCCTGAGTTCGACACTAGCAGGCCTTAAAACCATACCCGGCCTCCTGCCGGTGCCTTATCATCAAGTTATTATTACCTCAAACATTAACAGGTTGTTGTTTAAACATTGAGCCCCCCAGAACACAGTAAATATGGTAACAGAAAATAACGGATAGCAGACTCGAGCATAAACAACCCTAAGCATGCTATTACGACACAGGCAACAAGCAACGGGGTTATAGGTGTGGAGGTGAGGCTATATCAGGGTTACAGGATAACATGTGATAGGATCGGAACACAAGCAACGAATCTTAAGGCTAGCAGATTAGACAACGGAAAGTATCGGTATCCAGTGTGGGAAGGACACAATGGTTCAGGTGAGTGAATACTTGCCTACAAACTCAGTAGCCTGGTACTGGGCTAACTCCTCTGAAGTAGTGTCGTAAACCTCGTCTGTCTCAATGTCGCCGTCTATTCGGGAAGAAGCAAACAAACAACAAAGAAAGACGAACAATCAATAACATGGCATAATGCACAAACATGGGATGATGCATGTCATTTTAATTGATGCATCAAAGATAAGCTAGTTGACATGGTAACATAATTAAATGGGCCCATATGCAATTGAATGGCATATGGTAAAGCCCATGAATTAAAGTTGAATTAAGTGATCTACAAATAACCATCATGTGCAAGTTGATTAGAATGATGCATGGATGATGAAAACAAAGGAAAACAACAATAGCTTCAATTTGATATGTTGTTTACTAAGTTTGGAATTTTATTTATTAAGTTATGAAATTTGGCTTCTTAAGTGAGTTACACAAACATTTATTGTTTTCACCCATTTTAATTGTTCAAAACAGATAACAAAATTCATATTTGGAAAGAACACAGAATTTTAGATGGAATACATATTTCATTTGTTGAAAATGGATTTAGAATGAGCAAGTTATTAATTTGACAATTTTTAAATGCATTAATTAAGAACCAGTTGTTTTCAGCAATTTAATTTATTTAAAATAGATCACAAAGTTGATATTTGCAAAGTTCATGAAAAATGGAATGGAAAACATATTTTATATGTTCAAAAAGAATTTAGTTTGACCAAGTTATTAATTTAGCAATTTTAAATGATTTAAACAAGATTTAAATTATTTAACCAATTTTAATTATTCAAAACAGGAAACAAAGTTTATATTTGGAAATCTTGTTCAATTTTGCATGAAAAACATATTTTACATGTGCCATTTGAATTAAATTTGAATTAGTTATGAATTTGACCAAATTTGGAAGAGTTGTTTGAATTCGAATTTTTGAAACCATTTGAAATGTTCAAAACAGTATACAAATGGTTTTAACATGTAGAGAATTTAATTTGGTAAGGAAAACATATTTTATTTACTGAATTTGGATTTGAAATGAGGGATTTATGTGAGTTTGAAATACAGGGACCAATCTGTAAAATGCAGGGACTTGATATTAAAAAGAAAAGGGTCCAGATCTGGATCCACCTCGCAGTGACCTAGCTTGAGCCACTGACAACGGGCCCTAGGCCACGGTGGCGCTTGCGTGGCAGGGGTGGAAGCTGACTGGGCTCACAGAGTCGCATACAGGTGGGCCTGGGCGAGGGATTTATTCCCTAAAAAGATTTGCGCGCGGGGGGGGCTCGAACCCACGCCCTCGCGAGTGCGTGCGCTGCGCGTGTGCCACTGCGTTGCTGCTGCGATCGTGACAGAACAGAGGGCGAGGGGGTTTTTAGGTGGCTCTGCGTCAGTTAACTGAAACAAGTTCAGTTAATTGAACTTGCCTGACAGCGACGGGGATCGCCGGCTACAGCGCGACGGCGACGTCCAGAGCAGAAAGGAGGAGGGCTAGGAGGCTGCAGGGTCATACCGGGGGCTTGAGGTTGCTGGAGGGGCTCGGGGTGGCTTGACAGCGACGGCAAAACGGCGATGACGGCGAGGTGGCGGCTACGGTGGTCGACGGCGGCCCTGGAAGCGAACGCAATGCCTCGCTGTCCTCCGGTGTCGATTGCTTCAGCGAAAAGGTCGATGGCGAGGTCCTGGTCACGGCCCCGTGGTTGTGCTAGCGCGAGGAGGGACAGAGACTCGACGGCGACGACGAAACCCTGGCGGTGCTGCGGGGTTCAGAGAATTCAGAACAAAACAGGAGAAAGAGGGAAAAAGACGGGCTCGCCGGCGACGACCTGGGGCTGCCTTGGTGCTGAGATTCGGCGAGGGCGAAGCTGGAGGTGCCCTGTTTCGATTCCCACAGTCGCCGGGCTCCGACGAGGGCTAAAACGGCGGCGCCATGGCCTGGAACTTGCGGCCGTGCTCGGCTGCTGGCAGGTTCAGAGCAGCGGTGAGGAGAGGGAGAAAGAGGTGGCGGCGGCTGGAAGGAGGAGAGGTAGAGGCTAGGGTTTGGGGGCTCTCGGGGGTAGAAAAAGGGAGAGGAGAGGGAGCAGGTGGAGGTGGGGTGCGTGGTGGCTGGCGTCAGCGGCGATTTCACCGTACGGAGGAGGCAGACGAGGGCCGCGGGCCGGCTGCTGCGCGCGCGCTGGCTGGGGTGGTAGGTGGGCTGGGCCGGCCCAGCTGGCTGGCCTGGTCTGCCTCCCCCAGCCCGTTTTTTATTTCTTTTTCTCTCTGTTTTTTTTTTTGCAGAAAAGAAAAATAGAAGAAAAGAAGGGGTTTTGGGATCTCAAAAATTTTGGTGATAATTTTTTATAGGTTCTTTATTGCAAAAGCCCAGTTGTACAAACTTTTGTTTTTCAAAATTTTAAATTTTTGTTGCTGTTTGAAATTTAAATGCATTTGATTGAATTTTTGCAATAATTGAAATATTGAAAATTAAGCAAGTTAATTATATGAAAATTCAAGTTTATTGGAAACAATAGAATGGTTTGATTTGAATGTTTTATTTGAAAAGGTTGTAACAGACCAAGTGTGAAACATAATGGTTTGAAATTTGATTTGAAATTCAAATGGAAAACAAGTGAAAACAAGTGAGAACAAATTCAATGCTAATGATGGAATGATGCAAACTGAAATTAAACAAGGAGCAAGCATTCTAAGGGTGTTTTCATACTTGGGATGTTACACGGTGACTTGGTGAACGGTGCTCTACCTCATGAAATACCCCTCTACATGCATAGGTGGGATCATCACATGGAGACCCAAGAAGGTGCCCAAGATGCTCAAGAACACATCCAAGAAGATGCACATGAAGCTAGCAAGGAAGTGGGTGAAGACGGCGTTAAGATTGGAGCTCCGAGGTGGAAGAACGGAGGGAAAAGGGGGCTCCCGGCCTCACCCCCCGGCCATGCCGGCCTCCCCTGGCCTCAGGCCGGCCTACCCTGGCCCCAGGCCGGCCTCCTCATCCCACCCTGGCCCCAGGCCGGGCTAGCCTGGCCCCAGGCCGGGCACCAGCCCGAGTGCGCCCCCACCCCGGCCTCAGGCCGGCCAGGCCGGCCTCCAAGGCCGGGATGCCCTGTTTTTGTGCGGAAATACACCGTTTTGGCCCCATTTTCACCCACCTACCCCCCTAGGCTATATAAGGGACTCCGGTGGCTAGATCTAGGGTTTAGGGATGATTTGAGAACTTCGGGCTTTGCCCTTGTATCCCTCTTGTGAGGTGACTCCTCTTACGAGGCTACTCCTACGATGTGTATCTCTTGATTCGTTGATGTATCTCGGGATTTCGACCGATCTCTTGATTCGTTGAGTTTTTCGTGGTTTGGTTTCGTAGATTTGTTGCCAAAGACCATTCCCCACCTTTTCATTCAGCCATTTTTCTCGAATCTGTCCAAAAAACTTCTTGATTTGGGAGAAATTTCGAATTTGAGCAAATTTTTTAGAAAAATCCTGCTCTTCGATTCTTGGACAGATTTCGTATCTTGTTTTTCTTTGTCGTTGTTGCTCCGATTTGAGTGAGGCAAGTTCCTACGCGTCGCCATAGACATCGCCTACGCATCTACATCAACGGATCCACACGACCTCGACATCCACCGGCCGCAAGTCCGAGATCATCCACCGCATAGGTATAACTTGTTTCCGCTTGAACTAACCCATTCCTTTGTGTACCTTACCTACTTGGACTAGTTCTTTTACACCGCTTGGCATCGCATTGTGGCACCGAGAGTGCGAGTTTTGCGCTTGTGAGAGACTAGCTATGAGTAGGCATTGGCATTTGGGAATCATCTCCGCATCATCATCAAAAATCAAAAAAAAAATGAGAGGAGAAAGAGCACAAAGAAGCAAAAAGAGCCAAAAGAAGCAAAGATCGATGCCAATTGCTATCATTTGTAGGAACGCATAGCTTCGTGTCGCAAGAGAGAAGAGAGTGACCGGTTGCCACATTGTGAATCTTGTTGCCTCTTGTTAATTGCGTTTGAGCTAGCGTCCTCCTTGCGTTGGTGTGGCATTGAGCTTAGTCTTCGGTAGGTACATTTCGTCTCCGATCGTCCATTGGCCGCACTAACCCCATTTATCACTTGTGTGTGTGTGTTTTCGTTTCCACCATATAATTTTCCTCCACTAGGTTTGATTTTTGTGCTAACTTTTCTTTGATTCTTCTCCAGGTTTGACAACACACTTTTCTTTGGATTTGTCGTTTTTCTCGCCACATTTCTAACCCATTTCCATTCACCCATAAGCCGTGTGTGCTTTGGAGCGTGTTTTTGGGATCTTTCGAACTCAAGTCACTTCATTCTTTTTGCTATTGGTTTCTCTTGGCTTGGTCCACTAGTTTCCAACATTTGCTAAAAGGTGAGGTTTGAGCTCTTAGGTCCTCACACTCTATATATACACTTGCGCTTGTTACTAACCATGTATAGCGAGAGCGAAGAATTTGGAGGCCATGATGATCATGATGAGTCCATGATGGACCACTACGACTACAACGAGCTAGACATGGACCTCCACTCCTATGAGCATGACCTGGTGGACGACCACTACTCCGAGCACAACAACGTGGATGACCACTACTACGAGCATGACATGGTGGATCACCACCACCACTACGACCACGACGTCGAGCTCTACACCGACTACTCCTCCCCAAGCATCATCGACATGGAGGAGTACCACAACCACCACACCACCTTCGACTCCATGAGCCACAACGACATGAACCACTACTACAACAATGACACCGCAATCTTGGATGACGAGATGGAGCCCTACTACACCGACAACGCATCCTCGAGCATGGCGGAGTTCTACACCGACAATGACTCCGACATGGACGAGCTCACCTACAAGCACTTCCTCTCCAAGCTTCGGTGGCCAAGACATTACATGTCCGATGGTTCATGCTCACCACCATGGAACTTCAAGGAGAATGCCAAGGCCAACACAAGAGAAATCCCTTCAACCTCAAGATGGCGCAACGATAAGAAATCCGACAAGTTGGCAACGTCAAGATTGTCTCCTTCAACATCAAGACAGCGCCACAAGAAGGACATCATCAAGGCCCCATCAAGAGAGAAGGCCAAGAAGCCAAGGCATCCGAATGACTTTCGGAGTCATCCCACACATGACGTGCAGGAACGCCGCAAGCTTCATCATCGACAAGCTTCAAGCTCTCATCACCACGCTCATCACCAAGACCGTTGCCATGATCACCATCGCCATATGGAAGAGAGTGGTACACCCACCTCACCGCATCTTCCACCACAAGTTCCGCGACGACATTGGTTTGAGCATCGCTCGCCATCACCACTACCTCGACCTCGACACCGACAAGGCCGTGGTGACCCTCTTCAAGATCACCTTCTACGACCGGATATTCTTCATCACCCACCTTCTCCAAGCTCGACTCATGACATTGGTCTAAATGGCTTCATGGATGGTGCTCGCCCACATTCAAGGCTAAGGCAAAATGTGTGTCACCACCACAATGACCACCAAGACCAAGACCATTCTCAAGAAGGTGCCTTCGACATGGCTTCTAGTGAATGCCTCCCTCGACCCCACCACAATGACCATCGGCGCCATCCTCTCCATCATGATCGCCATCGCCAAACCAACGAGGATGACCCACATGAGCTTCCACCGCCTATCTTTGATGCAGAACCAAATGAGAGAACTTCTCAACATCAAGCGAGTGCGAATTCTCACTATGGCTTGTCTTTCCCCATCTTCGAGGAAGACCCCATTGAGCGCCACCATCGACAACAATCAAGTGGGATTGCTCAACATGCTACTTCACTTCCCATCTTTGATGAGGACCCCTATGAGCACCACCCTCATCAACAACCAAGTGGGCATGCTACAAATGATCTCTCATTTCCTCTCTTTGATGAAGACCCCTATGAGCGCCCACTTTGACCACCACTAGGCACGGATGCTACTCATGATTTCGCATTTCCCATGTTTGATGGGGACCCTCTTGAGCGACCACGTCACCAACAAGCAAGTGAAGATGATCCAAGTGACCTCTCACTTCCTATTTTTGATGAGGACCCACATGAGCGACCTCGTCACCATCAAGCAAATGGAGATGCTATCCATGATTCTTCTTCTCTCATATTGGATGAAGCACCGCACCATCTAGGCCATGAAGACAACGACTTGAGTGTCGTTTGCCTCAATGTTACAAGGTGCAAGGACCATGCGCGTCATCATCCATATGAGGAATGGGAGCCGCCACCTCATCTTCACCAAGATTGTGCTTTCCATTCGCACCCCGCCTTCGACAAGGACCAAGAACATCCTCGCCATGAACACTATGATACCACTACTTCATCGAGACAAGAGGCGAGAGATACTTCTCCATCAACACCCAACCACAACCTCCTTGAGCGACATTCTTTGAGGAAGGACAATGACCTTCATGATCAAGAGCATGAGCTTCCATCATCGCCACAAGTGCAACACCAACAATAAGAGTGTGAAGCTATTCCTCCCATGACACAAGATCAAAATCACCATATGCATGAGGAGACCACTCTACCACTCTATGTTGAAGACGTTGATGAATGTGACATTGTCAAAGAGGCTCATCCCTTGCCATCATCTCTAAGGCATTCTTCTTCTTCGTCTCCAATGACACAAGTGACAACTCCGACCATCGACAAGAGAGCTCCCAATGCTTTCAACGAGATGATCATGGTTGCCAACCAAAATGGTGAGCATGCCTACATGAGTGAAGGCCAATACTATGCCTTGCACCAACTAGCTCTCAATTCCTTGGACATGCCAACCAATGGTGACGAAAGCGTCTATTGCAATGAGGCCGAGAATTCATCGCGAGAGTTGACACGAGTTCTTCAAACCTATCCTCAAGATAGGGACCAACGATGCAACCTCTCTAGAGCCGGCTTCAATGGCCCATCTATCATTGATGGAGGTAACGACGAATTGGGTGACACTCTCCCCTTTACTTCAAAGCATCTCATGCCAACCTCCACAAGGCCACGCTCAAGCCACTATTCTAGCCAAGGATATCTTCATCATCATCATCATCGACCATTTGAGGATGCTTCAAGGCATGGCTTACATTACGACTTGATGGAGCTTCCTTCGACTCAAGCCATGACCCTACCTCCTCCTCCAACAAAGCCGCCCTTTCCACAATTGGAGATCAACCCAAGAGATGATATGATCGAGTCCTCCTCGCCACATGCTATGACACTACCGACTCCAAGCAATGCAACGACTTAGACAAGTGCGCACACCTCAAGTGCCAAGACTTTGGAGCCTTCTACTGTCCCTTCTCAAGCTTCTAGTGAGATGAGTGGTGAGAGAGAGATCCACCATCACGTGAGTGAGAGCCACAAGCCCATAATGAGTGGAAAAAGCATGAGAGTTCGTAGAGGCCTCGCCTTGATAGCCACCAATAGTGAGATGAGAGTTGAGAGCAAAACCCCATGTGTGCTTATCGACACTAACGGCTTACCAACTTTCTCTCCATCTTTGTTGTCTATTTTGCAGAGACTTGGTGACCCTATAAGGCATCCTCGACATCATCGCCTTCTCCACATACAAGGCTCTCCACATCGCATGAACATCGACAACGACTTGAAGGGTTGGAAGGAGCACATTCCGCTCATCATGATCCACATGGAGATTGACAAGAGCTTCTACGACAAAGCATCCTCCATCCACACTCCTCAAGTCAAGATCTACACGGCGCGTCACAAGCACTTCGACATCAATGCCTTCTACGCCTACATACCACATGTCACGATGTGCATGGAGTTCGACAAGCGCATCCACGACAACGACTTCTACGCCTACAACCCTCATGTCAAGATGTACTTGGAGTTCCACATGCGCATCCCCGACAACGACTTCTTCATCTTCATCCCCTACGTCAAGATGTACTTGGAGTTCGACAAGCGCGTCAACGACAATGACTCCCACGACTACATACCAATTGTCAAGATGCACTTGGAGTTCGACAAGCGCGTCAACGACAATAACCACAACGACTACACATCAACCGCCACGAGGTACATGGACTTCAACACGAGAATCAACAACAACGCAACCCGTGGAGCGGCGTGCAACCAATGCGTCAAGTTCATCTACACTCTACCGCTTCCGCAAGCTCATCCTCATCCACCCATTGAGGATCATGTCAAGATCGTCATCACCTTTGGACGACACCCTCCACGAGCATACCTTGGCATGATCTTCGATAAGAGGATCAACTTCAACGACTACACGGTCGCGCAAGATCTTCCTCAACCATCCAAGGGGGACCCTTTCATGATCTTCATCACCTTTGGACCACCCCCACTACGAGCCTACCGTCACATGAACTTCGACAAGCGGCTCAACTTCAACGACATCTTCGTCGTCAACATTCCTTCTCCCGCTCACATATGGATGGAACGAGAGTCGAGGACGACTCTTTTTCAAGGGGGAGATGATGTAGCCCACCGTATTCAACCAAGCACAACATCAATACACAACAAGGTGAACTCACTCCTATCTCCGTACATTTCCGGTGACTTGGTGAACGGTGCTCTACCTCATGAAATACCCCTCTACATGCATACGTGGGATCACCACATGGAGACCCAAGAAGGTGCCAAAGATGCTCAAGAACACATCCAAGAAGATGCACATGAAGCTAGGAAGGAAGTGGGTGAAGACGGCGTCAAGATCGGAGCTCCGAGGTGGAAGAACGGAGGGAAAAGGGGGCTCCCGGCCTCACCCCCCGGCCAGGCCGGCCTCCCCTGGCCTCAGGCCGGCCTACCCTGGCCCCAGGCCGGCCTCCTGATCCCACCTTGGCCCCAGGCCGGGCTAGCCTGGCCCGAGGCCGGGCACCAGCACGAGGGAGCCGGCCTCCCACCCTGGCTCCAGGCCGGGCACCAGGCCGAGTGTGCCCCCACCCCGGCCTCAAGCCGGCCTCGGGCCGGCCAGGACGGCCTCAGAGGTCGGGATGCCCTGTTTTTGTGCGGAAATACACCGTTTTGGCCCCATTTTCACCCACCTACCCCCCTAGGCTATATAAGCGACTCCGGTGGCTCGATTTAGGGTTAGGGATGATTTGAGAACTTCGGTCTTTTCCCTTGTATCCTTCTTGTGAGGTGACTCCTCTTACGAGGCTACTCCTACGATGTGTGTCTAGGACCGTATCAAGATCTGTCCAAGGAGCTACTCTTTCACCTTGTGATTCTAGTAGCGCTTGCCAACCTTCCCCGTGCGGCTTCTGTTGGATCGGTGGACCGACCGGTGAGAGGAATCGGTTTCAATTAGCGTTTTGTTGACTTGGGTTTGCGATCCCTCGTAGGCTTCACGAGTTATCTTCCCCTTTTTGTGTTTCCACGCGATTTCCCCTCGATTTCCCCTCTCGTGTTCATCGCGTTCTTCGTTCGTTCTTGTCGATTCGTGAAGATCGAGCCAACTTAGAGGTCAACACCTCATCATCGATAATGTAGCCCACCGTATTCAACCAAGCACAACATCGATACACAACAAGGTGAACTCACTCCTATCTCCGTACGTTTCCGGTGACTTGGTGAACGGTGCTCTACCTCATGAAATACCCCTCTACATGCATAGGTGGGATCATCACATGGAGACCCAAGAAGGTGCCCAAGATGCTCAAGAACACATCCAAGAAGATGCACATGAAGCTAGCAAGGAAGTGAGTGAAGACGGCGTCAAGATCGGAGCTCCGAGGTGGAAGAACGGAGGGAAAAGGGGGCTCCCGGCCTCACCCCCCGGCCAGGCCGGCCTCCCCTGGCCCCAGGCCGGCCTCCTCATCCCACCCTGGCCCCAGGCCGAGTGCGCCCCCACCCCGGCCTCAGGCCGGCCAGGCCGGCCTCCCAAGCCGGGATGCCCTGTTTTTGTGCGGAAATACACCGTTTTGGCCCCAGTTTCACCCACCTACCCCCCTAGGCTATATAAGGGACTCCGGTGGCTAGATCCAGGGTTTAGGGATGATTTGAGAACTTCGGGCTTTGCCCTTGTATCCCTCTTGTGAGGTGACTCCTCTTACGAGGCTACTCCTACGATGTGTATCTAGGACCGTATCAAGATCTCTCCAAGGAGCTACTCTCTCACCTAGTGATTCTAGTAGCGCTTGCCAACCTTCCCCTTTGGGCTTCTGTTGGATCGGTGGACCGACCGGTGAGAGGAATCGGTTTCAATTAGCGTGTTGTTGACTTGGGTTTGCGATCCCTCATAGGCTTCACGAGTTATCTTCCCCCTTTTGTGTTTCCGCGCGTTTGCCCTCGATTCCCCCTCTCGTGTTCTTCGCGTTCTTCGTGCGTTCTTCGTTCGTTCTTGTCGATTCGTGAAGATCGGGCCAACATAGAGGACACCACCTCATCATCTGGTATCCAGAGCTAGATTGACACGAATCCGACACCCCACCCCCTCCCCTACCACCAATTTTTCTTCTATCCACCATAAATTCGAAAATTTGACCAAAAATAGCTAAAAGGGATTTCGACCGATCTCTTGTTTCATAGATTTGTTGCCAAAAACCATTCCCCGCCTTCCTATTCAGTCACATTTCTCGAATTTGTCCAAAAAATTTCTTGATTTGAGAGGAATTTCGAAATTGAGCAAAAATCCCAGAAAAATCCTGCTCTTCGATTCTTGGACAGATTTTGTATCTTGTTTTTCTTTGTCGTCGTTGCTCCGATTTGAGTGAGGCAAGTTCCTACGCGTCGCCATCGACATCGCCTACGCATCTACATCATCGGATCCACACGACATCGACATCCACCGGCCGCAAGTCCGAGATCAACCACCGCATAGGTATAACTTGCTTCCGCTTGAACTAACCCATTCCTTTGTGTACCTTACCTATTCGGACTAGTTCTTTTACACCGCTTGGCATCGCATTTGTGGCAACGAGAGTGGGAGTTTTGCGCTTGTGAGAGACTAGCTACGAGTAGGCATTGGCATTTGGGAATCATCTCCGCATCATCATCATCAAAAATAAAAATAAAAGAGACAGGAGAAAGAGCACAAGAAGCAAAAAGAGCCAAAAGAAGCAAAGATCGATGCCAATTGCTATCATTTGTAGGAACGCCTAGCTTCGAGTTGCGAGAGAGAAGAGAGTGACCGGTTGCCACATTGTGAATCTTGTTGCCTCTTGTTAATTGCGGTTTGAGCTAGCGTCCTCCTTGCGTTGGTGTGGCATTGAGCTTAGTCTTCGGTAGATACATTTCGTCTCCGCTCGTCCATTGGCCGCACTAACCCCATTTATCACTTGTGTGTGTGTGTTTTTCGTTTCCACCATATCATTTTCCTCCACTAGGTTTGGTTTTCGTGCTAACTTTTCTTTGATTCTTCTCCATGTTTTACAACAAACTTTTCTTTGGATTTGTCGTTTTCCTCGCCACATTTCTAACCCATTTGCCATCCACCAATAAGCTGTGTGTGTTTTGGAGCATGTTTTGGGATCTTTCGAACTCAAGTCACTTCATTCTTTTTGCTATCGGTTTCTCTTGGCTTGGTCCACTAGTTTCCAACATTTGCTAAAAGGTGAGGGTTGAACTCTTAGGTCCTCACACTCTATATATACACTTGCGCTTATCACTAACCATGTATAGCGAGAGCAAAGAATTTGGAGGCCATGATGATCATGATGAGTCCATGATGGACCACTACGAATACAACGAGCTAGACATGGACCTCCACTCCTATGAGCATGACGTGGTGGACGACCACTACTCCGAGCACAACATCGTGGATAACCACTACTACGAGCATGACATGGTGGATCACCACAACCACTACGACCATGACGTCGAGCTCTACACCGACTACTCCTCCCCAAGCATCATCGACATGGAGGAGTACCACAACCACCACGCCACCTTTGACTCCATGAGCTACAACCACATGAACCACTACTACAACAATGACACCGCAAGCTTGGATGACGAGATAGAGCCCTACTACACCGACAACGCATCCTCGAGCATGGCGGAGTTCTACACCGACAATGACTCCGACATGGACGAGCTCAC